>OY728136.1:1904938704-1909938704 GCA_963277665.1 Viscum album
CAGTTGAAATGCAGAACAAAAACAAAAATAGAAAACAAATTAAATTTCAATTGTTGGGTATATCATACCGGACGGACCTCGGGTTTAAGACAAATCAAAACAAAAAACAAAAAAATAGATAAAAAAAATTAAACCTAAGGTACTACTTACAGATTTGAAGTGTAGAAAAAAACAACTTTGTGATTGAAGATGGATATGGTGGAATAATTTTCCGAGTGAGAGAGCTATTAGGTCTCGACTTTAGGTCTTCAATCGCACAGATGGGGGATTGGGTCCGCTGGAAATTTAGGGTAAAACTTTCCCAATGGTTTTAAAAAACCGTTGGGAAAGGTAAGCTTTACCAATAGTTTAAACAAACTGTTGGGAAATCCTTCCTAAAATTAACATATCCCAACGGTTTTATCAAACCATTGGGTAAAAGGCATCTAAAAACTCATATATCCCAACGGTTTGATAAAACTGTCGGGTAAAAGTCTCTCCACACCCCTATTCCAATGGTTTATGAAAACCATTGGAAAACTTCCGTTGGTATATCCTCCATTTACAGTAGTGATAGAGGTGTCAAAAGATAATTCTTTATGCATAACAATTCTATCATTTTCAATTACCTACACAATAGCCATAACAGGCTATTTATAGAGGTAGGGTTTAAGTTAGAATATTTTTTAATTACATGTAATACCTTAAACAATAATAAAACTTTTAATAAACCCCAAGACACATAATAATAATAATAATATTATTTTTCATCATGTACCATCGTGTGAAAATGATAAATAATATTTACTATCTTGTAAAAAATTATTTATCACTGGATGTGGTGTTGGTCTATTAGAAATCCTCGATATTTATTGAATACCCAAATAAATATGTTTATTCATAAATAAATATTCCATTCACATAATGGTGAATAAATATTTATTAAATATTTAATAAAATAAATAAATATGTTTTTATCCACATGCTGATGAATAAATATTTATTTAATTTATGTGATCAATATAACTTGAATAAAATTATTCCCCAGTCTTGAAACTAATATTTATTCCATTAATTAAATTCAAATATAATTTATTCAAGATCAACAGAAATAATTAGTGTGTGGTCCTCTAGAATTCATTCTCATTGACATTAGGAGGGCTTGCCTAAATTCTAATATTACTATCTAGAAATGGGTCAAGGAACCCAAGGGAAATAACTTAATGCTGCAACGTCAACAACTACATATGAACACTCATTGTGTAATATAATCTCTTTGTATCAATATATCATCAAGAAAGTTTCACATCCTTTTCTTCAAACTATTTAATCGATATGTCTTTCTTTGACTATCTAAAATAAACTTCATTACACCATGACCATGGAATCTACGAGAAAGTCATATTTGAATCAAAGGGAAAAAATATCAACTTCCATGAATATGGAAGGTAAAAATCCTTCCTAAAATTATTAATAATAACAAGTCATTCTTGACACACCCAATATATCCAACTTCTCCATGAACTATTATCATCATGGTTTATGAAATACATCTAAGTGATCGAGTCATAACATGCATTAATAATAATATTAAAGTCTAAGGACCTTTAAAGATGATCATAGATAGGAATATGCGATGACACCAAAACATGAGGAATTCCCAATGGAGGTTCTGTTCTCATAATCATGGGTCTTGGATATTACTAAGTGCGAACTTCATGAGAAGAAGCCTCATCTTCTTATGAGTAATTGCACCTGACAGTCTATATACCACATGTCTTATCATAATAAATTATCCAAATATAGAGCTATATTTAAGAGTTATCACCATAGAATCTCAAAGTTAACATCATAGAGGGGAACTGTTATGACTTTATCGATGAGAAAAATACTATAGGACATTATCACATCAATGTTATATAGAAGAACAATCAATATGTGATAATATATTTATATTAATATTCACTTCTTTGAATATAAAAGTAATATAAATTACAAATTAGTTGGTTTTAGGTAACCAAATACAACATTATGGATCATTTTCCTAAAGTATCAAAACAATATGAATGTGTTTTCTTGGTTTTCAGTATGTCATGCATCTTTTTAATGAAAATGTAATTTTAAACTAAAAACACACATTTCAAGTCATACTGGTCACACCATGTGTTAGATTAATTTACAGATGATTCTTACATATCAAAAATGGCTTATGGATTATTTTCTAAATTATGAAAACAATATGAACATGTTTTCTTAGTTTTGAGTTTGTGACATGTCTTTTGAACTAAAATGTCAATTTTAAATTAAAGCACACACTTTGAGTCATACCAGTCACACTGTGTGTTAGATTTATGTGAATTTGATTCCTACACATCACAAATCTCTTATAGATCATTTTTATAAATTATCAAGATAACCAGAGCGCATTTTCTCCATTTTGAGTATGTGATGCATGTTTTGCACTAAAAAGTTAATTTTAAATAAAAGTAGACATTTTGAGTCATGCTGTCCATACCATGTGTTTTATTGATTTTTGGTTGATTCATATAAGTTACAAATAACTTATGGATCATTTTAATAAAGTATTAAGACAATAAAAATGCGTTTTATCAGTTTTTAGTGAGTGACACATGTTTTTAACTAAAATTTCATTTTTAAACTAAAAACAAACATTTCGAGTCATATCGTTCACACCGTGTATTAGATTGAGGTATGAATGATTCCTACATGTCACAAATGACTTATGGATCATTGTAATGAAGTATAAAATAATATGAACATGTTTTATCAATTTTGAGTATGTCACACGTCTTTTTAATCAAAATATGATTTTAAACTGAAAACATGCATTTTAAGTCATACCGGTCACACTTTATATCAAATTGAGGTACAAATGATTCCTAATTGTCACAAATGACTTATGTATTATTTTCCTAAAGTATTAAAACAATCTAAATGTGATTTCTTGGTTTTGAGTATGTCACACATCTTTTGAACTAATATGTCAATTTTAATTAAAAACTCACACTTTGAGTGATATCGGTCACACCGTGTGTCATATTGATGTGTGGTTGATTCCTACACATCATAAATAAATTATGGATCACATTCTTAAAGTATTCAGACTATCTGAGTGTATTTTATTAGTTTTGAGTATGTGACACATGTTTTAATCTAAATTTTCAATTTTAAACTGAATACACCCACTTTAAGTAATGCCAATCACATTGTGTGTCAGATTGATGTGTGAATGATTCCTACATATCACAAATAACTTACAGATCATTTTCCTAAAGAATCATGAAAAATTGAGAACATTTGATCATTTTTTAGTGAGTGACACATGTTTTTAACTAAAATATCATTTTTAAATTGAAAACACATATTTTGAGTCATACAGATCACACCATGTATTGGATTAAGGTATTGTTGATTCTTACATGTCAAAAATAAATATAAGATCATTTTTTTCTAACGTATCAAAAAATTTAGATGTTTTTTTTGGTTTTGAGTATTCTACATGTCTTTTGAAGTAAAATTTCAATTTTAAATAAAAACTCACACTTTGAGTCATACCGACCACACCGTGCGTCATATTGACGTGAATTTGATTCCTACACATCATGAATAAAATATGAATCATTTTTCTAAAGTATCAAGATAATATGAGAATGTTTTCTTGGTTTTCAGTTTTTGACACATTTCTTATCTAAAATTTCAATTTAACTGAAAACTAACTCTTTGAGTCATTTGTAAACTGAAAAAGCACACTACTAAACATAAATATATATATAAAAATAGATCTATGAAGAGAAGAAATAGTACCTAAGGGCATCATCTTTATCTAAGACTTTATCAAGAATTTATTTTTCTCGGATAATTTTGTGCACTTTATAGTGCACAAAATGGTCGAAGAAAAATCAATTCTAAATGAATTAATTTCTTTATGATCTATATGAAAATTAACTAAATAAGTATTAGATAAAATTGATAAGGTAATTAACTTAAAAAATTAAATAAAATGATGAGAAAATTAACTAAATAATTAATATGAAATCACATCTTTATGATGTCTACATACATTCTGACACCATGTATCTTGTCCATTAATTTCTAAAAAAATATATTTCCTCTATTTAATACATGGATTGTCCATAGTCCTAGTATTACTAAAAAAATATAAATAAAAACAATTAATAAATATTTTAAATGAAACAATAATTATCATTAGAGATATCTCTTCAAGGATTCTAGTTTATTGATGGAATATGATATCTTTCATAATTTTTCAAACATAATAACAAAAATATTTGAAATTAGTTTTTTTATACCACAGAAGAATTAAAAAAATAAGTAATTTGTTTTTAGATATGTTTTGATAGTGAAATATTATTATTATATACCATAATAATTATTCATTTGTAAAATTAGATAGGGTTCTTGTGCTCATGGATCATCCTCAAACCATGATTTTGATGATATTTAAACACTACCATTTTATAACAAAATTTTCATTAAAAAATTATATAAAACATATAACTTGAATTTTATTTGTAAAATATTGAATGAATTGTATTGAAAATTTATAAATGACATAATTTGTGGTCTATATTTTGATTATTTATGCATTGAATCCAAAAAATAAATCTTCAAAGTATCCAAATTGATTGTACTCAATACCACAAAACTGGGTTTCCGCAGTTCCACCCTTTATCAGTGCTAAAAAAAGTGCCGATAAAGGGAACTTTTAACAGTTCTAAAAGAAGCGCTGTTAAAAGTGACCCTTTATGAGGGCTTTTTTTAGTGCTGTTAAAGGGGACCCCTTTATCAGCGCTTTTTTTAGTAGAGCTGATAAAGGGTGGGCTTTATCAGTGCTTTTTCCTAGCTCTGATAAAATTTATATTTCAAAAAAAAATTCATGAAAAATAATATATTGATATATAAGTATATTTATATTGATATAAATATAATATATATTTTTAAATATGTTTTAGATAAGTATAAATAGACTATTAAATTTAATATATAAGAAATTTAGTGAAAATGGATTTAAAATATTTTAAAAAATATTATTAATTAATAATTTTCTAATTATCATCGACTAATAATCATTTAATAATAATTTTAAGACACAAAAAATCAAAAAAAAAAAATAAAAGATCTAAAATAAGTTGAAAATGTAACTCAAACTTCAAACGGCCATAACTTTTGATCCGAGTGTCTGTTTGAGCTCTAAAACATATAAAATCGAAGCATGCGACGAGATCTACACGCTAATGAACAAAGGGAACCTTATGTCACATTTTTTGAGGCCAAAAAAGGCCCATAAGGCCTCCAAAATTGAGTTTTTAGTCGGGATACCCTGATTTTTTAACATTCAAACAACTATATTTTTGATTCGGATGTCCTCTAGGCCTGAACCACATATCATATCAAATATTGTTTCATTTTATTTAATTTGAATGGTTGTGGAGTTGAAACGGACTTCTGTATTAGAAGTTATGGTCATTTTAACATTCTATGGCTTATCAGATTCACATATATATGTATTTATTTGTAAATATATATATATGTGTGTGTGTGTGCGTGTTGTATATATGTATGTATGTATGTATTTATTTATTTATAAACACACATAAAAAAACATATTTTCTAAATGTATTTAAAACCAATCTTATAAATATAAATTAATATACAAATAAATATACGGATAAAAAATTATAACTAAAAATATATATTTAAATAGATATAAATATATATTAATATACAAATATATATATATATATATATATATTAATATATGAATAAATATATATGTATTAATATAACTAAATATATTTATATTAATATGAATCTATATTAATATACGAATAAATATAACTTTATATATATATATAAATAAATAGATATATCATTAAATGGAGAAAACAATAAATGGCTTAGTGGTAAAGGTGCAGGCGTGCAAGGGGGAGGTCTTGGATTCGAGTTCTGGTGGAAGCAAGGGGCGCGCAAGTAAGTGGGAGGGGGTTGCGCGGGCAAGTGTAACGTGCGGTGAGAGGGAGGGGGCACCGCCTAGCGCTGATTAAAGGGGGGGGGGGTCAAGTGTTGTTAAAAGATCCCCCCTCATTAATATATATTTTTTAATTTTTTTTTAATTTTTTTGACTTTTATCAGTGCTTAAAAAAGCGCTGATAAAAGGGGTCTTTTATCAATGCTAAAAAAAGCATTGATAAAGTACCTTTTTATAAGCGCTTTTTTAGCATTGATAAAAGGGGCCTTTATCAGCGCTTTTTTGAGCACTGATAAAAGGGACCTCCCCTTTATCTTCGCCTCGATTAACAACGCTTTTCTAGCACTGATAAAGGCCATATTTGGAGTAGTGACTGTGTAAAAAATACTCCCTAAAAAACAACAAGGAATAAGTAATGAATGAAATGAAAATATATTTGATATGATAAAATTGTAAATTTTTACCCATAAATCATGGTTATTAAGAAGATATTTTTATCTGTAAGTTTCTTTTCAAACATTGTGGCTAGTTTTTATACTATTACTGAATATTTCTCTTCTTCCGATGATTTTTTTTGTGTAAAAGTGATGCAAGGACGAATGAGTCCAAATTTTTGTTTACAGGGTCTTCCCTTCAAATAGTACTAATATATATACTTGTAAAGAATATGAATAGTATTTAACTCTAATTATTAAAGTAGATCAATTATTGTAAAAATGGATTATGAAATTGTACCTCATGTATATATTAACAACTAAGACTCTTAGCCATCCATGCTTAAGGATTTCATCTACATTCTCAAGACCAAGAAAGTATACAATAACCTCTACATAAAATTTTTCTTCAAAATAAATGATGTTTGTGTCACCATATTTAAATGTTATATCCACATGAACTTATAATATTCGTAAATTTAGAAGTTGAACTGGTAGGGAAAATCTACTCTATGAAGGTCCTTTTGATCAATTGGTTGATCCCATAAATTATTTGGATTCGACCTTTTGTTTCTCCTTCATTTTACCCATCTATAATAACATTCCTCAATTTAGGAATTTTTTCATTAACTATTAAAGGTTTTTTATAAAAAATAAATTGGAAAGGAATACCTTCTTATCAAAATGTATTTTTACAAGATCAAGTGGCCATGCTACGAAAGTTACAATAGTAAGTTTGATTGTGTAAATATTCTAATCATCAAGGGGAATAGATATCTTGGTGCTTGAATCATGAGATACATGATTCAAAACTCTAACATGAACTTTTTAAGTTTTTTATTGTGTATAATATCTCCTTGGATATTTTACATTGTACCCCTCACAACAAGATGATAGGTGGGTGCTGATAGAGATAAATCACAATAAATTTTACACTGTAGAATATAATTATAGGAAAATTATTAGTATCTACCTGATTCAAATCTCACAGAAATAGTTATGACAAACCAATTACCTAGGGTATGGTAGACCTTTTAGGGGAATGGATCACCTCAAAGATAGAGGATGTTTATGCAGGAGTTGTTGTAATATTGTTTTTTCTATTTGATTTCTTCCCATAACATTCTCTAATAACTCAGACTTCCAATTATGTTCTTCTTCTAGAGTGGATATTTGTGTCTGTGTCTCTTCTATTTTTTTTATCTTTATCACCTTATGCATTTATTTTCTCAAAATATGTTTGTATAAACAATATGAAACCCAAACCTCTGACGTGGCCATATTGCTTTGGCCAATTCATGGCCACTGAAATTAGTTTTCCATCGGATATATAAAATAATGGTTCTTATGTCTAAACTGGATAAAAAATATAGGAAAATAATTAGTAATTATTATGTAATACTAATTTAAATCAGAATAACTTTTTATTATGTTATACTTACACATGTTTCCCATAATTTTTATGTGTTTTCATATACTAATATCATCTTTATTTACATGAGCCTCCTTCCATAGAACATGATAGAGTATTGAAGTAACTTTGGATTTTGATTCATTAATCTTAATATAAAAAAGGAACAAAATTATGTTATCATTTCATGCCACATAAAGGTATTACTATAGATTTAAAATACATACCATTGTTTTCAAGTGAACCCATCCTTGATTTATGGTAGGGGTACATTAGTTTTGATACATGCTGCTTATTTCCATAACTTAGTTGTTGTTTCATAAATTAATAATTCTCAATCAAAGTAAATGATACACATATTTACAACTAAAGTAGTACCAATCACAATGTTCCTGAAAATATGCTTCCTTGGGATGGCCAATAAACACATTCCATGTTTCTTGATTTATCATGTTTGTATATATCTATGGTGGTTGTGGGTTTACTTTCCCTTCAACATCCTTGAGATGATGCTTTTTAATAATTTTTCGAAAGACTCTATGATCCTTTACAGTGACTGTTAATATAAATTTAATTCGGCAGTCATCTAGTATAAATGCAATCTTCAAGGGATAATGAAGAGAAAATCAATGTTTTATTATTTTTTTTGTAAAATAGATAATGTATATCATAATATTACCCTAATATCTTCCAAAATTAGTTCCTTAATCATGGTAATAATATTGTTACATGTATCTACAATAATCAGCACATGCATTCGAGTGTGACCCTAATGAAACTAATGAAAATTAACTTGTTGGTGTTAATAGAATGACTGTATGCATTCCATACAACCCCAAATTTAAGGCCTCTAATTATTGCCTTATTAATTTTTGTTAACACTATTGTTCTATGATGTTTTTATTTTTTATGGGACATAGGTTTTTCTCCTTCTACTATTTCATCGGTTTCAACATTATGAATATATTTTCCCTCAAGATTAGCATAATCTACATGTGGAGAAACATGTTGTTCCCCTACATTGGGAGTATAATCATATTGAGAAACTTATTATTCTTCTTGATTGGGAGCATCAACATGTACATAATTAATTATATATAGAATTGGTTTAACATTTAATTTAGATTATGTAAATTTAGTCGTGAATAAATAATACTATGAGGTAACACAATACATATTACAAAAAAATATAACCTGATTATTAGACTCTTTTTTTTCCTTTAAACATTGAAGGGATTTTACCCCCTATCGAGTATCTAAATCCCCTCATTATGGTCTCCTATAACATAAAAAACACTTTCTATATTGGAACCATTGTAAAAATATTGCGATGTACCAATGAAAGGGTCATACTCAGTTGAATTGACATTTGACCCTTCATTTGTTTTGATCAATAATAGAATAATATACCACTTTCTGTTTTCAGGATCTAGGACATAAAATACTTGTACTAACTATAATTCAATTATGAATAGTTCTTAATTATACAATTTTTTGACTAAAATCCACTTTCATAAATCCCAATTCATCGAATTTAAAAAAAAACTCTTGTTATCAACCCACTTTCATTGAAAAAATGGTACTTGGAATTTCAGATAATATAACTCCCATATTTTATGATGATACCAAAGTATAACATATTGGATTTCTATCTTTGGTACGAGATACATGCATCGCATTAGCCACAAGTATAACTCCATTATTTTTCATGGCACTTCTTTCAACATGTTCTTTGTATAGAACTTATAACCATTAATTAAAAAATCATTATAAGGTAATACATGAACACTTAGTCCTTCATATAGCCATCAAAGTCATTCTGAAATTGAATTTTAATTTTCGGATGACTCCTTAAAAACATGGTCTTGAACCATCCTATAAACTATTTATAATGTGTATTTGATATTCATGTTTCATCTCTTGATGGATTCAAATTCATAAGAATTGCTTTATGGGTTTTAATATATTCTTTAACCTCTAAATGGTTATATAAAACATAAAGGTGATCTTACTCCCACTCTATAATGGTAATTGAAACATCTATTCTGGAAATCACTTCACCAATAAGTCACTCGTTGTGATGTGATTTTGGTAAAACAATGCTTTCCATATTGGAAAAGTAGTCAGTATAGAATTCAATTACTTCATCAGTAATATATTTCTTCATAATAAAACATTTTTCTAATTTCAATTTTTTACATACCCTTTCAAGATTTTCTTATACTGTTCAATGAGGTACATCCATTTACAATGTATTGGACCAAATAGACGGATCTCTATAACCAAGTAAACTATCATATCAATGAATGATGGCGGGAAGAACATCTCCAACTCTTTCTATATATCTATGTAAATCAAGTCCAACCTAGAATTAATGTCATCCTTTGTTTTTCCAGGTGAATTTAGTAACATGCCAATGACACTATAACATATATTTTTTTTCATACATGCATGAAATCAAGAAAATGTATGAAAAACAAACAATTCTAGTATGACAATTTAAAAAAAAACTGATCACTTTTTCCAAATAGTTTTTGTAAGGTTTTTTGAAGAATGTTTACCAAAAGCGATGGCTATATCCTTTAATTTATCAAATAATTGATCACATGTTAGTGTAAATAATGTTATAAATTCTTCTGAATTACCATATAATGATTTCATACATGATCAGAATTTATGATGTCATGGTAGAAAAAAATAATGTCCTAGAAACACAGTTTTAAAGAATTTTTTAAACCCAAATGAGTGTGTACTTTATTCACAAATGGGACACCCTTGAGTTCCTTTAATGTTATATCCTAAAAAATATCCATAATCAGAAAATTCATTTATCATCACGTATAAAATGGATCTCAACATGAAATCTTTATTACTACAAGCATCATATAAACATAACAGCTAAATCCCACATTAATTTCAAATCTTCGGTCAATGTATCCAAATAAACATCAATATCATTACATGGTTGTTTTGGTCCATATATAAGCATATACAATATAATGTATTTTTACTTCATGCATAAACATGTTGGAAAGTTAAAACCTACCAGCATAACCATCCATGTACTATGAGTGCTAATTTTTAAACCAAAAGGATTCACTCCATATATAAATAGTGTAAGATGGAGGTTTATTGACTCATTTCCAAATTCAGGATACTAGTAATCAATTTTCTTCCACTGATTAAAGTCTTATGGGCGATGAAGTTTACCATTTTGATTTATTATATCTATGTTCCATGTCAATTACTTTATATTCTCCTCACTTCCATATAGGTTCCTAAACCTTAAAATGATTGGAAAGTACCATACAACTTTCAAATGACTTGATTAATCTTTCTTATGTTGAGACACACCTCAATTTGAGTATTTTTAAGTGATTCATGACCCTTGAAAAATAATATACAATCATTTTTAAAAGCATGTATTCTTTCTGTGATTATACCCATTAAATGTAAAATTCATTTAGCATCATATAATCGGTAAGGAAGCTCATTATCTTATGGTATCATATCATTCAAGAGAGATAATAGTTAATTAAATCTTGTTTCACTCCATCTATTGCAAAAAAATTAAATTATATAGCTTTAGTATGGATGAAAATGTTTTATATTTAGTTTCATCAGAAAATAATGGCGTCTTTTCACAACTCTTGAACTTTTGAAATAATTTTAGATAATAATGAAGTTCATCTTCAACTATAATTGTCATTTCCTCAACCCAATCTTCATCACCATTTACACTAGTAATAATATCCTTGATACAATCTTCATCATTTCTCACACTTGTAATCATATCAGATGATACATAAAATGTTGTGTTATCCCATACACTAATTACATTCATTTCTTCCTTATGTTTAGTCTAATATCTATAACTTTGATTTATTCCATGAAAGATCAAGTATTCTTACAACTCCTATAGACTAATTAATCTTTAATAAAAATAACCTAAATATAGACAAAGTATTTTAGAAGGGTTGTAATCATGATATTTTACAAACTTGATGGACTCTTTCACCTCATCCTCACACTCTTTATTCATATGATTGAAATCCATGCATTTTTTATTCATATCCACCCTATTTGTTTTAGTAATATTCATATTTAAATAAATAAATAAATACATAGAAGTTATGATCTTAGAACCCTAAAATGATATTATTTACGCACGTGCACACACACACACACACACTCATCATATTTGATTTAAATTTTCATTGCATCAACAACTTTTTAGAACATATAAATACCAATAATTATATGAATAATATTATAAAACTTTTTTTATTATAAGAAGTCACATATAAAAAATAATTCTTTTTTTGAAATGGATTCATCAAGGGAGATAATTCGCTTCCTTTCACTATCAATGTTCATAAGAAACCCATGTATTTCTACAACTAGATAGGTATTAGGGTATATATAATAATATTTTACTATCAAAACATATATTAAAACAAATTACTTATTTTTCACAATGTTTTTACAGTGTTTGAAACAAATTAATCACATATATTATGTTTATTACATTTGTAAATTTATGAAATATATCATTTTTAAAATTATTCATTTATTAATAATCAAAATAATAATTTTAATATACCATGAGATTTTAAAATAGTTAAGATTGTGGGTAGAATGGAAAAAATGAATTCTTTAACCAAAATAACCAAAATTTTAAAACTTTAAAACCATAAAGATGATGTATTTAATAACAATAATAATTTTAATGAGTAATGTAATTCACAAAATAAACAACATTTTCATTAAAATTGGAAAAATTAATGTTTTTAAAATTTTAAATTCTTAAAAAATAGGGATTTTTTAAATTTTGATTCATCTATCATTGAAAATAATGTAAAATTTTAAAATTAAGTTAAACGATATTGGTTGAATTATTTTAATTATAATGGGAAAAATAATTTTTATAATTTTATTTGTGAATTTCCTGATTTTGATATGATTCATACCATAGAAGGGGGAGGGGGTGTGAAAATATTATATTTGGTGGTACATTTGAGGGAGGAAAATAAAGAGTGGATTTTTACTGTCTTTTATTATAATTTCATGTATTGAATCTTAAGGGATAAACAAACTACTTAAATATTTTATTTTTAAAAATAAAACCACCAACCTAAATATCCTATATAACCCATGAAAAAGTCCTCATGATTGAGAACAACATTTCTATTCTAGTGGAGATTTAGGTACATTGAAATATTATATAAAGTTTCCACGATCTCAAGAATAGTAAAACTTATAAACATATATTATTTAGTACAAGAGATTAATTTCTATGTGAGGTAGATAAACATGTGAATGGATTGATCAATTAACTTGAATGAAATTTATTAATCATAATAAAAAAGGAATTAAACTCATAAAATAAGCAAGATGAGAATATAAAGGGAAATGAGTGCTCATTTCCATTTTTTATTTAATTGGTTTGAGTTTGGATTAAGTGTGGGGGATTGATAAAATAAAAAAAATTGTAAATTTTTAATTGAGTTTAATTCCTGATATTTCCCCATATTTTCATTAGTTTATCACTTTTTTGTGTTTTAGAATATTTTGGAGTTAAATAGTTCAATGGATTAATTTCATGATTTATATTGTTTTATTAATTTTAGAATTAATTTTGGTATAATCCCAAACTTTAAAATTATATTTTCATGTGTAAAGTGCATTTGCATATTATTTATTGGAAATTTCATGGGTTGTGGATGAATAAAATGATAAATCTACACTAATGTGCAATTAAAGTGAATTATGGATGACTTGAATCATATTAAACACACTCCCCCAAATTATGTGATAATTAATAACTTTTCCATGGATCGCATGGGATTAAAGGAAATATAAAATCAAAAAAATCATGAAAAATACATGAAAGATCGACTGAGATTCCTTAAAAACAAGTTCTGAATTTCATACCTTTGGTTTTGTGGTTCAATATTTCCAAAACAGTTAACTTTAGTTGCAACATACATTTAGTTCTATGAGATCTTGAGTGTGGTGTGAGGAATATGTGATCTTCTAGGGTTATTTTTTAAAGAGGGTGAATAGTTTTATCAGTTCTTACTAAAAAGTGTTGATAAAAGTATATTTATCAATGCTAAAAACATAATAATTGAGAAATACTACTTTTTTCAACACTTTCTTAGTGATGATAAATCATTTGTAAGGACCCGACCTTAAACATTACATAATTTTGAGTTTAAAGTCTATAATTCATTCTCTTACATTTGAGGGTCTTTTCAGGTTTAATTTTTAAAAGAATTATATTATAACTCATACATAACAAAACCATATTTTACGAAGTGGACACTTATGATCGATATTCATTTTTCTCATAATATAAAACTTTTAAAATGAAACATGTTTTATTTTCATGAAAAATCTTAATGAATTTCATCTTAACTTCTTCTTTGTTCTTACCAATCCTTAATCCCTGTGAAAAATATTTTAAAATGTGGGATGAGAACAAAAAAACCAATAAGGTACATAAAAAGAAGAGATCTGTTAATCCAATGAAAAATATGATTTTTTAATTTTTTTTAGATTCATCTCAATGTTCTTTGATATAATGAAATAAATATTTTGCATATGAAAAAAACACTTTTTTCTCAAATAAAACCATTAAAACCCATAGAAAGATAATAAATATCCTTTTAGGAAACTTAGAGAATCATATTCATAACCCATTTTAAACCTATTTCAGAAATAAATGGAGCCTAGTTAAATCCATAGGAAAAACCCTTTGATAACTCCCTCCTTTCCTCTAAAGACAAAGAATATTACCCAATTCATTGGAGATATATAATGGGGCTCACCCTTTGTATAAGATATATCAGTCTCATCCTTTTTTCATGATCTATAATGGGGATCAACCCATCATATAAGTTGTTTTGGGATCACCCTTTTCACATATATAATTATCAAGTACCATATCATAAATAATTTTTTTTTATTTCACCTTTTCATCATAAAACCCTTGAAAAACTCTTTTTAACCCATATAAAAAACATTTTTGGATATTGAAATACCCTTTCATTTCAAAACCCATTTAAAAAAAATATACATAGAAGAAATAGAAAGAAGGGTTTTCTTTACAAAAACATTAAATATTTTAAAGGAATAAAAACTTAAAATAATAGTTATAATGGAAGGAAAAGTCATTATCACCATATACGTTAAAATAGAACATTCCTTTTTATATTTTTGTAAAGAAAGTAAAAACATTCTGTAAAAATATTCCTTTTAAAAAACATTGAAAGAAAGTAAAAATAGACAAAAAATTTAATTTATAATTATTTTATGTCCATATAAATACATTAATAATATATTTCAAAAAACATGGACATGGAAGAAAAATATTTATAAAATAAACCTTTAATTTTTTTTTAAAACTAGGTTTTAAAGTAAAGTTTCCTTTACCTTGAGTTCGACTTGTCATGTATGTTCTTTATGTTCTTTAATAATAAAATTATGTTAATTATTTAATTTCTTGAGAACCCTTTTAAAGTTTATTATTCCTTTTTATTTTTCTTATTACCATGTTATATACAATTACTTAATCAATTAAGTTCACGTCAGACGTTTTGATGATATTCAGCTTATATGTGCAAAATGAATTCAATAGGTTGAATATGGTAAAATAGGTCATTATTAAATAATATAAATAATAATAATCATGAAATAATTATAATTTGTATGCATCAATTATAATTTTAAAACCAATAATGAAATTTGGTTATGAAAAATGAACTATATTACAATCATGGAGACGGTAGGCCGTATGTACGCATGAATAACATTTCCATTTTTCAAAGATCTTTATGGAAAGAAGGTAAGTATTATTTTATATTTATAGAATGATAATTTTATCAAAAATAACATATTATATCTTTATATAAACTTATATTTATCATTTATGTGACGTGGTGATGAAAAACTAATCACATCACTTCATGGAGGTGATAGTTCACACGTACGCACAATCGTCATTATCATTTTTTAATGAATGGAATGGTTAGAAAATATATGATATATTATATTTTTATAATTATAAATATATCATGAATAAAATATATAAACATTAATTCCATCATTATAACCATACATGAGAGTTGGTGATGGAAAACAAATTACATTGGTCCGAGAGGCGGTAGTCCACCGGACACACGAACAATGAATTCCTTTCCCATTTGATAGTGGTTGGAGAAGGATATAGGTTATGAAATTAACATAATAAAATATAATTATATGGGATATAATTATGTTATTATATTAGCATAGTTGAATAATATTTTAATAATGTGGAAGAATAAATAAAATTAAAATGTTTGGTTAAAGTCTATACCACTTCTTCTGATAATCTCATTTTTTTACACCTTAAGAGCTCTAAGGTTGGTATTCTGCCCTAAATATGTCCTATAGGATTTGGAAAGGGTTGTAAGAAATGTATTTGGGTAGGAATTTTCTGAACCAAAATTATTTTTAAGTGAGAATAAATGAGAAGAAGAGGTGCCTTTTTATAAGAGAGGGGAGGGGCACTATTGGAATTTCTTAAAATATTAAATTAATTTTCATGTTCAAATGGATCCAAATTGATAAGATTTTAATATAATATAGGATGATTTAAAACCCTATCATATAATAGAATTTTTATAGGTTTATATAATATTTTTATCCTTATCTTTTTGTTTTAACCCACTTTAACCCCTTTTGACGATTACTATGATAATATAGTTTTTACTATTTAGGGGTCAAGATAGTTACTATAAATGAAAAAATGTCCAATAAATGGACTATGTAAAATATTATAAGACATATCCCAATAAATTAGTCTAATATATATATATTTTTTGGGTTTTAAATTATTTAATAAAATATTAATTATTATAAAATATCATTAATGTCAATTTTAGAACTATTCATTTACTTTGACATTAATAACATCAAGAAAAAAAGGAATTCAAATATAATCCTTTAAAACACCCTTAATATGTTATATTGATCCAAAAAATTCGTTAAACACAATAATTATTTCAAATTATATTACTTTTAATAATTTTAAAATCATTTATTTTATTCTTCTATTAATTAAATAATTACTATGTCAACTTTATGTAAGCTTTTAAGGTAATTATTTTTCACTAAAAATTAGAAATAAATTACCATGGAAAAAAAATTAATTTATATTTCAAATAAATATTTATAACCAAACATATCCTCTTTTTATCCATATGTCAAAAATACTATAGTTATTAAATGCAAGAGTGTGACATTTTTGGCTTTATATTCACTTAAATATTATAATGGTCAAAATCATGTACAAATGGAAAAAGGCCATATATTTGATTCTTGGATGATTATGAATGAGATATAGCCATAAAATAAAATCAAGATAAACATTAGGGTCATTTTTTGTCCTTGTCATTTTATTTTTAACCCTAATTACCTGATTTACCCTTGACCGTGGTAACAAAATTACTAAAGTTACTATTCATAATGTCCAAAAATAAAAAAAACATATTTACTAAATTTGAACCCTATGATTAAAAATATAGAATTCATTTTTAAAGATTAAAAACACAAAATTGGTGGAATTTAATTTAAAATTAAACCCATAAAACATGACGAAAAACAGTATTTCAGAAAAATGTCCTTTTAAGTGTAAAAATGTTTTTATATCAAAATCAAGTATAAAATTCTTTATAAGGAATATAATTTGATTGTTTTTAATTAAAAGGAACTAATTAAATATTAAAAATAATCTAAAATAGAATTTTACTTTATAAATACTTTTAAAAAACAAAGTTTTCAATAAAAATAAGTATTTTTCACTATTCATTACAAAATCAAACTTTTTAGAAAAATCTCAAAATTTCACATAATTTTGATATGTTGATTTCAAAAATGATATTATTTTTATCAAATAAAATTCCTAAATGTTTCAAAAATTAAGTATAATATTTTCTCTTAAAAAGAAATAAAAACCATTTTTGAAGAAAACATATTTTTGATGAATAAAATGACTATTAAAAATTGAGTTATAATTTCCTGAGAATTAATCAATACATTTGAATTGATTTAGAACATTTATATATATATATATATATATCATAATTCAGTTAATCCTATTCTTACCCACCAATTCAGCAGTTAAGTTATAATAGTTATATTTAAATAATAATATTACATAGCTTGTTTAGCCTCGGTGTTGTTTATCTTGTAGACTATATATTAGACATAGTTTTTTTAAATCACGAGATATTAAATCATCACTTTTATCAATGCTAAAAAGCATTGAAATACTGTTATTTATCAGCACTAATGTTTTAGCATTGATAAAATACAATTTTATCAGCGCTTAACATAATAGTGAAAAAATGAAAAAAATGGATAAAAATGAATTAATAAATAATATTAATTATATAAATAATAAAATTATTAAAACTGAACTATACTATTTAAAATAAAAAAATATTTAAAAATTCATTTAAAAAAATTATTTATAAAAATTTAAAACATATTAAAAATATTAAAACTTAATAAATAAATATGTATAAATAAATATTAAAAAATGAATAAATTTTGAAAATATTAAAAATTAATAAATGACATTGAATGAATGAATATTAAAAATGAATAAATAAATTTGAATAAATTTAAAAAATATTAAAAAAAGTGAATTCATAACATTAATTACATTAATTACAAAGACATTAAAAATGAATAAAAATGAATAAATAAATAATATTAATTATATAAATACAAAATTATTAAAAATGAACAATACTAACCATTTAAATTAAAAATATTAATAAATGAATTTAAATAAATAAATTATATAAATTTTAAGCATATTAAAAATATTAAATCTTAATAAACAAAAATGAATAAATATAATATTCATATAAATAAGAAATATATTGAAAATATTAAAACATAGTAAATAAATATATATAAAAAAAATTAAAAAATGATTAAATGCCAAAGAAAAAATGAATAAATATTGAAAAAGAATAAATAATATTGAATGAAATAATATTAAAAATTAATAAATAAAATTTAATAGATTAAATTTTTTTTTTACAAAAAATTCATAAGATTAATTACATGAATTTTAAACATATACAAAAATGAAGAAAAATGAATAAATGAATAAATAAATAAAAAATTATTAAAAATGAATTATATCAATTATTTAAATTACAAAAAATATTAAAATGAATTTAAGTAAATTAATTATAGAAATTCCAAACATTTTAAAAATATTATAACTTAATAAATGAAATTTAATAAATATTAATCATATAGATTAATATTTAAAATATTAATACTTAGTAAATAAATATGTATAAATAAATATAAAAAAATGAATAAATTCTAAAAATATTAAAAATTAATAAATATAAAATATGAATAAATAATATTAAATGAAAAAATATTAAAAATTAATAAATAAAATTGAATAATTTAGAAAAATAATTTAAAAAGTGAATTCGTAGCATTAATTAATTGAATTACAAACGCCTAAAAAATTAATAAAAATTAAAAAATAAATAATCTTAATTATATAAATAAAAAAATTATTAAAAATGAATTATATTTACTATAAAAAAATATTAAAATTAAATTAAATTTATAGAAATTAATTATATAAATTTCAAACATATTAAAAAAAATTAAAACTTAATAAATTAAAATGAATAAATATTAATCATATAAATTACAAACATATTGAAAATATTTAGACTTAGTAAATAAATATGTATAAATTTTAAAAAATGAATAAATTCAAAAAATATTGAAAATTAATAAATATATAAAACTAAAAAATAATATTAAATGAAAGAATATTAAAAATGAATAAATAAAAGTGAATAAATTTAAAAATATATTTAAAAAAAAGTGAATTTATAACATTAATTACATGAACTGTAAACACATAAAATGTATAAAAATTAATAAATAAATAGAAATATTATCACTAATTATTAATGTATGTATTTTATTGATTGTATATAAAAATATAAATAATTATTAACCATTGGAATTTTTAATAATAATTAAAAATATTTTTATTTAATAAAATCTATAAATATTTAAAAATTTATAAATAACTATCAAAATTGAATATATTACAAAAATATTAAATGAATATATATTAAAAATTAATAAATATTAAAAATGAATAAATTACATAAAATACTAAAAATGGAGAAAAATAAAAAATGAATAAATAATATTAAATGAATAAACGGACATACTCATACATGCATACATACACATAGACATACACGTACACATACATACACGTACAAATAAACACATACACAGACACATACATGCATAAATATACAAATGCACGTATGTATACACATACACATACATGTAATTACATACATGTGCGCGCACATATATACACATATAATGCATACATACATATACTGCATAAACATAAATACATATACATATACACATACATACACATGGACATACATGTACACATACATACACATACACATACACATACATACAAATAGACATACATGTACACATACATACACATACACATACACATACACACACATATATGCCTAGACATATATGTACACATACATGAACACACACACACACATACATCTGCATGGACATACATGCACACACACACATGAATACATGAATATACCTACACATCCACATCCACACATGTATACACATACATGTACACACATGAAATCACATACACATACATATAATTACATACACATTCATGAACATACATCTGCATACATACACACACTACATAAACATACACATGCCACATAAACATACACACATATGCACATGCCATACACATACATACACGTACATACACATACACATATAAATACACATACACATACACATACACATACACATACACATACATATACACATACACATACACGTACACATACATACACATGCACGTACATCCACATTCATACATATACATATACACATACACATACACACATACATGTACACGTAAACACACACACACACACAACACACACACACAACACAACACAAATATATACACTTACAACACATATATACACGCACATACAAATGTACTCATACATCCACATACATACACATGCATACACATGAATACACATACATACAAATACATGTATGTGTATTTTAAATTATTTAATATGAATAGAAATATATAAATTCAAGTATGAATTACATATTTAAATAAATATATTCATTTTCATATTCATAGAATTGTTTAAATAAAATATTAATATATCATATTTATATCTATTATATATACCAAATCTTGTAATTTTCCTTCCATGTGTCAACTCCTCTATCATTCAACTACACATGTCAACTCCTCTTTAGTTTTCTCCCTCAAATATGCTCTCCCAGTTCCATCCACCCTCATTCCATTCATGATTTTTATTTCCTCAGTGCTCCCTCCTCACCTGCATACCTCTCAACTCCTCGACATCCCAATCCCCACCCCTACCTATGACGTATTCTTCTCCACCTCCCCACCTATGCCTCTATCTCCCCAATTACCTTCACCTTCCTCTCCACCTTAACCTCTTTCTCCCCATCCCCCTGAATTCCTTTTCCATCTCCCAGACTCTGTAAGTTTCCCCCATTCAACCATGGTTTTATCTATCTTGAATCTCTAGAATTTTTCATCCCTATAATATACTCACAACAACCTACATTATTGCTTCAGTGGTTCCGTATCCTCCCATCGACATCTGATTTGTTGCATCATGTAGGGTTTATTCAATTTCAAATCCATAACCTCCCCACTTGAATTTAGATCCATAACCACCCCATTAGGTAGGGACTCTTCAAACTATTTATTCCCCTTTCCGTGTTTCCTTAGTTGTACATATTACCTAATTAGGTCATCAACTCCTCTCTGATTACCAAACCTTCCTCATCCAATTAGGTTTTAATTATCCATTCCCCATAATTTCCTTCAGTTATTCCCACAATGTTAATCATGGGTTATGACCCTCATATAATAATTCAATTTTAAACTAAAAGGATTTTCCTACTTTAATGATAAAAAAATTATATATTGGGAAGCCCTAATTCTACTGTGTGGATTTTTTTACGGAATACATCCATTGATGTTAATAGTATTCTTCTTATTCTTCATATGAAAACATAAATTTAAAACAAAGTTTCTAATTCCCTCTATGTGCAATTTTCTTCTCTCTTACAATTATCCAATTTCCATGATTATGTATTATAATTTTTTATATGTTGCATGGAATAGTTGAACTTCTTACAGTGTACATATTGGAATACAATTTCCATGTGAATACGATGAACCTCATACCATATGAATATTATGTATGCAAATAATTATACAAAGTTTCTATATATATATATACATTTAATTCACTTTCAATTTATTCATATTTTTAATTATATGTTCATTATCTGCATTTTTTTTCATTTACCACTATGATAAGTTTCTTCTTCATGGAGGGTCCTCTCACATTCACTTCATACCTAATTAACCTACTTCTTTATTCAATCATACTTTTAAAACCTATAATTCATTTCTTCTTCATGTTGTTGCTTTTTTCAATATATTTCTTTTTTTATCTTCATTTTATTTTATTATTCGGCAGCAATTTATATTTTTTAGGTATTTATTCATTTATCTATATATCACAGAATCTAGTTTCAGGAATTTCTAGGTTCATCTTTCTCCTACAAAATTATCCATCAATGAATAATTATATTTGTAGCTGTAGGGATTTTCCTAATTCTTCAATAATAAAATCATCCCAAACTAGGAAACCCTAATTCAACTGCATATATTTTTGTATGGAAGGCATCCATCACTGTTAACTGGTAGCCTTCTTATTCTTTGTCTAAAAATTATAATTTCAAGCCAATTCATTGATTGTATACATCTATAATTTTCTTCCCTCTTACAACTATCCAATTTCCATTATTTTGTATAATATTTTTTTCATATGTTATTTAGAATGATTTACTTTCTTATAATGTACATATTGGATAACAATGTACCTTTTACTATATTCATATTATGACCCTCATGTTGTATGCATATTATGTATGAAAAATCTATAAGAAAATATTATATATCGTGTAATCAGTATACTAAGTTTCTATATATTTATAATTCACTTCCACTTAATTCATTTTTTATAATCATATATTCATTATCTACATTTTTTTCTTTGCATTTACTACTATAATGACTCATTTTTGGTCATGTACCATGTTCGTTCTATGAATTAAATGGCCACATTCATGGTTTAACAGTCCCTAAAGATATTATTTGTTTAAATTTTCATTATATTTAGAATATTTTATTTGTAATTAAAAATAATATAGACCTGTTTAGATATTTTGATTGCATATACTAATTTCTTTTTAACATAAAAACTCTTATATAGTTAAATTCCTTGCATCCATGTATATTGGCATCCCATTACTGTCATATCTCCAACATCTGTCTTATTATTTGAGTATATTAACTCAAAAATATTTCCACTATAAAAACAATTTCCTCTACTTTTCCTATATATATCACAAATGAAATGGAAAAATAACCTTTATGAGCACCTTTATTGACATATAAAGAATGTACATGTAACAGTTGATTCTATATATGTTAAATACGTATTCCACATTTTTTTTCTAAAATTTAATGCTTTTTTCCAAATTCTTATCCTAAGGACTATAATTTAAATATTACTCCAAACGTAATTGTTGGAACACCTATGATGCATAACACATTTTGATATTATATATGTTAAATACATGTTCTATGTTTTCCCCCAAATTTAATTTTTTTTAGAAATTATTATCCTATTACTTCCACTATTATATACAATAATAATTTGATATATAATTTGTTTTGAAATATGAAGTACACTATATGAAATATGTAATCTCCAACGACTGTCTATAATCATTTTATAAAATCCATTATTTTCTAACTAATTTGGCCCTAAATTTTTCCAAGGGGCATTCCTATGATAGCGCTTCTAGAAAAAAATAAGCGAAACTCATAAATACTTCATTATCACCTAGAATAATTATGGCACAATATTCTATTTATATTTTTCAATTTTTAACAATTATAATTATTTATTAACATTTCCACTATAAAACATGTATTTATACTCTAAAATATATAGTATGCTCATATTATAGAGGCATTATATATATATACACTATGATATGTAATATTATTCATTACAACACAATATGTTATTCTCTTCAATAATACATTGCAATATGCACACATTGGGATATGAAATATGTGATATTAATATAGTCCAATATGCACCTATTAAAAATGAAAACACTGAAACATATATGCATACATTGAAATATGTACACACTATATACAGTGCATACACTGTAATATGCACACACTATAAAATCATACACTGGAATTTATAATATTTATCAATATGCATACACTACAATGAGTAAAATTCTTCAATATAAAATATGAACATGTTACGCTTATAGTTTATATATATACACTGCAAGAGTGTGTGCGTACACTATAATACATGTTATGCACATATTAGTCATATTCAACAATATGTTAAATACAGAGGCATAAAATGCAATATATATGCATAAACATTAATATTTGATGTGCACATGCTAGCCACCTTATTATGATTTCTGTATTTATCATATCGAGTCACATATTTTTCATTAAATAATTTTTTTCTCCTATCATATTTATATAAAATATAGGATTCATATGTTTCATGTTCTAATATTTATTCTGATGTAAGATCCTGAACAACTTACTCAAGCACAATATCAATGGAATCACTATACTCAATGGTATGTAATAATTTATTTTTTCTATCATTTACTTATATATTAAAAACTCATTCAAATAGATACCTTTAACTTTATATTTATTTATTTATGATTTCATTCAATGCATTATAGTATAGTTAATTAGTTCACATTCTTTTGTTAGACTATCTGTTTATATTTTTTAAAATACAATGAAGATTACATTCAAACTACTCATAGCACAATAAAAGTAACAAATTTCAATTTGTATAAAAATGAATATGTATGCATAATAAACTCTAAAAATAGTTTAAAATGTATGGAAATTAATTATGTATACAATTTAAATAACATGAAATTGATTTTTGAAAATGATTCATGCATACATAATCATAAAAATAATCAGAG
The DNA here is from genome assembly GCA_963277665.1 of Viscum album. NCBI lineage: Eukaryota > Viridiplantae > Streptophyta > Magnoliopsida > Santalales > Viscaceae > Viscum > Viscum album. The sequence goes on from OY728136.1 coordinate 1,904,963,792, forward strand.
TATTACATAAGGATTATTTACTATGTATTCATATGTAGTACTATGTATTCACATATAGAATCATAGTATTCTATAAATATTATGTGAGTAATACACTGTCAATTCTAGAGAACTCCTCATAAGGAAAAGGATGTTAGTTCCTTTGATTATATACTATGTATGTACTATGTATTCATATAAAGAATCAGAGTATTCCATAAAGATTATGTGAGGAATACACTATCATTTCAAAATAACTCCTCACAAGGTATTCACTATTTGTTCCTTTGAGTATATAAATATTATGCGAGGAATAAAATATCATTTCATTTAATTACATATCTGTATGCATTGTGAATTCATATATAGAATCAGTGTATTCCATAAAGATTATGTGAGTAATACACTATTAGTTCTAGTGCACTCATCTCAAGGTGTGATTTTCTAATCTCTCATATTATGCTCACTTAGAAATTCAATGTTAACCAGCCTGAATGTTGGTAGATACAACATAGAGATTGAAATGTACACAAACAGAAACTGACAGTTAGACCATCAACTGTATTAATTTTATGAAGTTATAATTTTCAGCTTTTCTCTTATAGAAAAATAATTTTATTGGGAGAATAATGTATTATTATAATTTTATAACAAGAATTATCAACTACTTACACTTTCTTAGGATATGGATGTAAGAACCCAAATCTTAGTTTCAGGTATGTCTTTCCTTTTCTTGGAGTTTTTGAGAAAAGAGGAGTTTCTGGAAATTTTTGAAGTACACGCTGTGTAATTTATGAGTGCACGCCGTGTACTCCTTTGCTGCTCGAGGCCGTGTGCTGGCCGTGTCCAAGCCACACACATGGTGTGTAGGGGTGATGTAGAGGCCGCTTAAAGCGGAGTACCAAAAAGCTGAGTACACGCCATGTACCCCATAAGTACACGCCGTGTATTTTATTTTTTTCATTAAACGAACCGGGGTCACGCCTGACGGAAATAACTTGATTGTTCTTTAGGTTCCTCATTTGAGAGCGACCCGTATGGCTGCAAATATTCTCCGAGCCCCCGTGCCTCCGTTCGTTCTCCGAATCGACCGACATCAATTGCGTTAGAACCGCAGCGGTAATATCTTCCTTCTCCTAGAGCCTTGTTTTACAATTACTCCTCTTTCTTAAGATATCGTGGGTTGAACATTTTGGACATTTTCTTAGATCTTTGATGTTATAAGGAGAATCAATCATCATGGTTCACGTATATCGATCTCCTAGCATTGAGGTAGGTGGTTTGTGCCTTTCTGTATGAATTCTTTGAATATTTTGTGCAATTACACCAATTCCCTTGAACGGGGTATTGTGTGTTTCCTATGATTTCCCTGTTGCTTGATTGCTTGAGTAGAGGTCAATGCTTGTGAATAGGGTAGTTTTTACTGTGCTCTGGATGTTTTTCCATGCATGTTTTTTCTGTTAGGCGCTTTTCCAGTTTCCATGCCTAGTTGTAGGATAATGGAACTGTTGTACTGTTATTATGTTGTGACTTAGAATGATATCCAAGTAGTTCTTGAGGTTTACTTGGGGAAATACGCGCGCTATTAATGTTTGTTTTACACAGGGCTGAGAGAACCTAGTGTAGTGTACCATAGGAAGAATGGACGTAAGGTCTTCTCCAGAGTGTCTTTAATTTATGATGCGATACCACAAGGGGAATTGACGATGAGTGCTTCCTCAGAGAGTCTGTAGTTCCTCAACACGAGCCACATGGGGAATGAGACGTTGAGTGCTTCCCCAGAGAGCTTTTAGTACGATATGAGACTATAGGGGGAATTGACGGTGAGTGCTTCCTCAGAGAGTCTATTATTTAGCTGAACCAGAGGGGTGAGACTGTGTGTGCCTTCAAAGGGTTGCTAGTACTTGTAGGTTGAACCATAAGGGTTAGGCTGTGAGAACTACCCAGGGGGTTACCTGTTGTTCTACTTGTTGTTTGGCTGTTACTTGTGTACTTTATATGCTAGAAACTATGGATTGTAGCTGCTGTGTGATTTCCTGTTTACTGCTTCCTGTACTTTTACTTTCCATGTATTTACTGACTGTTAGGAACAAATCTTTGGGTGGTTTCCTACTGGGACCTTGTCTCACACCCTGTTTGGGCCATGCTTTTGGGCCCAAACAGACTATATTGTTGCAGGTATAGATAAGGACAAGCGCCCTTCTACTTCAGGTACTTGACGTGCTGTGGAGCTGGAGAGCATGGGACCAAGCCATGGCTTGCGATGCTGAGGAGTTTACCTGTTTTTCTTTTTCACTTTGGTTTTGTATTGTATTCAACATTGTGACTTGTTTTACTACTTTCCTAGACATATGTATCATGCATCATTTTATATATATGTGTGTGTGTGCTCCATTTGTTTACTGTTAGTCTTCCGCTGTTTATCGTTTACTCTTGTATGGATGGTTATGGTTACTGCTGTTGTCTATTTGTTTTTCTTCCGCTGTATACTCTGCCAATGAGGGCATAGTTTCCCCACTATCACACCCAATGTCCTCACTTCTAGTCGGCAGCCTCTGGCGTTTGGGGAAATGCACTTGAGGCCATGTGACCAACTAGGTACGGGGCGCCTCTTGGTGGCTTCCGGAACCGAGACGTTACAATAGAAGACCTTTAAACCATTTATTTCGTAGCGTTGGTAGTAATTCCTATATTTCTATACTATTTTACTATAATTTTTATATTGATGTATTTATATAAGAACTATAAATTTTTTAGTATTATATTTCCATAACCAGTAAGTATTTTCATATATGTTTCTAAGAAATTAGAAGGTAACTTTCCATAACTAGTAAGGTAGAAAGATAGGTATTACCCATATATGTTTCTAAGTAGACAGTGCTATACTTTGCATTGTCTTCATTGAGAAAGTTACATATATGTTTCTAAGAAAGTAGCAAGTAAATTTCCATAACTAGTAAAGTAAATATCCATTATATACACTAAAGGCTATGCCCCCTCCATCCACATGTCATTACCATCATCATTTCCCTTACGCAACCTCCTATCCATACTTCCTGTAACCCTCACAATTACAATTCTTCTTTTCCTCCTAATACCATTTTTGTCTTTGTATAACCTCCCTCCATCTCCCTCCATATCCTCAACCTTAATCTTCTCCACCATAATCTCCTCCCACACCTTGGTTTTTGCCTTTAAATTCTCCTCTTCCTTAGTCTCCGACTCTTCCTCTGAATCCACCTCCACCTCTGACTTGGTCTCCACCTTTGACTTTACCTGCCACTTCAAATTCACCTCCACCTCTGACTTTGCCTCAATATCCTCTACCTTCATCTCCTACACCTTCATCTCCTACTCTAACTTGACCTATTCCTCCACCTCCTCCTCCACCCCAGTCTACACCTCTTCCTCTGCCTCTCATTATCCTCCAATACATTCCTGATGTTGATATATCCACTCCTTCTCGACTCGATCTACCCCTCCTTCTCCAATGAATCTATTTAATTTCTTGAATCCATATCCCATCTCCGTTATTTTTTTTTGATTTTTTTGATTTTTTGGTTTTTGAATAGTGCTTATCAAGTATTCTGGATCTTGGTTTGTTCTCAATCTATTAAAACTTTAGTTTTAGTTTTTTTATTTTTAAATTTTGAATGATTCATGGGATTTTATCACTTATCCAGAATTCACTATTATTGATTTTTGATTGTATAATGAATAAACATAATTTATTTGAATTCAAATGTGATTAGAGAAGGGAATCCTCTTTCCATATCATAAGGCTTTCTAGTGATGATTTTCATTCCTTATATTGAATGTTTGGAGTTAGATGATGATTAAATTATTCTATTGTGTGTTATTTTTTAGTTCACTTCTATTTTAATTTTTCCAAAAAATTTATTTCTTAATAAATTATTAATTTGGACTTCTCATGGTGTCAGTCGTGGAATTAACATGTGGTTAGGGAGGGGCCACAACATGAAATCTCACAAGACATTAATGTGATGATTTTAATGTATTCTATTTGATTTTTTATTGCATTATCTTTCGATTAACCACATCTAATGTTTTTTTAGTGTTCTCATTGTTTTTTTGTTCTTCCATTTTAACTATAAGATGATATCAAAGGGAAAACACCAGAAATTGAGTCTGATAAATCTAATACATGCAAGGATAATGACTATAGATAACTATAGTAAAATTATTTCAAATATTCCATCAACATCAATTGTCAATATTGAGTCATTATCTCTGTTTTTTTTTATTTTTTTTCTCATTCTATTTTACCCAGCCTTCACATTATAATTTATCATGGATATACTTTGGAATATGTGTTCTATAGATGTGAACGTTTAAAAAATATTCATTCTCCCCTTATCACATGTTCTTCTTCCTTTAAATTCAATAATCATCATAAAATTTCAAGCTTCATAGGTTATCCCCTTTATTTTTTAACGCATTGTCTTTCTATTAACCACTTATAATGTTTTTTTAGTGTTCTCATTGGTTTTTTTTCTTCTATTTTAAATTTAGGATGATATAAAAGGGAAAAAACCAAAAAGTGAGGTCAATAAATATAATACATGTGAGGACAATGACTATATATAACTTTTATACAATTGTTTCAATTTTTCCATCAACATAAATTTTCAAGATTGATTCATTATCCCTACTATTTGATTTTAATTTATCATTATCTTTCACTTAGACTTCACATTAGAATTTATCATGTATCTAATTTGGAATCTTTGTTCTAAAGATGTGTATGTTTAAGAAATATTCATTCTCCCCTTAGCATACATTATTCCTCCTTTAAATTCAATAATCATCATAAAATTTCAAACTTCATTCTCTTGTATTCAGTATTTTCCAATTCTCTTAACCAACTAAGATAGTGGGAAATCAGAATACACAAATTAGGTTACTGCTATCAACTCAAAATTGTTCAATATATGGATCTATTGAAATTTTGAACAATATACCTTTTCTTGGATATGTAATTAATAATTCTTATGTTCAATTTTTGTAATCAAGTTTCATTTTTTTAAAGCGTGGGTTACTTTTAAACTATGATTTTAGTTGTTATAAAAATTTCAAATCATTTCCCATTACATCTCATTTATTTAAGTTTAAATATGGTTTGGAAATTTATTATCTTCTACTCAATTTTTATTAGTTTATTAAAATATTATATGTCTTTGTTATATTTCAAATATATACTTTAATATATATTTTTTAATTGTTCACTATATAATTTTTAGTAACATATTCACTTCCTAATTATTATATGCAATTACATTACTCAATTACTATAGAGTACAACATGTTATTACCATTTTTATTAGTTTGTGCAACTAAAAGATGAATTATAATATCTATTATAGAGTTATATCTATTCATCAAAATATTTAACGTTATGTTTGAGAACAACTATAAAAAAATGCTTAAAATTTATCACTTATGATAACTATTAGATGAAAAAAATTTCAATAAAAAATCTAGGGATAACTATAAGGAGTTATATTAAATTAAGACCGCTCAAAGCACATTTTAATAAGTGTTTTGAATCACAAACTAAGGTTTTTATATAATATTATACCTTACAAAATTGATTATTGTAACTTATAAATCATTTCATATAAGTTTCTTCATACTATTTTTTTCCAGAGGAACCATTAAGTATATGAGTGTAATAGTATTTTTAACTTACCTATCGAGTTTCTGAAAAAATTTTACATAGAAAATTATAATAGAGAACTATGGTACAATATAGTGATTCTATATGATTAGTTGCAAGTGGATGAAATTAAGGGAATTGAAATTGGTTAGATAATAAAAAAATTCCATCTTTTGACTCTTAAAGAGTATGTACTAAGAATAGAGGTTATGGAAAGGGAAAGAGAAAACCCTCTGTAGTTATATAAAGGTATGTTCCATTATAAATTATTTCTTTAAATATCGATTCCTCCAATCATTTTTTAATTTTTGTAGAGTTTTCCATGCAATTAATGTGGATGTTTTGTAAAACCAATCATCAAGGGGTAGTCATGATTTTAATCACTTTATGTATAAGGATTAACTTATAGGAATTATAGTATGAAATATTCATGTGTTTCAATATTATTTAATTTACATATTATGAAATCAACCATCATATTCTATTACTATGAGTTTTTTTCTTACAAAACCTATAACTTCTCATTAATAAATATTAAACTATGAACACTAATTTATTTAAGTACAAGAATAGATTGTTTGGGTATCTTATTAGTAAATTTAATTGAACTATTATACCAATTAAAATTTTAATTTTCATATTTATTATTCTATTTTAATTTAATAAAATGTTCTTGATTTATTGTTTATAACAATTTCAGTTTCTAAAATCCGTTATATTCTTCATCTTCCGATGATGTTGATGATTTTAAATTCTATAATATCATTATAATTAATGGATTTCATATAATCTGTAGTATTTATCATGAAAAAAACCATTTCCATTTATTTAGTATTCTATGATTTCTATGATTCATTTGATTCGTAAGAATATCATTTTATTGGAATTTAATCGAAAAAATTTGAGAAATTATTTTTTTGGGTTCTAAATTCTCAATTCCATTACAATCTAAACCATATTGTTCTCATCCTATTTGTTACCTGGAAAGTAAAAAAAAATGAATGGTGTGCCCAAAAATTTCTTTGACTTATTCCTCCAACAATATTCACCAAGGTTCTTCAGGTTAGCCACTGTAAATGTCTCACATTCTCATCCTTATAGAAATATTTCATTTTTCAATCATCAGTTACCATAATAGTTTACTCTATCACAATTAGCTATAAATCTTTGTTAAACAATATTTTATGGGTTCTGTTAGACTTATTTTTTATTGTAAAAATTTTATACTATCTATATTATAATACTTAGTATTGAAATTATATATTTTTTGAAATTCATATTTTGGATAACATTGAGATGAATTCATATAAATAATTGGTTGATTTTCAACCAAATAGGAAAGAAAATGGATTAAATCATACATGTATTTGGACAAAAGACAGATATTGGAAGGCAGTATAGTAGGCTTTAGCAGTTTTAGACTCACCGCAGGTAAACACAAGGGGGTTTTGGAGCATTCGAAGATCGATCCCTAAATAAGTTCCTCCAACAAGTATGGATTCTCTTATAATGGCGCATGTGGTTTCTCCTCAATAAATTTCAATCATGTTTATGGGATTTATATAAACTTATTCAACGCTGATATAACTTGTCTATAAAAATTCCATTAATTCAAAGGTATTACTTCTATATGAATAGTTAATTTTTTTAGATTCATTAATAATAATAAAACATCTCTAAAAAATATATACACCTTTTCTAGTTTATCAATATTTATATTTAAATATATAATATTAAGTTTATATCATTTAAATCAAACATTTACCATTTTTTCAATAATATATTCATACATTATATACTGCATACAATTATATAATGCATTCCTTCTACTTGAAGTTTAATATTCATCCTATTTCTCTTCCACATTAACAAATTATATATATTATTATGTATATAGTATGGATATATTGTTTGAAATCGTATAAACCTATATTAATACTTTATGCATACATTGATTTAATTTATATACACCTGTGCACATAAATGAACATCTATAGTTATATAAAATGCTTTCAGCTACACATGTCACCACCAGCCTTCACTCCATTTCCATGTGTCATGATCAGCCCACTAACTTCATTTCTTCTTCCAATTTTCTCTCACTCTCCCAATAAGTGACACATATTCCATAGATCATCACCAAATTTTTATGAAAATTTGTAATTAAATGATCATTTCATACAAATTATTGATTTGGGTACCAGTTTATATATAAATTTTGTAAGTAATGAATATAAATATACTATTACACATTTTTATTGATTAATATAAATTGGATAATTTTTTATATATAAAATTATGAAAATAAGATTTATAAGATTTTTTATTATAATATAGTTATATAAATCATATTTATATATTATATTTACACATATATATATTATTTTTATATAAATATTATTTTAAAATATATAAATATGTATATATAAATTAAATTATTCACTATTCCATTTATCAGTGCTTTCTTTATATTGTAAAAGGTAAAGATTTTATCAGCACTAAGAAAAGCACTGATAAAGGGTCACATTTATTAGTGATAAAAAAACACTAAAGAAAGGCACCCTTTTATTATAATTTTATTTAGTTCTGATAAAGTTCACTTTTATCATTGCATTTAATTATCACTGATATAATTCCCACCTTTATTAGTTCTTTTTTTAGCGCTTATAAAGGTTAGTACTGAATATCGTGTGATATGTAGTAGTAATTACTAGTTTTTTACTTGAAATTTTCATGTTTAAATATTTATTATTATTCTCTAATTGTTTTCTATGCATTTGTTTTATTCTTCTCAAGTGGATTTTACGCTAACCCATCACATGTACTGAGAGGTCTACCCCTACGTATGGTCCTTGAGGGCTCTTACGTATCAGTGAAATAGTGTGTAAGACCCTTATTTATGGTCCCTGATGACCCTTTCACATCCCTTTTATTATTATTATGACCCTTATGCACGTTTTTTACCCTATATATGCCTTATATCATGATTTTTACCCTTAAAAATCAATGTAACATAATGGATAGACCTTATGTGTAACACCCCGACCCCTCTAGGCTGGAGCTGGTGCATTACTTGTGATATTGGCATGGTTAGAAGGAATGAAAATCCCAAAGTAATGATCAGTTTAGTAGTCTTGAAGAAACTAGATACATATATGTAACTCAAATTACATTGGAAAACATTACAAAATACAATACATAACAAAAACTAAAATCTGCATCCACAGGAACTCAAAAGAAGACCTTCTCTTCATCACCTGTTGAAGGTAGAAAATTAAAGGGGTTAGATAAAATGATCAGTAAGGGTTTCAAATAGCGGAAAAATGAGTACAATAATAAGTTAATCACAATCAATCTGACATAATCAATATGGCATAGTTAATAAATGAACAACTAATGCCATTAATAAACTGAAAATAAAACTGCATCCATAGATTTTGTTATAGTGAAAACCTCATGGAAAATAATAATAACTGATAATGAATAAAGAGAATTCTTATTAATTTTACATCATGTATCTAGAACATGAAACCATAATACCAATAAAACAGTTTAGTTCTATGGGTAGAAATCCGTCTGATTTTTGGAAACAAACTCGAAGGGTTTGTCTCCAAACTGTTTGTCTCATGAGACCTACAGATGCATCGAGGGGCTATAGCGGGCCCCAACCGCCACTGTATGTCCAACGAATTCTTTATAAATTGATTCAATATAAGAGCAATATTCCCTTTCAATATCCGTATAGAGTAGAGTATACAGATTCATCAATATTTCCATAATTAAAATAACTTTCCAAATAAACACTGTATGTAAAATGGTGTATAGTTTAGACAAAAAACATATCCATGACATGAGATTATGGATATTTAATATAAATATAATTTCAAATTTAAATTGATATCAAATGTGCAGTAGGTACACCACATAAGGATTATTAGGTGCACAATACAAAGATAGTCACAACGAAAACGGCAGCTGAGACAAAGTCCCTTACCACAATGTAATCGGTCGAATCATATGAACAGAACATATAACCCTCAAATGAATCATTGAATAACATTAATATAAATAGAATAATGTTATTATATATCAAAAGGCAGTACATATATACCACATACAAGAAATAAGTGGCGAATAATGAAAATCTCATAGAAATGAAAGTGAGATAAGAAACCCCTTACCTTTTGCTCTAGTGTGTTCTTGATTGTTCTTAACAACATGAATAATAAAATTTAGATTAATTAATTAATAATTATAGAAACTAATCAACATGTAATTGATATTATATAACCTTATTAAGTTCATTGATGGCCTCTTTGATGGGTTTAATAGATTAAATCTTATTGTTTTGGAAGCATTTTCTTACTTGGTTTCATGATTTGTTTACGTGTATTCATGAATAGAAGTTGGTTTGAAATATGGTTAAACATACAGAATTGTTAATATAAATTATTAGTGACATTAAAGAGATATAAATTATCTTATAATGATTCTGGTTATATACCATGAGGATGACTCATTTGATGAGTTAAAAATAAACGCTTGAATTTGTCTTGGTAGTTTTGTGCTCAATAAACTTGTTTCATATTATTATTCCATATTATGTACGTGTAAAGATTCCTGAACATTAATCAAGATAAAATAAATATGTTATGACCTGGTTCAACCATAATTATGGTTTCATGACTAGTAATGAAATAATTATTAAAGAACAAAACTTCATCGTCCACGAAGGTTATAAATTGGAACCTCATGGACATTGATTTTGTTTATAAAAATAAAAGGGAAGGAGTAAGAATATTGATGATGGTTCTTCCATTCAAATGATATAAATCTAGTATGTAAATTATACTGGAGTTATCATGATAATTTTTACATAATAGGTGAGGAGAGGATAACAAATGAGGATAAATTCAAATGAAACTAAAAGAAAATAAAGGTGTTTTACCTCTTGAAATAACTTCTTCGAGAACCTCCTTAAGGGAAGGGATTTTGGTCTTTTGGAAAGACCAAGAGATTCCTGGTCGTGGGGAGTGACTATGGAAGGTTATTTGGGTAGAAATTTGAGGAGCTTCAAGGCTTAGAGGAGTGAAGAGAAGAGGGATTGGTGAGGGGGTTTTTATAGTGGAGGAGAGTGGGTATTTTTCATTATTTTAATCATTATTATAATATTTTTGCCCAAGATTATGAATAGTCTAGTAATAATGTAATGTGAGTTCAAACCAAGTGGCCTTGAATAATTTATGATGTCATAAATAGTGTATTTTATTGATAATTTGTATATACGGTATTTTATCGTACTTCACTATTCATCAAAAATTAAAGAATTTCAAAAAAATACCAAAAATTTACCCTAACAATTTTTCAATGTGTAGAATTCAAAAGTGAAATCCATTTTTCAAAAATAATTTTCTAAATATTATTAATTTAATTTTTAAATAAAGTTATAGTGAATTCGAAAAATAACAATCTTGAAGTGCAATTAGTTTTATTTCTCATTGAAAAACTAATTAAGATCTCATTATCTTGTTGCCTTAAGAAAATGAAATAATAATATTATTTACTATTCATAAGGTTCATATTACTATTCATAAGGGTATATTACTATTCACCAAAAATTAAGTTTGTTCTATCAGACTCCAAATAACTTACTGATCACAACTTTGGATGACCATTTTTCGAAATTAAAAACATAGAAGTGGAAAATTTATATTTAATGGATAGGTTTTGACTATATCCTAAATAACCTAGTGTTGTTTCAAAGGAACACAGTGATGAATATAATTTATTTAACAAAAACATACCATAAAATGTTTGGGGTGCTACATTATTCCCTCCTTCAGAAATTTCATCCTCAAAATTTTATGTACATATCCCACCAAGAAGATGTGGGTGGTTCTTCTTCATGAAATCCTCTGGTTCCCATGTTGCTTCCTCCATATTCTGGTTTCTCCAAAGAACCTTTACAAGATGAGTTTTTCGATTTCTCAATACCTACTCCCTTGTGTCAAGAATCCTGTTGGGATTTTCACAGTATGACAAATCCGGTTCCAGTTCTATTCCTTCATATGTGAGTACATGCGTTGGGTATGGTATGTATTTCTTTAACAATGATACGTGGAACACATCATGAACTCTGGAGAGATTTGGCGGCATCGCTAAACGGTAAGCTACAACTTCGATTATTCCCAAGATTTCAAATGGTCCGATGTACCTGGGGCTCATTTTCCCTTTCTTACTAAACCTTAAGACGCCCTTCCATGGAGATACTTTCAGAAATACCTGATCTACCACTTGAAATTCCAAGTCCTTTCTCCGGTTGTCAGCATAACTCTTCTGCCTACTTTGGGATGCTTTAATATGAGCTTGTATTTTCTTCACCTTTGTCGTGGTCTCTTCAATAAGCTCTGGGCCTATAAGTTTCCTCTCACCAACTTCATCCCAACAAGTTGGAGTTCGACATCTATTTCCATATAATGCTTTATATAGATCCATTTGAATACTAGAATGGAAACTATTATTGTAGGAAAATTCCACCAAAGGAAAGTATTGATCCCACATACCTTGGAAGTCAAGAGAGCATGATCTCAGCATGTCTTCCAGAGTTTTAATAGTCCTTTCAGACTATCCTTCAGTTTGAGGGTGATATGCAGTACTCATATGAAGCTCAGTACTCAAAGCCTTCTGGAGACTTTTCTAGAATCTTGATGTAAAACGAGGATCACAATAAGAAACAATCAATAGGGGTACTCCATGAAGTCTCACAACTTCATTAATATATAGTCTTTTTAGACGTTCAAGTGGTAGATCTTCTCTTATAGCAAGAAAATGTGCTGACTTGGTAAGATGATCAACACTGACCCATATTTCATCATTCCTTATAGGATTCTTTGGTAGTCCCATGACAAATTCCATCGTGATATTATCCCATTTCCACTCAGGTATGGGAAGAGGTTGCAATACTCCTCCAGGCTGTTGCCTTCCAGCTTTCACTTGTTGAAAAACCATACATCTTGACACAAAATCAGCAATCTCCCTCTTCATGTTGTCCCACCAAAAATGTTCCTTCAAATCTCTATACATCTTAGTGCTACCGGGGTGTATAGAGAAATTGGAACTATGAGCATCATACAACAATTCCCTTTTTAGATCAGAAATATCGGGAACACAAAGTCTCCTCCCAAATTTCAAAATTCCATCTTCATATACGAAGTCAATCAATCTCCCATCATTCACAACTTTAATATTCTTTTGAAACTCCTCATCATCATCTTGAGAAATTTTTATCCTTTCTAATAAAGATGGTTTGGAAACCATTTGAAAAAGCATTGATGTTTCACCTTCCATGGTTATTCCCATATCCATCTTTACTAGATCCATGAAAATAGGACCCCTTTCAACTCTCATCTTATTCAAAACTCCACGATCCTTTATGATCAAAGCATATGCCACCTTATTTTCCTTCCCTGGGTTGTAGTGTATTGTTAAATCATAATCCTTGAGTAGTTCAAGCCATCTTCTTTGCCTCATGTTGAGTTCTTTCTGTGAGAAAATATACTTCAAACTCTTGTGATCAGTATAAATCTCACATTTTTCAACATAGAGATAATGTATCCATATCTTCAAAGCAAATATTATAGTAGCTAACTCAAGATCATGAGTAGGATAGTTTTGCTCATGAAATTTTAGCTGTCGTGATGCATAAGCAATAACCCTATCATTTTGCGTAAGGACACAACCAAGTCCTTTCTTTGAAGCATCACTATAAATAACAAACCTGTTATTCCCCGATGGTAGAGTCAATATAGGATCATTGACTAATATTCTCTTCAGTTCTTCGAAACATTATTCACAATATTTTTTCCAAACAAATTTAACCCCTTTACGTGTGATCTTTGTTATCGGGTTAGCCAGTCGGGCAAAATTTTGAACAAAACGCCGATAATAACCTGCTAAGCCAATAAAACTGCGTACTTCAGTTATATTTGTTGGCGTGGACCAATCTTGGATTGCCTTTGTCTTCGCAGGATCAACTAGGATTCCATCCTTCGAGACAATATGACCAAGAAAAGAAACTGACTGAATCCAGAATTCGCACTTGCTAAACTTTCTATATAATTGATTTATTCTAAGAGTTCCCAGAATAACTCAAAAGTTACTCTCATGTTATTCATATCTTTTAGAGTATATGAGGATATCATAGATGAATATCACAAAAAATTTATCAAGATATTCCTTGAAAACTCTATTCATTAAATCCATGAAAACAGATGGTGCATTCATCAGTCCAAAAGGTATCACTATAAACTCGTAATGCCCATACCTGGTTCGAAATGCTATCTTCGGAATATCTTCCTTCCTCACACTCAGTTGATGATATTCGGATCAAAGGTCAATCTTTGAAAAGTATTGAGCTCCATGAAGTTGTTCAAATAAATCATCAATCCGGGGTAGAAGATACTTATTCTTTATTGTAATAGCATTGATTTATCTGTAATCAATGCATAGCCTCATGGATCCATATTTATTCTTTACAAACAAGACCGGGGCTCCCCATGGAGAAACACTAGGTTGAATAAATCCTTTTTCACTCAACTCTTCTAGTTGTTTATTCAGCTCTACTAGCTCCACAGTGTCCATTCTATATGGGGTCTTTGATATAGGTCTTACATCATGAATTAATTCAATGGAAAACTCAATTTCCCGCTCTGGAGGATGTCCAGGTAAATCCTCTGGAAATACATCAATGTACTCTTTCACTATATGCACATCTTAAATTTGAAGATTTCTTTCCTCTCCCATAGATATTGGTTTATCTTCCTCTCCAAGTATTGCATTCAATAGATCTACTGGGGGTGGTTCTAGATAATAATCAGGTGGCAAAGTTTCTGCCCTAAAGACAAGGGATTATACACCATTTTCAAAAATTGTAACTTCCTTTTTCTTGCAATAAATCCTTGCATAATAATTTGATATCCAATCCATACCAAGAATTATATCAAATTCAGTCATGGGTATGATGATAAGGCTAGCAACTAAAGCACATTTTAGTGTTTGGAGGGGGGCTAGTCGACATGCCTTTGTTGCAATGATACATCCCATGAGAGTTTTGACTGACAACTCCTTTCTTAAATCAAATTGGACATATCTAATTTTCTTGGAAAACTGAGAGGATATAAATGAATGTGATGATCCAGAGTCAAATAAAGTGTTGGCTAAGTTTGAGGAAACAATTAAAGTACCTACCACCACGTCACTAGGAACATCAACCTCCGCGGTTGTAATCACATATGCTCTCCCTTTCTCTTCTTTGGTGCTTCTCCTTTTCCTTTGTTATCAGAATTCCGCTTCATATCTTGTTTTCCTTTAAAAAAATTTGATCTAGAAAATTCCTTCTCTATTTTGATGTCACTTGATACAATTTCATCATATGATGAAAATGATTGAGAATCCAGTGCCCTTCGGAGACTTGGATTAATACCTTCAAATAAATGACCAATCTTGTCCACTGAGTTACGTACGTAATCTACAACATACCTGGCTAGCCTTGTGAAGGTAGCCTCATACTCTTCAACACTGTCTTCTTCCCTTTGTTTCAAGCCAAGGAATTTCCTCTTCATTTCAGTTCGTTTCTCATGAGGGAAATATTTTTCGAAGAATATTTCCTTAAAATTACTACATTAAATATCCTCTATCTCTTCTCCCTCCATGGTATTTTGAATCAGAGACCACCATTGATCAGCATCGCCCTTGATACAATATACTGCCAGTACTAACTTTTCATTTTCATTGCATCTTAACACCATGAATATCTTTTCAAGGGACTTGATCCATTGCTCAGAAACCACTGAATTAGTAGTCCTGCTGAAAGATGGGGGCTTCTGCCGCATGAAACGATCCAACACAGGTGTTGAATGGTTATTTGTTACAACTTGAGTAAGTTGTCCCAATATGGTCATGATCTAATCTGCACCAACATTGACTGTGTTGACTTGCTCAGTAGGGAGATCCCTACCTTGCCCACGAGTATTGATTATTCTTCTTCCATTAGATTCCATTTCTAAATAATGGGATACACTATATTAGTTTATGAATCTCAAATAGAAAAGCACTCAACATATATTGAAATTCTATGCATAACAAATCTTATAAACAAGGTTCCTATGAGGAAATATTTACATTAACTCCTTCATAATGGCTTGTAAATAAAATATGAATTATCCTAAGCATATCCCTCAGGAGTGTCGTAACCCAGAGTGCATCAAGGCCCATTTTCTTGCACCAGTTCCCGTTCGAGTCTAGCTCAAAGCGGTGTTTTCGGGTTCTACCCCTAGATACATCTGTGCCAGAGCCGCCTCTACCTGCTCGTATCCAGACAGGGACGTATTGCTTAAAATATCCACATAATCTATTCCTTACCAAAATACCAGGACATTTTTGTATGTTTATCCTCAAATACTACCTTAGGGCTTTATTCCCTACTATAAATTTCCTAGTCTAGTTTCCAAGTGTTCTACTAAACTTCCTCTGATACCAACTGTAACACCCCGACCCCTCTAGGCTAGAGCCGGTGCATTAATTGTGATATTGGTATGGTTAGAAGGAATTAAAATCCCAAAGGAATGATCATTTTAGTAGTCTTGAAGAAACTAGATACATATATGTAACTCAAATTACATTGGAAAAGGTTACTAAATACAATACATAACAAAAACTAAAATCTGCATCCACAGGAACTTAAAAGAATACCTTCTCTTCATCACCTGTCGAAGGTAGACAATGAAAGGGGTGAGCTCAAATGCTCAGTAAGGGTTTCAAATAGCATAAGCATGAGTAAAATAATAAGTGAATCACAATCAATCTGACATAATCAATATGGCATAGTTAATAAATGAACAACAAATGCCATTAATAAACTGAAAATGAAACTGCATCCATAGATTTTGTCATAGTGAAAACCTCATAGACAATAATAATAACTGATAATGAATAAAGATAATGCTTATTAATTGGACGTCATGTATCTATCACATGAAACCATAATACCGTTAAAACAATTTATTTCTTTGGGTAGAAACCCGTTTGATTTTTGGATACAAACTCGAAGGGTTTGTCGCCAAACTGTTTTGTCTCATGATACCTACCGATGCATCGAGGGGATATAGTGGGCCCCACCCACCAATTCATGTCCAAATAATTCTTTATACATTTATTCAATACAAGATCAATATTCCCTTTCAATATCCATATAGAGTAGACTATACAGATTCATCAACATTTCCATAATTAAAATAACTTTCCAAATAAACACTGTATGTAAAATGGTATACGGTTTAGAAAACAAACATATCCATGACATGAGATTATGGATATTTAATATAAATATAATTTGTCACGAACTAACCCGGGTCGAACCTGAACCGGTCCCCCGAGCCGGCTCGCGACATGGCCCGAAGGGCGTTCCCAATCCCCACGGGCTGACAACTAGTGTCGGGCATCAAAATTAAGTAGGTGGGAACGATTTGGCCCAAAGGAAAATAAACTAAACAGCGGAAAATAAAATAGAACAAAAATGAATAAAGAAAGAGCAACCAACAACACTACTAACCTGACCACGATCCAAACTCCAGGTAACCCCATGGGTCACTCTCCAATACCACAACCAACATCGCTCAAGGCGAACAACTGAATCTGGAACCTGCAACAGAACTAAAAACAAGAAAACACTATAGGCGTGAGTATTAAAACTCAGTAGGTAGGCCCGACTAATTCTATCCCCAATGCACATACCAATAAATAAAGAATTTATCAATTCCAGGTTTGAACTAAATTATATAAAATATGGTTTCCACACACATTCATTTCTAAAACAAGTATCAGTCCATTGCCCTTTTTAATTTAGAACAAGTTTAATGTTGAAAGAAACAGGTGCATTGCATTTTTAAAACATTTTGTGAACAATTTAGAAATCCAAACTTTAGTTTTTAGTCAAAAAGAGAATCACACACACAACACACACTAAGGGCAATGGTAAAGTGGCATACAAGGGTCAGCAACTGAACTCGACCTCTCAATCGTCCGCCACACACAAATAAACACTAAAAGAAACATGGGTCGAACCTAGGAAATAGTGAACAATCCAGAACGTACTATACATCTGACTCATCCTGAAGGCATGCCCTAACTCGATGACGTCATAATGCCCTAACGCCCGGCATAGCCCTGCATGGCCTAACCGAGGGGCCCAATCCCCATAGCAGCAATAACTCAGTATTCCCCTGCTATGGGGCCACTAGCCAGTGCGTAATCTAAACTAGTGCAGCAATCGTTCTCAGAAAATTCACTCAATATGCCAGGTTCCCATGTCATCACAAACAATAAAAAGGGGGTGCGTCCACAATGTAAATAAGTCAGTCACGATGCACAAACATCACATACAGCTCACGCAAACAATGCACACCAAAGATCACCCCCGAGTGGGATTTCCGAGTTAATCCATTTCATTAAAGTGCCAAACGGGCCTTCACCAATTTTAAAGTAAAACCTCATTTCTCAAAAAGTTCAAAACACTGGTTCAGAAGAAATTATTTATCTTTAAAACTAGACGCACATTTGAAGTTCCATGAATTATGTTTAAAGGCCAAACTGGCATTCTTTCAAAACTGGGTGTCTGCCCGTCAAGAAAATGTCACATGTGTTCGGTATAAAATAAAAAGCTCTTTTCGCACTAAATAATAATTTAAAGTTTTATTATCTAATATTATTTCTAATTCATTAAAAATTAATAAAACAACAAGCAATTAATAAATTCTAAATCTAAAGGTAAGTGAAATAGGGGACCTACCTTGACTCGCAGCTCGATCGCGACAACAAGACACGCCTCGCACAGGCGCACAAGTATGCCCAAACCGAAGATCGTGGTAACGCGAGGTTACCCCGCCGACGCGCTGCAACCGCAAAGATAAACAAAATACATGAACACGGACTTAAAACAAACCATATGAACAAACATCACAAAAGAACCACCTCAGCCTACTTTCAATGCATGACTTTCACCCTTCGTACTATTTAATAAGTCACTTTAAAATTTATAAAACCAAAACCGAAGAGACTCAGGATTTTACACACCCAAAAGCAATTTCAAGACCACACGCACTCAAATGAGACTTCAAAAGTGTGACATACACCATATCAACATTCTGGGAAAACTCAACTCCATTTATAGAACGCATTTTCACCATTTATGAAACTCAATAAATCATAAATAAAAAATCATGTGATAGTTTTAAAAAAAAGTCACTTGGCTTTACCTACTCAATGCACATGATGTATTCAATACCAAACGCGCAAAATATACCATGTCAAAATGAAATTCACAATACTGACACAGATTAACAACCAACTACACAATTTATTCAAACACAAACAATTGACTACACATAAACTTCCATAAAAAACGCATCCATACCATGGGGAAAAGCTACGAACCAAATGAGACACACACTAAACTCCAACAAAACCAAATTTGAACCAGACAAATAAATTAAACAATATAGCAGATTAATCAAACAAGCAATCAAAATTGACAAATAATATTTATACTTGGAGACACCTACCTCAAAACCTTGGCAAAACTAATAACACAAGCCTGAAAACACACCACGCTTGTTCTAATACCATAATCCTACCAAGATAAACCCTTAATGAAAAAAAGGACCTAATAAAATTAAGCAACAACAAGAATAAAACAGAGGAATAGTGAGGGTATACCGATAGGGGAATAACCTATGCTGGAAGGGGGGTTGTGCTTTAGGATGGTACGCCGGGCAGGGGGGGCGCTGCAAGGAGGAGGCAGGGTGGCGAATATGGAGGCGCGGTGCTGCTGGGCTGCAAAGGAGGTAGAGGTTGGTAGTACGGGGGGAAGGGAGAACATCAGTGGACAGGGGGGGTGCGGGTTTGTTGGGGTCGGCGCAGGCGGCTCGGGGTGGCGAGTAGCGCTGCAGGTCGAGGCGACTGGCGCTAGCAAGGGGGTAAGGCGGAGGCGGCTGGCAGCGGCGAGGGGAAGGGTGCGGAAGGCGCTGCAGGAGCTTGAGGGCAGAGTAGCAGGTCCCGGAGGCGGTGGGAGGAGGATATTGGGTGTGGGAACCGGCCTGGAGCGCGATTGGGCGAGGTGCACAGGAAAGGCAAGGGGCCTGGAGGCTGGCGACCGAATCGGTGTGAGGGGCTGGCGGCGATGGCGGGGCGAGCACGAAGGCGGCGCTGCGCGCAGGGCAGGTGCGGCTCGCGCTATAGGTGAGGGGAAGGGGGGGGGGGGTGGCGGGATTAGGTTAGGGTTTTATGTTTTTTTTCACTATAATGATAATAAGACCATAAATAAAAATAATAAAATGACCATAATAAATATAATAATAATAATTATTAATAACATTAAAATAATAAATATTGATAATAATATTAATAACAATAATAACACCTAAATAATAATGAAAATACTATTAATTACTTAATATCATTATTATTATTATTTTAAAACTTAAACATTTAACATGCATTGTTTGTATAAAACATTACTTATTTTTAATTATTAGTTACTTGCACGGATACCCGGGCAAACGACGCGACTACCGCCTGCTGTGCGGTGACCGTGCATGGGTTCGAAACCCATGAAAAATATAAAAAGATGAAAATTTTAATCTGGCACCCATCCCAAACCATGGCGCAAAGACCCGGATCCTAGTTACACTAAAATAAAAATTAAATAAAAAGTAGGGGTGTGACAATTCTCCCCACCACAGACACTTTCTGCCCCCAGAAAGTCACCAAGCCCAAAGACATCCAAAACTTGAGTTCATGCCCGATCCAAAACCGAGAATCTATGAAATTCGAAATGAACTTTTACTCCACAGGTCACACCAGACCGATCATGAAGAAATCGCGACATAAAACGAGGGGAGAACACGGGAGGGTTCTCCCCACCATAAGAGCTCGACCAACACGGAGGCTTTAGAACCCAAACACACCGCCACAGGGAGGGGGTCGACGTGGGAACTCCCAACCGTTCTAAACTATCTTTTATAGCACGAGCGAAAAACACTTCCGAGTAGAACATAACCCAAGCAGTAAACCCGAGCATAACTGCGACATCAACTCCTCCACATGCACTTACATCTCCAACGAACACCACTAAACCGAGATTAACCCACACAAGTTCCAGACACACCTTTAAGATAAGCGCACGATTCGGAGAACCACGTCTATACAAACAGAACTGCTAGGATTATAATAGGTCAAGTCCATCGTAACTTCATGACGAACCAATGAACTCATAACAACACCAAAACTTTAACCAGCAGAAAAAAGAAAAGAACGAAAAGACTTTAAATGTTTCGCCGCAAACACGGAACCCAAAGTCAGAATTGAAGCGTCACACTCCCGACAACTCTTGACTGCGCGCGAGCTTCACCCCAAGACCTGTGGTTGGGGCTCTGAGGGTTGAAGCATCCCCTGCCTCACAGTCAGACACTGGAATCTTCTGGTCACCATGTATTCCTCATGAGGGGCTTCCTGTAAAGCTTCTCTAGGTGACCTAGACACCTGCAATGATGGCAGGTCTTTGGAGGGATGTGACATGACGGCTCGTATGCCCTAAACATCCGTACTGACGGTACACCATTAGATGATCCAACAGACTAGAAGTTAGAGCCACTGCAGAGAACTCTTTAGAAACAAATTTACCTGACACACTCTATTCGTCAGATGGGGGGACCTTCACAAGCAACTGAATACAATTGATTGCCAACCGTTTGCACTCCGAAGACAAACTCAACTAAGAACACCTCATGCACCCACTTCTCAAAAGTGATGCTCCCAAAAAGGGAGGACTCACTCATTGATCTCTAGACGAAGACCCCTAATGAAGGGAGAAGCCTTCATCCAGTCCTGCGACACTACCCCCGGAAAAAGAGACACAAGATCCTTGAAATGGTCAACATACGCTCTCACCATCTGCTGGTCATGTTCAACACACATGAGATCTTCCCTTTTCTTCGTCTTCACCTCCACAAGTTTAAACCATTGAACGAAGACGGATTTAAAGACATACCACATCATCCCAACTTGCAGTAAAGGCGGGGCAAACAACTCCTACTCATCCAGAGCTGGACCTTCAAACAGACCCAAAACAATACGCACTCAGATCGCTTCGGGAGTTCCCAATACCCTGAAGACACGCTCGACTTCTTCAAGCCACTACACTGTCTCTAACAGACTCCGATCACCATGAACGACAGACTACGTCTGAGAAAGACCAAAAACTGGGCATGACTCATCAAAACACTAGGGATCTTTCTGGGCAGCATTTCTGAAGAAGATATATGACACCAAGATGAGACCAATATCAATCGAATCAACATCAATAAAGCACCCTCGTCCAAAAACAACCAACTCAAATCCAAACAAATACAAACACAACCCCAAAACCACTTTTCATTTTATATTTCAAAACCACCTTCTTTCGAGGATACTTTCCAAATACCAAATCCACTTTTCAATCGAAAATCACTTTCCAAAACCATTTTCCTCTTTAAAATCCAATTTAGAAAACAAGGCCAAGCCTTTAATTTCAAACACACCCAAGTAATCCCATGAACCGTTGCACATGTATTCATCCACTTTCATTCATACGCACCAACACGCACTTTCCACGCATCCTCTCACATGTACAAATATTCATAAGGAGTACCTGAGGTTTCACCCCAAATGATTCTCAACCAAATTTCCAAGCAAACATCAGTTTTCCAAACCAAAGGCTTTCAGTTTTAAAAACCCATTTCGTAAGTTTAAATTCATTTAAAAGAAATCAGTCCCATTTTCAAAAACCCTTTTTTCTACTTCCAAAGATGCACTTACGCCAACCAGAACAAAAACGACACTTAAATTGCATCAAACACCAAAGTGAGGGACTAGTAGTCACACTTAACCTGGCGACATGGTAGTGGGCCATGTCCCAAGTAGGCGTCGACCACTAGGAGGAATTCAAACCGTGTACCCGGACTCCACATGGGTCACTACTCCATGTGAAATCACAATGTAACATCGGTTTACCTCCATTGTTATCCCTCAATCCAAAACAAGCCAGAGTGAAACAAAGACTCAATTCCCGGACTATCCTTGGTGACTCAAGGTGCGGAACGGGCGAGGGTTCATGAAGTCCTTCCCGTAACTACCTCTCGAGTCCCTAAAATCCTAATCTCCATCTACCCGACATCCCAAATAACAAGAACCTCCCTCTGATACCATTTTGTCACGAACCAACCCGGGTCGAACCTGAACCGGTCCCCCGAGCCGGCTCGCGACATGGCCCGAAGGGCGTTCCCAATCCCCACGGGCTGGCAACTAGTGCCAGGCATCAAAATTAAGCAGGTGGGAACGATTTGGCCCAAAGGAAAATAAACTAAACAGCGGAAAATAAAATAGAACAAAAATGAATAAAGAAAGAGCAACCAACAACACTACTAACCTGACCACGATCCAAACTCCAGGTAACCCCATGGGTCACTCTCCAATACCACAACCAACATCGCTCAAGGCGAACAACTGAATCTGGAACCTGCAACAGAACTAAAAACAAGAAAACACTATAGGCGCGAGTATTAAAACTCAGTAGGTAGGCCCGACTAATTCTATCCCCAATGCACATACCAATAAATAAAGAATTTATCAATTCCAGGTTTGAACTAAATTATATAAAATATGGTTTCCACACACATTCATTTCTAAAACAAGTATCAGTCCATTGCCCTTTTTAATTTAGAACAAGTTTAATGTTGAAAGAAACAGGTGCATTGTATTTTTAAAACATTTTGTGAACAATTTAGAAATCCAAACTTTAGTTTTTAGTCAAAAAGAGAATCACACACACAACACACACTAAGGGCAATGGTAAAGTGGCATACAAGGGTTAGCAACTGAACTCGACCTCTCAATCGTCCGCCACACACAAATAAACACTAAAAGAAACATGGGTCGAACCTAGGAAATCATGAACAATCCAGAACGTACTATACATCTGACTCATCCTGAAGGCATGCCCTAACTCGATGACGTCATAACGCCCTAACGCCCGGCATAGCCCTGCATGGCCTAACTGAGGGGCCCAATCCCCATAGCAGCAATAACTCAGTATTCCCCTGCTATGGGGCCACTAGCCACTGCGTAATCTAAACTAGTGCAGCAATCGTTCTCAGAAAATTCACTCAATATGCCAGGTTCCCATGTCATCACAAACAATAAAAAGGGGGTGCGTCCGCAATGTAAATAAGTCAGTCACGATGCACAAACATCACATACAGCTCACGCAAACAATGCACACCAAAGATCACCCCCGAGTGGGATTTCTGAGTTAATCCATTTCATTAAAGTGCCAAACGGGCCTTCACCAATTTTAAAGTAAAACCTCATTTCTCAAAAAGTTCAAAACACTGGTTCAGAAGAAATTATTTATCTTTAAAACTAGACGCACATTTGAAGTTCCGTTAATTATGTTTAAAGTCCAAACTGGCATTCTTTCAAAACTGGGTGTCCGCCCGTCAAGAAAATGTCACATGTGTTCGGTATAAAATAAACAGCTCTTTTCGCACTAAATAATAATTTAAAGTTTTATTATCTAATATTATTTCTAATTCATTAAAAATTAATAAAACAACAAGCAATTAATAAATTATAAATCTAAAGGTAAGTGCAATAGGGGACCTACCTTGACTCGCAGCTCGATCGCGACAACAAGACACACCTCGCACAGGCGCACAAGTATGCCCAAACCGAAGATCGTGGTAACGCGAGGTTACCCCGCCGACGCGCTGCAACCGCAAAGATAAACAAAATACATGAACACAGACTTAAAACAAACCATATGAACAAACATCACAAAAGAACCACCTCAGCCTACTTTCAATGCATGACTTTCACCCTTCGTACTATTTAATAAGTCACTTTAAAATTTATAAAACCAAAACCGAAGAGACTCAGGATTTTACACACCCAAAAGCAATTTCAAGACCACACGCACTCAAATGAGACTTCAAAAGTGTGACATACACCATATCAACATTCTGGGAAAACTCAACTCCATTTATAGAACGCATTTTCACCATTTATGAAACTCAATAAATCATAAATAAAAAATCATGTGATAGTTTTAAAAAAAAGTCACTTGGCTTTACCTACTCAATGCACATGATGTATTCAATACCAAACGCGCAAAATATACCATGTCAAAATGCAATTCACAATACTGACACAGATTAACAACCAACTACACAATTTATTCAAACACAAACAATTGACTACACATAAACTCCCATAAAAAACGCATCCATACCATGGGGAAAAGCTACGAACCAAATGAGACACACACTAAACTCCAACAAAACCAAATTTGAACCAGACAAATAAATTAAACAATATAGCAGATTAATCAAACAAGCAATCAAAATTGACAAATAATATTTATACTTGGAGACACCTACCTCAAAACCTTGGCAAAACTAATAACACAAGCCTGAAAACACACCACGCTTGTTCTAATACCATAATCCTACCAAGATAAACCCTTAATGAAAAAAAGGACCTAATAAAATTAAGCAACAACAAGAATAAAACAGAGGAATAGTGAGGGTATACCGATAGGGGAATAACCTATGCTGGAAGGGGGGTTGTGCTTTAGGATGGTACGCCGGGCAGGGGGGGCGCTGCAAGGAGGAGGCAGGGTGGCGAATATGGAGGCGCGGTGCTGCTGGGCTGCAAAAGAGGTAGAGGTTGGCAGTACGGGGGGAAGGGAGAACATCAGTGGACAGGGGGGGGGGGGTGCGGGTTTGTTGGGGTCGGCGCAGGTGGCTCGGGGTGGCGAGTAGCACTGCAGGTCGAGGCGACTGGCGCTAGCAAGGGGGTAAGGCGGAGGCGGCTGGCAGCGGCGAGGGGAAGGGTGCGGAAGGCGCTGCAGGAGCTTGAGGGCGAAGTAGCAGGTCCCAGAGGCGGTAGGAGGAGGATATTGGGTGTGGGAACCGGCCTGGAGCGCGATTGGGCGAGGTGCACAGGAAAGGCAAGGGGCCTGGAGGCTGGCGGCCGAATCGGTGTGAGGGGCTGGCGGCGATGGAGGGGCGAGCACGAAGGCGGCGCTGCGCGCAGGGCAGGTGCGGCTCGCGCTATAGGTGAGGGGAAGGGGGGGGGGTGGCGGGATTAGGTTAGGGTTTTATGTTTTTTTTTCACTATAATGATAATAAGACCATAAATAAAAATAATAAAATGACCATAATAAATATAATAATAATAATTATTAATAACATTAAAATAATAAATATTGATAATAATATTAATAACAATAATAACACCTAAATAATAATGAAAATACTATTAATTACTTAATATCATTATTATTATTATTTTAAAACTTAAACATTTAACATGCATTGTTTGTATAAAACATTACTTATTTTTAATTATTAGTTACTTGCACGGATACCCGGGCTAACGACGCGACTACCGCCTGCTGTGCGGTGACCGCGCATGGGTTCGAAACCCATGAAAAATATAAAAAGATGAAAATTTTAATCTGGCACCCAGCCCAAACCATGGCGCAAAGACCCGGATCCTAGTTACACTAAAATAAAAATTAAATAAAAAGTAGGGGTGTGACATAATTTCAAATGAAAAGTGATCTAAAATGGTCAGTAGGTACACCACATAAGGATTATTAGGTGCACAATACAAAGATAGTCACAATGAAAACGGCAGCTGAGACAAAGTCCCATACCACAATGTAATCGGTCGAGTCATATTACCAGAACATATAACCCTCAAATGAATCATTGAATAACATAAATACAAAGATAATAATGTTATTATATATCAAATGTCTGTACAAATATACCAAATACAAGAAATAGGTGGCGAATAATGAAAATCTCACAGAAATGAAAGTGAGATAAGAAGCCCCTTACCTTTTTCTCTAGTGTGTTCTTGATTGTTCTTAATGACCTGAATACTCAAATTTAGATTAATTAATTAATAATTATAGAACCTAATAAACATGTAATTGATATGATATAACCTTACCAAGTTCATCAATGGCCTCTTTGATGGGTTTAAGAGATTAAACCTTATTGTTTTGGAAGCATTTTCTTACTTGGTTTCATGATTTGTTTACGTGTATTCATGAATGGAAGTTGGTTTGAAATATGGTTAAACATCCATAATTGTTAATATAAATTATTAGTGAAATTAAATAGATATAAATGATATTATAATGATTCTGGTTATATACCATGAGGATGACTCATTTGATGAGTTAAAAATAAACGCTTGAATTTGGCTTGACAGTTTTGTGCTCAATAAACTTGTTTCGTATTATTATTCCATATTATGTATGTGTAAATATTCCAGAACATTAATCAAGATAAAATAAATATTTTATGACCTGGTTCAACCATAATTAGGGTTTAATGACTAGTAATGAAAGAATGATTGAAGAACAAAACTTCGCCGTCCACGAAGGTTATAAATTGGAACCTCATGGACATTGATTTCGTTTATAAAAATAAAAGGGAGGGAATAAGAATATTGATGATGGTTCTTCCATTCACATGATATAAATCTAGTATGTAGATGATACTGGAGTTATCATGATCATTTGGACATAAGAGGTGAGGAGAGGACAACAAATGAGGATAAATTCAAATGAAACTAAAAGAAAAGAAAGGTGTTTTACCTCTTGAAATAACTTCTCCAAGAACTTCCTTAAGGGAAGGTATTTTGGTATTTTGGAAAGACCAATAGCTTCCTGGTCGTGGGGAGTGACTAGGGAAGGGTATTTGGGAAGAACTTTTAGGATATTCAAGGCTTAGAGGAGTGAAGAGAAGAGGGAGTGGTGAGGGGGTTTTTATAGTGTAGGAGAGGGGGTATTTTTCATTTTTTAATAATTATTATAATATTTTTTCCTAGGATTATGAATATTCTTAGTTCATGTGACCTAAAATAGTAATAATGGCATGTGAGTTCGAACCACGTGGCCTTGCATCACTTATTATGTCATAAATAGTGTATTTTACTGATAATTTGTATGTATGGTATTTTATCGTACTTCACTATTCATAAAAAATTATAGAATTTCAGAAAAATCCCAAAAATTTACCCTAACAATTTTTCGACGTACAGAATTAAAATGTGAAATCCTTTTTTCAAAAATAATTTTCTAATTATTATTAATTTAATTTTTAAATAAAGTTATAGTTAATTCGAAAAATAACAATCTTAAAGTGCAATTAGTTTTATTTCTCATTGAAAAACTAATTAAGATCTCATTATCTTGTTGCCTTAAGAAAATAAAATAATAATATTATTTACTATTCATAAGGGTCATATTACTATTCATATTACTATTCATAAGGGTATGTTACTATTCAACAAAAATTAAGTTTGTTATATCAGACTCCAAATAACTTACTGATCACAACTCTAGATGACCATTTTTCAAAATTCAAAACATAGAAGTGGAAAATTTATATTTAATGGATATGTTTTGACTATATCCTAAATAACATAGTGTTGTTTCAAAGGAACATAGTTATCAATATAATGTATTTAACAAAAACATACCATAAAATGTTTGGGGTGCTACATTATGTACAAGTTTTATGATCACGACGTATGCGTTTTTCAGTTTGTTGACCTTTATAAAGCTGTTTTTGCAGACCTTTATGTACAATTTGATTTTATGTTTTGGTTTGGGAAGTTTCAATCTATTAGGGATGGGTGAAATCCAATTATTAATTTCTTATGAGTTGTTTTAATTATCTTTGAATCTTGATATATATTCCTACTCATCCATTCCAAAAAACAAGATCTTTCACAAAGGTGTTTTTGGAGAGAGATAAAATCTATTATCTCAAAGATAGAGCCTGAGAAGCTCAGTCTGAGCAGGAGGTATTTTCCACTACCAGACATGTCATTACCCTCACCATTAAAGATTAGATCCCACCTTGGTACTATTATTGAGTATATATTTGTTTCTTTTGATTGCGAGGTGCTCTTGCTCATCTGTTTTCAATGCCGCTGGAGCTACCTAAAGATCCCATGTGTAATAGTAAATTACTAAATCCGGTTGGGATTAAGATTATTTTATTTTTATTTTTTCTTTGGGGTTTCTATTATTGAAGAATTTTTCTTCTTATTAGTTTATTTTCTTGTTCTTTTATATCCTTGTACGTGTATTTTTGGAATTAATAAAGGTAGAAATATAGTGGTGTTCTTACTATGGAGTATTTCCAAAGTAGTTTGAACCATGTTAAATACTTATATCATCTTTACTTATTTCATTATATTTATATTTATTTCTCATATTGATTACATGTTTCTTATCATTTATTTATCCTTTTCCTTTTTCAAACTCTATACAAAATGGAAGCTTATGATCATTATGTGATCTTGGGATTGCATAAGGGAATATCTGTGTGATTGTATTTAATAGTTGGTATCAGATCTCACATATACGATAATGGAATCTCATAAGTATGAGATTGATAAATTTGATAGTGATAGAAACTTTAGTATGTGGTGACATAAAATGATATATCTACTAGTCTAACAATGTAACATCCCTAGCTCGATGCTCCCTCTCATGAACGAGTCGGGGGGATACATGACCTCAAGCATGCCTCCCCTACACTAGAGGTTACTAGATAGTAGTGAGGGTGTATAGAATATATTGGGGAGACTATAACCTTAGGTAAAATTTAAAATAATAATAATAATAACAAAGTAGGGGAAATAATATAAATAATAAAATAGGAAACTTAAGTTGAATAAGGGACAAACAGAATAATCCAAATAAAATATAATCATGTAATGATAGGAATAATGTAAATAAATGTCATGCTAAAAGTCATATGAATAAAAGACTAAACATACTAGATAAAAGACTCCAAAAACCCAATCCTGAAACCCATGTCAGTCCTATCTCCAAGCTACAACCCATACAATAAGAAATCAACCAACACATGGCCCCTTTCCCTTATCCATACCTATATCTATGAAATTTGGTAGGGTACCAAATGACGACCCAAACATGGTGTCATTATAACTTAGTAGGCTACCACCAATGGTGTCTAAAAAAATATAGTTTGATTATATAGTGTATTGAATAAGATGATAAATAGGGATATTAATTTAATAAATTAATACTACACATATAATAAACCTACTATACCCCAAGATCCGGGTTGACACCTAGGGCCAGTCAAACCTACATTTTCTCCATGATAGATATCTCCATCAAGGGTGGATCCTCTTTCTTCTGGACATATTACCAGTTCCATGTTACATCATAAACTAGTGGAACCCACCATTAGGAAAATAATAATCTTACTCTCAGACATCAATTGACTGTTCATTATACCCTCATGTGGTCCGTACATGTTTATCTTACTCTTAGGAAGTATAGAATACCATACATCTTACCCTCAGGAGATACGTGACCATGAAAATTTCCCTTTTGTGTCATATATGTATTCCTTCCACACAAAACACAAGAATAAGTTATAACAAGATAGAAGATCAAAAGTTCATGTAACATATCTCCATCAAGCATCAACCATAATAGGGTCATATTAAAGAAAAATTCTAAACAAGTAATACATAAGACCAAGAACCAAGCATAACATACATGTCATCATAATCCAAATTGGTCAATTCATATGCTTTCCAATTATCTATCCATTTTCACTCTATAAAATCAGGGTTCAAAGTACCATAATAAATGAAATCCATATCTAATCATGTTAACATTCCAAGATAATTAGATTCCATTTAACTAATTTTATTCCGTGTGATTCTATTTTAAACAATCACCATGATTCACATGTTATGGAAAAAATATTAATAAGCCAAATCTTAACCAAATTATAATCTGTTTTAGGGATCTAGGTTCAACCTAACCAAGTTACAACCAAGGTTAAAGGTCGACATGCCACTAAAGTGGCCTCAAGTCTAGTATGAATGCCAATGGACACAACACGATCCATGGGAGGTCTAAGTAGTGTAATTAATATCAAAATAGTGAATTATATTTCAGGTCGGTCTCATGTGTGGAAATCTGGTGTGATAAAAATTATACCACATGCTAGAAGATTAAAATAGATGAAAGGGAGTTTTTCTAGACCACCCACATCAAAAGTGGAGAGAAAATATATGATTCTCAAATTATAAGGTAGTATTTGGTTCCTCATTCCTTTAAACTCAAGGATAAGAACACTAGGATTTGATGAATCCTGTTTCTAGTTTGAAGAAGATACTCATAGGTTTCCATTGGAAGGATTTGGATCACCATGAATCGATCCCTATATGTATGAGGTTGAATTTAATGAAAAAGGGCTTCAAAAGCCTTTGGAAATATATCCATGGTTCCCATGGGTTGAGTTGAAGAGATGGGAGAGAATTAGGTTCAATGGGGTTCAGGGTATTTATAAAAAAACTCAAAGTTAGAAGACCATGGTGAAACCCACTTGATCACGCAACAAAACCATCTAATACAGGGCATACTATGACTCAACATAAAATACCACACTGCAACCCCCTTGGTCAAAGTGCATCCGAGATCCAAACCACCCTCTGGGCCGTAGATCCTATATACCTGGGAGAAGGACTACGGTGGAGCCTACCACCATGCCTCAGAACCCCCTTCACTAACAGGGATGCTATGCCACAACCTAAGACCCTAGCACAAATATCCCTCAAGTGGAAGAACCGCCTAAAACCCCTATGCCACAACCTTCTTACTCCATGACACAGTACTCGACCACTAGGGAGGACTTACCTTATATACAAATACTATGACACAACTACCCCCCAAAAGTCAGTATCTTCAAAAACTATATCTTGTGAGCCTATGACATAGTAGGGATACTATGCCATAGCCATGCCATATTTGGAAGTGTATCCTTGAAGTACTATGATGCAACCATCAACTCCATGTCGTATCCACATACTCTATAAAACAACATAGGTATTTATAATGCATAAGCTATTTTTAGCATAAATAAATATAATTCTCTTTGAAACACCTCAAAATCCCTTGGAACCTTCTCTAAGAACCTCCTAGAACAAAACCATACTGACCAATGATCGATAACCAAGGTATTTAAAGAGAGACATACTTGAAAAAAATGCAATCTTACAAACTTACCATCATATAATACCTTGTACCTAAGACATTATTTAGTGAATATTAGTGGGTATCAATGAACAAGTCTAGCCACTGTGTCCACATACTAGACTCAATATCCCATATCTCATCTTTCAAACACCCATGATGGCACTACACTCACATAATATGTATGATCTTACCCCAAAGATTTTTTTTCAGTACAGTCCATGATACGGGTCCGATGATCCTCAAAGGATAAATCAACATCAAGATCGACATCATCAAAAACTATCACATGAAAAGGTTCAAGATGATATCTCCAAATCTATGATATATGAAACACGTCATACATGGTGTGGTAACACTGTAGAAGGGTTATAGGATATTCCATTAGATCGACCCTTTCCACTATCTCGAATGACCTTAAAATATTAGGTGCAATATTCATTGGATTTCTAATATATAATTTCTCCAACCTAGGAGACACTCAAAGGAATTTGTTTTGACTAACCTCAAAATTCATAGGTCATATCTGATGGTTAGCATAGGACTTCTACCAGCCCTGCATAGTTACCAACTACTTCCTGATCAACTGAACCTACTCAGAAGTCTCCTACATGAGACTTGGTATAACAATCACTAAATAACCTAAATCTATCCATAAAATATGTTAATTACATTTACTTATATAAAAATCCTAGAAAGGATCCAATTTAATTGATGCATGAAAGATGTTATTATAAGATAACTCTAGGAGTGCTAAATGCTGCTCTGAAGAACCACCAAATTCTAAAACATACACTCAAAACATATCCTCTAGAATCTAAATTTTCTAATCATATCAGAAATCAGTCTAATGATTATAGGTTGTACTCAAAAGAACCTATAATCCCATATCCTTCTTAAGGCCCCACCAGAACCAAGATGTGAAAATATAATCTCAATCTAAAATTATACTCCTCATAACACCATGAAACCAAACTATTTCCTACACATAGAGGCTACCCGAAAAATCAATATTGAAGGTCTCTATAATAGGTAATAAGTGGGATACCTTTATCGGTAAATCCGCAATCACCCATACCATATCATTCTTTTAAGGTGTACTGGGTAATCCTGTCATGAAATCCATAGTGACACTATCCAACTTCCATTATATAATGGGTAGAGTCTGCAAAAAACCTATAGGCCTTTGGTTCTTATCCTTCACCTTTTGATAGGTGAAACATCTATCCATGAATTATTCTATCTCCTTTTTCATCCTTTAACACCAGTATTTACTAGGGAGATCACAGTAAATATTTGGTATACCCAGATGCACCACCCATTTAGAAGCATGAAATTTCCTCATCAACTCCCCATGAAAGCCTGTATAAACCTAAACATGGGCATGGATAAGAAGAACATCATTGATACCAAGAGACCATCTTGATGGTGGATCCCCACTATATAAACTACCCCTCAGAGTTAATCCCTCCAGATTAGATAACTTATCTATCTTGACCCGGTCTAGAATCATGAGCATAAAAGATATTAAAGTTAGAGATACTCATACTTGATACTTTTGGACATCTAGATGCATGTCTAAAACGAATTCCATCAGGCACTACTGATCATAAGACTCCCATACAACCTATACCTTCATCTTCTGGGTTAAGGAATTAATAATAATGTTTCCTTTTCCTAGCATGTAAGCCAGATCAAAGTAGAAGGATTGAAAATAATCAACCCACCTCCTCTACTAACGGTTTAGGTCTCACAGAGAAAATATATACCTGAGGTTCTTGCGGTTAGTATACACCAAAAATCTCTCACCCAAAAAATAGCATCTCTAACATCTCAGGGTGTGTACCACTGCATTTAAATCTATATTGTGATTAGGGTAATTCATATCATGTGGTCTCGGCTCTCTGGATCCATAAGAAACCACTTAGTCCTCCTGTATTATAATTTTTCTAAGTCCAACTCTAGATGCATCAAAATACATGGCATATGCCGTACCTGTGACAGGTAAGGTAAGGATCAATGCTATGGTCATTCTACTATTTAGATCATATAAATCGCTCTCATAATCATATGATCAAAAATAATTCACCCTTTATTGGTTATCTCAGGCATCAATGCTTACAAATATTAGAAGTCTTAGATAAAAAACTAATAATAGATTTATAGGCACAAAAATATCTGAATCTAGAAGACATTATTGGTACATTCCCAATATAAAATGAATGTATCCTTTTTTGAATCCACTAACACTCCATTCTATGAGATAAAATGGTCCAAGAAGTGCACTCTATCAGTCTAGAAACTGTATTTAGATAGCATGGCATAAATTTGATGCTCTATCAATATACTTAAGTTAATGTCAAGATGTTGGGAATGATCTTATGCATGATGGGATTACAATAAGATTTCATAAAAAAAACACCACAAAATTATCTAGGAATGGATGAAAAATATGATTCATCAAGTCCATGAACACCTCCAATGATTTTTTCAGACTGAAAAACATCACAAAAAACTCATAAAATCTATACATTATCCCAAAATAAGTATGGGTTATATTCAATGATATCCCCATAAAATGATGGTACCCTAACCTCAAGTCAATCTTGTAGAAGATCCTAGCACCACTTAGCTAATTTAAGAGATCATTAATGTATGGAAGGGGATAATGTTTCTTGACCATCATCTGGTTCAACCTCTGATAATCCACACATAAGCAAAAAGTCTCATTATCCTTCTTAGAGAAAAGAACGAGAGAAACCAATGGATAAGTACTAGGCTATATAAAACCGTTTTATTCTAGATCTTCTAACTAAACTTTAAACTCATGAATCTCTGTTGGTTATATTCTATAAGGTGGGATGGAAAATGGATTATCTCCCAACACCAACTCAATAGTGAACTCGACCTCCCACTTTGATGGTATTTTGGAGAAATATTTAGGATTGAAATCATAAAAATGGTTTACAAATGGAGGAAAATTATCCTGTTACATTTAATTATTATCTAGTATAATGATTTCTATCTGAGCTATGAGAGAATCCAATCTACACTGAATTGGTTTTGTACATACATCCTGAATATCCCACTCATCTTGGTGAGTATATATTCACCATTACAGAGATAGAAAGGTAACTCTTTACCAATAATAGTTGATATGATCCAGTTATAGAACTATCTAATCCATACCATGTATCAAATCAAAACCTGTAATTTCCAACACAAAAATTTCTCAAAGGAAATGATAGCTACCAATTTCAATATAAAACTCCTTGCAAGGTATGATATCCTCCAACAACACTCCCCATGGTGTTTTGATGGTTATAATACAATCCAAGATCTCCAAAACCAAGACCAAACTATTTACAAACTGAAAATAAAAAAAGGAATATGATTACCCTATATCAAAGAAAACAAAATATAGGACAAATGATATAAGAATCACACCCCTAATGATAGAAGATCCTACATCCAAACTAGTTGGAGTAGACTGAAAATAATGGAGCTGACTTTCCCCTCTGACCTAGGTTCTAGACTGAATCCACTATTCTATTCCCTTTGGATGATAATTCTATTCCTGTGCTGGGGTACGACATCCCCCGCCTCATCCTAAACATCCAGTAGAACTCCAACCATTAGTTTTCTTGCAGGTACCTGAGTCCTTCCCAAACTCAAGTGTCTATCCTGATCCTCTTCCATTTCTATGTTATCAAAATTTCTTATAGATCTTCTTTAGACAAACCAACTAGACACAAGCATGGAACTCCACTATGGGGTGAGGCCACTATGGGTGCTTTTGACCTAGATTTCCAAACTGGAAGCATTGTAAAAGACCATAGTTTTGAGATGGTTTCCAATAATCCTGAATGCTCTACCATCTACTACCCTAATCATAACTATCATAGCGGTGTTTCTTTGAACTAGAATAAAATCTCCCAGATTTCCCTAATGAAACTACTTGGACACCATTCCATGCCTCTTTTAGGTTCCCTTACACTATTAAAGCCTAATTCATCACATCTATAAATATGCTCAGGTGGATTCTATTCACCTACAACCTTATCTCATAGATAATTCCATCCTAGAAATGTTTTATCCTAGAAATATTATCATCTACCAAGGACGAAGTAAAACATTGAAGGTTGGTGAAGCAACCAGTATAGTCCATCAATAAAATTACCTCCCGTGACAAGTGTTTGAACTCATGATCCCTCTCATCCCTCAATATATATGGATACAAGTGGCTCAAGAACTTTTCCTTGAAGTACTTACAGGATAAATCCTCCTACTTCCTGAATTGCTCCAAAATATCCCACTAATGCTTGGATAGTCCTCAAAGTATGCATGCAATAAGATTCAACCTTCTAGCCATGGTTGTCTCTAGGTGATTAAATATCATATTAACTAACTTAATCCTGAACTCAGTAGCCTAGTTACCTCCCTCACCAATGAATATTGGTAGATACTGTAGCTAAAACTCTCTCTCCATCTCAAACATTGATGGAATAGTGTGAAAAGTATCCTTTTCTATAGATCACATGACCCTTAGGAATATTTCACAAAGCTTATTTTCCATATGATTATCTAAAGTTGTAAGAAGTTTTAGATCAATTTCATTATGATTCTTCTAATTACCACTCTCCTGATGCTTGATCTAAAGATGATGAGGTTTCATTTTCCTCTACTAGGTCAACACAATCCTTAAAGCATAGGTTACACAACATGATCAACCTCAATAGGTAAAATAAGTATAGAACCACCGGATCAAGGTTCCTATAAACTTGTCTTAATAAGAAAATTGGCATACCATAATAGTTTATATCATTTATCTTTATTAATTATATCAATTGATTTTATTTCATAGTTCATATGGGTAGATATGTCACATCTAATAAATGTGTCCTTATCATGTACAATTAATTTCAACATATATCCCTATCTTCCCATATAATGCATGCACACTCATCCTATTTCATACCATTCCATGAGAAAAAATCTCAGCAAACAATAACATAACATAACAAGGGAATCACCCAAGGTGAAATAATATTGAAACTATAACAATTGAATAACATAAACAATAATATCATCTCTGGGAACTCATATTTTCTCCCACACATGGGTTAGCTACTCCAATGGAAATTCTCATTAACAATCCCTAACACATCCTAGTCTTGGTTTTACCTTTCCCAAATAGTATAGTAACAAAAACGAAACATCCTTTGATACCACTTTTCAATGTTCCCATCCTGATGCTCCATCACGCAACCGAGTTGGGTGGGCTATATGACCTCAAGCACACCTCTCCGTATGCCAGAGGCTACCGACTAGCAGTGAGGGTATATGAAATGTAGTTGAGAGACTATACCCTTAGGTATAAAGTTGAAACAATAGAATAAATAATAAAATAGTAATAGAAACAATATAAATAATCAAACATGAAACTTAGTTGAATAATTAAAAAGATGAATAATCCAAATAAAATAGAACCATGTAATGATAGTCTGAATGTAACTAAATGTTATTCTAAAAATCATATGAATAAAAGAGTAAAAATACTTGATAAAAGACTCCAAAAACTGAGTCCCAAAACCCATTTTGGTCCCATCTCCAAGCTCCAACCCATCTAATAATCAATCAACCAACACAGTGCCCCTTAACCTTTTCCATACCTATATCCATGATATATTCCTGAGTACAAAAAAATAGCTTAAACAGAGAGTGAGTACAACTTAGTAGGACACCATCAATGGTGTCTAAAATAATCTAGTCTGAGTACATAGTGTTTGCAAAAAAGTGATAAACATGGATATTAATTTAATAAATTAATACCAAACATGTAATAAACCTACTGAACCCCGAGCTTCAGGTTGACACCCAAGGTCAGCAAAACCTATTTCATATCCATACTAGATATCTATGTCAAGGGTGGATCCTCCCTCATGATAAATCACTAGTACAATGTCGTATCATAAACTAATGTAACCCTCCCTCAAGAAAATAAGAATCTCTCCCTCATACATCCATTGACCTGCATCATACCATCAAGTGGTCCTTACACATGAATCTTACCCTCAACCAATATCAAATACCATGAATCTTACCCTCATACAATACATAACCATTCCAATTTCCCTTAGGAATCACATATGGTGTCCTTCCAAACCAAACACAATCAAAAGTCATAACAAGATATAAGATCAAAGGGTCATGTAACAACCTTCCCTCAGGCATCAACTATAAAAGGATCATATTAAAGTTAAATGCTAAAAAAGTAATATACATGACCAAGAACCAAGCATAACAGACATGTCATCATAAGTCAAATTAGTCAATTCATTATATTACCAATTATCTAGAAAATTTCACTCCATAAAATCAGGTTTCCAAGTACCATAATAAAATAAATCCACATCTAATAATGTTAATATGCCAATCCAATTAGATTTCATTTAACCAATTTTATTATATGAAATTATATTTCAAGAAACAACCATGATTCACATGTTATTAAAAAACATATTAATAATACAATTATCAACCAAATTATAAATTTTATTTGGGATCTAGGTTCAACCTAACCAAGTTCCAATCAAGGATAAAGGTTGGCATACCTCTCAAGTGGCCATAAGTCTTTTCTCAACTCCAATGGACTCAATAGGATCCATGGGAGGTCTAAATAGTTTAATTAATATAAAAATAGTGGATTATCATTCAGGTAGGAAACACACATGTTGTGACAATAAAATCACAATTATTACACATATTATAAGATTAAAATAGATGAAAGTGAGTTTTTATAGACCACAAGCCTCAAAATGAAGAAGACACAGACAATTCTCAAAGTCCAATGTAGTGTTTGGTTCCTACTTCCTTCAAACTCAAGTTCTAGAATACCAATATTTGATGTATCTTGATTTTGGTTTGAAGAGGATGCTCTGAGGTCACTGTTAGAATTCCTTGGATCACCACAAATCGATTCCTAGGAGGGGATTGAATCTGATGAAAAAGAGATTCCTAGTCCTTCAAAAATCTATCTAGGTGGGGTGCATATGGGTCAAGTAGAATATTTGGGATATAATTAGGTTCGAATGGGTTTTTGGTTTTTATAGAGAAACTCAATGTTATACCATGATGAAACCAACTTGACCATTCCATATAACCACCTAACATAGGGTGTACTATGATGAAAAACAAGAGACCATGCCACATAACCCCTTGGTCAAAGCGCAACTGAGATCCCTGCCACCCTCTGCAACATAGATCCTATATACCCAGGGGTATGGAATATAGTGCAGCCTACCACCATTCCATATGACCCCCTTTTCCAATAGGGAGGCTATTCCATAGACTAATCCCCATGGCTTAGTTACCCCCTCAAATGTCGAAACCATCCAAAACCCTTACACCACA
Organism: Viscum album; assembly: GCA_963277665.1. NCBI lineage: Eukaryota > Viridiplantae > Streptophyta > Magnoliopsida > Santalales > Viscaceae > Viscum > Viscum album. The sequence continues at coordinate 1,905,003,061 of OY728136.1, forward strand.
ACCTCCTCACTCCATGCTATAGTGCTCGACCACATAGGAGGGTATACGTTGTATCAAACCACCATGAGACATATACCCCTAAAAAGGTTGTAACTTCAAAAAATGGATCTTGGGACCCTATTCTGTAGCAGGGATACCACACCACAACCATTCCATATTTGGAAGTGGATTCTTTAGGCACTATGGTGTATCCATCAACTCCACACCATAACCACCTACCCTATAGTGTAGCCCACGGATCTATGTCACATGAGTTATTTTTTCAGCTCAAATCCATTTAATTCACTCCAAAATACCTCATAACTCCTTGGAACCTTCTTTGGGAACCTCCTAAAACAAAAACATCTAAACAAAGTCTTGACAACCAAGGTTCAAACTAAAAAAAACCAGATCAAAGTGGTTCACTAAATATTAAATAGGGAAGTACCTAGAAAAGGATGATATATTAAAAATAAGTACTACAAGATGTGTTGTATGTGAAGGATTTCATGAGAGTCTAATAACATTTATTGGAAGTAGTGGAAATTATTTAAACCCTTTTATGAGGATATAAAATGAAAGATAATATGAAACTTCTATAAAAACAAAAATGAATAACACTTTAAATGGAATATCTTACACTGTATAGCTTATACTACATATTCAAAGACCATAACATGGTTTTATAAATATCACATAAGTGGAAAACATAGGAATCCAACCTTTATGGTTCATCCATGTGCTAAACTTGAATTTTTCAACATTCTAGAGAGATCTTATCATCCTACATGGTATTCTAGTACATTGTATGCAAATGAAGAAGATGAGAGAGTTTTGGGTTCAAGGAATTTCATCCAAGCATAAAGATATTAATACCCACACATATTTATCATATGGATGTAATATATATAAAAATCCTAAGAATAATTCATGTTATTTTTCATTTATTAAAGTGTTTATAACTCATGAATAAATATTGATTCATCCAAATGATGCATCCAATGCATGTATAACTCTCAAACATTTCATCTCATGAAATGGTATAATAAATGATAGCTTATATGGGAAAAATATAAAATTATAACTATTTATAATTTTGATGAAATCACATATTGAATAATAATATACCCTATGAATGAAAATCATAATTTTCATGAAATATATATAAATCATAAACATATATATACAAGTATTTAGGGTACATCTCTTTCAGTATCCCACTCACAATAAAGACTAATAGACTTTGTACTATTTCACATTATATTTTATCATATACAATAACTTGTGAAACCATATCAAAAACTCCTTTTGGATATATTCCAAAAAACTTTTATAAATCTATCATTAACTTCACCTTATATCACATCATATGCAATACCATGTGAACGCCCATCCAAAACACTTTTGGATTAGCTTTAAAATTATTTTAGAGTATCTCTTGGATTTAAAATAAATCCCCATTCAATCAACCGTAAAGTGTGACCCCATAGGCCTTTATAGCATTGAAAATAAATATGAATCTTCAGATCCATATATATAAGAAAAGAATGGACTCTAGAAAAGCATTAGTGATACTCAATCTATAAAGGGATCTGACATGATCTCCATCAAACACATGTATCTCTTTACATGTGTCCACCAGTCTACATCATATGAAAACATGAATTCTTATATTTTCCATTTTTCCAAGACATCGAGTGAATTGGGACATAGATAATTTTAATCCCATATTTCCAACTCATTTTTTCTCGACTCTCTAAGTGTATAATGATTTGATCAATGAATAAATCATTTCTCATTCATCCTTATGGATAAGAAAATCACATATCCCTTATCCGGATAGGTAAATAATATCTGGGCGTTGTCATATAATCCCATAGTCTATCTTAATCAAGGGACCATATGTCATACTCATCATAAAAAGGGAAAAATCCCATCTCGGTTAAGCTCCAACTGATGAAATGATCAACAACATACCCAAACACCCCTGTATTAGCTAAGTTCATATGCCGAATTGCATAAGTGAGGTATCAAAGTACGAGGGTTCTCATGCTAGGTATCTCACCAACCATAGGTAGTGGTGACTCAAATATGATCCATACACCCCTAGTATACCAAATACATTTGTGTATGACACTCCATGTGGTATACTTTGTAGGCCATCCAGTGCACACAAAGAATACTATCCTTTATCTTATTAATTATGAGAATATTCTATATCTATATAAAATAATCCTACTGATTATAACATTAAAATTTAATCATAACCTAAATACTTCATGATAAACATAGATTAAGGATAAAATAAAAGTCATACTTTGAGAGACCAATTATCATTTTTCTTCAGGAAATGTATATCTATGTATAAATTTATATATCTAATGTGAAAGAATGATAATATGGATATTTACTTTCAATTATGATACATTTAATACTCTTAAATTTTAAGAATATTTAACAAACCCAACATAAACACTAATTTAACAAATCATATATGATAAACTGCTAAATCAACCTTATGTTTTGTATACTTTCCTGATTTTGTTAACAATTTACATCATATGTAATCCACATCACAAATCTATACAACCATGTCACATCTCTTTGTGACTATATGAAAAAACCATCCCACTAAACTTATTAATGAGAAATATCTATGAAGAAGCCAATTTGAATAATAATGATACTTAGAAATCATATTCCTAATTGTTAAACTTTTGAACAAATTCAAACTTCTTAACTTTATAACATCAAATGTTACAATGTAAATTTAGGTTATCTACTTATAATTATTTATAAGTTCATAATAACCATCCTTGGAATCCAATTCTATCAATTTTTTTTCTTAAAATAATGTAACTACTTACATTATTGTTTACATGTCTTCCTAAACTATTTTAGAATAATGTAACAATAACTTTGTTACAGTAACTAATGTAACTCTTTACATTTATCTTTACCACTATATCCTAAACTTTTGTAGGATATAAATTTTCATTTTTATTGGTATAATAATTCAACATATCATCTTTAATTTTTTCACAATAACTAAATGCAACTCTTTACATTTTTCTTTATCATCACATATCCTAAAATCTGTTGGGATATTGAGTGAGAAACACTTTATCTTAAACTGGTATAATAGTGATATCCACATTCTAAATGGTAACTAAATATAACACTTTAAATTTTTATTTACCATCACATAACCTAAACATTTAGGATATTAAGTGAAAAATACTTTAACTTAAGATTTATTTTATCCTTTATTTGTTAATTTTGAACTTCTATAATTCCAAACATTATCCAACTAGAATCTTAGACACTATATGAGTTTTAGAATATCATTCTAAGAGACACTAAACCTTTTGTGTTAGGAAATAACATTTATTTCCTTTTAGTGTGAATATTTAATCAATAAACTTTTATTTCCATATTATATATGGAATTCTATGTGTTTGGAAATTTTTTATTTGAAAATAAGACATTATTAAAATTTACCACCAATGGGTGGTAAGAACACATTCCCACATATTTTAACAAATATTTGAATAAACGCTTTTATCCATATTTTCTTCCGAAAACACGTTATATAAATTTATGAATCATAAGTCATGTGTATAAAATTAATCATCTCATACTTGTTCATAAAAACTCTTTGTAATTTAACAACTTATCTTATCTCATAAGGGAAATGATATGAAGATACACATATTTTACATAGAATTTATTTGTGTTTGATAAAATAATTTACATTCAAATGTAACAAATATTTAATATATGAATGTAAACTACAAGCTCAAACAATTATTACTTTGATTTTTAACTCCTATATATTTACAATATTTGTAAAATATACATTCAGCATCATAAACCCTTAAAAATCAAAGAATTAATTTATATATCAATCATAATTGACATGGAAATTCCATGGAGTTTCCTAAACTTATTCAGGTATATCTTAGACAATCAAATCATATTTAATTATTACTCTTTATTCACAAAAACCCTAGGTTTCAATAACCTTGATTGAATTTGTTGGAACTGAAATCCCAGCATGGTCAGTTTTCTCTAAAAAAGGTTAGTTTGTACCAAATGACCATTATGGAACCAATGAGTGTTTTTTCTACAACACTCATGGTTTGCACACAAATTTCGCATCAAACGCGCAACACATTTTCATGGGAAAGGTGAAACTGAAGATCAAAATTCCATAGATCATATAGGAGGCTCGAAATGATGGAAAGGTGTTTGAGTGAAATAGTGTTTTCTTGCATGAAAAACCAATATTTGTGCACCACATTCCATTACATGAGAAAGTTGAAGAGAAAATGTTGAATCATGCGGCCATTTCCCTATGAAAAAGGCATATAGAGCGCACAACCACTTTTCATGATCCAACAGGGTTTCATGCCACTGTACGCCAATTTCAGCTATAAATAGAACATCACCCCTCACTTTAAAGAGGAATATTTAGAAGATAAAGCATCGTCTCTAGCTCGTGCAAACCTTTCTTATGTGAAATTTCACAATTCCAATGGATTCTCCAAGGTAGATAATTTTCACGACCAACCTTCCATGGGCTCCAACGTGTCTTGTACCATGATTGAGAGATCCTCACATAATATCCCTTAATGCCAGTCGGTTTATCACATTAGAAGCTACCTTCATGCCATCCTAAGCTACACACAATCTCAGAATTTTCACGAGCCTATGCCCTTGGGATCTATAATATTGTCTTTCACTAGATTCTATGTCTCTCACAAACACATTTGCATGAAATACGATTTAATTTCACACAACAACCATTGGGTCCCTGGCCCCATGCCCTCCTATGCTTCAAGTAAAGACTAGACTATTACCCCACTTGTTGATCCTAATGATATTTACCCTAATGCCTCTTGATCCTAATCCTAGGCACCCTAACATCAGGACCCATGATTTCTATTCCTCCATGATAGTGTGTACACTATGCCTCAAATAGAGGTTTATGAGCAGTGGAAACATAATCCCTAAAAGGATAATCATTATGGGAAACTGCTAACCAATCCCGGTAGAGTGGAATTTTTCTATATCTCCCTCTCCCACTTGGAAATGACCTCCCTGGGCAGCCCATATGCATAATCCCCAACCATGTCTGAGCTGCAAGACATAAAATGCCTAGCTCTATATCCTAGTCATACAACATTAAACTGAACAAAAACATCCTCACCATATGATGTTAAAATATAGTGTTACCCCATTTGATGAGAAAATGATGTCCCATGCATAATAATCATTGGATTACACCCTCATGGACATCTAATTCAAGCCCAATCCACCCATACCATGGACTCCTAATTTGGAAATCCCATATATGTAATCTCCACACCATACCTCATTGATGCTCCTTCTATGATAATAGAATCCTTACCACATGACATTAAAATACATGGACAAAGCCTTCCACATACACAAGTATAAAATTGGGCTATAGCCACGGTTTTAGTAAAACCATGGCTATAGCCTACACATATATCCATGGGTTCAAAACCATGGTTATAGGTCTCCTTCCCTTGTGCGGGAGAAAAATGTTCCCACAAAAAGTAGAGTGGGAAGATCTATTTCCATGGTTTTTAGGATACCTCCATTGTTATTAACAATATATATAAAATAATATAGATTTATATACCCGAAACTCAGTGTGGTGTAGTGTTTAGGTAGATGAATTTTATAATAGAGGTATAACAATTGAATCTATGCAGTGACATATTATTTTTGGGTTATAACCACAGTTTTTTGGGGATATAGCCATGATTTTCAACCATTTAAATAACACCTATAGCCATGGTTTAAACTGTGGCCCTAGATCAACTCCCATGGTGGTTAATGATGAGACCTATTTCTATGGTTTTAAGAACTGTGGAAATATCCCACCTATTTCCATGGTTTAAACTGTGGAAATAGGTCAGGCTCTACTACCACGATGATATTAGCCACATTTTAGGAAAACCGTGGCTGTTGGATATGGCAAAGGTTTTGGGCCCGATTTCCATAGTTTTAAACCATGAAAATAGGCCAATTTTCTAGTTGTGGTGATCCTAAACGGTAGCATTGAACTACATGGGTTTTTATCCCTATTTCTTAATAGGGTACATAGGACACCTCAATGAGGTTCAATCCTGATATAGAAACACATCTGGGGTACCACCCTGAGGTTTGATCCTAATGCCTCGATACTCCACCAAATCCTAAATTTGATAATCTCCCCCATGGGGACACACTTAATAAAACCCTCAAGTATGATCTATTCTCCTTGGTTACACAATTAACCTTTTATCCCCATAATATGTTAAACCAATGACCCATCTATCCCTATAATATGATAAACCTCTGACCCATCTATAACCACAATATGTTAAACCTATTACCCATCTATCCCCACAAGATGTTAAACCTATGACCCATCCATCCCCACATGACGTTAAACTTGTGACCCACTTGTCCCATCAAGATATTAAACATATAACCCACCCTTACCCACAATATGTAAAAAATATGACCCATATTTCCCCACAAGACGTTAAACCCATGACCCATCTATCCTCATAAGACATTAAATCTGTGAACCATCTATCCACACAAGAAGTTAAACCTGTGACCCACCTATCATTATAATACATTAAATATATGACCCACCCATATCCACACAACATTAAACTCATGACCCATATATCCTTATAATAAATTAAACCTATGAACCATATGTCCCCACAAGATGTTAAAACTATGATCCACCTATCCCCACAAGACATTAAACATGCGACACACCTATCTCTACAAGATGCTAAACTTGTGATCCACCTATCTCCACAAGACGTTAATCATGTGACCCATCTGTCCCCACAAGACATTGAACCTGTGACCCACTCATCTTCATAATACATTAAACCTATGACCCACTCATCCCCGCAGGATGTTAAACCCGCGATCTGATATAAAATATCTACATCATATAACGAACATGGGATTCCTATGGTGAAAATACTTAAATTCATTACACCCCTGGTGTCAACTACCTCAAAAACTTCATGGGATTCCTTAGGTTCCGTGCCTAATATTCCTCATATGAGATGCCTACGACTTAAAAAGGAAAATAATTTATAGTTTCCCAACCTACCTAACATCCAAATATTCCCAAATATGCCCAATGTTCCCATCTACTCTGATAGAAGGTTTCTACATTTTCAATATAGAAACATCATAATTAACCGGCTTCCACCTTGATATGGCACTATGAATGAGTTTATGAACATGAATTAAATCTATGAGGGAGACCCGAACTTAGAAATGAGATCCAAGGAAGAATCCATAGAAGGAGTAACCGACATCCCATCATCCCATTTCGATCAAGGATCTGACATCACCGATTGAAGTGATGAAATATTCCCATATTTGGAAAGTTGGAATGTGGGATAACTAGTGAGTGCATCACTTCCAGATAGAGGGATGACATAAATTACCGACGGAAAGCATCTGAAACAAAAATGGTGAACCTAACATGAAAATATTATATTTTAACTATGGGGACTAGTAATATTGGGGTACCATTATATTTACATGTCACTGGATCTAGATATTCAGTGTCAGGCCTCACCAAATAAGCGATGGTCTAGACATGAAACTATTCTATGACTTTGGGAAATTGACTTTGGGTATCCTTGGTTTTCAAAATCAATAATGTGGATCCTTTCTTTTCTTCATAAAGAATGGATGAATTTGGGGAATTGGGCATTTCCTCCATCAGATCTGTAATGATGGCTGATTCCATGTAATTTACATGATTCAAGCTACAGAAAATCAACAATCTAATTCCAACAGGTATAATGGAATAGGGAATGTTGGTACAACAATCCTACCTGACTAATTTCATGCCACAAACCCCCCACTTTTTTGGATACTAGGCACCCAAACCCCATCTCACCCTCAAATCTCATCCATAGGAGGGTGATTGACACCCTCGTTCAATGATACAAATGATAAGGTGTCATTCCCACTAGGGATGTGGCCCACCATGATCTCGAAGCATTAATACCTCACCTACACCTCCACCCCCGAGGGATTCAAAGGGGAAAACCACCCATCATTTTGATAAAAAATTCTTTGGGAGCCTCTCCCTGAAGCACTCTCATAGCTCACTCCCCTACATTGAGGAGGCAGGGAACGTTTGAGCTATACCCATCATGAACATTGACTTGGAGTTACTCAGGAGGGATCTCACCTGGCCACATCAGCACCATCACTAAATAGTACCATAGGCTAATGAGAAGGTTGAATTCATCCCTACTCCACCCACCCCAGTCTAGAGCACCTGACACTGATGTTAGGGAAAGTACTAGAACATTTCCCACCAGGAGGCATCTTCAGTAGTTATAGTACCCCTACCACTAAAAATTCCTCTCATCATGTCCCATAACTAGTAAGTGGGGATATGTATTCACTTGATTGGGATTTAGACACCATAAACCTCTCAAGTAGGCCAGGTTGACTCTCAATTTTCAGTGCTAAAGGAAGCCATTACGAGACATCCATTAACAAAGAATACCAGAGCATAGGTCCTCCCTGCACTGCCACCAACCGATATGGAGGTTCTACCCATACTGAAGATATGACCTATCCTGATGGTACATCCTAGGGTTGGAGGGTGAACAACCACCATGAGAGCTATTCTCATGGTTCCGATCGTGATGTGAATGTAAGGGATCCGAGTGACTCCCAGTATCTCACACTTGGGAAATTCCCAAACTTCCATATGTGGGACCTTGAGAATCTCTATGTCATCATTGATCTCTTAGACTCCAAGATGACCAATGTATCGATGAAGGAACCTTCACCTTCACTACTATTTTCTGGGGCCAAATACTGTCAATTGAGTTTTACGATCCTAGAAACTGCGGTCTATAATATTCCTAAATTCCTCTACAAGTATCTATAGGTGGAGGATATCCTATATTCCTTATAAGGACTCTCAATACAACCATATATATCAGTTTAAATCCATTATACCTCAACATTGGAAGGTTGAGAGACGTCAGGGTCTTTGTTAGCACCCTCATATGATGGTAAGAATTCTACTGAACCCCAAGGATGTTCTATCAATCTTATACATGAGGAGATAGTGAGAAACCTATCCTATATAGATATAATTTTGAAGTTGGATTTTACTTTAATGGACATTCTAGTATGCAGTGGATGTCTGACTTGTGCGATGGTCACTCTCCCAGAAAGTTAGCAACAAAGCAGATATGGGTTAGTTCCACCACCAGTTTCTTGGATAGTGATGATCAGGGATTTGGATGACTAGGAACATAACCATCCCCTATTGATGAACAAGAGGACTTATGGGGAATCTTGGACACTTTCTAACTATTGTTCATGTTTTGGACACTCTCAGCTCTGAAATTTTTCATCCCAGTGTCCCTCACTAAGGAACATGTGTTTTTTTTCCACCAAAACATTTGTGTGATGTTCAAACACCTTCAAGAATGATAAATAACCTACTCAAGAAGCCACAAGAACCTTGATTCCATTCACCAAAAGTGAAGTAAGGTTGAGATCACAAAACTTCCAGTATCTCAACATCTTGGATCATATGGATGCTGCGAAACTCTCTAACATACTTGCATTAAGATCCTCACTATGCTCTAGTGAGTCATGTAAGAGTTATCTCAATATGTGCATATTAGAGGTTAGGGGCATTATGGTGCACTCCATTTCATCCCTATCCCATGACAGCAATAGAACATTCAATCCATCCCACCCACTGAAAATAAAGGCTCCTTTATGACCACTACCATAGTGAATTTTTTCATCATCGACCCTCCTGAGGATTAGATGAATTGGACTGCTAACATTAGGAATGATTGGGAGAACCCACCCCAAGTGGTTGCACAACACTTGGTGGATCCCTCAACAGGAACCCACACTCATCAATAGAGATTGGAATTGGGTCTTGGGAGTCCCCCCAATGAGGCACTGACACCTACCCACTGATATCTTGACAAAGGAAATGGGCATGTTGAGTTTAACAGTCCATCCGAGGTTATGCCAAGGACAAAATCAAACTATATAATGGATTATTTACTTCAAGAGTTATAAGAATACAAGAGTCTTACTATAGAGATGATGTCTGTACATAGCTTAGGCTATGATGATGCCAAAAGGGACTCTGTCTCTCCTCCAGTTGAGAAACCGGTACTCCTTGTTCATGCACTAAGATTTGAACCAAGTGGCCCCATGTATCTGATTAGGGTAGAAGCTAGGTGCAATGGTAAATTATAGAGGTATGGATCACCCATTCTATTAGACTAGTGTGTCTATTCATCTAAAGATCAGGTCCAAACAACCTCTCAGTACAATGAAATGATCAGATCACTCGTGACCACAAATGATCATCAATATAATATTATAGTTTCTCTCACCTCTCACCTTGAGGCCCTAGAAACGTAATAGGTGTCAATACTACTTTAGGGAAATATGTTCCTAGCATTGGTAGACCATATTCACCCACCTATAGATTTTAGAAACCCGAGTTTCACCCTATTCAATGACATGGGTGATCCTCTAAAAAATCTAGCCCACTTTTCCTCAAGAATGTTGGAAAATATGGGGTAGTAGGAAGCTTCTAAGCTCTGATGTTTTTTCCAGACCCTGGAAAGACCTATGTTTGTGTGGTAAAACCAATTGGATCTAGGGTCTATTGCTATCTGGGAGGATCTTCACAAATACTTACTTTACCATTTTAAATCCACATCATGCAATATCAGTATCAACAACCTCTTTAAGTGCTAATAGAGGCATGATGAGTGATTATCTAACTTCATTGCCCAATAGAAAGGACACACATACTCGCTCAACATGATTTTATACCAAGAAAAATCTATCATGATGTGTGTGGATAATTCCATATATGAGCTGGCCCCTTCCATCATCCTCCTAAAATATCATGATGGATTTGAGGAGTTATCTGAGAAAGGTCAGAATTTGGAGGAATCCTTACAGTGGACCAAACAACAGTCACAACCATTACCTCTTCTAGCTCCTATGAAGATGCTCACAAAACTAGAGACAATAAAAAATGTGCATACAAAGGCTCCTGAGCCTTTACACTTATTATACCCTTTAACGGTTGATCCCTAAGAAGTGTATCCCCACTAGGTGCAACCTCACCCAGTGAAACCTCATCAAGAACTGATACAAACTTGTAGAGAGAATGTTTCCCTGACCCCTTTTTAAGGCCAGACACCTAGGATTCCTTTCACATAAATAAGGAATAGGACTTACTCCTTATAAGATGCACAATTCCTGATTTATTTCATCTGCACCATAGAAAAGGGTATTCTAACCTTTCCAAAATAAAGGATACCTCAAGAGGCCAAACTTTCCAACCACTCAAATCACTACCTGTACCATATATACCTTTTAAATAACAAAACATAATGCTTTATCTTCAAATATTATCTCCAAGACTAAGTGGAATATGGCCTAGTTAAATTGGGTGATGTTTCGGCATAGGTAGTGCATGTTTCCATTGAACCTGGAAATGATAGAGGGGACTCCAGTGAGTGTAAATAGGTTCCCAACAACGAAACACAAGAGCACATTTTTTGGTTGGCTCGAAGGACAATCAATCATGTCTATGGTATCATCCATTCCCACTTGAGCTGGTTATAACCTCCTGCATTTTCTATTCCCCCTCCTTCTGCTATGTCCATGTCCACGTTATAGGATCCCATCTTTTGAGAGAGTAGACATAAAAAACACAAGAGAAATGAAATTCCCCCATCAATACTGAAGAAAGCTCACACCCTTGGAAAATTCATTACTCTTGAGTTGGGAGATGTTTCTTGGATACATCAATCCCTAAACTATTCCACTAATAAGGAGAAAATATACCCCTCTTTGAATGTTGTTAAACTATTATACTAATACATATTTCTTGACAATGAGGAACACTATGATAATCCTTCAGGAACCTTCAAATAACATCGTTGAAGGAGAGGTAGAGGACATTCCAGCATACAACATGCTCATGTAAGTGTTTCAAACTAGGCCATTCATGTTGTTAAAACCAGAATAAATCCCTCGTGTAGGTCTCAAAAATTCAATCCTTCCAAAGCTATTCTATTTAGAATGCCTCCATATCCAACTGTGTTAGTTGAATGTGCATATTAGTTGCAATTGTGCTATGATAAAACATGCCCAGTCACTAGGAATTCAGAATAATATGGATAACTAATATCAGAGTATCACTAGTACCAGCCAAGCCCTTGTACCTCAGACAACGACACTTGATACACCCTTGCTAAAGAGAAACCCTATGCAGGTAAAAATATTCCCCTATAACAGAAGTATGATGTGCTGAAGCACATTTCTAGAATATCCTCAAATATATCAATCCTCGAGGCACTTCTCTTATCAAAGGAAAATCATGAGGCCCTTGCTGAAGACTTGGAAATTCCCCTTCGGTTCGAGTTTGAGGTATATTTCACCGATTCTAACTATGTTGTGGCAGATGAGTAAGATGAATGTCAATCCATTATCTCATTTTCTAGATAATATGAGGGTGTCACTATTTAGGGGCATATATTCCCACTATATATCATAGGTCAGTTCAATGAAATAGAAATCAACCACTACTTTGTAGATATTGGCTCTATGATCAACCTTATTCTGACTTAGATTCTCTATAAGTTGGTACCTAAAGAAACATATCTTAATCCCTCCAACCTATCAATTTAGGGGTATTATAAGAGTGATATGAAGTCACATGGAAAATTTTGGCTGAAGACTCAATTCAGTGATTTGATATCAGGCATTAAATTTATGGTAGTCTCATATGATACTACCAAAAAATCACTACTGGGAAAGCCTTGGATTCATTTTTATGAAATGGTCTCATATTCATACCACTGATACCTCAAATACTCTCTAGATGGTCAAGTAGGGGTACTCCATGCCGATGCATCCCCCTTTGAATCTTGTTAGGTCCGTTATTTATAAGCCAGGTACTATAAAAGAAAAGAAAAGTAAGTCTAGACCGATGGGGATGAGTGCATAAATTTCCTTAATGATCTAATAGCTACTGTATTGGATCCCTAGGAATACTTGAAAGACAACTTTGTTCTCCAAAATCACCGACTAGAACCTAAAACAACATACATGAGTGGTTGTTTCATAGTCCCTAAGAAGGAGTTCTCACAGATTACCTCGTACCCCTACATCAAATAGGTATGACTGATACAAGAAGATCTTACCCCTGTGAAGTGCTGAGAAGTTATCCCCATGGACACTAATCCAAAAAATTTGTGCATGTTCCACAAAAGCAAGGTCTAACTGACAGAAGTTGACCCACCATCATTGCTTCAATGTCAAGAGTGGACCTTGTGACCAGAAACTACATGGGATTGGTTCATCGGCCTTTGTTTCTACAGTCTTGATGGAACAAGAGTTCCTTGATGAAGACCCTTCCCCTATTGTATCGGGTTTTGGTACTGTCCCCATATCTATAGATTCACAGGTGTTACTTCCTCCCACTGATCCTTGTATCTAAAATTATGAATAGGATCTAGAAGATGCGCCTCCTACAATTGAAGAGGGAGTATCCACCACCATTTAAGAGTTAAATCAGGTGAACCTTAGAATTGATGAATACCTAAGGCCTACACTTATCTATGTAAACATACCATCAAAATAGAAATAACAGTGCATGGAATTCCTGAAGTATCACCATAATGTGTTTTCCTAGAGTTATGGTGAGATGCAAAGTCTTGACCCTCAAGTCATTGTTCATCACCTTGGCTTCCCAGTTAGTCCCTGTGGGTTTAAAAAAACCTCCCAGAAAGATTCACCCTTATCATGGTTCCATGGTCAAGGTTGAAGTTGATAAGATTATTAAATCCAAAATTTTCATATAAGTATAGTACCCTAGGTGGTTGGAAAATATTGTTCTGTCCAGGAAGAAGAATGGGAAAATCAGAGTCTGTATTGATTTTCATGACCTCAACCGCTATTGTCCGAACGCTGAATTCCCCCCAACAGTGATAGATCCATTGATTGATTCAACTTCTGGGTTCTAGGTCCTCTCCTTCATGGATAGATACTTCGAGTATAATCATATCCAAATGCCCCCAAGGATGAAAAGGATACCACCTTCAGGGCTACCTAGGGAACTTTCTTCTACTAGGTGATGCCTTTTAGACTGAAGAATTCTAGAACTACTTACCAATGGGATATGAACCACATCTTTAAGTTGATTTTAAAAATGTTGATGGAGTGTCACATGGATTATTTGGTAGTCATATACCACTTACACCAAGACCATATCAAAGATCTTAAGAAATTGTTCAGCTTCATCCTCTCTAACCACTTGAAGATGAACCAATTTAAGTAAAAATTCAAGGTTACCTCTTGAGAATTTATAATATTCATTTTCAGATACAAAGGAATTGATATTGACCAAGATAAAATCAATGCTATCATCAAAATCCCCCCCCAAGAAACCTTTGGGAGTTGTGAGGCCTCCAATTCCACTTATCCTATATTTACTGATTTATTACAATTTTTTTAGAAAGTATAATCCCTTATCAAGGGTCATGAAAATGGTTCAATTTACCAATGTGATGATGAATTCCAATCACCATTTAAGGATATTGAGCATTATCTACTATAAACTCTAGTTCTAATGCCACCCATATTAGGAAAGCATTTTTTTCCTTTATGTGACCACCTTGGAATGGTCCCTTGTCACCCTCCTATCCTAAGAAAATAACAAGGGTAGGAAAAAAACATATATTATCTCAACTAAAATCTCCTCAATACAGAAACCAGATACTCCCTCATTGAGAAGAGTTTCCTCACAGTGGATTATATAGTTTAGAAGTTGTGACATTATTTGTAGCACCATGAGGTATAACTAGTGTCTCGAGTTGACCTTCTTAAGTACATACTCAATTTCCACATACTGATGGGATGATTGGAACACTGGGCGGTAATCCTACAACTATTCAACATTAGATTTTTCTTGTAGAAATCCATAAAGGGAAAAGCACTAGAGGAATTCCTAGATGCACATCCATCCCCTAAATAAATGGTCTTGGATATAGATTTTCTAGATGAATATATTCTCTCAGTATATCAGGATGTACTATGTTAGAAGATTCATTTTGATGGTGCCTCCCATAGCCCAAATGGTATAGGGACAAACAACCATAATCTCAAAAGAGTAGGCTTAGGGGTCATTTTCATCACTCCAAAACAAGATGTCCTAACATAATCATTCTTATTATTAATAGGTTTCACTAACAATGAGGGAAAAAATAAATCTCTTATTACTTGCCTTGATTTTCCCCTAGAGATTTATTTCCCCTCATTACACCTAAATGGAGACTTTGAGTTGTTCATAAATCAAATCATGGGTGACTATGTCATAAAAATAAAGAGCTTGTGCACCTTCTGGAATAGACTCACCAGCTAATGGTCCAATTCATTTACCATCCAAAGGTGAAATAGGTTACATAATCACAGAACAGTAAAGAAGATGATTATGAAATTTTATCCATGTTAGAGCCTGACCAGGATGAACGGGCCATTCATGTGGCCCATCAGAGGGTCCTTGCCCTCACTACCTCATATTATGGAAACCAATAAGCATATTAGCTGGCTGCCGATACCTCTACACTAGGGTCCTCAAATTCCCATGGTATAGGAAGAGCCTAATTATATGAATCCCCTCATTGAGTACCTCCAACATAGAATCCTCCTTCTAGGTTGAGCTGAGCATGAGAGACTCCACCGGTGTGAAGCCCATTTTACCCTATAGAGTGTCCCCAACATTGAGAAATATCTCTACATGTGTAGATTCAATGTGATTCTCTTCCATTGCATCTAAGGAGACAAGATAACTTAGTTCAAGCAAGAGGTACATGCTAGGTCCCGTGGAGCTCACCAAGTTGGATTGAAGCACTCTCACAAATTTGGAGGTTGGGATACTTTTTTCCCACCATGGTTCATGACTGCATTGAGTTTTCCAAGAGGTTTCATGCATTCCAGATCCACACCAACTTTGTGCATCAATAACCAGATCTTCTTGACAATATTATATATTCTTGGCCCTTTTTTTGTGGGCTCAATGTTGTGGGTACCTACTCATTGGTGATATATTGACAGTATAGGTTTATTTTGACTTCAACAGATTTATTATCAAAGTGTATAGAGTAAGTTTCACTCAAAGAATTTGAAACTTGATCTGTGATTGAATTTGGGAAATCTCACAACATTCATTAGTTTAGGGTGCCTCACACTATTCTTATGGATAACAACACTAATTTTCAGGCTACCAAGCTAAATAAATTGTATTCCAAGTACAAAATTTTGTCCAACCACACTTCTAGCTATCATGAGTAGTCAAATGGATAGATCTATGCATAAAAAAAACCGTTTATAACATTTTTTAGAAGATGGTGGACCAAAAAAAAGAGTTGGTGTGATAAACTCCCTAATTTCCTCTGGGTGCACCAGATGAAAACTCAAAATTCCACCCAAGAAACCCTATACTCCTTGGTTTTTGGAACAAAGGTCGTCTTTCTTATTGAGGTCTAGTTTACATCGCTTAATATGGATGTTCATGAATAGAATATTCTAGAAAGAATAGAGGAATTCTATATATATGATTTGGAATCCCTCAAGAAAAAGAGGTTTCTAGCATTTCACAACCTAGAGAGGCACCAAAATAGAGCAGTGAGAGAGTTAAACAAGAAGGTTTTCCTCTGCTCTTTCCTTTAGAGTGATGTGGTTTTAGATTTCAGAGCACCAATGATACTCGTAAAAAATCCATTGAAGATGGAACCCAAATGGGATGGGCCTTACATTATCCACAAGTTCTGTCCCAATGGTGAATACTCATTAATCACCATGGAGGGGAGCATATCACACATCCCACCAAAACCATATTATTTAAGTAATAATTTACATGAACATTAAGGTCAAAGCTATATGACCGTAAAATATAGTAAATCAGGTCTAATAATTATGACCTTAAACTATTTTCACCTAGGGTCGAAGCTTTATGAACTTAAACTAGCAGCATATATAGTCTAATATGTACGAATTTAAACAAAAATCCTAACATCCCCAGTACAAGACATTAAACTATATCCTCACCCCATATAAAACTGGGATGCATCATATGAAAAACATGGGATGACCAAAATTAACATTCTCAGAACATTATGTTAAACTATAATCTTACCCCATTTAAAACTGAGTTTCCTCATGTGACAAGATGATTTTATGTCCTCTCCAGAGATGATTTCACCTTTACCAACATCATTTGTCTACCATGCCAAGTCCTAGAACAATTAATGGCTTGATTCCAATGCCCTATGGGATATGTAGGGATTTATGAATTTGAAATACTAGGACCAAACTTGACACCAACCTATTTTAGGGCCTCCCTCTAGTCCAAACCTTATGACCTTAAAATTTTCAACTAGTTTGGGATTGCCTTATGTTTCCATGAATATCCTCCTCAGATTATTCTTCACATCAGGTTTTGACTATCATGAATCGCCCAATCATCCTTGAATTACCTCCATCCATTCAGGTTCAAGAACTATGACCTTAAACAATGTGCATCAGCCCCTCATGGCCCCTTTTCATAGGGTTATCTTCACTCCTAGTGTTTCAGTGAACCAATATCCTTGTCTCTTTTTCATCGCATCCTCTCTTGAGAGGACAACCCCTACTAGCATCGGTATTCTACTATTCCAAGTTTCAAAATTATGTAGGGATTCAATCCCAATCCCATGGGATACATAGCGACACCCATAACTTATATCTTGGGTCTAGCCTCCACCATTAACTCATCACATGGTCTTTTACCCCCTCAACAACATGACATCAACTTGGGTATGATTTTTTGAGTTTTGTGTGGTATAGGGTCTCTTTAGACCTATTTTCACATAGTTTTATCACTCTTTCATGCCACACAAGACTCCTTAGGACACCCACACCCTTTGGTCCAAGGTCTATGACCTTAAACTAATAGATTCCCTTATGGTCTGAGATCTATGACCTTATACTAACAGTTACCATAGTCAGATCTGTACAAATTTAAACTATAAAACTTAACACCCTCAGTACAAGATGTTAAACCATAGCCTTACCCCATATATAAAATGGTATTCCTCATATGAGAAACATGGGATGACTAAAAACAACATCCTCAACACATGATGTTAATCTTTAAGCTTACCCCATATGAAACTGGGATGCCTTATATAACTAGTTTGAGATGAATCAATGTCCCCATAAGAGAGGGAACCTCCACAAATAACATTGGTCTTCTACTATGTTGAGTTCCATAACTATGTATGGTTTTATTACTATTCCCATGGGATATGTAATGATGCCCAGATTTCATATCCTAAGCCCAACCCTACCATAAACTCATTTTGGGGTCCCCCCTATGGGCCAGGCTTGATCCTCTCCCACCGACATTATCATACAGTGCATTTGAGAACATAGAAAAATAGTTCCCAGGGCACTCAACATTCCGTATGATATATTCCCTACTTCCACTTTTATGCATCTTTATTTCTTTAATTTGGATAATCATCATCCCCATGATCTGAATGGATTCCCTAGAGATAATGGTGTCTAGCTACATTGTCTCACTAACTATCCTAGGATCACGCCTCAGAGAATCCTTGGTAACATATGGCAGTTCCCAAGTTTTGAACTGAATCATTGGTCGATCCTTCATTTCTTCATTCAATCCTTAAATGGTGTGGGTGTGTAACCTATGTTTTGAACACATCCAATATCCATTACATACCCATCGGTCACCCCCTATTCACTATCTTGGTCTTAGAAGTCACTATTTCCCATTTTAGTACTTCCCTCAAGTTGTTCACCATTTCCCCTTGTTATTTACTCTTATAAAAACAACTAGGACTCCATAATACTTCTTATTTCTCACATTGATCATGAATCATGTGGTCTTAGGAGTTGGGAGGGAGTTTTCCTCAAGCAAGGATAAGACGCATGGGTGCCCCTTTGGATCAAAATCTATAAACTTAAACTAGGAGCCTAGGTCCAAGAATCATGACCTTAAACTTTTTGAAAGTTTCATTAGAGATGTTTCATGTGGAAGGGCCACCTAGGCTTCTCATTCATGTTAGGTTACCTCTCCCTTATGTCACACACATTATTTTGAGACACACAACCCATGGTCTAAGAATCATGACCTTAAACTATATTTGAATCACCCCAGATTCTTTTTATTGGTTTAGAGCCTCCTAGGCACACCATTATCATTGGTCTTAAACCCTCTTATTCCATAATAACATTTCTAGAATGATTCCCCTTTGGTCTATTCATTACAACTTTAAAACTATTTACATCCATGGTACATACTCTATGAATTTAAATTATAAGTCTTGGTTTAAGGATTATGACCTTAAACTATTTATAGCACCATGGTATAAGATCTATGACCTTAAATTATGAGTCTTGGTCCAATAATTATGACCTTAAAACATTTGAAACCCATGGTCCAAGCATTATGACCTCAAACTATTTTTAACGCCTATTCTGACTGGTATCACCTTAAACATCCAAAATCAAGAGGCATAAATGTCTATCAGGTTGAAAACATAGAGTGGAAACCTGAGAAAAAGTCAGTCCCTCACCCACCAGGTTGCTCTCACGACCTGGGAGAAATTAAGGGCATGAACAAAAAAAGGTTCAAATCTAGTAGGACCCACCTTGGGCCCCAGAAAAAACCTGACTATGCTCATTGAACCCATCAGTTCAGAAAAAAGTTAGAGCCAAATATCAGCTCCCTTTACCTCAAAATATTCTCTATGAGTCAGTACACATGCATTTCTTTATTCATGAATCCCACTACCTTGATGAGGTGGGGTCTATTCATGATAGTTCACACATCCTGGTCACAAGACACTAAATTGTGCTATGAACATCCTATTTACATGATGTTAAACTATATAATAGATCATCCTTACCATAAGATGCTAAATTTTGTGTTTAACATCCTTTCTATAAGTCATTAAACTACATTACCTCTTCCCTTATTGTATGATGTGAAACTTCTAAGCATCTAAAGCCCGCACCTGAGAATCCCCTTTCCCCCTTCAGTGCCATTCACCTACCATATCATTCATGTTTCCTGACTGTCGCTTGAAATATGAGATGATGATCTCCTTAGAAGATGAATCTAACATTTTTAGACCAATATGACCACCCAATTTTCTCAAATACACATTGGAATAATTCTCAAAGTGTTGAAATCTATTCAACCATTCCATCAGTTTATCCCCACGATTCATGTCCACCATGATTTAGATCCCCATCATCCTTCACATCTGAATGACCCCCTGATAGAAATGGTTCCTGGAAAAATTGAATCACCTACCATCTTGGGTACACACACTGAAGTAATATTGAATTTTTTTTAGAGGTACCATGTTTTAAACATGGTCAACAGTTGATCCTCATTTATTTTCCCCCATCCTTGGGAAAAAGATAATGGATTCTGTGTTTTGAACATGGTCAGCAGTTATCCTCTGTCGTCACGCCACCCCCTTTGTGTTCCAAATCCTAGGTGTCTCGATTCATTCTATTCATCCCATTTTCTTTGGTAGAATTAAATTCCCATAGTATTTCCCCATTTTTTCACTAATGCACATTGAGAAAGAAAATCAGAAGTGAAGAGAGTCTCATTATCCATCCAAATTTTCTTGGTTAGGACACTCTCGATGGTTGGTGGACAAGTTCAAACCATGATAATTTGACTCTTGCCTCAAAATATCATATAAACGCAGAATATTATGTGTGTTACTTATTTCACACACTAAGAATGACTCATGTGGTCTTAGGGATTTATTTTTAGTTTTCTTGTTAATAAGGCCTGAGATGGGACAAAAAAAAAGAAAAAAGAAAAAATAGTAAAGAATTTAATATGGAGAATTTAATGAAAATAAATCTTCAAGAGTTTGGGAGGGTCATACACATGTTGGGGCCTCTCCTTTATTAAATCATAACTAACAATCCCTATGGCTCTACCTTAGGAACTGAATACTCCATCCCGACCAACCTTTAGTGAGTGGAATCCAGAGCTTGTTTTAGTTTGTTGATATCTATCTTTTTTTCCGAAGACACAAAGTGAGATTCATCAGATCTAATATGAAATTGGGCCTACTTATCTTGGAACTCATCCATCATTGATGCCGCCCTTACTGCTGTATCCTCGAATGCCACCAACTCAAGCCTTAATTGGTTTATGTTTCCTGCTTGGGAACTAATGATGGTTGCATGCTCACATACTTGATCTTCCATATGTGTGAGGTCTTGTTTAACTGTCTTGAGTTTCTTGGGGCCCTTTGATTTTTAGTTATTCCAGGAAACATCACTCTCCTATATTTCCACACACACCCTCACATCAAGATAATTGCTAACCAATTCATGGATGGAATGTGTATCCACTCCTTAGGTGCCCAGGTTCAGTGGCCAGTGATGGAGGGATCCCATATGACTCACTAGCATTAGATATGGAGTAAGGGTGATGAAATTGAAATTTCTTCTCAATGATTAGTGATAGATTATGCGAATATCCTCAAAAACATTGAACCCAGAATCTTCTAATTCCTTAGGTGAGACTATCTCATAATCTAAAAAATCTATGAGAAAAGTGACAGAAGGGTCTTCCTCTAGAATCCACTTAGATGAGATGGGATCCATGTCGAGGGGATAACCATGATGGTTTAATTCATTTATAGTAGCAACATCTTGACCTAATTTAGGTTCAACCTCCCCCATAGCTGCATCAATGACTACAATGGGTTACCCTACTGTGATTAAGACCGGATCACCCTGGATGGTCAGATCCCTATGGGTTGGATCAGTTGCTGGGAGATACACCCTAACTTTCCTAGTTGCATCTATTTTTTGGGCACACTCTCTCTCAAGAAATGTATAATATGAAAAGAATGTTAGTGAGTTGATCCGTGACAACAAGAATTACATACATGATTTACATAAGATAGAAGAACTTACAAGAAGTGAGATTCTAGGTGGAATCCATTCTAGGTACCTCGAAAGGAAATTCAACCATCAGGGACCCCTCAGCACTGGTTGACACCTGAAAATCTAGAATCGAGACTCTCTATATCACCCAAATCAAATATTCATAAAGAAATAATGTTAATTCGGTGGAATAAAATAACCCTAGGGAAGTTTGAAGGCAATCAGGTTAACTAATTCAAACTTACCTTGAGGAATGGGGATCTCGATGATGAGTCTCCCCAGGCAGTCTACCTCACTAGGGGATAGATCCACCATCATAATATTAGAGTGTGGCCTTCTATACATGAAAAAGAAGGAAATATAATTAGAAACCTCATATTTGAATCCATCTGTAGGTGAAACACCCTCCAAGACTGTAGGAGCTGACTCCAAGGTTCCCCCCCAGATTCTGTTGAGGTGATTTTACCCCCTCAATATAGGCATCTTAGTTATCCCATTATACTTCCTCCATAGGAAAAAAACTCGGGTCAGAACCTCTTGATATCAAAGTAATTGAGAAAATAAGAAGAAGCAGGTTTACTTCACTAAAAAAGAGATTTTCCAAGTCATCACCCTCATGAGTGAGCTCTCCTATCTCCTGAGAGGATTCTTGACCGGAAGAAGACCCATAGTAATCCTTATTGAAACCCTATATATCATCTTCAGGGATAAATTAATCATGGGTTTTAGCCTCAATAGACTCTATCTCATTAGGCCCCATGCCAAAAATTGCATGTACTCAAGCGGAGGAAGGCCCAAATCCCCCTCAATGGCATGAGAAGGCATCCATCTATATTAGGTAGGATAATTTCACTTGAATTATCATGAAATCCATGATCCTAGCGAGCCAAAACTATGGATGTTCAATACCATATCTAGAGAGCCTACACCATAGTTTATCCATTATCAGGGACAACCTCAGCATGCCCCACGTTTCTCAGAGCATGGGAAAAGTGTCATCAGTGGTAAGATACACCATGTACCATAGTTTCTTCCCCAAAGTATCTCATCTGCCTCCCTTATTCTTATACTACTCACCTGACCATATAGTCCTCTTTAAGTACTAATGTAGTATTTCACTTGGTCATGTTGCTATCCAATTACCAGCATAGTTTGAGGAGAGATCGACATTGAAGTTGGTCGGTGGAGACCCGACCTCAAATTTTCACAACACAATAGAAATGAACCCTACAATTGGTTTTTTTCCCTTAGAACTCAATATTATGATCCCCCATCTTCTCCAATTCAGAGGGGGTCATTTTTTGGCACCAAAACCCCAACATGGAAATTTTTCCATTAAAAAGTTCAGTATGGAAAAACGACCATTATGAAACTAATGAGTGGTTTTCACACAACACACATGTTTTGAGTAAATTTTTTGTATCATAAACACAACTCATTTTTGTGTGAAATGTGATTATAAAGATCAAAATTTTGTAGATTCTCTAGGGAAAGGTGATTGCATGAAATAGTGTATTCCTACATAAAAAACCAATATTTTTGGACCACATTCCATTACATGAAAAAGGCGATGACAAACCATTGGATCACACTTCCATGGCCCCTAGGTAAAGGCATGGAGAGAACACAACTACTTTGTGTGAACCAATAGGGTTTTGCACCACTGGACACACATTTCAGCTATAAATAGAACCCCATTCCATCAATTTAAAGAGGAATATTTGGAAGATGAAGCATATGCTCTAGCTCATGAAAACCTCTCTTCCACAGTATCACAAAATTCCTATATATTATCAAAGGTAGAGAATTTTTGAGATCGACGTCCTATGTACCCTAATGTGTCTTGGACCATGCTTGAAATATCTTCATGAAACATCCCTTAAGGATAGTTGAGTTTGTTTAAGAGAATCTACATTCATTCCACCCTAAACTGCACACAATTTTATAATTTGTGCATTCCTATGAACCTAGTATTTATGCTATTATATTATTTTAGAGACTATGTATTGTGCAAAACCATTTTCATGAAGTATGATTAAATTGAATGAAACATCATTCAGGTCCCTAAACCCATACCACCCTATTCTTCAAGTGTAGCCTGGACCATTACCCTACCTGTTTATCCTAAGTGTAGGTTGCCTAATGCCTCTTTCTCCTAATCATAGTCACCCTAACATTGGGACACATGATTTACACTCCTGCATAGTAGTTTTTACACCATGCCCCACCTAGAGGTTCATGAGTAGTTGACACTTAATCCCTAAAGGTGGAATCATCATGATAAACTTCCAACCATTCTTGGTAGAGTGTCCTTTTTATAGACCTCCCTCTTACACTTGAAAATGGAATCCCCAAGCAGCCTATACGCGTAATCCCCAAACACATCTAAGATACATGATATAAAACTACCTAGATCCACGTCCTAGTTGTATGATGCTAAACTATAAGATAAAATCCTCAACACATGACATTAAACTATAACTTTACCATGTGTGATGAGCACGACATTACCCATGTATAATCATTATAGGATGACACCCCCATGGAGATCCACTCTAGGTTTGAGCCCCCCACCCCCATGGAATCCTACTCCATGAATCCTATATGTGTAATCCCCACACCATCCTTCGTTGAAACTACTTTTTCGAAAAGAGAATCCTTACCACATGAAGTTAAACTATACATACTGGTCCTATCACACAACCCTAAAACACATCAAATAACTACGTAGGTTTTGATCCATATTTCTTAACATGGTATGTAGGATAACTCTATGAGGCTCAATATCGACATACCAACACATTAGGGGAACCTCCCTGAGGTTCGATCATGATTCCTTGACACTTCACTAATTCCTTAAGTGTGATCATCTCCCCCCTTGAGGACAAGCTTAAAAAACCCTCAAGTGTGATCATATTCCCCCCTCAGGGACACACTTAACCATATTTCACCACAAGATATTAAACATATGAACCATCCATCTACACAAGTGTTAAACCTGTTACCCACCCATCCCCACAAGATATTAAACCTGTGGCCCACCCATCCCCACAAGTCGTTAAAACTGTAAACCATCCATCCCCACAAGATGTTAAACTTATGACCAATTTTTCCCTATATAACATTAAATTTGTGACCCAACTATCCCCAAAAGATGTTAAACCTATGACCCACCTATCCCCATAAGACATTAAACATGTGTCCCACCCATCTCCATAAGATGTTAAACCTATGACCCATATGTTACCATAATATTTTAAACCTATGACCCATATATACCCACAATACATTAAAACTATGATCCACCTACCCCATATGATGTTAAATTTGTGACCCACCTATCCCCACAAGACGCTAAACCTATGACCCATTCGTCTCTACAAGACGTTAAACTTGTGACCCATCTATCCCAACAATATATTAAACCTATAACCCAATTATCTCCACAAGATATTAAAACTATGACCCACTCATCCTCATAGGATGTTAAACCTGTGACCTAATCCAAAATCTCCACCCCATACAACAAACATGGTATGCCTATGGTAAAAATACTCAGATGCCTTACGCCCGTAAGATCAACTACCTCATGAATAATGTGGGATTCCTTAGGTTTCATGCATAATATACCTCATATGAGATGCCTTCAACTTCAAAAAGAGAATACATTCTAGGTTACCAACCTACCCAACACCCATAGATGCCCATACATGCCTAAAATTATTATCTACTTTGATTTAAGGTTATTGTCCTATCGATACAGAATCAACATAATTAACCAACATCCACCTTGATATGGAATCGAGAATAATTTTCACAAACATGGATTAAATCTATGAGGGAAACCTGAACTTAGAAATGAGCTCCAAGGATGAATCCATAGAAGGGTGAACTGAAATCACATCATCCCATTTCAATCAAGGAGTCGACATCTCAAATTGAAGTTATGGAATTCACATGCCTTTGAAAAGAAGGAATGCGGGGAAACATGCGAGCATGTCACTACTAGATGAAGGGATGGTTTTTAGCCCTAATGGAAAGCGTAAAAAATATAATTCTTGAAGAATTTTTTTGAACTATTCAACTAACTTTTCTTCTTTCATTTTGAACTTTTACCTATTTTTACTATCCATATAGTAAAAAAATATAGACATCATATGTCCACTTCATGAATTCTCAACACTTTGATAATAGTTGGTAAAAATTTACTTAAACTTAATCTTATTGTCATAAAATTTCCATAAATGAAAATAAGATAAATTCCAAAACAAGAACAAGACATTTTTAGTCTCACATAAATCATGTTATAGAATTGAACAAATAATAAATGTGCATTAAAAACACCTCATCTCATTTTATTAAACAAGAATTATTTCCATTATCTTCCCAAGATAAAAATGAGATAATAAAAATCTTATGAAAATTTCATCCAAGATTGAAGCATCCAAGTTATAAATATGGAAACAAATTTTATATATTATTTTAAATCAATATTCATGCTCCAAATTTCAATTATTTTCTATTTATAACATTATATATATTTATAACACTTTGAAAATAATATATTTGATAACATATATCTATCAGAATAATATAATTTAATTATAAAACTAATAAATATTTAAGGAAACCTTTTGTCACACCAAGTCATTTGGCATATTCAATCATACTAAATATCATTTGATGTACCCAGTCATATTGAGTGGAGACTAATATACCTTTATTAATTTTTATCTAATTCTTTTGAAACATTAAATTAACCAATCTATGCTTCCATTAGCATATAGATTCACATGTTGAACAATTTCAATATTTGGAAGGAAGTGTTTTATCACATAGAATTTTCCTTAATTTTTTTTCTTAAATTAAAAATATTTCTTAAGAACTATTCTTAAGTTACCATTATTAGGAGTAACTTACATTATGCTCCCCTTTACAAGGATCAATCACAAATTTTATCATGATGATGGTGATGATATTATATACTATAGAATATTTTATCAAATGAGTATCATGTATTATTAACCATTTAATAAGGAATTTTATTAAATGTACTTCCACTAAAATAATGACCCCTTTTAAAAACCATCATATTCATTACTGGGAAAAGACCCATATTTTACTAAGAAAATGACCCCATTATTGCATGAAACTCACCGCTAAGTTTTTTAGGTTGGGTATCATCCCAATCATATCATATATGATTCTTCAATATTTGAGGGGAAAACTCTTTTTCTAATCCATAATATAGATAAAAAAACTCTATTCCTCTAGTATTCCAACCCTTGGGGTTTCCCAACTAGTGTAACACAAAGAAAATGTCAAAAACAAGAAATTTTAGGACAATATAGGGGAACCTATATATGGCATAAAACTGGATAAGGATGATCTGGGATCACTCACTTCTTACTTGACTTACAAAAGGTAATCTAGAGGCACCCCACTATGGTATGAAACTACCTGATTAGATGATTGAGGTCTTAACAAGAGACTATTTGGAAGGAATATCTCACTTAGTATTTAAAGGGGATTTAATCTCACCATATTATCGCAAGTTATTCTATTTATATATGCATGCTTGTAGTAATTTAGTTTCAAATCCTATTCCCTCCACCGAATCAATATGTTCAAACCATACTGATTTGTAACTCTTTACACAACCCCCAAGTTTGTGTTACTAACCCAAAATTAGTATCTAAACCTATTCATACATATCTAGATTCGTAATATGTATAAGGTACATGAACACTTCATGTAAAGGCATATATTTTTTCAAATGAGTAAACCCGAAGTGAAAAATAGGAAACCCCATTCACGAACCTAGACAAGGCATAAGCCTCTAGGTGGGTAGGTAGTCTGACCCTAATTCCCTCTACTTGAGGATAATTTTCTCAAGATAGAATCAAATTTATCATAAATGTATCACCTAATATGTTCAAAATATATTTAATAACTAAATTCATGCTAGTAAATTCAATTACAAACCGATGTCAAGGTAGATGAAAAACTAAATTCATTATAGAGTTAATCCAAAGATCTATCATAGAAACAATTTAACATTTTAAATTAATCATACACAATATTCAAATTTATTAATTTTTTTACTAAATATGAAAAAATAAAGGAATAAAATTTAAATAAATGAACAATTTAAACATTTAAACATGAGAGAAAAATTTATCAATAATTCATAAATCAAAACTAATTATAAACCATTTTATAATTTTTATCTTTAGCATTATTGAAATTCCATAATTTCAAATATAAACATTTTATATTCATTTAAATATTAACTCTTTCATATTTATCATTATATGAAATTTAAATTTTAAATATGATATTTTATAAACTATAAAAAATTTATAATTTAATTTTCATTATGTAATTTTTATATATAATATAAATATAATATACTATAATCATTATTCAAACCTTAATCATATCAACAATTAAAACATTTTTATGTGGTTTAAATAATATCTAAATATGGCCTCCATTTATTTTGAACAATTAAAAATAATTAATTATGAATTATTCATTGTCAAATATAAATATTTTATATTTTGACCTTATTTCATAATTTATAACTCCTTATAAATTATTTTTTATGATTTAAAAATAAACACTTTTATTTATATATCACAAGTCATTCCATATAATTTTTTAAAAGGTATTGAAAATATTAACATTTAATATTTAGGACAAATAAAATTTTTATAAATATTTAATTAATTAATTATAAACCATTTATAATTAATTAATTTAAAACCCTTTACAAATTAAATATTCGCAAATACCTTTTATAATGATTTATAAACATTTATAAACCATTAAAACCATTTTAAAAGTTAAAAACAATTTTTAACAATATTTTTGTTTACTCGTACATAAGAACAATATTTTTCGTAGGGGTACCCTCCTTCTACCCTTACATAGTCACTCCACATAAGGGTAAAGGAGTTTTTGAGACTTTGTTTAAGGGTAAAACTCTATGAACCTTACACAGTACTACTGTGTAATGGTAATAACTTTACGCAAAACCCCTTGAATATAGGTAAGCTCCTTATACCCTTACGCAAACCTTTCCATAAGCTCCCACATATAGGTAACACAATGGATACCTTTACACAACCAACTTTTACCTTTATATGAGATTTTAAAAACCTAAACTACCTTTACACAAACCATTTGCATCAAGGAAATCCATGAGTATCTTGGATTGTGTAAGGGTAATGCCTAGTTACCCTTACATAACCCTTTTAAAATATCAACTATTATTATACATAACCATTTATGTGTAAGGGTAAGGAATGATGAACCTTATGCATACCACTTTTCATAAGGGTAAAGCCTTTGTTAACCTTACGCATCTCAATTGCATAAGGGTAAAGGCTTGGTTACCTTTACATAACCATGCTATGTATGGGTAAACCCTTTATGTGAAATCAAATTTCCATAAACAAAACACTACAATATTTTTTTTATTTCTTATTAATTTCATATCTAGTTTCATAAAACTTAAACATGAATTCCTTTAATACCACTAAAGGGTTTCATTAGAGTCTAATAACATTTATCAGAAGTAGAATAAATGATTTAAACCCTTGTATGAGGTTCTACCCTGAAAGATAATATAAAAATGTAATGAAAACCGAAATGAAGAACATTGCCAATGAAGTACCATACGCCATAGGAATTTTACTACATATTAAAACACCATTTTATGGTTTGATAAAAAATACGTGAGTGGAAAACATAGGAATCCAACCACCACGATATATCAGTGGGTTTCACTTGAATCTCTCAAATTTCAAGCAGGATCATATATCCTATCCATGGTATTCTAGTACATCATACACAAAGGAGGAAGATGATATAGATTTAGGTTTAGAGAATTTTATCCAAGCATCAGGATCTTAATACCCACACACAACCATCATTTAGATATAATATATATAATAACCATAAGAAAAATTCTCAAGCTTCTGCATTTATTCATTCATTTATAACACATGAATAAATATTGATTCATCCAACTTATGAATCTAATTCATTTATAAATCCAAAATATCTCGTGTAATGAAATAGTATAATAAATGATAGCTTACATGGGTAAAACATAAAATGATAACTATTTATCATTTTGATATAATCACATATTACATAGTAATATACCCTGTAAATGTAAATCATAATTTTCATGAAAAATATATGAATCATATAAATGTATGTACAAGAATTTAGGGAATATGTATTTTAGAATGACCCCAATTAACCTCATGTTTGTCAATCCATTGATGGATAGATTGTGACCACTTACTCTGATGCCCCTCCTGATGTTTTAATAAAGTCTCAAAGAACTTTGACATTATCCTTGGTTGATAAGATTTTGTGAGAGGTCACTTAAGTATCTTCTTATATTGTAATTTTTTCTATATTAGAAAAATTATATATGATAACTTCATTATTAGGCCATCTGTATTAAAAAAAGAAATTTTATACATTCAATATGCTCCTAAAATTTTTATTTAGGCATATCTTGACGACATTAATAAAATTACTCTCAACTTGGACAATATCAATGTCAGTTTATAAGATGAGGACCAAGAAATTATACTTTTATCTCATTGGATAGTTTATATATACATCTTCTAGATGTTATTATGTATGAAATAGATTCCTTTTCCTTATAAGAAGTCCAATCTACCTTTATTTCTCAAAAGTTCTATAACAAGGCTATGGTTAAGTATGAAGTTGAGGGTTTTAGTGTTAGATTTATTTCTATGTTTTGGGGAAATAAAAAAGTAAGAGTAATATGGGTGGAAAGAACCACAACCAGTATGGGGTTAGTCAGTTTAAATCAATATCAAAAGATGTTTCTTGCCGTCATTATGAAAAAACCAAGCATATTAAGGCTAATTTACCTAAGTTTAAGTCCTGTGATCCTTCTAAAGAATATAACAATCATTCTCTATTTATCAATAAAGGATAAAAGAGTGATAAAGTATTAATAGTTTCCAAATACACGCTACCAAAAAAGTTGGGTTTAGAATCAGGGAGTTCATTCCACATGTTCCCATATAGGTTTTCCTTTTATGAGTTGACTGAGGGAGTTGAAAGAGAGGTTATTTTAGGGAAAAAAATATTTAATGTCATTGGAAGAGGTTATATTATGTTATAACTATCATACCATTCTATTATCACTTTATTGGATGTGATATTATTCGATATTTTCATAGGAATATTATTTCATTACGTGTTTTGGATCATAGGGTATTTACCTTTAGGTCCAGTTTTGGGTTCCTTAAAATCTTATAGGGTGCTCGTATGATTATTAAGGGTTCCTTATTTAATGGTTTATATGTATTGAGTGGTAAGACCTATAATAACCAATTGGGAAGCACTTGTGTTGTTAATAATGATAGAACCTTTATTTGGAATTGATGACTAGGGTATGTGAGTCTGAAAATATTAGAGTAGTTGAGTAAGCAAGGGATTCTTACCCAAATTACCCCAAGTAACTTATCAATTTGCTATGTTTTTGTTAAGTATAAGAGATTTGGTTTTCAAAAATCTACATTTAAAGAAATTCACCCACTTGATTATATTCACTATGATTTTTTGGGACCTTCCAGGATCACCTTCCATAGAGGAGGCTCTAATTTTGTGACCTTCATAGATGATTTCTCAAAGAATGTATGGATTTATATATTACAAAATAAATATAATGAATTTAGGGTGTTTAAAGCTTGGAATTAATTTTGGAAAAACCAATATGGTATAAAATTGAAGTCTTTGAGGTCTGATAATAGACTTGGATACTTGTTTACTTATTTTACTAAATTTTATAAAGATGGGGGAATAGTTAGGAACCAGATTGTGATTCATACTCTGAAACAGAATGGATCAGATGAATGTATGAACCATATCATTCTTGATCAGGTTTGAGGAATTATTACAAAATTAGGCTTGCCTAAGTATTTTTGGGAATATTCTAATAGTAAGGTAGTCTACTTAATCAATAAGTGTCCATCATCTTCCAAATATTTCAAGACTCCAGAAAACCTTTGAAGAAGATAGCCCCAATACCATGGATATCATAGAGTGTTTGGATACACTATTGATGCTCATGTAAAAAATAACAAGATTTATCCTAGAGATATTACAACCCAAGTCTTTTACACATATTATTATAAGTTTTTTAACATAAACATCTAATAAACACAACCCAAATATCATGATGACTAGTGTCGTTGGAAGACTTCATTCATAATACATAAAAAAGAAACTAAAACAAAACATCTCTATTTTATTTTCCATAATAATCTCCTAAATCTATTTGAGATCCTAAAACCATATAATATAACTTGGGGAATACATAGAAAAAATGGGTGAGCTACAAATACGAGTAAGGGAATAAACATGGCATGCCTCTCTATATGCTAGAGGTTTTTAACTAGTAGAGAAGGTGAAATAAATATAATGGGATGACTATAACCTATGGTAAAGAGTATATATAACATAAAAATAATATAAATAATCAAGTATGTACCAAAACTAAACAAAGGACAATACTAAATAATTGTAATGATAAAATAATCATATAATGTTAGGATAAATATAACTAAATGACATGCTAAAAGTCATCCAAGTAAAATACTAAGAAGACTCAATAAAAGACTCCAAAAACACCAGTTTTAAACACCATTTTTGGTCCCATATCCAAGATCCAAACCATACAGTAATCAATAAATCAATATAGAGCTTCTTTCCCTTTTCCAGACCTATATCCATGAAATCATCCTGAGTAACAAACAGTTCCTGAATAGGGTGTGAGTACAACTCAGTAGGCCAACACCCATGGTATCTAAACAGTCCATTATGAATATGTAGTGCACACAATAATATGATGATTAGGGGTATTAATTCATAGATTAATATAAAACATCACATAAACCCACCAAACCTCAGGCCCTAGGTTGACACCCTGGGTCATCCAAACCTAATTTGGCTCCATGCTAGATATCTCTATCAGGTGGTAAATACTCCTGAATTAGGAAGTATAACCCGTGACATATCTCATGTAACCAAGTAACCAAGGTAATATTGGGATCCATACATACATAAACATGATAGAGTCTCTTACATATTCCTGTGATGAACATCACCAAGAGGTAAATAACCATCTCAAACTAGGATACATGCATACATTACCATGTTGGAGTCTCTTATGTCTCCCCATGGAGCATGTCACCAAGGGGTAAGTAACCATCTTAGTGGGCCCATCCATAAATAGACATACTAG
Source organism: Viscum album (assembly GCA_963277665.1). Taxonomy (NCBI): domain Eukaryota; kingdom Viridiplantae; phylum Streptophyta; class Magnoliopsida; order Santalales; family Viscaceae; genus Viscum; species Viscum album. The sequence continues at coordinate 1,905,036,428 of OY728136.1, forward strand.
AGTCTCTTACATATTCTCATGGAACACATCTCCAAGGGATACGAAACCATATCACTGGGCTCCATACATGCATAACCATGATGGAGTCACATACATCTTACCATGGAACAATACCACACCAAGGGTAAGGTAACTGTATTGAGTGGTGGTTTCTCCTGCATTAGAATGAATCACCAGTACCACATCTCCTAAGATAGTGGATCAATACCTCATGAAAATGTTATCTAACCAAAAGCATAAGAAATCCAAAAGCATATAAAATTCAAATTTGGTGGAATCACCTACATCAAGATGAATCAAAAAAATATATGTATCAAATTTATAAACATCAACATGTTTATCTAGTTATCTTAAGATTTATTGGTCAATTATTACAATTATTAATTTATAATCCATTTATTCTAAATCAATAGAATCTCCTACATCAAGAAGAATCACTGATTTCATAATATTCTAGGTTACCATTTATCACAACTCATATGTTATGCCAAAATTCAAGATATTAAGTCTTCCTATTCATCACAAGTTTAAGGTTATGCTCACCACTCAAGTGGCTACAAGTCCAGTCTCAATACCATTGGACCCAACATGATCCAAGAGAGGTCCAAGCATGTGAATTTCATTTAAATAGTGAATTACTCTACTAATTAGGTCACATTCATGGTATTATAGTTTGATCACACTTATTTCTCATACTAAAGGAATAGAAATAGAAATTAGGGAGTTTTTCTAGACCACCCACCTCAAAATCAAAGTATAAGAAGGAAAATCCTCAACATCCATGGTAGTGATCAGATTCCTCCTTCCTCCCCTTCAACGATGATAAGAAAATATGTCAATTAGGGTTTCCAAAGGGAAAAATGTATTATATAGGAGAAAACAAAAGACCAAACTAATTACCAACAAAATCTTTATTTGAAACACCATGATCCAATGAATTCTTGATTTTGGTTTAAAGATCTATCCCAGAGGTCGCTGATGGATGGGATGCAGTCAAAGTGTGGTGTGATATTAGAAACACATGGAGATGAAGGTTTTAAAAGGAGGAAAGGTTTAGAACATTCATATTGTGAATAGTCCATTCATGTCATGAATGCCTTGATTACCACTCATGATGAATAATCATCCACCTCAGCTTAAAAAACTAGAAAATCTGATTTCACATTGTGAATCCATCTCACGACGTGAATCTCTGTTTCAAAGACTACCCATGAAATATTCATGGCTTAAATAAAGTACATGGGGTCTTCTTGAACCATTCATTCCTTGTACATGTTTCATGGGGTCTGCCCCAAATAATTCATGTCATGAATATGAATTCATGATGTTAATTCATTCAATAGATAGTACTCACCTATACTTTCTAATTTCTTATAGAAAAAACCTAATCAACACCAAGCCACAATTACCAAGCTCCAAATTGAAAATAACTAGGATCATAGAGGTTAACCAAAACTTAAAGAAGAATATACATGGATAAATAAGGGATCTTACAACCTCATCACTATATAATATCTCTTCACTGGTCTATTCTCCAAAGCATCTCGGTGGGTATCAGTGAACAAGTATAGACACTATATCTACGTATCATATTCCCTCTACCAGGTCTCCTCTTGTACACGCCCATACTTACACTACACTCATACCGGAGGTACGGTCTTCCTTTGGAGATTCATCTCACTATGGTCTATAATATGAATCATATTCTCCTCAAAGGATGCATCAACATCTAGATCAAAGTCATCAACGAATATCACATGATAATGTTCAAGATGACATCTATGAAGTCCTGAAATGTAAAACATTTCATGTATGGAACTATAATTATGTGGAAGGGAAAAATGGTACACCATTGGAATGACCCTTTCCACTATTTCAAACGTCTTGAAAAATTTGGGTGATTTATTCACTTTCTTCTCGATTCAGCATTTCCCCTATCTAGGTGACACTCAAAGAAAACCACAATGACTAGCATCAGACTATAGAGGTCATCTTTTATGGTTAGCATATGATTTCTTCCAGCTCTGTATGGTCACCAACTAATTTATGATTAACTGGACCTGTTCAAATGTTTCCTACATGAGACTGGATACAATAAGAGATGACTCTCCTACCTCTAACTTAAAAGAGGAGAATAAAATTAACTTTCACACAAAGATTCAAAAGGATCCATTTGGATCAATACCTAAAATATGTTGTTATAGGAGAAATCCACAAGTTCCAATTTCTTCTCCCAAGCACCATTGATGTCAAAAACCTAGTCTCATAACATATACTCAAGAATACAAATATTTATTATAGATTGGATTTCAGTCTGAGGATGATAGGATGAAACTAGAATAACTTGTGAACCCAAAGCCTTCTAAATACCCATAAGTAACTAAGGCATGAAATGAAGATCTCTATTAGAGTTGATAAACCTTAGAACACTTTGTATTCAAATTATTTCCTCCATTTAGAGACTACCCAGATCATCGACGATGATTGTATCCTTGATAGGAAACAAGTGTTATACCTTCATCATTCGATCCATGATCACCCATAATAAATCATTATTATGAGGGAAACTGGGAGATCCTTTCATTAAATCCATCTTGATATCATACCACTTCCATTATGGAATGGGTAGAGGCTACAATATCCCTTCAGGCCTTTGGTGCTTAGCCTTTACCCACCTATTGGTGAAACATCTCACCACGAAGCCTGCTATCTCCTTCTTTATCCCTGACCACCAAACTATCTATATAGACCATGATATTTTTTTCATACATGGAATTATCTCCCATATAAATGTATGGAACTCCATCATCATCACCATTCATAATCGCACATGAACCCATACATATCCATGGAAAATAAAAATATCACCATTTCCAATAGACCATCCTGATGGTGGATCCCCACCATATCAGCTATACCTCATAGCTAATCCCTTCAGATCAGATACCTAATCTATCATGATCTAGTCTAAAACCATAGGTATAAAAGATGTCTAATTTTTAGATAACCATCCTTGGGACTCCTAAATAGCGAGATGTAAGTCTAAAAAGACTAAAATAAATTTCCACTTATCTCAAGACTCCCATACCACCTCTATTTATGTATTCAATCTCAAAACATTAGAAAAAACATTTCCAATTCCTGTAGTATAATCCAACTTAAAGTTGAAATACTACAGATACCCAAACCAACACCTCTACAGAAGGTTCATGCCTTTCTGTGAAAAAATGTACTTGAGGATCTTATGGTCTATATACACCATAATCTCTAAACCAAAAAATAGTGTCTACAACATCTCAGGGTGTGTACAACTATAGCTAACTCCAAATCATGAGTAGGGTAATTACTCTCATTTTCTCTCAACTATCTAGATCCATAAGCAACCAATCAGTCCTCCTACATCATAACTTCTCTAATTCCAAATATGGATGTGTCACAGTACATGATATATTCCTTACCTGGAACAGGTAAGGTGAGGATTGGTGTTGAGTTAAGTCTAGTCCTCACCCTCTCATTATAATTTGAATAAATAAAATTCACCCCTTTCTTTTTAAGTTTGGACATCAGTGATTCTAGGAAGTAGAAGTTCTGGATGAAGCACCGATAGTAGTATACTGGACCTAGAAGCTCTAAATCTCAAAGACCTTCTTAGTCCACTCCCTTGATACTATAACTTTAACCTTATCTGGGTCCATTGAAACTCCAACCTCTAAGATAACATGAAATAAGAATTACACTCTATCAATCCATAAACTATATTTGGATTATTTAGCATAAATTCAATGCTTTCTCAGTATACTCAGAACAATATCGAGAAGTTTGGAATGATCATCTACAGACTAGGAGTATACCAAGATGTCATCAAAAAAATCTACCACAAATTGATTCATTAAAGAATGAAATATACAAGTCATCAAGACCATGAATACCACTAGTGAATTTGTCAAACCAAATGACATCACCATGAATTTGTACAAACCATACATGCTTCTAAAATTAGTCTAGGATATGTTAGAAAGTATCACCACAACGGATGGTACCTAGATATCATGTTGATCTTAGAGAATATCCTGGACATCTTAGCTAAATAAAGAGATCATTGATTCATATAAGGGGATACCAGTTCTTGACTATCATCTAGTCCAGTCTATGAAAATCCACACATAAGCACAATGTACTATTATCCTTCTCAGAGAAGAGTACTGGAGAACCCCATAGTGATGTATTAGGTCATATGAATCACTTTTCTTCTAGATATTACAACTTTAATTTTAACTCATGAATCTCTATTGGTGACATCCTATAAGGTGGGATAGAAACTAGCTTATCTCCCTAAACCAACTTGATAATGAACTCGATCTCTTGCTTGGGTGGTAAGCCAGATAATTCTTCAATAAAGACATCTTGAAAATGGTATACCACTAGAGGAAAAATAGACCACTGAATTATACCATCATCTAGAATAAGACTTATCAAATAGGCTATGTAACAATCCAATCTTCATTGAATTTCTCCTACATGACCAGCCTAAAGATACCTCTCACCCTGGTGATGATAGTTTCACATCTCTAGAGATAAAAATGAAACTATCTTCCAACAAAAATCAATATGAGATTGGTATAAAACTACCCAATCTATATCTAGAATAAAATAAAATCCTTTTATTTCTATCACAAATAACACCCAAAGGAAATAGTATCCACCAATTTCAAGAGAACATTCCTTATAATGATTGATATCTTTTGATTTCACTCCTAATGGTGTGTCGATGGTCATAATTCCATCTAAAATCTCCAAAACCAAACCCAATACATTGGAAAATTGAGTAGATATAAAATAATGTGATGCTCCTATATAAAAAAATCAGTAAATAGTAGATGATACAAGAATCATACCTCTAACGGTAGAAGGTTATATATCTATACTATTTAGAGAAGACTTCATAACGTGAAATTGACTCACCCCTCTACCCTGGAATCCAGTTTGAATCCCCTATGCTAATCCATCGAGATGGTACTTCTGCTCTTTCACTGGGGTACCACTTCCCCTTAGCCAATACGTCCCTTGGAACTCCAAATACCTAGAAATTGGTTGTCAGAGGTCCTCCCTCCCTAGTGAATGTAGGTAGATGCTGAAATTGAAAATATTGAGATAGATTAGACATCTAAGGGATGGTGTGAATGTTCTCCCTCTCCATGGATTTCATAAACCTTATGAAACCATCATGAAACTTCTCATCCATATGATCCTCTAGAGCTGTAAGAGGTTCTGGGTCAGCAGTGTTGGGATAGTGCTGATTACCACTCTTCTGATGCTTGACCCAAAGAAGATGAGGATGAATTTACTCTAAAAGAGTTAATACACTCCATAGAACATGGGTTACACAACAAGGTCAATCTCAGAAGGTGAAAACAACAGAGAAGCATTAGCTCACGGTTCCTATGCACCTAGATTAATAAAAAAATGACAGAATATAACATTTTCATTAATTTCCTTTCCTTCAATAAAATAGGGGTTTTCTTTTCACAGATTCCATAGGTTTTTATGTCAAAATTAATAAATATATACCTAGAATAAAAAATTCATAAAAACATACATTCCTATGTGCCTACCATGATGCATGAATACTCACCTCATTTCGTACTGGCCCATGAGTGAATTCTCATAAAATAGTAATAACACACAACATGTGAATTACCCAAGGTGAAATAAAATTGAAACTGTAATAAGAGAACAACATAAAAAATAATACCATCCTTGGGAAATTGGATTTTCTCCCATACATGGGTTAGCTACTCCCATGAATGAGGTAATTTCCAAGCCTCAAAAAATCCCAATATCCTATCTAAATTTATGGAATAGTGAATTAATAGAAATTAATTGGTCTTTTATACCACTTTGTAACATCCTATAACCCAATGATCCCTCATGAAACCAAGTTGGTTTGGCTTATGTACCTCAGGTGCACCTCCCTATATTTCTGAGGCTACCAACTAGCAGTAAGGGTGTAAGGAACATAGTGGGGAGACTATACCCTCTGATAAAAATAAGAAATAATACTAGAATAATATAAATAATCAAGTATGTACCAAAATAGAACAAATTAAAATATTGAATAATCCAAATGATAACAAAATCATATAATTTCAGGGTGAATTTAACTAAATGACATGTTGAAATTCATACAAGTAAGAGACTAAGAATACTCAAGAAAATACTCTAGAACCCCCATTCTGAACCCCATGTTAGTCCTGTATTCAAGATCCAATCCATATAGTAATAAATCAATCAATATAGGTCCCCTTTCACTTGTCTATATCTACATACATGAAATCAACTTGGGTACCAAACAGTGGATGAACAGGGTGTGAGTACAACTCAGTAGGCTGACACCTATAGTGTATAAACAATCTAGTATCAATATGTAGTGCATAAAATAATATGATCCACAGGGGTATTAATTCCTAAATTAATAAAAATAATCATATAAACCTATTGAACCTTGGGCTCCTATTAGACACCCTAGGTCATCCAAACCTAATCCATCTCCATTCCAAATATCTCTATCAAGTGGTAAATCCTCCTATATCAGGATAGATAACCCTTTCCTTATCTCAAGAAGCCAAGTAACCAAGGTAACACTAGTATTCATGCATACATAACCATGTTAGAGTCTCTTATGTCATCCCTTAGTTCACGTTAACAAGGAGAAAGTAACCATCACATACTGAGCTCCATGTAAAAGGACCCGACCTTAAACATTAAATAATCTTTAATTAAATAGATAATTCACATTGAGGATATTTTTAGGTTTAGAGTTTTAGAGAATTAGGTCATAAAATTTAAATAACAACATGAATATTACATGTAGACAATTCTACTCAGTATCCATTTTTTTCATAAAATAAAAAATCTTGAAAAAATAGTCACGTCTAGTTCCATGCTTTAGACAACAAGACTTTTCCTTGATCCCATCCTTGAACCTTATTCATCTTTAAGTCCTATGGAAAACATTTCAAAAACTTAGGATGAGAATAAAAATCTCAGTAAGGGATATAAAATATGGAATGAAAACATTATCCCATCAATAAATAGAAAACAATGAAACCATACTTTTCAATCATAACATACCTCATGAAATCATAAGATTTATGAAAAATACATAGAAATCATAAATAATAAAGGTAACTTACGACATAAATAACATACTTACATTGTAGATATAACAGCTATAGAGGGATTCACATTTGGAATACCCATCACAGTATATTCCCTAAATCTCATAGGAGAAACATTAACGTTTACCTTCGTCACGTTACCCAATGCATTGGAGAGCAATCTCAGGCTCACCCGCCCTAGGTTTATCACGAAACCACCCGTATACGTAAACAATTCCCAATAGACATAACATATTTATAACCCACAAAACAAATATAATGGAAAGATAACATTTCCACATTTCAATCACAATATATAATTTCAAAATATTGACAAAATCAAAGCTTTTATCAAACCATTTCCAAAACCATTTAAAATATTAAATAAAGAGATTTTTGAATAAAAGTGTCCTATACCACTTTGAAGATTTTAAAAGAAATTTCAATTTCAAAACATTCATGTCCATATTAATAAGTCCTTAAAACAATTTTTAAAACATGGACATTAATGTGAAAGATTTATAATAATAAACCTTTAAAACATTTGAAACGATATTTTAGTTAAAGAGTTTTTAACAAAATGAGAGACCCTATAATAAAAATAATTGAGGAATAACATTCAATGAAAACTTAATAATATCATGATAATAAAGGTATTCATTATATAATATGCCAAAGGACAATATATACACCATATAAGAGTGAATTGGTGCATATCAACAATGAAGTCTCAATGGAAATGTAAATTGAGACGAAATCCCTTATAAAGACGGTATCCTTAGATTAAGGATAAATAAATTACATAATTATGTGTGAAAAATATAAATACACCCAATATAAATGGATATTAAGTGTAAAAAAATCATAGTTTATTCACACATATTCATAGCACGACATAATCAAGAAGTAGATGTTTGACCCAAAAATTGAAATTGGGTTAAGAAGTTTTCTTACAGAAATTCGACAGCCTAACGACGTCACTTTAAAATTCAGAAAATAAGTTGATGAGATAGAAAAGGATATCTAATCACTTGGACATAAAATTTAAATCAATAAGGATACATAATAACATATCCCAACATAATAAGATGTAAATTAAAAGACATAACAAAAAGAAGTCTTTTAAAAAGAGGAGGGTGAAAGGTTCCCTTACCGATTCGGTAACTTACGAAACATACACCCCATGAAAGAAATATCACACAATGAATATTTAAATACAAATAAATTAAATTATATTACACAAATAATACAATCATGGTCATTACATCCTCCACACAAAGGGAAATAGTGGCTAATATAGCATGAATCTCATGGGAATAAAAAGTGAGATGAAAAACCCTTACCACGTTGTACTCAATCGAGTCATTTGAGAAAAGTTAATAACCACCAAATGAATCAGAAAATACCATGAATATAAATAGAATAATGATAATATATATCAAATGGAAGTACACAATACACCACATTCTATAAATAAGTGGTGAAAAATGGAAATCTCAAGGAATTAAAAGTGAGATAATAAATCCCTTACCTCGTGTCCAACTTGACTCGTATGTTCCTTGTTCTTCCTGAATAATAAAATTAAGTTAATTTATACTTGATTAAATTTTTTTTTAAATTTTTATTATTACTTTTATATCATTTATTAACTTGAAATAACAGTTAGTTAATTATTTGAGTTCATATCAGACATTTTGTGGATGTTCGGAATTTGAGTTAAAAATGAACTTGTTATAATTACAATTTGTCTATGTGGTCAAAAATCCATTATATCCAGAATTATATTAATGATTTAGATATCATATATATCATATATATCCAGTATATATATATGTATATTTATAATAGTACATAATATTTTGTAGATAAGAAATAAAATGCACCGTTCATGGAGATGGTAAGCCGTACGTACGCATGAACACTACTTTCTTTTCTATTTAATATTTAATAGAATGAGAACTTAATGATAGATAGGTATATTATAATTAATTTATAGTATAATATGATATATATGTTACATAATTTCATTAAATCCATCTTTATACATTCCATGTATGTCATGAACGAATCATATCACCTTGAGGGGGCGGTAGTCTGCACTTCCTCAAAAGAAATTATCGTGTTTACACATATTGGAAGGCCTAAAGGTATGTTTGTAAATAAAAATTACAGAATCATATAGACAAAAAAACATAATATGTATCATATATAAATACATTTCCATCTTAATGGTCACCATGAGAGGCGGTAGGAGATAATTGAACAATCATCGTTTCATGAGGCGTTAGTTTTCCATTCATAGAAACAATATTTTCTTCACCCATTAGATGAAGGTGTGTGTAAGTTTAGTTAAAATACTTCTCATAACAACATCCTAGTATATTTAGGATATTTGTGTTGTTATAAAATAAATGAATAAAAAGAGTTTAGGGGTTGGATAAGTAAAATAAAATAAAATAATTTAAGAGAAACTGTTACCTTTAGTTTGGTTAACTCCCTTTTATTTGAACCAAAAGGACTTCTTGAAGTGCCTTATACCTAAGGTAAGTCTTCTAGGAGTAAGAGGGGGATCTTGGGAGCTTATTGGAGTATAGTTTGTATGATACAAAGGATTTATAAGTGTGAGTAATGAGTTATAAGTGAGGGCTTTTTATAAGGGAGAGGAGGGGCTCTTTAGGAAAGTTTGAAACAATTATTTTATTTTAAACTCATCTTCAGTTTCAAAAGGTCAACTAATCATTAAAATAAATGTTAAGATGACTCATGGTAGAAATAAAATAATCCAATAATAATTGGTATGGTTTTGTGTCACGACCCGACCCTACCCGGGCTCGAGCCGCAACTACCCCAAGCCCGTCTCCATAGGCCAGGGGCTGGCGACCAGTGCCAAAGGCACGATAACTCGGGGAGGCCTTTGCCTAAGTACCTATACACACACACACGCAGCACACTCAATGCAAAAGTGCAGAGTAAAAGAGAAAAGACAAGTAAAGAAAAATGGTAACTACTATAAATAAACCACAAGTGCATCGACCTCTAACAGTACAGAACAAGTGCTGAAGGTAACTGAAAAAGAAAAGGGAAAAACATGTGCCCAACCAAAAAAGTGGCACAACCCGGTAACAGGTAAACAAAAAGGAAAATAGCTGGAAGGGTCCCCCACCTGGAACCCGACTCTGACCACCACACGCGGTCCACGCTCCTGAGCTCCTAAGCTCTACATAATTCACGACCAACCTGTCCGTTGTCTGCAAGGGCACACCAAGTTCGGGCAAAGCCCAAGCATGGGTGAGTATAAAAATACTCAGTAGGATACCCCGAAGGCTCGAGGGAGCAACAAAGAAGGTATCGAAGGGTGAGCAGTAGAGAAAATGGGGAATAGTAAAGGAATACAATAAGGAGTGCAGTAAAGAGTCCATCTCAACCCAACAAGAGAGAGGAAGTAGACTTGTCCAAACACAAGGAGCTGGAAACGGTGAGAAGATGAAGTTCTCGTTGAGTCTTCGCTACCTATAGTAGGAGAGTAGACTCATCCAACCATGAGAAGCTAGACACAGAAAGCACGTGGCATACCCCGCGTGTCTTCGCCTCTCCTGGAGGGAGAGTAACCAAGCCCAAGAAGTGGGTACTGGAACGAGGTATATACAAATACATATGCTCAATCAAGAAGCCCGAACAGGATTGTAAGGGGATCTCCATCCCGTAGCTCATCCCAAGAAAAGTGAGTCGCCAAAATTCCGAGAAGTAAACACCATCGATGCCCAGCATCCCACACGTCTGCCCCGAACTGCAAGCCAAGGGGATCAAATCACCGCACCTCAACACTATCCTCTTTGGGCAGCACTGACTCGCCCGCACGGTTTTAGGTCGCGTCACAAGGACGCGTCTCGGTGGGGAAAGTGCCCCTCGTACTTGAGAGTGCCGGATTAAGTTAAACCACACCTCGTCACTGCCCTACAGTTGAGAGGTCTCCTCAAAGCCAAGGTCATTCCATCACTGACCCATAAAACTAAGGGTCCCGCTTTGGTAGTCACAGAGTAAATCCACAGACTAGCCTAGTATAAAGGAATGAGTCTGAAATACCAACAGCTGACCCACTGCCCAACCCTGCTGGAGGGTAATTCATAATAAGATATCGGGTGACCCACTGCCCTGCCCTGCTGGAGGTTAAACCGTAATACATCATCAGGCAACCCACTGCCCAGCCCCGCTGGAGGGTAGACCTGGAATACGTCGACAGGCGACCCACTGTCCAGCCTTGCTGGAGGGTAGACTTGGAACTAGACGACGGGCAACCCACTGGCCAACCTTGCTGAAGGGTAGACCCTAAGAGGTCGTCGGGTGACCCACTACCCAGTCTCTGCTGGAGGGTAGACCCTAAGAGGTCGGGTGACCCACTGCCCAGTCTCTACTGGAGGGTAGACCCTAAGAGGTTGGGTGACCCACTGCCCAGTCTCTGCTGGAGGGTAGACCCTAAGATGTTGGGTGACCCACTGCCCAATCTCTGCTGGAGGGTAGACCCTAAGAGGTCGATAAGCGACCCAAAACTTCTCTGGCCATCTCCACTGGAGGGTACAACACTAGCCAATCGAACATAGAGTGGGTATCATGCAACAACCCGACTCTGGAACAAAACCAGGGGAAACCACTCAACCCTGCTGATCTAAACCATCGAGCACAGAGCCAGGGGAAAAATCTCAACCCCGTTGGTCAACAATCGAGAACCGAGGGACCCTCTACGTCACGAGAGGTCAAAAGTACGCAAAGCATAACACGTCACACACATGGGGCCCACATGACGTGTGGTCCCAAGTCAACCCCAACCGAATGCACAAACGTTCTCAGGTACAAACACCTACATGTACCTCCAAGCGTTCCCGTATACTCCCAGAGTATACCACATTCCAGCCCAAAGGCTATCATGCCCACGCCACCCAACATCAACGCGAAGGCGTAACGTAACAAATCCATCCTGCCACCTCAATGGCTGAGGCGCAGCCAACCACATCTCTTTAGACACCAGCCTCACTCTCCTAGGAGTGCACACGATTACACGCCAAAGGTCCGCTACAAACACGGTAGAAGAACCGCCACCGGGGCACCTTTCATAATTCCACATTTAATAATATCACATATGAGGCTCCGCACAGCCAAAAAGATTATACCGTTGTAATCCTCACGAAAAAACACACGAGATAGACTACTTACACGCCTCAAACAGATACCCGACGGAAAAGTCACCAACACCGTCTCACGCCCGAACAACGTCCCGTGATCCCGAGCCTCATCCCTGAAAACAGTCAGGTGCATCGCACCATTGCGATCCCCTCGGGAAAACACGTCAAAAAGACTGCTCACTTGAGCGAAATGGATATCCGGGAAAAAATATGCATTCCGGCGCACCGCACACGAGCGGTGATTTGTGGGACCCACATCCCGGTCCAGAAACACAACGAACAGATCACACCGTTGCGATCCTCTCGAAAAAGTACAAAAAATGGACTATTCACTTGTCCAAAACGGACACCCGGTGATAAAGCTGTAAATCACCGTCAACACCCAAAATGGCCCTCGCGGGGCCCGCACCATCATGCAGAATTAGAGCGGGCGAATTTCACCATTGCAATCCCCTCGAAAAAACACCCAAAAACGACTGCTTGCACGCCCCGAACGGACGACCGAAGAGGAAGTCGCTAAATGTTGCTCGTAGCTCAACAGACGGGCCGTGGGGCCCACGCCTCAAATCTGGTTTCAATGCCCGAAACCACACTGGAAAACTCCGCCCTAACGCCAGGGTCGCAACGCCACTGACGGTGCCCAAAACGGACTCTGGATGTGTCCGCGCCGCCCGAAACAAGAATTCCTGGGAAGCCCGCTAAGATGCTTTACGCACGTGCCATGCCCCCGAGCCCCTCGTCTCAGAAGTTTAAAACCCTTGAAGCCACCTCAAAATGTCCGCCTCGACTTCAGGTCCGTTCCGCCGCAGACGCCGCGCAAAACAGACGCCCGTAGCTCAAAATACGGGCGTCCAAAGGTCTGGGGGGGGGGGGGGGGTGGGGGTTACCCTTGGGCCGGACCGGCCCGGTCCTGCCGGTCTGCCCCGCTCGGGCCGGCCCGCTCCGACCAGGCCGCTGAGCCGCTGGGCCCGGCCTAGCCGAACCCGCGGACCGCCGCACCGCGGCCCAGCCGCTGGGCCCAGCCCAGCTGAACCCGTGGACCGCCGCACCGCCGCCCGCCGCCACCTGCGAGGCCCCCTCTCCCTCGCGCCGCGTGGGCGCCTCCTCCACCGACTGGCCGACACGGCCGATCCCCTTTCCACGCGGAGACCCACGTCACGCGGGTCCCTGTCTCACTGCAGGGTCGTGCGCCGGTGACCCCGGATGCCCCCTCGCCGGCGCCCTCGGCCCGCGCCCTCTGCCGAACTGCCTACGCCGTCCCGCACTGGCGAGGTGCCGCTCGGCCGACCGAATGGTCGACCTCCTCTGCCGCCACCGAGCCCGCCACCTGCCGGAGCCACCCCTGGAGCCGCTCCGCCACTGGAGCTCGCCGGGAACCGGCCTCGTGGCCGGAGAACTTCAGATGACCACCGGAAACGATCTGGTGGTTGAAAATTCGATCCGGATAGCATTACAGAAAGCTCAGAACAGGATCTACGCAACTATGGGCTTGGATCAAAGATCGTACGGAAATTCAACAATGCAAAATTAAGACAAACATGGTGCGGGAAATAAAACGAAACAAAAACGACTCCTACCTCGCTGGGCTTCGCTCGGAGCTTCGCGTCGATCCGCCGGAATTACCGCACATCGCTGGAGTCACTTCACCGGAACCGCCTCGCCAGAGCGGCCTCGCCGGAGATGGAGGAGAGGGGAATCTTGGGGGGAGGAGGAGAAGAAGAAGAGGGGAGGGGATGCGTTTAAGTAGAAAATACTTAAACGCCCGCCCGATAGCCCCAGACCCGAAATTTCGGCGGGGTCAGGATTAAGCCTCCCCTAGGCTAAAACCCATGCTCTGAACGCAATGGAGGTATCAGAATTTTAATCCGATTCCCCATTCAAAAGTTATAAAACTGAATGCCCACAGCTGCCAAATTACAAAAATGCCCTTGGGGCCATTTTTCACAGACGGCCCGCGCCCACGAAACTTACACCCCTCCTAGGGTAAACGACACATTCCGAATTCAACTGTGCCCTCGGTTTCCCAATATGAGCCACTGTTTAAGAGATACTTGAGTTAAGATGTTAAACGAATAAATTAATTATTTAATTTATCCGTTTCACGTTCCGAAAGCGAGCGAGGGGTCCCAACGTCCCGCGCCGACAAGTTTTATATCGTTCCTAGGGTAAACACCCCATTTCAGACCCATCCGTACACTCAGATATCTGATCCGAATAACCATTTAGGAGTTATCCCATTTATTTGGCGTTTCCAGTGTGAACGCATTGAAAATTTAATTCCGGCCACACCGGGGCTCGGAATCGCACGCCGTCTGAAGGCGCTGCTCTGGAATAACATCAAGAATATTCCAAAGTCTTTCTCAGTAAAAACTGGGTTCTTACATTTTGTATATTGTTTTAATATGTATAATATTATTTATTTAAATCATTTATTAATGAGGTAAATATTATATCATTATTGTGTCATAAATAATTTAATTTATTTGATGTCCAAAAATTATAAAAAAATAACACGATGTATGAAATCTTTTTAGCTTTCCAAATAATATTTATAGTCAAAAAGATAACTTATATAACCCCATGTAATTTTTTTTACTAAAAGATATTTGTTTATGTCATTTTTGTCTTTACATTAAATTAATTAATATAAAGTGTCATTATTACTCCCATGTGGCTCAATGGGGTCCCAAATTAGACCCAATGATGCCCATGGTCGGATAGGTATCAACCAATAGGATTAGGATACATGTTAGGATAATTTAATATTATTATAATATTATATTTTACCCTTATTTATTATATTTAGCCTTTAATTATGGTAAATAAAATATTTACTGAAGTAAATATTTAAAATGTATAAAAATAAAAGTTACTTATTTACACAATTTGGACCTACTGATTCCAAATATGGAATCCATTTTTCCAAATTAAAAACATAGAAGTGTCATTAATTAATTTAAAATTAATTCTCGCTGTCAAAACAAAAAGTGTGTTTTTAAGAAATAATAACTATCAAAAGATTGACACTTGTTTATGTCCAATTCCAAAATGAAATTAATTCCAATGTCCAACATAGGATTAACTGGTAAAAATATATTCTAATTACACTTTATAACCAATTAAAAAGATAATCTAACCATATAAATAAATAAGATTAAAAGTCACTTTTGAATTAAAATACAGTATTTTTCACTATTCATTAAAAAAATGAACATTATCAGAAAAATACCAAAATTTCAACCAAAGTAAATTTTGGTGTCCCAATTCTAAAGAAGAATTATATTTTGTCAAATAGAACATATAAAAGTGACAAGAACTAGACTTAAATAGGGTTCGCCATTAAAAGGCGATAAATCGAGCTTTTAGTGAATATTAGAGTATTTATGCTTAAAATCAAATTGTTTACTTATTTTAAGCCTCTAAATTTTATTGGATAAGCGTAAAATTATTCAACAAACATGTATAATAATATTGTAGTTAGTTCTATTCATTCCTACTAATACAACGACTAGGCGCTAACTACCATTTAAAATAATAATATTATATTATTAGTGTGCAACGTAAGATTCCAAAGAAACCCATTGTTGCGTATCGGGTATACCATCAAACATAGAATCCCCTTTAAAGTAAAATTAATATTTAATTCATAAATATTAATAAATATAAAAAAATTTCATGTTCTTTATTTACCTGGGATTTTACATCCTTCCCCCCTTTTGGGAATTGCGTCCCTGCAATTTTAAAATTGGGCTTGAAAACATCATTTAATGTCCCACATGGGAAAAAGATTCATTAAAACTATCACTTTAAAATAAAGAAAAAGAAACAAAAACGTTACCTGAGATAACCTATACTAGGATTCCATGTAGGAAAACATGGATATGAGAGAGAGAAGAAACGGTCAAGTTCTGATGGAGAGTGATAGAAAACAAGATTAGGAGGAAGTTAACCACTAGAAATTCATAAACTTGTGATGGGTTAAACAGTCCTTGATTCCCCAGTCGAAAAAGTTAATAGAAAAAGTTTTTGTTTTAAGTTACTTATCATTGAGTAATTTATTTACTAGATTAAGTAAAAACATAAGGAAACATACTTACTTGCCATATAAACTTTCATATATTACTAAATTCTACCAAAAACTCATATTTTCTCCAAACGATGAGTATTCCAACCGACTTGGTCACATTAAAAGCTCTAAAATCAACTTCTAGAGAATCACATCATCCACAAAAGAAGAACTATATATTTCCCTTGTCTTTAGATATCAACTAAAACAAAAATGGTCAGTACGCGATCATATAATCCCCAAAAAAGGATAATAATTTATAAAAAAATACCACTCTTAATCTCCAAAATTCAACAAAAAGTACCCTAAGTTTAAGAAAGACCATTCAAAATAATCCAAAATAATATTGAAACCCAAAACTCAGAAGGATTTAATCCCATAGTCTTCCACAGTAAATCTTAAAATTTATCTCCAAATAGCATGAACTACTCTTAAAGTCTCATATTGAAGTGTAATTAACCTAATCACATATTCTCTATGATAGGTTAGTCATTTCCATAAATAACCCAAATATCCATATTTCCAAAATAAAACATAAATTCTTCCAAAAATAATATTTCAACCATTACTCCACAATTTAAATCCCATAGTATTCCATTTCCCTTAGGTATATATTGTTCCCTAAAAGAGAGAACGTCTTCCAAAATAACCTTTATCACTTAATTACCAAATCATTTCTATAATAAAGATATCCATTTGATAAAACATAAGATCAAATTATTCTTGATCCATAAAATCATTTAACTTAAATAATTAGTCATACTAACCAGGAACTTCATGTAGGCCAGCGGTAAGCGATACGCCCTTGTTTCCCTTCAATTGTGGGTTCGATTCCCGCAGCCTTGCCTGACGCTATGGGTTGTCACCATTCCTACAGGTTGTCCTTTTTCTAAAACCATATAATTTTATAACATTCCAAAAAATGAGATAAATTCTTCAAAATAACCATAACATATTTTCACCACAAGAGTTCTCATTGCATCTCCCATTTCATTCATTATCTCATTAAGAAAACTACTATAGTTTCTTTCACATCTATTGTTATGTTGGTTCCTGCTAGATCCAACCATTTACTAAAACCAAAAAGTTCAGTGTGAGTTTATCCATAAAATAGTCATATATTATCTTATAAGGAGGGTAAAAACTAAGATATACTTATTCATGTTATCTTAAACTCATTCGATTTATCTAAAATAACCACGACTCTTTCAAATATGACAAACATTATGGTTATGTCACTTAATCTTAAATAACACCCTAAACTCTAAAGTTATATAAACTGACCTCTGATACCAACTATAAGGACCCAGCCTTAAACATTACATAATCTTGAATTAAATGGATAATTCACATTGAAAATCTTTTCAGGTTTAGAGTTTTAGAGAATTAGGTCATAACATTTACATAACAACATGAATATTAAATGTAGACAATTCTACTCAGTATCCATTTTTTTCATAAAGTAAAAACTCATGAAAAAAAATATTCATGTCTAGTTCCATGTTTTAGACAACATGAATTTTCCTTGATCCCATCCTTGACCCTTATTCATCTTTAAGTCCTATGGAAAACATTTCAAAAACTTGGGATGATCATAAAAAGATCAGTAAGGGATATAAAATAAGGAATGAATACATTATCCCATCAATAAATACAAAACA
This sequence comes from Viscum album, assembly GCA_963277665.1. Classification (NCBI taxonomy): domain Eukaryota; kingdom Viridiplantae; phylum Streptophyta; class Magnoliopsida; order Santalales; family Viscaceae; genus Viscum; species Viscum album. The sequence continues at coordinate 1,905,054,489 of OY728136.1, forward strand.
ATGAAACCATACTTTTCAATCATAACATACCTCATGAAATCATAAGATTTATGAACAACACATAGAAATCATAAATCATAAAGGTAACTTACGACATAAATAACATATTTACATTGTAGCTATCACAACTATAAAGGGAGTCACATTTGGAATACCCATCACAATATATTCCCTAAATCTCTTTGGATAAACATTAACGTTTACCTCTGTCATGTTACCCAATGCATTAGAGAGATATCTCGGGCTCACCTTCCCTAGGTTTATCATGAAACCACCCGTATACGTAAACAATTCCCAATAGCCATAACACATTCATAACCCATAAAAAACATTATGGAAAGGTAAAATTTCCACATTGAAATCACAATATATCATTTCAAAATATTGAACAAATCAAAGATTTTATCAAACCATTTTCAAAACCATTTAAAATATTAAATAAAGAGATTTTTGAATAAAAGTGTCCCATACCACTTTGAAGATTTTGAAAGAAATTTCAATTTCAAAGCATTCATTTCCACATGACTAAATACTTAAGACCATTTTTAAAACATGGACATTAATGTGAAATATTTAGAAGAATAAACCTTTAAAACATTTAAAACAATATTTTAGTTAAAGAGTTTTTAACAAAATGAGAGACCCTAGAATACAAATAATTGAAGAATAAAATTTAACCAGAACTTAATAATACCATGAGAATAAAGGTATTCATGATATAATATTCCAAAGGACAGTATATACACCATATAAGAGTGAATTGGTGCATATCAACAATGAAGTCTCAATGGAAATGTAAATTGAGATGAAATCCCTTATAAAGATGGTATCCTTAGATTAAGAATAAATCAATTACATAATTATGTGTGACAAATATAAATACACCCAATATAAGTGGATATTAAGTGTAAAATAATCATAGGTTATTCACACATATTCATATCACGACATAATCAAGAATTAGATGTTTAACCCAAAAATTGAAATTGGGTTGAGAAGTTTTCTTACAAAAATTCGACAGCCTAAGACGTCACTTTAAAATTCAGAAAATAATATGATGAGAGAGAAAAGGATATATCATCACTTGGACATAAAATTTATATAAATAAGGATATATAAGAACATATCCCAACATAATAATATGTAAATTAAAATACATAACAAAAAGAAGTCTTTTAAAAAGAGGAGGGTGAAAGGTTCCCTTACCGATATGGTAACTTACGAAACATACACACCATGAAAGAAATATCACACAATAAATATGTAAATACCCATAAATTAAATTATATTACACAAAGAATAAAATCATGGTCAGTACATCCACCACACAAAAGGAAATAGTAGCTAATATAACTTGAATCTCACAGGAATAAAAAGTGAGATGAAAAACCCTTACCAAGTTGTAATCAATCGAGTCATATGAGAAAAGTTAATAACCACCAAATAAATCATAGAATACCATTTATATAAATATAATAATGATAATATATATCAAATGGTACTAAAAAATACACCACATGCAATAAATAAGTGGTGAACAATGGAAATCTCAGGGAATTAAAAGTGAGATAAGAAATCCCTTACTTTGTGTCCAACTTGACCCGTATGTTCCTTATTCTTCCTGAATAATAAACTTAAGTTAATTTATAATTGATTCATAACATTTTTAATTTTTATTATTACTTTTATATCATTTATTATCTTGAAATAAGAGTTATTTAATTATTTGAGTTCATATCAGACATTTTGTGGATGTTCGGAATTTGAGTTAAAAATGGACTTGTTATAATTACAATTTGTCCAGGTGGTCAAAAATCCATTATCTCCAGAATGATATAAATGATTTATATATCATATATATCATATATATCCAGTATATATATATATATATATAATAGTACATAACATTTTGGAGATAAGAAATGAAATTCACCGTTCATGGAGACAGTAAGCCGTACGTACGCATGAATGCTACTTTCATTTCTATTTAATATTTAATGGAATGAAAACTTAATGATACATAGGTATATTATAATTATAGTATAATATAATATGATATATATGTTACATAAATTCATTAACTCCATCTTTATATGTTCCGTGTAAGTCATGAACGAATCATATCACCTTGAGGGGGCGGTAGTTCGCACTTCCTCAAATGAAATTATCACGTTTACACATATTGGAAGGCATAAAGGTATGTTTGTAAATAAAAATTAGAGAAGCATACAGAAAACAAAAACATAATATATATCATATATAAATATAGTGCCATCTTAATGGCCACCATGAGAGGCGGTAGGAGATAATTGAACAATCATCGCTTCATGAGGCGTTAGTTTTCCATTCACAGAAATAGTATGTTATTCACCCATTAGATGGAGGTGTGTGTAAGTATAATTAGAATAATTCTCATAATAAAATCCTAGTATATTGAGGATACATTTGTTTTTATAAAATAAAGGAATAAAAAGAGTTTAGGGGTTGGAGAAGTAAAATAAAATAAAAGAATTTAAGAGAAATCGTTACCTTTAATTTGGTTAACTCTCTTTTATTTGAACCAAAAGGACTTCTTGAAGTGCCTTATTCTAAGGTAAGGCTTGTAAGAGGAATAGTGGGATCTTGGGACCTTATTGGAGTAGAGTTTGTACGACCCAAAGGCTTGAGAAGTGTGAGGAATTAGTTAGAAGTGAGGGTTTTTTATAAGGGAGAGGAGGGGCTCTTTAGGAAAGTTTGAAACAATTATTTTATTTTAAACTCATCTTTGATTTCAAAAGGTCAACTAATCTTTAAAATCAATGTTAAGATGACTCATGGTCGAAATAAAATAACCCAATAAGAATTGGAATGGTTTTGGATATTGTTTTAATATTTATAATCTTATTTATTTAAATCATTTATTAATGAGGTAAATATTGTATCATTATTGTGTCATAAATAATTTAATTTATTTGATGTCCAAAAATTATAAAAAAAATACCATGATTTAGGAAATCTTTTTATCTTTCCAAATCGTCATTATTACTCCCATGTGGCTCCATGGGGTCCCAAATTCGACCCAAGTATGAAAATGGTTAGATATGTATCAGAAAATAGGATTAGGACACATGTTAGGGTAATTTAATGTTATTATAATATTATATTTTACCCTTATTTATTATATTTACCCTTTAATCATGGTAAATAAAATATTTACTGAAGTAAATATTTAAAATTTCTAAAAACAAAAGTTACCTATTTAAACAATTTGGACATACAGATTCTAAATATGGAATCCATTTTTCTAAATTAAAAACACAGAAGTGGTAGAAATTAATTTAAAACTAATTCCCGATGTCAAAACAAAAAGCGTGTTTTTAAAAAATAATAACTATCAAAATATTGACACTTGTTTATGTCCAATTCTAAAGTGAAATTAATTCCAATGTCCAAAATAGGATTAAATGGTAAAAATAAATTCTAATTACACTTTATAAAAAATTAAAAAGATAATCTAACCATATAAATAAATTAGATTAAAAGGCACTTTTGAATTAAAATACAGTATTTTCACTATTCATTAAAAAATGATCATTATAAGAAAAATACGAAAAATTTCATCCAAAGTAAATTTTGGTGTCCTAATTCTAAATAATAATTATATTTTGTCAAATAGAACATATAAAAGTGAAAAAAACTAGATTTAAATAGGGTTCTCCATTAAAAGGCGGTAAATAGACCTTTTAGTGAATATTAGAGTATTTATGCTTTAAATCGGATTCTTTACTTATTTTAAGCCTCTAACTTTTATTGGATAAATGTAAAAATATTCAACAAACATGTATAATCATATTTTAGTTAGTTCTATTCATTCCTGCCAATACAACGGCTAGGTGTTAACTACCATTTAAAATAATAATATTATATTATTAGTGTGCAACGTAAGATTCCAAAGAAACCCATTGTTGCGTATCGGGTACGCCATCGAACATAGAATCCCCTTTAAAGTAAAATCAATATTTAATTCACAAATATTAATAAATATAAAAAAATTTCATGTTCTTTATTTACCTGGGATGTTACACCATGTGTACATAACATGCTGGAGTCTCTTATGTCTTCCCATGGTGCATGTTTCCATGGGGTAAGTTACCATTTCATTGGGATCCATGCATACATAACCATGTTGGAGTATATTATGTATTCCCATGGTGCACATCTTTAAGGGGTATGTAACCATGTCACTAGGCTCCATGTGTATAGAACTATCCTAGAGTCACTTACGTCTTCCCATGGTGAAATACCATACTAGGGGTAAAGTAAACATTCTGAATAGTGGATTCTACTATCTCAGAATGAATTACTAGTAACACGTATCCCAAGATAATGGATCAACACCTTAGGAAAATGTCATCCAACCATAATCACAAGCAATCCTGAAGTATATAATAGTAAAATTTGGTGGATTCTCCTGCATCAAGATGATTCAGTGAAGGTGTGCATCAAATTTCTAAACATCAACATTTTTATCTTGTTATCATAAGCTAGATTGTTCAATTATTTCAATTATCAATTTATAATAATTTTATTCTCAATCAATAGAATTTCTTATACCAGGAATAATCACTGATTTCACAATATTCCAAGTTAGCATTTATCATAACTCACATGTTATGTCAAAATTCATGATATTAAGTCTACCAGTTCATCACAAGTTCTAGGGTAGACTCAACTATTAGGTGGACACAAGTATGGTCTCAATTCCATTAGACCCAATAGGATCCAAAGTATGTCTAATCATGTGGAATTCATTTAAAAAATTAATTAACCAATTAACTAGGTCATGCGCACAACATGATTGCACAATCACAATTATTGCACATACTAAAGAAAATGAAGCATACATTAGTACTTGTTCTAGACCAATCAACTCAAAATATTGTAAACAAATAGTAATCCTCAACATTAGAGGTAGTTATCATATTATTCATTCTTTCTATTCAATGATGATAAGGAATTATATCAACTCGGGTTCCCCAAGGTAAAACTAATGGATCGGGGAGGATAAAAGAAAGACCATATGACTTACTATCAAAATCTTGATCCAAAACACCAATATCTAATGGATTATTACTTATGGTTCAAATAGGTCTCCCAAAGGTTGTCGATGGATGGGATGCAGTCAAAGGGAGGTGTGATATTAGAAATGCATGACACTGGTGGTTTTAAAAGGAGTTTTGGTGTGGTATATTCATGACGTGAATAATCCATTCATGTCATGCATTACTCGATTCACACTCATTCCAAAAAATCAGTCACCTTGGATTAGAAAACAAGAAAATATGATTTCACATCATGAATCCATATCACAACATGAATATATGATTAAAAAACACCCCATGAATCATTCATGTAATGAATAAATTTCATTGGGTTTTCACGGACCATTCACACATTGTACATATTTCATGAAGTATTTCCTAAACAATTCACGTCATGAATATGAATTAATATAATGAATTCATTTTGAAACAAAAAATAAACTACACTTCCTAATTTCTCATAGAATAAACCCAAGCAGCACCAAGCCATAATTAGTAAGGTCTAAACTAAAAACAACTAGGCTCAGAGAGGTTAACCAAAACTTAAATAAGGGAATATCTATAAAAATATGAGATATTACAAAAATAATTTTTTTCATGGAAATTTAGATGAAAAATTATACATAGATCTTATGTTGGATTTGAACATGAATTTGAATCTAACTAAGTATGTTTTATGAATAAATATCTTTAAGGAATAAAATAATCCTCTATATAGTGGTATAAATTTTTTGATTCATTCATGTTGCAAAATGGTTTCAAAAGGAGTTAGTTTGGTTCATGCGTTTATTTTAAATCCATTAAAAACTATAGGATTTATCTATTTTTGTATTTTTATGAAAAGTTTATCATGTGTATTAATATGAAATCGTTCAACAATGTTAAAATGAAATTGAATTAATATTTTTAAATGAAATATTTGAGTTGTGGTAAGCATATTTTGGGTATGGAAATCATTAGGGATAAAAATCATAGTTTTCATTACTTGCCTTAGTATACATGTATACATAAAATAATTAAGAGGAATTTTTTTGAATCATTGAAACATGTTAGTGTTCCTTTTGATAAATATTTTAAACTGTCATTATCTCAGTCACCTACGACTGCTAATGATGTTGAACATATGAGTAAAATTTCACATTCTAATGTTTTGGGTAACATTATGTATAATATGATTTGAACTAGTCCAAATGTATCCTTATCTATGTGTAAATTTAACAGGTTCATGGAAAATTTGGGTTATCCACATTAGCATGTGCTTAAATGGATTCTTAGGTACATTTATTCTAATTTATCTCTCTAAATGTGTTATAGAAGGGATCTAAGTTATGGAGTCTTAGAGACTAGTTATGTTGATTCTTATTATTCTCGTAATATTGATGCAAGAAAATCACCAACTGGGTTTGTTTGCACTGAATGAGGGGGACCTATCTCTTAGAAATGAAATATTAAATCATTGGTGGAACTCTCTACCACTGATTCAAAGTACATTGTAGTAAAAAAATATATCAATGAATCTATTTGGGTTATGGGGTTGATTTCTAAACTCAGTTTATATAATTGTGCTATTACAGTTCATTGTGATTCACAACATTCCTTACATATCTATGAGAACCTAGTATTCCATAGGAGGTCCAAACATATAGATATTTTATTTTATTTTATTAGAGATGATATTGAAAGTGGAATAATGTGTTTTAATAAGATACAAACCAATGATAACCCAACTGATAGTTTGACTAAGGCCTCAAATTTATCCAAATTCAAGCATTGTTTTGATATTTTGAACATTTTCCCACTTTAATAACATTAGGTGCAAGTAAATCACCCCTATTTTCTTTTAGTTTATTTTTTAAATGGATGAGAATTGTTGATTTTATCATTCTTGTTGAATTATAAATGAAACCAATTTCTTGTTAGTTTGTTTCTTGAATTTTTAATGTTCAGAACTTTATTATTATTATTCATCTATTTCCTAAACCCCTATTTATTCTTATCATGATGGTTTTATCCTTATGTATTCCCTGTAATGAGTGGTCTACCCTTATATATGGTCTCTGGGTACTCTTATGTATCAGTGAAACAATCTGCATGACCCTTACATATGGTCCGTAAGGTCCCTTATGCATCCATATTAATATTATGTTAACCCATATACATTGTTATTTTACCCCTATGTATACCTTTAATCATGGTGCTTACCCTTAAGCATTAGTTCAGTAGAGGGGATGACCCTTACATACAGGCTACATAACCTAGTCGTATGATTTTTTCAATATGTTGACCTTTATAAAGTTGTTTTTCTAACGGTTATACACAATGTGATTTTTTGTTTTGTTTTGGGTGGGTTTTGAGCTATTAGGGATGGGTTAATTTCAACCATTCATTTATCCTGAGCCATTAAAACAATATCTGACTATCAGTATATATTCACGATCATATATTCCTAGAAATAAAAGATCTTTAATGAAAGTTTTTTTGGTGAGATTCAAAATATTCTATTCTAGATAGAGATATTTAGAAGGTCAGAAATAGTTATAGGTGTTGTCTATTTCCAGACACATTGTTTCTCTCTCCATTGAAGATTAGATCTTACCCCGATGCTATGTTTTAATAGAAATTTTTAGCTATAGATATTGAGGTTCTCATACTATATTTTTGTCAACATTTCTATAGCTACCCAAATAACCCTTGTATGATAGTCTATTGGTAGATTTTATTGGGAATAATATTCTTTTGTTCTTACTATTTCTTTAAGAGTTTCTATTTTTTCAGTTTTCTATTTCTTGCAAGTTTATTTTCTTTTTCTCTTGTATCCTTTCATTTTTAATTTGATCATTAGTAAACATAGGAATAGGGTGGTGTTCTTATCCTATAGTGGGAACAAAGTAGTTTGAACCATATTAAATCCTCATGTATTCTTTATTTCATTCGTTGTTTTTCCCTTTGTTTCTTATCTTAACTGCCTATTTATTATTAATTGTTTACCCTATCATTATTAAAACTATCTATAGTATAGAATATTATAATCATTACATGATCTTGGTATTTAATAAGGGAATATATGTGTGATTTTCCTTAAATATTTCACGACACTCCCCATTTGATGTCATAATTGATGGGTTTTTAAGGATCGAACAACACCTTTTCAAAGCAGAAGAAGAAAATAAAAACCTCAAATCCAAAGATCACTATGCATTGATACCAAACCATATATATAAACATCAATAAATCATGTACCTTTAATCAATTATGGACACTAAAAATATCTTTGACCATATGCTCAATGATGATCCCTAAAACCGTTCATTAGAATCCTTGTTGGTTTATCTATGGGTTGATAAGAATCATCAGATGCCAGGATAGAATTCTCCTTTACACTCAAGCTATTGTAGTATATTTCTATAAAAAAAGGATGATACTAAAGAGAGCATCAAGATAGTCTACCTAAGGCTAAGATGATCTTGAACAACTAGCACATTCATGAGTCTTGTATGAAATTTAATTGAATGTTAATTTTTTTTGATTAATTACACCCATTTACAAATGATTTCAAAAAAAAAAAAAAATTGGTTGTGTGTGCATGAATTTATCACATAAATGAAATTTATTCTCTATAAATTTCATAATATTAAATGTTCACAATTAATGATAACATTTTTGGGTTTCTAGGGATCAAATGAAACCCATTTAAGGAAGTGAAAGAAATTAGAAACCTCAAATACGAAGATCAATCAGGCATGAAACCAAAATCATGAAACTATATATAAAGAAAATTATTATGTACCTTTAACTGATGAATGTCACTTATATTGTATGTAATCACACGTTTGATGAAGATCACTAAAATACATCCATCTAACTTCCTTCTCCATGGTGTATCCATGAGTTGATATGAATCTCCCAAGACTTAGGTGGGATTTTTATTATTTCCATGAGAAGTATCTCACATGGTAAATGATAAAGAAGAAGAAGATAGAGTTAAGAATGCCGGAATAAACATGAGAATGTTCTTTCATGAAATGACCCAGATAGCCTGCCTAAACGGTACCTGAATCAATCCTGACATGGCTCGAAGGCCATTCCTGATCCCCATAGTCTAACGAATAGCACACGGGCAACAAGTATGATTATGAGGGAAAAATTTCTCTATAAGAATAACCAAAAAAATTAAAACAATGGAAAGAAACCATGAATAACCAATATTCCAATACAATAAACACGAGTAAAAACTCTACAAGGTAGAAAACATCAAACCAAACATCTAAAATCCAATGAAAATTTCATCACAATATCTCTTCATAATAGGTTGAAAATGTACTCCGTCTATCACCACTAACTCCCAAGGTCTTGATAACAAGAACACCTATCACCTCCAAGAAGTTCTTTCCATTTTCCAAGATCTGGTATAATAAAGTCTAAAAATGACCAAAGGAAAAAGTTGGATGTGAAAAACAATATACCAATATGATATCACCAAGTATTCCATATCAAATAAACCAAATATACTCAATTTCAGATAAAACATGGCATGTTAATCAATTTACCATTTCATAATAAAATATTCTTCATAAATCATTTCCATAGAAAGAATAAATTTGGTTTATCAAAATAGGCTTGAATAACCATTTAAAATAATAGGAAATATAAATCATTTCATAAAATTTGGAATGCAATAATGATTTTCCGTCACAGAACCTCGGTTATAATGCTTAATGTTAGTTAGTTCTAGTCATAATGTTTCACACACTATTATTTAAATATGACTCTTAGTGTACTTCAAGGTAATTAATCATATAAGTGGATTTAATTCATTTCAATCTATCTTAAATAATTTTAATCAATTATTTCAATCGGCCAAAAGTTCAAGTTTAAAAACATGTCATTTTATTTAAAAAACCAACATAAAATGGTTTTCATCAAAACTCATCCCTTTCAAACAACTAATTTCATTTCAAATTCATCAAAAATTTCATGCCTTCATTTTTCGAGGATCATTGTCAAAATAATCCTTCAGATCATTCATTTAAATTAAAGATCATTTCTTGGAAATAAAAAATTTTATTTTGAAATTCATTTCCAAGAGATTTCATCACAAACACCACGCCATTTCAATTTTTTTTATCAAAACAATCAAATAATGATCTGGAAACCAATTAGAAATATATTTCAAATCAAACAAAAAATAAAGGTTTCAATTGATATGATTTCTTTAATAAACCACCTACCTCAATCAAAGTTTTATCAATCACCCAATAAGAGATCCACCAACAGATAGTTGAAAGGATATAATTGATTAAGGAAGAGTCATAGAACCACAATTCACCGAGTCATGATCAAAATCCATCAACCATACAAGGAACCACCACTCTTCATAAAAATATAAAAGAGGAAAGATGAATCCACAATCAAAACTAGGCTATTCTTATAGAAAGGAATCTAATGGTTCAATCAACACTTTGATCCATAAAGAACTGAGGTTGAAAGGGATAAATTCACCTCAATAGAGTCTCCAAAATCACGGGGTTAAAATTTGGTTTGTGGGAGGTCGGTTTAGAATTAAAATGAAGATTAAAATAAAGATAATTATGTTACTTTCATGGGATTACTTTCTTAAATAAGTTTCACCGGCTAGCCACTAGCTCCCACTGGACAACTGGTGGCTCTAGGAAGATAACCTATATCCTAGGGAACACCACTGACTGGTTGGTGATTCCAAGAAGAATGTCTGAACTACTATAAATCCCACCAACTGGTTGGGAGGATTTCTATAGTAAACCTCTACTCCCATACCTCCACCGTCTAGATGGTAGACTACTTATTTATTTTACAGCTACTAGTTCAAGTCCATTATATAAGGACCTGCATTTTTACGAATTGAAATTTTGATTAGAAGTTTTAATTTTGATTTCAGATACTTCTAAGGGGGTAAAATAATAATTTTAACATTGAAGATGATATCAGATAATTTTTATGATCACTCTACTAGTCTTGGAATAGGGTGTTTACCCTAGGATATGATTCTAGTGGAATTATGAGCTATTTGAATTTTAGCAGAACAATTAATAATTAATATTTTATAATTTAAATATTAAATTACTCGTGTAGGTTCGTTTGGAAATATCCTTTGAACAGAGCATCATATTGAGATTTATTCTTCACCATTGAGTCTAGAATTTGGAGTTTTTATTTGTTGGAGCATAAAATCAGGTTGAGTGCTAGGTCCGGTCAGGCCCCCCTTTTCTTTTTCTTTTCTTTTTCATTTTTTTCTTTCTTTTTTTTTCTTTTTTTCTTCCTCCTGACTATCATGTACGAACCTATGTGGGTTCCTTAGTCATGATACCAAGAGAGAATATGGATAAGGAGAAATAGAAATAGATAAAGAGAGATGAAGGAACCGCTGTGGATCTTGGGATGCACCAGATCGACGTGCGACAACCGTGGACCTCAAAAATGGACGAAGCTTCAACAGATTCTGGCCAAAGGTAGGCCACATTTATGTTTCACTATAAATCCCCATAGTTTAATCATTTTAAAGTTTTAATACCCTATTATGCATGCTTATGGTCCCTTATTTCCCGATCTACTACTTTTGGAGTGAAAATGGGGGTTTGGGGTGATTCAGAGGTTTTCTATTTGAAAAAACCCATCTACACGGTATGTGGTTCAGGGAACACATGCAGTGTGTTCTTAATATTTGGGGAAGATGAACATTTCAAAGTAAACTCCATGTATGGGTCATGCATGCCATGTACTGGTACTCAGCCATGTAGCTAAGCACCTGGCTAGGTTACCCATGTAAGGGGCACATGTCTGGTAGAGCACACAACCTAACCTTATGTGGGATGCACATCGTGTAGAAGTACACGACAAGGCCAAATACATGGCCATGCCGGTTGAGGGACACAAAAAGTTACTAGGTTATATGTTATGTACCCATCATTCACACTATGTAATTGAGCTTTTAAATGCTAAGTACATGCATAAGTACATGCCGATCTGGGGACTTGAGGGTACACACTATATACCAGGGTAACATACGATGTACTCCTCCTTTACTACCCTTTCAGGGTTTTTAATATCTTTTATCCCATGAGTCATAACTGGACCGATGATTTGTCCAATATGAGTATCTTTTCATGTAGATCATGATGGTAAGACCTGTGGGGTTTTTTGAGGACTCTTCAGTTGATTTTTAGGCATTTCATGAATGAATATGTTCTTCCTATGGTACTTGAATTTCGTTGCCTCTTGAGAGTGAGAAAATTTGATTTGAGTTGATCTAGGAGCTAACTCTATTGACTGATTCATCCTTTGAGGACATATCCCTTGTGAGATGTTCCATTATGTCCTATGAGACCAAGATACTAATTATCCCAAGGATCCCTTGTAGGATTCCTTTGTTTAAGTTTCTACTTAGAGGATCCTATATAGGATTCCTCTATCTTATAACTGTTTACCAAGGATCCCCTTAGGGATTACGTTCCTTATGTGTTGACTTAGGGAGTACCTTGTAGGGTTCATTTACATACATACCATTCCAAGGATACCATACAGGATGCCTCTGCCTTCTTATACAGTTATAGAGGGTCCCTTGTAGTACAACTTCACCTTTGGGTTGTTCCGAGGATCCTGTATAGGATTCCTCAGTATTGATTATCATTCTAGGATCCCCTATAGTATTCATCCTTTACCTTTGTATCTAAGTATCCCAAGTAGGATTCCTTTTCTTATGTGTAGTCCTTGAGGATCCCAAGTAGGATGCCTCTCTGTGTTGGACTTGAGGGACCTAGTGGGTGCCCATTTTTGACCAACTCAGAGTTAATACATTGGGTCTGGGTAGAGATGGTATCGAGTGTCACCTTAGAATGCATGTTGAACTTGTAACCCCATAAGGCTATGGCAGTACTGTTGGTTTTAGGTGCTCATCCACCCTAACTCTTTTTTTATGATTTTACTTATTTACTGCTGATGAAAAAAATGATTACTAGATGTGATTCTTGGTTGGTGGTTATTGAGCATGACGCAAGGCATAAAAATTCTATTTGGGATGCCTATACATTCTTCCTAGGATCCAACTTCTAAGACATGTTATTTATTATGTTTATTTTTATACCCAAATGTACTACCCGAGACTTGGATGCTGAACTTGTATATTTGATTATCATATTATTGGGATGTATAGAGGTACTTCCTAGAATGAAACCATTGAGCATATTAATATGATATACGGGCATTACACCCATAGTAATGATACTCATGGATTATTTTAATCTCCCAAGTAATGAGTATGATTCTCCTATCCTCTGGTTTATATGTAATGAGGATGACTCTTCTCTCCTATGGTTTACATGTGATGAGGATGATTACTTTCACCTTGATCTGATTATACTTGTGGATGATTACCCTCTCCTAAGGGTTAGGGATTATTATACTCTTCCTAACTGGTTACTTGACTGTGATGTTAAGCATGACATCTCACATCATTGGATACCTATAATGGTTACACTCTTCCAGATGATGGGGATGATTATGATCTCCCTTGTTAGAGATCCAGGGGTGGGAATAGAATCTCACTGGTGAGTTCTTCTTACAGATCACCTAGGTTCAGACCCTTTGGGATTATCCGAGTCCCAAATGTCATGAACACCTATAGACTGAGACTCAGGGCTTAGACATTGGACTAAATTTACAAGTCCCAAGTAGGATGACATCTAGCTTAGTGACCATTACTAAATTTCAGATGCACTTCCCCAAAATCCATGATTATAGTGATTGGAGGAAAGTACGGGTGAACCTAGACATAGGATGAGTATCCCCCTATGGTGACATAGCTTTCTCAAATATATTTCCGGTGTTGGTCAAATTAGGTGTAGGTAGATTGAGATTATGGACTCATATATTGACTTAATGATAGGCGACTTGAGTGGCATGATGTCCTGCTCAATGCCCTTGCACAGGATGTCTAGGAGACTGAGATTACAGGACCAAGGATCTAGTGCTAATTTGTTTTATTTTATTTAATTAAATTACTCATGAATATTCATATTTATGTATTTATATATATAGTTATGGGAATATACATGTATACTTATATAGAAATGGACATAAATGGTGAAACTTGCCCAGTTTTCCAGGATTATAGACCTGAGTTTGAATTTGGTTTCACGTTTTGGTTTTACTTATATTTTCAATTGTGTCTTAGCTAGGCTGAGTAGGTTGATTTTTCATACACTTATAGTATCATATTTTATAGGTTTAATGTTGGGGTGGCCTATTGAGGTAATTTCTCACCCCTTCACATGCACCTCGATGTACGTGTATACCTTATGTATACTTTTCAAGTCGATCACAATTCCATGGTGGATAGGGATGGGTCCTAGAGTTTTATGATCAAGAAGATCCACTCATGTGGGTTTTTCTAATTGGGCTGGTGCAGTTCGATAGTGTCTGGAGACTGAGTACATGGTCTGGATCATAGTTACTAGTAGAGACATATAGTTTTATTTCAGTTTTCTTTTGTACTACTATATCTGTATGGTCGGATCAATGGGTTACCAATGTTGTATTAATGGAATAACTATTTATGATTTTATAACTTTTCATTTATTATTATTTCATGTTATAATTTAGTTATTTACTGATTCCACACTCTATTTACTTACTACTATGTATGATACTTAGCTATATACAATGTTTTTTTCTCTGATATGAGGAAATATTCTCCCCACTATCACACCCTAGGCCCTCATTGCTAGTAAACAACTTTTGGAATATGGGGAGGTGCACTTGAGGCCTCATAACCAACTGAATTGGGGCACTGTTTTAGTGGAATCCAAGTCGGGATGTTACAAAGTGGTATTAGAGTTGTTTGTTTCCTGGTCTTTAATATTTTAGATATGATATACATGAGTATTAGCAATGCATCAGAACTTGTGATGGATATCGAGCTGGTGCGTCGAGAACACTTGTTCTGATAAGAAGTTCTAGTTTCCAAGGTACATGATTATTGTTCTAATATGAGATGTTATAGTTTTATATGATTTTATCCTTGATCAATGCACATGTTGTGTGGTTGTTATGATATACTATGGATCTCTAGCTCTTAGCCATTAGAAAGAGGCAAATGATGGATTTTGACTCTTAGACAACAAAGGTAATATGTGTCTCATACATCATATTTGGTACATAGGATTCACATCATATAGGCCTTATAGTGTGCGTTTTTACTGACTAGTGAGGAATTTTCATTTGGGATTAATTACACACACACACACATATATATATATATATATGTGTGTGTGTGTGTGTGTGCGTGTATTTCATTCTAAAGGAAGGTTATATAGATCTACATTGAGTCATTTTGTTGTGTGGATGATGACTCAGTCCTCATGTACGGGAGTTGTAGCAACCCTTGTAGGTTGATATGGAATGTTATTACCTTCTATTATACCCATTGTGGGTGTTGTTTCTTACATCATAGTTATCTAGTCAGATCATTGAGTATGATGCTCATGGATACTAGGAATTTTCTTGTGAACAAGACCTCTAGGGGGTATCACTGTATATGGATGCTCAGTGAGTATCAGTTCAGTCTCTCTTCTTAATTGGTACCGTGAACTCCAAAGAAAACTTCCTTATGAGGATTCTCGGTGGGGACCAAGGACCTTATAGGAAATGGTTTCAGTTTTGACCCTCATAGTTCATTGTGATCTTTACCTTCTTTAGATA
Source organism: Viscum album (assembly GCA_963277665.1). Taxonomy (NCBI): domain Eukaryota; kingdom Viridiplantae; phylum Streptophyta; class Magnoliopsida; order Santalales; family Viscaceae; genus Viscum; species Viscum album. Next base: position 1,905,070,301 of record OY728136.1, read on the forward strand.
GGTTTGATCTCTTGGGATAAGTGGTTTGACCTTGTGACCTAGTCATGAGACTTGATCAGTATGGCTAAGTGGAAGACCTAGAGGCCCTTAGTTTGACTCATACCCTTGTAGGTCAACATCCTTTTTTTCCAAGGGAAACCTATGTGATAGAGTTTTTCCTAGGTTTATGAATTTCTTTTTAGGTAGGATATTGGTTGTATGCTTGTTTTGAGATCGAGGCATGGTATGTGATAGAGTTTTCATTATAGTTATGTTTATGCCTCAAGCTTTGGACAAACCCCTTGGGTGCCTTGGTATCAAGATTGGATTCAACAGGAAAGACTATTTGGGTGCCTGACTTGTCCACTAGTGTTTCTACTATTTCTAACATATTAAGGGCATGGTTAGACGCTCGTGACTGGAATGATGATGGGCGATGAGCGATCGTGGAATAAATCATGGAATAGGCGAGCTTCTAAATTTTTAAGAGGAGTTACAAGGGATATTTTGGATTAATGTGATTGAAAATATGTATAGCATATGCATATTAGACTTGTAATGGATGAATCACTGGATTACGAGTCAGGTGATAAGGAACATGCTAGTTACGTGTGGTGCCGTTAAGTTAAAAATTGGTGAGTGGCCAGGTCCGAGATGAGGATCGATGGTTTAAATACTTGTCATGGTCCTGGTTTCCCAGGAGTTGTGGTTAAATGAAAAATGTCCCTTTGTGGTAGAGGTGACATCATGAATGACTGGGTACCATAATATGGTTGACCATGGCTGAGTCCTAGTCAGATATTGGAAGGATGGTAAAGGTGGATCAAAGGGAGTTTTAAATGCCTTTTTTTTGGTACCTTAGTTTACTCCTATGAGATATGATCGTTCTCTATCTTAACTTAGTATTGAGTACTTTTAGAGAGAACTAGTGCTACACTGATCTACTTTTCTTTTTGAATGTCTTTCCTGGTTTGGAAAAGGAACCTGCCAAGGTTGCACTCAAGGAGTAGTGTAAGGTATGCCATATGGTGGGGAGTGCACCATTGGATGTTTGAGGGTGGTGAATATTTTTTTCCATTTAAATTCAGAGTTTCGATGGGCTGTTGAGCTCAGATGTTGTTTTTGATATGATGATAAGGGTATTCTTATAGTTGGGAGTACCAGATCGATTTTAGTTAAACGTCTTCCATGTAGGAGATGGTTGTTGACACTATGAGACTGGTTGTTGGAAATTTCATATATATTATTATATAAATGATTGGGTTAAGATCATGGATATTAGTCATACCACCTAGCTTCTCATTGATTAAAAGGTTTATGGTGGGGATATTGTAAGGACCCATGTTTTTTAGAATTGCACTTTTGACTAGAAGTTTGAATTTTTCTTTCAGATGCTTATAGGAGTAAAATTGTAATTTTTCCCTAGAATATGATCTTGGATAATTTTTATGATCATTTTGTTAGTCCCAGAATAGGGTGTTTACCCTAGGATAGGATTTTGATGGAACTTTGAGCTGTTCGAATTTTAGTAGAATAACTAATAATTAATATTTAATAAATTAAATATTAAGTTATTTGCGTAGGTTCATATAGAAATATCTTTTGAATAGAGAATTAAATTTATATTATGTCTCCTATTTTTATTCTAGAACATGGAGTTTTTCCTAAGAGGGGCATAAACTGAAGTCGGTCGCTGGGGCTGGTCGCCCCCCCGTTTTTCTTCTTCTTTATTTATTTCTTTTCTTTTTCTTTTCTTTATTTATTCCTCATTATTCTTATATATGACCCTTTGTGGGTTCCTTCAACACAAAACTGAGAGAGAATAGGGATATGGAGAAAGATAAATAGAGAGGGAGAGATGGAGGTAACGCCACAGAGCTTGGGACACGCCATATCGATGTGTGGCAACCGTGGACTGTGAAAATGGGTGAAGCTTCAGTAAATTCCGTCCGAAGGTAGGAAATTTTTAAGTTTCAACATAAATACATATATTTTAATAAATTTCAAGTTTTAATCCTCTATTTTTATTTCTTATTATCTCTTTGTGTCCCGATCTACAACTTTTGGGGTGAAAACGGGGGTTTTGGGGTGATTCAGAGGTTTTCTGTTTGAGAAAACCCGTCTACCTGACATATGGTTTAGGGAACACATGCCATGTGTTCTTCCTACTTGGGGAATATTTTTTTTAAGTATACCCCATGAATGTTTAATACACACCATGTACTGGTACTTGGACGTATAGCCGAGTACCTGACCAGTTTTCCCATGTAAGGGGCACATGCCGTGTAGAGTACACAACCAGACCCCGTGTGGGTCGCACACCATGTATAAGTACATGGACAAGAAAAATACATGGCTGAGACAATTGAGGGACATGATAAGGTAACTCATATAGTTTTCATGCCATATACCGATCTTACACACAGCGTACTTAATATTTTACACCCGAAGTATAGACAAAAGTACACGTCTAATGTGGGGACTTGAGGGAACACACTGTGTAGTAGGGTAACACGTTGTGAACTCCTCCTTTGCTACCCTTTTCAGGTTTTTCACATCTTTTCCACCAGGAGTCTAAATTGGACCCACGATTAGTCCATTATGAGTATCTATTTATGTATATTGTGATGTTAAGACCTATGGGGTGTTTTGAGGACTCCTTGGTGGCTTTTCCAGCATTTCATGAATGGAGAGGTTCTTCCTCTAATACTTGAATTCAGTTGTCTCCTAAGAGTGAGACCCTTTAATCTGAGTTGATCCATGATCTAACTCTCTTGACTGATGCATACTTTTATGACATATAACTTGTGACATTTTCCCTTTTGTCCTATGAGTTTGATAGATCAGTTGTCCCGGGGATCCCCTGTAAGATTCATCTATTTACATTTCAACCTAGAGGATCCCATGTAGGATGCCTCTATCTTCTATCTTTTTATTGAGGATCCCTTGAGGGATTTCTTTCCTTATGTGCTGAATTAGGGAGTCCCTTGTAGGATCCCTTTACCTATACACCTTTCTAAGGATCCCATGTAGGATGCCTCTTCTTTATTATATGGTTATTGAGGGTCCCCTGTAGGATGCCTTCACCTTTATGTTGTTCCGAGGATCCCATGTAGGATGCCTTAGTTTTTATTACTGCTCGAGGATACCCTATAGGATTCCTCCTTTAAATTTTCATATAAGGATCCCGAGTATGATGCATTCTCTTATTTGTAGATCTTGAGGATCCCAAGTAGGATTCCTATTTGTGTTTGACATGAGGGACCTAGCGGGTTCCTGTTGTTTACCAACCCTGAGTTAGTACATCGGGTCTGGGTATTGATAGTATCCGAAGTCACCTTATATTCTGTGATGAACTTTTAATCCCATGGGGCTATGTTGGTAGTGTTGGGTTTAGGTGTTCTACCAACCTAACAATTTTTTATTCTTTCACTTGTTTAGTGATGATGTAGTGATGATTACCAGTGGTGCTTCTTGGTTAGTGGTTGTTGAGCCTAATGCAAGGAATCTATATTCTCTTTGGGACGATCAAATGTTCTTATAAGGATTAAGAATCTAATCCATGTTATTTATTATATTTATTTTTATACCCAGAGGTACTACCTGGTAATTGGATGTTGAGCCTATATATTTGATTATCATATTATTGGGATGTCCAGAGGTGATTCCTGGAAATTGGCTATTGAGCCTACTACTATGATATATGGGAATAAAATCCCTAGTAATTATAATCATTTATTATTCCACTATCCCAAGTAATGAGCATGATTTCACTCTCCTCTAGTTTACATGTAATGATGATGGTTCTGCTGTCCTTCAGTTTTCATGTGATGAGGATTATTACATTCTTTGCGATCAGATTATACTCATGAATGATTATGCTCTCTCAAGGGATAGGGATGATTATGATATCCCTAACTAGTTACTTGACCATGGTGTTGAGAATGGATTCTCACATCATTGGATACCCAGAATGATTACAATAATAAAAAAGATGGGGGTGATTATGGTCTCCCTTATTAGAGACTCCGAGGGTTGGCATGGCATCTCAACAGTGAGTTCTCCTTATAGATCAAATAAGGGTCAGACCCTTATGGATTATCTGAGTTCCTAATGTTGTGAACAACTATAGACTAAGACATAGGGATAAGACATTGGAAGGGATTTACATGTCCTGAGAAACATAATTTCTAGCTCAGTGACCATTTACAAGATGTTCATATGTACTTCTCCAAAATCCATGATTACAGTGATTGGAGGTGAGTACAGGTGAACCCAGGTGTAGGATGAGTATCCCCCTATGGTGACATAGCATAATCAAATATATTTAAGACATTGGATGAAGTAGGTATAAGTCGATTGGGATTAAGAACACAGAGATCAACTTAATGATACATGGCTTGAGTGGCACAACGTCTAGCTCAATTCCCTTGCATAGGATGTCTAGACCATCAAAATTACGAACCCAAGGATTTACTACTGATTGGTTTTATGTTATTTCATTCAATTACTCAAGAATATTCATATTTATGTATATATGTACATGTATGGGACTATACATGTATACATATATAGATATGGACATACATGGTAGCACTTACCTAGTTGTCCAGGATTATGGACTTGGGTTCAACCATGGTTTCATGTTTTGGTTTTACTTATCTTTTTAGTTGTGTCTCAGCTAGTCTAAGAAGGTTGATTTTTCATACACTTATAGTAGCGTATTTTATAACTTCACCATTGGGGTGGACTACTGTGATTATTTCTCACCCCTGCACATGAACATCGATGTACATGTAGACCTTATGTATACTTTTCTGTTTGAGAACAATTTCATAGTGGATAGGGATGAGGCCCAACATGATCGAGTAGAGTCACTCACGTGGGTTCTTCTGATCTGGCTAGTGTAGTTCGACAGTGTCTTGAGACCAGGTATGTGTTCTAGCTCAGAGTTATTAGTAGAGCCTAATACTTTTATTTTAGTTTTCTTTTATACTCCTATATCTATATGGTCATCCCATTGTGTGACCAATGTTGTATGTATGGAATAACTATTCATGATTTTATAGATTTTCATTTATTATTACAGCATGTTCTACTTTAGTTATTTACTACTTTTTCACTCTATTTATTTAATTTCATGTATGATACTTACCTATTTACACTATTTTTTTACTCTGATATGAGGGAAAATTCTCCATAGTATCACACCCTAGGAACTCACTACTAGTTGGTAGCATCTAGCGTATGGAGAGGCACACTTGATGCCTTGTAACGAACCGGCCCGAGGCACTATTTTAGTGGCATCTGTGACGAGATTTTACACACTCCTATATTAAAACTCCCCAACACATCATCATACCTCAAAATAGAAACAAAAACAAAATCCTAACCACTCAAATGAATCTAACAAGAAGGAAAAACTAAGAATCAAGGAAAATAACTAGAGATCATCATGAAAAGTAGAAGATCTAAAATAAAAACAATGTTTATACATAAAATATGGTGTTGGGATGTTACAATTCTCCCCACTATAAATGTTTTATAACCCTATAAATATTTCCAAGGATATTTTTTCAGAAATAGATGAGGCCACTACACTCTCAAAATTTTCTCATACTCCCACATCTCATGAGAATCATAACTATGATGCCATAGCACCCGAACCAAAGGTATAGATCTCCCATGAAGAACCATTATTTGAGAATCAAAAATCTAAATAGTATTCTTAGTCATAGTCATATCAAGTTCCACATCAAGGTCCTCCCAATTCAAAACATGATATAGGTCAAAAAATTATTTCTTAAGATAAGACACATGAAACACATTATGGATAAAAGTTATATGTGGTGGTAAGGTAAAATGGTATGCCAACTGTTTAATCTAATCAACAAACTCAAAGCATACCATGTATTTTGGTGTTAACTTTCCCTATTTTCCAAGCCGTTGGTAACCCAACCAACCCAAAAATCTCAAGAAAACTTTTTCACAAACCAAGAACTCCAAAAAACATTGACGATGACCAATGTAAGATTTATACCTAATCTGTGATATTACCATTTTCTATCTAATCATATGGATCTTTTTTGTCATCTATTGGACCAAATTAGGCCCCTTAAGGGAATACTCACTAATATCTAACCAAAAAGAGGATATTTACAAGGATGGAAATACAAGGCCTCAAAGGGATCCATTTTAAAAGAAATACAATAGATATTGTTATATGAAAACTTTATTAGTCCCAAATGAAAATCCCAAGATCCTCCAAAGTCAAGAACACATGAAAAACACATGTCCTCAAGAATTTGTATAGTTTATTCCATATAACCATTCATCTGTATGTGTTATTTCATGCTTAAATTAACATGGGATCTTATCACCTCCTAGATGCCTCTCAAAAATGAGATGTCAACTATGGATCCATATAAAAAAATGGTAGATGAAAATCCATCCAATTTAACAATATCTTACGCATAAAAATTCCCCAAGTCCTCAACTTTGGTGGTATCACAAATGGGAATAAAGTGATCCAATTTGGTCAATAGATTAATCAATACCCATATCAAATTCCTTCCTTGAGGTATACATATTATCCCAACCATGAAGTCCATTGATATATCATCCAACATTCACGTCAACATAGGAAGTTGTTGAAGAAACCATAAAGGATTTTGATATTTTTTCTTAATCTGCTAATAAGTACAAAAATAGGAAACAAAATCCACAATGTCCCATTTCATACCTGGCCATAAGAAACTTTACTTCATATCATTATACATCTTTATAATGAATGGGTTCAATTCCCACTAAGAATTATGACAATCCCCCATCAAAACCTTTCTCATATGTGATGAAACAACATATCGATTCCTGAAGCAAAGGATAACCTCTAAAGATAAAGACTATTCATCGATGATCTCCCCACCATATAAAGATTCCCTAATGCTTCAGAACTCATCATCATGAAACTTTTCCTAGAGAATCAACTCAATAAGAGATTATTTTAACAGAATTCTTACCAAAATAACCTCGGTCTCATCCTCCCGGACTCCCACATGCATGTGAGAAAATAAATCCATTAGATTCCATTCCTTTGACAATTCATTCACATCCAATGATATAATATTCCTACCCAGAGTTTCAACAACAACATTACCCTTCCCATGGGTGTATGAAATATCAAATTTAAAATATTTCATATACTCTAACCATCACCTATGATAAAGATTCAAATATTTTCATGAGAATATATAACTCAAACTCTTGTGATTGGAGTAAATGGTAAATTATTATCCAAAAGGTAGTGCTACAAACTCTTAAGTGAATTCATCACAGATGTGATTTCAAGATCATGCATGGGATAATTCTTTTCATGAGGTCAAATATGATGAGAAACATAAGCCACCACATGATCAACCTATATGAGAATGAAACCCAAACCTAAACCTGAAGCATCATAAAATACCACATATCCTTGCCCATCCTAGAGAAGAGTCAACACTAGAGTTGAATTCAAATGGATGTTCAAATCATTAAATGAATTTAGAAATTTTGAATCCCAAAAAATATTCACTCCCTTCTGAGTGAGAGTAGTCAATGAATAATCCAATTTAGAGAAATATTTCATGAACCAACAATAATACCTTACCAAGATGAAGAAGCTTCGAATCTCAAAGTCACTATAGGGTTCTTCCCAAGACATTACAAATTTCACATTTTCAAAATCAAATTTGATACTATTTTCCAAGACCATGCAACCCATGAATTTTACTTCTCAAATATATAATTGGAACTTAGATAACTTTTCATAGAGTTAGTGATTCCTCAAGATGTACATAATTTCTCTCAATTAAAGCACATGATCCTCCTCGATTTTAGAGTAAAATAAGATTTCATACATGAATACCAAAACAAAAGAGTCCAGATACTGGTGAAAAATCATGTACATAAAATCTATAAACATGACAGGATCATTGGTCATACCAAATGGTATAATAAGGTACTTATAGTGGACATAAATGATTCTAAAATTGGTCTTTTACATATCAGACTCCTTGATATTAAGATGGTGATAACCAGAATGATGATAAATCATAGAGAACCACTTTTTCTATTTTTTATGATAAAAAAATCATCAATGTGGGGAAAATATAGTTGTTCTTAATGATAAACCAATTCATATTTCTATAATCAACACATAAGCAAAGGGTTCCATTGGCCTTCTTGAAAATAAACAATGGTTCTATCCCATGCAACACACTGGGTTGAATGAAGCCTTTAGACATCAATTCATTTAATTGATCCTTCAATTACTTTAATTCAGTTGGTTCTATCTGATAGGAAAGAATAGATACATGATATGTACCTGACACCAAGTCAATAGAGAACTAAACCTCCCTCTACAAAGTTATGGGAAAATAGAAGGTTCACCTGTTGTGGTTCACCAACATCCCCATCTTGAGTCCAATTCAAACATATTCTCGGGGTAATGGTACCACACAACATCAATAAAAAATAAGGGTACATCAGTAAGAGGCATTAGTACATCAACTCCATCTATTAAATCTCAACTTAGAATAAAAAATATCAGATAAAAAATAAAGAAAAGTCTAGGATTAGATCAAGATAATTCCTCAAAGACACCTTTTACCAATAAATAAAAATAATATAAGGCTCAATATGTTGAGTGATGGCCAAAAAGTCACTCATAACCTACCCCTTAGGCCCCAAAATACCGTCTTCTGTCTATCAATACATCTAAAAATGTATACCGACATCCAAGAATATACACAACCACATTTGAAACTAATTTATCTCAAAAAAACTTGAATAACCTGCCTAAATGATACCTAAATTAATCCTAACATGGTCTGAAGGGTGTTCCCAATCCAAACTGGCTGATGACTAGTGCATGGGCATAAAGTAAAATCAACAGGGAATAATTTATCCATAGGAATAACCGAAAAAATGTAAAAAACATAAATAAACCATTAACAGTCGGTATACCAATACATTCAAAATGATTAAAAGCTTCAAAATGTTGATAAAGTCAAACCTAAAATCTCAAAGACCGATGAAAGAAACATCACAATATATTTAAAAACTAGTGGAACATATACTCTTATTATCATCACCAACTCCCAAGGTCCTGCTAATAAGAACCCCCACCACCTACAAGCGGTGCTTTCCCTTTTCCTAGTATAGTCATAAGAAAGTCTAAAAATCCTTAATGGAAAAAAATTAGGATGTGAGAAAAAATATCCCTGTTGGATCTCACCAAGCATTCCAAAATAATTCCATATAAAATAAACTAAATATTCTCAGTTTTAGATAAAACATGGAATGATAATCAATTTCATATTTCATACTAAAACATAATTTAGAAAACATTTATATGGAAATAATAAATTATATTTATCAAAATAGGAATGAATAATCATTTACATCAATATGCATGAAAAATAATTTCATAAAATATGTTATGTAAGAATCATTTTCAATTATAGAACTATGTTTATAACTCCTGAGTTTGGTCAGTTCTGGTCATAAGGTTTTACACAATCTCAGGGAAATATGAATCCTAGTGTGATTCAAGATAATCAATCATATAAAGGGATTTCATTTATTTCAATCAATATCAATTAATTTCAATGAATCATTCAAATCATACCAATTTATTGTTTCAAAACATTCCATTTAATTTCAAAAACCAACATCAAATGGTTTTCATCAAAATTCAAGCCTTTAAAATAAATAATTTCATTTTAAATTAATAAAACATTTCATGAATTTATTTCTCAAGAGTCATTATCAAAACATTCTTCAAATAATTCATTTCAACTCAAGACCATTTCCTAGAAATCAATAATTAATTTCAAAAGTCATTTCCAAGATATTTCATTAGAAACACCATGTTGTCTCGAAAAAATTTATCAAAAGACTCAAATTATACTCTATATACCAATTAAAAATCCATTTCAAATCAAATAAGAAATAACAATTTCAATTGATAGGGTTTTCTTAAAAAAACCTACCTCAATCATGGTTTTCTCAATCACCCAACAAGGGATCCACTGATGAAGAGTCTAAAGGAAATAAATGCACAAGATTCTCATCCCAGTTGGTGAGGACTCGAAAAGTGCATCCAAGAGACCCAAGTTCAAATCCGGGCGGATACATATTTCTGGTTCACTATAGCAGTACTGTAGCAGTTGGAACTATTCATCTGTTTTGGATTCTGGGCCACAAGTTTGGTCCTCAGGTCCTTCAAGGAATTTGGGACACCCAAGGACTTCAGGACAATAAGTCTTTTGGGACACCTCAAGGCCTTCGGGCCATCTCAAGGCTTTTGGGTCACCTGAAATTATGCTTAATGGACCAGGCAGACTCTACAATAAGTAGAATCCAGACGAGGATTCAGAACAAGCATATTCACCAGATTAGAAGCTCAAGAATGTGGAAGAAAGAGAGGGTATGATGTTTCCATTGGGACCAGCATGATCATGCATGATAATCCTAGCCTAACAACCATGTTAAGTTAGGGGGTTGATATCATGATGCAGAAGCTAGGGAGGAGCAATTCCATGTAGTTAGAGTCTAGATATTTCATCTAGACCTATGAGTCATGTAATCTCTAAGCCTACGGGCCTTGTAAGGGTTTCCCCTCATCCCTTGAAATGGGGTTTATCAAACATCAATGAAAAGAAATCCTTCAGGCCATTCAGGTAAAGGATATAAATTATAAAGAGGCATAACATAATTTACCAAGGCAAGATCAAAATCCATCAATGACATAAGGATCCAATGCTCCCAAGAAGGATATATATGAGGAAATAACAATCCACAACTGAAACATGGCTATACTTACTAAAAGAAATCCAATGCTCTAATTGAAACTTCAATTCATGAAGAAATGTGGATGGAAGGACCAAAATCACCTCAAAGTAGTCTCTAAAATTAAGGGGGTTGAATTATGTTCGAGGGAGGTGTGTTTATAAATAAAATAAAGTTTAAAATAAATAAAATTGCATTACTTCCCTGATCTTCCTCACTAAGATTGGCATTACATGATAGCCACTGTATCCCACTGGCTAGGTGGTGGCACTAAGAAGAATTCATGTTGGCCAGGGAACACCACCAGCTGGCTAGTGGTGCTAAGAAGAATGCATGCACCACTGGTCATCCCAAAGGATAGTTGGTGGGATTTCTATAGGATACCCCTACCGATATCCATCCATTGTCCAGCCAATGGTCCTCACTGTCTGGTCTCTAGACTACCTATAGTTTTTCTTACTATAGGTTCAAGTCAACTCTTATTCTGAAACTCTCAAAAACCTCTTGACACCTTAAACTGAAAACAAAAACACACTCATGACCCCTTTAAAGGCTATAAAAAGAAATAATAACCAAGAATTAAAGAAAATAACCAGAGATCATCATGAAAAGCAAGAAGATATAAAATCAAAAAAATGTTAATACCTTAAAGTTGGTGTTGATATGTTACATGGGAACACACACAAACAAACTATTATAATGCAAGTGGATCCTTATATAGATTTCATGGATACTACTTGAGTGATCATGCCTCAATTAATTTGTTATGAAATGAATGTGTTATGCATGTGGTTACAAACCCTTTGTAATCCTCAACTATCAAACCCACACAACTGATTCATCATTTAAAATTCATTATTAATGATAAAAAATGTGGAGAATATCCAAATGTTAACCATTTAACATCTAGTTTCTGCATCATTCATATAATATGTTTGAACCATATCAAAATAAATTTGAAATATGTATATCATATAATAATGTATATGTAGGTTGTAACATGATTTCAATATTTTATATTTTGTGATACACCAATATCAAACCATTCAATATAAATAAACTCATCATATGTGTTTAAGGCTTTAAGACTTATCTCACTCAATCTTTCACTTTTACTAAATTCCCATGGACTTAGTTCCATTTCACCTTTTATTGTATAATATATAATAACTTTTGAAAAAGTTTCCAACACTAATTTTGGATATCTTCCAAAACCCTTTTGGAAACCTATCATCAACTTCACTATGTATCATATAATATGTAAAAAATTATGAATATATATCCAAAAATAATTTTGGATAAACACTAAACTAGTTTTAGAGTATCTATATGATTTTTTTAAACTCAAATATCATGCATTAAAACATAATGTGTGACATTATAATCCTTTGTAGAATTAAAAAAATATGAATTCTTGAATTCATAAATGTAATAAAAGAGGATCCTCTATCAAATAATCAATGATACTCAAGATATAAAGGGATCTAACATGATCTCCATCAAACACATGTATCTCTATACCTGTGTACACTAGCTTCATAATTTGAAAATATTCATTTTCATATGATCCTTTTGTACAAGACATCGAGTAACCAGGGGAAACAAAGTATTCCAATCTTATATAGCTACTCATACTTTCTTGATTTTATGAGTATAAAATAACCAATTTAATGAATTCATTACATGTCATTCCACTTTATGTATGAGTACATCACATGCAGATCATCCAATGGATAAGAATATCACATATCATATTTAGTCATGACTATAAACTTCCATAGTCTATCTTAATCAAGGGACCCAATTTCATAATCATCACATGATAAAACAAACCCAATTTTAGATAAGCTCCAAATGAAAAATTGATAAAAAAACATACCCAAACGCCCCCACGATTAGATAAGTCTCAAGTTTTGAATACCAAACCATTTTTTTATTATTTTAAAAAGCCACTTTTTGGAAAGTGGGAACCTTACAAAACCACCGCCACGAAAACATCCACAAAAACCATTTCAAATTTCAAATTTCAAATACTAAATTTCAAACTTCAAACTACAAAAAACACCATCACCTCAGGCCACCACCCACCTCGTGATGCGTACCCTGACACAAATCGACCCTTCGTCTCAACAGATCACCGACAAGGAAGACCACCAGAGTCAATCACCATCATCGTAAAAGAACCATCGTCGCCGTCGAAAAACATCCAACTGAACACCACATAATATCAAAGTCCTCATCAATGAACAAACGCCTCAACTGAAGAGGCCAATTTTCATCCCAAACTTCATTGTTGCTGCAACTCACCAGAAAAAAATACAAAGAGAACACTGTTCAACCTCACAGTCATTATTCATGAAATGGGGGTACCGCTGTTGCCATCGCCATCAGAAGCATAAACGACTCCAAAGCCTGTTGATGCCTCTACAACAAATAAACCGAAGAGGAAAACGAACCAGGGAAAGGCTCACGGAAGCCGAAGATCCAGAAAATATCACCAAACCATAGATTCAGAAAAACATCGCCACGAACTAAGCTAGCTCCTCCCAAACCATAAAAAATTGAAAAAAACAAAAAATAGAATAACAAAACCAGGGCGCCAGAAGGAGACCTGCCGCCCAGATCCTGTTGCCGCCAACCCAAACACACGCAACGACCATGGAGAATTACCCACCGCCCACACCAGATACAAGGCGAATCCCTATGCTGTAGGATCTGGGAACTCGGTCACAGACCGGCACCGCGCCACCAAGGGGAACCCTATCCTGTGAGAAAGGAATCAGGTGAGGAGGGCTAGCAATGGTGGAAATGGGATGATTGAGTCCACAAAGCCACCGTAATAGAGGAGTGTCACCAGATCTCACCAAGCATAGGGAGGACCGCCGCGTCAACCCGAGCTGAAGGAAGCGGCGATGAGAGGGAAACCCTAAAGTGTTGTGCCCCTTAAGGGCTCATCCAGGTTCAGAAACATATAAAATTATAAAGGTTATCATTCTAGGTATTTTACCAACCTCAGTTATGGTGAAATAAAAATATTACATATTCACTCCTAGTATACCAAATACATAATGTATGACACTCCTTGTGGTATACATCATGGGCCATCCAGTGCAAAAAACCCTTTTTATGCCTCATGAATATTTTTCATATATCTATATGAAATTTTACTCACCCTAATCATAAATTTTCATCAAAATATTTAACACTCCATGATGAAAATCAGTAATGGATAACTCAAAGCCGCACTTTCAGAAGTCAATTATCATTTCAATTCCTGAGTATATGTAGAAAACATAAAAGAACTATAAAATAAATACTATATTTTATATAAAATGATTATATTCTTAAACCCTTTTAAAAATACCTAAAAAAACATACATAAGTGATTGTCACATCATATTACATATGATAGATTTCCATATTAACTTTATGTTTACTACACTTTTAGGGGGTTTTAAACTCATTAAATCTCTATGAACTTTTTTCCACATCATTATGTGACAATCTGATAAAAATCTCCCACTCAACTCTTTTAGTGAGTAACATCTATGATGAAAGTATGTTTGAGTAATGGTGGAAATTAGGAATCATATTCCTAATATTAAACTCTTTTTACATAATATACAAACCCCTTTACTTCATAAAATACAATGTTATGATGTTAATAAAAACTATTGTCTACTATGAACTTTTATAATTTCACCACCATAATCATTCTTAGGACCCTTTCCATCAATTTTTTTCCTTGAGGTCATTTTGGTAAAAATATACAACTATTTGCATTTTTCTTCACTAACACATCCTAAACTTATTTTAAGATATAAAGTGACATTAAATTCAAGTTTATATTGGTACAATCCTTTATATGTTTTAATTTTCACTTATCTAAGTCTAAACATACTCCCAATAGTCTCTTAGACACTATATTATTTTTATAATATCACACTAAGATACACAAACTACTTTGTGTTATAAAATAATACTTATTTTTTTAGTAGTAATATTTAAGAAAAAAACTATTGTATCAATATCATATATGTTATTCTAGTTATTGGAAGATTTTTCTTATAAAAAATACTATTATTTAAAATATTATATTGACGGGTTGTGGGATAAGTTCCATAATATTTTAACAAACATCTAAATAGACTCTTTTATCCTAGATATTTTTTTATACTTATATTCTTCTCAAGTTTATTATAGAATCTAATGAATCAATAACCATGTGTATCAAAACCATCCTTTCATATTTTTCATAACAATAGTTGGTTAATAAAAATATGCTATTATCATATAAGAGAAATGAGATAACTATACACATCCATTACTATGTTCTATCTGAGTTTGATATATTTCTTTAAAATTCATGATTCTACAACCCTTTTCTTTATCAATTGAATGAAAAATACACACTCCTTAAATTATTACCTTGATTTTGGATTTAGGTATATTTAAAACAATTTTAAAATATACATTTGGTATCATATACCCTTCAAAATAAAATAATTTATTTCTATAACACCGATACCTGGCAAAGAAATCCCATGAAGTTTCAAAAAACTCTTCAAGTAGCATGGAAAATCCCATCCTATGGAAGAAATTTCCTTCATTACTAGATTTAATTTTAGGTTTTAATGACCATGTATAAATATTATTTAGGAAATAATATTGTAATTTATATCTTATTTTTATTCTTCTTTCTTGAACTTTTACCCACTTGTACTGCCAATACAGTATAAAAACTCAAACATCAAATGCTCTAGTTCGTCTATCCTCAAAACTTTGAGAAAATAGGGTAAAATTTTATTTGTTCCATTCATATCTTCAAAATGATGATTTGAAAATGAATTATATAACCAGAACAAGCCTTAGAGGATATCTTTAGTCTCATGAAGTCATTGACATACACAATCATATTGAGTACATGAGTGGAGACTAAAATTTCTTCTATAATATTGTATTTAATGCATTTAAAACCTTATGTGAATCATTTTATGATTCTTATAATCATATATTTGATCCACCTATTAAAATATTTAAACATTAGGTCACTCAGGAAGGGATTTATCTAACACATAGAATTCTCTCTTAAGGAAAATTAATAAGTCTTTGTACCACTCTAATAATTTACTTACATTAATATTATATTTTTCTCTAAGATTGATCTTAAGGTTATACTCGAATATGATGATGATTTCATTATATCTATAATAGAATATTTTATAAAATGAGTATCATATTTTACATTAATTTAATAAGGATTTTTATTAAATGCGATCCTACTAAAATTATAACCCCTTTTAAACTCATAATATCAATTAGTGGTCTATGATCCATATTTCAATAAACAATGACATTGATTTGGCATGAACCTACTCAATTTAGCTATTTATATAGAAAATAATATCAATAATACCAAATGTAACTGTTATAGGGTTAACCAAACAAATATTTTCCCAATCCCTCATATGGATAAACTCAACACCATTACTCTAGTATCCTAAATCTTATGTTTTACCTACTAAGTGTATCTTAATGAAAATTTCAGAAAACAAGGTATCTAGCTCTTAGGGTCAAATCATTACTTTCTTTACTTAAACAAGATAATCTAGGGCCACCCTACATTGTCATGAACCTACCCGGCTGGATGATTGAGGTATTGACATGTGTTTGCTTTGGAAGTAATCTAATAATTAGTATTTTTAAAGGGTATTTAATCTCACTATATTATCTCATGTTATTACCTTTACATATATTCATTATTACAATGTTTTAGTTTGGAATTTTTATTCCTTATTGATGTGTAACTATTTACACAACTTATATTTTGTGTTTTTAACACAAATTAAAATCCAACTATATCCATACATATCTTAATACATCCCATCCATATGGTACATGGAACCCTTTCATATAAACGCTTAAAATCATATGAAATAAATAATACCTATAAGAGTGAGCTTGGAGTGAAATATATCCAACCTAAACTTTTCTAAACAAGGAATAAGCATCTACTCTAGTGAGTAGTCCGACCCAAAACCCCTTTACCCAAGGATAATTTACTCAAGAGAGACTTCAATCCATCATAACTCTAAAAATTAATAGATATATAAACTATAATTAACTTCTTAATCTAATATCATTACCCAATACAAGCCATAGTCAATGTAGAATAAAACTAAATCAATCAGCATACCTAACATGAAACTCCTTAGAAGCATGCATGATAGTCATGGATACAGTTAAACACTTTAAACTAATGAATACATTAATTTATAATATAACAATTACATTCATGAACAAATAAAATAATAGACTAAATAAATGAACAATTTATTTATTTAAACATGAGATAAACTATTTATAAACAATTCATAAATAAGGAAATTATAAACACTCTATAATTTATCCATGCATTATAGAAATTGCATAATTAAATAAATATAAACACTTTATATTTATTTCCAAAATTATCTACTTTATATTATACTTTCATATCAATGATCAAAACTCATTTTAATATTGTTTAAATAATCTCTCAAATAAGGCATTTTAATTTGATCATTTCAAATTAATAATAATTATGAACATTTAATAATTTAATATAAACTTATTTATATATATATTACCGTAATTTTTAATTTGTATAATTTATTAATTATGCTTATAATTTCTATATAAAAATTGTGTATTTGAATTATTAATCATAAAATATAAGTTCAAAAAGGTATTTAATATTAATATCTAATACCACAAAATATTTATTTAATAAAATATTTATAAATACTTAATAATTAATTATAATAATTTTATAATTATTTAATTTATAAAAAATTTATAAATTAAATAAATATTTAAAAATACATCATTATATAATTTATAAACATTTTATAAATTATACAATTCAATTCATAATTGAAATTTAGAAAAATTGTTTTTTTTCAAATTTTATTTTATGATATTCATCATTTCGTAAAGTGAAATTTTTATCATGCATAAATTATCTATCTTAATCTATTATATATAACATACATCCTTTAATATTTTATTGTGTATACTTATGTACCCAATAGGACTGATGCTGACATCTAGGGGGGGGGGGGTAAATCAAGTTTTTCCTACTTTTTACCAAAGTTCCAAACTTCCTGAAACCCATTTAGAATTTAACCCATGTTTTTGGCATGTTAAATTGAATCTATTTATGTTTTACCTTGAAATAATAAACTATATTTAGGAAATTATAGTAATAAATAGGCACTCAGTATTATTATAATGTTCGGTGAAAAGACATACTCCTTGCCTTGATTGGTTGTTCACCCAATTAGAGATTCTCCAATATGATATGATGTTGATTACAATGAGTGTTTTTTCCCACAATAACACTGTAACACCCTGATATTTTATGAAATATATATTTTTTCAAATAAATTTAATTTCTTCTATATCTTACGTTACACACAACATCGAGTTTTAATGAACCATAATATAAAATTAAAATATTATTATCTAAACATTACCATTGTAACATAGCTGTTAAACTGGAGAGTCTGAATAAGACTAACTAAATTATGAAAATTATATAGTTTACACATGTATAAAATAAATTCATTTTTTATCAATAGATTATAAATGAAAATAAATATCATTTGAAAGTAAAAGTAATGTTTTTCTAAAAAACTATATTTATACACACAATGTATTTTTATCTTAATAAATCAAATTAATCACTATTTTTAGATGATTTTAAAGAAATTTATATATTATATAATCAGTAATTTTTTTTATCATTCATATAACATTTTTTCTAATCATGTGATATGAAAAAAATCCCATTTTATACTTAAAAAATGTATTTTTATAAAAAGTTGTTTCATCGCGTTTTCCACACTTATTTTATAATTTATTTTTGAAAATTTCATAAAATTTATTTTAAAAATTAAATTTATTTTTTAAATTATAATATCAAAATTTAATTATAGTTATTTTTTGAAAATTTTCTCGAATGATTATTTTTTCAATAAATAGTTAAAAATACTGATTTTTATTAAGAATTGTCTTTTCATTTAAAATAATATACAAAGTTTCATTTTTTTAAAATTTGAAAGGTAAAATTAATTAAATTATATTATTATTAATCCAATTTAGTTCATTATAATTAATTTTATGTTGATTTTTTATATAAAATTATTTTGTACTTAAGAAAATTTTTTCTTTGGAAAATCGCATTTTCGTCTTGCTTGTAGTTTGATTTTAAATTAAATTCCACAAATTTTGAAAATTTAATTTGGTAAAATGGATTAAATATTTTGAATAATTTTAATTAATATTATAAGATAAGTTCAACTTAATTTTTGGTCCTAATTAATAGTAAAAAATGTAAAAATCTGTTACCATGGTTAAGGTTAAAATAAGTTTACCGAGGGTCAAACTAAAGTGATATGGATTAAAATGAAATAAAATGTGTATAATTTATATATAATGGAAATATTTAGAAATTATCTCATATAAGGTTAAGTAATGTTCCATTCAGGAGCCTTTTATCCAAGAAAGTGATATGGAATTATTGTGAAACTTCAAAATATTACAAGTCTGCCACTCACCTCAATTATAAAAGGGAACCTCATCTTCTCATTTATTCCTAATTAAAAATATTATTGGATCAGAAAATACATGAACAAATTACTTTATTATATCTCTTCCCACATCTTATATTCCTTTTATTTATTAGGAAACCATCTTAATAAGGTTTTTGATGCAAATATAAAGTGTTTTTATGAAAAAGAGGTATCATTCTTAACTGAGAATTTTTATTTTATTTATTCTTAGAAATACTTAAATTATTATTAAACCATTTTAACATAATAAAAAAAGTATATTAAATATAACTAGATATTATTTTTTAAATTTTATAACCTATATCCATCTCCTCTTCTATCAAATGGGAAATGAAACCGTCGATCGTCTGTATGGCGGACTACAACCTCACAAATCGATGTTATTGGTTTTCCATCACCGACTCAAACGAATGAATACAATGATAGATAATATATATATATATATATATTATTTATGAAATAATTATAATTCTGTAATTATAATATTACATCTACCTTCTTACATTTCAATCCATTGAAAAACGATAACATCACTTGTGCGTATGTGTGGATTACCACCTCCACGAAGCGATGCGATACGTTTTTCATTTTATTTTGATGTGAAAGGAAATAAGGATAGATTTAATGAATATATATAATATATATGATATAAAAATTATTTTGTAAAGGTGAAATATTTTTTAACTTTTCTCGTTCCATCCATCAAAAAAATGGAAACAACATTCATGCGTACGTACGTCTTATCATCTCCATAAATAGTGAAATCCGTTTTTCTATATCTAAAATTTAAGGATGAATATATATATAGTGAATATATATGATATTTATATCATTATTAAATTTATATATATTATAGAACCATGATCAAGGTATAAATACTGAAACTATTGAACCAAATGATACATGAAAAACGAAGCAGTTATTACCCGAAACAGAGATTTTAACAAAGAATTATCAATAAATGGATGATAAATCATTGTAAGTAAATAATATATGCTATTATATATATTGTTATGGTTCTGGAATATATATATAGTAATACTATATTTATTATACATGCGGTTTGAATATGTATGAAGGAAATAAGATATGAGGTAAAGGATTTTTGCCTTGTATTTCCTTGAGACACATGCCATATTCACCCCTTGTTTCTTCTATATGGTGTATATACTGACCATAAATGTATTTTATGATTATTATAATGAAAAATTAAGGATATATATATATATATATATATATATATCCATGTAAGGTTATTTCTTTCATAGAGATTAAAATTCAGAAGTTACAAAAGTGGTAAGGGTTTTATGTTACAATCTCATTGTTTATCGGGATTGTTTATGATTATACTTATGCTGATGAAATGTTATGATATATCTCTCAAGAAAATAATTAATTTTATTATAATATTTCAATTTATATAAATTAAATTTTTTTTTATTTCATTTTAATCTCTCTAAGTACTCAGGATACCTAAATAATGTTTGTAAGGAAAATATTCTTTATTTCACTCTTTGGTCAAAAATCCTTTCTCTTCCATGTCTATGTTTTCTAAAAATGGTTTCAAGTTTTTTTACTATTATCCATGTATTTTTTAAAATAATTTTACCCGTGTTTTAATTTTTATAAAATGGGTTAAAATGATTATTATTATTATTTTATGAATGACGTACTTTTGAATATTTACTGAAAATGTGAAAGGAATATTTGTTTTCGCATACCCAAGATGAACATAATTTAACATCATGAAAACTCAATTATTTGAAGATTAATTTACAAGTTTTCAAGTTTCTTTTCAAAGGAAATATTTTATTTAATAATTTAATAATTTTTATATTTTAGATGGGCATTTTCAAAGAGAAAAGGGTATTCTCCTCAAGAAATGTCCAAATTGAACTTTTAAAGGGAATTTTTCAACTATGATGACATCATTTCATTTTACTTAAGTTTTACTATGAATATAATACAATAATACCATCCTTATCATTTATTTTTATGGTTTTTTATTATAATGACAAGATATTTATGAAACCCATTCCTTTTTTCCACAGGTTATGTTATGATGAATTGATGTAATGATTATGAAACTCGTTTATTTTCCATGGTTTATACAATGATAAAATGTTTAGGAAACCCATTTTCTTTTTATGGTTTATGGTATGATATACGTTTTATGATATTTTATAACACATATTTATGATTTTTATTATGTTATGTGTGGGCCAATAATTATATAGACCTCTAATGCATTGGGTAAACACTGATATATCATGCGATAAACATGACTATAATGGTGAGTGAACAAAGTTTAGTTAGGGGGTTTGTCCATTATGATAGTCTTGAGAGTAAACCTTGATGACTATGATAATTTGGGGAGTAAACCCAATCCACTATGATATTCTTTTAAATTTAACTTTACTATTAATAAAATTAATTTCTTTTTTATATGTGCATGAAACAAATCTATGTCTTATGCCAATGATATGATCTAATGGATAATGTTCTTTGATTCCTTTATGATTCATATGAGATAAAATACTAATATTTATACCATGACTCAAATTAAAAACTATGATATTCATAGTAAGGTTTTCAAATTTTATTCTCATGTTATCATAACATTATGCTCATTTTATGATTATGTGATCATTGATATCTCCCTTGTTTACCCTTACTTACCATTCTAGGTCACCCTTTCTTATGTTTCCTTTCCACATGTTATAAAGAAAGTTATTAAGTATGATATTTCTGAGAAGGGTGATAGTTATTAATAACTTAGTGAGAGTTTATCTGGTTCAATTCTAAATAATTTTCTTAAGTTTCCCTATTTCCAAAGGCACTAGACCTATACAATTCTAGCATGGGTCATTATTTTATGAAATGAATATTCATTTATAAAGATGTGATATCTATGTATTAAATGTATGGGTCACTATAGTTGGTATCATAGTATAGGTTTAGTCAACATTGAGAGATTAATATTACAAAACCTTTTTGAAAACCCAAGGGATATGTCTAAGTATATGATAAAATTCTAAAATTCTGGTAAGTAGGAGATTATATAGTTTTCATAGTAATACGTACTTGTCTGGATACTACAAGTGGTTTTAGTTTTGGAACAGTTTTATCTAGGGGTTACAACCATAAAAAGTGTTGGTCGAGTATATCCATACCATCATTCTACTACACGATGAGTGTAACCTTACTATGCACCTAGTGTGGTACTCTCAAGGGATATTCTTGGGATAATTAAAATTTTATTTATGAACCATTATGAAGGATTTGAATAGATTATGACCATGAATGACCAATGTGTCATAATTTAGGTCATTCTTGGAATTATTTTTATGAATATGTAATTGTTCAATATAATTTTGATAACTTGATGCTTACACTTTGTTTTTTTCTAGTAAATGGTTTTAACCCAAAGGAATAATGTGAACAATGAATGTAAAAGGCAATGAAATGACCATACTCAAGGGAAACCAAATGTCTTAGAAGATAGAATGAAATATTTTATAACTGTGATCACTCACCTCTCTCAAGCTATAAGTGGTAACACAAGTCATGTTGAACTTATGAATTTACTAAGGAGGGAGAAAAATTCCAATGAATATTTTATACAACAATGTCCTCCCTCCTTCTATTTGACTTTTGATCCACTGGTTGATGAGAAATAAATCAATGTGATGGAAAATAGATTTTCCATTATTTAGGGACCAACGATGAAAAATTTGTCCCAACCATTTGTAATTTATCAGGTGAAGTGGATCAATGGTGGAATATTATTAAGAATATGAGGAAAGAGGATAACATCAACTCCATGAAGTGGGATGAGTTTAAGAGGATATTTTTTAGTAAGCACTTACCTTATATTTTACATAAAAAATGAAGAAGGAATCCCTTGAGGTCAAATAGAAGGGTGGTAAATCCATTGGTACCCATGAAGAAAATTTCATAAAATTTTGAAGGTATACTTATGGTTTAATCACCATATATGAAAGAAAAATTGATCTATTATTTAGTGGTTTTAAACCACATATTTAAAAGGCATTAGATATAAGAGAATTTGGAATATATGAAGAGATTGTTTGATGTACACTCAAACTGATAATGGAATATGGAAACCCTCATGGTTCTTGTGATAATAAAATGAATATGAAGTTTCATGAAATATTTAGTGGAATGTCAAATGGAGGGAAGAAAACATTAAAAAACTCATTGTAACAACCCGAGATTTTATAAGATATATTCATTTTAATTTCTTTCATATCTTCTGTTGTATGCTACACCAAGATTATCTTGCGCTATACGCAACACAGTATTAGCTTGCAGTATACGCAACACTAATCTTGGATCGTTTTACACACAATTTCATGTTTGTTTTATAGTATTTATTTTAAGAAAAATTGAGTATATATATATATATTCAATGTATTTTTTTATACGCAACAAAAAAGGAGTCGTGCACTACACGCAACCCTGACTTGGCTTGCATTACACGCAATCACGACCTTCCTCGATAGCGTGTGTTGTACGCAATACCAGGTTTCACTAAACAACGATATATTGTTATAATATTATTATGGAATAGACATTATGAATAGTATTAACTAAATTTTGAATTTTATAACATTATTATTCATCTTACATATTTTCTAGAACATGGTATGAGAACTAAATAATTTTTTCAGGTAAAATAAGTATTTTTTCAAAAAATGCAGTTTTGCTGCCTTTTGATGGAGCACCCACTTTAAATATAGTTTTTGAAATGTATATAAGTTCAATTTGACAAAATAAAATTCTTATTTGGAATCAGGATATAAAAATTTACTTTGGATAAATATTTGATATTTTTCTGATAACTTTCATATTTTGATGAATAGTAAAAACACGCTATATTTTAATTAAAAACAACTTATTTCATCGCAATAATTTATATGATTAGATTATCTTTTTAATTGGTTTTAAAGTGTAATTAGAATATATTTTTACCATTTAATCCAATGTTGGTCATTGGAATTAATTTCACTTTGAAATTGGATATAAACAAGTATCAATCTTTTGATAGTTATTGTTTCTTAAAAAACACGCTATTTGTTTTGATAACGGGAATTAATTTTAAATTTAATTAATGCCACTTATATGTTTTGAATTTTGAAAAATAGACATCAATTTTTAATTCGGAATATCAAATAATTCTTAGGCTGAAGTTTTGGTATTTTTCTGAAAAACTGCAATTTTCGATGAATAGTGAAACCACTTAGTGGTAGTTAAAAAACTGACTTTTTCATTTAAATGAAATTTTACCACTTCTGTGAATTGAATTTCAAAAATACGAGAGACATGGTTAATATAAAGGACTAAAATGTGGTTCAATGAGATGAAAATAATTTTTGGTGAATAGTAACTTTTTACTTTTTTTTACCACGGTTAAAAGTAAATAGGGTAATTAAGGGTAAAAATGTTATTATTATTACCCTAAAACATGTCCTAATTCTATTGTATAAGTTTAATTCGACCAAAAACAACCTTAGGAATAAAATATGACCATTTAGGTCCACTTGGATTAGATTAGGACATTTATTATTAATTTATTTAAAGAAGGGTTAAAATGGTTAAAATCAACGTTTTAAAACTAAAACATTTTTAATATTGGGTTATAAATAAGATAAATTCGACTATAATTATTAATTATAAAGATAAAAATATTTCCTACATAATGGTATTTTATTTTTAATTTTTAGACATTAAATATTTTAATTTTTGTATGACACAATGATGATGTAGTAATTATCTTATTAATGAAATATTGACATAATTGATGTTATAAATACCCAAATAAATGTAATTTGAGACTTTTTATGAATTTCAATAATTTTATAGGTTAATATGACATGTTAGTTTTTATTTAATTAACTTTTTTAGAACTAATAATTCTGTTATGATTTTCACAAAAATCAATTACCAAATAGTGTCAAAATTGACATAAAATAGTTTTTAAAACAAATATTATATTATTAATTTTTATTTTATTCCTAAAAATATACGGTTTGGCCAAATGAATTAGATAAGGTTATATATATTAATAATAAACAACTTGGGGTTCTTTTGGCTTGTTATAGTAAGTTTATTAACCTTATAGTGTAAGAAAACAAGAAGACACAGTAAAAGTAAAATTATTTAACTTAAGGTTAAATCTAAATGATAAGGTTAAAATAGATACCTAAACTTGTATAAATTCTATTAGATTAGAGTATTTAGACCCATAACCACCTTATCTTCTAAATAAATCAATTTTTAGCTATTGAAAACCGAATATGACTTTATAATAAAATAATATTTTTGGTTTTTCCAAAGGTGCCCCTCTCCTCCCTTATAAAAGTGCACCTCCTCCCTCTCTTCCTCACCCCACTATGAGCCTTCAAGCTTGGCCAAACCCGGCCAAATTATCTTCTCCACTTCCTTATAAACATCCTAGAGGTCCTGGTCTTCTTCAAAGACCAATTTTAGTGCCCTAAAAGGAGGTCTCAAAGAGGCGCTTCAAAGAAGAGGTAATGTCCGTTACCGATTCTTTCAACTTTATTTCTTCTTCAACTTCTTCTTATTTAGTTGTTTCATTATGAAGTAATAACATCAGTATCACTAATATACTTATATTTTATTATAAGTATTAAACAACCCTATTTCACCTTCTATCCATCCTACGGAAAACAAAATCACCGCGCGTGCGTACGTACGGAATACCGTCTCCACGCCGTGGTGTAATCTGTTTTTCCACCAACACCTTACATGGATGTGTGTAATGGTGTAAAGAATTACTATATATGGTTATTATAACATCATACTTATTCTGATATATTATACCATCCACTCCAATTCTATTCAATAATTATGGGAACGATATCATCGCTTGTGCGTACGTACGGACTACCGTCTCCACGACGCGATGAGATTCATTCTCCATGTTAACCATACATGAATGATTATAAAGTTTATATAATGAATAATAATGAAATATATGACATAATAATGCTACTGGATTTATGTATATATATATGTATGTCATCTATTTAGTTTCATTCAATTCAATAAGGAAACTAAAATAACGTTCATGCGTACGTATGGCCTACCGTCTCCATGAACGGTATATTTCATTCCTCTTATCGATCTATAATATATATGTATATTATGAATATATATTATATAAAAATCATTTTTTAAATTCTGGAATTATTTAAATTGGGATATAAGCAATAATGTCAAGAACGACAAGTCGAAACACATACGATAAATGAAATGATTTTACCCAAAATGCTACTTTAACATGGAATTTACAAAAGAACGGGTAATATAAAGTCATAAGTGAACCATATATGATATAATAACAATGAATATGATTCTGTAATAAGTCAATGACATTATTTAAATCATTATAAAGGAGGTTCGTACATGTACAAAGCTTATCAGACCTAAGGTAAGGGATACCTTTTCCAATCTCATTCTTATCTAAGATTGTTTATTCGTAAGTATTTACTGGGTTTTTTGGTCTCATCCACGTCAATGTTTCCTAAAAATGGTTTCATGTATGTTTAATGTCCTTTTTACCCATTTTTTACTTTTACTACATGGTATGTATGGAATCTTTCTTTTACGAGGTACTTTTTGACTTTTCCGGCAAAAGTACGAGAAGAATGTTTTTTTAACTTATACAGCACGAACGAATTTTTACTGTTTTATAAAGCCTTATTTTCATGAAGATTCCTCCAAAATATTTCATGACTATTTTCAACAAAATCATTTTCTTTTAAAATTGGATGACATTTTGTGAAAAGAAAATGATTTTGAAGAAGAAAGGATATTTTCCTCAAGAATTCATTTCAAGTGTTTTATCAAAACCATTTTTCATCTAAGATGACATTATTTCATATGTGTATGTTTCAAGTATCATGTCTCTATGATTTACATGGTTTCAATTTCCTTATTATGAAATTATATCCATTTCTTTTTTATGGATTATGTGATGATGGGATGATGTTTATGAAACCTATTTTATTCGTTGGGTTATTATGAATGATGTATGTTTATTTTGTGGCACAAGTAAGAATGATTTCATTATGAGATGGGTGGGACCTATATCTCCCTCCAATGCATTGGGTAAAGATTTATATCTCATGAGATAGACATGGATGGAATGGTAAGTTAATCCAGTTCAGTATTACAGGACTGGAACGAGGAGTGGACTCGATTCAGAAAGGGGACTTTGTCCACTAAGATGGTCTTGGCAGCAATGCCTTGGCTACTATGTTTGCCCTTACTGAGCATTTGAGCTCACCCTTTTTATGTTTTCTTTTCCCCAGTATATAAGTAAAGGTTTTAGGTAAAAAAAAGGGCAGATCTTTATGGGATATGTTGAGGATCTTTCACCAAGATTATCAGATTATGTTCCCAGTTTCCAAAGGCACTAAACTATTTGGAGCCTTTGGTTTCTATTTTTGTTATGTATTAAGTATTCCGAAAAAGTAATGTAATGTCCATGTACGTCAAGATTCGGGTCTCTACAGTTGGTATCAGAGGAAAGGTTTAGTTAACCTTTGGAAACTAGGATGCGAAAACTTTAGTGAGATCCATGGAGATATTTCTAAGGTGTGTCTAGGGATGTCCCTAAGGTTAAGTATAAGTATAGGTTATAGTCCTAGAATTATGGTAACGCTATTATATTAAACCTAAAATGTTAGATATTGAAGTTACTCCCCCTTGATTATGATTTTTGTCTCTCACACTATTCTTTTTGGGTTTTAGAAAATGGCTGGAAACAAGATGATTCACGATAATGGAGGATATGATAGACAATGGAATGATATTCTTAATGAGAAACCAAATGAAATGGGATTTGGAAGTCCAAGCATCATTATTATGCCGAATCAGCAATCTCATAATATAATCAATAAACTCAAATTTGGTAAGTTTCCTGACTCAACTAATAAGAGAAAGATGGAGTTTCATGATGATCATAGAGGAAATAAAGTTCAATTTCCCCTATGTAAATCATGTGGGAAGAGGCATCAAGGAGAATGTTTTAAAGGAACTGGAAGATGCTTTGGGTGTGGAAAAGAAGGACACAAAGCCAGTAAGTGTAAAGGAAAAGGTTCAGTTAACACCATGGATGAGGATAATGGTATTTCTATGACATCAACAATGGTTAAATGTTTTAAATGTGGAATGTACGAGCATTATGCAAACCAATTCCCTAAGGGAAAGTATCATGAAGAGAATCAGTATGGTCGTATGATTAGTATTTATGTTGATGATGATGAAGAGACTACAAATGATATGTGAGATGAAATAATTATTGAAGCTCGGTCAATGGTTTAAGAAGGTAGTGGAATGATTGCATGTTTATCAAGTGTAATGTTGTATAAGTAATCTCATGGTACTATGGAATAAAGAGACATCTAAGGATTGTTACACTGTTGTATTTCCTTAAGTTTTGAAAGTATATGATGAATGGTACCAGTGACCATGAAAGGTTTTTTAGATATTTTTGGAAAGTAGATGATATGCACATAATGAAGGGATAAGGAGAAAATTAAATGTTTGATAGTATTCATGAGCTCATGACTGATATAAGGAGAAGGTCATATCATGGTTTGAGTATATAGATTTTTTGGATTTTGGTATGTGGAAAGAGTTAACTTTTGATAGAATTCATGTTTTCACTAAGGTTTAATGGGTATTCATTTTTCAAGAGAATACATGATTAAGGTATTCACATGATTGGAATGTGACCAACAAGATATATGGGGGATAAATGATGGTATTCACATGCTTGGTTGATGACATTTCAAGTAATCGTTTTCTTTATACTATGAGATTGGACATATGTATTTTGGATAAGCCTAAAGATTGGAATGAATTATGTTGGACATAAGTTAGTATTGTTTAAGGCTAGATTTTTTTCGATATTATTTATAATGTAGTTTTAGAAAAAGGACAACCCGCAGGACGGGCGACAACCCATCGCGTCGGACAAGGTTATGGGAATCGAACCAACAACTGAAGTGCGACATGCCTTTATCGCCTACCACTAGCCTACAAGAAGTCCCTGTTTAGTTGAAACCAGTTTTATTATATTAAGCAGTATGATATATGAAGTATAAGTACATTTTAGGAACCATATATGATTAATCTCACTTTAGATGGACTTATGTATTTTTGATAACTTTTCTAACCTTTTGTTTGAGACAGATGGAATGACCCACCATTCTATCACATGATCTTCTAACACTTCACGAATGACAAATTCAACTTCATTTCTTTAAGAGATGAAGTGGAAATTGTCCAAAGAACGACCAACGGTGAGACTGTATCAAAATCATGAAAGTATTTCTTCTAATTCCAATTTCATCAACTTTAGGGAAATGATCTTGAAAACCAAAATTTTTTTCCTAGTTCCCTTATATCCAATGAATCAGATGGTACCTTAGATCATCACAAATCTATGGCTTTGTGATTGATGGATTTTTCATATCCATGTTCTCTACCACTCTCCATCAGAACTTGATGGTTAGATTTTTCTTCCATATCCATATTTTCACCTATTTTCTCCTATGTGTAAACCAAGTGTTTAGTTAATTTCGGTAACCTTTACGTTTCATACTTTAGTTTTTAAAATTAAGTTTTAGTATTCCTTTTTACGATGTGGGTTTCTATGAATAGTAAACGATTTATAACCCCGACGAATTTCGAGGGAGAAATTCATTTTAAGGGGGGTAGAATGTAACAACCTGAGATTTTATAAGATATATTCATTTTAATTTCTTTCATATATTCTGTTGTACGTTACACCAAGATTATCTTGCGCTATACACAACACCGTATTAGCTTGTAGTATACGCAACACTAATCTTGGATCGTGTTACACATAATTTCATGTTTGTTTGATAGTAGTTATTCTACGAAACATTGATTATATATATATATATATTCAATGTATTTTTTTATACGCAACAACAAAGGAGTCATGCACTACACGCAACCCTGACTTGGCTTGCATTACACACAATCACGACCTTCCTCGATAGCGTGTGTTGTACGCAATACCAGGTTTCACTAAACAATGATATATTGTTATAATATTATTATGGACTAGCCATTATGAATAGTATTAACTACATTTTGAATTTTATAACATTATTATTCATCTTACATATTTTCTAGAACATGGTATGAGAACTAAATAAATTTTTCGGGTAAAATAAGTATTTTTCAAAAAATGCAGTTTTGCCGCCTTTTGATGGAGCAACCACTTTAAATGTAGTTTTTGAAATTTTTATACGTTCAATTTGACAAAATACAATTCTTATTTGGAATCAGGATATAAAAATTTACTTTGGATAAAATTTTGATATTTTTCTGATAACTTTCATATTTTGATGAATAGTAAAAACACGCTATATTTTAATTAAAAACAACTTATTTCATCGCAATAATTTATATGATTAGATTATATTTTTAATTGGGTTTAAAGTGTAATTAGAATATATTTTTACCAATTAATCCAATGTTGGTCATTGGAATTAATTTCACTTTGAAATTGGATATAAACAAGTATCAGTCTTTTGATAGTTATTGTTTCTTAAAAAACACGCTATTTGTTTTGATAACGGGAATTAATTTTAAAATTAATTAATGCCACTTCTATTTTTTGAATTTTGAAACATAGACATAAATTTTGAATTAGGAATATCAAATAATTCTTAGGCTGAATGTTTGGTATTTTTCTGAAAAACTGTAATTTTCGATGAATAGTGAAACCACTTAGTGGTTGTAGAGACCCGTATCCTGACGTACATGGACATTACATTACATTTGCGGAATACTTAGTACATAACAAAAACACACACTAAAGGATCGTAATAGTTTAGTGTCTTTGGAAACTCGGAACGTAATCTTCTAATCATGGTGAAAGTTCTTCAATATCTCCCATAAAGGTCATCCCTTTTTTTACCTAAAACCTTTCTTTATATCCTGGGGAAAAGAAAACATAAAAGGGTGAGCTCAAATGCTCAGCAAGGGCAATAAAGGAAATAAAAATCATATCATATCTTTTTGAAAATCATAACCTGCAAAAGAGATCATAAAATCTTAATAAATCATAGAAGTGAAAATGAGATCCCCATAATCATAACATGAAACTTGAAACTTTGTGGCATGCACACATAATCATGGAAAATCATTTCTTGTTAGTCATGACTCATTGCCAAGACTATCTTAGTGGACAAAGTCCCTTTCTGAATCGAGTAACCCTCGTTTCAGTCCTGTTTCACTGAACCGGTATAACCTACCATTCCAGCCATGTCTATCTCATGAGATATAAAATCATTACCCAATGCATTGGAGGGAGATATAGGTCCCACCCATCTTATAATGAATCCTTTCTTATGTGTGCCACATAATCATAAAACATACATCATCGCATAACAAAAATGGGATTCTTGAAACATCATGACATCATAAATCAATTCATATATGATAAAGGAATTCATAAACATAATTCCATCACAACATAGTCAAACCAATGTAAAAATATGGATAGAAACAGAACCCTTTATTATCTTAGATGGAAAATAATTTTGATAAAACACTTGAATTGAATTCTTGAGGAAAATATCCTTTCTTCTTCAAAAACATTTTTCCTTTCATAACATGTCATACAAATTTAAAATAAAAGAAGTTGATTAAAAATAAACTTGAAAACTTGTAAAGGAATCTTCTTTGAAGTAATGTTTTAAAAATCTATTCATGCCGTATAAGTTAAAAAAAAACATTCTTCGTACTTTTGTCGGAAAAGTCAAAAAGTACCTCGTACGGAAAAACAACAAAAGATTCCTTTCATATTCTTTACTAAAAACTCACCTAAGGGTAAAATTGGATTTAAACTATTTCAAGTGGATGGAAACAATATTACATATTTAGGGAACATGGATGTGGATGATAAAATACACCCCAGTAAATATTTACGAATAAACAATCTCGGATAAAAATGAGATTGTGATATTTCCCTTACCTTAGGTCCGACTTGCTTTGTAAGTGTCCGAACCTCCTGTATAATGATTTAAATCATGTTATTGACTTATTACAGAATCATATTCATTGTTATGATATCATATATGGTTCACTTATGACATTATATTACCCGTTCTTTTGTAAATTCCATGTTAAAGAAGCATTTTGGGTAAAATCGTTTCATTTATCGTAGGTGTTTTGACTTGTTTGTTCTTGACATAATTATTACTTATATCATGATTTACTTACTTCCAGAATATAAAATATGATTTATATATCATATATATTCAGTATATATATATATAATAGGTAGATAAATAAAATGAAAAACACCGTTCATGGAGACGGTAGTCCGTACGTACGCATGAACGCTGTTTTTCTTTCCTTATTGTCTTGAAATGGAAGTAAGTAGATGACATACATATGTATATATATAAATAAATCCAGTAGCTTTATAATTTCATATATTTCATTATTATGTCTTATATATACATTATAATCATTCTTAAATGGTTAACATGGAGAATGAATCTCATCGCGTCGTGGAGACGGTAGTCCGTACGTACGCACGAGCGATGATATCATTTCTATAAATATTGAATTGAATTGGAGTGGATTATACAATATATCAGAATCAATATGATGTTGTAATAACTATGTATAGTTATTCTTTACACCATTATACCCATCCATGTAAGGTGGTGGTGGAAAATAGATTACACCACGGCGTGGAGACGGTATTCCGTACGTACGCACGCGCGGTGATTTCTTTTTCCGTAGGATGGAGAGATGGTGAAATAGGGTTGTTTCATACTTATAATAACATATCAGTATATGAGTGATACTGATGTTATTACTTCATAATGAAACAACCTAAGAAGAAGGAGTGGAAGAAGAAATAAAGATGAAAGAATTGGTAACGGTAATTACCTCTTCTTTGAAGTGCCTCTTTGAGACCTCCTCTTAGGGCACTAGAATTGGTCTTTGAGGAAGAAAAGAACCTCTAGGATGTTGCTAGGGAAGTGGAGAAGAGATTTTGGCAGGGGTTGGCCGAGCTTGAGTGCTCAAATTGGTGTGAGGAGGAGGGGGAGGAGGTGTCCTTTTATAGGGGAGGAGAGGGGCACCTTAGGAATATCTCAAAATATTATTTTATATTAAAGTCAAAATCGGTTTATAATGGTTCCAAAGGGTATTATTTCGAAGCTAAAGTGGGGATGGGTCGAAATCCTATCAACCAATAGAATTTAGACAAGTTTAGGATATTATTTTAACCTTATCAATTAGATTTAACTCTAAGTTAAATAATTTAACTTTTACCATGTCTTTTTGTTTTCTTTCACTATATGGTTAATACACTTACTATAACATGCCAAACGAACCCCAAATTGTTTATTATTAATATATATATCCTTATCTAAGTCATTTGGCCGAACCTTAGATTTTTAGGAATAAAATAACAATTAATAATATAATATTTGATTTAAAAACTATTTTGTGTCAATTTTGACACTATTTGATATATGATTTTTGTAAAAGTCATAACAGAATTAAATGTTCGAACCAAGTTGATTAAATCAACATTAATATATCATAGTAACCTAGAAAATTAGTGGAATTCATAAAAAATCTCAAATTACATTTATTTTGGTGTTTATAACATCAATTATGTCAATATTTCATTAATAAGATAATTACTGCATCATCGTTGTGTCATAAATAAATTAAATTATTTGATGTCTAAAAATTACAAATAAAATACCATCATGTAGGAAATATTTTTAGCTTTCTAATGAATATTTACAATCGAATTTATCCTATGCATAACCCCATATTAAAAATGATTTACTTATTAAACTTTGATTTTAACTATTTTAACCTTTCTTTAAATAAATTAATAATAAATGTCCTAATCTAATCCATGTGGGCCTAAATGGTCATATTTTATTCCTAAGTTTGTTTTTGGTCGAATTACACTTGTCCAATAGAATTAGTACATGTGTTAGGGTAATAGTAATATCATATTTACCCTTAGTTACCCTATTTACTATTAACCGCGGTAAAAAAAGTAAAAAGTTACTATTCACCAAAAAATTATTTTCATCTCATTGAACCAAATTTTAGTCCTTGATATTAACCGTGTCTCTCGGATTTTCGAAATTCCATTCACAGAAGCGGCAAAATTTCATTTTATGAAAAATTCGGTTTTTTTTAACTACCACTTAGTAGTTTCACTATTCATCAAAAATTGATGTTTTTCAGAACAATGCCAAAATTTCATCCTAAGCTATATTTCATATTCCGAATTCAAAAATGAAATCTATTTTACCAAATTCATAACATAGAAGTTGCATTAATTAATTTTATAATTAAATCCCGCTGTTAAAATAAATAGCGTGTTTTTAGGAAACAATATATATCAAAAGATTGACACTTGATTGTGTCTGGTTTAAATGTGAAATTACAACCAATGACCAACATTGTATTAAATTGTAAAAATATATTCTAAATATACTTTAAAACCACTCAAATTAATAATTTATCACTATTAATTATTTCGATTAAAAAAGTTGTTTTTAATTATAATTTAGTAATTTTCACTATTCATCAGAATATGAAAGTTATCCGAAAAGTACCAAAATTTCACCTTAGGCTAAATTCGATACTCCGAATCCAAGAATGAAGTTCATTTTGAAAAATAAGATTTACAGAATTTTAAAAAGTGGTTATTACTATTCATAACGGCTAGTTTTAATAATATTTTAATAGCACATCGTTGTTTGGTGAAACTCGGTATTGCGTATTACACACGCTATCGAGGAAGGTCGCGATTGCGTGTAATGCAAGGCAAGACAAGGATGCGTGTTGTGCAAGCTCCTTTTGGTGTAGCGTACAACACAAGACATTAATAAAATTAAAAAGAATATTTTTTTATAAAATCTTGGGCTGTTACATTCTACCCCCCTTAAAATGAATTTCGCCCTCAAAATTCGTCGGGGTTATAAATGGTTTACTATTCGAAAGTTTCTTTAATAGAAACCCACATCGTAAAAAGGAATACCAAAACTTGGCTTTAAAAACTAAAGTATGAAATGTAACGATTACCCAAATAAATTAATCACTGGGTTTCCACATAGGTGAAAATATGGATATGGAAGAGAAATCTAACCATCATGTTCTGATGGAGAGTGGTAGAGAACATGGCTATGGAAAAGCCAGTAATCACAAATCCATAAATTTGTGACGATCTAAGGTACCATCTGATTCATCAAGTATAAGAGAACTAGGACAACATTTTTGGTTTTCAAGATCATTTCCCTAAAGTTAAAGAATTTGAATTAGAATACTTACTTTATTTTGGTACAATCTCACTGTTGTTCGTGTCATTAACAATTTCTACTTCATCTCTTAAATAAATGAAGTTGAATTTGTTATTCGTGAAGTGTTAGCAGATCATGTGATAGAATGACGGGTCATTCCATCTATCTCAAAAGGTTAGCAAAATTTATATACATAAGTCGATCTATAGTGGGATTAATCATATATGGTTCCTAAAATGGGCTTATACTTCATATATTATACTGCTTAATATAATAAAACTAGTTTCTAATAAACAGGGACTTCCTGTAGGCCAGTGGTAGGCGATAAAGGCCAGTCGCACTTCGGTTGTGGGTTCGATTCCTACAGCCTTGTACGAAGCGATGGGCTGTTGCCCGTCCTGCAGGTTGTCCTTTTTCTAAAACTACGTTACTATAACATCCCATCAATAATATCGAAAATCTTCTATCCTTAAACAATACTAACTTATGTCCAACATAATCCAGTCTAATCTTTAGGCTTATACATAATACTGCAGTCCACTCTCATAATATAGTGACAACGATTACCAGAGATTTAATACCATCGTTGATCCTCATATATCATAAGATATATCTTGTTGGTCACATTCCAAACATTCAAAGGCCTTAATCTTGTACTCTATTGAATACCCATTGAACCTTATTGAAAACATGAATTCTATTAAAAGTTAACTCTTTCCACATAACCCTCAAAATTCTATATACTCAAACCATGATATCACTTAGTCCTTATATCAATCATGAGCTCATGAATACTATTAAACATTTCATTATGCGCATATCATCTTATTTCCAAAAAAATATCTCAATCACTTTGAATACTATATCAATAAATATTGCAATACTCAATGATACAACATTATTTTGGAATCCCATTACATAAACACTTAATCATTCCACCACATCGTTGTCATATCCAACATTTCCAATAGTGATCGCATGTGATTTCCCTTTGTCCTTTGCCTTCAGTGGTTGCTCACGTTGATCATCACTAACCCTTGGATTAGGGCAATTATTAGCATAATGCCCCATTTCCTTGCACTTGAAGCATTGAAGTGTTGGTGGTGCGTTCTCTGCAGTGTTCGCTTTATTCACATCATTAGAAACCCTTTTTCCATTACTTCGACACTCAGCTGCTCGATGACCTTCTTTTCCACACTTAAAACATTTTCTAGTCCCTTTAAGACAATCTCCACCATGCTTCTTTCCACACTTTGTGCATAAGGAAACATTCATCTTCTTTTCACCATTATTCTGAGATTTCTCCTTGAACTCCATCTTTCGTTTCTTGTCAAAACCATGAGATGGATATGTAACACCAACTTCCATTTCTACCTTGATAGCACAACGCACAATTTCTTCATAGCTACTGAAGTCTCTTATAGCTAATGCCCTTCGAAGACTTGGTTTTAAGCCACTGAAAAATCGATCAACTTTACTTTCAGGTTGGATGATAATACCAGAAGCATACCTTGCAAGTCTTGTAAAATTTGCTTCATAGGTACCAACAGATTCATCGTCCCTTTGCTTCAGTTCAAGAAACTCTTTCTCCATCTTTGTTCGAAGAATACGAGGGAAGTACTTACTGAAAAACAAGTTCTTGAACTCGTCCCATTCCATGGACTCAATTTCATCTCTTGGCCTCGTATTCTTGATAAGATTCCACCATTGATCAGCTTCACCTTCCAAACGATATACTGCTAAGATGACTTTATCATGTTCAGAACATTGAAGAACTGAAAATATCTTTTCAGTAGTACTGATCCATTGTTCAGCCACAAGTGGATCAGAAGACCCACTGAAAGAAGGTGGACGTTGCCTCATGAAGGACTCAATAGAATATTGTTCCCTTCTATGCTCATTTGGAAGTCCAGAATGATTCATAGCTTGTGTAAGTATAGCAATAAGATTTTGCACTCCATCTCCCATAACATTTGTTTGTTCAGGAGGGCAATCATTGCATTGTCCATTGCATTGATCAACACGGTTCCTTCGGGTTCCAGCCATCGTCTAAAACCCAAAAAGAATAGTGTGAGAGGAAAAAATCATGCTAGGGAAAACAACATAATAAAGGGGGAGTACCTTCAATATCCAACATCTTAGGTTTAATTCTATGATCGTTAGCGTAATTCTATTACTATAACCTATACGTATACTTATCCCTAGGGACATCCCTAGACATACCTTAGAAATATCTCTAGGGATCTCACTAACATTTTCGCATCCTAGTTTCCAAAGGTTGACTAAACCTTTCCTCTGATACCAACTGTAGAGACCCGTATCCTGACGTACATGGACATTACATTACATTTGCGGAATACTTAGTACATAACAAAAACACACACTAAAGGATCGTAATAGTTTAGTGTCTTTGGAAACTCGGAACGTAATCTTCTAATCATGGTGAAAGTTCTTCAATATCTCCCATAAAGGTCATCCCTTTTTTTACCTAAAACCTTTCTTTATATCCTGGGGAAAAGAAAACATAAAAGGGTGAGCTCAAATGCTCAGCAAGGGCAATAAAGGAAATAAAAATCATATCATATCTTTTTGAAAATCATAACCTGCAAAAGAGATCATAAAATCTTAATAAATCATAGAAGTGAAAATGAGATCCCCATAATCATAACATGAAACTTGAAACTTTGTGGCATGCACACATAATCATGGAAAATCATTTCTTGTTAGTCATGACTCATTGCCAAGACTATCTTAGTGGACAAAGTCCCTTTCTGAATCGAGTAACCCTCGTTTCAGTCCTGTTTCACTGAACCGGTATAACCTACCATTCCAGCCATGTCTATCTCATGAGATATAAAATCATTACCCAATGCATTGGAGGGAGATATAGGTCCCACCCATCTTATAATGAATCCTTTCTTATGTGTGCCACATAATCATAAAACATACATCATCGCATAACAAAAATGGGATTCTTGAAACATCATGACATCATAAATCAATTCATATATGATAAAGGAATTCATAAACATAATTCCATCACAACATAGTCAAACCAATGTAAAAATATGGATAGAAACAGAACCCTTTATTATCTTAGATGGAAAATAATTTTGATAAAACACTTGAATTGAATTCTTGAGGAAAATATCCTTTCTTCTTCAAAAACATTTTTCCTTTCATAACATGTCATACAAATTTAAAATAAAAGAAGTTGATTAAAAATAAACTTGAAAACTTGTAAAGGAATCTTCTTTGAAGTAATGTTTTAAAAATCTATTCATGCCGTATAAGTTAAAAAAAAACATTCTTCGTACTTTTGTCGGAAAAGTCAAAAAGTACCTCGTACGGAAAAACAACAAAAGATTCCTTTCATATTCTTTACTAAAAACTCACCTAAGGGTAAAATTGGATTTAAACTATTTCAAGTGGATGGAAACAATATTACATATTTAGGGAACATGGATGTGGATGATAAAATACACCCCAGTAAATATTTACGAATAAACAATCTCGGATAAAAATGAGATTGTGATATTTCCCTTACCTTAGGTCCGACTTGCTTTGTAAGTGTCCGAACCTCCTGTATAATGATTTAAATCATGTTATTGACTTATTACAGAATCATATTCATTGTTATGATATCATATATGGTTCACTTATGACATTATATTACCCGTTCTTTTGTAAATTCCATGTTAAAGAAGCGTTTTGGGTAAAATCGTTTCATTTATCGTAGGTGTTTTGACTTGTTTGTTCTTGACATAATTATTACTTATATCATGATTTACTTACTTCCAGAATATAAAATATGATTTATATATCATATATATTCAGTATATATATATATAATAGGTAGATAAATAAAATGAAAAACACCGTTCATGGAGACGGTAGTCCGTACGTACGCATGAACGCTGTTTTTCTTTCCTTATTGTCTTGAAATGGAAGTAAGTAGATGACATACATATGTATATATATAAATAAATCCAGTAGCTTTATAATTTCATATATTTCATTATTATGTCTTATATATACATTATAATCATTCTTAAATGGTTAACATGGAGAATGAATCTCATCGCGTCGTGGAGACGGTAGTCCGTACGTACGCACGAGCGATGATATCATTTCTATAAATATTGAATTGAATTGGAGTGGATTATACAATATATCAGAATCAATATGATGTTGTAATAACTATGTATAGTTATTCTTTACACCATTATACCCATCCATGTAAGGTGGTGGTGGAAAATAGATTACACCACGGCGTGGAGACGGTATTCCGTACGTACGCACGCGCGGTGATTTCTTTTTCCGTAGGATGGAGAGATGGTGAAATAGGGTTGTTTCATACTTATAATAACATATCAGTATATGAGTGATACTGATGTTATTACTTCATAATGAAACAACCTAAGAAGAAGGAGTGGAAGAAGAAATAAAGATGAAAGAATTGGTAACGGTAATTACCTCTTCTTTGAAGTGCCTCTTTGAGACCTCCTCTTAGGGCACTAGAATTGGTCTTTGAGGAAGAAAAGAACCTCTAGGATGTTGCTAGGGAAGTGGAGAAGAGATTTTGGCAGGGGTTGGCCGAGCTTGAGTGCTCAAATTGGTGTGAGGAGGAGGGGGAGGAGGTGTCCTTTTATAGGGGAGGAGAGGGGCACCTTAGGAATATCTCAAAATATTATTTTATATTAAAGTCAAAATCGGTTTATAATGGTTCCAAAGGGTATTATTTCGAAGCTAAAGTGGGGATGGGTCGAAATCCTATCAACCAATAGAATTTAGACAAGTTTAGGATATTATTTTAACCTTATCAATTAGATTTAACTCTAAGTTAAATAATTTAACTTTTACCATGTCTTTTTGTTTTCTTTCACTATATGGTTAATACACTTACTATAACATGCCAAACGAACCCCAAATTGTTTATTATTAATATATATATCCTTATCTAAGTCATTTGGCCGAACCTTAGATTTTTAGGAATAAAATAACAATTAATAATATAATATTTGATTTAAAAACTATTTTGTGTCAATTTTGACACTATTTGATATATGATTTTTGTAAAAGTCATAACAGAATTAAATGTTCGAACCAAGTTGATTAAATCAACATTAATATATCATAGTAACCTAGAAAATTAGTGGAATTCATAAAAAATCTCAAATTACATTTATTTTGGTGTTTATAACATCAATTATGTCAATATTTCATTAATAAGATAATTACTGCATCATCGTTGTGTCATAAATAAATTAAATTATTTGATGTCTAAAAATTACAAATAAAATACCATCATGTAGGAAATATTTTTAGCTTTCTAATGAATATTTACAATCGAATTTATCCTATGCATAACCCCATATTAAAAATGATTTACTTATTAAACTTTGATTTTAACTATTTTAACCTTTCTTTAAATAAATTAATAATAAATGTCCTAATCTAATCCATGTGGGCCTAAATGGTCATATTTTATTCCTAAGTTTGTTTTTGGTCGAATTACACTTGTCCAATAGAATTAGTACATGTGTTAGGGTAATAGTAATATCATATTTACCCTTAGTTACCCTATTTACTATTAACCGCGGTAAAAAAAGTAAAAAGTTACTATTCACCAAAAAATTATTTTCATCTCATTGAACCAAATTTTAGTCCTTGATATTAACCGTGTCTCTCGGATTTTCGAAATTCCATTCACAGAAGCGGCAAAATTTCATTTTATGAAAAATTCGGTTTTTTTTAACTACCACTTAGTAGTTTCACTATTCATCAAAAATTGATGTTTTTCAGAACAATGCCAAAATTTCATCCTAAGCTATATTTCATATTCCGAATTCAAAAATGAAATCTATTTTACCAAATTCATAACATAGAAGTTGCATTAATTAATTTTATAATTAAATCCCGCTGTTAAAATAAATAGCGTGTTTTTAGGAAACAATATATATCAAAAGATTGACACTTGATTGTGTCTGGTTTAAATGTGAAATTACAACCAATGACCAACATTGTATTAAATTGTAAAAATATATTCTAAATATACTTTAAAACCACTCAAATTAATAATTTATCACTATTAATTATTTCGATTAAAAAAGTTGTTTTTAATTATAATTTAGTAATTTTCACTATTCATCAGAATATGAAAGTTATCCGAAAAGTACCAAAATTTCACCTTAGGCTAAATTCGATACTCCGAATCCAAGAATGAAGTTCATTTTGAAAAATAAGATTTACAGAATTTTAAAAAGTGGTTATTACTATTCATAACGGCTAGTTTTAATAATATTTTAATAGCACATCGTTGTTTGGTGAAACTCGGTATTGCGTATTACACACGCTATCGAGGAAGGTCGCGATTGCGTGTAATGCAAGGCAAGACAAGGATGCGTGTTGTGCAAGCTCCTTTTGGTGTAGCGTACAACACAAGACATTAATAAAATTAAAAAGAATATTTTTTTATAAAATCTTGGGCTGTTACATTCTACCCCCCTTAAAATGAATTTCGCCCTCAAAATTCGTCGGGGTTATAAATGGTTTACTATTCGAAAGTTTCTTTAATAGAAACCCACATCGTAAAAAGGAATACCAAAACTTGGCTTTAAAAACTAAAGTATGAAATGTAACGATTACCCAAATAAATTAATCACTGGGTTTCCACATAGGTGAAAATATGGATATGGAAGAGAAATCTAACCATCATGTTCTGATGGAGAGTGGTAGAGAACATGGCTATGGAAAAGCCAGTAATCACAAATCCATAAATTTGTGACGATCTAAGGTACCATCTGATTCATCAAGTATAAGAGAACTAGGACAACATTTTTGGTTTTCAAGATCATTTCCCTAAAGTTAAAGAATTTGAATTAGAATACTTACTTTATTTTGGTACAATCTCACTGTTGTTCGTGTCATTAACAATTTCTACTTCATCTCTTAAATAAATGAAGTTGAATTTGTTATTCGTGAAGTGTTAGCAGATCATGTGATAGAATGACGGGTCATTCCATCTATCTCAAAAGGTTAGCAAAATTTATATACATAAGTCGATCTATAGTGGGATTAATCATATATGGTTCCTAAAATGGGCTTATACTTCATATATTATACTGCTTAATATAATAAAACTAGTTTCTAATAAACAGGGACTTCCTGTAGGCCAGTGGTAGGCGATAAAGGCCAGTCGCACTTCGGTTGTGGGTTCGATTCCTACAGCCTTGTACGAAGCGATGGGCTGTTGCCCGTCCTGCAGGTTGTCCTTTTTCTAAAACTACGTTACTATAACATCCCATCAATAATATCGAAAATCTTCTATCCTTAAACAATACTAACTTATGTCCAACATAATCCAGTCTAATCTTTAGGCTTATACATAATACTGCAGTCCACTCTCATAATATAGTGACAACGATTACCAGAGATTTAATACCATCGTTGATCCTCATATATCATAAGATATATCTTGTTGGTCACATTCCAAACATTCAAAGGCCTTAATCTTGTACTCTATTGAATACCCATTGAACCTTATTGAAAACATGAATTCTATTAAAAGTTAACTCTTTCCACATAACCCTCAAAATTCTATATACTCAAACCATGATATCACTTAGTCCTTATATCAATCATGAGCTCATGAATACTATTAAACATTTCATTATGCGCATATCATCTTATTTCCAAAAAAATATCTCAATCACTTTGAATACTATATCAATAAATATTGCAATACTCAATGATACAACATTATTTTGGAATCCCATTACATAAACACTTAATCATTCCACCACATCGTTGTCATATCCAACATTTCCAATAGTGATCGCATGTGATTTCCCTTTGTCCTTTGCCTTCAGTGGTTGCTCACGTTGATCATCACTAACCCTTGGATTAGGGCAATTATTAGCATAATGCCCCATTTCCTTGCACTTGAAGCATTGAAGTGTTGGTGGTGCGTTCTCTGCAGTGTTCGCTTTATTCACATCATTAGAAACCCTTTTTCCATTACTTCGACACTCAGCTGCTCGATGACCTTCTTTTCCACACTTAAAACATTTTCTAGTCCCTTTAAGACAATCTCCACCATGCTTCTTTCCACACTTTGTGCATAAGGAAACATTCATCTTCTTTTCACCATTATTCTGAGATTTCTCCTTGAACTCCATCTTTCGTTTCTTGTCAAAACCATGAGATGGATATGTAACACCAACTTCCATTTCTACCTTGATAGCACAACGCACAATTTCTTCATAGCTACTGAAGTCTCTTATAGCTAATGCCCTTCGAAGACTTGGTTTTAAGCCACTGAAAAATCGATCAACTTTACTTTCAGGTTGGATGATAATACCAGAAGCATACCTTGCAAGTCTTGTAAAATTTGCTTCATAGGTACCAACAGATTCATCGTCCCTTTGCTTCAGTTCAAGAAACTCTTTCTCCATCTTTGTTCGAAGAATACGAGGGAAGTACTTACTGAAAAACAAGTTCTTGAACTCGTCCCATTCCATGGACTCAATTTCATCTCTTGGCCTCGTATTCTTGATAAGATTCCACCATTGATCAGCTTCACCTTCCAAACGATATACTGCTAAGATGACTTTATCATGTTCAGAACATTGAAGAACTGAAAATATCTTTTCAGTAGTACTGATCCATTGTTCAGCCACAAGTGGATCAGAAGACCCACTGAAAGAAGGTGGACGTTGCCTCATGAAGGACTCAATAGAATATTGTTCCCTTCTATGCTCATTTGGAAGTCCAGAATGATTCATAGCTTGTGTAAGTATAGCAATAAGATTTTGCACTCCATCTCCCATAACATTTGTTTGTTCAGGAGGGCAATCATTGCATTGTCCATTGCATTGATCAACACGGTTCCTTCGGGTTCCAGCCATCGTCTAAAACCCAAAAAGAATAGTGTGAGAGGAAAAAATCATGCTAGGGAAAACAACATAATAAAGGGGGAGTACCTTCAATATCCAACATCTTAGGTTTAATTCTATGATCGTTAGCGTAATTCTATTACTATAACCTATACGTATACTTATCCCTAGGGACATCCCTAGACATACCTTAGAAATATCTCTAGGGATCTCACTAACATTTTCGCATCCTAGTTTCCAAAGGTTGACTAAACCTTTCCTCTGATACCAACTGTAGAGACC
The DNA here is from genome assembly GCA_963277665.1 of Viscum album. Lineage (NCBI taxonomy): Eukaryota > Viridiplantae > Streptophyta > Magnoliopsida > Santalales > Viscaceae > Viscum > Viscum album. The sequence goes on from OY728136.1 coordinate 1,905,115,292, forward strand.
CGTATCCTGACGTACATGGACATTACATTACATTTGCGGAATACTTAGTACATAACAAAAACACACACTAAAGGATCGTAATAGTTTAGTGTCTTTGGAAACTCGGAACGTAATCTTCTAATCATGGTGAAAGTTCTTCAATATCTCCCATAAAGGTCATCCCTTTTTTTACCTAAAACCTTTCTTTATATCCTGGGGAAAAGAAAACATAAAAGGGTGAGCTCAAATGCTCAGCAAGGGCAATAAAGGAAATAAAAATCATATCATATCTTTTTGAAAATCATAACCTGCAAAAGAGATCATAAAATCTTAATAAATCATAGAAGTGAAAATGAGATCCCCATAATCATAACATGAAACTTGAAACTTTGTGGCATGCACACATAATCATGGAAAATCATTTCTTGTTAGTCATGACTCATTGCCAAGACTATCTTAGTGGACAAAGTCCCTTTCTGAATCGAGTAACCCTCGTTTCAGTCCTGTTTCACTGAACCGGTATAACCTACCATTCCAGCCATGTCTATCTCATGAGATATAAAATCATTACCCAATGCATTGGAGGGAGATATAGGTCCCACCCATCTTATAATGAATCCTTTCTTATGTGTGCCACATAATCATAAAACATACATCATCGCATAACAAAAATGGGATTCTTGAAACATCATGACATCATAAATCAATTCATATATGATAAAGGAATTCATAAACATAATTCCATCACAACATAGTCAAACCAATGTAAAAATATGGATAGAAACAGAACCCTTTATTATCTTAGATGGAAAATAATTTTGATAAAACACTTGAATTGAATTCTTGAGGAAAATATCCTTTCTTCTTCAAAAACATTTTTCCTTTCATAACATGTCATACAACTTTAAAAAAAAAGAAGTTGATTAAAAATAAACTTGAAAACTTGTAAAGGAAGCTTCTTTGAAGTAATGTTTTAAAAATCCATTCATGCCGTATAAGTTAAAAAAAAACATTCTTCGTACTTTTGTCGGAAAAGTCAAAAAGTACCTCGTACGGAAAAACAACAAAAGATTCCTTTCATATTCTTTACTAAAAACTCACCTAAGGGTAAAATTGGATTTAAACTATTTCAAGTGGATGGAAACAATATTATATATTGAGGTAACATGGATGTGGATGATAAAATACACCCCAGTAAATACTTACGAATAAACAATCTCGGATAAAAATGAGATTGTGATATTTCCCTTACCTTAGGTCCGACTTGCTTTGTAAGTGTCCGAACCTCCTGTATAATGATTTAAATCATGTTATTGACTTATTACAGAATCATATTCATTATTATGATATCATATATGGTTCACTTATGACATTATATTACCCGTTCTTTTGTAAATTCCATGTTAAAGAAGCGTTTTGGGTAAAATCGTTTCATTTATCGTAGGTGTTTTGACTTGTTTGTTCTTGACATAATTATTACTTATATCATGATTTACTTACTTCCAGAATATAAAATATGATTTATATATCATATATATTCAGTATATATATATATAATAGGTAGATAAATAAAATGAAAAACACCGTTCATGGAGACGGTAGTCCGTACGTACGCATGAACGCTGTTTTTCTTTCCTTATTGTCTTGAAATGGAAGTAAGTAGATGACATACATATGTATATATATAAATAAATCCAGTAGCTTTATAATTTCATATATTTCATTATTATGTCTTATATATACATTATAATCATTCTTAAATGGTTAACATGGAGAATGAATCTCATCGCGTCGTGGAGACGGTAGTCCGTACGTACGCACGAGCGATGATATCATTTCTATAAATATTGAATTGAATTGGAGTGGATTATACAATATATCAGAATCAATATGATGTTGTAATAACTATGTATAGTTATTCTTTACACCATTATACCCATCCATGTAAGGTGGTGGTGGAAAATAGATTACACCACGGCGTGGAGACGGTATTCCGTACGTACGCACGCGCGGTGATTTCTTTTTCCGTAGGATGGAGAGATGGTGAAATAGGGTTGTTTCATACTTATAATAACATATCAGTATATGAGTGATACTGATGTTATTACTTCATAATGAAACAACCTAAGAAGAAGGAGTGGAAGAAGAAATAAAGATGAAAGAATTGGTAACGGTAATTACCTCTTCTTTGAAGTGCCTCTTTGAGACCTCCTCTTAGGGCACTAGAATTGGTCTTTGAGGAAGACCAGAACCTCTAGGATGTTGCTAGGGAAGTGGAGAAGAGATTTTGGCAGGGGTTGGCCGAGCTTGAGTGCTCAAATTGGTGTGAGGAGGAGGGGGAGGAGGTGTCCTTTTATAGGGGAGGAGAGGGGCACCTTAGGAATATCTCAAAATATTATTTTATATTAAAGTCAAAATCGGTTTATAATGGTTCCAAAGGGTATTATTTCGAAGCTAAAGTGGGGATGGGTCGAAATCCTATCAACCAATAGAATTTAGACAAGTTTAGGATATTATTTTAACCTTATCAATTAGATTTAACTCTAAGTTAAATAATTTAACTTTTACCATGTCTTTTTGTTTTCTTTCACTATATGGTTAATACACTTACTATAACATGCCAAACGAACCCCAAATTGTTTATTATTAATATATATATCCTTATCTAAGTCATTTGGCCGAACCTTAGATTTTTAGGAATAAAATAACAATTAATAATATAATATTTGATTTAAAAACTATTTTGTGTCAATTTTGACACTATTTGATATATGATTTTTGTAAAAGTCATAACAGAATTAAATGTTCGAACCAAGTTGATTAAATCAACATTAATATATCATAGTAACCTAGAAAATTAGTGGAATTCATAAAAAATCTCAAATTACATTTATTTTGGTGTTTATAACATCAATTATGTCAATATTTCATTAATAAGATAATTACTGCATCATCGTTGTGTCATAAATAAATTAAATTATTTGATGTCTAAAAATTAAAAATAAAATACCATCATGTAGGAAATCTTTTTAGATTTCTAATGAATATTTACAATCGAATTTATCTTATGGATAACCCCATATTAAAAATGATTTACTTATTAAACTTTGATTTTAACTATTTTAACCTTTCTTTAAATAAATTAATAATAAATGTCCTAATCTAATCCATGTGGGCCTAAATGGTCATATTTTATTCCTAAGTTTGTTTTTGGTCGAATTACACTTGTCCAATAGAATTAGGACATGTGTTAGGGTAATAGTAATATCATATTTACCCTTAGTTACCCTATTTACTATTAACCGCGGTAAAAAAAGTAAAAAGTTACTATTCACCAAAAAATTATTTTCATCTCATTGAACCACATTTTAGTCCTTGATATTAACCGTGTCTCTCGGATTTTCGAAATTCCATTCACAGAAGCGGAAAAATTAAGTTTTATGAAAAATTCAGTTTTTTTTTTTAACTACCACTTAGTAGTTTCACTATTCATCAAAAATTGATGTTTTTCAGAGCAATGCCAAAATTTCATCCTAAGCTATATTTCATATTCCGAATTCAAAAATGAAATCTATTTTACCAAATTCATAACATAGAAGTTGCATTAATTAATTTTATAATTAAATCCCGCTGTTAAAATAAATAGCGTGTTTTTAGGAAACAATATATATCAAAAGATTGACACTTGATTGTGTCTGGTTTAAATGTGAAATTACAACCAATGACCAACATTGTATTAAATTGTAAAAATATATTCTAAATATACTTTAAAACCACTCAAATTAATAATTTATCACTATTAATTATTTCGATTAAAAAAGTTGTTTTTAATTATAATTTAGTAATTTTCACTATTCATCAGAATATGAAAGTTGTCCGAAAAGTACCAAAATTTCACCTTAGGCTAAATTCGATACTCCGAATCCAAGAATGAAGTTCATTTTGAAAAATAAGATTTACAGAATTTTAAAAAGTGGTTATTACTATTCATAACGGCTAGTTTTAATAATATTTTAATAGCACATCGTTGTTTAGTGAAACTCGGTATTGCGTATTACACACGCTATCGAGGAAGGTCGCGATTGAGTGTAATGCAAGGCAAGACAAGGATGCGTGTTGTGCAAGCTCCTTTTGGTGTAGCATACAACACAAGACATTAATAAAATTAAAAAGAATATTTTTTTTATAAAATCTTGGGCTGTTACAGTGGTAGTTAAAAAACTGACTTTTTCATTTAAATGAAATTTTACCACTTCTGTGAATTGAATTTAAAAAATCCGAGAGACAAGGTTAATATCAAGGGCTAAAATGTGGTTCAATGAGATGAAAAATAATTTTTGGTGAATAGTAACTTTTTACTTTTTTTTACCACGGTTAAAAGTAAATAGGGTAATTAAGGGTAAAAATGTTATTATTATTACCCTAACACATGTACTAATTCTATTGTATAAGTGTAATTCTACCAAAATAATCCTTAGGAATAAAATATGACCATTTATGTCCACTTGGATTAGATTAGGACATTTATTATTAATTTATTTAAAGAAGGGTTAAAATGGTTAAAATCAAAGTTTAATAACTAAAACATTTTTAATATAAAGTTATACATAAGATAAATTAGACTATAAATATTCATTATAAATATAAAAATATTTCCTACATAATTGTATTTTATTTATAATTTTTAGACATTAAATAATTTAATTTATGTATGACACAATGATGATGCAGTAATTATCTTTTTAATGAAATATTGACATAATTGATGTTATAAATACCCAAATAAATGTAATTTGAGACTTTTTATGAGTTTCAATAATTTTATAGGTTAATATGACATGTTATTTTTGATTTAGTTAACTTTTTTCGAACTAATAATTCTGTTATAATTTTCACAAAAATCAATTACCAAATAGTGTCAAAATTGACATAAAATAGTTTTTGAAAAAAATATTATATTATTAATTGTTATTTTATTCCAAAAAATCTACGGTTAGGCCAAATGACTTAGATAAGGTTATATATATTAATAATAAACAACTTGGGGTTCGTTTGGCTTGTTATAGTAAGTTTATTAACCTTATAGTGTAAGAAAATAAGAAGACACGGTAAAAGTAAAATTATTTAACTTAAGGTTAAATCTAAACGATAAGGTTAAAATAGATACCTAAACTTGTCTAAATTATATTGGATCAGAGTATTTCGACCCCTCCCCACCTTAGCTTCTAAATAAATCAATTTATATATATTAAAAACCGAATATGACTTTATAATAAAATAATATTTTTAGTTTTTCCAAAGATGCCCCTCTTCTCCCTTATAAAAGGGCACCTCCTCCCTCTCTTTCTCACACCACTTTGAGCCTTCAATCTCGGAAAAACCCTACCAAATTCTCTTCTAAACTTCCTTAGAAACATCATAGAGGTCCTGGTCTTCTTCAAAGACCAACTTTAGTCCCCTAAAAGGAGGTCTCAAAGAGGCGCTTCAAAGAAGAGGTAATGTCCGTTACCGATTCTTTCAACTTTATTTCTTCTTCCACTTCTTCTTATTTAGTTGTTTCATTATGAATTAATAAAATAAGTTTCAATAATATACTGATATTTTATTATAATTATGAAACTACCCTATTTGACCTTCTATCCATCCTATGGAAAACGAAATCACCGCGCGTGCGTACGTACAGAATACCGTCTCTACGACGTGGTGTAATCTGTTTTTCCACCAACACCATACATGGATGGGTATAATGGTGTAAAGAATAACTATATATGTTTATTATAACATAATACTTATTCTGATATATTATACCATTCACTCCAATTATATTCAATAATTATGGGAACAATATCATCGCTTGTGCGTACGTACGGACTACCGTCTCCACGACGCGATGAGATTCATTCTCCATGTTAACCATACATGAATGATTATAAAGTTTATATAATGAATAATAATGAAATATATGACATAACAATGCTACTGTATTTATGTATATATATATGTATGTTATCTATTTAGTTTCAATCAATTCAATAAGGAAACGAAAACAACGTTCATGCGTACATACGGCCTACCGTCTCCATGAACGGTATATTTCATTCCTTTTATCGATCTATAATATATATGTATATGATGAATATATATTATATATAAATCATGTTTTAAATTATGGAATTATGTAAATCAGGATATAAGTAATAATATCAAGAAAGACAATTCGAAACACATACGATAAATGAAATGATTTTACCCAAAACGCTGCTTTAACATGGAATTTACAAAAGAACAGGTAGTATAAAGTCATAAGTGAACCATATATGATATCATAACAATGAATATGATTCTTTAATAAGTCAATGAAATTATTTAAATCATTATACAGGAGGTTCGGACACATACAAAGCTTATCGGACCTAAGGTAACAGATAACTTTTCCAATCTCATTCTTATCCGAGATTGTTTATTCGTAAGTATTTACTGGGGTTATTGTTCTCATCCACGTCAATGTTTCCTAAAAATGGTTTCATGTATGTTTAATTTCCTTTTTACCCATTTTTTACTTTTAATACATGGTATGTATGGAATATTTCTTTTACGAGGTACTTTTTGACTTTTTCGGCAAAAGTACGAGAAGAATGTTTTTTTAAATTATACGGCACGAATAGATTTTTACGGTTTTATAAAGCCTTATTTTCATGAAGATTCCTCCAAAATATTTCATGACTATTTTCAAAAAAATTCTTTCTTTTAAAATTGTATGACATTTTGTGAAAAGAAAATGATTTTGAAGAAGAAAGGATATTTTCCTCAAGAATTCATTTCAAGTGTTTTATCAAAACCATTTTTCATCTAAGATGACATTATTTCATATGTGTATGTTTCAAGTATCATGTATCTATGATTTACATGGTTTCACTTTGCTTATTATGAAATGATATCCATTTCTATTATATGGATTATGTGATGATGGGATGATGTTTATGAAACCCATTTTATTCGTTGGGTTATTATGAATGATGTATGTTTATTTTGTGGCACAAGTAAGAATGATTTCATTATGAGATGGGTGGGACCTATATCTCCCTCCAATGAATTGGGTAATGATTTATATCTCATGAGATAGACATGGATGGAACAGTAAGTTAATCCAGTTCAGTATTACAGGACTGGAACGAGGAGTGAACTCGATTCAGAAAGGGGACTTTGTCCACTAAGATGGTCTTAGTAGCAATGCCTTGGCTACTATGGAAATCATTACATGTGCTTAATGGATGCCACAATTACATGTTTTATTCCCATGCTATTTTATCATGATTTATGTTCCATTATGATCTATGCCTTATGTACTTCCATGTTTTATGTCGTTTCTCAAGATTTTGATGTTTAAACATTATGTTCATGTTTTTGAGTTAAAATGTATGTGGTATGTTTTATTTTATCCATTCTTACCCTTACTGAGCATTTGATATCACCCTTTTTATGTTTTATTTTCCCCCAGGATTAAAAGAAATGTTTTAGCTAACGAAACAAAAAGGGGAAGATCGTTATGGGAGATATTGAAGATCTTTCACCACGATTAGAAGATTATATTCTGAGTTTCCAAAGACACTAAACTATTACGGTCCTTGTGTGTCTATTTTTGTTATGTGTTAAGTATTCCGCAAAAGTAATGTAATGTCCATGTACGTCAAGCTTTGGGTCTCTACACTCATAATTTAAAAAAATGTGGGAAGGAACAATCAGGTGAATTTGTGAATGGAAAAAGAAGATGTTTCATGTGTGGGAAACTTTTCCATCAGGAAAAATACCATTAAAGTAATATAAATAATCTAATTAATAAAATAAATGAAGAGAGGGTTAAATAGAATAAACCACCCAATCTTCAGTTATATAGATTCAAGTAGTTTGGGAATTATGTGAATCAATTACCTAAACTATGGGATAATGAGGATAATAAGCCACAATAACCTATGAATGCGAAGGAAAAAAGGAAATATTATGCAATGAAAATAGATAAAGTGAATCATGATAATTAGGGAACACTTATCCTCTACTCCATAGTTGGGAATTTAATGTTGGGGTTTATATGAATGAACCTTATGAAAATCTTATGTCCATACTTTAGTGAAATTTGATGTGATTATGACCATTTATTATTGATCTTTATATATATTCTAGAATAATGAAATCACATTTGATATTCTAAATCAACCCATGTTCATATATCGGTGAAAGTATGAACTCTAGATTCCAATGGAAATGTTGTTTGGTCTAATATAGGAAATTATTTAGGTAATAATGGGTGATATTATTTCAAGATAATAGTTAATTTTATCATGGAAGGATTTGAGATCAAATCATTAAAATATATGGGATTTAATTTTTTCTAGACATATTTTGGAGAAGCCTTAAGGTTAAATATTTATGGAATGGGTTAAGTTAAACTTTGGGTGTTATTATTGATTTTTTAGAAATCAATGATTTGTATTTATCCATAGTCTATAACCTGTGTTAAACATTTTTGTTTTGGTAAATATCTAGATATAGGCGGAATATATTTACATCACTTTATGTATCTTATGATCCATTAAAAGTTAATTTTAATGCTTTAGGCATGAAAAAAATCAATCTTGAATATTCATTTCTTAGACTAATAGATGACATGTAAATTGATCGAAGCACAACCAAAGGATTAAATTGTGCTTATGAAATGGAATGAAATCAAGTAAGTATATTTTCTTGTGAAAATTACTCAACTTTAGGAAAATGATCTTGAAACAAAAATGTTTTCCTATTATATTCAATTTTGATGAATTAATGGTATTTTTCTCCCCTCAATTGTTTACAGTTTTATGGTCACTAACTTTATCATGATAATTAAATTTGTTATGATAAATGATCTTTGTCACTCCCCATCATAATTTGGGAATTAAACATTCCTTACATGCTGATATTTTCACTCCACACTAATTTTTCGTACTTAGAAACTGAGTTATGTTCTATTCTAGATGACCCTCATACTCCCCTTTATATCTTATCAAGAGGATGTTTTATTAACCCTTTTTACAATGTGGTATTTTAACAAATATGTTTTTATATAAAAAACCTTTTATCATCTATATTAAGTTAAAATTGAGATTATTTAATTTATTAAATGAGGTGGGGGGGATGTAACTTACAAAGATTTTATGAAATATATTTTTTCAAATAAATTTAATTTATTCAATATCTTTCATTACAAGAAACACCAAGTTTTAATGAACCAATATATACTATTAACATATTATTATTTAAACATGACCATTATAAACTAGCCTTTAAATTGGTGGGTATAAATATAAATAACTAAATTAGGAAAAGTATATAGTTTACACATGTATTTTAACGACCCAGACTTTAGTAACATGGATCCAGTGTGTACTTTATTACATTGAAATAAGATACAAGGAATCACATCCTAAAGAACCAAATCGCTTATTAGTCTTGGTAAACTAGATACATACATGATTCCAATATTAAATTTGAATATAAAAATTAAAACATATTTTTTTAAGAATATAATTATTCCCTCTAGAATATTCTTTCATATAATTTATAGTACACTTCTTGGATTCTTGGGAAAGGAAATAAATAAGGGTGAGATCAAATTCTTAGTAAGAGTTACATAAATTCAAAGCTATCATGAGTAAACAAAGAATAATCAATATGGAAAGGTAACTATCTGAAAAAACATTTCATTTAATCAATAACTTGACTATAATGATTAGATTAGGAATACTCAATATGGAAAGGTAAATAAATTAAAACACATACCGTTTAAACAACATGAATATCATGAATAGATAAGGTATAATCAAAATTACAAGGTAAATAATTGAACACACATTCTATTTAAATAACTTAACTATCATAAATAGATAAAGAATAATAAATATGGAAAGGTAAACAAATGAAAACACATTCCATTTAATCAATAATTGAGAATGAAATGCAACCAAATATTATATCATTGTGAAAATATCATGGGTAATAATAAATTAATTATTAATGAAGGAAATTTTTAATTATTGGGTTTCATGATCTCAGACATCATGATACCTCTACCATCAATAATTTCTATAAGATGTTTTAAAAATATAGGTAGAAACCCATTTAATTCTAGCTTACTGACTCACCTCATGATACTACCAATTCCTCAATGGGCTATATAATTCTAGGCCCCACCCATTAATACATTTCCAAATCATTGCTCATATATATAATACTCGATTTAATTCATAAACAATGTTCCTTATCATTAAATATAAATATTCATCAAAGAATACAAAGTTAAAAATATTTCCATAGATAAACAAATAACTTTCAATATAGAACACCATATGTAGAAATGATATATGGATTAATAAATAAACATATCAATGATAAAAAATATGTATTTTTAATGGAAATTTAATTTCCAATGATCAAAGCAAAGTGAATATTTCAAGGAATAGTTAATGACTATAAAAATTAATCAAGAAAGTGAATGTAAAAAATTTACTTGATCAAAATGATCATAAAACATCCATAGAAAGAATAAGGATGGTATCAATACAATATATCCCTATTTTATTATATGTGAAGTAAAGGGTTTTTTTCATTAATGAATTGAAATACCATAAAATGATCTTTAAGAACATTCTTGAGGAAAATATCATTTTTTTTAATTTAATTTTTTTTAAAACTAAAATATCACAAAATATTTTGAAAATAAAATTATTTGAAAAACAAACTTTGTAAATTATAAATGAATATTTAAAAAATTTAGTGGCCTTGAGGGTGATAAATTATGTACATACCGTACATGTCAAAACAAATATTCCTTTCGCATTTTTGGTAAAATCCAAACATGGCTTGTTTAGAAAATGACAATAAGATTGATTTAAATTTTTTTTGTAAAAATTTAAAACATGGGAAAAAATTTATTTATAAAATCATTTAGGTATTAATTTTTTTTTAAAAACATTTTTAAAAACATTTTTAAAAAACATGGTTTTATAAGAAAAAGTATTTTTGACCGAAGAAATAAATGAAGTCATATTTTGTTAAAAACATTTTATCAATCATTTTGAGGACTAAAGAGTGAAAAAATGGTACTATTACTTGAAAATTTCATGAATAAACATAGGAGAATAAATTTAAAGTGGTTTATTATACAATGATAAAATAATTTCCTTTAATGGAAATTGAAGCATAAACAATCCTGATTGAAATGAGATTGTGAAATGAACCCATAAAAATATCCTAATATTAAAGTGATAATTAACCAAATAATCAATTATATATATAAAATTAAAATACACATGGAATAATTTTATATAAAACATAATATAGTCAAAATTAAATATACACATAATCATAGAATATCAAATACAACAAATAAGTAATATAACCCAATGAAAATAAATTGAGTTATGAAATTCTTTACCATTTGGTAACATTTAAGTCAAATCCCCTTGGATTAAATAATTAAAATTGAAACTTAAAATACCATGAATTATTTAATAATCATGATATTACATGTCAAAGTGTTAGTATATACACCATATAAAAGAAATTTGGCACATAATAATAGAATATCCCTTAATGAAGGGAAATTGAGATGAAGACCCTTACCTCACACTTTCATTTGGTTGAACGTGATTTAACCTCCTGTATAATGATTTTAATGATTTTATTAATTTTTACTAGAAACATATCCATATTTATAATATCATAGATGATCCCCTTATAACATTTCACCACCATTTTGTTAATAATATTCCATTATTTTCATTATTTTAGGTGTTAATTTCTATGTTTTCTCATGCGTGTTTTGTCATTAAAGTTATGGTTCTTATGTATAGGATATAGATCCCTCATATATAGAATTATATTAATGTTATAAATATCATTTTTGACCATTAGATACCATTTTATAATCATTATTGAGATTTGAACATGGAGAGTGGATCATATCGTTCGTGGAGATGGTAGGTCATATGTACGCACGAGCGATGATATCATTTCCTTAATGGGTGAAAGTGTAAGAAATTTGGTGATGTATTAATTTTATATAATCAATATCATGTCATAAATATCACATATATTCAATAAATTTATCCTTATTACATTTTATGTAACGTTTAATTGAAAAACAAATCACATCACTTTACAAGGCGGTAGGTCACTATACACATGAGCTATGTTATCATAATTTCAATGGAATAGAAAGTAATAAGGCATGAAACATCCCTAGATCGACAATTATATCATGTGAAAAAATCAAGTTATTTACTGGTCCTCACGTTTGCCTCACCATACAATAAATTCTGTAAACTAGTAATGAGGTTGTAAATAATATAGTGAGGAGACTATACCCCCTTGTACAAAGTTACAATAAAATAAAAGTAAACAATGATAATAAATATCATATTAATAGAAATAATAAAAAAATACATAATAAAACTAAAAGGTAAAAGAATAACCAAGTAAATGAAATAATAAACCATGTAATGTCAGGATAGAATGCATCTAATTGTCAAACTGAAAGTAATACAGATAAAAGACAATGCTGACACAAATAAACTCAAAAGTCCCCAGTCCCAAACCCCATGATGGCCATGTATCCAAGCTCCAAAATATTCAATAAGAAATAATCAACTACAAGTTACCTTAATATTGTCCAAACCTATATCCATGTAATTTTCTCAGGTTCCAAATGGCGGCCTTAAAAGGTTTTGAGTAAAACATAGCTTTTCAACACTAGCATGTCTAAGAAAACCAGTTTGATAATAAGTGAATGAGGTAAAGAGATAAATAGCTGTATTAATATCACTTTGGAGACATACAATAAAATTTCAATGATAAAGATAATATTAGCATGTACCCTGCGCAAGGATGACACACAAAAATCTATAAAATAGGTGTATTAATTAAAAAATTAATAAAATATAACAAACAATCTACTTCAATACTATGCTAGAACATCTATTATCATGTAGCAAAACTATGCCAACCACAACCACCATCCCATGGAATAATCACATAACTGGGTCAAGAACTACAATAATTACAACATAATTAGGAAAATTCATTTGTATTAGTATTTCAGTATTCAAGAAAAATATCTCTATATAAGAATTTTAGTATGCAGACCAAGCCCTTTATATAATAATTTTAGCTTCTGGGCTAAGCCCTTTATATAAGTATTTCAGCATTTGGGGTCGTCCCTTTATATAATAATTTCATCATCAATCACAACACAATTCATAAATACATGAATAAAATGTTATAACATCACAATACATAATAATTAATTAAGAAAATTATGAATTTTCTTTCAATTACATATTTAATTTATCAAGTTGGTCTTAAACCATTATCATGCTAGTGCAAACAACCATATAATATCAAATATCACGAGTATTTCCAATTAATAATTAATCTATTTTCCAAGATGAATCTATCACAACAAATCCCCTAAAGTATCTTGTCTTTCTAAGCATAATTTAATCAATTAGTTAGTTCATTATTGTTCAAGGGTAGGCTCATCCTATAGGTATCCACAAGCTAGGTCATAACACTATTAGATCCAAAGATATCCAAGGAGTAATCCAACACATGATTTATCATCACCATCATTTTTTTAATTAACACACATGTTATGTATGAAAAATCTCATGACATTTTACATACTTAAAAAATTTTAAATAGACCATAGGGTTTTGTTCTAGACCACCTACCATTATATATTGATCAAATTAAGGCTTCTAAAAGGAAAGTCTAACAATAAAAAAGGTGAATAAGGTCACTAGAAGAACTTAGATCACACAAGATCAAGATCAAAACCCAAAACAACCATGATCAAGATATTCCACCACTATAATGGAGATCAAGTGAAAGATAAGGTAAAAAACAAATAAAAATGAATCATCAAGGATTAAATGCTTGATCGAGACATATGGAAGGGAAGAAATTACTCCAAAATCACATGGAATCTTCCCAGGGTTTGAGAGAGAATATATACAGGTGTATTAGAAATAAATATTACACACATTGAGGTTTAAAAACATTGGGCCTATGAAATTAATGGTGTGAAATCCTTTCATGTTGTGTATTTTTCAATTTATGATTTAAGCCAAAAAATATATTTCCTCAAGTGAAAATAACCCCTATTGAACATTACATGATGTGAAATAATTTTACGACATATATTCATTTCAAATATTGAACCAGTTTACAACATCTTCCTAAAGATAACTACATGTTGTGTAACATGTTTATGACATGTAAATGTATAGAAGACAACTATTAGACCGGTTTCTATAGGAAAATCCCGAACCACCTCTAAATCCTTTGAAACTCACAAAGAGCCCTCATAATCCCTTGAGGCATTTATACCTGGAATCCATTAATTGAAACAACTAAACATCCATGAACTTTAGGTCATTTACCCCCATAAAAGATCTCCATTCCCAAAAAGAGACTCAACCACCAAGGTTTAAAGAATAATGAAAAACCAAACAAAATAGGCTCAATGAAAAACTCAAATAGGGATGTATGTGAAAAAGATAGGATCTTACAAAATCACCACCATATAAAATCCCATCTATAAGCTTCTCCAATCATCACCAAGAGGTCTTAGTGAACAATACTTTCCACTATGATGACATATCAGATTCCCACTCCCAAGTCAACTCTTAAACACACCCATGCTATCACTGAACTCGAACAAGAGGTATAGTCTTTCCCCAGAGATACTTCTCACTACAGCCCAAAATCCATATTAGATGCTTCTTAAAGGAAGTATCTACACCAATATCGACATCATCAACTTCTACCACATGATAAGGTTCAGGATGATATCTCTGAATCTACAACATGTGACACACACCACAAATGGAAATGAAGTATTGAGGAAAGGATAATTAGTATGCCACTAGAAAAATACCTTCCACTATCTCAAATGAGCTGAAAAACATCAGTACTAGTTTTCTCTATTTCCCGATACTATGTTTCCCTAACATAGGTGACACCCAAAGGAAAACAAAATGACCAACATCAAACTCCATAGGGAATATTTTCTATTTAGCATAAGATTTCATCATACTTTTCATGGTCACTAACTGCTTCATGATCAATGGAACCTTTTTATAAATATTCCACATGAGAATAGGTACAACAAGCACCGAATCACCTTCCTCTAGACAAAAATGAGGCGAATGATATGACCTAATATACGAAGCCTCAAAATTTTCTACATGTATTGATTCACAAAGGATGTTATTATAAGAAAACTCCAAGAGTGATAAATTCTGCTCCCATGAACCATTGAAATCCAAAACATAGTCTCGTAACATCTTCTCTAGATTTTGAATAGTTTTCTCCGATTGACTATCATTCTATGGATTATAGGATATGATCAGATGAACCTATGATATCAGGGCCTTCTAAAGACCATTCCAAAACCAAGATGTGAAACAAGGATCTCTATCAGAAATGATACTCCTCAGACCATCGTGCAACTAAACTATATCCCACATGTAAAGACTACACATATCATTAATAGTGAATGTCTCCATAATAGAAATAAAGTGGGATACCTTATATAATCAATATATAATCACCCATATCACATAATTATTACGTGGTGTCCTGGGTAATCCTATCAAAATATCCATAGTGAAACCATCCCATTTCCACTCCAGAATTTAAAGAGGCTACAAAATCCCAGTAGGCCTCTAATTCTCAACTTTCACCTGCTGATAGGTGAAAAATATCACCATAAATCCCAATAAATCCTTCTTTATTCCTGACCACTAATAATATCTATAGAGATAATGATATATCTTTGTAAAACAAGGATAGAATTCCTATCTAGACTCATGAAACTCTATCATCATATCCTCATGAAAGTCTATAGGAACCCATACTTGTCCACAAGAAAGAATATAATTGTTGATACTAAGAGACTATCTTGATGGATGGTCCCAAACATATAAGCTATCCCATAGATCTAATCCCTTCAAATTAGATAACTACTCTATCTTGATCTGATCAATAATCACGAGTATAACTGATTCCAATGTTAGAGATACTCAACCCTAGGAATACTGAACATACAGATGCATATATTTAAAGAGTAAAATCATCTACCACTAATTATAAGACTCCCAAACTGCCTTTTATATGTATTCAATATCAATGAATCAACAAAATAGTTTCCCTTACCTGATGTATAAGACAACTTGAACTCAAAGTACCAAAGGTACTTGACCCACCTCCTCTGTCAAAAGTTTAGGTATTGCTGAGAAAAGATGTTTCTAAGGATCTTTTAGTATTTTTACACCACAAAACTATTTACCAAAAGATATTGTCTCCAAAATCTATAGGAATTTACCACCACTTCCAACTCTGGATCATGAGTATGAAAATTCCTCTCCTGCAGTCTGAGCTGTGTGGAGCCATAAAAATCCACTCAATCCTCCTGCATCAAAACTACAACAAGTCCAACTCTATATGTGTCATAGTACACAATGTATTACTTACCTAGAATAGGAAAATTGAGAATTTATTTTTAGGTTAGCCTACCCTTCATCTCTTGAAAATCAATGTCACAAGAATATGACCAAACAAAATTCACCCCTTTATTGGTCATCTTGGAAATCGGTTCTACCAGTTGGGATAAGTCTTGGATGAAGCACCGATAATAACCTACTAAAACCAGAAAACTATATATATTGAATAAATTATTAAGCCTCTCTTAATATACCACAAATTAAATATTCTTTTTATCCACCAAAACTCTAGCCTCTGAGATGACATGTCCCATAAAGTGCACCTTTTCAATCTAGAAACTACATTTGGTTAGTTTGGCGTAAAGCCGATTCTCTCTCAATGTACTCAAGATGATTTCAATATGTTGGAAATGATATTCTACTGAATGAGAGTACACTAAGTTTTCATTGAAAAAACAACCCAAAAATGTTCTAGAAAAGGATGAATTCTTTGATTCATTAATGCCATGAATACCGATGGTGAATTTATCATACCGAATTACATCACCACAAACTTGTACAAGACATACCTACTTATAAAATATATTCAAGATATGTCTAATTATCTCACCATAAACTATTGGTATCCTAATCTCAAATCACCTTGGAGAAGATCTTAACACCTCTAAAATAATTGAAGAGACTGTTGATACGTGGAAGGGGAAAACCGTTCTTGATTATCATCAAGTTCAATATCTGATAGTCCACACACAAGAAAAAATTCCCATCAACCTTCTTGGATAAAAGTTTAGGAGAAAACCATGGTTATGTACTAGGATGTATAAAAACATTTGGTTCTAGATATTCCAACTAAAATTTCAATTCCTGAAGTCCTTATAGTGCCATCCTGTAAGCCTAAATTGAAACTAGCTCTGCTCTTTGCACTAACTTGATCAAAAATTCAATCTCTCAATCGGTTGTTAGTGAATATAAATTTTCAAGAAATAAATACAAAAAATGGTCTAACATTAGAGTAAAAGTATCCTACTACATCCCGCTATCATCTAGAGTAAGATATGCTATCCAAGCCATGAGATAATCCAATATGCACTATATAATTACTGCATGAAAAATATAAATATACGACACACCCTAGTGAAAATAGGTACCTTCTACTAGAGATATAAAGGTAACTCTCTTTCAATAACAATTCATATTATCCTAGTATATAAATAGTCAATCCATATCAAGAATAAAATCAAAACCTATCATTTCCAGCACAAATGGTTCCCAAAATAAATGGTAACCGCCAATTTCTAGAGAACACACCTTGAAACATTTGATATTATTTGAACACACTCCCAATGGTGTGTTGATGGTCAAGAAAACACCCAAACATTCCATAATTAAGCTAAAATATTTGAAAAAAGAGAAAATATAAATGAATATAATGCTCCTATATCAAAAAAAATCAAGAAAGGGTGGATGATATAATAATCACACCATTGATAGTAGAACGTACTATATCCAAGCTAGCTGGAGTAAACTACATAGTACATAGATGACTTCCCCCTCTTCCCAAGGCTCTAATATGAATCCCCTAAACTATAGGAACACCCATGTGGGGGGTTTAGTGGGGGTTATAGAAAAATGTCTTGCATTATTGAAATGTAAATCACCTTGATTGTTGGTTATTTAGCAGTGTTTATGGTTTTTGAGGATAGAACTAAATGGGTGCACGACTCTATAAAATTAAGATGCACCTTTAGGAATGCTATAAGAGTGTAAGTGAACCCTATTGGGACTTCATGACAAATATCAGGTCATGAGTGGTCATGTGAATGGTTTTGGCTAAATGGAAGGCCTCTATTTTTGGAAAGGAACCAATAGTTCTCTATGCTTGGTGAGATGGTCATGTGGGGGAGGAATGAAAATTGGATTGGGTGTGTGAGTTGAGATTTGGCAAGATATGAATCAATGGAGTTTAATTTAGATCCTTGTGTTGGGATTCACTATGGCATGGAACAGTGGAGCAATGATAGAATCATGGAGTAACACATGAATTGGGGAGGTTTTTTCTATTTGTCTTATGGTTTGGGTGGTATGGAAGGGTACGTTTGAGATGATTAATGAGTAAATATCCATATGTGGGATTGGTACTATCTTATGTTTGATAAGAGGATTGCCAGATTAGTGGTTCAGGTTATTCTTGTGGGAATTATGATTCTCTGGTGGTGAGAGTGAGAATGTGGATAGATTAGGTGCGATGAATTAGATGATCTAGAGTTTAAACCTCTAATGGATCCTTAGGTGTTGATGTGTCTAATGAAAGAGAATGGATTGGGAGGAGTGACATGCATGTGGTTCCGAAGAGACCCATTCAGGATAGTTCTTTAGGAGCGATAAGGGATGAGATGGATAATGTATAGTACACCATCAACCATTTAAAGGCATGCACCTTATTATTGGTGGGTTTTTCAGTGATATCCTTGGATCATGTTCTTTGTGTTGGAAGTGATTAATGTGTTTTATTTTATAATGGTACTCATCTATGAGTAGTATCATCCTAAATATGAATAATGTTTTGTAATGGATTGAGCATGGTCCATGGAGATTAGGAAATGGTTTGTTGATACCACAACAAGGATGTTCCTAAGTGGGGAGAAGGATGTCAGTCTTGGTGACTCGACCCTCATATGAGGAGGATTAGTTGTGTGTGAAATCTATTGATGTATGTTTATACTGGTGTTTTGGTATGATGGATCTAGGAAGTAAAATCCAATGAACTACTTGATGAATTCTAGGTATGGACTCAGAGGTGAAATTACATGGGGTTTGGGTATTTTCTATGAGACTAGGATGCATTGAGGTTATCTGAATGTGATTGTGTCACCGATTAATTGGTTCTTATGGCATGAAAAATTGGTGGGAAAGAACAATTCATGGTTATACCATGAATCTCACTAGAATCAGGGTAAAGACTTTGAAAGACCTATTCTCAGGATCATGTGATTCCTTCTATATTTATGATATTATGGTTGGATGGGATAATGGAAAATTAATGTCTAAACTTGAGCTGTTTTGGGAAAGGTCGGTTAGAGGAGGCTAGACTTATGTTATAACATGTTTTTAGATGTAGTCATTTGGAAACCATAGTGGGTGCATCACTTTGGGTACAATGGGTTAGTGTTAGGAGTTGGTTAAGGTATTTAGAGAAAAATGGTGACTTCTACAGTGGTTTTTGGATAATGGAGGTTTATCGAGTTGTTTTGGAATATTGAAAATAACAAGGGGTGATGGAATTAGACTGAGGATTTTTCAAAATTTGGGCATGATGTTTTTGGAACCACATCAATGGGTTTCATTAGAACACCGAGATCATGTCCCAATAGGTTGTTCCAATGGTGGTGGGTGTCGTGGATTATAATTGGCCTCCTTCAGCTCAATCTTACAGTAGGGAGAACCACAAGATGGGTCAACAATTAGATGAAAGAACCTCCAGTGTCTCAAGGTTTACAAGTGTAGTTGATTGTTGTCTCGGTTTATCGATGATGAATTCAAGGGATGAATTGTTTGATTCGGTGGTTTAATATCATGAATTTTATACATTATCTAGTAGTGTGTTGAGAATTAATAGATTATACTTGGTTGTTGAGTGGGAGTTAATGACCAACGTAAGTTGGAAGATCCTTTTGGGATACCATTACGACATATTAGGGATGAGAAGTTTTATGGTAGGGAGTTTGTAACTCGCCCTGCATACAGACGAGTTTTTATTTGAAAGGAAAATTTGAATTTTGAAACTAGTGAATGAGTTTTTTCAAGAACATAGGTTTTGGAGAATGTTTTAGTGGTTTATAATCCCCAAAGGGTGTGTTTTGGATGAGGTTTCAAGGTTGGATTATGGTTGAAAGTAGCTTGAATGAACCAGAGGTAAGTGGGGTGGCTGAGGTTGCAGCCTACAACCACTAGTGAACTGCTGGAAAACCACTAGTTAGATGATGGTTAGTCCATAGGGCCTATTAGCCAATAGGGGTCCACCAGCTATCCAGTGGAGGCTGGAAGTGGCATGGTCCACTATTTGAATCCATCATCCAGCCGGTGGCCTCCATATGCTTGTTGGTGGAGTTTTAAGGGGAAAAATTATAATTCTACACCTTATGTTTTTAGAGGTCCAACCTCACTTTTGCTATTTGTCTTAACTCATGCAAACTAGGGAGACCCCCCTCCCTTCTCTTTATTTTCCCTTTATATGGGGTGGTCTTGAGTACCATTTTTTGGAAATCCTTGGTAAGTTTCTATTATAGGCGATCTATTATCCTCTTCTCCTTGTCTCATCCTAATCATTTCTTATCTTAGTTATGGTTTTGAGAAAATATTCCACTATAGTGTGGTGGAATAATCCTGATATGATTTGGATTCAGTGTGGATTAACTTGAGGATGTCCCAAAACAATGTATTCATGTCTTCGCCTACCATTTTGGTGAAGGTATGTCATCATGTGAGTTTTTAAGGGGTTTGAATGAAATTAATTATATTGTAAAATGGTTTAAATTCCATATGAAATGGATTTGGCTCAAGGTAGTGCTTGGAGCTTGGTAGGGACCTCCAAAGGAGGGTTAGCCATAGTTAAAGTGCACTAGGAGCATCCAGTGAGTTTTTGACCACTCATTTCCTTGGTTCTTGGAGTTTTTTAATTTTTTATAAGTTATAAATTAATTATAATTTGTTATGATTAATTATGTTGGGTTGTTTGGATATGATATAGGTATGTGGGTGGTTGAGTGTTATCCATTATTCTTCAAAGATATTGGGAGGTGGGTGAATGGACAAAGAGTTTAAATGGAAAGGCTTCATAAATGAGGTAGGTGGTCACTTAAATTTACCTCACAGTCTCACATGTTTTTCATAAGTGCATAAGTGTGCATCATGTTGAAATTTCCACACATAAGCATAAAATTACCTTAATGAACTCTATTTAATAAAAATTTTAATATTTATTTTACATAGTTAAATATCCCCTTAAGAACGCCTTGAATCATATAAAGGGATAGTTCTATATGATATGAACTTAGCTGGGTTTTTGGACCATGAATCAGATAGGGGTAAGAAATGTTTATTTATTTAAAAATGTTAAAATAGATTTATAATTTGATTCAATGGTGGTGAAATAGAATTTCAAAACCATCGATACTTTTTGAATGGGTTGAAATTTTGAATTGGACTAAGTGGATTGTGTTCGTTGAATGGTAAACATATTTGAACCATGAAATGAATATGTAAAATGATGGTGTTGGTTAAATATAGTTCCATTAAGAAAACTATAATGAAATTTTCTTTATATCTTGAGAATGGAATCCTAGTAACTCAAAACATGGGAAAAAATATAATAATTATTTGAGATGAAAAGTGAAATTTATTAATGACATGAACTCTAATAATGTTTATACTGATTGGTATATGATTTTTTCTTGTATTAATAACCATTATGGGTGGAATGAATTAGGGTTAATCCTATGGATTAAGTTTTGGATCTAAAATGGGTGGAATGATTTTAGTGAGTGTGGATTTCATTAGATGAATAATTTGAATTCCATGGGAGGATGCCTCATTAGATTCAAGTATGTCCAAAGATAAATATTCTACCTTGGATTACTTACTGATTTATCATCATGAATTACTCAGGGTGGATCCCCCCTTGTATTTGGGTGATTTATTATATGTTTAATTCCATATATTAATGTCATGGATTCCCTCAGGTTACCCATGTGAATTCCATGGGATGATCTCCTCAAATTCAGATTGATAATATGAGACAAAATTTGATGATTGTGGACCTAGATTCTTGTCAAGGATGACACTATTAATGAATTTGACATGTGGTCCTTTGGATTTAGTTTAGAGAATCCCATGTTTGGATTCCTTAGATTCTTCAATATGACACTAAGAATAATTACATGGAAAAATTCCATGGAATTTAGGTAGAATAGTTAGATGGGAATTCTCAATGAATTCCCTATAGATTCCTATATGCTTCTTGACCACAATTGCCTTAGTTATATACCTTGGAACCAGTCAAGCTATATTATATATCAGGATCAATGACCCACCATAAATGTCCAAAGTAGGTATATACTGATGTCAGGTGTCCCCACAAAGCCTGGATATTAGTGGGTGTTTTACTGCCTTTTTATTTAAATTTTTAAGCAAATAATTATTAATATTTTAAATATTTTTTTATTTATTTCAATTCTACATGCACTTGGAGATAGACTTGTTATTTTATATATGTTTTTAGTGGTTTCCTACTGAGTTATACTCATAGCCTTCTTGGGAAACCATGGAACTTGGGTACCCAAGAATATGTTACTTTCATGCAAGTCAGGGTTGACTTCTGGGATTTAGCATGGGAGTTGGGATTGATCTTAGAATTGCCACCATTTTAAGATCCTTTATAGTTATTTATTTTGGTCTTTCATGTTTTGTGTTTTGTCTACTGATCTATGATTTCCTCATATAGTATATGGTGTATTTCATTTTATTATTGGTTATTTATTTATTTATCAGGTTATACATGGATGTTGTTCCAATATTTTATTTTAACTTGATATAAATATTTTCTTTAATATTTTTTCTATTGGTTTTACTATGATATATGGGTATATTCTCCCCACTGTACCACATTAGACCCACATGACTAGTTAGCAATTTATGGGGTATGGGGAGGTGCGGTTGAGGTACTATAGTAACCAACAGTCTAGGAATCTATTAATGTTCTAGAGAAACAGGGAGGTACATTAATGTTATTCCTTGAAATTATATCTTTATTTTTTCATAGGATTCTTTTTCACTAATATAAAGGATCTTCTTTAACTCAAAAAAACTCAATATAATTCTATATATTCTTCATGAATACTTTGGAACATGATCATCACTTGGAACTCAGATTCAAAGATCTTTAGAACCTTCTTATCTATCTTCCTAACTCACTAATATTTTATGTTATTAAAATATATAAGCTTCTCATTATTCTGAATTCTCAACACTAATATTTGAGAACACAACCATCAAGATGGATTAACATTATATTTTATTCTTATCAGACTTTTGCAACCATGAATGTTGTAGAAAACACTTGTTCTTCCTCAAAATTTGATACCCTGATGATCTAACTCCTCAACACAGGCTCAAAACCTCCTTTTTATTCTTATTTTAGAGTGTTATTTAATATTACATAGTAAATCAGAACAAATCTTAGATTTTCATTTCACTCTAAAACTCTACCCTAATGGAATCTTCTTCCTCTCTACTTCTTTCTTTATCAATTTCCTAAATTTATCATGTGCATGAGATTATTAATTTAATAAAATTAAATGGATCCCATAGTAATCAGTTTCCTCATATGGAATGAGGGATACTTTTTATTTTCCCATCAAAAGGATCTCAAATAAAATATTCACTTTGGAAAAAACCAATTGACTGTACCTTTATCTCAAAATATCATCATCATAAAAAGTTGTTCCAAGATATTTTAATCAAGCTATTTTATATAATTTATCTTCTAAAACTTTAAAAATAATAAAATTAAAAACCATAGCTTGAAACATTTTTTGGTTTATAGATAAATCATATAGAAAACAGAGATGTAACTTTGTCTTATCTTCCCTACTAATACCACACAATAGTTCTTCTTTTCTAGATTCATGAAATCTGTTAGTCTTTACATTTATCATGTCTTGGTAAAATTACCATACTTCCATATTAGTCACTCATGAATAATTGAACAACAACAAATGAGAATAATTTAGACTTTGATAAATAATAACTTGAGGTTCAATGTGTTTACAACAACATTATTCATGAAAACCTAGTAATTTATTTTTATACATTCAAGAAATAAATATATCAATTCTCTTAATTTTTAGCTTCTCCAAACAATATTGGATCATGGATTTTCTATGATTCATTATGTTTTGAAATTGAATAAAAAACACACACAATATCAAATTTTATTTCCTCAGAATTTATAAATTCTACAAATTCCCTCTATCACATTGCTTTAATCGTCCCTTTCTATGGATGAAGATCAACTCCTATTTTTTATTAAATCTTGGACCACACACCCTTCAATATGTTTGTGATATTTTAATTATTGAATAATATCTTCAACATAATTTGAAAATGATTTTCTACTTCAGAATATGAATTTTTGAAATTTGGTTATTTTTCACCAAGTAGGTAATGAAAATTTGATTAAATCAATTTCAATTTGAGTATGTAGACTTGGTTATGTGATAAATTACATTATGTGGTTCTTTATATATCATAATCTGGATAATTTTTTTGTTGTTCCAATTTTATTACATGGGTCCTTATTCAAGTATGTGGGTCTAAATTTGAATTCATAACAGTTTTTGGATATGAGAAGTTTGGATACACCACCGAAACCCATACCCGAGTAATTCAAATAAATAACTAAATTAAGCTACACAAAGATTAATATATAAAAATATTTGCTTATATGGTGACTTTATATATGTGTAGTCACTTACATTGTAAGAGTTAATTTATGCAGTGCATTGGGCCACCTGGATTCACGTTTGTGGAAACTGGACTTAGGTAATTTTTCCAGAATTCTATTATTTCAAACCAAGGCTCCTTCAATCCATATATAGATATTCTAAAACACTATAAAACAATTTATACTGACTTTGGGAATTTATGATACTTTCTAAAACACTCCAAAATTAATCCCAATAACTTTGGTGGAAAATATAATCATCGCTTTGACTTCTTCTATATCACTCACTACACTCCATCACTTTAGTATTGGTTTATCCTTTATCCAAGTTTATTTTAGGATGATTTTCAATAGCCTTAATGAATTGGTACTCTGTGATGGATTCACTATAGCTTTAACCCTTCAATCTCTCATTCATATATATTTTTATGGTACAAACAATAACTTCTTCAAGATTTTCACTATAACCAACACTCTTTTTATTCCAAACAGTTTTAGACAGTACTTCCTTCAATAGTACAGATCATTCATCTAATTACTAGCCCTTTAAATTATATGATATCATAGGATGTTACTCAAATATTTCCATCTAGGTCTTGAAGTATCATTATATCTTTCCTTATTATATTACCAACATATGATATTCACTTTATATTTCCATTATTAGTAACTCAATTCTCCCATTTAATGGATGGATACACCAATCCATTACCCATATATCATTGGTAACAATTAAAATGAATATTGACAAAAAAACCATAATCCAAATGGAACTTCAATCTTCCCCTTTATATTTTATGTCAATACTTTGAACATAAAAACACTTTAAATGCATGTAAATATCTATTACATGTTATATTTTCCTCTCCCCCTTAATGATAATATATAAAAAGGATGAAAAGTTTTTTTATCTCCCTTGCTGATATGGATTCAATTACAATAGCTGCACAAGGAGGTCTTCCAAATAATTTCAAGAATCATGTTCCCCAAATTGATTTTATAATATCTGTATAGAAGGTAGGTACCATAGAATTATTATTAGTAATTCATCAGTTAATCACTCTAGGACTACTTGATAATGAATCGTGTATAAAAAAATAGTTAATAACATAGAAAAAAACTATATATTATATTTATCAATGTAGCGACAACTCAATTTTTTAATTCTTAGGGGATGTACAAATCATATTTTCAAAAACATTTTTAAACCTTCACCTATATTCAAATAAATACATCAAAAATTTCAAGTGTAAGTAAATATATTTACCCATTTTTTTAGAAAAACACTCCCCTTTTATAAATACAACCAGTATATACCATAATTTGGAAATGAGAGTGAATATCATACCTCACACTTTAGAAATGTTGGGACTGACAATATTTCAAAATTCTAAGGATTTAAAAAGTCTCTAGAATCCTTAACATTTTCAGTTGATCCCCCTAAAGGGGTGAAATCCATACTTCATAACCATGTGAGTTTTATTATATAAATAAGATCTATGGAATTTTGATACCAGTTGAAACTGATACCAATTGGAATTTACTCCCTGACAGTTGACTTTATTGTAGCTTCACCATCAATTCCTTATCTAAAGTACAATTATTAGAATGTGGGAATGAGGTGGGATTCATCATCTTCTCAATTGCAATTTTAGGGTTGAGACTTGTTTCTAAACCTGAGTTCATTTTCCTTTAAATCTATTAAATGTATATCCTTATTCATGATTTCATAATTATTCACTTTCTATATTTTTACTTCATTAAGAATTATGGTCTTATGTTCATTCACAAGTTTCTTCTAAATTAAAGTAGTTCTCTTTTCTTGAGATAGAATAATAGATTCATTTTTGATGCCTTATCTATATTCCTTTTTCTAGCTGATTGGGCCATGTGATAAAAATATCATTTGGCTCATGTTCCACTTCCATTTTCTATGTAAAATGATTATTTGTAGCAATAGATTTTTTACTAGGGACCAATAGTGATTTCCCATTATCACTTTCCAAATTATTTTGACCAGGTAGGACTTTTATACACTTGTTGGGGGTGTGTCTAGGAAGGTTTCACCTTCTTCTTTTGACTTTCATCTTCATATACTATTATGACCATATCATATTATGAACATAGAAGATACATTGGTTTTACTTATACCAACATTCTTTATATGCATTGAAATTAATTTTTGACAATTCATAAATTCTTTCCAACTTTTCAAATATGTTATTCCATTATAAATTCTTCTTATTATATGAAATTTGTTTCTTTTATTCCACATTTTTTTCTCACTTTTAGATTTCCCCTATCTTTTAGCCGTATATGAATTTCATATGCTGATTTTTTGTGCTAATAATATATGGATATGTTCCCAAAACTATTATATCACTAGAAATAGCATAAAAACCTTTTTTATTTTATATTTATAATCAGGTTGTAATTTTTTTGAGTTTTACATGCTTACTATTTTTATACAATTTGACCATCATTTTGTGATCGATTAAGGGGGATGATATTTTAGTACATACTCACTTCCACTCTTGATAAATTAGTTGTTTTCCCACCATTTTTTATAACCCACATTTGTATAGAATTTATCTTTTTTTATAAAATTGTTTGAAAAAATATATTCAATGCATGCATGTACTTTTAGACTATGGGTGTTATTCTTAAATATGCTTGAGGTGGATACTTACCCAACACCTTTTAAGAACTATTTATCAAAGTAAAGAGTCTATCTTGATAAAAAATACATATATGAAACCTAAGTGGCAACACTTCTCTTTTCATAAACATGGGATTTTTTAATCTTATAAATTTATAGATTCTTTAATTTCAAATATAGTTTAAGGTAATTTAAACTAAATATATTCTTTTCAATCATAACTTTGTCAAATTTCCATTCCCATTATTTCTTTATATTTTCATTATAAAATTCATGTAACTATATGTTTTCTTATAAGATACATTAAAGCTGCTTCACCCTTTTTGATTTTATCTCCAACTGAGCATTTATGATACCAATAGTAGCTTGATATGACTCTCCCAATGTCTGAATCTTGTTTTTAATATCCTTAAAAACATTTTATTTCTCATAAAAAAGTATTTCATGCTTTCATTATCCATTGATATTTTTCTATACTATTATGTAAGGATTTTTCCTTATCTTTAAATTCTTTGAATAGAGAGTTGAATTTTTGGAACTTCCAAACTAATGCCTTTTTCATTTCTTTAGTATCTTCTATCAGCTATGATTTTTAATCATTAAGATTTTGAATAGAATCAATTATATGTTTAATAACTTTGGTAATAATTTTCTATATATAGTACCAAACCACATAGTTGAGATGATTAGTTGATTTAATACCATTAGTATCATCACAACTGGAACTAATAACTCTATTATGACTACCTTTATCTAGTATTTGTTCTTTATTTTTTATTTAGGTTCTTCTCATCTTATTATCATGTTTCTTTTTCTTGTTTTCCATCATCATGGGTGAGACTTAAACATATATAATATTAGGAATAGATTCTAATATTTACATCTATGTTTCTTGAACCATATCAATTATGAACTTCATAATCTCAAATTAAAATCAGCTGGTCTTAAAAAAATGATCCAATCATAGGAAACTTCTCTAATACCAATTGGTGTACCCAATAGGTTCAGTGTAGAAACTTGAGGGGGGGGGGTGAATGTAGTGTTGCCTAATTTTTACCAAAATTCAAAACTTCCTGAAATTACTTTGGAATTTAACCCAGGTTTCCAGTTAGTACAATTGAATCTATTAATGTTTTACATATAAAAAATAAACATTATGCATGTAAGTAAATAAATAGTCATAAAACATTTTTATAATGTTTTATGAAAATATCTACTCTTTTCCATGAGTGAATGTTTTACCCAATCAGGTATTCTAAACTATGATATGATGTTGATTATAATGGGTGGTATTTCACACACCAACACTAAGTCTTATAGTGTTTACAATGCCTGGGTTTCAAAATATTTCTCTTTCCAAATTCACAATGGACTTGTATTGATAGCTTTAAAACATTATCACAACTTCATACAATGATCATCTTGCATATTCGGAGTCACACAAGTTTTATAAAGTCCCAAAATATATTTTAAAGTGTGTCTTAAATGTTTTTCATTAGAATAAGATCTTTAGTTTTATATAAGATGCTTCTGTACCAATATAATGGATATCATTTAACAAAACAACAACTCCTTAAAATTCTTGATATTCTTTAATAATACTATATAACTCAACCACTCCAGGAAATATAGATTCATAGATATTTATAAATTTCATATCTATATTACTCATCCAATAAGTATTTTTGTTCTTAAAACATAGAAACTTCTCATTATTCTGAATGCTTGACACTAATATTTGAGAACTTTAATAGTAGGTAGACTTTACACTCTATTTCTTCTTCTCAAATTTCTGAATCCTTGAATTATGTAGAAACTACTTACCCTTCCCTGAACTTTGACACTCTAATGATCTAATGCCTTATAATAGGCTCAGATCCTTGTCTTTATTATTCTTTGATAGTAATCTTCTATATTATATAGCACATCAGAATATCCCTCAGCTTCTCAGTTCACTCTAACACTCTACATCTATGGTGTATTATTACTCTTCAATTAATTCTTTATTGATTTAATTAGTTTCTATCATACAAAAGAATCTTCATTTAATAAAATTAAATTGATCCCATCATAATCATTTTCCTTATATAGATTGAGGAATGATTTTTTATTTTCCCAACAAAAGGAGTTATCATGAAATATCCACTTTGGGAAACTCCACTTTACTCTATTTTTATCTTTAAATATCCTCATCGTGAAAATTGGTTCCATGATATTTTACTCAATTTCTTTTATTCAATTCATATGATCAAACTCTAAAATTACTCAAATGAAAAAAACTTGAAACATTTTCTTGGCTATAGACAAATATTATAAAAAACCAAGATGTGACTTTATCTTATCTTACTGACACCAAACAATAGTTCTTATTTTACATATTCAAGAAATATATAAGTCCTCGCATTTCTCAAGACATGTGAAAATTCACAGACATCAATCATAGTTAACCAAGAACACTTAAAAGACATATGAAAATATTGTTTTCTTTAATGGAAAGTAACTCAAGGTTTGATGGTTCTTCATCTACATTATTCATGAAATCCTGATAATTTCTTTGTCTACATTCAATAAATTCATTTAGTGGTTATAATAATCACAATCATCTCAAAACTAGGTATAATCATGACCTATCAAAGCTTCGTAATGTTTTAAACTTGAATACACAACACACACAACATCAAATTTGATTCCATTATGAATTTATAAAGTATATAAATTCCCTTTTTCATGTTGATTTGATCTTCCATTTTGATGGATGAAGACTAACTCCTCTTTTTATGAAAGTTTAGATTATACACCATTTAATATGTTTGTGGTGTATGAATCATTAAATAATAGCTCAAAAAACATACAAAATGATTTTCTCTATAATTTTTCACCCAATATACAAGAGAAATTTAATTATGTGAATTTACATTCCCATACATAGACTCGACTACATGATTAATTACCTTACATGGTGATTCATGTATCAGATTCTAGATAAAGGGTACTCTTGTTCCAATTTTCCTACATGGGTCTTCATTAGAGTATATGGATCTTAATTCAAATACATAGAAGACTTTGGATATGGTAAGTTCAGATATGCCACAAAATCCCATATATGAGGAATTCAACTACATCTTTTAATTTTTCTATGTTGAGATTCACCTATGAAAATATTTACATATATGGGGACATTGGATATGTAGATTCACGTAAATTATTGGAATTCATGTACATAGTTCATTCAGCTATGTGGATTTATATACATGGAACCAATACTTAGGTGATTTTTTTATAATTCCTTTATTTTGAACTAGAGATCTTTCAGTCCATCTCCATCTATTCTAAACCACTCAAAAAAGCTTCATAATGCCTCTGGTAGTTTTTAAAACTTTCCCAAACACTTAAAAATAATTTTCAAGAACTTTAGCATCATATAAACTCACATCTTTAAGTTATTATATATCAGTAACCACATTCCATCACTTTAGAATAGGTTAAATGTTTATCATAGTTTATTTTAGTAGAGTTTTTAGAATCTATCATGCATAGGTAAAAAGGGATGGATTCACCATAGCTCTATAACTTTAATCTCCCATTCAACTAGATTTTTCACACTAAAAATAGGGGATTCTTCAAACAGTTCACTATAGAAAGAGCTCTTGATATTACAAACAATTATAGACAATAATTCCTATTGAAGTACACGTCATTCACATGAGGACAAACTATTTCAATATTATGATATCATAGGATACTAATCAAAGTTTTCCAACTAAGTCTTGAAGTAGTAACAAATATTTCCTTTTTTCCATTAACAACATATGAAACTCACTTTGTATTTCCATTATCATCATCTTAATTCTCCTATGTAATGGATAGATACACCAATATATCAGCTATGTCTCTTTGAAAAATATTTACATAAACATTGACAAAAAATACAAACATAGTCCAATTGGAACTTTAGCTAAGTAATAATATCCTAAGAGCACTAATAAATCACATCGTAGGATATATGGCCTCTATAAGTATATCCCTTCTATGGATAAATTTTGTGTCTTATGATATCTATCATATCATAATGGTGACATAATAATATTTTTTTTGAAACATGGATGGATGATATCACCTCATATGATATATTTTATTACACGCTACAATACATGAAAATCCAAATAAATTCAATGTGTCATCTATTATGATAGTGTATTTCATATACAATGATTCTATCATAGATTACAACATCTTATATCATATAAAAAACCACAGTTCAATTTCTATATCATTTTTAGTGATATAAAATGTGATATAAAAATGATATCAAATTCTTATCCATTTTCAATATGATTTTGAGAGTTAAACGACATAGTGAAGTTCCTTTAATACAAAATTCCTTTCATAAGAAAATTAATTTCATATTATAATTACTTTAATATGATAATTACTTTCATAAAAACCTCCATAGATCTCTTGTCTGTATGAACTTCATACTTCTTCTCAAAATTATCACATTAGGTACACCATGGAACAACCAAGCTCACCATTTGAAACACGTGAAACTCCCAAAAAAAACACACATAAAAACTCTTATATCCAATGTAATTCATCATCTTATCTTCCTAGACTCTCTCCATACCTATGTTCTATACTAAATATGGTGTGGTGAAGTCACCACTTCTTTAAACACATTACAAATTCTCTTGTTCCATTATATTCTTCATATATACACAACTAGAATCACAACACATGCCTTATGATATTTATGAAATTAATAACATTTCAATGATCATTGACATATTTAAATTTTATTTTGAAATTATAATTCTATAAACATATTGA
Source organism: Viscum album (assembly GCA_963277665.1). Lineage (NCBI taxonomy): Eukaryota > Viridiplantae > Streptophyta > Magnoliopsida > Santalales > Viscaceae > Viscum > Viscum album. The sequence goes on from OY728136.1 coordinate 1,905,147,795, forward strand.
TATTTTAGTATTACAATAATGGTAAAATAATCATTTTCTCACTCATTCTTATGTTATCATCATTATAAAAGTAGTTATCCATACAAGTTCTGGATAATGTTTAAAGCTGACGATCCTTAAAAATTCATCCTTATGGTTTTTACCCTTAAAACTATCATTCTTATGAGTAACATCCCTAAAGGATCAGATCATGCATATAGAGGAGTGATCCCTATGGGAATTATAGGAATTTACTAATTTTCAACCTAAATCTCCAAATTATATATTCATAGAGATTTAAAAACCATTATTATAAATTCTCCAAGGACCTTTAAATATTAACAAATTTTTTTACTTAAATTTCTGTACAAAAAATAAAAAGTATGATCTAAAAATAATATCCAAAATGTGTCTTCCAACCATCAAGCACTTAATAAAAATTGACATTGTTCTTGGTTTCTACTTCCAATATTCCAGGATGATATTCCATACCTTCCAATCATTCTTAAATAAATTAACATCAAAAATCATGATAATACTTTTACATTAACATCCATTGAAAAAAATATAATTCACAAAAATTGGTCTCAATAATATCTCCCTTTGTATTTTTTTTAAATACCTTCAAATTATATGTTAATATATGAACCATTAATTCTCTCCCCCTTTCTCATCAATATTTTAATTCACATTATCTCCCCTTATTGATAAGAAATAAAAAATATTAAGAGAAAGTGGTATAAATTCATAATAAAGAAATATTTCTTCCACCATTCCATCACAAGTCTATGTGATCCGAGATTTATGTAGAAAATAAGAGGTTTTGATTTGGACAATAAATCCATCCATTATCAATTGAATTTGATACCAACTAAAATGAGATTCGCATTACCTTTATTAGAAGCTTTCTAATTGTTTCATGTTTATACAATTGATTAAAAAAAATTGAGTTAAAGACTTTATCATGAAATATATCAACTAGAATTCATGCACTCTCTTTAACACCCAAGTAAAAAACATTCAAGAACAAATATGTCTGGTTTAGTTTTAGAAAATTACTATAAATATTCTTCAAATTTTCTCATTTATTCCATTGATGAAAATAAATTTATCCCCATTAATTTTAGGATTTGAGTTTAGTTACCAAGGATGGTTGAGTAAAAAACTATACATCATTCAATGACAATTATACAATAAAATTCCTGAATATTTATATTTTTCATGAAATAAAAATTTTGGTGACTTATTCTTAATTATTTACTTATATCTGCCTCAAGTAAACACTTAAAATTATCTTAATTTAGGTTTATATCTTCAAAAGATAGATTTGAAGAAGATTCATATTGAGAATTCACTAAAATAGAACTTTTCACACTACTGTACATATTTTAAAACACACTTAAGATTCATCAAAGATAACCCTTTCATCACATTTTTTTTATAATACCACTTGAGTGACCAATCAAGGATGGAGAATTCTTCACTTTACTATCCATCATTGAAAACTTATCAACTTTCTCAGTTTTTCCCTCTAATACCATGCTTTACCTTTAATTTCATACATTATTAGCACTCAAATACAACATATATGATAGGAAATAAGGTGTAAATCCTTGTTATTTAATGTTAACAGTGAGTTTGAGAGGATTTTGTCAACCAAGTTTATATATTATTTCCATTCCTCAGGCTTCCACATATGGATTTTAAATATGAATTGACTTTTAAAAGCATGAATATTTTCCCATCATCCTCTACTTTTTGCGGGACACCTGTATTTTCATGAGCCTTTATACCTAATGATATTTTTATCATTTTTATGTTTTTTTATTTTGATGAAAAAATGGTTACAAAACCATTATCATTATGTGCATCCATAAAACACATACCACATATCTCTTATTTAACATAAGGGTTGTCATTTGTTAAAAACCACTCATGAAATTTAGGATCTACTTATGGAATCTCTTCTTCTTCTTCAACACTTTATTTTTCCTTTTCATCTTCTATATTTATTTAATTCTCCAAATCTATTGGATATATAAATAAAAAATATTTTTGTGGATTAGTAGTCTATTTTGAGCTTCCACATGGATTCTTGAGAGTGGTTTTATTTACATTAGTTCCTTTAAATGAAACACTTCTCTTGAACTTTTTGAACAAGATTTGAAAATATTATTACTTATTATTATATTCCAACTATAACTCATTATTATTTTGAATCTTCTTGGGAGAAATCATATTTACATTTTTCTTTAGATTCTTACCCAAGGATAGCTCTTCTTCCTACCTCATATTTTGTGGCTTTATGTTTCTTATATACATTTTATAAATGTTTTAATGAACATGAATCATATTTGTGACCACACCTATTTCAATCATCAAAAATATCTTCAAGATTTTCAAATATATTTAAATTAGATAGATTATTATTAATTTGTTAATTTTTATTTCTCACATACTTTCTCCCCCTTGAAATGGGATACCTTTATGCTTATGAAATTTATAGATTTTACCAACAATCCAATGAAAATTTCCAAAACTTTTTGTACCACCAATAATGACTCAAAAATATTTATCTATTTCCATAAAATGCTTGCTATATATAAATTACATATTTTAATTAAACTATTTTTGGGTCTTCTTCACTACTGGTTTGTATTGTTTTATGGGACCAATGTAATGACCGATAATTTTACCAATGAAATTTTCCTAATTTATCATATAATTATGTCATATTTACTAATTTATTATTGTATAAAGAACATGAACCACATGATGGAACCAATAAAATGTTATTAATTTAAATAATATATTTAGAGAATAAATATTACCATAAGAATTAATGGTATTAAAATGGGACACAAAATAGAAAATAAGACAACTATAATATGAAAATATGGATATAATCGATCCCCTATAATGATCGCACTCACAAAAAACACTACATAAATGAAATAGAGTATTAGTGAAACAATATTAATTTTGAAAATGAATATGTATATAACCTTGAGATAAAATAAAAGTTAATGAAGAATTAATAAAATATGATGAATTTATAGAAATTAGGGGACCCATATGGACATTAAAAATATGACCATAGGAATAATAATATGATCATTGGAATAGTAATCTAAACGTTATGAATAGTAAACTAACTGTTAGAATAGTATCCTCACCTATATAGGTATAAAATAATATTTATTTATTTTATAAAATTAAAATATGGTATATTTATATCATGATACAAGAAAATAAATGTTTTAAAAATGATAAAATAAGTGTTTGAGTTTTTGTAAAACATATATGTTTTATTTTAATTTTATAAAAAATATAAATATTTAAAAGGAAGTTTATTATCATAAAATGTGTTTATAAATTAATATTTAGTTTTATTATAATGATAATATAATTTTATGAGACCATAAATAATTTTTAAAATGGTTAGAAAAATGATCATAATATTAGAATTGGTATTTTCCCATAAATAAGGATTTTATTTAAAAATTAAATTACAAATAGTTATAAATTTATTTTAATAAAATGGATTTAATTTTTTGAATCTATAAATATAAAAAAAATTAGGGGGAATTTATGTTTTTTTTCTAATACAATAATTTTAAAAATAAGAAAAATAAAAGCATGGGTGAGTCATGGACCATGTAAGTGACCATTGAATCAGAGTAACATACACTAATTACAATATAAGGCCATAATATTCATCAATATTGGTATTCTCAATAAAAAATAACAAACTAATGGATATAATATTAAAAAATTGCCCGCTCCTCCCCTTATAAATACCACCCCTCACCATCCCCTCTCCTCACACCTTTTTAAGCCTTGGAGGTTACCCAAACTATACCAAAATATCTCATAATATCTCTCCTCATGTCCCTATATTCCTTGGTCTCACCAAATACCATTACAAGTATCCTTAATGGGTATACTAGGAGAAGACAACCAATGGAAGAGATAAATTCTCAACTAAACCTCTTTCAATTTTATTCTTCTTCTACCACCTTCATATGTTTTCCATCCACCTAGACATAGTAACATTGGTATCATAAATATTCTGGTATGTTATTATTATGTTGTAATATCCATCTTCTTCCCTCCCTTAATTTTATTCTAAAAGGAAAATGCTGCTCACTATATGGTTGGTTCATCACCTCCATAAATAACACACTTATTTTTTATCCACCCACTTCAAGGGTGGTTATAGAAATATTATTATGGTTATATATGATGATAATAATTATATTATAACTTATTTCATGTTCTGTAATATATTAATAATCATTGATTTAAATAAAATGAATCTACTTCATGGTGGTCAGTAAAACCATCAAAATGAACTAACCGTATAATGATAAATTTTATAAAAAATGAATCATCCTCATATCGAAATTCATATGGATATTTGGGACCATTTAAATTTATATAATGACAATAATATCATTTAATTTCACTTATATATTATTATTACCATTTGAAAAGAACTTCCATAATTAACCACAAGTGGTATGACCTTGGAACCTTGAAACGAACACCCTTGAAATATAAAAATAAAACATGATATCTCATTGAAATGGTTGTAAAAAAACATAATATAATCATATTAAATAAAATATTTATAAAATTTTATGAATAAAATAATTAATGAGTCTAATTTTTTTATCTAGGATATTAAGTACAAGTGTAGAATGATTCCGGAACTAAGGTAAGGGATCTCTCCAAACAATCCTATTTTATTTGGGGTTATAATTTCTCTCTCTTATCTCAAATTTTCACCATATTATTCTTATTTAATTTTTATATATTTCCCAAACATATATACCTAGCTTAATTTAGCTTTAATTGAGGGGTATATACATTTTTTAAAGGTTCCCTTCTTAATTTTTTTTAAGATGAGCAGATTAAAGGGAACTTCTCTGTTTTCTTGCCTCATTTTATGTACCACCATATTAAATGTTTTAACCTACCATCGATTCTAGAAACACACATTTTATTATATAAAAACATTATTTAATTTCTAGTTTTATGGAAAATATTATTCTCTTACACACTTTAATGATTCTTTACAATTTTTTAAAAACCTAACTTAAATGGAATACTTCCAAAATTATTTCTCCACTCCATTTTATATATTCAATTCACTCAGATTAATTTTATTATTCTATTATTATTTATTATCTATAAAATTAAAAGAATTATTTATTCCCTTCTTTCATGGAATTCATCATGAAATTCCAATTGACTATGTTATAATACATGATTATGAAACCCATTTCCTTTTGATGGGGTTTTCAGATTATTATGAATTATGCATGATTTACTTATATATCAAACACATGTATGTACATGTTATGATAGTTGTTCCCAAATAACTCTCCTATTAATTGGGTAATGTTCATATCTTTTTAGATTATTTGTATGGGATTAGGGAGTAAACCTAATCCATGATGGGACTCTTTCCATCGTGTGATGTTGTCTTAGTAGTTAGCCTTGACTTATTCTTATGTCATGTTTTATATTACTACAACATTACTTTGTTAATATGATCTTATGACTCCATATTATTTATTTTATTCTATCATATAATTATTCATGAGCCTTGTCTTTTATGATATTAAGTTATGATTTTCTCTCATGTTTATTCCCTTACTTGGATTTATAGATCACCCCTTTATTTTATGTATTCCCCAGGTTATCATATATCATTTTAAGAGTTTAAATGTATTTAAGAGCTCATTATAGAGAATAAAATAAATATGTTGTTTTTGTTTCATTTTTATGTATTATGACCCTATTCTTCTAAATACCCCCTGCCTCTTGATATTTCGATTGTGTTTATTTGATATTTATGTTAAAAATCAAGTAGTGTTATGCATAAAAGGGTTGGGTTTCTATAATTGGTATCAGAGAAAGGTTTATTTATTTTTTCAGATTAAAAAATAATAAATGAGTAAAAACTCTAGAGATAAGTATATGTATATTAGAATATCCTATAATTTTGGTGAAGTATAGAGAGAGTGGTTTATAAGAAATTACATCCCTATTAAGTTACTATAAGTGGGAGTGGATTTGGAATAGATGTACCTAGGGGTAATAATCTCAAAAAGGATTTTTGGGTATTAACTCAACCTATACCTAGTTCATGATAAATATACCTTATTGCACACCTAGGTTGAAACTCCTGGGATACATGATTTGGTAAATTCACAAACTCTTTATGAACAATTATGAAGGATTTAAATTTACTATTAGGTTAGAAAACCTAATAATAAAAAATTACCCTGGATAACCTATATTGAAATATAGAGACCTATAAGTTAATATATATGTGTCATTTATAAGTTATTCCTTATAATTTAATAGTTTTACCCTTTTTATGATTTTTTAGTTTAAGTATTCTCATACATAATGTTTTATTTCCTTAAATTTTTATTAACGGCGGGAAATAGGAGAAACCATGGAAACAACCAACTTGATAGGACTTGTGATGATTTCCCTAATGAGATGCCCAACTTGATGGGAGAAATAACCAAGAACATAATCACATTACTAGATCAAATGACTCAAGTAAATAATAATAACTATAATCATCTGTGATATCCCACCTCCTAAGAAAGATAAAGTTGCAGTCAAGTCATTTATAAAACAATGGAATCCTACCTTTAGTGAATATTTTTATCCCCTTAATGTATTAAATATATTGAGAATTTATTCTCTATCCTCCAATGATCCAAACAAGATAAATTTATATTGGTTGTTTATCATTTGGAGGGAGAAGATGAACAATGGGGGAAACTGATCAAGAACACGAATCCCAAAGATGAAATTGAATCCATGGAATGAGAAAAATTTAATAAAATATTTTTTACTCAAACTATTCATATTAAAATGGAAAATAAGTTCCACAAAATGATGTAAAAGGAATATGAGTCTATTTGGGGCATATGATGAAACATTCACAAGGCTTTTATACTATGCCTTCATCTTTTTCATTGACACTAAAAGTAAGGTGGAATGTTTTTTAGTGGATTTAAGATGAGTCTATAAAATCCTTTTGAGATTCAAGGCTTTGACAACTATGAAGAAATTTTTTATTGTTCCCTTAAGGTAGATATAAAGATTAATGAATCTCAGTATTCTCAAGGGGTTAGAGATAAATAGAAAATACTTGGGTTTTATTCATGAAGATCAATGGGTAAATCCCATGGAAAAAAATAAACCCAACTCCTCATGTGTAAAAAATATGTGATGAAGCATCCCAAAAATATTATGAAGGGAATAGGGAGATTCCTAGAGTGTGTAAATGTAGGGAATCAGGATAATTAATGTCAAAGGGAGATGAAGAATCCTAATAATTTGATGGAAGAAAAGAAGGACCTGATTAAAATTATTCCTATAGTCCAGTGTTTCAACTACAAGGAACATGGGCATTATGTAATCCAATTACCTAAGTTAAGGGTTGTTATAGATAATCAAAGATAATAACCTCTATGTCCTAAAAATAAAGTAAGGGGGTTTTCTATCACTACTAATGAGGTGAATATTGATAATTATACGGTAAAAAGTACGCTTGTTATTTATTCAATAATAAAAAATGTATGATTTGATTCAAGTTCTATACATTATTTCATATCTTTCAAAAATTATAGAACTATTCAAACACCACCCCAAAATATTGAGGTAGGGTTATATATGAGAATAGAAAATGGTAAAATTATTGCATCCCAATTATTTAAATCCTCCCCAATTAATGTTTATATACTATACCACACATAAAATATTTTTACACTTCTTGTAGTGGAATTTTATGTTATGTTGAGAATAGACTGGTTGTCCTTATAAAAATACAACATCAAATATTAGGAGAGGTAGATCACTCTTCACTTCCCAAGCCATCCTCCATTTTTTTACAAGTTTAAGTAGGGGGAATAATCTCCTTTGGAATACACTTCTTAAGAGTGGATATTATTTCCTTATGAGCAAGAATATATTGCTCAAATGATTGATACAAAAGAGAGAATCATTCTGGAAAACTTTTCTATTGTAAGGGACTATACTAATGTAATCCTTAAATAGTTTCTTGGTCTTCCTCTTGACCGATACGTTGAGTTATCAATTGAAATTATATTTGGATCTCTAACCATATTCAAGAATCATTAAAAAATGGATACCATTGAGTTAGAATAACTAAAGAAGAAGTTACAAGAGAATATGGACAAGGGTTTTATTGGCACAAGTGCTTCACCATGCGGTGTGATGGTCTTATTCATCAAAAAAATTATGGGCCAATGAATCTCTTCATTGATTATCATGAACTAAAAAAAATCATAATAAAGAAAAAGTATCCCCTTATATATATTGATAAATTATTTGATCACCAATATAGGCCCCGATAATTCTCCAAGGTAGAACTTTTATTAGGATATCACCCATTAAATGTGAAGATGGAAGATATTCCCAAGATTTCCTTTTGATTAATTTATGAACACTAAGAGTTAATAGTAATTCCATTAGAACTTAGTAATGATCCATAAATATTATTAGAGTTAATGAATAAAGTCTGTAGATATTACCTATAAAATTTTTTGGTAGTCTTTATAGATGGTATTATGATATACTTCAAGTGAATGGAGGATCATGAGTAGTATTTTAATACTGTGGAAAATAATTTTTAAAAGGAGAACATATATGAAAAGTACAGTAAATGTGAGTTTTGGATGGAGGAAGTATACTTCTTGGAGCATGTCATCACTAAAAAATGGTTATCTATATACCCTTTTAAGACAAATTTTTTAAGGAATAATGTATACGCTCATCTATGACAAAGATCCATAGTTTTCTTGGACTAGCTGGGTATTACTGATAATTTTTGAGAAAATTCTCATGATTTTAAAAGCAAATAACCAAGATGACTTGGAAGGGATTGATTTTTTTTCTAGACCAATGAATGTGAAGATAGATTCAAGGAATTGAAAAATGGATTAGAACTGCATCAATACACACACTACCCTCAAGTGGGGAACATTTCATGGTATACAATTATTCTTTGGATAAATACTTGGGATATGTATTGATGTAAAACTAAAAGTGATAGCCTACACCTAAATGGAGTTGAAGGTTCATGAGAAGAACTATCCAACACATGATATGAATTTGGATACACTGATATTCACATTGAACATTTTGTAGAATTATCTCTATGGGGATAAGTGTGAAATAGATAAGGATCATAAGATCATAAAGTATATATTCACATAAAAGTAGTTTAATACGTTCCAGTGAATATGGTTAGAGATAATAAAAGATTATGACTAATCAATTCATTACCATCATGGGAAGGAAAATAAAGAGGCAGGTGATCTAAGTATAAAGGTTCCTACAACCTTATCTATGATGAGGATTGAGATGGATCCGATCATCTTAGACATGAAAATGATGGAAATGGGAATCTTATACAAAGGAACATCATCATTCCTTTCTCAAATGATTGATTAACCATTCCTTACAAAGAAGATTAAGGATGCTGAAAGGGGTGATACAAAAGAAGGTGGAAACTATAATAAAAGAGAAATCCTTAAAGTTCAAAATTGATGAAGAAAGAATTTTAAGATTTGGATCATAAATATGTGTACCATTAAATCCTTCGATGAAGGAGCCGTTGAATGATGCACATAACTCAACCTTCTCTATCGACCCAAGGAGTATGCAGATGTATTAGGATATCTGAGAGAACTATTTTTGGGACATTATGAAGAAGGTGATCCCAAAATATATATCAAAGTGACTAGAATTTTAGGAAGTGAATGGAGAAAGGAATAATTCAAAGGCGATGATGTAATAATTACCTAGAACTACTTGGAAATAGGAGAACATCACCATATAATTTATCACTGGAATTCAGAAAAAAACCCTGAGGAAATAATTCTATATGGTTTGTGGTGGATTATCTTACAAAGAATTATAATTTCATTACTATCCAAGATGACTTATCACTTGATCAAATTGGAATGATATATATTAGATAAGTGGTGATGCTATATGGAACACCACTATCGATTGTATATGGTCGAGATCGAAGGTTTACCTAAAAGTTCTAGAAAAGAATCCAACATTCTATAAACACTAATTTAAAATTAAATATATCTTACCAAACCCAAAATTAGTTCCAATATGAGTGGACTATCCATAAACTTGAGTACATGTTGAGAGAAAGCTTTATGGATTTCAAAGGTGGATGGGATCAACATCTTCCTCTAGTTGAGTTCTCATATAGTAATAGCTTCCACCTAGGCTTCAAAATGGATCCATTTTAATTACTTTATGGGAATAGATGTAGAACACATATGAGATGGTATTAATTTGGTGAATTTAAGATGCTGAGACCTAAAATGGTCGAGGAAATGGTAGAAAAAGTTTGAACCATTCAGCAACACATAAAGGATGGTTAAAGTTGAAAAAAAAGCTATGATGACAATCACTGAGGTGACCTAAAGTTTGAGGTTGTAGAAAAATTGGTTCTATTTATATATCCATGAATGAGAATTATGATATTTGGGAAGAAAGGAAAACTAATCCCTAGGTACATAGACCCCTTTGAGATTCTTGATCACATCAGAGTCGTGACCTATCGACTAGCACTACCAGCAACCTCGTATCAAGTACATAACATGTTCCACCTATCCCGATTGAGTAATTACTTATCAGATCCATCACATATACTTAATCAATAGGTGATACAGTTGGATCATGATCTCTCTTACAAGGAGCATCCAGTGAAAATATTGGACTGTAGATACAAAATTGTACATAATAAGAAAACCCCCCTAATTAAAGTATTATGGAGGAACCATAAGTACAAGGAGGTGACATGGGAATGAGAGGAAGCAATGAAACCAAATTAACCTCACATGTTTCCAACTTAGAATGTAAAATTAAATTTCAAGGATGTAATTTATTAAGGGGGAAGAATGTAATGACGCTTTATCAATGATATTTTCCTTATGATTATATAATTGTGTCATATTTAGTAATGCAATATTATATAAAGAACATTCACCATATGATAGAAGAAAAAATTTATTTTAATTTAAATAATACATTTAGAGAATAAATTTTACCATAAGAATTGAAAGTATTACAGTGGGACAAAAAATATAAAATTAGACAACTATAATACGAAAATTTTGATATGCTCGATCCTCCAAAATGATGCCACTCATGAAAAAAACTGTAGAAATGAAACAGAATATTATTAAACCATATTCTTTTTGAAAATTAAAATATATATAAACTTTATAGAAAAATAAGTGAATGAAGAATGAATGAAATGTTAAGTATTTATAGAAACTATAGAACCTATATGACCATTAAAATTTTGAATGCTAAAATAGTAATATGACCATTAAGAATAGTAACCTAAACATTATAATAGTATAACCACCTATTGAAGTTTTAAATAATATTTAAGTATTTTATAAAATTAAAATATGAAATTTTTAAATCATAATACAAGTAAACAAATGTTTTCAAAATGATAAAATAAGTGTTTGATTTTTTTAAAGTATATTTATTTTTATTTAAATTTTTATAAAAAATATAATGATTTAAAAGAAAGGTTATTAATATAAAATGTTTTTATAAATTAATAATAAGTTTTATTATAATTATAATATAATTTTATGAGACCATAAGTAGATTTTCAAATGTCCATAAAAATGATCACAATATTAAAATCGTTATTATTCAAATAAATAAGGATTTTATTTTAAAACAAAATCTATCATATTTAGAAAACTATTTTCATAAAATGGATTTGATTTTTAGAATCTATATTTAAAAAAATTGGTAGATTTAATTTTTAGTATTTTTCTAAAATAGTTGAATATTTAGTGAATAGTGAAATACAAAAAATACAATAATTTGATAAATAAGGAAAAGAGATGAATAAATGAGTCATGGATGATGTAAGTGATCACTATCTCAGCATTAAATGCATTAATTACTATATATAGTCCCACGATTTATCACTATTGGTAGTTTTGAGATAAAATAATAAACTAATGAATATAATATTCAAAACACCCCTCCCCCCTTATAAATTTCACCCCTCAACACACCTTATCCTCACACCTTCTAAGAATTGTATATGTCCCAAAATCATCCAAACTCACTCCTAATATCTCTTCCCATGTCCCTAGAATACCTAGTCTCACCAATGACTTTTCCAAGTAGACAACTAAAAAAGAGGTAAATTCAAAACTAAACCTCTTTAAATTTTATTCTTCTTCTACTACCCTATATGTTTTCCATACACATAGAAATAGTAACATAAATATATTAAATATAAAAATATGTTATTATTATTTTGGAATATCCATCTTATACCCTCCCTTCATTTTATTCTAAAATGAAAACTTTGTTCACACTATATGGTTGGTTCACCGCCTCCATAAACAACATACTTCCGTTTTCTCCACTACCTTAAAGGCCAGTTATAGAAATATTATAATGTTTAAATAGTATTATAATTATTATATTATTACTTATTTCATGTTATATAATATATTAACATTAATTTAATAAAATAAAATAAATTTAGTTCACGATGGTCGGTAAAACAACCTAAATGAACTAACCGTATAAAATGTTAATACTAATTGAACCATCCTTATTTTGGAACACATATGGATATTTGGGACTATTTAAATTTCTATAAGGAAATTAATATAATTTAATTTAAATTACATAGTTTTATTTCCATTTTATAAGAACTTCCAAAATTATCCACAAGTGATCTAACCCTTGAACCATGAAATGAACGCCCTCAGAATAGTGAAATCAAGATTGATATCACATTAAAATGGATGTAAATAAACATAATATAATTATAGTAAATAAAATATAGAAATAAAATGTTCTTAATTTATTAATTAATGATTCTAATTTTATTATCCAGGATGTTAAGTGCTAGTGAAAAACAATTCGAAAACTAAGGTAAGGTATTTCTTCGAACCAACCTATTTTCATTGGGGTTATGATTTCTCTATATTACATAAATTTATCACTCTATACATCTTATTTAATTATCATCTATTCTATATATATGTCCCAACCTTATATAACTAGCTTAATTCACCTTTTCAATATGGTTATATACATGTTTTTAAGGTTCCCTTCTTAATTTCTTTCGTTAAGAATAAGTGATTAATGGGAACTGCCCTGTTTTATTGCCTTATTTCAAGAACCACTCAATGCAATGTTTTTAACCTTAAATGTATTATAAAAAAATTATTATTTAAAAAAAATTAGTTCATTTTTTGTTTTATAGAAACTATTTTTCCTTAACCATTTTTAATGATTCTTTACCCATTTTTTCTAAAACCCCACTTAAAAGGAATATTTACAAAAAAAATTATCCACTCCATTTTATGCATTAAATTAAATTGGAATAATTTTTATATACTAGGATTATTTATTTATCTATTAACTTAAAATAATTATTTATTTCATTAATTCCTTGAATTCTTTATGAAATTCCATTTTTATATGTTATAAGACATGATTATGTAACCCATTTCATTTCTATTGGTTTTCTGATGCTTATGCCTTATGTATGATTTTATCATGTGTCACAAAAATACATGTACATGTTATATTTTTATTTATATATTGCGATCCAATTCATTGGGTAATTTTTATGTCTAATGAGATGATATGTATGGGATTATGGAGTAAACCTAATCCACGATGGGACTCTATCCACCGTGTGATGTTGTCATGGCAACTAGCCTTGACTTATGCTTATGTCTTGTTTTAGGTTTTTGAAACATTACTATGTTTCCATGATCTTATGATTCCATATTATTTTTTTCATGGCCCCATATGATTATTCATGCACCTTGTGTTTTACATTATTATGATATTCCAATTAAATCATATTCTATGTTTCTATATCATATTTATTACCTTGCTGGGATTTATAGCTCACTAATTTATTTTATATATTTCCTAGGTTATCCTATGAAGTTTTATGAGATAAAATGGATTTAGGATCTAATTATGATGTATAAAATAAATATTTTGCGTTTTATTTTTATTTTTATTTATTATGAAATTAGTCTTCCAATGAAACTAAGCTCTCGATTATTGGGTTGTGCCTATTTGATATTTATATTAAAAATCATTTAATAATATGTGTAAAAGGATTGGGTTTATATAAATAACACACATAAAAAATCCTATATCCAGCATTTATATGGTGTTAGGATTATCATAAATTCTTCTTACCCATATTTATATAGAATTTGTATTTAAACCTACATCATTTATGAAAATAAGTTTAGTACAAACATTTGATTTATTTATGGATGGTAATCGTCTCTTTGAAGTTGTTTTATAAATATAATTAGATGATGTTATAATATTATTTAAATTATATATATGTATTTTAATAATATAATACTCTTTATATAGTCTATAGAAGCAATTTATCTTTCAACACATTCTTATAAATACTTTTCTTGTGGAGTTTTCATATTTTCTAAATGAATCCCAATATCAAGACACTTTATGTTGAGAGTGTATTTATCATCCTATGTTATATTTAATTTTTCTTTACTATCCTTATTAATTCATTCAAATTTTTTATCATTCATTTTTATTTTATCTAGTAATAATGCTTCAATGTCCTTGATCATATTATATTTAATATCCAAATGTGAATTCTTGAAATCAATGTTGTTTTTCAAATCATTATCTAATTTTCATATCTTCTATTAAAAATATTTATTGGAATCATCATTTTCATAGATGGTATTGAACCACTATTACTCAAATTTTAAGAAATTATATTCAAGTAGAACATTCATAGCCTCTTTGGATCTAGCTTTCTTGGATAAAATTAAAAAAGATATAGCCTTTTCTTACAAATCCTTCTCTAATTATTCTGATTCCTCAAACCAGGTGATCTCTTCCTATTGACTTTTAAAAATTCTTTTGACCAAAGAAAATAATTATTTTTTGAAAACAATGTAGCATATATTTTAAAACACTGAATTATATGTTAGTTTTCATGTGATCATACTCAATAGTACTTGTCTCCTTTTGAGGAACAATTTCACAAGAATTTTCTTATACCTCATAATCACTTTAATTTTTTGAATAATTTGAGGTAAAAGAGTTATCCACTTCCTTTATGGTAGGATGAACTACCAATTCTTGTAATAACCCTAAATCCAATAAATTAGATCCGATGATTAGGTATAGGATACAAGGAATCACAACATGAAGGATAGACCAGTTTAGAAGTCTTGAGAGACTATATACATAAATGATTTATATAATACAATATAAAAATAAAACATATCCTAAAAAAATTTCTCTCATTATTCAAAATAATTCTAATATTTATTCTTAATATAATAGGTAAATGAATCCAAATAATGAGTGATCTCATATTCTCAGTAATAGAAAGCATTCAATGGAAGCTATCATGAATACATAAGGCATAAAAGATACGGTAGAGTAAATAATCAATACATATTCCATTTAATCAATAAATTAAGCTTAAAAATAAATCCATAGAAAATAAAAAAATCACATGGATAATGATAAATTAAATTTAAATGGAGAAAATTCATAATGATGGGCATCATGATATTTCTGTGAAGGTATTATTACAAGACATAATGAACCATATAGTCAAGTCATTATGCTAAGATGTTTCATTTAATGGGAAGGGATACACCAAGTACCAACTAATATGGCCAACTATTTGTCTCATAAGACCTACTAATACATCAAAGGATATCTATAACCGGTCCCCACACATCATTTTCATTTTGAAAATACATTCATTATATATTGAATCACCAATATAATACATAATAAAGGCTCCTTATCAACAAATAAATATTCACATTGAATGTGAAACATAAATATTTACCATGTAAATGAAATGGATTTATTAATAATATTCCTTAAAATTACACTATATATTGAAAGGGAATATGGATAAGATAATATAGAAGTAGTAGAAATGAATAAGAATACATATAAGATACAAAAAAATATGGATTTGAAAGAGAAAAATAATGTCCAATGAATAATGGGGAGTGATAGAGAACATGATCACAATAAATTTAATAATAAAAAATAAGGTATAATCCATAAATCAGTATAGGTTTATAGAAGACTATAAATTCAAAAAAAATGAAGGTTTTAACTAAAGGAAATAATTTTTAAAATTAGAGAGGAAAATGGAATTGAAAATTTAAAAATAAATTTCCTTAAATATTTTATAAATTTATTGTAAAAATGAAGTTATAAATCATTTAAAAAATTCAATTTAACCATTTATAAAATAATTAATTTTTATTTTCATATAAAGGTTAAAGATTTATAGAATAATGAAAAAATATTTTCTTTGAAAAACCACATAAAATTTTGTAGGAAACTTAATAGTTATTAATGGTCATGGAGGTGTGAAAATCCATTTATTCCATATATGATAATAAGGTTATTTCTTTCACACACTTGTAAAAAGAAAAAAAATGACTCATTTGAAAAGCATTAAAAATATTAATTTCAAAAAAAAAAATAAAGAATGTAAATGGTTTTAGAAAAATTACTTTTCCATTAATTTAAAATTAGATAGAAACTTCCATAAAAAATTTGAAAACATATAGATATGGAAGAAAAATATTCTTGTTCTAAAAGGGGAAATAAGATTGGTTTTTTATTAAAAAAATTATTTCAACATTTGATTACCAAATATATGAAAAATTGTAAGAAAAAAATAGAAAACCATGAAATAATCAGAGAATAATAAAATATAGAGGGTTTAAAAATATAAATTTCAAATAAATCAAATATAATATATTTAAATGTTAATAATCCAGAATAAGAGTGATATTGTTTAATAAACCTTTTCATCTTTAATAAATTTTGAATCAAAACCACTTAAAATAGAAAACCTTTATTGAAAATTTAAATACATTGAATAAATATCAATTCATGATATAATATTTCAAAGGGGAATTATATACACCATATAAATGAAATTATGTGCATAATATAAAATATGTCTCATTAGAGTGGAATTGAGATGAAAACCTATTAACATGGATTCCTATTTAGTCATAAGTGTTATATCCTCTTAAATAATAAATTTAAATCTATTAAATAATTTATTAACAATCCTTTTCATCTATATTACATTTTAAGGTCCTTTTATAATCATTTTTCATTCATTCATTGAATAGTTCTTGCTTATGTTGACCACTTAAGGTTGTTCGGTCACTTTCTCCAAAATTACTATGGTATATTAACCATGTTTAAAGGTTTTATAAAATGGTTCCACAATATAAATAATTAAAACAATGTTATTAATATAATTTTATTAATTATATATAATTTTATAATCATTCATTCAATGTAGTAATATAAAAACGAATCAAATTGCTTTATGGATGTGGTACTCCACATGTACGCATGAGTGACATTATCATTTTCCAAAAGATGGTAGAGTATGAAGATATATGATATAATATATTTAAAAAAAATAATTATTTCATAAATATCTTATATATTCAATAATTACATCTTTATAACTATCTATATAAGGTGGTGATAAAAATGAATTACATCGCTATGTATGGTAGTCTGTACATACACATGAGCAATGTTTTTATTTTCCATTGGTTGGAATGGAGATATAAAATGGATGTAAAATTAACATAAAAACATCTTAGTATATTAAATATAATAATATTATTATTCTAATATCATGATTTAATATTTTTATGAGGTTTAAGATTAAAGGAACTTGAAATAACTCAATAAGAATATATACTTATGCTTTTGGTAATCTCCTTTGGTTTAATCCTTAAAACATATTGAGGTGGTATTTTGATAAGAAAAAAACTTATAGGAAGAGAAAAATAAAGTTGGTAAGGTATTTGGGTAGGGTTTTTTAGATAAGTGTCTTTATAATTGTGGATAATAGAGGAGAGGCGGCGCCCTTTTATAAGTGAGGTGGGTAGAAAACTTGTAAATACTTAAAAATTTATTATATAATGTATTTATTAATCAATTAATATAGATATAAATTATCATATATTCAAATATAAGGAGGTTATAATAAAAATAAAACCAATAAATTGTATTTAAGCTTGATCTTTGTGTTATCTTTAAGCCTTATCTCTTAATTTTTAACCCTTTAACTCCTTTTACCCTTAACAGAGGAGATTAATTTTTAACATGATTACTATTAATCAGGAATAAATTAAGTTGAACTCATTATCTAATATAAATTATTCTGATTTCAAATATGGAATAAATTTTACAATATTCAATTCCTAGAAGTGGGATAAATTACTTTTAATATAATTTTACAAAATGCAATGAAAAACCATTTCTAGAAAAATGCTTGCTTAAGCATAAAAATGATTTTATAGGAAAATAAAGTATAATATTTATTACCATGGAATTATTTATATTATATTAAATAAAAGGAGATTTATTTTCCTTTCAAAACAAACCAAAACCAAATTTAATAGTGTGAATACATGATTAAGAGAAAATAACCAAGAAATATTTTTATTTGAATAAAAATATTACTTAGATTTCCAAAATGTTAAAAATAGATTTCTAAGTTCATAATTATATTTTTAATACATTATATTAATTATTAAATATATATTTGGTCTTTAAAAATGGGTTTATAAACTTTCAAGTCATTCTTATATATTGATAATGTCATAAAATTCATAGTATTTGTAAAACATGTATTTTTCACTATTCATCAAAAAATCAACTATTTCTAAAAAATTCTAAAAAATTCACCCTAATATCATTTTGAAATGAATAATTAAAAAATTAAATTAATTTCATCAAATTAAAAATTTAATTTTTTTTAATTGAGAGTTTAATCAGATTCTTGAATAAAACTATGTGCATTATGATATAGTTTCTTTAGAATGAAAATGCTTAATTACTACAATTGAAGCTCGAGTGTTACAATTATTCTACTACCAAGATAAATCAATTTTCTTTTCTTGGATAAACTAAAAATTATTATTCTTATATCAGGATAGAAATATTATTCAATTTAATTTTTTATTTCTTTTTCTTGATCAACAATGTCTTGGTATAGTCTTCTATATTTTTTGAAACCAGACTAGAATATAACTTTTCAATCTGAGTTTGAATATAATTTCATTCCTAAAACATCTCAAATATACACTTAATAAAAAAATTATAAAAGAGACTCAAATATTCCAAATATAAAAACATAAAAAATATATAATCTAATTAGTGGTGAACTAGAAACTGATATTAATTGTAGGGACTCGTTAGGGATGTATTCAATACTAATAAGGGGGTGAATCAGGGATGGAAGCTTTTAAAACACTTTATACCATTCATAGATTTTATTTTTTCCTTTAGAAAATTTTAAGGTGAATGTTTCCATTTTCCACTCTTTTAAACTTAATTTTTTATGAAACACACCCAAGCACACCCACACTAGAGGTACACCGATATACAAGGTTCACCTTTCCAAATGAAAAGCTTTTCCTTGCTGTGAAATGGTAAAACCCAAGATCACATGACCCACTATTATCAACGTATGATGTAAAAAAGTAGGTATTATCCTTGAAAATCATGTTTTTACATCTAATGAATGTTATTCTGTGTATCTCACACATAATTTCATACCGCACTTTGTAATAATATAAGTTTGGGTAATAAATAAAATACTTTCACCAATATAGACTCTGAAAGTTTTTTACGTTCTACCATGATCTTCTTTTCTTCTTCTCTTACTTAAAAATAAGTATGGAAGAGCCTATTCTTATTTTATATGCATAGTTTCACAAAAAAATCCTCTTTATTATTTATATAATTAGATCTAATATGCTTCTCATTATTTCTCTCTTACACTGGTTGTAAAACAATTCTTACACTTTTTGAAAACCTACTATTTACGATATCTCTTTCTTCATCCCTATTATTCTATTCTTATTATAATTAAATGCACAATAATAATTAATTTGTTATCCATATTCTCTCTATATCTTCAACACAAAAAACGTCTTTAGATTTTTATGGTGTGTTATATATCTCCTTGTTTTCCATTGACACAAAATAGTTTCTTAATTTTTGTCCAGTATCAGGTCTATCTCTATCTAAAAACCTATCTTCAAAAACCTAAAATTATATAAGCTAAATTTAGGTTATAGTTTTAGCTACTTCTACTCCTTATTTATCACTTCTATGTATTCAGAGGAAATATGTGAATACATTATTTTAAATTACCACAAATCATGGTAATTCAAAACATAAGAATTATTTGATCTAGATTTCCTGTTGCACCACCTTCATAACTACCTTATACCTGCACGTGATCATATATAAACTACATGTATTCAAACAAGTAGAATAATCATATCTTCTTTACTAAATAATATTGTAATTCTTTCTCATTCTATACATGATATCAAAATGCGTTAAACTATATTTAAATAAATGAATAAATCATGCATGAGATAGATGCGGTCATGGATTTATCATTTATGTTGCAAAGCACTCAATAATTTTTTCTTCATATTCAATTTTTTATCATCCTATTATAATCATGACAAATATTATAATTTTATTTATATACTTGAATAAAATATCCTTGTCATTGAATCTATTAATTCTAACCAAAAATAATAAATCAAATGACTTTTATAAGTCTTATGAATTGAAAATTTCATACACACTGAAAAGTCTGATGACCCTACATGTATTCTTCAAATTTAATATGTGCAATTTATTACATGAATATTTTTATATCAGATTAATAATATCGTATGAAACTAGGAAACATTTCTTATAACACCAAATGTCTTACATGATTTCTTTAAAAGTCATGTGTGTAATTCCTTATGTGAAAACTTCTTTCATATAATCTTATTCTTTCATACTCCCTTCTTCTTTCATAAAAAGTTTGATAATATATCATATTAACTTCACCTTTCATACGAAAGAAATTTCATATGATAATATATTTTATATGAATTTCCTTTCACACACAATAACTTTCATATGAAATTCTTTCATATAATAATTCTTTTAATTCTATAATTCATTCCATATGATAATTCCTTTTATATGAAACTCTGTTGATAATATGAATTTATGAACTTCATACTTATTCTAAAAATTCCTATAGTGGGAGCACCATGGTGTAACCATGCTCACCATTTTAATAGGTGAAACTCCCAGAAAAAACACCTTAAAAATACCTGTGTCCAGTGTAGTTCATCATTTTTTTCTTACCAGTCTATCTATACATCCATGTTATGCACTGACCATGGAACGGTGCAGTCACCAATTATTAAAATACCTTCCATATCCACTTATTACATTATGTTCTCTATATATACATCACTATAATAACAACACAAGGCTTTTGATATTTATGAAATTAAGAACACATCATAGAGAATTAACATATTTAAAATTTCTCTAGAAATTAAAATTTTGGAACTCCCTAATATTTTAGTATTCTGATAGGGATAAAATGATTCTTATGATTTTCATAATTATAGGAAAATCCTTATGAAAATATTCATCCTTATGAGATCTGAATGATCCTTATGGATAATAATAATTAGAGCTTCATCCTTATATTTGTTACACTTATGACTATCATATTTATAAGTGTCATTCTTATGAGATCAGATCATCCTTATGGTTGGGTGATCCTTATTGGAATTCTAGGACATTGGAAAATTTCCAACCTGAAACTCTAAATTTTATCTTAATTAAAATATAAGAACCATCATTTTAAATTCTAAATGGGCTTTCAAATATTAAAAAATATTTTTCTTTAATTGTATTTGTAAAAATTTCAAGGAAAGATCTTTAAACAACATCTAAAATGAGTCTTCCAACTATCAAGAACTTAATGAAAAGTGACACCATACTTTATTATCCTTCCAATTATCCAAGATAATATTCCACAACTTAAAATTATTCTTCAATATATTGAAATAAATCATCATTATTAATTTTTACACATTGAAATCCATTGAAAAAAAATAAAACATTCATAAAGTGTGCTCAATAATATCTTCATCAATTTTCAAGTGGATTAATATTTGAATGTTAACACTTAAAATTTGAATATGAAAGCATTACAATATATCCTATCATACTATACTATAATCTTAGGTAGGAGACATATGATATATCTATATCATATTAAAAAAATATACCCACAAGGCATGAAATATGACTTTATTTCATGGATATCATATAATAAAATTTCCCTTATATCATCCCATATGACATTTCCTAAATATATCATATGTATATAGGATTTAGGGAATATCTACATCAATATATCACTTGCACTAAATCATCATAGACTTTATACCATTCCACCTTATATTTCATAATATACAATATCTCAAGAAACCATATCCAAAACTACTATTGAATATCTCCCAAAACGCTTTTTGAAAGCTATCATCAATTTTAATATGCATCACATTATATCCAATACCTTGTGAATATCAATCAAAAATTCCTTTTGGATAAACTATAAAAACTTTTATAAAAGCTCTATATGTTTTATAAAATTCAATCCTCATTCATTCAACCACACAGTGTGACCCCATGATCCATTCCAACATTGAAAAAAATATGAATTCTTAAATTCATAAATGTTAGAATAGATAGGAATATAATAAATCATCATTTATATTCAAGATATAAATGGATATATCATGATTTAGATTAAACACATGTATCCATATACCCATTTTCACTAGTATTATTATATATAATACAAAATTTTAATACGATTCCTTTTTCCAAGACATTGTGTAACTATAGGATATGAAGTATGCTAGTCTCATATAGTTACTCATATATTCTTGATTCTTTGGGCACAAAATACTATATTTTATGGATACATCACATTTCATTAACTCTTATAGATGAGAACATAACATTTCCCATATATAATATATATGAAAATAACATGTCTTGTATAGGTATAGCCGCACACTCCTTCAGTCTATCTTAATCAAGGATCCAGATGTCATACCTATCGTGTGAGTGAAAAAATACCATCATGGTTAATCCTAAACCAATGACATGATAAAAAACATACCAAAATACCCATAATTATCTAATACTTAAGGATTTCATAATAAAGGTATTAGGGTATGAAGGTTCTCATTCTAGATTTCTTACCAAAGCAGGTATGGTCAAATCCTAGATATGAAACATGTATCCCTAGTATACCAAATACAAAATGTATAACAGCCCATGTGGTAAATTTGGGGGGGGGGGTCATCCAGTGCACAAAACACATTTT
Organism: Viscum album; assembly: GCA_963277665.1. NCBI lineage: Eukaryota > Viridiplantae > Streptophyta > Magnoliopsida > Santalales > Viscaceae > Viscum > Viscum album. Next base: position 1,905,171,163 of record OY728136.1, read on the forward strand.
GTGCCTCATGAGACTATTTTTTATAAAAAAATTCTACTCATGTTAACCTTAACATTTCATAATAACTTATAATTCTCCATGATGAACATCAGTTAAAGATAACTCAAAGTCGTACTTTGAGAGATTGATTATTATTTAACTTCAAAAGTATATATAACCAACATGAATGAACGACATGGTTAGACTTCATTTTGTATATCTTGATACATTTTACATTCAAAAAAACCTTTAATAACATTAACAAAACCACACATAAGAACCCATATTAATTATATATCATATGATAGACTACCAAATAGGCCTTATATTCATTGAAATTTCTGGGTTTTGTTAAACTCATTACCTCTATATGTAGTTTCTAACACATCTTTATGTGATCATATGATTAAATCTTCCCACTAAACTATTTTAATGATTAACATATATAAAGTAATCCAATATGAATAATAGGGATACTTAGGAAACATATTCCAAATATTCAACTTTTGAACATAGTATTCAATCTTCTTTACTTAATAGCACTTAATTTTACGATGATAATAAATTTTATTATCTAATTATAACTCTTTCTAAGTTCATTATCACCATCATCATTCTCATAAACCTTTCTGTAATAACCTAAAATTTTATAAATGAAACTCTCTTTTTGAATAAATAAATTCCTTATCAAGTAATTTAGTTATAGAAAACACATGCACTACTTTGGTTATTTTGGGATCATTATATAATTTTTTTTATTTAAAATATCATTAAGAATAATATCCATTGATAATATGGCCATTTTATAGTGACATTTTAGACTAGTATATTAAGGGTTATGATAAATTCTAATTGACACAGATGGAATAAGCGATGACCATGACCAGTAGGATCGTACCCTATGAATCCCATTTATCAGAGCTTCCAAGGGAGTTGAAATTACTATTATTTTCCCTTGGCCAATAAAAATATGATATTCAATAGATAAAATATGAGTGAAACCATTTACAGAAGAATTTTAAGCTCATTGAGATCACAAAACAAAAAATGTTCACCAAACCACCCCAAGAAAATCTCACCATTACACACCTGGCCCTTAGGGCATACACTAGTGTAATATGAGGTTATATATATGGACCCTAAAAGTATGAATTTATATATATATTTTTAAATTAAAATAATGACCATATTTATCTTTTATTATTACTTTATAATGATTTAAAAATATGTTTGTTAAAAATTAGATTTTGATATGATGAAACCCAAATTCAATTTTTTGAAATATATTGTTTCAATCAAAACACTTTTTATGAAGATTTCAATATTTTTTAAAATAAATTATATTTTAACAAAATATAATTATTAAATAATATTTAGTAAATATAAATGATAAAATAATTTTATGAAGTCAAATGTAATTTTTATAAGGGTATGAAAACTTTTATTATAAAAAACCACGTATTTTTAGTAAAATAGGATTTTGATTTAAAAGTGTAGATTATAAAATTTTGAAAATTATTTGGATAAAATAAATATTATTTTTGAAATCAACATTTCAAAATTATCCAATGTTTATTTTTTTCATAATTTTCAAATATATTCTAATTTTTAAGTAAAAATTTAATACAATATAAATATTTGGTATGTATTTTGACATAAAAAAGACCAAAAGTGATGTAATAAATACTATAAAGGGTATAAAAGTCCCAAATAGTGTTCCCAATTTAAAATAATGCCTTTTTTATATCATTTTATTAAGTATATATACCATCAATGAATCCTATAAAACCAATATTATATTTTAAGGTTTTAAAATTAGTTCCCTATAAACATGACTCACTTACACATCACCAAGGTTATTATTCTAATGAGTTCAGTTATTAAAATTATAAAATAATAAAATAAACCCCTCTTTTGAAGAAACCATGGTAAAAAAACATGTTATGGTTTTGTGGTTTGGATTAATTTTTCATATAGATTCTAAAACCTATGTTTAGAAATTATTAAAAAATTCCCCTTACTTTTTCTATATAATCCCACCCAACCTCCCATTAATCACCACTCAAAACCATTGGATCAAGAATTTTCTATAATATTCCCTCTATAGTTTCCTCATAATGCCCCTCAAATATCTTAAGAATCTCCTCCCAATATTTTAGAAGCACCCTCTCAAGGTAAGGGTTTCTCCCCTCCTCTTCCTTATTCAAGTACCTTCTTTAGATTATTCATTTTTATTTGAATTTTTTCATGTTGGAATATCATTTTAAACATAAAAATTACCATACCTATGATTTAAAAGTTATTTTATAACCCATTAACTCTCATTTTACCCTTCCATGAAACTTTATATACTCCTATTATGAAGATGAAATTATCTTGAGATTTTCCATGCCAAACATTTGTGTAATGAATACCCATCATCATTTCCACTCAAGTGTATTCACACAGATGTACATATACATAATTTATGGGAAATTCCATATCGGTAACCCATAATCCTTTGTAATTTTATTAAAATTTATGACATAAATATTTATTTTTTATGATATATGTGGAACACATATGCATGTACATGTTATGAATGTAACAGGTGGGCTCAAAATTATATAGAACTCCAATGCATTGGTTAATGTTTTTATATCACGATATACCATGTATGGTGTTCATGAGGTTATACTAATAAAATTATGTTATGATGTTTAGGTGGTTAGCCTTGACTTATGTTCATGATGTCATGTTTTATATTGTTTCCACATTACCATGTTACCTTTATGCCATCATCTTATATCATGCTTCAGTGTTCAATTTTATAATTATCACCCATATTATGTTACCTTTATATACTCATTGAGTCATATTCACTACATTAACTTATGTTATTCTTTGATTATTCCTTATTTCACACCTGTTTTGACACTCCCAGAGGACATGCTTTGGTAAATTCAAAATATCCCTACGATCCATTATTAAGGGAAAAAATGACCATAAAATTTTATGTTAGGAAATAGATCATTGATAAATTAGATCAAAACCTATAAATTAATAATATAAGGAATTTATGTTGTTTATGAGCTATCTCTTTAATGTTTATAGTTTCCCTTTTATGTGTTTAATAGTTTTAAAATTCTCATCCATATGTCTATTTTTGATGTAGTAAATGATTAGAACTAGAATGAAATATTGAAAGGTCGGATTATCATATATTAATTAAATTTAAATTTCCCATGTGTCTATGGTTCTATTCATTCTTTAATATCATGTAATTTTTTCAAAACTATTCAAACACCACCTTAAAACATGTAAGTTGAGTTATTGGTGAAGATGGTGAATGGTTAAATTATTTCATCCCAAGAATATAAATCCAACCTATAAAAATTTGTGGGATGAAATTATCATAAAACCTTATTATACTACCTTTAGTGGAATTTTATTATATTCTAGGCATGGATTGAATTTCCTTATATAGGGACAACATAAATTTCCAAGAGAAGTAAATCACCCTCTATATTGAAAATCACCCTTCGGTTCTATACAAGTGAAAGGTGGGGGATGAATCTATTTTGGTATCATTATCTAAATAATGGATATTTTTTCCTTGTGAGAAAGCAAATCAAGATAAAATTATTGAGATAAAGGAAAAGATCATCCTTGATTACATTCCCATTGTAGGGGAATTTTCTAATGTTTTTACAAATGATTTTTTGGTCTTCCTCCTAGATGAGAGGTTGAATTCTCAATAAAACTTATACCTAGAGATTTTCCAATATCCAAGAGTGCATATATAATGTCCATTTTTGAACTTTAGGATTTTAAGAAGTAGCTACAAGAGAATCAAGATAAAAGGTTTATATACCAAAGTTCTTCACAATGGGGTGCATTGTTACTCTTTGTCAAGAAGAAGGATAGGTCAATGTGCGTATGTATATAATAATTTGAACGCAGAAAAATAATAACAAATAAAAAGTATCCTCTACTATAGATTAGTGACTTATTCAATCAGCTACGTGGAGCATAGAGCTTCTCTAAGTTAGATCTTTGGTTAGGATATTGTCAAGCAAAGGTGAAGAATAATGATATCCCAAAGGCTTATTTTCATACAAGGTATGGTCACTATGAGTTCATAGTGATGAAATTTGGACTCACTAATTATCCAAAAAATATTCATGAACTTGATAAATAATTTATTTTTGGAATACCTTAAAATTGTTTTGGTAGTCTTAATAAATAATATTCATATCCACTTAAAAATAAACGAGGAGTATTAAAAGCATTTGGATACTGTACTGAAGAACTTATAGAAATAAAATTTGAATGAAAATTATAGTAAATGTGAGTTTTTAATGGATCAAGTTACATTCATGGGGAATGTTATCACCAAAAAAGGGATATTTTTGGATCCTTAAAAAATAAAGACAATTGAAGATTGACCTAGACCAAACTCTATGATATAAATTTATAGTTTCCTTATATTAGATGTTTAATATTGTTGATTTTTGATAAAATTATCATGATTGACAAGACCATTAATCAAAATAACTCAATATATGGTAAATTTTTCCTTGAATGATGAATGTGAAGAAATATTTAAAGAGATTAATAAATGGATAACCGATGAACCTGTACTCACATTACCCACCAATAGGGAAGGATTTATGATCTACAGTGATGAATCCAAAAAAGCCTTGGGTTGTGTACTCATTCAAGATAAAAAAGTGGTATCCTATTCCTCCCACCAATTAAGGGTTCATGAGAATAACTACCCAACACATGATCTATACTCGACTATAGTTATCTTCATGCATAATATTTGGTTACATTATTTTTACAGGGAGAAGTGAGACATATATATGAATCATAAAATCCTCAAGTATATATTCACACAAAAGGAGATAAATATGAACAAATGAAGGTGGTTAGATCTGATCAAGTATTATGATTGTTCAATCCATTACCATCCTTGGATGTCAAACAAAGTGGAAGATCCTCTGAGTAAAAAGGATCCTACAACCCTATCCATGATGAGAATTGTAAGGAATATAATCTTTTAGTACATACAGAGGACTGAAATGGTAATAATAAAATAATCTTCATCATACCTTTCTCAAATGACTCATCAACCAAATATTCTTGAGAGGATCAAATAGGATCATAAGGATGATGAGGTTATACAGAAAGGTATAAAATATTCCAAAGTTAAAATTTTATAAAGATGGAGTTATAAGGTTTGGAACTTGGATATGTGTCCCATCATAACCAGAGTGGAAGAAGAAACTTCTGTATAACGTGCATTGAACATGATTCTCTATTCATCCAGTAAACACTAAGTTGTATATAGTTTTTAAGAAGAAATTCTAATGGGATAAATTATGAGGGAGATTACAGATTTTGAATCATGATTCTTGGTATAACAATAAGTCAAGGATAAATTTAAAAAGTCTAAGGGTATATTGAAACCATTTCCCATACCAGTAGGGAAATGGGAAAACATAACCATGAGTTTGGTCATAGGAATCTGCCAGACCCCAAAAGGAAATAAATCCATCTGTGTGGTATTCAATCACCTTACCATGATAGTTCATTTCATTACTATAAATTAATATTTCTCTCTCAAACAACTCACTAAGATATACATAAGAGAAGTGATAAAACTTCATGGAGTGCTAATATCCATTGTATTTGATCAAGATCCAAGGTTTACCTTGATGTTTTAGAGAAGCCTTCAGTAAGTGTTAGATATAGAACTAATATTTAGTACTTCTTATCACCTTCATAAGGATGGTCTAGATAATAGAACCATTCAAACTCTAGGGGATATTCTAATATCATGTTCAATGGATTTCCAAAGATCAACACCTCCCCCTAGTATAGTTATCATATAACAAAAGTTTCTATTCTATCATTCAAATGAAACATTATGAGGATATTTATGTGAATAGGTGTTAGGCTCCGACATGATTGGATATAGTTGAAGAGTGGAAGTTGATGGGACCTGATGTTATCTATGAGATAACTGATTAGGTTCAAACAATTTAGTTTCATATGAAATCTGAACAAAGTTGACAGAAAAGTAATGAAGATAATTGTTGAAGAGAAATGGAGTTTGAGGTAGGAGATAAGAGTTCCTTTGTATATTATGATGGAAGAAATTTATGAGGTTTTAGAAGAAGGGAAATCTTAATCCAAGATACATCAACCTCTTTGAGATAATTGATTTCATTAGATCGATGGCTTATCAACCAACTCTCACTCCAAATTTATTTCAAGTACATGATGTGTTCCATGTATACCTCTTTATAAAGTAAATAATAGACCCCTTAGATGTGATAAATCTATAAGCAACCCCATTGTAGAATGATATTTCATACAATGAGCTACTGATGAGGATCTTAGATAGCAGAGACAAGGTTTTATGATACAAGACAACTCACCTATCCAAAGTGTTTTGGAAGAACCACAAGTTTGAGGAAGTGACTTGATAACCACAAGAGGTGATGAAACAAAAGTATTATTATATTTTTTATTGTATGAATTAAATAACAATGGTGAAATTTCTTAAGAGGGGGATAATGTAACAAGATGAAAATTTATGATTGATACTCTATTTTTGAATGAATAAATATTTATCAAGTAATTTATTTATAGAAAAAACATATAATAACTTGGTTATTTTGGGACCATTATATTGTTTATTAGATTTAAAATACCATTAGAAATTATAGCTATAGAAAATATAGATATTGTACAATTACCATTAATATTAGTATATTAAGGGTTATGATAAAGTCCAATTGAAATATACAAAAGAAGAGATGACCACAATCTGTAGGATTATATCCTATGAAGTCTGTTTATCAGAGATTTCGAGAGAGATGGAGTCATTGGGATTTTACTTTGACCATACCTAATCCAATATTCAATAACTAAATCATAAGTGAAACTGTTTATCATAGAAGTTTATGCTCATTGAGAGCACAACCCAAACCATGTTTTCCAAACCACCCCAAGAAAATCTCACTATCGCACACCTTACCTTTAGGGTGTACACTAGTGTAATATGGGGTTATGTATCTAGACCCTAAAAGTATAAATTTTTATATTTTCATTTTTTAAATAAATTAATGATTATAGTTATTTCTTATTTTTAATTTATAATGATTATATAATAATTTTGATAAAAAATAGATTTTGATATGATGAAACACAAATCGTATTTTAGAAAACATATATTTTTAATCAAGACACACTTTTGGATGAATTCTATATTTTTTGAGATAAATTTTATTTTAATAAAATATTATTATTTAATAATAATTATTAAATAGAAATGATATAATAATTTTAAGAAGCCCAATGTAATTTTTATAAGGGTCAGAAAACTATTATTGTCCAAAAAACAACCATATTTCAGTAATTTAGGATTTTGATTTAAAAGAGTAAATTCTAAAACTTATATAATTATTTAGATAACATAAATATTATTTTTAAAATCAGTATGTTGAAATTATCCAATGGTGAATTTTTCATATTTTTGAAAGACAGTCGAATTTTTGGATAAAAATTAAATATAATATAAATATACGGTATGTATAATGAGATCATAAAAGACCAAAAGTGATGTAATAAATACTAAAAAGGATATAAACAACCAAAATCATGTTTCACATTTAAAATAGTGTGTTTTTTATATTATTTGATTTATTTTTTAAACCCTTAGTGAATTATCCAAAACCTATATTATATTTTATGGTTTTAAAATCAATTCTTTATAAACATACTCACCTCCACATCCCCAAGTGCATTATTTTAATTATTTTTGTTATTAAACATATAAAATAATTAAATACACCCCTCTTTGGTAGAAACCATGATAAAAAATCATGGTATGGTTAGTGGTTTAGATTAATTTTTCATATAGTCCAAAACCTATGTTTAGAAATTAATAAATAATTCCCCTCACTTTTTCTATATATACCCAACCAAACACCCATTAATATTCATTAAAAACCATTTTACGGAAAAATTTAGTCTAACCTTTCCTCTTTAGGTCCCTCCCATGGAATCCAAAGAACTTACGAAGCTCCTCCCAAACTTATAGAATCACCTTCTCAAGGTAAGGGATCCTCTCATTCTCATCCTTATTCAAGAACCTTCCATATATTATTGCTTTTGATTTACAATTTTTCATGTCGGATTTTTTTTTACACATCTCTATTATTTTACTTATGATTTACAAGTGACAAGAGACCCATTTTAATTTCATTTAACCCTTACATAAATCTTTACATTCCCCCGTTATGCTACAAAAATTGTCATGCGATTTTCCATAACAAACATTTGTGTAGTGAATACCCATCCTCATTTCTACTCAATGGTATTCAAATAGATTTAAATATACTTAATTTATTTGGTATTTTCAAGTATGTAATAAAAAATCCTTAATCTTGGTATTAAAAGTGATGAAATATATCCTTATTTTGTATGTTGTTTATGGCACACTTATGCATGTACATGTTATGAGTGTGACAAGTGGGACTAGAATTATACAACCCTCCAATGCACATGGAAATGTTTTTATCTCATGAGATACCATTTATGGTGCATAATAGGTTATCCTAATCACAATATGTGATTATTTCTAGGCAGTAATCCTTGACTTTTGTTTATGATGTCATGTTTTATGTTGTTTCCACATTCCCATGTTGCCTTTATGTTATCATATTATATCATGATTCGATGTTAACATGTATTATTCTCACCCCTATTATTTTACCTTTATATTACTCTTGATTCAAATTTACTTCTTTACCTTATTCTATTATTTGATTATCCCCTTATTTGGATTTATAACTAACCCCTTTCTTATGAACATCCCTAGGTTATCATGTTTAATTTTAGAAGATCATTGCAATTTAAGGTCATGTTATGGAGTTTTAATTTATTTCTTTATATTCCTATTTCAAGTTATTTTTATATGTATCTAAATAAAAAAATAAAATAGGCCTCATGATATTTTAGGGTTATATTAAGTGTATCTTTATGAAATAAATCATGAAATAAAGTGTATGGAAGATATGGGTTGTTATACTTTCCATAAAACTTTTTCATTGATATAATTTTAGTAAATAATATATCACTTTAATTTTTTTTATTTTCCAACACATACTAAACTCTTTTAGGATTTAAAATGACATTCGATTCATTAATATAACTAAATGAAACTCTTTGCATTCTTATTTACCGATATTCCCTAAAATTATTTTAGAATATTAAGTGACATTATCTTTTAACTCTTATAGGTATAATATTTTATATGTTAAATTTAAACTTCTACAAGTCCAAATATACTTCCATTATCCATTTTTAAATTACATTCTCTTCAAAATATCATGCTAGGATAGAAAAACTATTTTTTGATTAGAAAATAACACCGATATCCTTTCATGATAATATTTAACAAATAAAATATTGTATCCATATTATATATAGTATTCTGCGTGTTTAGAGAAGTATACTAAAATGAATACTTTATTATTTAAAATATTCCAATGATGGATGGTGTAATCTCAATTCCTCACATTTTCATAAATATATAGGATAAAATATTAATCAAATTTTTTTATCATTATATTCTATTCATGAAATTTATAAAATCCAATGAATCATAAACCATGTTTATTAAATTATATTGTTCATAGAAACTCATTGTTTACAAAAAAAATATATAATCATATAAGATAACTACAATGAAAATTCATAATCTTTATATACATCCAACTAAGTTTGAAAATTTCCTTTGCATTTAAATCTGTGATTTAATAAACCTTTGTTTCATTTTGGTACAACAACTATTTACTTCATTTAATGAATGAAAACTACATTATTAACCAATTATTTTCATGATTTTGAACTACAATATATTTAATTCTTTTTAAAATACACACTAGGCATCATATACCCTTCAAAGTAAAAGAGTTTATTTCTATAATAATAACACTTAATTTTAACATTCCATGGAGTTTGACAAAACCCTTCTAGTTTTCCAAAAAATTTCTATGATATGGAAACATGTCCCCTCTCTTCTGATTCCTACATTAGGTTTCAATGACCTTGATTCAATACTTGAAGATATATTTTTATACTTTCCAACTAATTTTTTTTATTCTAGTTTAAACTTTTACCTACTTGTACTATTAACACAACACCAAAACCTAGTCATCACATACCCAATTAATTTATCATCAACACTCTGAGAAAAGGGTCAAATTTTATCGAACGCATTCACATAGTCATAACATTTCTAGTGATGATTCTATAATGAATTATGTAGAAAAATAAACCAATATAGGATATATTCAGTCTTACCAATTCATTGGAACACTCAATCACAATGATTATGTGAGTCGATACTAAATTTCATTTGTTCATCTTCCATCTAATTCCCCTGAAACATAAATGGTTTCTTTATATAATTCTTATAAACATCCAGATTCACTTTCTTAAAAAATTCAATATTAGGTTACTTGGAATGGGGTTACTCTAACCCATATAATTTTACTTTTTTCTTAATAAAAATTATTAAATTTCATTTCAATACATAAATTTCCTTGTATTAAGATTTTATTTTTAAAAATTGATCTCAAATTCACGTTTGATAATGATGATTCCATTAATCTATAAAAAAAATATTTTATTAAATGAGTATGATGTTTTACATTCATTTATAATTTTATTACATGTTCTCCAACTAAAATTATAGCTCATTTTTAATTTATCAAATCCATTTGTGGGTCAAGATCCATATTTCATAAATAATGAGTCAACTTTAGTATTTACCTAATGACTTAGATATCTAAGCAGGCTATCATTCCAATCATATCATATGTTACTCTTTTATGGTTGAGTAGAACAATATTTTCTCAATTGAGTTTTACAGCTAAGTGTAACACAAATTTCATAGTGATATTTGGTTTCCTAACTCTCTGGGTTAGCTATTTCCACTATGGATTACACAAGATAATCCATGGGAATCTATATTTAATATAAATTTACCTAGATGGATGATCGAGGTCGACATGTGTTTTATTTTGAAGGAATCCAAAAATTATTAATTTAAATGGTATTTAATCTTACCATCTTATCTCATGTATTCCCTATACATGTATGCATTCTTCTAATGATTTAGTTTGGAATCATATTCCCTCCAAAATCAATATGTTTAAACCATTTTGATGTTTAAATATTTACACCACACATAGTTTGTGATATTAACCCAAATTGAAATATAATTATACTAAAACATATCCATATACATCTAATAAATAAGGTATGACATAACTTAACTTATCAAGGCCCCACCTGGGCTAAAAATAAGCAGAGAGTTCCACCCCAATCTCACCTCCAATAGGCCAGGGGTTAGTGACTAGCACCGAGTAAGCATATATCACAACATGAGAGTCCTTATCCTATAAAAATCTTAAATATATATATATATATTTATTTAATACATAAAATAAATCCATAATATTGGTATGAAAGATATAATCAACTCAACTATATATAGTGAATTCAAGAGACAATAAGAACAATAATAAGAACATCACATATGGTAAGTATATAGGAAATTAAACATTTGATAAGTCTCTCAAACACGAATCTCTAAGAATCTCCATACACTATGAATATAATCTTAGATCACACTACATTATCATTAGTCACCTCCATTATTATGAATCACCATTATCCATAATGCATTTCCAAGCATCACTGGGTGTCAACTTCGAACAAACCACCCCAACTCCATGTCTATCTAGCCTATCTCCAAAGCATGCTCATTATCTACACAAAGTTAGTTCAAACTCCTAGTTATAAAAAGTATTATATGAATGGAAAATAAGGATAATCTATACATTTTATATAGTAATAATTCTCAAGGATTCAATAAAGTTCCCAATCATTATTAATATAACTCTTGATATTCATACTTCGTGAGAAAATAAAGAATATAAAAAAATGAAGAGGGAAAAATTCTTGAAGTCTATTTCCAATTGTGCACTGTATCTCAATGGAAATCCCTAGGGTTTCAAGGAATAATAAGTCCTATAGAATTATATAATACACAGACTACCAATATTCATTCATGTTAATTCAATTAACCCTTTCAAATATTTGTTTTTAAAATCACAATACACTTAATAAGAATCTAATTTAACATAAAGTTATATATATGAGTTGTTTATGGTATATAGATTGAAAATTTGGAAAACTGAATTGTTTATGTCACATTGAATTTTTCAACTGTATAATCAATATAGAAGTTTAGTATTGACTTCATTACAATATGTGGAGCTACACTGAGTTTATCAGAAGATGATGAAGAATATTCTGATTCAGTTACAACTAATTCTAAAGATTTAGAATCTAATAATTGGTGGATTGCCTATAAATATATTGTTACTTAAATGGTCAAATGAAAAAAACACATATCAATAATTCTAAAATATTCTAATAATTTTAAGTTGTGCAATTTATTTTTACTATTAATGATTTCGACCAGTACAAGTTTTTTATGGGTTTTTTTATAAGAGCTATCACTATGTGAGGTTTTCTTTGTAAATCACATTAGAATCTTCCAATAGTAATCATTATTTCCAAACCTTTGTGATTGATGGATTACCTAAGAAATAAAAAACCTTTTCTAATCATTGATATCATGATCTTCTTGTATTTGGAAGATAGAGACTTCCAATCCTTTAATATCATGGAAATATAGGGGTGAAAGAGAGATATAACTTTTAATATGACTATAATCAAGGGGTTATGGGTGTGGAATATAGAGATACTATTTGACATATTAAATCCAAGGGGTTATAGTGATAAGAAGATATAGATAGTTTCATGAACCAACCCTGGTCAACCTGTCACAACACACAACCCGACCTATGATAAGGCCCAAAGGGTGTTTCTAATCCCCACGAATGGGAAACTAGTTCCTAGTAATCAATTAATTAACCATATGAATGGTTTCAACCTCAAATCAGAGTAATTAAGACAATGAATCCAAATTAAAAATACATCATGGAATATCCATACATTGGAAATTTATGAAAAATAAGATAAGAAAATACAAATAAATGAAGGAAAAAAATGAATCATAACCAATAAATGTGATTCAACCCATTTATATTAATATACAACATCATTTAAAAATACATACACAATAGGATATCATAAATGAATAAATAAATAAATAAATAAGAGGGAATCTTGGTTAAAACATAAAAAATAATAAATAAATAAAACCCTAATCAAACTACTAAAACACATCTATGCAACCCACTATTTCTCACCACATCCCAAATCACTCATCAACAAAAAAAGAGTGATAAAGAATCTGAAAATATCGTGTAACCTCTATAAAACATGAGAACCACACACATACAAGTGTGTATAGAGGGCGAGAGATAATAGGGCCAATAAGATATCACTAAGTATTCTATGCAATTCATTTAGATAAATAGTTCATTAATTATATTTTCAAATACAATAAATTATAATATTTTGTAATTTAAATGATATAAATGAAACAAAACACTGAGTTATTAGACAATAAAAATAAATTAACTTTTATAATCTAGGAAATTTGGTTCTTTAAAATGTTTAAGAACCAAATAAAACCTCTTTTTCAGCATTTAAAAACCCCTTCAAAAATTCTTTCAATAAAAATGAACATTTAAATTTTATTTCAATACAAATTCCCAAAATCACCTTTAAAATCATTTTGGAAAACAAAATAAACCATAAAGTAAATAATCACAATCTAATAGGAACTAAAATGTCAATAAATATAACAAGAGTAATAAAATACAATACAAGTGGTTCCATAAGAAAAATGAGCATAAGGGGATAGAGAAAAAAATGAGGGAATCCCCATATAGAATAACCAATCAAGGAAGAAGTGGAACGAGCTATACTCTAGGTTCTAATGTGAGGTGATCCTAATGGTACTACAACAACGTGGGACCAATTTATAGTATATTTCTCATCCAAAACAATCCATAACCACCCGACTAGTTCATACTAGCATCATTGGAATGGTACCTCCCCACTAGCTATGACCTATCACTGAACTAGGGAGACACTAGTAGTGTGTGTACCAACTAGTGTAGCATGAATCAAGATCTCCCAACTAGTTACTCAGGATCCCATGAAAAAACTAAAGTGTATAAGAGAAAAAATCAAAATATATAAATCATAGGTATAATTAGTAAATATAACCTCACCTCTAAAACCCTCAAACGAAATAACCAAATTTATATCATATAATAACCATATAATCAATTAATACTCCTTAAAGGGGAGATAAAATCCCAAGGGTTAGTTAATAGGGTCTCACCAGAATGAATACATTTTTTTTATAAAATTCTAAATAGTACTTTAAAGAAAACCTATCTCACAATGCAAAGTTTATTCCATTTTATTAAAATATCAATATTTAGAACACCCTTTTAAAAACATTTAGAAGAAAAATACCCATTTTAAAACCATTTTTTAAAACATGGATTATTTTAAATATAAATAAAAATGATCCTAAACCCTATAATTACTACCCTTACCATTTTAGAGAGACTCATAGTAATTTTTAGATATCTTTATCATGTGAAAAAATTTACTTTCTAAATGATGCTAAAATATCATAAGGAAAATTTTTTATTCCAAGTTTAAAATTCATGAAACCAACTTATAAAAACATCATAAATGTTATACATGGATATAAACAATGGTAAATTGAATATATTACCATATTTTTAAAACTTATAAATATCCCCTACAGTCATGTATATAATTTTATAGTCTGTGGTCTCAAAATATATCACCATAGACTTATATCCATGGTTTTTTTAATAATAATGGGTTTATTTAACTACCATGATGGTTTATTATTGTGGTCTTGTCTAAAAATATCCACAGTTAGAAGAAATCCATTATAGGAAAAGATATTTTATTGGGATCAACCTGTTTCTTAGATCCAAAAATATATGATCTTGTCAGAATCACATAAAATCTGTACACATACATCACATTGTCCGATTGCAAAAAAACCAAAAATAGAATACCTAATAATATTTTTATTACTTTATATAGGTAAAACAACCAAAAAAACTCACAAATCAACATAAAAAACTATCAAAAAATTCAATCCAATAGTTATAAAATTTGATACAAACATTAACACACATCTTTTATATAGTAATTTTAATCTATTAAGAATATGAACCTGATAAAGACATATATTTATTATATACTACTCGTGTGGTTTCATAACTGGGTTTATTTCCTCTATTAAGAATATAATCAAGATTTTCATAGAATATATACTACTAAAGGCACAAAAATATATATGAAAACTTCTATTTTGGTAAAAAATTAATAATCAAACAAAAAATTCTGTATTTTATTTTAAATTTCCATTAAAAATTATATAGTAATTCATTTTATTTTTTAACACATAAAATAGTTAACATTATCATTAATTGTCATAAATATTATTTTATTAAATGGTATAAATCAAATCTAACTTGAAATCACATAAAAATACATATTGTAAAGACTCCATACCTAAGAAAAAACCACTTAAACAATAACGATATTCTCAAAACATAACCCTTAAACATAGAAAACCCTACAACATCAAACAAAAAATTTTAAAATTATTTAAGAAGAAACTAAATTTTAATTGATAGGAGTTCAGTAGGACAATAAAATAAAGAAGAAAATTATAAAAAGGATATAGCCCAATCAATTTGTCAATAAAAATATCTCAAACTGTAGTGTTGAAAATCGCTAATGTAGTATCCAAACACAACCAATATACCATCCAAGAGTGAAAATTATTGGAAAAAGTATGAAATGGGTAAAAAATAACATCACATATATTAATTTATTGATATGAATCTCTAACATGAAAGTATTAGTTTAATTTTCACAAATATTATCCATTTAGAAGTGATTTTTTTTGTGATATGCGTATCAAAACATTAATCCCAAGGGATTCCACATTCACCACATGAACAATTAGAGTTTTGTGATATAAATACGATGATACTAATTAATTAGGTAATGATTCTTAAAATAATTAACCTTAATCTAATAAGAAGAATAAAAAGGTAAAAACCACTTCTACTATTGATTCAAGCTAAAATCTCACCATCCATGTACATAAAGTTCCTTGGATAAATTCTAAAGGCATGAATTTTCTATAAATGGGATGCATGAGAAATGTGGAATTGGGTTCTAGGTATTTATTAGGTAAAATAAATAATGCTCTATTTGAATGATCTTATAAAAACTACTTATAACTGTTATCACTTAAGATAAGTGTCAAGTGTTGTGAGATGACTCTTGAATATCTAGAAGTTTTAAGTATTCATTGGACATCAATTTTTCAAAATCCACTTATAGATCTTGTAATTGATGAGTTACAAAAGAATTTATCAATAATTTTATCAAACTGAACTTAAATAAAATGGAATAGGTATGTAAAAAATGATGGAGAACTATTAAAAAGTTGTTGCAGCTTCCTCTAAAAAGTGTATAGATAAGAAGTTCATCCCATACACATAAAAATAGAAATATGAATCCAATAAACACAATAGAATAAATCAAATTAAGACAAATTACATGACTCCAATAACATATATTGTTTTTCCTTACATTTCAAAAAAATAAAAAACATCCTATTTCCAACCATCCATGTTTCTAATATTATTGGTATCAGTTGTATCCTTATTGCCTTAAAAATCATTTCCTAAATCATAACTTCTATTTTCACCACAAAAAACATCATCACCATCATAATCATCACTAATGTCATTTTCATAACACACACCATAATAATTATCATTAAAAACATTTATTACAAGTTATAAGTACATGGGGAATATCAAAATAAGAATTTAGTGACACTAGGGATTTAGAAATTTGTGATGCTTGATGTGGTAGAACTATTGAACACGTGATATCCATGAAATTAATAAACTAATGAATGAATATATCATACTTCTTAATTTATACCTTTAATACTTTCTTGTTAAGTTGAGATTCTTCTTATACTCTGTTGGATCTCTAAATTACCTTAGTTAACTAAATCTCTATCATAGTATTAGTGGTCAATGAAATACTAAATGATGAAGCCCAATATTTTTAAGGGATATTTTTTTCCTGTTCTATATTAAAATATTTCTGCACGTTCCTCGCCAAAGACCTAATGTAAGTGATCATTTTCAACTAAAAAATCATCCCATTTTTCATCACGAGTTTTCAAATTAATTTTTTCAAGTTATGAACAAAGAAATAAATAATTTTTAGGATACATAGAAAAATATACATTAAAACTATAAATCATCCTAATTTCTCTTATAATTTTCTCCCGAGTTGCTTCATTTGGAGTAGTACCATATTTACTTTTATGAATTGAGAAAAAAAATTTATCCTGTGTAATATTCCCTTTGATATTCAATATTTTTTATACAAATATGTTAGGTCACTTTTATTTACAAATTCATTGATGTGTATAAATGTCTATCAAAATGTAACAAAACTATTTTCAGATTTAGTTCATGTTATGATATATGAGTACAACCTAAAGTTTGTAATGATATTATAGAAAATTTTATTTTATTTATCTAGGATATATCTGATAAAAATAATAATTTTTATATACAAAATATTTAAAAATTTTAATTATATAAAATTAAAAAATATATAGACTGATTATTGATTAAAAATTGATTTTTTCCTTAAGAAAAATGGTAACATAATGGAAAAAAAATCCAAATAAAAGATATAAAAATGGAAAAAAATAAGTAGATATAATAATTAAGGATTAGTTCCATTATTCAAGGTGCTTTTATTACTGGTGACCAATTAACAAACTCTGATATTGCCTTTAAAGAAGAAGAATGAGATGAGGAAAAAGAAATTCAGAATAATCTGTTGGTGGGGCTTGTGTATGATATTAGTAAAAAGTTATAAATGATATAAATATATATATGTGGTTATTATAGTGAAGTGGATATTGTTTAGGTATGGAAAGAGGAACCTAGTACGCAGGTTGATGTTGATCTGAAGGGAAATCTATTAGATGATACCAATTTTTTTTCTAGCTTTCACTCCGTTGAAGACTATTAGAGATGTGAATTAGTTGGGTGTGTAAGGTCATATCATGTTTTGTATATGTTTTATATAATTATTTTTTTCCTTTACGCTAATTTTATGGGGATATATTTAGTTTGGTGTTGTTTTTATTTTTATTTGTTATAGGATTTTTTGGATTGTAATATTATGCTACATTGATTTTCTGGATGGTTCTGGACTATATGGGTTTGTTTGGAACTGTTTTCTTTCTTGATACTACATTAAATTTGAAGGGTTTTCTTCCTGAGATGAAGGGTAAAAAAATAAAACAAAATTATTATAAATTATTATATAAATTATGAATCATTATACTATAATATTTTCAAAAACATTCTATAAATCCCCAGTAATAAACATGATCCACAAATATATAGAAACTTTAGATAGTACCTATTGAATGAACCCTATAGCTGGATAAACAAATAATGGAATTATAATAGTTGATGGAAATTTAGGCTACCAATTAAAATTCAGTTGATTTGAACCAACCTGTCACGCCTCAAATTTTTAAATTTATTTTTTCTTTATTATTATTTTTGGATCTGGGTTCTCGCTCCAAGGTCCGGGCTCGGTCCCGATTAATTTTTTTTTCGTTTATCAATTTTACTGTGGTTCGGCCCTGTGTGTGGTCACCACGCAGTTGGCGGTAGCCGTGCAGTCGGCCATAGAGTCATGCAATTTCTCATGATGATTATTATTATTATTTTTAATTATTATTTTTATTGTTATTAACTTTTGATATTATTATTATTGTTGTTATAGTTTTTTTAAAGAAAAATGATTAAAATTACTATTATTTTATTAATGGTACTTTATTATTTCATTGTTATCATTATTATTTTTATGATTATTGTTATAATTATAATTTTTATTGTTATTAATTATAGCTATTTTTATTATTAATATTTATCGTATTATTATTATTATTATTAAATAAAAAATAATAATAAGGAACCCTAACTACCCGGTGTCCACCACATTCCCCCCTCCTCCCCGTGGCGTGCAGCACACTAGGACCCCACCACTGTCCCTCCATCTCTTGCCCCCTGTAAGACCTCGTGCTCACCCTCATCTCCCTATCGCCCTTCTCCCCTTTCTCCTAGTCGCCCCCTCCAGGATCATGTCCCTCCACGCTCACCCCAGCCACCTTTCCATCACGCTCCCCACCTCCCCTCCTACCACTCCGCCCCTCGCCCGTAGGTTCCCTCCTCCCTCATCCTCAAGCCTCAAACCGGCCCCGCCCTCACCCAGCAGCCCGATCTCCAGCCTTTCGTGCTCCAGCAAGCCGTCGCGCCCTGACCCTCCACCTTTGGCCTCCGCCCTCCGCACCACCGGAAAGGCCACCTCTGGCCTCTCCAATTATCACCAGGAAAACTAAGGCCTCCCCAGTTCTCAACAGGCCACCTTAGCTCTCACCTCTCCTCCGCTCCGATAGCATCCGCAACCCCTCTCCCTCCTTCCGCACTTCCAGTCGGCGTGACCGACCTATAGAGAACCCAACCTAACTTGTGTTAGTTTTCTTCCTATTTTCAGTGTTCTTATTTAAGTTTCCAAATCCTAACATCCCCCAAGTA
This sequence comes from Viscum album, assembly GCA_963277665.1. Taxonomy (NCBI): domain Eukaryota; kingdom Viridiplantae; phylum Streptophyta; class Magnoliopsida; order Santalales; family Viscaceae; genus Viscum; species Viscum album. The sequence continues at coordinate 1,905,190,908 of OY728136.1, forward strand.
TTGTTTGGTGTGTTTTGATAGTTTTCGAGGGTGTCTAATTGGTTCGTGGATGTGTTTGTCTTTCAGCAGAAGCGTCGTTGCATCTACGCTTGATTTGAGGTAGGCGAATCCGCATTTTCTTTTCCGAATAAGTACATATAATGCTTGCGTGTTTTTAATTAATTATTTTACTTAATTATCACCTTCTCAATATACTTAGTTAACCCTATATAGTGTTTATCAGTGAGTTGGTTTTGTTAAAATATAGTTTTTAAGTATTTGATCAGGTTATGTTCACGTGTGCTTATGAAAAAAATGTTCACTGGATACCAAAGGTTGTTTTGATAATGTTTTAAGCATGTCACACACCTTAAAAATACTCCTTAATAGATTGTGATCGTGTTTCTAGTTTGATTTGTTATAAAATTGTTTATAAATTATTTTTTCTATTTATTAAATTTTTTATAAATTATTTCATTTATTTAAATTTTTTTAATAAACTGTTTGGATTGTTTATAAAAATAGCCTATGAACTCTTTTGTTTGGTTATAGAACTATTTATATATTGTTTCTCTTGTTTGTATAATTTTTGAGAAATTGTTTGGTTTGTTTAATAACGTTTCCATCACTTTAGTGTTTTTTAAAGACATAGTGAATATAATTTGGTGTGAGTTTGGATAGGAAAACTGTTCACTTGACAAATGTGAGGTATTTGGGTGTGTTCTTGGTTATATCTTGTTAAGGGTCCATTTGACATGTTTTCTAAAGTTTCTTGTTTTTCCTAAATGGATTTTAAATTTTCAAATGAAGTTGGTCCCCTTGAGTGGTTTCTAAGGAGAGTTTTAAATGAGGTCTGATAAAGTGTTGCTTTAAGTGTTTTTGTAAATGCATGTTTTGGTAAAGTGGACCTGATCCCATTTGGAATGTTTCAGTAAATGCTTGTTTTTATAAAAGAGTATTGGCATGTTTTGGTCTATTTTACCATGTTTGTAAGAAATGACATTTATTGTTGTTTTGGAAATATTTCTCAATGTTTTGGTAAATGGTTGAATGAGGTAAAGCTAAAGGCCCATTTGGAATCTTTGAAACCGTATTTTGGAAAACCCCTCTTTGGTTAGGACTCTTGCCTCATTGATTTATCATGAGACAAGAGGGTCCACAGTATGGGCCTCCTTTTAAGAGTATTTATTTTAAGGCATGATACTAATCTTGAGGTGGTCGGGGTGGTGCTGGATTGTGTCACGTTCTTGGTTATATATATATATATGGATTATTGTTTGAATGTGTGGAACACCTCTTTTTGAACATAACACAAAAACTTAGTATAGTAAGGGGGTTTACTGAGAATGATTGCTGCACTAGTTTATATTACACACTGGCTAGTGGCCCATAGCAGAGGGATGTTTTTGTTATTATTGCTATGGTATTGGGCCCCTCGACCAGGCCAGGTAGGGTGACGGTCGGGTGTTAGGGCGTTATGAAGTCATTGAGTTGGGCATGCCTTTAGGATGAGTCATGTGTATAGTATGTTATGGTATTCCTACGAGTTCCTAGGTTTTCTATGATCCTTTGATATGAGCACTATTTGCACCATTTACCTTGCTGTGTGTAGAATCATACCCTTGAACTTGGTTTTGGTGTTTTCTTGGAAAAAAATTGCATGGTTGGTTGGTTTTAAAAAGGATTTCAAAGTAGCTATTTTGGAAGAGTTTTTGTGAACACCTCTTTATTTATTTTCCTTGTTTTTGAATTATAAGGGCAATGGAATTATGATTGTTAGTTTTCAAAATGCATCGTATATATGAAAACCTTATTTTTTTTAACTTTAGTTCAAACAAGTATTATTGGTCTATTTTATAATTGGAAAATGCATGGATTCTGTGATTCACTTCTGGAATCCCTACTGAGCATTTTTATGCTCATGCTTATTCAATCATTTTAGTTGTAGGTTCCCTTAGATCAGGTTCTCTTGGATGGATTACTCATTACTAGAGAAAGGCCGGCCTTTGGTTGGGTGGTGACCTAGAAGGTCACATGGAGGTATGTTTGGTTTTACTTTCCTTATGCTGCTAGTTTTATTTTTTATCTTCAGTTCTCATTTATCTGTTTATCTTTTTTCATGGGCCAAATTGTTCCAAGCGGTTAAATTTTTATTCCCAACACTGGTTTCCAGCCCATGGGGATCGGGAACACCCTTCGGGCCATGCCGCAGACCAAATTAGGTGACCGGTTTAGGGTCGACCTAGGGTGGTTCGTGACACAACCAACTAGGACGCCTCTTGGGTGGTGATAGTTTGAGTGTTTCACCCCAATATCGCCTCTAATTGACCATGTGCTAGATATTAGCACCAAGAAGGCATAACAATCACATAATATGCCTTAGATTAGACATCCTACATTAAAAGATAAACATACCACCAAAAAGAAAAAGAAGCACAACCACACATAATATACATAACCATAAAAAAGTAAACATGCATACACACCTCTCAGGTGACAAAAAGAGGAGAGCCACCATACTGTGTCAACTCCAATTTGATCCCTGATAGCAATCGAATCTTGATATCTCCATCGATCTACATGGTACTATATATAAAGGCCAACAATATAAATTCCCTATATAAAATCACAATATGTGTCAGACCGAGGCCCATTTAGGGATGAGTATAAACATACCCTATAGGAAGAAAAAAACACAAAAGGTAACCATGGCCACAACATAACTTCCTAAACTTTTATAAATAAAATCACATTTTGATTGAGTAAATGTATTGTAGTTATAATGCCCCAAATTTTTATAAAAAAATATCACATTTACTTATATTAATATTCAATACATAACAATACAATCCACACCAAAAATATAAAGGTTTAGTGTCTTTGGATATTAGATATACAATATTCTTATTTTATAAAAAATCTTCAACATCTCCCATAAAGATATTCTCATATAGTAGTCTTGATTGGAATACTGATATATCCTACAAAAAAATTTATTCACATCCTAGGGAATGAAATCATAATAAAAGGTTGAACTCATATTCTCAGTAAGGGTAAACATGGGAGATATAAATTGATGGTTATAAAAAAATAATATAATAAACAACTTCAGAAATGATCAACACTATAGTAGTGAAGTGCATAGAGAATCCTTAGTTTTGTTATTAAATTTGTGAGTGATGGACAACCAATCCATGTTTTGGCTTCATTGATCAATGGATCTAAATAGACATCAATATTCTTCCAACACACTACATCAGTAGAATTTTTTTTTATCAAAATATAGAATATAAATAAACCCACACATAAAGAACAAAGAGCGATTTCCACAAAAATAGAAATCTCCAAACAAGAATGATAGAAAGAGGGGTACTAATTCATCAATGGATAACCATTTAAATGTTCATATTAAAAAAAAACCATTTGAAATATGAATGGATAATTTTATCATACTTTTATAATGAAAGACGAACTTACAACACCCAAAAACAAATAGGAAGAAACTCTCAATGTCTTCACCTCAACACGTGAGACAACAAATGATCCAATGTGTTTATACTTATTTTACATCAACTCATCCAAAAACAATTCCTCCGCTAACTTATCAAAATAGAGATCCTTGGAGAAGAGGATTCACTCCTTGATCACTAGATGAAGACCCCCAATGAAAAGAGAATATTTCAATAGATCCTATGACACCACCTTCGGACAAAAGGAAACCATCTCTTTGAAGTGTTCCACATAATCCTTCACCATCCTCTAACCTTTATAGACACTCATGAGTTCTTCCATTTTCTTCGTCTTCACCTCCTCAGGTATAAACCATCAGACAAATAGGGACTTAAAATATTCCCACATCATCCCAAATTTCATCATTGGTGGGAAAAAAACTCCCATTCTTCCAAAGCTGGACCCCCAAGAGGACCTAGAACAACATGAACTCTAACAGCTTTGGGAGTTCCAAACACTCTAAAGACATGATCAACTTCCTCAAGACACTTTACTACCTCTAAAAAACCTCAATTTCCATGAAATATGGGAAGTAACTTAGGAGAACCATAAATTGGGTGAGACCCACTAGAAAATTCGGGGAATTTTCTGGGAAGAATATTCTAAATAACACAAAAATCATAAAATTAGGTTCATAATAAATCTGAAACACAAACAAAAGGAACATATCTGGCCACAAAAATTGGTTCAAAAGACAAATTTCATAACAAAACAAGAATTATTTCTTCAAAAACCACTATTTTATTTTCAATTTCAAACCACCTTTTTCTAAGGATACTTTTTAAAACATAATAACCCACATTTTTAAAGAAAATCTAATTCCTGAAATCATTTTTCCCTTTCCAAAAACTATTTCAGAAAACCAAGCCAAGATAATCCTCAAAACAGAGTATGAACATTGGCCATACTGGATGAGGAATTATTCAAAACCCACACTAATGCAATATTTCTCAATAAATACTTTTCACAGTGTTCATAAATCATCTCTCATCATTCTTACATGATGTTAAACTACACAAATTCATCCTAGAATAAATTTGTTAAACTGTATAGTGCCTTTCATCCTATTTTCATTATGTTAACCCGCACAAATTGATCCTAGAAGAAAGACATTAAACTGCAAACTGTATCTCATCCTGGTTATAGGATGTTAAACTACACAAATTCATTCTAGAAGAAAGACGTTAAACTTCATAGCATCTCTCATCTTGGTTGCATGATATTAAACTACACAAATTCATCATGGTAGTAGAAAGTGATATTACACAACATCTCTCATCCAAGTTGCATAAAGTTAAACTATAGATATTTTTCTTTTCAGCAAGCCATTAAATTGTATAGAGGAGTCATGATGCGAAGATGAGATGTAGGGCTCGTCAACGTTAAGAACAACGCAAAAACACAAAACGAGGAACCCAAAATTTCAAACAACGATATAGGAAAAATAGAAACTAATATACATTGGATTATATACTTGATTAATCTCATGGATCATAGTGGAGTCGTGTTGGTAGTTGAGGAGTTTCGTGAGATCTTCAGAATCACGATGAGTGAGTACCACTTAGGGTTTTTTAAATAGACTGGGTAAACTATTAACTTCACTTTCAAAAAAGCACGGATAAAAACGATCCTTACCAGCGCTAAAAAAGTGTTGATAAATCTTTAGATTTATCAGTGGTTATAAAGCACTGATAAAAACATCTTTATCAGCACTAATATTTTAGTGCCGATAAAAATTCTTTTTTAACAACGTTTTTTAGCACTGGTAAATATTGATCTTTATAAGCGCTAAAATTTTAGCACTGATAAAGGATTTATTTAAATAAATTTATTATAATTTTATTATTATAATATATATATATAATTATTTATTTCTAATTATACAAATTCTTATTCAAAAAATAATATTTATTTATTTATAATAATTATAAATATATAAATTTATAAATATATTAAATATACATTTATAAATATACTTATTTATAAATAATTATTTAAAATATATTTTAACATTATTAGTGGATATATAATCTTAAATAAATTCAATTTAAGAATGAGTAAAATTGAATAATTAAAAATGAGTGCGCTTTAAAAATATTGAAAAAATGGATAAGTTTTATTAATTAAATATAATTTATTAAAAAAACATGGATACATATATGCTAAAGTAAAGATGAATACATATTTAAAATACTGAAACACAATAAATAAATATAAATAAATAAATAATAAAAAATGATCAAATTCAAAAATAAAATAAAAAAAATGTGAAAAATGAATTACCTAACTATAATAGTATTCTAAATAAATAAATAAAATTCCCTGATAAAAAACATAATATATTAACAATGAAATTCTAAAATATACTGAAATGTGAATAAATTACATATATATTACATGTATGTGTTTCTATATATTGCTTAAATATATTTGTGTGTGCATTTGCATATAAACTGCATTAATGACACACACACACACACACACACATGTATGCGAAATCAATATAACTCACGACGTTTGATATATGTTAAATTGAAAAATAAAAAATCATTAAAAATAAATAATACATTAATATGTTTTTAATTAACATTTTATTCATTTTGTATATATTTATATTTCATATATATTATTTATTACTATTTATAATTAATATATATATATATATTATACTTACTCATTTTTATTGATAATTATTTCATTAATAAATATTTAAATAATTTTTTAATTTATTCATTTATAATTTTCTTGTTTGATTATATATTCATTTATATATCTATATTTAATATATATTATTTATCAATATTTATAATATATATATAAATATATTAAATTTATTCATTTTTAACTATAATTATTTAATTAATAAAATGTTTAATATTTTTCTTAATTTACTCATTTTAAATTTTTATGTGTTTAATTATTTCATTTTATTCATTTTATATATTTATATATTTAATATATACTATTTAATAATTTTTAAAATTTATATATATGTTTATTCATTTTTAACAATAATTATTTAAATAATGAAAATTTTATTTTTTTAGATTTTATTCTCTGAACCTTTATCAGTGCTAATAAATCACTAATAAAGGTTTCCATTTATCAGCGCTTTATTATTAGCACTCATAAAGGGTAACTTTTATCATCACTAAAAATAAAGCGCTGATAAAGGGCAACCTTTATCAACGCTAAAATAAAGTGCTGATTAATGTGAACTTTTATCAACGATAAAAAAATGTGCTGATTAAGGGTCCCCTTTATCAAAACTTTTTTTAGCGCTGATAAAGGCCCCCCTTTATCATCACTAATTTTAGTGTTGATAAAGATCGACTTTCTCGGCACATTTTTCTAGTGCTCATAAATTCCAGAGCTGTTAAAGGCTAATTTTGTAGTAGTGATGTCCTATATCTTGACTTCGTACTTGATGCACTGATAGAGTGTTGGTCTTATGCCATGTTAAAGCCTTAAAATCTATTGGTCTTGTTTAAGTGGTCTACCAGTGAAGCACGTCATCGGGTTAGGGCCAATGTGGTTTAAAGGTCCGCACTGTCTTCTTGGAAATCTTGTGTGACCACTTCTGTTTGGTTGATCTATAATTTGATTGTTTCTTTATGATGATGTCCCTGATATGAATTCAAGAGTAATCAGGTTCATTCTGTTAAATAAAATCATGCTTAGAACGTCGCTCGAATGCTTTGAGGCATTCTTTTGAAGGAAATTCTGACGGTGGAGGTGTCATGGCTCAAAATTAGCCCCATTTTTAAAAGGTTATGACCTATGGTGGGGAGAACCACCAATTAGTTATTTCAAGAGATGAAAACATGGTCATGTCTATAGCTAAACAAGATCAAATAACCACCGTTTCAATGTTTCGGTTGAAAAAATGGGCATTGACTCTGATTTTAATGAATTAAGTGTTTCTTGCCTAATCAATTCTTAACGGTGTGTTGGGCGTTTGGAAATACAATGCGACTGTCAAAGTGAGACCTCACAACCCTTATAGGTGGGTGATGTTTTTTTTGTTCCTAAAGGATTCTCGGGGATGAGAAGTTCTAAGTTAGAGGGGTTATAACAACCTCCTTTTTAAATGATAACAAAAGCCCACTTTTTTTTAACAAATTACAAGTATTTTGGTGTGAAAATTTAATTTTTCAATGATTTTTTTTATTATAGATTTACCAAAGTGTAAAAGCCTTATTTATAAATTAGAAATATTCTATGAAATATATTCAAATTTATATGCTAAGTCAGCATGGCATTTAGAGCCTTGTAGAAAATCGATGTTGATAGAATTAAAATATTAAATATATTTTATTCACAGGTGTGTATGATTTTTTCTCAAAAAAATGAAATAACTCTCAAATAGTGAATAGTATGAGAAATATGAGACCATAATTAGGTCGATAATATGGGTTTTACCTTAGGCAGGGTATAATAATTATGTGATTTGGGTATTTGAAAACCTCACACGTGATAATACCATCTTTTTTTAATTAATTTATTATTCCTTTTTTTATATAATAAATAATTAATTTCTAATAAACAACAGATATTATGTGAAATTTGAGACCACCGTTAGGTCTGGAGTGTTGGTTTTACCCTAGGAAGATTATAACTTTAATGTGTGTCGGGTGTTTGGAAACCTCACATGTGATAATACTCTAATTATTTTTAATTAATTTTCTATTTCATTTTTTATATAATAAATAATTAATTTCTCACAAAGTGTGCATTTTATGAGTAATCTAAGATAACTGTTAGGTCTGAAATGTAGGTTTTACCCTAGGTGAGGTATAACATTTATGAGCGTCAGACATTTGATCATATCACACCCAAAGACAATTTAATTGGTTTATAAATATTTTATTGGGTAGTTAGAAATAATAATGATAATTTCATTATTAATATTTTTATTTTTGTTAAAAAAAAGAAAATATACTTCCATAACTAATAAATTGTGTTGAGGTGTAAATAATAAGTGGGCAATGTAATAATTTTGATATTATTAATTGTGCCAAGTAAATGAAAATGTGCAATCAATATTAATGTATCATCTTTTATTAGTATTTAATGGTTATTGTTTTTAAAATGTTAATGGTGGTAGTAATGTGAGATAATTAATAATAATAATAAAAAAATATTTTTGTTGTTGTTGTTGTTAACTTGTGAAAATAAAATGTGTTAAATATATATATGCATGTATATACATGTGTGGGTGTAAATATATATATATATATAATATGTATATATATATGGGTTAAATAAATAAATAAATATATATGCAGGGGTATATGTGTGTATATATACATAGGGATTAATTTTAATATATACATTTAATGAATATTTAAATGTAATTAATAGGAGATTATAAAAATGATAAAAAAATAATAAAATAATAATGGGGTGCCATGATAGGCGCTATAAGGAGAATAAATGGGGAATATAAAGTGAAATAGAGTAATCCCCTTAGAGATTAATGAGTGTATTAATTGTGGGTTAAGAAAAAATCTATATTTAAATATTGGTGGAAATGAGGAGGCATCATTGTCTTTTTCACGCATATCCCTTTTTCCCCACACATTTAAAGTCACTCCCCATTTTCACCCCCTCTCTCTTCTATTATTTTTTTATTTTATTTTCGTAATTTAATTAAATCTTTAAACAATGATATATCCTACAATATTGATCTGAATGAAGCACCATCAGTGTTGTTGGATCTGTCTCGACAAGAAGAATCTTAAAAATATTTTCTTATAAAAAGAAAAAGGTTTAGGTGGTGCAATTAAACTCAGACGTCAACCCATGTTGTCAGTCATCATTGCACTTAAGTTAGGATGTCCTTAATTTTTTCTCTTGTAAAATACGGGTTATTTACATGGTTTTTTGGTGTGTGTGTGTATAGCCATAGGATTCCCTTACTGTATCCCCTTTAAATTTAAGAATGATTTAGGTGTTTGTTTGGAAAATTTAATTATGTATTATTAAATGAAATGTTTAATATGTTAAATGAATTATTTAATAAACAATGTCATGATTTTATAATAAACCCCCTCAGATGTGGTTAATTGTCTTCTAAACAAAAAAGTATTGATTAATAATTTAAACAATTCTTTGGATTTATGATTTGGATGATTATCCCTTTGCTTTTTTCTATGTCATAATGAAAATATAATGGGTTTTATTAAATGAAATGGCATGAACATGATGACTTTCCTTCTTTAAATGTTTAAATTTCATGCCTTGACTTGTTTAGCATGTCAAAGAAAACCTGTTTTCCTTGATGGTTTAAATGAATTAAATAAAATGTAACTTATTAGGGTGGTATGACCACACCTATTGTTATAATTAAATAAGCACAGTTTATGTAAAATGTTTCAATGATATGATTTGAATATATTTAATGACATGATTTATGATGGTTTCAAACCTTTAAAGGAATTGTTTTAGGTGGTCTAAACTAAATCCCTTTTTATTTGATACAATTATTTATAGTAATTGTGATATGTGGGATCATGATGTCATACCGTGGGAATGACCAGATAAATTGAATAATTTATATTAAATTATAATTTTTAATTTTAAACCACCCATTGTATCCCATCGGGTATATAGGTGTTGAAACTCAGACCTCTGGCCACCTGATTGGTGTGCCGACCTTAGACATTATTAAGACTTGGTCTGTCAGACTTTAAATCCCTACAATAAATTTGGATAAATTGTTTTATTGATATATTATATTTTGAGTTGACATAATAATAAATTGTGTGATTTCTTATGATAGAATCACTTTGTATAATCTAGTAAATTAATATATTAATGATCTTATGGTTGAATGATTTATTAAAAATGTTTGATATAATTATGATGATAATTAGGAACCTGAATTAATTAAATTAATTGGTTTTATAGATGATAATTTTTTATAAATTGATCATTGTGTATTATGATGATAAATCTGGTATGTTTGATACTAGAGTTGTGGTTTTTTTCTTATATTTTGAGCTTATTTCATATATATGTGAATAATACCTAATGGTTTGAAACTAATTGGAATATTCAGTTTTTTGGATATGACTCAAGATTAATGTGGACTCCTAAGGGCTTGGTGCATATTATTTTGTACTACCTCCGGGAAAGGTGCACAAGTACTTGATGCCCAAGGGCAGAGTATATGATTAAATGGGATGTCCATGGACTCATGATTGATGTTGATGCCAAAGGGCTTGGTGCATGCTTTCATACCACCTAAGGGCTTGTCTCACTGGTACTAAATACCTAACGGAAGATCATATGATTATGTCAGATGCCTAAGGGCTATATGCACAATCACACAATGCCTAAGGGTGAGATTCTATTTATGACTGATGGTGAGGTTTTGGTTAGATTGGGGCTAGACGTCATATGTTATGGTATATTCTGGGTGATTCATCTTGATGTTGGAGGATCTACCCATAGACATAGATATACGAATCAGGAAAAAGTTGGTGGTATGGTACGAGTGTTCATTTAAGATCCCAAACCAAGTTAATATTATTTAATTGTCATCAATTTTCATTTATAATGTGTGTCAAAATATCATTTATTATTAATTTCAAAAAATGGATTGGGATAGACACTGTGGGTGCTGGCCTACTGAGATTTATAAATCACACCCTGATCAACACCGTTTGGAGCCCAAGTAGATCCTCTTGCTTATAGGTCTTTGGATTCATTTCCTGTAATGTGTTGTGTATATGGGAGATTGGGAGAACATGACTTGGTCATTATTCAGGATTATTAAGAACTTGACTATAACACCCAAATATTTCATAGTAAGTTATTTTCTTTAATGTAATTCAATAGCTTGCACTACACACAACACCGAGTTTGAGCACACCACAACTTACCAAACTAGCTGTTCAAAAAGCAGTTATGAATAATATTAACTAAATTTATAATTTTATATACTCCATATAATTTTAGAATACATATTATTTGTTTCTTAGACATAATATAAGAACAAATTCATTTTTTTCAGATAAAAGAAGTATTTTTCAAAAAATGAAATTTTACCACCTTTTAATGGAAAACCCTTTTAAAAAACAATATTTAACACTTTTATATATTAAATTTAATGAAATTAAATTCTTCTTTAGAATCAAGAGATAAAAATTTACTTTGGATAATTTTTTGGTACTTTTATGATAACTTTCATATTTTGATGAATAGTGAAAAATACTAAATTTTAATTAAAAACAACTTTTTTAATAAAAATAATTTATAGTTTTAAATTATACATTTGAATGGTTTTTAAGTATCATTATATTATATTTTTATTATTTAATATAATTTAGGTCATTATATGAAATTTCACATTTAAACTAGACATAAACAAGTGTCAATCTTTTGATAGTTATTATTTCTTAAAAACACGTTTTTTGTTTTGACAACATGAATAAATTTTAAATTAATTTCTTCTAATTCTGTGTTTTGAATTTGGAAAAATGGATTCCATATTTGGAATTAGGAGTTCCAAATTTTGTAAATAGGTAACTTTTATTTTTAGACATTATTAATATTTACGTCAGTAAATATTTTATTTACCGTGGTTAAAGGGGTAAATCAGGTAAATAAGGGTGAACAAATATATTATAATAATATTAAATTACCCTAACATGTTTCTTATTTCTATTACTTGATACATGTACGACCATGGCCATCCTTGGGTCGATTTTGTGACCCCATTGAGCCACTTGAGAGTGACAATGATACTTTATATTAATTAATTTAAAGTAAAGACAAAAACGACAAAAACATATATCTTTTAGTAAAATTTTTTTACAAGGAGTTATATAAGTTATATCTTTGACTATAAATATTCATTAAAAATATAATAATATTTCATACATAATGGTATTTTATGTATAATTTTTAGACATTAAATAATTAAATTTATTTATGACACAATGATGATGCAGTAATTACATTATTAATGAATGATTAAAATAAATAATATTATAAATATAAAAATAAATGTAATTTGAGAATTTTTATGAATTAAACTAATTTTATAGGTTATTATTACATGTTAGTGTTTATTAAATAAATTTTATTCAAAGTTATAAAGTTTTTTTGGCTTTCAAAAAAATATAATACTAAATAGTTTCAAAATTGACATAATTGAGTTTTTAAAATACATACTATATTATTAATTGTTATAATATTCCTAAAAATATATGTTTTGGACAAAGGACTTATATAAGGATATATATATTAATAATGAACCACTTTGGGTTTGATTGTCTTGTTATAGTATGTTTATTAACCATATAATACAAAAATACAATGAGACATGGTAAATGTCAAACTATTGAACTAAGAGTTAAATCTAAAAGATAAGGTTAATATGGTGACCTAAAACTATTTAAAACCTATTGTTTGAGATGTTTTCAACCCATACCCACCTTATCCTCGAGATAAATCATGTTGGAGTCATTAGAAAACGAAAATGATTTTATTATAAAATAATATTTCAAGCTTTTCCTAAAGTGACCCTCACCTCTCTTATAAAAGGGTACTTCCCCTTCTCTTAATTCCACACCTCCAAAGCCATTTTTCTTGGCGAAAACCTGCCCAAATATCCTAAAAACTTCCCTCAAATAAACCCAGAATCCTTACTTTTGTCAGAAAGCCAACCTAAGGAGCCCTTTTGATCAAATCAAAAGAAAGAACCCGAAGAAGAGATAAATATTTCATCACCTTTTTCAAGTTCTTTTCTTCTTCCACTTCCTCTTTTTTTGTTATTTCCATTATAAAATAATAAATCTAGTATCTCCTATATACTATGATGTTATTATAAAAATGGTACAACCATATTCATTATTCTATCCATCATATGAATGACAAAGTCACTATACGTGCGTACATACGAGTTACCGTCTCCACGTCGTGGTGTAGTTGTTATTCAATAAATTATTTTTTATGGGTATAATAATGATGTATAATTTATGTAAATAATAAATATAACATGTTAATGATTCTGTATACCATCTATTTACATACGATTTTAATATCAAAAAATGATATTGCCGCTCGTGCGTACGTATGAATTACCGTCTCTACGAACGCGATGAGATTCATTTCCCCATCATAACCATTCAAGAATAACTTTGATTTTATGATTAAAAATAATGTTTAAGAACTTAATATAATTATAGATATGAATCAAATACATCCTATCCATAACAAACATGGCCTATGTAACCAAACATATAAAGGAAAATGAATCATTTAACACCCGAAACAATGATAATACTAAAATAATATTAACAAAGAAATATTAGAAGATAATATATGATATCATATTTATTTATATGGTTCTTTTATAATTTAATAACAGTGATTTAACTATTATATAGGAGGTTAACATACCCTCGACCAAGGAAAAGTACAAGGTAAGGGGTTTCTTATCTCACTTTTAATTATGTGAGATTTCCATTGTTAACCACTTATTTATTACATGTGGTGTATTGTGTACTTCCATTTGATATATAGTATCATGATTCTCTTTATATTCATGGTATTCTATAATTAATTTGGTGTTTATTAAATTTTGGTCATACGAATTGATTGATTACAATGAGGTAAGGGGTTTTCATCTCACTTTTATTCCCGTGAGATTCATGCAATATTTTCCACTATTACCTTTTGATTGGTGTATGTAATACCCATGATTTTATTCATTGTGTAATATAATTTAATTTATGGGTATTTAAATCATCATTGTATGATACTTCTTTCATGGGGAGTATGTTTCATAAGTTACCAAATCGGTAAGGGAATTTCAAATTTCAATTTCCACTCATTCGTCTTTACGCATATTTCATTGATTATTTTACTCCAAGATTATGTGTGGAATCACTATTTATTATTTATGTAGTAATTTTCACTCCAATGTGTGTGGATATACTTTTGATACACATAATCACTCCATTGATAAATTCTCATGCCATTGATATGAACTTGTTAAGGGTAATCATAACTAAATTTCCATTCATTGAGTTAAACATCCAAGTCATTGGTATTGGTTTTACAAGAATATTTGTGAATGTACTACGATTGATTTACATAGAATATACAATTATATTAAGTGTATTAATATTTTTCATGCATAATTATTTCATTGATTTATCCTTAATCTAAGAATATGGTCTTTATAAAGAATTTCGTCTCAATTTACATTCCATTGAGACCCATTTGTCATTATGTACCAATTCACTTTTATATGGTGTATATACTGTCCTTTGACATATTATATCATGAATACATTTATTCTCATGATATTATAAAGTTTTTATTTCCTCAATTATTTTTATTCAAGCATCTCTCATTTGGTTAGGAACTCTAACTAAAATATCATTTTAATTTTTTAAAGATTTATTCTTCTAAATAATTTTCATTAATGTCCATGTTTTAAAAATGGTTTTAAGGATTTATTTATATGAACATTAATGTTTTAAAATTAAAATTCCTTTTAAACGTTTCAAAGTGGTATGAGAAACTTTGATTCAAAAATATATTTTAAAAGACTTCTTGATAAATAGTGATACTTTTAAATGTTTTCAAGAAAAAGGGGGATATTTATCTCATATAGTTTTGATGATTATTTTCATCTATGTCAACATCATTCATTATTATCGATTGAGGTTAATTTTTTATAATACAATCTTCCATATTGTATTGAATGAGCTATGTTTGACTGTGGATGTGCTATTTTTATACCATTCATGGTTTTTGGTTAAAATATTGACATTTTGTATGATAGTTTTTATAAGAATGTATAGATTATGTTTCAACCTTTTCATATGAGGAATGTATTGGAATTAGTAAGTGATGGGTGGAGCCCCCTATAGCTTCTCGATGCATCGGTAGGTCTCATGAGAGAATTAGACATGGAATTGGCTAAGGCCTTTCCCAATTTGATATATGGTTTTGGCCAAGGCCTAAATCATTTTTAGAAGTCTTGTCCTAGGCCTTGAAAAGATGTTTCTGAATGTCCAACATTATACATTCCCTCATTATGAATATATTATTAATGGTTCATGTGGTTATTCTAGTACTAGAATAACCATGACTATGTTTTTTTATGGCATTATTTACTCACCTCATATTCCTTCCATGAAGTGTTCATGTTTATTATTTATAAAGGAATGTGTTTTCAATTATTCACCATGCCTAATGTTTATGTTATCTTACAATATATTTCTTACTATTACTGGGAATTTGAGCTCTCCCCTTTCTTATGTTTCATTTTCCCAGGATATGAAGAAGTTAATTACGAGTGACTTTCATTCATAATCTAAGAGGCTTGGATGTTTCTAATAGAATAAATTAGTGTTGTATTTCTTTTCAAGTTGTAATGTTGAACTTATGTATGTATCTTGTTTTCAATACTACTAAACTGATCGGTCTTTTGGGACTTGATTCCTTGTAATCATGCCAATGTATTAAAATAATGCACCAGCTTCGAGATTCTAGGGTCGGGGCATTACATTGACCGTTGGTTTTTTCTTTTATTTTTTTAATTTGTAATCATTATACTTATATAATCATATTTCATACATGGATTATTGTAAATTTTATTTTCCCATTTTTATTAAGATATTATATTATTCTTTCACTATTTTATTTTACTATTATTTCTTCCACTACTATTTGTTTTTTCAATATTATTACACCGTTTTGAGACTATGATCTAGAGGGTATTTTCTCCCCACAATATCATTAATAGACCCTCGCTACTAGTCATCAACCTCTGTCATATGGGGAGGTGCGCATGAGGCCATGTGACCCGTCAGTCTAACCAACATCTTAGTGGTGATCCGGGTCAGGATGTTACAAAAACCTTATCTTAAAACATGTTAATTCATGATTTATTACATAAAAACACACTTAATACAATCCCAAAATATCATGAGGCCTAGTTTATTTGGGAAATTAGGTAAATAACTCAATACCTTGGATAGGGATACAATAATATTATTTAAAAACATCGAAACATGCCCTTATATTCCATAAATTCTTCTAATATTTCATGAGATAACCTAGAGACGTACATTAGAAAGGGGAGAGATATAAATCCCATTAATGGAATAATAAAACAATACCATGATTAATGAAATATATTCTATTAAAATAGAAATATAATTGTGACATAAAATAGGAGATAATCATAAACATGACAATTGAAGCATGATATAAGATGAAAACATCAAGTTAACATAAGAATATGGAAACAAAATAAAACATGGCATCATAAGAATAATTCAAGGCTAGATGAAAATACATAATAATATAGTGTGATAATGATAACCACTTATTTATAATACATGTTATCTCCAGAGATAAAATCATTACCCAATGCGTTGGATGGATATATAATTTCGAGCTCACCCATCACTTTCATATTATGTGCATGGATTTGTGTGCCACATAGATCATACATTATAAGAACATATTTGATAAATTTTAATCCCATGATTAAGGAGTGTGGGTTATATACATATAAGTAATCAACTAATCAAGGATAGGTACATGTAGGTTAACACCCTTGTGTGGAAATGGGGATGTGTATTCACTACAGAAATGTTTGGAATTAAAAATGGTAGGATAATTTTGATAGCATTACAGGTGTACAAAAAGATTTATGTAAGGGTTTAATGAGAGTTAAATGTGGTATATAATTAATTGGAAATCATAAGAATAGTAATAGGGTTGTTTAAAAACACATTCCAACATGAACAATTAGAAATAAACTGGAATAATACAAAGAAAGTGATTGAATAAATACGAGGAAGAGGGAATCCTTTACAATGGGAGGACACTTCTAAAAGTTTAGGAGGAGCTTCTTAAGAGATTATGAAAACCATGGGATGGATTTATAGAGTTATAAGGAAAATAAATTCATGATCAATGGGTTTTTAGTGAAGAGGAGTTGAAGTATGGGTGGGTGTTTATAGCGAAAGCGAGGGGGATTCTTTATTAATTATAAAACATAGGTTTTGGAATATTTATGAAAAAATAATAAAAAAAACACTAAAAGGGGGTTTTAAAATTTATTCTAAAAAAGTGGATTGTTTTTCAATATTTTTTAATTCCAAGATTCTAACTCCTTAAAATAATACCCTAGTGATGTGGAAGTGAGTCATGTTTATAAAGAAATGATTTTAAAACATTAAAATATAATATAAGCTTTGGAGGATTCATTAATGGTTTATAAAATTAATCAAATAACTTCAAAAACATATTATTTTAAATTTTAAGCGTACTTTTTTTAATTTACTCCCATTATAATATTTAGTACATCACTTTTGGGATTTTATGATGTCATAATACATATCATATAACTATACTGTATTAACGTTTTACCCAAAAAAATCGATTATCTCAGAACATTATGAAAAATTAACCATTAAATAATTTTTATGTTATGATTTAAAAAATAATATTTATTTTATGAAAATAATTCTCTAAATATGATAATTTACACTTTTAAATCAAAATTCTCATTTATTAAAAAATACTGGTTTTTACAAAAATAACAGTTTTCATACCCTCGTTGAGATTATACTAGACTTCACAAATTAATATTATCATATTTATATTTATATTATTTTATAATAATTTTATATTAAAATATAATTTATTTCAAAATTCTTGAATTTATTAAAATAATATTTTAATTAAAATAATATATCTTCTGAAAATACAATTTATGCATCTTCATATAAAAAAATAATTTTAATTGACTCATATAAAATTATAATAATGATAAAAAATAAAAAAAATTATTATTTTATTACAATGGAAAATATATAAATTCATATTACTAGGTTCTTGATACATAACCCATTATTACACTAGTATATGCCTTAAGAGCAATGTGTATGATGGTGGGGCTTTCATAGGGTGGTTTGACAAATATGGTTTGGTATATGATCTCAATAAGTTTGAAATTATCCCATAAATAGTTTTTCTCGAGCTTCAGTTGTTGAATATTTTTTTGGGATTGGTCTTGGTAAAATCCCAGTGATTCCATATCCTTAAGAAGTTTTTATAAACGGGCTTCATAGAGTAAGATACTACTAGTTGGGGCCATTTCTTCTTTCCTATGTGCCAACTAGACTTTATCATAACCCTCAATATATACTATTATTAAAATTCACTATAAAATGAATATATTTTCAATCCTCAAGATTATTAATGGTCTTTTAAATTTGAATGGATTTATTTATATAACAGTCCAAAATAATAAAAGTAGTCCATTTTTTTCTATAACTATATGGTATTTAAAAAATAAAATTTGAATTTCATTTATAAATGTTTAGGTTGTTACATTATTTCCCCCCTTAAAAAAATTCTCCCTATAAATTTCATTGAATAAACTAAAACAGATGAGGGTACTTCTATTTCACCACTTCTTCCAGTTCCCATTTGGATTCTTTAAACTTGTGGTTCCACAAAATCACTTTGACTAGGTGAGTTTTCTTGTTTATTAGAACTTTGTCTCTATGATACAAGATCTTCACCAAATAATCCTCATATGTAAGATCATTCTATAAGGGTAATACCTCTCAATTGATTATATGTGAGAGGTATGGTATTTACTTTTTCAAGAGGGATACATGGAACCCATCATTTAATTGTGATAGGTTGGGTGGGATTTATAGTCAATAGGACAACAATATGATGTAATAAAAGATCTCAAAGGGGTTGATATATCATGGAATAATCTTTAACTTCTTCCCAAACCTCATGAATTTCATCCATGGAGAAATATGAATGAATACATTATCTCTGATCTCAAACTCCAGGTCTCATTGATTATTTCCTGCATAGGGTTTTTAGCAAATTTTTTCAGATTTCATATGATTTTTAATGGTTCAAACCTTTTATGTTATATCATGGATAATATCAGGTACCATAATCTTCCACTCTCCATCTTCATCCCATCTTTTTGGATTCTGATACCTTTTCCCATATAGAGACTCATAAGGTGCTATTTGAATTATAAAATGGAAACTACTATTATATGAGAACTATACTAGGGGAAGGTGTTGATCCCAAAATCCTTGTAAATCGATTGAACATGATATTAGAATATCCTATAGAGTTTGGATTGTTCTCTCATACAAACCATCCATATGAGGATGATAAGAAGTACTATAACTCAGATCTGTATCCAATTCTTGATAAAGGATTCTCCGGAACCTTGAGGTAAAACTCAAATATCAATTAGATACAATAAAGAGTAAAACTCCATAAAACCTTACCACTTCCATTATATATATTTGGGTGAGTTTGTAAAGAGATAAACCTTACTTGATAAAATTAAATCTGCTAACTTTTTAAGGTGATCAACTACCACCCAAATGATTTTATTTCCTTTATATATCATGGGGAGTCCTATGAAAAAAATATATTTTTATGTTTTCACATTTACATATTGGTACAAGAAATGGTTTCATCATACCCTGAAACTTTTAACATTTAGAATTTACTTGTTGGAATACTAAGAATCGAGATACAAATTTTACAATCTCTCTCTTCATGTTATCCCACCAGAAATTTTACTTCAGATCTCTATACATATTAGTATTTACTAGTTGAATAGGGAAGTATGTGCTATTCATGTGATGTCTCAAACAAAATTAAATGATAAGTAACTGAACCCAGTCAGCCATAAGGACTCAAGAGCGCCTCACCTTACACCAGAGGTTCCTGACTAGCAGCGATAGTCGAAAGTGGTACATTGGGGAGACTATACCCTCTTAATCAGAGTAGCAAAACTGTGTAATAAATGGATATATAAACAAAAAAATCACAATAAAAAAGCTGGAGTAGCTGAATTTAAACATCTAGATAACATTAATAAACAAACCATCAAAAGAAATATCTAGCACTATATGTAATATGATGTAATGACTCATCTCTAATCTAAAAAGGAAAAAGAAAATATGGAAATAGGCACACATACATATAGGTATACCAATGAACCAAAAATACCTAAATACTATTTATAGATATCTTTATGAGACACAAATCAATCCTATGCTACCCTACTCATATGCATTAATAAATGAAGCATTGAAAACTGGGCACTTGACCATATCCCTACCTGCATCCGTGAAGTCTGTCTGGGTACTAATTGGATGCCTAAATAGGGTGTGAGATAAACTCAGTAGACCACCACCAACTATTTCTATAATAAATCTTGCCTGCGCATATAAACCACAATCATGTAAAGGTATAATAGGAAAGAACTAATGAATGAAAAACAAGACAAGCTTATGAGAACAATATTCAAGATAAGTTGGATATAACCAATTAGAATCAATATATATATGAAGTGTTAATAATAGGTAAGAACTAGCTTGACATACACCACATGTGAAAATAGGAACAAACCTACATGATCCAGGTCCAAAGGAGATAACCCGAGAGACCTTTATTCAGAGATGAGAATGCATATGAAGATCATAGGTTCCATACCTCGAATCCCCTCATCGGTTCCATACCATAAATAATCATGTCTATGTGTTACAGGTGATATACCTCAATCCCCTAATTGGTGATATACCATAAGTAATCATACCTAGGGGTCACATGTGACATACCTCGATCCCCTAGTTGGTTCCATACTATAATGAAACAGGTTCCATACCTTAAGAAGTTGGTGACATACAAATTTTTACAACATCAATCAAGTATATAAATGTCATAGGCTATATTAGTATCCATAGATAATTATAATTATCTATATAAACGTCACAAGCTAAGAGAGTATCCATATCAATTCACATTCTCATTTAAACCAACCACTTAAATCCTTTAATAACATTTAAATAACTAGTAAAAGGAGGCATGTCCATATCTAAGTATCTCATTTAATTTTAAAAGGATCCCAATACAAGGGTGGTGAGGTCACACACCCAAAGGGGTGGATTTAATGTAGGATAGATAAAAGGAAACACCTCATGGGTGGTTCAGGTTGAGTTTGAAAACCTCTAACCAAGTCTAGGTTCTATAAGGGTATCACAGACTAGGTGTAATAATTAATTTGTGGCACATTATTTAATTTAGGATAAACATATGGAAAGACCAACATGTGGAACAATTCCGATAGTTTAATAAATGAAAAACCTTATGGAAAATGTATATACCACCTACATTAAGCCTATGGTAGAACATTCGCTTAGTATCAGCCCTTGGTTCAACATAAATTGAATGAAAAGGAAGAATGGATGAAAAACTTGAAAACAAAGCATATGGGATTGTACCAAAATATCATAGAATTCAGAGAGATAAAATGAGAAGAGAGGATAATGGATAAAATACCTTACTAAGATGGATCCAATGATATGAATGGTGGCTCAATTAGACATCATAGGAAGAAGATCCTTCAATTCCTTGGTTAAGTGTGTGAGGAAGCTCAAATATGAGGAGTGTAAGAACCCAGTTTTTTATATAAAAGACTTTGGAATATTCTTGATGTTATTTTGGAGCAGTGCCTTCAGACGTCGTGTGATTCCGAGCCCCAGTGTGGCCGGAATTAAATTTTCAGGGCGTTCACACTGGGCACACCAAATAAATGGGATAACTCTTAAACGGTGTTTTAGATCAAAAATATGAGGGTATTAATGGGTCCGAAATGGGGTGTTTACCCTAGTAATGACATAAAACATGCCGGCTCAGGGTGTTTGGACCCCTCGCTCGCTATTAGAACGTGAAATGGATAAATTAAATAATTAATTTATTCGTTTAATGGTTAAACTCAAGTATCTCTTAAACGGTTGCTCGTATGGGAAAACCAAGGGCACAGTTGAGTCTGGAATGTTCCGTTTACCCTAGGAGGGGTGTAATTTTCGCGGACGGGGGCCTTCTTTGGAAAATGACCCCAGGGGCGTTTTCTTAATTTAGCGACACCGGGCGTTGAGTTTTATAACTTTTGAATGGGGCCTCAGATTAAAATTATGAGACCACCATTGTGCTCAGAAGGTGGTGTTTTACCTAGGCGCGTCATAAAACGTGGAGGTGCAGGTTGTCTGGATCCCGCACCCTTTGGCACGTGCTTTATTTATGTTTATAAATAGAGGAGGGGGTAGAGAATTCATTTTCCAGCCAACTCTCTCTCTCTCCTGCCTCTCTGTATCTCTCTCTCTCTCTCTCTCCAACCTTCGATAGATCGACGAAGAGCCGCCGAAGGATCGCAACAGGACCGGATCGAGCATGTCAGCGGCAATGAGCAGATCAATCTGATGTAGGATCTATCTCCTTTTAAGTTTCAATTTGAAATTTAATTTGAAAATCCTTCGAAATCCCTTAGTTTCTTCATTTTGTTTATCATCATTGATGGCCGCACGAACAAGGACATCAATCTATGCGGGGAAATTCTTTGTTTCATCTGCGTTTGTCATTCTTCGTGTATACGGTTCAATATTATCGGGTGCCAATTAGACCGTTGGATCACCGATCAGAAGCTAGGGCGCTCATCTTCACGTCGCCAGGAACCCACGGAAAGTCGCGGTTTCACGGTCGGGTCTTCGGATTGATCGCAATGGCTCGTCAAAGGTGTCACCAGAGTAGGGTTTGCCAAAGGATGAGAGGGGACCGGAGGAACCAGAGCAGGCCGGCTGGTCGAAGGCGGCTATGACGTCGGGTGAGCTGGCCGGTGCTGGTGCGAAGGCAGCGCAGATGGGGAAACATCGGGAGGAGCAACAGGGAGCTCCGAGGGGCATTCGGTTGAAGCGGCATGTGGCTGCGGCTGCGTCAAAGCAGGTTGGTCCAGGTGGCAAAACAGGAGGCTAGGGCGGCGTCGAAGCGGTAGAGGCAGAGCGGCTCGCGGTGAGGCGCAGCGGTGCTGCGGGAGGCAGAGGCGGTGCCTATCGGCCGTCATGGTCGAAGGGAGCCTGAGGCATGGCCTCGAGCATACGGAAGAAGCCAGGACCCGCGCCGCGCGGGTCCTACTGGGGCATCAACGAAGACCGGCCGAAGCCGGTCTACTGGGGGAGCGAGGACCCGCAACCCGCGGGTCCTGTTGGGCCACAACGTGAAGACCAGACAAAAAGTATGGTCCGTTTGTAAAACTGGACCCGAGGAGCGGGTCCGGTGCTGCTGGATGGGCCACGGCCAGCGGGCCGCGGACCGGCGGTTCGGACCGGGCCGACCGGGGTGAATCGGCTCGGTTAGGCCTCCTTGCATTCCGGGGGCCGTATCTCCTAAACAGAGCATCCATTTGATGTGACGTCTACGGATGTGGGATCGTACCGACGAGGTGGCCCTTTTAAATTATGTTTTGGGGTTTTTCGTTTATGCGCCCAAAGGCGGGTAACCCGAGAGCTTCAATTCAATAATATTAAATTATCTTTAAAGCTCGCAACAGACGTGCCTCGCGAGCCGGACATCCATTTGACGTGTCGTCAGAGGCGCGGTGGCCCCGGAGCTGAGACGGTCCTTACAAGGTTGGTTCGGAGCCTTTGCGGGTTGGTTTCGTTGTTTGGTAACACGAAACACTAACTGTGAAAAATTAATTAATTGTTGCGTCAGACCTAAATCCTGATTGGGATGTCCGATTGACACGCCGTCAGCGGCAGCATGACCCCAGCCCTCGTGCGTACTTTTTGAAATGCTCTCCGAAGCATTCGGGTTGGAGACAAGGTGTGGGCCCCACAGGGCCCAATTTGCACGTTTTGCAGTGAAACACCACTTTTTCACCCGACATCCATTTGGGGTGTTTGAGTACTCGTTTTTGAGTGTTTTTACAAGGGGATTGCAATGATGCAATCCTCCCTCTTAAATTCGAGCCCGAGGTGTGGGCCCCACTGGGCCCTGTTTGCATATAGCGCGGTAAATTGCAGCTTCTGCATCCAGAGTCCATTTTAGGCGCCGTCAGCGGCGTTGTGACCCTAGCATCGAGACGAGGTTGACCACGGTGGTTTCATGCGTTCAATCCGGATTTGAGGCATGGGCCCCACGAGCCGTCTTTTGAGCTGTGTGCAGCGTACTGTGAATTTTTTCATCAGGCATCCGCTTCGGGCGTTTGAATAGTTGATTTGATGTGTTTTTATGAGAGCATCATGATGGCGCAGTTCACCCGACCTTTTTCAGGATCGTGGTGTGGGACCCACCCGGGCTGGCAACGGTGAATATTACCTTTTTCACCAGTTGGCCGTTTCGAGCGAGTAAATGGTCTATCTTGCGATTTTTTTCACGAGGATTGAAACGGTGTGATCCGTTTGGGCATGTAGAGCCTCGTTTGAGATCTTATTAAATGTCGAACCATGAAAGGGTGTTGGAGGGAGGTCCCTTTGATGCACTCTGAACCAATGTATGGTAGCGATGTTGGTAACACCTGGTGATGACAGTTGCAGTGCTGAGTTATCTGACTTATTCTAGGTCTACACTCCAGCAGGGTTGGGCAGTGCGTCGCCTGTCGACTTCTTCAAGGTCTAGCCTCCAGTAGAGACAGGGCAGTGGGTTTCCTGTTGACTTCTTCCAGGTCTACCCTCCAGAAGAGACTGGGGAGTGGGCCGCATGTCGATTTATTCTAGGTCTACCCTCCAGCAGGGCTGGGCAGTGGGTTGCTTGTCGACTTCTTAGGGTCTACCCTCCAGGAGAGACTGGGTAGTGGGTCACCCGTCCACCTCTTAGGGTCTACCCTCCAGCAGAGACTGGGTAGTGGGTTGCCCTTCGACCTCTTATGGTCTACCCTCCAGCAGAGACTGGGCAGTGGGTCGCCCGTCGACCTCTTAGGGTCTACCCTCCAGCAGAGACTGGGTAGTGGGTCACCCGTCGACCTCTTAGGGTCTACCCTCCAGCAGAGACTAGGCAGTGGGTCACCCGTCGAACTCTTAGGGTCTACCCTCCAGTAGAGACTGGATAGTGGGTCACCCGACGACCTCTTAGGGTCTACCCTCCAATAGAGACTGGGCAGTGGGTCACCCGTCGACCTCTTAGGGTCTACCCTTCAGCAGAGACTGGGCAGTGGGTCACCCGATGACCTCTTAGGGTCTACCCTCCAGCGGGGCTGGGCAGTGGGTTACCTGACAACTTCTTTTAGAATCAGTCCTTTCTACTAGGCTAGTCTGTGGCTTTTTTCCGTGACTAACGGAGCGAGACCCTTGGTTGTACAGGCCAGTGATGTGACAGTTTTAACTTTGATCAGACCTATCGACTATGTGATAGTGATGAGGTGTGGTTTGAATTTCCCCAGAACTCTCAAGAACGAGGGGAACTTTCCCCACCGAGACGCATCCTTGTAACTCGACCTAAAACCGTGCGGGTGAGTCAGTGCCGCCCAAAGTAGATAGTGTCAAGGTGCGGTGATTTGAGCCCCTTTACTTGCAGTTTTGGGTAGACGTGTGGATACTGGGCATCGACAGTGTTTACTTCTTAGACTGTTGGTGACTCACTTTCTTGGGCTGAGCTACGGGATGGAGATCCCCTTACGATCTTGTTCGTGCTTCTTGATTGAGCATATGAATATGTATATACCTTGTTCCAGTACCAAGTCCTCAGGTTTTGGTTACTCTTCTTCCAAGAGAGGCGAAGATACACGAGGTATGCCACATGCTTTCCGTGTCTAGCTTATCGTGGTTGGAAGAGTCTACTCTCCTGCTATAGGTAGTGAAGACTCGATGAGAAGTTCATCTTCTCACCGCTTCTAGCTCCTTATGTTTGGACGAGTCTACTTACTTCCTCTTGTTGGGTTGAGTTGTACTCTTTACTGCACTCTCGGTTATACTCCTTTACTTTTCCCTGTTTGATCTACTACTCATCCCTTCAGTACCTCATTTGTTGCTCCCTCCAGCCTTCGGGTCATCCTACTGAGTATTTTTATACTCACACCTACTTGGGATTTGGCCACACTTGGTGTGCCCTTACAGACGACTGACTTGTTGGTCGTGACTTCAGTGGAGATTATGAGTTCAGGAGATTAGACCGCGTACGGTGGTTGTAGTGAGGTTCCAGGTGTGGGAATATCTCAACTGTTTACTTTTGTTTACCTGTTGCTGGGTTGTGGCACTTTTCTGGTTGGGCGTTTGTTTTTCCCTTTTCTTTTCAGTTTACCTTCAACACTTTCTTTGTACTGTTTAAAGGTTGATGCACCTTTGTGGTTGTATATAGAAGTTGGTACTTTACTTTTCTCTTTTACTCTGCACTATTTCGCTGAGTGGGCTTCGTGTGTGTGTACATGTACTTAGGAAAAGGCCTCCCTAAGTTGTTTAGCCTTCGGTTCTTGTTGCCAGCCCCTGGCCTATGGAGGCGGGATTGGGGTAGTTGCGGATCGAGCCCAGGTAGGGTCGGGTCATGAAAAAGTGGTATCAGAGGTGGTTTGTTCCTTGGGACGTTGTTCAAACATCCCTGAAAAGGAATTGGTTGGGATCTAGGGAAACAGTGTCAAAATGTCTCGAGAGCGGTTCTCAGGCCAGGGAGTCCAGTGATGGTGCGGCAGTCGACGTATCCATTCACCAGGACCCTGATAACCCGCTTGTTGACTCGTCATATTGAGATAATCGTTGCAAGGAAATTTGGTTTTTTCATCACATAGGATTGAGTCTTTGACTGTCCTTCTTGAGTCAGCTTCCCATTGTTGTTATTGTCATATACATATATGCTCATTTGACTACGACACTCCTTGATAACATTATGGATGCCTCCGCAAAGACATCCAGCCAGGATACCAACTTTGGTTCATGATGAAGACCCTGTGAACTACGAGGCCTCAGTCTAGAACCCATCATGTGAGCCCCTTTCTCTGGGTGGGCCGGTAGTAGCACCCCCACTTGGTGAGTAGAAGACAGCTCCTACAGAGCAGACGGAGCTTGAGCGTAGGTTTAGCACGCATCGTGAGTTACAGCGATAGAGACCATTGAGGTTCAGTGGTGATCCAGACCCTCAGGCAGCAGAGGTTTGGCTCGAGATAGTGGTTTGCCTCTTCAGGCTTGCGCAGACACCGGAAGATCAGAGGGTGGCTTTGGCTGCCAGCCTTTTCCACGGAGCAGCTAGGCGTTGGTGGAGTCTGGTGACTCAGTTACTCGATGAGTTGTCACTTTCATGGGACGACTTTCAGCTGCTGTTTGATGAGGAGGTTTACCCCTCCTGCATATGCTCCGTTTGGATCCAGGAGCTCCTGCATTTTCAGTAGAGAGGGATGACGATGACTGAGTATGTGACTAGGTTCACGGACCGTGTGCATTTTTACCCAGACATGGTCCATAACGGAAACTTCCGAGTGCGAAAGTTTGAACAGGGTCTCTACGGAGAGATTCGTGCTATCATAGTACCCTTGGGAATTCCCACTTATGCCGAGGTGCTAGAGCAGGCACTGGTGACAGAGATATTCATGTCACACTTTACGGTTGGTTGTGGAAGTAGGTGCGATAGAGCCGAGACGTTTGCCGCAACTAGAAGGCGTCAGCAGAAGGAACCTCAATGCAGGTGGCATTCCCACCGCCAATTGCAGAGGCGTGGTCATGCACCACCGCGTTAGAGGCAGCACCGTGATCTGAGTATCACCCAGAGAGGTGGTGCTAGCAGAGGAGCAGGGGGAGATGGAAGTGGGGGGATGACATTACGAGGTCTTCCCATCACCACCGGGCAGTCCACGTCAGGCTCTGGGAGCTGACAGTTGGGACCGCGTACAACCACCAGCTATGGATGTCTACGATCTTGTGGAGCATGAGGTGATAATAGGTACGCTCTATAGCTATTATACTTTTTGTAGTAGAATATTTAGACTATGTGTGTGAAATGTTTTTCTCCCTGCTCCTTACTTGAGTTGTTACTAGGGTGACGCGGGGCATCGGTGTAACTCTGTGTTAGTGGAATAAAAGGCATGGAACATTTCTCTTTAGTCGATGATAGAGACTCCTTCGCTCTCTGAGCATGTAAGAGAGTCTGGGTCATGGGACATCGACTGTGAAACCTTGCGTGATCAGATATCCTTGAGTGTTTCACCATATGGATATTCTGAAGGAGGGAATCATCGGGCTCTGTCCCAGGTCCAAACAGTGATTCCAGTCGCAGCGTGCGATGTAGGGGTTCGGCCGTTGATGTGAGATACCCCCGAGGGCCTTCGAGCCATTTGAGACCGAGCGAAGGGATGGCGAGGTTCCCTACCACCTTGCCCTAACCCCAAGGTCGGGAGTGGGTGCATGAAGTCTCCCACATGACTCACCTGAGAAGAAGTGTGCAAGCTCCTATGCATGTCATCGTCAAAGGAAGACCTCGCATGAATTGACCAAATCCTTTGGTCTGTGTGCGGTGATGCTGGACTTTTCAAGAGTTCTTCTGGGTACGGGAGAGCCAGGTGTGGGCTTAGTACCCTGAGTTGTTCCCCTAGTTTTTCTTTTCAGGGACGAAAATCTTGAAGGAGATAATGATGTAAGAACCCGGTTTTTTCTATAAAAGAATTTGGAATATTCTTGATGTTACACCAGAGCAGCGCCTTCAGAAGGCGTGCGATTCCGAGCCCCGGTGTGGCTGGAATTAAATTTTTAGTGCGTTCACACTGGGCACGCCAAATAAATGGGATAACTCTTAAACGGTGTTTTAGATCAGAAATATGAGGGTATTAATGGGTCTAAAATGGGGGTTTTTACCCTAGGAAGACGTTTGGACCCGTCGCTTTCTATCGGAACGTGAAATGGATAAATTAAATAATTAATTTATTTGTTTAATGGTTAAACTAAAGTATTTATTAAACTATTGCTTAGATGGGAAAACCGATGGTACCGTTGAGTCCGGAACGTGCCGTTTACCCTAGGAGGGGTGTAATTTTCGTTGGTGCGGGTCTTCTATGGAAAATGGACCTAGGGGAATTTTCGTAATTTAGCGGCATCAGGCATTGAGTTTTATAACCTTTGAACGGGGACTCAGATTAAAATTCTAAGACCACTGTTGTGCTCGAGTGGTGGTGTTTTACCTAGGCGCATCATAAAACGTGGAGGCGCAAGTTTTCAGGATCCCGTGCCCTTTGGCACGCGTTTTGTTTATGTTTATAAATCGGGGAGGGGGTAGAGAATTCATTATCCAGCCAAGTCTCTCTCTTTCCTCCCTCTCTGTATCTCTCTCTCTCTCTCCAACCTTCGATAGATTGATGATGAGTCGCCGACGGATCGCAACAGGAGTGGATTGAGCATGTCAGCGGCAATGAGCAGATCAATCTGAGGTAGGATCTATCTCGTTTTAAGTTTCAATTTGAAATTTAATTTGAAAATCCTTCGAAATCCCTTAGTTTATTTATTTCATTTGTCATCACTGATGGCCGCACGAACAAGGCCATAAATCCATGTGGGTAAATTCTTTGTTTCATCTACATTTGTTGTTCTTCGCGTATACCATTCAATATTCTCGGGAGCCAATTAGACCATTGGATCACCGATCAGAAGGTAGGGAGCTCATCTTCATGTCGCCAGGAACCCGTGGCAAGTCGTGGTTTTGCGGTCTGGTATTCGGATTGAGCGCAATGGCTCATCGAAGGTGTCACCGGAGCAGGGTTCGCTGGAGGATGAGAGGGGACCGGAGG
This sequence comes from Viscum album, assembly GCA_963277665.1. Lineage (NCBI taxonomy): Eukaryota > Viridiplantae > Streptophyta > Magnoliopsida > Santalales > Viscaceae > Viscum > Viscum album. Next base: position 1,905,220,966 of record OY728136.1, read on the forward strand.
AACCGGAGCAGGCCGGCTGTTCGAAGGCGACTGCGGCGTCGGGCGAGCTGGCCGATGATGGTGCGTAGGCGGCACGAATGGGGTAGCACTGGGAGGAGCAACAGGGAGCTACTGGGGGCATTCGATTGAAGAGGTAGGCGGCTACGGAGAAGCGGGGTGGTCTAGGCGGCAGAACAGGAGGTCGGGGCGGCGTCGAAGCAGTAGAGGCGGAGCGGCTCGCGGCGAGGCGCAACAGTGCTGTGGGAGGCGGAGGTGGCGTCTGCCGGCCGTCGCGGTCGAAGGGAGACTGAGGCCTGGCCTCGGGCGTCCGGGAGAAGCTAGGACCCCACGCCGCGCAGGTCCTGATGGGGCGTCAGCGAAGACCGGCTGAAGACGGTCTGCTGGGGGAGCGAGGACCCGCAACCCGCGGTTCCTGTTGGGCGACAACGCGAAGACCGGCCAAAAAGGCCAGTCCATTTGTAAAACCGGACCCGAGAAGCGGGTCCGGTGCGGTTGGGCGGGCCGCGGCCAGCGGGCCACAGACCGTCGGTTCGGATCGGGCCGGCCGGGGTGAACCGGCCCATTAGGCCCCCTTGCATTTGGGGGGTCGTATCTTCTAAACGGCGCGTCTGTTTGACGCGTTGTCTGCGGCTGTGGGACCTTATCGACAAGGCGGCCCTTTTAAAGTGAGTTTCGGGGGTTTTTTGGTTATGCTCCCGAAGGAGGGTAATCTGAGGTCTTCAATTCAACAATATTAAATTATCTTTAAAGCTCACAATGGACGCGCCTTGCGATCCGAACGTCCATTTGACGCGTCGTCAGAGGCGCGGTGTCCCCAGAGCTAAGACGATCCTTCCATGTTTGGTTCGGAGCCTTTGTGGGTTGGTTTTTTTGCTCGGTAGCATGAAACACTAACTGTGAAAAATTAATTAATTAATTAATTGTTGTGTCGGAACTAACTCCTACTTGGGATGTCCAATTGATGCGCCATCAGTGGAAGTGTGACCCCAGTCCTCGTGTAGACTTTTTGAAATGCTCTCCGAAGCATTCGAGTTGGAGATAAGGTGCAGCCCCCCCTAGGGACCAGTTCACACGTTTTGCGGTGAAACACCATTTTTTACCCAACATCCGTTTGGGGTGTTTGAGTACATGTTTATGAGTGTTTTTTCAAGGGTATTGCAACGGTGTAATATGCCCGCTTAAATTTGGGCCCGAGGTGTGGGCCCCACAGGGTCCCGTTTGCGTATAACGCGGGAAATTGCAGATTCTGCATCTGGAGTCTGTTTTAGGCACCGTTAGTGGCGTTGTGACCCTGACATCGAGACAAGGTTGACCAAGGTGGTTTCAGGCAATGAAGCCAGAGTTGAGGCATGGGCCCCACATGCCGTCTTTTGAGTTGTGTGCAGCGTACTGTGACTTTTTCATCAGGCATCCGCTTCAGGCATATTAATAGTTTATTTGACATGTTTTTTCGAGAGCATCGCGATGGCACAGTTCGCCCGACCTTTTTCGGGATCGTGGTGTGGGCCCCACCTGGTCTGGCTACGGTGAATATTACCTTTTTCACCGGTTGACCGTTTTGGGCAAGTAAATGGTCTATCTCGCGAGTTTTTTTGTGAGGATTGCAATTATGTGATCCATTTGGGCATTTGAAGCCTTATTTGAGATCTTATTAAATGTAGAAACATGAAAGGGTATTGGATGGAGGTCCCTTTGATGCACTCCGAACCAACACATGATAGCGATGTTGGTAACACCCGGTGATGTCAGTTGTAGTGCTGAGTTATCTGACTTATTCTAGGTCTACCCTCTAGTAGGGCTGGGCAGTGGGTCGCCTGTTGACTTCTTCCAGGTCTAACCTCTAGAAGATACTGGGAAGTGGGTCACCTGTCGACTTCTTCCATGTCTACCCTCCAGAAGAGACTGGGCAGTGGGTCGCCTGTCGACTTATTCTAGGTCCACCCTCCAGCAGGGATGGGCAGTGGGTCGGCCGTCGACCTCTTAGGGTCTAACCTCTAGTAGAGACTGGGCAGTGGGTTGCCCATCGACCTCTTAAGGTCTACCCTCTAGAAGATACTGGGCAGTGGGTCGCCGGTTGACCTCTTAGGGTCTACCCTCCAACAGAGACTGGGCAGTGGGTCCCTTGTCGACCTCTTAGGGTCTACCCTTGAGCAGATACTGGGTAGTGGGTCACCCAACGACCTCTTTGGGTCTACCCTCCAATAGATATTGGGCAGTGGGTCACCCGTCGACCTCTTAGGGTCTACCCTCCAGCAGAGAATGGGCAGTGGGTCATCCGATGACCACTTAGGGTCTACCCTCCAACGGGGCTGGGCAGTGGGTTACTCAATGACTTCTTTCAGACTCATTCCTTTCTACTAGGCTAGTCTGTGGATTTTCTCCGTGACTACCAGAGCGGGACCCTTGGTTGTACAGGTCAGTGATGTTACAACGTTGACTTTGAGCAGACCTCTCGACTGTGTGACAGTGATGAGGTGTGGTTTGACTTTCCCCAGAACTCTCAATAACGAGGGGCGCTTTCCCCACCAAGATGCATCCTTGTGATGAGACCTAAAACCCTGTGGGCGATTCATTGCCACCCAAAGAGGATAGTGTCAAGGTGCGGTGATTTGAGCCCCTTTACTTGCAGTTCGGGGCTGACGTGCGGATACTGGGCATCGACGGTGTTCACTTCTGGGACTGTTGGCGACTCACTTTCTTGGGCTGAGCTACGGGATGGAGATCCCCTTATGATCTTGTTCGGGCTTCTTGATTGAGCATATTAATATGTATATTCCTTATTCCAGTACCCACTCCTTGGGTTTTGGTTACTCTCCTTCCAGGAGTGGCGAAGACGCATGGGGTATGCCACATGCTTTCCGTGTCTAGCTTCTCGTGGTTGGAGGAGTCTACTCTTATGTTATAGGTAGCGAACACTCGACGAGAAGTTCATCTTCTCACTGCTTCTAGATCCTTGTGTTTGGACGAGTCTACTTCCTTCCTTCTGTTGGGTTGAGCTATACTCTTTACTGCACTCTCAATTTTACTCCTTTACTTTTCCCTATTCGATCTACTGCTCACCTCTTCAGTACCTCCTTTGTTGCTCTCTCGAGCCTTCGGGGCATCATACTAAGTATTTTTATACTCACCCCTGCTTGGGCTTTGCCCACACTTGGTGTGCCCTTGCAGACGACGAACAGGTTGGTCGTGACTTCAGTAGAGCTTAGGAGTTCAGGAGCTTGGACCACGTACAGTGGTTGTAGTTGGGTTACAGGTGTGGGAATCTCCCAGCTGTTTACTTTTGTTTACCTATTGCCGGGTTGTGTCACTTTTCTGGTTGGGCGTGTGTTTTTCCCTTTTCTTTTCAGTTTACATTTAGCACTTGCTTTTTACTGTTTTGAGGTCGATGCACCTTTGTGGTTTTATATTGCAGTTGTTACTTTAATTTTCTCTTTTACTCTGCACTATTGCATTGAGTGGGATTCTTGTGTGTGTACATGTACTTAGGCAAAGGCCTCCTGGAGTTGTTTAGCCTTCAACGCTTGTCGCCAGCCCCTGCCCTATGGAGGCGAGCTTGGGGTAGTTGCGGCTCGAGCCCGGGTAGGGTCGGGTCGTGACAAGGAGAAGAGATATGGTCATCCATTGGAGAAGAAGAAAGTAGGAGGGTTTAAAAAAAAAGAAGAGTGTAAAATGGTCATTTCATCTAAAAATTAAAGAGTCGCATGGTTTGTCCATATGGTTGGGCAGCCTGTTCGCTAACCATGCTCCTAGCTTTGTACCAAGACACCATTCACATGGTCTAGGCACACCGTTAGACTAACTATGCACATCCCATAAAAAAACCTCTATAATAGGACCTACAACACACACATGCCCATATGTCTTGGTCTATATAGATAAGTAAAACTTGGAGGCCCTCTTTTGTGCACTGAAATTCCCTACAAGATTTGTTCTAAGCATACAAAATGGTAGGTACAATTTATACTAATATTGAGAACCAATTGTTTCCTCCAAAAGTGAGGGATCTAGGCTTTGTACAAGCCATAGACACCCCTGAAACTCCCATGACCTCATTAGGAACTTTCATTAGCATAAAACTAATGAAAATGATTAAATTAAAAGGTTCTACACCATGAAGAAAATCGGGGTTATTACAGTCTTCCCCTTTTAAAGAAATTCATCCTTGAGTTTCCCCTCCAAGGATAGTAAACCATAATATCAGAATAAATATACACACTGAGCACATATGTTAGCTTCTCGCTCCCAAGACTAATCCTATACAAGTCTGTGCTTCCATAGCACCCGTACAAGAGGAACCAACCTACATCAGAGAGGTTGTGCTCTATTACACAATACAAATTGGGTGATCTTTAATGGATACATCAACATTAAACAGAAACTCATTAGGCTAAAAGATATGAGATGGATCTGAATATTATCGTAAAAGCTATAAAACATGGATGGCATCACATAGATCTGGTTACCTCTGAGGTAACTGCAACTGATAGACTACCAAACCTACTCTCTCCAGAACCTCAAAAGGTCCAATGAAATGAGGTGAAGGCCTCCCATACTGTCTGAATCGTTGATACACTAGTCTAGGTGAAACATGTAACAACCGAGAATTATCTAAATGTAATTTTGTTAAAAATGAATTTTATTTAGTCAATTTCCATTAAAAAAATAATTTAAATTACGTATTTTAATTAAATTGATTATAAGTTAATTATATAATAATAATTATAGATAATTATATAGTGTTAAAATTAATTTTATACAATTATATTTTAATATGAATATATTTATTAATTAATTTGAATAATAAAATTTCTCGAAAGGGGTATTTGATAAAATATTTTAAATAAATAAATTTCTAAAAAAAATCAATATATTGACTATTTAAAGTATAATAATTATGATAAAAATTATTTAATATGAAATAATAAATACTTTACATTGAATATAATTAATTTTGATTTAAAAATTTTGATTTTCGAAATAATATATATATATATATATATATTTATATATATAAAGTTATAATTATTAGTTTTAAAGTTCTGCAATAAGATAAGAATTATTAAATTATTACTATTTTAAAACTATGAATTAAAATTTACATTTTAATTAAATGATGAAGCTATAAATATTTTTTTACATACAAATTTTATGATAATTTTATTTTTATTTGAAACCTGATTTATATCTATATGTATATGAAATGTTTTGAATTATAAATTTTGAATAAATCATTTCTTAAAACTATTATATTTGAAAATATATTATTATTAATATAATATTGTAATTTTAATTAAATAAAAATGATATATATATATATATATATTGTAATGACCCAACCCTTCTAGTCCATCCCTTTTCCAAATTTCTGGTGTTAGGCACGCCCTAGACCCATCAGGTTCAGATTGTAAGGGCGGCGTCTGGGTGGAAAGACGTCACCGCGATGTCAACCATCGGTGACACCGATTGGTGGCTGAGGAACTTGTTGGGTTTTCTCCCCCAGTTTTTCTCATAACGCCACTTTTAAGCATTTTTAACATTTTAAAAGTGGTTCAAGGCCATTTTTAGCCCCATAAACAACGTTTAAAAACCCCTAGGAGTGGGGAGACCCTCAACGGGGCTAATTTGTATGTCTGTGTAATGCATTTTCCTCTATTTAAATAGAATCTTTTAAATCACACCTGTTACGACCACCTTCCCAATGAGAATTATTAAATAACAATAAATTCCATCGTGTGTAACCACCCAACAGCCTGGTGAAACCACGATTAGCCTTTAAAGCCATGCAAGATCTTGATATCCTATAACACCATGATATCATCTTTATATCATGCTAGAATTCCTTCTTTCTTCTTCTTGGTTGGCTCTTTTCTTCCCTTGGTGCGTTTGGAGTCCCTTTCCCGAGGCAAGTGGTGCGCCTGTGCTGTAGCCTTCCTGCTCATTCTGGGAGTCCCTGAAGTTAGTCCCCTACAAGTCGCACATCCCCAGTTCTTGGAACGTGGAGTTAAACGTCGATCTTTGATCATCCAAGTAGGGTTTTCCTTCATCTCTCTTTACTGTGTATCATGCGGGGTGGGTATGAAAATATTTCCAGCGGGGATGAATGAAACCAAACCTTAATGAAGATAATAAACAGACTTTTAAAGAATTAAGGGGGTGTGCTCGATTTTTATGTTGTACTCTTTATCCTTGATTATGTGTTGTGAATCTTATGAGCTTATGTCCACTGAAAATCATGGCCGTTGGTGGTCTTTTCTTGCGCACTAATGAACCTCTGTTTTTCAAGATATTTATGTGATTGAATGGTTGTAACATGGAATATGGTAAATCATGTAAACTCAGTTGATTAAATGGATGCCCAATGAATAAGAATCCTTTTGTGGTCACCCCGGTTAACCAAATGGGAAGACGTAACTAAATGAATGGCATGTTTCAAATTTGAAAACTCCCTTGATCTGTTCTGGTGATGTTTACGGTTGATGCTTTGGAAGTGACCTGGTTGGGGTTGGGATCATCTGTTGTGGTGCAGTTGTTGGTTTTTGGATCTGAGGCAGTGTGGGGCCATATGGTGGGGCTTGTTTTGGTTCCAGTACTTCGAGGTATCTCACAGATCCCTTTTATTGATGTGACTTTACAAGAAAACTGGGTGTGAATGCTTAAATTGTTGTTTGGTTGTTTTCCTTCCCTTGGCTTGTGGCTATGCCTATTAGTTTCCCTGTAGTGTAGAATTTTTACTTAAATGGAATCACTTGAATATGAAAACGAGAATGGGTTCAATGGGGAATTATTTTACGGGAATGAGTTGTGACATGGTTTTGGGTGTGCTGCTTCTTCTGAATGAATAGTAACGAGGGTGGTTGTGCTTGGGATGGTTATGAAACCCTATGTTGGGAAGAGTGATTGTCTACCTATATATATAATTGTAGTTCTTATGTTTCTTATTCGCGCCCCACCAAAGTTGAGTACTTTGTACTGAACACCCCCATTTTATGGGGGACGGTGTTTTTCCCAACACTCCTATGAGTGGCTGATTATTAGCTCCTTTTCTGCTTCCTTTCCCGAGTATCCCAAGATCCTTCGAGCAAGGTTGTGATGGCCTGAGTTCCATTATAGCCCAAGATTTTTCATGTAGGGTAGTTGTGGTGGTTGACCCAGGTGTGTGTGGGAAGATTGTTTCCCAAGTATCTTTTGGATGAGGACCATGTGTCTTTGTGCATGGCGGTAGTTGTTCTGGACCAGGTGTTTGCGGGAATGGTTAAGTGTGGTTATTGTGGCCCAGGTGTTTGCAGGCTGGATGTGTGGTTGTGGACCAGGTGTTTGTGGGCGGGATGTATGGTTATATCCCAGGTGTGTGCGGGTGGGGTATGGAAGTGGGATTATGGTGAGAATGGCGGGAGAGGTTTGATGCTTATAGTGTCTTCAATAACTAGTGGGAAAGTGGAATAGGGTACCCAAATATTGATGTGTTATTACTATTACATTACCTGACTTGCGTTATTTGGGGAGTGTGCCTTGGTGAGGTTTGGGTTGATAGAATCCTTACTAGGTGCTTCAGTTTTCTCCTTTTTCACGGGGCATTAGAATTCCTCCCCACTTGTGCACGAGAGCTTTTGGTTTTCCCTACTGAGTATACCTGTATAGTCACCCTACGCATATAAACTGATTTCAGGTTTCTATGAGGGGATCAGGGATCTTGTAGGACCATACTAGCTCGGACATTGGGACAATTACTGTTGCTATTTTTCTTTTCTTTGGTACATTCATTTGGAGTTTTCATTGTACTTTTGTAGCATTTACTTTTGAACATGCATATGGGAATGGTTTTCTTTTGGCTTTACTTTTACCTCCAGTTTTGGTGTTGTTGAGATTTTCAATCTTACCTCCCGATCCTACTAAAAAAAGGTTAATGCCTTCCATCTTTTGTGTGATTCTATACCCTTGGTGCTAGTCGCTACTCCGGGACCTATTGAAGGTGGGTCTCGGGTGTCATTATCTCTCCTTCAACTTGAAGAAGGAACGGTTTGGCAATCTGCTGTCCCTTATCTCATCTTGGTGAAGGCGGTTCATGACATATATATATAAAGTAATAATTATTAGTTTTAAATTATAAATTTTATTAGATCTACTTTTATAAAAATTATTAATATTATAATTTTTTAACATAATTATAATTATATAGTATGACTATTTTGGAGTTAAACTTATAATATATTATACATATGTTATAATCCATAATTAAATAAATAATGATAATGATATAATAATAACGATAACAATAAAATGAAAAGAAAATGAATAAAAAATGGTTTATGGGGATCATGTTTGTGAGGGGTAGGGTTTCAACTTGAGCAGGGGGAATGCCATTGGGTTGAAGCATCAGGAGTCACGACCTGCGTTTAGTCTGAGCGCAGAGAGGGAGCTGAGGCACCGAAGGGCTGAGGTCGGCCGTCTTCGGGCCAAGGCTCAGTCATCGAGTGTTTAAGGGGGGAAGGATGAGCATGGGTCTGCAGCTTGATATGAGTTCAAGGAAGGAGATTCGAGCGTTGTCGCCTTTGGTTTTCATCCGCAGTTAGGGTTATGTTTCTGGTTTTCCAGACCTAGTGCGGGGTAGGAGACCAATTTTACATATCTATTTTAGGTGTTTGATTTTTCATTTGGTCTAACTCTGTTGGTTGGTTTCTTCCCCATCAATATCACCATTTTGATATAGCTTTTGTGTTCCCTTTTTGATTTGGAAGTATGACCAGATTGTTTATTTCAGTCCGCAAATGTTGATTTTTCTTGCTCCTTTTGAAGTTATTTTATTTTGAGTCTATCCAAATTTTTGTGTTGATTGTTTTATTTGATTGAATTTTATTATAAAATTATTTGAATATAAAATTTATATACCTTTAGTTGTCTAATTATTTTGGATTTTCTGCATTTTTTTATTCTCATATTTCTCAGAAAGCTTGAGTCTGGTTTGTCGAGTCATCCATTTACTTAAATATTATTATCATTTCATATTGAGGATTAGGGCTATAAAATCCCTTTTATCAGTGTGCAATTCGATCCTCCTAACCTTCTATCAGTCTGGGTGTCTGAGAGTATGTGTTGAGCAGTAGCAGAAGAAGTCTTCTACTGTTGATAGCAATTCAAGTAAGGTATCAATTCATTCATTTTTTACACAATATATGTATTATATGTAAGGGTGAAATTATATCGATTTTTTTGTCAAATCTATTTGATAATTTCAAAATGAATCAAGGGATATATTGATTTTATTTATCATTTTCTTTAATGAATATGTATATGAATTTAACTTCATTTTGGTTCTGCTTCAAATACTTGATTATTATTTTATTTCAAGATCTTTTAATTTATTTTTTAGGGTGAATATATAAATTTTCAAATTAAGTTTATATTAAAAACCACATCTTCAATTTGAAATTATTTTCCATTAGAGTTTTTATTGCGTGAGAGGAATTTCTCTAATTAGAATTAGTATGTATGACCCTTTTCAAGTATAAGTTCATATAAGGACTTATATTCTTTTATATATGATTCAATCTCTCATAAATATTATAATTCTGAATGATTTTTTTTCTTTTTAAATTTATGAAAGGTAATGTTATATTTTCAAGCATATGTTTTTATATTAGGTCAAGTATTACGATACATGTAATTATTTCAAGCTTATGATTATTTATATTTTAAGACTTCAAATTTCAAGTTTATATATATAAATATGTTTGACCATTATTATATAATTCGAAATGAATGGGTAATTTATTTCAAATCATGATATCACCCAAATTAATATTATATAAGGAAGAATTGCTATTATTTTTATAAATGATTCTCTTATAATTTTATGTGTGACATGTGATCTTACATTCAAAATTATAAGTTAAGGTTATGTTCTCTTTTCTTGAAATTGTTCCATGAAAGTAAAAATGAAGTATATACATATACATATACATATACATACATACATATATATATACACACACACAAGCATATATGTAAATAAATATATCGACATGTTTATCAATTTCTGTATGATCTGAATGCGCAAACAAATCATTTATAGAAACGGACTAAAAATTCATATTAAGATCTTGTACAAGATACTATTTTCAATTTTCTCAGGGATGAAATATTTAATTCAAAATGTTTATTTTACAATTTTATATGTATGTTTATTATTTCTACCTATTAATCTAAGCTATTTTTCACAACGACATATCTTGAAATAATAATCATGATTTCAAATTAAGTTTTAAGTTTTACTTTTGAGATGAATAAGTACATAATTTAAATTATTAAATTAAGATATTTATTTATAAATTTAATATGCATAAGCATCGTATTAATTTTACATTTATCGGAACAAACCTCGAAATATATGTTTATAGAAGAAGTGTCTAAATACATGATTGACAATTAATATTTCATGTGATTATACAATGTGCATGTATCACGATATTTGGGTGTGCAAGTCTAATAAGTGATTTTTCATGAAAGTTTATAAATAAATATAAGTGCATGGGTGATTAATGTTTGTTTATTTATAAATATATATATTTATAGACGGGAAACATTAAGTTCTTTTATTTTAAATTTTTTACTCATGGTATATATATATATGTATATAGGTATATATATGTATATAGGTATATATATGTATATAGGTATATATATGTATATATGTATATATACAAAGGATATAATGTTTATTAGCATGTTATAATATTTAACTTCATATTTTAAAAAAACGTGCATGACATGTCATCATGTTATTTTAAACTTAAGGATGTCGCATCTACATACAGTCTTGGTCATATGTCAAGCATATCATCGACACATCTTCCATTCATAAAAAACTAATGATTTCAAATACATTTTCTGATATTATCAAGAACATGGGTTTCTTCGATAATTGAAATGTTTTATTAATAATTTTTGGTGTGAAACATATTTATTTATTGTAAAAGACTATTTTGAAAAGATAAAACTATATGTGCAATTTTGATTAAATGTGAATTTATTTCATTAATCATTTTATTAATGTCTTAAAAAATAAAGACAATTATAATGAGTATGAGATTAATCTTTTTATTATATTATATGGATTAGGAATTAAAATTTTCAAAGTGGCATGAGACACTTTGGATTGTTTAAAGAATATGTACCTCAATAATTTATCAATGAATTTATTTTAATCTATGATTAAGATTTAAATAAATCAAAGTGGTATGAGAAACTTTGATTTAAATACATATTTTTATTAGATATATGAGGAATGCATATGACTTATTATGTGATGGGTGAGGCATGCTACAACCTCCTAGTTCATCGGCAGGTCTCATGAGAGAAACTTTTATTATGGCACGAGACCTTGACAGAATGATTATCTTGTCCAACATTATGCATTCACACATGAATTTGACTTATTATGTGATTTTTGAGGCCCACTATAGCCTCTCGATGCATCAATAGGTCTCATGAGAGAATCTAGGTCTTGGCCCGAGGCCTTGACAAGATGATTATGTATGGTATTGGCATGAGGCCTTGACATAATGTTATTATTATCCTGCATTATGCATTCCCTCATAATGATTCTAGTAATAGAAGGACCATGTCATTATCCAATTAGTAAGATATCCATGGCTAGTGATTATTATTTAATGAACCAGTATTAATAATCTTTTCTAAGTGCACATGGTTCTTAAATACTTATATAGAAATTATTTTTGAAAGAAGAACTAATATTTAAGTTTCCAAACCATAATGATAAATGAAATCGTTTTTTTACAATTACGAATAAATGTTATTTCGTGTATAAATTAGTATCCACACCTCTATCATGTCATATAATGAAAATGTTTGGTCATTAACTAACTTATAGGTGGAACTTCATGAATTTCTGTTCACATTCATGCATAATTTTATAATGAATTCTATTTATAACTCCTAAATAAGTTTAGTAATTTTGAGCATGATTTTATCCTATAATTGGTTTCAAAATCTCCCAAGAAAATGATGATGTTTTGTTATGAGAAATGTTAATTTCATGATTTAAAGCATGTATTTTAAAGAAATATTTTAAAAGAAAAATTATTTATTTATGGTTTTGTTTTGAAACCCCTTATTGGGAATTTCTAATGTTCTCTAATTATTTTAAAATTATTTTTCACAGGTCACTTGGAAGTCCAAAGTTGGATTCCATCATTGTTACACACACTGAACCATTGTTTGGATTTTTCTTGTTTAATTTTATTGAAGCTCTGATAGATTGTAAGCCTGTATCTTACTCTCGAGAACCTAGACCGGTAAAAGGTCCTTTGTTATGTAATGTTTAAGGATTGACCCTTATAATTGATATTAGAGGAACAATCTAGTCAACTTTGGAGATTAGAAATTTTCATCTAAGATGTAGATTTTAGAGTTTAGCAGTTATAGTATTTCCTAAATTCTGAAGATGAAAATTTAGAATTATTTTTAGTTCGGCGATACGAATTGCAGGGATGAAATTATTTTGAGGGGGAATATTTAAAAAACCCAGGATATTCTAAACCTAATTTTATTAAAAATGTATTTTATTTTGTTGATTTCTATTAAAAATAATAATTTAAATTATGTATTTTAATTAAATTGATTATAAGTTAATTATATAATAATACATATAGATAATTATATAGTGTTCAAATTAATTTTATACCATTATATTTTTATATTAATATATTTATTAATGAATTTGAATAACAAAATTTATCGAAATGGGTATTTGATAAAATATTTCAATTAAATAAATTTCTAAAAAAATAAATATATTGACTATTTTAATTATACTAACTGTGATAAAAATTATTTAATATGAAATAATAAATACTACACATTGAATATAATTAATTTAGATTTAAAATTTTTTTATTTTAGAAATAATATATATATATATATATATAAAGTTATAATTTTTAGTTTTAAAGTTATGAAATAAGATTAGAATTATACAATTATTACTATTTTAAAACAAGGAATCATATTTATATTTTAATTAAATGATGAAGTTACACATGTTTTTTTATATAAAACTTTTATAATAATTTTATTTTTATTTGAAACCTGATTTATATCTATATGTTCATAAAATGTTTTGAATTATAAATTATGAATAAATAATTTCTTAAAACTATTATATTTGAAGATATATTATTATTATTAATATAATATGGTAATTTTAATTAATAAAAAATGATATATATATATATATATATAAAGTTATAATTATTATTTTTAAATTATAAATTTTATTAAATTGAATTTTCTAAAAATAAGTAATATTATAAATTTTTGTTTAACAAAATTATAATTATATAGTATAACTATTTTAGAATTAAACTTATAATATATTATATATATATTATAATCCATAATTAAATAAATATTGATAGTGATATAATAATAACAATAATAATAATATGAAAATAAAATGAATAAAAAACAGTTTAAGTGCATTGGGTTTGTGAGGGGTAGGGTTTCGACTTGAGGAGGGGGAATTCCATTGGGTTTGGGCAGTAGGAGTCATGGCCTGTATTTGGTCCGAGCTTAGAGAGGGAGATGAGGCGTTGGAGGGCCGAGGTCAGATATCTTTGGGCCAAGCCGCAGTCGACATGTGTTTAAGGGGGGAAGGCCGAGTGTGGGTCTGAAGCTTGATCCGAGTTTGAGGAAGGAGATCCGAGCATTGTCGGCTTTGGTTTTCGTCTGTAGTTAGGGTCAAATTTCAGGTTTTCCAGACCTAGTGCGATGTAGGTGTACGATTTTCTAGATCTATTTTAGGTGTCTAATTTTTCGTTTGGTCTAACTCTGTTGGTTATTTTCTTCCCTGTTAATATCTCCATTCTTCTGTAGCCTTTTGTGTTCAATTTTTGATTTGGAAGTATGACCAAATTTTTTATTTTAGTTCACAAATGTCGACTTTTCTTTCTCCTATTGAAGTTATTTTATTTTGATTCTGTCCAACATTCTATGTTGATTGCTTTCTTTGGTTTAATTTTCTTAAAAAATTATTTGAATATAAAATTTATATACCTTTAGGTGTCTAATTATTTCGGATTGTCTTCATTTTTTTATTCTCAGCTTTCTCATCAAGCTTGAGTCTGGATCGTTGATTCATCCATTTTCTTAAATATTATTATCATTACATATTGAGGATTATGGATATAAAATCCCTTTTAGAAGTGTGAAATTAGATCCTCCAAACCTTCTTTCGGTCTGGGTGTTTGAGAGTATGTGTTGAGAAATAGAAGAAGAAGTCTTCTACTGTTGCCGGCAATTCAAGTAAAGGATCAATTCATTCATTTATTTTTACACAATATATGTATTACATTTATGGGTAAAATTATTTGGATTTTTTTGTCAAGGCAATTTGATTATTTCAAAATCAATAAAGGTATATATTGATTTTATCTATCATTATATTTAGTAGATATGTATATGAATTTAACTTCATTTTAGTTCTGTTTCAAATATTTGATTTTTATTTTATTTTATGATCTCTTAATTTATGTTTTAGGGTGAATCTATAAATTTTCAAATGATTTTTTTATTAAAAACTACATCTTCAATTTGAAATTATTTTCCATTAGAGTTTTTATTGTGTGAGAGTAATTTCTATAATTAAAATTAGTATGCATGACCCTTTTCAAGTCTAAGTTCATCTAATCACTTATATTCTTTTATATATGATTCAATCTCTCATAAATTTTATAATTCTAAATTATTTTTTTTCTTTTTAAATTTATGAAAGGTAATTTTAGATTTCCAAGAATATGTTCATATATTAGGTTAAGTATTACTATACCTTTAATTATTTCAAGCTTATGCTTATTTATATTTTAAGACTCCAAATTTCATGTTTATATTTATAAATATGTTTGACCATTATTATATAATTTGAAATGAATGAGTAATTTATTTCAAATCATGATATCACCTAAATTAATATTAAGCAAGGAAGAATTGCTATTATTTTTATAAATGATTCTCTTATAATTTTATGTGTGACATGTGATCTTGCGTTCAAAATTATAAGTTAAGGTTATTTTATCTTTTCTTTAAATTGTTCCATGAAAGTAAAAATGATGTATATATATATATATATATAAATACACACACACACATATATATATATAAAATCATGTATGTAGATAAATATTTCGACATGTTTACAGATTGACACATGATCTGAATGCGCAAACAAATCATGTATAGACATGGACTAAAAATTCATATTAATATCTTGTACAAGAAATTATTTTCAATTTACTCATGGATGAAATATTTAATTCAAAATGTTTCTTTTATAATTTTATATGTATGTTTATGATTGGTACCTATTAATCCATGCTATTATGCAGAATAAAATGCCTTGCAATCATAATCATGATTTCAAATTAAATTTTAAGGTTTACTTCTGAGATGAATAAGCACATAATTGAAATGATTTAATTAAGATATTTTTTTTATAAATTTAATATGCATAAGCATCGTATTAATTATACATTTATTGAAACAACCCTCAAAATGGATGTTTATATAAGAAGTGTTTTAATGCATGGTTGAAAATTAATCTTTCATATGATTATACAATGTGCATGCATCAATATATTTTGTTGTGCAAGTCTAATAAGTGACTTTCTGTGAATGTTTATAAATAAATATAATGGCATGGGTGATTAATGTTTATTTATATGTAAATATATATATTTATTTATGGGAAAAATTATGTTCTGTTATTTTAAAAATTGAACTCATGGTATATATGTATATATATATATAGATGTATATATACAAATGATATAATTTTTATTGGCATGTTATAATACTTAACTTCATATTTAAAAAAAATGTGCATGACATGTCGTCGTGTTATTTTAAACTTAAGGATGTTGTATCTACATACAGTCTTGGTCATGCGTCATGTGTAACGTCCACACATCTTCCATTCATAAAAAAATCATGATCTCAATTTTTTTTGAGATTATCAATCACATGTATTTCTTATAGAATTGAAATGTTTTATTTATAATTTTTGGTGTGAAACATATTTATTTATTGTAAAAGATTATCTTGAGAAGAAAAAACTATATAAGAAATTTTGATTAAATGTTCATTTATTTCATTAATAATTTTATTAATGGATTACAAATAAATACAATTATTCCAAGTATGAGATTGATATTTTTAAGATGTTGTATGGATTAAGAATTAAATTTTTCAAAGTGGTATGGGACACTTTGGATTGTTTAAATAATATATACCTCAATAATTTGTCAATGAATTTATTTTATTCTATGATTAAGATTTAAATAAATAAAAGTGGCATGTAAAAATTTGATTTAAAGACATATTTTTATTAGATATATGAGGATTGTATAAGACTTATTATGTGATGGGTGAGGCCCACTACAACCTCTCGGTTGGCAGGTCTCATGAGACAAACTAGCGTCTTGACACGAGGCCTTGACAAAATGATTATGTTGTTTAGCATTATGTATTCACACATGAATTGGACTTATTATGTGATGGGTGAGGCCCTCTATATCCAGTCGATGCATCGGTAGGTCTCATGAGACAAACTAGGTCTTGACACGAGGCCTTGAAAAGATTATTATGTATGGTCTTGGAAGGAGGCTTTAACAGAATATTATGATTGTACAACATTATGAATTCCCTCATAATTATTCTAGTAAGGTAAGGATGACGTGATTATCCAATTAGTAAGATATCCATGGATAGTGATAATTATTTAATGAACCCGTATTAATCATATTTTTCCAAGTGAACATGTTTCTTAAATACTTGTGTGGAAATTATTTTATAAAAAAGAATTAATATTTATGTTTCAAAACCACAGTGATAAATGACATCGTTATGTATAATTCTGAATAAATGTTATTTCATGTATAAATTATTATCCACACTTCTGGAATGTCATATAATGAATATTTTTGGTCATTAACTAACTTATAGGTAGCACCTCATGCATTTTTGTTCTCATTCATGAATGGTTTTATAATTCATTCTATTTATAACTCCTAAATAAGTTTATCAATTTTGAGTACGAGTTTATCCTAAAAGTGGCTTCAGAATCTCTCAAGAAAATTATTAGGACGTGTTATGAGAAATGTTAATTCAATGATTTAAATAATGTATTTTAAAGAAATGTTTTAAAAGAAAAATTATTTCTTTATATTTTTTTTGAAACCCCTTCTTGGGCATTTCCAATGATCACTCCCTTTTCTAAAATTATTTTTCACAGGTCACTTGGAAGTCCAAAGTTGTGTACTATCCTCGTTACATGCACATAAGCTAATTTTGGATTTTGTTTGTTTAATTTTATTGAAACTCTGATAGATTGTAATCTTGTATCTAACTCTCCAAAACCAAGACCGTTAAAAGGTCTTCTGTCATGTAATGTTTAAGGTTGGGTCCTTATAAAAAATGTAATAAAACCTAACTCCCCTCTTCTAAATCTATTTATTGATAGAGATAATTAACGTATGACTTATTCCTAGACTAAGATGTCGATATTCAATTCTTGATCAACTAAACATTCTTTGAAATTTCTTGAATGAGACGAGGTCCAAATAGTGCTACCTCACCTACCTCTAACCACGACAAAGGTGAACAGAATGGACTACCATATATGGACTCATAGGGATCCATATGCATCATCACATGGAATATATTATTACAGAATAACTAGACAAGAGATATATGTTTCTACCAAGAAACACCAAATCCTAGATGTATTCTTGGGTCATGTACTCTAGTAACTTTATCGTTTGTTTTGATTGACCATCAGTCTGAGGGTGAAAGGTTTTGCTCAAAAGCACCTGCGTACCCAAATTTTTCTGTAACCCCTACCAAAACCTCGAAATGAAATGAGAATCAATATTAGAAATGATAGTATGAGGGACCCCATGTAGGTATATATTCTCACGATCATACAATCTCCTAATCTCATCCAAAAAGAAGGTCTATCTGATAAGTAAGAAGTGAGTGACATTCATGAGCCTATCTATGATCACCCATACGACATCACTACCTCGATGGGATATCAGTAATCCATTCACAAATTTCATAGTGACATTATCCCATTGAAACATATAAATAATAAATGACTATAGAATCCTATCAGTTTTTGGTGTTCTGCCTTCTCCTTTTGACAGGTGGAATACAGAGTAACACAACTAGCTATCTCCATTTTCCTATGAAGCCACCAATATTGGAGATACAAGTCACGATAAATATTTCTAAGCCTAGGATTTAACACCCAAGTAGAAGAATGAGAATATTATTTTAATTCTTCCTAGATGTATGTAGGAACCCAGGCACGTCCATGGTTGCGCAAGAACTCATCCTCAACAACATTCCATCCTGGCAGCTGATCCTCACTTGAAACACTCTCCCATAGAACTAATCCCTCTGGATCTAAGAGATGAATCATCTTCACTCTCTCCATAAGTTAATTGGTCACTGATAAAAATGAAATTAAATATTATCCATTACTATCATGAACCTTCAAGTGAATCTTAGAAAACCATCCCATAAGCTACCAGTCACTACTGGCCTCCAGAACTGCCTATGTATGATTCCTTTGGCTCAAATAATCCACTACAACATTGAATTTCCTATTTCATATATGAAATATTAAAATCAAAGGACTATAGGTATTCGACCCACCTTCTGTAATTGAGGTTCAAGTCACACTGTGTGAAAATATACCTAAGTATTTTGTGATCCTTATACACCAAAAAATTCTCTCGCAGTATGAAATGCCTCAAACAACGTATGGCGTGAACCACGACTACTGTCTTAAGATCATGTTTCGGGTAATTTTTATCATGTGGCTTCAACTAATGAGAATCATACACCATGAATTGATATTACTGCATCATAAATACTCCTAGAATGATACCCGATGAATCATAATAGACTCTATAGGTCCTGACCATCTTTAGAGAAACCAGGATTGATGATAAATTCATTATCACTTTCAACTCTTGAAAGGCTATACCGTAGACTTCTGTCCATATGAACTTTAGACCCTTTTTAGTAAATCACATAAGAGGTGCTTCTAGGAATGAATATTCTTATATAAAGTTCATGTAATGTTCAGTTATCCCCAAGAAACTACATATTTCAAAAAAAAATATTGGGATTCTCCCATGTAACTACCACTCTCAACTTCTCTAGGTTACCTGATACTTCTACCTATGCGATAATGTGACCCATAAAGTTGAATTTAGTGAGTTTAGCATAAAATTGATGCTCTATTAGTATATTTAGAACAATATCATTATAATTGGAATGGTCATGCCGAGTATGATAAAACACCAATATTCCATGTATGAAGACCAGCACAAATGAATCTAAATATGAGTGGAAAACCGAATTCATCAGATCCATTAAAATGGATGGTGTTTTCATGAGACTTAATGACATGAACATATACTCATAATGACCATAATTTCTATATAACATTGTATAAGGTTTTCCTAAAGGTATAACACATACCTGAGGATAGTCTAACCTCAAATCAATCATTGACAAAACATGAGACCCTCAAAGATGATCAAAGCTGATCAAAGAGGTCAACTATATGAGTCAAGGGATACTAGTTCTTCAAAGTAATATGATCCTATCTCATTGGACACTAGAGGTAAGATTCCTAAAATATTCTATAAATGGCCCATAATTCCATAGGACTGGCACTCAATTGGCCCCCTCTTACACTAAGTTTTCATGTGCCCCTACTTCCCACATTGATGACAGACTAAACAACTAATAGTACGTGCACTATGACTAGTACTTCCCTCATGAGTGGTCTCAAAGTGGTGCTTCCTAGCACCAGATACTGCACTAATATGTTAAGAAACTAGTACACTCTAATCTGGACCTCTAGATTCTCTTATGCTATATTTGGTAATAAGATCCTTTTTTACTATATCAGTCATGATAGTCAATCAGAAAATGTTCATCTGAGAATGAATAGGATTCCTGAACCCATCCTCAAAACATCTCTCTTTAGATGGATCATCAATAGTATATATATGAAAAACACTCAATATATATAAATTGAGATGGATAATCCATGAAAAACATATAACCCTACTATAGGTTCATGAAATATCTAGAACGATCAACCCTCAATGTATCAGGGAAGAAATATATATAGAAGACTATCTAAAAACCATCCCAGAACATAACCTGATAATGACCCTCCTAGGTGATAACATCCCAACATTACTTGGTATAATCTTGAAGCATATATGTAGTGAGCTTCACTTTACTCTCAGAAGGTGTCTCAAGGTTCTCAAAGATAGTTAGTATGGCCTCTAGCCACGACTCTTCATATTGGGGGACGCCAACCCCTGAATAAGTAGTTGTTTGTTTCTACTGAAACTCTCACATCACCTCTTCCATATAAGACATAGGTCATAGAGATCCTTATATAGTCTACATAATATGTATAAATTCATCTTGAAATTAGGAATCATCACCCATGTTAGGAATAGTAGGAAGTGGAACAAGTGGCACTACTAAAGGTAACACTAGTGGCTCAGGGCCCCCCACCTCCAGAGCATGGAAGTCACAACCCTCCTAGGACATGATTTGAGGAAATCATGATGGAATATATCTACAATTCTAAGAGCACACCTTAGATAGAATTTAACAATGGTAAGGTTACAGACATAAGAATAGGATAGGTACAATTCTTCCTATATAAGTGTCACACCCCTCTTCCTACTCCTAAATCAAAGTGTGGGTGATAGGAACAATCATAAATTACACAATATACACTTACTACTACCTATTTGACTATAAGGGTCACAATAAATTCATAGTCACTTGAAAATTATAGAGTAAAACACCCTTTAAGTTTCAATTAGAATCCCAATTTAACGATGACCATATTTAAATTAGAGGTTTACCAAGTATTTAATTTACACAATAGACAAGTTAACTAAATCACCATTCCCAATTTATACAAGAACATGATTTATAAACTGTAATCGGTAGTTCATTTAACTATATCCAAACCTTTAAATTCAATAACACAATATAACAAGTAATATTAGATTATTTGATTAAACAAATTTCCATTCCTAATCTATAGATTTACATAAAATATTTAGATTACAAATGAAATTCATGTATTGAAAATAAACTAATGTTTCAGTCTACATAACCTAATTTACAAAAATCAAACTTGTGATAATTGGTTAGTTATGGTGCCATCATCAAACTATATAGGAAAAAACCATTTAGATTTATGCTTACATATTAAGAAATAATTATTCTATCCCCTTTTACAAGAAAAAAGGTTACTTTAATGATAGATGTGTCAGTTAAGGCACATATAACAAGCATTATGCAGCCATGAAGCACAACCTACATGCAATGGAAAAATTCATAACATATTAATATTATAAAGTTCATAAAATAATGCATGATCAATGCTTTCTTACCGTATGAAGCTAAGGATAAAATGTAATCCCATATGATAATAATAATAACATCACATATCATGTGTGTCACCCAACAGTGGAATAAAATCAACTATAACAAGCATAATATAGAACATCAAGTCGCATCCTATGTAATTTTAATTTTCCCCATATGTGGGTTATCTAATTCCAGGAACAAGATTATTACCAAATTAAGATATGTCTTAGTCTCGTTTCTACCATCCCAAAATATTAAGGAAAATAAAAAACCTTTAATACTATTTTTTAACATCCCATACTCAGTTCACTCATAAGAAACTGAACCCAATTGGCTATAAGGCCTCACATGTGCCTCCCCATACACTAGAGGTTAATAACTAACAACGAGGGTTGAAGGTGGTACAATGGGGAGACTACACCCTCTTAATCATATTATCACATCAATGTAATAAATGGATAAATAAAAAACAGAAGTATAATAAATTACAACTAGAATAGATGAATTAAAACCTCTAAATAACAATAATAAACAAGCCATAAAAATAAATATTTAGTACCATATACAATATGATGAAATGCCATATAACTAAACCAAAAAGAGACATGAAAAAATGGCATTAGAATCACTTATATATAGGTATATCAGAGAACCCAAAATACCAAAAGATTCTCCCCAGATAAAATAATGAGACGTAACTCAGTCTTGTGCTCCCCCCTCCCATTCATCAATCATTCTAGCATCTAAAACTAGGTGCTTTAACCTATCCCTACCTGCATCCAGGAATTTTTTTGGATACCAGTCAGTGGCCTAAAAAGGGTATGAGATATACTTATTAGGCCACCACCAATAGTTCTTATAATAAATCCATCATGTGCATGCAAACCACAACCCTATGAATAAATAATAGGTAAATAGAAATGTAAGACAATCATGAAAAATATATGAGAACAAGATATAAGAGAAGAAATCTATAACATATGAGCATATATATATATATATATATATATAAAGTGTCAACAATAGGTAATAACCAGCTCGACATACACCATATGTGAAAATAGTAAAATACATACATGGGAAAAGTCCCATGGAGATAACTAGGGAAACCTATATTCTAATATGTGAATGTATACAGAGATTTTATGTGCCATACCTCAAATACCATCATCGATTACATACCATAAATAATCATGTCTAGGGGTCACATGATCCATACCTCTATCCTCTAATCAATTCTGTTCTGTAAGTAACTATACATATGGGGAGCATGTTCCATACCTCGATCCCCTAGTTGGTTCCATACAATAATTCTGCAGGTGCCATACCTTTATAAGAAGTCGGTACTATAACAATATGTACAACATCAATAAATTATATTAATGTAATGGGCTATGTTAGTGTCCACACCAAGTTAAAATTATTAGTATAAAAAGGCACGATCCAAGATAATATCCATCCCATTTCACATTCTCATTTAATCCAACCATTTAAATCATTAAATAATAATTAAATAACTAATAAAATGATTCATGTCCAAATCCAATTATATCATTTAATTTATAATGATCCCACTGTAAGGGTGGTAATATAACACACCTAAAGAGGTGGATTTAACATAGGGAAGATAAAAGAACACACCTTATGGGTGGCTTGGGTTGAGGTTGAAAACCTCCAACCAAGTTTAGGTGCTACAAGGGAATCAAAAACTAGGTGAAATAATTAATTTGAGACTTATAATTTAATTTATGAGAAATGTTTAGAAGGACCAACATGTATCACAATGGATGTAGTTTAATAAACGACAAAACCTTATATAAAAGGTATAAAACAACTAACTTAAAGCCTATGGTAGAACATTCATCTACTAACGACACTTGGATTAGACTAAATTATAAGAAAATAAAAGAATAGATGAACTTATTGAAGATACAACATATTATCTCACACCAAAATAGCCTAGAAGGCAGTGAGATAAGCTGAGAAGAGTGGATAATTAATCTCTTAATAGGAGGGGTACCAAAAGATTAATTGTGGTTTGATTGGACATTGGATGAAGAATATCCTTCAATGCCTATATTAGGCATGGGGGAGAGCTTAAATGGGAGGAGAAGGGAGCTACGAGTCCACTGGAAAGAAAGGAAGGAGGAGGTTTCTTAAAAAATAATAGGGGAAATGGTATTTTCTCCCAAAAATTAAATAGTGTGATGGTTTGGATGCATGATTGGCCAAAACATGTTCCAACCATGTGACCAGATCTATCCCAAGACACCCCTCAAATGGGATAAGAGAATCGTTAGAATAACCATGAAAAACCTATGTAAAACGCCTCTACAACATGACATATAACAAATTTACAACCATGCAACATTTTCTACATGGTTAATTCAAACCATGAATCCCTATACTGTGCACTGAAAATACCCCAAATTGTTTGTTCTAACTATACAGACTAGGATGCATGGTTCATACACACCACATGTCCCAATTTTTTCCTCCAAAATCTAGGGTTCTAGGCTCCAAACAATCACCAAAATCCCCTAAAACTCTAAGGAACTCATTAGGAACTTCCATTAGGATAAATATAAGGAAATAATCTAAAATTAAAATGTTTCATACCTCGATGAACAACCAATTTCTTATAATTCACATCATCCAAAAGACACCTCTCTAGTTCTATTTTTGAGAGGACCCATGTCATGGGTCAAAAACTTAGAACTCCATCTTTACAAAATTTGAAATTTGGAATAATCACTACCTCTAATTGTAAATCCTTATCACCTTTTTGAGCCTCTTTGATCCTCTCAATAACTGATGATTGAGATGTTATTTGAGAAATATAAGATGAATATCCTTTTATTATTCCCTTGTTAATAATTTACATGTTTAATAAGATTTGATCCATTTTAATCCTCATCATGGATATGGTTTGAAGATAATTTCTAATCAAAGCATATGATACTTTGTTCACCATTCTAGGATGGTAATGGATTGAACAGTCATAATCCTTGATTAGCTCAAACCACTTTCATTGGTGCATATTGTTCTCATTTCATGTTAATATATACTTGAAGCTTTTATGATCCATATATATGTCACACTTCTCACCATATATATAATTTCACCAAATATTAAATATCAAGATCATTGAATCCAATTCCAGATCATACATCAGGTAGTTCTGGACCTAGATCCTTAATTAGTGGGAGGCTTAGGCTACAAATTTTTCAACATGCATGATTCCACAACCCAATACCATTTTTGGCTTCATCAATGTTAATCACAATTATTTCCCCACTAGTGGGTAATGTGAGAACAAGTGTAGTGATTATCCTCTTATTTAATTATTTAAATGTATCTTCACATTTATCAGTCTAGACAAACTTTAATCCCTTATGAGTCATCTTTGTTAGTGGGATTAAAAATCATGATAAGTTCCTCCAAAATTGATGATAACATCTAGATAATCCAAGGAAAGTATAGATCTCCATCACATATATTGGTCTGGAAGAACCTTCAAATACCTATATTTTTAAAGGATCCACATATATCCCTTTTTAGTGATAACTTTCCCTTTGAATGTTACTTACTCCATCCAAAAATCACATTTATTGTACTTAAAATATAATATTTCCTTTCTCAAGGTATTTAGTACGATATTAAAATTCTCCTCATGTTCCTACCTGATTTTAGAGTAGATGAATATATTCTATAAATAATACTAAACATTTGATGAGGTATTCCCTAAATACTCTATTCATTAAGTCCATGAAGATAGATAGAGAATTAGTAAGTCCAAATGGTATCATAATAAACTCACAGTTCTTGTACCTTGTAAGAAAATAAGTATTTGGGATATCATCCTTATTCAAATTTACTTAATAAAATCCTAACTAAAGATAAAAATTAGAGAATTACTAGGATCCATGTATCCGAATGAACAAGTCATTAATATGATGTAGAGGATACTTGTTCTTTATCATGATATTGTTGAGATCATGATAATTGATGTAGAGGCACATTGACCCATCCTTCTTCTTGATGAAGAGGATTGGTGTACCCCATAGTGAAGCACATGGTCATATAAACTCATTATCCAGATTCTCCAAAAATTGCTTCTTCATCTCTTTAAGTTTGATAATGGTCATTCTATATGGATTCTTGTATATTAACATAGATCCTAGTATAAGCCTGATTGAGAACTCAACCTCACAGATTAGAGGAATACCAGTAAATTATTTGGGAAACAAATTATCACATTCCCTTATAATGGGAATGTCATCAAGGATGATATTTTCTATAGTATCAGTAATTTGATCTAGATAGACTTTCTCATATGGAAGTAATATCCATTCTTGAGATGATGATACCAAATTAGATTCATCCTCCTCCTAGAACATTTATAAAATCAGAGGGTGGTTTATGATATAGAGGGAGATTCCCTTCTCTTGGAATTTATGTTTTATTAATATAAAGAAATACAATCCATACCCATAACTGCATAAAATTATGAAAAATGGAGTATCATAAGGTTTACTAGGAATTTGAGCCCACAAATATGGAATGGGGAGAAGTTATATACTTAGGATACAATAATTTCCCTATTTTCCATTTTCACTGATAGCTATATTTCCATGTGTTGATGTGGTGTTTGAATAGTTCAACTAAAATTTCATGATATGAAAGAATGTGTAGAACCATACTCACATAGGACATTTAAGGTTCATGAATGGATGATACGTCTAGATTTCACTATTTAATTCTACTTCTAATCATTTAATTCATCCAAAACCAAATTTGGGATGAGAAAATTCCTACTATTAAATATATAGAAGGTAATATATAAAAAATAAAGAGATAAATCATAAATAAAATATATTCCTTAACTTATGAATTTATTGGTTTCAATCTAAGTTAACCATGGTCTATTTTATAACATAAAAATTTATGATAACTTTCATTCCCTTCATAAGGCTTTGTAAAGAACTTATGAATTTACCATACCATACCCTTTAGGAGTGTCAATCTAGATTTCTGGTAAGGCCTCCTTGTCATGCACCGGGTTAAGATCGAGTCAATTCCAAATGCTCTCTTTTTGTGATTATTACCCCTAGGTATAACTATGAAATAGCCACATCCACCTATAGAATATAGATAGGTATTTTTTTACATTGAAACCACTTACTCTATACCACAATAATCTTGGGATGTTTTCTAATGTGTAGTCTTATACTTAATGGTTTCACTAAATTTTTATAATCATAATCCCCAAAAATAACTCTACCTTTCTCTGATATAAACTATGACAAACCATATATTTTATAAACCTTAATTCATGATTTATTACATAAAGACACACATAATAAAATCCCAGAAGGTAGAAATGCCTAGTGTCTTTCGGTAGTTAGATATATAACACTATAAATTGGAATAGGGATACAACAAAATTAATTAAAAAACATGCCATTATATTCCATTGATTATTATAATACTATATGAGATAACCTGGGGATGTACACAAGAAAGTGGTGATGTGTTATGAACTGGGCTGGGCTGCTATCTGACCCAACACCTGACCCACCCACGAAAAGGCTGGAGAGGCATTCCTAATCCTATTGGGATGGAGACCAGTGATGAACATCAAATATATCATAGTGGAAAAAATGTAGCCCAAGATAAATTGATAAAAAAACCAAACAAAACCTATAAAAAACCAAGAGTATTCATAAAAAATATATAAAAATAAACATATGATCTATATACAATAATAGATAAATAAAATATAAACTATAAAATGAAAATAAAAAAACTGGCATCTAAATTGATCTCTATGTGACCTCTTGGTCACAACCAAACATATGACCAGCCCACTCCAAAGTAAAAACCAAACCAGAAACCTCAACTTGCAAAATAGCTCAGGTCTACCGATGTTGAGTGGCACAAGTAGGGTGTGAGTATAAAAAACCTAATAGGTCACCACCATATAATCCATACATTTCCTTTCCCAAAATAGTCCACAAACTCTAGTTCTAAATTAATTTAAGAAAAATTTGGTTTTTATCTTTTAAATAACCAACACATGTTTTCCAGAAAATCCCTTTTTTAAAAAAAATCATGAATTTATTTTTTTGAAATAGATTTGAAGTTTAAAAACCAAAGTCTAGATTAAAATCCAAACAAGGTGATCGAAGAGACATGATAAAAATAATGGAAATAGTACAATCAAGAAAATAATAGTAGGGAAAATAACTAAGGGCAACAAAATAAAGAAGAAAATATAGATAGATTATCATAGGCATTTTATAAAAATATATATAAGAAATACCTGGATGTACTCAGTTCAGTATCACCTACTAAAATATGGCATGTTTCCATAGTCAGTTACCAACCGGGCTTCTCTAAACTAGCCTCACTAGTGGAAAAACCCACCTGACCTCTCAAAAATTACAAGGGGTACCAATTCTTCTAATTGGAAATAGAAAACAACCATTAGTATAACCTCTAGATGATGTCTAGGAGTCCCATGATAAAAGTATAAATGGTAATGGGGAGTTCATCATATGCATGGCACAGACCAATAACCTATAGATTCCATCGTTCATGTCTTGATCAAACCCCGAAACCAACTATGTGATGACCCTATCCTTAGAAGTATGAACATAGGGTGCCTTCCACACATAGATCCAAACAAGGTTCCAATCAGGCCAACACATCATGTCACTTTAAAACCATTTATCTCGAAATTCCTCAAGATACCAATCAAACCTTAATATTCACAAATCCTGATTCAATTCAAAAACCATTTCTAAAACCAATTTGAAAACATATAACATGATTGAAAGATTTAAAACACACCTTTATTTCATTTAGTAACCAATTCACATTCTAGGGTACCAATCAGAATGAACATAGGAGGAAATTTTAGAACCAGATTTGAGATCATTTGGAAACCAAGAAACCACTGAAAAGAGAATAGGAAAGAAGGAAAGGTGTTTTAAAATCCAGGGTTTAAGGTGAAAATCTTTTTAAAAAGACCATTATAATTTGTGTGGCTATCCATATATGAACCCAATGAATATATGGATATTCTCACATCCACTTGAATACCCATTAAAATCCATTGATTACTAGAGGTTTTAATTAAAGAAACACAGGTACCACAACAACCGATCACAAGAACCCAAACGTAAACATAAAACTATAAAATACACCAAAACTACTCAAAAGACCAAATTCTAAATAAAAAACCCTTCCAAGAAGAATCCAAGGCAAAAAAAACCCAAAAAATGGATTTATCAAATTTCATAGCCTTATCGCATGTTGCGCACATGATTTCCTCTAACCATGTTTTAGCCATGTGATTTGTACTAGATGCCAACCACACACCACACAGTTCCTTCTAGGCCTTGCACGGTTTGGGAAAACTATGATCATACCATGAACATAGAAAAAATCACCCAAAAACTATAAAACTAAACAATTAATACCAGGAACTCAACCTGAACCTCAACAAAAAGAAAAAACACCAAGAAAAGAAAAATATAAAGGAAAAACCATGGCTGGGTTGTGACATGGGGTATAAATCCAAGTAAGGGGATAATAAAATAATAACATGATGAAAGAAATATATGTATGTCAAAGAGTCATATCAAATTGACATAAAAGTGGTGATAATCATAAACATGATCATCAAAGCATGGTATAATATGATAACATCAAGGAAACATAGGAATGTGGAAACAAAATAAAACATGACCTCATAATAATAATTCAAGGATAAATATCGAGATATCATAACAGAGTGTTATTTGGATAACCTATCATGCACCATAAATGGAATATCATGAGATAAAATCATTAAACAATGTATTGGAGGGCTAAATAATTTCGGTCCCACCATCACATTCATATTATGTACATGAATTTGTGTGCCACATAGACCATAAAACATAAGAAAATATTTCATAAATTTTAATCCCATGATTAAAAAGTGTTGGTTAAATACATGAAAGTACAAATAAATGAAGGATAGGTATATCAATGTGAATACCATTGAGTGAAAATGGGGATCGTTATTCAATATTGAAATGTTTGGCATGAAAAATCATAGGATAATTTTGGAACCATAATAGATGTACATAAAAATTCGTTGAAGGGTTTATTGAGAGTGAAAGGTGGTATCTCATTACTTTTATATGATAAGGAAAGTAAGAAATATGTTTAAAAAAATTCAAACATGAATAATCAGAAAATCAAATGGTGTAATATAGAGAAAGATCTTGAATAAAGAGGCAGAAGAAATCCTTTACCTTGAGAGGGATCTTCTAAAATATCGAGGGAGCTTCTTAAGTCCTTGGGAACACCTTAAGATGGATTTTGTGAGTTATAGGGACATTAAATTCATGATCACTAGGTTTTTACTGAAAAGGAGGGGGAGTATGGGTCATTATTTATAGAAAGATATGGGGAATTCTTTATTAATTTGTAAACTTAGGTTTTGGACTATATATAATAAAATATTCAAAACCAAAAAAAATTATATGGGTTTTGAAAATGGTTTCTATCATTAGGTGTTATTTTAAACATTTTATAAGTACAATAACCTAACTTTTTAAAATAATACCCTTGATGATGTGGATATAAGTCATACATATAAAGAATTGATTTTAAAAGCTTAAAATATATTATAGGTTTTGGATGATTCATTAATGGTTTATAAACTTAATAAAAAAATTAAAAACACATTATTTTAAAGGATAAAAATATTTTGGGTCATTTATTCCCTTCATAATATTTATTACAGCTCTTTTGGACTCTTATTATGTAATAATACATATTATATATTTATACCGTATTTAATTTTACACAAAAATTCGACCATCTTAGAAAATTATGAAAAAATTAAAATTTTATAATTTCTATGTCCTTATTTAAAAAATAATATTTATTTTATCATAATAATTCTATAAATATTATAATTTATAGTTTTAAATAAAAAATTTTATTTATTGAAAATACTGGTTTTTATGACAATAACAATTTTCTGACACTTATAAAGATTGTATTGTAATTCAATAAATTATATTATCATTTTTATATATATATTATTTAATAAGAATATTATTTTTAAAGATGATTTTTTTTCAAAATTATTGAATTTATTAAAAGAGTTTTTTAATTAAAACCACATATTTTTCAAAAATACAATTTTTGTTTATTTATATAAAAATATAATTTTCATCAACTCATATAAAATTGTAATAATGATAAATTATAAATATATTAATTATTTTATTAAAAAAGTAAAATATTAAAATTAATACTACTATAGTATAGATACATAACCCCTTATTACACCAGAATACACATTATGAGTAAGGTGTGCAAGGGTGGGTATTTCTTATGGTTGTTAGGTGAACATGGTTTAGGGTGTGATCTAGATAAGCTTTAACTTATTCTGTAAAAAGTTTCATCAAACCTTTAGTTATTGATTCTCTTCTTGGTATTGGTCATGGTAAAGGAATAATGATACTATCTACAATTAAATCTTTAAAAAATGGTCTCTATAGGGTACAATCATACTAGTTGATGCTTTCTCTTATTTCTTTTGTGCCAACTGGATTTTGTAATAACCCTTAATATATACAAATATTAATGGTCACTGTATAATGACTATATTATCAATGTTTTAGATTGTTATCAGTGTTTTAAATTCAATAGAATATATATTATAATGATCCAACATAGATAAAGTAGTGAAAGTGTTTTCTATAACTATAAGGCATTTACTCAATCCAAAAAGTATTTCATTTATAAAAGTTTAGATTGTTATACTCCTATTAACTCAAAACCCATTGAGAACAAAGTTCCTCTCCCTCTAACTTTGAAAATCCCTCCCAAGGTGTTCCCTATCACAACCCATCCTATTGGGGCCCGTACTGCGACTCCCCAAGCCCGCCTCTAATAGGCTAGGGAATAGTGACTAGCACCGAGTAGGCATATCACTAACATGTGAGGAATTGCCTATATACCTGTAAAAACACATAAATCTCCAAGACCAAAAAATGATGAAATGTAAAAAATCACTAAGAGCCAAATGCAAGCATAACACTATATCCCAACCATAGTAGGACATGAAAGTAAAGTATAGTAAAGTAAACTGCACCAGAATACCATCCCCTTAAAAAGAGTCTATAAATCAAAAATTCCAACCTGCAAGAAAGAGGTACTGGGATTATTGTCTATAGTCATATGAATAACTCAACCTACCAGATATCACAAAGCACCATCTAGTCATGGTTCGCCTAGGACTCCGTCAAAAGGTCACTTGTTTGCAAAAGATACAATGTGTGCAGGTAAATCCCGTGCAGGGGTGAGTATAAAAATACTTAGTAAGACACCCCAAAACCACAAAGAAATACAAAAATTAAGATTAAGTCATCTCTACACAGTATATTTCTAAAACACATATAACCAAAATACCTAGATATACTCAATCCAAGAAATGCAGTCTAGAGGTAAGTCACAACTACTGTATACCAGCACTAGGAATTCATCTCGATGATTCCACGAAGCACTCATATAGGAGAACACACTCTTGATTCTGATATCACTAATGATGTTTGTCCGATAAGTACTATTCATCAAGAACCGTCATGATATAGATACATTGATAGATCTGAAGAGAATATGATACCACAAATGAAGATCACAGTGAGGGCCATGGGGTGATACCAAAAACTCCATACAGGTTAACCTACTAGTCATAGGATCGATGCCTGATGAAGTTGGTCACATCAATACCAAAGAATCTACCTAGTGAACGAATAATGAATAGAGGATCCTACTCCTATCCTCTTGAGGGATTCAAAAAACACTATCTAAGATGTCTTGCTAAATGGATCATAGTACTATGAGTAGGAAATGATTTATACCTACCTTTAGGGAAGAGATAAGGGAACTAACCCTAATGAAACAAGTCCAAGATATAGAGGACAAGAGAATCAAGCCATGTAGAAAGGGAGACATGGTGTGTATTAGGGTCACACTCCATGTTCCTTGACCCTAGGTACTTCTAGTGCACAACAACCCGTGTCATTCCAAACTGTGTCATGTAGAAGGTGGGTACATGATTTGTAGAAGAATTCACATGCCATGTCCTTCCATCCAGGGTCCAACCATGCACTCTGGTTGTGTGCCATTATATGGTGTGAACCCATGTATCTATGCCTATGTACCAGTACATAGGTTAGTTCGTGTACTTGGTTTATGGCCAGGCATGTGGGGTAGTACACGCCGTGTAGGCATCCCATGTACTCCACCCCATGTCTGTGTGTCTCCCTAAATACACGCTGAGTCTTTGGGAAGGTCCTACATACCGTGTGATAGGGGTCACACACTATGTGATAGGGGTCACACACTGTGTGACATTTAACTATCTCTCGAAACCCTAGCCACTGCTCAAAGGGGGCCAATGCCACGTAACCCTGGGTTACACACCATATTCATTGGGATTTTCCAGAAAGTCTAGTTCTTCCTTTGCATGCTTTGACCAATGATTAAGACCTTGTTCCAGTGGGTTTTTCTCCTTGAAAATTCATATCCAAGGTCATCTCACCACTCCAACATCGAATCAATGGCTTTTGGGCCTTCAATCAACTAAAAAATCCATTTATTTTCATCCCGACGAAAACCACTTAAAGAACAGTTTCTCCCAAACCATTCTGATTCATCTGTCACCATCATTGTCTCACCTGCATTAGTTCATCCCGATTTTGGATCTTCAATTTTGTATCATTGCACCAAGAAAAGAAGGAACAGTGATCATTCATTCATAAACACACTGATGAATAAATAACATGCATAGAAAACAGGGAAGAGAAAACACAAGGAATAAATCTGAGGAATGAACCTTAACCATTGTTCGATCCAGCCTCGACCCATTCCTGTAATAACGTTAAGAAAATCAAATAAATTCTCAAATAATCAAACCCTGATAATCCCACAACGTATAAACCATCCCACAAGGAACAATCAAAACACAGATCAACCTGTTCGTTGGTTGGTTTGTGTTCATAATTTAATCTAATAAAGGAGAAATAAATCCTAAATAATTCATCCTATCCAGGAATTGGATTGTTCAATTTTGAAGATCGATTACCGCTGGCTAGATCCATTGAGAATGATATCTGATCCAAGTCTCTTCCATCACAGTTGAGAGAATTCTCCAGGGTTTCTATCTAGAGCCTCGAAGGAATTCCAGGGTTATGAGCCTAACCCTGGATTCCTGCCTAAATTCTTACTTAAAAGAAGAAGCATCGCTACGTCGAAGAAATAGATAAAGTAAAATAAATCTTGAAGTTATTTTATGCATTAAAAATTCATGAAACTACTTGTTGGAACCAAGGATGTTCTTTTCTAGAATTGGATTATGGTTTATGTTTTTTTTCAATCTTCTCATGGATTATCATGTAGATTTTAGGGAAATAGATCATATAGTTAAATCCATAAGCATTTTTTAAGGTGACGTCGTTTCTCAGTGTTTGCCAAATTTTTGGGGTCCAAAATTTGGGGAATGTAAAGCATTGAGAAAAGTGTTTTTTCTTAAAGGTCTAATGAAAATATGGAAAATCCATGAGTTTCACAGAGATGGGATTAATGAAGTTTGTTTCAAGAAGATTTGAAAATTGTGATGGTGTGCTCTGCGATTACAAGACTCCAAGCTCCGCAAAAGGTATACTTCTGGAATCAACATTTCATAAAAATGGAAAAGTCATGGTTTTCACAAAGTCTAGATTGAGGTTTTTTGAATTAATAATTCTTCTAGATTTGAGATAGTGTTTCTTTTCAGTTATGAAGAGCCTCATTAATGGTGAAGGAAATAAGATTTTCGAGTGGTGATTTGAGGTGGTTCTTTGCGGCAGTGCGAAGAGTTTTGATGAAGAGCTCTGTAGTTACGATGAGCATTTCAAAGAGGGTTTTTCTGTTGGTCTTTTCGAAGATAGATATGCACCGTGAAGATGTTTTTGGCTGATATAGATTTCATGCCTGAAGAAGCGGAGCTCCATGTTCGATCGTGACTATAAATAAGAGTCCACCCCTCTTCATTATGGAAATTTTTGTGAGAGAAAATCTGTGATCGCTTTGACTTC
The DNA here is from genome assembly GCA_963277665.1 of Viscum album. Taxonomy (NCBI): domain Eukaryota; kingdom Viridiplantae; phylum Streptophyta; class Magnoliopsida; order Santalales; family Viscaceae; genus Viscum; species Viscum album. The sequence continues at coordinate 1,905,255,612 of OY728136.1, forward strand.
ACGAAGTAAGGAGTGATCCACGAAGAGGGTTGTTCTATGTGAGATTTAGCTTCGATAAGAGCCTTTTAAAAGCTTGAATGATTCTAATGGTTCTAAGTAATTTTAGATTCATGAAGATGGGGTGTTCCGCGTTTCCTCAGTGAGATTTGCGAAGTAGGTTGCTCTGCGAGGTAGTGAGCTTCGCGAAGGGTTGTGCTCTGCGAGGCAGTGAGCTCCGCGAAATGTTTTTCTTTGAGAGATAGTGAGCTCTGTGAAGGTTTTTTCTCTACGAAGGTGTGATATTTGTGAAGTGTTTCACTCTATGAAGGGTTGAGCTTTGCGAAGGGGATTTGTGAAGGGTTGTATTGAGTAACGGTGTTGAGTGGTCTGAGATTTTAGTGAGCATCTACTGAGGTCTTTGATGAAATCAGTGTCTCATGCTAGATAGAGACAAGGACTTAAATGCCTGTTTATTGAAGAGAACTTCAAGTCGATAAATGAGTTAGACTTCTCTCAAAGCATTGAGCTAGGGGGAGTCGACAGAAGTGATCTGAGGGATGCAGTGAGATATCCCTAAACCATTATAAAGGCAGTGCGCCTAGCACAAAGTGACTGTGACGGAACCTTTGTATTCCACATCTAGTAAATATTATTGGTTCTTGGTATGACTGGAACACTTTCGGCGTATGATCCTTAGACGTAGACCTTTGTGGTGAACCAAATAATACTACTATGTCCTCTCTTTGCATGCATTTTTCTGACAGGTTTAACAAGTTCCTACCTATGTGGGAACAAGATCCATCAGTTTAGGATAAAAGGCTAACACCCTGATTCATCCATCCCCTATCATGGTGTTTTGGGGTCCTTCAAGTGGTATTAGAGGGTAAATGTTACTAGTGTTATATATATCCTTTGATGTCATATAGAATTTGGGAAATGCCATGGGAGTCACACTCTTCGATGGAAGTAATTTTCATATTTAGAAGAAAAAATTAGATCTCCTCTAATATATCTTGGAATGGAAGTCCTCTTTGTTACATTTCAAGGAATATAAGTTATTGATCCAACAGAGATGGCTATGACTGATACAGATAGGATAATTCTTGATGCAGATTCTAAAGTGCAAAATTCTCTCACCGTGACCCTATTTGGTCAGATATATTTAAAGGTAATGAGTTTCACCTCAAAAAATCTATGTGGGATAAAATTGAAAATATTTATGAAAGAAATAGAATAGTGAAAGAGGAAAAAATACAAGTCCTGCACAATAGGTTTTATGATTATAAGATGCATCCTGATGAGAATGTATATTCCTTCTTCAATCGAATTATTGAAGTGGTAGGATCAATTTGAGGTCTAGGAGAATAAATCAAATAAATTGATATTGTAAAGAAAATATTGAGAAAAATTAATCCCCTTTAAAATGAAAAGGTCTCATCCCTTTAGGAAAGATATCTTTTCAAACTTTCTCTGGATGATCTGCTGAGCAGCCTGATGGTATATGAAATGAGAGTCAAACCAGAAGATTATAAAACTCGTGTGAGCAAGGAAATGGAATTCAAAGACATGGAAAAAATGAAAATTTCAAGATATAGTAGTGGTGAAGATGATGAGGAAAAATAAATTCTTTCTCTCATTCACAAGAAGTTCCAGAAGGGAAAAGGGAAATTTAAAGGTAAGTTAACTCTAGCCTGCTTTCATTGTGGAAAGGTTGGGCACATTGCCTTTCAGTGCTCAAGAAAGTAAGATGATGAAGAGAGAGAAGATGAAAACATTAAGAAACCTCAAAAAACGTTTTTCAAAAAGGTAAAATTTAAATCTAGAAATAAAGTATAGAAGAAGATATTTTTCTTTGAAGAGGAAGATGGTGATAATGAATCTTGTGTAGAAGAAGAACCAGAATTTAAAACTGGAAACCTTGCTTCCATGATTGATACCATTGAAAAGTCAGAACCATAAAAAGATAAAGCTAGAGATAACCAGTTGAAAACTAATTCCGATCCGAAGTTACAACTTAATGAAGCTTTTTATAATATTGATAACTAGTTTACGAGATGAAATAATGGGAATGAAATGGTGGAAGAATCATCGGAATGTGTTGATCAGCTTGAAGATGAAATTGAAGGTCTAGAATAACTGGTGAAAGTACAATCATCAATCCTTAAAAGTAATGATGATTTAGTGGAACTAAATATTATAATTGAAGAATAGGAAAAGGCCATCAATGACCTTACATCGAGACTGGAGGAGAAGTCCAAGACTATTGAGGGACTCAAAGAAGAATTCATTACTCTTAGGAGTAAATTCAAAAATGAATCAAATTCAAAAGAAGCAAAGAAGAAAATAAAATATGGAAGGTTCTTAGATTTTGAGCTACTAGAGGGAGAAAAAAGTGGTTCGGATGGAGTTGAAAAGATTCTGATTGATCAAAGACCTGCATACATGGGAAATAGTGGAATTGATTGTGATGTCAAAACATTAAATGCTACAAACGAATTAGATCGGAATAAAGGGAAGATGAAGTTTGATCATTCCAAAAAGTTACCATAAGTGATGAAACAGAGACCTATAAATCAAACTGAAAGGAGAAAAAAAAGACTATCCTCGAGCTTCTAGGAGTGACATGTAGTCAAAATATTTTCCGAAGGAATAAGGTATGGGGATAAATCAAAGTGAGAAGATGTTTCCTCTCATGAAGTATCAGTTATGTGGATATCTGGGCCATACTATGTCAACTTGCGAAGAGGTAAGGAGATATCTAAATGGAGGAAATCTAGGAGTTAAACAAAGGAGAAAAAATTCATATCCTACTGCTTATAGAAGAAACAATTTCTATGTATATTGTTTTTGTTGTTCTAACTCTGTCCATAAAGCTATCTATTGCAGGCATAAGAGTGACATGGACACCTCATACTGAATTCAAAGACAAGTCAATGTTCGTCATCAAGATAGTGTTTCTATTTCAAATAGGTTTTCTCCTCTGGAAGAAGAGTTTGAATATGAAGAACCTATGTACACTGACAAGAGAATTGAAAGGCCATCTGCATCCTACACTCAATCCAATATATCATGGAATTAAAAGAGAAAAATTGAGAAATTAAACCTTGTGGAAATAGCCCTAAAAGAAAAAAAGATCAACATCACCTGGATTCTTGATAACAGATGTTCATACCACATGACATGTAATGCTGACATACTAACGAATGTTAAGAAAAAGGTCAATTGAAAAATAAGGTTCAGTAATGACGATGTATTAAAGGTCAAAGGGATTGGAAGTACTGAATTGGATAATGGAGAGATGAAGAAGACTGAATTTATTTATGTGTATGGTTTTTAGAATAATCTTCTTAGTGTGAGTCAACTATGTGACTTAGGAATCATAGTCAAATTCAATAAAAAAGGTTTCACTATAAAGGGAAAAATAGGATATCCTCTCATGAAAGGATGCAGAACATAAGGAAACTTATATAAAGTCGACAAAAATGAGAACATATTCTATTTTACAGTTGAAGAAGAGAATAACTTGTGGAATTGGATACTGGGTCATATTAATCAACAGACATGGATAATATTTCTAGGCTAAAAATTTTCATGGATATCCCCAACCTGAAACGTGAGCAGGAGAATACTTGTAATGCTTGCATACCGGGAAAGCTGGTCTATAGTTCATATTGACCAAAGAAGAAAAGGACACTTAATCTTCTTGATCTCATCCATACAGATGTCTGAGGTCTGATAAATTTTTCTGGAACAAATGGAGAAAGGTACTTCATCCTTTTCATTGATGACTATAGCAGAATGGTCTCTGTGATGGTCATACACAAGAAAGGATAGGTTCTTGATTGTATAGAGAATTATCACTGAATTGATGAGAATGAAACTAGAAAAATGATTAAAGTACTATAATCTGAAAATGGAGGGGAATACACATCCATTGAGTTTGAAAATTATCTAGAAAAGAATGAGATTCCACATGAAGTGGTTTCTGTGAGAACCCCACAATATAATAGAGTTTTTGAGAAAAGGAATCAACAAGTCAACAACAAGTCTAGAACTATGCTAATTGAGAGTCGTATTCCTTAACATTACTAGAAAAAGGCTATTCAGGCTGTAGTGTATATTCAAAATCGAACAGGGCTATATATGGGTGAGACAAAGACACCATATGAATTGTGTCATGGAAGGAAGCCCTCTTTGTAATATTTTCATGTTTTCAAAAGTAAATTTTTCATCCGAAACAAATACAGAAATCAAGGGAAGTATGAAAACAATTAATAAAAAGGAATATTTCTTGGATACTCAATGAACAGTAAAACCTACAAGTGTTTCAACAAGCACTTGGGAAGGATTGTGGAAAGTAGTGATGTTAAGATCATTGAAGAGAAAACAAATAATTCTTCAAGGAACTCTTTATGATGTTATTATAGAAGAAGAGAAGGAATGTGAACATGTAACTAATGAAAATATAGAAGTGGAGGAAGGTGTACAAGACTCGCAGGAGTCACATCATGATGTTGACTGAGAAGAATAATCAGAAGAAGAAACCATGACTGAAGAGAATTTGACTGAACCTCACAGGATAAATAAAAGAGTAGAGATTGATCAATACAACATTATCGGGGATAAGAATGCACCTACACAAACATGGAGAATGAGGAATAATGAAAAATCTGTATTCTTATCAGTTCTTGATCCATAGTCATTTAAAGAGGCTAAAAAGGATGAGTCATGGGTGAAATCCGTGAAGGAAGATTTAGATCAGATTGACCAAAACCAGACATGGGATCTTGTTAAGAGACCCGAAGGTCATAATGTGATTGGTAAAAAGTGGATTTTCAAGGACAAATTTGACGATCATGGAAATGTGATCAGAAATAAGATTCACTTGGTTTGTAAAGGATATTCACAAATTGAAGGCATTAATGATGAAGATACATTTTCTCTAATAGCGAGACTGGAGTCAATCGGGCTATTTCTTTCCATGTAAAACCAAAGAGGTTATAAAGTGTATTAAATGGATGTCAAGACTATATTCTTAAATGGAGTCTTATAAGAAGAATCCTACATTGAACAACTAGTGGGTTTACTTCTTGGAAATCATGAAATGAAGGTATGCATATTATATAAATCGCTATATGCACTAAAGCAGGCACCATGGGTGTGGTACTCTCGAAAGGATTCATATTTAAAAAGTCTTGAATTCAAAAGAGGGGGAGTGGATTAAAATATCTATGTGAAGAATTATCAGAAGGACCAGTTCATGGTATTGGTATATGTTGATGATATTATTTTTGGTGGAATCGGGTAGGGATCAGTGGATGAATTTTCCAATCACATGAAATTAGAATTTGAAATGTCAATGATAGGCAAACTCACATAATTTTTGTGGATGTAGGTGATTCAGAAGATGGATTAAAATTTTGTTTCTCATAAAAAATATATAAAATATATACTAAAGAAATTTAATATACAGGATTCCAAACCAATGGAGACTCCAATTGTGGTTGGAACAAAACTCTGAAAGTATAAGGATGAAAGGCCCGTGGATCCCAAAATATATAAAAGAATCATTGGAATCTTACTATACCTAACAAGGACATGGATAAATATAGTATTTGTAACATTCTTAGTGGTATGATTTCAGAGTAATCTAAAGGAAGAATATGTGGGATAAGTGAAAAGAATCATGAGGTACATTCAAGGTACTCATAATTATGGGTTATACTTCCCTGCAAGAAGAGACAGTGAACTATCAATGTATTCTGATGCTGATAAGGCTAGAGATGTAGTGGAAATAAAGTCCACCAGTGGTGGATCATTCTATATTGGGAAGAAATGTGTGGGCTGGTTGATAAAGAAATAGGAAAGTACATCACTTAGAACTGCTGAAGCTGAATATATCTTCGCTACCAAGGCATGCAATCAGTTACTTTGGATGAAGCAGCAACTGACTGACATAGGTGATGAGGTGAAACAACCAATTATTATTACTGTGATAACAAGAGCACAATTGATCTTACAAAGAATCATTTTTAGAATTATCGTACAAAACATATTGAAATCAGACATCACTTCATTAAGGGAAAATTTGAACAAGGAATGATCAAAATGGACCACGTGGGAATCAATGAGAAAGTGGCTGACATTATGACCAAACCACTTCCAATAGCTTTTTTTGAGAAACATCAATTGAACCTCGGTGTTCAGCCACATCCTAGTACATGAGAAGGATATGGTTTTTTCCCTCAACCAATTGTTTTAACTATGTTAATCATTTTGTGTAATTGATGCAGGTTTATAGGGGAGATACGGTCTAGGGGGAGAATATTCTGATCTCCACAAAGATCCAATACTGCTCTTTGGGTTTATTTCCAATGTGGGAGAAATGGATAAATTAAATGTGAAAATTTGGAGGTTGAAATGTTTTTTTATGGTTGTAAGTTGGTTGAAAGAGAATGAAATGGATAATTTCAAAGGAGATAATGTGAAGGGAGAATAATTTTTGGTTTCATGAGGAAGCAGTTAGAGATTTCATTCGAACACATGAGAACCAGATTCATGTTTTCACTCTTTTTTTCTATAAATATCATTGCTCACGTATACTTAGAGTGTTGGTTGAGTTGATTCTTGTGTCTCGAGTTTTGATAGTGTTTGGTGTTCTATTTAATTTATCTGTAGATTGACAACAAACCCAAAGGGGGAGATTGTTGGAACTAAGACTTTTCTTTGCTATAATTGGATTATGGCTTGTGTTTGTTGTCAATTTTCTCATGGATGATTAGGGATATTTCAAGGAAAGGTATCATATAGTTGAATCCATAAGTAGTTTTGAAGGTGATGTCATTTCCTAGTGTTTTCCAAATTTTTGGAGTCCAAAATTTGGGGAATGGAAAGAATTGCGAAAAGTGTTTTTTCTTGAAGATCTCATGAAAAGATGGAAAAGACATGAGTTTTTAAGATATTCTATTCATGAAGTATGTTTCGAGAAGACCTGAAAATTTTGATGGTGTGCTCTGTGATTATGAGACTCTGAGCTCTGCAAAATGTATACTTATGGAATCAACATTTCATAAAAATGGAAAAGGGATGGATTTCACAAAGTCTGGCTTGAGGTTTTTTGAAGAACTGAAGCTTCGTGATTTGAGATGGTATTTCTTCCCGGTTATGAAGAGCATGGAGAAGGAAAATAGATTTCCAAGTGTTGATTTGTTGTGGTGGTTTTCAGAAGTGTGAATGGTTTTAACAGAGATCATTGTGGTTACGATGAATATTGAGAAAGGGGATTTTATTTGGAGATTTACAAAGAGAGAGATGCACCACGAAAACGTTTTTGGCCAATCCAAATTTCACACCTAAAGAAGTGGAGATCCAAGTTCAATCATGCCTATAAATAAGAGGCCACCTCTTTTCATTATGGATTATTTTGAGAGAGAAAATCTAGGATCACTTTGACTTTGCGAAGCAATGGGTGCTCCGTGAAGCATGTTGTTCTATGTGAGCTTGATCTTTGCGAAGAGACTTTTAAAGTATTGAATGATGACAATGCTTCTAAGTCATATGAGATTCGCGAAGATGGGGTGTTCTATGTTGGTTAAGTGAGATTCGCTAAGTAGGTTTCTATGTGAGGAAGTGAGATTTGTTAAGGGTTGTGCTCGGTGAGGTATTGAGATCCGTGAAAGGTTGTGCTATGCGAGGCTGTGAGCTCCACGAAAGGTTGTGCTCTGCGAAGGTGTGAGCTTTGAGAAGTGGTGTGCTCTAAAAAGGGTTGAGCTTTGAGAAGGGGATTTAAGAAGGGATATATTGAGTATCAGTTTTGAGTGGTCAGAGATTTCAGTGAGCATCTACTTAGGTCTTTGATGCAAGTAGTGTCTCGTGTTGGATAGAGACAAAGACTTTGATGCCTATCTATTGAAGCGACCTTCATGTAAACAAACTGAGTTAGACTTTTCTAAAATTAGTGAGCTAGGGGGAGTTGATATAAGTGACTTGAGGTATGTATTGAGCTATCCCTAAACCATGGTAAAGGCAGTGCGCCTGACACAAAGTGACTGTGACGAAACCTTTGTATTCCACATCTAGTAAAGATTAGTGGTTTTTGGTATGACTGAAACACTGTCGGCTTATGATCCTTGGACATAGCCCTTTGTGGTCAAACAAGTAAAAATACAGTGTCCACTTTTTGCATGGACTTTTCTGACAGGTTTAAAAGGTTCTTACTAACATGGGAACAAGTTCAATCCATTTAGTAGAAAAATTTTCCACACTGATTCTTCGCTCCCCTCTCATGGGTGTACTGGGGTCCTTCACTACTTTTCACAGCCAACCTACACCAACTGATGTTAGGTTGTACATAAGGTATAGTCACTGCCCTAAACACTATGGTTCCCTCATATTTATGATATGTGAACCCATTTTGAAGTTATTCCACTTTTTTAGGAAAGATATGTGCACGTTCTATTTAATAATTTAATATATTTGAAGAATTCATTATGGGAACACTGGACCTCAAAATTGCATTCCTTCTGAGTACCTGATCTTGAATTTCATCCATATAATATTAAAAAATAATATAAGGAAAATCTAGGATATTACATTCTCCTAGACTTGGGGATTTACATCCCTAAAAATCTAAAAAAGGCTACCAAAAATATGTGGGTGTTGAGAACTTATCTGAGCCCCCCACTCCCAAATGCTCTCCTAGAGATTTATCAACTTTCACCAAACACAAAGTAAAGGAATAACTCACCCATGAAGGATACACTCCTTCCAATCCTTGATATCCATTGGATACTCTACAAAAGTCACTCCATCCTCAATGTCCATCTTGCCCTTGTCGATGATGTGCAATGGGTCATTCACGTACCTCCTCAGCTACGACATGTGGAAGATATCATGTTCCAAGTCCAACTGCAGGGGTAGAGATTAGTGGTATGCCACCATGACAACTCTACGTTGTATATGAAAAGGTCCAATAAACCTCATAGATAACTTTTCACCCCATAAAAATCCCCGTAATCCTCATCAAGGTGAACCATGTAGAAATACATGGTCTCCTCCCTCGAACTCCAAAAGCCTCCTCTACCTATCATAATAAGACTTTTGATGGCCCCAAGCAGTCTTCATATACTCTTGGATGATATGCACCTTCTCTGTAGTAGATCACACCAATTTTGGGCCTATGATTGCTGACTCTTCTCGGCCAGTCCAAAACAGTGGTGACCTATAGGGTCACCCGTACAAAGCCTCAAATAATTCCATACCAATAGTGGAATGGTAGTTATTTTTGTACACAAACTCCACCAGTTGTAGGTGATCCTCCCAACTATGATCGAAGTCCAACATGAAATCCCGCAACATTTCCTCCAGAACATGAATGTTCCACTCCTTTTGGTCAGTTTTCTATGGGTGAAACGTTATGCTCAATCACAATTGGGTCCCAAATGACTCCTAAAATCCATTCCATAAACAGAATGTAAAATGAGCATCATGATCTGAAACAATTTTCAATGGAACTCTATGGAGTCAAACTATATTCTAAATGAAGATTCATCCAAATATATATACTAAACTCTGCTCTTGGATAGATAATAAGTGTCCTGACTTGGTGATTCGGTCAACTATCACCCATATGGCTTCGTGTCCCATAGACATACATGGTAAAACCATCACAAAGTCCATTGATATGCCATCCCACTTCCATTCTCAAACCTCGTGGTGTTGAGCTAAACCCACTATAACCTGGTGCTCAGCCTTCACTTTCTGACATGTAAGGCATCAAGAGACAAAATTTACAACTCCCTTCTTCATACATGGCCACCAAAACCAACATCGGAGGTCCTGGTATATCTTTTCCACACCTAGATGTACCAAAAAATGGGATGTATGGAACTCCCTCCAAACCTACTCCTGAAATTCCACTGGAACTAATTTATGTCCTCTAGAAAAGATGACATGCTCACCACCTTTCAAATATCAACCAGGAGCATTCTTTATGGATATTTGAGCAAGTAGAGTATTGCAATGGGTATCCCCAATCTGAGCCTCCCTAAATCATTGTAAGAGGGGAGGGGTAACAACCATCAACTAGAGGTAAGATGATCCATCTCTATCTACTAAGGATAACTGTAATGAGGCTAGATGATTCAATTTCTCAATTAGAAAATGAGAACTAGATCTCCTATTGAGTGAATTTCCACCACACAACCCTTCATAGGAGTACATAAAATATCAAAGTCATATTCCTGGAGGAACTCTAGACATTGCCTCAGTCTTAAGTTCAGATCCTTCTGACAGAAGATATACTTGAGACTCTAATGACCAGAGTAGACAATAAACTACTTGCCCTACCTATTTCCACATCTTCAATGGAAAGACTATTGCTGCTAACTCTAGATCATGGGTTGCGTAGTTTTTCTCATGGGGTATCAACTGGTGCGAACCATATGCAATCACTGCTTGCCTCTACATTTGGAGATAACCAGGACCAGTTCATGATGCATTGCAGAACACTATGTAATCGACACCCTCGTCCAAAAATCTCAAGATCAGAGTACTCGTAAAAATCTATATGAACTTCATAATAGACTATTGGAACTTCTCATTCCCCACAAAAGGCTTCCAATTTTGAGTCAAAGCTGTCATAGGTGCTGATATCCTGGATAAATCATTTATGAATCTTTGGTAATATCTTACTAGCCTGAGGAATCTCCGCACCTCCATCATGCTCCTAGGTGGATCCCATACTAACACGACCTCAACCTTGGTTGGGTCTACATCCACTCCATCTACTGAGATAACATGTCCCAGAAAGTGGATCACTTGAATATAGAACTATCACTTTGAGAGTTTCCCATATAGATGGTGCTCCCAAAGTAATTTCAGAACCATCCTTAAGTGTCTCGCATTCTCCTCCTCAGACATCGAGTACACACGAATATCATCAATGAAGACTTCCACTAATTGGTCTAAATAAGGTCCGAATATCTGGTTCATGAGTCCCCTAAACACTTATAGGGAGTTCATCACACCAAAGGGAATCACCAAGTACTCATAATGACTGTAACGACATATGAAAGATGTCTTTGGTATATCCTCATCTCGTACTCATAGCCGGTGATAGCCTGATCTAAGGTCAACATTCGATAACCATAATGACCCTCTCAAATGATCAAAGAGGTAATCAATTATTTATAGTGGACATTTGTTCTTTGAGGTCTCCTGGTTCAAGCATCAATATTTGACACACAACCTCAAGCTCCCATCTTCCTTTATGGCAAAAAAAACTGAGGCTGCCCAGGGTGAAACACTGGGTCTTAGGAAGCCCTTCTTCTGAAAATCCTCCAATTGTACCCCCAGATTGTGAAGCTCTACAAGGGACATCTGATATGATAGTGATGATATCGGTGTTATACCGGGGTTTAAATAAATAAATAATTCTATCTCATAATGGGGAGGTAATCTTGGAAAATCATTAGAAAAGATGTCATCGTACTCCACCACCACCACTGGAAACTGGAAGCTCATAACATCTACTGCACTAAGGGTCTGGCTAGCCAAATAATGAGTAATTGGATGAACACTCCTATGAATGAGTCCATCATGTGCTACCTGGGTTTGCTTTTCACTAAAAAATGAAAATCTTGTTCCATCGTTGTAGACACACCGCACCCATTGCCTAAAACATTCAATCTGGGTATGGACTATGGATAACCAATCCATTCCAAGAATGACTTCGTAAGGACTCAACGCTGAAACCAATAGGTTCCAACCAAAACTCTCACCTCCAAGGGTCACGTCACACTATCGGAAAAAAATTTTGATCACAAAGTCTTCTCCAGTAGGTGTCTCTAAGTGTAAGGGTTGAGTCAATGGTTCAACTAGAATCTCTAGGTCTAAAACAAGATATGTGGTGATAAAGGAATGACTAACACCTATGTCTATAAATATTGTAGATAAAGTAGAAATAACATAGATCGTACCTTAATTCATTCCCATATCCCTTGGGTTATGAATATTGACCACATGTAGCTATCCACTCCCCTCTCCTCCAGATCCTTGTGCCTGGCATGGACCACCTGGGGGTGGTGGTGGTAGCAAGTTGAAACGTCAACCAACTCTTATTTCTCTCTGAGCCCCTCTTCTACATCCTCCACCCTGTGGATCTTCCTGCTCCTATTACTGTCTCTACCTCAATGTTATTTCCATTGTCTCCCTATAATTAGTACGGTGGGTTAGACAATTGCAACTGAGATGTCCACACTTTCACATGAATAGAACTTCCTCTCCCTAGGATGATTGGACCCATCCTATGATCTCTGAACTATAGATCCTCTATCATAAGATCTCCTCCTGAAACATCTCCCAAATATAGATCCCAAAGATTGAAATTGGATCCCTTATACTGAGGTCTCTACAACTACTTGTCCACTGCTTACTATCACCATCTGTATCGACTTATCTAATAATATTTCGACTACCAAAGCTCACTCAATCACCCCAACAAAAGCAGGAACTCATAGATGGATAACGCTGCCTTGAATGTCTCTACGCAGACCTTTCTCGAAGGTCCGATACCTGAAGTAATAATATATAAACATATCCATAGATTACCTAGAAAGTTTTGTGAACCTCTATGAATAATTATCCACTTTCATGCTACCCTAATGAAGCTAAATAATCTCCTGTATACGTACAACTCTCAGTGTAACTGGAGATAAATCATCTCTAAAGAGGTTATCCAACTCTTTCCATGAGAGATTCACCTAATCATGAGTTTGGGTAGCCAAACTCCACCATTTTCCTACCAAACCCTATAGAAGGCTCACCACTGGGACCGCCATATGATCTGCTAGTATCCTGACTAGACAAAAAACTTGGGTCACTGCCTCAAGCTAGTCTTTAACCACCTAAGAGTTGGTCTCACCTTGGAACCTGAGGGGTATCTATCTCTGAAAATCATAAAGCGAACTCATCCTTCACTCCTCATATACTAGTAATATGGGTACCACGTGTTTCTCCACAGATGGTGGTATAGCTAGTGAACCACCTTGAGGTAACATCTGGGGAACTGGTCTCTATATCAAAGCCTCATCACTGAGGGTTTCATCCATGTGATCGAGTTACTGAATACAAGATGGTATATGTCTCAGGGCCATCCTATAAGAAAACAAGATGCACCACTATCAATGATTATATCTGGAGAGTTTACTCAAGAAGAACCTGGAATGGAAACCCATTCCTATATGATGCATGTACCACTATTTTCCCTATAAACAATGTTATCAAGTACCGAGTCGAAAAGAAGGTTATCATATTCCTGGTGTATAGATGTGCCAGCCGACATACCGAAACGTGATTCCCTGTACTGAAAGCTGAACTCAGGACACTTAACACTTTTTCCCCAAACCAATATCACATACTCCTGATCCTAAAGTATAATTGATCACCTCTAAAACCACTCTATCACAACCCGTCCCAGTGGTCCCTGTGCTACGATTCCTTAAGCCCGCCTCTAATAGGCTAAGGGATGGTGACTATCACTCTGTACACATATCACTAACATGGGATGCATTGCCTTTGTACCTGTATGCACACACACATATCGAAGACCAAAAATTACTGAAATATAAAAAACTACTAAGAACCAAATGCATGCATACAACTATATCCCAACAAGGGTATGAAAGGAAATTAAATATAGTAATGTAAATCGGGCCAGAATACAAGCCCGTAGAAAAGAGTCTACAAACAAAAAATTCCAACCTGTAAACAAAAGGTACTAGGACTACTATCTATATTCGTAGGAACACCTCATCCTACTGGATCTCATAAAGCACCATTTGGTCTTGGTCCACCGAGGAATCCTTCAAATGGTTTCTCATCTGCACAAGACATGACACGTGTGGGCAAAGCCCATGTTGGGGTGAGTATAACAATACTCAGTAGGACACCCTAAAACAAAAAATAAATACACAAAGAAATATATTTCATCTCTATATAGTAAATTTCTAAAACACATATAACATGAATATCTAGATATAATCAATGAAAGACACACAGTCTATAGGTAAGTCATAACTACTCTATATCATCACTATGAATTCAGCTCGAAGATTCCATGAAGCACTCATCTGAGAGAACAAACTCCTGAGTCCGATAACACTGATGATGTCCATCCGAGAAGTACTATTCATCAGTAAATATCAGGAGAGATATATACTGACAGATCTGAAGAGAATATGATACCACATATGAGGATCAAAACCATGTCCATGGGGGGATACCAAAAACCTCATCTATATTAAAATGCTAAGTAGAGGATCGACGCTCTGTGAAGTTGGTCACATCAATACTGAAGACTCTACCTAGGGCATTAAGAATGAATAGAGGATCATGCTACAAGCATCTTAGGGGATTACAACAACTATATCTAGGAAGTCTTACAGAAGGGATCATAGTCCTATGAGTAGGAAATGAATTGCACCATCTGTAAGGGAAGATATAAGGTAAATAACCCTAATGAAACTTATCCAAGATACGAAGGACAATAGAATCAATCCATGTAGAAAGGGATACACGTTGTGTAGTAGGGTCATAGGCTATGTTCCTTGACCCCAGGTACTGCTCATGTCATTCCAAACTATATTATGTTAAATGTGGGTACATGATGTTTAGAACAAGTCACACACAGTGTCCTTCCATCCGAGGTCCCCAATGTACTCCGGCTATGTTCCAGTACACGGTGTCAAACTGTGTATCTCTACCCATGTACCAGTACACAGGTTAGTCTGTGTACTTGGTTTAGGACAAGTCTTGTGGGGGAGTATACACTATGTAGGCACCCCATGTACTCTGTAACAACCCAATGTTTTATCAATGGAAATTCCATTCTTATAATTATGTCATATAATCACATTAAATAACAACATAATGAAATACTAAGTACTATGTGACCTTTAAACATAATATTGTCACTTTTTTTATTTTAATTTCAAAAATCTAACATACACGGTTGCGACCAGTAAGATGTTTGGAGTCCGATAAGACAAAATTATTTTTTGGTGAATAGTAACATACCCTTATAAATATAAACCTATCCTTATAAATAGTAATATGACCCATACGAATAGTAAATCTTCAAAAATAATAGTGACCTCACCCTTAAATGTTTAAATAAAATTTAGGCATTTTATATTTGATAATATGACCATAGTACAAGTATTGGTATTTTTGTAAGTCATAAATATATAATTACAATTAATTAATTAATGTATTTTCCTAAAAGGTATTCGTAAATTAAAATTTTTATGTCTTATGGATTTAAGATAATTTTATTAGACCTTATGTAATTTTTGAAAGCATTATAAAATATTTCATAGTTTTAAAATCTGTATTTTTCAAGTAAATTATGATTTTAATAAAAAATTAAATTAATCATATTTAGAAAATTATTTTTGAAAAATAGAGTTCATATTTGGATTCTACACGTTGAAAAATGGTTAGGGTGAATTTTTTAAATTTTTCTAAAATACATGAATTTTTGATGAATAGTAAAATACGATAATTTACGATAACTGCTAAAACCAGAATTTATGCATCATTATTGAGTCATAGATTATGTAAATAGCCACTGGTTCAAACTCACATGCACTTATTTCTATTTTTTGTCATGGAATAATCACTATTTCTTGTCTTATGAGAAAATAATAAACTAATGATTAAAATATTAATAAAACCCTCTCCCCTCCACTATAAAAACCACCCACACTCCCCACTTATCTTCACTCCTCTAAAGACTTGTTCCTTCCATAAATTATACCTAAATATCTCCCCAAGATCCTCCCCACATCCAACATCATTTGGTCTCATCAAAAGACCAAATCCTCTCCCCTTAAGAGGCTCTCAAGGAAGATTAAATCAAGAGGTAAACTCCTATTTTTTTCTTTAATTTTCTTTTCATGTTATTTTTTTTCTTTTCTTTCCTAATCTCTCCTCATCCAAATGCAATGAAAACTCCAGTACCATACACGTAATGTAATGTTTTTATGCTAATGGGATAATTCATTATCATCTCTCCTTTCCCCTTCTTTTTTACGAAATAAACGAAAACACCATCTGAGATGTGTTTAAAAGGTTGTAATAAATCTTTTACATATATAATAGGTTCTAGAATTATTAATTAATGAACCTAGTTTGATTATTCAGGTCATTAAGATCAAGCAAATGATGCCACTAGATTTAAGTTAAGCGATCCACTCTATTTCAATTTTATTCAATAATGTCCTCTATGTTATGACCTTTTATGTTTAATCCCTAATGATGAAGTATGATTTATCACCTCCCCCATACTTACCTCATGATTTATAAGTGATGATAAACCCATTTATCTCTCATTAATCCCTCTTAAGTACACCTGATACCATTCCAATAATCCGTAAGGGATTTTACCTAACCCTCTTTGTTCCTTCAGATTGCCTTATCTTCCTTTTACCAAAATGAAGTTATCATATATTTTTATGTTCAGCTTATAAATTATGTGTACATGTACCAAATTAATTTATCAAGAACCTTTCATCATTATCTTTTGGTTATATACTTATTTTTAAGTTATTTCATCCTCAATACTTCCCGATAAGAAAACTTATTTTGAGTAAAGTTCTCAAATTCTTACCCAATTTCAAGTGCACTCTATCTTCTATTTTAATCAACCATTGTATTTATAAAATCAGCATTTTTTATTATTAAATCCTTCCTGCTTCACTTCTAGTTTTATATAAAGGATTTCCCTTTTCTATTTTAAAGGGTATATAGTATTTTCCTTAAAACTGTACAAAAATGTTTTAATGCTAAAATTTATCAAATACTTTTCTTTCATGTTGTCAGTTCTACTTGACATCAATTACCATGATACATGAATATTTTAACTTATGAATTTCCATGTATATTTTTTTCCTTTCTTTCATGGACACTTTTATGATACACTAATTTATTATGCTTTATGACATGATTGTGGTACCTAATTTTATCCATGGGTAACCCTTATGTTTATGTAATATTAATTATGTATCATTATTTATGTGGAAAAAATATTCATGAAAAGTTAATATGGGTGCACCCAAATAGTGATCCAATGAATTGGGTAAAGTTTAGTCTCATGAGACATTATGTGCAATAGTCTTGGCGGTTTTCTTTGACTCATGCTGCCATGTGCAATAGTCTTGGTGGTTAACATTGACTTGTGATCCTCTATGTGAAATAATCCTTGAATAATTCTAAATTCATGATTTTTTTGCTACCACATTACTATGAATTCATGTTTATATGATCCCATGTTTATACATTATGATTCCATGTGTTCCATGCCTTTTATTTTCATTATTCCATGCCTTCGAACCCATGTGTTAAAGTTTTATTACTATTTTTCCCTTATTGGGATTTTAGCCCATTCCATCATTCATGTGATCCCCAGGGTACCCTTTGTAGATGTAAGGGCTCAAAAGTTAGGAGCTATTTATGAATATTAACTAAATAAGTGTTTTTTAGTCCCATGTTTTCAGTTTTATGTCCCTAGTGTTCAAATACACTAGACTTTACGATCCTTGGTTTGTAATTTGATGTTTAATTATAGATAAAATCATTTATTGATATATATATAAGGCTAGGGTCTCTATAGTTTGTATCATAGGATGGTATATTTTTTTTGGATATTAGGAATATAATACTTTAGTAAGAACCTTAATGATGAGACTATGTATAAGTAAATACCCCTAAATTTTGGTAAGTATGTAGTAAGGGGTTTATCAAGAAAATAAATCCCTTTCTGGATATAAATAAGTATAGGTGACTCTGGAACAAATGTATCTAGGGGTAAAACCCAAAAACATCACTTTGAACTAGACTCGAATGAGAACTGGTGCACAACAACAAGCCTTGATGCACTCTTGGTTTGACACTCCCAAGGGATATGCTTTTGTAAATTCAGATGTTTAGTACAAACAATTATTAAGGGAATAAAAATATCCCATAAGAATATATGTTAAGAAATTGATCAAGGATAACCTATATTGTAACATAGGGAATCAAAATTTATGATACACTTCTTCTTTACAAGTTTATCCTATTATGTTCAAAGTTTACATTTTTATGCTCAATAGCTATTCATTCAAGCCTTATAATTACACTTTCATTTTCTTAGTTAATGGTGTGAAATAGAAGAAAATGTGCCACCAATTAATGTGATAGGGAATGTGAATATTTCCCTAAAGATATGCCTGAAATGATGGTAACAGGTCATCAAAACATCATGACAGTACTTGCTCAGCTGGCTCAAGTTATGAATAATAACTTGAATCATGTGGAACACTCTCCTCCTCTAAGGAAAGAGAATGTTTCTATTGAATCTTTCATACGAAAAAGTCCTCCCATGTTTAGTGGATCTTCTGATCCCCTCCTCACGGAATAATGGATTAACTCCATTGAAAATATATTCTCTATCCTCCAGTTATTAGAAGAAGAGAAAGTCATACTGGTGGTCTATCATTTTGATTAGGAAGTTGATACGTGGTGGAAACTGATCAAAAATATGATGCCCCAAGAGGAAATTGATTCTATGGATTGGGAGGAATTCAAGAAAATATTTTTCAATAAATATTTTCCCCAAACCCTCCATCTCAAGATGGAAAGAGAGTTCCTCGGACTCAAGAAGAAGGAATATGAGTCAATCAGGGCATATGAATCAAACTTTATAAGTCTCACAAGGTATGCCTCTGGCATTGTTATGAACACCGAAAGCAATGTGGATCACTTCTTTAGCAGAACTAAATTCGGACCATCATCTTATTCTTGTCAACATTTTCTCCAAGAGGCCGAAATCCATTACCCCCTTCAAATTCAATAATGCTTGGGCTGTCGATATAGAGTGATCCAAGATAATTTGTGATTATTGGAGCACGATGAGCCATTATTCTAGCACATTTTCTTGTATTAATAAGCTTAAGAATCTTAAACAACGTCTAAAAGGTTGGTGTAAGGATAAATATAACCAAATGGATAAGGATATCATCACCCTTGAAAAAGAACTTATACAGATTCAAACTATCTCCACCAACTATGATCTTTCTATTGATCCTCAAAATGAAATCAATATCTCGGTAAATCTCAACTCTCTTCTATTGATTAAATATAACTTTTGCAAGAAAGTTTTTAAAGCTAAGTGGCTTGAAGATGGTGATAAGAACACTAAGTTTTACAAATCCCTATAAAGAATCAAAAAGGTCAATAGGCCGCTATCCATTCTCAAGGTCAATGAATCCATATTTGACTCTAAGGACGCCATTACCAATCATGTGGTTTCTTATTTTGAAAATATTTATAATGGTTCACACATTCATAAGGACCTTCTTCCTGAGGTTACCCCAGTCTTATTTAATGACGAGGACAATTGTAATCTCATAAGCATTCCTCTTGATCATGAGATCAAAAACACGGTCTTTAGCCTCAACTCAGATAGTGCCCTGAGACCTGATGGTTTTAATAATGGATTCTATCAACAATTCTGGGATATCATACATGTTGATGTTTGTAATCTTGGCAGATCCTTTTTTGTGCGTGGAGTCCTCCCTCATAGTCTCAACACACAATTCCTTACTTTAATCCCCAAAGTGGAAAATGCCTCTGAAATTCACCTTTTCTGGCCTATTGACCTCATCAACTCCCTCTACAAAAGCATCACTAAACTTCATTCCAACCGGCTCTCTTATATTTGTAATAAAACCATATCTTGGAATCAATTTGGTTTCATCAAGGGAAGGTCTATCCAATACTGCATTTGTCTTGCCTCTGAATGCACCAACTCTTTAAACAAAAACACCAGAGGAGGCAACATTTCCATCAAGATTGACATTAATAAGGATTTTGATACTATATATTTGGGAATCATATTTAAAGTTATCCGAGATTTTGGTTTTAAAAATTCCTTAATTAGTAGAATTAACACCTTATTTTCTTCAGCCAATATCTTTATTCTTAGTAACTTTACTTCTAAAAGATATATTAAATGCAAAAAGGTTGTTAGGCAGGGTGATACCTTATCATGCATTCTTTTTTCCATCGTAGGAGATTACCTGAGCAGATTACTTTCTAGACTTTTGGATCAATACAAGCTTAAACCTATTCAGGCAGCCAGAAATCTTAATGTGCCAACACATATTTTATACGCTGATTACATCATTCTTTTCTTGTATGGTGGAAAAAGAAACGTTCAAAATCTAAAAAATGCTTTAGCTCATTACGAAGACATCTCTGGTCAGTCTATAAGGTGGAACAAATCCTTTGTCTTTTTTGGGAAAATATTCTCACCTAATAGAAAAAATTTCATCATAAAAAATCTAGGCATCAAAGAAGTCTCTTTACCTTTCATCTACCTGGGGGTTCCCATTTTCTGGGGAAGGCCTAAACCCTTGTATTTCAACTCGATTGTAGACCAGGTTATCAATCAACTTACTTCCTAGAAGGGAAAATACCTCTCCATGGATGACAAAGTTTTTCTTGTTAAATCTACCATTATTTCTAAAATGGTTTATTCTATGATGATCTATAGATGGCCTGCCAATATTCTTAAAAACTGGGTACATTAGAAATTTTGTTTGGTCTGGTAGCATTCTGGTTAGGAAGATTTTCACCATCTCCTGGTCCAACTGTTGCATCCCTCTGGAGAAGGGTGGCATGGGAATTAAAAATCTAAATCTCTTTAATGAGGCCCTTCAAGCCAAGTTTACATGGAATTTAATTCATAGTTCCCCTGACTCTCTTTCCTTCCTCAAGAATAGGTTCCTCACGAAGCTTAAGAAAGGTAATTTGAATTATATGAGCTCTTGAATCTGGCCTTCCATCAGACTTTCCTTCGCTAGCATCATGAATAATTCTATATGGATGGTTAGAATTGACTCTTCCAGGAACTTTTGGTTGGATAATTGGACTGGAACCCCCCTTCTATCTATGTTATCTCCTAATTCCACCCTCTACTAACACCAATTGTTACATTAAATATGTGATTCAATCTAATGTTTTCAATATTCCTGATAACATCTGGAATATGGTTGAAAACTATCCTTTTACTCACACTAATGATTTCCTTATTTGGGAACCTGCCCATAATGGTGTTCTAGACTCTAAATGTTTTTATAATCATAATTTCAATTTGACTGAATCTAATTTTAATTGGTTGAAATATTTTGATAAGCCTTGGATTAAACCTTAGAGGCTCAACTTGATTTTACATATTGCCTACAACCACATTACTACTGAGGTTTGTCTTAAAAGTTTTGGTATTCAGCTTTTCTCTAAATGTCCTTTTTTCCATCAACAAAGGGAAGATGCCAATCACTTTTTCTTGTCCTGCACCATGGCTTCGACTCTTTGGAATTATATTACTGATGTGTTTGACTACAGATGGTTGCATTTTGACTCCATTATTTCTCAAATCAAAGGTTATCTGGCGCATGATTTTTCTTCGCAAATCAAGAACCTTTTCACAATTTCTGTTGTAGAACTCCTCCACGTTATATGGTATTCTAGAAATGATTTTATGAAAAACAATTTCTCATTTAATCTTAATGCATGAAGGATAAAAATTATTATTTCTGTCAGGGAGGCGGCTTTGATGCAAAATGCCCCTTGTAACAACACTGTTGGAGACCTGATGATCCTTCGACAATTTGGAATCAAGGGTCTTTATAGGCAGCCGAGGCACACATTTGAGGTTTTCTGGCAAGCTCCTATTTCTGGTTGGATCAAACTTAATGTGGATGGTGCTTCTAAAGGAAAACTAGGTCCTGCTGGATGTGGTGCTATTTTTAGAGATTGTCAAGGCCGAATTCTTGGTTGCTTCTTCACCAGTTGAGGTTTGTCCACCTTGTTAGAGGCAGAAATGTTGGCTGTGATCCATGTGATTGAGTTTCTTAGAAAAAATGGATAGAACAACATATGGATCAAAAGTGACTCTACCACCATTATTCCAGCTATTTTGAATGGTACGTTGTATCTTGCTTGGCCGCTTACCACCCGATGGTTGAGCTACCTCGATTCGATCCATGGGATCAATTACCTAGCCACACATGCCTTTCGTGAAGAGAACACGGTTGTGGATGGTCTATCCAATAAGGGTATCAACCAGGGTCTCTCTTGGCAGGAGGAATTACAAGTTGAGTTACTCCACCTCTATGAAAAATATTGTAATAAGATTCCCTCTTTCAGACTTTTGTAGTGGTTTCTCTGTTGGTTAATAAATTATGTCTTGGTCTTTGTCCAGGACACCACCGTTGAAAAAAAAATCGAGACTTCAACAACTATGAGGAGATTTTATGTTGTGACCTTAAGGTTGAAATGAAAATCAGAGAATCTTAGTGGTATCATGTGCCCAGTAAAAAAAAAGGAAAATGGAATCTAATGTGAGAGGTTCCGCAAATAAATTCCATGATGGAAAGAATCTCGATCATCCCATTTGTAAACATTATGGGAAGAAGAATCCCGGAAACTATCTAAAGGGAACTGAGAATTGCTTCAAATGTGGAAAGTTGGGACATCTGGCTAAAAACTACCAAATAGATATGAAAAATCCCACTAATGTGGAATAATAAAAAAAGGTTCCAATGAACACTTAGTTTTTAGTGTAGTGTTACAACTGCAAGGAGCATGGGAATTATGCAATCAATTTCCCTAATTTGAGGGTTGTCAAAGGTAATCAACAACAAACTCCAAGGAAACAAGGAAGGTCTTATCCTATCACTACTAATGAGGTGGAGCCAGAAAATGATGTGGTGATAGGTACTCTAGTTATTCATTCAAGAATAGTGAACATACTATTTGATTCTGGTTCTACGCATTCAATCATATCTTGCAAGCTTAGTAAAACTATTCAAACACCACCTCAAAATTTGGAGGATAATTTATCTCTGAGAATAGATAATGGGTAAATTATTGTGTCCATGGTTTATAACTCATCCCCAGTTAACATTTTTGGACTGAACCTCCCAGAAAATCTTTCCATACTTCCTTTAGTGGAGTTTGATGTTATCTTGGGTATGGATTGACTATATTTACACAAATTCAACATCAACTGTCAGGAAAGTGAGATCACTCATTACATCCCTAAACATCCTCCAATTCTTTACAAGTGTAAGGAAGAAGATGAATCTATTTTAGAATCATTGTTTCAAGGGTGGATATTAGTTCCTTATGAGAAAGAATTTCTAGCTCAAATGATTGAGACAAATGAGAGAATATCACTTGAAGATATACCCATTTTGAGGTATTACACTAATGTATTCCCTGAAGAGTTTCCTAATATTCCTCATGATCGAGAGGTTGAGTTCTCAATTGAAATTATTCTTGGATCTCTGCCTATGTCAAATAAACTGTATTGAATGGCCACTATAGAGCTGGAAGAGATGAAGAAGCAGTTACAAGAGAATATGGTGAAGGGTTTTATACTCCCGAGTCCTTAACTGTGGGGTGCGCCAGTCCTCTTATTCAATAAGATGGATGGATCAATGCACCTATGCATTGATTATTGTGATCTCATTAAATTAAAAATAAATAACAAGTATCCCCTACCTTGGATAAATGACTTGTTCGATCAGCTTCGTGGGGCCAGTTATTTCTATAAGGTGGACCTTCGGTCAATATATAACCAACTAAAGGTGAGGAAGAAAGATAATCCCAATACCACCTTTTGAATGAGGTATGGACACTTTGAGTTCATAGTTATTCCATTAAGACTCACTAATGCTCCATCAAATTTCATGGACTTAATGAATAGAGTCTTTAGATATTACCTTGACAAATTTTTTGTAGTCTTTATCAATGATATTCTAATATACTCAAAAAGAAAGGAGGAACATGAGGAGAATTTGAATACTATGTTAAAGACCTTATTAAAGGAGAATATATATGAAAAGTACAGTAAATGTGAGTTTTTAATGGAGGAAGTATCATTCTTGGGTCATGTTGTCACTAATAAAGGGATATCTGTGGACCCTTACAAGAAAAAGGAAATTGAAGAGTGGCCCAGGTCAATATCTGTAACGGAGATCCATAGATTTCTGGATCTATCTGGGTATTATCGATGATTTTTGAATAAATTCTCATGATTTTCAAACCCAATGATCAAGATGACATGGAAGGGAGTGAAGTTTTTCTGGACTCAAGAATGTGAAGACTACTTTAAGGAGTTGAAAAAGAGGCTTATCACTGTGCCAATACTCACACTCCCATCAAGTAGAGAACTCTTTGTGGTGTACAACAATGCATCAAAGAAAGGATTAGAATGTATACAAATGAAAAATTATAAAGTGATATCCTACACCTCAAGGAAGCTAAAAATATAAGATAAAAAATACCATACGCATGATCTAGAGTTGGCGGTTGTGATCTTTGCGTTAAAAATATGGCAGAATTATCTCTATGGGGAGAAGTGTGAGATATATACTGATCACAAGAGTCTCAAATATATATTCACTTAAAAGGATCTTAATATTCACCAACTAATATTGATAGATATCATCAAGGATTATGACTTCTCAATCCACTACCATCCCGGTAAGGAAAAAAAGGCGGAAAATTCTCTAAGTATAAAGGATCCTGCATCTTTATCAATGATGGGAATTGAAAAGGATCCAATCTTCTTATATTTGAAGAGTATGTACATGATAATAATTAATAGAGGAAATTCATCAATCTCTTCTCAAATGATTTCCCAATCATCCATCATAGAGAAAATAAAGGATGGAGAACAGATATGGAAATTTAGAAAAGGGTGGTAGACATTAAAAATGGGAAATCCTAGGAGTTCATGATTGATGAGGAAAGAGTTGTATGATTTTGGTCAATATTATGTTTACCATTTAATCCAAATATAAATAAGGATATTTTGAATAATGAACATAGCTCAACCTTCTCTATTCACCCAAGGAGCACAAAGATGTATCAAGTTCTCTGAGAGAACTTTTGGTGGGACAATATAATGAAGAAGATTGCTAAGTATACATCAATGTGCCTGGTATGTCAACAAGTGAAGGATGAAATACATAATTCTAAGGGTATGATGTAACCAATACCCATACCAACATGGAAGTGGGATAACATCACCATGGACTTTGTCACTATAATTCTGAGGACATCCATAGGAAACAATTCTATATGGGTTACTGTGGATCGTCTTACAAAGACAACTCACTTTATTATAATTTTAGGGGACTTATCATTGGATTGACTTTCACAAATATATATCAAAGAGGTGATAAGGTTGCATGGAGTTCCAAAATCTATTGTATCTGATCGAGATCAAAGATTCACCTCGAAGTTCTGTAAAAGTCTCCATCATGATCTAAGAACTGAACTTAACTTCAGTACGGTCTATCATCCTCAAACTGATGTCCAATCTGAGAATACTATTCAGACACTAGAAGATATGTTGAGAGCATGTTCTATGGAATTAAAATGAGGATAGGAACAAAATCTTCCACTGATTTAATTCTATTACAAAAATAGTTTCCACTAAAGCATCCAAATGGCACCATATGAAGCCCATTATGGGAAAAGGTGCAGAACACTGACACATTGGGATGAAGATGGTGAGCACAAGCTGCTAGAACCTGAAATGGGTGAATAAATGGTGGATAAGGTGAAAACCATTCAACAACACATCAAGGAATCCCAAAGTTGATAAAATAGTTATGCATACCATCATTGATGAGACCTTGAGTTCAAAGTTGGAGACATGGTATTTCTATGCATATATCCATGGAAGAAGGTCGTGAGGTTTAGTAAGAAAGGAAAGTTAAGTCCCAGTTACATCACCCCCTTATAGATTCTTGATCGTGTTGGGGATGTGGAATATCAACTAGTACATCCACCTACCATGTCCAAAGTACATGATGTCTTTCATGTTTCCCTCTTAAGGAAGTACATGCCAAACCCTTCACATGTAATCTCTTCAGAGGTGGTACAGTTGGAGAATGATCTTTCTAACGAGGAGTAACCAGTGAAGATCTTGGGTCGTAGAGAAAAGTTATACGTAACAAGAATACTCAGCTAGTCAAAGTACTATGTTAGAACCATAAGTACGAAGAGGCAACATGGGAATTGGAGGAGGCAATGAAAAAAAAGTACCTGCACCTGTTTATGGCTTATAATGTAAAAAACATTTCGAGGGAGAAATTTCATAAAGGGGGAATAATGTAACAACCCAATGTTTTATCAATGGAAATTCCATTCTTATAATTATTTCATATAATCATATGAAATTACAACACAATGAAATACTAAGTACTATGTGACCTTTAAACATAATATTGTAACTTTTTTGATTTGAATTTCAAAAATCTGACATACACGGTTGTGATTAGGAAGATGTTTGGAGTCCAATAAGACAAACTTAATTTTTAGTGAATAGTAACCCACCTTTATGAATAGTAACCTACCCTTATGAATTTAAATATGAACCCTATGAATAGTAAATCTTCTAAAAGTATAGTGACATCACCCTTGAATGTATAAATAAAATTTAGGCACCTTATAACTGATAATATGACCATAGTAAAAGTATTGGTATTTTTGTAAGTCATTAATAATTAATCATAATTAATTAATTAATGTATTTTACTAAAAGGTGTTCATAAATTAACAATTTTATGTGTCCTTGTTTTAAGATAATTTTATAAGACCTTATGTAATTTTTGAAAGCATTATAAAAGCAGTCATAGTTTTAAAATATATATATTTTCATGTAAATTATGATTTAAATCAAAAATTAAATTAAACATATTTAGAAAATTATTTATGAAAAATTCATTTCATTTTTGTATTTTACACATCAAAAAATGGTTAGGGATAATTTTTGTGATTTTTTTAAAATACTTGTATTTTTTATGAATAGTAAAATACGATAATTTACGATAAGTGCTAAAACCTGAATTTCTGCATCATGTTTGAGTCATGGATGATATAAATGGCCATTGTTTTGAAATCACATGAACTTATTATTATTTTTTGTCATGTAATAATCACTATTTATTGTCTTATTAGAAAATAATAAACTAATGATTAAAATATTAAAAAAGCCCTCCTCCCCTCCACTATAAAAACAACCCACAATCCCCTCTTCTCTTTACTCTTCTCAAGCCTTGTGCATTCCCTTAATTCTTCCCAAATCTATCCCCAAGATCATCCCATACATCCAATATCCTTTTTTCTCCTCAAAAGTCCAAATCCTCTCCCCTTAAGAGTCTCTCAAGGAATATTAAATCAATAAGTAAACTCCTCTTTTATTTTCTTTCATTTTCTTTTCATGTTCCTTTGTTCTCTTTTCTTTCCTAACCTATACTCATCCAAATGAAATTAAAAATAGAGTAAAATACATGTAATTTAATGTTTTTATGGTAATGGTATAATCATTATCATCTCTTCTTTCCCCTTCTTTTTTTACAAAAGAAACGAAAACACCGTCCGAGATGTGTTAATTTATCACATTCAAGGATGACGAGTTATAAATTTAGATTACCATATTTAATTCTGGTCATTAAACCTTTTTTATGGTTTAAGTATAATATTAAATATTTATTTTATATTATTTTTTGTTCTGATATCCTTTTTTCACACATGACATAAAATAATAATACAAAACAAGTTAATTACGTGCAAAATCACCAATTTAATCCAAGCGTTTATCATTAATGTTTTATATAATTATTCAACTTCAATAAAAATAACTAAATGAATTTTATAACCATATAATATTATATATGTTCAATAATTTCATATAACTTAAATTCTGGAGAACCACCCTCATCATACATGTGTGTCAAAACATGAATATAAGTGAACTGATCATTAAAACCAAGGAAGCAAACAAACCCAAACAATGAAATTGAACTAGTTAACCCATCAAAAAGGTAATGAATGAACTTAAAAAGGTTATAATAAATCTTTTACATATATACGTGGTTCGGGAATTATTAATCCTTGAACCTAATTTGATTATTCAGGTCATTAAGATCAAGTAAAGAACACCATCACACTTATGGTAAGAGATCCTCTCTATTTCACTTTTATTCAAGAATGTACTCTATGTTATTCATTTATGTGTAATATATAATTATGGGTTATAATTTATAACATCCCTTATAATTCTATAATTATTTATAAGTGATTAGAAACCCCTTTCTATCTCATTAAACCCTCTTAAGTACACCTGATACCATGCCGATAATCAGTAAGGGATTCTACCCGAGCCTCCTTTGTTCCTTAGGGTTTCCTTATCCTCCTTTTACCAAAATGAAGATATCTTATCTTTTTGTTTGTATCTTATAAATTATGTGTACATGTACTAAATTCATTTATCAAGACCCTTTCATCATTCTTTTTTAGGTATATACATGTTTTTAGCTGATTCCCTCCTCAAAACTTCCAGATAAGCAAACCTGCTTTGAGGGAACCTCCTGAGTTCTTACCTGATTTCAAGTGCACTATATCTTCTATTTTAAGCCACCATTTTCTTTATAAAATAATTTTTATTATTATTAAAACCTTCTTGGTTCATTTGTGGTTTTATATAAAGGATTTACCCTTTTCTATTTTAAAGGATCTATAGTATTTTCTTTAAAACCGCACAAAAATGTTTTAATGCTAACATTTCTTAAATAATTTTATTACATATTTTAACTTATACATGAAATAACTTAACATGATAAATGAATATTTTAACTTATTAATATCCATGTATATTTTAGTTCCTTTCTTTCATGTACACTTTTATGATACACCCATTTGTTATGATTTATGACATGATTGTGGTACCCAATTCTTTCCATGGGTAACCCATATGTTTATGTAAGATTGATTATATATGATTCTTCATGTGGAAAACATATTCATGTAAAGTTAATATGGGTGTTCCTAGATAGCACTAAAATTAATTTGGTAAAGTTTAGTCTCATGAGACATTATATTCAATGGTCTTGGCTGTTAGCCTTGACTCGTGCTAACATGTGCAACGGTCTTGGTGGTCAATATTGACTTGTGATCCTCTATGTGCAACATGCATTGAATCATGATAAATTAAGGATTTATGTTGCTACCACATTACCATGAATTCATGTTTATATGATTCCGTGTTTATATTTTATGATTCCATGTGTTCCATGCCTTTTATTTTCATTATTCCATGCCTTCTAACCCAATTGTTAAAGTTTTATTACTATGTTTTTTCCATTTACTTGGTTTTTAGATCATCCATTTGTTCATGTGATCACTAGGGTACCATTTGTAGATATAAGGGCTAAAATAAAGTAAGGATATATTTATTAAGATTAAATAAAGAAGGTTTTTTCCCTATGTTTTCAGTTTTATGTACCTAGTCTTCATAGACACTAGACTTTACAATCCTTGGATTTTAATTTGATGTTTAATTATGATTAAAACCACGTAATGATATATTTAAAAGGTTAGGGTCACTATATACTCTACCCTATGTTTGTGTGTCTCTTGATATACACAATAATCCTCTGGTAAGGGCCTACATGTTGTGTGATAGGGGTCACACACCTTCTGACATTTAACTATCTATCAAAACCCTAGTCGCCGCTCAGTGGGGGGCACACACCATGTAAACATGAGTTACACACTGTGTTCATCAAGATTTTCCCAAAAGTCTGTTTGTTTCTATGTATTCTTTGACCAATGATCTGAACCTCATTCTAGAGGTATGTTCACGTCAAAACATTATATCCAGGGTTGTCTCACCACCGAAACAACAAATCACTGGGGTTTGGGCCTTAAATCAGCTCAAAAATCCATTTATTTTCATCACAATGAAATCTTCTCGAATAATGGTTTCTCTTGAACCATTCTGATTAATCTGGAGCCATCACCTTCTCACTTACTTTAGGTCATACCGTTTTTGTTTCTTCAATTTTGATTCATTACTCCAAGAAACAAAGGCATAATGATCGTTTGATCATAAATGCACTGAATAATGAAGAAAACTCATAGAAAAAAGAGGAGAAAAAACCCAAGGAACAAATATGAGGAACGAACCTCAACCATTGTTTGTTCTAGCATTGATCCATTCCTATAAGAATGATCATCAAATCAAATCAATTCACAAATAATAAAACCCTGATAATATCACAATGTATAACCCATCTCGTACGGAATGATCAAACCAAATATCAACTTATTCATTGGTTGGTCCACATTCGTCATTAAATCTAAGAATGAGGAAATAAATCCAAAATAACACCCCCTACATGGGAATTGGATTTTTCGCTATTGAAGATTGATTACTACTAGTGAGATCCGTTAAGAATGATCTCTGATCCAAGTCTCTACCATCTTCATCGAGATAATTCTCCAGGGTTTCTCTCCAGAACCTCTAGGGTATTCTAGGGTTATGATCCTAACCCTGGATCCCTACCTAAAGGCTTAATTAAAATAATAATTGTCACCACATCACAAAATAGATAAAATAAAATAAATATTCAATTTATTTCATTCATAAAAAATGATCGAAACTACTTTTCAATTTCACCCACACCGGACGATGTTAAGTTGCGCCTAAGGTGGAGTCATTGTTTTGAATGCAATAGTGTCATCAAATATCTGATCCAGGAAACCATTTTCAATTTATTCCACTTTTTCAGAAAAAATTCATACACGTTCTATTTAGTATTTTAATATATTTCAAACATTTATTCCATCTACTTTGAGCCTCATAATTTAATTCCATCTCAGTGCCTGGTCTTGAATTTAATACACATAATATTTAAAAATAATACATGGAAAATTCAGTACATTACATTCCCAAGCTCTTAATAATGAAAAATATTTTATAAGAACCCACTAAAGCTAAGGGTATTCTCTAATCCTCCTATTTATTCAATAAATTTCTTTCTATTATTCCATTTGATTTTAAATTGATTTATTTGGAATGTTTTTTTACATACCCCTTTTATTATCCTTATGATTTCCAAGTAATGAGAGACCGTCTTTCACTCTCATTGAACCCTTGCATGAATCTTTATGTACACCTGTTATATTGAAAAGTTATCCACTAATTTTCCATTGTAACACCCTGATATTTTAGTAAATATAATTTTGCAAATAAATGTAATTTCTTAGATAAATTTAATTATAGGAAACATCGAGTTTTAATGAACCATGATATACTATTAATATTATTATTTAAAAATGGTGATTATAATATAGCTATTAAATTTTATGGTATAAATATGAATAAATATATTTTTAAAATTATGTATAAAGGTTTTAGATAAATAAAATATATTTATAAATAAGTAATTTATTTTTAGAAAATTATTTATATGATTCAAAAATACTTTTTTCTCAAAAAAATGTTTTTTATTGATTTTTGTGAACAAAAAATTAAATTATTTTTTACCCTTTTTATAAGTTTTATTTGAAAAATAAACTTTTTTTTTTGAAATTTACATGTTTAAATTTTATTTTAGTGAATTTTTGTTAATTTTATGCAAAGAATATCTTTTTGAAGAATATAAAAAATACTATTTTTTTTTATTAAAAATCGTCTTTTAATATAAAGAATTTACAAGAACCATTTATTTTTAAGATGGTTTTAAAAATGAAATTATTTCAATTATATATTTATTAAAATAATTTATTTCATTATAATCATTTTTTATATTTAATTTTTATACTAAAACTTTATATACTTAAGAAAAATTTCACTTTGGAAAATCGCTATTTCGTTACATCTGTGGGTATAATTTAAATTTAAAATTTTCCACTTATGTGAATGAAATTTGGGGAAATGGATTAAATATTTATTATATTCATAATTAATATTATATAAAAAGTTTAACTTAATTTTTTCTCAAAATTAGTAGTAAAATACATTAGAAATTAATTACCATGATTTAGGATAAAACGTGTTTACTGTGGGGTTAAACTAAATGATAAAGATTAAAATTACCTATAAACTTGTAAAAATTAAATTTTATGGATATATTTAAAACTTATATCATATTTTGTTCAAGAAGGATCCATTTTAGAGCCACTATTCATGTTTCAAACACAATTACATTTTTTTCTTTTCAAAAATTCCAAGAGTGTCCTTTCCACCACTTATAAAAGGTCATCCCCGCTCCTCTCCTATTAACACCTAAAAAACATTTGGTTTAGCCAATACCTACCATAATACATTACTTACATACCTAAAAATATTTTATATGCCTTAATTCTATTAGTAAACCCTCCTAAGAAGTATTTAGAAGTAAACCTAAAGGGGTTCTTTGAAGAAGAGGTATTCCCCTTAACAACGTGTTTTCATTTTTTTTCTTCCTATAACCCCTTAAAATATTATTTAAACATGATTGTATATTAAAATTAATATATATCATATAATGAGATGTTATTATGTTAAGTTCATGACTTACATCTATCTCCTGTTCCATCAAGTGGGAAATGAAACCGTTGATCGTGTGTACATCAGACTACCTCCTCGCAAACCAATGTAATTCATTTTCCATCACCACCTCTCATGGATATATATGTTGATGGAATTAATATATTTATATGATATTTATGAAATATTTATACTTATGTAATTATAAAATCATATATACCTTATTACTTTCTATTCCATGGGAATACGATAACATCGCTCGTGTATATGGAAGACACTACTAAAAAAATGGGCTAAAGCCACAGTTTTCCAAAACCGTGGATATAGGTCTTTATAAAAATCATATATTCATGGATTATATGGTCTATAGACATGGTTTTACACCATGAAAATAGACTATATATCCATAGTTTAAACCGTGGCTGTAGACCTATAACTGTGGTGGACAACCGTGTGAGCTATTCCCACAGTTTCCAAAATCATGGCAATAGAACCTATATTCATAGTTTAAACTGTGTCTATATCCTCTTAAAACTATGACTATAACGTTTTTTCAAGGGATATAGACATGTTTTTCCTAAACCTTGGCTATAAAGTTTTTTTATTTTCTATAGCCATGGTTCATCAAAACCATGTCTTAGGTATCCCGCCCATGCACGGGAAAAATATTAACCTGCAAAAAATAGTAGGAACGTCTATATCCATGGTTTACATACTATATACATGGTTATTAATAATATATATTACACAATATATATTTATATACACAAAGGTGTCTGTGGTGTAGTGGTAAGGTGATAGGTTCAGATATCCGAGGTAAGGAGATCAAATTCGACTGGGCGCTGTTTATTTTAAATCTTTAGCCATGGTTTAAATAGGATATTTTCACAGTTTTCCATCATGGAAATAGACCCTATATCTATATTTTAAACCATGGCTATATACCTATATCCATGGTGGACAACCATGTGAGCTATATCCACAGTTTCTAAAACAGTGGAAATAGACCCTATAGCCACGATTTAAACTGTGGCTATAGCCTCTTAAAACTGTGGATATAACATTTTTATACATCAACACAAATAGGTTTCACAACAATTAAAACCACATATATATCTTATAGACATGGTTTTGACCCGTGGCTATAGCCGAAATTTCTACTTGTGGGACTATCGCCTTGTGAAGAAATGTGGTTCGTTATTCACTTACGATATAAATGGAAGGTAATAAAAAATTATTATATTTGATATATAATAAATACTAATGACTCCATAAAGTTTATATATTATTTAAATTCTTTTATTTATATCCATTAATAAAATGGAAAGAGCGTTCATGCATACGTATGAACTACCGTCTCCATGAACGGTTTAATTCATTTTTAATCAGTAACTTTTAAGGATTACTCTAAATACATATATAGTAATTATATATTATATTTATAACATGGTTAAAATTCTAGATATTATGTAAGAATGATCAATGTAAATGTACTAATAATACCAAACTAAAACATAGATGGAAAACGAAGCAGTTATTATCTAAAATGTGATTTTAACAAGGAAGTTGTTAATAAATGGGTAAAAAATTTGTTAGTAAATCATAGATGATATGATATGTATTATTATATATATGTAATATATTTATAATAAAATTATATTTATTGTATAGGAGGTTCTAATGTGTATGAAGAAATTCAATATTTGTGGCAAGATATTTTTATCTCACTTTTATTTTCATGGGACACATTCCATATTTACCACTTGTTTATTCTGTGTGGTGTATATACTAAACATGAATTTATTTTATGATTATTATCATGTAATTATGGGATATAAAAATCCATATAATTTTATTTCATTCATGTGTCTTACGATTAAAAAGTTACCAAAGTGGTAATGGTTTTATTTCATAGTCTCATTGTTTATTGATATTGTCTATGATTAAGTTTATGATGATGAATAATTTGATATATCTATATAAATAATCATGAATTTTATTATCATATATTTATGTAATTAAAATAAACATGTTACTTTAATTTTCCTCTCTATATGTACTCAAGAGTTCAAAAATTATTTTTAAATGAAAACCCACTTTATTTCTCTCTTCGGTCGAAAATAATTTTCCTTCCATGTCCATGTTTTCTATTTTTTTAAATAATAAAATGACTGTTTAAGTTATTTTTAACCATTTTTTATTTTTTAATTTTTTTAAAAATATTCTTTATGTAATTTTCAAAACAAGTCCCTTTTGGATTTTACAAAAAATGTAAATGGAATCATTGTTTTAACGTATACGACGTAAATGATATCTCCCATCATCATGACCACTAAATGATTTAAAAATTCCTCTAAAATTTTAAAATGTTATTTTCAAATAAAATTTATTCTTTAATATATATATGTTTTTTAATTTTAAATTAATTTATTTCCAAATGAAATGGTTATTTTACTCAAAAATGTTTTAATGATATTTTTATGGGGGTTTTCTTCATCAACAAAAACAAACTTCGATTTTACATATGACTTGTTAAGGATATGATCCAATTATAACATCCGTATCCTTTCTATAGATGGTTTATGATTATAATGGAATGATTTTTATGAATCCAATTTATTTTGAAAGGGTTATGTTATGACGAGATGTTTATGAATCCCAATTCCTTTCTATGGGCTATGATATGATGAAATGTTTATGAAACCCATTTATTTTTATAGGTTATTATATGATGAATATTATATGATCTCAGGGAACAAAAATTTATGGATTATATGAATGTTGGGAACTATATATCTCTCAAATTAATTGAGTAATGATTAATGTTCTATGAGCTCAAAGGGTACACTCACGGTTTTCCCAAGCCTAAAAGAGGTTACATGAGAGGTTATCCCAAGCCTAAAAGAGGGTACATAAGAGGTTCTATCAAGACTAAAAGAGGGTACGTGAGAGGTTATCCTAAGCCAAAAGTAGGTACACAGTTGGTTATCCCAATCCTAACATGTTAATAATGTCTTCTCGGGTAGGCTGGAAATAATATTTTTATGCCTATGTTTATGCCACAAATCTATGTGTTATGCCAATGTTATGATATCATGCATTATGTTCTAAAATTACATTATGATTCATGTCTTATAAACTACAAATATTTATGGTATGACTCATTTTTATGATATATGACATGCATGGTGTGGTTTTCAAATGTTATTATCATGTTCTCATACCCTTATGCTCATTTTTGTTGATATATCCCTTGTTTACCCTTATCGAGCTTCTGAGACCACCCTTTATTATATTTACTTTCCCCAGGGTATGAAGAAAGTTTTTATGTATGATATGTCTAATAATGTTTATAGTTATGAAGAACTATATGGGAGATGATGAAGAAATCTTATGAATCAGTTGTTCATGATCTCAAGTTTCTAAAGGCACCAGACCAAAATGATTTTGGCATGGATCATTATATTATGTAATGAATATTAATCTCTTAAGATTTAATATTTTTGTATTAAAAGTTTGGTTCGTTATAGTTGGTATCAGAGTAAGTTTTAACTAAAATTTTTGAAACCAAGATGAGAAAATGTTAGTGACCACTATAAGGATAAGTCTAAGTAATGGAAAATATCTTGTAATTTTAGTGAAGGATTGAGAAAGTGGTTTTCAAGAAAGTTTATCCCTTTCTAGATACTAAAACTTGATATGGATATGGAATAGTTTTATCTAGGGGTTATAACTCTAAAAGTGTAATTCTAATCTAGACTTGATCATCATCTAGTGCACAAAAATTAGACTTTTTGCAGACTTGGTTTGAAACTATTTGAGGATATTCTTTGTAAATTTAAAAATATTTTTGCACCATCGTGATGGATTTGGGGAGTTTATGACTATGAAAAACTTAGGTTAAACCTAAGGTGTTATATATGGTAACGAAGGTGTCATGATTTATATATCCTATAAGTGATTTTTCATGATTATGAGGTTTCCCACTATTATTAGTGTTGTTTATAGTATGTTTTGTAGTTTTAGTCTATGGATGGAACCCAATAGAGCCATGTTAATGCTGAGTGAAACATACAATGCAATGATTTTCATCTTAAAAAACCAAATGTTATTGGAGATGGAATGAACAATCTCATTGCTATACTCACAAAACTTTCACAATCTTTGAATCATGATGAACTTCCATATGAGAAAAGGATAGAACAAAATTATATTAGGTCCTTAATGAGGAAACATACACATTTTTAGTAGTTCCATAGATCCACTTTTTTTGTGAAATAGATCAGTACCATTAAAAAGTTATTTTCAATTGTATAGTGTTCAGAGCATTAAAAATTTATTTTTCCTATCAATAATTTGGAAGTTGAAGTAGATCAGTGGTGGAATATTATCAAGAATAAGATTCAAAAAGTTTAAATTCATTCCATGGAATTCTATGATATTAATAAATTGTTTTTCAATAATAATTTTCCTCATATTATTCATATAAAAATGGGAAGGAATTCCTTAATTTAAAGAAAAAGTATGATGAATTAGTTGGTACTTATGAGGTTAATTTTACATGAATTACGATGTATGATTATAGTATTATCATCTAACCTAAAAATAAGGTTGATATATTTTTTAGTAAATTAAAACCAAGTCTCTAATGGGAATTTTCCACAAGGGACATTAGTTTCTATGAATAAATCAATCTATTTGATATTAAGGAGGAAATAAAGATGGTAATTACCTATAAATCTCATGGTTTTGATATTTAAAGGAAGGTTAAATTCAAAGTAAACTCTAAAAACCATGGATAAAAGAACACGAGCATTGATTAATGCTCAATCTTTGGAATGAAACATTGAATAAATTTTCTCAACATGACTTGTAAATGTTTTAAGTGTATAAAGGAAGGTCATAAATCAATCCATTGTTGATGTGATGTGAAGATGTTAGATAATGATGTGAATAGAGAGAAATATCCATAGAATGCACCACCCACACTCCAATGATTCAAATGAATGAATTTTAGGAATTATACTAACCAGTTCCCAAATACAAAGGTTAATGATGTTGATCAATGTTAGCAACCTCTTAAATCGAGGGACAAAGGAAAATATCATGTGATCACTATTTTAGATAATGAATACGATAACAACATGATAATCAAAACACTTACTATAAACACTAGAAATG
This sequence comes from Viscum album, assembly GCA_963277665.1. Lineage (NCBI taxonomy): Eukaryota > Viridiplantae > Streptophyta > Magnoliopsida > Santalales > Viscaceae > Viscum > Viscum album. Next base: position 1,905,293,209 of record OY728136.1, read on the forward strand.
CTAATGCATTATTTGAATATGGATATACCCACTACTTTATATATAATTTTTTTTCTAAGTGTATAAAAATTCTACCCCAATGATTAAGAATTGAATTTTATGTGAAAGCCCTTAATTGTAAAATTATTGCATCTCATATATTTGATTTTTTTCTAGATACGTTTCCTCTAAACATCATTATTCTCCCTCTTATTGAATTTGATGTTATCACATGTATAGAGTAGATTTATTTACATAAAGACCACATAGATTTCCAAGGAAGATAATTCACATTTAATATTCCAAACCAACCTATGATCATCAATTAGTGTGATGATACATATGAACTTTCGATGGAAATCACATCCATTATATGGGTCTTAATTCTCTTTCAAAAGAGGTGTTTAACTCATATGGTTGGGGATAAAATCAACATTGATGATATGACTATTTTTTGGGAGTTTTATTTATTTATTTATGGAAGAGTTTCCTAATCTTCCACTGAAAGGTGAATTTGAGTTCTAAATAGAACTCATACCTAATGACACACCATTTTAAAATAATCCCTATAGAATAGTCCCTATTGAGTTGTAGTAATTGAAGAAGGAAATATAGTAGAACTTTGATAAGGGATTCATTAAGCCAAGTGTGTCACCATGGGGTGAAACTGTTCTATTTGTTAAGAAGAAGGATGAATCTATGTGACTCTTCATTAATTACCTTTAACTAAACAAGATCACAGTAAAGAATAATAATCCCCTACCCCATACTGATGACTTTTTTAATCAACTAATCTAAGCTCACTAATTTTCTATGATTGAAATTCATTATAGATATCATCAAGCAAGGGTTATGAAATATGATATACCTAATACAACATTCCATAAAATTTAGAGAAACTATGAGTATAAGTGACTCTATTTGTTCTTACTAATTTCCCCTATATCTTTATGGATTAAATGAATAGTTTCATTAAAGATTACCTTGATCAGTTTTTAGTAGGCTTTAAAGATAATATACTTATATATTCAAATAGAAAAGAAGTGTATGGAGATCACTAAAGTGTTTTCTTGAAGAACCTAAGGAAGGAGAAACTATATGAAAAATTTATGAAGTTTGAATTTTAGAGACAAAAGGTTCCATTTTTAGGTAATATAATCTCAAGTGAGGGTATATAAGTGGATCTATCAAAGGAGTCTATTGAATATTGGAATAGAAAAACCACGATAACTCAGATTCAATGTTTTTTAGTTTGGATGGATATTATAAATGATTTGTAGACAATTTATCAGGACTATATAATACACTCACTATGTTAAATTGAAATGGAGTCAAGTTCCTTTGGAAATATGAATGTGAGGAAAATTTCAGGGAACTAAAGATAAGGTTAGTTAGTGAACCTATGATTAAATTTACCTACAATGGATAAGGGTTTTTAATATATAGTGATTCATTGAAGAAGGTATTAGGATGAGTTCTCAAGTATAATGTCATGGTTATATCTTATTCCTTATTACAATTGAAGGTTCATGAGAAAATTAACCAAATAATGATTTGGAGTTAGCTGATCTAATTTTTATATTAAATATTTGAAAGAAAAATATATACAGATAGAAGTATGATATATATACTGATAAAAAAAATTTAAAGTATATTTTCACACAGATATATTTGAATATTTTATAGATAAGATGTTTGGGGATAATTAAACATTATGACTACTCAATACATTCCCACCCTAGGAAAGTGAACAAGGTGGCTGATTCTTTGAGTTAAAATAATCATACCTAGTTATCTATGATGGGGATCAAAAAATATTTAATATTTATGGATTTGAAAAGGATGGATCTTGAAATCATGAAGGAAGGGGATAAATATTATCACTCTCAAATGTGTGTTCAACCATCTATCCAAGTAAAGGTTAAAGAGGCACAAAAGGAAGATGTAGAGCTACAAAATTAGTTCAAAAATGATCCTGAGTTTAACATTGATTGTGATGTAATGATAATTTCAAGGAACTATGTTTGTATCCCATACATACTACATTAGAAGAAGGATTTGTTAGAGGAAGCTCATAGTTATTCATTTTCTAATCATCCTGAAAGTACAGAGATGTATAAAGATTGGAAAGAGTATTTATGGTGGTATGGTATGTAGAGAGATATTACAGAGTTTTCATTGTGGTTCTTGGTATGTCAGTAATTTAAGTCCAAGAGGAAAATTTATAAGGGGATATTAAAATGGTTACCCATAACAAAATAGAAATAGGAAAACATCACCATGGATATTGTCATCGCACTCTCCAAAACATCCAAAGGGTATAATTCTATATGGCCAGTTGTTGATCACCTTACAAAGTCATCAAAATTAATCACTATCAAATAATATTTCTATCTAGATAATATTTTATGGATATAATTTAAGGAATTTGTAAGGTTTCATGGAGTACCAAATTACATTGTATCTGATCAGGATCCGAGGTTTGCCTTAATGTTTTGGGAAAGTATTCAGCAAGCTCTTGATACAAAGTTGAGTTTTAGTACTGTGTATCATCCTCATAAATATGGGCAGTCTAAGAGAATAGTTAAAACTCTATAATATATTCTTTGATCTTTTTCTATATATTTCAAAGGTGGTAGGTATCAACATCTTACTGTAGTTGAGTTTTCTTACAACAATAGGGTTCACTCGAGCATTAAGATGGTTCCTTATGAAAAACTTTATAGAAAGAAGTGTATAAATTAAACATGCGAGTATTAAGTTAGATAAATAAATATACCGGGAACATAAATATTTTAATAAATGGTTGTGAAGGTTAGATATATTTAAAAATACATAATGGTGGTACAAATTAAATATAATGGTTATGCCGATAATCATCGATGTGATCTAGAATTTGATATTGGTGAGAAAGTGTTTCTTTAAATTTATACATGGAAAGTTTATAAGAATTTTAAATAAGGGAAAAATAATCCCTAGGTACACCAATCAATTTTAAATTCTTGATCATACCAGGACTATAGCTTATTTTTTCATGCTTCCACTGAACCTCTCTCAGGTTCACTATATGTTCCATGTATCACTCCCGAGGAAGTACATACCCGATCCATTCCATGTATGAAACTCTAAGGTCATACCATTAGAGTATAATATTTCATATGAGGAACCAAATTTGGAGATTCTGGAATATATAGATAAAGTTCTATGAAACATGACCACTCACTTGGTTAATTTTTTGTGGTGAAACCACTAGCTGGAGAAAGCTACGTGGCAGCTTGAGGGTATAATGAGGCATAAGTATCCTCATTTGTTTATACCAAGTGATGAAATTTTGGGTGAAAATTAATTTTAAGGGGGTATCATGTAACATCATTATATTTTATGAAATATATTTTTTCAAATAAATTTAATTTCTTAGATATCTTTTATTACACAGAACATTGATTTTTAATGAACTGTGATATAATATAAACATTATTATTTATACATGACCATTATAACATAGCTGTTAAATATTGTGGTATGAATAAAAATACCCATATTTTGAAAATTATTTATAATGTTTTTAGTTAAATAAAATATATTTATAAATAATATATAATTTTTTAGTGAAGTCTTTATATGCTTTAAAAATACTTTTTCGCAAAAAAATGATTTTTATTGATATTTATGAAAAAATAATATAATTACTTTTTTACAATTTTAGAAAGAATATTTGAAAAAATAAACTTCATTTTTGAAATCTACATGTCGAAATTATATTTTAGATAATTTCTGAGAATTTTCTACGAAGATTAATTTTTTGAGGAATAGTAAACAAATTCTGTTTTTTATTAAAAAATTTCTTTTTTTTAAAGTATTAACAAGATAAATTTTACTTTAATATAGTTTTAAAGGTGAAATTAATTAAATTATATATTTATTAATCCAATTTAGGTCTTCTGAATCAATTTTATATCAAATTTTTATTATAAAAAGTTCTCTGTACCTCAAAAAATTTTGTCTTTGGAAAACTAATTTTTTATCACATCTGCAAGATTAATTTCAATTTAAAATTTACCAATTATTTGAATAGAATTTGGAAATATATGTTACATATTTAGAATTATAATAATAATAATTATAAACTAATTTCAATTTAATTTTTGGTAAAAATGAATAGTAACAACAATAAAAATTAATTACCACGGTTAAGGTTCAAACGTGTTCACAAGGAGTTAAATTAAAATATAATGGTTAAAATGACCTAAAACTTTTAAAATTACAATTTATGGTCATATTGAGACCTTATATAATAAAATTCTTGATAATGATTCATTTCAGATTCTTTTAGTACATTTAAAATGTAGGTACACTTATCTATTTTCAAAAATTCCAAGTGGATCATTTCTCACGCTTTTAAATGGTAACCCCATATCCTCTCCTATTTACACTTCCAAAACCCTTTGATTCAGACCTTCCTTAAAAAACTACATTCCTTAATTCCATCACATAATCCTATAGGCATTATTTTGATTGTTAAACCATCTCAATAATGCTTTGGGTGTAAACCTAAAGGGGTTCTCCGAAGAAGAGTTATAGTCCTTAACTATACATTTTCATTTTTTTTCTTCCTATAACACCTTATAATATTATTTATCCACAATGATACAATAACATAAATATATAAAATATAATGTGATTTTATTATGTTAATTGATTTACCTATAATGATAGTTTTCACATATTTATATTAAAATTTTAATATAATTATACTTCTCTAATTATAATATCACATATAACTTCTTACTTCCTATCCCATGAAAATATGATAACGTCACTCGTTTGTACGACAAACTACCACCTCACAACTCTATGTGATTAGTTTTTCATTTTAACTATACATAGAAGGTAATAAGGATAAATTTAATCAATATATGTGATATATATGAAATAATAATGACACTTGAAAGGAGATATATTATTTACCTTTCTTTCTTTCTATCCATCAGGAAATTGGAAATATCATCCATGCATACGTACGACCTACCGTCTCCATGAACGACGTAATTTATTTTCTATGTATAACTTTTATGGATTACTATAAATACACATAAAATTAATATATATGATATATATATCACAGTTAAAATTCTTAATATTATGGAACAATTATCAATGTAAAAGGTCCAAAAATACCAAAACTAAAACATACATGGAAAATGAAACAGTTATTACCTAAAACACGGTTTTAATAAGGAAATTGTTAATAAATGGATAATAAAAAGTTTTAAGTAAACCATATATGGTATTATATATATGATAATGGTTATATATTATATTTATAATAAACTTAAATTTATTATACCGAAGGTTTCAACATGTACGTATGATGTTGAGACTAAAGGTAAGGGATTTTTGTGTTACTTTTATTTCCATGGGACACATTCCATATTCACCACTTGTTTATTTTGTGTGATATATATAATACCAAAGAATTAATTTTATTATAATTATAATGGAATTATGGGATATACATATCCATATAAGTTTCTTTATTTCATGGGGCTTTTGATACAAAAGTTACCAAACCGGTAAAGGTTTTCTGTCATAATCTCATTATTTATTGGAATTGTTTATGATTATGTTTTCAATGATGAAATTTTATGATAAATCTATCAAGAAACTCATTAATTTTATTATCTTATTTTTATGTCATTATAATACATGTTTTCATTTTAAATTCATCTTTTTATGTTATCAAGAGTTAAAAATAATAATTTTAAGGAAAACATGCTTTATTTCTCTCTTCAGTCAATAATCCTTTTTCTTACATTTCCTTATTTTATAAAAATATTTAATGAAATATTTTATAATTATCCAATTATTTTTAAATAAATTTTTACCCATGTTTTATTTTTTTAAAATTATTTAAAATTAATCTTCATGTAATTTTCAAAATAAGGTACTTTTTAATTTTTCTAAAAATGTAAAAGTAATAATAATTTTAACATGTACGACATGAATAGAATTTCCAACTATTATGGATGTTCAATGATCTAATTATTCCTTTAAAATTTTCCAATTTATTTTCAAATAAATTTTTTTCATTAATATTTGGGAATTTTTTTATTTTATTTTAAAGAATTGGTTTCAAAATGGAAAGCATATTTTCCTCAAAAATGTTTTAATGATATTTTTATGTGATTTCTTTTCATAAAAAAACAACCTTTGATATTTTTTTGAATTATTAGGGATATTGACCAATGATACCATCCTTATCTTATATCTATATGGTTAATGATTATAATTACAAGATGATTATGAATCTAATTTCTTTTCGATGGGTTATGTTATGATGAAATGAGTATGAAACACATTTTATTTATATGAGTTATGCTATGATGAAATGTTTATGAAACCCATTTATTTTCATGTGTCATGATATGAAAAATATTTTATGATATTTTTGAATTAAAATTTATGGATTATGTGATGATTGAGTCCAATGTCACCCACCAATCCATTGTGTAATGATAAATGTTTCATGAGACCAATGGTTACATGGTAGGTTATACCAAGTCGAAAAGGGGGTATATGAGAGGTTATACTGAACCAAAAGAGGGAACAAAGAAGGTTATCCCAAGCTTGAAAGAGGGTACATGGGAGGTTATCCAATGTCCAAAATAGGTACAGTGGTGGTTATCCCAAGCCTAACATATTATGAATGTATTTGTGGGTAGCATCGACATAAGATTTTATATGCCTATGTTTATGCCACCAATCAAGGTCTTATGCCAATGTTATTCTCTCTTGTATCATATTCTTTGATTCCATTATGATTCATGTCTTATGAAAATCCAATATTTATTCCATGACTCATATTTAAGATCTATGAAATTCATTTTATGGGTTTCAAATGTTATTATCAAGTTCTCATATAGTTATGCTCATGTTATGTTGATATCTCCCTTGTTTACCCCTAATAAGCATATGATAGCACCCTTATTTATGTTTACTTTCCCCAAAAGTAATTTTTTATGTATTATATGTATATTATGGGTGATAATTATTAATCTATAAGCGAGAGAAAATTTATAACTATTATGAATAAGCTAGTTGTGATTCCACATTTCCAAAGACACTAGACTTGAATGATTCAGGTGTGGATCGTTATGTTATGTATTGAATATTCATCAATTAAGATGTAATATTTATGTATTAAAAGTGTGGGTTTATATATATTCCAAAAATTTGTATAGTGAATACCCATTCCTATTTCCAATCAGTACTATTCACCTAGATATACCCATTCTTCATTGGTTGGGTACTTCCATATATCTAAACCACACTCCTTAATCATAAGATTAAAAGTTATGAAAGACATTCTTTTCTTATATGATCTATCTGGAACCAAAAATCATTTACATAATATGAATGTGATAGGTGGACCCATATTTATATTTCACTATAATGTGTATGGATAATGTTTTGTCTCATGAGATACCATGTATGGTTCATGTGAGGTTATCCTAAGAACACAATCTTATGATTAATTTTTTGTTATCCTTGACTCGTGATTATGATGTCACATTTTATGTTGTTTCCACATTATTACATCGCCTTCTTGTTATCCTGTTATATCATTCTTCGATTTTCATATTTATATATATAACCCATTTTATGTAACCTTTATACACTTCTTGACTCACATGTATTATTTTCATCATGTTATTATTTAACTATTCCCTTACTAGGATTTGTAGTTCACCCCTTTCTTATATATGTAACCGGGTTATCCCATGTTGTTTTAAAGGAGTGATTTAATTTTAAGATCGTGTCAAAGAGTTTCATATATTTTTTTTGTATTCATATTTAATTTAATGGTGTTATGTATATAATTACCCAAATAAACTAGGCCTTTTGATATTTTAAGATTATATTATGTGAGTCTTAATGTAATAAATCTTGAATTAATATGTATTATAGATATGGGTTGTTGCAGAAAGGTTAGAGCACATAAAAGAAGAGACATATGATCAACAAAGACAACCCACAAGAAACACAACCTAGGAAAAAGAAATAAAAAAACTCCTAACCACAAAGCACGCCCTATTATGCCTAGTGACTAGGATCAAATCCCATTGCTCACTCAATAATAACATGGGAACACACCAAACCAGTCCCACATCCCAAGGGTAAACAACTCCCTACTAATCACCCATAGTAAAACAGACCCAAATGCATTGTTATGAAGGGGGGGGGGGATGCATCACCACCCACCCTCAACGCTCCCTAGGGATCTTGAACGATCCCCTAGACAATGACGGTATGCCTAAACATGAACCAAACTACCATCATAAGATCCTCTATCAACATGAAAGGAACGTAACAAGAACTACTAAAATTCAATTATTCCTTGAATGAGGCCCTGTGCTACAACACTCTCACCAGACCACCCAAACGATAGGGCCCAACACTCTTGAAACATCAAAGATAAATTTACACATCATACAACCCATGGGAAAGTTATGCCTTTTCTAATTGGTACACAATAAAGGAATCCAGTTTCTTAGACACACTCAAGGGATTAATGAAATTTTTGACAGGAGAGAAGAAATTTCCTAAAACTGATCCTCTCTAGGACGAATAATGGGAGGGGAAGAACTGAGTACCCTACACTCTATGAGCCTCTCTATTCCTGAATAATCCATAGAAGTCAACTAGTACTATCATCAAGTTTTTTAATTTAAAAATAGCATGGGGGCCTATGCCCCACCACAATGAACTACACAGTTTAGGGGAATCTACCCTATATATACTAAATAACCACTTTCAACACAGAGCCAACATTGAATCCAAATTGGGGATCCCATTCCATGCTATAGGGTAAGATCAACTATTAAGAGTAACATCATATCTCAGGAAGGAATAAACCACAAATTTAAGGAGGGGATTCTAAGAACATCATATATAATTTCTAGAGGACCTATTGCCCACCAAATATAGAAAGACACATCGGATTAGATTCCTAGACAAAGGATCATTCAATAGTCAATATGGGGATACTTGACCCTATCTATGTCATCCCATATGAGGGGATCACACACCTGGATGAGGGTGATATGATACCTAACCCTTTATAGGTAAAACAATTAACCATGGATCATGACCATGGGCCTACATGGGGATACTACCTCTACCAATGACAGGATCAACTCACTCCTCAACCTAGTACATAGGTGAGGAAAGTATTTGAATCTAAATTTCATGCTTCCACCACTATACATGCATCTAATTTGATGGTACAATGAGAGGAACTACTGATAAAAATATGAAACACTACACCACCTCAAATAGATATATCTAAAGAAACAACATTGGAGATGAAAGATATCTACTGTTTGAATGAATTCTATCCACAATGGCAATATCGACTAATGAGTGATGTAAAAACTCTTTCATAATCTAAATCCAAGACAATTTTGCCAATATCAACTCTAGGGTTCATGCGAATAAGTAGGTACTCCTACATAGGTCATATCTAACATGGTCCCATCGAATTACTTCATTGTAAAAAATAGAACTTCTCACGCCTGGATGAACATCTAAATATACAACCCTCCATCCTCTAAGATACCCAAAATCTCTAAAACCTGACACAGGGTATAGATCTATGAAAACTCATGAGAGTTACGTTTTTTATGCCCCAATGCATGACATAAAATGTCTACAACCCTCATTCCCACCCTTCTTCAACATTTTCACTCTTTCATCATTTCCAAGTAATTAAGATCTATAACCAACCCCATAACATTTCACCAAAAACCTATAATAACATATTGGATTTAACCATATTGATCCTTGTAGAAATACAATTGAAATGGAATCCTTTTGTGTCCAAATATATCTTCAGTGAAAGAAGATACACAAACCTAGAAGAAAAGGGATGTACAGGGTGTGTACCAAGGGTACAAGATGTGTACACCCAAACACCCTACCTTGGGCTTATATTCTACCCCAAATCGGTGTGTACTTTCTTATCACATTGGGGGTCCAAAAAATAACATGATTTATGGGTTACATGGGAACCTAGTTGTGTACTTTGACCCAAACCATGTTGTTTTTCTTGATAAGGTGTGTACTTGTACATGCCATGTGCCACACATGGGTTTCTATACATGTACATGGATTGAACCTATGTTGTGTGTATTAGGGTACTAATCAATGTTTATATCTAGAATACATGCTATGCAGTACTCATCTCTAACATGGGATAGAAAAAAATAATGTGTTTTCTTGATACTACATGTCATGGGGTTGGAAATTTTAGTCTAGGAACATTGTGACCAACTCAATTCTACCCAAATCCCATCAAATTCAATTTAAGACCAAGTAAATATAAAAAGAATAGAAAAGATATATTATATAAAAAATGGTAGGAACAACAATCTAATTAAAATTTTGTGTAATTATAAATTAATATACCTGCCTCATAGTGGATCACCTAATCTTTATTATCTCACGTCACCACTTCCTGATTCATGATAAACATGAACAAATTCACATCTCTAAACTCTCTAGGATGATATATCCATGATACTATCTCCTAGATGATATCTGTTTATTATATTTCTCCTAGAAATTGGGAATGGGGAGAACACCTTGTGAATATGATGGTGGATAGATAAAGGCTAAGGGTCAATAAAAACATTATTTATTTTCAATAGAATCCCATTTAATGGGCCCAACCCTGGCCCATTACATGGAAAAATATTATGAATCACCTAGGAAATACCCCTATCCTAGTATTAATCATGACGTTAGAATTAAAATATAGATATTCTTTAGTAGATATCAAAATTCAAACCTAGGAAACATAATTAATATTTATTTAATAAACATTAAGTTCTCTAAATAATTTACCTAAAATGAAATCTCAACATTTTATACCCTTGGGTAAATTCCACATTCTAGAGTCATCAAAACCAAATAAAAATTTTCCAAGGTTTTTAAACAAGGTAAAATGATGGTTTTACCCTTTTTGAAGTCTTGAGGCTCCAAAAATCAAAATAACTCTAAGCCTTCCACATATGAAAACTTGAATAATTACATAATGGAACTAAGAAATCAAAATTTTTGAGAAAAAATTCTTAGATAGAGTAATATTAAACTAATATAATGAAAATAAATATGAAACAATTTAAAAATAATTAAATTCCAATAATATACTTTAAATATAGTTTTTTACTTTTCTTGGACACTCCTGAAATTCATAATATATCCAATAACTAATCATCACATTATATTGACTAATTGGGTGGTAATTATGGATAGGTAAACCCTAAAATCCTTTCACTTTATAATCCTCCATCCTATATTTAAATCATACTTGTATGATTTTCACATCCCTACTAGATCCATTAATCAATATTATTTTACATCTATACCATTTAGAATTTTATACCAAAGATGTATTTAGTTAAATTTGATTAATATTTTTTTTATAATTATGAATTTATAAATGAATAAGCTTCAAATAACCCATACTTAATCACAATATCTATATTAAACTTGGACATAAAAATTTCATTCATTGTGTCGGTTGAATGAGAACAAGTCACTATAATTGTAAATTTTTACCATAAAACCATTAAATACTTTTTTCATCCTTACCAATCATTTTATTATCCTCATTGTATTCAAAATTAAGTTTTGTATCCAAATTCCATACTAGATCCATTTGTGTACGACCTTAATTTCGATTTTTAAATCCATCTAGAAAAAAATACACATAAATATGCAATATAAAAAGTTTATATGAAATTTATATTACATAATATACATGTAACTTAAGTAGGAGATAAAATTTTATTAATATTAGATATTAGAAAGATAAATTAAAAAATTTCAGAAACTGAGGGGACTAGATTATTAGGATCCACCAACATAGAAAACATGATTATAGTAGTAGGAGGAGTAAACTATATATTAGAAGGTTATGAAATAAAAGATCAAACAATAAGGTTCTTTGATGTAGACACTTAGTGTGGCAGGTTATGCCATGTACCCCTCCTAGCATTTCCATTACTCCCTCACCCCCTCGATGGAATGCTCGAGACATTCCTAGTATCATAATCACAAAAAAGAAGTTCATATCTTTGATAAAGATCCATGATATAATGAATAATATGAAAAATAAAATTATAATCATAATAAATGTTTGATAAAATAAAATAATTATACTTACATTTGTAATCATAGGATTTAACCCTCCCTCACATATTCTACATTCAATTTTTTCAACTCTATGATTTCTTTATTCCTCATAATGAAACATAATATTTGAAAATATATTTAGTCACATAAATATAAATTAATAAATTGATAGGAAGGGTAAAGAATCATTGAAAAAATTAATAAATATAGAATTTTTACCATTAGGTTATTAAATTTTCCAACACAACTTTCGGTTCTCTACCAAGCCTTACAATCGTAGTATTTCCATCAATATAAGAAATATTTTAGTCAAAACCAATAGGTTAATTACATGATTAAGAAAATTAAAACCACAGATTAACAGTAAAAACAACTCAAAAATGATTTGAAACAGAAATCATATGGATTAATAAGAATTAGAAAAATACATAAAAGTTATAAAATATAAGAAAAATAAAAAACTGGTTACCATAAAAAATATTAAAATTATAATATTATTAAATATTGTATCAAATTTACCAAATTTTAATGATAAGGAATTAGTGAAGTGACTATTTATATGATATCTAATTCCGTTGAAGATAGATATTGGGGTGCATATTTTAGAGTTTTAGAGATGGAGACGTAGTTGGTTTTGTAGTGAGGATATAGGAGAGGTGATGGTATCAGTAGTTTAATCTATTGAGATGAATTTATACTAAATGGGTTTATAAGAGAGGATAACATATTTATGGTTTAGTGAAGGCAACATATGGTGCAAGAGAAGGATTTTCACTATGATGACTTTAGTGAGGTTTAGTATGGTGAGGACTCATTGAAGATAACATCTGTCATGTTGGATGGTAGTATAAAATTGAAAAATTACCAATGGTTTAGGGAGAGTGGAATAAGGAGATGGGGGAATAAAGTTTGTGATGGACCAAATGTTGGAAGTAAGGGGGGGTTTTAAGAAAAAAAATGAAAAAAATGATCAACTACCATGGTTTAAAAAACTATCTCTATAAATGTGTAGTCATAATTTGATTTTCTAGTTGGGATAATTTTATAAAATGTGAATATATAATCCTCAAGAACATTATGAAACTTGAAATAAAGGAATAAAAATTAAAAACTAACCACAACCTAAGAGGAATTGAGTCACAATGTGTCACCTTCAACGATGAAAACCCAAACAGTAAAGGAATTATTCTTATAGATCCTTGAAAACCCAAAACCTAGCTTAGAACTAACCTAAATCCAAAAATCACCATCCATGGTGATTAGGGTTCATAGTCGAAGGAAAACACTATCGAAAATATAATAGAAAAGAGGGGAGAAGAAATATATTGATGAATAGGGAGAAATACATTAAAATCACTTGAAATCTAGAAAAATTAATCCAAAATTAAAGGGGAAGTAAGGAGGAGATATCCCTATGGATACAAGGATATCAACCATAAGAAATGGGAGGGAAGGAGTAAAAAATTAGGTTAAAATGATATGGGTAAAGAGGTAATTTCACTTCAAAAAATTAGGTAAATCCATTCCATGACACGACCATATGGATGCGACATGGTGTGCCTCCCTAGGCCCCATAGTGGAATGGTCCTTCATGATATGGCATTGAGGTATCCAAAATAATAGGGATAGGGATTCCAATCCTCTAGGCTAATATGGTGAAACCTAGTACACAAGGGAATATATTCCACCTCTATACAGCCTCCGTGGCATATCTTACAACCCGCGCCATAGATCACCCTGATCGGGCTGACCTATGGACCCCGACGTTATACACTACAGTGTGACCTGCCAGAACTATAGTTTGGACTACTATATCACAAGACTATAACTTTTGGGACCTCTGAAGATACCTTATAAATATAAGAAACACTTGAAAAACTAAAAATAATATAAAACCATTTAATAAATAAAGAAACAGTGACAGATGGGTGTCAAAAGTCTCCCCACCACATCATTTTCTTCCATTAGAAAATATTTTATAAAAAATATAAGGTAAATAAACATTAAAACCATCCCACCCCAACATAATATGTTGGTGGGATTAGGATTAAATAAGGAAGGTTTAGTGAAAATTCATCACAAAAAACCCACAAATATCTTCAAATTAATGAAACCTAAAATCCTCAAGCATCACAAAAATTACCCAAGAATAAAACAAAACCATCTAAGATTTGTCCTTACTTGACTGAGAAGAAATAATCAACTCCCACCACACTTGTATCAATCCAATAAGAAAAATTAAATTAACTCTCACACTTGAAGCCTTAGGAGTCTCAAGAAAATTGAATACTCCCTCAATCCATTATAGAAAATCCACTTGTTTAGCTGAATCACGATCCTCACCAAAAGAGGGAAGATAATGATTAAAAAATTATAAGAAAGGGTCCACGAGAAAAGGACATTCTGGGTCTACCACTCTATCCAAAGTTTGTGTAGAATCTAGAACTGAATGGATCTTCTCTAAGAAATATGGGGATTCACCCAAAGGATTATCCTCTAAAACAAGAATTCTAAATTATTTCTTGACCTCTCTATGAGGAAAACTCTAAATAAAACTATACATGAACATAATCAATTCACACAACATAATTTAAAGAAAATGGTCCCATTTCCAACTAATTTAAAAATAAAAAAACCCATTCCATTTAAAAACATATTAGTCACATGATATAAAAAATTTATTTTTTCAAAATACATTACTTTCAATAAAGAGTATAAAAACCATTTATCAATAAATATAATTTAAATAAAAAAACCCTTCATTTTTTAAACTAACCCACCATGGTAAAATTACCATTCCATTTAAAATTCAACGAAATGATTTTATAAATTTATTATAATTAAAAATCATTAAAAAAACCAATGGATCCCTTTTTTTTATCATTTATATAAAAGAACACTTTGATTTTAAAATATTTTCCAAATTCCATATTTAAATAAGCTTCCTTTTCAAATATCTCAAGTGATGTAAGGAATTTATTTTTCAACAAATCCACAAAAATTGATTTTTAAATCGTCATTCTATGAAATTCCAATTTTCACCCAAAAAAACCTTTGAAACATCAGAAATAAACAATTAATACCATTACACACAAAAAATAACTTCACCAATATGAACATGATTCCAAAACCTTTTAAATTCAAATCCAACAAGTGGGGAAAAACTTTTGGAGTAATCTAGTACGAACAATGGTTGAAATGAAAATGTTGAGAAGGGTGAAAATATGTGAATGGTTTGGTAGGTCATGTGGCAACCGTGAAATAGGCTATGTGAATTCCTCATACCGACCTAAATAGGCTTCTCATGGTTTATCAGACTGTGAAAACCAACTATAAAGATTCATTTCTTCTTCCATTTTCATCCCAAAAAATAATGGAACCCCTAAAATCCCTTACATAATCATTAGGGATCCAAATATAATATTCACATATCAAAATATGACAAAACCAACAAATTATGAATTCAAACTCTATGACATAGGTCCCAACTACCCATGGTAACTCGAGGTTACAAATGAGAAAGAACCAGCTAGGATCTATTCTCACCTACTTATGTGTCCCAAAGTCATTATCTCTATACTATTGGACTCTCCAAATAACAAGAGATCTTTTCAAGAACCCATGCATTCTAAAACCTAGGGTCTAATACCATTTTTCCATGATTCGGCTTGGGTCAACCTACTAGGTTACCAGACCTAACCCACGATAAGGATCAAAGGGAATTACTAATCATATACACATAAATGAAGGATAAAAATTATTCATATCCAATAAATGTGATTTAGATCATTTATACCAACATAAAACATCATTCAAAAATATATATATAATAGGATACCATAAATGGAAACCAATACCAAATAAATAATAGGCTATCTTGGTCGATAAATCAACAATCCAAAATAATCAAAACTTGAACCAAACCACCAGAACACCTCCATGAAACCAACAATTTACCACCACATCCTAACTAACCCATAGATGGAAAAAAAGAGTGACAAAAAAGCTAAAAAACCTTGAACCACTATAAAACATGAGAGCTACACACCAATGTATTTATATAGGGTGTGTGATAACATTCCTAGTAGGATCTCACTAATAAGTATATGTGATTATTTTAGATAAAAAATTAATCAATTCTAGTTTTAAATATAATTGAAAATAAGGTTTTGAATTTAAATGGTGTAAAGGAAACCAAACACAAATCAATTGTCTAAGAAGAATAAATTAACTTTTAAAACATTTGATTTGATGACCTTAAAAATATTTAAGAACCAAATAAGTCATCTTTTTCCTCATTTAAATACACTTTTAAAAACCCTTTTCGTAAAAATGAACATTTTTTTTATTTTTTTTTCCAAAACCACATTTAAAACCATTTTAGAAAACAAAAATTACTATAAAGTAAAAAAGGTAAATCAAACAGGAACCAACATGTTAAGAAATATTACAAGAGAAAAAAATATAATAAAAGTAGTTCCCTATGATAAAAAATCACAAGGGGATACAAATAAACTAGGGAAATACATTATTTAGAATCACACATAGAGGAATGAGTGTTATGGGATACACCGTAGGTTCTATTTTTAGAAAATCCTAACGATAATCTAATAACACAAGGATAACTATAAACATATGTTGCATCCAAAATATTCCATATCCACCTAACTATCCCACACCAACAGTATCTGAATAGAACCTCTCTACTATCCCTGGCCTATCACTCAACTAGGGAACATGATAAGCATGTATACCAAACAGTGTAGTATGAATCAAGATCTATCACTTATTTACATGGGTTATCATGACCAAAAAAATTTGGAGGTGAGAAAACAATCAATTGAAAGATATTAAAAGTATAAATAGTAAACCTCATCTCACCTCTAAGGCCCTTTCACAAAACAACCCTTTTCACATCATATAATCATCACATAATCAATAAAACCCCCCTAAATTTGAAATAAAAGCATAAAGGGAAATATATAGGGTCTCATAAGAATCAAGAAATTTGTTTTATATAGTGAACCTTTAAGGAAAACTCAAATTATAATCTTAGTCCTTTTTGTTTCTTTAAAATATCAACATTTATAAAAACCTTCTGAAAATATTTAGAAACACCCCCATTTTAAGATCATACTTTAAAATATGAAATATTTTTTTTAGAAATAAAAATGGGCATAATACTTATAGTTTTTCTCAAACCATTTGATAGTGGCTCGTAATCATTTCTACAAATTATAAGAATGTGAATACATTTAGTTTCTAAAAAACACCTGAATTTCCTAATAAAAACCATTAATTACAAGAATAAAATTCAAGAAAAAAGTTATTAAACCATCATAAATGTTATACATGGATATAATTTCCTAAAAAATGGAATTTATAAACCATAATCACGTCATAATTTTAAAATAAAGGAATAAAATAGACACACTTACCTCAATACAAGAGGAATCGATTCACAATGTGTCACATTCCATGATGAAGACCTAAACAAGAAAAAAATCACCCTCTATAGACCCTTGATAAACAAAAAAAATAGGTTTTAACCAACTTAAATCTCTAAATAACATCTCATAATGATTATGGATCTTGGAGGAGGTAAAAATTTAGGAAAAATAGATGTGGGAAGAGGAGAGAAGATAAGTATGAAAAATTGGGAGAAATACCTTGAAAATCACTTCAAATCCAGATAAATGTATCTAAAATAAAGGGGGGGGGGGTAGGATAATCTCTAAATAGGGATAAAAAAGAGTTATCTTCCTTAAATTTTAAAGAATATATGAGAAAACTGGTTAGAATAATTGAGTGAAAATAGGTAACTTCACTTAAAAAAAGACTAGACACAATCCATGGAGCAGACTTGCATCTACTGTGTAGTTCAACTCCCTATGAACCCTAGTGGTGTGGTCCTCCGATCCACTATGTGGAGTCCTTCACTAGACACACTCCATGGCATATCCCTATGCCTGTGAGGTGGATCACTCATATAGAGTAGACCCAAGGAAATTTTAGTCAACTACTACAAGATAACCTCCCAAGGATACAATGCAACTTACTGCATCATAGGCCTATAGTTCTCGAGGAACTACCAAGACACCTGAAAAACAAATAAAAACTATATAAAAATTTAAAATAATCCAAATTATTTAATAAATAATGAAATAGTGACACATTGGTGTTATAGATAACTACCAATGAGTTTATATTCGAGGATGTTTTGGTGTTGGGAATTGGGATACCTAGATTAGGTTTTTGATCCTCCTACCACTTGAGATAAAAATGAATACTTACATTGATTTTAAGGTATTTATAATTATATAATTTTGGAGTTAAGGATTTAAATAATTTCTCTGTTCATTATTTTAGACATTTCTATGTTTCATTTTATTTCCTCTATGTCTTAAATACTTTTTTCAGAAGTTATTGAAATTATAAAAGATTAAATTTATTTTGAATTTAAACTTTAATACTATTATTTATTAGTTTATCAAAAGATAGTATTTTTTATTGTTTTAAAATTAAATTGGTTGAAAAAGTTATAATTAGTTTATAAACTACAATTTATACTCTTCTTTTGGTTTACCTACTTATATATCTGGGAAAACATTTGGTATCATAACATATATTTGTGTTTGAGAATAAGTATAGTCTTATTCTTTTCACTTCTTTTAATATTTCATAATTTTGTATTTTATTTCCTTACTTAACTATTTTTTATAAAAAATATCTTCTTTTATTTTCAATATGGTAGGTTTTATGCATGATGCAAGCTTTGAAAATATCAATCCAAATAGAAATAAATTTTTTTATGGGAATGACTATGATAATTAGAGAGATAAAATTGAATCATTTTTTATTAATTAATGTTTGTAGAATTTTATAATGATTACCAAAAGTTATAATATTCTGATCAAATAAGTCTCAACTTTCACTAGATATTAAATAGATAGATTTAAACTAAATTTCAAAGTAAGAATTATCCTTTTTGTTCAATTAAACAGAGAATGTATAGTTATGTTTCTTTGTGTCAAAAAACTAATGGTATATCGATAAGGTCAAAAGTGAAATTTTTAGAAATTAACATGTTCTTGAAACTAATCAATCAATTCATAGAGGTGACTATCAATATTTTTAATTTCTACTTATAGATAATGTTTCCTAGATAAATCATATTCTGATGATGATTGTTAATAATTCACAGCCACTTGATGAGAAAGAACTATGAGAGGATCAACTTATTGATAAGTTTATTAGTATACTTTTGAAGAATGTGAATCTAGGAGAAAAATATAGATAATAAAAAACATATTAGAAAGCTAAAACTTGATGGTCTTATAAAAAACCTTATGCAGTATGAGATAAGATTAAAAGGTGATGCTGTAAAAGAAAAGAAAAAGAATGGCGTTCCTTCACATCAAATTTTAAAGAACTAAATTCCAATATAAAGACTTTGAGAAGTAATACTAAAATATATTTGGATGATAGTTGTTATGAAATGAAATAAGGTGAGTTATCTCATATAGAAGGGATTTTTTTGAAGTGTTAATTTTAAGAGATATTATTGGAAAGATAAAAGAGAATAAAGAGACAATAAAGACTCATCAAAAATATATACTATGAGTATAGAAATCTAGGACATATACGAACTGACTATATTAATATGAAGATAATAGAGATATAATATTTAATTAAATATTCTAATATAAAATATATGAAAATTTTAAAGGCACTAGAAACTTGGAGTTCTTATGGCAGTGATACTATTTTCTCTAGTTCTTCATAAGTGTTGGTCGGAGTGGATACTCAAGAGGGGGGTGAATTGAGTTCCAATTGAAATTTCTGTTAAAATATTGTCTATTTAAAATCCACCAATTTATAAAACAAGTTAAACTGTAGTGAATTTATACAGATTGTAGATGTTTACTTAGCTTCTCAAAGATTGATTAAGTCTCAGTTAATTTAACCACAAGATTAAACTAACTTTTGAAACTAACCTACTGATTTACAATAAGTATAAACACTTGCTAATTTAACTATCAAAGTAGATTTAAAAATAGTTTTGTATGTCAAAGTAACAACAATGGAATATAAAATATATATGTAGTATACTTTAAAATTAAACTAAAGATGCACAACAGATATAATAAGAGGTTTAGTCTCAAGGTGAGACTTAGTCTATCAAATTTATATAAATTTGATCCACACCCTAGATCGGGGTTAACAATAGTTTACAAAACTGTCTAGGCCACACAGGGACCTCTACCACAGTTCTTCGTGGGAAACAAAACAAAGACCAGGCCACACAAGGACCTCTTCCACAGTTGATGTGGGTAAAAAAGAGTTAAGAGTTATGGAGTGAGGATTTTGATATCCTCTAGTTCAGTGCAGGAGAAAATATGTGGGTTTAAGATATACAGAGTACACCACACTGCTCGAAAGTAAATAAATAAACCACTTAGAGAGAACATATAATAGTTTAGAAATCTCTAGTGATTAGCAATGCTGTTCTAGACTCGTTGGATTCAGCAGGAATGCTTCTGAGTCCTTCTCTGTTTTTTCTATTGAAAAATAGAGTGTCGTAGTTCAGATTGTGTTCTACAAGAGTGAAAATGATCTCTTGATTCGTCGTGTGTTCTTCAGTGGTGTTCGATTTCACTCATGAGAGTTCTTTGAAAGTCTTGCAATCTCTTTCTTTCTATAGATTGTTCTTCTTGTCAATCACAGTGCTCTCGGGTGCATGTAAGTTCTTCTTGTTGTATCGTCACACTTTCGCACATGTACTGCATTTCAATCTTCCTCATATTCCATGAGTTCTGGCAGTTGGAATGATTCCCTTTTCATAGGTACAAGATACGGTTTCCTGAAATTCCAACAACTATAATTAAATAGCATTAATTGCATTAAAAACATCAAATATGATTATTAGTATTATTTAAATAATATTGACAAAAAGTTAATAAATGGTGTCATAGTGATTATGTAAACGATGTCTTCTTCACGGTATGGTCTTCACGGTATGTGGTTCATGGTATCTCCATGTCACAGAGTCTAGCTCATGGTGTCTCAGTCACAGTGTGTCCTTCACGGTGTCTGGGTCACGGTGTGTCCTTCACAGTGTCTGGGTCACGGTGTCTGGGTCACGATGTGTCTGGGTCTTGTACACAGTCTGTCTTACTGTGTCAAACATCACGGTGTCTCTATACTTAGACAAATATCTGTTTTTAGATTTAGATAGTAATATATAGAATATGGATTAAGCTTAATCATTAGAGAGTAAGAGAACTTGAATCATAAAGGCTTGATAATATAAGTGAGATTAGTGATCATGCATAAGACTTGTAAATACTAAAGAGATTAATTAACAGTAATAGGATTTGTGATCACTAAAACATGATTAATACATGAGGAGTCCAACAATCTCCCCCTTTTTGATGATCACAAATCATATATTGTCAAAATATAAATGAAATGTAACATTAAAGAAACTAGCATATTAGAATAGAAAAAATTAGAGAATAATATATTCGATAATAACATATCTCATTATAGTACTAACACTTGTAGTTTTTTCTCACCCTTTTGGGATTATCAAAAAGTAGAGAGAAATGAAGGGAAACACTGCATTTTTAATTGAAAAGGGTTCAGAATATAACATACAATAGAAATACAAATAGTAAACAACAAATGAAATCCCATCAAAAAAGAAAACAGTCCCTGGACTCTTCAGGGATTCACCTTTTCATTGCATTTATCAACAGAAGGAGTTGGTGACGATGTAGAATAAGGCATAGATGTGGTAGATAAAGAGGTTAAGGGTAGACCTTCAAAAACAGATGGAGCCAAAGTAGGATTAGTAGAAGATCTAGGCTGTGTTTGGTCAAGAATGACTGGCTGGATATGAGAAAGAGCTTGACTGACTGACATGGCAGTTGAGGCTAAGGCAGGTAGACCAGGTCTAAGGGGTGCAGCAGCTGGAGCAACTATAGCAGTACTCTGCACATGAAGATATGGCTTCAAAAGATTGATAAAATCAATAATGATTTCACAACCATATTTCATAGTTTTTTCAAAATCGTCCTTATTCCCTATGAATTTGTCCAAAAATCTGGTGAACTCTCTAAGCTTCTGAACTTGAGCTTTAAAATCATGAGTTACTGGAGGGATTCTCAAATTCTCCACAAGATATCTAAAGTGATCTGTCATATCATTTTTGGAGAAAATCTGGGTGAGATAAAAATCTATTTTCTTGGTGATCTCCTATTGAGCATCATTGGCTATCTTAGAATGAATTCTAACCAAATCTAATGCTCGATCACTATTCTTAACCACTTATGACAAAGAAGAAAAATCCAAGCCACTGAAGGCATTCTGAAATTCTTCCTTGATTATGGATCTCAGTAGAGAATCATCCAAAGAAGGTGTGGATGTCTGACCAGAAGTAGGAGAAGCCTTGACAACTTTGGTTAGAACTTTGAGCTGTTTCATAACTTTTTGCAAGCATCCAGTGTATTCATCTGTGAGATTATTCAAATTTTCCACAAGATCCCTCATGCATTCCAACATATTTGTGTGTCTTTTTCCAATCTTCTCATCAAAAGACAGTAGATATGGATGAACTTGAGACACAATTTCCATAGCAAGGGTGGAATCAGTTGGCTCAGGAGAAGCAGCAACAGGTGCATGGGAAGAAATAGGAGCAGGCTCTGATCTCAAAGACAATTCATTCTGCATGTTTGCTACCACACTTTTCAGGTTTGCAACATCAGCACTCAACAGTTTATTTTCTACTTTGACTTCTTGAATTTCTTGGATCATCCTTGGTTGAATATGCAATATAATATTTTCCAAGATAATTGATGCATCTTCTTGACTCAGTTGAGTTACTGGACGATGTTGAGTGGATACAATTTTCTCAACTACAGCTAACAAAGTCTCTCCAAAAACTTTCAGATCATCTTTAGTTACAAATGAGTGATTCTCGTGTAAGGGTGCATGTAAAGGTAGTGGAGCAGGTTCTGGTTGCGGTTCAGAGTCATCTTCAGACTCAGATTCTGATTCAGATTGAGAATAAGGCTCTGGTTCTGGTTGACCTACATACTTTAGTTGAAACACAGAAGAGAGATCCTTCCAGTTGTAGTCACTTACTGTGACTCATTCACATCATAAAAACTTGGGAAAACATATTGGGTGTACATAGAGTATGAGACAGTAGGTTGAGAAGGTTCAACAGATCCAGCTTCTATAATCTCATGTTATTGAGGTTCCTACTCAAATTGTGCTTCCATTTTAGAGACTATAGGCTCAGCAACATGGTCAAGATCCACAAGATCATCTCTAATCTCTTTATAAAACTCTTGCCTTTCCAGCTGAAATGCAATTTCCATCATCTCTTTAGCAGAGAGAATTATCTCAGGAACCGATTGTTCCACTGTTTGTGCTTCCAGATTGAATTCTTTCTCAATAGGGAGATTCTCTTCAACAAGATCTATCTCTATGGTTTCTTGCTTCTCTAAATCATGGAAAATCAATTTTCTTACAGCTGTAGGATGAGTTTCTGGATTGACATCCTCACTAGAAATGGAAGCTTCCTCTTCTCTCAAACCATCAGCAACTTCCTCTCCTTGAGGTATTTCAGCAGGGATAACAGTAGGGACATCAGTCCTTTATTTTTCAACAGGAGCTGTTTCCATTGGAGATATTCCATCTTCTTCTCTAGGTGATACTTCATTTGTCACTTCTTCTTCTTCTTCTTCTTCTGAATGCTCAGCCACTTCATCTGGTTCCAAACCAGGATCATCTAGGTTCTTAGGCCTTCTTGGATAGTCAACAGGATTAAACTTTTTATAGAGTTGATCATTATCCTCAACCCACTTCTTCTTCCAGGGGTTCCAGCTAATCTTCATCCTTTTGATGATAGGCTTGGATAAGCATAAATCAAAGTCATCTAACTTTTCTTCATTCGGTCTAACCATTAATTTTGCAACAAGCATGGCTGAAATCATCCTTGAGTAAAAGAAGGAGGTGGATTTGGAAGTGACTTTAATAAGCTCACATATATGGTTAATGACATACTTACAAAGATTGATCTTATGGCCATTATTCAACAGGTGAATCAGGAACACATCCTGATACTTCATTCTAGAAAAATCCCCTTTTCTTGGACTGATCAAATTCTGAACAAATTTGAATAGTAGTATAGTTTGTCCATCTAGCTCTGCAGCAATATCCCTTCACTTGGTTCCATTACTAGTTAGAATTGCCAAGGAATTTTCTAGATCGAAGATATCAGATGGTGGAGGAGGGTCTCTCTGGTAGTCATCTCTCACTCCTTCATGAGGAATCCATAGGCATGCAGCCCATAGCCTCGAAGAGAAAGAAATTTTTTGTCCATTTATCCAGCTTTTCACCATAAATCTTTCTCCAAACGTAAAGGAAAACTTCACATACTGATATAATTGAGATACTAGCCTCGGGTAAATCGGTCTATTTTGTTTAGAGAACCATTCAAGCCATCCTTGTTCTCTTAAAACTTTCAATACTAACGACTTCCTAGACAGCAGCCACTCAGGGCAAATCTCTTTTTCAGGTACAACAGTACGACTTACCAAGTTTGGGTTTAGAGGTCCTTCGGGAGCTATTTTTGGTATCTTCTTCTGTTTCTTAGAGCGGTGCTTCTCAGACAAGGGTGAAGATGGATGCTTCATCCTTGGAATCCACTGAAGGTTTGGGCAAGTGGGAAGAGAATGTTTTCAAGAATGAGAAGGTTCAGGAGATAGTTCGGGTAAGGAATCGAATGAAACCCCTAAGTTTTATCATTTGGGAATGTCAAACGTCATAAAAACAAAAACGTGGGACATCAAATAGCGGTGAAATAAAAATTACCGCTATACGAGTTAAAATAAGAGTATAAATAATCTTCATGGTGAGACCGTGAGTAGGCATTATGGTGTGATGAAAAACCAGTCATCACGGTGAGACAGTTGGTGGTCGTCACGGTGAGATAGTAACCATTCTGTGCAGTCACGGTGAGACCATATGCATGAAACAGTAACTATAAAACAGTGAGTATGAAACCGTAAAGTAAAATACAGTAATGTATTAAACATTAAGATCATCAAGATATCTATTTTTGATTAATCATACCAAGATCATGTATGATATAGTCTAATCTTTCAGAATTTAATGGTTTAGTGAATATATCAGCAAGTTGATATTCAGTACCAATGAATTCCAATGTGATATCACCTTTTTGATAATGATCCCTCAAAAAGTGATGTCTTACATCAATATGTTTTGTCCTAGAATGAGAAAAATGATTCTTAGAAATATTAATAGCACTTCTGTTGTCACAATTTATTGGGACATGTCTGAATTGATATCCAAATTCTAGTAATGTGTGTTTCATCCACAAAATTTGTGCACAACAACTGCCCACAGCTATGTATTCAGATTCTACAGTAGATAATACAATAGAATTTTGTTTCTTACTACACCATGACACTAGTGACTTGCCTAAAAGATGACATGTTCCAGAGGTGCTTTTTCTATCTAACTTACATCCAGCAAAATCAGCATCAGAATAACTAACTTATTCAAATGATTGTCCTTTGGGATAGAACAATCCTAAATTGAGAGTATGCTTGAGGTATTTGAAAATTCTCTTTACAACATTTAAATGTGACTCTTTAGGGTTTTCTTGAAAATGAGCACACATACACACACTAAACATAATATCAGGATGACTAGCAGTATGGTAGAGTATACATCCAATCATTCCTCTATAAGTGGTTTGATCAACAAATTTACCATCTTCATCAAGATCCAACTTACAGGTGGTACTCATGGGAGTGTCACTACTTTTTATGCTATCCAATCCAAAACGTTTTAAAATATCTCTAGTATATTTACTTTGAGTTAAAATAATTCCATCATTATTTTGAAAGATTTGAAATCCAAGGAAAAATTTTAGTTCACTAATTAAACTCATTTCAAATTCATTTTGCATCATTTTAGAAAAATCAGTACATAATGTAGTTTTTGAAGATCCAAAAATAATATCATCTACATAAATTTGTACAACTAAAACATCATTATAAATTTGTTTTATAAAAAGAGTATGATCAGCTATACCTTTTGTAAAACCTTTGGAAATTAGAAAAGTACTTAATCTATCATACCAAGATCTTGGAGATTGCTTTAAACCATATAAATCTTTTGATAATTTGAAAATATGATTTGGAAAATGACGGTTTGAAAATCTAGGTGTTTGTTCAAAAAAAACATCCTCAGCAATATATCCATTTAAGAATTCACTCTTGACATCCATTTGATATAGATTGAAATTTAGATGTGCAGCATAAGTAAGTAAAATCCTAATAGATTCTAATCTAGATACTGGAGAAAAAGTCTCCTCATAGTCAATTCCTTCTTCTTGACTATAGCCTTATTCAACTAGCCTATCTTTGTTTCTAAATATGTTTCCAGATTCATTTACTTTATTTCTAAACACCCATTTAGTGCCTATGGTGAAAGTGTCCTTAGGTCTTTAAACAAGATTCCGAACTTTATTTCATTGAAATTGATTGAGTTCTTCTTGCATGGAAATCACCCAAAATTCATCATTAATAGCATCATCAATGTTTTTAGGTTCAAGCTATGACAAGAAGGATTGATGTTCAACCTGATTTCTAAGAGAAGCTTTAGTCTATGTACCTATATCAAAATTTCCTACAACAACATCTAAAGGATGATTCTTTAGAATCCTATTTGATCTAGTAAAGGTAGGACTAGAAATTTCAGTTTCTTCTCTAGGTTTGGGTTCATTAGGAGAAGATTCTGGAATAAGTCCAGAACTGGTTGTCTTTATAGCAGGTTCTTTAGATTTGTCATTAAGGTCCAGAACACTCAAATCTTCTTCAAGATTTCCAAGAGAGATTTTAAGCTCACGTGGATCAGTTTCATCAAACATGATGTGAACAGATTCTTCCACACACTTGGTTCTTTTATTGAAAACTCTATAGGCTTTGTTGGTTAATGAATATCCTAAAAATATTCCTTCATCACTCTTAGAATCAAACTTATCAAGATTATCTTTTGTATTGAGAATAAATAATTTACAGCCAAAGACTCTAAAGTAACTAACTTTGGGTTTTCTATTGTTCCAAAGTTCATAAGGAGTCTTCTTAAGAATAGTTCTAACTAAGACTCTATTAATAATATAACAAGATGTATTCACAGCTTCAACCCAAAAGTAAATAGGCAGGTCATACTCTTTAAGCATAGTTCTTTCTATTTCTTGAAGGGTTCTATTTCTTCTTTCTACTATAGCATTTTGCTGAGGTGTCCTAGGAGAAGAAAAGTTATGACTATAGCCATTGTGTGAGAAATAGGATTCAAATTCATTATTTTCAAACTCACGGCCATGATCACTCCTTAGAGTTTTAATCTTAAGTCCACTAATATTTTCTACAGACTTGGAGTGTTTAACAAAATGAGAACAAGCTTCACTTTTGTGAGCTAAGAAGTATACCCAAGTATATCTAGAAAAGTCATCTATTAAGACATAGAAATAGTGCTTCCCATTTAAGCTAGAAATTCTAGATGGTCCAAACAGATCCATGTGAACCAACTCGAGAGGTTGAAAATTTGAGACTTCATTCTTTGGTTTAAAAGAGATTTTGTGTTGCTTTCCCTTTTGACAGGGATTACAAACTTGGTCATTTGGAAACTCAAGTTTGGATAAGTCTCTAACTAAGTTTTTCCTATTTAGTTTCCTAAGTTAGTGTATATTTCAGTTTCATAATATTCTATGCCATAACCAGGATTCTTTATTAAAATCATTTAAATAGGTAACATTTTGCTTAGCTAAGGAATTTAAATCAACAACAAAAACATTTTCACTCCTCAAATCAGAGAATACTAAAACATTTTTAGAATTAAAAACATTACAAGAATCATTTTCAAACTTGAAATTAAAACAATCATCACATAATTGAGAAATACTTAAGAGATTATATTTTAGTCCATCAACAAATAAAAATTTGGAAATTAAAACTGAATCAGTGTTACCAATTTGGCCTAGGCCGATGATTTTTCTTTTAGAATTATCACCAAAGGTGACATAGACTCCATCAAACTTTATTAAACTCTTGAAGCAAGAGTAATCCCCAGAAATATGTCTTGAACATCCACTGTCCAAATACCATGTCTTCTTGTGGGAACTCTTCAAGCAGGTTTCCTACAAAACAGTTTTAGATAGTATATGATTTTGGTACCCAGATCTTCTTGGGTCCAGACAGGTTAGCAATAAATGATTTTGGTACCCAAATTTTTCTTATGGGTCTCATATAATTTACAGAATCAAAAGATTTTGAGAGATAAACTCTATTTTATTGATAACTATGTGAATAACTAATTGAAGTATATGAATGTCCAGAACTAGAACTAGTAGTATTCTATCCAGATTTAGGAATAAATATATTCTTAATAAGATGTCTCTATCCAAGTTTGTAGCCTATTCTAGTAGTGTATTTAAGTGCCACTTTCTTTCCTAGAATTTGAGTTAGTGTATCCTTTCCATTTGTGAACTTCTCTAAGTCTTTTCTAAGTTTTTCATTAGAAATTTTCAGTTCAGTTTTCTCTTTTAATAGTTGAGCATTTTTCTCTTTTTCAATAGTAAGTTCAGTTTTAATAGTTTTAGTGAGAGAATATTGTTTCTTCAATGATTTGTATTTATCCTTATGTTCATTTCATGTCTCTTCCAGTATATTACAATATTCAGACAATTAATCTTTAGTCATGTCTTCAGAATCAGAATCAGATTCTGCATCATCTCCAGAATAATAAGAATTTAAAGCAGGAGTATCTAAGGTTACCTCAGATGTGTTAGTCATAAAACACATGTTGGCATGATTTCTTTCAGAATCAGTAGCTTCTGATTCACTTGAGCTGTTTTCTGAAGCACTCCATGTTGATTTCATTTCTTTCTTGTATTTATTGTCCTTATAATCGTGTTTCTTTTTGAACTTCATTTTTGGATAGTCTGCTTTTATATGTCCTTTTCTTTTGCACTCGTAGCAAACAACTTCATCACTTTTATCTGGATTTTTCCATTCCTCCTTCCAATTTCTTTTATTGTCATACTTTCCCTTGTAAATTGTTTTTCTGAAAAATTTCTTCTTCCTATAAAATTTCTTGAATCTTCTGGCTATCTGAGCCATTTCAACATCACTGTCAGAGTCTGAGATTTCACTTGTTGAACTGTTAGTTTGTATTTGAGCTTTTTCTTTGTCCATGTTCTTTGAAGCAGTAGTCTTGAAAGCCACTGATTTCCTTTTTGGTTCATCCTCTTTTTATTTATTTACCCTAAGTTCTTCCTCATACATCATTAGTTTTCCAATAAGTTCTTTGACAGGTAGAGCAGCAATGTCACATGATTCTCTGATTGAAACAGATGTGACTCTCCATCAGTCTGGTAGAAACCTCAATATCCTCATAATTTGTTCCTTTGCTGGAACAACCTTTCCGAGTGAATTCATTTTATTGACTATCTCATTGAACCTGAGATACATATCAGAAATGGTTTCATCAGTCTTAATTTTAAAATTATCATATTTAATAGTATAAGTATTTAATCTCATTTCTTTATCATTAGTTGTTACCTCATTAGAAACACCCAAAGTATCCCAAATTTCAAAAGCAGTTTTACAGGCAGAAATTATGTTAAATTCCTCATCTCCTAA
Source organism: Viscum album (assembly GCA_963277665.1). NCBI lineage: Eukaryota > Viridiplantae > Streptophyta > Magnoliopsida > Santalales > Viscaceae > Viscum > Viscum album. The sequence continues at coordinate 1,905,323,130 of OY728136.1, forward strand.
AGAATAGTACAAATAATTCATAAATTTATAGTTATTATTGTAAGCAGTCTTTGTAGGTTCATCCCAAGTTGTTCGTTCAGTTTCTGCAATTTTATATTGAGACTCTATAGCAGTCCAGATATCAAAACCCATACTCTGCAAATGAATTTTCATTTTCAATCTCCACTGAGCATAGTTTGTACCATTGAAGAAAGGTGGCATGTTAGTAGCAGCACCCTCTAGTCTATTATCCATAACTAGATTTTAGAAAGTAAATTTAATGAGATAAAAATTTAGAACTAATAGAAATTTAATATCTTTAAAGATGCAACGAAAATCACAGTTTAAAAACAGAGTATTTCAAAAATCCTTTAACAAAAGAAAATCCTCTGATACCAAATATTGGTCAGAGTGGATACTCAATAGGGGGGTTAATTGAGTTCCAATTAAAATTTCTGTTAAAATATTGTCTATTTAAAATCCCCCAATTTATAAAACAAGGTAAACTGTAGTGAATTTATACAGATTGTAGATGTTCACTTAGCTTCTCAAAGATTGATTAGGTCTCAGTTAATTTTACCACAAGATTAAACTAACTTTTTAAACTACCCTACTGATTTATAAACACTTGCTAATTTAACTATCAAAGTAGGTTTAAAAATAGTTTTGTATTTCAAAGTAACAGCAACAGAATATAAAAGATATATGTAGCATACTTTAAACTTAAACTAAAGGCACACAACAGATATAACAAGAGGTTCAGTATCAAGCCGAGACTTAGTCCTATCAAGTTTATATAAATTTGATCCACACACTGGATCAGGGTTAACAAAAGTTTACAAAACTGTCTAGGCCACGCAGGGACCACTACCACAGTTCTTCGTGGGAAAAAAAACAAAGACCAGGCCACGCAAGGACCTCTTCCATAGTTGACGTGGGTAAACAAGAGTTAAGAGTTTTGGAGTGAGGATTTTGATATCTTCCAATTCAGTACAGGAGACAGTATGTGGGTGTAAGATATACAGAGTACACCACACTGCTCGAAAGTAAATAAACAAATCACTTAGAGAGAACAAATAAGAGTTTATAAAGCTCTAGTGATTAGCAATGTCGTTCTGGACTCGTTGGATTCATTAGGAATGCTTCTGAGTCCTTCTCTAGTTTTTCTTTTGAAAAACAGAGTTTCATAGTTCAGATTGTGTTCTACAGGAGTGAAAATGATCTCTTGATTCATCGTGTGTTCTTCAGTGGTGTTGGATTGCACTCATGAGATTTCTTTGAAAGCCTTTCAATCTCTTTCTTGCTCGGGATTTTTCTTCTTGTTTAGCACAGTGCTCTCAGGTGCATGTAAGTTCTTCTTGTTGTATCGTCACACTTTCACAGGTGTACTGCATCTCAATCTTCCATATATTCCTCAAGTTTTGGAAGTAGGAATGATTCCCTTTTCATAGGTACGAGATACAGTTTCCTGACATGCCAACAACTATCATTAAATAGAATTAATTGCATTAAAAACATAAAATATGACCGTTAGAATTATTTAAATAATATTGACAAAAATTTAAGAAACAGTATCATAGTGATTATGTAAATGGTGTCTTCTTCAAGGTATGTGGTTCACAGTATCTCCATGTCACGGTGTCTAGCTCACGGTGTCTCGGTCACGGTGTGTCCTTCATGTTGTCTGGGTCACGGTGTGTCCTTTACGGTGTCTGGGTCACAGTGTCTGGGTCACGGTGTGTCTGGGTCTTGTACACAGTCTGTCTTACTATGTCAAACATGACGGTGTCTCTATACATAGAAAAATATCTGTTTTTAGATTTAGATAGTAATATGCAGAATATGGATTATGCTTAATCATTAGAGAGTAAGATAACTTGAATCATAAAGGCTTGATAATATAAGTGAGATTAGTGATCATGCATAAGAATTGTAAATACTAAAGAGAGTAATTAATAGTAATAGGATTTGTGATCATTAAAACATGATTAATACATGAGGAGTCCAACAATAAGATAGTTATAATTGTCAGAAAATTGTGGGCTTTATATTAACATTCCATGAAATGAGAAATATTTCTTGGGTAAGATGACTCCTGAGTCACTTATTAATTTAATTCTTGATTAAAATTATCCTTATACACTATAGGATAAAAGTGATGATGAGGATTATGCATCAACTATTAATAAATTTACTTATATGTAACAAGTATTGACATGAGAGAGAAGAGGATGAAATTAGAATGCGATAAAGCTAAAGTGGATTTTTCTAAACTTTCTAAAAAGAATAGTGAAATTAAAGCTGAATCAATTGAATAGAAGGATAATTTTTTTAGGTCTATAAATGAGTTGGTGAAAGTGAATAATAAAAATGAAAAGTTCATTTTTGAATTGGAAGAGTTAAATAGTAAATTTTCAAAGACTAATGCTAATAAAAAAAGGAAAAGTTTTGTAAATTCATTGTAAACTAGTAACAAGTCAATTGACTAGAATAAAAAAGATACCACTTTATATAATAAAATAAAAAAAGAATATTATTTTAGTTGAAGATCAATGAATTATTGTAAATATGAAATTTAAAGTTGTAAAAAGTTACTAACTAGTTTTACTAATAAAGGAAATTAATTCAATAAGATGTATGACCACTTATGATTAAAGATAGTTACTTTAAAATTTGGAATAAAATCTACTAGAAGATCAACTTATCATTTAAATTTTTTTCCCAAGTAAATCACCTTTTTGTACAATGTTTCTAGAGGATCCTACTAGAGGAATAATTTTTCTTTCAATAAAATATAGTCATTCAAAAGAAATCATACTTTTATTTCTAAACAACTTTCTACCTATGAAAATTAGAGGGACAAAATGTTTTGGGTGCCAATGGTTCTATTCACACTATCTTTATGACATAATAAGGTTCATATTATGTATACCTAATTCTAAATATTTCAAGTCTCCATATACCAACAAATGAATTTCTATACCTGATACCTAGAAAGTAATTTTTTCTAGTACTTACGGTTTTCGGTTTTTATAGAGTAAGTTTTGAATTTTAAAAAATTCTTATTCTTGTTTTTCATTAATTTATTATCTTTAGGAGGAGTTTTTATTCTTATTTTTACCTAAATTTTTTAGATGATAAATTTAAAATTTTGAAATAGTTTATAATTTTTTAAGATAAAATATATCTAGAACAATATTTTATGGTATAAGATAAAGTAAAATCATCATTAGATAAATTTGAGATATTTTTTTATTTTATTTCTACACATAAAGGTTTCTAAAATATCTATTTTATTTTACTTTGTGTCGAATTTCATACCGTAGTGTAGTCTGAAATTTTTATTCCATTAGAAGAAAAACGATTTTTTAATAAATTGAATTTAATAAATCAAAAATTTATAAATTTGAAATTTAATTATTTTGAATAGTTTATTACATCATACGTTTTGGTGGGAATAATTCTTGACCATCTGATTGATGGAAGATCAATGGTTACCTCAGTTTACTCCAACACCTGTATAAATATGTGATGAACCTTGAGTCATGTGGATACATTATTTATTGAGGTGCATGAGAGAAATTCTAAAAATTTATAGTTTATAGTTTATTTTATATTTTTAATGGGTTTATCAAGTGATATTGTAAGAAGATAAATTATTAGTGAAAGATTAATTGATCTAGTTATGAATTAAAATTATTAATTTATGCTGAAGGAAGTCATAATGTTTGAAGTTTGGGAGTAAGTAGCTATATATAAAAAAGATCATGAGTTATTCTAGATTTTCAGGAATTTCTTGTATTTACTAGGTTTTTTGAAGTAAGAAGTGAAAATATAGTATATTTTACTCCTTTGTAGATGCAATTATGTGTTAATTTGGAAAGATTTACTGAGTTTATTGAACTTCCATTATAAGGTGAGTAACTTCTTGTATCTCATAAACTACCAGAATTTGGAGATTGTTTTTAGGAGACTAAAGAAGGGGCTTGTTTATTCCTTTAGAAAGATAGTGCTCAAATGATGAACCATATATCACCAGAAGAAAGAATAGTATCTCAGTATACTCAATAATTTATTCTAACAAGGAATTGAGATAATGATATAGTGAAGATTCAAGATGTTTTTCATCTAGTATTTTATGTAAGTTTGTAGAGGTTTAGCATTATAAATTTTGTATAGACTTACTTAAAAGCTATCTATACCTCAATTCTGAAATTTAATATATTTTTATACTCTTGGATGTTGAATATAGTCCTTTTAATGCTTTCAATAATTGAAGGATTAATAAATGAAGTTCATCTTTAAAGAGTTAAGGAAATTATGATAAACATTGATTCCAACCCAAGAATGACATTAGCGTATGAATTCAATGAGTAAAATTTATTAGAAATTCATTGGATTCATATTCAACCAGGGGAACAAAATTTTTAATAAATAAGTAGTTAGATAAAAGGGTATGAAAACATTAAAATAGGAGAGGAATAAACCAAAATTTTCTTCCATTTCTATGTCACCTAAATAGAATAAAAACAATGTTAAATAAGGTGAAGTTCTATATAAAAAGGCCTTTAATTTAAGAGTTTCATTAAAATATGATTTTTTAAAAACGTTGTGAATCATGGATATAAAAAGATGAAGAGATAAAGAATAATAAATAATCAATAATTACTGGAAAGAATTATTTGGGATTATAGAAGGAAGTATATAAGGATTATATATAAGTTATTTCATTGGAAGTTCATCCATTAAAGGAAACACTTGTAGAAGTCCCTCTAGTTGATATTTCAACCATAAGGGAAGATGCTCAAGAGAAAGGAGTTGAGAAAGAATTAGAAAAGGAATTATAAAAATAAGTTGAGAAAGAAGACAATAAGGAATAATAAAGGGAGGTTGATAAATAAATTTTAAAAGACCATTATCTATAGGATTCCTCAGTTTGTACCTCAATATATTCGACTTCATCTCCCTCCATAAGTTCTTCAAAATAAATAAATTCATTGGATGAAGATTTAGTTTGAAGTATATCTTTATTGAGATCAGATAAATGAAATAAGATGAGATAATAGAAAAAAAAATCCAATTATCATCAATGATGATAAATTTGTTGAGGATATCAATGTTGTTGACATTTCTCTAGACAAAAACAAAACACCAGAAGTTCAATAAGGAGGAGTTAGAGTTCTAAATGAAATATAAAATAATTAATTATAATCCTCCAATTTCATAAGATTGAATAGAATCAAAAATAATTTTGATTATAAAAATAATTTGATGAATATGGTTTATAGTATATCTGAAATTCTTACATAATAAAATGAGAGAGTTAATTTGATACAATATAAAATGTTTCCTTTTTCAAATTTAAAATGGAAGATTTAGTAGATTAATTCAGTTATTGATATAATAGGAATTTTAATAATCATAAAATAGGAATGTGAATTTTATTCCTAGATCTTGAGGGACTTCTCTAGATATTTTAACAATCAAGACATATAAATCCTGCTCATTGTTGAACAAAGTGTTTCTCTGCATGAATATTTTAAAGTGATATAAAAGAGATTGAAATATCATGTAGAATTATTTTAGAATTTTGGAGAGAAGATTAATGAGAAATATGAATCTATTGAGTAGGTGAAGAAGTAATATTTTTTTTTCAGAATGACATGATGGAAGAATAGAATAAAAAGGCATAATCACAAGAATTGAATTTTTTTAGAGTAGCATTTAAGTTGTAGTTTGAAAAGGAAATTATGGATAAACAAAAAAATAATATCATGAAGTTAAAACATATGATGGAAAAAACTATATTAAATGATTAATGTCTTAATTTATAATAATATAAATCTTTTATAGATGTTTTTTTCTCCATCGGTATTTATGGAATATTTTATTTATTATTTTTATGATTAATTTAGATGTATTATTAAGGGTGATAATTATTTTATATGTCAAATGACATTGTTTATTGAAGGTTATTATTTTATAATGTATGAATTGTTTAAATATTGATGAATTTTAAATGTGAGTGATTTTATTTATATAAAAGGAAATAATGGACTTTTTTTCTTAATTTAGTAGAATATGTTAAAACCTTAAAGGGAAGAAGTTACTGGAATAGTGTTCCTTTAAAAAAGAGTATTTATTTAAGTTTAGAAAAACTTACTTTTCTTACCGCAATTTATTTCTATTGTGATTATTATAGAAAATCATAAAGGGGAGGGTTTTTTTAGAAAAATTATACAATCATTTTATTATTGTTTTATTTCAAAAAAGAGGTTATTTAATTGTAAAAATTTGTAATTAGTTAGTAAATATGGATTAATATGTTTTTTTAATCTGTTATTCCTTTATAGGTTTCAAATTCTTGAGGGAATTCTATTTTTACAATTAGAGTGGTTTTAGATGGTTTTTGGGTGCTGAAACGGGGATAAAGAGTAGAACCAGGAGGCATAGAAGGCACATGGGGTTCTTCGAGGCCACTAAAAAAGGGATACATTATGGTGCCCTTGGTCTGGTTTCCTTGATGTCCATGAGCAACCCCATGTTTTATATCTTTCCATGGGGTCAGGGGGTAGAATAATGAGAAATGAAGAGAGATATAGGGGAAAATCTTGGGGTGGTGGAGGGAGTTTCTCCCTAGGTAAACATGGATCTTGGGTGGGAACTTCCTGACATACTTAGATAAATGAGGGATTTTTATAGGTCATAGTTCCCTTGGGGTTTCACTTTGTGAAATAGCTAGCAATGGGGGAGGCCCTGCGGTCATGGGGCTGGGCATGTTAGGTGCTTGAGGGTGTTGGCTAGATCACATCATGATGTAACATAAGAATTTGTTACCCTATGAATTTTAATTGTTTGGTTAAGTTGCCATTTTGGACCTTTTATTTTTTGGGATTCAACCACTTTTTTATTCCCCTATTGTCTGAAACAAACTGAGTTTGATCTCTCACTTCATTTCCTCTAAACCCTAATAATTAAGGTTTAGTTTTTGGGATTTTTTTATGGTGATTCATAGAGATTTATTCATTCGTAAGTTCTTGTTTTTAGTTTTCTATGTAATTTATTTTATTTGGATGGCCCAATTAGTGTTTCAATGATTATTTTCATATGATTATAGTGTAAATCATTCTATATAAAGGGGATTTTGTATGTCATAGAAAGAGGGTGTCACAAAAAGTTGGTTACATGTTATATCACATCACTCTAATAAAAATCCATTACCATATTAATTTTTTAAAAGTTTGTTGCTAAATTAAATCATTTGGTGAATTAAGAAGTGCCAATTGTTATGCATTGTTCTCGGGATGATGTTGGGAGTGTGATTTAGATATTCTATAATTAGTTGATTGTGGTTTCGATGTGGCGGAAGCCCCAAGTGAGTTTTAGGTAGTTATAGCTAATTGATTTAATTTTTAAATTTATTCAAAATTGTTAAAAGTAATTTAAATAGATAATTATAATTAATTCTTGGATATTGTGTCTTGAGATAGGTGCTCAGGATTAAATACGATAATTGAATGATCCTAGGTAGTGATGGTCAGGCTATGATTTAAAGGAAATTAATTCTGTTGGGGTAGGTGATCCTTGATCATACCCATTTCATATTATGAATTTATATTTATATTCCTGCGATATGTGGTCTCATTATTGTGGGAGATAAACATTTTTTATTAAATAAATTATTTTATTTAAATGAAATTCCTGAACTGAAAAAAGTTCCAAGAGCCCTAATTTATCCCTATGTTTTGGATTGATTTCCTCATCCTCTGATTGATATGGTATTGATTATTATAGTGTTCCTTGTGACATACAAACCTATAAGAGTGAGATTTAAATAAATTTAATGAACATAGTGGACATGGATAACTTATAAATATCCCTTGATTAGGGGTGTGTGATGAATTGAAGATGATAAGCCTAAATAGGACTTAGTGGGCCTTAAGATTCCTTAGGGATATTAAAGTATTATGATAAGAATTGGATGAGTTTTTCTTCCCCCTTGAAATGCGAGCACCTAGGTAGGTGTGCCTTGGGTAGGATTTGGATGGTTTGGGAATGTGAGGGCTGACCTGGTGATGACATAGGATGTGATATGGGCTTTATTAAATCTCTAAAAAGTGGTTCTAGTATAGATTTTATCAGGATACCAATGATTGACTTGTGATACCTTCATAAAACCGAGTGAAGATATTACCTTTGAGTGACAGGCTTGGAATTGAGTGATGTAAACAAGATAAAGGAACCCATGTAAGTTGTTCCTGTTGTGATGTGTCCTAAGGGACCCTAGAAGGTTCCCCAGTAAGATGTTAACCATTGAGAGGGTGAATTAAGAGATGAGTATAGTTGATTATAGGTGTCTCCTTAGACCATGAATCAATTATGATATTCTAATATGGTGTTAATAATGATGTTTGGTCATGAAATTAAGATCCCAGACATTGATTTATTAGATGAGATTGGTAAGATGGTCAACCCTTATGAGATGCACATTTTTAGATGATTCAGGTGGGACAAACTATCCAATGATATGTACTGAGATACATTGGATGCCTTGGATATACTCCATGGATATGGCCTTCATGCCTAATATATGAGATGGAAAGGAGGGGTGTACATCCCCCTGGTGTGATATATGTGATGGAAAGGTGGGATGCACTTCACCTGAATGTGATATACGATATGGATGGGTGGGATGAACTACCCTCGAGGATATCAATTTGTGAGATGATCCAAGATGGGTGAACTCCCCTTGAGTTATTGATATACTATGAGATGTTTCTATAGTGATTCATTAATCCCCAATACGACATATACATGAGATGATTCGGGGGGACTTACATCCACACTGAGTGGTCAGTTTACCAATAGATGACTCAATATTGATCCTAGGACTTGAATGTTGAGTCGAGTACTATAATAATGCCTAGTAATTTCTCCATGGAACCATCAATGGGACTGATATTGGTGGTAATGGTTTCATGATATGGTTAGAGACACTTCTACACTTTTCGAATATGGTTTTGGTTGATTTTGGGTTTCATGTTAGAACCCAAGGATCAATAGTGGTTATTTTATTTATATTTACAAATTCTATATTTTATTATATTGATCATGTCACTTGAACATACATTGATTTATTGTTTACGTATGAGACCATGTTGGTGGTGCCCTACTGAGTTTCACTCAAAACTTGCTCAGGAAACCATGGTACTTGGGTACCCAACTAGACTTCACCGATCACAGGTTCATGTTGGGATAATATCTAGGATTGATTGAGTGGGATATCATGAAAGAGTTATGATAATGATGAGATATGAATCAAATATATAGTTGAGCCCCCTACTTTTATACTTTTATTTATTATATATATATATAATCATCTCAACATACAATGAGCTATTGAGTCCTGGTTTTGTTGCGAGTCTAAATAACTATATGATTTTTCATGTTCATTTGATACAATATGATTTTGTTTATTACTTCTATATACTTGGATTATTAAATATTGATGATTCTTGTTCGGTTTTCCATTATTACGCCTTTTGATATGGCAGTATCATCTCCCCATGATAATTCCCTATATCCTTGCTACTAGTCAGATGCCTTACACGTACAAGGAGGTGCACCTAAGGTTATGTGGTGACCCCATTTAGTTACTACTTAGAGGTAACTAAGATAGATATTTTACATTTATTTTGATTAAAATGGGAGAAATTAATTTCATTATATCTTATAGAATTTACAAGAAGTATTTCTTTAAAATTTTAATCGAATTTATCAATTTTTCTATATTTATTTAGTTTTTTAATAAGGGGTAGATTATTGAGTCAATGAATACTTTGAATCCATTATTTTCAAAATCATAATAAAATTGATAAGAAATTAATTAAACATAATGTTTTTATTTGAGTTGTTTATGGAGTGAGGAACAAAAATATGGAGAACCAAATATTTCATGTCAAATTAAATTTACCAGATGTAAAAGAACTATAGAAATGTAGGATTGACTTTATAGGAAGATGGGGAGCCACACCAAGTTCATCTAATGACGAATAATAATCTTCTGATGTGGTTACTAATAAAATTTATGAATGAGGAATCTAATCCTCGATGTAAGGTCAATAAATTGACCACTACTATAAAGATCAGAAGAAAAAACATATATCAATAATTATGAAATATTTTAATAATTTTGATGTTGTGTAATTTATTATTTCTAAGAGAAAATATAATAAATGAATGTTTTTTTCTTTCCAAATTATTTTAAGATTTATTAGTGTGTGAGGTTGTTATTGTAAATCTCTTTAGAATTTTCTAATTTTATTCATTCCTTCCAATCCTACGTGATTGAGGGATTCCATGTGGATGTTAGAGTTTGTTCCAATAATTAGGTTCAGGATATTTTTTTGTGTGGAAGCAGGATACTACCTATCCTTATAGATCTAGGGCTTCCAAGAATGGAATAATAGTATACCTTTAAACAAGTTAAAGTCAAGGGATTTTAGTGATAATAAGATAGAGATACCTACAGATGGGTTCATAGTCCAGGACATTCCAATGTTTATAACAAGGATACACAGATTATGTTTGTGATTCTCCTACCACTTGGTATTAATGTGAAGAAGTTCATTGGTCGTAATGTGTTATTAACAATATTCTTTTGGAGTTAAGGATTGTAATACTTACTTTTCACACTGTTCTAATATTTGCTGGGTTTCATTTTTTTTCTTAAGATTTTCTAAAGTTGTAAAAATTATGACAGTTTAAATTATCTCTACATTTTTAATTTTATAATATTATTTGTGGGTTGATTAGAATATAGTATATATAATTTTTTTAAACTTTAGATGGACGAAAATTACAGTTAGTTTATAAACTACACTCCACCCCTCTTGTAGGTTAGCTACTTATACATCTGGTACAACAAACCCACTACTGTAAACCATAAATGGGAGGCCAATTATTGTTGAAATATTATTATAAAATGAGTGATAATTTCATCCTCTAGTCTATCAATATCATACCATCGATCTACCATATGAAACTACCCATGAAGAAAAACCACATAACCTATCCAAAAAAAGAACCGGGGGTCAAACCTAGTAAATGATTGCATAACCAATCAAGGTAGTACTAACCCTAGGTGTAGGACCACTTTAATACTCAAATATTTTATTTTAAAAATAACACATTGTTTGATAGTGTGTAGCACATGAAACACCGTGCTCAAATAACCATGAAGTAATATTACTTAAATATGATTGTTGTAACCTAGCCATTGAATTTGAAGGTACAAATAAGATTAATTAAATTATTATATATATATAAATTTTACAATAAATTCAAATTTATTTATTAATTCTTATAAAATAAACACTCAATTTTTAGCAATGTCATTTTCTACTTTAAGAATATATTTTCTTGAAAAATAGTTTTTTATAGTTTTTTTGTGAGAAAATATTATAATTAATTTGTTAAATTTTATAAATTTTATTTTATATAAAGGATATTATTTTTTAAATTTTAATATCAATTTTATTGTATGTTTAATTTTTTTTCTGAAACAATTGATTTTTTTAGTATATAGCGAAAAATATTAATTTTTGAAAAAATATTTTTATTTTCATTAAACAACGTAATTTTAAAGTATCATTGTGTTTTTAATTTTATCATAAATTTAAATAATTTTCATTAAATTATAATTAATCTAATTAATTACACAGGATTCAAAATTATACATGATTTTAGTATAATATTATTTTTGGGTTTAAAAACACATTTTTCGAAAAACTTTTTCACAACGCATTTTGTGGGTTTGTTTTTAAAATTAAATATCCCACTTAGAGAAATTGAATTTTATAAAAATTTATCCATAATTTGATTCATCGTGTCAAAATTTGACAATGAGGATGCTTTAATTTTTGGTATTTATGAATAATAACCAGGGTAAAATTTATCATTGCAGTAAAGGGTAAATTTAGTTAACTAGGTTTAAAAATAATCTAATAAGGATTTAAAATAACCCAGATTTTTTTTAAATATTTTTATGAGTGGATTTTGACTACCCCCCTTATATATTTTAAAATATGTAATTTTGGTTTCATTTTTCATTAATAAAGATATTTATATTATTTTATGTAAAGGATAAATAAAAAATGTCACTTTTTTTATTTTAATATATCTAATATGTTTTCAAAAAGGATAAAAAAAATCAAATAATGGTTATAAATGTTTATTTTTAATATTGATAATTTTATTATGATGTTAATTTATTTTTAATTTTTAGTGATGATATAATTACTTTAAATTCTTACACAACACCGACATAGTGCTTGTGCAAGTAGTATAAAAATATAGTAAATGATTTTAAAAACACTAAAAGTAATATCTGTTTGGTAAGTTATGGTATTATGAAATTTTTTTAGATATGAATAATAAATTAGAGACGTTCTAAAAATTTATATTATTATCACATTACCATCTTGATATTTTTTAAAGTAAACTATGTGAATAATTTTGAAAATTAATTTAATAGTATTTTATGATAAATATTATTTTATTAAATGAAATAAAATTAATAAATTTTTTATATTTGGCCAATTTAATGGGATATGGTTGATAATATCAACCATTTCAACTTATGGGTCAATTTCACATTTATATTAACTTTCATGACTCCTAAAGATAAAAAAATTATTATCATCATAATTGTTAAAAGGTTTAACGAGTGGTTAAAAGTAAGAGATAAGAGTTAAAAAATCACCATAACATATATAAATTTCATTGGATTTGGTTATTTCTACTTATATTCACCCTATATTATAAGTATATCATTTTCGCACCAGTTTAACTTTAAAATTAATTTATATAAATTTAATACATTATATAATTACAAGGGTGCCCCTATCCTCCATTATAAAAAGACACCACCTTTATTTTCCACCTCACACATCACGATCCTTCTTTCTTAGACAATACTAGCTTAAATCCCTTATTAAAATCCCTCTCTATGATGTTGGTGTATTCTTTGATAAAAAAACAAACTTATAAGGATTATGGTGTAAACCAATGGAGGTCATCTAAATAAGAGGTATAACTCTTAACTAAGTGTTATTATGTTGATGTCAAAACATTTATTAATATCTTTCTACATTAAATGGGAAACAAAATCATCATTTGTGCATACGTACATACTACCGACTCACGAAGTGATGCATTTAATTTTTCATCAACATTATTACTTTATAGTTATTATGATGGGAATACTATTTATATATGAAATTGATGACCTAATAATTAATCTATAAATATAATATATCATTTAACTTCATACCCTTCCACCTATTAAAAATGATAACATATCTTTTCTGTATATATTGACTATTAACTTCACAAAGTGATGTGATTCATTATTCATGTATGTATTTAAATAATTATAATAAATTTGTATGTAATGAATATATATGTTACTTATATCATTATTAAAATTTTGGAGATGATGGGACCATTATATAAATCCTTTAACCATGTAAAATATACCAATATAATATTGGAGAAACTAACTAAACAACTGTAAAGTGGTCTACGTAAGAAAGAACTATTAAATGAATAGATTTAAATTGATTATAAAATAACCTTATGTAATGTAATATATATTAAAATGGTTGTTAATAAAGTATTTCATAAAATTAAATTCATTATAAAGGATTAAAAAACACATGAGACTAAGTAGAGATCCAAGGTAAGGTTAATTTTGTCTCATTTTCACTTTAATGAGTCATGCTTTACATTATGTGCCTACTTTCTCTTACATATTTTATATATTGAAAATTTTACAGATTATATCATGAATATATCTTTATTAATGGTATTCAATTTTTTATATTCATGTTTTATCTTTTAATGGGGGTTTATGAAAAATTTACTGAAATAGTAAGAATTTATTTCACAGTCCCATTTTTAATTTAGATTTGTTATGATTAAATTTTTATTGAAATAATTTTATTAAATTATCCTTTAAAAACCATATATTTTCTTATTATCTAGTTATTTCTGAAGTTTTTTAGTAATAGTAAAATTTTCCTCTCTTTGGTACATAAAATGAGTGAGAAAATGTTTTTTAAGAAAAATTGAACGTATTTCCTCTTTAGTCAACAAAAATTTTCTTCCATGTCCATATTCTTTAATTTTTTTCAAGAATATTATTTTATATTATCCTAATATTTTTTAAATTAATTTTCAATAATATTTTAATTTATTGTCTTAGGTTTTTTAAAAAATATTTTTTAAATTTTTAAAAAAAAATCGTTTCCTAGACTTTTTATAAAAGTACAAAAAGAATGTTCCCTTTTAACAAATACAAAATGAATGAATTTTCCTACCATTATGATAGTAATTATATTTTAATATTAATTTTTGAGATTTAATCTTTATTTTCAATGAAATAAATTTTCTAATTATTTTTAGAAAATTTTATTTAGAATATTATAATAAAATGATATTTTTCCCATGTTTTCAAAGAAGTCACCAAATATTATTTTATAGATATTTTCATATATTTTGGCATCATTGATGATTTTTATATTTTATTAGGGATATAATCTAAAAATACCACCCAACTTATTACTTTTTATGACTTATGATCATGTTGTTTTACTTCATTGACTGGGTAAATATTATGTATTATTGATTCAATAAAGCTAAATATAGATTTTAAGTAATTTTGAGAATGAATTGTTTTGATCATTAAATATATAAGAAATGAATAGGATTTGAAAGTGATGGTTGGGTCCAAGTTATAGATAGATCCTCAATGCATCAACATGTCTCCTAAGATAAAACATATGGCTACATTAGATGTGTATTTGGTTTACACCAACCCATTTATCAAGAATGATATCATGGTTGAGAGGAATTGATGAAAATATTATCGATGTCTTGGTTGATAGGACATAATGATAAGATTCCTGATTCCTTAGTTGATATTAATTTATGGTAAGATTCATGATATCTTGGTTGAGAGGCCATAATCCTGAATTTCTAGATTTATACATTTCCTTTATTAAGAATTTAGTTTCTATTATCCATGTTATTTTTATTTTGATTTTATCCATTGGTTTTTATTGAACTCAAGTTTTTGATTTAATGTTATGTTTTATGAATATCCACTTTTCCATATTTATTATTCCTTATTTACTCATGATATCTTCCACTGTACCTAACCCTTACTGAGCATTTAATCTTATACTCTATTTGTTTTACTTTACCCAGGATATAAAGATGGATATTATGAATTATTTCAAGGATGAAATAATGTTTCTTATGCTATGTTTTCTTATATATCTAATGTAATATGTGAATCAATTATGTATCTAGGTTTACAAGACTTCTAAACTGATGTATCATTGGTTGTGTGTTTTTTTATATCTTCTACCAATGTAATAAGTAAACATCAGCTCGAGTTTACCGGAGCCTAAGTGTTAAAGTTGGTATTAGATAATGTTTAGTAAAACCTTTGGGAACTAGATATAGGAAAATATTGATTTGAGAACATAACCCTATGATATATTATAGGGATGAGTCCAAGAATATGGTAATATCATAAAGATTTTGTATAGTAGAGATCATGTTATTTTATTATAAAATATATATCTCTTTGGATACCAACAATTGAATGTTTAGATGGCATAGATACACCTAGGGGTAACAACTCTGAAAGGGTCGTATTGGGTATTAACTCAATATCCACTGGTGCATGCTGATTGAGGCTAAAACTGCACACCTGGCTAGACACTCTCAAGGAATATCCTTGGGTTAATCATCATTTTCTTTATGAAACATTATGATGAATGAGTGGAAAAAACCTATGGAAACCTGTGTTGATCAATAGTGATATGGGATAAACCTAAAGTGTCATGTATTTATAAGTATAAGGTTAATACTATGTTTAAATGCATGGATACCCCTTTTGAGGGTTTATGTTATGGTATTTTAACATGATTAAGGATATTTTCAAAGACATTTATGGGAATAAAACCCTTTGGTATATTTTTTTAGTTAAAAGGATGTTTTAGTAATAATTATCTTTTATTTTGTGGACATAAGTTGAAAGGTTTTTATAAAATTTATGTTTCATATGATATTTTATATTAATAAAAGTGTTGCTACATTTTGGGAATATATGTTTTATCATACATATAACAGTGGGATTATAAATTGTTTGGCTAATTATGTGATTAATTTTTTTTTGAGTAAGTTCACTATATTTGGAACATTATATAATTAAGGTAAATTAATTTTTTTTTGGAAAATATGATATTTAATTTGAAAAAAAAATCTTGAGATATCTTTTTAAATCATATATCACTTTATTATGTCTTTATAGTGATTCAGGTAATTTATGGGAAAGAATATCATATTTTAGAGATTATATAATAGAGAATATATATTTTTAGTTTATGAATTTATGAGTGATTAATGTTGTTTGAAGATAAATTTTAAATTGATCTTGAATGGACATGTGATCAAATATTTCTTATTTTTTTGGGTTTCCAACTTGGTGATGAACATTTTTAAATATTATTAAAGTTAGTTACTTATGGAATGATTTAAGTTGGACTTTGGGTGTTATTTTTTAGGATTTAGAGATTATTTTTTTTATTTTCTAATATGAAGGTTTATTTATATTAGTTATTATTTTATCTTATGATAACCATTTCAATTTTAAATAGGGGGAATAACTTTTTATCATTTTTTGGATCTTATAGTCAATTAAAAGTTCATTTTATTTATCCAGGCATGAAAAATTCATCATTTTCATAATAATGTACATCTAAGGATGAAATTTTGTTTTTAGAATGATAATAAATAAAATAATTATATTTTATCATATTTTCTATCCCAATGGTATACATAATTTTCCAAAATAACAAAAAATGGTGGTAAATCTATTCTGTATTATGTGGAAAGTAATACTAAACTATCAAGGTCTATTTTTAGAAACTCATTTGAAATTATATGTGTTATAGTGATACTTTAATAATTGGTTTCTTGGTCATAAACTAAAAATTAACGTTCATGATAAAATCTACATATGATTTTATTACCTTCATATATTTATTTTAGAAAAAAAAAAGATTTAAATTTTTTGAGGAATTAATTTATGTAAATACTGGATAATGTAATACCCCATGATTTTAGTTTATATTTTATTATTAAAATAAAACTAAATTTGATATAATGTAACACACACAACACCAAGCTTAAAAAACTATGAAATAATATTATTTAAATATGATCATTGTAACCTAGCCATAAAATCGGTGGTTATGTATAGGAGTAAAAAAATTATGATATATATATAAAGGTACCAATCAATACAAATATATTCATTAATTTTAGGAAATAAACACTAAATTTCTAGTAAAGTCATTTTATGCATAAAAAATATGTTTTCTTTAAAAATGATTTTTATTATTTTTTATGATCAAATATTATAATTAATTTCTTCCACTTTTAGAAATTTTATTTGATAAAAATTATATATTTTTTTAAATCATCATATCAAAATTATCTTAGGGTAAAATTTTGTGATTTAATTGAAAGGATTGCTTTTTCAGTGAATAGTAAGAAATAATGATTTTTGAAAAACTATCATTTATTTCATAAAATCAAGTAATTTAAAAGAATCCTAATGTTTATAATTTAATCATAAAGTAAAAAAAGTCTCATTTAATTATAAAAAATTAAATTAATTATAGATGAATCATCATGATATTTTATTTTGGTGTAAGTTCATTTTTGGGTTTAAAAACACATTTTTATAAAAACCATGTTGCCTTTCCTTTTGTGGGATTATTTGTCACTTTAAATCTAAAACTTATGGAATTTAATTTAATAAAATTTAATCCTTAATTAGAATTATCAAGTCCAAATTATTTAGTGAGGAAACTTTCATTTTTGTTTACCATAAATAGTAACCAAGGTAAAATTTAATACCACAATGAAAGGTAAATTAGGTCAAATAGGGTTCAAACTAATACTAAAAATATTTAAAATCACCCTATCACTTATTTTTAAGCTTTAGAATGATTTTAGTTTGGACACCCCTTTATATGTTTTAAATTATGGAATTTTTGTGGAATTTTTCTTTGATAAAGACCATTGTACTATTTTATGTACAAAATTATTCCAATATGCAACTTTCTTGATTTTAATATCTCTTATATGTTGTAACATGTAAAAAATTAATTCATGAATGGTTCTAAATGGTTATTTTTAATATGAATATTTTTCTTGATTAAATTGTTTTTTTATATTTTAGTGATGAAATAATTACTTTAAATGATTATGAAACAATGAAAAATGCTTGCGCAAGAAGTATAAAAATAAAGTAAATGATTTTAGAAACAATAAAAGTAATATTTTTTTGGTTATGTTATGGTTTCACAAGAATTTTTTACATAAATATTATATATTAGTGATTTTTTAAATAATTTTTATTTGAATTATATTTTTTTCTTGATTTTTTTTAAAGTCAACTATGCCAATAGTTCTGGAAATGACTTAAATGGTATTTTATGTTAAATAATATTTTATTAAATGATATAAAATTTTATTTGTAAAATTTAAGGGATATGGTTGATAATCTCAACCATTTCCACTAATGAGTCACTTTTCTTTTTATAGTAACTTTATTGACCCATAATGATTAAAAAACATTGTTATCATGGTAGTTATTAAAAGGCTTACCATGAGGTTAAAACTAGGATATAAGGGTTAAGAAATAAACTAAACTTTTATAAATTTTATTTATGTTGATTATTTTGACTCATAATCACCATATCGTTGAAATATATCATTTCGGTTCCACTTGAACATGAATATTAATTTATATTAATATAATACCTTAAGTTATTACAAGGGATCCACTATCCTCCCTTATAAAAGGAACCGCTTTTCCTCTCTTCCTCAAACTTCATGAGAATTATATATTATTAAATTCCTACCAAACATATTTACTAACATCATTCCTTACAATCAATAAGTATTGGTTTTTCATGACCTAATCCACTGGGGTCTACTTGGTTGGAGATAATCCAAGTGTGACTACCCCAGGCTTTCCTATAATAGGTTAGGGATTGGATAACAGTACCGATTAGGAATATCTCACACGTGAGAGACTTTAGCCTAAGTAACTATATGTGAACAAATATCGCCAAACCCTTAAAATGGGGATAAAATAAAACAACTAACACTATAAATGCATGAAAAATATCTATCCCACATTAGAGTATGATAATAAGTACTATAAAGTGATAAAGGGTCCAACTACATGGCCTCCCAAGAACTAAAATGAGTCCAATTGACTTAAAAGGAGGGGATAACTATCAAATGAAACACCTATATGTAGCTCAATCTATCTAGACCATAACTTTTCACTACCTTCTCTCTATCCTCTAAGGAATCCATCAAAAGGTTTTCCATCTACATAAGACACGACATGTGCGGGTAAAGTCCATGCAAGGATGCGTATAAAAATACCCAGTAAGACACCCTGAAATAACCAAACACAAATCATCAAGATTATTAAGCTCATTAAAATGATATGATAGGAAACCCAGATATAATCATAAAATAATCCAAGTCTCAAGAATGTCTAACCCACTTCAAGCCATAGGTTTATACCTGAGGCTTCAAGGTAACTCTTATTCTGGGAGAACTCGCACCACAATACACACTTACTAAAATTTTAAGATTTCAATACCCAGATAGGGGATCACAACCATGGTCACCGTGGGACACAAAAAACCCTTTTTTATTAACATATTGAGTTGTAAATTATAAATTAGATGATAATGAGAATCCTACTAGATCAGACCACTATATAGGGTATTGATTCTTTATGCTGGGTTTTCATGCTGATACCACCAAACCCTACCTTAGGAAAGTAAGGATGATAGAGTATCACTCCCAAGACTATTGGGGAATTCCACATACTCTATTCATGATAAAAACCAGAAAGGGGATCACAATATTATACTAAGGATATAATTATACAATGTACCATCATAGGGATATACCAAGGGAACATACTCACCCAATAATGGTATATAATTAGGAGACTAAGGGCTTTAATCCCACTACAAGAAAGTAAATGGTGTGTAATTAGGGTACATGTTGTATACCTTTATTTTTGAACCTTCCTATGTATGTACCTATGTTCCACTACCCATTCCCATGGACAACTAGTCATGTCCATGTACTTGGACATGTACGAGTAAATAGATATTCCCATGTACACCTAGCATGGCCATTTACCTATCTGTGTGAGAGTACACAGATCTTACCATGTACACCTATCCTGGCTATACGCCTGGCTGTATAACTTTCCATGTACTCTCTTGTGTACTCTCAGTGTACATTCCAAACCTCTAGCTATGCTCAAAAAACATCTAGTATGGACCACATAGCGTGTAAACCTTATCTTTTTTTTTCTGAAACCCAAGCGCAGTATCCAGGGCCCCACATAACATGTAGCTCTTGTTTACATTCCATGTAAAGTAGGTTTTCTAGAAACATGCAGTTCATTCACCACTTACACTCACACTTCCATCAATTCCGAATCCTCCTCCAGTCTCATTAAGGATTGTGAATATAGGTTAAACCGAGATCACTATCACTAGAGATCCTGATTCTGGCAATCCAAATCAATAGAGAATCTATTGTTGTTGCCTTTGACATTGTTCCATGTCAAACTAGGAAGAAAATGAGCTTCAAAAAAGTTTTATTGACCTCAATTCATCCAAAAATTTGGTCACATATGGATCATATCCTTGATCATACCCATGATATCAATCCATTTTACCAAATAATGGTCACACAATGGTCAAATACTAGGTATTCATCAAACCGTGGGCCAAAGAAATTACCTATGATGAATTTTTAAAGAAATGGAGCAAAAAATAACAAACCAAAAAATGTGGAAAGAACATTGAACATGATTGGGTTGTCCTTAAGTCATTTATATTATAACTACATATGAATATCCAGAAATTAATAAAATCAACTATAAGTAAATCATCTATAGATGCACAAATCAATACTTGTTAGTGGGGTTAATTTGTTTTTGACATGGGATAAAATAATGGGATGAATCCACATAAATAAAACATCTTTACTAAGGTATGGTTCAATATCTAGTGAAGAATGGTCGCTATTAAATGTCACTAGAAAGATCCACAACCTCCGTTGGCAAAGAAGATACCCAGGAAATCAATCTTGATCCTTCATCCATTGTCGTTATCCATGATTTCATCCAACGGATGTCCTCTCATTGATAGGGTTATACAACTAATCCTAGTGATTTTTAATAACCTAAAATTATAGAGTAATTTAGGTCACTGGTCCCACATGTAATAAAATAAATAAATTTATTAATTTATTTTATTATTTTCACCCATGATGACTTTTATCAAAATGCCTATTCATGAAAAAGTTTATGTCACGCCTAGGGTAAATCCCACATTTCAGACTCAATGGAGGTCTTAGATTTCTAATCCAATCCCTTGTTTAGGAGTTATTGAACAATTTTCAAAAAAATGTAGACACATGATTTTATATATTAAATATTCATTAAATATCAACTCCAGGATCACTGAGACTTGGAATCTCATATCATCTCTACACCTAACTCCAAAAATATTATTAGATATATTTCAATACGTTACATGGAAAAAATAAATATTTTACATTCTTAGAACCTTAGGTATTTTTATCCTAAAAAAATACTACTAAAAAAGACATGATACCGAGCTTACATGTGGGTCTCCCACTCTGGGGTGTTGTTTTGAAGATTTCTATGCTACCACTAGACACGCACCAAAGAAATATCTCTCCCACCAAGGATATTATCCTTCAAATCTTCGATCCTTACCAGGTACTTTGTAAAGGTATCTATATCCTATATATCCATCTCAGTCCATTTGATAACATGTTCTAAGTCATGCACATACCTCCTCAGTTACGATACGTGGAAGACATCATGTACGTGATCTAACTGCAGCGATAGAGCTAAGAGTTATGCTACCTCACCAACTCTACACAATATCTGGAAAGATAAAATTACTCTTAGACATACCTTTCTCCACTGTCCAAATATACACAATCAATGTTGAGGTAAGACCTTCAAAAGCACATCCTATCCCTCTTAAAAAATCTAAATGCCACTATCTTCAGTCCGTATAAGGATTCTGATGGCACTATGTAGTCCCCATCTATTGCTGGATGATTTATACCTTCTCCGTCATAGATCACCCCAACTTTGGACCCATGAGTTTGAACTCTCCAATATTGGTCCAACATTGCAGTGGACTTCATGGTCACTCATACATGACCTTAAATGGTTCCATTACGATGGTGGAATGATATTTTTTATTTAATGAAAACTCCACTAAGGGTAAATGATCCTACCACCTTTGTCCAAAGTCCAATATGAAATCTCGAATAATGTCCTACAAAACCCGAATGGCCTACTCAGTATGGGGGTGAAAAGTCATGCTCAAGTACAACTAAGTCCCAAAGGCCTCCTATAATCCTATCTATAATCAAAATGTGAAGTGAGCATCATGTTCTGAAATGATCATCGGGGGAACTCAATGGATCCATACTATCTCATTCTTGTAAAGGCATCCCAAGATATTTACTAAACTCTACTCTTGAATAGATAGGAAGTGGGATGAAATGGTAATACTTTCATTGATAACCCTGATGGAATCATGTACTCTAGATGTATATGTAATCCCTAACAATAAGTATATAGATATGTCATTCCACTTCTACTCTAGAACCTCAATGGGTTGAGCTAAACCCACTAGAACCTAGTGTTCAACCTTCACTTTCTAAAAAGTGATGCATCGAGAGAAAAAATCCACTAATCCATTCTTCATACTTGGAAGCAAAAAATAATGTCGGGGTACCTGTTACATATTTAGACTCCTGAATGTAACACCAAAGGGGATATATAAAACCCCCGCATCACATCCTCTCACAATGCTATTGGTACCATCATTCATCCTCTGAAAAGAATGACATGCTCCCCACCTTCAAAAAAACCCACAAGGAGCATGTCTAGTGGATATATGAATGTGTAAGGTCTCAAAGTAGGTACCTCTATGATGATCCTACCTAACATGTTGTAGATGTGGTGGGGTGAAAACCATTGAATTGAGGTAATTATCAACATCCTTATCCACAAGGGAAGATTGAAACTTGGGTAACTACTTCAATTAAACAACCAAATTCTAAGAGAAAGATCTCCTACTAAGAGAAACTGCCACCACATTCCCCTTCCCAGGAGTACAGACTATCTTAAAGTCATAGTCTTGGTGGATAACTATCCATCACCTCTATCTCAATTTTAGATCCTTCTAAGAGAATATATACTTGATACACTTGTGATCATAATAGACGACAAACCAATCACCTGTGAGGTAGTATATATTCATCTTTAGTGTTAAGACAAACTATTCCAACTCTAGATCAGGTATCACATAGTTCTTCTCATGAGGTTTCATCTTCCTATACCTATAAGAAATCATCACCTACCGCTGAACATAGAAAAACCAAGTCCTATCCTGGAGGCATCATAGAATACTTTATACTTGATAACCTCATTTGAATATATAAATATGGGGGCAATCATAAACCTCTATCTAAACTAAAAAAATCCTACTGTCACCTTTTAAATCTACATAAAAGGACCCCCTTCTGATTAGAAGCAGTCAAAGGTGTCGTTATCCTAGAGAAATTAGGAACAAATCTCATGTAATAGCCTTCTAACCAAAGAAAGCTCTGCACCTCCATCATACTCTTAGGTGACTCCCAAGATAACACTTACTTGACATTTTTCAAGACCACTACTTCACCATCTATTGGGGTGAAATATCCTAGAAATTAGACCTCCTAAATCTGGAATTCTCACTTTGAAAGCTTTTCATAAAGTCGATGCTCTCAGAGTAAGTCTAAGACCATGCTCAAGTGTCTTTCATTCTCCTCTATGGATTCCAAGTACACTCGTATCTCATTTTTGAAGACTACCAAAAACAATTCTAATAGAGGCAAAGGTCCAATTCATGAGTCTCATGAAGACTATAGGGGCATTCCTCATGTTGAAGGGAATCAATAAGTACTCATAGTGACCATAGTGACATAAAAATTCTATCTTTGATATATACTTGTCTGATACTCATAACTGGTGATGTCTTGAGCAAAGTTCAATTTTTGAGAACCATCAAAACCATATTAATTGACAAAAGAGGATTCCAATATTCATTATCTGATACTTATTCTTTATATTCACCTAGTTCAGGAGACGATAATCTATATATGACATCAATCTTATATCCACCTTCTTGATGAACAAAACTGGAGATACCCAAGGGGAAACACTGGGTCTAGAGAAGGCCTTTCTCTACAATTCCTCCAATTTCACCCTCATCTCATAAATCTATTTAGAAGATATCTGATATGTTGGTGTATATATTGGGGCTATCTTTGGGTTTAAGTCAGTGTATAATTCTGTCTCTTTGTAAAAAATAATCATGGAATATCCTTAAGAAATACGTCCTCATACTCTTTCACAACTATATAAAGTTCTTAGATCATAGAATTCACTACTACAAGGGTCATGATATCTATATAGTGAGTAATTGGATACAATATAATATGTACGAGTCCATGCTTATCTACTTGAGTTTCTTTTTCACCCATAAAGTAAATACTCATCCCATCCCCACAGACACACTAAATCCTCTGAATGAAATAGTATATTTGTGCATGAATGAAGGATTGATAGTAAATAACTAAGATTACATCATAAAGAATTCTTATTTCTATAAACATATCCCTTTAAAAAATTTCGCAAAGTGTTAGGTCACATTTTTATTGGAAGTGTGTGATTTTTGAGTCATCTCTAGTAACAGTCTATAAGCATAAAGGATGAGCCAACGACTTAACCAAAATATCTACATCTCAAACCAATGAAGTCGAAATAAAGGGATGATTCACACTTATGTTTATAAATACTATAACTATTGTATATAATACATAGATCATACCTTGTATCATCCCTATAGCCTTGGGATCATAGTCCTCCACTACTTACTACTATCATCTCCCCTTTCCATTAGACCCTTAAGCCTGGCACGAAACACCTAGGAGTGTTGGTGGCAATAGATCATATCGTCGGCCACCTAATGCTACTAGAATCACTCCTCTTCCACATTTCACACCCTATGGAATTACTTTCACATGTTGATGGCTCTATCTAGGTGGTCTATCAACCATCTCTTTTTCATATTTACAACGGGTCTGTAATGTCCTGACCAGACTTACCACTAAACTGGTAGCCAGAAAGGTAGGTCACATGGCCTCAAGCACATATCCACATACAATGGATGTTTCTTACTAGAAGTGAAGGTATCAATAGGTGATAGTGGAGAGACTATACCCTCTTATCAGAGTAGCACATTGGTACAATAAAAATAATAAATAGAAGGAAACAATGGAGGTGGTATAATGAACGAAATACAGATGGTAGTGGATGAATTATAATAATAAACTGAATATAAATGAGTGTAAAAATCCAAATTAAAGAAATTCCTGTATGAAAAATGATGCTACAAGTACAGGAAATAAGAATTACAACAGGAAATACAACACGATAAAAGAAAAAATCCCCAATGAATTGCTCCATGAGCATCTCAAGAACCATCTCGAACACGTGATCCTAACTCTAGGTACAAGAATTCAACAATAGGAAAATTTTAAGGTCCCATGAACGAGAAGGTCTACTTGGGGACCCTAATGTAATGGATGTTCGAGAAGGGTGTGAGATATAAATATTAGTAGGTTGACACCCATGATTTCTAACCCAATACAATCCTTGAATATTAATTAAACAGTATGAAGGAAGATCTATTTCATGTAAGGAAGTACTCGAAAGTAAACATCCTATAAAGTCTAGGTTCCCATTTATAACCAAATAATTTTAATCAATTTGGTGTAAATAATAAGTCTCTGATTTATTATTTATGACTATGTCATTCTAATCACGTTCAAAATTTGATTCAACTAATTAAATTTATAATTATCGAGACCCTCCACGTAGCCCAGTGTCCCCTATAATAATGTAATCAAATATTCTTAACCAGGTCATCAAATAAGCATAAACACGACCAAATTCAATATTGTTATTTGTCTTGGAAGACACATCATATGATTCATTTCATACCTTATTCAATATAGAACCTCATCCCATCTAAGTAATTCATATGTTGGAATCCATGTATCACTCCAAGTATAATATCAACCAACACCCTATAATCCAAACCCTTATGAACCTCTCAGGAACCTGGGTATCTCTCTAGGTGTGGTATAATGTCACTGCCAATCGAGTCTGTATCTGGCGGTCTACTATGGGATCCCATGTATAACCAATGGGATAAATGATTAATACCTTTTGAGTCCATCCTTGACATCCACTATGTGATACAAGTATCACTCGACATATAATATTCAACCTATAGAGTCTATCCTTGGTAGTCTATATAGGAGTCCAAGTGTCACTCTGGCATAAACAAGGAAATTGAAAAATGAGTCTATCCATGGAATTCTCATATGAATCCATGTTTTATTCAAGTCATGAAAAAACTTAATCAAATCCATATCATATAATAAAATTCATTTAATCAAAACCATTTCACCATGTCAAGGTCTGAACCAAGACCAATTCATAAACATTTCACCTCAGAAGTTAACTCAAAGAATTGGCTAATTTAGAAGGATTTCCTTTAATTTAAGTCACAAGGGAATTTCATTAAATGAGAATCTAATGCTTAAAAATTATTAAATTGTAATGACATAATTGAACTCACATGGGAAAGAATGAAATTTTCTACTTGTACAATTCCAAATATAAGAGGGCCATACACCTAAGAGGTTTCTTGGTTAATTTAACACTTATATTCAAAGGGGAAACATTACTTAGGAATAATAAGAGAGGAAATGCACAATATGACACTTGTTAAATTCCAACATGAAGGCAAAAGAACACTATAATACATAAACCAAGCATGGTATAAATATTTAATCATCACTTTTTAGCTTAGAATACAACACACCTCATTCGAGTGGTTTTAATATGAAATCATGACACTGTTATTCAAACAATTCATTATCATATTAAACATTATTTTAAGAGGCATACACAATTCCTGTTAAATAATAATAGAATGAAATAAAAAATTAAAAGGGAAAAAGAAAGGGATCCTACCTCAATAAGAAGAAGGCCAAGCCGAACACTTTGTCTCTTGACATTTTCATCGGCGACCACTGGAAGCTGATCTTTCCCACCCCCGATCATATGCACCTTCACACATACATAAGGAAACATATTTATGGTACATTAGACTCAACCTAGTTGGTGATGTATCCTTAAGTGAATCCACAAGAACTAGGTTCAAAACCAGATAGAGGCATATTTCCGGTAATGTAGTAGGACTGTAGCAGTGTTGTAGCAGGTACTGTAGCAGAACTGTACACTGTGTGGGTACTGTAGAAGAAACTGTAGCAGTTAATGTAGTAGGTACTATTCAGTACTGTAGTAGCTGGAACTATTCATCTTAGGCCACCGGTTTGGGTTTGGAGTCCTTAAGGATTTCGGGCCACCCAGGCCTTTGGGTCAGTAGGGCTTTCGGGCCACCTTTAAGGCCTTAGGGCCACCTCAAGGCCTTCGGGCCACATATAGTTTCCCCAGACACACTACAAAAAAGGACCATCCCCAGAAGAGGAATTAGAGCATGTGCACTAACCAGAGTAGAGCCAAATGGATTTTTCACAATGAGAGGATATGGATAAGCCATCGGGACCAGCCTGTGCTTTCACGAGAAGCCTAGCCAGACGACAATGCGAAGGTGGAGAGCTGCTATCATGATGTATATGCTGGGGAGGGACAGTTCCTTATAGATAGTCTGGTTGAATTCCCTTAGACCTTTGGGTCATGTAATCTCCTAATCCTACAGGCCATGTAATCTCTGAGCCTGCGGGCCTTGAAAGGGTTCCCCCTCATCCCTTGAAAGGGGGGTTATCAAAAAACAATAAAAATGAAGTCCTTTGGGCCATTGTGGGAGTAAGAAAACCTATCTTCTATGTACATATTCTCATGGTGATGAATTTTTAGATAATGATCCTTACATATATTCTTATATATGAATACACCTGTTTCCACATACACCCATATGTATTTTTGATATTATAAATAAGCACACCTTAACCCATATATATTTATTCACAACCATGAGTGAATATAAATATAACAGTGGAACTTACACACACACATATATATATTTCTACATATGCATATGGGGTAGGTCTCATTTGACTATGGAGACTTAGTCCAGCCTCAAGGTTAAAAAAACTCAATAAAAAAATTTCTAGGGACCCTAAATCATCAAAAGAACCAACAAGAATAACTTCTAAACAAAACAGTGGAAGAAAACTCACCTCAAGTAGTTATGAAAAATAAATATGAACTAATTCGCTTCACCATCAGCGTCGGATGCTAGAACATGTACGAAGATGTCTCAGGAGACTCTTCGTATGGACTAACACCGAAGAAGAAACTAAAAATTGGGTTAACCCCAACCCTAGGGTTCAACCAAACATATCATGGAGATAGAGAGAGGGAATGTTTCTGGAAAATGGAATGAGAGGGAACTAGGGACCTTACCTTTAATAATCAAAGAGAAACTGGTGGAAAATATAATAGAGACCTGCAAACCAAGGAGGTTCCAAAGAGGGGGATGTGTCATGCGTCTAGGGCTCTAGGGAGGGGGTATTATGTGAGGGAAGGGGTAGGAAGAGTGATATTTTTGTTTTAATTCGATTTATTTTAATTATTTAATTTCTTAAAAAACATACCAAGTGGTTTTGGTAGCACGGTTAACCAAATCATGCACCAAAAATTCAGGACCCTCTACTTAAGAAACCACCTCACACGATTTGTCCTGCACGGTTAGCCTAACCACGCACATGTCGTGTAGTGAATAGTTTCTAGGTACTACCTAAGTGAAACTTCCCATACGGGAGAGGTGCACATTTTGGAATACTAGGCACAACCTATGTGCACCACCTCCATACATTTACTATAGGTCGCACGATTTTCTAATGAGGGCTGCAAGGTTTTAGAAAAATTGTACACCCAATTCAGAGCACCCAAACCTTGAATTTTTAGATCCCAACACTCCCAGAACTCAATGATACCTCTAAGGAACTTATCTATCCTTCACCCAAGTTCAACAACAACATTTTGAAGTGTTCCAACTCTCGTAATTTTGTTTCGAAGCTCGGTTTTAAAAATGGCCCATCCGATAATAACTAAAATTTAAATTCCCTTGGAATTACATGTGGTTCAGAAACATGGGACCTTACAAGCTACCCATATTAGAAATTATACTCTTTTAGAATCCTTGGGGAAATAAATAAAACGTCACTCGACCTATAAGGGGAATGCAGTATCATTGAAATAGTCACATTTCATTTCTTAACGCCAAACAAACCTCAAATCATTTCAGAATCCTATGGAACTTAAGTAATCAAATCCTATGACAACACTCTATTTACAACCTGAAAGACCAAATAAGCGCTTACCCAAGGCCACTTAACTAAAGAAATGATCACATTGTCATCTCATTAACATCAGGCCAAAGGTGATCCCCACCTTATTATTTAACATAGAAAATTCAAATTCTGAACCATGAAACCCCTAACATAGGAATTTCCTTCCATGTAATTCCCCTAATAATTTTAATGATGATCTCGTTGTGGTTTCTTTAATAGGGAGAACATGATTACATCTGATTTCATATTAGAGACCTCACTAAAAGGAAACAATCGAATCTCAATCGACTAAATAGAAACTGGTCACACTAGCTTTCTATGAAGACGTATCCAAGCTTTACACTACATTCACCATAAACTGACGATGTTTTTTAGAGTGGTTCCATTCTATTGTACACATTTATAATAAGAAAAAACTTCTAGCCAATATTGGCAGATCCCCTCAAGATACTCAACTTAGACAGCCGACAAAAATTTCAACAGAATGACAATGCCTTCTTTTATGTAATTTTTAATTTACAACGAACACACTCAATTAATCCCATACCCAAATTCTAGTGACATTATGATATTGAAACATCACCTAGTCATGTAAACTATTATGCCTCAGCATAGATAAAGGTGTAACCCAAATCTAGACCACTGTAATTTTTATTCTTTGAAACATCACCTTGTTCCCAAAACCAGTCCAGAATAACCTCTACTAAACTAGATGGAGTCTGAGGAACTATCCCAAGGCATCCCATACTCCATGTTTCCAAGTTAGATGTTGGTAAAATCTAAGAATTCCACATTAAAACATCGACTGAGCCCAGAGTGGCATCTTCATGACGGTCAAATCAAGGGCTATGATGGGTGTCAAAGAGTCCGTACAAGGCATTCCTATGTGGGAAACCAATTATCACTCAAGACTAATAAATCCTCAAAAAAAAAAACACTCCTCCAATTCATAACTTAATAGAAAACACAATCCAACCCAATGAATTTTAAAATTTATTGTGGCGTAGAACCGACACTCTCCTAGTGCATCAAGGAAGACATCAAGATATGGGACATGATCATATCATTAAAATGAGTACATAAGAGGATTTTAATGGTTTCCAAACAACCAATAAACACAAAATAAGGGATGTTGAACCACTGCTGGTCACCCCAAGAAAGAAGGTTGGCTTCACTTTCCAACACATCATCATTCAGCCGACCACAATTCCCTTTCTACATGAGGCATTTCCATGATCATTCAATCTTAACCACTGATATCTAACCATGAAAAATATTGATTTTAAATGGTTGTATACATAAGCAACCACATCAACATCATTCTACTAAGAAAGCACCAACATGGGAAAAATTGAAATCCTCAAGGCCATTCAAGCAAAAATGACCATTTCAAAAAAGGTTCTCCTCGGATGTGTTCCTTCTACCAGGAATGGAACATTCATCCAAACTGAAAAGATGCTCCCCACCTTAGGAGTGTTCTAGTTGTCAAAAAAAAGACAAATAAACCACTCATAAGTGTGCTCGACCCATATTATACTTAAAAGAACATGTGATACTCCACAACCCACGATCACCACGTCAAATCATTTTACATGAAAGATAAAATCAAAATGACTGGAATGTCAAAACACCAAAGTCTCATATAGTAATCCCGATAAATGGGATAAAATTGTTTCCTTAACGCCCAGGTCACTCTACAATAGATTTGACCTAATAATATACTGAAAAACACAAGGATAAATGATTACATTTAACTCAACCAGTTCATTACAACATTTAACAACTCGAAAAGTACCACATATATCAACACACACTACCTAGAGATTAAAAAATAAAATGTCACATTCTAAAAAATATTAATAGGTTGACTTTAATATGAAATCAAGTATTAGATTGATCACACAAAAGATTTAACCTAGAATCACATTTTCTATACAACCATTAACCTAGATGATGATGTACCAATTTTTCAATCATTTAGGAAAACTAAAGGTTCACATGACCTAATAAGTAGCTGACTATGCCTGCGACATGTCTATCCTGTTAAAACCGAGCATCACTCAATGCTCATGCCCGTAACAAGGGTCACACAAGAAACAATAACTCATTCGAACAAGGGTGTCTTTTAAGATCTATGAATCCCACAAGGGAAAATGGAACCTGAAAGGCACCAAGAGTAAGAAGAATCATGATATTAAAAAAGGAATTTAAAGATCTAAGGGTGATACCTACCACATTCTATCCCCTTATGAAGCATAAGTGTTGACCTTATCACTAGGTCAGGCAAAAAATATTCCACTAGGCCAAAGAAGCATTCATTTAATCCATTTCTAAAAATAATTATCCTAAAGATAAACTCTCATGTCTCCATTTCAAGGCATACCACATGAAACATTTACAATTCCCTTACACGAGGGTTTAAAAAAAGTACACAACTACATGTTCCATTTTTAAGGTCATTACATTGATTTAAATTAATATTTAATCATGTAAATACTTTTAAACTATGCATCGAAAACCAATTCATAAGGCATATTCACTAGGTACCTCATCTAATTAACACCTCAAAGAAAAAAAAAATCCAAGTCTTCCCCAAGTTTATTTTTAATCATTTAAAAAATTTTAAACATCCCTTCATAATTAG
Organism: Viscum album; assembly: GCA_963277665.1. Taxonomy (NCBI): domain Eukaryota; kingdom Viridiplantae; phylum Streptophyta; class Magnoliopsida; order Santalales; family Viscaceae; genus Viscum; species Viscum album. The sequence continues at coordinate 1,905,355,429 of OY728136.1, forward strand.
GAAATTTATAAGACAAATTAGTTTTAAATATTAGAAGATAATGTGGCTTATGAGGGTCTTGTTAAACCAAAATGGGTTCTTCAGAAAGAAACCCAATAGTAGCTGTAAAATTTTAAAAGCATTAAAACACCCCTTGAGGGTTATCACCTAAAAAACATGCCCTAACTGACCTACTTGGGTCAATTTGTGAATTTAGAAAAGTAATAACAAGCCATTATAAAGGAAACCATTCATTCAGATCAAAATTAAAAAACTTTCTCACTTTAACCACTTCAAACATATACCATGTGGCCATATATATAATGGTTCAATTTTATGGGTACCATATACCAATCCATAAGGATACCACACACCCTACTGGTTGGAATCTGCTTCCCATTTTGATCAAATCAATTTCACATTAACACATGACCTCTAACAGACTTTTAAATTTTAATAAGGTCTATAAATATTTATAAAGTTCTGGAGATGGTTTGTGTATACAAGTTTCCCTTTTTCCAATCACAAAAAACCCATACACCTTAAAACTAAAAACTGACTTCTATTTAAATTGAAACCAATCACAAATATCCAAATCAAAACTAGCATGATATCACAATAAATGAACACATGGAAACATGCTAGAAAGCATAAAAACATTGAATATAATCACATAATAATGTTACAATATAGGTAAGAATTTCTAAATTAACACACATGCTAAAAGTTACCTAAATTGGAACAAATAAGCATGTTATACCACTCAAGAACACATCGAAAATTAGTAGGTAGCCTACTAATTCAACTAAATGGCATGGAATACGCATGGAATATGAATTTATAAGTGCCTATGATGATTCATGTCATGTTACTTCCTTTCCATACAATGTCAAGGGAAAGATATCGTAAATCGCATAAATCAATAAGTAGTGAAAGGTACACCAATAACTCTAGGTGAAATAATATTAATTATAACATTAAATAATATAAATAAAAATTCCCAGCCCTAGAAACATGGTCATTTCGCTGTGGGTGGGGGTGATCAGTCCCAGACAAGACTATTTACAAAGTTCCCACACTTTCCTAGTCTTCTATCTAATAGCCCAGAACAATAAGACAAAGGAAAAAGAGCCTATGATATGACTTTGTAATGTCCCAACCCAACTTACCACTAAAATGGTAGCTAGACTGGTGTGTCCCATGGCTGTAAGCGTGTCTCCTCATAGAATGGAGGCTGCTGACTAGTAATGAGGGTCTCATGAGGTGATAATGGAGAGACTATACCCTCTTGTCAGTGTAGCATAACGGTTCAATCAGAATAACAAATAGAAGGCAACAAGATAGGAAATATAATAAAAAAATAGATATAAGTGGAATAATTCTAATAATCAAATGAATATAAAAGAATGGAAGACATCAAATTACAACAATGCATGTATGAAATATGATTCTACATGTTCATATAGTAAGAATTACAACAAGAAATAATATGAAATAAAAGAGTAAATTCCCAAAAACATGATCCACAAGAATCTCAAGTACCGGCTCGATGCTATGTTCCTAACTCTAGGTAAAAGTATACAACAACAAGAAAAGTACAAGGTCATATAAACAAGATGGTCTACTCACGTACCCCAGTGCAATGGCATCCCGAATAGGGTGTGAGATATAAATCTCAATAGGCTGACAACCAAAATTTCTAGCCCAATCCAATTAATGAATATCAATTAAACAATGTTCATATAGATATATGAGAAATAAGTAAGTACTCTAAAGTAAATGTCCTATAATGTCCTAGTTCCCATTTATAACTAATTATGGATAATCAATTTTATTTAAGTAATAAATCTCTGACTTAGTAGTTAGGACTATTTCATTATAACTGATTTCAAAATATTATTTAACTAATTAAAGTAACAAGTCTTGAGATCCGGTTCATATCCCAACGTCCCCCATAAAGATATAACAAAAGATTCCTAACCATGTCATCTAATAATAATAAAAAATACCAAATCCAAGATTTTGATTTGACTTGAAATATTCTTCATATGATTCATTCCATTCCTTATTCAATATAAAATATGATTCTATCCAAGGCATTCCTAAGTTGGAATCTAGGTATCACTCTAGGTATAATATCAACCAATTACCTACAATCCCATCCCTGAAGAACCTCTCAGGAAACGAGGTATCTCTCTTGTTGTGGTGTAACATCACTAACAATCAAGTATATCCCTATAGGTCCACTAATAGAGCCACAGTAACACCCATGACATAAATGATTAATGATTTTTGAGTCCATCCTTGGGGTTGTATACATGAGTCCAAGTGTCACTCAGGTATAAACAAGGAAATGGATGAATAAGTCCATCCATTGAATTCTTATATGAATCCTTGTTTCACCCAAGGTATAAAAGAACTTAATTAATTCCATATCATATAATAAATTTCTTTTATTCAAAACCATATCATCTTGTCAATGTTAAAACCAAGAACAATTCATAAACATCTCACCTCTGTAGGTAACTCAATGCATTGGAAAACTCAGAAGGCTTAACATTAATTTAAATCATGTGGAAATTTTATTAAACAATAATCTCATGCTTAAAAATTATTACATGGAAATTAAATCTTTTAACTCACATGGGAAACAAGGAAATTCTCTACTTTAAAATTTCTAATTCTAAGAGGTCCAAATACCTAAGAGGTGTCTCAGTTCATTTAACACTTACATACAAAGGTAAAACATCACTTAGGAATAACATGAGAGTCCATGTATATAATTCCACTTATATAGTTACAACATGAAAGTATAATAATACTCTAAGACATAAAACAGGAATGATATAAATAACCAATCATCACTTTTTTTCTTAGAAGAAAATGCACTGAATTCGAGGGGTTTTATAATGAAATCATGACACTATTCATCAAACAATTCATTTAGCATATTAAACATTATTACAAGAATAATACTCAATTCAAAATAAAGAATAATTTAATGAAATCTTAAATTAAAAGGGAAAAGGAAGGGGATACTACCTCAAGAAGAAGAAGGTCAATCTGAACACATTTACTCTTGGCACATTCATAGGCGACCACTCGAAGTTGATCCTTCCTTCCCCTAGCATATTCACCTTCGTACATACATAAGGACACCTAGCCCCTATGTACATATTCTCATGGCCATGAATATGTAAAAGGGGATCCTTATATATATTCTTATATATGAATACCCCCATTTCCACTTACACTCAAATGCATTTTCCATATTCTATGTATGTACACCAATTACCATATATATTTATTCACTCCCATGGGAGAATATACATATAATGGGAGAAGTTACACACACACATATATATATATATATTCCTACCTATTCATACATGGTAATCTACCTTCGACTCTAGCGACTAAAAACCACCTCTAGGATGAACAAAATGAACTAAAAAAATTACTAGGGACCCTAAATCACCAAAGGACCCAACAAGAACAAGTTCTAAACAAAACAAGGGAAGAAAAGTTACCATAAGTGGTGATAAAAAACTATATGAACAAATCTACTTCACCTTTTGTGGAGGATTCTTGAACATGTAAGAATAAATCCTAGGAGACCCTTCGCATGCCATAACACAAGAGAAGAAATGAAAAATTGGCTTAACCCTAACCTTAGGGTTCAACTGAACATCTTTGAGTGCTAGAGATAGAGAATATCTGGAAATGGTAAGGAGTGGTAACTAGAGACATTACCTTGAAGAATCATAGAGAAACTAGTGGAAAACATGGTAGGGATCGATGAACCAAGGAGGAGAAAAGGATGGGGTATGTCGTACGCTTAGGGATCCAGGGAGGGGGTGTCGCATGGGTGAAAGGGTAGGAAGAGGTATGGTTAGGTTTTAATTTTTTTAAATTAAATTTAAATTTAATTATTTAATTTATTAAGAAAATACCACACACTTTGGGTTGAATGATTAGAAAAACCGTGCAGGCCTAAGTGTCACTACCAATGTGGGCTAGGTGCAGGGTTTGGAAAACTGTGTTTAGACCTCTATAAACCTATTATAGGCTGCATGGGTTGATGCTAAGGGCCATAGGGTTTCAGAAAAACCATATGACCTATTAAGATCACTAAAACCCTGTCTTTAAGGAGACCAAAACTCCTGAAACTCAACAGGACCTCTGAGGAATCTATTAGGCCTTCAACCAAGTTAAAAAAATGTTGAAGTATTCCAACTCTCATAATTTCATTCCAAACCTAGTGTTAAAAATGACCCATCTAGTAATTACCAAAATTCAAATTCCCTTGGAATTCCATATCGTTAAAAAACACAGGACATAATAGGGTCAGATAATCTTGAGTGAGATATTCCCGACCGTCACATGAGAAGCACCACCTCTCTATAGGTTGAATAGAGACATCCTATGAGCATTGGATTGGTAATAATCTATTCTGATATCATATCTTGAGTAATCTCACATTCCTCAATCCCTATAAATGATATCAACTACATACTGCTAATTTCGTAGCCCCTGGTTTCCATAGAGTACCATGAAACATCTATAAACCTTTGTGAGTACTCAACCATAGTCATTCTACCCTACTATACCTACAAAAGCTCCTAGATCTGTATTGACTACAACATGGTAGATAAAACTCCTCCCTAAAGATATGATTGAATTATGAACATGGGAGACCTATCTCATCATGATAATAAGTAACTACACTCCACCATCTATTGGAGGATCCCTGAAGAATACTCTCTTCAAGGAACACAATTTGATCTTTAGGTATCCTAACTTGGAATAAAACTTGCGGGACTACCTCTAACCAGTCCCTAGACACCCAAGGGTTGAAATTTCCCTCAAACCTGGGAGGTCACTACCTCTAAAACTTATTCACTTCACTTATCCTACATGCATCCTCTGATAAAACTCCTAGCACTAACTTATTCTCAATGGGTGGTGAAATGACTAGATAAACTCTAAGATGTACCACCTATGGTGAAAGTCCTTATACTAAATCTTTTCCCATCGTTGGATCATCCTCATGATCCTTATATAGAATCCTAGAGGGAAAATGTCATAAAACCATCCTAAAATAAGATCAAGACACACTACGATCAATAGAGTATATCAAGTGACTTGAGTAAAAAAAGGATTTGGAAACAAAAAATCATTCTTATATGATTCATGTACCAAAGTTTTTATCTGCATCCATTTCTTACACGTACTAAGTCATCAAGAAGGTTGTTAGATTTCTAGTGAATAGATACACTAACCTCCATACCAATAATGGAATCCTTGGCTAGAGATCTGAATTCAAAACACATAAACACTTTCACCATAAAACCCAAAACAATTATCATATCTATAAAAAAAACTCTAAACACTAGTCCTATGATTGAAATACTATGATACCACTCTTTCATGACCTGAACCATTGGAACCTGCTTGGCTGGTTATAAGATATATTTGACTACCCCAAGCCCCTCTCCAATAATCCTTGGTCTAGAGACCAGTTCCATGTATGAATACATCACACATGGGAGTCCATAGACTATGTAACTACGTAAAAAAAATATCCTATCCCATATAATGATGAGAAAATAAAATAACTAATACAATAAATGCATGAAAAATATCTATCCCAACATAGAGTACAATAATAAGTACTAGAAAGTGATAAAGGGAAAAAATACAAGACTTCCCCAAAACTGCAAAGAGTCCAACATGCTCATAAGGAGGGATGACTATCAAATGAAACACTGGTATAAACCTAAGTCTGTATATCCTAGAACTACAATATTCCAACTCCTAGTCCCCTGAGGACTCCGCAAAAGGTTGTTTGTCTGTATAAGACATGACATGTATGAGAAGAACCCATGCATGAGTGAGTATAAAAATACTCAATATGAAACCTCGAAAAAACAAAAAATAAAGAGTCAAGAGTAGTTAGATCATAATAATTATATGATAGAAAACCCATATATAATCATAATAGACTCTATGTCGCAAGAAATTATCAGACACTTCCATCCATAAGATTCTTCATAAGGCTTCAAGGTAATACTCATTTTGAGAGGAATTAATCCATGAGGCATACTTACTAAAACATGAATATTTTGATACCTAGATATGGGATCACACCTAGGGTAACTGGGAGACACCACAAATCCATATAGAAAAACCTAAAAAGTATGGGATTATATGCTTGATGATACCACAAACCCTACTGGATTAGGTCACTAGATAGGGGATTGAAACCTTGTGCATTGTGGTCACATTGATACCACAAAAATCTACCAAGTGAAAGAAAGGATTATAAAGGATCACTCCCAGAACTGTTAGGGGATAAAAAAACTCCATTTGAGACAACACCAAAGAGGGGATCACAATATTGTAATAAGGACATAATGTCTCACTATACCCTCATAGGGATAGGCCAAGGGAACACAAACAACAAATACTGGTATATACTGATGAGACGAAGGGATCCAATCCATCTCCAAGAAAGTACATGGAGCGTACCAATAATTAAAAACCTTCCATTGTATAATATCATGTTACTCTACCCATTCCTATGTACACATGTTGTTTCTATGTACTTGGCCATGTCTGAATACATGAATCCACTCGTGTACAACTAGAATGGTCATGCACCTAGTAGCGTCTAAGTACCTGGATCTACCTTGTACACCTTGCCAGGCCATGTGCCAGGTCATGTACCTAAATATGTACCCTCCCAGGTACTCCTAGAGTACACATAGAGACACCATCTAGGGTCACACTATGTGTGGTTGCGATAACTAAGTGTGTGATCTGTATATCATTTGTGGAAACCATATCATCACGGTTAGGTCCCCACACAAAGAGTAGTTCTAATTTACTTGACATGTTACTTGGGGTTTCTAGAAACCAATGGTTCCATCTCCATGAACTCTTAAATAGCCGTCACTTCTGAATCCATCACCAGTCTCACTAGGGAGTTTAGATCTATGTCAAACCGAGCTATCCGCAATCAGGGATCCATATTCTGGCCATCTAAATTCATTGAGAATCCAATTTCGTTGACCATACCATCTCCACACACCAAATTTATAATAAAGGGAACTCTGTACCAGTCTAATCCACCATGATTGATCCAATACAATCTCCACACATTGATCTTATCCTGGATCATGACCAGCATCCATAGTATCGATCCATTGAGCCGGAGAATGGTTACACAATGATCAAATTTCACATATTCTTCGTACCAAGGGCCAATGAAACTTTCCATGATGAACATGTGAAGAAATGAGGGAGAAAATGACAAACCATAAAATGACTAATGAACCTAGGTTATGTTTGGGCTGGCCTTGATTCATGGTTTTTAGAATGAAAAATGAATATCTAAAAATTAATTAAATCAATTATAAATAAATCAACTATTGATGCATGATTCAATCCATGTAAGTGGGATTGATCCAAATATGACATGGGATAAAATAAAATGATGAATACAAATAAATATAACATTATAAATCATGTTTGTATTGATCTCTGATAAATAATAGTTGCACGTGTACATCGCTAGCAAGATCCACAACCTCTCTTGGTTAAGAAGATCCTCACGAAATCAATATTGATCCTCAATCCATCTTAATTTTACAAGAATTATCCCAAAATATCTCCTATAAAACCCATTTTTATGAATATAACCCTATGGATTTAGAATAACCATATATTTATAGAGGAATTTATTTCACTGCATCAAAACATAATAAAATAAATATTTTTTTTTAAATTTATTTTATTATTTGTTCCAGAGATGAATTTTATCAAAACGCCCAGCACCGAGAAAAAGTTTATGTCATTCATAGGGTGAATACCACATTATAAACTGAATGTGAGTATCATGTTTCTGATCCAAGCCCCTATTTGGGAGTTATTCCACTATTTTAGGAAAACTGAATGTGAGTTATAATAATATATTTAATATTTTTTAAATATCAGTTTTGAGTCACAAGGCCTCAAAATCTCACACCTTCTGAGCACCTAACTCCAAAAATATTATTACATATATTTCAATTTATCAAAATACAAACTGTAGAAGGTTTAATGTGTAATCCAATTGAGTTTTTCCAAAGAAGATTTATAGCTCTTAATCAAGTGTTCTCATTTTATTTTTTCTTATACATCCTTAAATTTAGTACTAACCATGATGATATAATAAAATTAGTATCTCACATATACTGAGATGTTATTATTTTATTTAATAAACCTTTATTCACCTATTTCTCCATGAAATTGGAAACCAAAGCATCGTTCATGCATACGTGTGGACTATTGCCTCATGAAGCAATGCATTTTTTTACTCCACCTCCATTCATGGATGGTTATTATGATGGATATAATGTTTATATATAATATTTATGGAATAATTATGATTATGTGAATATAATAAATCATTCACCATCATACCCTTCCACCCATTAAAAATGATAATGCTGCTCATGCTTACTTGTGGACTACCACCCCTATAAACCAATGCGATTCATTTTTCTTGTATACCTTTCATGAATGATTCTAAATATATATATAATGAATATATATGATATTTATATCATTATTACAATTATTTATAATACATAACCATTACATAACTCCTTTAACCATGGAAAATATACTAAAGTTATTTTAGATAAAGTGACTGAACAATATTAAAGTGGTAAACGTAAGGAAGAAATATTCAGTGAATAGATTTCAAATTATTAAAAAAGGGAATTATAAAATGTAATGTAGATGAAAATTTTGTTAAGAAATTATTTAATAAATTTTACTTCTTCATACAGTAGGACCAAACACGTGTGACTAATAAGAGATCCCAAGATCAGGTAATTTCATCTCATTTCCACTTCAATGCGACATGTTTGGTAGTACACACATAATTTATTTTACATTGTGTATATAATACCCGTTTTTCACATTATATAATGAATACATCTTTACTCATTGTATTAATGTTTTCAATTAAAGGGGTTTAAATCAAAATTTATCAAAGAAGTAAAAATTTATTTCACAATATCATTTTTAATCGATATTGTTTAAATTTTTATTGAAATATATTTATAATATTATCCTTTAAACCCCATCAATTTTCTTTTCCTTTGGTAATTCCAAGAATTTCCAAGCAGTATTACAATTTTCCACTCTTTTTTAGTCAAAATGATTGAGAAAATATTTTTAAGAAAAAACTGGCCTTACTTTCTCTTCGGTTTATGAACCTTTTCTTCCATACCCATGTTCATTAAAATGTTTTCAATAATATTATTTTATATAATAAAAATATTGTTTAAATTCATTTTCAACCATATCTGAATTTAATTATCAAATGTTTAAAAATAATTCTTTTAAAATTATTCCAAACAAGTCATTTTCATAAATTTTTACAAAATTCCAAAAAGAATGTTCACTTTTAATATATAGAACATGAACGGATTTTACCAACATAATGAATATACTTTACTATGAAACATAGTTTACAAATTTTCATGGTTATTTTAAATGAAATGAATTTTCATAATATTTTGGAAATTTTAAATTACAATCTTATAAAAATAAAATGATATTTTTCTCATGTTTTCATAGAAATATTTGAATTTTATTTTAAAGGGATTTGCATCAATTTAAAAACTATTTGATTATTATTAAGCATTACATGGGATAAAATATACAAATACCATCAACCTTATTTCTTTAGATGGATTTTGATTGTGTTTTTTATTTAATTGACCAAGGAAATATTCCATCTCCTTGATTCAATATAGATAAATGTTGATTTATAAGGTATTCTGAGACTGAATTTTTTTTAACCATTCAATATATAAGGAATTCATAGGATGTGAAAGTGATGAGTGGGGCCTAGTTATAGAAAGCACCTCAATGCATTGAGAGGTCTAATAAAACAAAACATGTGGTGAAATTAGATTGGTATTTGGTTTACACACACCCATTATCAAGAATGATGTCTTGGTTGAGAGGCCTTAATGGAAAAATTCATTATGTATTGGTTGAGAGGCCTTGATGGTAAGATTAATGATACCTTGGTGGAGGGGCCTTAATGGTAATATTTATGATTTCTTGGTTGTGTATCCTTAATCATGAATGTTTTGATTTATGTATTTTATTTATTAATAATTCAATTTCCACTATCCATGTGACTTCAATTTTGATATTATACATGTATGTTCATTGAACTCATGTTTATGATTTAATGGAATGGGTTTTGATTATCCACTATGCCTTATTAACTATGACTTATTTACTCATGATAGGTTCCACTATATGTAACCCTTACTAATAATATGAGTTCAACTTTATTTTTTCCCAATGATATAAAGAAGGATATTATAAAATATTTAAAAGATGAAAAAAAATTCTTTTGTTATTTTTTTTATATTTCCAATCTAATATAAAAATCATATATGTATTTATTTTTACAAGGCTTCTAAACAGATCGATATTTGGTGGTGTGATCCCCTATATCTGGTACAAAATGTAAAAATTAAGCACCAGATCTAGGTTACTAGAGTTGGGGTGTTACAATCACACCTCTTCTAAGTTCGAATATTGGGTAGTACAAACTCTAAAAATATAGGACAACTCCATAGGTGTGTGTTGGGGAGTACTTATTGTATTTGTGCATTGGAAATGGGGTACCATTACCTAACATAAATTAACCTATCAAGGGAGTACCGAGTCTAAAAAAACTCTGAAAATCATATTTAAACCTCTTTATTGGATAAACAATGTTGAAGAAATCAACCAGATCTCAATACCTTGTGCCACATATTGGATATCGAAGACAATTCTGCCATTATGTTCCATGTGGAAAAAATATTTTTATGGACTAACCACATTTCCAAATAAAATTATATACATGGAGATACAAATATTAAGTGGTTCTAGTAAAAGTAAAATTTTGTCAAATAGTATATATAGATTGTAACCTCTAAGAAGTATCATAGTCATATAAGGTAACACTACTCAGCATGCAAGGACCCAACCAGATGATGTGTTGGTTATGGTAAATGGTGTGAAATATTGAGATTGGTACCTATCATGTACCAAATATTCTCAGGTCATATAAAATAAAGTACATGACATGAAGTCCTAGATTAAATGTGTAAGTTAAAACAACCTTCTAGGTGTATACTTCTTGTACACACCATGCATTCATCTAGGGGAACATGGAATATGATCTTAAATTACTTGTTGTTTGATTTTTAACTGACCTAAAACTCTAGACACTACAACACTCATATTAAATGTCATGTATTCTTTTGAACTATATACTATAGAGAGGAAAATTCTCTAGAAACCCATTGTTTCTCCGGATTATTCACTATTACTTCAGAATCACACTCTAATCTCACTTGAGTTTTAAACAAACACATAAAATAGGAATGAAACATTGTTGGAGGTCAATTTCAAGCCACCACTTTCTGGAAATGAGATCTTCCATTTTGACCACATCTCAAGACTCAGAAACCTACTTACATATTTAACTATGCTTGATACTCTACCACCTAGTGAACTACACATGATTCATGATCTCTAATATCTAATGAAAAGCCAAATATAGGGATCTAGGGTTTTATCACTATTTAAATAGGATAGAAACTAGTTCAATCACTTACCTAAAGTAGTCCAATGATGAATATGTAGAGAAATGTATTAGAAAACCCTACAAGAATAAACGTTAATAACCATCATGACCATTGTAAAAATTAATATCAATCGTTGGTATGAATAATCATTAAATAAAATTAAAAAATAAATAATCCCGGAAAAATAAAAAATTTAAAAATTTATAGGGCCATGAAATATCAGATATATAATTGAATTAAGAATAATCAACCTATTCTCAAGAATCTTATAATATAGGGTAAATGCCATAATAAAAATTCCTTACCTGAAGAATGGATTGTTCACTATAGAAAAATGAATCTACATTGGTTTTCTTGGTGATTGCAGTCGACTTACATTGATGATCCCCTGAATCCTTCTCTATCGCTTGCTAAGATCTAGGTTATAGAGGCTCATCCCAAATTCCATAGTTATACAGATAACAATAAGGATTTGTGTAAGTGAAGTATAAATAGGTGAAATATTAGGCAAAGGACTTATTAAACTAATAAATTAATCATTTATATTATTTCTCTATATCTTCCCACAACTAAAAACTACTATGATATTTGATGCGAACAAAACTTGCATCACCATTAGGGTAAAACCCACATTCAAGGTTAAACCATGATGTTAGTTTTTCCATAAAATTATCCATTAAATAGACATAATTATTTCATAAAAAACATGTGTGTAATCTAAAAAATAATATTATTATACTTAATATTTTTTTCAAGACCCCATTCTACTTGTAATTATATATAGGCTTAGCCTAGGGGTAAACACCACACCTCTAAATCAACAAATCCATTAGATAAATTTTTGAGGTCGTTTTCTAGGTTAAACTTACCATTTACCCATGTAGTGGTCCTGGAATATGAAACTAAAAATTAAGCAAACTATAATTTGGGAAAAATCCATATCTTTACATCTTCTCCGCCATAAATATGTTTTCACCCAAAAAGTAAAATAACCGTAACTACTGAATAAGGTATCTAATGAAATAACCACAAATAGAAAACCCACCATCGCATGAAATTCCTTAATTTTGAAGGCTAGATCCATAAGAAATATCATTATACCCTTACCTAATAAATAAGTATCCCCTTTCACATTCAAATTTATCAGAAACAAGTATCACTCTAAGAGAGTCTTACAAATACTCAACACCTAAAACCTTTTCTCACCAAAATTTCATTGCAACACATGAAATGAACCGAAACTATGGACCATCAAAACACATACAAAAATGGTTTGTCAATAAGTTTATCAGTGATTGGAGAGACGCTATCATCAACTTTAAATGTTTTTTATGATTCTTGTCATTGTTTGAGGAAAACTCATCCATAATGCACCCAACACAGAGATATTCACAAAAAAACTCCTCAATGGAACAAAAAGGGTTTTTAAGAAGAAAGATCCCTAGGTTTGAAGTCAGTTTATCTATCGTATCCTACCAATAAAGAATAGGTAACCAAATCACTAGATCCAGACACAATGGTGGTATAAAAATTCTTCTCCAACCTCAATATTCCTGAGAATCCTCCATCCATATCCCGATCCTCAGAAGGATTCGCAGTCACTTTCAAAGATATCTTGGTAGTTCTATCATTGATATTACATTAGAGATACCAAGGATAACTATACGCACTACAATAATCTTAATCAACTATTCAACATCACACCACTACCCAAATGGTATCCCAATCCACAATAATCCAAAAAAAATGGTTTGGTCCATTTAGATAAACCTACTCTATCATCTCTAGACACCAAGATCACAAATTCTCAAGAAACCAAAATCCACAAACCCCAAAGAAAATATCTTACACCACTGAATAGAAAGAGTTTCCATGTTATCGGAATAGACAAAAAATCTATAGGATATACTTCACTATGGGTCATGTTTCACCAAGGTGGTTCCTACTTACGATGGCCATCTCGATATTCACCATAAACACCAAGGAAAACCACTATTAAAATGAGAAATTTTTGGATTTGATCCCCATAACAAGGAAAACCTTTAGGTTTATCTCCTAAGAACATCTGGTCACATAGGAGCACTGAATCGACATCACCACCATAAGCCTCTACCTAACTAAGTAAGAGTGTGGGGATACTACTATAGATCAAAGATGAGAAATATCCATCTTTCCTCACAATAAATTAATATTTTAAAGCTTACTGAACATGAGAATCCTCCAACATTCAAACAAAGAATCATTTACTAAAATAATGAACTACCATGCTTCCACTACACCACTCTGATCTCACCAACCATCAAGGATTCAATATCACAAATACCAAATTTACCCAACGAAACATTATTTTATACTATGAGAGTTTAGTAAACAGGTGTAACTCTCAAGAAAATACAAGTAAAAAATTTAGTGAATTCCCAACAATATCCTCCAAAAACCAATTACTATAAGGGTTTAGTCTACATGCTTAAAAATTCCATAGGGGAATTCATTATCCCACTCAACAATATTTAAATATCATCCTCAAAATAAAATATTATGTATAAATTAGCCTTTCAAAAAGGTTCAAACATGTATTATCCTTCAAAATTATATTCACAATCATCCATACTCATTAAAAGTTAATTATCATCTATAAAGATAGTGTACCATGTAAAAAATAAGCTCAACTTCTAGTACGTGATGTGACCAGGAGGAAGACTCAAGTGAAAATCCATAACACCAAGTCGTCTCAAAGATTATAGTATTAAAGTGTACCAATAGAATGATAAATAATTATAATATACATATGATCTATATTAATAATTATCAAGGATTCATGAAAAGTTCCAATCATCACTGCTCCAACCATTGATGGTCACACCACACCGATAAACAATGAAGCTCAAAAAACTAAAGAGAACAAAAATATTGATGTTGATTTCTAGATATGAATCACATCACAAAGGTAACCTATAGGGTGATGATGAACTAAAAGACCCCACATGATTTAATACTACACAGACTTATAATAATCACTCAAATATGAAAAATCGTGAAGGGGAGGATGTTTATCGTTGAATCATGCTCATAAGATGAGGTATATACACACCCTATAGTATATTAATACCACACCATTACTCTAGAATCTAAAACCAATGATGATATTAAACAAAAAAACCTATCCAAAATATAAACGGGGTAAAAAACCTCATCTATGGGTGCATAACTGATCAAGAAAGTTCTGATCCTGGGTCGAGGACCGCACCTTTTTTGAGCTCCAAGATGGTGGAGTATAGACTTCACATATAGAGAATCACACCCTAGGTGTGTGTGGGGGATTACCAACCCCATATTTAAATAGGAAATAGTGTAAAATACCTGGATATAAATGAAACTAGAAAGGGAATATTGACATTTGAAATGATCTGAAAATTATTATAAAACCCCATCATGACCTAATCAATGTTGTAAAGAAAAATCACTCTCACCCCCTCATGCCTCATCTTAGATATCAAAGATAAGGCCCCCTTTATGTTATTTATATAAAAAACTCAACAAGGACAACTCAAATGTCCACATATGTGTTTGTAAAAGGAAATATAATTAGTATGAGGGTTTGGAAGAAGTACATGGCATGTCCCATAGGGAACCTGATGTGTAACCTCCAAGAAGTAGTTTGGCCATGCATGGGTGTACTACTCAACATTAAAGGACCCAAACACACATCATTTTGGTTATGATACATGAAATGTTGGTCTGAGAGCGGTACTCGATGTGTACCAAAACATCCAATTCTTGTAAAAAAAGTACATGGAATGTTTTCCTTGACCACATGACATGTAGGTTCAAATTGATTCTTGAGTGTGTACTCCCTATATTATCCATGCAGTCATCTTGGGCACACGATGTGTGATCTTAAATGAAATTCCTTATGATATTTAATTCACTTGGTACCCTATTTTATGTAACACTTATTGTATATGTCATGTGTTATACTGAACTACACACCATGTAGATGGGGATTTTCTAAAAACACACAGTTTATCATGATTCTTCCCTGATTCCACTGAGTCCACCTTCAATCTCTCCCAAGTCTTATCCAAATGAATCGATCATAGATGTAACATCATAAGAGGTCATTTTTCCACTTCTTTCTCGAAGTGGGATCTTCTATCAAAGCCCAGTTATTTCACATGTCACAAATTAGAAACCAAATTTCATCCAGTGTGATCCTTGATCCTCTACCACCCAATGAACCTCCCTTTCTTTTTACTCTCCAATATCAATTCAAATCACAAAAAAAAATTGGGGTTTGATCGTGAGTCAAACTAGATCGAAAATAGTTTAATGACCCGACTATCATAGTCAAATGATGAATAGATGGAGAATGGTAAAAGAAAACCATAAAAACACAAAATTGAATAATCATGATGACCATTGAAAACCGAATTATCAATAAATGGTTTGAATAACCATTAAATAATCAATGATAAGTGTAAATTGAATAATCCAAGAAAAATAAAAAAGCATCGATTTATTGGTCCATGAAATATAAAATATGAAATTGAAGTAATAATAATAACAAACTCATGATTTTGAGACATAGAATACATGGTGAATCCAAAAATAAAATTTACCTTCAAGAAGAATGGGTTGATCACTAAAGAAGAATGAATCTCTATTTTTGTTTTTTTATTTATATCAAGTTTTATTTATGACCTCGTTGAATCCTTTTTGATAGCTTGGAAAAATATATCCCATGATGGATCATATAAAATCCTATGTTTTTGTAGCTAAAACTAAGGATTTAAATAAGTGTGTTTTAAATAGGATAAATATTATATAAAATAACCAATTAAAAAAAATTAAATAATCATTTAATTTATTTCTTTATATTGGCCCATGATTGTGAACTACCACATCACCTGATGATAATTAAATTTACATCACCCCTAGGGAAAAAATGTTCTCATATAAACCATGGAGTCTTTATTTTTTATCTAAAAATACATTCGATTGATATAATCATTTCATCATAAATACATTAATGTGGGATTAATATAATATTTTTGTACTTAATATTTATTAAGTCCTCTTTAAGCTCTCAATTTCACATCAGTTCAACCTGAGAGTTAATTCCACGCCCTAGAATCATTTTAACCATCATATATTTTTTATGAGGTTGACTAATGGGGTAAATTTATTATTTTACCCTAGGATAAGTCTTGGACTCCAAAACTCATAATTTAGCTAAGTCACATTTGGTAAAATCACAGGTCTTTACAAGATACATAAGAACATTTAGATACATGTTTAAAATCATATTAAATAAAAAATCCCCCAATGATTAAGCTTGATGTGATAAATAACTAATCATGACTTTTCATGATAAGGTATAAGACTTCATACCAGTGAGTAGTTTGGCCCAAAGTCTGTCTACCCAAGGATAATTTACCCAAGTGAGACCGAAATTCCATAAAAATTCTAACACTTAATATGTATAAACTATAATTAACTTATTTATTCAAACTCATAACCTAGAATAAGCTTAAGTTATGTTTGAAGAAAGAAAAATCTATTATCATACTAAGCTTGTAACTCCATAAATGATTGTATGATAATTTATTAATGTAGTTTATCACATTAAAATAAATCATACATTTACTCATAATACCATAATCATAGTCATAAATAAACTAGAGAAAAAACTAAATAAATGAACAATTCATAAATTTAAACATGAGATAAACTATTTATGAACAGTTCATAAATAAAGAAATTATAAAAAATATATAATTTAGTTATAAATTATAGAAATTTCACAATAATATATATAAAAACACTTTCAATTAATTCCAAATACGAACTACTTTATATAATTATTTATATAAAAATTATACATAAATATATGATATTAATTTAAAATAAACATTTTATATTCCAATTATATTATGTAAAAAGTTTATATAATCTAAATATCATATATAATAAATATAATTTAATCCTTGATCATATCGATTATCAAAATAACATTTGATATAGTTTAACTGATTTCGTAAATATGGAATTTAATTTGAACATTTCAAATTAAGAAGTATAAATCATTAATAATTATAAATATAAAAACTTTGTATTTTTCCTTATTTTATAATTTATATACATTTTATAAATTACATTTATTATTTTCTTATAAACATTTTATATCCAAATTAAATGCCATGACATATAAATTTAAAAGTTAATTAGTATTAAAATTTAATATCCTTGGAATTTATTTTTATAATTATTTCATAAACAATAAATTGATTAATTATAAACATTTTATAATTATTTAATTTATAAAAAAATTATAAATTAAATAAATATCCAAAAATATATCTTTCTATAATTTAGATACAATTTATAAATAATATAATTCAATTCATTGAAAATAAGAAAAAAATTCTATAAATATTTTATTTAATGATATAGGAATATTTTAATACGCCACATGAACTATTATCTATTTCATTTTATGATAGATAATCCTAGACTTGTGATATAACCATTAGTGGGATGTGAATCATATTTTATGATAGGCCAAATATCTTTTATATGATTTGATTCCCTTTTTTTACAACAAGTGTAAGATTAAATGGGTGCTATCATACCAAACTACCAAATATATGATACAATATGGTATTTTTAAAACTAAAGTTATTGAATGGTATTATGACCTATGATATCCTATATCATTATACATAAATATATCCCAGCTTACGATATCATATATCATAATGAAAAACATGGTTCAATAAATAATATAATTTCTTAAAATATCACATATTGAAAGGATCAAAATAGGTTAAATTCCATATAAATTTTAATGATATCATTTATTTTAATTCCTTAAGTTTTTAAATGAGAAAATTATGTTTGATTTTGTATGCATTATGCAACACCAAACCCAAACAAATGGTGATTATTCGAATATAACCATTATAACCTAGCTATTAAATATGAAGGAATGAATAGGATTAAATAATTTATGATATATATATATATATATATTTAATACTCAACTTAATGGTATTCATAAATTTTTAGTAAATAATCAATCAATTTTTGGTAATTTTGTTTTATTCAAAATATATTTTCTTCAAAAATGATTTTTTTGTGAAAACTTATTTTAATTTCTTTATAGAAAATTTATAAAATGTATTTTTTTAAAATGAACCTAATTTTTGATATCAGTATATCTAAATTAATGTTTGGTAAAATTTTGGGATCTTTCAGAAAATATTTATTTTTCTTTGAACAGTGAAAAATACCCATTTTTTTTAACTGACATTTATTTTGATAAATTAAGTAATATAAATGTACCATTGTTATTTTAATTTTATTTAAAATAAACATAAATATTATTAATTTATATTTAATCTAATTAATTAAATTTGAACCATCTTTATACTGGATTTTAGAATAAGTCTTTTTAGGCTTAAAAACACATTTTTCTTGAAAACTATTTTAAAATGCATGATGTATCTCCATTATAATTAATTAAAACAAAAAACAATGACAAAGGTTTTAAATGAAAATTTTAGATTATATATATATATATCTTTATGAACATAAATTATTATAATTAATATTACTTATTATAGAGTTAAAGTA
Organism: Viscum album; assembly: GCA_963277665.1. Classification (NCBI taxonomy): domain Eukaryota; kingdom Viridiplantae; phylum Streptophyta; class Magnoliopsida; order Santalales; family Viscaceae; genus Viscum; species Viscum album. Next base: position 1,905,374,697 of record OY728136.1, read on the forward strand.
AAATCATATTTTCCATGAAAAATGAATTTTTTAGAGAACAAATTTTAATCACGCTTGCGGGTTTTACTTAAAATTTAATTATGACACCCCTCTAAATTTATTTTGATAAAATATATTCCATATTTTTAATTGTTATAATTAAAATTAAGTAAAATTTTCAACTTATTTTTTGGAAAATATTAATAGTAACTATCATAAATATTTATTACCTTGATAAAAGGAAGATATGTTAACTAAGGGTAAAAATAATTTAACAAGGACTAGAAAAAAGTAACCCTAATAGTACAAATATGTATATTTTTATTTAAATATAATAATTATTAGATTTTTTTATTTTTTATAAATAAATAATTAATTATTTTGAGAAAATCAGATTTTGATATGATAAAACACAACTTTTGTTTTTATGTTATAAGAAATTTCATTCTAGACATTACTTTTTTATGATTTCCTGGATTTTTAAAATTAAATTAAATTTTAATTTAATGATACTATTAAATAATATTTACTAAATTCAAATTACAATATAATTTTTATGAATTCAAATGTAATTGTTATAAGGGTTCGAAAACAATTAATAAAAAAATCAGCATTTCTCAATAAATGTAAATTATTATTTTAAATGTGAATAATTAAATATTTATAGAAATATTTTCATAAAATAAATATTATTTTTGGTATCATAACAAAAAAATTATCTACAATTTAATTTTTCATAATTCTCTGAGAGTCAAATTTTCAGGTGAAAATTAAATACGGTATAATTATATGGTGTATATTATGACATAATAATGACCCAAAAGTGATGTAATAAACTCCATAAATGGTATCCATGACCAGATATATGTTTAACCTTTAAAATAACGTTTTTTTAGTAAATTTTATTAAATTTATAAAACCTTTATGAATCCTCCAAAAGCTATATTATATTTTTAGTTTTTAAAATCATTTATTTATGAACATGACTCAATTCCACATCACCAAGGGTAATATATTAATGAGTTCATCCCTTGATATTATAAAATAATTAAAACCACTATACTTTGGTAGAAACCATGGGAAAAACCATGGGAAGGTTTTTTGGTTCTGATAACTTTATTATATAGAGTCCAAAATCTATGTTTGGGAAATAATAAAGAACAAACCTCTCTTTTCCTATATAAACCCACAACATATCCCATTAATATCCACTAAAAAACAATGGATCACTTCCTTAATATTACATAACCTATATACAGTCCTCATAAGGTTCCCCCAAGCCCTCAAGAATCTCCTCCCAAGCTTTTGGAATCACCCTCTCAAGGTAAAGGATCTCCCTCTCTTCTTTTTATTCAAGCGCATCTTTTATGAAATGATTATTAATTTATATGTTTTCATGTTTGGGTATGTTTTTATACATACCTCATACTACCATTTTTATTTACATGTGATTATATACCCCTTGAAATCTCATTAATCCCGCATGAACCTTTATGCACACTCGTTATGCTGCTGAAATTTAGTAAGGGACTTCGATATCTTCATTTCAATTCAAGATCCATCTTTTTATTTTATCATCTGAATCTCAATTGGTTATGTTGTCATTATTTTATAATTTTACTTTTAATATGAAATTTATTTTATCAGATATCATTTATCCCCTATTGTTATAACCTTATCCAAAGTCATTAATATGCATAAATTTAGTAAGGGACCTCTCTTTATTCTTTTCCATTCAAGAAACTTCTTTGTAATTATCCATTGGAATATCAATTGGTTATTTTTTCATGTACTTAAAAAGAGAAAACTAATTTAAAATTTATTTTATAACAATTATATACCATTTATCCCATCTCATTATATAATTTACTATATCCATTTCTATGTGGAAATTTATTAAGGTATCTCTTCCTTATCTTTATTCAAGAATCTTCTTTATTTTAATCCTTTTATTTCCAATTCCTAATGTTCGGATATTTTTTCACATCCATATTAAATTCTATTTTCATTATAAATTATTATATACCCCTTTCTATCTGATTAATAAATTTTATTATTCTTTAAGTACCGCTGTTGTGTTTCCAAAATTTCACTGCGATTTTTCCACGCAAACCTTTATATTGTAAATACCATCACTATTTACACTCAAGAGTATTCACCTAAAAATAACTATACTTATTTTCTTATGTAATTCCATGTATTTATTCTACATTACTTAATTATGGAATTAAATTTGATTAAATATGATCCCATGATGATAGATATTTGTGGAACACTTAAGTATGTAAATGATATGAAAGTGATAAGTGAACCCAAAATTATATAGTGCTAAAATGCATTGGGTAATGTTATAGTACCATGAGACGTCATGAAAGGGAATATAGAGTGATCCTAATCCATCATAATACTTTTTCCACCATGTTATGATGTCTTGGAGGTTATCCTTGACCTATGTTTATGATGTAATGTTTAATGTTTTTTATGCTTTCCCACATTGCCTTTATATTATCATGATATATCATGATTTACTGTTAAAAATTACGATCCTAATGCCTCTTATGTTTATTTTATATTCATATTATATCTCATGTAATAATTTATCATCATGTTATGATTTTTTATTCTCTTATTGGGCTTTATAAATCACCCCTTTCTTATGTACATCCTGAGGTTATACCATGCATTTTTAGAAGATCAATTATTTGTAAAAGCATGTTATGGATGTTTTCAATAATGACGATGTACCATCAATTTTATGTTTTTATTTAATGCACCTAATTTACCGAATACACTATATTTATCAATATTTTAGGTTTTATTATGTGTAATATTATGTAATGAATAATGAATTATTGTGTTATAAATACATGGGTCGTCATAAATATGATACTTAGTATAATATCAAATTGCTACATTTTCGTTTATATTTCAAGAATAAAGAAACATAGAATGGATAAAATAACACTAAAATATTTCTATCAACGAACAATACTTACTAAAGGCAACATAATATGATAGAAAACAAACATTCCCAAGATCACTATACATTGAATAAAAAAGCATGTATATAAAAAAATTAATAATTCATGAACCTTTCACTGAAGATAGACACTATCACTATCCTTGATCATATTCTTGATGAATATCCCTTAAATGCAACCATCTTACTTCTTTCTTTATGGTATTACCATTGGTTTATCTAAATCACTAGAAAATTAGGAGGAATTATCCTTTACACTCATGGTATGCTAGTACCACTCAGTGGAAAAGGTAGGAGGTGAAATATACCAGTAAGAGAATCAATAGAAGTCTATAACTAGCTTGAAAAATATTAATGGCCAATTTATATATGCCTCAAAAAATTCCAAATTCTTATATTTCATTTAATTAAACATTATGAAACATTTGATTAATTCCATCCTTTTAAAAATCCTTTTTAAAAGTTTGGTCAAGTGTGCATGTGTTTATCAAAGAAATTCATTTTATTATCAAAAAGTTTCATTATATGAAAAGTTCACAACTAATGATTGATTTATATGGGTGTATATCTAAATTTTCACACTTTACATTGAACTAAAAAATAATTTTGATATATCCTATCATACTATTTGATAGGCTTGGTAAACAACCCTATAATATCACTATATAATATTAAATGATATATCCAAAATGTATGAAATATGCCTCTATTTCATAGACACCATACATTATTATATCCATTATATTATCTCATTTGTTATAGCTTAAATATGTTATATTCATATAGGATCTACATAATATCTCAATCAATAATCTTCACTTAAAAAACCATTTTAAAAAAAAATAATCCCACGTAATTGAATTTCATGTCATGCAACCTCATTAAAAACATTATCAAGAAAACAAATGGTAAAACACTAATGAAGGGAAAAAGCGTATTGCGTTCTCTGATCTCCCTCATAACACCATGATAAAGATTTTATCCTTTTCTTTCAAATTTCATAAAACAATTTCTAAAAATTCATAGTTGTTATTGGATCTGTGGAAAAATATATAAGATTATCACAAGACCTTATTTTTTGGATATCAATCTCACCAATTATTTTGAGGATCATGAGTGAAAACTAATTTTGGGTAGATATGTTTTATTATATAACCTTTCATATAAACACACTTCCATTATGATATAAAAGAATCATTATCCTCTTATAATATGGTGGGATTATCATTACTCATATCTAATATAAAAGATATGATGAAAAATCAATATTATCTAGACACATTCATGAGTTGATTTATGAATGAAACACAATTAAGAATTATAGGAGTAATCAAAAGAAATGATTTGTTTTATAGAATGTTGGAAAATGTTAGTTCCACCATATGTGAAAAAATATCCACTTTGAGATCCGGATTTACATATATTAGATAGATATCTAGAATCGACATAACCAACCAATTTTGGTTATGAACTTTTAGAATAAAAAATCCTAATTCAGCTAATCCTTGAAGGTAATTTAATATATGTTTGATACCATTCCATTATAAATGAGTAGGATAAGAACTATACATGGACAATAAAGTTTTGAAAAATGATATATCTGGACTTGCATTATTTTTGTGGTACATTAATGTTCTTATAACACTTAGATATGGTACTTCAGGACCAATGATTTCTTCATTATCCACTTGTGGTCTAAATAGATCTTTATCATTATCAAGAGAACATACAACCATTGTTATACTTAGTGGATGTGATTTTTCCATATAATACCATTATATTATTTTTCTATATATTGATATTAATGAGCAAAAAATTAAATATTCAAGATGTTAACTTTTTAATCCAAGTTATAACTTTTTCATTCCAAAGTATTTCATTTCAAATTATCCCTTTAAATAATATTTTTCCTAGAAAAGTACATCACATGTCCCAATAATATTCAAATCATCAACATATACTACAATGATGAAAAATTACAATCCACTAGTTTTAATTAATTAATATGTATAAAATGGATCATTTTTATTACTTACTTTCATCAAATATTATCTCATATAGTCATACCATAAATTCCTACACAAATTTAATCCAAATATTAATTTATTCAAATTTATAGAATAAAGAACTTGAGATCTAGGAAATTTAGTCTTAATTTGTAATCGTTTTATGATTCTTATATAAATTTAATTAAAAATATCATCATATAGGTATGTAGTTACAACATCTATAATGCATAATTCAATATGTTAATGTATAAAAAACTCCATAGGATACCTAAAGGTAATAACATACATTAAAAGAGAGTATGCTTCATCATAATAAATCTTAGGTATTTATTATAAAACATGAGTAACTAGTAATAATTTATATCTAAAAACTTCCTTATTTTCTTTTCCCTTTCCCGCATATACCTATTTATAACCAACAAGTTTAATCTCTTTTTATGTTTTTATAATTGACCTAACAGCTTCACATTCATAAACCAAGTCTAATTTTGTTTGGATTGAAACTTACCATTTATCCCAATTAGATCCATTAAAACACTCATCAAGAATTTTATAATTTTTGTCCTCATAAATAATATCAAATGACACATTGTATGAAAATGTGCAAAAAAGAATGGTTTTTATTCACTTCCAATATCTTTTTGTTTTAGTAAAATTTGTTGAAATTTCTTCTCGATCATGATCATGTACATTTGGGACATTGGTTTCTCAATGAATTTAATGAACATGAAAATTTATATTCTCCTTAGGTTTATATATTTATTCAACCAACATGGGTTTCCCATTTTCCTTTTAATGAGACTGTTTATCTTATCAACCAAGTTGTATTGGTATTACATGATTTAGAAATAGATTGGAAGAAATTTGATAACCTCATTAGATTATCCTTTTGAAGAATCTATTTTGACTAGTGCATTCATAGTGAGTATGTATGAATTTGTAACCCATTTTGAATCATTAAATAAAATTGGTGATTTATTTTATAATTTTCTTAAATTAACTATCTTTTGAAGTTACATTTCATAGATATTTTTATAAGGATCAATATGAAATAATGAATTAATATTCCATAATATTTCTTTTGATGTTGATTTATTTTCCTCATTTAATGAAGGAAACATTTTTTCATAGAAATAAAAATTATAAAATCTTGCTGTAAATACATATTTTACCATTATATCAATATAGTATATAATTTAGGGACATTAAAATCTAATATAAATCTCTAATATTTTTTGGGATCATATTTTTTGTTCTTTATGGGGGTGTTATTTACACTTATACTTCAGAACCAAATGTTCTTAAATTTGAAATATTTTATTCATGATCAAAAGATAATTAAAAATAGGGATATTAATGATAACTATATGGTCTTATTTAAATCATTACTACTACATGAAAAATTGCATATTCCCATTCCATACTGGTTATTTTTTTCATAAGATGTGGTCTTGTGAGAAGTTTTAATCTCATTAAAAATGATTCTACTAGACCATTTTGAGTTTGAACATGAGCTATAGGATGCTCAACACTTATTCCAAATTACATTAAATAATTATTAAAATCATGTGATTAATATTATCCAATACTATCCAAATTAATATTTTTGATTTATTAATTTTGGGAACTATTCCCTCTTCCTAATTACTTGGGTAAAAAATTTTGCAAGCATGATTTAGTGAGCTTATAATAAGAACACATGGGAATAAATAGTTTGATGTATCAATCGATGTCATACAATATAAAAATCGTCTACATGGTGGATGAAATGGACCACATATTTCACCATGAATTATTTAATAAAACATAGGGGATTCAGTCCCAATTTTTTATGGTTATGGTATTATAATAAATTTTACTTGAGAATAACAAGTACATAGAAAATAATAATGTATAAGAACCTTTTTATAAAGCATGGATGGCCATGAATACGTTTATATATTTTCCTCAAAATTACTAATCCCGATTGACCCAAATGGTAATGTCATACAATAAATGTATCATCATTAGTAACTTATGGTTTATCTTATTTTAATTAATTATATATATATTGACATGGTTTAATCTATAGGAATTTCTTGGGAGTTTTTCTTGAACAAAATTGTGCATAATATTAATGATTCTTATTTAAATAAATTGAAAACCTCTTTTATCCATATGGTTGAAATTAAATACATTTGATGAAATATATTTAAATATTAATAAATTTCATTGATTCTTAGGAGAACAAAAAAATTATTTATTTGAATATGTGTACCACCAATTTGGAATATTTTTATCTTCTTGATCCTTTTATTAATTTCACACTACCAGTTCATATACTAATATAATCACTTCCCATTTAAAGTATGATTAAATATTTTTAATATTTAATAATTTTATACACCTCAATGATATCAATGATAAAAATATATTCATTTTGAGAATTAAACCAAACATAGTGATTTATAACATCAATTTCTATTAAGAATATGATAAGATATTCATATAATAAATTAAATTATTGGAAACGAAATAAAACATGATAAATTCATTCAAAAACACGAAAAATTTAAAAATACATCCTCATAAAGAGAATTTACACATAATACATATGCTCAATTACTTCAATGTTAAAAAAATAATGACATGTCAAATTATATAATATCATCATCATAATTCAAGGCCAGGTTAGCAAATTTTACTTCAATGCTCTTTTCTTTTCCTCTAATTGATTATAGATAAAGACTGATAAAATGATTTGGTATACAATAAGTACATGAATATTTCCTCTTAATACAACACTAAAAGAATTCACTTTGATAATTATTATTTTTCTTTAGATATGGTTTCTCATTATTTGACCACTTATAGTGGTTCTTTTTCCTCCTCTCATAGGGTGTATGACCACCTTGATAAAATTATTTCCCTAAATCTCGACTGAATCAATTATTTCTAGGACCTTAATTATGATAACCCACATTCATATTAGGGAATGGATCTATATAGATAGGTCATTATTCAGAGTTAGTCATTAGGAGTTCATTATTTTATTCCGAAATAAGAAGGCATGAGGGTAATTTAGAATATTTTGTAAATATTTTTTGATATTGTTTTAGATGAACAATATTGGATCCATGAAAGGTAGAATTTTTTCCCCAGTATATTGATTTAAATAAAATTTTATCTACACACATTAAATTGTGACGTCATTTTAAAAATTATAGAGTTATATTCACTTACCTATTTTTAATCTTAGAATATTAAAAAACTACATTCATAACTTACTTTTGGTATTATTACTAGTAATAGATGATTATACAACTATTTTAGGATTATTTATAGAACCATAATATCCTTAACCATTAGATACCCATTCATAAAGAGGTGATGAAAAATGATTATTTGGGCCTAGTAATGGTCCTGAGTGGAAGATTGATTTTTAACTTTGATAATCAAACCATGGCTGTTTGTGTTTAGATACAACCTAAAGTTTAAAATCCATAATGAATAGTTATTTCCTAAAATTTCAATAGAGTGAAAAATATGCTTTTCCAAATACATTGAGTAAATTAGTACACACCACTTTTTATTAATCCCTTCAAAAAAATGATTACAATATTGATAATTTTCTGAGAAATTGATCAGAAACTCATTAAAACCATGAGAAATTTAGAAACTAGAAATGTGTGATTGATCATAGCTAAAGTGAATAATTTGAAAAAACATGAAGCTAACTCTTATTAATTACCATTTTAAATTAAATAAAATAATGTTAAAGATTCATTCAATAATTAAATAGAAAATATGGTGGGAAAAAATTTATAATTTTCATTAATATTGGGACACATGTGTTGGGTACATAGTGGTTATAATCTATAGTTATGATTAATCCCTATCTTTAATGTTATATTCACTAGTGGGAATGAAAAATGTCATATAAAAGTTTTTTTGGGAATTAGAAATTATTATAATTATTATAATTATGACATATATATATATTAAATGTTCAATAACAAATATTCTTTTATAATAATAATTACCTTATTATTTTAGTATAATAATAATTTTATTATATATGATAAAAATAACTAATTATAACAATAATAATATTAATATTAAAAATTAATTTATATAAAATCCAAAAATAATGGTCATATATGATTTTTTTTATAATTTATTAGCTCAAATATCAATATTATTCAGAATTTATTTCTTTGAAAATAATTTTAAATGTATATGTTCTAATAATAAATCATTAAAGTCAAAAGTGAAGAAAAGGTGAAGGAATAAAAATGTTACTTCAATTGGAACTAAACTTCTGTATCAAATCAATGATAAAAATAAAGATTGATAAAGTGGATATCAAGACACTTAAAATTAACCTCCAAAGTATCCATAATATGAGCCAAATTTCCTTGGGTTTAGTAGAGCCATAGAAGGAGAACATGTCCATGCATCCCATCCCCTAATCTAAAACCTTAAGTACTTGAGAACCCAAATTCATCCTCCCCATTATAAGAGTCTCCATTAAAGAATCTATGAATTAGTAGTTGATATAGTGGGCTAAGGTAGGTGTATATATCCATAGAGTAGTTTGAATTATATAGACAACCAAGGCATTGAAAAAAACTATCTTTAAATGAACCTTTTACAATTCAATTAAAATAATGATCAAATCATTTTATTTTCTTTTAGACATTTTTTTAAAGATTAATTTTAATGACACAAAAAATATTTCATATAGAAATTGTGCACTAAAATTTTGATTTGAGAAAACTGGGAAAATAGATTAAAAACCACAATTGCATAATGTTTACTACAACAAGATTCATAGATCTTTCTTTCTAATATGGGACAAACACTAAATAGTACTACATGGTACTTAAATATGAAATTAAAAAAGCAAATAAAAAAATAAAATAAGATTATTAATATGTAATTTATAGGTAGAGACATGGGTATCAATCTTTGTTAAGCAGACATGTGGAGTTTGGGGTGAATGTGGGAAAAAATTCAGCTTGGATATATGTATTGTGTGAGGTATACCATAATTAAAATTTTTAATCATCCCCTAATAATGAAATTTTTACTACACCATAAGTAATGTATTTCTTTAATGCATTATTAATGCTTGTGTGTCATTCAAAGATAAGGAAACAAGCCTTATTGTTCTCGTTGTTGTGTTTGATGGAATTTTTAGAAGGCTCACCTTTGGCCACTTGCTTATACTTCCCAAGGTATATAATCTTAGGTATATCCATATCCAACAAGATAAACTCATGATACTTCAACATTAAAAGTGTTGGTTCTTTTTAAATAGTGGAGCCCAATCAATTAGATAATTTTAATCTATGTGCATTTGATCCATATTGAATAATAGTTTAACAATTCATAGTTCAACCTCTACAGTGAGGTAACTAGGGGTTCTAAGATGTAGAGACACCATAGTCTAGTGTATAGAGATGGACTTTTTGTCCCAGATATAGAGATGGTTGAATGATTAAGTTGGGGGAGGGGTGAAATGGCCAATTTATAGAATTTTAATGATTATATCTAAGTTAGAATAATTATACAGTAGAAAAAATATGAATTAAAGAATTTGTTATAGTAGTTTAGATCAAATTGATCCTACATCTACTCTTCACACTGTAAATGTGAGAGTATGAATCACACTATAAAGTGAAAATAATTTTGAATGGGAGTCAAAAACCATAACAACTATATTTTAATCCTACAGTCAGAAATAAAGTATCCCTAATTTTTCACCCTGGTGGAACAACCTAAAAACCTATGTTTTCCTACCTAGAGGATACCTTTTTCTACTAGGTGGCCCAACCATAATAGTATTACCTTTTTCACCTATAGGTACAACCGAAAATTACCTTTTATATGGGTAGTATAACCCAACAAATTATAGTTTTGAATAAAAAACCATGACCTGACTCTAATTCACATAAAAATAGATAAGAATAATATAACACTACAGAAAATAGTTTAGAGAATGAAATATTTGAGTAAAGAAGTATCTTTTATTACTTATTTAGTGAATTTATATACATTTAAGTTCACCAAACTATATTCCAGTGGTATTTTGTATCACTAGTTAATAATTACCACTTTTAAATTTTATGTTGTATGGTTTGAGTGAATCTACCCCAGTTCATATATCCTCAACGCCTCATACTAATTCTATCAAACACTATTTATAAATTTTTGTTGTGCATTACAGCTTTAAAAATATTAAGTGTATAGGTAATAACTCAAAATATTCTAGCCATTATAGTTCTTTATTTTTGGTGTAGAAGTCATGGATGTTAATAAAATGAACTAATTTTGAGTTATTCAATTCTTCAAAATTGAGTTCACATATGCTTTATATATTATTATTTCTTAAATGTGTAATAATGGTATCATTTTGGCTCATCATTGATAGTATTTTATACTTTGTAAAACAAAATGCACAAAAAGTCCTTAATAATAATAAATGAATACAAATTTTATTAGGATTATAAATACATTAACTAATTAATATTTAATCATGTTAAAATTTACCATAATCCATAGATAATTTCTATACTCAAAATATCAAATAATATTTAAATTCATATATATATAAAAATAAAAAATCATAAATAAATAAATAAATAAATAAAATATTGAAAAATATATAGGAGTGGGAAAATTTTGTAATTCCTACGTGAGTACGAGTCATTTTTTGTTTTATTTTATGTTTCATTCTATCCTATATACAATTCATTTCTGTATGAGTTATCATAAGTATCATTTTATGGTTTATATGTATCAATTGATCTATGTACGAGTCATCATATGAGTGATTTCATCCATAGAAATTTTTTGGCCTATATGCAGGTCAATATTCAAAGTATAAGAATCATTTTGACTTATATAAAAGTCATTTAAACTTTCAAATGAGTCATTTTTAATTTCTATCCGTGTCATTCAAAAATTAAAAAAAATTAAAAAAATATTTCCTAAGGATAAAATAAAACTACATAATCATCATTTTTATTCTATTTATATATTATTTTTTATGTTTCAATATATGCATAAGTATGTTTTCTTTGTGAAAATTTCAATTAAGGAGCATTTTTTAAAACTGTAAAGATCATTATTAAACACTTTTGGGTTGACAAATAATGTGTAAAAGGATAAAAAAACACTTATAAAATTTTCAGTTAATCAATTCAACATATGATTCATTCTTTAACTCTTAATGATACATATTTTTCTATGAAATATTTTCATAAAACCCTTAAAAAATGTGAAAATTCAAAATTAAAAAATTAAAAAATAATTAATCAATGAATAAAAAATAAATAAAATTAACATTAATTAAACATAATTTTTTCTTCTACAAGTAGCCCAAATATCTAATAAGGAAAATCCTTTGTTTATTTTCAACACTCATGTTATAATAAATAAATAAAAATAATTAATGTGATGATTTATGATTATCAAAATATAAAGAAATTAAGCGTCAAAAAGTCACTCAACATTATACTTCTTTTTTTATAATTACAAAACCATGAAAATTTATCCTTCTATAGAAAATAGAAAATGTTAAATTAATATAAAAATTTACCATTTTTTTAAATAATTGATTCATTGATTAAACTGAAAAAAAACTATAAATAAATAAAATAGTTTGTTCTCCCTAAAAATAAAAAAGATAAACCCCCCTATGTTAAAAAATATTAAACAGAGAGAAAATATTTCTAATAGTTTTAGAACTAAAATTTTAGCATCCTTATAGATAAAAAATTTAAAATAGATTATAAATCTTTTATTAGAATATTTTAATGAAAAACAAATTTAAACATTAAATATTATCCTAAATTTATGCATCCTGATAACAGAATAAAATTAATAAAAAAATAAATTAAGAAGACATGTAATAAATGTAGTAAGAACCCCCCTTAATATCATAATATGTTTATTTATAAAATAAATGCATCATCAAAACATAGTAAGATGATTCTATAATTGATGTATGTGGATTTCAAAAATATCTTGTATAAAATAGTGAGAACTATTCCTATATTTTCCTTAAAAATATTTATATATCGATGAAAACAAGTTAAGATATTCAAGGAATTATAAAATTACTTGTAATTAATTAAATAGTAACCCACAATCAAAGTACATGCCAGTAAAGCACATAATAAAAAAATTTAACCATTTCACAAGATAAATATCACAATAATGATGGATTCAAAAATAATAAAGTTGAAATATGTGGGATTCAGAATGGGAAATTATTTTAACCTTTAATAAGGACCCTAGACTCTATATGGAGGTAAGGCATTCTTAAATAGATTCTTTAAATAATCCTTGAAATTATTTAGGAAGAAAGATAAAAAATTTATACCCCTTACTAAAACATAATTTTATTTCCATTATACCAAGATCAAACTTCATTTCTTTAAACTTAGTGAAATTTAAAGGTTTATTAAAAATATCTCCCAGTTAGTCACTAGTTGGAATATATTCCAAACATATTTCTTCCATTTCAATATGATATATAAAAAGATATATTACATCAAAATTCTTAGTTCTTAAATGATGTAAAGGGTTTTTAAAAATAGAAATTGGTGTTGAATTATTATATAAAATGAGTGAATTATTAAAATAAACATTAAAACCAGTTAATGGTTTATCAATATATAAATATTTATAATGAAAACTTGTAGCAGAAAGATATATTTCTTCAACTATAGACAAAGAAACAAAAAAAATTAAGCTCTAAAAAACTATATTTTTTCCTAAGAAATAACACATGTCACTTGTGCTTTTTCTATAAATTTTTAATCCACCAAAATTAGAATCAAAAAATATTTTTAATTCAAAAATGGATCTTTGAAGATGAAATAAAATATTGTTTAAAAAACCTATTATATATTTAATGATTCTCTTATCTACATTTAAGATACTCTCTTTAGGTTTATCTTGAAATCAATCACATAATCAAACACTAAACATAGAATCTAGTATATAATCAATTAAACATAATAAACCACCAATTATTCCTTTAAAAAATTTATTATTCACTATTTTTTTCATTATAATTATACAATTTACAATAACAACTTTTATAAGTATTTGATATTTTAAAATTATTTAGACCAAATAATTTAACAATTTCTATAGAATATTTAGAATTAATCAGACAAAGACATCATTCTTATGATTTATATGTAGTCCAAGAAATATTTTTAATCCTCCCATATGAATTATTTCAAATTTATAAGTTATCAAATTTAAAAAAATTTACAAATAAATTCACTTGAAGAACTAAAAATATCATCATCAACATAAATTTGAATAGTCAATATATGTTTAGAGTACTTATTACTAATCAAAGTGGTATATAATTTTCTTTTTAAAAAATTATTTTTCAAAAGATATTTAGATAATCCCTCAAGACATGATCTATGAGTTTTTAATCCCATGACTAGATTTTGAATTTTTTTGAACATATTTAATTTTTTTTTCAATTTCAAAAAATGGGAGCTGTTTTACATATTATTCTTCAGAAATTACTACATTTATAAAAGTAATTTTATCATCCATTTGATATAACATAAATAAATGATGATTTTTATAAGATAATAAAATTATAATATCTTATGATCTATAGATATGTGGAAAAGTCTCATCATAATATATATATTATTATTGAAAATTTCTTTATGCAACTAATCTAGACTTATTCATTATAATTTGTCCAGATTCATCTTGTTTTATTCTAAATATCTATTTAGTACCAATTATTTGTTATTATTTAGGTATTTCAAACAAATTCTATACATTATTTCTAGAAAACTGATTCAGCTTTTCTTCTATAGATAACATCCAATTTTAATCATTCAATTCATTATAAATATATTTAAGAACAAAATAAAAAAATCATTGTAAGCTCCAAAATTTATAAAATAAATAATGGTTAAAATTGTAGAATCAGAATCTCTAAAAACCCTTTCTATTAGAGGATATTTGGGTGGGTTTCATTATCTTTCATGAGGTTGATCATTATTTTTAATAGGTGAATTTAATTTTAAATTTAATTTTTTTGAAGATTTGAATTCCCAAAAATCTCATTCAAGATGATGTAAATCACCATTATTTTCTCTTAAATTATTATCATCAAATTTAACGTCTATGGACTATTCAAAAACCATGGTTATTTTTTAAAACATACTTTAGGATTTACTAACATTTTAATATCCTAAAACATCCCTTCATCATATTTGGAATCAAATTTATCTAAATAATATTTATTGTTAACAATAAAAACTTTACAACTAAAAACTCTAAAATACAAAATTTTAGGCTTCCTTCTCTTCCATAATTTGTAAAAGGTTTTCATTATAATAGGTATTAAAATAATTTTATTACAATAATTACTAGCTATATTCATAGCTTCTGCCTAAATTTATTTGTGTATTTTAAATTTATTTAACATGGTTCTTTAATTTTCTTGTAAAATTCTATTTTAACTTTCAACTACACCATTTTGTTTGGGGTATGATAGGAGCTAAAAAGTTATGAAAAGAACCAATTTCTTCAAAAAACTATTCAAACTCCATATATATATAATATTATCCTTTTTGACTTATTATTGATAAAATTATACATATCTTATCACTTTGAACCAATTTTCAATAAGTAGTGAACTTTGACAAAGTTTCAAATTTATTAGTAATAAAATAAATTCAATTGAATCTACTACACTCATATAAAAAAAATATATCTTTCAAACCATACGTGTTTTATATATAGGTATGAATAATTAAATATTAATAAGTTGTAAATGTATCAAAATTTTAACTTATTTAACTGGTCTAAAACTTTTTTTTGTTATTTACCCTTCATAAAGGCTTCTCAAACATGGTTTCTTTCTAATTTAACTCAGGAAGCTACAGAATTTTCACATGTTTGGATAGATTGTGTAGCCACCAAAAATTATAATTATAGAGGCTCTAATTCCATATAATATTTTCTATCTATACAATTATTTCCGATGCTTTCGCCGGGGCATGCACATCTGTCACGCAGAGGACGCGCTGCTGTTACCCCACATTCCCTCTTTCCAAAGGCGGGCGACATCCTCTCCTTAGTCAGGGCTGTCTGCTTCTTGATCGAAACGGGATGATGGGATGTCAGTTCTTTTTTCCATGGATTCCTCCTCCGAGCTCGTCACCTAGTCCGGGTCTCCCTCATATATTTAAGACGTAGTTCGTGAAACTCTTCCCGATGCCATCTCTTCATGGACACTAGTTAATTACACCGCTTCTATCAGGACCTTCCAAGGAGTCCGGTCAGGGCAGCAACCTTCGGTTAAGAGAGTAGTCATGTTGGGGAATCACTGGTGTGTCTTGACGCTGGGGGATTGGCATGTCTGTCTTCTGTCCCTTATCATAGAGCTTCTCGAGGTCACGGAAGCCCGAGGCATCCTACATTGAACGCGAAGAATTTTATGCCATTGGCATGCATATGAGGTTTTCCTCTGCTTCCCATGTTTTACAGATGGTATGCCGCAAGTTTAACTTCCAGCAGAGACGGATCAGACTGATTGGAACACCGGTTAGAGTTGATCAGATTGAGGGACCCCCTAGGGGGACACCGATATTGGGGCCAGCACGTGGGTGGCTTCCCGAATGATGTGGAGGGGAATGATATGGCATGATCTCACCGGGATGTGGCGACCCGGGTAAGAATCTGGATGGACTATGGCTTTGGGCTTGAGCCTCAGAGAGACTTCCTACATACCATGCCTTAGCATGGATCAAAGTCCACATAGTTCGATGAGATGATGGGACACCTAAATAGGCGACCCGTGAGAATGGAGCATGGATGGGACCCAGAGGAAGTGGACCTCCGGGTTAGGGCATGAGCTTCCCGAAACACATGGGCTTGAGGGAGAGATCAAGATGAGACATGGGTGTTGTCCTTGAACCTTGTGAAGGTTTCCTATGTATCCTCATGACAGGGAATCAAATAACATGTAGTTCAGATGGAGAATACAATTTAACGTCATTTGGGTTGGGTATGGGGCGTATACCCTGAGGGAGCCCATGGTGTTGGCGAACCGACGTGAATGGGGTCGGAACGACCGGGTGGTGGGATTGAACCTCGTGGAGGCTTCCTACGTACTATGCCTTAGCACAGATCAAAGTCCCTGTATTTCGGGTAGGATTGGGGCTTACACTCTGAGGCGGCCCAAGGTGGTGCGGCTGGAACCTTGTGGAGGCTTCCTATGTACCATGCCTTAGCACGGATCAAAGTCCCCATAGTTCGGGTTGGATTGGGGCTTACACTCTGAGGTGGCCCAAGGTGGTGGGGCTTGAACCTCGTGGAGGCTTCCTATGTTCCATGACTTATCACGGATCAAAGTCCCCATAGTTCGGGTTAGATTGGGGCTTAAAATATGAGGTGGCCCAAGGTGGTGGGGCTTGAACCTCGTGGAGGCTTCCTACGTACCATGCCTAAGCATAGATCTAAGTCCCCGTAGTTCGGGTTGGATTGGGGCTCACACTCTCAGGAGGCCCAAGGTGGTGGGACTTGAACCTCACAGAGGCTTCTTACGTACCATGCCTTAGCACAGATCAAAGTCTCTGTAGTTCGGGTGTACAATTTAATTTCATGCGGGACGATGGTGCTTGGAATTTTAACGTCCTGCATCTCGGACGGGGGGATTTGGGGCTTATGCTCTGAGGTGGCCCATGGTTTGTCATGGTCGGTGCTCACTCTAAGCTCACGGGAGTCATGCTTGGTGTGAGAAACAAGATACATCAGATACCTGACGATCACATCACATAGGCTGTGTCTGTGGGAAATGAGGAGGGGCTTACACGTTGAGCGGACCATGGTGTTGGGACTTACCCCAGGATGGAGGCCCGAGGGCGACAAAGCGTAGCGGGAGAGGATTTTGGACTGAAGAAAAGAGGATCCTCGTTCCCTATCACGCCCTCTTCTGGCCTTGGGGACCGAAGATGAAAGGAGGATCAGCGTTCCCCATCACGTCCTTGGATGGATTTGGAACCGAGGAAGTGAAGAGGAATAGGGGCGCTGCCTCCTACAAGAAAGGTTAGGGGATTACACCAAGGTGGCTGCCCTTCCCCACGGACAAACGCCGCTCCGAAAAGGAGGATATCACCCCGTGTGAGGGTTGATCCCATCCCCGTGGAGATGATTGGGCATGGATAATGTCCAAGGTGGGGGGACCCTGCATGCGAGGCACGGGGCCAGGTCACAGTTTAACATCATGTGTGGAGGAAGAGGTGCTTGGCAGTTTAACGTCCTGCTGCTCGGATGAGGTTGGTTTGCTCGACACCCCTAGTGCTTACATAACTGATACCCTCTACCCCTTGTGGGATGGAAGGAATTGTCAAAGCCGTACTGAGGGGATGTCGCGGAGCAAACCATCGAGGGGTCCACATTAGCATGGCTATGCTAAGAAGAAATAGCTATTAGCGTGCCTATGCGAAGAAGCATGAGGCGAAGCAACGCAAGGGGAAGAATTGTCCAGGGGACTTTGAAGTTAATTCGTACAAACCCATAAGGTCGTACGAGAAAACCATGCATGATGTGGATGCTTGGGGTGGAAAAGACACTTATGAATGGAACCCCAAAGAAGGGCATCGGGCGCTCGCACAAAGGGCGCGCCCGGGTTGCACCAAGGTGAAGGGCCCCGGGGAATTGCATGCAGCCCTTGAGGTTTGCACGAAATAAAGGGACCTAGCATGAAAAACACCGAGCTTGCACGAAACTGGTGATGCTTGAACAGAATTTAGGGCATAGGCTTTGCGTGTGACTAGGTGGATTGTGCACAAGGAGTATGAATTATGCGCTGGCGGCAAAGGCCACGCGCAAGGATATGGGTGCGCGCAATTGGTTGGACTGCGTGCAATGGATGGAATTGCGCGCAAGGGGGGGAACTCAAGAGGGATTGAAATTCAGTCTAAGCCAAAGGGGATCTCGCGTGAAGGTGGACCCCGAGGCGATTGGGTGCGAAAATAACCATTCCTGAAGGCCATGTTGTGCGCGCGCGGAATGCTGATGACGCGCACAAGAGTTGGTTCAGATTCTTCATCCCCGAAAAGGAAGGGGGTCACCTTCTATTTATAGGAGACCGAGGCACGAAATACAGGCCAACATGATATAATTGTGCGACAGAGGAGGCGATACGAAATGTCAACAGTGCAGGGTGCCAGCACGAAATTATTTTGCGACGGCACCAGGACTGTTCGTGAATCCCAAGACTTTCCGTGTGGGAAAGATTTTTTCTCGCACTTCACCATTTTTTTCGTGCAACCCCTCCAGGACCGCCGGGCCGGGTCTCCGGGTCCACATATGACTTCGATTTGTCATTTCAAAACATTCTCCAACACTTAATCAGTTTTTTGAATCTACAAATTCCCCCCTCAGAATTGGATCATCAAGGGGTCACAACAATCGGATTTTGAGGGAAACACCAAATTTCAGGGCTTCGTGGGCCCCTTGCACACAAATATTTGCAGCGGCGTGCAAAACTCATCCAGGTGCGGAATCTTCTTTTCACGTGGGCACAGAACCCAGGCTTACCCTATAAAAGCCACCATGGGTCCCATGCTCCGTACTAGATTTCTCACACGATAAGCATTGGGCTCTCGTGCGTGGAATTGCTTCTGCTCCTGTGCGAAAAACTGCTCGACAACGCGTAATTCTACCCAGATTTGGTGACATTTTACATGCAAACCCAAGATTTTCACACCACAACCTGATATTTCATGACATCTACTGATTTTATACGCCAGACTCCCAGAATTTACGCCTGCCTACCAGTTTCCGTGAAACACCTCCAAAACACTTGGTCGGAAGAAGATGGCTGCAAACCAAGTTGATAAGGGGGAAGCCACTGCTCGCAGAGCTGAAATGGATGTGAATTCATTGTTTTATGGCACAAAGAGTGTTGTCTCCAATAACCACACCCTCTTCAACATGCTGACCCCTGCACAGAAAGAGTTCTCCTTGTATGACAATCTGTCGCTGTGGGACTTCGGCATTCTGGAGGAGGTCCCTCTGTCGGGTTTCGAGGTTTATACACCGCAGTCATGAGTGACCCATGAAGACGATCTTCCTCGATTCAACGTCACCAATAACGGTCATCCTTCCAGAGAGACCAAGCACATGGATTTATATGTCCTGAATCCTAGGACTAGGACTATTGCTGGGGGTGACCCTGTTGCAGAGAGCTCCCCGACCCTCTATGAGAGAACGTTCTGTCAGAGCATCACTGACGAGACCAAAGGTTGGCTGTAGGACTAGGATCTACTGTCCGGAGTCAAATTTACCAGAGAATGGGCCTGGGCGTATAGGGTTCGCCATATGTGAGACCAATTTGGGGCCGAGCTGCGGCACATCGGTCTATTCGAGGTGGTGTGGACATCACAATTCCATTTCTACCGGCAGCCTGAGCTCAGGCCAGAGCTGTTTACCTGATGGTCCCCCAACACCAACACTTTCCAAATTCATCATGGGGAAGTCGACATCAGAATCTGGGACATCCACTGCATCGAGGGGATCCCTTTGGAGGGCCATCAATATGATGAATTACTCCCACCGATGAACATCTGGGGTGACAGGTCTCGAACCCCCATACTGACGTGGCACCTTCTGGAGCTGGCCAAGGAGAAGCTGGGAGTCAAGGACTTTCTGAAGGACATCACCTACAAGGACTGGTACAGACTGTTCCTGGATAAGGATCCGGAGGTCAAGATGCCAAGGCGGGGAAAATGGTGTCCAACCGCGGTTCAGAGGAGCAAGAGCGGATCATACTGAAGGATCCTGGAGGCGGGGCAATACCAATCATGGGGCTACAACATAAATGAGGCCCAGGACCCAAATGTTTGGTATGCTGGATTCCTCTCCGCATTCCTGAGCGGGTGACTCCAGCCGGTGAGGGACGCAAAGATGGTCGTCCGTTCGACGACCCTGGTGATGGCGGGCATCATGGCTGCCAACAGGAGGTTCAACCTGGGGGTCCCCATGCTGGATCCACTGTATGCCATCTTGGGATGAATCTCAATAGGGTGATCACCTAGCAGAGTATGCGACCCCTTCTAGATTTTCCATGGCTGGGTTGCGGCTCACTACGGTGGATACACATTCCCGAATGCCATCTGTCCTTTGGGAAATGGCCTGCGACCCTCTCTGCTAAATTTTTCTAGGGTCATGCCGATGACGCTCAATGAGGAGGGAGTACAGATCAGGATTGGTAACCATGCCAGCTTCACCTTCAGCCCATTCCCCACCCCAACTGGTCAGCTAATAGATGATGGGAAAGTCTCATTGGAGTAGAAGGAGTACATCCAGAGCATCAGAGGCGGGGTGATTGTGACTCGGATTGATGGTAAGATCTTCTGCGAGCCTTATGTGCCATAAAAATTCTCCAGACAGTTTGGATGCCTCCAGAAAATGCTGAAGAGAGTATACACAGACGTCTGGGAGGAGAGGCATCCCTGCGTTCTTCTTCATCTGTGGCTGATGTTCACGACTTACAGCTATGGCGACATCATCACTTTTCCTCCCATAGGAGTCAACGCTGGCCTCTCAACCGAGTATGCTGAAAATTGGACCATAGCATACCCTGAGGCGCTTCTGTGGAAGCGAGTTCGGTATCTCAAATTCACCAGTGCGGAACCTCGGTGGTGAGAGAGCAGGCAGGGTGCCGCTAGAGGAGCAGGACCAGAAGCACCTCAGGAAACGGGGCCTGCACAGGCTGAGACCTTAGCAGCGGGGGAGTCGCATGGCGTGGCCGCCCCCTCATTGCCTGGGGGAGGAGGGCCCCACAGAGGGACCATATAACTTCTTGGGAAGCAAATAAGATACCTGCTTCAACCTTTCCACGACGCGATCTTCCCAGCGCTATGGTCAGCTTGGATAACCCTATGGTAGTCTATGAGTACTAAATACCTATGGAAGAAGATAGTGCGAGACGGGATAATAAATGAGGGTCGACCCAAATTCAGAACACTATAGGAGTGGTGTGGAAATAAAGGACGATTGTTGACCATGTTTGAAATGCATCACCGCTATTGCATTATCCTAAAATGGGGACAATAAATGAGGGTCAACCATTGACCATGTTTGAAACATGGGACCTAACTCAAATATCTCCAATCAGTCTTCTGGAACGTTGGCCCAGGACAGTAGATGGACCATAGGTCAAGCATCCACACTGTTAGGGGGTCCCATCAAACATGGTCAGTCTTCCGGATCATTGTCTCAGGACAGCAGGCAGACTATAGGTCAGGCATCCATACTGTCAGAGGGTCCCTTCAAATGTGGAAGAGGATGAGGATCCGAATAAAGGGGAATGAAAAGCGTGGAAGGTGGAGTGGTGGTTTGTTCAAACAGAATCCAACAATCCCAAGATTATGCCACCATGGTGGAAGCACATTAGGCGGGCGCATTAATCTGATCATGGGTCATCCCTACTTTTAAACAGGACCTCTTTGGTGAGGAAACTATTGCTTCCTAATGTCATTATGGGGCATCCTGAACCTGTTCCGGGAAAATTCAGCAGTTACACAACTCCCTAGGGGGGGGGGTTGGCCAAGAGGTTGAAAGTGGGGAAAAGGATGGGATTTGTGATTTCTGGGGCTGGACCCGAGACGAAATGTCTGGGCGTTCCTACGTATCTCATAAGGATGAGAATCAAGCCGCACATAGTTCTGGAAAGGGTCTTAGTTTAAGGTCTTATAACTTGAACCATGGGGAGAGGTAATGAATGTAGGAGACACACAATAAGTTGATTACGAAACCCAATGTGAATGAGGACATAAGTCCTACTTACCATGTGTTCCCTAGGGAAGTGTTCCAGTCAAGGGATCAAACCCGAAAGTTAGGCTAGGCTCGCGAGGAAGTGACCGGGCACTCTTACGTATCTCATGAGGATGAGAATAAAGCCATAAATAGTTCTTGGAGAGTGGCATGACACGATAAGGTTCCAATAAAAAGGATGAAAGGGGCGTGCGAGTCTAGCCCTCACACCAAAAGAAGTAGCATTTGATGTATCTTGTTTTTTCTTTAAGGTGAATGGTTTTTATTTTTTGGAGAAACCGACCTACGGTAGAAACTCCTAGCATCACCACAATAATCAAGCCATAAATAGGCATTGACAAATGGTATGGTAAATGACCGATACCCAACGTGATGTCTTCTATGATGAGGTCATCACAATGCATTGTCGTTTTTTGTCGTGCGGTCGGGACTATATTATCACAATTTATGGTCATGTGGGAGGACCAAACAACACATTTTAAATTCATACGACTTAGACATAGAGGAATGAACACAACACGATAAAACATACCCGATGTGAATGTGGATGAGGTCCAGATCATCACCGTACGAAGCTCGGGGAAAAGAGCCTCGGGCCAAGAGGCCAGTGAGGGTCCGAGGATAAGGGGCAGGAGAAACTAGTTCCCAGCTGAGTTGGACATGGAACCACGATGCCCGGGTGATCCCACATATCCAATGGGGATGAGGATCGAGATGCACATAGCCCTTAATGAAGAAATTATTTTATGGTCTTAGAGCTTGGACCGTGGGAGCCCCGCAGGACACCGTATTGAAGCTTTGTCCCCCATGACTTGTGGAGGTGCACTAAGGGATAGTGCCAAGAGTGTCAAGATTCCACCTGGACATGATGGGGTGGAACATAATGTGAATCATGAAACCAACATTCAAGGCCTAAAGGGGTTGGTGTGACGATGGAGGATTAATGTTGACCATGTTCGCAACACAACATCCTATCGCGTTAGCCTAAAATGGGGACAAACAAATGAGCATCGACCACTGACCATGTTTGCAAAGCGGGATTTGTATCAATTTGCTGTCTGAAACCCTCAAGGGTGTTGGCCCGTAATGGTAGGAGAGCCATTAGGCATGGTATCCATGCCATTTTTTGGGGGTCCCTTCGGGTGTGAAAGATAACGAGGGCCCAAATGAAGGGGAACACGAAGCTTGACAAGTGGAAGGAACTTGCCTAAGTTTAATCTGACACTCCTGGTCCTAGACCAGAGTACTCTAAACACATTGGTGGACCACTATAATGGGTCGAGGGACTCAACTTGAGGGAGTCCAAGAGATAGCGGATTCTTTAAAGAAGGGGGCATGGTGCCAAAACCCATGGTGAAAGAGGGCATAACTCTGTACCACACCTATATATCCCCCTTGTGGAGAGGGAAGGTCCAAGGGGCCTAGGTGACCGGGAGATCGTGGGATCTTTATGAGATGGGGCTGGACCTGAAATCTAAACATTCAGGCAGTCCTACATATCCCATAATGATGGGAATCAAGCCACACATAGTTCTTAAAGATATAGTTTAACATCATGTGAGATGACATACAATTTAACGTCATGAGGGACGAGCAATTTAAGGTCGTGCAGGACCACAGTCCAGTTTAAGGTCACGGCAGAGCCCAAATGCCCAAATATAGGACCAAATGCAGTTTAAGGTCGTGCATGACCAAATGCAGTTTAAGGTCCTGCAGGACCAAATGCAGTTTAAGGTCATGTGAGACCAAATGCAATTTAAGGTCATGCGGGACCCAATACAGTTTAAGGTCATGTAGGACCAAATAAAGTTTACGGTCATGCAGGACCAAATGCAGATTAAGGTCATGCGAGACCAAATTCAGTTTAAGGCCATGCATGACCAAATGCTAAGGCAACGTATTGCTTGAGGAACTTGGCATTGGTGGGAGGAGTTATACGCTCACCATCCATGGTCACCAGGGAGTATGCTACGTTGGGATAATCCTTATGAACAATGAAAGGTCTTTCCCACTTGGGCACCAACTTGGGTGGTTTCCTGTTAGGGATCATTGGTGCCCTGAGGGATAATACCAAATCGCCTTCCAGGAAAGAGCGGAGGCAATCCTTCTTGTTGAAATCTTGAGCCATCCTACTATGATGCCTTTTTAGGTTGTGCAGGGCATGAATCCTGTTCTCGTCCAGTGCTTCCAATTCAACTAGACGGATCTCGGCCACTCTATCCGGCGCTTGCTGGTCATAGACCACTGTGCGCAATGAGGGAAACTGAACCTCGATGGGCAGGACGTCCTCAGTTCCGTACAACAGTGAATATGGGGTTACCTGGGTGGAATTACGGGTCGTTTTCTGATAAGACTAGAGGGTATTGGGGAGCTTATCTGGCGAACTCTTCTTGTTTTGACCAATCATTTTCTTCAGAATGTTATAGAGGGTTCTATTTAACGCCTCAATCTATCCATTTTCTTGTGCGTGATAGCGGGAGGTATGGTTGGAGCGAATGTTGTACTTGGCGTACAATTTCTTCAGCTTGGATGCTCGGAAGTTGGTATCATTATCGGTGAGGATAGAGTGAGGTACTCTAAATCGATGGATGATATTGGAACTCATGAAGTCCACGATAGTATGCGCCTTGACTTCCTTGAGAATAATCGCCTCTGCCCACTTGGAAAATAGATCTGTAACGGTTAGAATGAATCGACATTGGCGAGCTGTTGCTGGTGGGTATGGTCCTACAACATCTAACCCCCAGCCTGCAAAGGTCCAATATTACTTGATAGTATGGAGAAGATCTGGTGGCTGATGCAGGAAGTTAACATAAACTTGGCACGCGTGGAACCTCTTGTTGAACTTGATGCAGTCATGGATCATGGAGGGCCAAAAATACCCTAATCTCTGAATCTGGTGAGACAGCTTCGGCCCAGCCTGGTGGGCACCCCAGGAACTGGCATGAACCTCTTGCATGACCTGTAGAATCTCGACTCCTAGGATGCAACGGAGGATAACACCATCAAAACCACACTTATAGAGGATCTTCTCAAGATTGGGACCAATCTAGAGGGTAAATTGCACTGTGCGACGTCGGATTCGCTCGCGTTCGGCCCGATCAGCCGAGAGGTAACCATTTTGGAGATACTTGAAAAAGGGTCCCTCTAGTCAGGAGTCACTTTAATCACTGCATATGAAGAGCCTAGTGGTCCTGACATGGAGGATCCAGCGGTAATATGGCTTACTCATAGTTCGTCGTCATCCTTTGGGGTGGAGGGAGCAATAACTCTCTGGTGTGCCACATGGATAATTAGATCATCCTATTCGGGCTCTGCAAGTGACGCGACCAGGCTGGCCAAAGTGTCTGCTCGACCGTTCTGCGACCGAGGGATGTGGATAGCCTCTGGACAAGAAGGGAACTGGGCCATTATCCAGAGAGTTCATTCTAACAATGGTACGATCTCTGGATTCCTGACAACATATTCGACATTGACTTGCTTAATAACTAGCTCGGAGTCCCCTTTCACATGAAAATGGGGCACATCGATCTCAAGGGCCAACTCGAGACCAGTAATAGGGGCCTGATACTCTTCCTCATTGTTAGTGAAACCTTCTGATAACAGTAATGAGTATGGAAGGACGGCTTGCACCGGGGTGATAAAGACAATATACAAACCTACTCTGTTGAGCCTAGGATCATTGAGCCTCCTACCAGTGGGGCTTCAGGAGGCACCATAGAAGTGCATTTTCCAACATGGGACGACCTGATCGACTTAGAGGATGGACTCATAGGGAAAATCCAAGTCCAAGGGATGGTTCATATAGGTTGGATGGGTAGCTAAGAAGTCTACCAATGTCTATCCCTTGATAGCCTTCTGGGGGACGAACCTGATGTCGAACTGCTAGAGGATCACCACTCACCGTGCTAGTCAGCCAGTCAACATGGGGTGATTTAGAATATACTTCAATGGGTCTACCCAAGAGACCAGCTATACATCGTGGTGATGTAGGTAATGCCGCAATTTCTGCACATCAAATACAAGCACAAGGCAGCTCTTCTCTATGGAAGAGTATCTGTTTTCCATATCGAGGAGAATGTAGCTGAGGTAGTAGAGGCTATTCTCTATCCCCTCATTGTTCTTCTAGGTGAGAAGGGCGCCAAGGGATCATTCCAGGGCGGTGACATAGAGGACCAACAACTTTTCGTAGATGGGTGGCATAAAGACTGGAGGTTGGAGCATATACTGCTTGATTTTCTCGAAGGTGGTCTGGAACTCCACATCCCACTCATAAGTAGTGCCCTTCTTCATGAGAAGAGAAAAGGGATTACACTTTCCAGCCATATTTCTAATGAATCGGTATATTTAGGATAAGTGGCATTGGAGACCTCGAAGCTACCAAATATTTCTTGGGGGGGCATCTGGCTGATGGCCTTTATCCTCTCTAGGTCAATCTCGATGCCCCGGTACCGGACAACAAATCCAAGAAACTTCCTGAAATTGACCCTGAAAGTACACTTCAATGGGTTCATCTTCAGGTGGTGGGAACAGAGGAAAGAGAACAATTTATCACGGTCCTTGAGATGGTCTTGGCACTGGCGAGATTTGACTACCAGGTCATTCACATAGCACTCCACCAATGTTCCCAGGATTGGCTTGAATATGAGATGCATGGCCCGTTGACAGGTGGCACCTGCATTCTTCAGGACGAAGGGCATAACCTGGTAACAGAAAGTACCTTGGGGTGCCCTGAAAGCCATAGACTATTCATCCTAGGGGGCCATCCGGATCTAATTATATCCAGAGTAACCATCCATGAAGGAGAGGGCTTGGAACTCGACCATAGCATCGATCAACAATTCTGTCACTGGAAGGGGAAAATCATCATTCGGACAATGGTAGTTGAGATCTCAGAAGTTTATGCAGACTCTGATCTACCCATTCTTCTTCCTGACTGGAACGATGTTTTCTAGACACTTGGGGTACTGGACCTCCTTGATGAAGTTGGCTCTGATGATCTTGTCAACTTCAGCCTCAACCATGGCACCGTGAGAAGGGTTCATCTTTTTTTGAGGCTGCTTGAATCCATGATGATTTGTCGGGAGACCGAGGCGGTGGACGTCTACCTGAGGATCTAGTTCTATAATATCATTATAACTCCAGGAAAATACATCATAGTGATGCTTAAGGAATTCCATGTACTGCTGTTACTCCTCAGGGGACATGGCGACACTAATCAATGTGGGTATCGGGTCTGCCTCGCTACCGTGGTTCACATGTACCAAGTCATCGACCATGGCTGAGACGCCTTCCTTAAAGGTAGGGAGAGTGTCCTTTATATCTTCTTCTACACTTATGGAGGTATTCCCCATGGGGGGAGCTGCTTTTGAGCTACCAAACCCTAATGGTAGGTTGCTACCAGCTTTTTTGGCAGTGGTTATTGCATCAGGAAACTTTGGTGCTGCTGAGACCATGGATATGAAGGCTGTCGACCTGATCCCATCTGGTCTCCGACCCAAGGAGCCACGCTTGACAATATCAAAGCAATAGTGGTGCATTGGCCAGAGCTGACTTATTCTGGCCCGACGAAATAGAAAAGTTTGACGTACTGTCGTTGCCATGAGCCAGATGTCCTAATACCTGATGGGAGTGGGAGGCTCCTGGATCACTAGGGCCTGGTTCATATAAGAATATGAAGTGATCTTCTGAATCCTCCTAGATTTGGGATCATGGTTCTCTATTGTCCCTGAAATTACAAAACACTACCCCATATCGGGGGTCGTGTCCTCCAACCGATGGATCGGGAAGATGTAGGCATCATTTAGGCCTGCCCAAGGGTCGGCCGTAGTAGCGATGGGCTCCAATTCTCTTACCTGGACTTGTTTATCCTTGCTCTTGTAATAATCTGCATCCATGTAGCGGGCTTCGCAAAAGGCGAAAGGAGATGCATCACCTTGGAGTACTCCTACTCGACCATTAAGGGAGTACTTGAGGCATTGGTAATACAATGAGGGGATCGCCGCGTGTAGGTGGAGCCATGGCCTGCCCATCAATGCATTATATGCGGTGTCCTAGGAGATGACCATGAACTCGGTGCTGGAAATTAGGCCACCGAACTGGGTCTTCAAATGGATCTTGCCGACCGGTGTCTGCTCTATCCTGTCATATCCTTGGATCCTTAAATCGGAGGGAGTCAGGTCATCCTCGGATAGCCCCAGCTTCTGCAGTGTCCAAGTCTGGATAAAGGTTGATTCCAGAGTCGGTGTCAATGAGACAATGGAAAACCTCCACGCCATTTAATTGGCAAGTGATATATAGCGGGTGGATGCGCCCCTGTATAGGGGTGCCCTCATCTTGTCCAGAGAATGAAATGATGGCCTGACATTCAGCTCCCTCAACTACTTTATCATGGAAGGCCTTTGCAGCTGCTATCTCTGTCTCAAACAGGAGGGAACTCTTTAAAGCCTCAGCGAGTGCTTCACACATATATGGTGATAGGAGAAGGGATTTAAGGATGGAAAGCCTCACTGGGATTCCGATGAGGTGCTTGAGAACATCATACTTCTGTTCCAGGTGCGAAATTCTCTTTATAGGAGGGCGCTCTACGATAGAAAGCATGGCGGGCCCTGCTGGACGGACTGGCAGCTGACTAGTGCTAGCTATATCCTGCTACTCACTAGTCAAAGCCCGGAGGGTAGCTTCCGGATGTGGACCAGACGACTGAGATCAGCATGTAGCGGGGTGAAGCTGGTCAAGTCATGGTCGTACTAGTTATGCCTGATCCAGTAGCATAAACGGTGGTAGAGGCGGGCCTGTCGACATCGGATGAAGAGGCTGCACATACTGATTTCTGTGCTGGGCCTGTCGTCTGGTCTTAACGGCATGAACGGCCTGGATGGAGGTTCCAAATGATGTGCCCTGGCGACCCATATGGCCGCGGCTCCGCCGACGTTGGCGTCGGCTGGGGATGTTGGGGATTTTCGCCTATCACTCCCCCTCGTTAGGAGTCATATAGGGATTTACCAACTCGATGGTGTTAACCGAAGAATACCCTTTTCTATCACTTGAAGAATCATCCACCATTGGGTGGATCCTTGGGGGAATTCCCATCTCAGGGGGCATGAAGACGCTGAGAGTGCAGGACGACGATGGCATTGGTGGGGCGCGTTGCTTCTTATTGCGCCGTCAATGCTTGCTCTTCTGGGAAGAGGCTGACTGAGATGATGAAGCAGAAGTGGTGGCCACAGATTTTGAAGGCTCCGACTGATTCAAGCGTGCACAGATAATGCCATGGGCACGATCGACCATCCTGCGAGCGATCAAGTCGTTATACTTCTAGGACCCGCGGCCAGAAACCTAATGCCACCCACCTTCGCCATCGCTACTACTATCTGATCTCACAAATACACCCTCAAATTGTGCCAGGGCTGGGCCCAACCTATCTATGTTGTTGTCAATATGTTCTTGGAGCCAGTCCTTGAACACATAGCATCGCTTGATGGTGTTCCCTAGGATCCGGTGATAAGGGAAGTAGTTGGGGTGATCAGAGAGATGTGCCTCTTCTGGATTTTGGCACTCAGGTAGTCGCACAATTCTATGCTCTAAGGCGCTGTGGAAGTAACCAAGGACCTGAGCCTCATCAAACGAGTAAGACCGATTCCTTCTGTCCGGAAAAGGGACTCTAGGAGCTTGTCCCTGATGGGGGGTCGGAGGAGCCTGCCGAGGAGGCAGAACTTGATTATCTTTCCTAGGCGGTGGTGGCACGTTACACGTGGGCGCCTGCCGATTCTGAGGACACTGCTGGGCTGGAAGCTATGCCCATGCTGGTGGACCTCTACGGGGCTATGGAGCTGGCTCCACTGGTAGCAATTCTAACCGCCTGGGGGCCTCTATCTGGGCCACTGTGGCGGGCTCGGCTCTGGCATCCCTCTTTGACGAGATTACAGAAGGCAGTAGGTGTGCCTGATTGGCCTATTGCAGGGCTTCTTCGAGGCACTGGGCCTTATCCGAGAATTCTCAGAACCCTCTGAGATAGTTCTGAGTGATCAGAGAGGGGACTAGTTCCATCTTGACATCCCACACACACATCGTTAGTAATTGCTCCTGAGTTAGTGACATGTCAAAGGAGTATGTGAGCCCCTTACACTAGGCGATGAAGTCTGCGACTCACTCATCGAGCCTTTTCTTTCACCTGAAGAGGTCTGCGATGTTCATCTTCTGGGTGGTAGAGCTAAATTGGTAAAATAACTTCCTGCAAAGGTCTTCCCAACTAGTCACAGATCCAATGGGGAGCTAGCTGTACTAAACAAATGGCAGCCCCTCTAGTGTCTAAACAAAGCAGCGGAGCTTGGTGGCCTCCTGCTACGTTGGGGTCCCTAACATAGGCCCACACCTTGAGTTAAAGTGGTCCAGGTGCTGCGGTGGGTCCCTCGTCCCGTTAAAGGGGGAGAAAGTGGGATTCCCAAATCCTAGGGGTGCTGGCATGTCATCCACCCATGCCGGGTATGTCTTTCCATCAGGCGGGATAGCCACCTATCGCGTTTCCAAAGCCTTGAGGTGGGTGATGAGCACCACCATTGGATCGTCTAGATGTGGGTCCCTGTCCTGACAGGGATCCCTAACCACGAGCGCGTTGCCTAGCTCTTCAATGCGGTAGACAAGCTCAGCGGTTCGCAGATCGGCTGGTGGAGCAACCCTTGGGGCTACTGGAGGAGCCCGAACGAGGTTCCATGGATTGTCACGCCATTCAGGAGGGTTTGATGAGACATACCGTGCCTTCTTTCCGTGAGCTCCGACTTCCACTCTGTCAGCGAATACGGCATGATCATGGTTGCCTAGGAGAATCTCGCTGAGGGGTAGTTGTTCCTGCCCTTGCTGCACCGGCCTAGGATCACCATAGTCGGGTCTCCACTCTACAATGCATTCATCCAGAAGTTCATCGACTAACTTCTACTGCTCAACAAGCTTCTGGTGCAGCATGGCCTTCTCGATATCTTTCTCTTTCTTCTACACTATGGAAGATGAGTCAGAGTGTTTGGTGACACCAATATACTCCTTTCCCTTACCGAGATTCTGGCTGAGTACCAATGCCTCAGTGGGTGGAGGGAGACCCAAGAGGTTCCTCTACCGGCAAGTAACTCTCCCCGATGGGTCCAGTAGTGGGGGCACATCTTCAGAGAGGAGATTCCCATCGAGAAGTTCTAGCTAGTTTTTCCCTCATGATAGATCAGTCATATTGACAGCAACTCTTCTTGGGGGTATGTCCTCGACGTCACCAAGTGAGTCAGGTTGATGGCGAATCGCACTGAAGAGGAGGGTAGCGTACTTCCCCCAGCCACAGACTTGCGCATGGGGGGTAGCCTTCCTAATAACTTTACGGAGTACTTGGAAACTCTGAACGCATTACTATTGGAGGGCCCTGTGGTGGTTAGGTGACCTAGGGTGATGGACTGCGGGGAGCGTGGCCAGGTCAACCAAAAGACATTGTTCGCCGATGTCTTGGAGGTGTTCTTGGCTCCCGAGATATGTCTTTTCCCGGTGGCGAAGACAGAAGTGAGTCACCTAGAGGGTTTGGCAGAAACATTCAAACTCTTCCAGGGTGAGCGATTCTAGTTTATCAAATTTCGACCCTGCGACTGGATAAAACTTCTCAGGGAATTTCCCCACTGCGAGGATGGTCCAGAAGCTCGTCAGCTCATATTCATATCCTAGACTATTATTTCCCCACTCATCAACTGAGGGTGGCTGAGGAACTGGAAGCAGCGCCGAGGCAGGCCGCAACGCCGGTGGGCTGGCCGACAGAGAATACAAAGAGTGGTCTGATTGGCCACCGAATCTTGGGCTGTCCTCTGAGGGTCGCAGTGACCTGGCTGCCATGTCACGATATGATGAACCGGTGAACAGGGCTCCTGACACAACATTAGCGTCCGCCGAGGGTGTGCTATGATGCGGATCTTCCGACATTGACCTCCAAAATAGCTCTCTACCGTCTCTAGCTGAGGCAGAAGGTGCTTCCAGAGAGGTTGGTGGAGACTACGCGGTCGGTCCCTAGGGATATGCCAAGTTCTCTTCCTCCTGGATATACCTTCGGAGGGAGGCATGGATCCTATGGATCTCGCATTCGAGGAGTACGAGGCTGATGCGCCATGTCCCTGCCCTAGCCCTTGACTCGGAGGACTGAGGAGAGGGCTCCAGCACTGAGTCGTACTTCGCCTTGGAGTCTGAGAAGTAGACTGGTCTGATTTCTGTCCGACCTTACCCAGAATTCCTCTTGTGGCGGCGATGACCCGCCTTCGTGCCCCTGGGTGGCTCCTCAGGGCGGGGCTAATTTCTAGCATGGGGTCCTCTGGCCGCACTGGTGCTGGGGGGGGGGGGGAGAGGGTTTCTACCCGAGAAATCCGGGGTGCGAGGAGCACCGGGACATATGTCTAAAGGGACATGGGGAGGACCTCCATGCTAGACATTAGTGAAGTGGGGTTGGCCTCCACATCTCCGATTGCTGGGGCGAGGAGGACCTTCTCCAATGGGCACGGGGACATGGGGAGGACCTCCATGTCGGCGAGTGACCGTAAATGCAATGTATCTATACACACGGTCCATGGCAGGGTAATTGACCCTATACCTAGTGTAGTGAGAACAACAGAGACCCCCACACAGAGTTTTTCTGCCATGGGGAAGCCTCTTACTTGGGTTGAAGGTGGCACTGGGAAGACCTCCAAGCCGGGGTTGGAAGAAGGGAGGGGCCACACCTTCTGTAATGGCGGCATGAAGTAGGCCTTCACATCAGATGGCATTGCTGCGGATTGGTCCGCAGCAGCCATTGGCTATGACAGTGACCGAGAGAGTCGACTTAGCCTGTCCGTGGGGCGGTTGGGGCCACGATCTGGGTCGGGCGTATAGTTTCCCCTTCTCAACGTGTGTGGGGAGTTGGTGATATGAGTCAGCGGTGGCTCGGTCCATAGTAGTCGCTGACGTTGACACCACATGGCGGGCGCCCTCTTCCATTTGCGCCTGATGCTGGTGCCGGGTCAGATGAACTGGAGACGGTGGTGCAGGTACGTGGACTACCAGCTCCTTGGCTCAGAGGACCAGGCCGCAGCACTGACGCGGCCTGGAGGGGGCCCTCGCCGGGAGCCCTTGAAGCGGGACACTGATTGGGCCAACCTGGACATCCCCTACCTCTTCAGCGTAGGGAAGGGAGCTGTCAAGGCGTTCTGGGGACAAGCTCTCGAAACGGTTGAATGTTGGGGTGGGGAGTAGCGACTCCCTGCATGGCCCTCGGGGGCAGATTTGATGGTGAGGCGCAGTGGCCTCGAGATCCAAACGAGCCATATCCTTGGAGGGGATGAACCCCTCCTCCTCGTACCTGCGTACAAGTTCATTAATTACCCTTCACTGGATAATCTCTTATGGGGAAAGGGGGCGTGGGTGCCCACTAGTCATGGTGATTGAAGACGACGTGGAAAAGGCAGAACTGTGCGGGGTAAACGCGTCGATATTTCCCCTTCCCCTACGCCGGTGGGCAGGTGAACGAGATCCGGGTGCAATAACCTGATTCCTGAAACCAGGGAGATGAACTCATTAATACTGCTAGGAAAAAAATCGACAACCAGTTCCCTAGCACCATTCCGTCTTCCGTGGTCGGAAAGAGGGATCCACGCTGACAACATCTCAGAACGGAATGCTCAACGTCCTGACTGTCCCAACTTATGGCAAGTTTCACGTCAGGCCTTTTTGGTGGGACCTGATACCGAATGATGGGGTCAGATAACATGCTTATCCACTGATGCCCCGAACGCTACTAGCCTCTATGATGAGGAGAATACATTGATGTTGGGTTCACCATTTTATGTTTCCGATGCTTTTTACGGGGCACACGTATCCGTCACGCAGAGGACGCACTGCTGTTACCCTGCATTCCCGCTTTCTAAAGGCAGGCGGAATCCGCTCCTTATTCAGGGATGTCGGCTCCTTGATCGAAACAAGATGATGGGATGTCATTTCTTTCTTTCAGGGATTCCTCCTTGGAGCTCATCACCTACTCTGGGTCTCCCTCATAATTTAAGACGTAGTTCGGGAAACTCTTTCTCGTTCCATTTCTTCATGGACACCGGTAAATTAAACCACTTCTATCAGGACCTTCCAAGGAGTCCGATCAGTGCGGCAACCTTCGGTTAGGAGAGTAGTCATGTTGGGGCATCACTGGCGTGTCTTGACGCTGGGGGATTGGCATGTCTATCTTCTGTCCCTTACCATAGGGTTTCTCGAGGGCGCGGAAGCCCGAGGCATCCCACATTGAACGTGGGGGATTTATGCCATTGGCATGAATCTGAGGTTTTCCTGAGCTTCCCATGTTTTACATAGGGTATGCCGCAAGTTTAACATCCAGCGGAGACAGATCAGACTGATCGAACACCGGTTATAGTGGATCTGATTGAGGGACCCCCCAGGGGGGGCACTGATATTGGGGCCAACACGGGGGAGGCTTTCCGAATGTTGTGGAGTAGAATGATATGGCATGATCTCACCGGGATGTGGTGGCCCGAGTAAGAATCAGGATGGATGATGGCTTTGGGCTTGAGCCTCAGAGATACTTCCTACGTACCATGCCTTTGCACGTATCAAATTATGCTTAGTTCGATGAGACGATGGGAAACCTGAGGAGGAGAACCATGAGAATGGACACATGGATGTGACCTAGAGGAAGTGGACCTCCGGGTTAGGGCATGAGATTCCCGAAACACATGGTCTCAAGGGAGAGATCAGGATGAGACATGGGTGTTGGGATTGAACCTCGTGAAAGTTTCTTACATATCCCCATGGTGGGGAATCAAAGACCACGTAGTTCAAATGGAGAATACAATTTAGCATCATTCGAGACGGGTATGGGGCTTATAATCTGATGTGGCCCATGGTGTTGGCAAACTGACGTGAATGGGGTCGGAATGACTGGGTGGTGGGCTTGAACCTCGTGGAGGCTTCCTACGTACCATGCCTTAGGACAGATCAAAGTCCCCATAGTTCAGGTTGGATTGGGGCTTACACTCTAAGGCGGACCAAGGTGGTGGGGCTTGAACCTCGTGGAGGATTCCTACGTACCATGCCTTAGCACGGATCAAAGTCCACGTAGTTCAGGTTGGATTGGGGCTAACACTCTGAGGCAGCCCAAGGTGGTGGGGCTTGAACCTTGTGGAGGATTCCTACGTACCATGCCTTAGCATTAATCAAAGTCCCCGTAGTTCGGGTGGGATTGGGGCTTACACTCTGAGGCGGCCCAAGGTGGTGGGGTTTGAACCTCGTAGAGGCTTCCTGTGTACTATGCCTTAGTACGCATCAATGTCCTTGTAGTTTGGGTTGGATTGGGACTTACACTCTGAGGCGGCCCAGGGTGGTGGGGTTTGAACCTCATGGAGGCTTCCTAAGTACCATGCCTTAGCACAGATCAAAGTCCCCGTAGTTCGAGTGTACAGTTTAACGTCATGCGGGATGATGGTGCTTGGCAGTTTAATGCCCTACAGCTTAGACGGGGGGATTTGGGGCTTATGCTCTGAGGCGGTCCTTGGTTTTTCATGGTTGGTGCTCACTCTAAGCTCACAGGAGTCATGATAGGTGTGAGAAACAAGAGACAACAGAGACATGAAGATCACATCGCAAAGGGTGTGTCCGTGGGAAATGAGGAGGGGCTTATGCGTTGAGTGGCCCATGGTGCCGGGACTTACTCCAGGATGGAGGCCCGAGGGAGAAAAAGCGCAATGGGAGAAGATTTGGGACCCAATAAAGAAGGATTCCCGTTCCCTATCATGCCCTCCACTGGCCTTGGGGAACGAAGAAGAAAGGAGGAGCACCATTACCCATCACGTCCTTAGCTAGATTTGGCGTCGAGGAAGTGATGAGGAAGAGGGGCGCTGCCTCCTACAGGATAGGTTAGGGGCTTACACCAAGGTGGCTGCCCTTCCCCGTAGACAAACGCCACTCCGACAAGGAGTATATCACCCCCTGTGAGGGATGATCCCATCCCCCTGGAGAGGAGTGGGCGTGGAGAATGTCTGAGGTGGGGGGACCCTGCGTGCGAGGCATGGGGCTAGGTCACAGTTTAACATCAAGTGTTGAGGACGAGGTGCTTGACAGTTTAACATCATGCATCTTGGACGAGGTGGGTTTTCTACGCACCCCTAGGAGTTACATAACCGGTACCCTCTGCCACTTGTGGGAGGGAAGGCATCAGCAAAGCTGTACTGAGGGGGTGTCGCAGATCGAACCATAGAGGGGTCTACATTAGAGTGGCTATGATAAGAATCAATAGATGCTAGTGTGCCTATGCGAAGAAGCATGAGGCAAAGCAACACAATGGGAATAATTTTCTAGGGGACTTTGAAGTTACTTTGTACTAACCTAGAAGGTCGTACGGGAAAACCATGCAAGATGCAGATGCTCGGGGTGCACAAGACACCTGCGAATGGAACCCATAAGAAGGGCATCGGGCACTTGCGCAAAGGGGGTGGATGGGGAACACTGAGGTGAATGGAACCGGGGAATTGCGCGCATCCCTTGAGGTTTGCGCGAAATAAAGGGACCTGGTGCGAAAAACACCGGGCTGGCGCGAAATCGGTGATGCTTGCGCGGAATTAGGGGCAGAGGCTTTGCGCGTGACTAGGAGGATTACACGCAAGGAGTATGAATTACGCACAGGAAGCAAAGGCTGCGCGCAAGGACAAGGGTGCACATAAAGGAAGGAATTGCGCATAATTGGCTAGCCTGCGTGCAATGGACGGAATTGCGTGCAAGGGTGGGAACCCCAGAGGGATTAGAATTTAGTCTAAGCCAAAGGGGATCTCACATGAAGGCTAACCCCAGGGTGACTGGGCGTGAAAAGAACCATACCTGAAGGATATATTGCACGCGTGCGGAATGCCGATTATGTGCACGAGAGCCGGTTCATATTCTTCAGCCCCGAAAATGAAGGGGTTCACCTTCTATTTATTGGCAACCGGGGGCGCGAAATACAGGTCGGCGTGAAATAATTATGTGACAGAGGTGGCGGCACAAAATGTCAACCGCGCGGGGCGCCAGTGTGAAATTTTTTCTGCACCGGCGCCGGGACTCTTTGCAAATCCCGGGACTTTCCACGCGGGACAGATTTTTTCGCGCACCTCACCATTTTTTTGCACAACCCCTCTGGGCCCCCCAGACCAGGTCTCCGGGTCCCCATATTACTTCGCTTTTCCATTTCGAAACTTTCTCCAACACTTAAGCACTTTTCAGCGTCTACAAAAATATTCAAAAACTAAACATTTTTCTCATATAGTTCAACATAATTAATGGAATAAATAATGTATTTTTAGTTTACATAAAATAAAATAATCTCATCTTAAAATAAAATACATTTTTTATTTTTAAATTTGACAAACATAACATCATTACACAATGGAGAAGAAATAATTAAATTATATCTCAAACCTTTAACATATAGTACTCTATAAATAATAATTTATTTAGAAATAATAACTTTTCTAAATCCTTTAACCTTACAATTTTAGTTTCCACCAAACGTCACATTACCTATTTCACATATATTTAATTAATTTTTTCTTTATTTATCTCTTATTATAATTCTAGAGAATCCACTATCCATGTACCATGTCTCCTTTTGGAGAATTCCATGGAAATTTTTCTTTAAAAATTGAATTACGATTGTTTTTATACCCATGAACATTTGTGTCCAATCGTGTTAGAATATGATTTTTTAGGAACCCAAATTTATTTCAAAAAAGTATTCTAAATTAATCTTGAATATAACAATATAGGAATAAATTTTTTTATGTGTCCCAAAAATTGTAGAAATCTTAAGGAGCATTCACTTGCAAAATGACCTTTCATCCTATATCTAAAAAAAGTAAATATAAAAACACATTATAAATTTTTACAAAAATAATCTTGTACCTTTTGGGTAATTGATTATAATATCCATGTTAAGTTATATTTCTCTTCATTTAGTTCTTATAAATCAATTTATCGTAGCTTTATATGTGGTTATATTTACTTTTTTACTTTCAATTTCATTTTAATCCATTCATTTTCCTTTCAAGGGATGTCTATATAATAACATACACCTTTTAACTTTATTTATTTAGCTTCATTTTTAATAGAAATAAAATAATTATATTTATAATTATCTCATTTTTTTTGGATTCACGAGAATTTATTTTATTTTTTTAAATATTATTCATATTATTTTATTTATGTTCCGTGTATATATATCATAAATTTTAAAAAAATCATTTTGTAATATTTCAATATCATCATAAAACTCATCAATAATATGTTTTTCAGAATCAAAATCATTAGAATCAGAACCAGAATCCCTAATTTGAATTATTAAATCCATGAGACAAAAGTTTTCCAATTATTTTTTAGTTTAGGATTCATCAATGGAATTTGAATCCTCTATACAATTCCAACCATCTGTAAGTTCAAAATTATATTTCTTGTTTATCCTCTTGTTATTTCCTTTTAGATTTGGTAATTTAGTTTTTATATTTCATATTATTCTATATTCATAAAAAATTAAATTAGGAGTATCATTTTTAACAATATTACCACTCTTAATTCCTTTGTAATTATCTTTAGGATAATCCCTTATATTCCTTCTTTATTATGTTTTATTTATTTTATATACTTCTTTTTCTATATGATAAAATTCATCACTTTTATTTCTATGTAACTCAGAATCTAATGTTTAAGTTGTAACATTATTATTTTATTTAAATGTAATTCCTTTTATCTTAGTATATTCTCATTTATCAATGTTTTTCAATTCCAATTAATATTTTATTAATGATACAATAAGTTCATCAAGAGTATATTCTTTAAATTTTTTGGTTTCATCAATAACAACTCTTTCAGCATGCCATTTCTTAGGTAAATATCTAAGTAATATTTTTAAAAGAATAATATTATACACAGATTCTTCTAAATCACTCTCACCATTTACAATTCTATTGAACTGATGAATCATTTAATAAACATTTTCATTCTCACCCATTTTTAAATCATGATATTTCACCCTTAACATTATTTAATTTTTTCTAATACACTTACCAAATCCATAATTACTAGTTTTAAAAATTATCTATATATCATGATCATATTTACAAGTAGATATATCACTGAATTTTTTTGACTTATATAATAATAAATAATATTCATGATTTTATAGTTAAGAACATATTTTATAGCATCAACACTAGAAATAGAATCATGACCAATTTCTGGATGTTTATAGGTTTTTAAAATTATAGTCCAATTAATAATACTTATATATTTAAGATAATACTAAATCCAAGATTGTTAATATTCATACTTATTTCCATTATTAAATGGTGTCTTTTTAAGAATCTACATATCAAAAAATGTGATCCTTCTATATCAAATGATCTTTTCCTTTATATGGTTAAATCTTGGATTATAATATATATATATATATATATATATATATATATGAAAACTCTAATAGCCCTATCAAGGGAAAAATTTGATACCAATTGTTTGGAATCATGAAAAATAGTAATAAAAACTATCCTAACAAGGCCATAGCTCTGATACCATATGTTTTTCTTAGACATATATATGACTTAATTGTCAAGAGTGGGTGAATTGACCAATTTATAATATTTTAATGATTATATCAAAGTTAGAATAATTATAAAGTGGATATAAAAATATGATCATAAGTATTATTTATAGTAGTTTAGGCTAATGTGATCCTATTTGTACTATTCACACTCTCAATGTGAGAGTATCACACTAACTATAATGCAACCTAACTTTTGAATAGGAGTTACAACCCATTAAAAATAACTTATTCAACTTGGAGATAAAAACCAAATATACATCCCTTTTTAACTTTGGAGGAGAAACCCAAGGTTTTAATTTTTTTCTATATGGAGTCACAACATGAACAATTATACTATTTTAACCCTAATACACAATCAAAATTTACATTTTTTAGTGGTAGTATAACCCAACCATTACTTATTTTGAATGAAAAGGCATAAAACAACTCTAACACACACTTAAATAGATAGAAAGTATACAATACTATAGAAACTATTTTGGACAGTGAAAGATTTGAGAGTCAAGGAAAACTTTATTACTTTAGTAGTGAACATTAGTATATTAAATATCACCAAGTTTTAGTCCAACAGTATCACATATCACTTTTAAATATCAATCACTTTGAAATTTCACACTATACAGTTTGATAAAATCTCAAACAGTCCATATATATTTAACACCACATACCATTTCTATCAAAATTTATTTATATATTTTTTATTTATACTATATTTAATAATATTATCTACATTAACATAAATTTTAAATATTATATCAATTGTAGTTCCTCATTTCTGAAGCAGCTGTCATCGAAGTGAAAATAAAAAACTACTTTAGAGTTATTCAAATATTAATGTATATTTCACAAATTATTAAATTTTATTCCATTATAAAAGGGTAACAATAATATCTATATGAATAATCTTTAATTTTATTCTATTTATTTAAAAATAAAAATAACATGTACAGTGAGTCATTAATAATAATAAACGAATCAATAATTAATTAGAGATATAAATACTTCTAATAATCATGCATTAATCAGGCTAAGATTTCCCATAATCCATGCATAATTAATCTCATAATATATCCAATAATAATTGACTTCAAATATATATATATATATATATATATATATATGCAGAAAAAATCAAAAATAAAAAAAATAAAAAATAAAAAATAAATGATAAAAAAAAATTGTAGGACTAGAAAAAGTTTATATGTCCTATGTGTGCATGAGTCATTTTGTGTTTATATGTTTATATAATTCTATCCAAAATATGAGTCATTTTTATATGAGTCATCATAAGTATGATTATATTTTTCATATGTATCAATTGGTCTACGTACGAGTCATATTATGAGTCATTTCATACTTAACTAAAAAAATCAGTTGGTGCACATGTCAATTTTTATTGCGTAAGAATCATTAAAACTTATATTCTAGTAAATTCGAATAGCATTTGGGACATTTTTATTTTGATCATTATTCATTCAACACTTATAAAAATAAAATTAATAATAGAAAGATAAAAAACAACTATTTGAGCATCATTTTTCATAAGCATAAATATATGTGTAAGGATGATTCCTTTGTGAAAAAATTAAATTATGTGTAATTTTAAAAAATTATAAAGATAATTCCTAATAACCATAAAGATGATATATAATATAGATGAGGATTATCCAACATTTATGAAAAAAATTAGTGAATCACTTTAATGTTCATGTCATTCCTTAACTCATACTGATGTGAATTTTGCTCAAATATTAGCTTTTAAAACTAATATAAAATGAAAATATATAAAAGTAAATAATTTAATAAAAATTAATTAATGAATAAATAATAAACAAAATTA
The DNA here is from genome assembly GCA_963277665.1 of Viscum album. Lineage (NCBI taxonomy): Eukaryota > Viridiplantae > Streptophyta > Magnoliopsida > Santalales > Viscaceae > Viscum > Viscum album. The sequence continues at coordinate 1,905,416,945 of OY728136.1, forward strand.
AAATTAATTCAAATCATTCTTTTCTTTTATAATTAGTGGAAGATTCAACTAATGAAAAACCTTTGTTTCTTTTCAACACCCATGTTAGAGGAAATAAATTAAAATAATTTCAGTGGGTATTTGTAATTATCAAAAAATAAATAAAGGAAGTGGAAAGGATCCAATCAACATGAATTCCCCTATCAATTATTTTTTTGGAATTTTAGTAGAGATAATAGAAGACACCAACAACGGGTACTATAACCATGTGGAATTTAACAACTTGGATACTTTATTTGTATGATCTTTACCAAAATGGGTATTATGTCATCATAGAATACTGTACAGATCTAGCACAATATCAATGTGGGTTACTATATAATTATTTTTTGTTTGAGTATTATATTTGAGTTAATTTTTTTATACTATGTGTGCCCTAGAATATAATACCAAAAATAGTGAGATTATTCTACCTCTCCATGGAGGTAGGGACTCTTCTCAAACAATGAAAGTCCTTGTGTTTTTGTTCATTTATTCTTATTCTTATTCTTTAATTTTATCCTTTTTACTGTTTTGTTATAGAATTTTTTTATCATTGGTTCTCCAAACATTTATATAATACATGCAACATCTTTCAATTTAATTAGGTTCACTACCCCTTTCACTCACAACACAATTTATGACACTCCATTGGTTAGTGCCCATGGTTGTTGCAATTGAAACACTTAACTTGAGTCATTTTATAGTGGTTATGGAATCTTTTTTAGCATAAAAATATGCACTGATTTCCACTGTGATGAAATTCACTGAAATCACTAAAGAATTTATCACCATTTGAGGGCCTCTTTCTATGTACCCTATTTTATAGTAATGTGATCCACCTCTCATCTAGAATCATGGGGATATTTATGACACTATTATCACCATTGTTTTTATAAAGCAGGGTATTCAAAGCATATTATACTAGATCAACCATACCCTTTATGGTTCACATTGTTAACATATAAAATGGTATGACTTGGAGAATAAATTATACTTCCATTTGATCATCATGATAATCAATATTCATTGGGATAATCACCTCCAAGAGTATATGTTTTGTGACTTTCAACTCTTTCATTTCATATTTCACCAATTTTTTATGATCATTATTTTCTCTTTCACCACAAATATCATTATAGATTATTGGTGAGAAATTTTGTATTAGAATTTGAATAACATGAAGTACTCGACACATAGATACAATGTACTAAAAAATATTTGTGTGAAGAAATAGTTACATTGATTACACATCACAATCAAAACATGTTTACTACTATAAGACCCACACAACCTTTTTAATGGAAGTGTAAAAACACTAAATATTTCTACGTATTACTTAAATAGGAAAAATTAGACTCAAAAGAAAAAACTAAAATAAAAACTTTTACATGTAATTTTTAGGTGGGTACATGAGAAAAAATTCAACAAAGGTTTGAAAAAATTCTTAGTAAAGTAGCCATATGTAGTTTAAGGGGAACACATGCATCGGTTCTAGTAGGTAATGTGCAAGGACGTGGGTGTTCCATGATTAAATCTAATACCGTTAACATAATAACACATTCCTCATGCTGCATTTCTTATTTTATTATTCTCTAGTTATTGATTCAATAGGTGTTAAATGGTGTCACATGATTAGGAAGAATGATGGTTGTTCGATTAGGAATATAGGGGATGTATATTTTTTTAATATAGGGAAAAATATTCCCTTTTATATCCAACACAGAAATACACTCCTGATGCTCGATTATTCTTCATTAATAGACAACTAAAATGATTCCATAGATTCTTATTTTACTACCCAAAATTCAAACATTGATGGCATCTCAAGGTAAGGGTTTTTATTCCTTATCCGGGAGTACTCAATAATCAATTATGGTAGTGTTTATTCTCCCCCAACCTCATATATTTGATGTTCTATTATACAAATGATAGGATAAAGTAGTTTTCTATATCTATTCTTGGTATCGTATCCTATTCAAAGTATTGGTTTCATGTGACATATCTGTTTTGTCATATTCTACTTTTTATACCCAATTATTTTTTTACATAAATATGTATTTGTGTTTTCTAGTGGAATATATTTGGGGGATGTTTTTAATTGATTTAAATTAATAACTTTTGGTGGAATTTTTCATTACTACACGATCTAGAAATCTTCTATGGTATATCCACTAAAAAAATATTATAAATTTTTAGTAGAAATTTTATTGCAACATTTGAATAAAATTTATGTTTGTATATAGTCTAACATTTCACTATTTGATAGAATTTGAGGTAGAATTCCACTAAATATTCCATTAAAAATTGAATTGGAAAAAATATAGATATTTTTAGAGTAATTTATATTGTAAATTACATTAATATTTACACTAAAAAATCCAATTCTTGTTCTAGTATATTACCAATATTTATTTAAATGTAATGTTTTATATGATTCCTTGGGGGAAGTCACTGAAAATTTAATATAAAATTATACTAGAAATTATTCAAATGTTACTGGAATTTACAGTATGAATTTATGTTTAATCATTATTAACTGAGAAGGATGAAGCATGAGTTAGTCACCCAACATATACCCCCCAAAATATATTATATAATAGTGCAATTATAGAGTGAGATAAAATAGATCAATGATCATGAACCAACAAGGAATTTAAGGATTACAATTTTGAAGACCAAAATAAGAAAAAATAACGATAATATGATAAAAAGATGATGGTGGTTGGAATGAAACATAGACCATGTAAACCTCTATGGAGATCCTTTCATTTTATGATATTTAAAATAATAGCCTGAAACTTCAATCATTAGGGCGAGTATCCTATAATTATCGATCTTCTCTATTAGGTGCAAGTGCCGACCTTCTAATTGTTCATCTTATCTCCTTGTAATCAACTAGGTCAACTGAAATCCAACTTCCTTAATACATCAATACATTGCAGGAATATTTTATTAAATTCTAACACATATCTAATTTAATTTTTTGTTGTATCAATTGAGTTTCATGAAAGATACATGCCTTTCACTACTTGTGTTTTTTCACCAGAATTGGATTTATTTTCTATAGGAGTTGTCACCACATAATTTCCTTAAAAATTAAAATTTTAATGCACGAGCTATAGAAAAGTTTGAAGGAATTCAAACAGAATCCTGGAAAGTACATTCCTCAAAGAACTTCTTCATATATAATCATTTTTCCTTCCAATAAATTCCATCAAAAAACATAAAATCATGGGAGGGGTGTCACGACCTGACCCAACGGGGCTCGACCCGCAACTCCCCAAGCCAGCATACAATAGACCCGGGGCTGGTGACTAGTGATGACCAAGATATCACACACATGGGAGGACTAATCCTATCATACTTGTATGCACACACCCACATACACCTCCATGAAACAATGCAGTGACATATAAAAACTAAAAATAAATGCATGCATACATCTATCCCAACTAGAGTATAGAAAAAGTAGAAAAAAGGAAAATATAGGGCCCACCGAAATACAACTGCAAAATAATATAACCTTCTATGGAGGTGGGGATCTCTGTTACATGCACCCACTAGAAAGCTCCTCAGACCAGTTCAAGTAAACACCCTAGTTAGTATATCTCAATAAGCTCTACCTACTCCGAGTCCTCCTAGGACTCCGTCGAAAGTCATGTGGTCTGAAAAAGATACAAGATAAGTGAGGGAAAATCCCGTACATGGGTGAGTATGAAGATACTCATTAGGCACCCCAAAAACCCCAAAAGAAAAGGGACTAAATAAAAGGAAACAATCAGCTCAACCCATCCAAAGGGAACCCAAATGAGAGAGAAAATCCATCTCAAGACCATCCTTAGATAAACATGACTAGTCAACTCAAACCATAGGGTGTTTCATCTATGATGTGATAACAACACAAGGAAAACCTAGAAATAACACTAGATATAATCATCTCAAGCACCAAAAATTAGGAGGTTCTGACCTCATCACTAGCAAGAGATTCTACTCGAGGCTCTAAGGAAACACATAACCAGGAGAACATACTCTGCAAGCTATATCATCCCATATGACACTATTCTGAAAGATACACTCCATCAGGTCTCACACCACCATCCCCAATGGACCATCTAAGAGAACACACTCATCATATATTTCCACTATGATATTCATGCTGAAACTCAGCAGAAACAAAAAACTCCTCAGATAGGGGATTACTCCTAGGGAATGTTAGGGGATATTAGAACCCAATCCGATAACTCGAAGATCTCCAAGATAAGGGATCACTCCCAGGATCCACTAGAGGATACTACAACCCTATATAACATTCTATAGATCAAATCACTCAGATATAGGATCACCATCGGTGTATATGTGGTCACAACGATACTGAAAACCCCATTTGGTATAAATCATGAAGTCGGGGATCGTATTGAAGATTCATCAAACCGTACTGAAACCACATGATATTTAAGGGATTATATAACCGATGATACCATAACCATAATAAAACCACACGCTAAGTAGGGGATCATATAACCGATGATACTACAACCCTATTATCATCGCCCACTACGTAGGGGATAAAATACCCAAAGCTTCCACAAAACCCTACAGAGTTATCCTGCTAGATAGGGGATCGCTGCCCATGTAGAGTTGGTCAAAGCGATACCAAGAACCCAATCTAGAGAAATGATAAGCTATAGGATCCCGCCCCAGCCTCACTAGATGGATGCAACAACTCTATCTGAGCTCATCCTATCCAGGGGATCTCAATCCTTTACCAAGGGCATAAAACTGAAAACCCTCATAGTGAAAGAACTAGGGGGAATCAACAAACCCTTCCAGTCAAGGCATTGTTAACCCAAGAGACCCACAAAACATTGCATGAACGCCACACATCCGAGGCCCAAACTATGTCCACCATCACTTTCTACATGAAAAAACACACATGATAGGCAATTTACTTACCTAAAATGGATTACCAGTGAAAATGTCACTTTTCACTGTGACAAACCCAAATGGGTCATTGTAGGGTCCGCAACTCGATCCTAAAACACATAATATGGATCACACCATTGAAATACTCATAAAAACATACGATATTGGCTATTCATTTATCCAAAATGGACACATAGTGAAAAAGTCACATTTCACCGCAAAAGCCTAAATCGGGCATCGTGGGGATCATACCCCGATTCTGGTTTTATCACCCAGAATAAGTCTTGAATTTTCTGCATTAAACTGAGGGTCACAAATCTAGTTAAAAAGCATCAATTAGACATCTGATTCAAGAGATACATTTGATACAAGATTCACCAAAATAATGAGAATTATATTATTATTATTATAATTGGGAATTTCGTGCCACCAAGACTTAAGCTCCAAACAAAATGTTCTCAAACTACCCCCAAAAGGTCCTCCTCGAAGTAAGAGCCTTGTTTCCATAGAAGATACATAAAAATGATGTCTGGTTTAGAAGTTATAGGGGTTTGAAGTACCCTCAGCCCAACCCAGACCATTCCAGTTGGACTGGCCCACTCTGCCTCCCTCGGCCCAGCCATGCTCGGCCCGACCCACCACTGCTGGACCTCTCTGAACGGCTCCACACTCCATGTGCCCTGCACTGCCTCAAACTTCCGAGCCTCATCTGCCCACACCTGTGGTTCCACCGCCTCCTCAAGGCCAGAACACCGCCTTCCACGACCGGATCGCCATGCACCGATGGTCCTTTTGTGTACAACTGAGAACACCTTGGTGCTCAGAAAATTATTCTGAGACTAGATACAGAAACCTTAGGACAACATCTACACTAAATCATGCTCTACTCAAAGGTTCATAAATGATTTGAACAAAAAAGATGCATAAACAAGGGGATCAGTATTAAAATAAAAACCACCTACCTTAGGGTGAAATGGTGAAACTTCAGGGTTAGATCCACACTTCGAAGATGTTGTTGCATGATATAAGAGAGTCCTCCATCACGATCCAAGATCAATGATGCTTTGTTTCATCAATTTAGCCATCAGGGAATTCATCGGTGATGACGAAGAAGAGGGGATACAGATCCTCTATCATGTACACCAAAGGGTGTGGAGGAGGGATTGATTTATTTTTTACTAAATCAATTTCCACATTTAACTTCTTGTCCACACACGCCCTGACGAAACACCTCCGAACCAACACCCGATGTCGACGAATTTTATGTCGCACCTAGGGTAAACTTGATGTTTTGAACTAAACTACAGTATCAAAAATTCAATCTGAGACTCCTTTCATGAGTTATTTGATCCGACATCAAAATAAAATAAAATAATTTAATAATTTTATTTATGGTTACATCCTCGATATCTTTTTCCACATAAGCCCTGCTCCCACAAAAGTTATACCCCACCTAGGGTAAACGGCATGCACTGGAATCAACCATGGCCTCAGGTTTCTGATCTAAGCTACCATTTAATAGATAACCCGTTTCCTCCACATGCATAGTATAAAGATAATTAATATTTTTATAAAATTTATTCTGGGCACACCGATCCATGGAATCTCATGCCATCTCAGCGCCTAGCTCTAGAAATATATGCAAAAATATTATGAAGTCTTATAAGGTAACACTCGAGTCACTGTATCCTCCCCACCTTAAAGTGTTTTTTCCCTGAATAGCATAAGGATAGGCACAAGGGAAAAAATCTGGACTCTCAACTGGGTCTCCCTCACCAGGTATTTCACAAAAAACCACAAAAAACCACCAAGGGTTCTTGTGCTACCGATAAGAACACACTCAGGGGAGCCACAAGGGCTAACACACCCATGTCCAGCTCATCCCAGGTCGACATCATGAAATTGGGAACACGTCTCTTTAGTTGTGATAAGAGGGAAACACCAACCGTATGGTCTTCTATAGTTATAGGGTATAAAAGTATGCCACCTCTCTAACCTGATGCATAGACCAACAAACTGACACCAAAAACACAATTCAAATAGACCCATCCACCTCACCTCAATACTCTCTGCTTTGGGAAACACTGACTCACCCACACTGGTTTTCATCATGTCTCAGGAATACATCTTAGTGGGGAAAGTGTCCCTACTTTTTTGGAGACCAAATCGAAGTAAAACGCACTATGATATCCTCAAGAGACCCGCTTACCAAGATGAAACCAAACACATGATGGAATAAAAAAACCAAATAGGGCTTCCCAAGCACACACCCTGGGTCTTACTAGGCCCTTCAGTCAAACTTCCCGACACACAACCACATCCTAAACACAAAATTCAGAGAGATTCACCCACCACACGTCGACATTGTCCTCTTTGGGTGTCACTGACTCACCCACATGGTTTTAGTCGGATAAAAAAATGTCTCAGCGGGGGAAGGATCCCTCTTTCTCATGCATTTGAAGTTATGAAGAACAAGACCGGAACATGGTATTACTGACACCCCATGTCACTCTGAACAAACCTCAAGCAACCAAGGGAAAGAAAAATGTACCTCCAAACTACTATAGAAAGTAAAAAAGAACGCATCACATACCTCTACCCATAATTTTTGCCTCTAGGTCAACGAACAATGTGGCCGATAGTTTTTCCCGCCCCCATCCTATAGCTCCCTCATCCTGGAACAGACCACCTGACTGTAGTGGTGGTGGAAACTCATACTGTATGTCACCTCCCACTACTACACCTTCTCCTCCACCATTTATACCACCTTGCAGACCTACATGCTCAAAACATTGCCTCTTCCAAGTCTAAACCTTGACCATATCCCTCTCAGAAGCATGACAGATTGGACAATCTCTAGAAAGATATCCCCGACCATCACAAGCATTACACCGCCTCTTCTTTAGATGACCAAAATCGTCCTGAGAGTCTTGAGCCTCAGATCTTACTTCATGGGGTCACCACCTAAAATTCAACACACACACAAAACCCTTAATCTACCATCAGCTGCCAACTGCCGAGGTCTCATCTCTTGCATTCCCAACACTGGCAGTTAGAGTCTTCTCTACTATGAAGCTTTCCACCCCTAAGGCCCACTCCAATCCACTAGCATAGGTGGGAATGAAAATGGCACCACTGAAACCCTGATCTCATGGAACAAGTGCTTCTCGAATTTCTACTCTTGAAATAAGGGATCACAAACCATATCTAGGGATTAATGTGACAGGTCTGTGAACCTCACCGAGTACTCCTCCATGGTCATGGTTTCTTGTCGAAGATGCATAAGCTCCTAGATATGCACCAACCTCCACATGGTTATAAAAAATTACTCTGTAAAGATCCATCTGAGATCTGCAAAAGAGAGCATATCCTCATCATGGTTCTACATCAAAAGACTCCACCAGTTCTCAGAAAAACCCTAAAAAGGCTCACTACTATGACCACCATCTGATCAGGAGGTGTCCTCACAAGGTAGAAAATGTGTGTGACTACCATAATCCAGTCATGATATTCCTAGGGGAATGGGTCACCCCAGAACCTCATAGGTTCCTTCCATTGGATCTCATGTAGCACACTCATCCTACGTTCATCCTCTTCCTGCATTTTTGGCACAACCTGTTGTTCAAAAGGTGGTGGCTAAACTAGTGGACCGCAAGGAGGTCCAGCTCCGAACCTGTGCCCTACACCGAAGCCTCACCATGGGGTGGATCATTACAACAATCCTATCATGGAACCATGTCTGGATATCTTAATGGTGGTATCTTGAAATAACATCAAGATGCACCATGGTCAAAGAGTATATCTAGGGAGCTGACTCAAGAACGATAAGGAAAACCCAAAACCAAGTACTATATGATTCACGTACCATTATTTCCCTATGACCAATATCCTAATGTACTAAGTTGAAAGGTCAGTTATCAAAGTCCTATTGAATGGATATGTCGGCTGCTGCACCAACACTAGAGTCCCTGGCCTGAAAGCCGAACGCAAAACGCTCTAATATTGTCGCTATCCAACCCAAACCAGGCTCACGACTATGGCCCCAAAGTGGAACCGACCGCCTTTGATACCACTATGTCATGACCTGACCCAATGGGGATCAATGCATGACTCCACAAACCTGTCTCCAATAGACCAGGTGCTGAAGACTAGCACTGAGTAGGCTATCACACACAAGGGAGGCCTTATACTGTCATACCTATACATACACACCCACATACACCGCCCTGAAATAGTGAAGAGATATATAAAATCTAAAAGGATATGCATGCATACATATATCCCAACCAGAGTATAGAAAAAGTATAAAAAATCAAAATACATGGCTCACCAAACTAAAACTGGGAAATTATCCAACCTTCTATGAATGTGGGGATCACTGTCAAATACCCTACCTCGAAAGATACTCAACCTAGCTCCGATAAACACCTCAGTCAGTCTAGCTCACTAATCTCTGATTTCTCTAGGTTATCATAAGAATATGTCAAAAGTCATTTGGTCTTAACAAGACACAAGACATGTGTGGTAAAATACCATGCATGGGTGAGTATAAAGATACTCAGTAGTCACCCCAAAAACCTCAAAAGAAAATAGAGAAACTATAATGAAAAATTCATCTCAACCCTGCCAGAGAGAACACAATCAAGAGAGAGACACCATTTCAAGACCATCCTCAGCTAAACCTGACTAGTCAGAACAAACCATAGCGCTTGTTGTCTAATACGTGACAACACCATAAGTAAAACCCATAAAGAAGACCAGATATACTCATCTTAGGAACCAAGCCTCAGGAGGTTCCAACCTCATTTCCGGTGCCAAATTCTACTCGAGGCTCTAAGGAAACACATAACTAGGATAACACACTCCATAAGCTCTGTCATTCCAGATGAAAATCATCCAATAGATACACTCCATTGGGTCTTAAAACACCATCTTAGATGGACAATCTGAGATAACATGCATGTCAGATATTGCTGCTAGGAACATCACACTGAAACTCATCAAAAACACAAAACCCATCGGATAGGGGATCACTCATAGGGACCGCTAGGGGATAGTAAAACCCATTCTAGAAACTCGATGATCGATCAGATAGGGGATCACTCCCAGGATCTTTTGGGGGATAAAAAAACATACCTGACATTATACATATCACATCACTCAGATAGAGGATTATCACTCGTGTATAGGCGGTCACGACGATGCTGAAAACCCCATCTGGTATAACTCGTGAAGTAGGGGATCATACTGATGATACTAAAAACCCTACTGAAACGACACACTGAGTACGGGATCATATAACTGATGATACCACAACCCTACTAAAACCAAACTCCAAGTATAGGATTATATAACTAATGATATGACAACCCTACTATCATCTCCTACTGCATAGGGGATTATATACCAAAAGATGTCACAAAACCCTATGAAGCTCTCTTTCTAGATAAGGGATCGTTGTCCATGCAGATTTGGTCACACCGATACCAAGAACCTGATCTAGGGAAATGATAAGCTATAGGATACTACCCTGGCCTCACCATAGGGATGCTACAACTCTATTTGATATCATTCTATCGAGGAAAACCCAATAATATACCAATGATGTAAGAATGAAAACCCTCATAGTGTAAGGACTAGGGGACTCACTCAACACTACCGGTCAAGGCATTGCTGACCCAAGAGACCCACACAACATCAAATTATCCCCATTCCTCCTAGTCCCAAACCGTGGCCACCATCACATTCTATGCGAAAAAACACACAGGACATGCTATTTACTTAGCCAAAACAGATAATCTTTGAAAAGTGAAATTTTCCCCATAATAAGCCCAAACAAATCATTTTGGGGCCCACACCTCAATTTCAGAACACATCATATGGATCAAACTATTTTGATACTAAAAAAACACATGGGATCAGCTATTCATTCGTCCAAAATGGACACTCGGTGAAAAAAGTCACATTTCAAAGCAAATGACCAAACTAGTCCTCATGGGGTCTATGCCTCGATTTTGGTATCAGCACCTGGAATCAGCCTTGAAACATCCACTTTAAACTCAGGGTTGCAATTTCACTGACATAACATCAATCAAAAATCAGATGTAGGAGATAAGTCAGATATAAGAATCTCCAAAATAAAAATAATTATATTCTTATTATTTTAATTGGAAGTTCCCTACCACTGAGCCTCAAGACCAAAATATAATGTTCTCAAAATGGTTTGAAAATATTTTCCTTAATTAAAGGGTCACGTTGATGTAGACGACACATAAAATGAACATTTGTTTTATAGATTACGAGGGTTTGAATTCCCCTCTGCCCGTTCCATCTGAACCGACCCACTTCGGCTGGTCCGCTCCCTTGGGCCGGCTCGTTCCGGCCAGACTAGGTTGTCGATCCGAAGCCCAGGGCCTAGCTGCGCTCGGCCGAGACCACTTCCTCCAGACTGCTCTAGCCTATTCCGTACCCCTCGCACCCCGCACAGCCTCGGCCTTCTAGCCCTCCACCGCGCTTGTGCTCCACGCCGCCGTGTTGCCCATCGACCTATGCCGCCTGCACGTATGGTTCCATTACCTCCTCACGATCAGACCATCGCAGGACCGCCGCTTCCACAGCTGGACCACCTCACATCAGTGGTCCTTCCGAAGACCACTGGGAACACCGCGATGCTTAGAAAATTATTTTGAGTCCAGATCTGGAAACCTCGTGGGGGAGATCTACACTGACTTTGGCTCCGCTCGAAGGTTCATCAAAGATTCAAACAAAAACAATGCAAAAACTAAAGGATCATGATTAAAATGAAAAACCACAGACCTTGGGGTAAAAAACCAAAGATTCAGGTTTATATCCACACTCTGAAGCTGCTACTGCACGATCCAGGAGCATCCTCCATTAAAATCTAAGATCGACAATGATTCATTTTGTCGATTCGGCCTTCAGGTCATTCATTAGAAAAGAGGAAGAAGAGGGGTTGCAGCTCCTCTTTCGTGCATACCAAAAGAGATAGAGAGGGATTGATTTATTTTTTTTTTAAATCAATCCACCCCATTTAACTCTCCATACACACAAGCCCCAATGAAACACTTCCAACCCAACACTCGGCACTAACAAAGTTTATCTTGTTCCTAGGGTAAACACAATGTTCTGAACTCAACTGTGGTCTTAGAAATTCGATCTGAGACTTTTCATAATAGTGATTTGATCCCATTTCAAAATAAAAAAATTATTTATTTATTTTATTTATGGTTACATCCTCAATAACATTTTACAAGAATTCCTCTTCCCACAAAAGTTATACCCTGGATTGAGTAAACGATAAACTCCAGACTCAATCGTGGCCTCAATTTTCTGATCTGAGCTATTTTTTTAGAGATAACCCATTTCCTCTATATGAATATTATACAAATAATTATTTTTTTATAAAATATATTTCAAGAAAATTGGTCCACATAATTTCATGTTTTTTGAGCTCCTGATCTTGAAATATATGCAGAAATATTCTGAAGTCTTACAAGGCAAGACTCAAGTTGTTACAAGGGGGAATTTATGATCCTTCAGTTCGTAGCCTGCATATCTGCCACCCATCAATCCATGATGAGGCTTATAATTCAATAAATCATGTGTGAAAATAAACCCTCAATTATAGAACATCTTACAATCATATATCCATAACTTTATGACATCTAACACCAAGAATCCACCAATCCCCCAAACTTTATTGAGAAAAGTCACTGAAAATTTAACTTCAAATTCCACTTTAATATCTAAAAATTCAACCAAAATTTCTAAAGAATATTTCCCTAAAATGTTTAGTGAATTAATAGTCGAAATTGAATTTTATTCTCGAATATAATTTTCACTAAATCTTTTTTAGATTGTACTAAAATTTACACTAAAAATTTCAATTCAATGAGTGTTAAAATTTTCATCCGAAACTAACTAAAAGTATAACTATAAATATCACTATAATTGATATAAATTACATAAAATTTTGTTATGAAATTTAAACTATAAAATATACTATATTAAAATTTTAAAATTTATTTTATGCATTATTATAATTTCGACTAAAACTAAACCAAATCTCACATAAATTTCCACATGAAATATCTGTTTAATTATTGATTAAATTTAAATTGGAAATGTGAAAAAACATTGAATAGACCTGACAATATAATTTATAAAATTTTCACCAAAATTTCAACCATAATATGTTAAAGTGTAAAAAAAATTACATTCCAAATTTCAGAAGATTAGCTGTTTAATTCCACTTTAAATTCCTTTGAAAGTTACACAAGACATTTCATTTCAAAGATAACTGAAAAATCTGATGGAAAGTCACTATAAATTTTAGTGAAAATTACACTATAATATTTTAAAATCACACATAAACGTATATAGTAACCTACACTTATATTTAATATTACAAATCAACCACTATGGGAATATCTTCCAATATACCAGGTTTTAGATCAAATATGATTACTTTACAATGATGGGTAGAACAAATTAAATAACAAATTAGAGGGGGTCATACAAAATAAATCTGATATAATCCCTTTTAGAATATTTTTAATAAATCTAACTCAAACAAATTTATAATATAATATTTTAAAAAATATGATAACTCTATTTTTTATTTTTTGGAAATATATGAAGTATCAACTGATAGATTCAATATTGGTGACATCGATGTACTTTTTTTAAAACATGATATAATGACGATATTCATAATAAAAAATGGAAGATAAAACGATATTATTTAATACATTCAACCCCATTAAGTCAACATTATATATAAATAGATTTGTAAATGTAGTAAAAACCCTCATATAAAAGGCTATCAGAATAATAAATCTAGAAGAAGTGGGGGTAATGAACTGATTTACAATGTTGACACAACTTCACACTTATTTTTATATGATTTCCATTAATTTTTTTTCCTATTATAGGTACTTACATGAGTAGGGAATTCATTTTATTATTTGAATGTTTGATAGATATGTAGACATTAACGTGCATCATCTACCAATAATATATGGTCTCTAAGAAAACATTTTATAAAAAACCTAGAACAACATTTTTAGTATGTTTGACAGTTTGTATTTTGTTTTATCTACAACATAATTCTAATGAAAATATATTATTTCTATAGTATTGTCATGGTGAAGTCAGTGGAATCATGAAGGAGATCAATAATATTGAAAATCCACCATTTACAAAAAGTATATTGATAGATTTGGATGTTTCAATTAAGATTAAACCCAAGAATAAGTGGATTGAATAAACATGAGTAAATTTTCAAAATTAAATATTATATGAAAGTTATATGATTATTTAGTTCAAAAACAAATTTTTCTAAAATAGGTAGTTAATGGAAGTAAAAAAGATGTAGGTGCACCACCATCATGCAAGGATACACCATCCACCATGGATTGTGCTGTTATAGTTAAAGATACTATCAGTGATGATGAAGACCTAATTCATGTTCTTGAAATATAAAATGAAATATTAAAAAATATAGAGTATATAGAATCTAATCTGGGGAGAAAAATAAATTGAAGTAGTTGATATTTTATAATAGTAATAAAGAGGTAGAGGGAGTAAGCTATAAAAAATAAGGGCTAAGAATGATACAAGATATGTAATAAAAATAGACCATAGAAATAGAAGAATATGGATGAAGGGTATACAACTTTAAAACATGAATCTATGAATAGGGGGAAATTCATGAAGTAAGGGAGGAAAAAAAAGATAAAATATCCAAATAAAATAAAAATTACAGAATATGATATAGATTTATTTGTTGGGTTTTGTGGGATAAATTTATTCCCATTAGTAGTGTATGAAAAAATACACACACACTAGATCTTATCGAGATAAAATGATAGAATAAAGTAATAAAATAATAAACCATGTGTAACTAACTATCCAAGATTTCTATCTTCATTAAATGTGAGTTTGATCATGTTCTGTAAGAAACAACAAATAGGTTTTTAACTTTTACAGTATACACCATCCATTTTATTAGAAAATACTTTGACATGAACTCCTTTCTCTAATCGGTGTGCTAGTATCTCCTCTAATATCAAAGGAGAATAAAGATTTTGAGAGAGTTTTAACTATGCTGGAATAATATATAATCATATAAAATTGAATGATTGAACCCATTTATATAGTAAATATATATCAAATGAAAATTCTAATTTTATTTCATAACATTAGAAAATTTATTTAATGGATAAATAATTTTGGATACACTTCATTGATTAATATGAACATTCAAAATCTTTAATTATTCAGTTATAGTTCACAATCATCCCATGATGTGTTTTTAGCTAAAGGTGATAATTAATTACTTTGAAAGAATTCCTCTATTGATATCTTAAACAATACTCACAACCACCATGAAATGGTTTAAAACACCATGATCAAAAATCCACCATGGTGTAGTGACCATCACCACACCACGTTCTATGGTTTAGTGAATATTTTATATCAAACTCTCACTTTTACAAAATACTTATAGGATCTATAATAAAAAATAAAAACTTTTTTGTGAATCCATCCAAACTCTTATGGGAATTACTATCTTCAAATCCCAAAAATTCCCAACAAACAATTTATAAACAAATAAATATTTATTCCATGAATTTATGTTTTGCCTACAAGCCTTTATATCATTGATAAAAATTATAAATTACATTATCTAATCTTGTAAGAAAATAAATTCCTCTAGGAAAGCATCAGTTCTACTAAAGCAATAAATTATCTTCCTGTAAACTCAATCAAACACACTCATATCTTTAAATGAACATGTTCTCTAAAAAATATAACATATATATCATATTCATTCTTATATACTCCATTTATCATTGACATCAAGTGACCACTTTACAAGGAATATTTCAATATAGTATAATCAAACTTATACATTTATGATTCTCCAAATTAGACTGAGTAGTTTAAATGAATAAATCGCTTTTCATTCATATAATTAGTCAAGTGCATCACATGTCACTCAACTAAGAATGGACATGCATTTCCTCAGTAATATTCAATCAATGGACCAAAATACTTTTCCTATCATACAAGATGATAAATCCTATATAGTATATTGTCTAACCAATGACATCATAAAAAACAAACCAGATCACCCCTAATTAGCTAGGACTCAAGAATTGAGTATGAATAGTATCAATGTATTAAGGTTCTCATGCCAGGTATTTTACTTATCTCAGGTAATGGGGATTCATAATGAGAATATATCTCTATGTGTATCAATGGTTGATTCCATTCCATGTGATATACTTTAGTGGAATAATCCATATAATATGTTTTGATTTACTGTGTCTTGAGTCTATTCATAATATATCATATATAATTCTTTTCATCTAATACAATATTATCCTCATTCCAATCTTAACATATCATCACAAACGACAATAATCTTTGATGATAATTGATTATGGAAAACTCAAAGTTGTACTTTGAGGGGATATTATCATTCTAATGTTTATATAATAAAAATACAACACTCATTAATGAATGATAAATGAATATTTCCTTTATTATAAAACCATACTACATTTTAGAACTATTACATAAAATATCTCATGTATCTAATAATAAGATATTTAACATAAACTTCATTATTTTTTCAACAGTTATAGTATTTACAAAGGATGCTTTTGGTACTTTGGTGAGATCGAGGTTCCTTTGCCTGAGTAATAAATATATTATTATAACTACAAATATTGATTTCTTACTTAATTATAATAAAAAACATAAGTTGGGGGGATGAACTTATTGATCCAACCATATTTCTTTGATGCATATGATGTTGGTATATACTCCACCTCTATTATTGAGTCCACCATGGTATATTGTGCAACACCCTGGAATTCTAAAAGAATATCATTTTATTGAATAACATATGTGACACACAAAACCAAGATTATAAGAGAATATAACACTTATAGACTTTACAATATATTTATTTTTAAATAAATTTTATCTCCTTGATATATTATATAGTTTTTAACACTGAAGTTTTCTTGAGTTACATGTAAAATTTGTTTAGCTTTCCTTACATGCAAGACCAAGTTTTACCGAACAATAATTTACTATAAATATTATTATTTAATATGATAGTTATCACCTAGCCATTAAAATTGTGGGAATGAATAGGATTAACTAAATTATGAAAATATATATTTTACACATGTTTATTAGTTATCTATTAATTGTAAATAAAATAATAATCATTTAGAAAAAAAATAAATGTTTTCTAAAAAAATTATTTTTCTGAACGATGGTTTAATTATTCCAAGTAAAAATAATTTAAAATTAATTTTAACCACTTTTATATATATTATATGAAAAAATAAACTTAATTTTTGAAATCATAATATCAAAATTATATTAGGGTGGTTTTTTGGGATTTTTTGAGATGTTTCATTTTTATGAATAGTGAAATATATAAAAGTTTAGTTGAAAAAAGCATTTTAATTTAAATAATTTGTAAGGCTAGATTATTTTTTAATTGATTTTAAAGTAAAATTAGTTCAATTTTATATAAATTAATCTAATTTATGTTATTGGAATAATTTTCATATTGAATTTCGATATAAAAACATTTTAAACTTTTGAACATTTTCACTTTAAAAGCCCGCTTTCTTATCACGTCCGCAGGATTAATGTTAAATTAATTTTTGAAAATTATTTGATTTCAATTTTACAAATATGGATTAAATATTTTTAATAATAAATAATTTATAATCTCTTATATGTTAAACTAATTTTTTTACAAAAATTAATAGTGAATTTAGTAAAATTTAATTACCACAGTTAACATAAAAATGGGTTTACCGAGGTGTTAAACTAAAAAGATAAGTGAAAAATCCCATATAAACTTATCTAAATAATATTTTATGGAAATAATTATTCTATTAAACCTATAAGGTTTTATAATTATTCATTTTGGATCCCTGTGTCATATGAGAAATTTGGGAGCACTCAATTATTTGAAAGAATACCAAGTGTATCCTCTCCACCACTTATAAAAGGCCACACCATCTTCCCTCTTCCTCACACATTTAAACCTCTTTGTTTCAACCAATAACTAGAAAAATAAATTTTAAAATTCCCTCCACTAATAATAGAAGCCTTATTTTCACCATAAATATAGACTTTGAAATATTTATTTTAAATATAAGGAGGATACCTGAAGAAGAGGTAATGTTTTTAAACGAGCGTATTTATTTTACTTTTTTCCCACCTAATTCAATTTTTATTAAACAAAATCAGTATATTCCAAATACTATGATGTTTTTATAATAATTTAATGACCTAAACCCATATAAAATTTCATTAAATGGGTTATGAAATCATCATTCGTGTGTACGACAGACTACCGCCTCACGAACCGACATCGTTCATTTTTCCATTTCCAACTCTCAAGGTTGGATATAATGATGGATATAAAGTATATATGTGTAATATTTATAACATATTTATACCTATGGAGTCACTATATAATATATATAATTTTACCTTCTATTCTGTATGAGATACGATAACGTCACCCATGTGTACGACAGACTACCGCCTCGCGAAGCGATGTGATTCATCTTTCACTAACAATTCACATGGATGGTGATATAGATAAATTTAATGATTTAATGTGATATAAATTGAATTATTATTATATTAATTAAATATTTATCTTTTTATAAATAGAATATGTATCATTTCCATTATTCCCTTTTCACTCATACAAAGATGATAACATCGTTTGTGTACGTGTAGACTGCCACCTTCATGAAGTGATGTGACTGTATTTTCATCACTAAACCACTTGGTTGATATATATAAGTATATAGTATGGTAGATATGATATTATTATAATTAATTTAAGGTAAAATATTACTTACCTCCTTCACATAATTATTATTGAAAAATGGAAATGTTATTCATGCGTACGTAAGACCTAACGTCTCTATGATCATAACATACTTCATTTTTCATAATCATCATTCATGAGTGGTTTTAAAAGTTAAATTAATGTCAAAAATATATATCATTATTATTATTATATAGATGATAGAACTATATAATGTGCACAAGTAATGGATCTTTCATGAGGAAACATGCTTGAGAAAACAAGGCAATTAACACCCGAAACAATTAAAATAATGTAAGATTATTCATGAATGGGTGATAAGATATTATAAAAGGATTATATATGATATTATAAATATTAATATGGTTATATATAAAGTTAATAAAATTTTAAAACAACTATATAGTAGGTTAAGGAATGTTCAACCAAAAAATGAACTGTGAGGTAAGGAATTCTATCTCAATTTCAATTCATTGAGTTACATTTGTATATTATGCAACAATTTCTTCTATATATTGTATTCAGTACCCATATCATAATTAATATCATGAATAATTCATAATTAATGTATTTTACGTTTCAATTTTAATTATTTCATTCAAGTAGACATTTCTTGAATATTACCAAGTGGTAATGTATTTCATCTGAATTTACATTCCATTGAGACTTATTGGTTATTATGAACCAATTCACTTTTAATGTGGTTTATATACATCCCATTTGACATGTAATATCATGAATACTTCAGTATTCATGTTATTTTAGGTTTTAATGTGAATTATTTCATCCAAGGGGCATTGAATGGAAAATTAAAAAATGGTAAATTTATTATGCAATCTCACTTTCTTTTATGATGGATAACTTTCTCATGAAACAATCACTTTCATCTAATAGTTTTTCATTGGATAATTAAATTTATATTAAATATCTATATTATTATGTGATGAATATGATTATTTCCTAAAATTTATACCATTTTTTCATATGATGTTTACTTTTAAAGTTATTTGATTAACTGGGGAAATATTGATAAATATGTATCCTTTACTCAATACGAATAATTGTTACGACACATTTTTTATGGAATAAATAAATTATTTGATATATGATGAGTGATTTGGACATAAAATACATGGTTCAAGGACTGGTTAATTCAATCCCCTTGATGCATCAGTAGTCACATTGGATCAATCAGTTGGCTAGCCTTATTTAACAATATTTTCACATAGTATGTTCTAAAATAACTTGTGCAAGGTCTTAATGGTAAATGTATCATTTTCTGAGGAAACACGATGTATGATAATTAATAATTTCCTTTACTAAGATTTATTATTATCCAAGATATTTTCACTATAACATTATCTATAGATTCATTTCATTTTCAGTTTATTGATTAACTAGTATGTGTTCTTAGTTATTTACCTTACCAAATTGATTATTCCTTATCTAGTTATTTAAATGGTTGGTGTGCTCAATTATTTAAACTTCCAAGTTGATTATTTAAATTTATTCATGATAACTTCCTTTGTACTTAACCCTTAATAATCATTTGATCTCACACTTATTTTTTTCTTATCCCTAGGATTCCATGAAGTTTACATTGGAAGATATGTAGAGATATTTTAGATATAATAAAGTTATTCATAGAAAAAAAAATATTTTTTATTTTTGTATTCAAATGTAATGTAAGACTCATGTATGTATCTAGTTTACCAAGACTAATTAACTATTCATTCTTTTGGGTTATGATTCCTTGTAACTTATGTTAATGTAACAAAGCAAGCACTGACTCTGGGGTCTTAGGGTTGGGGACTCTATAGTTGGTATTAGAGGAAGTTTAACATAAACCTTTGGGACTATATTTTGGAAAATATAGATTAGGGAACATAACCCTAAGATATACTTTTAGGATATGTATAGAAGAAAATCCTACAGTTTTTAAGGTAGATATTTTTTTCTTATAATGCATCCCAACCTAGATACTGCAAGAGGATGTGGTTTTGGAAAAGATGTACCTAGGGGTAATTATTTTGAAAAGGGAGCATTGGTCTTGACCCGATCATCCCCTAGTGCATGAAAATAGGACATACTATGCACCCATTTTTACACTCCTAGGGGATATGCTTAGGAAAAATCAAATTTTATTTACAAACTATTATTAGTGATTTAAATACATGATGATAATGAATGGATTTAGTTAAACCTTAAGACTAAGGAATGACCTATGTTGAAATAAAAAATATTAAGTACTTATGTATTGGGATTCAAGAATTTAATTTTTGAATTATTTTTACCAATATTAATTTGGGTATAATAATCATGAAGCATATATGAATGATTTTAAATTTTAGATGCATATGTGTATTCACTTAATATTTATGGATACCATTGTGAGTTTATGAGTTTAAGGTTTATCATAAGTTCAATGTCTTAAAAACCTATTTTTAGGTTTTGTGTGATGGTATTCCTCTAAGATTAAGTAAATTTTGGGAATGATTTATGACAATAAAACACATTGGTTTAGTATATATTTTAGTATAAAAAATTATCATTCAAGGAATGATTACTTTAAATTTTATATACATAAGTTTAAAGGTATTGATAAACTTTAGGGTTAATATGATCATTAATGAATTTTTAATAATAGTAAAACTAGATTATTAGACTTTTTAAATAAAATTTAGTAAAAAACAAAGTAAAGAGGTTAATAAATGATGACCTTTTATTTCAAGTATTTCCATCATATTTGTTTTGGGAACATTAAAGGAATTATATAATATAGTTTAGAAAGAGGACAGCCTGTATGCCGAGTGACAACCCATAATATCTGACAAGGCCACATGACTTGAAACCATAACTAAAGAATGATAAGGGTTTGGAACCTAACACTTGCCTACATGAAGACCTTGTTAACATTTCATTATTTTTAGTTAAAAAATTTGAAAAAATAATAAATATTAATAATGAACCAGTGATATAAATTTATTAGTTTTAGAGATTAATTTACTATATTGGATAAATTATTCTAACCATATTAGTTTTGGAAAATAGTTAGAGATAGATGGGATGACTTTTCACTCTTTTATAGATCTTTTAATATGTTAAAAGTGAATTTTAGTGCTTCATGTATAAAAAAATCATTTATGGATATTCATTTCTTAGAGTAATAGATAAATTAGAAATTGATCTAAGAGAAACCAAATAATTAATTTTTATATTCCCTTATATTCTTATACAATAAAATAACTCATAAACTTTAGGTAATGTATTTTCAATCAAAATATCAGATGGATCATATAGTCTTTAGAATCATCATAGATTTATGGTTTTGAGGCCCTAAATTTTAAATTGATCATTCGATTTATTATGATCGTTGAACTATATAACTATCTATAATTTTTTAGATTTTTAATCTATGTTCATATCATCACATGACACTGATGTTATCCTATATAGAAACCTTGTTAGGTGTTATTCCATGTGACCTCTGTACTTACCCATCTCTCTTTTTAGAAGTATATTTTAATAATTCTTTTTGTGATGTACATTTAAAATAAAATAATTTTAAAATATAAATACTTTAGATTCCAAGATCAAGTTTTAATTTCATGGATACAATTTATTTAAGGTGGGGAGAATATAACACCCTGAAATTCTAAAAGAATAAAATTTTATTCGCCAACATATGTGACATGAAATACCAAACTTAAAAGAGAATATAACATCCTAAGACTTTACAATATATTTATTTTTAAATAAATTTCATCTCCTGGATATGTTGAAATTAAAATTAAACTGATTTTGGCTGGTGTTAAACACAATAATCAGTTTATCTTTTGTTACACACAAGATCTAGTTTTACCAAACAAAAATATACTATTAATAATAGTATTTAATAAGGAAGTTATCACCTAGAAATTGGAATGGAAAGAATTAATATGATTAAATAAACTAGGAAAATATAAAGTTTACACATTTTTACAAATTACCTATTGATTATAAATAAAAATATAATCTTTTAAAATAAAAATAAATGTTTTCTAAAAATCTATATTATTCAAAAGGATAGTTTAGTCGCAACATGCGAACATGATTTAAAATTAATTTTTAACACTTTTAAAAATTTATATGAAATAGTAACCTTTATTTTTGAAATTTGAATATTGAAATTATATTATGGTGAATTGTTTGGGATTTTTCTGAGAAGTTTCATTTTTTGGATGAATAGTGAAAAATAATGAATTTTAATTGCAGACTGCATTTTAATTTAAATAATTTTTAAGATTAAATTAAATTTTTAATTGTTTTTAAAGTAAAATTAGTTCAATTTTATATCAATTAATCCAATTTAGTTCATTGGAATAATTTTCATATAGAATTTATATATAAGAACTTTGTAATCTTTTGAACATTTTTACTTTAAAACCCCACTTTCTCATCACATATGCGAGATTAACTTTAAATTTATATTTTACAATTATATAAATTTAATTTGAAAAAAATTGATTCCATATTTTTAATAATTATAATTTATAATTTATAATAAGCTAAACCTAATTTCTTACCAAAATGAATAGTGAAGTGAGTAAAAATTAATTACCGCGGTTAAGGTAAAAATTGGTTTACTAGGGGCTAAAATAAAAAGATAAGGGTATAAATGACCTATAAACTTGTCTAAAAACTATATCAACTATATATTTAGGCCATTTATTCCTATAAGTTTATATAATGTTCTATTTTGGACCTTTTTGGCATATTAAAAACCTGGGAGCGCTCAATTCTTTTCAAAAATGGCAAGTGTGCCCTCTCCCCCACTTATAAAAGGCCACCCACTATCCTATATTTTTCACAACTTCACATATATTTTGTACCAAAAATATATAAAACAATCAATTCCAAAATTTCTTACCCTCATCATATAGTCCTTATTTTGGGAATAAATCCAACCTTTGAAGTTTTAGTGCAAACCTAAGGAGGATCACCAAAAAAGTGGTAATGTTCTTCAACGAGGGTGTTTAATTTAGTTCTTTCTCCACCTCTAATTTTTACTAAACATTTAATATATAATATAAATAGTAACTAACATATAATAATATTTATTTTAGAATAATTTAATTACCTAAAACCATATACACTTCCATGAAATGGGTTACAAAATTATCCTTAATGTGTAAGGTGGACTACCACCTCGCAAACCGATATTGTTTGATTTTCTATTTCCACCTTTCAAGGATGTAAATTACCATGGATATAAAGTATATATATAATATTTATAACATATTTATACATTTTGGGTCACTATATAATATATTTATTTTTTACCACCTGTTACGTAGGAGATACGACAACGTCACTCATGTGTACGACGTATTATCGCCTCGCAAACGATGTGATTCGTCTTCCATTGACGATTCACATGGAAGGTCATATTGAAAAATTTATTAATTATATGTGATATAAATTATATTATTATGATTTTAATGAAATATTTAACATTCTGTAAATATAAGATATATCATTTTCTATCTTTCCTTTTCACCCACGTAAAGCTGATAACATCATTCGTTTACATGTGGACTACCATCTTCACGAAGTGATGTGACTCTATTTTCATCACTACACCAGATGGATGATATATATAAGTATATAATATGCTATATATTATACTATGATCATTATGGTAATGTAAAATATTATTTACCTCCTTTCTAAAATGATCATTGAAAAAATGAAACGTTACTAATGTGTACATATAGCCTACAATATCAATGGTCATAACATTTTTTATTTTTCAAACCATCATTCATGATTGGTTTTAAAAGTGAAATTGATTTAATTATATTATAATTATTTCATGATTATTATTATTTATATGATATAATTATATAATATGCATAAGAACTAGATCTTTAATGATGAAATATGATTGAGAAAATATGGAAATTAACTCCGGAAATAATGAAAATAATGAAATATTATCAATGAATGGGTGATAAGATATTATAAAAGGATCATATATGATATTATAAATACTTATAATTTTTCTATAATAACTTAATAACATGTTTAAAACCACTATACTATAGGTTAAGTAATGTTCAACCAAAAAGGAAGTGCGAGGTAAGCGATTTTGCCTCAATTTCCTTTCATTGAGGCAGATTTGTATGTTATGAAAAAAATTATTTTATATATAGTGTAAACTGACCATTTTGTTAGGAATATCATGAATAATTCATACTTCATGTTATTTTATGTTTCAATATTAATTATTTCATTCAATTATATTTTGATAGAAGATTACCAAGTGGTAATAGATTTCATCTCAATTTATATTCCATTGAGAGTTATTTGTTATTATGAACCAATTCACTTTTATGTGGTGTATATACTACCCCTTTTACATGTAATATCATGAATAATTCATTATTAATGGTATTTTAGGTTTGAATTTTAATTATTTCATCCAAGGGGATTTTAATCGATAATTACCCAATAGTAAAAGTTATTATGCTATCTCACTTTATTCTGTAATTGTTAACTTTCTCTTGAAACAATCACTTTCTTGTAAACATTTTTAATTAGAAAAAAAATATATATTAAATATACATATTATTATTTAATTAATATAATTTTTCCTAAACCGTATCCATTTTTTACATATGGTGTTTTCTTTGAATGTTATTTGATTAACTAGGGAAATATTGATAAATATGTAACCTTTACTCAATATGTATATTGATAAGGAACACTATTTATGAATTAAAAAGAATATTAGATTTATGATTAATGATGTTTACAAGTAATAAATTGTCTGGGGACTAGTTAATGAAATCCCCTCAATGCATCGGTAGTCTCATGGGAAGAATCAGTTGGCTAACATTAGTTAAGTGAGAGTTTCACCCAGTATGTTCTAAACCATCTTGTGAAAGGTATTGATGGTAAAGGTATCACATTCCTAGGAAACATGATTTTAGGTAATTATGAATTAATTTTATTAAGAGTTATTTTTATCCAATATATTTTCACTCTGACATTATATATGGAAGCATTTCATTTTCATTTTTTAATTAAATGGCTCGTGTTTTCAGTTATTTACCTTGTGATACTGATTATGCCTTATCCAGTTATTTAAATGGCATGTGTGCTCAGTTAGTTACCTTAACATATTGATTATTCATATTGATTCATGATATCTTCTTTTTTACATAACCCTTACTAGTAATTTTATCTCACCCTTATTTTGATTCATTTCAATAGGATTCTATGAAGTAAACTATGACTCATATGGAGGGAAATTCTAGATGGAATAAAGTAATTCTCAGAAAAACAATTATATTATAATTTTTGTATTAAAATGTACAGTAATAATAATTTATCTACTATTTTACCATGAATAATAAACTATTTGGTACTTCAGAATATGATTCCTTGTATCTTATGCTAATGTAAAAAAGATGGCACCGACTCTAGGCTACTGAGGTTGGAGTCGCTATAACTTTTTTGGAACTCTTCAAACCGATAGCTCCACTAACATGAAAAAACATGAAAGAAAACTGAGATATCATATTATCTTTATTATATTGGAAATTATAATCAATTTAATCCTTCAAAATGATATTTTAATCTTCTCTAAAGATCAATAACATATTATTACTTCTTTATATATCCTTAAAGATATTTTTGACAGTAATCCAATATCTCTCAGCGGGATTGAACAGGTATCTACTTGTTATGGTTAAATAATAAATGAAATCGGGTTGAGTATACAACGTGGAGTACATGAGATTCCCTATGGAAGATTTATAAGTAATCATATCTACCCTTTTAATTCTTTATAAGGATTATGAATTGTCCTAAGATTCAACTCATGAAACAGTAGTAAATACCCATTCATGTAATTCTCTATACTAAACCTATTTAACACTTTACGAATTTTTGAGTTTTGATTAATTATAAGAAAATTCTTTGATATATCCCGATATATTATCATCCCAAGCATTTAGGATTCCTAAACCATTTCCTTTATCAAGAAGCATTTCCTCAAATACACCTTTATTTAATGTAAAATTAGGATTTCATTTCAAATAAATAGTATATCATATATATATAATTTCAAAAATACCATAACAATCCCATTAATATTCTTGTATATACAAGAATAATATGTGTTTTAATGAAATAAAACATTTTGACTATATCATCAAACTGGATGTTTGAAATCCAAAAAGTTTTCTTCAATCAAAAAATGGACAATTGAAAGTTTCAACCTTTAGTCAAATAATTTATAAAATAAAAATCATTGGGTCATATCATATACCAATACTCAACTAAATTATCATTAAGGATATATTTTTTGATATCCATCTAATATATATGATAATTATAATGAGATGCTATTGTTAGCAATACCCAAATGGAATCTATTATCACAATTGGAGAAAATGTTTCTTCATAGTCAACACCAGTTTTTTTTGTAATCATTATTCAATATGTGTTATTGGTAGGAAACATACCATCCATGTCAGTTTTATTTCATAAACACAGTTATAACCTTCTAGCTTCACCACTTCAATTTTATCCATTTTTTTTAAAATTGGTCAGTGTGTGTGGATTCTATCTCAGATTTAATGGATTTTTAGCATTTCTCAGAATATAAATTCTCACCAACCTACTAGTAGGTAGTGGGTTCATCATATTTGAACATCACCTCATCATCATATTCCATTATAAATCATTTTCTATTAGGATATTGAAAAATCCTACTTGAGTATTGAGTTTCCTGTATAATGGACTAAGTTATCCTTCCACAAATATTTGTGGAACCGACTCAACTTCCATCTTTGAAACACTTCTCAATTTTTAGTCTCCAACATTTTCATGTTAAAAATTATTCCAACCAACTTTTCAATCAATGTGATCTTTATCAAGGAAAGAAATATGTTGGGATACAAACAATATGTGTTTAGTAGAATTATAAAAGTAATATCCCACAATATCTTGTGGATAATAAAAAATGTAATTTATCTGATTTAAGGACATGTTTATCAAAACACAGATAACATATATATGATTTTAAACTATAAATCCCTATAAATTAAAAATTGTGACAATTTCTAGACCATATCACATATTATTTATTTATTTATTTATTCCATAGTTATAATGTAGTTAAGTAGGAAACACACAATTTACAGATCATATCCCAAAACTAAAATAGAAAGTTCACTCTAAATCATCATCAATCAAACCATGTACAACAAGCTATTATTTCTAACCTCAGACACAACATTCCACTATAAAATTTTATGAGGATTGAGTTGTAAAAAAATTCCATATTCTGTCAAATGATTAGTGAATTCCTAGATCAAGTGTTCACCAACTCGGTCTGATTAAAAAATCTACATACTTTTTCCCAGTTAATTATATACTTTGATGAGAAAATCATTGAACTTTTAAAATAATTCAAACTTGTGTTAATTAGAAACACTTAATCATACTGACTAAAGAAATTAATATGTATCACAAAAGTACTTATGACCACTACTTTTTTAGTACTCATTGGTCTATATACATCACTATATATAAGATCCGGTAGTCCACTAAAATTTTTACCTTTTACTCTAAAAGGTTATTTGGTCATTTTTATTGATAAATAAAATTCATATGTATCAAAATATTCACAATTTAATGATTTCAATAAACTATCTCAATAGAGTATTTTGATGTGTTTCTCATTTAAATGTCTAAGGTAAAAATTTCAAAGGTAGTTGGGGTTAGAATTAACCTTAAACTTCTTTATAAATTAGATTATATATACTTTCAATATACAGATCATTCAAAATATTCCCAAATCCACAAAACATTTCATTCATTTATTTAAAATAACTATTGTTCTTAATAATAAATGAAAATCCAATCTTGTACAAATAAGATAAAGAAATAATTTTTTTTATAAAAGAAACATGATAATAGTTCTCTAATTTATGAAATAGAATGCTATGTATACTTAGATCATAGGTGTCAGCTTATAATGAATCTAATAATTCCCATTACCTACACATAGATAAACTTCACCTTTCATCAATTCAATCATATTTTTATGTTTGTTTTTATCAACACAAATGTGTGATGAAAACCCAGTATCCAATAGTCACAAATAATTAATGATTTTATTAAGGTTGTAAAACCTGATAATTATAAGGTTCAATGAAGTGATGGAGATCTAGGGAATCCTCATATACAATGATATTTCAATTATGTGGGAGATAGCCAGTTCTTAACTAATGTCTAATAGTATATTCCTGCACACATTTAGAGGAAATGAGATCAACCACCACGTTCCCATCCTTCTATGTTTATTGTATCACCACTTCTTTGTTAGGAAATCCTTTTCAAGTATTGATATAGTAGGTCATTAAGAAAGGGATAAGAAAATTCCATTGTAATAATTTGACGGCCAATGATGAGTCCTTTTCTAATAAAGATAAGAAAATTTTATAGATTTGTCACAAAGTGATCTTGATAATCATGGCCTGTAAGTTCACATTGATAGATATTGAGTTATATAATATTCACATGATATGGAATTGATGAAATTTATTTTAAAAAAACTCACATAAAAATTATTGTAATGCTTCACTTTGAGAACACTTATTGATCTTAGATACCAATATAGAAGAATTTTATAAGACATACATATAAGATACCACAAAAATATAAACATGATGCATTCCATAATCTATAACAATGATATATCTTTTAGCGAGTATCGTGTTTTATATCTTTACATTAATGGATAAATTACCCACATTAAAAATGATGACCTTACATATTATATCCATTTAGTGATCCAAGACACATATTATATAATAAAATACACTAGTTAAGGATTTATGTAAGTCATAATAATATCTGGTATAAAATCATTTAAATCCTATCATATATAAATCTTGTATATTTGAGAATAAAACACTTTATCCTGATCCATCATAAGGATTCACTCAAATTTATTCCTATTATATCTTAATGGTTAGGTTTTTTAACTAAGTGTAACCCAAGGATTACATCAGATATAAGAACATAATATAAGGGATCGACCTTAAAAATTAATTAATATTTATTTTTATGTCAAGAATTCATTCTCTTACATTTGAGGATCTATTAAGGTTTTGATTTTTTGAGAATTAGGCCATAACTCATACATAAAAATACCAGAAAATTAAAAGTGGACACTTCCAATTAGTATTGATTTTCCCATAATATAAAAATTTTAAAATAAATTATGATCTATTTTCATATAAAATCTCCAAGACTTTAAAATTGACTTCATCCTTTTCCTTACCCATCCTTAAAGCCTGTGAAAATCATTTTAAAAATGTGGGATGAGCACAAAAATGTTATTAAGGTATATAAAGATAAATAAAACCATTATTAAAGTGAAAAATTGGAAAATTCATATAAAATTTACCTTTAACTTTAATTTTCATTTAGTTAATGAAATAAAACATATTCACATAAAAAAAATATACATACATTTTTCTCAAAGAAATACTTTAAAACATATAACATGTAATTAAAACCCTTTTTGTAATCCTAGAGAATTATATTAATAAAATCATTAAAAAACCCTTTTAATTATAAAAAATACTATGGAATTCCAATATAATCATTTTCAAATGAATTGGGGAGCCATAATTTGGATCAACCTTCATATAATCTATATCGGGCTCATCCAATTTTCATGAGCTATAATGGGGTGTGAACCTTTAGATAAGATATATTGGGCTCACCTATGAGATATAATGGGGTCAAACCCTTCGTATAAGATGAATTTAGATCACCCATTTCATATAATACTTAAGTACCATATCATTAATAAAACACATTCATCATAAAACTTGTTGAAAAACTATTTTAAACCCATATGACAAACACTTTTACTTAAAAATAACCTTTTCTTTTAAAAAACCATTTCTAAATACCGAAAGATGAAAAAAAGAGAAAGTGGGTATTTTTATTGATAAAAAAAATGAAATATTTAAATGTAATACATAAATAAAATAATGACCATGGTGTTATAAAATTGATTTACGTCATGTAAGTTAAGAATAAAACATTCCTTTTGTCATTTGTCAAAACATTCCATATAAAAAACGTAAATAAAGATTCATTTTTGAAAAAAATTAAAATAAAGTAAAAGATAAAATATACATTATAAAATCCTTTATTTCCTTATTAAAATTTAATAAAATCATATTAAAATCATGGACATGGAATAAAAATAGTTACAAGGAAAATATTTAAAAAGGATTTTTTAAAAGAAAAGTCCCTTATCACCTTAGAAATAATTGAATAATAAACCCCACGAAATAAAAGAATTAAAAAACATTAAATACCATGCTAACAGTGAAATTAAAGATATAAAATGTCAAATGGGATGAATATACACCTTATAGTAGAATAATGGTATATAAAAACAAAATATTCATCAACAAAAAGAAATTGAGATGGAGTCTATTACCATGAGTCCAACTTGCCATGCGTGCCTTTATCTTCCTGAAAAAAAAAGTACTACTTATTTACTTAATTGAGAACCATTTTCTATTTTATTATTACTTTTATTTTAATTATTACAATTTTTTATAACATTTCCTTATCAATTTTACTTCAGATGTTTTGACGATATTTGGCATATATGTCAAAATCAATTTTAGTTGGTTGACTATGGTCAAAGGGGTAATTATTTAAACATATCTAGAATAATAATCATGAACTAATTATCATATTTATGCACAAATTATACTTTTATATGAAATCATGAATGCTGGTTATGAAGAATGAACTACACTATCATCATGGAGACAGTAGGCCAAACATAGGCATGAGTAACGTTTCCTTTTTTCTATGATCTTTATGGAAAGAAGGTAAGTAATATTTAATATTTAAATAATTATAATATTATAATATATACGATATAATTTATTTAAACATACTTATATATATCATTCATGTGGTGTGGTGATGGAAAGATCATCACATCACTTTGTGAATGCAGTAGTCCACACATACACGAATGATTTTATCATCTTTTTAGTTTAAAAAAAATAAAAAGATATATTATAATTTAAAATTGATAAAAATGTAATGAATATAATAATTATATCATTTATATAACATATAATCATTAAAATTTTCTTTATCACCTTCCATGTGAAGCGTTAGTGAAAGACGAATCACATAGCTTCGCAAGGCGATAGTCTACCATACACATGAGCGGCGTTATTGTTTCTCCAATAGAATGGAAGATAAAATACATATATATGATATAATTACTTTTGGGGTGTAAATATGTTATAAATATCATATATATACTTTATATACATCATCATAATCAAAAATGAAAGGTGGTAATGTAATAACGGATGACATCAGTTTGTGTGGTGGTAATCCTCTATACACACGAATGATGATTTCATAACCAATTTATAGAAGTGGAGATAGTTGTAGTTCAATAAATTATTATAAAAAACCATCAGTTTATATAATATAATTATTTTATTATATAATTATTGTTTAATAATAATTTAAGTAGGTTTATAAAGAAATAAAATAAATAAGATTATTGAAGAACATTACCTCTTCTTTGGGTATCATCCTTAGTCTTGCACTAAAGCCTTCATAGGTTGGTTTTATGCCAAAAAAAAGTCTTCGAGAATAAGGATATATAGTTTTTGAAGTGATTTGGGAAATAATTTTTTGAACCAAAGTGGTTTTAGGGTGTAAAGAAGGGAGGATATGGGTGGCCTTTTATAAGTGGGGGAGAGGACACACATAGTATTTTTGAAAAGAATGGAGTGTTCCCACATTTTTCATAGGTCACAATAGTGAAAAATAGACCATTATATAACACACAAGGTTTAATAGTATAAATATTTCCATAAAATAGTTTTTATAGGTTTATAGGTCATTCTTACCTTATCTTTTTTTCTTAAACCCCCCAATAAACCCATTTGTAACATAACCACAATAATTAAATTTTACTAAATTTACTATTCATTTTTTTCAAAAATTAAGTTTGAGTTATTATAAAATTTAAATTATTCTTCATTCAAATATTGAATCCATTTTTCCAAATTATATTCACATAAGTGAAAATTTTAATATGAAATTAATCCCATAGACGTGACGAGAAAGCATGTTTTAAAAGTGAAATTGTTCAAAATATTTCAATATTTTTATATCCGAATTCAATATGAAAATGATTAAGATGAAATAAATTGGATTAAGTTATATATAATTGAACTAATTTTACTTTCAAAAAAATAGAATATATAATTTAACATTATAAATTATTTAATCAAAATTTAGTTTCAATTAAAATTCAGTATTTTTCATTATTCATCAAAAAATGAACCATTTTTAAAATTAGCGATTCATTTGACTTAAGATAAAATCAGCAATTGATGTGATAAAAGATAAACATTGTGTTTCTTGTAATGAAATATGCTCTGTGTTACGTGTAATGAAATCTAATGAAGATATCAATTTTTTTTTAAAAATTATCATAAAGTAATGGGGTGTTAAATTTTCTTCAAATCATGATGTTGCATGTCATATAATATATTGAAAATATATTTTATTCGTTAAAAATATTAGGGTGTTACATCCCCCCTTTAATAAATTTTGTTCGGATAATTTTAAATTTATCTTAGTAATTGATTGTTTTGAAATTTGTAAATACCATTGTTGGAAAACCCACATCATAAAAAGGATTATAAAACATCCTCTTAGTAATAATAAATGGGAAGTAAGAAGGTCATATGGAACAATCACATAACTAGGTTTCTAACTAGGATAACATAGTTTTGAAATAAAAAAAATGATATGGAATAAAATTACAACACCTAGGGATTAATAGAGAGTGGTAGAGATCATTGATCATAAGAAAGTGGGTGTTTCAGAGAAGGTTAAATACCACAAAACCATCAACCAAATAGGTGTGAGAAAGGTTATAGATATAATAAAAAAGATGGTAATAGGAAAACGTTTTATTTCAAGATCCTTTTTCCTCAATTTTTTGAATTTTCATGAGAAGATATACTGACTTTATTTTATTCTATTTTATAAAAACAATCTTATCCTTTGGTTATAACATGATCAATTCTTAATTCATTACTTACTCCAAGAAAATAATGTCCAAAACTTATTTTTTATGCCTGAAGCACTAAAATCCACTTTTAACGAATCATAATTCCCATGAAAGAGTGAAAAATCTTTCCATATATGTATAACTATTTTATATAAACTAATATGGTTAGCACAATTTAACCAATACAATAAATTAATCTCTAAAACTAAAAAATAACACCAATATTTAATCATTAATATTTTTATTTTTCAAAACTTCTAACTAAAAACAATGAAATATTATCTAGGATATCATATAGCTCAGTGGTAGGTGCTAAATATTTACCATCCTTCGGTCTTGGGTTCAGGCCTTGTAGCCATACTGGATGGGACATGTCGTCCTTTTTTCTATTCTATGTTAATTTAATTACTATAACATTCCCAAAAAATATGGAAATCCTCGAAATAAAATTAGTCACTTAATAACCGTTTTTCTAATGTTTTTCAATACAAACTTTTTTCCCAAGGTCTAATAATATTATTTGATTGTTATTAAAATGCCATTAATTATCATATTACCCCTAAAGGATTTTAATACCATTAAAATTATGTATATAACATGTAATGGAATTATTCCTCAAATAAATTTTCTACTAAAACATAAACATTAAATATCTTCGAAAAATCAATAAATTTCTCCCAAATTACTTCAGTTACATAATACATCAAAAGAGGGGTGCCTAAGTAATTATGCTCATGATCATACTTTGAAAGTACTGATCTCCTTAGAGTTTGGACTAGTTCATGAGATGGCCCAATAACAACTATATAAGTAGAAAATGATTTTACACTAATTTTATCTTTTGATCATGATGATTTCCATCCCGAGTATGTAACTTCCCATATATGATAACATAATATGCCAATTCAATATAGCTAAAATATATCAGGTTTGAATGGCTATCTATTATCTTGTTATTGAATTGTTGATAACTCTTTTCATTACAATCACAAACCTTGTGACCAAACTTACCACGTCCGTACATACATTTCCCAAAATTTATTTTACTTCACTTTGAACATATTTGGGGCTTACATATTGGATTATTAGTTGGTTTCTTCTCTATTTCCTACCTATTTGAATATATATTACTCTTTTCATCTTGTTTCACATAAGTGTTGAAAAAATACATCTCAAATTTCTTAACAAAATGAAAAAATTTCTCATAAATTTTAAATTATCCAATGGACAATTATCTTCACAATATTGGTTTTAATCCTGATTAAAATATTTAAATTTTACTATCAATATCTCGAAAAAAATTTGATACATACCTGGACAATCTTATGAAATTTTTTTATACTCATCCATTTGATCTTTATCCTTCTGGCTCAATTAAAATAAGTTTTTTTCTCCAACCAAGGACAAAAAATATCAGGGAAATATTTGTCAAGAAAAATATTTCCTATTCCCTAACATCAAGGTAATATTTCTATCTAGTATTTTTAAAAAAATATCACCATCTACTTCAACTTATAAATGATAAATGAAAAGAGTAACATTTTGAAGTTTTGAATATTACATGAATTCAAATATCTTCTCTATGGAATTGATTCATCCTTTGGATATCACTAGGTCAGATGATGCATTTAATGATGGGGGATGTTGCCTCATTAAATTCTACAATATAGATACGTTACTTCATGGTAGATATGGTTCCCCTCTTGAATTGATACCACCACCATTTATAGATTTTTTTAACTGGGGCATTACTGAAACAAACTATTCTATTACAATTCTAAATAACGTGGGATACTGATTTGGAATTATATTTTTCTCTTAGTGCCTTCTCATTACAACTTTCAATTTTCCTATATAAAAAAACTATTCTGAAGAGACATAGTTTAGATGAATCAACATGTTTATTTTAAAATGATACCTCATTTTAACATAACCATAAAGTTAAATATTTAAAGGGAATGATATTAAAACTATCCTAACATATAAACATGTTTAAACCATCCTTTGATACCAACTATAAAGACCCATCCTTAAACATTACATAATCTTTTTTTATGTTAATAATTCATTCTCTTTAATTTTAGGATCATTTCAGGTTTGTAGTTTTAAATTATTATTGCATAACTCATACAAAACAAAACCATAAAATATGAACCAGATACTTTCAATTAGTATACATTTTTAAAAAAAATATAATTTTTAAAAATAAATCATGATTTATTCTTATGAAAAAATTTCCATTACTTTCAACATAACTTCTTACTTTCCCTTACCCATCCTTAAACCCTATGAAAGACATTTAAAAATGTGTGAGGATCAAATAAGGTTTAGTAAGGGGCATCAAGTGAAGGAAAACCATTAGTCAAGTGAATAACATGAAAACTCATATAATGTTTACCTTTAACATTAATGTTCTTTGAGTGTATAAAGTAAAAATTTTCAAATAAAAAAAACACACACACATTTTTCACAAAGAATTCATTAAATCCCAAAATAAGATATTAAATCATTATTTAGTAACTTAGAGCAACATATTCATAAAACCTATTCAAAACCCTTTTAATTGGAATAAATTTATGTCTAAAATAAAATACAATCACTTCCCAATCCATTGTAGAGCTATAATTGGGCTCACCCATCATATAAGTTATATCCGGATCACTCAATTTTCATGAGAAATAATTGGTATCCACCCTTCATATAATCTATATTGGGCTCACTCATGAGATATATTAGGGATAAACACTTTGTACAATCTTTATTGTGCTCACCCATTTCATATAATCCTCATGTACCATATCTTAGTTAAAACACATTCATCATAAAACCCTTTTAAAAACTCTTTTAAACCCATATGAAAAACATTTTTAGATAAAAATTCCCTTTTCTTTAAAAAAACCATTATTAAATAATGGAATACCCTAAAAAAGAAAAATAGGGTTTTTATTGAAGTTAAAATGAAATATTTAAAAGGGATATAGAAATTAAATAGTGTACAAAATGGAATAAAAGTTGTTTTTTCATGTACGTTAATAATAGAACATTCCTTTTGTCATTTTTCAAAGTGTTCTGTATAAAACACATAAAAAAATATTACTTTTTGAAAACCTTTGAAATAATGCAATAGGACAAATGTATATTATAAATTCATTTATTTAAGTATAAAAACTTTAATAAAATCATTTTAAATACATGGATAAGGAAACATGAATAGTTTTATGGAAAACATTAAAGGAGTATGTTTTTAAGAAAAGTCCCTTATAACATTTGAAATATTTGAATCATAAACCCTATGAAATAATAAAATATAAAAAAACATTAAATACCATGATAATAGGGAAATTCATGATATAACATGTTAAAGGGTATGTATATACACCTTATAAAATAATTAAGGTTCAAAATAATAAAATATGCCTCAATAAAAGGAAAGTGTGATGAAGTCCCTTACGTTAAGTCCGAATTGCCACATGTTCCTTTATCTTTCAAAATAACAATACTATGTTAATTTTATACATGATTGAGAAACATTTTCAAGTTTATTATTACTTTTATTTCACTTATTACAATTTTTTATAAAATTACTTAATTAATTAATTTTAAGTCGGATGTTTTGACCATATTTGGCTTATGTGTCAAAATCGATTTTGGTAGGTTGAATATGGTCAAAAGTTAATTATTTCAAAGTATACAAAATAATAATCAAGAAATATTATAAAATTTATTTATAAATTATAATTTTAAGACTACTCATGAATGATGGTTATTAAAAATAAAATACGCTATAATCATTGAGATGATAGGCCGTACATATACGTGAGTAACATTTCCGTTTTTCAACGATCATTATTTAAATGAGGTAACAATCATTTAAAAATTCCAAAATTATCATAATATCATATATAACATATTATTTCATTAAATATAATTATATATATCATTCATGTGTTGTGGTGATTAAAATAAAGTCACATCGCTTCGTGAATCTAGTAGTCCAAACATACACAAATGATTTTATCATGTTTTTAGTGTAAAAAAAGAAAATCATATATTATTAAATAATAATGATAAATATTATATTTATATCATAATTATTTAATGTATATCATATATAATCTTATAAATTATCCTTATCACCTTCCCTGTGAAGCATTAATGAATCATAAATCACATCTCTTCATGAGGCGGTAGTCCATCATACACAAGAGCGATGTTATCATATCTCATATAGAATGTAAGGTAAACAATATATTTGATATAATTACTCCATAGGTATAAATATGTTATAAATATCATATATATAATTTATATACATCATCATACCCAACCATGAAAGGTTGTAATGGAAGAATTAATGACATGAGTTTGTGAGGCAGTAGTTCACCGTACACACGAATGATGATTTCACAACCAATTTGATGGAGGTGGAGGTGGTTGTAGTTCATGAACTTATTATTAAAATATCCCAATATATATAATATACTGAGGTTATAATATCATAAAGTGTTAATAATAATTTAATTATGTGGACAATGAAATAATATAAAGATGCTCATTGAAGAACAATACCTCTTCTTCGGGTATCCTCCTTAGGTTTGCACTAAAGCCTCAATAGGATAGATTTATTCAAAATATAAGGATTATAGGATAACTAGAGATAATATTTAATGTTATTTTGAAGGTATTTTTTTGAATAAAAGTGGTTTTAGGTTTTGAAGAAGGGAGGAGAGGGGTGACCCTTTATAAGTGGGAGAGAGGACACACATGGTATTTTTGAAAATAATTGAGTGCTCCAACGTTTTTCATATGTAAAAAGGGTCCAAGATGGACCATTATAGAACCATATAGGTGTAATGATCATAATAATTCCATACATTAGTTTCTATAAACGTTTTTAGTTTATTTTACCCTTATATATTTAGTCTAACACCCTCAGTGAACCCATTTTTATCACAATCGCAATAATTAATTTTTTATGCATTCACAATTCATTTTGGTCAAAAATTATTTTAGTATTATTATAAATTATAAATCATTATGATTAAAAATATTTAAACCATTTTTTAAAATTAAATTCAATAAGTTTAAAATTTTAATATAAATCTCGTAGATGTGATGAGAAATCATGTTTTTAAATTGAAAATGTTCAAATGTTTACATTGTTTTTATATCAAACATCAATATTAAAATGATTAAAATGAACTAAAATGGATTAATTGATATATAGTTGA
The DNA here is from genome assembly GCA_963277665.1 of Viscum album. NCBI lineage: Eukaryota > Viridiplantae > Streptophyta > Magnoliopsida > Santalales > Viscaceae > Viscum > Viscum album. Next base: position 1,905,456,174 of record OY728136.1, read on the forward strand.
ACTAATTTTAATTTAAAATCAATTAAATATATAATTTAACATTATAAATTCTTTAAATGAAAAACGATTTTCAAACAAATTCAGTATTCTTGACTATTCATCAACAAATCAAACCTTTCAGAAAAATACCAAAAATTCACCCTGAGAAAATTTTGGTCTTAAAATTTAAAAAATTAAGTTTATTTTTTCAAATATATTTTATAAAATTGGTAAAAATTGGTTTTAAATTATGTGTGAAAAGCGCGACTAATCTGTCTTTTAGAAAAAATATAGTTTTTCGAAAACATTTATTTTTCTTCAAAATAATTATTATTTTATTACAAATAAATATATAACCATATTTTTCATAATTTAGTAATTAATATTCATAAATGACAAATTAATGTATAGTTTATTATTATTATATTAAATAATAATAATTTAATAACATTTTAAATTTTTTTAACTTGGGGTTTTGTGTAACGTATGCTAAACTCAATGTTGTGTGTAATTCCAGATAAGATTAGTTTTTTTTGTAATAAAATATAAACATATTGTTGCATATAAGTCAATATATTCTCACTGTTTCATGTAATGAAATCTATCGAATAGATTGGATTTATTTTAAATTAAATCTATGTTAAATCTCAGGGTGTTTTATTTTCTTCTGAGTTTGGTGTTGTGTGTGGAATATTATATAAAATATAATTTTATTGTTTTAATATATTTGGGAATTAAACCTAATAGTTAGGGTCACCTATAATATTATTTCATTTCAAAAGATAATTTATGGGATCCTAATGGTTATGTTCACCCATACTAAATGATTGAGGTCTTGACAATTGTTTTTATTAGGAATAGTCTCTCACTTAGTATTTGAGGGGGTTTTATTTTATGGTCTAAAAAATTTAATATAAATCAAATTTATATTAAATACATAACTATTTTATCACACAAAATATTTATTATCTCATTTTTATTAATTTACGTAAGGAGTATTCTAATGATTTAGTTTTTTGGAATCCTTATTTCATAATCCAGATTAATATTTTCAATCCATATTAATGTGCAACTCATTATACAACTCATAGTTTGTGTTACTCATAAAAAAATAGAAGAAAAAAATATTTACACATATCCAAATTAATCCCATGAATATGGTACATGAACTCTTTTATGTGGAGGTTTTGAATTATATGAACTTAATACTCCCCACATGAGAAAGGTTGAGGCCATAAATAACCAACCCTGATTTTTCTTGGTAAGGAATAAGCCTCCATTACAATGATAAGTCCAACCCAAATTCCTTTTACCCAAATATAATTCAACCTATATGTAATTAAATCTCTTCATAACTATAACACCTAATATATATAAACTATAATAAACCTATAAATTAATGCTAATAAATTTAATTATAAATTTCATTCAAAGTAGATAAAAAATCAATCGTATGTTATCGTACCTAGCATGGAATTGAAATTTTATATGAATCAATTGATCATATAAATTTTAGAATACATATTATTCAAATAATATAAAAATTTAATAAATATGAATATTTAAATGAATAAATAAAAAAAATATTGTATTTATTTTCCAAGCATGAGATAAACAATTATAGACGATCAAATTTACCTAAACCAATTTTGATAGAATCTAAAGTTATTGAAATTCAAAATGAGCTTCAAGGCCATAAACAGGTGAAGTTTTTTAGAATCTTAAAAAAAAATATTTCTTTAATATTACCCAAAATGGATTAAAACATGACATAATGAAGGCTATTTTGTCCCTTTTAACATTCCATGTATTTTCCCATTTAATAGTCCTTTTGGTCAGCACTTTAAAAATCCAACACATTTTTTTAAATGAATTTTGATTTTTGACTATTCTACAGTGGTCCTTATAGTAGAGCTCAACCGTGACACAATTACTCGATAATCATGAAATAGAGCATCATCTAATAGTGCTCTATTTCCCATGATTTCCAAATAATGCCTAAATTGATCATTTTAGGTTCACCATGTCATGGATAAGAAAAACATGAATTGAAATTCCAATTTTAATAAGGATACATTGTAGTTTAGGAAAATGAAGAGCCATAATGGGAGTTTTGAATGGGAAAGTCCATGGTGCCTAGTAATTTTCCATTTTAGGCTTAAATAGTGGATATTTATCCTACCGATTGATCATCAGTAGTTTTTATGATACCACTAATGAGTTTCACGAGACATCTATACAACCATTAGTTGTGGAAGAAAACATGAAATCCATACCCAAAATTCTACTAACATAAAATGATAAAATAAAACGATAAAACAAGAAACAATGCATACCTCAATGTATAAGATTTTTATCTTTATTAACAGTGAGTATGATTGATTTCATTATGAAAGATCCAATGGGTCCTTTCCTCTAAAGTTATCTTCCAACCACTAGAATCATTGAATGCTCTAGAAAGACCTCCTTTCTCAAAAAAATTTTACCATTACCTCCTCTAAGGAAAATAGATAATAGAGAGTTGTCGAGAGTTTTGGATATGCATGAATAATATCAAATCACATGAAATAAAATGATCGAACCATTTTATATAGGAAATATTCATAAAATTAAGATGTATTTTGGATTTTATAATGTCTTAATCATTACATAATTACTAGAATCTTTTATCTCCCCTTAATTGATAAATCTAAACATTAAAACTCTTTCAATATTTTGTTATAGTTTATACATCATCACATGATGTGTTTTCAGTTGACGATGATAATGAATATAGAATAATTTTCTAATTGATATCTTACACTAACCTAACATGAACTAATACATAGTGCAAAATTCCATAATAAAAATTTCAACATAGAATAGTAACCATAACCACTCTACATTTTTTTCTTTAGTGTAACACACAAAGATTTCAATATGTGTTTTCCTTCAAATAAATGCTATATTAAATAGATTATACCATAGGGAACACTAAACTAAAATGCACCATTATGTGTTTTATTAAAATAAATAATGAAAATTGTACGTCATTAGAATAAAATGCTTCAATGTATAAAAAAATTAACACTCATTTAACTTTTAATTGATATGAAATAATATTAATAACACTTAAATCCATATAAATCATTTTTTTAAATAAAACTAGTTTTTCATTATAGTTTATGTTTTTATTTAAAAGTGGAATTCGTAAATTTTAGAATTTCAATTTTTATAAAGTGAATTTCATTTTTGGATTCATCACATTAATATTATCTTAGGGTGGATTTTTAGTAATTTTCTAAAAAAGTAGATTTTTGTGTGAACAATTCGAAATACAGTTTTTATAAATACCATATATTTTTTGACATCAACATCAGATAATAATGAATTAAAAATTTATAAAACCATTTTCTCCAAAATAATATTATTTAAAGAGTAAATTAAATAATTTAAATTTAATATATCGAATTTAGAAACCTATGATAGAGACTTTGGAACCTAACTTATATATTATTCTAATAAAAAACTATTTTTGATAATTTTCATTAAATTAAGTATTAAAAATATTAAATTTAATTTAATTTTCGTTTAAAATCCAAATAACTATCCTTTATTTAATACTAAACCAATAAATTTCATGTTTATTAGTATATTCATAATAGTTTCACAAAAAATGCACTATAATGACTAATTATTTTTTTCAAAAAAAAGTTTCTTATTGAGATTTGAATACTTATAGTGAAGTTAATATTTATTAAATTTATAAATTTAATAAAATAATTTTTATTTAATATTTGGAATAAATATAGTCAACATTAGGTAATAATTTCAATGTAATTTTAGGGAATAAAATTATGTAACCAAGGTAAAAATTTGTCACTATATAAAGGTTAAAACGAGGTTAAAGTGTCAAATCAAGATGTGAAGTATCAAAATATCACAAAACATCATCTATAAATGGGTGTATAAGGGACTTAACTACCTTATAATATCTTATACTCACCAAATATCATTTTTATCAACTTTTTGTTGAATTTTAAATGACTATTAATATTAATAAATTAATATTCACAAAAATGTCAACCCTCTCACTTATAAAATGGCCCCTTCATCACCCCACTTCTCCTCATGCATAAAGCCTATAATATAGAACAATATATGAAAACAAACCTTTACCAGCACTCCAAGATATATCCTAGATGTTATGGTATCATAAAAAATCACCTTTCTAAAGCACTATCCAATCAATAAAGGAGTCATCCCATGGATTAAGGTAAGGAATCCTAATCACTCCTCTTCATTTATACTCTTTTTATTATTCATATAACTCCTAAAAATATATTATAATAATACTAATATAATGAAATAAATATCAATATTTCATTTAAATGTTATTATGTTGATGGAATAACCATTATCAACCTTCCTCCCATCTATTCAAGAAAATGTCACACGTTTTATGGTCAGTTCACCGCCACCATGAAAGAAGTATTTCATTTTTCATCACCGCATTACATGATTAAATTTAGAAATAAATTATATGAATTAATAGTATATTTATGATATGAATAACATTTTTGAAAGATAAATTTTCCATTATATTGATGATATTAATACTAAATGATCGTAGTGATTTAACCAAAAAAAGATGATCATACAAAGTCATCATTGATAATTTAAATCTAGTTGGAAAATATGTTGAGATGTGTTACTTTTATGCTACCAGAATGATAAATTATATATAAATTTATAATTCTTGGGATGAATAACTCATAAAATTGGAATGATAACTAAAGACGTTACATTGAAGGAGAAACATAACAGTTAAAACTACTAATGCTGATGATTTATATTAACTATAAATAAATAATTATTATGTAATAAATGAATATAAAAGGAATTAAATATGAATAAAGACCATAAATGGATGTCTAATGAGTATTATTTTGTTATACAGGAGGTTAGAGTATGCCTGAAATAGTGGGAATCTAATTTAAGGTTTTCTGTATTAATTTAAATTCCTTAAGACATGTTTATTATTAGGCACAAATTTAATTTTATATGTTGTAAATACTACCATATTAGATAATTATATAATAATAATTTATTATTCTTTTGAGATTCACTTTTATTTAGGCTCCCAATTTTTTTCCTTTGATTCATACATTACCTAAGTCATAAGGGTTATTGTTAACTTAATTTACATTCATTGAGTTATAACCTTTAGTCTTTAACATCGTCCATCTATGTTTATATTCGTTAACATTATGAATTTATTATATTTTATTTCCTCTTTATTTTCTAAAAATTTAAATTTCTTTCTCATAAAATCATTTCCAAAGTATTCTTACTTCAAAAGAATTTGATGTAGGTTAGGGGTTTCCTATCCCAAATTTCCTTATTTGAAACATGTTTATTATATGAACAATATTTATTTATAAGGTTAATATATATAATATTTGACAGATTATATCATTATTATCAAATTATTCATGGTATTTAAAATTACCAATCCAATTCACTTGGTCTTGGGCCTTTGATCTTGATGTTATAAAAGACATAATGGTTTCTTTTCAAATCTCACATTATTTCTGAGATTGTTTATATAAAAGATCATATTTTGGGTTATTGTATGATATTTTTATCTCACAACCCATTTATTTAATTCTTATATGGTTATTTTGGGGTTTTCATGCCTTCTTATCATTCTATTTCCCATTGGTTCGTAGTCCAATTAAATGGTAACCCAAATGTGAAATAGAATTTGTCATTTCTTTACGGTATGGAAACTTTCTCCTCTATGTCCATACCATTTATATTTTATCAAGAATATTATTATATGTACTTAAATTATTATGTAATTTAATTTTAAACTATTTTTAGATTTATTTAAAAATGGTTTAAAATGAATATTTTTAACATTTTTCACACAGGTCATTTTTTTACTTTATAGAGAATATAATTTTTACTTTAAAAGTATGAATGTATTTTAAAACTTTTGTAATTATTCTTCCTAATTTGTACTACTCTTAAAATTTTTATTGTTTTGTGAAGTATTTAATATTTCCATTTTTTGTGACATTTTAAATTTTAAATTAATGTTTTTATATTTCAGAAGAAAAAAATAAATGGATTCATTCCACTTATGAATATTTTTATATTCTAATAAAAATTTATTATCTATAACTTCATTTATTTTCAATGTTTCAATTTTTATAATTCTTTTTAAATTATGTTTTTTACTATTATATTTTCACCCCCTTGAAATGGATTTTTAAGTGACTTATATTTTTGTTTTTTCAAATATATCATAAATTCTTAATGAAAATTATTTTCTATAAATTTTCTACCATTTTACACTAAGATCTCAATGATCTATCATCTTTGGGGTTATGTTTATAGTATTACCATGTAAATAATAATATGAATTTATATTTCAGACCTCACATTATTAGTAAATATTATGTTATCTATTATTGTCTATCTATCCATTGACTTTATTTTTCTCCTTCATGTAAATGTTCTTTAATTTCATGGATATATTATATATCACTTACAATATTTCTATACTTGTTTCTAGAATTGAATTATATGTAAGTCCATTACTATATATGGTGTTATTATGAAGGGTTATTACCATGAAATTTATTCCATTTATTAACTTGGGAAATATTTTTATTCTGTATACTTATAATTTAAATACATATTCTTATTGATTAATAAGGAATATTATTTATCTATTATATTTTAATTCATTAATTTATATAATGGATGAATTGGAATTAATTTTTCATGGTTGGATCTTGGAATTATATAACCCATTGATGAATCAATAGGTCTCATGAGACAAACTAGCATGAGTAATCCTACCCATTTATGTATGATGTCTTAGCATGAGGCTTTTATGGTATGTTTATGATGTCCATCATTAAACATTAAACAACTAAGAAATATATTATTATTGTTTATGTGGTTATTTACATTATTATGTTATCCATGGATATATTACATACTCATGTTATCAGTTATATGGAATTATTTTGTTATTATTAATATTTATTCATTACAAATTATTCATGCCTTTTTTATTCCATGATAAATTTCAGTGAAAACTACCCCTTAATGATAATTTTATCTAAATTTTCTTATGTTTGTTTTTCCCTAGTTTTTGAATAAGGTTATTGAGTATGATATGTTTATGAGGAACCTCCGACCCATACTCTTGATTCTAGTGCTAATAAACATTTCTTAAAATAGTAGCTTTAATACAAAGTGATATGACATTAGATAAGAATATTTATATTTCACATAATATTCTTAACTAAAACATCATATATCATAATAATCTCAAAACCAAAAGAATAGAAGGTTTACTATTTTTCAGGATCAGATATATAATTAACTTATTTTATAGTAATTGTGAACATTACTTCATAATTAAGCCACACTAGACTCCCATATAGACTTCTCATAAGTTATACTCATATTCATAACCTAAGGAATGGAAACATAAGAAAGGGGTGAGATAAAATGCTCATTAAGGAAAAAAATCATCAACATTTTATCAAGTGTTAGATTATAAGAATATTAGAAAACATGAGTAGTGGAGAAATATCTTATTTAAAATAATATGTAACAATAAGGGTTTCCAATAAATCATGAAATAATGACATGTAATCTTAAATGAAAAAATGTACTTTGGAATAAGAGTGTGAGATAATATACATGAACCATGTATTATAAACATAAGTATACAAAATTAATACATGTAATATCATGGAAACATAACATAACAGAGAAATATGAAACAAACATAAGGATAGGGAACATCAACTTCATGAGTAACACACTTTCACTCACATTTGCAAGTCACAATAATTGTACCTATGTATACATCACCTTTGTGAGTCACACAATTTCACCCATGATTGTGAGGAAACTTAACTGTTCCCACATATAAAAATATCATGAGATTTAAAATTTTAACCACTGCATTCAGGGGAGATATAGTACACCACCGATCAATCATCCATACATAAATGTGCCACTTGAAATTAATAATTCATCATATCATAGAGAACCCATGGAAGTATAATGGGTTTTGTAACATTTCTGAAATTGTATAACCTAAAATTTCCACATGAATTAGACTGATTGATACCAAAAACTTACAATCACACATAAAAGGATTTCATAAGGAATTCTGATGGTGAGTGTTGAAAAATAAATTTATAAGCAGATATTTCCTTTTTAATATGAAGTGGAAAATGGAAGTGAAACCATAAATTTTTTTTAGAAAACATTTTAAAGATTATTGTAAAAGATTGTTATGAGTCACAATGAAAAGTTAATTTCAAAAAAATTTGATGTGAAAACTCTTGAAAACATTAACTTTCTAAAAGAACCTCCAATAATGGATTCTTGAAAATTCATAAGTGTTATATAAATTAAATATAGAGTGGAATATGAAAATATTAACTAAAAAGGTAAATACTTTTGAATATTTTGAAAAATATTTTATAGAACCTACATCCTAAAAAAGGATAATAAAACATCCTCTTGAAAAGTGGAAAACCTAAATTTAAAGATCAAAATATGAAATACTTAATTTTTATTATAAATATTAAGGGGAACATTAGGGGGAATATAAAACTTGTATATGGAATACAAAGAGCTTATATAGGAATGATATATGAATTATTCTTAATAACATTGTAATTTTAGTAAAAGAGAAATAATCCTGAAAAGAGAATTGCATTAAAAATTTATTTTCCTATAAAGGTACAAAAAATATAGTATAATAAAATTTTATGGTTGAAGAAACCATGCATGGAAGAAATAATTTCAAAAAGAACCAACATAACTCTAAGAAATATGTTTTGATTTATCAATATCCATTATGACTTTGGTATCACATAAATAGAAAAATATTGAAAATATAACTTGATATTGATTTTTAAGTACTTTTAATTTCATGAAAATTATGATAAGAGGCATATATATGGTATTAATAAACCAAAATAGAATAAAAATGTGGCGAATATGACATATGTTTCAAATAAATAAAGTGATATGAGAAAATACCTTACAAACATCATAATTCATGAATTATGTGACTTTTGAAAATGGGGTTATGTGATAAAAATTTAAATTAAAAAAAATAAAGAGGTACTTAAATATAATACAATCACACGGAAAAAATACCCAACTTATAAGAATAAAGATAAAAAGGAATAATCATAACTCAATGAACAAAAACTACGTTAACAGAAACCCTTGCATCATTGGTATCTTTTGAACTAAAAAACCCTGAAATGTAGAACCTGAGACAGATTTATTAATAAAATTTATTGAATGATTTTTTTTGATAAAATGAATCTATGTAAAATATATACACCATAAAAAATAAATACGTTGTGAACACTCATCATATCTTAATGAAGAAAAATCGAGATACAAAAACCATTACCTTATCCTCTCACATAGTCAAAACAAACTCAAAACAAATATATAATAAAAATTACTATATTAATCACATATTTTATAACATTATTCATATCTATAAGATTTTAAATTCTTCATTTAAAATATTTTATTACAAATATATTACGTAGTTAAATTTTATTTTTATCATCAGATATTTTTAGTTTCAATTGTATTGTTTAGTACTAGTTTTATAATAAAAGTATTGATTATTATATAATTATTATAATTTAATAATTATTATATAATTAAAAGAACTCGAATATATTTTTAATAGTTATTTATAATTTTCTAATTTCTTCAAGTAGTATTTTAGTTATGATTCATGATAAAAAAGTCAGTGATAAGATTTACTTTGGTAATTTACATGAATGAGTGGTGGTATCTTAATAACAGGTTTGATATTAACATTAAAATTCTAGAAAAAAATAATTATATACTTATTATTTTCCTATATCACTAGTAATTATGTTTCCTTAGATATCCATGTTATAAATTTATATCATTGTTCAAATAGGTGGTTAAATCAACACAAAGAAGAACAAATTATAATATATGGATGAGTATAGTTTAGAAAGTGATTACATTGTCATAATATAATAATTATATAATAATTATTACTTTATTAATATTTTAATGATTTTGTAAATAATTTTATAAGATATTTGGATAAATAAGAAAAGGATAGAGTAAAAATAAAATATGTCATTTTCCGGGAGGTGGTGGCCTGCACATACGCACGAGTGACACATTAATTTTCAATAGATCGAGAGGAAGATAAAGAATGGTTTATAATTTAAGAATATTAATAATTTTATAAAAATCATATTAATTTTTTAATTATTCTATAATAACCATCCATGTACATTGGTTATGAAAAATGAAGCACAATGTCCATGGAGGCAGTAGTCCACATGTACCAATGGTGGCATCTATATTTTAAAAATGGTTTTGGAGGAAGTTAAAAAATGGATATTACAATAGTAAAATAACATTTAATAATATTATTAATACCTATTTTATAATACTTATATATATAATATATATGATCAGTTATAATAATAAAAGAATTAAATTATCTTATTTGAGAACATTAACTCACCCTTTGGATATTCTCCATTGAGAACATCATACAACTCTTTAGATTGGTATTTTTATAATAAAATGGGTCATACTATGTGGGTAGATATTTTAGGAGAGAATATTTTAGAGTTTTTCCCAAGATAATCATTTATAAAGAGTGGATAAATGGGGTGTTGATGGTCTCCTTATATAGGTGATGATAATGAAATGTTTTGTAAAAATAAATTTGTAGTATAAAGATAGATCATTTTTCACAATGAAAGTGGGGTCAAAGTTGAGATTAATGGATTGGGGGATGGTTTAAGGTCATTAATACTTTAACAATTTATTTTCACATATGTTTTAAACTTTTTTAGGTATTTGAATCTTAGATTTGTTCTTTAAGTATTTTTTGTTTTTATCGTGGTAATTAATTTTAATCTATATAATTTACTTTTGATTATTAAAAATAAAATGGGCCTTATTGAAAAATTTATAACTAATTATTTTAAAAATGAAATAAATTTTGATAAATATAATTTATATGTTTAATAAAAATTAATTTTATCATTAGCACATGTAAGACGTAAAAACCCATTTTTTGAAAAAGTGTATTTTAAGCAAAAATGTCATGATTAGAAAAAAAATTATATGTATTTTTTATTTTAATGAAATTAATTGGTTTATTATTAAAACAAATAGGGTTATATGAATTTAAAATTAATAAAAAATATAATTTTACCATCTAAAAAATTAATTAAAATACTAGAAATATTTATTTTTAGAAAATATTGTTTAATTTTCCAAATGTTAAACATATGTTTTGTAAATTCAAAATAATATTTTTAAATTCATCATTTCACTTCATAAAAATATTTTTTAACATGATTTTTTACAAATTTTCAAGTTATAATTACTTATTAATTTAGTCATAAACCTATGATTTTAGTAAAAACAATAATTTTCACTATTCACATAAAAATAATTTTTTCAAAAAAATTTAAAAAAAATAATCATAAGATAAATTTTTATTCTGAATCAAAAAAATATGTTATTTTGGTGAAAATAAAATTTTAAAATTTTAAAATTTTATCTTTTAGACAAACAATTAAAAATATTCTCAATCTAATGCTCTTTTCAAAAGATATCTCAACCTGAAACTACATGAATAATTTAATAATTAATTAATAAAATATTAAATATTCCACCAAAACTTGAATGGTTTGGAATTCCCCGAAACTCATGTCTTGGGTTAAAATCCTTATACTTGGACTAATGGAGTGGTCAGAAAAATTATCCCATATCATTTTATAGAGAAATAATAATATTTTACCTCTCATGAGGGTCAAAAAGTAAAAATTCAAATTTCTTCTCAATTTTAGAATCTTGAAAAATATGGTCTCTACAACCTTCCCACCATAAACCTTATCATAATTTGGAAGCCTCAATGGTCTTCCAACCACACATACAATCCCATCTATTTCATTAGCTCATTCTCAATTCCTTGTGTTCTACCTTAGGATGATAACCAGGTTCCTTTGTACAACTCCAACGATATGGCGTACAAACTAGCAAAGGTTAAGCCACTATTTTACACCATCAAAAACCACCAATACTATGCATAAATGCAATTTTTCATCATGATATTTCTTAGTTTCACCCACAACTCATCATTAGGATCATGGTGCTCCCCACCCTATAACTTAACCTACAATGACTGATTTTGACCCACAACACTTCCCACTGTTGCAGTGTCCTATCAAAACTCAAACATAACAGTCCACTGACCTCATTGATGTGGTTTTCATTACAACATCAACCCTACCCACCCAAGGGTCATATCCCCATGTTTGATATGATACTCCCCACCATAGGAGAAACCTTATTTTATCCTCACAACTGAACACCATTTCCACACCCCATTGCCTAACCACATCCTGACCACAAAACTAGACATGGTTTTCTGTCACTCCCAAAAGAGTAAAAAAACAAAACATCAACTATCACCCATTACCGACATCTAAGAATAGTACACATGGTATTCATCAATATCTGATCCACCACAAGGACCTCCCCCATAAATGGTTGATGGTGCATTCCCACCACATGGTTTTACATACACTACACCAGGAGTAAAAACTCCAGGGATTCCCTTTATCAAACTAGTAGTGAAATATGTATATATTGTAATATAGTTGATGTTATCTCAGTAATATTAGGATGATGTCAAGATATTGGGCATGATTGTCAACATACTTGGAGTACACAATGATATCGATGACGAATACCACCAAAAAATTTTCCATTCCAAGAACATGCCATTTTTTATTTCAAGGGTATCAGGTCACCATTAGCACTACCCCCTCACCACACCCACATTAGTTTTCAAACTATTCTCAGACACTTTCTCAACCCAAGCACCTCAGGTGTACACTCATGTAACGTCCTATCCATAATCAAAATGTCACATTGCATCGCCAATACTCATGTATCCAATATTTCATTATCACATAACCATTACATGCCCTTATGTAACCCAACCACAAAACCTAATTCTATTCTAGTGAGTCACATTACATAAAAACTCATTTTAGATGCCCCATAAACTAGTCAGGCTACCTTGCATTCTATTTTCACCTAAGGAAGAACACCCTCAATGCTTTCCAAAACTGAAGGAATCTAATGAACCCAAACCACATACTATGATAAACCATTTATGAACCATATTCAAAAGTCCAGAGCATCCATCTATACCTCACACGCCCAAAAGCACACATGCTCAATCAACCCCACTCATGGGTCACTCCTAAAATTTATACAACACCAACTCCATAAACTATAGTCTTATTAAGAAGCTCACTAGGATCTCCCACTTATTCCCACCAATGAAGTCCCGCATCAAGTCATTAGGTACAATCACTTAGGGTCTATGAAAACTCACAGAAGGCCACTGCTCATGGGGAATCATGAACACTTCCGTCTAATTGTTTCACAACATCGACATGTGAAAACAACCATCTATAGGGTCATGTTTATGAAATAAATCAAACTTCAAACCAACCTTCCAAAAATAGGGCACCTTTCCACTTTTGTACCTGTATATCAGACCGCTCCATGTTGGTCCAGGCCACACAACCAACATTGAACAAAAATCACCCCAAGGGGTCCAACAGTTATACACCTATACCATAATGACCTATCAGGGTCGTTGTAGTTACTATTCATGAGGACCGCGCTAGCATCCTCATCATCGATAATTACAGTATAGATCCACAAATCCTATCATTTGAAGGAAACGCATAAAATCACACAATATAAGGCTTATAACATGTAGATCCTATGTAGCAAACAAGATGCATGATATTCCTCTTGCTACTACAGGTCAAGAGTAAAACCAAATCATAGGCCTCTTTCTAAAGGTCCAAGAGATATAAATACATCATAAACCAAATCATACAAAATAAATTTGAGTATCCCACGGAAAAAAATTATATACAACCATAAAATCAAATACCAAGAGAAAAAATCCCATACCCTGGTTACTTGGACTTCCTACCAAAATAGGTGTTTACGATGCACTACCTGATATCCATCACAGGCTCAGAAACGTTCCTATGTATCCATTCTACCAAACCTAAAATAGTAAAGTAATAGGAAAGTAACTCCTCCATTACCACTTTGTATTGTCCTTGCCTGGATTCCACTAAACCAGTTCCCTGATATAGTTCGTCGTAGTAACTCAATAATGACTCCCTATATGCCAAAGACTTCTGACTAACAGTGAGGGTCTAAACTAGGATTGTGAGGACACTATACCTCCATATTAGAGTTCATATCTAGATGTAAATAAACAAACTTAAAACCCATAAGAGTACACATAATAAAGAAATAAATTGAAACTGAAACACACTATAATAAAATGAAATACAATAAAGGCCCAAACAACTATTACATACATACAATATGAATCAACAAAAAAGATATTCACATATACTAAATTTTTTTAAAAAAATAAATACATGAGAATCCACTCCTAACACTGATCCATGTAACATACCCGGTCTCTAGTACCTTTTTGTGATACTCTAGCCTAATCAATAGACTCCACAAAAGTAACCTACGCAGTCATGAAATACTGGGCCTTCACCCTATCCATCATGCATCTGTGATCAACCTTAAAATCATACATAAGTTCTGAATATACATAGATGTACATGTATAGGTGGTGAGAAATAAATCTTATTAGAACACCCAAGATAGTAAACCTATAAATTGTTTCCATATGTTAATTCTCATGGAATATGTTGATCTTAGATAGAACATAACTGAAACAAACCATCACCAATCCTTGGTTCCATAACTCTAATAGACCATACCTACATCAGCCAATGATGACTGTCTCTAAGAACATATCAAAGGCCATTAATCCCAAATAACAATACATGAACAACAACCATGGCTTCCATAATCAGTCTTCATGACCTTACTCACTATCTCATACTCGATACTTAGACACATAAAAATATTGTACACATACCAAACTAAAACACTACCAATACCTTGAAAACTAGTGCTATAATCCAACCTCAGTACCAAGTCAATAGTTCCTAGAGCGTCAATCTGACAACCAAACCATACATTATTGTTCCTGGAGAATCGGTTCAACACATAAACCATGGATCGAGAGTATCGGTTCAATTACCCCATTTCAAAAGTTATATCATATTTTTCTAGAGAACCAGTCTGGCAACTGAAAACAAATTTTTGACACCATGTTTCTTAATATTTACCATATCTATAAATGAGCCTAGAAACTTAGTCTTGTACTCAAACCAGAAACAAACTTTTAGTACTGATATAAAGTGTTATGTCCGACCTCCTAAATTGTGGTCGATGACCACCATGTTTAACAACATAAACCATAGGCGAGGATCTCTATGACTAATAACCCAAAACATAGGAGAGGACCTCCATGACCAAAATATTAAACCATGTGTGAGGACCACCTTGACTAACACCCTAAACCATATGTGAGGAATTCCACGGAAAACAACTTAAACCATGAGAGAGGACTTCCATGAGAAACACACTAAACCTGCTATGAGCAACACATTAAACTATGGGTCAGGTCTGTCATGACCAACAACCAAAACCATAGGTGAGGACCACCATGAATAACACCTTAAACCATGGTTTATGACCACCATTAAAAATACCCTAACCATTGGTGAGGAGCACCATATCCAACACCTTAAGCCATGGGTGAGGACCTCCATGACCAACACCCTAATCCATATACGAGGAAACCTTGTAAAACAACCTCATAAATGTCTTTAGAACTCCCTGTCCACCAATCTCATTCATATCCGAATAGACCCAGAAGGTAAACCAAGTCTCAACATTCACAATTAAATGGAAACATAACTAGGACTGGCTGAACACCCATTCCCATCGAAGGATCCTAGAAATATCTAAAGGCTATAATAAGAAAATGTCACCCTAAAAGATGTTCCTCTATCTCATCTAAGGACTCTGGATGATCCCAACCTAAGAGAAAACCTCAAGAGTCCCTTAGTATCACCCAACTGATCTAGATCCAGAATGAGCTAAGAAAGGAATCCAATATAAACACCATGCCATATGGGCATTCTCAACAACTAACTATGGAATCCAATGACCACTTGATCAAAAACTAGCCCACTGAGGGAATACTCAAGAGACACTAAAAATAAACACCATAATGAAAAAAAACCATAACTATCGTTCTATGGTGTTAACTGATCCTGAAGAATCCAAAAAATTTATCCTCAAACATAGGATCTACACCTGAACTACTTTAACCTTGAGAATTTGGTCCTGATATGTAGGAAAAAATAAAGATATATTCATATATACTACTTGATACCACCTTTCGGGATCCATACAAGAAACCTCAATAGATATCCATGTCACGCTTAGTCTATCCTGATCATCAATATCACATCCCTCTCCTAGATCTCATAGCTTACAAGGAAAACCACTTGAGGATTATCAATAAAACCCTTGAGGAAATCATGTGACTGAAGTATATTTTTCCAAAAAACCATTCAGAAAATCTTTAATTGAAAAAAGATTCCACCATTATGATCTACATGTAAAAACCTTCATATTGGACTACATAGAAGTACAATTAAGATATAGGGCCACAAAACACCCAAAACCCCCCTTGCTAGAAAACGAACCCGACGTGTACTTCTGAGTAACTGGAATGCACTTTGGAATACATGGTGTATACTCTAAAATATTTACCTAGACATGTACTTTTACATGGATAGAGAAGACATGGGGTCTTACTATTTACTATTAAATGGGAAAGGTGTACATGGGGTATTCCCATGTATTACTACATGACCACGTACCCCACATATGAGTTGTCTTCCCAAGTACATGACCACATGGTAATGTCCCACTACCCAGGGTGTACCCAAAGTACATGGTGTATACTTTCCAAAAAATTCTCCAACAATGTACTCTATCCCAGGGCCATGTAATACTACATGGAATGTACTTATAAAATGTCAATTTTCCCCATATGAGAAGAACACATGGAATGTAATCTTAAAACCACACACTATGTAATCTGGGTTTTTGAATGGGAAACTCCTATAAACCTCATGAAACACCCATTTTCTTGACTAAGCATAGATAAACCCCCAAAGAATACTTTATAATCATAATAGTTATTTTAAACCTTAAAAATGAATCTATGGAGATAGGGGATAAAAATAAAAAAATTGGCCTACTTTGTTGCATAAAGAAAAATCTCGAGGTATAAATCCACTCTTATAAGCAACAACACCTTGATCTAGTATCAATCTATAGCATGGATGAAGTCCAGTAGCATGTCCTTTTCCTACCCCTCTTGGTCCGACCTTCACGCGCAAGCGAGGTGCCCTATCCCTCATTCTATGTGTAAGAAGCCCCCAATGGGGGTGGGGAGTCCAAAGTAATTATATTCCATTTTGAATACTCATCCTGATTCATAGAACCCAAAGAAGGTTTATAACTCACATAGGAAAAACCCATCATTCCAGACTCATCTATAGAGTCAGAATCTCAATATTATTCTCTATTCATAAGATATCACCACTCGAACCCACATGAATAATTTAATATTTAATTAATTATAGAGAAAATATTCCTTCAAAACTCAAAATATCCAGAATTCAACAAAACACATTTCCTAGAGTAAAGTACATATTATAGGAATAAATTAGTGCTCATAAAAATTATCCAAGATCATCTACAAGTGTAAAATATCATTTTTCCCTCAGAAACCTCTGAAAGTAAAAATTCAAATTTCTTCTCAAATTCAAAACACTAATAAAACTGAGTCTCTAAAAATAGAATAAGTTTCTTGGTTGAATGAATTTATTTATATACCCATAATTTTAGGGAAATTAAAAAATAAAAGGTTGTTTCTATTAGTTTTGTGATATGAAAATGGGTTAAACAAATCAGTGGTTTAAGAAATAAATTTTTAAACTTCTACCAAATATTTTTTAGAAGGATCCTGATCGGTACTCTTAGACTCATTAATGGAAAATAAACTGTTTTTCCCTAAATTATATTCTTTTTTAAAACTAATTTTCTATGCTTCCAGTTATTCTTTTTGGGAGTTTGAAAATGATGTCTAAAGAGTTTCCTTAGAAGAAATTTTCCCCTTCTCAAAAAATTGATGCAAATAATATAGTGAGTATTTAATGTTAAAAAACTAACATTAAATGAATTTATACTGAATATAATATAAATAAAATTCTAATATCATTTTCAATGAAATAATGTATTGGACTGAAATGTTCAAGTCAAAAAAATTGTAAAATGAGAAAGACAGTTGAAATATTTACAAAAGTAATCCCTGTTTCCTAACTAATTCCTATATGGTCAATATGTACATGTCCATATTATCAAATATAAAAAACTATGATTTAAATTTTTCATTTCCATGAAAGGGAATTATTTTAGGTTAGAATAAAAATTGGAAACATCTATTAATAGAGAAACCATTCAAATAGAAACTCTCATTAAATGAGATTATTTTCAACCCCGTCAACATAGAAAATTTCATTTGAAATTAATAGTTTTAAATAAAGCGAAAAATTAATTTATATAATTTAACTCAATGTTACCTAGGATGGGGAATGGTGGACCTGATATTTTTCAAAATGATTCCTTATAAATAAAATGTTTTGTTTTATTTTAAAAAATATAGTTCTTAATTGATCAACTAAAATTTGATAATTATTTTAACTTAACTATCAAATTATTTCAGAAATAAATTATTGATAGATTCATTATGAGGTGAAGCCAAAATTTCTTCTAGAAAAATAACCCTCATTAATTATTGATGAATACCCAAAATAATTTTATATAAGTATTGACCATGCTATCATAGTTTTCTACCATATAAGGAATTAGGAAAATTATAAACCCAAAATATGGTAGTATTTTAAGATGAAATTTATTATTTATGTATTTTTATGGTTTTTTATACCTTGAAAACCCTTTTTATAGTTGGTCTAAATTTTCCTATGAATATAGGAAGTGCATGTTATAATAAATGATTCCAATGTGTGGATAAACTACCAATCAACCATTTTTATTTGAGTGGGTTAGAATTGTAAAAGTTAAAACATGATCCTTCTTATAAAAATAGACATTTTAATGAAATTAATATTATTTTCATTTTATTGTATCATTTTATTCAAATTATTGTTGGTATGGAATGATTTTTCAAACAATATGGTATGAAATTATATGCATTATGACATTACATATCATATACAATACACCAAAATTTTGAAGAATCTGAAATGTGATTTCATCTTAACTACCACAAAAACTTGAATGAAGTATCATTAAGTCTTTAGTAGTATATCAATTGGGTAGAGTCAATTAAAATCTAAATGTCCTTTCAATATATTGTTTCCCAATAATAATTAAAAATAAAATACCTATAAATATGATTTTTTTCATAGATTTAATATCTATAATGCTACAATTTTTATTTCCAAATCTATAGTTAAAAATTGGCTTGTGATAATTACTTAAATATAAAAAATAATAATCAATTAACATGTATAGGTGCTTTATGTTACTAATCATATTACATTAACATGTGTTTCTACAATTGTGAGAGTTGAATCATTTTTTGATTGAGGTGTAATAACCTAAAATAATAAAAAATGTTATCGAAAACAAAATTACTATATCACAAATATTTTAAGAAATTATATTCCTAAAAAAATAAAAACATACGGACATCATAGAAAATGATTTTTTTTTTAAATTTTCAACTTATAAATTTCAATTTCTAAATAGATGTTGATGTTTTCGATGCTTTTTTATTTTGTATTCTTTTGAAGGTTACTTCTCTTGTGATTTTGATAGAGGTTTCAGAATAGTCAACCATATCTTTTGATGTATTTATACTACACATTATATAATATACTCAATTTTTAATGATAATAAAAACCCTCTATTTTGAGAATTTATGAGTATTTGTTTTGTGAAAATGAAATTTTTCAATAAAAATCATTTAATAAATAATTTAATGGAATTGTTTTACGGTAAAATATTTTTTAACACCTTTGAACATTCTATAGAAAACTTTCAGAGTGAGGTGCTAAGTTATTATGGTATTTTGGGGCCTATAGAGACTCTATGATGATAGAATAAAAATGTTGAATATATTATATCACGTGTGCTCTATTTTATAAGAATAATTGGATACCTCCTGAGCAATGTATCATATGGGAAATCTTAGACCACCGTTAGGTCTGTGATATAAGGTTTACACGAGGTGTGACATGAAATTTTTGCATGGTGGGTGTTTGGTAACATATCAGACTATGGTATTTTATTTTATATCTTTAATATATATATTATTTTAAAAAAATGAACTATCTCCCAAATGGTGTATCATATGAGAAATCTAATACCACCTTTATGTGCAAAAATCAGGTTTTCCCTAGGCACAACATTACATTTTTTCACATCAGGTCTTTGGTTACATCGCATATAAGGGTTATAATAATTATATTATTATTATAATTATTGTTGTTTGTGTTGTATAAATGAAAAATTTTAAAAAAAGGAAATTACACGTGGAATTAAATTAGTTTAATTTATGAGAGATGTTTAGTTCTGGGTGAATATTTTTTGGGAGGTTAGGTAGTAATAGTGATATTATTACCATGTGCTAAATAAATGAAAATGTATGGTAATATTAATTTATTAACTATTTTGGGTGTTTAATGAATGTTGTTTTTGAAATATTAATGGTGGGAATAATCGGAGGTATTTAATAATAATAACAACAATTATTATTATTATTATTATTAAATTGAGAAAATAATATTGATATATATATACAATGTGTGTGTGTATGGGATATATATATGTGTGTGTGTGTGGGTGTATATATATAGGTGTGTGTATATATAATGTTTATATATATGTGGATTATATATATATGCATTGGTTTATATATATATAACATGTGTGTGTATATATATAAATGATTCTTAATATATATATTTTTAATGGACCATGTATTTAATATGAGAAAAAAATAAATAAATTAAAATTAATGGATTTCAGTGGAAGAATAAAATAAATGATAAATTGAAGGGGGCCATGGGGGAACTGTATATTGAAGCAGGAAAGATATTCCATGGGTAATGCATGGAGTAAATTCATATAATCAATAGTGAATTAAATATTTTATAAATTAAATTTAAACAAAAGTAATAAAAGGGGGAAATTTTGGGGAGGTACCTAATTTGACATTGATAGAAGAAAATTTACTCCCCTCCACACCCATCTCCCTCTCCCTCTCCCTCTTATATATATATATATATATTATATTATATTATTTTATTATCCTTAAAATTTATCTCTTAGAAAACTTCTCCAATACAAATCATATTAACACACCTTCACTAATTCTAGGTTCATATCAACAAGAATAAGTTAAATATTATGTTTTAAAGTAAATGAGGTATTATTAATTTTAATTTTTTAAACATTTTTTAAATGAATATTTAAAATAAATTATCAAAAAGATAGTTATAAAAATATAATTCATAAGTAATTATTGAAAGATAATTATAGAAAGATAATTATTATTGAGTGAAAATTGTAAACACTTACGTTGAACTAAAATGATAATTCATAAATTATCCTCTAGAGAGAAAGAATCATCATAAGTAATATTTTATTTCTTTTAAAAATAAAATGGTTGGTTTTGGTTTCATGAGTCATTGGCATGTGATCATATTCTAGTTTGAGTGAAAACATAGTTCAAGTGATGAAACCATTGACGAACATTTTCTTGACATCGATGAATTTTAGGTATGAGGTTCCTTACTATTATGGTCTATATATATATGATTTTTATCAAGATATGATTTTTTTGTTGGAATAACCCATGCATGATATGAGTTTCATTTGTGTGTGTGAGTGGTCACGAGATTGCATGATTATGACCTAGTTATTATGTGTGGATCGTGAATTTGATCTTGGTGTTCCTTACCAGTCCTTACTGTGAAATTTATTGTTTATGTATTTCCTATCCTATAGAATTGTGCTTTAGAGACTGAGATATTCATGTGAATCCTTGAGATTTGGATTTATGTAGGTTTAACAATATTAAATTCGAGTTTGGCTATCCTTGTAGATGGAAAAGCATCAGTGGCTAATTACCCAACATAAAGTAGTACTAACATCATCAAAGATAGGTATTGTTAACCCTTTAGAGGGAAACACATAGTGGATAGATATAATATACCAATCATGGATTCCTATGGGTTTAGTCTGTGGGTGATTAAATGGATAAGTTTGTTGGGAATTGAACTAACAGAACATGTGGCGTTTCAATGATAACCCCCAATTGGGAGGTATGATATTATGACATGGAGGAGCGTGTGAAATTCCTAAAATAACCATCGATTGGGTTTAGTGAGCTATGATACCTTTATGAGGGTACATGACTATTTTTAAATCATTTTGGCAATGAGATGAAAAAGGTGGGATCTAGATTCTTGGCGTCTTGATTAACACACGATGACTCGACATATGTTGTGTTTATATTGATCATTTATTTATGGGATGATATATACTATTATATATATGGTGAACTTATGTTAAGATAAAAAAATTTGTGTCCTATTTATTCTTGTACTCACACCCTACTCGGGTATTTCAGTGCACCTGTAGATTTTATGACCAGAGATCCAAGAAAGGGAATATGCCCTATGGTGGATGGTTGTATTCTAGAGCTTGGAGCTGGAGTAGATTGAGATAGACTTAAAAATGGACATAAAGGTAAATACTCTTTATTTGTGTTATAAGAGGTCCCAAATACAAAAACATCTCTTGAAAACACACAATTTATCTTTATTTGTGGATTATCTAATAAAATATTTATAATTTGTTCATATATATCATATTTTATAGTGTAGAAAAATGATGGATTGTCCCAAAATTGTCTTTCTATGTGAACTAACATGAAACTTTAATCTTCAGTAACTAATTTCCTTTTACATTTAAACCCGAAAAATTTAATTATTATATGTTCATGTACACAACAATATCTCATCCTTCTATAATAATTGTCACTAATGAAAAAGATTTATTTGGTTTAATTCCTATTAAAGCATTTCCATCTAACTCTGATATTTGTGATTTTATTATATTTAAAGGGACTTCATCATATGATTGATCCATGACTAAATTATGGATTATTATTGAAAAAATAATATATTTTTTATTAAAATGATATTTATTTTCAAATAGAGCGCAATCATTGACTAGGGTCATATCTCTTAAGGAGCCTTTGATTTCCAAATAAATCAACTAGTAAGTAATACAAACACTTATCATATTTTTAGTATTTTATATTTTAAAATTTTAATAAAAATATATGGGTTTTGAATATTATGGATTACCTGAAATTAATGGAAATTAGAAAAATAAAACTAAACAAGTTTCAGTGTGAAATTAGTTATTCCTAGGGTTGTCCGCTTGGGTTCCTTCATTATCAATCATTATTGTGTAAATTCTATTTGATAGTTCATCCCATAAAACATGAACTAATAACCTATAATTTGAGTGTACAACTTATTATGACTAAGAAATTTATTTTCCATGCAAAATCTCACATCATTCAATAGTCAAGAATGACGAACATTCAACATCATATGGGTGAAACCTTCCAAGAACTGACTCCATCGTATGTTCTTTACTCTCTAGAAAAAAATAAAATTCATTATATAAAGTAGATGTTTAAGAAAAGTAGTGGATTTGAAAAGTTTTAGGGAATATAATAAAATATTGGATAATATCTCAGAAGGATATACAATAATCTAACCAACTCTCAACAAACCCAATACCCTATTAAAAATATTAAATAAATATTGAAAATTAATGAGAAAGAATTTGAAAAAAAACAAAAAAACCACCCCTAAGGAAAACCCTATGGTGATTTACTAACTAAAATGAATATTAGAGAGATAAAAAATAAGAAAACATGATAAAATTAATAGGAATGTAAAATAATTATTAAAAATTCATTATAATATTATAGGAAAGAAAAAATAGAAAATACCAGCACAAAACATAAACTATTTATTAATGTTAAAGGCCAATTTTCAATATCTGAAATCCAAATCTCTTTTACATTATATGGAGAGTAATTTAAATATCCATTAATATTGGTAGTGGAGTTTTACCAGGGTTTGATAAATAATGTAAAAAGTTATTTCACATGAAACTCTCAACTAGTAGCATCCTTAGACATGGGTAGTGGTCTTTAATCTTCTTTAAATTCCCCCATGATTATTGGGATTTCCATAATATTATTCAAATTAGGCATGTTATATAATCAAGATATGAAGATATAATACATAGAAAAGTCATGGTATGATATTCACAACAAAAAGAATAAGTAGGGATGCACAAATTCTTATTCTTCTCTCATTATAGCATGCTATACTCCTTTATAATGTGATTACAATGAGTTTTCATACCTTAGTTAATTTAATTATATTGTAGTGTGAACGTATTTTCCATTACATGGGAACCTTCAATTTAGAAGTAGAATGAAAAATCTATCACAGGGTGACTTCCTCTTACCCATTTTTAACCTCTACAAGATTCTTGAATATCTCATTTGAAGGTTATCATAAAAAAAATCCATCTTCCTCAACATGAGACTTTAATTCTTCAATTTTTTTTTCAAATAAAATAACCTCTATTGATTAGTGATGAAAATTACATTATATCTCTTCTAACTCATTTAAAAGTAGACAACTCTTATATATTCAGTGGTTTGTGGGTTTTAATCTTATGCACCACTAAAATTACTCTTACATATCCAAAAAATGACTTGTTCATATTCAAATAAGAGTCTATTACTCTGAAACAATTATTAGAGACAATTTTATTTAATTGTACAAAATATTAAAGTTACAATTAAGTATTAATTTAAGATTGTTTAATTTGAAAATTTTACAATTTTCATGTAATGGATTTAGTAGATTGACTTACACATTTCCCAACATGGTCTATTTTCTTCATAGTATTAAAATGAATCGTATGTATTGAGTGGAATGAATCATGAAAAAAAACGTAAATTAATTCTTCTTCACCTAAAAATCAACAGATATAAAAAATAAATTTTTTCATTTAAAATTAAATTCAAAATTTACAAAAATATTTAAAAAATTAAAATAATGATTTTATAATGAGTTTCAAATTTTCCAAAATAATTTCATAGATTATCAAATTAATTCCAAAAAAGTAATAAAACCATTAAACAACGTGTTTTAACCCATTTTCATAATAAAGTACAAAATATTCCTATAACCTATATTTGTGATTATTACCCATATAATAATAAAAAGTTGGGGATTAAATCATTTAATTATAAATTAAAAATTTTGAAATTATTAGCTGTATAAATTCTCCTAAAATTTAACATTACAATCATGGGAAATCATATTATACTAAGGTCAAAATAAACTCTTAAGATATTACTGGTAGAAATTTCTAATTCAAATATCATGATACCTACATGGATCTCAAACTTCTTATTTCATTAATAAACATAAAAATTCATTCAATATTCTATTAATCCCCATTATTTTTAATTTACCTCTCTATAAATATATTTCACTTCACTCAAGAGTTTTCAAATGAATCTTTTCTCATTCTCAAGAGAATGCATGATTTCCATAGGCTTAATGATATCCATGATTCTACACTTCATATATCCATAATTTCATGTCAATTATTATGAATCTTCGTGGTTTTTTTTGGAAATTGTTTGATAGGATTTAAATGTTAAAAATTTAGAGACAGAATGAGTAGGATTGGATATAAAATAATAATAAATTAATGATAACAGTGTAAAATAAAGAACATATCCTCACTTTATCTAACTTTCCATTTTTGATCTGTAGAACCTTATTATTCCTATGTGTATTTCAGACTTTAAGAATATTAGAAGAAATTTTTTTCTTTTTCTATCTTTATCCAAAGTAGTAGTGTTGTTTTATATATTTCAGTTTATATAGTTTTTTATTTTAGAAATAAAAGAGGTATATTTAAACTTAAATAGTTTTGTGAAATACCTTACCCAGATTTATAGGATTTTATTCATTTACTTACATATTTATAGCTTGAAATTTCTCCCCAAAATAACATTAAATATGGAATCACTTCACATATTTAATCCTAAAACCATTTCTTCCAAGTCCATACATAAAAACAACAATCTACATCTTCTATACATGAGTTCAACCATAGTAATGAATTTAACTTATATGGTAGAATGAAAAGGGATAAAGTCTTGTAATTTGGAAAACATAAATAGTTTTTTCATGACATCCAAGGACTTAAAAAAATAAGATATAATAGAAGGCTCAAAATAGATGTTTAATTTTAAATGGGACTTTTAAAGTAGTACCTTGGTCATATATTACACAATTAATGAACTCTAAAAGATATAAAAAATGAAAAAAATAATGTTTTATATCTCACAACATGCCTAAATACTCTAAAAAAAGAAATTTTAAAAAAATAAAATCCAAAAAAATTAAAATCAATAATTTTTCCAAATGTACCAAGATGGTCTAAATTTTTCAAAGCATTCAATGAATATCAAGATTTTATAAAACACACTAAAATTTTAAAACATAAAAAAAATTACATTATAATATATTAGTATAAATTAACCCACACTGGGATAGTTACTATCAACTTTGTGATTTAAATATGACCATAGTAGCTTTAAACATTGAATTTAAATGGGTAGTAAATAAATTTAGGGAAAAGGGAGTGATACAACCTGACCTACTAAAAATGGAAGCCATGAGTTATACTCCTAGCTGCTTCCACTATAAGCCAATACGATATTGATATAAATAGGTAATTTATTTAAAGAAAAGTAAATGAAAATAAATTATAAGGAAAAGAAAATCTTGGTTTTGACCCCCCTAGTAGGTTATAGAGATTTACTTCCCCCAGAAAAGTAGTTGCAATTATTATCCAAAATTTTATGGTTGTTGGGGTTTCCTTAACATTAATTTCCTCTTGTTTCTTCCTATAGTCTACATTACCTCACACTAGTTGTAGAGGTCCTCACGAATAGAGTACTATAAATCCATCCCCACTACAATAAAGTATAATATTCATGGAGGGATAAGAGAAATAATGGGTTGTATTCTTTTTTATCCATTACTTATAATACATTCTCTTCAACTTCTAGGGACTGCTTTATTAATGTTTTATTAAAAGTTTTAGAGGAGGAATAAATGGAAATTTCTATTTAAATATAATTAAAATATAAAAAATCAATATTAAAATACTCCCCCCGATTGTAGATAGCTTGTGACTGAGTCTCCTAAAGAAAATCCACTAGATATTCTTCATTAATTCCCTCTAATAAATACTCAATGGGTGTAGGGAGATTTATATTTTTCTCTATTATTGTGTATTCTTATTCTTCATTACTATCCAAAGATATATATTGATTGGATGAATTTGAAAATTCTAAATTGTGGGAGGTAATTCTCAATTTATCTTCAATAAAACTAGATCAAAATGAGTTTAATAAAAGGTTATCTTCCTTTATTAACTCGTTTATAATATACTATTTAGTGGTAGGCGCCTCTTAAAGTTAGGTTGTAAAGGATTGAGACATGTAATAAATATCTCCATATTCACTTCGAATTCCACCACTTTAATGAAGTCTTCTTCCAAATAAAAATAGAGATAAATTGATGATAGTTGTGATTCTTCAAAGATGGGAGAATCATGTTATAGGTTACCTTCTAAAAAGTGATTCCAGTATAGATAAAAAACTATTGATCCTCCACATGCATATTAGCATGCATGTAATATTCATGAATATCTTCTATAAATGGATGAGAAAAGGATGTAGATAAATCTTTTAAGGGTTACTTATCTCCCTCTCTAGTTTCTTTAATTTGAAAATTATTGTGGAAACTTATCCCACAACTGGTTTTGGTTCTTGTTGTGCATGTTTTCATCATTGGTTGGAAGGAGTTATTTATTTAATAATTTTACTTGATTCTTCATCTCCTACATGTATTCACTAAGCTTTTATAATTGATATATTTATTATTCAATAATTACTTCTTATTACTACTTGTGAGGGTAGTTATTCTATGTGTAATAATTTAAATTTGAATACATCATGGACATATTTTTTAATTTTTTTTTAAAAAATAGAGAAAAAATAATTATACGAGTAAAAGGAATAGATTATGGTTGTTTGAATATCTTGGATTGTCCTGGCTCCCATAAATGCCACCATATTTTCAACACACCTATTAGGAGGTATAAAAATTATTTTATTTTCCTATTTTAATGTAATGAATGGTTGGGCTTGTCACTCCTGAAGAGAATTTGGTTTCTAAGTCAATCAAAAACTAACTAATACAAACACTTAACCTATTTTTGGTATTTTATATTTTAATAAGATAAAAAAACTTGGTGGTTTTGAATATGATGGAGTACATAAAATTAATGGTAATTATTAAAATAAATCTAAACATTTGATAGTATAAAATTACTTAGTCCTCAGGTTGGGCACTCGTGTTTCTTCATTATCTATCATTATTACCCAAATTAAATTTTATAGTTTATCCCATCATACGTAAACTACCATACCCAAAATTGAGTTTTAAAGGTAGTATTATTTGGAAATATATTTGGAATGAAAAATATAATATCTTAAATAGTAAAAAATGATGAATACATTCTATTATATGTGTGGCACCTTCTAAGGACCGAATCCATTGAATGGTGTTTACACTCTCAAACAAACTCAACTCCATCATATGAATAACTTTAATGAGAAAAGGAGGGTATTTAAAATTTGGTAAGGAATATAATTAAAAATTGGATAGTATTTTTGAATTATGTAAAATCATCACATCAACCCTAAATAAACCCACTACCCTATTACAAAAAAAATAAACATTTAGAATTCAAGTTCATGGATTTATGAACACTAAGTGAACCTGCACCAAAGAAAATATTCGATTTAGCTACTCACCATTGTTCTTATTAGAGAAATACAATTGGAGAAAACACTAAATGATAATATAAATATTAATAAAAAAATTATATATTAAAATTATAAAATGAAATTATAGTAAAGAAAAAAAAGGATAAAAAAACAAAAAACATAAACTATTTTTTATGAAAAGGGACAAGTTGTGATCTCTAAAAATATTATTATCCTTTACATTAGAGGTAGAATAAATTAAATATGAAACATAATTGAATGTGGTCTTCCAGAAGGGTTCAACAAATACCCCTACTATTTCTACTCATATTTCCACTACATGAACCTTTCCCTTTACTGGACTCATGTTCATAAAATCTACATGGGAACCAAGATACCCAAGTAGGGTGTGAGTATGAAACCCAATAGGATACCACAAACAACCCTTAACATAATTTTATAATATATATTGGTTAATTACATGGAAATAAACAAAAATTGGTATGAAAAAAGTACCTCACAAATGCATAATATATATGATGGGTCCTTAGAGACCGACTCAACCTGCTTCAAATCCATTCTAGAAAGTAAATTAACTAGTAGTATGACACATACCCATCAGAAGGATAGACCAAAAACTTTTTTTACACATCCCACTTGAATAGATATCCCATGTACATGCTGGCCAAACATCTAAAACACCCCCATAGAGAAATAGTCTCTGTGGCTCAACAAGCATACTCAACTACATAAGACAAAGGAACAACACATGAAATGCATAGATCCAAGATAACAGATCAATATCACTTCATATAATAAAATATTCAAAACCAAAACAAATCCATATGTGAGAAAATATCAAGTATAAGTCCCATGGGATACACACACAACCCACATTCAGTTTAACATCATGCATAGATCTCACAAGCTATACACACATGCCAAAAAATAATGACAAGAACTTGTATAAACATGAAAAAATTATAAGGACCACCTATCATAGGTGAAAAGTTCTTTTGATGAAATCTTTTTATGTCCATGTACAATTTCACCCCTCCAAATCCTTAAACCAAGCCCAATATAACACAATTATAATTATAGGGTCAATATTGAAGAGAATTCATACCCAAAATTGTAGGATAAGAACACATATACCTGAGAAGATTCACTACTAAGAAAGGTCTTAGTCGAAATGATGTGAATATACCAATTCAATAGATATGAGTGACAATTCTAGAAAAAACCAATAATACCCTTATTAGTTTATGCCAAAACCCCTAGGTTTGGTCAATAAATAAATAACTTAATTAGTTTTCCTGAGGAAGAGAATATATAATTGATCTAGATCAACATATAACTCACCATATCTAGAAAAACAATATCATGATGATGTATAATCATAAAAGGGAGGATATATAATGAGAAAATAGATCCCAAAATCACCATAAGAAATATTATACGGTTTTGGGGGTTGAGGGATGCCTATGAGAAGAAGAGAATTATAGATAAATAATTTCTTAAAAAATCAACATAACCTTCTTGGATTACTGGGCCTCGAGTGGTGCCACCAATGAGTTGGAGGCATAAAATAGCTTGTTGGTGGATCCTAAGAAGAATAACCCATGCCTAGGAACCCCTCTAGATGGCTAGTGGAATTTGTAGCTGTTATACTAGCCCGCTGACTCCACTAGGTAACCAGTGGAGTTTTTGTAGATTTTCAAGCTATAACATTGTCCGCCCACCCAAGCCTTTCCTATAATAGCCTCTTGAACACCTCTAACCCATCTCAAAAAATTTCCAAAAAAAACAAAAACAAATATATGTATAATATTAAAAGAGATATAAGTTAAAATTATGTTGTCACATATGGGGAAAGTTCTTCACACACAAAAGGCTCAAGTAGTATCATCCTTATTCATGGGATTTTTTTAATATAATTTTTGATTCCTATAATGATCAATGAACATTCCATATTTTTTTGAATAAATAACATGATTTACTAATGACATGTAACAATATTAAATATGGAATACCATGGGATTATTTCCATGACACGCATAATAGGTTACATTGCATGGAATATTTATTCACTCATCATGGAATAATAAACTATTTCATGAAATTATTGTTATGTGTTTTTATTATTTAATTTCATTATCATGTGATTTTTTTAACTAGAACATGAGTACTTACCATATTGAAGTAGTATTAAAAAAAATTTGTCCTGAATTACTCTTATATGGTGAAACTATTTACAGTTTTCTTTTATATTTCACTGAATATCATAAAACATATTGATTTTCTACAACATGAGACTTTAATTATACAAATTTTTCTAAGGAGAACCTTCAATGAAGTAGTGATGACCTTTAAATAGGGATATTCATCCCCAGAAAAGTATATGAATCATAATATCAAATGGGCCATTGGTTTTACTCTTATTCATAACAAAAATTACTCTTACACATCCAAAAAATTACTATTATGTATTTACATAATTGTCATTTAATTTTTAACTTTTTTAGTTGATATGTTGTTTAATTTTACACAACTTTAAATTTACTCTTACTTATTTACATAAGAGTATTTTATTATGAGAATTCTATACATTATATCTCAAAGATTAAATATACTAACTATAACACATGTCACAATGATTTTTTAATTTTATTCACAACCATAAAAATTTCACATATCTATTTAGTAAAATGACTCAATTGCAACACTTAGCTAAATTATTCTTCACCTGATAATAAAAAAATATCAATTAAAGTTCATCATTTGAAACTAATTCTAAAATTAACTAAAACATTAAAAACTTCAAAATATAATCTTCACAATGAATTTAGTGTGTTATAAAATAAACATATGGATTTTATAATTAATTTAAAAAATGAAAAAAATAATCAAAGATCATGTTTTATTCCATTTTAAAAATAAATTCTGAAATATTTCTATAATCTAAATATGTTATAATTACCCTTAAAATAATAAAATTATGTGCATTAAATCATTGAATAAAAAATTTTGAATAATGAAAATATAATATTTATAAATTATTCTCTTCTTCAAATATATTACATGGATGTTTTATATAAGAAACTAAAATACTCTCATTCAAGTAGAAAACATATATGTGTCTCAATATGGAAAAATTTCACCACATTTTCATGTTTTTAAAACATTCTAAGACTTTATTTTTTTATGCATAAAGCCATAATAGGACACATAATTTTTTCCTTTATTATATGATATGATTGTTCATGGTGTACACTAAACTAATATAGTCCTCTATATAGAATGCAAAAAAATGTGCATCTTTAATTGATTTGAAATTCCTACCCACAACTTGTTTAACATTAGATGATACAATATAAACATCTTCGGGAAAATTATACCTGAAAAAATTTGCATAAAAACCTACAACATTAAAGTATAAAATTTACCTTCACATGATTTACCACTACAAATTCTATTATAACTATTTCCAGGATTTTTTTAAAGGTGTTTTGATTATAATTTTTCAACATAAATTCTCAGAGAAACATTGAATGTAAATTTTCTCTAAAATAATATCAGAAACATAGACTATAAATTATATTATTAAAGTTATTATATAAATTTAAACTATAAAATTCCACTAAAATTAATCATTTTAAATTTACAGTGCATTTTTTATGAAGCTTGAAGTGGATAATTCATGTGTAAACTTTAGGTGGCAGTTTATTTAGGGACTTCCATATGGAAACATTTACTGGGCCTAATACCAATCTTTAGGGGGTAATTATAGTGGTAACATCCAATGAATATTTTGGTGGAACATCCAATGGAACTTCCAATGGGTAGTTCCTAAGGAAACTTCTAGTGGAAAGTTGTAGTCGAAAATTCCTATAGAAAGTTACAGTACATACTTCTCATTGAATATTCTAGTGAAATATCCAAAGGAATATTTTATTGGAAACTGTTACTATAATAATTCACTAAAAAATTTCACTAGAAACGATCACCAAAAAGCACAACATGAAACATTCAGTGTATAGTACCAAACTGGAATATCACTTTAAACATTAACTAAAAATTCATAGTTTTATTTTTTCACTCTAAGAATTGAAATGAAATTTATAGTATGTATTTTTAGTAAAAACTCCCAGTTTAAATATTTGTAATTCCTTATACCAATCGAAAATAAAATCACTAAAAAATAAACATGTAACGACCCGAAATTTTTAAATAAATCTTATTTCCTAATTTTATGTGTTATTTTATTTTATTTTTATACTCAACAAAAATGTTTCATTTCATAACATGAGTATAATTTAAATGAGACTGTTGGGTTTTGACTATTATTTGACCATTGGTCAATATGACCACTGGAAACTAAATGTTTTGATTACTATCTATAAATACAAGGAATCTTGGTTAATTAATATAGAAAGAAGATTCGATGGCCTCATCCAGTAGTCTTGGACCGATCGAAGCCCATCTAACAGAACTTGGGAAGGAGGTAGCACCACTGGGCTTTGCTCTGGACCAAACCCAAGCTGAACTTCATCGTGTGAAGCTAGAACGGGATCGCCTTCGCGAGAAGTTCAAACTAATAGAAATTACGACTCGTGCGATGTTGGCCGAGCCTCCCTCGGATTCTCTCACCTTAGAACACCTTACACTTAGGTCCTATGCTGGTGTGATAAGGGGCTATGTAAGGAGACCGTGATTGCCTTGTGTAATCCTTTGTTTTAAATAAAAATTTGGATTTCTTCTTATGATGAAGTTTATGAATTTTCAAATGTCCATATAAATATAGTATGCATATTTTTGATAAATTTTAGAGAAATGATATTTTAAAAATGTTTATGTAAACCTTAAATAAATAAAAATGTGTAATGATTTTCAAAAAATGGTCTTCTAGAATTATGTTCACTACGAAATTTTGAGTCTAATAAGATCAACTTGATTTTTGATGAATAGTAAATTATGAATAGTGATTTTACGTTTAGGATTAGTAATGTGACCAAATGGATTAGTAATCTCACTTAAAGAAAGTATTAATATAATCTAGGCACCTTGATTAAGTAATGTGATTCAATAAAATGGTTAAATAACGGTTTCATAAATTATTATTCAAGTATTAGTTTTTTCGGGTGAATAGTATTTTTTAATTAAAAATTTAATTAAAAATATTTAGAAAATTATTTTTATAAAACGGATTTCATTTTTGAACTCAGAGCACCGATATTATGCTATGGTAATTTTTGGGGTTTTTTCTGAAAAAATGAATTTTCGGTGAATAGTGTTTTTATTTAAAAATTAAATTAAAAATATTTAGAAAATTATTTTTATAAAATGGAGTTCATCTTTGTAATCAGTGTGTTGATATTTGTTTAAGGTGAAATTTTGGGATTATTCTGAGAAAGTTGAATTTTCGATGAATAGTGAAAATACAGTTTTTAAGTTACAGGTGTCTAATGACATCATTAAATGATGTATTAAGTATATATTCAATATGGTCGAATTGTGAATAGTAAGATAAGGTATTAGGTGTCCCAAGTGGCCAATACCATGGGAAAATACCATGGGAAAGCCCATGGTTTTGCCAAAACCACTAATGAGGTGTCCCTTGGCCATTAATGCCTTGTCCCCTCACTTTCCCTATAAATACCCACCCATTCCTCCTTTGGTTTTCACTCCCAACTCTCCCCCAACGAAGTTCTGGTCTCCTTACCTCCCAAGGAGTCCTCCCAAGGTGCCCCCAAGCCCTCATGGTCCAAAAATTTGAGTTTCAAGAGTCACGTTTTAAGGTAAGGGATCCGACCTCTCTCTTTCATTTCAAGTAATATCTTTTATGTCATTCCTTTTATGATACATGTTCTTATGTTGGAGGATGTTATTTTATACTCCTCTTACTGCCCTATTTATGTTCATATAATGAGAGATCCCATCTTACTCTCATTATTTCGTTTTATGAAGTTTTATGGGGCGCCGTTAGGCTGCCGAAATTTTTGTAACAGACTCTTTCTCCCTTCTCATTTTTTTAAGATCTATTTTCATGTAAAGTATTTCAAGTTCCTTTTTATTATGTTGGGGTATGATCTCTAAATTTATCATACTGATATTATATGATCATATGATGAGAGACCCCATTTTATCTCTTCAATTCAGTATTTTGAAGTTTTATGTGGCGCCGTTAGGCTGCCGAATTTTTAAGTGGTTCTTCACCCTTCTCGTTTTGAAGTTCTACTTTCATGTCAATTCTTTCAAGTTCCTTTTTGTTATGTTGGGGTATGATCTGTATATCTATCATACTGGACTCTTATGTTCATATGATGAGAGACCCCATTTGATCTCTTCAATTCAGTATTTTGACGTTTTAAGTGGCGCCGTTAGGTTGCTGAATTTTTAAGTGGTTCTTCACCCTTCTCGTTTTGAAGTTCTACTTTCATGTCAATTCTTTCATGTTCCTTTTTGTTTTGTTGTGGTATGATATCTATATCTATCATACTTTAATCTTATTTTCATATGATTAGATACCCCATTTGATCTCTTCAATTCATTATTTTGAAGTTTTAAGTGGCGTGGTTAGGCTGCCGAATTTTTAGGGGATTCTTTCACCCTTCTCAATCTTTTCAAAGTTCTACTTTCATGTCAAGTCTTTCAAGTTCTTTTTAATTATGTTGGGGAAATATCTCTATATCTATCATACTAAAATCTAATGTTCACATGATGAGAGACCCTATTTTATCTTTTCAAATCTTTGTGTTTGAAGTTTAAGTAACGTCGTTAGGCTGCCGAACTTTCATAAGAGAAATCTAATTTTTGTCTTTCTTCCATGTTTTTCATTTCAAATGCTATGTCCTTGAAATTTCATTACCATGATCATGTATCCTTCTTATTCTGTCCATCTACTGTTTTATGGGTCATTTATGAATGTTTGACCCATTTTCCCTCTCTTTTTAATGTCTTATAAAACCTCGTGACATAGCCGTTATGCTGCAGAATTTCCATCTCAAAATGACTCTCTCTTTTTCTAAAGTTCTTTTATATTATTAAGTGAATACTCAAAGCTCTTTCTTATAAATGGGTATTCACATATATACCAAGATTTTCTATTTTAAATTATGGGATTTACATACATGAGAACCACCTTCCTTTTCTGTGGGTTTTAAAGTGATGTAAAGATCATGTCTTTAAAGCAGTTTTTAAAACGTTATGATTACGAAATGAAACCCATTTATTTTGTGCTACATGGGTTCTTTATGAAATTTTTGATGATGATATATGTGGCTCACATGATAATAAAGGCAAATTTAAGGGTGCGCCCTGATAGCGCTCCAATGCATTGGGTAAAGACTTAATCTCTAGAGATGACCATTTTTAACGACGCCTTGGTGAATAACCTTGGTAATTTTTAATGACACCTTGGGGATGGACCTTGGTGAAACGAAACGATTGTCAATATTAAATGTTGCAGCCACATCTTCATGTTATGAAAAATGTTATTTTTATTATGAAATGCCTCTTGATTTCTTTCTCATGCCTTAAAGTTCTTTTCATGTCCTTATTGAAGTATCTCAAGTTCACATGTAAAATGTTCATCTTGTTTCCCTTACTGGGCCTTTTGCTCACCCTTTCTTTTGATGTATGTCCCCAGGTTATGATATGCAGTAATGAACCTAGGATGAACATAAGGAGAATCCTTTCAAGTGTTTAAGAGGAATGTTTTATGTTGTTTTCATGTATTATGTTCCTAGTTTCCAAGACACTAAACCTTAAAGATCCTCAGTTTTGTGTAATGTAATGAAAGTTTATGTTATAAAAAGGCGGGATGCTATAGTTTGTATCAAAGGATGGTTTAGTTATTTGTGGAAATTAGGATATGAAAACTCTAGGAAGAACCCTATAGAAAAGTAAAAAAAAAAAGGAAATCTTCCTGGTATTTTGGTGAGTATTGAGTAAGGGGTTGCCAAGCAAATACATCCCTGTCTGGATACGAGCGGGTAGAGGTGGCTCTGGCATAGATGTACATAGGGGTAAAACCCGAAAACACCGCTTTGAGCTAGACTCGAACGAGAACTGGTACACAACAACGGGCCTTGATGCACTCTTGGTTACGACACTCTCGGGGGATATGCTTTGGTAAATTCATAAGCTTAGTATGAACCATTGTTAAAGGAACAATGATAAAATAAAATAAAGATTCACATAAGAATATATGATCATGGATAACCTAGATGGGAACCTAGGGGATCACAAGTTAGGGTATACTTTTCTTCTACAAGTTATCCTTATATGCTTTCAGTTCCATTTCATGATTATTGGCTAAGTACTTAAGCCCCTAATTACGCTTTCTCTTCATAGTTAATGGTGGGAAATGGAAGAACATGTCCAAACAACCAATGTGATAGGAAATGTGATGATTTTCGTATTAATATGACAGGGATGACTAGGGGATTAAAATATGATTATTATTTTAGAATATTTTCACTATTTTGGGGACCCTATATGATCGAGGTAAATAGATTACTACGGTATTTTCATTGAAGAGTAGGGTTGAATTATATTTCGAAGAATCGATGAATTTAAGGTGGAATTATAGTAATTTAGGTTACTTATAGAAATTATTAACCTATCTTGGGGTAAATATGTTTAGGTTAGTTACTTTTTTTTAAGATGTTAGGAGTGGTTGATGTTTTTTGGAGATGAATGATAATGTTTACCTTGGAAGACTATGTTATCAAATCCTTCTTGTATTTGGGTTTCAATCTTAGTTTGGTTTATTTTGAGGATTTTTAAGGACAGTTATTTATGGAATGGACTATGATGAACTTTGGGTAGTACCATGGAACTTTGAAGATTTAAAAGTAGTTTCCATTCCTATGGGATTATTTCTTTTTGAACAGTTATTTTACCTTACCCTTTCTGTTTTTGGGATAATGTTTAAAGATAGAAGAAATAGATAGTTAATCTTTTGTGGATTATGAAGATGATTCTTGTGTTTTGATGAGACCAAGTAGTTTTGAATGCTCATAATTTGGATAAAAGATTAGTTTTGGGTAGAAACTTATTAAAGGATGAAATTCTACATGAAGATAGGTATATTTTCTTATGTTTTTGTTTTATGTTTTAAATGAATTCCTAAAAATTATGAAAAGGAACGTGAAACAAAAACGTTGTTGGTTTACATTTCCTACTTGGTAATCAAAGACCATTTACACACATCATAAGTTTGGGATTTTCTTATGGTTAACGTTCTCCTAATCATGTTCTCTATCACTCTCCCCCAGAAATTGACCCTTTGTTTTTCTTCCATGTCCATGTTTTCCTCCATGGAATCCTAGTATGGGTTAACTCGGGTGACCTTTGTACTTCCCTTTCTTTCTTTTAAAGTAATAGTTTTACTGACTCCTTTTCTGATGTGGAACTTTCAATGAAATTTCAAAACCCAATTTTAAAAATTGCGAGGACGCAATTTCTTAAGGGGGGAAGATTGTAACGACCCGAAATTTTTGAATAAATCTTATTTCCTAATTTTATGTGTTATTTTATTTTATTTTTATACTCAACAAAAATGTTTCATTTGATAACATGAGTATAATTAAAATGAGACTATTGGGTTTTGACTATTATTTGACCATTGCTCAATATGACCGTTGGAAACTAAATGTTTTGATTACTATCTGTAAATACAAGCAATCTTGGTTAATTAATATAGAAAGAAGATTCGATGGCCTCACCCAGTAGTCTTGGACCGATCGAAGCCCATCTAACAGAACTTGGGAAGGAGGTAGCACCACTGGGCTTTGCTCTGGAACGAA
This sequence comes from Viscum album, assembly GCA_963277665.1. Taxonomy (NCBI): domain Eukaryota; kingdom Viridiplantae; phylum Streptophyta; class Magnoliopsida; order Santalales; family Viscaceae; genus Viscum; species Viscum album. The sequence goes on from OY728136.1 coordinate 1,905,495,069, forward strand.
CCCAAGCTGAACTTCATCGTGTGAAGCTAGAACGGGATCGCCTTCGCGAGAAGTTCAAACTAATAGAAATTATGACTCGTGCGATGTTGGCCGAGCCTCCCTCGGATTCTCTCACCTTAGCAAACCTTACACTTAGGTCCTATGCTGGTGTGATAAGGGGCTATGTAAGGAGACCGTGATTTCCTTGTGTAATCCTTTGTTTTAAATAAAAATTTGGATTTCTTCTTATGATGAAGTTTATGAATTTTCAAATGTCCATATAAATATAGTATGCATATTTTTGATAAATTTTAGAGAAAAGATATTTTAAAAATGTTTATGTAAACCTTAAATAAATAAAAATGTGTAATGATTTTCAAAAAATGGTCTTCTAGAATTATGTTCACTACGAAATTTCGAGTCTAATAAGATCAACTTGATTTTTGATGAATAGTAAATTATGAATAGTGATTTTACGTTTAGGATTAGTAATGTGACCAAATGGATTAGTAATCTCATTTAAAGAAAGTATTAATATAATCTAGGCACCTTGATTAAGTAATGTGATTCAATAAAATGGTTAAATAACGGTTTCATAAATTATTATTCAAGTATTAGTTTTTTCAGGTGAATAGTGTTTTTTAATTAAAAATTTAATTAAAAATATTTAGAAAATTATTTTTATAAAACGGATTTCAATGTTGAACTCAGAGCACCGATATTATGCTATGGTAATTTTTGGGGTTTTTTCTGAAAAAATGAATTTTCGGTGAATAGTGTTTTTATTTAAAAGTTAAATTAAAAATATTTAGAAAATTATTTTTATAAAATGGAGTTCATATTTTTAATCAGAGCGTTGATATTTGTTTAAGGTGAAATTTTGGGATTATTCTGAGAAAGTTGAATTTTCGATGAATAGTGAAAATACAATTTTTAAGTTACAGGTGTCTAATGACATCATTAAATGATGTATTAAGTATATATTCAATTTGGTCGAATTGTGAATAGTAATATAAGGTATGAGGTGTCCCAAGTGGCCAATACCATGGGCAAATACCATGGGCAAGCCCATGGTTTTGCCAAAACCACTAATGAGGTGTCCCTTGGCCATTAATGCCTTGTCCCCTCACTTTCCCTATAAATACCCACCCATTCCTCCTTTGGTTTTCACTCCCAACTCTTACCCAACGAAGTTATGGTCTCCTTACCTCCCAAGGAGTCCTCCCAAGGTGCCCCCAAGCCCTCAAGGTCCAAAACTATGAGTTTCAAGAGTCACGTTTTAATGTAAGGGATCCAACCTCTCTCTTTCATTTCAAGTAATCTCTTTTATGTCATTCCTTTTATGCTACATGTTCTTATGTTGGAGGATGTTATTTTATACTCCTCTTACTGCCCTATTTATGTTAATATAATGAGATATCCCCTCTTACTCTTATTATTTCTTTTTATGAAGTTTTAAGTGGCGCCGTTAGGCTGCCGAAATTTTTGTAACAGACTCTTTCTCCCTTCTCATTTTTTTAAGATCTATTTTCATGTAAAGTATTTCAAGTTCCTTTTTATTATGTTGGGGTATGATCTCTAAATTTATCATACTGATATTATATGATCATATGATGAGAGACCCCATTTTATCTCTTCAATTCAGTATTTTGAAGTTTTAAGTGGCGCCGTTAGGCTGCCGAATTTTTAAGTGGTTCTTCACCCTTCTCGTTTTGAAGTTCTACTTTCATGTCAATTCTTTCAAGTTCCTTTTTGTTATGTTGGGGTATGATCTCTATATCTATCATATTGGACTCTTATGTTCATATGATGAGAGACCCCATTTGATCTCTTCAATTCAGTATTTTGAAGTTTTAAGTGGTGCCGTTAGGCTGCCGAATTTTTAAGTGGTTCTTCACCCTTCTCATTTTGAAGTTCTACTTTCATGTCAATTATTTCATGTTCCTTTTTGTTATGTTGGGGTATGATATCTATATATATCATACTGTAATCTTATGTTCATATGATGAGAGACCCCATTTGATCTCTTCAATTCAGTATTTTGAAGTTTTAAGTGGCGTCGTTAGGCTGCCGAATGTTTAGGGGATTCTTTCACCCTTCTCATTCTTTTCAAAGTTCTACTTTCATGTCAAGTCTTTCAAGTTCTTTTTAATTATGTTGGGGAAATATCTCTATATCTATCATAATGAACTCTTATGTTCACATGATGAGAGACCCTATTTTATCTTTTCAAATCTTTGTGTTTGAAGTTTAAGTAACGTCGTTAGGCTGCCGAACTTTCATAAGAGAAATCTAATTTTTGTATTTCTTCCATGTTTTTCATTTAAAATGGTATGTCCTTGAAATTTCATTACCATGATCATGTATCCTTCTTATTCTGTCCATCTACTGTTTTATGGGTCATTTATGAATGTTTGACCCATTTTCCCTCTCTTTTTAATGTCTTCTAAAACCTCGTGACATAGCTGTTATGCTGCAGAATTTCCATCTCAAAATGTCTCTCTCTTTTTCTAAAGTTCTTTTATATTATTAAGTGAATACTCAAAGCTCTTTATTATAAAGGGGTATTCACATATATACCAAGATGTTCTATTTTAAATTATGGGATTTACATACATGAGACCCACCTTCCTTTTCTGTGGGTTTTAAAGTGATGTAAAGATCATGTCTTTATAGCAGTTTTTAAAATGTTATGATTACGAAATGAAATCCATTTATTTTGTGATACATGGGTTCTTTATGAAATGTTTGATGATGATATATGTGGCTCACATGATAATAAAGGCAAATTTAAGGGTGCGCCCTGATAGCGCTCCAATGCATTGGGTAAAGACTTAATCTCTAGAGATGACCATTTTTAACGACGCCTTGGTGAATAACCTTGGTAATTTTTAATGACACCATGGGGATGGACCTTGGTGAAACGAAATGATTGTCAATATTAAATGTTGCAGCCACATCTTCAAGTTATGAAAAATGTTATTTTTATTATGAAATGCCTCCTGATTTCTTTCTCATGCCTTAAAGTTCTTTTCATGTCCTTATTGAAGTATCTCAAGTTCACATGTAAAATGTTCATCTTGTTTCCCTTACTGGGCCTTTTTCTCACCCTTTCTTTTGATGTATGTCCCCAGGTTATGAGATGCAGTAATGAACCTAGGATGAACATAAGGAGAAGTCTTTCAAGTGTTTAAGAGGAATGTTTTATGTTGTTTTCATGTATTATGTTCCTAGTTTCCAAGACACTAATCCTTAAAGATCCTCAGTTTTGTGTAATGTAATGAAAGTTTATGTTATAAAAAGGCGGGATTCTATAAAACACTTTCTATAGTGTCCATTAAAAGCATAACAAAGTTGACTACCAACAATGATCTAGTTAAAGAAACAAAAGTAGATCATGTTTCTTGTTATTACACCTATTTGTAACAAGAAACACACACCATATTACCAGAAATCACATAGGTAAATCAAGATGAGGTTTATATTTATTTAATCTCGATGCAATAAATTAATTAAACTACAATTCACATAGTAATATCGGGATCAATAGTTAAGAAAAAATCAATAATATAACACTGATTAATGATACCGTAGTTGAATAAATACAAACGAGTAAAAAAAATAAAACTAGCCCATGCTATTTATTTACAGCCACAAAATATGAGCAATAAAATATCCAATGCTAAAAACAATTAACACCTATCTCTCACAAAAGTTTCTGATTCTAGAAAAAAATACCCTTAACATGATATCTAAAATGGAAATTTAGCTACATGTAAAACCACTGATGCATTATCATCCTAGGACACCATTAGATTTTATATTATGTTATTGAACTAAAGGCGATAATTCATGATTCATTAATTATCATTATACATTCTTGAAATATTAATTTTTTTCATTTTCTATCTCTATATTAATAGTTATAAATTATTAATCTACTCATTAAATAATATATGATTATGTGTGTAATATTAACCTATAAACCCACCAAAGTTAATTAAAATCTTAACCAGTATTATAAAAAAATCTAGGTCAAGCCCTGGCCTAGGTGTTAACTAAACCAAATATGAGAAATTAATTGTTTTCCTAAACCAATTTTAAATCTCAATATGAACTTATTTGTGGAATTAGGTTGGATTTTAAATTATCTAATTATTCTATGTGGATGTATGGTATATGTTTCTAAATCATGTAAAACCTTTATTCTAAACAATTTAATATTTAATATTTGATTCTAATATTTTATAATAATGACTATATGTGTTTTTTAGGGTCTAAAAGATCTATTTTTTGACATTTTTGTAGAATAAACAAAGGATATGGTGGTAAAAAATTAACAAGAATATGACATATTAAGATTAATATGAAATAGTATAGATATATCCGAAAGTTCAATGGAAATAAATTGATACAACCCTTGTAATGCCTGTAATAATTCATGTCATTATTTGGCATGAAAATGAGGAAGTGATGATGATGGATTTTATGGTGTTGGTAACAATTATAGTTGATCTAATAATTAAATAAAAAAATATTAAGGGGATAATGATGACTAAGATGATATAGGTGGAATTGTTTGATCACATATTCAATAAAATGTAGAGGAGATGGAGATATAATCAATAAAGGTTTAGCATTTAGGTTTTATATCTCGATAGATATTATTGATATTTTTTGTAATAATAAGAAAATGTAGAAAATACATTCATTACATTTAATAACGAGAGAAAATGACTTCACTATATTAAATGTATAATTTTGAGTACATTTATAAGATACTAGGTTATATATTCTTTTTAAGGATTACTTATGGGTCTCATAAAATCCACAAAGGTGTTTATGTCTTCCTATTGACCGATGTATTAGTAAATTAAATTAAGGTGTATTAAAGGATTTAATTTTAAAAAATTAAGAGATAAAACATATCTCACTTGTATTTTTTAGATTAGATCGTGAGAGATCATTCATGGTGATTATAAGAAAATAATGTTATCATTTAATGATGGGATGATCAAAATCCATACTTTTCAAAATTATTGGAAAATTAGAATATATAAATTATTTTATACAATTAATATAATAATAATAAAATTAATTAATGCACATTGAATAAAAAAAATTAAACATCATTATATTCTCCTACAAGAAGTACAAGCTTTAATGCAATGAAAAATTTATTATTCTAAAATGTGTTATAGGGGATAAAATGTCCTGAAATACTCCCCCTTTATAAATAAAATTTAGTTTGGTTATTCTAAAATAAATAGTACAACCCATTTTATGTTATGAAATAATAACCATGGAGTAAATTTATTATGTTCAATTAGATTCAATGATTAAATAAAATTTTTCAATAGAAAGAAATAGATTCAAAGAATATTATAATTTAATCTTCTAAAATATTTAATAAAAAATAACACCCCCTAAATTTATGACTTGTAAAAATAAATGCAACTAAATAATTAAATAAAGAAAAGTGATATATAATAAAATTATCAAGTCTTCAATATAATTTCATTTTTTCTTCTTTCTTAAAAAACATCTTAAAAAAATATATAGATGTTAAAATTATCATAATAAAACTTCCAAAACTATTGTAAAAAATAACGAGAATTATTTATGGATTATACTTTGAAGGCTAAAAGGATCCATAAAAACATGTTATGATATTGAAGAAATTATATATTAACGAACTATAAAGAAAAATTATATTAAACCATTATAAAATAGACAAAATTTTTAACTTTTCAAGTATAAATTGATTCTTCAAAGGTGAAACAATAATGAAAAAAATTACATACTCTCCTTGAATATAACATAATTAATTTATATTTCTATCACGAAATGTTCAAAATTAATTTTCTCAAATATAGATTTATCATAACGTTTAGTAAAAATGTCTGATAATTAATCATCAGTAAAAATAATTTCTAAATTTATTCTTTATTTAGTATATGATATTTAATAAAATGATATATAAAATTGGTTTATTCAGTTCCAGAATGATGAAAAGGGTTCTTGGAAATAGTAATAGTGTAACACCTCCAGATTTTATGAAATATTTAAATTTTTTAAAAAATATACTTTTTGATATTTTTTATTACAAAAAATCCATGTTTAGCATGTGTTATATGAAACATTGATTTTAACTAGATTTACATTCATTAAGGAGTGTATCTTTCACTTCACATAACACCGATTTTAAATGAAATGCAACATACTATCAAAATACTCTTTATTAATATTAGAGTTATTAATTAGAAATTACAATGTTGGATATAAATATTGTTAACTAAAATATTTAAATATATGGTTTAACAAATTTATATATAATAAATCATTTTTTGAAAAATTAATTATAAATGAAAATTAAATCCATTTTAAAACAATGTAAATCTTTTTCTAAAAAAGTATATTTATCTGCACAAATATGTTTTACCTCAATAAGTTTAAAAAATAACTTCTTATAAACTATTTCAAAAAAAATTATTTTTTATATAATCAATAAAATATTTATAAGTCATCTTATTATTTTTTATACAAGACATAACAATAAATTCAATTTATGATTAAAAATGTTTTTTTTCTTCTAAAAGACAATTTTATCACATTTTGCACAATTATTTTAAAATTATTTTTTAAAAAAATTATAGAAAATTTACTTGAAAAAATTAAATTTATTTTTTAAATAATTATGTAAAAATTTTCTTGGAGTGATTTTGTTTTGTAATTTTATGAAATGATAAATGCTTTTTTGAATTGTGAAAAATAATGGTTTTTAATACAAAACTACCTTTTCATTTAAAGAATTTACAAGATAAATTTTATTTTAATATTGTTTTAAAAGTAAAATTAGTTCAATTATATATATACTAATCCAATTTAGTTCATTGTAATCAATTTAATTTTCAATTTTTATATAAAAACATTTTAAAATTTTAAAACCTTTCTCTTTGGAAACTTGTTTTTTTGATTTCATATGCAGGTTTTGTTTTAAATTAAATATTTCCACTTTTGTGAGTGGAATTTTTAAAAATTTATTCCATATTTTTATTTAATAATAATTTATATTTTCTAATAAGGTCAAAATAATTTTTTTACCATTAATAATAGTAAAATCAGTAAAAATTTATTTATTGTGGCTAAGGTTAAAATGGATTTACTATGGTTTAAAATAAAATGATAAGGGCTATAATGACCTATAAAGTATTCCAAAACACATTTTATTACCATATTTATACCTTATAAACTCAATGTTTTGATAATGGCTCATTCTAGAGCCTTTTGGAATGTGAAAGACATCGGTACACCTGTTTCTTTTAAAAAACTACAAGTGTTCCATTCAGCACACTTATAAAAAGACACCCCTATCATCTCCTATTATCATTTATATAACCCATTGGTTCAGGTTATACCTGATAAAATAAATTACTTAATTCACCATAATCGTCTTAAAATCCATGTTTTCTTTAAAAATACAATCTATGAAGGATTTAGGTTAAATATAAAGAGGTTTCCCAAAACAGATTTAATATTTTAAACTATGTGTTTTTGTTTTAATTATTCCTATAACTAAATGAAATATCATTATATTATAATTATATAATAAAACAATATCTATCATATGATGATATATTATTATGTTAATTTCATAACTTATATCCATCTCTTCTTTAATCAAATGGGATACCAAATCATCATTCATGTGTATGGAGGAATACTTCCTTGCAAATCGATGTTATTCATTTTCTATCACCACCTATTATGGATGGATATAATTATGGATTTAAAATTTATAAATTGTATTTCTGATATTATTATACCTATATAATTATAATTCTATATATACATTCTTACCACCCAACCCTTTAAAAAACAATAATGTTGCTCGTGTGTATGGTGTACTACCGCCTCACAAACCGATGTGATATTTTTTTATTTCTCTTTTACTTGGATGGAAATAAAGATAAATTAAATTAATATTGTAATATGTGTAACATAATTACACTTATTTAATTATTATACCACATACTTCTTCTTAATTTACATTCCATGGGGGATATGATAACGTCGTTTGTGTATATGGCGGACTACCGCCTCGTGAAATGATGTGATTCATTTTTTACTAATGCTTTGAATTGATGGTAATTAAGGGAAATTTAATGAATTTATTTGATATATTAATTTAATAAAAAATTATTCTATAAATTTAATATATTATTTACCTTTCTTTCATTTCTTATGTCAAGAAAATGGAAACAACGTTCTTGCATACATATACCACCTTCTCCATTAACAATGTACTTCATTTTATATCTCTAACATTTTTTGATCACTCTAAATGACTATATAATAATTGTATACAATATTTTTATCATTGTTAATATAATACATTTTATGTAACAATGATTAAAGTTATAGGATCGAAAATAAAAAATCAAAATATACACAAATAACGAAGAAGTTATTTCCAGAAACATAATTTTAACAAGGAAGTATCAATAAATGGGTAATAAAAGGTAATAAGTAAATAATATATGGTATTATATATCTAATTATGGTTATTTAATATATTTATAATAAATTTATATTTATTATACATGAGTTTTGAACATGTACAAAGGAAGTCGAGACTTATGGTAATGGATTTACATCTCAGCTTTATTTTCTATGAGACACATGCCAATTCACCATGTGTTTATTTTATGTGGTGTATATACTAACCATGAATTTATATTATGATGATTCTACTTAAAATTATTGGTGTTTACATGTCCATTTTAGGATATCTCTTTTATGGGGTTTACAGTTCCAAATTTACCAAAGCGATAAGAGATTGTTTTCTCAATTTCCCATCTTTGAGACATATGTTCTATTATGCACTTACCTCTTTTATGAGGTGTATTTATAGACCCTTTGACATTTAAAATCATGAATTTATTTATTCTCATGATGTTTTAATTTTCATTTAATTTTTTTCACTCATGGGGCTTACGATTCAATGTTACCAAAGTGGTAAGGGATTCATGACAAAATCTCATCGTTTATTAGAATTTTTTATAAGAAATATTATGAAGCATATATAAAGAAAATAATTAATTTTATTCTACTTGAGTTACTTATTTAGAACACATTTTCACTTCATTTTACTCTCTTTATGTAATTTTGATTCAAAAATAATTTTTTAAAGAAAACCGACCTTATTTATTTTTTCGATCAAAATTCCTTTTTCATCTGATCCATGTTTTCTAAAAATAATTTTAAAACTATTTTAAATTACGCAAAGGATTTATTAAATAATTTTTTAACCATTTTTAACTCTTAAAATAATATTTTAAAAGGAATCTTGATGTTTTTTCTAAATAATGATCGTTTGGATTTTAACGAAAATATTAAAAGAATATTTGTTTTAATGGGTAAGAAATGAATGTAATTTCCCTATATAATAACCAATAAATATTTTAAAACACACTTTATATGTTTCCAAGTTTATTTTAACACATAAATACTTTATAATATATTTATTTTGGAATAAATTTGGTTCTATTGATAGCTTGCAATGCACGTAACACATCATTTAAAATAAATGGTTTAGTCGCCCTTTTCACAGTTAATTTAAAAATAAAATTTAACAATTTTATTAAATTTATTTGAAAAAATAAATGTCATTTTTTAATTTATAATAAAAAAATTATCTTAGGAATAATTTTTTATATTTTATTGAAATGTTTCATTTTCTATGGAATAGTGAAAAATACTAATTTTTAATTGAAAAATGAATTTTCATTTAAATTTTAAACGGTTAAATTATATTTTCAATTGGTTTTAAAGAAAATTTAGTTCAATTGTATATAAATTAATTCAATTTAGTTCATTTTAATCATTTTAATATTGAATTTAAATATAAAAACAGAGTAAACTTTTGAACATTTTGCCTTTAGAATCCCACTTTCTAAACATGTCTATGTGATTAATTGTAAATTAAAAATTTCCAATTTAAGGAATTGAATTTGGAATAATGGATTAAATATTTTTAATGATATTAATTTCTAATTTCAAATAATATGAGTTAAATTTTTTACCAAAATGAATAGTGAATTCAGTAAAAATTAATTACCGTGGTTAGGGTAAAAGATGGATTACTGAGGGTTAAACTAAGAGGATAAGGGTAAAATTAGATTATACGCTAGTAAATAAACGATCATATAGACATATGTCTACTATTACAAATATAAGGTTCTATAATGGATCATTTTTTACCTCTTTGAAATGTAAAAATTGTGCAAGCACTCAATTATTTTCAATAATACCATGTGTGTCCTCTCCCTCACTTATAAAAGGCCACCCCTATCAAATTTTCATCACACCTTAGAACCTATTTGGTTTGGAAAATACCTAAAAAATAACTTCAAAATTCCTTCTACTTATCTTATAATCCTTATCTAGGTTATAAATTCATTCTAGGAAGGCTTTAGTGAAAACATAAGGATGATACCTAAAGAAGTGGTAATATTCTTCAATGGGCATCTTTATTATAATTATTTCTCCACCTCCATTATTCATTATTGAAACATTATGATATATTAAACTCATTATATTCTATATAATGAAATATTTTTATAATAATATAATGACCTAAAACCATCTCCACTTCCATCAAATGGGCTATGAAATCATCATTCTTGTGTACGAAAAACTACCGCCACGCGAACTGATGTCGTTCAATTTTCCATTTCCACCTATCAAGGTTAGGAATTATGAAGGATATAAAGTAAATATTTTATATTTATAAAATATTTAATCCTCTTTATTCACTATATCATATATATTTTTTCCTTCAATTCTATAGGAGGCACAATAACATCATTCATGTGTATGGAGGTCTACCGCCTTGTGAAGCGATGTGATTTGTCTTTCACTAATGCTTCATATGGAAGGTGATAAAGATAAAATTAATAATTATACATGATATAAATGGAATAATTATTATATTAATGAAATATTTACCATTCTAGAATGATAATATATATCATTTTCTTTATTTCATTTTCACACATGTAATGACGATAACATCAGTTGTGTATGTGTAGACAACCACCTTCACAAAGCGATGTGACTCTCTTTTCATCATAAAAACACATGCATGATATATGTAAGTATATAATATATATTAATTATATTATTATAATTTTTAATGTTAAAATATTATTTACCTCCTTTCCATAATGTTCGGTGAAAAATGGAAGCATTACTCACACATACGTACGACCTACCATCACCAGGATAGTAACGTACATCATTTTTCACAACCAAAATCCATGATTGGTTTTGAAAGTAAAATTTATGTAAAAATATGATAATTACATCATTATTATTATTTTTATATGATTAAACTCTATAATATGGGTAATAACCAGTTATTTAATAATGAAACAGGAATAAAAGAACAAGGCAATTAAGACCCGAAATAATGAAAATGATGAATGGTTATTAATAAATAAGTAATATGATTCTATAAAATGATCATTTATTATATTATAATTGTTTATATGGTTATTTTACAAGTTAATAACATGTTTAAAACCACTATACATGAGTTTAATGAACATACAATCAAATGGAAGTGTGAGGTAAGATATTTCCTCTCAATTTACATTCTATTGAGCCTTATTTGTTATTAAAGACTAGTTTACTTTTATTTCATGTATATACTTACCCACTGACAATTAATATCATTATTAATTTATAATTCATTTTATTTTAAATTCCAAATTTAATTCTTTCATAAAATTAAATTTGACTTGAAAATTACCAAGTGGTAAAAGTTATTATGAAATCTTACTTTCTTTTGTGATTGCTAACTTTCTCTTGAAAGAATCACATTATTGTTAAAAAGTTTTCCTTAGAAATTAAATTTTTCTTAGATATCCATATTTTTATTTTTTGAATATTATTATTTCCTAAAATGCATGCCATTTTCCCATATGGTGCTCACTTTGAATTTTGTTTGATAAATGTGTGAAATATTGATAAATCCATATACTTTATTAAATATAGATACATGATGATACATAACATTTTTTATGAATTAAATTTATTATTATATATATAAGTAATGATTTGGTAAAGTATGACATAGGCTAGGGATCATTTATATAAATCCCTAGATTCATCGATATTCTCATGAAACGAATCATTTTGATAATCAGATGCGTTTTTAACTAGTATGGTTTAAAACAACTTGTAAAATTTCTCGATGCTAAAGGAATTATGTACCTGGGAACCATGGTTTCTAATAATTAAGCATATCATTCTTTGATAATTTATTTATTATATTTATCCATTATATTTTCACTATGAATTTATATATGGATGCATTTTATTCTATGTATATTGATTAAATTGAATCCGATTCAATTATTTACCTTTCCATATTGATTCTTATTAATCTTGTAACACCCCGAGCTTCCACGATACGCTTCTCATTCAATAATACAATAGCTTGCATTGTACGCAACTTCGAGTTCTAAAACACCGCGACTAATCAAAGTAGCCGTTATGAATAGTAATAACCACTTTTTAAAATTATAGAAATTTTATATTTCAAAATGGACTTCATTTTTGGATTCGGAATATCGAAATTAGCCTATGTTGAAATTTTGGTATTTTTCTGAGAACTTCTAATTTTTTATGAATAGTGAAAAATACTTAAAAACAACTTTTTTAATAAAAATAATTTATAGTGATAAATTATACCGTTTAGTGGTTTTAAAGTATAATTAGAATATATTTTTACCATTTTATCCAATGGTGGTCATTAGAATTAATTTAACATTGAAATTGGACATAAACAATTGCCAATCTTTTGATATAAATTGTTTCTTAAAAACACGCTATTTGTTGTAACAGCGGGAATTAATTATAAAATTAATTAATGCAACTTATATATTTGGAATTTTTTAAAATAGAAATCATTTTTGAATTCGGAATATCAATTATAGCTTAGGGTGAAATTTTGGCCTTATTCTGAAAAACTTCAATTTTTGATGAATAGTGAAACCACTAAGTGGTTGTTAAAAACTGATTTTTCGTTAAAATGAAATATTACCACTTCTGTGATTTGATTTTCAAAAATCCGACATACATGGTTGTCATTAAGAAGTAAAATGTGGTTCAATGAGATTAAAATAATTTTTTGGTGAATAGTAACTTTTAAGTTCTTAATCGCTATTAGAGGTAATTAGTGTAGTTTAAGGTAAAAATAATGTTTTAATAATATGAGATGAGCTTGACACTTGTCCTAATCCTATTTGATGAGTCATGGCCGACCAAGAAAATCCATGGGTCAACTTGGGGACCCCATGGAGCCACTTTAGTTGGAAAATGACATAAATACCTTTTATTTAATGTTAAAGTAAAAAATGACACAAACATGAGTTGTTTTACTAAAACAGTTTTTAAGTGGGGTTACACTAGTCCAAATGTTGACTATAAATATTCATTATAAAGCTAAAAAGATTTCCTACATCATATTATTTTTTTTATAATTTTTATACATTAAATAAATTAAATTATTTATGACATCATTATGATGCAGGGATGACCTCATTATTTAATGATTTAAATAAAATGAGAAGATAATGAAAAATCCAAGGCTTACACTTGTCTAAAGCCTATTGGATGAGTCGATTTCGAAACCTTATCACCTTAGCCTCGCATTATATAAGTGTGGGACCTTTAGAATCCGAAAAGCATTGTGAAATAATGTAACATTTCAATCTTTCCAAAAGTTCCCCTCCTCTCCACTTATAAAAGGCCCCCACCTCTCCCACCTCATTTACACTTTCAAGCCATTTGGCTCGGCCAACCTCTGCCCAAATACTCTCCCAACATCCCCCTATTACTCCTAGAAGCCTCACTTTGGGCAGAACTCTTCCCAAGGAAGCCTTTGTCTCAAATCAAAAGAGTTACCCGATTTTGAGGTAATGTCTTCTCTAATGTTGTTTTGTTTTATTTTTCTTCTCCAACCCCCTAAACTCTTTTTATTCATTTCTTTTGTAAAAACACCTGTATCCTCAATATACCATGATGTTGTTATAAGAAGTATTCGAGCTACACTTACACACACCTACATCTAATGGTTAAATAACATACGGTTTCTGTGGATGGCGAATTTCTGCCTCACGAAACGATGATTGTTCAACACTCATATAACACCTTCAAAGGTGGACATTAAGATGTCACTATTTTTATATATGATATATAATATGTTTATGTTTTACTTATGATTCTTTATTTCTCATTTATGGCATACTTTATGATTTCCATTATGGGTAAAACACGATAATTTCATTTTAGGAAGTGCGGAATACCGCCCCCTCAAAGTGATTTGAATCGTTAATGCCATATGTGGGATGTATAAAGGATGAAGAAAATGGTATTATACACTATATTATACTGGAATTATATTATACATTTATATCATTATGATTTAGTTCCATTAAATATGAAATTGAAATGAAAGTAGCGTTCATGCGTACGTACGGCTTACCGTCTCCATGAACGGTGCATTTCATTTCTTACCTGTAAATGTTACGTAATATTATAAATGAATGTATATACTGGATATATAAGATATATATGACATCTAAATCATGAATATAATTCTGGATATAATGGATATTCTACCACATGAATAACTTGTAATTATAAGAAGTTTATTGTTGACTCAAGTACCAAAGATCGACAAAACGACCATTATTAACTTAAATAATTACATAATGTTCATAACATTGTAATAAGTGATATAAAAAGGATAATGAAATTGAAAATGGTTCTTAATAATAAGGTAGATATTAACTCTAGTTTATTATTCAGGAGGTTAAAGAACGGTTGAGTCAAGTCGGACACAAGGTAAGGGAACTTCTTAACCCAATTTCTATTCTTTGGGTTAATCTCATACTATCAAATTATGTCATGATATTATTATGTCCTATCTTGTATTTTTACATTATTTATGTGTACTTATAGTGAATACACATTGTATATGTACTTTATTTAAAAAAATTATCTTTTTAAGGACTTCGTCTCAATCCCCTTTCATTGAGGCATATTTGGTTTTATACACAACTTTCTTTTATACGGTGTATAAACCCCTTTGACTTTTACGTTTATTAAAAAGGAATCTTTTTTATACGAAGCGTTTTACTAAACGACAAAAGGGGAATGTTTTTCTTTCCGTACTTATGCGGCGACAATGACTTCTCCGCCGCCGTGACCATTATTTGAGATTCAGCTTCCTCTACAAGCCATCATTTTGTTTAATGAAAAATAAATACAAAGTTTTAACTTTCATTTATTTTGGTATTGAAAATGGTTTTGAAAGCATTTTTATTATATCAATGTGTTGTATTTATATCTTGTGATTGAAATGTGGAAATGTTATGTTTCCTTTATGCATGTTTTATGTGATACAATTATGTTGTGGTTTATGATATGTTTAAACCTATTCATATGAAGAATGCATTGGACTTAATAAGTGACGGGTGGAGCCCGCTATAGCTCCTCGATGCATCGGCAGGTCTCATGAGACAAACTAGTGTCTTGGCACGAGGCCTTGACAAAATCTTATTTGTGGTCTTGGAACGAGGCCTTGGCTACGTGGTTATGATAGTCTGGCATTATGCATTCCATCATTATGAAAGTGGTTATTGATATTGCATGTGATTATTCGACCAGTAGAATATCCATGTGAAGAAGTAAATGGCATTATCTAATTTTACTTTTTCCATATTATGTTGAAGTTCAAGTTTAAAAGGCTTTTGTTTTAGTTATACATTTCCTTAAATGTTAATGTTTATTTATGAAAGCTTCTGCTATATTGTTAACCTTACTGAGCATCTGAGCTCACCCCTTTCAATGTTTTAAAATTTTTCCAGGATGTGAAGAAGTATTTTATGAGTGACCTGCAGGGGTAGTCAGAAAGGGATATGATTGTGGACTATGAAGACCATGTTATTGTAGTTTGTTTACTTTTTGATGTAATGAAAGACTTATGAATGTATCTAGTGTTTCCAAGGCTACTAAACTAATCGGTCTTTCGAGACTTGATCTTTTGTGATCATGCCAATGTTACGAAGTAATGCACCGGCTCTGGGTAGCTGGGGTCGGGGCATTACAGTTGGTATCAAAGGCAGTTTAGTACTAACCTTGGAAGCTAGATTTAGATAAACTCTGATTAGAGCACATATCCCAAAGATAGACTTTAAGGATTAGTATAGAAGAAATTCCTATAATTTTGGTATTATAGAGATTTTGTGAGTTTTCCGAGCAATACTTCCCTTTCTGGATACGATCAAGTAGAGGCGGCTCTGGCACAGATGTACCTAGGGGTAAAACCCGAAAACACCGCTTTGAGCTAGACTCGAACGGGAACTGGTGCACGACAACGGGCCTTGCTGCACTCTTGGTTACGACACTCCCGGGGGATATGCTTAGGATAATTCTCATTTTATTTACAAACCACTATGAAGGGTTATGAGTACATACTTCCTCAAAGAAAACATTTCTTTTTATGATTATGGATTATATCCATAAATAGTTCAATTTATGTAAAGTGTTTAACAAGTATGGAATTATGTATTTTGATTCATAAACTGATCTAGTTTATGCCATTGTTTAGAAATGGCGCCTAGTGGAAGGAATGGAAACCGTATCAATGCACGAACTCCGTGTAGGGATTGCCCTCCTGCTCAAGATAATTGTTGTGGATCTGGAAATACAACTGGTGCTGATCAACTTATTACCATACTGGGACAACTCACTCAGGTTATGAATAATAACCTTACTCGTATGGAGCACCCTGATCCGCAACGTGGAGGATCAATGCTAGATCGATTCATGAGGCAACAACCACCAACCTTCAATGGGAGTACAAATCCTATAGTAGCTGAGCAATGGATAAATTCCTTAGAGAAAATATTCCATGCCTTGGGGAGTAGTGAAAGGGAGAAGGTTGTCATGGCAGTTTACCGCCTCACTAGAGATGCCGATCAGTGGTGGTCGCTGATTCGAAACACAAAGGAAGATGATGACGTATCGAATATGGAATTGAGGGAGTTCAAAGAGATTTTCCTAGAAAAATACTTTCCTCGTGACCATCGAGCAGATATGGAAATGAAATTTCTGAGTATGAGGCAAAAGGAGGATGAGAATGTCGCAAAGTATGAGGATAACTTTACAAGGTTAGCGAGGCATGCTGCCGATTATATACGTAACCCAAGGAGTAAGATTGATCGTTTCTTTGATGGGTTAAAACCATTTCTCCGTCGAGCTTTAGTATCACAATCCTTCTCATCATACGAAGATATTGTCTCATGTGCTATCAAGACAGAAAAGGAATTCTCTGAGTCTTATGACAACAAAGTAAAGAAAGAGAAGAAGAGAACGGTGGAACAAGAGACAAATAAAGGGAAAAAGGGAAATAAGGATTTCCCATTATGTGATAATTGTGGGAAGAATCACCCTGGTACTTGCCTAAAAGGAATAGGAGTTTGTTATAAATGTGGAGAAAAGGGTCAACAGGCTCGTGATTGCAAGGGAAAGAAAGAGGCTATCAAAGTTGAATGCTACAATTGTAGAGAAATGGGTCATTATGCAAATGAATATCCTAAGCGTCAGGGAAACTTACCTCAGAAAAGGCCAAGGGATCAAGGAAAATCTTATGATGTTACTACAGTTGAAGCAGAATAACTAATGTATTGGTGATTTTGGACTCATGGATTATATTCTGGTTATTAGAATAATGTGATATATATATAAGGATTGTACTGCAGTACTTTTTGATTTCAGTAAGGTTTTAAAATGGTGAAGGTAATCATATTTTTAGTATGTGACAAAAGAGAAACTTTAATTTTTTTGGGGAATCTGATGTTACAATTGATTTTGGAATTTAAAGACCTTTTAGAGAAAGTCTGGACAGAGGTATTTTGGATAACTATAAACGTTGGAATGGATTAAGTTGAACTTTGGATAGTATTGTTTAAGGTTAAAACATTTATGAAGATTATTTTTGGAATAGTATAGTACTATATTTTTAGGAAAAGGACAACCTGCAGGGTGGGGTATAACCCGTCGCGTCGGACAAAGCTGCAGGAATCGAACCCACAACCATAGTGCGACAGGCATTTATTTCCTACCACTAGCCTACAGGAAGTCCCTGGTTATTACATATAATTTTACTAATCTAAATGGTATGTGTTAACATTTGGAACCTTATACAATTAGGATAAGTATTATATTTTTGAGTTCTATTATCTTTTTGAGTGAAAGATGAAGTTGAAGGTTGAAACTCTAATTGTCAAGCATAAATATATATATACCTATCTCTTATTCAATGAATAAATTAATTCTTAAACTTTAGTAAAGGGATATTAAAACAAAAAAATGTGTTATCTTAATACCTTATGTCTTGTTGAACTGATGATATTTTAAATCAACATAGATTGAAGGCTTTGAGGCCCTCAATTTGACAGTTGATTGTGATTGATGACCTCAATCACTCCCTACAAATATTTACGTTTTTCCTCCAATTATATGTCTCTAATTGACACCAATGTTCTCCTTATCGAGATCATAATTTGGTGGTGACTTTCTTATTTCCATTTCCCTCTTATTAAGACTAAATTTTATTAACCTTATTTCTGATGTGGGTTTTCCACAAAGGTATTTTCTCTTTTCAACATTTTATTTTCAAAGAAAAATTTCAAATTGCGAGGACGCAATTTATTGAAGGAGGGGAGAATGTAACACCCCGATCTTCCACGATACACATCTCATTCAATAATGCAATAGCTTGCATTGTACGCAACTTCAAGTTCTAAAACACCGCGACTAATCAAAGTAGCAGTTATGAATAGTAATAACCACTTTTTAAAATTATAGAAATTTTATATTTCAAAATGGACTTCATTTTTGGATTCGGAATATCGAAATTAGCCTATGTTGAAATTTTGGTATTTTTCTGAGAACTTCTAATTTTTTATGAATAGTGAAAAATACTTAAAAACAACTTTTTTAATCAAAATAATTTATAGTGATAAATTATACTGTTTAGTGGTTTTAAAGTATAATTAGAATATATTTTTTCCATTTTATCCAATGGAGGTCATTAGAATTAATTTAACATTGAAATTGGACATAAACAATTGCCAATCTTTTGATATAAATTGTTTCTTAAAAACACGCTATTTGTTGTAACAACGGGAATTAATTATAAAATTAATTAATGCAACTTATATATTTGGAATTTTTTAAAATAGAAATCATTTTTGAATTCGGAATATCAATTATAGCTTAGGGTGAAATTTTGGCCTTATTCTGAAAAACTTCAATTTTTGATGAATAGTGAAACCACTAAGTGGTTGTTAAAAACTGATTTTTCATTAAAATGAAATATTACCACTTCTGTGATTTTATTTTCAAAAATACGACATACATGGTTGTCATTAAGAAGTAAAATGTGGTTCAATGAGATTAAAATAATTTTTTGGTGAATAGTAACTTTTAAGTTCTTAATCGCGATTAGAGGTAATTAGTGTAGTTTAAGGTAAAAATAATGTTTTAATAATATGAGATGAGCTTGACACTTGTCCTACTCCTATTTGACGAGTCATGGCCGACCAAGACAATCCATGGGTCAACTTGGGGACCCCATGGATCCACTTTAGTTGGAAAATGACATAAATACCTTTTATTTAATGTTAAAGTAAAAAATGACACAAACATGAGTTGTTTTACTAAAACAGTTTTTAAGTGGGGTTACACAAGTCCAAATTTTGACTATAAATATTCCTTAGAAAGATAAAAAGATTTCCTACATCATAGTATTTTTTTTATAATTTTTATACATTAAATAAATTAAATTATTTATGACATAATTATGATGCAGTGATGACCTCATTATTTAACGATTTAAATAAAATGAGAAGATAATGCAAAATCCAAGGCTTACACTTGTCCAAATCCTATTGGATGAGGAGATTTCGAAACATTATCACCTTAGCCTCTAATTATATAAGTGTGGGACCTTTAGAATCCGAAAAGCATTGTGAAATAATGTAACATTTCAATCTTTCCAAAAGTGCCCCTCCTCTCCACTTATAAAAGGCCCCCACCTCTCCCACCTCATTTACACTTTCAAGCCATTTGGCTCGGCCAAACTCTGCCCAAATACTCTCACAACATCCCCCTATTACTCCTAGAAGCCTCACTTTGGGCAGAACTCTTCCCAAGGAAGCCTTTGGCTCAAATCAAAAGAGTTACCCGATTTTGAGGTAATGTCTTCTCTAATGTTGTTTTGTTTTATTTTTCTTCTCCAACACCCTAAACTCTTTTTATTCATTTCTTTTGTAACAACACCAGTATCCTCAATATACCCGGATGTTGTTATAATAAGGATTAGAGCTACACTTACACACACCTACATCTAATGGTTAAAGAACATACGGTTTCTGTGGATGGCGAATTTCTGGCTCACGAAACGATGATTGTTCAACACTCATATAACACCTTCAAAGGTGGCCATTAAGATGTCACTATTTCTATATATGATATATAATATGTTTATGTTTTACTTATGCTTCTGTATTTTTCATTTATGGCATACTTTATGATTTCCATTATGGGTAAAACGCGATAATTTCATTTCAGGAAGTGCGGACTACCGCCCCCTCAAAGTGATTTGAATCGTTAATGCCATATGTGGGATGTATAAAGGATGAAGAAAATGGTATTATACACTATATTATACTGGAATTATATTATACATTTATATCATTATGATTTAGTTCCATTAAATATGAAATTGAAATGAAAGTAGCGTTCATGCGTACGTACGGCTTACCGTCTCCATGAACGGTGCATTTCATTTCTTACCTCTAAATGTTACGTAATATTATAAATGAATGTATATACAGGATATATAATATATATATGACATCTAAATCATGAATATAATTCTGGATATAATGGATATTCTACCACATGAACAACTTGTAATTATAAGAAGTTTATTGTTGACTCAAGTACCAAAGATCGACAAAACGACCGTTATTAACTTAAATAATTACATAATGTTCATAACATTGTAATAAGTGATATAAAAAGGATAATGAAATTGAAAATGGTTCTTAATAATAAGGTAGATATTAACTCTAGTTTATTATTCAGGAGGTTAAAGAACGGTTGAGTCAAGTCGGACACAAGGTAAGGGAACTTCTTAACCCAATTTCTATTCTTTGGGTTAATCTCATACTTTCAAATTATGTCATGATATTATTATGTCCTATATTGTATTTTTACATTATTTATGTGTACTTATAGTGAATACACATTGTATATGTACTTTATTTAAAAAAAATGATCTTTTTAAGGACTTCGTCTCAATCCCTTTTCATTGAGGCATATTTGGTTTTATACACAACTTTCTTTTATACGGTGTATAAACCCCTTTGACTTTTACGTTTATTAAAAAGGAATCTTTTTTTATATGAAGCGTTTTACTAAACGACAAAAGGGGAATGTTTTTCTTTCCGTACTTATGCGGCGACAATGACTTCTCCACCGCCGTGACCATTATTTGAGATTCGGCTTCCTCTACAAGCCATCATTTTGTTTGATGAAAAATAAATACAAAGTTTTAACTTTCATTTATTTTGGTATTGAAAATGTTTTTGAAAGCATTTTTATTATATCAATGTGTTGTATTTATATCTTGTGATTGAAATGTGGAAATGTTATGTTTCATTTATGCATGTTTTATGTGATACAATTATGTTATGGTTTATGATATGTTTAAACCTATTCATATGAGGAATGCATTAGACTTAATAAGTGACGGGTGGAGCCCACTATAGCTCCTCGATGCATCGGAAGGTCTCATGAGACAAACTAGTGTCTTGGCACGAGGCCTTGACAAAATCTTATTTGTGGTCTTGGCACGAGGCCTTGGCTACGTGGTTATGATAGTCTGACATTATGCATTCCATCATTATGAAAGTGGTTATTGATATTGCATGTGATTATTCGACCAGTAGAATATCCATGTGAAGAAGTAAATGGCATTATCTCATTTTACTTTTGCCATATTATGTTTAAGTTCAAGTTTAAAAGGCTTTTGTTTTAGTTATACATTTGTTTAAATGTTAATGTTTATTTATGAAAGCTTCTGCTATATTGTTAACCTTACTGAGAATCTGAGCTCACCCCTTTCAATGTTTTAATATTTTTCTAGGATGTGAAGAAGTATTTTATGAGTGACCTGCAGGGGTAGTCAGAAAGGGATATGATTTTGGACTATGAAGACCATGTTATTGTAGTTTGTTTACTTTTTGATGTAATGAAAGACTTATGAATGTATCTAGTGTTTCCAAGGCTACTAAACTAATAGGTCTTTCGAGACTTGATCTTTTGTGATCATGCCAATGTTACGAAGTAATGCACCGGCTCTGGGTAGCTGGGGTCGGGGCATTACAAATCTCACCATAATAGTCAAGTTATTTTAATTGAATATGTGTTTATTTATCTACCCTTAAATTTTTATTGTGATTATTTATTCATGATAGATTTTGTTGTACTTAACCCTTATTGATCATTTAAGCTTACCCTTATTTTTTTCATATTCCTAGGATATGAAAATGAATTCTTATAATGATTTTCAAGGATTCTATGATTTTACCTTTGTTTTGATTTATTTTCTTTTCCCAATGTAACATTGGTATCATGTATGTAATATAGTTATCCAAAAATACTAAACTATTTGGTCCTTTGGGATGAGATTCATTATATCTATGCCAATGTAATAAAATAAGATATTGGATTTAGGATATAGGGTATGGGATTTCTAAACTTGGTATCAAAGAAAGTTCGGTAGAAACCATGGGAACTAGATTTTATAAATACAAGATTATGTAACATAAACCTATGATAGATTTTGAGGATTAGTATATAAGATCATCTTATAGTTTTATTAAAGAAGATATTATGTGATTATTCCTAGAAATACATCCATGTATGGATATAACAAGTGGATTTGGTTCTGGAAGATAGGTACCTAGGAGTAATAACTCCACAAAAAGGTGCATCAAGCTTGTCTTACGCATTTCATAGTACATAAAAATGGGCCTTACTATGAACCTGATTTGAAAATAATAGGGTATATTCTTAGAATAATTCATATTTTCTTTACAAACCATTTTTAGTGATTGAAAATAAATATATCCCCAAAGAAACCATGTTAATTATTATGAGATTAACAATGAATATATTTTAATTTAAGTCCAGTGATACATAATATTTTCAATTACAAATTATGGTTTAAAGTTCATAATTTTATGGGCTAAGCCACTATATGTCATTATATAGAAATGGTGGCTATAATTAAGAAGGGTATCAATACTCGTGAACAATTTAGAGATTTTCATATTAAGTATACCAACACAACTGGTTTTAGAAAGAAGAAAATTATGTCTATATTAAGGTAACTTAATAAGGTTATGATAGGTAAAATTTCTCATATGGAGAAACCTGTTGCACAATGAGATTCTTCTATGCTAGATCACTTTATGAAATATAGGCCCCATCATTTAGTGGGACTTCTAATGCGATTATTTATGATCAATGGATTAATTCACTAGAGAAGATATTTATGGCTTTATGATGTGGTGAAAAAAAGGTTAAACTAGTAGTGTATTGTCTCAAAGGAGATGTTGATCAATGGTTTTCATTGATTCAAAATACTAGAGGAATATGAAATAGAACTCATGTAATGTAAAGATATTAAGGAGACATTCATTGATAGATATTTCCCCCATGATCATAATATTGAGATGAGGATAATTTTCCTTATAATAAATTAAACGGAAGAAGAAAGTTTCATGGACTATTAATCTTACTTTACAAGGATATTCAAGTAATATAAGGATTACATATGCAATATAAAGTGAAAGATTAATCACTTTTTAAAAGGATTTATCCAAATCCTTGAAGAGTGTGGGTCTCTAAAATTTTTTCATCATATAATGAAATAGTTTTATGTTCCATAAAAATGGATAATGAATTTTAGAGAATCAATATATTTAAGGGAAAAAATATAAGAATATTTCACATGAACTCTAAGAGAAATTGAATGAGTCAAAGAAGAATATGAATAAATTTACATTATGTGAGTGCTATAGAAAGAATCACCCTAGGAAAATCTTTAAAGGCATGAGAGTTTTTCATAAGTGTATGGAAAGGGGTTATCATAATAATGAATGAAATGGGAAGACCTAAAAGCTGTTATTTAGTTTTAAAACATCAAGGATATGGAGAACTATGAAAATTAACTCCCTAAGCATCAAGGGAATCTAATATAAAAGAGTCCAAATGGAGAAGGCCAAAATTTTGGTATCACTACAATTGAGATGGAAGTACCCAATGATGTGGTGGCAGGTACATTAATACTATATTAAAATTTAGATAATTATTTATTTGAATTCGTATCCTTTCACTTCATTAAATCTACCCAATTTTATAAGAACATTAGGCATTTTTATTTTAATTTAAAAAGGGATTTTCCGGTTAAAACTCCTAAGTGAAGTCTCATTGCAATAAGGATGTGTCAGAAAGTCCCCATTAAGACAGAAAAACATGCTTTATTTGATAGAATTATTATAATAAATATGGTTCAATTTGATATAATCCTTGATATAGAATGGATTTCAAAATATGATGCAACTATTTATTACAAGATGAAGTAAATTAGGATTTGTGAGGAAAATATAGAATTATCTATATTTAGAGTAGAGAATTAATTATGTGAGTCATATCTAGTTTCGCCCTTAGTATCTCTACAAAATGATATTCTTGGGGAATAAAAGAAAAAAAATATAAGGATGGAGAATGAAATTTTAAAATTGAGTATTTACCTTATAGTATAATAATACATTGTTGTATTTCCCAAGGAATAACCTGGATATCCCCAAGTGTGTGAAGTTGATTTTTCCATTGATTTAATCTATGATGCAAGAGCAATATCAAAATCTCCCTATTGAAAGACCATTGTGGAACTGGAGTAATTGAAGAAACAACTATGGGAGGTGGGTGATAATGGAATTATTCTCCCTAGTGTTTCACCATGGGGATCCCATGCTCTCTTAGTTAAGAAGAAATTTGGATCCATGAGGATGGGTATTAATCATAGATAAAAAATTCTATTATGATAAATAAATAGTATCATCTTCCTCAAATTGAAATATTATTTGATCAACTTCATAGATCTAAATATTTTTCAAATATTTACCTTCATTGTGGGCATTATCAATTATGAGTAAATAATGAAAAAATTCCGAAGGAAGATTTTATAACGAGTAATATACATTGAGAGTCCACAGTAATTCTATTTGGATTGATTGATTAACCCCTATTATTATTTATATAATGAAAATATTTATCAAGGTATATCTTGATGATTTTTTATAGTATTCATTGATGATATTCTGGTGTATTTTAAAAGCTATTAGGACAATGAGAATCATTTTTGAATCCTTTTTGAGACTCTTAGAATGAATGTGTTCTATGATAAATTTAGTAAGTGTGATTTTTAGATTTAGGTAGCTTATTTTCATGGCCATATTGTCTCTAGGGATGGAATCAATGTTGATCATACAAAGAAAAATGTTTTTATAGAATGGAATATACCAAAAAATATAACTGAGGTATGTAGTATCATTGGTTTTTAAATTTTATATTGGCCATTCATTCATAATTTTTCTTGATTGGATAACCCATAAACAAAGATTATACATAAAGTGGTTAAGTTTGTTTGGAAAAAGGAATATAAAGAATTTTTTGACGAACTAATAAAGAGATTGGTCAATGCTCTGATTCTAAGTCTACCATCTTGATATGATGGGTTTTTGAAATATAGTGATATATCGAATAAGGGAATTGGATGTTTCCTAATTATAAATGATAAACTTATTGAATATGCATTAAGGTAGTTTAATTATCATGAACAAAACTATCCAACCCATGATCTTGAGTTGGTAGCTGTAATAATTGCATTGAATACATGGATTCATTATATCTATACTGAAAGATCTGAGATATACATGGATCATAAAATCCCAAAACACTTACTTTCACAAAATTATTTCAATATGATAAAAGGGTGATCTCTCAACCTACTCAAGTATTTTTATTTCTCAATAATATACCACCTAGGGAAAGAAAATAGGATAATAGATTCATTGAGAATGAAAGATCATGGAATTGTGATCCAAATAAATATTGAGAGGGATCCTATATTCATGGATCTAGTAAAGATGGATATGAAAGTTACTAAGGAAGGGGAGACATCAATAATTTTTCAAATTATTGAAAAATCATATTTATTAGAGAATATAACGAATTATCAATCTGATGATTAGAACCTTTAGAAGAAAATTAATGATTTTGAGGATGGAAAATTAGGAGACATCATTTTTGAAGATGGAATTCTGAAATTTGGTAAGATATTATGTATTAAATAAAAACCTGAGCTAAAGGATAATTTTTGGATGATTCCCATAGCTAAAATTTCTTCACACACCCTGGTATCACAAATAGGTATATGGATATTAAGTTACATTTTTTTGTGGGATAAAAAGAAGTGAAAATTTACTAATTTTGTGTTTAGCAGTTTAGTTTTTCAAAAAGTTAAAGTGATAATGTATCATCCTAGAGGAGTCATGAATCATAATCCTATTCCTATGTGAAAATTTGGTGACATTACTATGGTATTTTTCACAGGACTACCAAATTATCCTAAAAAGAATGATGTAACAGTAGCTATCATTGATCACCTAACCAAATCTATACATTTCCTCACTATAAAAGAAAATTTACCTTTGAGATTCTTGTAAGTCTCTATATTAATGACGATATAAAATTTCATGGTGCACCTATATCATTTTTTATGATCGTGATCCCCATTTTACATCTAAATTCTAGAAGTGTCTTCGGAAGACTCTTGCTACTGAGATTAAATTGAGCACTGACTAGCATCCCCAAATTGATGGATAGTCCAAAAGGACAATTAAATCAATTGAAGACATGTTAAGGTCTTGGTAAAATGACTTTCAAGGTATCTAGGAATAGTATTTACCTTTGGTAGAGTTTTACTATAAAAGTAGTTTCCATTAAAGTATTCAAATAGCGCCCTATAAAGCTTCATATAGAAAGAGATACCACACTACAAATTTTTTGGTCCAAAACCTTTTCAAGAGAAAACAATAAAGGTAATGACTATTCATAATCACATTAAATCAACTCAATGTATGAAAAATACTTATGTTTATAATTATAAGAATGATTTGGAATTCCAAGTGGGGGATCGTGTTTTCTTGAAAGTATATCCGTGGAAGGTTATTATAAGATTCGGTAAGAAAGGTAAACAAAGACCCACATGCATAGAAACCTTTTTAAATTATTTAAAGAATTGTTTGTTTTATTTTTTTGGAAATGTTTCCAAATATCTAAAATATACATGATGTGTTCTACATATCATTATTAAGAAAGTAAATGTCAGAACCAATGCATGTGATAAACTCTAATGAAATATAATTGGGAATTGATCCATATTACTATGAAGAAACCATAATGATTCATTATACTGTAGAGAAAAAATTGAGGAGTTGGACAACGCATATAGTAAAGGCACTTTTGAGAAATCACAAAATGGAGGAAGCAATGTGGGAATGAGAGAATATTATGAAGGAAAGCTACCCCCATCTTTTTAGAAGGTAATATCTATGAAATTATTTTATGAGGGAAGAATGTAACACCTTTTGACATTAAAATATTTTTATTTTGGAATAAATTTTATATTTTTTTTATCCTACGAAGAACGCAACACTAGGATTAAACAAAACACCTTTTAGTTACCCTTTGGAAATTAATTTAAAATTAAAATTTAAAACTTTTAGTAAATTTATTTGAAAAAATAATCTTTGTTTTTTATTTCATAATACCAAAATTATCTTATGGTCAATTTTTGAGTTTTTTAAAGTTTCACCTTTTAATGAATAGTGAAAAATACATAATTTTAATTTAAAACTAACTTTTCATTTAAATAATTTATAATGTTGAATTTTAATTTGAGTTGGTTTTATAGTAAAAGTAGCTAAATTTTATATCAATTATTCTAATTTAAGTCCTTTTATTCATTTTAATATATAATTTATATATATAAACTCTGTAATGTTATGAACATTTTCACTTTAAAAACACGTTTTCTTAACACATTCTGTGGAAATAATTTTAAATTAAAATTTCCCACCTTCATGAATTGAATTTAGAAAAAATGATTCCATATTTTGGATCATAATAATTTATAATTTATAATAAGGTTAATATAATATTAGACCAAAATTAATAGTGAATTCTATAAAAATTAATTCCTGTTGTTAAGGTAAAAAGGGTTTACCAGGGTTAAACTAACATCACAAGTAAAAATGGACTATAAACATGTCCAAAAATTAGTTTCTAAAAATATTTCTACCATTACGCTTTTAATTTATATAATGACCCATTTTTACCCCTTTTATTTATAGACAATTTGGGATCACTATATTTTTTTCAAAAATACTAAGTTTGTCCTATCCCCTACTTATAAAAGGCTACCCACTCTTCTCTCTTATTCCAACCTTTACATATATTTGGTTTGACCAATACCTACCCAAATAACCTACCAATTTTCCTCCCCTAATACTATAATCCGTAACTTGTGAAAAATTCAACTAGGAAGGCATTAGTGAAAACCTATTGAGGATACCCTAAGAAGAGGAAATGTTCTTCAACGACCATCATTATTTTACTTACCTTTCCACCTCCTTAAATTTTCATTAAACTATAATGATATAATAAACTCACTATCATCCATATAATGGTATTTTTTATAATATTTTCATGACCTAAATCCTTCTCCACTTCCATCAAATGGGTTACAAAACCATCATTCATGTGTAAGGCAGACAACAGCCTCGCGAACCGATTTCGTTCTTTTTTTCCATTTCCACCTATCAAGGATTGGTATGATGATGGATATAAATTATATATATGATATTTATAATATATTTACACCTATTTATTCACTATATATTATATATATTTTTACCTTCCATTCCATAGGTTATATGATAACATCGCTCGTGTGTACAATGAACTACTGCCTCGCGAAGCGATCTAATTCATCTTTCACTAATCCTTCACATGGAAAGTGAATAAGATAAATTTAATGATTATATGTGATAAAAAAAATTTATGATATAAATTACATATCTAATGTTTTGGAATGATAATATATTTTATTTTATTTTTCTTTTTCACTCATGTAAATATGATATCATTGTTCATGTATATGTGAACTACCACCTTCAGGAAGTGATGTGCCTCTATTTTAATCAAAAAACATCATTAAAGACATATATAAGTGTATAATATGGTGTTAATGATATTATGATCATTATTTAAAGGTAAAAATTTACTTTCTTCATTTTCACAATGATCAGTGAAAATGTAAACTTTACTCATGCATATGTACGACATACCATCTCCATGTTTGTAACATACATCATTTTTCATAACCATCATTATTGATTAGTTTTAAAGTAAAATTGATTTAAAAATATTATAATTATGTCATGATTATTTTTATAGATATTATTAGACACTATAATATGTGGAAGAACAATAAATTTAATGATAAAACATACATAAAAAACAATGAAACTAATACCCAAAAAATAAAAATAATGAATCATTATTAATGAAAATATGATAAGATATTATAAAAGGATCATATATGATATTATAAATATCAATATGGTTACTTTATAAGTTAATAACATGTTTAAAACCACTATATATGGTTTTAACTAATATACAATCAGAAGAAATCATGTGGTAAGGGATCTCGTCACAATTAACATTCCATTGAGTCTTATTTGTTATTATGCACCGACACACTTTAATGTAGTGTATATACTTACAAATTGATATTTAATTCCATGATTAATTCATAATTAATGGTATTTTAAGTTTTTTCTGAATTAATTTATCCTATTGGATTTGACTAGAAAATTACCAAGTGGTAAAAGTTATAGTGAAATCTCACATTCTTTTGTGATTATAAAATTTATATTGAAACAATCACATTATTGTAACAATTTTCCATTGGAAATTAAATATATTTTAAATATCCACATTCTTATGTTATTAATGTGATTATTTCATAAACACTATACCATTTTTATATGTGTTGTTCACTTTTAATGTTATTTGATTAATTAGAAAAATATTGATAAATATTCATCCCTTACTCAATTTAGATACTTAATGATAAGAAACATTGTTTATGAATTAAATCAGTTATTATATATAATTAGAATGCTTTGTACATGTATGAAATAGGTTGGGGACTACTTTTATAAAGCCTCATGATGCATCAGTAGTCTCATAAGATGAATCAGTTGGCTAATCAAATGGGGATTTACCCTGTAAGTTTTAAACCACCTTGTGAAAGATCTTGATGGTAAATGTACCATGTGCCTATGAAACATGACTTCTAATAATTAATAATTTCATTCATTGAGAATTGAATTAT
This sequence comes from Viscum album, assembly GCA_963277665.1. Classification (NCBI taxonomy): domain Eukaryota; kingdom Viridiplantae; phylum Streptophyta; class Magnoliopsida; order Santalales; family Viscaceae; genus Viscum; species Viscum album. Next base: position 1,905,525,733 of record OY728136.1, read on the forward strand.
TATTATTATCCATAATATTATCTCTATGAAATTGTCAATGGATGCATTTCATTCTCATTTTATTGATTAAATGGAATGTGTTTCAATTATTTACCTTTCCATACTAATTATTACTTATCTACCCATGATTGTCTAGTTATTTAAATGGAATTAGTGTTTAATTATATAACTTTCCATGTTTATTATGATTATTTATTCATGATAAATTCTATTGTAGTTAAACCATAATAACCAACTGAGGTCACCCTTATTTTGTTTCCTTCACGAAAGATATGAAGATGAATTATTGGAATGAGGTTCAAGGATTATAAGATTTTAACTTTTTATGCTTTATTTTATTTTCCCAATGTAAAATGGGTTTCATGTGTATAATCTGGTTCTCCAAAACTGCTAAACTGTTCAATAATTTTAGATGTGATTCTTTTTGTCTATCCTAATGTGATAAAGTAAGACATTGGCTCTAGGATATAGGGGTTGGGGTAGTTACAGTTTGTATCAGATAATGTTTATTAGAAAGCATAGAAACAAGATTTAGGAAAACATATATTAGGTACTATAATCATATGACATAATTTAAGGATAAGTATAGAAGAAAATCCTAATGTTTTGGTAAGGCAGATATTATGTGGGTATTCCTTGAAATACATCCTTTTCCAAATACTACAAGTATATGTGGTTCTAGAGTATAAGTTCCTTGGGTTAATAACTCTGAAAAAGGCATATCAGTCTTGACTCGAGTGTTACCTAGTACAAGACAATGATCCTTACAACATACCTAGTTTGACACTTCTGGGGGATATTATTAGGATAATTCATATTTTCTTTACATACTGTTATTATGTATTTGAAAATAAATTTATCCCTAAAGAAACCATGTTTATAATTGTGATATTAACGATGAATAAATTTTAATTTATTTCAACTGATACATCAGATTTGAAATTATAAATTATTACTCAATGTTCATAATTTTATGATCCAATCTAGAATACTCCATTTATTGTAAATGGACCATGGATGGGAGAAACGTATCAATACTCAAGGAAAATGTCGATATTTACCTATTAATTAAACCACTACAATTAGTATTAGTATAGATAATAATATGGATATATTAGAGAATCTTAATTGGGTTATGATAGATAACCTTTCCTTGATGGAGCAACTTGTCCCACTGTGATATTATCCTATGGTGGATCGCTCTAGATTTCATAAGCCCCCATATTAATGGAACTAAAAATATGTTTATAAACAGATATTCTTATTAATTTTTGGTCATTGATCCAATATACTTGGTGGAATAGTAAATAGAACTGATTGAATGGAAAGACTTTTAGAAGACACTATTTGATAAATATTTCCCTTTTGAGAAAAAATTTGAGATGAAGATAAAGTTCCTTAGATTAAATCAAAATGAAGAAGAAAGTTTCATAGATTATGAAGATACCATGAAAATTTTAAAAAGGTATTATATAGATTATATATGTAACACAGATTAAATGACTGATCACTTTTTAAGGGATTATTCTAGGTCCCTTAAGGGTGCTGGTCTCCCCAAATTGTTCTGTCATATGATGGAATAGATTTTTGTTCAATAAAATTAGAGAAGAAATTTTATATAATCAGTATATTCAAGGAGAAATCAAGTGAAGAAGAGGCATCTGAACACTAATATAAAGGGAATTCATCAAAGAATAAGATAAATAAATTTCTCTTGTGTGGGAACTATGGAAAGAATCACCCTATGAAATTCTTGAAGGGAATTATAGTTTTTTTATATGGGTGGATAAGCAAGTCATAATGTTAAATAATATAATAGGAATAAGTAAAACACTATTATGTAGTGTTAAAATAGAAAGAAGATGGGTAACTATTCAAGAGAATTCCCCAAGAGTCAAGGAAATCTACCACAATGGAGGATACAGGGGGAATGCCAAGACTTTTCGATCACTACCACTAAAGTGAAAGTACCAAATGATGTTGTAGGAGGTATATTAATCCTATATCCAAATTTATCTAATTCATTATTTGATTCTTGATCATCATGTTCCTTTATATCTACCCATTTTATCAATAAATTTAGACATTTACCTTTTAATTTATAAGGGATTTATTAGTAAAAACTCATTTGGGAAGTCTCATTGCAACAAGGATGTGTCTGGAGGTCCCCATTATGACACAAAAATGTGATTTATTTGATAACCTTATTATCATACCTATGGTTTATTTTGATATAATCCATGGTATGTATTTACCTTCACAATATGATGTAAAATTGTATTAAAAGAAGAAGGAAATTATGATTTTTGAGGAAGATATAGAATTATCTATCTTTAGAGAAGTTACTTCATCATCTGAGTCATATCTTGATCCACCCCTAATAGCTCTACTGAATGATATTCTTGGTAAAGAAGAGGGAAAAATATAGGGACGAATAAGGTAAGTTTCATATTTAGGATGTACTTATTGTACAAGAATACATTGCTGTATTTACCAAGGGATTGCCCAGACATACCTCTGAAAGTGAAGTTTAGTTTTCCATTGATTTAGTCCCAAATGAAAGACTAATATCAAAAAAAATCCCTATTGAATGACCATAATGTAATTAATGGAACTAAAAAAATAACTATATGAGTTTGTTGATAATGTATTTATTCACCGTAATGTTTCACCATGGAGATCCATTGTTCTTTTTGTTAATAAGAAACATGGATCGATGAGGTTGTGCATTGATTATAGAGAAATAAAAACTATTACGATAAAGAACAAGTATAATCTTCATGGTATTGATGACTTATTTAATCAAATTATTAGAGCCAAATATTTTAAAAAGATTGACCTTCATTAATATCAATTGTGAGTAAATAAGGAATACATTATGAATACATATTTTCAAATGAGGTTTGGACATTAAGAGTTCATTGTATTTCCATTTGGATTGAATCACAAAACCTATGTTTTTATGGATATAATGTCTATAGTATTCAGGTAATATCTAGAAAATTTATTGTGGTATTCATTGATGATATTCGAGTGTATTTTGAAAGCTATGAGGACCATTATAGTCGCTTTTGGGTCATTATTGAAACTATTAAATAGAAAGGGTCATATGGTAAATTTATTAAGTGTAATATATGGATTTATAATGTTTCCTTTTCTTGGACATATTGTATATAGAGATGGAATCCGAATTGATCCTATAAAGAAAAATGTAGTCATAGAATGACCTATACCAAAAAAACATAACTAAGGTATGTAGTTTAATTGGTTTGGTAGGTTACTATTGGTGATTCATTAATAATTTTTCCTCTAACCAGTTATCAAATCATACACGTAATTAAGTTATGTTTTTATGGACAATGTAATGTGAAGAAGGTTTTTGATGAACTAGAGAATATATTATTCAATACTTTGAATCTGACTCTATAATATGGAAGTGATGGGTTTGTGATATATAGTTATGTATTTAATAAGGGACTTGTAAGGGTACTAATGAAAAATGATAAAATTGTTGCATATTCCTCAAGGTATTTGAAGACTCATGAAAAAAACTATCCAACCCATGATCTTGAGTTGGAAACTATAATCTTTTCATTGAAGATCTGAAGACATTATCTCTATGGTGAATAATTTGAGATATATGTGGATCATAAAATCTTTAAATATATATTTTCATACAAATATATCAATATGGGAAATAGGCAATGGTTTGAGATACTCAAGGATTATGATTTTCTCAATACATAACCACCAGGGAAAGTAAATAAGTTAGAAGATGCATTGAGTTTGAAAGATCCAGTAATTATGACACAAATGAGGATATTGATGGATCCTATGTTCATGGATATTTTAATTATATATGTGGGAGTTACTAATGTATGAGAGAAAACAATTTTTTCAAGTGACTACAAAACCATCTTTAAAAGAAAAGATACATAATTCTCAATATATTGATGTGATCTTTCAGAAGAAAATTAATGTTGTGAATGATGTGAGATTATCAGACTTCATTGCTAAAGATGGGAATTATAATAATTGAAATGATATTATGTATTTCATCTATACCTGAACTAAAAAGGTTATTATTGGATTACATTAATAGATCAAATTTCTCTATACACCTTCATAGTACAAAAATGTATAGGGATTATAGGGACCATTTTCGGTGGGATTACATAAAGCAATGAATTTATGATCATGTGTATGGATGTTTCATTTATCAATAAGTTAAAGATATGAGGTGGAGTCCTAGATGATTCATGTGACCTATTCTAATTCCTGTGTTTAAATGGGATAAAATTACGATGGAATTGTTTTCATAGGACTATCAAAGACTCATAAAAAGAATGATACAATATGGGTTATCGTTGATAACCTAACCAAATTTACACATCTCCTCATTATAAGAGACTTTTTACGTCTTGAGAACCTCTTAAGTCTCTAAATTAACAAATTTTTAAGACTTCATGGACCACCTCTATTAATTTTGTTTAATCATGATCCCCATTTTACATTAATATTCTAGAAGAGTATTCCGAAGGATCTAGATACTAAGCTTCATTTGAGTATATCCTACCATCCTTAAATTGATATACAATCTAAAATCATGATTAAAAAATGGAATATATGTTGAGTTTGTGATAATTATACTTTCAAGGTATGTAAAATCAGTATTTACCTCTGGTAGTGTTTTCCTAAAACAATAATTTCTATTCATGTATTCAAATAATTCCCAATTAAGAATTATATATAAAGAGATGTTTCACTCCAATTTTTTGGGATAAATTTAGTGAAATGATAATTTTAGGTGCAGAATATGTTGAAGTGACACCAATAAAGGTAAAGGATATTCGGTCTCACATTAAATGCAACTCAAACTTGGAAAAAGAGTTATACTGAGAATCGACGGAAGGAATTGATATTCTAAGTGGGAGATCCAATTTTCTTTACTGTAACTCCATTGAAGGGTATTATATGGTTTGGTAAGAAAGATAAAATTATCCCCAAGTAAAAATTACACTTTTAAATTCTTGAAAGGATTTTAGTTTTTACTTATCATTTGAAATTTCCACTGAACCTCTAAAAAGTACATGATGCATTCCACATATCATTACTAAGAATGTGCATGCCAAACCCAATGCATGTGCTCACCTATGATGAAATAGAATTGGAACATGATATTTATTATCATGACTAACCCATAAAAAATTATTTATACTATAGAGAAACTATTTAGGAGTCTAAAAATGCATCTGGTAAAGGTACTATGGAGAAATCACAAAAATGTTGAAAGCAATATGGGAACTATAGGATTTTATAAAGAATAAATTTTCCCATATGTTTAGAAGGTAATATCCAAGAAATTTTAATGAATTTTTTTATAGGATATAAGAATGTAACACTCCAAGAATTTATAATTTATTCCTTTTGTAATAAAATTAATTTCTTAATAGCTTGCAATGCACACAACACCAAGTTTAAACAAAACATGGTTAAGTCAAGATTTGCGCACTTAATTTAAAATTATATTTTAATAATTTTTGAAAATTTATTTGTAAAAATAATGTAAATTTTTTAATTCATAATACCAAAATTATATTAGGGTGAATTTTTGAGATTATTATGAAAATTTTCATTTTTTTGATAAATAATGAATAATACTAAATTTTAATTGAAAAATGCCTTTTCATTTCAATTATTTATAAGGTCAATTTTTATTTTTAATTAGTTTTAAAGTTTAATTATTAAAATTTTATATCCATTAATCCATTTTAGTTCATTTTAATCATATTTTTATTGAACTTAGATATAAAAACAATGTACACTACTGAACTTTTTCAATTTAAAAACCCACTTTCTCGATACGTCTGTAGGATTAATTTTAAATAAATATTTTCCACTTATGTGAAATAAATTTGGAAAACTAGATTAATTTTTTTGAATTATAATAATTTATAATTTATAATAAGTTTAAATTATCTTTTACAAAAATTAATAATGAAAAAAAGTAAAAAATAATTATAGCGGTTAAGGAAAAAATGGGTTTCCCAAGGGTTAAACTAAAACTAAAATTGTACAAATGGCCTATAAACATGTCCAAAAACTATTGGATGGCCATATTATGAAAATTAAACATATAAATTTTGATAATTGTTCATTTTGGACCATTTTTAAAAATTAAAATTGTGTGAGAACTCAATTATTTTAAAAACTACCAAGTCTGTCCTCTACCCCACTTATAAAATGCTACCATTATCCTCTCTTCTTCAAACCTTCACACCACTTTTTTTGAAAAATTACAACCAAAATCAATTTAAAAATTCCCTAAAATCATACTATAATCCTTATCTTGGTCATAAATACAATCTAGGAAGGTTTTAGTGCAAACCCAATGAGGATACCCGATGAAGAGGTAACGTTATTCAATAAGCATCTTTATTTTACTTATTTATCCACTTCTTTAAATTTTTATTAAACCATGATGATATAATAAACATAGTATATTCCATATACTTCGATGTCTTTATAATTAGTTAATTACATAAAACAATCTCCACTTCCATCAAATGGGTTATGAAATCATCTTTCTTGTGTATGGAGGACTACCGTCTCGCGAAATGATGTCGTTCATTTTTCAATTTCCACCTCTAAAGGTTGGGTATGATGATGGGTTTAAAGTATCTATATGATATTTATAATATATTTATACCTATTTATTCACTATATAATATAAATATTTTTACATTCAATTTCATATAAGACATGATAACATTGCACGTGTGTACAACATACTACCACGTTACAAAGCGATGCGATTCATCTTTCACTAATGCTTCACATGAAAGGTGATAAATATAAATTTAATGACTGCATATGATATAAATTAAATAGTTATTATATTAATGACGTATTTTATATTCTTTAGGGATAAAATATATCATTTTATTTCTTTTCTCCTCACTCACATAATGATGATAACATCATTCGTGTATGTGTGGACTACCGCCTTCGCGATGCGATGTGAATAGCTTTTCATAACCAAGACACATTCATGATATATATAAGTATATATTATGGTATAAATAATAATATTATAATTATTTAAATGTAAAATATTTCTTACCTTCTTTCCATAATGATCAGCGAAAAAATGGAAATGTTACTCATTCATATGTATGGTCAACCCTCTCCATGATCGTAACGTACTTCATTTTTCATAACCATCATTCATAAATGGGTTTAAAAGTAAAATTTATGTATAAATTTTATAATTACTTCATGATTATTATTTTTTATATGATGAAACTATATAAATTTACAAGAACTAGATATTTAATGAAAAAACACACATAAGAAATCAATGCAATTAACACCCAAAACAATGAGAATAATTAATTATTATTAGTGAAGGGGTTATAATATATTATAAAAGGACAATATATGATATTATAAAAACTAATATGGTTCTGTTATAAGTTAATAACTTTTTTAAAACCACTATACATGAGGTTAAATAACGTACAATCAAAATGAAGCATGAGGTAAGGGATTTCACCTCAATTTACATTCCATTAATACCACTTTCTAATTTTCAAAAGATAAATTTTATGTGGTGTATATATATACCCTTTGAAATGTAATATCATGATTAATTCATAATTCATTGTATTTTAATTTCTAATTTGAATTATTTCATCCAGGGAGATTTTACTCGAAAATTACTATGTGGTAATGGTTATTTTGAAATTTAAATTTCTTTTATGATTATTAAGTTTCTCTTGAAACAATCACTTTATTGTAATAATTTTTCATTAAAAATAACATTTATATTAGATATCTATATTATTATATTTTGAATATTATTTTTCCCTAAACCGTATAAAATATTTACATATTGTGTTCACTTTGAAAGGTAATTTATTTATTCGGGAAATATTGATAAATCAGTATCCTTTACACAATATGGATACTTTATGATAAAGATTATTTATTTATTAATTAAATATATTATTTGATACATGATAAATTATTTTTAATGGAATGACACAAGTTGGGGACCATTTATAGAACCCACCCTCCCTAGATGCATTGGAAGTATCATAAGAAAAATTAGTTGACCAATAGATGGGTTTTAACCCAATTATTTTTAAACCGTCTTGGGAAAGGTCTTGATGGTAAAGTTATCATATAGCTAGGAAACATGGAATCTAATACTTAAACATTTTATTCATTTATAATTTAGTTATTAGTATTATCCATGCTATTTTCTCTATGAAATTATCTATGGATGCAATTAATTATTAGTTTATTGATTAAATGGGATGTATTTTAGTTATTTACCTTACCATATTGATTTTTACTTTTCTCACCATAATAGTTAAGTAATTTAAATGGAATGTTTGTTTAGTTATCTATCATTCCATACTGATTATGATTATTGACCCATGATAGCATTTGATGTACTTAACTCTTACTGAGAATTTAATCCCACCCTTATTTTTTTCTTTTCCCTAGGATATGAAAATGAATTCCATGAATGTGTTTCAAGGTTAATGATTTTTTACTATTGTTATGCTTTATTTTATTTTACAATACAAATTGGTATCATATATGTAATTTGGTTCTCCAAAACTGCTAAATTGTTTAGTCCTTTGGTATGGGATTCCTTGTATCTATGCCAATGTAATAAAGTAACACACCTTCTCCAGGCTACTAGGGCCGGGGTCATTATAGTTATTTTCAAGGAAATGGATTTTGTAAATTTTTTATGTTTTTAAAAGTTTTTTGGAGTGAAAAGTTAATTTTACTCAATAAATGTATTAAATTATGTTTAAATATTACTCTATATATTTCAAGTGTTATTTTTGAAGAAAATGATTTTTTAAAATGTTTTATGTTTTAAATAGTGTTTTAAAAAGTTGAAAGGGTATTTTACTCAAGAAATGTTTTAAATTATTTTTAAATATTCCTCCATAAGTTTCCAAGTTTATTTTTAATGAAATGGATTTTGGTAAATTTTTATATTTTATTTTTTTTTTCAAAATAAAAAAATTATTTTCCTTAAGAAATATTTTATGTGGTCTTTAAAGATTCATTTATAATTTTCTAAAGTTATTTTAAATGAAAATTATTTTGAATTATTTTTATGAATTTTTGTTTTAAAAAATTATTTTTAAAGTGGAAATTCTGTTTTCCATAAGAAATGATCCAAGTGATCTTTCAAATTAATGTTCCATCAAACATGACATCCTTTGATATTAATTATGTTTTACTATGGATATGAGAAAAAGATACCATTATTATTATTTCTATGAGTGGTTTATACTTATGATGATAATATTTTTATGAAACCCATTTCTATTCCATGTTTTGTACCATGACAAAATTCTTATGAAACCCACTTCTTTATCCACATATTATGTTATGATGAAATGATTAAATAATTAAGAAAACATTTTTTCACAAGTTTTATATGATGAAATTTTGATGAAACCAATTTATTTTCATGTGTTTTGATATGATGAATTTATTTACGACATTGTGGCACATGTATGTATGATATTCATTATTTGATGTGTGGGGCCTATATCTAACTCCAATTCATTAGTTAAAGAATTATATCTCATGAGATAAAAAGTATTTTAATAGTTAGTTAACCCAATTGAGTAAAGGAATTTGTCTGTTAAGAAAGTATTGGGATTGAACCATGACTACTATGATGGTTTTGGGATTGAAACCCTTCCACTAAGATAGTATTGGAAATGATCCTTGAAATACTATAGAAATGATTTTCTATTCTTATGTGTTTGTAAAAAAGCAATATATTATGATAATGTTTTTTCTCATGGTCCATGTTCTTATGTTTCTTTATGATTAATGTCTTATGAACTACCCATTTTTATGGAAGGAATCAATATTATAATCTCTAATATATAGGGTATGATTTTTCAACATTATTCTCATGTCATCATACCATTTATATCATGATATACTTATGTATCTCCATTTTTTACCATTATTAAGCACCAGATATCACCCTTTCTTATGTTTCCCTTCCTCAAGTTATGAAGAAAGGTTTTAAGTAGTGTATGTATAAGAAGTCTACAAAATTGGAGGATCTTAATGGTATTTGTTGAATATATTTCAATATATAAGAATATGTTGTCTCTAGTCTCCAAAGGCACTATACATTTATGATCCTTATGAATGTTTTCATGTAATATATTGAATATTCAAATAAAAAGATGTAATATATATGTATGATAAGTTCATTACTTTATAGTTTGTATCAGAGGATAGTTTATGGTAAACATTTTAAACTAGAATTAGAAAACGTTAGTGAGATTCCTATGGATTTTTATATCAATATGTATATGGATATGTCTAAGGATATGTCAATTTATAGGAAAATGTCTTAGAATTTTGGTAAAGGATAGTGAAATTGGATTGAAATAAATTACATACCTATCTAGATTCTATAAGTGGATGTGGATTTGGCATAGAGGTATCTGCCGGTAATAACTCTAAAAAGGGTGAATTGATATGGACTCGATATTCATATAGTTCATAATAATGTTCCTTAATTCACACTTCTTTTGATAGTCATAGGTGATATGATTATTAAATTTTCAAAATCATTATAAACCATCATAAAGGATTTAAATAATGACCATGAATGACCTAGGTTATGCCTATGGTGTCATAGATGGAAAATACAGTGTCCTGATTTATATATCCTATAAGTTATTTTCATAATTATGTGTTTTCCCAATATGAATATTGTTACTCACGCTATGTTTTTTTTGTTTTAGTTAGTAAAATTAACCATAAGGAACTAGATTAACATGTAATAAGATAGAAAATTTGTTTATGAGAAACCAAATGAGATTATTACTGGTGTGAAGAATATTGTGAAAATTCCTAACTAGTTATCACGATATATGATTAATAACTTTCACCTTAACCAAATCTCTAACTCTCCAAAGAAGAGAAGGATACAGTTCGTTTAGAGTTCGAGCGGTGGAGACCATGGAGGAAGGAAGATTCAATTTCCTATAGATCAATAATGTGGGAATAATCACTCTAAATAATGTATCCAATTAACAATAATATTATCTATGTGTAAAGAAGAAGGTTATAGTGTAAGTGATTCATGAGAAAAAACAAGAATTTTAGTTAACACAATGAATAAGAATAATGGGTTTTCTAAGTCATCATCAATGGATAAATTCTATAAATGTGGAAAGTACGGTTATTATAAAAATTTATATCCTAGAGGGAATGATCAATAAATAGATCAAAAAAGTGGTATGTGTAAATGTTTTTTGTTGATTGTGAAGAGACTATAAATGACATACGAAATTAAAAAGGTATTAAGGAATATGTTTATAAATCCCAGTTAATGGTTTAAGAATAAATTAGAATGATTAAAGTGTTTATGTATTATAATTAATGAATTATGAAATCTATAATGATTATTTAGTATAAGTTTTTGTTTTGGTTTCTCAATAATATTTTGAATGATGCATATGACCTAGAAAATTGATTTAATAGAAAGGTGATATTTTATGGAAAACACCCGAATAAGGGAAGATAACGATTAATATGTTCTTGACAGTGAGATAATGATGTTGGGATAAAAAAATAATAGACATGAATAGAGTAAATTGGATAGTATTGATGAGCTTGGAACTAATTATTGATTTATGAAAAAATTAGATTATATTACCACTGATGGAGTTATAAAATTTATTAGATTTATGGAATATATTCAGAAATCTATGATTTTATTTAAGGAATGAGGAAGTATGTATGTTTTCCTTTAAGAGTTATAGTAATTCTAGTTATTACCATGTATCAAGAAAATATATGATCAATGAATTCACATATTTGGTATGTGACATTAATAGATACTTCATTTTTTTGGTGGATTAATGATAAGTTGATTTTCAAAATTTATTAAACTTATGTCTAAATTTTTGGATTTTAATTTTGGTCAGACATGGAGGATACTGAATGTATACTATTCATGAAATGGATTAAATTAAACTTCGGATGTTATTAGATAATATATTCTAACAATTCTATTTTTTATAATAACTAGAGAAATTATTAATGAATTGAACTTTTTTATGAATCTTATGATCCACTAGTGATTCAAGCATAAAAATTCATCTTCATTTAATAAACTAAGAGATGACGCGAAAATTAATCAAAGCACAACCAATGTTTGGGATTTTTTTATAAAATGGAATTAAATAAAGTATGTATATATTTTAATGAAAATTCCCTAACATTAGGAAAAATGAACTTTAAATAAAGGTTTATACTAATACCATTATTTTTTTTGATATCATTAAACCTTTGAAAACATATTAGGTTTATCGTTTTGTGTTTTTTGATTTTCACAGGATCATTCACATTATTATGATCAATGATCTTTATCACTCTATATCATTATTTAGACCCTATGATTTTCTTTCATGTCCAAATCTTCACTTACCACATATGTTCCTCGATCTGGAAATCTACTTTATGTCATTTTAGATAACCTCTCCACATCCCTTTATATCTTTTCAGGACGAAGTTTTATTAACCCTTTTACAATGCAGGTTCCACACAAAGGTATTTTCAAATGTAAATTTTTTTTACTGAGCACAAGTTCAGATTTTTAGAGAACAATTTATCTAAGGGGGTAGAATGTAACACCCAAATATTTTGTGAATATCTATTTTTTCAAATAAATTAAATGTTTTCAATATTTTTCATTACATGAAAAATATATTTTAGCTTGTGTTACAAAAAAAATTGAGTTTATATTTCATTACAAGAAATATTGAGTTAAGATTTCATTACACGAAACATTGAGTGTGTCTTAAATTACCCACAACATTGTGTTTAAATGAAATTTGATATATTTTTTTCAAATTATATTTATCACCTAGTCATTGGAATGGTCGGTATGAATAGGATTAAGAAAATTATGAAAGTGTATGGTTTATACAGAAATATATATATATATATATATATATATATATATATATATAATTATTATGGGACTAATTCATTAGAAATGAAAAGAAACCCCATTTTAAAACGAAGTAATTTTTTTTTCTGAAAAACTATTTTTATATACATAAATAATTTTACCACAATAAATTAAAAAAATCATTTTTGTATTATTTTAATGAAATTTATATAATATATATTCAATAAAATTTTTAATATTCATTTTATGTGTTTTCTAGACAAGAGATAAGAATAAATCAAATTTTATGCTTAAAAATTTCTACAAAGAAGATAAGTCAAATTTTGTGCAAATATTTTAAAACTAATTTGTAGAAATTTTGTTAAATTAATTTTAAAAAATTAACTTCATATTTTAAATCATCATTTCAAAATTTTCTTGGAGTTATTTTTTGATAATATTCTAAAAATATAGATTTATAGTGAATAGTGAAAAATACTAGTTTTTATTAAAAAACTACCTTTTCATTCAAAGCATTTACAAGATAAAATTTATTTTAAAAATATTTTAAAAGTAAAACTTGTTCAATTATATATATTTTAATTCAATTTACATCATTTTAATCAATTTAATTTTTAGTTTTGATATAAAAACTATTTTTACTTTTAAAACTTTTCTCTTTGGAAAACAGCTTTTTTATCAAGCCTGTGAGATTAATTTTGAATTAAAATTTTCTAATTATATGAGTTTATTTTTTTTCAAAATTTATTCCATATTTTAAATCATAATAATCAATATTTTATAATAATAACATTATAATTTTTTTTTACCAATAGTAATATTAAAAGAAATAAATATTAATTACTACGGTTAAGGTTAAAATGAGTTTATCAGGGGTTAAACTAAACATATAAGGGTTTAAATGACCTATAAACTTTTATAACACCTTTTAGCTGTGAATTTTTTTTATCTTATCAACTATTAGGTTATATAATGGCCAATTTTGGTTCCTTTGTCGTGTGAAAATCATGGGTACAACTCTTTCTTTTCAAAAATTACAAGTATTCCACTCAACTCACTTATAAAAGGTCACCCACTCTCATCTACTCTTCTCACTTAAACAATGTTTTGGTTTAGAAAATAAATTCCTAAATAATTTCCTTACTTAAATCACCTCAATCTATAAGACTTTTTTGGGTCCTAAATCCAATCTAGGATGGATTTAGGTTAAACCATATGAGGTTTTCCAAATAAAAGCTCAAGTTTTAAACTATGAATTTTTGTTTTACTTCTTATTATAAATCCTTAAAATTGATTTAAATTTGGATTATATGATAAAAATGATATATAAAATATACTTAGATGTTATTATTTTAACATTAATAACATGTATTCATCTCCTCTTCCAATAAATGGGATTCAAAATCATCATTTGTGTGTACGGTGGACTACCACCTTACAAACGGATGTTATTCATTTTCCATCACAACCTCTCATAGGAGGATATAATGATGGATTTAATTTTTATATATTATATTAATGATTTTATTATACCTCTATAATTATAAAACCAAATATACCTTCTTACCTACTAATCCATTGGAAAAAAATAATGTCGCTCGTGTGTACAGTGGACTACCATCTCACGAACCGATATGACGCGTTTTTCATTTTTGATTTTCCCAGATGATATTAAGGATAGATTAAATGAATATATATTATATATATAAAATAATTATACTGATTGAATTATTATATCACATATACATTATTACTTTATATTCCATGGGGGATACAATGATGTCATTCTTGTGTACAACAAATTACTTGTTCACTAGCGCTTTACATGGATCATAATTAGGATATATTTAATGAATATATGTGATATACACATGAAATAAAAATTATTATGAAAGTTAATATATTATTTACCTTTCTTTCATTTAATTCATTGAGAAAATGGAAACAACGTTCAAGCGTATATACGAACTACCATCTCCATGAACGGTGTATTTCATTTCATATCTCTAACATTTATGGATTAATCTAAATAAATATACATGAAATATATATGATTTTTATATCATGTTTAACATTATTTATGTGATTAAACCATGATCAAAGTAATACGTTCGAAAATCATAAATCAAAACATACATGAAAAAAAAAGGATTTATGGCGAGAAATGTTATTTTAATAAAGAATTGTTAATAAACTGGTTATAAAATTCTGTAAGTAAACTTATATAATAAACTTATATTTATTATTCATGAGTTTATAACATGTTTTAAGTATGTTGAGACTTATGGTATGGGATTTTCGTCTCACTTTTATTTTTTGTGAGACATATGTCATATTCACCCCATGTTTCTTTTATGTAGTGTATATACTAACCATGAATGTATTTTAGGATATTATCCTTAAAATTATTTGGATTTACATATCTATTTGAGTATATCTCATTTATTGGGTTTACGATTCAAAAGTTACCAAAGTGGTAAGGGATTTGTATCTCAATTTTCTTTCTTTGAGACATATGTTATATGATGAGCCCAACTAATTTTATGAGGTTTATATACATTCCATTTTAAAAATAATATCATTAATTTATTAATTATCATGATATTTTAAGTTTAATTTAATTTTTTTCTTTCACGGGGATTATTATTCATTATTACCAAAGTGATAAGGGTTTCATGATACAATATCATCATTTATTAAGATTCTTCATATAAAATCTTATTATAAATCTCTTAAGAAACTCGTGAATTTTATTATCCTGTGATTATTTATTGATAATAATTATTTTACCTTAATTTTAATCTCTTTATATACTTAATATTCTAAAATAATATTTTTAATGAAAACTAACAATATCTCTCTTTTCAGTCAAAAACCTTTTTCTTCTCTATCTATGTTTTCAAAAAATGATTTAAAAATTGTTTTAACATTCTAAAAAGATTTATTAATGAAACTTTTATCCATTTTCCTTTTTAGAGATTTTTTTTAAAATTAATATTCATGTATTTTAACAAAAAATACCCATTTTAATTTTATTGTAAATGTGAAGGAATACTTGTTTTAACATATACAACATGAACGGAATTTCCCACCACTATAACAATTGATGTTTTAAAGATTAAAAGGTTATTTTATGATAAAAGGGTTTTAAAAATGTTTTATATTTTAGAAAAAAAATTTCAAAGTGAAAACGATATTTTCTTCAAGAAATGATTAAAATGATTTATAAAGATTCTTTTATAAGTTTCAAAGGATATTTTTAAATAATATGATTTTTTAAAATGATTTATGTTTTAAAAAGTTTTTTTTCAAAGTGGAAATGACATTATAGTCAAGAAATGTTTTAATTTATTTTTAAATATTTCTTTATATATTTTCAATGTTATTTTCAAAAATAAATATTTCAAAAAAATATTATGTTTTAAAAAGTTTTTTTTTAAGTTAAAAACGTTATTTTACTCCTGAAATTTTTTAA
The DNA here is from genome assembly GCA_963277665.1 of Viscum album. Taxonomy (NCBI): domain Eukaryota; kingdom Viridiplantae; phylum Streptophyta; class Magnoliopsida; order Santalales; family Viscaceae; genus Viscum; species Viscum album. The sequence continues at coordinate 1,905,542,196 of OY728136.1, forward strand.
ATGGTCTTTAAATATTACTTTATAAGTTTCCAAAGTTATTTTCATAGAAAATGATTTTAAAAATTTTGTATAATTTTTCAGTTTTAAAAGTGATTTTCAATACAGAAAGGATATTTTACTCAAAAAATGTTCCTAGAGATCTTTCAGAATCATTCTCCATCAAAGAGGAAATCATTTTGTTTTAATTATATTTTAGAGGGGATATAATCCAAGGATACTATTCTTTTTATTTAATGAAATGGTTTATAATTATAATGACAATATTTTTATAAAGACCACTTATCTTACATGGATTATACCATGATAAAATGATTATGAAACCCTCTTCATTATCCATGAGTTATGTTATGATTAAATGATGAATTAATTATGAAACCTATTTCTTTTCCATAGGATATACTATGTTGAAATGTTTATGAAATCCTTTTTTTTCATGGTTTCTAATATGATGAATTTTTTCATGATATTATGGAATAGGTATATATGATTTTCATTATGTGATGGGTGGGACCTATATCTCCCTCAAGTAAATAGGAAAATTATTGACATATCAAGTGACTAAAAGGATTTGAATGGGGAGTGAACCTTGTTTAGTAAGGGTATTTGTCTACTATGATAGTCATGGGAGTTAACCTTGACTATTATGATGGTTTTGAGAGTTAACTCATTCCATTATGGTTGTTTGTTATATGAACCTTAACTTCTAATGAAATGTTTTTCAATGTAAATGTGTATGTCACAAATCTATGTATTATAAAAATTTTATATTCTTATAGTTATTGTTCTTTGATTTCCTTATGATTCAGATCTTATGAATTGAGAATAATTATACCATGATTTAAGATTATAATCTTTATATACATCATATGGTTTTAAAATTTTATACTCATGTTCTCATACTCTTATGATCATGTTATGATTTCAAATCTCTCTTGTTTACAAATACTGAGCTTCTAAGCTCACCCTTTCTTGTGTTTCCTTTCTCAAGGTTATGATGAATGATTTTAAGTAGGGTATGTCTAAGAATAGTACAATGTAGGAAGATCTTTATGGGATATATTAAAGACATTCCAAGAAATAAGAATATATTTCCTATAGTATCTAAAGGCACAGTAGGTTTTAGATTCCTAGGTGTGTTTTTGTTTCATAAAATGAATATTTATCAAACAAAAATGTAATATATATGTATGAGAAGTTTGGTTCTATACATATAGAATATGACTTATCATAGAAAATATGAATCTTTTCATAAAACAAATCAAAATCAGTTAATTTTTTTAATCCATTAATTTTTAGGGTAATATATATAAATAAAAATATACTCCACTTCAAAAATAGATATAGAAACAAAAATATTGAACTCCAATATACAAAATTTTCCCTAGAAAATTTCGTATACCACTAGTAATTTTTTAATTAATTTTGAAGCATACAAAATTAGAATTATAAGAGCATTTCCATTCAAAATATGATTTTCCAAGATAAAATGTACCAAGATTTAAAGAACTTTTATCACACTTAATAATCATTTTAACATCTTTCATGTGACTAACATTATTGTTAGATTTAAATCTATGACAAATTCATACACTAAAATTAAAATAATGTCTTCAATTAGTTAAATAATTTAAACTACTAATTGTTCCTTTAAAAATACTATTATCTACTTTTTTCCATATTTATCACAATCCAGTTTATAATAAGAACTCATAGGGGTAATTAAACATTTATTTAAATAAATTCTAAATATTTCAACTAAATTTTTAGTATAATTAGAAACATTTAAAAAAATTACCCCATTTATTTGAAATATTTCAAGTCCTAGAAATAATTTAAACTATGTCATATGACTCAAGTGAAATGTATAAGTGATTAAATTGGATATTTATTTACAAAGAATTTTTCTTGATGATCCAAATATAGTATTATCAATATTATGTTAAAAATTTAAAATATATTTAAATTTCATCTTAATATGAAAAGTAGGATCTACTTTGATTTTAATAAAACCATATCTCAAAAAAAATTATTCAATATTTCATACCATGCTCTATGAGTCTATTTATGTCCATAAATATAATTATAATGTTTTAAAACATGAACATTATTTTCTTTATTCACAAAACATTATTCAGTTTTACAAAAACTTCTTCTAAAATTAAATCATTAAAAAAACTATTCACATTCATTTGAAAAATTTAAAATCTTTTATGAGATGTATAAGATACAAAACTTCTATTATATTTTTTCATAGAATACATAGATAATGTTTCATCATAGTATTTACCATTTTCATGACAATAAACATGAGAAAATAATCCTGATTTATTTTTAATAATATGAAAAAAGTCATCATGTTTATTTCTAAATATTCATTCAATACCAATAAATTGTGAATATTTAGGTGGTTTTACTAATTTAAAAACATTAATTATAGAAAACTGATTTTATTCTTCTTTTATGGCTATAATATAATGATAATCACTTATATATTTTAAAATCGTTTTTTTGAAAAAAATTAAATAAAAACATTATAATAAAAAAATATTCTAAATGAATTTCTTTTTATTACTCTTAAATCTACAATTATAATAAATCTATTTATAGTATGAAATTTTTTTTATTTCCAATATTCTTTTCATGATCATGATATTCATTTTCAATAGGTTTATTCGATTTGGAATTTTCTTCTTCTCAAGTGTTAATTCTCTAAAATATTCTACAATATTTTTTAATTCAACGCTCATATCCTTTAATGTATTCTAATCAAATTTATCATGAAAATATTCTTCAATAACCATGGTTATTTGTTTTATAAAATGGATAACCACTACTAATGTTAAAATATCAAATAAATTACTTCATCATATTTAACATCAAATTAATCTGAATAATGTTTAGTATTAAGAATAGTAACTTTAAAAGAAAAAACTGTAATATAGAAAACTTTAAAGTTCATTCCCTTCCAAATTTTATAAGGATTTCTCTTTAAAATTGGCCTCATAAATCCTATTAAAAATATAAAATTCAATATTTACAATTTCTTCCAAAACAATATCAAGGTGTTTTGAATTCATTTAAAATATTTCTAGAAATTTCTTGTTGTGTAATATTTTCACTATCCAATAAATGATTTTTTGATATTCTAAGAGCTAAAAATTTAAAAAATATATCTTTCACAAAGAATTCTAAAATATATGTTTATATAATCATATCCTATATCACTTATAATTGATAAAATTTGGTATTATTTATAATTTTGAATAATTTATTAATAAAAAATAAACTTTAATAATTTTTTTGATTTATATACCGTTAAATAAATTAATGTAAATATAATAAATTAATATACAACAAAAATATATATCTCTTACCACCAACATTTTTTATAGGTTAAAAAATGTCAATATAAATATGTTCAAGAGGCCTTATAGTCTAAAATTTTTAACAGGTCTAAAAATTTCTCTATGATGTTTACCATACATATAAGAATCATAAACATAATTTTTTTCTACTTTAACTTATAACAGCCCAAAACTCACACTCCCATATCTAGTGCTGAAATACTTAACATTACATTTCTATCTTTGATTCTGATAATTATAACAAAAAAATTTCATCTGAACTTTAAAAAATCTAAAAGAGTACTTTGTCCATGTATAACCTCAAAGAAATTTTAGTTTCAGTGTATTAGAGAATTATGAAAAACTCTTACATAAACAACTCATATAAACATAGCCTCATAATTATTCAAAATTACATTTCTCCCATTTAAACCAACTTTTCTTATTTCACAATAGGTCATCAACATCATCCGTGTGAAATCATTTATAGACATAAATTGTTCAAAATAATTCTTTAAAACCTAGGGAAAAGAAAACATAATAAGGGTTTACTAAAATTGTTAGAAAGGTTAAGCATAATCATTAACAATTAAATGTTATCAATGATAATAAGAGTGTATAAGGGTATTATTATATAATCAAAGTGTATGAGTGAATCATAAATGAACACGTAGCCATTAATACATATAACATAAAATATGAAAACATGGAAAAGAAAAGAGTTATCGGAATTAATAATCATGTGCCAGGTGATATCAATATCGATAATTAGAAGCATTATAGATCTACAGAAAGAAATGATAAAACATATTGGTATCTAGGAACATCAACTCATTAAAGCCTTACAAAACCCTTCAGAACACTTAAAAATGGAGTAACCAATATGGACGACTTCCATATCTAGAGTAAACAATTCATTAGAAATATATCTTGGTGCACCTATCATATAATATATAACAGGCTCATCTAGTGCTATCTGGGAAAACCATTCATTTATAATGTCAAATAACTGAATACATAAATAATTTATAGAAACTCACTGAAATAACCTTTATTCATTTTAGAACATGATTAACCAATGAAAAGGAAATATGTTCCACTATAATATATTTGAAACTTGATTAACCCATGTAAAAGAAATGGGTTTCACAACAAACTCTTTAGGACATAATCAAACCGTGGAAAATAAATGGGTTTCATAAAAATATATTTGAAATAATAATCATTTATCCAAAGAATGAATGAAGATGGTACTAATAAATAATATCCCCTATATAGGATAATTAAAAATAAGGGTTTTTAAATTTATTAATGGAAATGGCCTTAAAATTACATTAAAACATTCTTGAAAAAAAAATTTAAACATTCCAAAGCAACCTATACCAATTTGAAACATTTGAATCACTATCCCCATGAATGGAATAAAAATAAATGAGACTTATAATATCATGTGAATAAGTATGTTAATTATAATAAATTTTAAATAGACAATATATACACATTATAAAATAATATGGATGTATAACATAACAAACATCCCAAAGAAGGAAAATTGTGACAACAGTCCATTACTGCTTTGGTAACATTAAAACCATAAAATTCATGAAATAATAATAATTATATGAAACATATAATATCATGATAAATAATGATATTTTTTATATAACATGTCAAATAGTCTAAACATACAATTTATAAAAGAAAATATGTGTGTTACATAACAAACGTCAGAAGGAAGGAAAATTATGACAACAATCTATTACTGATTTTGTAACTTTGAAACCGTAAACCCCATTAAAGAATAATAAATAAGGAATAATTTAAATACCGTGAATAAAAAATAATTAATGATATATTATATCAAAATAGGAATTAGATACTCCATACAAAATAAATAAATGGTGATTATGATGCATGCATCTCGAAAGTAAAAGTGAGACAATAATACATTACCTTGAATCTGACTTGTCATGTGTGCCTTTATATTACTGAATAATATATATGTGATAATTATATACTTGATTTATAACTATTTTCATGTTTTTTATTACTTTATTTCACTTATTACAATGTTTTATACAAATACTTAAACAATTAAGTTTACGTCGGGTGTTTTGAGCGTATTCGGTTTATATGTCAAAAACGAATTTGGTTGGTCAAATAAAGTAAAAAAGGTCATAAAATAAACATATCTATAATAATAATCATGAAAAAAATTCCATATTTATATATAAATTTTTATTTTAAAACAAATCGTGAAATATGGTTTTGAAAAATGAACCAACGTTACAATCATGTACACGGTAGGTTATACATACTCATGAGTAATGTTCCCGTTTTTCAATGATCCTTATGGAAATAAAGAAAAATTTACATTTAAATCATAATAATTATATCATATATACCATATTATTTAATCATGTATAATTTTATATAGAATTCTTGTGATGTAAAAGGAATCATATTGCGCTGAGGAGGCGGTAGTCCACATGTCCACAAACGACGTTATCACATTTTCTGTGTGTGAAAGGGTAATAAAGAAAATGAGATATTATATTTCCAGAAAGGTAATTATATAATTAATATAATATATATTTTATTCATGTCACATATTTTTAATTAATATCATCCTTAATACATTCCAAGTAATGTTTAAATGCATCACATCACTTCGAGGAGGCGGTAGTCTACAAAAATACAAACAATGTTATTGTATTCACACAAATTGTAAAGAATAAAGGTATGTGTTATATAAAAATTAAAGAAGTATTTATAAAAAATAAATATCATACACATCATATATAAATATGGTGTACATCATAATTCCCAAACATTAGAGGTGGGAAAGGAAAAATGAACGACACATTTCACAAAGTAGTAGTTCTCCGTACACGAATGATAATGTTTTTACCCATTTGATGGAAGTGTGTGTAGGTGAAGGTCTAAAACTAAATATAAAAACATATAAGTATATTTAGGATACTTATTTTGTTATATAATCATGGAATATGAATAATTTAAGTGGTTTTAGAAATAAGGAAAACAAAACTGATCGTTTCAGAATGTTACCTCTTTTTCAGGTAACTTCTTTTGGTTTACACCAAAGGATTTACTTGGATTGATTTATACCCAAATTTAGGTGTATAGGTTCAGATTAGGTAACTTTGGAGCTTATTTTGACCAGTTTTAGATGATACAAAATGGCATGAGATGTGTGAAGAGAGGGGGAGTGTGAGTGTATTTTTATATTAGAGAGGGAGTCACACTTTTGTGAATACCAAAAGTTAAACACTATTGGGAGGACAATCTTACCTTATTTTCTTCCAAAAATGTAAAACTAATGAATTAAAGCATAATTATAGTTCATAGACTCCCACATCACATATAAATTAAATCATTTGTATCATTTTGTTCCTTAGGCTTTATGTTTCCTTATTTCCTTATTTTTTGGTTTTTCATTTAGCTAATTGGTTTTATAACCTATGTAATTCATCCATTATGATTAAATTAAAATGATAAATATTATAAAATTTTTAAATAATTATTCTATAATATTAAATTTAATTTTTTTTAAAAAAATCTCATATGTTCTGGATATAAATTTTAATAGAAACCCATGTAACGTTCAAAAACATTGTTGTAACCCTAACTACGCTAACAAAGATTTTACTATTTGTTGGTAAATATGTTTATTTTAAAAGATCAATTTACCTAAAAATGTAAATTATTTTATGTTTATTAAAACTTAAAAATAACTTGGAAGAATATAACATTTTTAGTAATTTTTAATCATATCATAAAATAACGTTTATTTTAAAAAATTATTAACTAAATAATCCATGCATTGATGTTTCTTATGAATTTAATGTAATTATTTCATCTATAAAAAATAAATATAAATAATTATTATAATGAAATCTCATATATATTCCAAATAATATTTATAACAAAACACATATAGATTCTTCCGTACTCCAAATCTTTATAAGTGTTAAAGGAAAAGAAAGTTCCTTTTTTGTCTCTTTCCTCAAAAAACTTATTACATAGGTCAATTTCATGGAAAATTGTCCCAATAAATCAAAAAAATATATTATAAGGTTTTGGGGTCTAAATATGTCCATATAATGGTGTTTGGACATGTTATGGGACATTTTCACACCTTATATTATAAGTTTATTCATTAAGTAGGATTGTTTTCACCTTAATCATTATAATTAATTTTAATTACGTTCACTAATATTTTTTGTCAAAAAAATAATTTGATATTATAATAAAAAATTAATACTTATTCTAAATAATTATATCCATTTTTCCAAATCCAATCTGTTGGACTCCTCATGTGTTAATCATGTTTTAATGATCACAAATCCTATTACTATTAATTAATCTCAATCTTAATTGAACAAGATCACAAATCCTATTACTGTTAATCAATTTCAATAATAAATACACATCATGTTTTAATGATAACAAATCTTATGGATGTTAATTACTCTCTTTATTATTTACAAGTCTTATGAATGATCACAAATCTCACTTACATTATCATCCCTTTATATTTATGATTCAAGTTCTCTTACTCTCTAATGATTAAACTTAATCCATATTCTGCATATTACTGTCTAAGTCTAAATACAGATATTTGTCTAAGTATGGAGACAACGTTAAGGACTCACCGTGACCCAGACATCGTGACCCAGACACCGTGAACTAGACACCATGACCTAGACACCGTGAACTAGACACCGTGAAGGACAAACCGTGACCTCAGCACTGTGATCTAGAGACCGTGACATGGACATACCGTGAAGTTCATACCACGAAGCTCATACCATGAACCATATACTATGAAGAAGAAACCATTTACATAATCACTGTGACACCATTTCTTAACTTTTTTTCAATATTATTTAAATAATGCTAAGGGTCATATTTGATGTTTTTAATGAAATTAATTTTATTTAATGATAGTTGTTGGCATGTCAGGAAACCGTATCTCGTACCTATGAAAATGGAATCATTCCTACTGCTAGAACTCGAGAAATATAAGAAAGATTGAGATGCAGTACATGATATAGAGGAGAAGCGAGAAAAGTGTGACGATACAACAAGAATAACTTACATACACCCGAGAGCACTGTGCTAAACTAGAAGAACAGTCCTAAACAAGAACGAGATTGCAAGACTTTCAAAGAACTCTCATGAATGCAATCCAACACCACTGAAGAACACACGACGAATCAAGAGATCATTCTCACACCTGTAGAACACAAGATTAACTACAACACTCTATTTTTCAACAGAAAAACCAGAGAAGGACTCAGAAGCATTCCTGCTGAATCCAATGAGTCTAGAGCTACATTGATAATCACTAGATATTTCTAAACTCTTATCTGTTCTCTCTAAGTGATATATTTATTAACTTTCGAGCAGTGTGGTGTACTCTTTATATCATATACACACACTATCTCCTGCCCTGAACTAGAGGATATGAAAATCCTCACAACAAATCTCTTAACTCTTGTTTACCCACGTCAACTGTGGAAGAGGTCCTTGTGTGGCCTGTTCTTTGTTTTGTTTCCCACGAAGAACAATGGTAGAGGTCCCTGTGTGGCCTGGAAAGTTTTGTGAACTGTTGTTAACCCCGATCCAGGGTGTGGATAAATTTATATAAATTTGATAGGACTAAGTCTCGGCTTGATACTGAACCTCTTCTTATATCTTCTATGCATATTTAGTTTAAGTTAAAAGTATACTAAATATATCTTATTTATTCCACTTATATTACTTTGAAATAAAAAACTATTTTAAAGATACTTTTATAGTTAAATTATCAAGTGTTTACACTTATTGTTAATCAGTATGTTAGTTTAAAAAGTTAGTTTGATCTTGTGGTTAAATTAACTGTGACCTAATCAATCTTTGAGAAGCTAATTGAACATTTAAAATCTGTATAAATTCACTACAGTTTAACTTATTTTATAAATCGGGGGATTTTAAATAGACAATATTTTAACAAAAATTTTAATTGGAACTCAATTCACCCCCCTCTTGAGTGTCCACTCTGACCAACATTTGGTATCAGTTGATTTGTTTTTGTTTAATGATTTTTGAAATACTCTATTTTTCAACTGTGATTTTAGTTTCATCTTTAAAGAACTTAAATTTCTATTAGTTCTAAATTTTATCTCTTTAAATTATCTTTCTAAAATCTAGTTATGGATAATATACTAGAGAGTGCTTCTACTAACAGGACACCTTTCTTCAATGGTACAAACTATACTCAGTGGAAGCATAAAATGAAAATTCATTTAGAAAGTATGGGTTTTGATATCTGGACTGCTATAGAGCCAAAATATAAAATTCCAGAAATTGAACGAACAACCTGGGATGAACCTACAAAGACTGCCTACAATAATAATTGTAAATCCATGAATGCCCCGTACTGTGCTTTAGGAGATGAAGAGTTTAATAGAATTTCTGCTTGTAAAACTGATTTTGAAATTTGGGATACTTTGGGTGTTTCTCATGAGGGAACAACCTATGTTAAAGAAATGATATTAAATACTTATACTATTAAATATGATAATTTTAAAATGAAGACTAATGAACCTATTTCTGATATGTATCTCAGGTTTAATGAGACAGTCAATACAAGGAATTCACCCAGAAAGGTTGTTCAAGCAAAGGAACACATTATGAGAATCTTGAGATGTTTACCAGACTGATGGAGAGGCACATCTGTTTCAATCAGAGAGTCATGTGACATTGCTGCTCTACCTGTCAAAGAACTCATTTGGAAGCTTATTATGTATGAGGAATAACTCAAGTTGAATAAAGAGGAAGATGACGAACCTAATATAAAATCAGTGGCTTTCAAAACTACTGCTTCAAAGATTAAGGACAAAGAAAAAGCTCAAATACAAACTGACAGTTCAACCAGTGAAAGTTTAGACTCTGATAGTGATGCTGAAATGGATCAGATAGCCAGAAGTTTTAATAAATTTTATAGGAAGAAGAAATTTTTCAGCAAATAAAATTACAAAGGAAAGTATGACAATAAGGGACATTGGAAGAAGGACTAGAAAAATCCAGATAGAAGTGATGAAGTTGTTTTCTATGAGTGAAAAAGGAAAGGACACATTAAAGCAGACTGCCCAAAGTTAAAACTCAAGAAGAAATATGAATATAAGGACAGTAAGTACAAGAAAGCTATAAAGGATACCTGGAGTGCTTCAGAAGACATAACAATTGAATCGGAAATTTCTGATTCTGAAAGAAATCAAGACAATATGTGTTTCATGACAAACACATCTGAGGTAACCTTAGATACTCATGTTTTAAATTCTTATTATTCTGGAGATGATGCAAAATCTGATTCTAATTCTGAAAACATGACTAGTGAGGAATTATTTGAATACTTTAATATGCTGGGAGAGACATTCAATGGACTTAAGGATAAATACACATCATTGAAGAAACAACATGCTCTCACTACTACTGTTAAAATCAAATTTACTATTGAAAAAGAGAAAAATGCTCAACTATTAAAGGAGAACACTGAACTGAAAATGTCTAATGAGAAACTGGGGAAGGACTTAGAGAAGTTCACAAATGGAAAAGATACACTAACTCAAATTCTAGGAAAGAAGGTTGCACCAAAATACACTACTAGAATAGGCTCAAAACCTGGATAGAGACAACTTACTAAGAATAGATTTATTCCTAAATCTGGAAATAATACTGCTAGTTCTAGTTCTGGATATTTATATGATTCAACTAGTTATTCACATATTTATAAATCAAATAGAGTTTATCTTTTAAAATATTTCGATTCTGTAAATTATATGAGACCCATAAGACAAATTTGGGTACCAAAATCTTTGATTGCTGACCTTTTAGGACCCAAGAAGATCTGGGTACCAAAATCATTTCCTATCTAAATCTATTTTGTTGGAAACATGCTTGAAGAGTTCCCACAAGAGGACATGGTATTTGGATAGTGGATGTTCAAGAGATATGTCTGGGGATTACTAATGTTTCAAGAGTTTAATAAAGTTTGATAAAGGTCATGTCACATTTGGTGATAATTCTAAAGGAAAGATCATCAGCCTAGGCCAAATTGGTAACACTGATTCAGTTTTAATTTCTAAAGTTTTATTTTTTGATGGACTTAAATATAATCTGTTAATTATTTCTCAATTATGTGATGATGGTTTTAATGTCAAATTTTAAAATTATTCTTGTAATGTTTTTAATTCTAAAAATGTTTTAATCTTTTTTGCTTTAAGAAATGAAAATGTTTATGCAGTTGATTTAAATTCCTTAACTAAGAAAAATGTTACCTGTTTAAATGCCTTTCATAAAGAGTCATGGTTATGGAATAGAAGATTAGGACACTGCAATATACATTAACTTAGAAAACTAACTAGGAATAACTTAGTTAGAGACCTACCTAAACTTGAGTTTCCAAATGAAAAAGTTTGTAATCCCTGTCAAAAGGGAAATCAACTTAAAGTTTCTTTTAAATCAAAGAAAGAAGTTTCAAATTCTCAACCTCTCGAGTTGGTTCATATAGATTTGTTTGGACCATCTAGAGTTTCTAGTTTAAATGGGAAGAAATATTTCTATATCCTAGTAGATGACTTTTCTAGATATACTTGGGTATACTTCTTAGCTCACAAAAGTGAAGCTTGTTCTTACTTTGTTAAATACCACAAATCTGTAGAAAACCTTAGTGGAATTAAGATTAAAACCCTAAGAAGTGATCATGGTCGTGAGTTTGAGAATCATGAGTTTGAATCCTACTTCTCGAATAATGGCTATAGTCATAACTTTTCTGCTCCTAGGACACCTCAGCAGAATGGTGTAGTAGAAAGAAGATATAGAACCCTGCAAGAAATTGCTAGAACTATGCTTAATGAATATAACCTGCCTATTTAGTTTTGGGCTGCAGCTATGAATACATATTGTTATATTATTAATAGAGTCTTAATTAGACTCATTCTTAAGAAGACCCCATATGATTTGTGGAACAATAGAAAACCTAAAGTTAGTTACTTTAGAGACTTTGGCTGCAAAGTATTTATTCTCAATACAAAATATAATATTGATAAGTTTGCTTCTAAGAGTGATGAAGGAATCTTTTTTGGATATTCCTTAACCAGCAAAGCATATAGAGTTTTCAATAAAAGAACCAAGTGTGTGGAAGAATATGTTCACATCAAATTTGATGAAACTGATCCACATGAGCCTAAAAAATCTCTTGAAAATCTTGAAGAATATTTATCTATTCTAGACCATAATGAAAAATCTAAAGAAACTGCTATAAAGACAACCAGTTCTGGACTTATTCCAGAATTTTTTCTTAATGAACCCGATCCTAGAGAAGAGCCTGAAATTTCTAGTCCTACCTTTACTAGATCAACTAGAATTCTAAAGAATCATCCTTTAGATGTTGTTGTAGGAAATCTTGATAGAGGGACACAGACTAGAACTTCTCTTAGAAATCAGGTTGAACATCAAGCCTTCTTGTCACAGCATGAACCTAAAAACATTGATGATGCTATTAATGATGAATTTTGGGTAATTTCTATGCAATAAGAACTCAATCAATTTGAAAGAAATAAAGTTTGGAATCTTGTTGAAATACCTAAGGACACTTTCACAATAGGCACTAAATTGGTGTTTATAAATAACGTAGATGAATTTGGAAACATAGTTAGAAATAAAGCTAGGATAGTTGCACAAGGATATAGTCAAGAAGAAGCTATTGACTATGAGGAGACTTTTTCTCCAGTAGCCAGATTAGAAGCTATTAGGATTTTACTTGCTTATGCTACACATCTAAATTTCTAACTATATCAAATAGATGTCAAGAGTGAATTCTAGAATGGATATATTTCTGAGGATGTTTTTGTTGAACAACCACCTAGATTTTCAAACCCTCATTTTCCAAATCATATTTTCAAATTATCAAAAGCTTTATACGATTTAAAGCAAGCTCCAAGATCTTGGTATGATAGATTAAGTACTTTTCTAATTTCTAAATGTTTTACAAAAGGTATAGATGACCCTACACTTTTTATAAAACGAATTTCTAAAGATGTTTTAGTAGTAAAAATTTATGTAGATGATATTATATTTGGATCTTCAAGAAATTCCCTATGTACTAATTTTTCTAAAATGATGCAAAATGAATTTGAAATGAGTTTAATGGGTGAACTAAAATTCTTTCTTGGATTTTAAATCTTTTAAAATGATGATGGAATTATTTTAACTCAAATTAAATATACTAGAGATATTTTAAAACGTTTTGGATTGGACAACACAAGAAGTAGTGACACTCCCATGAGTACCACCTGTAAGTTGGATCTTGATGAAAATGGTAAATCTGTTGATCAAACCACTTATAGAAGAATGATTGGAAGTCTACTCTACCTGACTGCTAGTCGTACTGATATTATGTTTAGTGTGTGTATGTGTGATCATTTTCAAGAAAACCCTAAAGATCCACATTTAAATGCTGTGAATAGAATTTTCAAATACCTCAAGCATACTCCCAATTTAGGACAGTTTTATCCCAATGGACAATCTTTTGATTTAGTTAGTTATTATGATTCTGATTTTGCTGGATGTAAGTTAGATAGAAAAAGTACCTCTGGAACATGTCACTTTTAGGTAAGTCACTAGTATCATGGTGTAGTAAGAAACAAAATTATGTTTCATTATCTACTGTAGAAGCTGAATACATAGCTGCTGGCAGTTGTTGTGCACAAATTTTGTGGATGAAACACACATTACTAGACTATGGATATTAATTCAGACATGTCCCAATAAATTGTGACAACACAAGTGATATTAACATTTTTAAGAATCCTGTTTCTCATTCTAGGATAAAACATATTGATGTAAGACATCACTTTTTGAGGGATCATTATCAAAAAGGTAATATCACTTTGGAATTCATTGGTACTGAATATCAACTTGCTGATATATTCACTAAACCATTAAATTCTGAAAGATTAGACTACATCATACATAATCTTGGTATGATTAATCATAAGTAAATATCTTACTGATCTTAATGTTTAATACTTTACTATATTTTACTTTACGATTTCATACTCACTGTGTTACAGTTACTATTTCATACTCATGGTCTCACCGTTAAGACTTTATGCTCACGGTCTGTCAACTCACTATCTCACCGTGACTACACAGAATGTGCACTGTCTCACCGTGACGACTACCAACCGTCTCACCGTGATGACTAGTTTTCATCACACCATAATGCCTACTCACGGTCTCACCGTGAAGATTATTTATATTCATATTTTTAACCCATATCGCGGTAATTTTTATTTCAACGCTATTTTATTTACCGTGTTTTTTTATGACGTTTGAAATTCCCAAATGATAAAACTTAATGGTTTCATTCGATTCCTTACCCGAACTCTCTCCTGAACCTTCTCTTCCCTCTCGCCCGAACCTTCAGTGGATGCCAAGGATAAAGCATCCATCTTCACCCTCGTCTGAGAAGTGCCACTCTAAGAAACAGAAGAGTATACCGAGGATAGATCTCGAAGGACCTCTAAACCCAAACCTAGTAAGCTGTATAGTTGTACCTGAAAAATAGGTTTTCCCAGAGTGGTTTCTATCTATAAAGTGTTTAGTTTTGAAAGTTTTAAGAGAAGAAGGATGGATTGAATGGTTCTCTGGACAGAATAGACCGATTTACCCGAGGCTGGTATCTCAATTCTATCAATATGTGAAGTTTTCTTTTAAGTTTGGAGAAAGATTTATGGTGAAAAGATGGATAAATGGTCAGAAGTGCTCTTTCTCTTCGAGGCTGTGGGATGCATGCCTAAGAATTCCACATAAAGGAGTTTGTGAAGATTACCATAGAGACCCTCCTCCATCTACTGATATCTTCAATCTGGAAAATGCCTTGTAAATTTTAACAGGTAATGGCACCAATTGAAGGGCCATTGTTGTGGAGCTTGATGGAGAATCTAGACTTATGTTCAAATTTGTTCAAAATTTGATTAGTCCAAGAAAAAAATATTTTAATAGAATGAAGTATCAGGATGTGTTCCTGATTCACCTATTGAAGAATGGCCATAAGATCAACCTTTGTAAGTATGTTATTAACCATATCTATGAGCTGATCAAAGTCACTTCCAAATCCACCTCCTTGTTTTACTCAAGGATGATTTCAGCTATGTTAGTTGCCAAAGGGATTGTTGGACCAAATGAATAAAAGTTAGAGGACTTTGATTTCTTCCTATCCATGCCTATCATCAGAAGGATGAAGATTAGCTGGAACCCCTGGAAGAAGCAGTGGGTTGAGGATAATGATCAACTATATATAAAATTTAATCCTGTTGACTATCCAAGAAGGCCTAAGAATCTATCTGATCTTGGTTTGGAACTAGATGAAGTGGACGTGTTTTTAGAAGAAGAAAACGAGAAAGTAACAGCTAAAGTATCTCCTAGAGAAGAAGCTGGAAGACCTCCAATGGAAACAGCTCCTGTTGGAAAAGAAAGGACAGTTTTCCCTGCTGTTATCCCTGGTGAAATACATCAAGGAGAGGAAGTTGTTGTTGGTTTGAGAGAAGAGGAATCTCTTACTTCTAATGAGGATGTCAATCTAGAAATTCATCCTATGGCTGTAAGAAAGTTGGTTTTTCCTGTTTCAGAATAGCAAGAAACCTTAGAGACAGATCCTGTTGAAGAGGATCTTTCTGTTGAGAAAGAAGCAAGTCTGGAAGCTCAACCAGTGGAATAATCGACTCCTGATATTATTCCATCTGCTGAAGAGAGGATGGAAATTTCCTTTCATCTGGAAAGGCCAGAGTTTGCTGAAGAGATTAGAGATGATCATGTTGATCTTGACCATGATCCTGAGCCTATAGTCTCTGAAATGGAAGCACAATTTGAGGGGGAGGAACCTCAAAACCATGAGATTATAGAAGCAGAATCTGATGAAGCTTCTCAACCTACTGTCACATATTCTGTGTACACTCAGTATGAATTCCTAATATTTTTTGATGTGAATGAGTCACAGTAAGTGACTAAAACTGGAATAGATCTTTCTTCTCTGTTTCAACTGAAGTCTGTTGCTCATCCAGAACCAGAACCAGAGCCCCAACATCAATCTGACTCAGAATCTGAGTCTGAAGATGACTCTGAACCTCTACCAGAACCTGCTCCTCTATCTTTTCCTGTACCCTTACCCAAGCTACAATCCTTTGTGACCAAAGATGATCTGAAATTTTTTGGAGAAACTTTGTTAGCTAGAGTTGAGAAAATTGTCTCCACTCAACCTCATCCAGTGACTCAGTTAAGTCAAGAAGATGCATCCATTCTCTTGGAAAATATTATATTGCATATTCAAATAGTATGATCCGAGAAATTCAAGAAGTCAGAGTGGAAAATAATATGATGAGTGCTGATGTTGCAAATCTGAAAAATATGGTAGAAAATGTACATAATGAGTTGTCTTTGAGATCAGAGCATGCTCCTGTTTCTGCCCCTGAACCTGTTACTTCTTCTCCTGAGCCATCTGATTCCCTCCTTGCTAGGGAAATTGTGTCTCAAGTTCATCCATATCTACTTTATTTTGATAAAAATATTGGAAAAAGACACAACAAGATGCTGGAACACATGAGGGAGCTTGTAGAAAATCTAAATAAGATTATCAATGAATACACTTGATGCCTGCAAAAAGTTTTGAAACAGCTCAAAGTTCTAACCGAAGCTGTCAAGGCTTCACCTACTTCTAGTCAGACCTCCACATCTTATTTGGATGATTCTCTACTGAGATTCATAATCAAAGAAGAACTTCAGAGTGCCTTCAGTGGTTTGGATCTCTCTTCTTTGACAGAAGTGTTTAAGAACAGTGATCGAGCATTGGACTTGGTTAGAATTCATTCAAAGATAGCCAATGATGCTCAACAGGAGATCACCAAGAAAATAGATTTTTATCTCACCCAGATTTTCTCTAAAAGTGACATGAGAGATCACTTTAGATATCTTGTGGAAAATTTGATAATCCCTCCATTGACTCAAGATTTTAAAACTCAAGTTCCGAAACATACAGAGTTCACCAGATTGTTAGACAAATTTTTGGGGAATAAGGATGATTTTGAAAAGGATATGCAATATGGAGGTGAAATAATTACTGATTTCATAAATCTTTTGAAGCCTTTTCTTCATGTGCAAAGTACTTCTATAGTTGCTCCAGCTGCTGCACCCCTTTGACCTGGTCTACCTACCTTAGCCTCAACTGTCATGACAGTTATCCAAGCACTTTCTCAGATCCAGCCAGTCATTCTTGACCAACTGCTACCTAGATCTTCTACTGTTCCTACTTTGGCTCCATCTGTTTTTGAAGGTCTAACCTTACCCTCTTTGTCTACCACATCTATGCCTTCTTCTACCTCAGCACCATCTCCTGCTACTGATAAAGGAAAGGAAAAGGTGGATCCCTGAAGCGTCCAAGGACTTTTTTCTTTTTGATGGGATGTCATTTGTTGTTTCATGTTTTTATTTCTCCTGTATGTTCTATTCTGAACCCTTTTTAATGCAAAATGCAGTGTTTCATTTCATTTTCTCTACTTTTTGATAATCCCAAAAGGGGTAGAAAAACCTCAAGTATATAAGGGGGAGATAAACTATAAGTGTTAGTACTATAATGAGACATGTTATTAAAGAATCTATTATTCTCTAATTTTTTCTATTCTACTATGATAGTTTCTTTAATGTTACATTTCATTTATATTCTGACTATATCTGATTTGTGATCATCAAAAAGGGCGAGATTGTCAGACTCCTCATGTGTTAATCATGTTTTAATGATCACAAATCCTATTACTATTAATTAATCCAAATTTTAATTGCACAAGATCACAAATCCTATTACTGTTAATCAATTTCAATAATAACTACACATCATGTTTTAATGATAACAAATCTTATGGATGTTAATTAATCTCTTTATTATTTACAAGTCTTATGCATGATCACAAATCTCACTTATATTATCATGCCTTTATATTTATGATTCAAGTTCTCTTACTCTCTAATGATTAAACTTAATCCATATTCTGCATATTACTATCTAAGTATAAATACAGATATTTGTCTAAGTATGGAGACACCGTGAAGGACTCACCGTGACCTAGACACTGTGACCTAGACACCATGAACTAGACACCGTGACCCAGACACCGTGAACTAGACACCGTGAAGGACAAACCGTGACCTCGACACCGTGAGCTAGACACTGTGACATGGACATACCATGAAGTTCATACCGTGAATCTCATACCGTGAACCATATACCATGAAGAAGAAACCGTTTACATAATCACTGTGACACCATTTCTTAACTTTTTGTCAATATTATTTAAATAATGATAACGGTCATATTTGATGTTTTTAATGGAATTAATGTTATTTAATGATAGTTTTTGGCATGTCAGGAAACCGTATCTCGTACCTAAGAAAAGGGAATCATTCTTACTGCCAGAACTCGAGGAATATAAGAAAGATTGAGATGAAATACACGATATAGAGGAGAAGCGAGAAAAGTGTGACAATACAACAAGAAGAACTTACATACACCAGAGAGCACTGTGCTGAACTAGATGAATAGTCTTGAACAAGAAGAAGATTGGAATACTTTCAAAGAACTCTCATGAATGCAATCCAACACCACTGAAGAACACACGACGAATCAAGAGATCATTCTCATGCCTATAGAACACAAGCTTAACTACGACACTCTGTTTTTCAACAGAAAATCCAGTGAAGGACTCAGAAGCATTCCTGCTAAATCCAATGAGTCCGGAGATGCATTGATAAACACTAGAGCTTTCTAAACTCTTATTTGTTCTCTCTAAGTGATTTATTTATTAACTTTCGAGCAGTGTGGTGTACTCTTTATATCATATACACAGACTGTCTCCTGCACTGAACTGGAGGATATCAAAATCCTCACTCCAAATCTCTTAACTCTTGTTTACCCACGTCAACTATGGAAGAGGTCCTTGTGTGGCCTGGTCTTTGTTTTGTTTCCCACGAAGAACAGTGGTAGAGGTCCCTGTGTCACCTGGACAGTTTTGTAAACTGTTGCTAACCCCGATCCAGGGTGTGGGTAAAATTTATATAAATTTGAGAGGACTAAGTCTCGGCTTGAGACTGAACCTCTTGTTATATCTGTTGTGCATCTTTAGTTTAAGTTCAAAGTATACTAAACATATCTTCTTTATTCCGCTGCTATTACTTTGAAATACAAAACTATTTTAAAGATAATTTGATAGTTAAATTAGGAAGTGTTTACACTTATTGTAAATCAGTAGGTTAGTTTCAAAATTTAGTTGGATCTTTTGGTTAACTTAACTGAGACATAATCAATCTTTGATAAGCTAAGTGAACATTTACAATCTATATAAATTCACTATAGTTTAACTTATTTTATAAATCGGGGGATTTTAAATAGACAATATTTTATCAGAAATTTTAATTGGAACTCAATTCACCCCCCTCTGAGTGTCCACTCTGACCAAAAAAATCCACATAAATTTTAGAAATAAATTTAAAATTAATCCCGCAGACATTTCGAGATGAGTTTCTAAGGAGAGAAGTTCAAATGTTTGAAAGGTTTTTATATCCAATTTCAATGGGAAATTTAATACATTTACCTGTATTGTATTTATTGTTTTATAATTAAAAAAATTAAACATTAAAACTAATTTAAAATATAATATTACTATATTAATAAATTATACAAAAAAGAGGTTTTCAATTAAAATTCCATGTCTTCACTATTCATCAAAAAATGAAAATTCACCAAAAAAATATAAAAAATTCACCAAAATTAAATATTGATATTATTATTTTGTAAAATAAGATTATTATTTCAATAAAAATTATAAAATTTAAAAAAAATAAATTTAAAATATGTGCGTCATTAAAAGGTGGTAAAACTGCCATTTAAAATATACAGCTTTTATGCTTAAAATTGGATTTATTATTATCTTAACACTATCAATAACATTAGATGAATTTAAAAACATTTTATTAAATATATAAAATATAAATTTCATAAATATCTTTCACAAATAGTGATGAATTTTATTTATTAAGATAAAATTCTATTCGGGTCATAAAAATAGTTTTCTTAAAAACACATCTTTTATATTCAATAGGTCATTATTTTCATTTATAAATAATTTTTAACCAATGAATTCTTTTTATAAATGGGTGTAAACAATTATTTTATAATTTAGTTAATCATATTCATCACTTCCATTCCAATTCTAGGTGATAACTATCATGTTAAATAAATAATAATAATAGTATATTGTTGTCTGGTAAGACTCGTCCGTGCATATAACATAAGTCATCAAAGGGACTTGATGTTATGTGAAAAAAATATAAACCTGGTGTTGTGTGTGATGAAATATAAACTATTTATTATGTGTAACACAATCTATTAATGAATTGAAATTTATTTGAATGAAGATATTTCATTAAATTTCGAGATGTTGCATCCTACCCCACTTAAAATGAATGTCACCCTCAAATTTCTATTAGTTATCATAAGATTAATATTTTTAGAATTACATTATTAAAACCCACATAGTACAAATGTTTAATAAAACATCTTCTTAAAATGTAAAATGGGAAACATAAAAGGCCACTATAAGTTGTGCATAACCAGGATTCGATAAAGGGAGTACATTGGTGGGAAATTAAAATATTTATTTGTAAGGAAAAAATAATCACCATGTACTGATTGATGGTGATAGAGAATATGGTCAATAGGAAGTCAATGAAGAAAAACCCACAAGACAAATAGGTGTGTAAAAGTTCATCGATGTCATCATAAAAGATAGTAATTTGGTAAAATTTTATTTTAATATCCTTTTTCTATGGTAAAAGAATTATATTACCATCAGTTCCAAGAGTAAATATAATTAACTTATGAGTATAATTTCATCATTTAATAAATTTCCACCAAAATATCATTTTTTCTCCAAAAGATGAGTATTCAAAATGAATTTTTAATTCCTAAAGCACTAAAATAAACTTTTAAGGACCATATATCCATAAAAGGTATAGTCAAGATAATCCACCCATATTTAGACATTAACCAAAAAAAATTGTTATAACAAGGTAAGATAATTTCCAAAATGAGTAAACCTTCAATTGATACACCACTATTCAAAATTTAATAGTAATACCCAGTGTTCAAACTAAATTTCTCTATAAATAACTATCCATTAAATCTTTCAATATTTTCTTAACTAAGTTAGAAACCCAAATATTTGAAGTATTTGATCATATATTATTACATGATAAATAAACCTTTATTACTCAAATAAAATACCATATTTTTTTTCCAAATAAACTTAATCATTACCTAAGATAATGTTATACTAACCTGAACATCATGTAGGCTGGTGGTAGTTTGTGAAACCCTTATCATCCTTAGGTAATGGGTTCAAGCTCCACCACCTTTCCAGATGTGATGGGTTTTCATGGAGGATATGGGTTGTCCATTTTTTTATTTAAACATGCAAACTAATTCTTCCCCAAAAACTATTCATTTTGATCATAGGGGTTAAAAATACATCATCCCTAAAAAACATCTCCAAAAAATATCTTTAACATGTCATCGTTTAAAACCTTAATGAGGTGCCTAGTACTTTGAAATTATGATCATATTGGGCTTATAGACCTATGATGGTATCTATGACTCTTAATATATCCTCACATGAAAACATCCTAATCTCCAAAGTTATCTAAACCAACCTTTGATACCAAATATAATTTCCCTAAAATTATTTACTTTACATTTTCATCTTTCATGCCATAATTGTGACCCAAATTTTTCATATAAACTTTAAAAACCCAATTTAAAACTTGGAATACATACTACCTCAAGGACCTTTTAGGTTTAGAGTTTTAGATAATTAGTACAAATTCGTACATAAAAAATCATATTAACTTTGAATAAGAAGTCGTTAAAATTACTCTAATCCCATTTAACCCATATTTTATTATTTCACAATAATTCATCAACATCATCCTGGTGAAATCTGTTATGTATATAAATTGTTCAATATCATTTTTTAAAACATTGGGGAAAGGAAAAAAAGAAGGGTGAGCTCAAACGCTTAGTAAGTTTAATCATAAGTACACACAATTAAATTTTATTAATGAGAATAAGAGTTCATAAGGGTATGGTGACATAATAAAATTTAATGAGTGAATCATAAAAGAACTCATACCCATCAATATTGGGACCGTTAAATAGGAAAACATGGAAAAAGAAAGAGTCATCATAATCAATAATCACGAGCCATGCGATATCCATCTTGATCATTAGAAACATTATAAACCTAGATCAAGAAAATATAAAACATATTGGTTTCTTGGAACATCATCTCATTGATCCCTTACAGAACCCTTTTATAACCCATATAAATGTAATAACCAATATGGAAAACTGCAATATATAGAGTACCATATGAATATGAGCTCTATTAAGGTGCACACATAATATAATCTATAATGGGATCACCCATTGCTATTTGGGTTCCCCCTTCAATTATAATGTCTATAAACCAAATTCATATATAATTCATAAAAACTAATTAAAACAAACTTTATTCTTTTAAGAACATGATTATCTTGTTAAAAGGAAACAAGATCCACTAAAATATCTCCAAAACATGATTAAACCATAGAAGTGAAATGGGTTTTTTTTTAAAATGATTGACCCATGGAAAATAAATGGGTTTCAAAAAACCTCTTTGACATATGATTAACCCATGTAAAATAAATGGGTTTCACAACAAACTCTTTTGGACATAATCAACCTGTGGAAAAGAAATGGGTTTCATAAAAATCTATTTGGTAAAATAAAAATCCATCCAAATAATGAATGATTTATTAATTACATGACCTTAAATGATCACTAGAAATTCTTGAAAAAAATAATCTTTTAATATTCTATAGCGACCCATGCCACTTCGAAACATTTGAATAATTAAACCCTTTAATTTAATAACAATAAATGAAACATATAATATCATGAGAATAATTAGATTCATTATATAACATTTAAAAGAGTCAATATATACAAATTATAGAATAATGTTGGTGTATAAAATTACAAACATAAAAAATAATTCAATTTGTGAAAACAATCCATTACCGCTATGGTAATTTTTAAATCGTAAACCTTGTAAAAATAATAATCATTAAAATAAAGTTATAATGTCATGAGAAATAATTATATTCATGATATAACATGTAAAAGGGGATGGAAATAAACTTTATAAAATAAAATAGGTGTATAACATAACAAACTTTAGAAGGAAAGAAAATTGTGACAACAATCCATTACTCCTTTGGCAACATTGAAACTGTAAACCTCAGGAAAGAATAATAATTAAATGAAACATTTAAATACCATTAAGAAAAAATAATTCATGATATAATATATCAAAATGGGTAGTAAATTCACCACATAATATAAATAAGCGGTGATTATGATATATATCTCACGAAAGTTAAAGTGAGATAACAATCTCTTACCTTGAGCCTGACTTGTCACGTGTGTCTCTATCTTCGTGAATAATAAACATATTTTAATTATATATATTATTGATAAAAATTTTCAAGTTTATCTTTAATTTCATTTCACTCGATACAATACTGTATACAACTACTTAAACCATTAAGTTTACGTCTGGTGTTTTGACCCTATTCAGTTTATGCGTCAAAAACGAATTTGGTAGGTAGACTAAGGTCAAAGAGGTCATTACATAAGCATATATAGAATAAAAATAATGATATAATTATCATATTTATACATAAATTATTCTTTTAAGATAAATAATGAAATATGGTTATAAAAAATAACTAACGTTACAATCATGGATACGATAGGCCGTACGTACACATGAGTAACTTCCCATTTTTCATTGATACTTATAGAAAGAAGGTAAGTAACATTAATCCTTACATAATTATAATTATATAATATATAACATACTATTTAATAATATATAATCATGTATAGGATTCTATTTATGTATAAGGATTCACATCGTGTCATGGATGTTGTATTCCACACGTCCACGAACGACATTATCACCTTTTCAGTGTGTGAATGGGTAATAAATAAAATGATATATTTTACTCACAACAAGTTAATTATGTAATTATATCATATATATGTTATGTATGTCACATGGTTTTAATTAAACCCATCCCTAATACATTCCATTTAATGTGTTAACATATCACATCGCTTTGAGGAAGCGGTAGTCCACACGTCCAAAAACGATGTTAGAGTATTTACAGAAAAGGGAAAGAATATAGGTATATGTTATATAAAAAGTTCAAAAGTATGAAGACAAAATAAATATCTTATATATCATATAAAATTATGGTGTCTATAATAACACCTAACCATGAAAGGTGAAAATGGAAAAACGAATGACATCGTTTTGTGAGGTGGTAGTTCTCCTTACGTAAATGGTAATTTCATTACCCATTTGATGGAGTTATGTGTAGTTATAGGTTGAACCCCTGAACTAAAAACTATAATTCCTTGACCCTAGAATCTCAGATCTAGTGCATTATTTTAATACATTGGCATGATTATAAGGAATGAAGTCCCGAAGGACCGATTAATTTAGTAGTCTTGGAAAATAGATTAGATACATTACTTTTACATTACAATTTCAAACATAAAATACAACATAAATAATCCTTTGATAACTCTATTACTCCATTTATAATAATCTTGAATATCAATCATAATATAGTTCTTGGAATCTTGGGAAAATAAAACATAAGGGGTGAGCTCAGATGCTGAGTAAGGGTAAATAATTTAGCAGAAGATAACATAAACATTAGGCATGATAAATATTTGAAAACACGTGCATTTACAAATAATAAACATGAAAAGTTTATTGTACGAATATTAGATGAGTAAATAATTCCCTAATAAAATATATTCATGGGTATTCTACTAGTCGAATAACCACATGAACCATCAGTATTATTTTCATAATTAGGGAATGTATAATGCGGGACATTCTGAAACATTTTTTCAAGGCCTCATCCAAGACATCTCAAAATTATTAAGTCCTCGGCCAAAACCATATATCAAATTGGGAAAGGCCTCGGTCAATTACCCTTCTATTTTTCTCATAAGACCTACTGATGAATCAATGAGCTATAGTGTGCTCCACCCATCACGTACTAAGTCCAATACATTCCTCATACGAAATGGTTGAAACATAACATAAACATTCGTATTAAAACTAGCATACAAAATGTAAATACTTTAACCATAAACCATGAATGGTATAAAAATATCACATTCATAGTCAAACATATCATAACTCATTCAATAAAATATTGAAGATTGTATTTATAATAAATCAACCTCATTCAAGAATAATATCCAAAAAGGATGTTGACATAGTTGAAAATAATCAGTAAAACCCTTTGAGAGAAATTTATTTTTTTGAAATCATTTAAAAGTAACAAAATTTATTATAGAAAAAATTTAAAATATATTTTTGAATCAAATTTTCCCATAACACTTTGAAACTTTTGAATGAAATTAACACTTTGAAATATTCATGTCCACATAAATAAATCCTTAAAACCATTTTGAAAACATGGACATTAATGAGAAATATTTAGAAGAATAAATATTTAAAACATTTAAAATGATGTTTTAGTTAAATTATACCTTAAAATAATCATTTTGAAGTTTCATTTATAAAACATGGACATGGATAACAAATATTTCCCAGAAAATACTTACACATAAACAATCTCGGATAACAATGAGATTGAGGAATTAACCCTTACCTTGCACTTTCCTTTGGTCGAGGGTACAATTAACTTCTTGTATAATGACCATAGTATGTTATTAAATTATAAAAGAACCATATTACTATATATTATGTTATAAAATATTCAATTATAACTTTATACAATGCATTTAATAATGATTTCCATGTTAAATTAACATTTTGGGTAATAATCACTTTCTTTATCGCACGTGTTTTAACTTGTTATTCTTGATCGTATCATTTAGATCATGATTTAAATACTTCTAGAATAAAAAACATGATTTATATATAATATATATTTAGAATATAAATATGTATAATAGGTATATATATGAAATGGAAAACACCATTTATGGAGTCGATAGGCCGTACATGCACATAAACGATGTTTCCGTTTTCATATCGTATTGAACAGAAGTAAGTGAATAAGATATATGTAAGTACACACACACACACACAAACATATATATATATATATATCTTCAGTAGAATTATTATTTCATATATTACATACTTATTAATAATATATATTTTTATAATCATCGTTGAATGGTGAACCTGGAAATGAATCTCATCGCATCTTGGAGATGGTAAGTCGTACGTACACACAAGCGATGATATCATTTCATTAATTATTAAAAAGTGTGGAATTGGATGGTATATTAATTTTAAAGATAAATTATCATGTTATTTTCAATAATTATATACATATTATTCATCATTATATCCATCCAAATAACATAGTGTTGAATAACAAATTACACCACGACGTGGAGATGGTACGTCGTACGTACGCACACATGGCGACATTATCATTCATAGGATGGATAAAATAATGACTATGGTTGTACCATATTTATAATAACATAAAAATATGTATAAGGTCATGTATTTATTATTTTGGTATGAAAATAACAAATAAAGAGGAAGTGGAATAAGAAATAAACTTTGAAAGAGGCGATAAAATAATTACCTCTTCTTTGGGTGTTTCATTTTGATTTGAACAAAAGGGTTATTTAAGTTGTATTTATTCTCATGGTAAGGCCTCTAGCTTGAATTGAGGGAAGTTGGGATGTGATTTGGGCAAGGTTTTTCCTAGCCAAATGGAATTGGAGGTGTGAATTTGAGAGAAGGGTAATTTCCCTTTTATAAGAGGGGTGAGGGGAACCTTAGGAAAAACTTTAAATATTATTTTATTATACAATAATATTTGGTTTATAATGGATCCCAATGAATTTATTTTGAGAATTAGGTGGTTATGGGTAGAAATAATCTCAACCAATAGGTTTTAGACAACTTTTGGTTACCATATTAACCATATCTTTTAGATTTAACTCTTACTTAAATAGTTTAACATTTACCATGTCTCCTTGTATTTTGATATTATATGGTTAATAAACATACTATAAGATTCCAAGAGAAACATAAGTGGTTCATTAATGACATAAATATCATTATATATGTTCTTTGGAGGAACATTAGATTTTTAGGATTATTATATAGTTTAATAAACCAATATTTGTTTTAAAAACTCATTTATGTCAATTTTGACACTATTTAGTATTTAGTTTTTGTGAAAGTCATAAAAATTTTATTACTTCAAAAAAACTACATTAAATAAACAAAAACATGTAATATTATCCTAGAAAATTTATGGATTTAATCAAAACTTTGAAATTATATTTCTTTTAATATTTATAATAGCATTTATTTGATTTTGTCAGTAATAAGGTAATTACTCCATCATCATTTTGTCATAAATAAATTTAATTATTTAATGTATGAAAATGATAAATAAAATACCATGATTTATGAAAGATTTTTATATTTCTGATGAATATTTATAGTTGAATATATCTTATGTATATCTCTATATTAAAAATGTTTTAGTTATTTAAATTTGAATTTTACACTTTTAACTCTTCTTTAAATAAAATAATAATAAATGTTATAATCAAATAAAAATTGGTCAAAACGGATCATATTTTATTCCTAAGGTTGTTTTTGGTCTAAATAAATTTATCCAATAGAATTATATCATGTGTTAGGGTAATTATAATTTCATTTTTACCTTTAATTGCCCTATTTACTTTTAACCGTGGTAAATAAAAGTCAAAAGTTATTATTCACTAAAAAATTTTATCTTATTGAACCACATTTTAATTATTAATATTATCCTTTCCTCTCAGATTTTTTAAATTCAATTCACAGAAGCGGTAAAATTACGTTTTATGTAAATTTGCAAATGTGCCTAGAAGGTGGATAAAAGATGTTAAAAAGTTCAATAAAATTTCATACATCTAATTTTATTATCAAATGACTCCAATGAGTTACATTGAACTTTTATAGGTATTATATATCTATTTTTACATAAAATAAATTTATATAAAATACATAATTATTTAAATAAAAAGTCGGTTTTAAACAATAACGTAGTGTTTCTCACTATTCATCAAAAATTAAAAGTTTTCAGAAAAATACCAAAAATTCACCCTAAGATAATTTTGATATTAATAATTCAAAAATTAAGACTATTTTCCCAAATTTAAAACACACAAGTTTCATTAATTAATTTAAAATTAATTCCTGTTATCAAAACAGAAAAGAAAGTTTTTAAAAAGTAAAAACTATCAAAATATTGGCATGTGTTTATGTCAAATTTAAATGTGAAATTGATTATAATGACCTACATTGTATTAAATGATAAAAATACAACCTAACTGTACTTCAAAACCATTCAAATATATAATTTTACACTATAAAGTATTTTGATTAAAAAAGTTGTTTTTAATTAAAATTTAGTATTTTTCACTTTTCATCAAAATATGAAAGATATCATAAAAGTACAAAAAATTTATCAAAACTAGATTTTTATATCCTGATTCTAAAGAAGAATTTTATTTTGTCAAATTTAATATATAAAAGTGTCAAATATTATATTTAAAAAGGGTTCACCACTAAAAGGCGGTAAAATTCCATTTTCTGAAAAATACTTTCTTTATCTAAAAAAATGAATTTATTTTTATATTCTGTCTAAGAAACACATAATATGGATGTTAAAATTAGATGTAGTGTATAAAATTAAAATGTAGTTAATACTATTCATAACTATTTTTTGAACGGCTAGTTTGGTAAGTCGTGGTGCGCTCGAAATCGGTGCTGCGTGTAGCACATGTTACTGAATTACTTTGAAGAGATAACGTACTATGAAATCTTGGGGTGTTACATTATCCCCTCCTTCGATAAATTGTGTCCTCTCAATTTTAAATTTTTTTTTAAAATAAAAGGTTAAAAATAGAAAAATACCTTTGTGGAAAACCCGCATAGAAAATTGGGTTAATAAAATTTAGTCTTAATAAGCGGGAAAGAGAAATGAAAAAGTCACCACAAAATTACTATCTCGATTAGGAGAACATTGTAGAAAATTAGAGACACATAATTGGAGGGAAAATGTAAATATTTATAAGGAGTTATTGAGGTCATCAATCACAAAAAAGTGTAAAATTGAGGGCCTCAAAGCCATCAATCTATGATGACTTAAAATATCATCCGTTCAAAAAAACATAAGGTATTAGGATAATACATTTTTGGGTTTAAGTTCCATTCCCTAAAGTATAATAATTAATTTAATCATATAATAAGAGGAATAAATATTCTTTACAACTAGGGTTTCATCCTTCAACTAATTCCTACCACAAACACACCTTTCAATTCAAAAGATAATAGAATTCAAAAATACTCTATTTATCCCAATCGTATAGGGTTCCAAACATAACGAATTTATAATTCATTTGTCATACTATTTAAAAAAACTACATTATAAAAACCAAGAAATCACATAGGCCAATGGTATGTGATTCACCCTTGCTTCCCTTCGGTTGTTGGTGAAAGTCATGTGGCCATTCCGGATGCAACATGTTGTCCCCTGACCTCTAGTTTTTCCTTATTATAATAATCCAAAAATAATCTTAAGAAATGATTTAACCTTAGTAATAGTATCCAATGTCAAACTCAATCCATTCCAACATTTATAATTATCCAAAATACTTCTTTCCAAACTCATTATCCAAAATACATAAGAAGGTAAACACAATGAAGATCTTTTTTTCCACGTAATAACATGTGAATACCTTCATCATGTATTCTTTTAAAACATGATAACCCCATGAATTACCATAAATCCTTATTGATTACATTCATTCTCACTTATTCTTTATATAATACTGGATATAATCCTTATATCCATAAATATTTTAAACTCCAACAATAATGGAATAAACAAACAATTAATTAGTTTCAATGTAATCAAGAATATCAAATATAATTTATCCAAATCAATCATATATTATTTCAAAATCACTAGCTCAGTATCAGAACCATATTAAGGTTTATATTTACTTCAACAATGTATTTTCCAAAAAATTTAACTTTCTATAGAGTCACTTTTCTTAGAACCATATAACCACAAATCCTCAATGAAATAGTACTGCAATACAATCCTTATTTATTTCCATAATTAATATAACCAGTACATAGTTGATATAACACTAAAATGAAATAATATAAGAACACTAATTATTCCTCTTCATCTGTGTAGTACCATAACTTTATTACTATCCAATAACATAATTTAGGGTATACTCTGATGATTGGGACATTGATTCGCATAGTGTCCCAACTCCTTGCAGATGAAGCATTGTACATTTGAAACCTTTTTCTTACCCTCACAATCATGAACGTGGTGTCCTTTTTTTCCAAACTTATAACATACTCCCATTTCCTTCAAGCATTTACCAAGGCGATTTTTTTCATAGTTATCACATAAGGGAAAATCCTTCTTTCCCCTCTTCCCTTTCTCCATCTTTCTCACTACCATCCTTTTCTTCTCTTGATTCCCTTCAAATCCATAGGACTCAAAAAATTCTCTACTTATCTTATTAACAAATTATACTATTTCTTGATATGATGATAATATGTGGGAGACTATTTCTCTTCTAAATATTGGATTAATACCATGAATTATATGATACTTCTTACTCTTTGGATCATGCGTATTGCTGGAGTTCTCATTCCTTCTACTAGGCACCATTTATAAACAATGGCATACACTAGGTTAGTTTATAAATCACAATGCATAATTCAAAACTTGTAAAATACCTAACGTAAATTGAAAACATTATGCATATAATCTAAAATCATAAAAAGATGTTTTCTTTGAGAAATTATTTACTCATAAATCTTTCATAATGTATTGTAAAGAAAATGTGAATTATCCTAAGAATACCCCCTGGGAATTTCATAACCAAGAGTGTAGCAAGGCCTGTTGTCTTGTATCAGGATACCTCAGATCAAGCCCTAAACTCTTTTTCAGAGTTTTCACCTCTAGGTACACATGTTCCAGAGCCTCCTCTACCAACTAGTATCTAGATAGGGATGTATTTCTTGAAAAATTTAAAAAAAAAATATACATCACCAAAATTCTAGGAAGTTCTTCTATACTAATCCTCAAAGATTATCTTAGGGTAATGTTCACTAATCAGAGTTTATATAAATCTATTTCCAAGGTTTTTGCTAAACTTCCTTTGATACCAACTGTAACGCCCAGACCACAGAAGACCAGAGTCAGTGCATTATTTTAATTCATTGGCATGATTACAAGTAATCAAGCCCCAAAGGACTGATCAGTTTAGCATTATTGGAAAATAGATTAGATACATTAACTTTACATTATAATTTCAAACATAAAATACAACATAAATAATCCTTTGAGAACTTTATTATTACCTTTAGCATAACCCATCATATCAATCATAATACACTTCTTGGAATCCTGGGAAAATAAAACATTAGAAAGGGGTCAGCTCAGATGCTCAGTAAGGGTAAATAATTTAGCGGAAGATAACATAAACATTAGGCATAGTGAATAATTTTAAACACATGCCTTTACAAATAATAAAAATTAACACTTTATGGAAGGAATATGAGCTAAGTAAATGATTCCATAATAAAATATAGTCATGGGTATTATACTATTCTAATAACCACATGAACCATCAATATTATTTTCATAATGAGGGAATGTATAATGCGGGACATTCTAATTTTTTTTTTCAAGGCCTTGGCCAAGACGTCTAAAAATGATAAAGGCCTCGACCAAAACAAAATCTAAAATTTGGAAAGGCCTTATTTGATTCCACATCTAATTGTCTCATGAGACCTACCGATGCATCAAGGATCTATTGCAGGCTCCACCCGTCACTTAATAAGTCCAATACATTCCTCATATAAAAAGGTTGAAACATAACATCAACATTCGTATTAAAACGAGCATACAAAATGTCAATAATTTAACCATAAACCATGAATGGTATAAAAATAGCACATTCACAGTCAAACATATCATAACACTACTATAAATGGAGGACATACCAATGGATTTTTTCCAATATTTTTCATAAACCATTGGAATAGGGATGTCAAGAGGTCCTTACCCAACGGTTTCACTATACCGTTGGAATAGAAATTTTTAGATGACTTTTACCCAATGGATTTATCAAACCATTGAGATATATGTTTTTTAGATGAATTTTACCCAATGGATTTATAAAACCGTTGGGATATGTTAGTTTTAGGAAGGATTTTCCAACGGTTTTTTAAACGGTTGGTAAAGCTTACCTTTACCAACAGTTTTTTAAAACCATTGGGAAAGTTCTCTCCTAAATTTCCAGCCGACCCAATCCTCCATCCGTGCAATTTCAAGCCTAAAGCCGAGACATAATAGCTATCTCGATTGGAAAATTATTCCACCAGATCCATCTTTAATCAAAAAATTATGTTGTTCTACACTTCAAATCTGTAAGTCGTACCTTATGTTTAATGTTTTTCATCTATTTTTTTTGTTTTTTGTTTTTATTTGGTGTAAACCAGAGGTCCGTGTGGTATGTTATACCCAAAAATTTCAATTTGATTTGTTTTATATTTTTGTTCTACATTTCAACTGTCATGATTGTGTGAATTGAATTTATTTGATGTGGGGGGGGGTGAAGGTGGTGGGGGTGCAGTGGGTGGGGGAGGGGGTGTGTAGGTGGGGGTGTTCTGGTGGGGGGATGTGCAGTGGGTGAAGGGGGATGTGAAGGTGGAGGTTTGTAGTGGGGGGATTCTGTTGGGCGTGGGGTGTGTGTGTGTGGGGGGGGGAGGTGTTGGGCAAGTGGGGGGTGCAGGTGGGGGGGTGTGCAATGGGTGGATGGGAGGGGGGTTGTGCAGGGGGAGTCTGCTAGGGGTGAGGTGGGGAGGGGGGTTGTGCAGGCGGGAAGTCATCAATTCCATAGTTATCCAATAAGCAATCTGAATTCATCACTTCTAGAGATTTGGATAGGTCTAAGGCCTCCTTGGTTTTGGTTCTTGTCTAGTCATCTTGATGAGAAGGGAATCACATGATCTAAAAGTGACATCAACTATATAGGATGATTTCCATCTCTCATAACACATTTTTCTAGAAAGAATATATCCTTTGAAGGTGGTGGGAGCCTTTTAGAATCCTTTTATATAGAGACCAGTGGAGGAAAATCTCCATATATATCCACCTATACTAGGGACCCACTACCATATGCATGTCTGATATTCATAATACTACCTATCCATGTATTAAATGAAAAGTGATTCTATCTAGACTTTACCTTCTAATGACATCCTAAATTTAATTCATGTTATGATGAAAGAAATATCGGGGAATCAATACAACTTCATATAGGAAAGCACACTTAATCATCATACCATGATGATCCAAATCCTTAAAAACTCATTAACATACATCATATCATTCCTAATAACTTCTTATAGATATTCACTAACCCATATTCCTTCTACCATAATCCAATGCCCCAACATTTTCCCAATTGAAAACTTGATACCATCATGTTATCAAGTCACCAATCCTACCAAATTGGATTTTCACTAAAAAATAATACTCTAATCTTCAACACCCATTGTTTGTTTTTTATAACATGAATGAAAACCCAATTAAATATCACAGCTCTCAGTCACACCCCTGTGGATAGCCCCCCACCCTTATGGACAGCCCGTAACCACCGGACATCCCCCACCCCTGTGGACAGCCCGTCCACCCCCTGGACACCCCCACCCCCGGACACCCCCCATCCCCCCTGACACCCCCGACCCCCATAGACAAGCCCAACCCCCTACACATCCCCCACCCCCTGGACCCCCTGCCACTGTGGACACACCCCCACCCCCATGGACAACCCCCACCCCTTGAACACCTTATACCCCCTTGGACAAGTCCCCACTCCCGTGGACATCCCGCCCACCCCCTTGGACCCCCCCAAACAGCCCCGCCACCCCCGTGGACAGACCTCCCACCCCTTGGACACCTCATACCCTCGAGATAGCGCTGAAACCCCTATGGATAACCCTCCCACCCCCCAGAACACCCCCTACCCCTAGACATCCCCCAATCTCGTGGACAGCCTGCCCACCCCCTGGACATCCCAACCCCATAGACAACCCCACCCCCGGACACCCCCCATCCCCCCGGGAACCCCACCCCCTGAAAACACCGTACCCTTTGGACACTCCCCCCCCCCCCCCGTGGATAGCCCACGTGTGACACCCCAGGATTTATGAACTTGACTAAGTAGACAATGTTATGTTTTATAATGATGTTTCTTGTCTTATATGGTTTTTTTTAACCAATAAAGGGATTGAAACTAAATAGATGAAAAACAAGGATAATAAAGAGAACTAGTATACATTAAAATGTTACATTCCTACAAAGACAAAAATTAACCAAGAACATCATGTACAAGAAATAACATGGCCACGACAAGGCTACTAAGACTACAACTTGTGTAATTGGATAGTATTCATCTTCTGGGTCCGTCAGTGTGAAAAACATAATAGCCATAACTACAACACACATACTCAGCACCAATGTAATGAGGAGAGCCATCCACCTAGGGTCAAGTGTTTTAGAAATGTGTAACACCCTAACCCCCCTGTTTTTATAATGGTCCTTTAAGAAATTATGATCGTTATATATATAACCGTTGGGGTTTTCAAAATAACCTTTGGGTTTCCATTGATAAATTTTATTTTTAAATAAAAGCTTTGTTTTTGTAATGCTCTTATAAACTTATGATATTTCAAATATTTTAATATGTCTAGATGTTTTTTTTCAAAAAAAATCATAGCTTTAAAATAAAAACTATATTCTTGAAAATAAATCTATTTGTTTTTTACAAAATCCTGATGGATACCTATATGGTTGGAAACATAGTATTTTAAAATGTTATGAAAGTTATGTTTAAAGGGTATCTGTAATAATTGAAAAATATATCTTATTAGATCTCAAAAACTATGTATTTTGAATTGGGGAAAACTATTGGTCTTTTAAAAAGGATTTTATAAATCAAATAGTAGAGTATATTATAAATTGGATTTTTGATTTTATTTAGTGTTATTTATAAAGGTTTAGTATGTTAATAATGAAATATATATATATCTTTTAAAAACGGTGTCACGACCCGTCCTCAGGGCCCGTGTCGTGACTACCCTAAGCCTGCCTTCCATAGGCCAGGGGCTGACGACTAACACCAAAGGCATAAATCTTGATAACTAGGAAGGCATTGCCTTTATAAAAGTAAACAAAACACCACAGAGTACAAGCAGATGTAATCACTAGGTAAAACTAAATACAAGTAGTGCTGAAAGTAAAGGGGGCCAGAAATACAAGCCAACTGTAAAGTACAAGGTAAAAGACAAAAAATCCGGAAGGTGACAAGACACTCCTGGGTCGTCCACCAAGGATCCTACCTGAAGGGTAGGTACAGATAGCACAACTCCTGGATCGTCCACCACGGATCCTACCTGAAGGGTAGGTACAGATAGCGCAGCTCCTGGATCGTCCACCACGGATCCTACCTGAAGGGTAGGTACAGATAGCCTCCACAACACTCTTGCCCGTCAACCTCCTCCGAGTATCGTCTCATCGTAAAGTCCACCTCCGGATACTGAATCGTCGTGAGGTCCACCTCCAAGTACCGTCCAGCCCTCGAATACTCAGCCTCTGTCAACGCTGCCCGTCATCTAAAACCAACACAACGAAGTGCGGGCATAGCCCGTGCAGGGGTGAGTATAACGATACTCAGTAGGGACCCCGAGAACCTCAAGGTCTCACTAAATCCAACAAGGATAACCACAAAGAAGATCTCAACAGATATCCTCTACATAGGTATATGCCCATACATATACCTAAGTTATCAAGTAACTCATCTCAATCATAAGGAAACAAAAAGATTATGAAATCAACGGATAACCACTACCCAGGTATATGCTCATACATATACCTAAGTTATCAAGTGACCCATCTCAATCATGAGGAAACACAAGGATCATAGACTAAGCTCAAACCAGGATTTTCAATTATCGAAACCGTAACTGCTGAAGAGCCCCGTCTCTGGAGTGTACAATGATCCTGTCACGACTCCAAGGTACTAACCCAAGACTGCTGAGGTACTCCACCTGTCGAGTACTATGGGCCTGCTGCTACAACCAAGTGCTTCCCACCATGGGTCTACCGCTACAACCAAGCGATCCCCCTCATAGCCTCCATAGGCACTCCTTCTGTTGAGTACCGCGGGTCTGCCGCTACAACCACGCACTCCTCCGCTGTGGGTCTGCCGCTACAACCAAACGCTTCCCACCATGGGTCTGCCGCTACAACCAAGCGCTCCCCCTCATAGCCTCCAGAGGTACTCCTTTTGTTGAGTACCGCGGGTCTGCCGCTACAACCAAGCACTCCTCCACCGTGGGTCTGCCGCTACAACTAAGCACTCCCCACTGGGCTATCCGAAACTCACCGAGTCGATCGATCAGTCGTCGTCAAGTCTCAGTCACCTACACGGTCTCCGTACTCCGTACGCTCGTCTCCGGGAGGGTCCACTCCATGAGCTATTGGTCGATACTCCAAGTATCACAAAGTCCCACAAAAAAGTATCTCAATGGACCACCTCGTCATAGGGGTCTCAACACAATAGATGGCGCGTCAATCGGATGTC
Organism: Viscum album; assembly: GCA_963277665.1. NCBI lineage: Eukaryota > Viridiplantae > Streptophyta > Magnoliopsida > Santalales > Viscaceae > Viscum > Viscum album. The sequence continues at coordinate 1,905,579,513 of OY728136.1, forward strand.
CGGTCTGTGAGTTATTAGCCTTTTCATCCCAGGGGCCCCGTTGGTTTCGTGTGCGAACCAACCCGGCCATATCTCAACTGTACCCCGAACTCTCATAGGGTATACTCATAGAGACCGTTTCTCAACGTGATCACCAATGTCGTTGACGGTTCGTCAAACGGACGTCCTGTCTGAAAGATAACAGCTTTTCTGTTCCAGGGGCCCGGTTGGATTTCGGGTACAATCTAACCTGGACATACTCCAACTATGTCCAAACCTTGGGCGAATTATTCCAAAAGTTTCTTCTCATCAAGAAGAATTCAACAAAGTCGACGGCACATCAATCGTACGTCCAGTGCTCAAGATATATCCATTTCCGCTCCGAGGGCCCGGTTGGTCTCATATTCAAACCAACCCGACCATGCACAAAGTTCTCCGAAACCTTGAGTGTAATATACCTAAACGAACAACTCAATCCAAGGATCGCATCGCAGCTGACGGTGCGTCGATCGGAGGTCTGTAGCCAATGTTATGGGTGTTTGAACGGAAACTGCCCGAAAATAGGGGGTTCGGGCCCGGTCCGACCCGGCCCGAGACCCCCCTGGGTCTGCCCAAACCGGGTCGACCCGACCTGGGTCCGGGTCCGGCCCGATTGGGCGCAGCCCGGCCTGGCCTGCGCGGCCCGGCCCGGCCTGCGCGGCCCGGTCCGGCCTGGGCGCGGCCTGGCGCGGGCGCTGGCGCGGCGCAGCGCCTGCGTGGCTAGTGGGTGCGGGGGTTACAATCCCACGCGGTCGAAGAAAAATGGCGTGGCTTAAAGCTGCGCCGCTCCACCTCCAGAACGGCTCAGCCGTTCCGGTTCGGCCCGCTGCCACGACTCAGCCGCGGAGGTTCTGTTCCGGCGGCGCGCCGCCGCCTTCTGCGGACCACCAGACGCGCTCCGGTGGTCAGTTTTGCTCGCTGTCTTTGCCAACGGTCCTCCCGGGACAAAACCTTCATTTCAGAGGCTTCAAAATGACTTTGCGGCCCCGTTTGTCATCACCCATCAATCCGCGCACAACGTTCAACCAGCGGAGTCTTCGAATCGCCTCCGCGGCCCCGACTCCGGCCGCGGTTTCGTTCGGCCTCAACGGCGCGGCGCGACGGTGCCGCGCATCCTTGCCGTAATTCTCCATGTTTCCGCGCGGTGCCGTTGCACCGCGCCGCCTTCATTCGAGCCGCAACATAATCAATAACAAGGGGGAGGAGGGTCGTCCATGTTTGTGCGGTCCGAACTCCTCCCGTTTTAATGATAGAAATCGGCCAACAAATAGAAGTCGACGTACGACAAAGAAATAATTCACGAGCAAAAACAATTAAACTCAACATCAACACGCATGAACGAACGATCCGCAGATCAACCTGGAAATGGTTGGTCCGTGCTCGTCGTTCTCTTCTCAAAAGAAAAAGAGAATACCAAATAAATTCCCCTACCTCGTGTTGTTCTTCGTTCGTTGACAAAGTCGCGGGATGGTAGCGTCGCTTCGTCAACGTTGTAAGGAAATATGTTGACGATGTTCTACACGGGCGGCGTATTCTCCGCTGACACCAAGGAAGAGAAAGAAAATCGGCGTTCCTCATGGGCGTCACCTCACGCTCTTGCCTCGGATGAAGGAAGAAGGTAAACACATCTTCGATCTTCGGTGAAGTCGACGTTCGTCGACGAGAGAATGTCGTTCTTCCTAATTCTCCCAAAGTCTCCCAACCAATATTTTCCAAGGCAAATCAAACATTAGGCTCCCCAATATTATATAATAAAAAGTCATGCATTTCAAATTAATTCAAATGAATCAATTAATTTAGGGAGCTTAACTCATTAAATTAAGGTGTTGGCACATTAATGAGAGGAGGTGGGAGGTGGTGGGTTTTCAAAAAAAAAGAGAGGAGAGAGAGAGGAAAAGGAAGGTTACTCAATTTAAGATGAGTTACAAAATTAAATAGGGGGGGGGGTTTAAGGAGTTTTGGGGAAAGTGAAAAGGTGGGGGCTCGTGAGGGACCCACCTCACCTTTAATCCTAACATGGTTAGTTAGGGGCTTGTGGGTCCCACCCTAACTACCCCATGTTGGATATAACCACTAGGATAAAGAATTAATAAAAAATTGTTCCACAATTTTGTTTATTCAATTCATTATTAATCCAAAAATTTTTAACAACTCCTCCCGAGAAAACGCATCTTCGGTAATGGTCCTCTTAAGAAAATACCGGTGCTGCGGTTTCATCGGTGCCCTCGGAATTTGATTCCGAGCACCGGTTCAAAAGTTAGAAAAACCCGCTCGTTCGTTCACTGAACGTACCCGAGCTAAACTTCAGAAATTGATTCCGGGCACACCGGGCCTCAGAATCAAGTGCCGTCAGAAAATGCGTTCTTGTAAAATCCCAAAGAAAATTAAGAAAGAATTTCCCTTGAATTTTACGGGGCTTTATATTACTTCCACCTCAGGGCTTTACGTCCCCGTAAAGCTATAACACAAACTGGGGAAACAAAAGCGGTACTGAGCATGCATCTGAGCCTTCCACTCCCATGTGCTCACCTGGAGGTTCCAGTACTGCCAGTGAAAGCGCACCCGAGGAATCGACCATCCTTGTAGGATCCGCTCCGTCGACCCTCAACCTCTACTGGAACCCCCGTGCATGTCGCCCTGTCATCGACGTCCAACTCCCTGAGGTCGATGATGTGCGTTGTGTCAAGCACGTATCTCCTCAGTTGAGATACATGGAAGTCGGCGTGCACCTGGTGCAACTGAGGTGGATGGGTCAAGTGGTAAACCACCTCACCTACCCTGCTGAGGACCTAGAAAGGTCTGTTGAACCTCAGAGACAACTTTCTGCCTCGGCCACATTTCCGTAAACCTCATCGAGGTGAGACGCGTATAAGGACGTGGTCATCATCCTTGAACTCTAGAGGCCTCAATTTCCTGATTAGGACTGAAACTCAAAACTCATGCTGCCACGAGGGTAAGGTTGGCTGACTCAAGAGTGATCGGCTACACCTTCCTATGCACAAGTTATCCTGTGCTTCCTGGGGTTTCCATTTCGCCAACCAAGGAAAACTCGTCCCGACGTTTGCCTAATACCGTCAATTTGAGTATGAATAGTGATTGCCCAATCCATACTCAAACTAACGTCGTAAGGCCTCGACGCTGCCACCAAGAGGTCCCAACCGAGACTCTCGCCTCAAGGGTCAGATCACACCGTTGGCGTAAGTGTGACTATCGAGTCTCCTCCTAAAGGTATCTCCAGACGTGAGGGTCAAGTCAACGGCTTAACCGGAAACTCTAGGTCTGGAACTAGATTCATGGAAGGAAGGGATGATTCGTATCGATGTATGTGGCTACGACAGCTAGTAGAAGACAAATTCCGCACTTCGAATCATCCTTAGAGCCCTTTCGGTCGCACTCCTTGACCGCATGCAGCTACTCTTTTCCCCTTCCCTCCAGCTCCCTGATCCTGGAAGGGACAACAAAGGCGGGTGGTTGTAACATGTTGAAATGTACACCACCTCATGTTGCCCTACTAGCTCTGCCTCCACGTCTGCTGCTCTACAGATTTATCTGTCCTTAACATTTCCTCTTCTTGAAACATTCGCACACCCAAGTCTCTGAGACTGGCACCAGCTCGCTGTGTTCCAACTTCTAACATTCTTTAGCTGTATTTGTTCAGGCAAAGAAAATTCAACCTCAAGGTTCTCCCTAGCACCCTAACATGAGTAGAAATTCATAGAGGAAAAATTGATGGCTCGAATCGTATTCATCGAGTACCCGGAATGTTTGGTACGCCTCGATGAATTCTCAGCTACCGACACATCGTCCTGCCGAAGCTGTATAAGCTCTAGAAAACTCTCTGCCACCTCCTCAAGCCAGTCCTCAACCGCTTGTGAGTCAGGTTCGCCTCAGAACTTGAGGGTATCTGATGCTGGAACATGTATAAGGCAGTAATCCTACACGTGTCACCTACCGGTACCGCCGGTTGTAACTAGTGACCAACAGGTAGTGATGTATAGCTGGCACAGTACCCGAAGGCACTATCTTAGGCATCGGTCCACGTATCGAAGCCTCATCATTATGCGGACCATCCTCATGGTCATTCACTGGAAAATACCAGTAGCCAAGTCCACCTTCCACTCCATTGATGTCTCAGCTAAGTGGAATACTCTAGCAATCGCCTCCAACCAGAGCTCTGCTGTCTGTGAATCTACCCCACCTCGTAACCTCAGAGGCCTCTACTGCTGGAACTCGTGCAACGCGCTCTGCCAGTGTGCACAGTTCGCTAGTATGGCTGGTGTCATCTGCTGCCCAATAGGTGGTGGTGCTGCTGGTACACCACTCGAGGGTGCCAACATAGTAAAAAGGGCCCCGCACCGGAGCCTCGTCGCTCGGTGGGCCATCATCGTGTACTATCTCGGAACTCCAACTGACTGCCTGCATGAAGACATCCTGAATAGATACAACACGATCAAACGATTTATACCTGGTGAGCTGACCTGGTTTGAGCTGACTTTAAAACTTTTGGAAACACACATGCAATCAGCGTTTTCATGCACAAAGTCAGAAATCAGAATTCAGGGTCCTAGTGTACGGATACGTCGGTCGCCGCACCAACACTGGACTCGCTAAACTGAAAACCACACTCGGTACCCTTAACACTATTGCTTCATAGAACGAAAATATCAGAGTCCTAAGTTCTGCGGTAGAACCGACTCCTCTGATACCAATTTGTCACGACCCATCCTCGGGGCCCGTGCCGTGACTACCCCTAGTCCGCCTTCCATAGGCTAGGGGCTGACGACTAGCACCAAAGGCATAAATCTCGATAACTGGGAAGGAATTGCTTTTATAAAAGTAAACTAAACACCACAGAGTACAAGCAGAAGTAATCACTAGGTAAAACTGAATACAAGCACTGCTGAAAGTAAAGGGGGCCAGAAATACAAGCCCAACTGTAAAGTGCAAGGTAAAATACAAAACATCCGGAAGGTGACAAGCCACTCCTAGGTCGTCCACCAAGGATCCTAACTAAAGGGTAGGTACAGATAGAGAATCTTCTGGATCGTCCACCACGGATCCTACCTGAAGGGTAGGTGTAGATAGTGCAGCTCCTGGATCGTCCACCACGGATCCTACCAGAAGGGTAGGTACAGATAGCCTCCACAACGCTCTTGCCCGTCAACCTCCTCCGAGTATCGTCTCTTCATAAAGTCCACCTCCGGATACTGACTCGTCGTGAGTTCCACCTCCAGGTACCGTCCAGCCCTCAAACACTCAGCCTCTGTCAACGCTGCCCGTCATCTGCAACCAACACAGTGAAGTGCGGGCATAGCCCGTGCAGGGGTGAGTATAACGATACTCAGTAGGGACCCAAATACCCTCAAGGTATCACTAAATCCAATAAGGATAACCATAAGTAAGATCTCAATAGTTATCCTCTACTTAGGTATATGCCCATACATATACCTAAGTTATCAAGTAACTCATCTCAATCATAAGGAAACACAAAGATTATGAAATCAACGAATAACCACTACCCATGTATATGCTCATACATATACCTAAGTTATCATGTGACCCATATTAATCATGAGGAAACACAAAGATCATAGACTCAGCTCAAACCAGGATTTTCAATTATCGAAACTGTAACTGCTGAAGAGCCCCGTCTCTGGAGTGTACAGTGATCCTATCACAACTCCGAGGTACTAACCCAAGACTGCTGAGGTACTCCACCTGTCGAGTACTGTGGGCCTGCTGCTACAACCAAGAGCTTCCCACTATGGGTCTGCCGCTACAACCAAGTGCTCCCCCTCATAGCCTCCAAAGGTACTCCTTCTGTTGAGTACCGCGGGTCTTCCACTACAACCAAGCGCTCCTCCGCCGTGGGTCTGCCACTACAACCAAGCGCTTCCCACCATGGGTATGCCGCTACAACCAAGAGCTCCCCCTCATAGCCTCTAGAGGTACTCCTTCTGTTGAGTACCGCGGGTCTGCCACTACAACCAAGCGCTCCTCCGTCGTGGGTCTGCCGCTACAACCAAGCACTCCCCACTGGGCTATCCGAAACTCACCGAGTTGATCGATCAGTTGTGGTCAAGTCTCAGTCGCCTACAAGGTCTCTGTACTCCGTACGCTCGTCTCCAGGAGGGTCCGCTCCAGGAGCTACTGGTCGATACTCCAAGTATCACAAAGTCCCATGAAGAAGTATCTCAAAGGACCGCCTCGTCATAGGGGTCTCAACACAACAGACGACGCGTCAATCGGACGTCCGGTCTGTGAGTTATTGGCCTTTTCGCCCCAGGGGCCCGGTTGGTTTCGTGTGCGAACCAACCCGGCCGTATCTCAACTGTACCCCAAACTCTCATAGGGTATACTCATAGAGACCGTTTCTCAATGTGATCACCAACGCCGCTGACGGTTCGTCAAACGAACGTCCTGTCTGAAAGATAACAGCTTTTCCGTTCCAGGGGCTCGGTTGGATTTCGCGTACAATCTAACCCGGACATACTCCAACTATGTCCAAACCTTGGGTGAAGTATTCCAAAAGTTCCGTCTCATCAATAGGAATCCAACAAAGTCGACGACACGTCAACCGGACGTCCAGTGCTCAAGATATATCCATTTCCGCTCTGAGGTCCTGGTTGGTCTCGTATTCAAACCAACCTGACTATACCCAAAGTTCTCCAAAAACTTGAGTGTAATATAACGAAACGACCGACTCGATCCAAGGATCGCATCGCAACTGACGGTGCGTCGATCGGAGGTCCGTAGCCCATGTTATGGGTGTTTCAATGAAACTTCTTGAAAATAGGGGGTTCGAGCCCGGTCCGACCCGGCCCGAGACCCCCTGGGTCTGCCCAAACTGGGATGATCCGAACCGGGTCTGGGTCCGGGCCGATTGGGCATGGCCCGGCCCGGCCCGGCTGGTGTGGCCCGGCCCGGCCTGGGCGCGGCCCGGAGCAGCCTGGCGCGGGCACTGGCGCGGCGCCTGCGTGTCCAGTGGGTGCGGGGTTACAATCCCCCATGGTCGACGAAAACAGGCGCGCCTTAAAGCCACGCCGCTCCACCTCCGGAACGGCTCATCCGTTCAGGTTCGGCCCGCCGCCGCCTTCTGCAGACCACCAGACGCGCTCCGGTGGTCAGTTTTGCTCGCCCTCTTCGACAACGGTCCTCCCAGGACCCGACCTTCATTGTAGAGGCTTCAAAATGACTTTGCGGCCCAGTTTTTCATCACCCATCAATCCGCGCACAACGTTCAACCAGCGGAGTCCTCAAATCGCCTCCGCGGCCCCGACTCCGGCCGCAGTTTCGTTCGGCCTCAACGGCGCAGCGTGACGTTGCCACGCATCCTTGCCGTAATTCTCCATGTTTCCGTGTGGTGCCGTTGCACCACGCCGCCTTCATTCGAGCCACAACATAATCAACAACATGGGGGAGGAGGGTCGGCCGTGTTTGTGCGGTCCGACCTCCTCCCGTTTTAATGATAGAAAGCGACCAACAAATAGAAGTCGACGTACGACAAAGAAATAATTCACGAGCAAAAACAATTAAACTCAACATCAACCCACATGAACGAACGATCCGCGGATCAACCTGGAAATGGTTGGTCCGCGCTCGTCATTCTTTTCTCAAAAGAAAAATATAATACTAAATAAATTCCCCTACCTCGTGTCGTTCTTCGTTCGTTGACAAAGTCGCGGGATGGTAGCGTCGCTTCGTCAACGTTGGAAGGAAAGATATTGATGATGTTCTACGCGGGCAGCGTCTTCTCTGTTGACACGAAGGGAGAGGAAGAAAATCGGTGTTCCTCGTGGGCGTCACCTCACGCACTTTCCTCGGATGAAGAAAGAAGGTAAACTCGTCGTCGATCTTCGGTGGAGTCGGCGTTCGTTGACGAGAGAATTTCATTCTTCCTAATTATCCCAAAGTCTCCCAACCAATATTTTCCAAGGCAAATAAAACATTAGGCTCCCCAATATTATATAATAAAAAGTCATGCCTTTCAAATTAATTCAAATGAATCAATTAATTTAGGGAGCTTAACTCATTAAATTAAGGTGTTGGCACATTAATGAGAGGAGGTGGGAGGTGGAGGGTTTTCAAAAAAAAAGAGAGGAGAGAGAGAGGAAAAGGAAGGTTACTCAATTTGAGATGAGTTACAAAATTAAGGAGGAGGGTTTTAAGGAGTTTTGGGGAAAGTGAAAAGGTGGGGGATCGCGAGGGACCCACCTCACCTTTAATCCTAACATGGGTAGTTAGGGGCTTGTGGGTCCCACCCTAACTACCCCATGTTGGATATAACCACTAGGATAAAGAATTAATAAAAAATTGTTCCACAATTTTTTTATTCAATTCATTATTAATCCACAAATTTTTAACAACTCCTCCTGAGCAAACGCATCTTCGGTAATGGTCCTCTTAAGAAAATACCGGTGCTACGGTTTCATCGGTGCCCTCGGAATTCGATTCCGAGCACCGATTCAAAAGTTAGAAAAACCCGCTCGTTCGTTCACTGAACGTACCTGAACTAAACTTCAGAAATTGATTCCGGGAACACCGGGCCTCGGAATCAAGTGTCGTCAGAAACTGTGATCTTGTAAAATACCAAAAAAATATTAAGAAAAAATTTCCCTTGAATTTTACAGGTCTTTACAAAAGGGTTATATGAAAATTTAAAGTATTCTACATAGTCTGGAAAGGTATTTTTTATTTGAAAATTTTTAAGTTAAAACTATTTATTTCATTGTATCAAAATTCAATTTTTACCAATATTCATATTTCACAATTTTTTAAAACTAAGTATACTTGTACTATTTATTTTGTATATCTACATAATTTTTTAATAAAAATTTATGTTGGGACCCGGCCAAGCCAAGGGCATCCCTTGGGGATAATCCCTCAAGGCCGAGACCAAGCCCCTAGGGACCCAAGGTACCGACCATCGGATCCCGAGTGGTGTAGAGGTGTCAACCAGGTATGAGCTGAGCATAGCTCCATCTAGTCGCAAGAGGGCCCGATTATAAGGCCCATGGCACGCGTTGCGTAGGGTTGGGCCAAGGCCCACATGGGGCCCGTGTATAAGGCACTGGTGTGTGTGTTTGTGTTATTTCTCTGAAGGCAGTGCGTTTTGAGTTATAAAACACACTTCCCCTTCGGTTCATTATGATGTGGGACGCGTTCCGCGTGATCAGAACCATTCAATCGATTTCCACTTCAATCTCGTCCGTCCGACCCTTTAGCCACACAATCACCCCTGCGTATTTCCATGACCATCCGATATCTCCCGAGATCTAATCACAGACCTCGATTTCTCTTAAACCGATCAACCTAATTCCTGCGTTTCCTCCAACAGTCCGATATCTCCGATTTTAATCCGGGTCATCCATTCCTTTCTGTGTCGTCCTTTCCACGTCACCTTCTTCCTTACATCGGGGTCCCGCACTAGTAGGACTGCATACCAAGGATGCCTCAGCCTTCTCCTTTGCACTGCTCCTCTTGACCCTCACACACCCACCTCCTAGGGCTCTGTTCCCTCGTCTTCCTCATGCCGGCCTACACTTGGGTCGAGTCACCTTTTTGCACTGGAGCTCCTACAAAACCCCCTCCTGCCTCATGAAACCTCGGTGGCTCCTTCTCCTATTTCTCTCCCTCAAACCCTCAGTAACCCAACAAGCTTACCCTGGTCCGAGATTCCTCCTCAAAGTAAGGTAAGGTCGCTTTCATGCTTAGTTTTCTTTTTTTCACCCCTGGTATTTACAGTTTATGTATATATATACATGATACGAACCCCTCGGTTTGTATGTTCTTCGAGGGGATTTTCCATCAGGTTTTTAGTAGGGTACATATGTGAGGATATCATTTTTTTAAAACAATACAGTTTTACAGAAACTAAAACCTATATGTATGTATAACGTGTATATGTAGTTTATTATATAATTTTATATCGATTATTTTTTATCTTTGGATCAACCTATGTCTCTTTTAATGACAGGACATTCAGGTTCATTACATTTTGATTTTTTTCATTCGGTTTTATTTTACAAAACCTATACATATATGAATATTCGAAATACCCAATTTTGTATATGTATATAAAAGTATTTATAACCCAAACCCAAGCTATTTTAGGATTTCCAAAAATGATCCAGTATGTTAAATCAAGTATCATATATATTTATGAAGGTTGTTTTAACCTATTTTTACCATGAAAACCCCCTTTTTGTAACCTTGTATATACATATATATATACCTATATATTTATATATATGTAATCCATAACAAACCAAATTATGTTCTTTTTATGTGATGAATACCCACCTTTAAATAATAATAATCTTTGGTGTTTTCTAAGACAATATGTATTATATATACACTAATGGGCATGTTTTATTAAAGAGGTTTATTTTACAATACCCATGATGTATTTTAATGTTAAAGTGTGTATTTTTATCATGATTAAAATATATTAGAAGATTTAGGATTTATGGGATCATGTTATCATGTTGTGCCCAATTATTGACTCACTATACAATGATATTACCTTGGTAAATGTTACTAGTTAATCAAGTTATGGTTTAATTTATTTACAAGTTCAATGGCCTTTTTACCACCATAAGTGATTCCAAGTACTTTCTTAAAAATCATTTCATTTCCAAGAGATAGTAATTTTAAAGGATCATCATTTATTATATCATCATTTTAGGTGCATTAGTAATTATCTTATGTTCAAATAATGTTCACTAAACTATGTGTTCCTTTGATTAGTTATGGACATATATACAATATTATATGTATTATCATGTATTTGGAAAATGTGTAATGGTTCATTTTTATTTTATTTATTTTTGTACTTAATACAAGCTTATGATATATCACGATAATGAACTAAGAAATTAGATTACCCAAAGTGGTATGGGACACCTTGGGTAATATGAATATAAATGAGTTATTCAAGGTGGTATGAGACATCATGAATATCCAAACCATTTATGTAAAGCATGAACATTATGGCTCACATGACAATAAAGACAAATTAAGGGTGTGCCCTGATAGCATACCAATGCATTGGGTAAAGACTTAATATCTAGAGATGACCAGTTTAACGATACCTTGGGGATGTACCTTGTTAATTTTTAATGACACCTTGGGGATAGACCTTGGTGATATAGAAATGATTGTCTAAGTTAAATTTTGATTCCACATAATTCAAGTTATGTTACAAGATAATATGCATGTTCTCTCACGAACATTGCCTTCATGTTTTTATAAAGTTCTTATTTCACTAGTATAAGTTTGGAGCATGATTTATGTTAATCACTTAGTAAGATAGTAACCATCAAATGAAATTGAATTTGTTTCCATTATGTGCAACTTTGATTATGCATTACTCTTAACTATTTAATTTTATACTTAAGTATCACATGTCGTACTTGTTTATAAAGTCCATTATTACACCTTTAGGAAATGTCATAATTGTTTCATATGTTCCTTGAAAATATTAATTGAGCACTTTGATGTCCTATATTAAAGTTCTCCTTAAGAGAATATTCCATGGGTAAAACTTTTTTTTACAAATGTTTTCAAAGGCCACACTACTTTTTTTAAAACCCCTTACTGAGTATTTCAATGATCACCCTATGTTTTGATTTAAAATTTTCAGGTAACAGCATTTAAAAGATGAATCGTTTCAGGAGTTTCTGGTTCCCCAGAGCCCGAGCCACACTCATTCCTCTGTATGGGACATGATGTTTGTTTTTCAATGCAAGTTTTTATTTCAAGACACACATCGTGTTCAGAAGGCACCGACTCCTAGGTTTCTGGAGTCGGTTCCTCACAGTTGTTATCAGAGGTTCGGTTTGGATAACTCTAGAAAACAAGAACTCAAACAAAGAAAAAAATGATAACATATATATATATATACTTCATTATTACTAAAAAAATGAGTTTTCTTAATTTTCAGATGGAAAAATAAGGTACTAATCTTTTGTTTCTCCCCACTAAGGCCCTAGAGACCATTGTGTCTTTAGCTAGCTGTGAAGATTTTCTAAACTATGCCCATATCCGCATGACATGCAAACACCTTTACGACGTGTCCAACTCACCACAGGTGCTTCAGTTACACCGGGGGGTAGGAATGGATTATATTATTATGATGATGACCCAGTTTCCCTCCTATGTACGTCGGGGAAGGTACCATGAGGGACTTTTCTGGGTGTTCACAGCAGCTGAGGACTTTGGTTTTATGACCCTTGATGCTTTTCAAGAGGCTGCTACTGCCGGTGACCTCCGAGAAGCCTACCTTTGTCAAATATTGAACTTCAGCTTCTAGGGCGAGTTGTTGAACTTCAGAATTCTATAAGATGAATCCACCCGACTGTCTTGTAGACAACAAGTGTATTCAGACATCTCCCAACTTCATACCCCTCATGCTAGACTCATGAGACGTCACAGGTGCCCCATGAGTTTAACCATGAATGCTCAGCCTGTGTTTGGTTTAAGGAGATAGGGAGTTTTGCCTCTTTGTGTGGAGTTAGTTTAGTAAATCATTAGGGGAAACTCAAGCACTGACATGTAATAATAAACTTATGATTATAGATATATTGCCTTTCCCTTTCCGTCTTAGCTTTGTTTATACCTTTGAATGGTTTTCAAGTGATTAAACTCCAATCATAAAACTTTCAGATGGAATAATATACTCACATGCTATCTCTTCCTACCGAGATATTGGAGATCATTACGATCAAAACATGTGAATATGAGTATCGTCCCTCTGCAAACCTATGAGGAATGTGCAAACAGTTGTTTGAGGTGAAAAACGGTCCAGAGATTCTCTGCACCTGTCAAGTGAATGCTTCCATCTTCTACCGCATTGGCTCAGCACAATTGGTCGAGCATGAGCGAAGTGGGAAGTACTACAAAGGACTCTTCCTGTGTTTAACCCTAGGCCGGAACTACACGGCCAGAGTAAAATTCTAAGAGGTTGCCTTAGAAGGAAATGTTTGTGCAACCTATATGTACCAACTTCTCAATGTCCGCTTGTACGACAATGTCTATGATCTAGATATTCTCGAACAACACATAATTCAGCGAGTTCTAGATATGTTTGTTCATAGGGAAATTTCCAAACTCTATACTATTCAAACCTCCCTCTGGAAGCCAAAGTGTTCGGTGCACAAGTTCAACCCCTTCTGCCCCAAGTTTATCTGGTTCGGAGAACATGAGGAGCTGAGCATCAATGTGGGTCTTCTACTGAGCACACCTGATGAGTTCCAATGATAGGGGATATGGTAGAATCAACTAGAAGATTCCTCTTAGTAAGTTTGTATGAAAGTAATTTCGAGGACGCAATTCTTTTAAGAGGGGGATAATGTGAAACCCCAGGATTTATGAACTTGACTTAGTAGACAATGCTATGTTTTATAATGATGTTTCTTATTTTACATGTTTTTTTGTACCAATAATGGGATTAAAACTAAATAGATGAACAACAAGGAGAATAAAGAGAACTAGTATACATTAAAATTTTACATTCCTACAAAGACCCAAATTAAGCAAGAACGTCATGTGAAAGAATTAACATGGAAAAGGCAAGGCTACTAAGAATCACAACTTGTGTAATTGGATAGTATTCATCTTCTAAGTCCGTTAGTGTGAAAAACATAATAGCCAGAACTACAACACACGTACTCAGCACCAATGTAATGAGGAGAGCCATCTACCTAGGGTCAATTGTTTTAAAAATGTGAAACACCCTAACCCCCTTGTTTTTATAACGATCCTTTAAGAAATTATGACTGTTATATATATAATCATTGGGGTTTTTAAAATAACCTTTGGGTTTCCATTGATAAAGTTTATCTTTATATAAAAGTTTTGTTTTTGTAATGCTCTTATAAACTTATGATATTTTAAATATTTTAATATGTCTATATGTTTTTTTTTCAAAAAAATCATAGCTTTAAAATAAAAATAATATTCTTGAAAATAAATCTATTTGTTTTTTACAAAATCCTGATCGATACCTATATGGTTGGAAACTTAATATTTTAAAATGTTATGAAAGTTATGTTTAAAGGGTATCCGTAATAATTGAAAAATATATCTTATTGGATCTCTAAAACTATGTATTTTAAATTGGGGAAAACTATTGGTCTTTAAAAAAGGATTTTATAAATCAAATAGTAGAGTATATTATAAATTGGATTTTTGAATTTCTTTAGGGTTATTTATAAAGATTTTGTATGTTAATTATGAAATATATGAATATCTTTTAAGAAAGGGTTATATGAAAATGTAAAGTATTCTACATATCCTAGAAAGGGATTTTTTATTTGAAAATTTTAAGTTAAAACTATTTATTTAATTTTATAAAAATTCAATTTTTACCAATATTCATATTTCACACAATTTTGAAACTAAGTATACTTGTACTATTTCTTTTGTATATCTACATAATTTTTTAATAACAATTTATGTTGGGACCCGACCAAGCTGAGGGAATCCCTTGGGTACAAGCCCTCAAGGCCAAGACTGAGCCCCTAGGGACCCGAGGTAACGACCATCGGATCCTGAGTGGTGTAGAGGTGTAAAACAAGTATGAGCCATGCATAACTCCGTCCAGTTTCTAGCAGGCCCATGTATAAGGCCCGTGGAGCGCGTTGTGTAGGGTTGGGCCAAGGCCCACATGGGACTTTTATATAAGTCCCTGTTGTGTGTGTTTGTGTTATTGCTCTGAAGGCAGCACGTTCTGAGTTATAAACCACACTTCCCCTTCAGTTCATTTCGATGTGGGATGCTTTCCGCGCGATCAGAACCGTTCGATCGATTTCCACTTCAATCTCGTTCGTCCAACCCTTTAGCCCCGCCACCCTGTGGACAACCCCTCCCCCCCCCCCCTCGAACACCCTGTACCCCATGGACAGCTCCCCCCACCCCCGTGTGCAGACCCCACCCCCGTGGACATCCCGTCCACCCCTTTGGACACCCCATACCACCCTGGACAGCCCCACCACCCTCGTAGATAGCTCGCCCACCCCTCTAGATATCCCATACCCCCTGGACAGCCCACCCCCGTGGATAGCCCGCCCACCCCTGTGGATATCCCACTCACCTGCTAGACACCCCTACCCCCTCGAGAGCCCTGCCACCACTGTGGATAGCCCCCCACCCCCGAGGGCAGCCCACCTACCACCTAGACATCCCCTACCCCCCTTGACAGCCCTGCCACCACCATGGATAGCCCGCCCACCCCCCTGGACACCTCGTCCCGTGGACAGCCCCGCCCACCCCCCTGGACACCCCGTGCCCCCTGGACTGCCCCACCCACCCCCTGGACACCCTGTCCCCCTGGACAGGCCTACCCACCCCCCTGGACAGCCCTGCCCATCCCCCTGGATAGCCCTCCCACCCCCATGGACAACCCCTCCCCTAGTAGACAGTCCCCCACCCCCGTGGACAGCCCGCCCACTGGACACCCCCTACCCCCCATGGACACCCCCGACCCCCTGGATAGCCATGCCATCCCCGTGGACAGCCCGCCCACCCCTTGGACATCCCCTCCCCCCGTGGACAGCCCCCACCCCCGTGGACAGCCTGCCCACCCCCTAACACCTCGTACCCCCTGGACAACCCCGCCCTCCCCCTGGACATCCCGTGCCACTTGGACAGCCCCCCCCCCCACCCCATGGACACCCCCACCCCCTTGGACACCCTGTACCCCCTCGACACCCCGCCACCCTCGTGGACAGCCCGCCCACCCCTCAGACACCCCATCCCCCTGGACAGCCCCCTACCCACGTGGACAACCCCCACCCCCATGGACAACCCACCCACCTCTTTGGAAACCTCGTACCCTCCTCGACAGCCCTTCCACCCCTCGTAGATATCCCACCCATCCCCCTGGACACCTCATTCTGCACCGGATAGCCCCCCCACCCTCGTGGACTGCCCGCCCACCCTTGTGGATAGCCCACCCACCCCCTGGACACCCCTGCCCCCGTCGACAGCCCCTCCACCCCTGTGGATAGCCCGCCAACCCCATTGAAACCCCCTCCCACCGTGGACAGCCCCCAACCCCATGGATAGCCCACCCACCCCTAGGTCACCCCTACTCCCCATGGACATCCCACCCACCCCCTGAACACCCTTACCCCCTGGACAACCCTACCACCCCCATGGACAACCCGCCCACCACATGGACACCCCGTACCCCCTGAACAACCCCTCCCACCCCTGGACACCCACTACCCCCATATATAGTCCCACAACCCCCGTGGATAGCCCCCACCCCACCCCCTGGATAGCCCCCACCCCCTAGAGAGCCCCACCCCTTGGACAGCTCCCACCCCTGTGGATTATAGGGTTTCTAACAACTCGAAGATCCCATTAATCATAGATACCCACTTGGTTTCCTCCTAGGATCCTTGATCACCAATAAAAAATAGTGGATGGTTTTTTAGAAACTCCCATGCATAATAAATGATCCAAGAATAACATGGTTATTCCACTTCCATAAGAGTTTGATTACAGACCAAGACACAAAAATGACTACCTATGATATCCCATTATGGACTTTTGATTCATTTATAGTGGTAACAATCTAAAGAATTATAAAAAACAAAACCTTTAGTAAAATAATCTGATGTTCTAAAACAAGGGCCACAAAATCAAAAATCCCATAAAGATACATCATTAATAATTCTTCCTAAAACCATTTCAGAATCACATAATAGATACTTCTTTCTATTTAAAACTCCCCAATGGATTATAAAAATCACTTTTAAGGTTCCATTTCAAAAATAATATAGTCTATTTGTCCCACAATAAAAATGTAGTCCTTTTCCTAATAACCAAATCCCCCTTCCCACCATACACACCAAATGCATTCATTTTTTCCTAAAGAAACAAATACTATTGAAATAAACATTATTCCAAAACCGTTTAAAAATACCAATGATCTTAAAATCCATGAAGTTCATTCCATTAAAACCATTAAAGCCCCCAACCCTCCTAGACACCACCCCACCACCTGGACTCCCCCACCCCCTGGACACCCCCACCCCAATGGACAACCCCCCAACCCCCCTGGACAGCCCCCACCCCCCTTGGACAGCCCCTCCATCCCCTGGACCCCAACCCCCTGGACACCCCCACCCCCATGGAATACCACCCTACCCAACCCCCTGGACGGCCCCCACCCCTCCTAGATAGAACCCCACCACCTGGACCCCCTTGGACACCCCACCCCCATGGATAGCCACCCCCACCCCTAGAGAGCACCCCACCCCCCTTGGACAACCCCAACCCCCCGGATCGCCCCCACCCCGTGGACACCACTCCACCCCTTGGACACCCCCACCCCCTGGACACCCCCACCCCCAACCCCCCTTGACACCCCACCCCATGGAAAACCCCCCAATCCCCTGGACAACCCCAACCCCTTAGACACCACACCACCCCCTGTACACCACCCCACCCCCTAGACACCCCCATAGATACCCCCCCCTCCACCACCCTGGAAAACCCCCACCACCTGGACACCCCAACCCCCTGGATGACCCCCACCCCTCCTAGACATCACCCACCACCTGTACACCCCCCAACCCCCTTGGAGACCCCCACCACCATGGACACCCCCACCCCCTGGACACCCCTCCCCCTGGAAAGCCCCCCCAAACCCCTGGACACCACCCCAACCCTGGACACCCCCATGAACAACCCCCCTTGGATAGCCACCAAAAACCCCTAAACAGCCCCCCAACCCCATGAATTCTGAATTGAATTCTTTATGTATTTAATTAACTTATGAATTATGTGTTTATAGTGTATGAGTATACTTGTTGTATGTGTATACTTACTTTAATTACCTTATGAATTATGTGTTAATTCTATTAATGGTGTATATAACTTTGACTATTATGGGCTCTCGGATAAGTGTGTGTCCTCTCAACATTATGAGATGTATTCCCCAAATAAATTAAAATGGGTTAGTTGGAAGCGTGTTTGTAATGTGAGGATTCAAATGAGGAAAACTATGTTGTGGTACATGTCATGTATGGAAGTGTCTAATGTTTTTTATGTGCTATTACATGTGTTTTTTGTTTTATTTTATGTTTTGTTTGTAGGTGTGTTTTCAGGTGTATGCAATGGAGGGGATGGGTGGCTTCTATGCTGGCTACTGTGCTGTTTTCTGGAAATACACTATACCAATGTTTTTAAACCGTTGGTAAAGTGTATTTGGAGAATAGTTTTACCAAAGGTTTGAATAAAATTTTGGTAATACACTATACCAATGGTTCAAAATAGTTGGTATAGTGTATTTCCAGAATATTTCTACCAATGCTTTTAAGGAACCGTTGGTAATACTATATACCAACGATTTCTAAACCGTTAGTAAACTACATTTAATCTATATATCCCAATGATTTATCAACCGTTGGTATAAATATATACTAGTTATTTCAATAAAACCATTAGAATACTAAAGGTTACATTTCCATATACCAACGGTTAGAGAAAAACCATTGGAATAGGCCATTCACAACGACTTACTAGCCAACGGTTTTCAAAACTGTTGGTATATAGTATACCAATGGTTTTGATGCATATAACAATGATTTGAAACCATTGGTATATATTGTATTTATAGTAGTGTAACTCATTCAATACAATATCTAATATTGTATTTATAATAAATCAACCTCAATCAAGAATAATATCCAAAAAGGATGTTGACATAGTTGAAATTAATCAGTAAAACCCTTTAAGAGAAATATCTTTTTTTTGAAATCATTTAAATGTCACACAATTTATAAAGGAAGAAATTTAAAATGTATTTTTGAATAAAAGTGTCCCATACCAATTTGAAATGTTTGAAAGAAATTAACACTTTAAAACATTCCTGTCCATATAAATTAATTCTTAAAACTTTTTTAAAAACATGGACATTAATGAGGGTGATTTAGAAGAATAAATATTTAAAACATTTAAAATAATGTTTTAGTTAAAATGTAACTTAAAATAATCATTTTGAAAATTATTTTATGTAACATGGACATGGATAATAAATATTCCCCAGAAAATACTTACACATAAACAATCTCGGATAATAATGAGATTGAGGAATCAACCATTTCCATTCACTTTCCTTTGGTCGAGGGTACGTTTAACCTCAT
This sequence comes from Viscum album, assembly GCA_963277665.1. Taxonomy (NCBI): domain Eukaryota; kingdom Viridiplantae; phylum Streptophyta; class Magnoliopsida; order Santalales; family Viscaceae; genus Viscum; species Viscum album. The sequence continues at coordinate 1,905,598,688 of OY728136.1, forward strand.
GTATAATGAAGATAGTATGTTATTAAATTATACCAGAACCATATTAATATTTATTATATCATACATGATTAATTTATGACTTTATAATACCTATTTAATAATGATTTCCATGTTAAATCAACATTTCAGGTAATAATCACTTTCTTTATCGTACGTGTTTTAACTTTTTATTCTTGATCATATCATTTAGAACATGATTTAATAATTCATGAATATAAAACATGATTTACATATAATATATATTTAGAATATAAATTTTTATAATAGATAGATATATAAAATGGAAAACACCGTTTATGGAGACAGTAGGTCGTACGTATGCATAAACGCTGCTTTCATTTTCATACCGTAGTGAACGAAAGTAAGTGAATATGATATATGTAAGTACATACATACATATATATATATATATCTATCTATTATAATTATTATTTTATATATTACATACTTATTAATAATATATATTTTTATAATCATCGTTGAATTGTGAACCTGGAAATGAATCTCATCACGTCGTGGAGACGGTAAACCATACGTACACACAAGCGACGATATCATTTCCTTAATTATTAAAAGGTGTGAAATTGGATGGTATATTAATTTTAAAGATAAATTATCATGTTATTTTAATTATTTATATACTATTTATTCATCATTATATCCATCCAAATAACATAGTGTTGAATAATAATTACAGCACGACGTGGAGACGGTAAGCCGTACATACGCATGCATTGTGACATTTTCATTCATAGGATGGATAGAATAATGATTATGGTTGTACCACGTTTATAGTAACATAATATTATGTTGATGTTACTGGAGTTATTATTTTGGTATGGAAATAACAAAGAAGAGAAAGTGGAAGAAGAAATGAACTTTGAAAGATGTGATAAAATAATTACCTCTTCTTTGGGTGTTTCCTTTTGATTTGAAAAAAAGAGCTCCTTAGGTTGGATTTTTGCTCAAATGAAGGCCTATAAGTTGAATTGAGAGAATTTGGGAGGAGATTTGGGCATGGTTTGGCCGAGCCAAATGGATTTGGTGGTGTAAATTTTTGAGAAGGGGAAGTGCCCTTTTATAAGAGGGGTGAGGGGAACCTTAGAAAAAACTTGAAATATTATTTTATTATACAATCATATTCAGATTATAATGGCTTAAAATATATATTTTTTGAGACTTAGGTGTCTATGGGATGAAATAAATTCAACCAATATGTTTTAGACAATTATTGGTTACCATATTAACCTTATATTTTAGATCAAACTCTTAGTTAAATAGTTTAACATTTTCCATGTCGTCTTGTATTTTTATATTATATGGTTAATAAACTTACTATAAAATGACCAGAGAACCCAAAGGGGTTCATTAGTGAGATAACTATCGTTATATAAGTTTTTTCAAATAATTGATTTTTAGCATTATTATATAATTTAATAAAATAGTATTTGTTTTAAACACTCATTTATGTCAATTTTGACACTATTTATTATTTGTTTTTTTAAAAGTCATCACAACTTGATTACTTCAAAAATAATACATTGAATCAACCCTAAAATGTCATATTACCCTATAAAATTCATGGACGTCATAAAAAAATTTAAATTATATTTATTGTAATACTTATAATACCATTTATTTGATTCTTTCATTAATAAGGTAATTATTGCATCATCATTGTGTCATAAATAAATTTAATTATTTAATGTCTAAAAATTATAAATAAAATACCATGATGTAGGAAATATATTTAGCTTTCTAATGAATATTTATAGTCGAATTTATCTTATGTATAATCCTATATTAGAAATGTTTTAGTTATTAAAATTTGAATTTTACACTTTTAACTCTTCTTTAAATAAAATAATAATAAATGTCCAAATCTAATCCATATTTGTAAAAAATTATCATATTTTATTACTAAGTTTTTTTATGGTAGAAATAAACTTATCCAATATAATTAGGACATGTTTTAGGGTAATTATAATATCATTTTTACCTTTAATTACCCTATTTACTTTAAACTGTGGTAAATAAAAGACAAAAGTTACTATTCACCTAAAATTATTTTCATCTTATTGAACCACATTTTACTTATTGATGTCAACCGTATATCTCAGATTTTTGAAACTCAGTTCACAGAAGTAGTAAAATTACCTTATATGTAAATTTGAAAATGTGCATAGAATGTGGGTAAAAGACGTTAAAACGTCCAATAAAATTTTATACATCTAATTTTTTTATAAAATGAATTCAATGAATTAAATTGAACTTATTTAGGTATTATATATCTATTTTTAATTAAAAAAATTAAATTAAAATAAATAATTATTTAAATAAAAATTCAGTTTTAAACAATAACGTAGTGTTTTTTACTATTCATAAAAAATTAAAAGTTTTCAGAAAAAATACCAAAAATTCACCCTAATATAATTTTGTTATTACTAATTTAAAAATGAAGTGTATTTTATAAAATTAAAAATATACAAGTTTCATTAATTAATTTAAAATTAATTCCCGTTGTCAAAACCAAAAAGCAGGGTTTTAAAAAGTAAAAACTATCAAAAGATTGACACGTTTTTAAATAAAATTTAAATGTGAAATTACTTATAATGACTTAAATTTTATTAAATGATAAAAATGTAACTTAATTATACTTATAAACCATTAAAATTTATAATTTAACACTATAAATTATTTCAATTAAAAAACTTATTTTTAATTAAAATTTATTAATTTTCTCTATTCATCAAAATATTAAAGTTATCTGAAAAGTACCAAGAATTTATCATAACAAATTTTTTATATCCGTATTTTAAAGAAGAAGTTTATTTTGTCAAATTTAATATATAAAGTGTTAAATATTTTATTTAAAAACGGGTTGCCATTAAAAGGCCGTAAAATTGCATTTTCTGAAAAATACTTCCTTTATCCGAAAAATTGAATTTGTTCTTATATTATTTATAAGAAACGCATAATATGGATGTTAAAATTATATGTAGTATATAAAATTCAAAATTCAGTTAATACTATTCATAATCATTTTTTGAACGATAAGTTTGGTAAGTCGTGGTGCGCTCGAACTCGGTGTTGCGTGTAACACATGTTATTGAATTACTTTTAAGAGATAACATACTATGAATTCTTGGGGTGTTACCAGAAAATATAATTATATTTAGGATACTTATTTTATTATTTAATCATATAATTAAAATAATTAATGTTTTTCGATAAATAATGAAAACAAAATTGATCGTTGAATAATGTTACCAGTTTTTTAGGTAACTTGTTTTGGTTTACACCAACAGACATCCTTAGATTATTTTATGCCCAAATTGAGGCTTCTAGGATGATTATAGTTATGTTTTGAGATTATTTTTTTTGTGTTTGGACAATCCAAAAGGTCTTGAGAGGTGTCAAGATAGGGGGAGGGTCAATGTCTTTTTATAGTGGAGAGGGGCTGGCATTATTATAAATACCAAAAGGTAAACATTAATGGGAGGTTTCTCTTACTTCATGTTTAAAAAAAGGAAAAATAATGGATCAAAGTGGAATTATGGTCGAGACACACTCACACCACAAAAAATGAAAATAATTTCTATCATTTTGTTCATCATCCTTATGTTTCCTTTATTTAGATTTTTTATATAGGTAACTAGTTTTCTAAACTATGTAATTAATAAATTGAGAATAAATTAAAGTGAGAATTATTATAATTCTTAGACTCAATAATTATAAAATATTACATATAGTTTGCAAAATAAATATCTCTCTGTGGGATATTAATTTTAATTGAAACTCGTGTAACGTGAAAAAACACTACTTTAACCTTAACTATGCTAACAATGTTTTTACTATTTATTAGTCAATATTTTAATTATAAAAGATCAATTATACCATATTTTATATTTATTAACTCTTAAAAATCACTTGAAAAAATACAATTATTTATTATTTTTTAATCATTTAATAAAATATCATTTATTTTATTTAATTATTAACTAAATAATACATGCATTGATATTTCTTAATAATTTATTGTAATTAAATAATCTATAAAGATTAAATATAAATTATTATGATAAAAATAACTCATTTATATTCCAAAATTATATTTATAACTGAACCCATGTAACTTCTTCCATACTCCAAATCTTTATAAGTGTTAAAGGCAAGTAATGTGCCTTTTTTTACTTTTCCCCCACTTAACATATTTTATTGGTCACTTTCATGTTATAGTATCTCAATAACTCAAAAAAATCAATCATAAGGTGTTTATGGTCTAAATATGTCCATAAAATGGTTTTTGGACAAGTGTTGGGTCATTTATAAACCTTATATTGCTAGTTTATTCATTAAGTAATATTGTTTTTACCTTAATCCCTATAATTAATTTTAATTACTTTCAATAATATTTTTGGTCAAAAAACTAATTCAATATTATTAGAAAAAAATCATAATTATTCAAAATATTTATATCCATTTTTTAAAATTCAATTAACATAAGTTTCTAAAATTAATTTAAAATTAATCTCACGGACGATGTGAGACACCGGTTTTGGAAAGAGAATTGTTCAATAGTTTGAAATGTTTTTATGACCAATTTCAAAATTTAAATTGAATATATTGACCTAAATATTATTTATTGATGTATAATTGAATAAATTATAATTTAAAACTAATTTGAAATATAATTTAACTATATAAATAAATTAGAAGAAAAAATAATTTTCAATTATAATGAACTATTTTTCACTATTCATTAAAAATGAAACTTCTCGGAAAAATATCAAACATTCATCCGATTTATATTTTAATGTTATTATTTAAAATATTAATTTTTTTTAAATAAAATTTATAAAAGTTACAAGACATTAAATTTAAAAGAGGTGCGCCATTTGAAGGCGGTAAAACTGCCATTTAAAAATATAAAAATTTTATGCTTAAAATTAGATTTACTCTTATCTTAAAACTATAAAACTTTGTGGAGTAATTTTTAATAAAATATTAAATATATAAAATTTAAATTTACTTAATATCTTTCACTAACAGTTATAAATTTAATATATTAAGATAAAACACCATTCTTCTCAGAAAAAAAAAGTTTTTATAAAAACACATCCTTTATATTCAATTGGTCTTTATTTTCATTTATAATTAATTAGAAACCAATGAATTCATTTTATAAACAAGTTTAAACTATGATTTAATAATTTAGTTAATCATATTCATTTCCATCATTCCAATGCTATGTGATAATTATTATGTTAAATAAATAATATTAATAGTATATTGTTGTTCTGTAAGACTCGACCATTCGTGTAATATAAGTCATCGAAAGGACTCGATGTTTCATGGAATGAATGATAATTTTTTTCACTCGTGTTTAAATAAAAACTATTTATTTTGTGTAACACAATATATAAAATAATTTAAATTTATCTGAATGAATATATTTCAATAAATTCGGGTTGTTACATAACTAGGGTGACTTCAGAACTTGTTGGTGTCTAGATAGCTTATGAAGTAGAATAAAATTATAATAACCTAGAATAATATTCCATATAATATTATATAACTATAAGGCATTCAAAAAAATGAAAATTTGACCAGTTAGTTTAAAAAAATTAATTGAAGAAATATTCTATTTTCAATTTTCATAAAAAAACAAATTTATCCTTAAAAATAATTTATTTGTCTTTTTAGAATTTAACAAAAATTCAGGAATCAAATTACTAATAAATAGTTATCATAATATTTTCAAAACCTTAAATATAAAAAAATAGATTTAATAATAGATTTAGAAGTACCAACTTCACCAAAACCATTAACTCTTCCTTTTGAGTTGTCTCTAAAATTCACATTACCTCCATCACGTCTATTATAAGATAAAAAAATTTATAGATATCGTATCCTATTCATAGATAATAGATTTTTTAGGTAGCATGTACCCTTCTTAAAAATTCAAAGGTATATATAATATAAAATTAGTTAGAGGATAGTTTTTGTTTCTATGCTACTTTGGGTTTAATAGGGTTAGAAAATGATTTTTGTTGAACCAAAATAGATTTTATACATATATTCATATATATTATTAAAGTTAATGATTTATAAATTAAATATCTAGTGTTATTAATATATTATGGAAAACTTAATGAACATTCACTTGCATAATTACCTTTCATTATACATCTAAAACATCTAGTAGTTGATAATCTTTATTTAGAACATTTAACAAATATTTTTTTTTAGATTTTGGGTAATGGTTGATCATATATAGGTCCAAAATTATTTCTATTTATTTTATTAATATTAATAATTATATCATAACTTTATTTTCCTTTGAAAAAGGTGAATATATTTTTATTGAAACTTTCAATTTAATTTTTGGTATTTTCATTCTCTTATAGAATAGTTTTAAATTTTTGTTCCTTTTATTTATTATTTTTTGAAAAATAATCATTCAATTTATCATAATACTTTTTAAAAATATTTAAATATAAATATAATCTATCATTATCACAACAAGAAGTATTATTTATCTTTTAATTTACATTAAGATTAATATTTTTTCCTCAAAAATTTTCTTATTCATATCTTTAAATTTTTATACAACTTATAATTTTGGATAATATCATTTTTTAATATTTCAATATTTTCATATAACTAATCAATTTTTTTAAATAGATTCATTATAGTTATAATTAGAATCACTATCCATATTTAATCATTTCATGGGACATAATTTGGTGGATTTGTTTAATTCTAGATTCATCACTAGAATCTAAAACCTTTGTGAAACTCTGACCAGTTGTTAAATATATTATCTCTTTCTTATTCTACTATTTTTTCTTTCTTTCATTTTTTTAATATTAGTAATTTAGGCCTGATAAGATATTTTCTTCTACATTCACAACATATTACATCTATAGAATCATTAGAAACATTATCACATTTTCCTTCTTCCATTATAATCATCTCTAGAATAATCCTTTCTAGTTATTTTATAATATCGTCTATATTTTCTGTAAATTCCTTTCACTACTTGCGAAACGTCATCCCTATCACTTACTAGTAACTCAGGAAAAAAGAGTAATAAGTAATATTCATTTTTTATTAACAATCAAAACCATTTATTTTTATAATATCTTCATCCATAATATTTTTAAGTTCCAATTGATATTAAAATATTGAATCAATGGGTTCATCAATATTGTATTATTTGAAGTTATTAAATTTATCAATAAAAACCTTTTTAGTACTAAATTTATTTGATAAAGATATAATCAATCTTTAAAAAATGACATAATTGTCCAAGGATTCTCCAAAATCACTAATACCATTTACAGTGGCTTTAAATTGACAAAACATCTAATTTATAGTTTCTTTTTCTCCCATTTAAAAATATAAATATTTAGCTCTTATCATTACATGTTTTATTATATTTATATTATCTATGAAATATTATTTGACTTTCAAAATTCTCTTATAGCACCAAAAATTTATAAAATAAAATCATTGTATTAGATAGTGTATGTGACACATTACACTAGGTTTAAACAACCCACAAAATATATTTCATAAAATTTAACCTCTTCAATAGCTTGAGAAATATGAAACCCCGTGTCTAAATAAAGATTAATATAGTATACCATTATAACCTAGCCATTAAATTTAAAGGTATGAATATTAATAAATAAATTATTAAAATTATGGTTATATATTGATTATAAATAAAATAATAATCTTGTAAAAAAAGGAATTGTTTTATGAAAACGTTATTTTTCTAAATGACAGTTCAATTACTATTTGCACACATAAATTAAAATTAATTTTACAACTTTTTGGAAACATTATTTTAAAAAATGAATTTAATTTTTTAAATAATAATATATATATTATCTTACAGTGAAGTTTTTTTTCTTCTGCTTTTTTCATTTTTTTAATGAATAGTAAAAAATACTGAATTTTAATTGAAAACTACCTTTTCATTTAAAATATATATAAAGTTAAATTTTATTTTATTTTTTTAAAGTAAAATTATTTCAATTATATATCAATTAATCCAATTAAAGTCATTATAATCATTTTCATATTGAATTTTGATATAAAAACCTTGTTACCTTTTTAAACTTTTCTCTTTGAAAACCAGCTTTCTCATCACGTATGCAAGATTAATTTTAAATTAGTTTTCTCAAAGTTTTTTAAATGGAATTTTGAAAAATTGATTCCATATTTGGAATAATAATAATTTATATTATTAAATAGGTTAAATTAATTCTTTACGATAATGAATAGTAAAAACTATAAAATTTATTTATGATGGTTAGGGTAAAAATGGATTTATCATAGACTAAATGAATAAGAAAAGGATTAAAATGACCTAAAAACTTATCTAAAATATATTTTATATCCATATTTAGAAATTAAAATCTCTAATTCTAAAAAATGATTTATTTTCTACCCTTTTAATGTTAAAAACTTGCATAGACCTTTTTTTTCAAAAATTACAAGTGTGTCACTCCCCTCACTTATAAGAGACCACTCTCTCTACTCTCATATTCACACCTTAAAAACCTTTTGGATTGTCCAAGAACAACCCAAATATCTTCACAAATTCCATACCATCATTATAGAATCCTTTTTTCATCATAAATTCATTCTAGGAATACTTTAGGTATAAGCCTAAAGAGGTGGTCTGAGAAGAGGTAAAATGTCTAACTATGAATTTTTATTTTATTTCTTCCCCAACCTCCTTAAATTATTATTAAATCATACTTATATAATAGAATCAGTATATTACATATAATTTTTTATAGTTATAAAAATTTAATTACCTACAACTATCCCTACTTCCATCAAATGGGATATGAAATCATCATTCATGCGTTTGGAGGACTATCACCTTGCGAACCGAGGTCATTCATTTTTTCCATTACCACCTATCATAGTTTGGTATGAAGATGGTATATATATATATATATATGTGATATTTATAAAATAATTATACCTCTTGAGTCATTATATCATATATACCTATTTACTTTTCATTTCGTAGGGTATGTGATAACGTCACTCGTGTGTACGACAGACTACCACCTCACAAAGCAATACGATTCATTTTTCATTAACTCTTTAAATTGAAGGTAATGAAGATATATTTAACTAATATATGTGATAAAAAAAATAATTATCATATTATTGAAAAAATTATCATTATAAAAAGTTAATTTATCATTTTATTTCTTACCTTTTCACTCACTAAAAGATGATAACTTCGTTCATGTATGTGTGGACTATTACCTTCACTGAGCGATGTGACTCTCTTTTCATCACCACACCACATGGATGATATATATAAATAAATTTGAAGAAATAATATATTATTTATGATATTATTTTCATTCATGGAAAATAAAATATTACTTTTCACCTTTCCATAATGATTTTTGAGAAATTGACACTTTACACATGCATATATATGGCATACCGTCTCCATGATCGTAACCAGTTTCATTTATCCAAAATTTCATTCATAATTAGTCTTAAAAGTGTAATTAATTTATAAATTTTATTTTTATTTAATAATTTTTATTCTTTATATTCCGTAACTACTTAATATACACAAGATCTTGAACTTTTATGATAATGAACGAATGAGAAAACAAAGCAATTAACAAATGAAAAAATGAAAATAATTAAATATTATTAAAGGACATGTGATAAAATGTTATAAAATAATATTATATGATATTATAAATATTAATATAGTTCATTTGGAATTTAATAACATGTTTAAAACAACTATAAATGAGGTTAAATCACATTCAACCAAAAGGAAGTGTGCGGTAAGGGGTTTCTTAACTCAATTTCCATTAATTCGGTTAAAATTTTACTTCATTGATTATGGAATTATAAGATTATGGGTGTAATGAACAGTGAGTATTCTGTGTTTTATTTCAATTAGTTTTATGTGGATTTATATTTGATACACATAATAAATTCAATTATTAATTCCTACTTCAATGAGGATTAATTTGTATACCAAAGGAGGTTACGAAAATAAGAGGTATAATTATTATTAATTTTTGTCCGGTTTATTTGTTCTTAAGACTCCACAAATACATTAGTAACCATAATAAAAAAATTAAATTATTTTATTAAACATATATAAATGTTTTTATGTCGATGGTATATATCCATTTTGCATCCCATTTTTATCCAATAGAAAACAAAAACATCCCTCATGTGTACGTTTGAGCTACTATCTCTACGTAGTAGTGTAATTAATTACATTCATCAACGCTTTACTTGGATGGTTATAAATAAAGAATTAATGAATATATATGGTATTATTATTATTTTTTGAATATAATATTTCACCTACCTTCTTACCCTTCAATCCATCGGAAAATGATAAAGTTTCTCGTGAGTACGTGTGGGATACCACCTTCTCTAAGTGACGTGATTATATTTTCTATTACCACCATGAGTCTATGATTATAAAATTATATTTTTTAAATAAAAATTATATATGGTTATGCACCTAATTTATTTTAATTGTATTATATATTTCCCCTTTGACATGTAACATAATTATTTATTAATAACTACTGGTATTTTGAGTTTCAATTTGAATTATTAAACCCAATGGTATTTGACTTAAAAGTTATCAAGTGGTAAATAATTTCATAACTTGATATATTTTCGTTGGGAAATATTACTTATTCGTTATCTTGGATATTCTTAGATTATGTGTGAATTGATTTTTTATTATTTATGTTGTATTTACACGTTTTTATGTTTTTATATTTTATATACATAATTTTTTCATTTATTCATCTTAACTTTAACATTATGATCACTATGAGGGTTTATTTTACAGTCTCATTCTAATCGAGATTGTTTATTCTGGAATTTTAGTTGAAAAAATTATTTAAAACTTTTCTAATAAACCCATTTAATTTTATTCTCATCTAGTTATTAATTATATTTTAAAGTTATATTACCATTTATATACTATTTATTACCTCAAATTATTGAGAAAATGTTTTTAATAAAATCGAACTTAATTTATCTCTTCAGTTGGAAATCTATTTTCCTTATAATTGTTTTTCTAAAAATGATTTAAAAAATGTTTTTATCCTTTCTAAATGATTTATTAATGATGATTTTAACCATTATTACTTTTTAAAATTGTTTTTAAATTCATATTTATGAATTTTTCAAAACAAGACCCATTTGGTTTTTACTGAAAATGTGAAATGAATATTTGTTTTATCATACTCAGTATGTATGAGATTTCCTTCTGTTATGCCCACTCAATTATTTAAAGATTATTTTAATGTTTCAAAGGTTATTTCATAAGAAAATTATTTTCAAAATTTTATGTGAACATATATTTTTAAAATGTTATTTTTAAAATGAAAGGTATTGTAACGACCCATGGTTATTTGTAAAAGATATTTGTTTCTCAATAAAATGTGTGTTATATTATATTATACACAAAAAAACATATCTATTTCATTATGAGGTTCAATTTACATAGTATAAAGGGAAAGGTGACCATTGTAAAATTTGATCACTGAGAACTATAACCTTTTTTAATAATTTTAGCTTGATAATTAGTGTTTATACATGTTAATGAAATAGTATTATTGATTCAAAAAAGGAGAATCAATGTCATCAACCAGTAGGATCATGTCGTCTAAAGCCCATTTTTTAGATCATATGAGGGAGGTGACATCACTAGGGTTCTCCCTTGGCCAAGACCAATGCAAGATTCAAAAATTAAATATTTAATGAAATATCTGAATGGAGATTTCAAGTAAGTGGAAATTACCACTCATTTGATGTTAGCGAAGTCGCCATATGAATCTATCATCATCAGACACCTTACTATTAGCTCAAAATTGCATGTTATAATGGGTTAGAGTTCCCAACCTTAGATAATTAATGGGTAATTAATATGTATAAATAAAATTATTGTTCCATTAATTCCATTTTTAATAATGGTTTTGCGCAAAAAATATAGGTTTAACTGAGATGAAATTTAATTAATTGTTTTTTCATACACTAACCATACTTTCTAGAAAAGATATATATTTTTATAATAAACTAAGGTATTTTGAATAATATTTAATTTTAATTAAATCATATTTTAAAAACACTCTTACTTATACATAAATTACTAAATAATTTTATTAAGTCATAGGAAATTTTTAATTGTCAAAAATTTGACGTTGCATTACAACCTGCTTTTTTTAAATAAATAATGTGTTTTATATTTAAAGGTTAAAATTTTCATATTTATAGATATTTTCAAATTAAATAAAAGTAATTTTTCAAATTATAACATCAAAATTATTTTCGGGTGAATTTATGTGAGTTTTCTAAAATACTTTATATTTTCATGAATATTAAAAAAAATTCTTGGTTTTTGACATGTTTAATGAATTCATATTTTTTTCATAATGATGTAATAATTAATTAAACACATTAAAATACATAAAATATTTTATTTTATTAATATTGATAATTTTAATTGAGTTTAAATAATTTCCAAACCTATAAATAACTTTCCAAAGTCTAAAATAAAAACTATGTTTTTTAAAAACATTACCTTGTGGAAAATTTAATTTTCCATGTGGATATAAGTAATATAAAATTATTATTGGATCTTGTGGGATAAAATATAACCCAAATTTATAAAACCATTATAAATACCCATGGGTAATCCAATGGTTTTTCATTTTAAACAACCTAGATTTCCAAAGCATATATTTGGAAATTATTAAACAAATCATCAACTTTTACTATAAATAACCACCATTTTATCCATTTCATTTCAATCCCAATCCATCCTACATAATGTTATGTAATTTTTACCTCTCATGGATCCCCTAAGGTTTCTAAATCCCCGAAGGTTCCATTCATTAATATTTTGGAGCAACTCCTCAAGGTTTGAAAATTATCCTCCTTTTCCCTTCAATTTAAGAATTTTTTAATATGTATTCTAATTGATATGGTTACTATATTTTATTACTCTTTCTATAATACACTTAAATAAAAATTATTTTTTATAAATAGGGTAAAATTGTTCCCTCTCATATTACCCTTTTCAAACACTATGTTTTATACCCGTTATGCTGTAGAATTTACTCCTCAAAATTTCTCTATATACTTAAGAAATTCTATTTTGTTTTCATTTTTTGAATACCCAAACCTCTTTATTTTAAAATGGTATTCACCTAGATTTAAATATTATTTATTTTATTTAGGGATTAACATACATGAAACCTGTATTCCCTTTTGTGGGTTAAAAATGACATTACGATCATGTTTTAAGCACTTTTGAAACGCCATGATTCTGATAAGAAACCTATTATTTATTCTCCAAGGGTTATTTATGAAATTTGTGATTATTATATATGTGGATCACAATAATTAATACATATGAAGGTTTCACCTTGATAGCGCTGTAATTTATTGGGTAATGAATTTAATCTATAGATATGACATGTTTTATGATACCTTGGAGAATAACCTTGGTAATTTTCATTTATGATACCTTGGTGAGAAAACTTGGTGATATGATTATGAAAGTCTCATTTAATTTTTTTGGATAAATTTATGTGTTATAGTTCATGTTCTTTTTATTAAAATATTACACATTTTCTATTTCTCATGCTATAATTATATTCCTCATGTTTTATTAATATTCCTCATGATCAAATGTAAACCATTTCCCTTACTTTCCAATATCAGGACTCATGCTCACCCCTTTACTTTGATGTATGTCCCTAAGATATGATATGTAGTAAATGTAATTCAGATGAACCCAAAAATAATCCATTTAGTTGTATTAGAATAATTTTTTCCTTTTTCTATGTATTATGTACCTTTTTATTGGAAACTATTGTTTAAAAAATCTTTTTCCTGTTCCATGTAATTGAAATATATGTAATAAAAATGTAAGGATGAAATAGTTGGTATCAAATGAAGGTTTATTTATTTTTGTAGGTTAGGATTTGAAAACATTAGGAATAACCCTTGGGAAATGATTAAATATCAGAAAACATCCTGGTATTTTGGTGAAGTATTAAGTGGTTTCAGAGAAAATAAATCTTTATCAAAATATAAACAAATAGATGTGGATATGGAATAGATTTATCTAGAGGTAACACCCAAAAAACAAATTTTAGCTAGACTCTAATGTGAACTGGTTCATACAAATGAGCCTTGATACACTCATGGTTTGACACTCCAGGGAGATATGTTTGGTTAATCAAAAGATTTTTATGAACCATTATTAAGGATATATAGAAAATGTAATTGTTTTAATGGATAAAATATTTAATAATGATATTTTAAGATAGAAAATTCGTTTATAATTATATTATTCTTAAAATAAGTTTATTTCGCATTAATGTTTTATTATTTTAGAAAATGGTGCGAAATAGGGGGAACCGTGTAATTGATGATAAAAATGGATTATTCGTTAACATCCCTCTAATGGAAGTAGGAATGGAAAACTTTATAAGTATGATGAATAAATGATATCAGGATGTGAATAATAACATTACTCTTGTTGAGCGGATGTATTCACCTTGAAGTGAACTAATTTTAATTGAGTTCTTCACACGTCAACAACAACCTTCATTCAGTGGATATACTAACCCATTTATTTGTAAAAAATTGATAATATCTATATAAAAGATAATTTTTGTACCCCATCATTCAAAATAAGAGAAAATCGCCATGGAAATTAACCACTTAGAAAGAGAATCTGAACCATGGGGGAAAATGATTAAAAACATGGACCCAATAAGAGAGATTTATTCTATAGAGTGGTAAGAGTTCATGAGAATATTTTTTAATAAATATTTTCCCCATTTGATGTGAATGAAAATAGAGAAGGAATTACTCAAGATAAAGAATAATGAAAATGAATCTTTATGAATCTATGAGATGACCATTTCAAGACATTCTCATTAAACCTCTATCTTTGTTATGGATCCTAAGGAAAATGTTGATAAATTCATTGGTGTGATGAGACCCCATCTGCAGAGGAATCTAGAAAATCATGACTATGAAAGCTAAAAGGAGATAGAGTGGAGTGAAATGAAGGTTGAATTAGATTTTGGATAAATGAAGTGTTCACATAAGTCCAATGAAAAGAATAGATCTATAGATCCCAACTTAGGGAGGAACATTGATCACTGAAGAGTAAGAAAGAAGGTGAAACATCCCATGTGAAAAAATGTTTGAAGAAGAATTTGAGGAACATATTTATTGGGAGTGGGAATTGTTAAAAGTGTGTAAGAGATTACCATATAGCTCTGAACTATCGTGGTGAGGTGAAGCCACATATTATCAACACTAATCAACAAGGGAAGATGGTGAAATCCCAACTTGAAATTAAATGATTCAAGTTTGGATGACTTGGGAACTTTTCCAATCACAATCCAAATCATAAGACATTGGAAGGGAATCACCATAAAACTCGGTACAGGCCAAGGGAGAATGTTTAGGCATTTTCTATCACTGCGGTCGAAGTAGATGCTCCAAATTATTTGTTGGAAGGTACTATTGTAGTTCAATTGAATCTAGAAAGTACATTGGTTGATTTTGTTCCTACACATTACTTTATTTACTCTATGTTTTCAAAGAATTTAGAATCAATACTAGAGCTGAAATAAGTATATTTATCATTCATTAATTATGGAGGTATTATCCAAGCATCGACAGTGTATTGAAACTATAGTATTGACTTTATAGAGAACAATCTCACCAAAAATCTAGTAGCCATTCCCATGCTGTAATTCAACTCTATACTAGGGATTCACTAGATCTAAAAGTATAATGTTAAGATAAGCTACACATGCAATGAACTCTTAGTCTTCTTGAATGGAAAACCTATATTCATTTTCAATGGAGAGATATCCCAACCTGAGCTCTGTCTAGAAGAACCTCCCATATCCTTCTTAAAAAGAGATAATTAGTGAAGAGGGGGAAGGGAGTGAAAGAATAATGATAGATAATGTACCCATCATTCAGGAATACATTTACATATTTACTAAATATTTTTCAGGACCCCCCTATAAAGAGAGGTATATTTTTCCATTAAACTCATACCTAGATCTAACATGATATCTAGGATACCTTGAAAATGTTGAGATATATGAATTAAAGAAATAACATCAAGATGATTTAGAGAATGGATTTATCTGACCAAGTTTTTCTCTATGTAGAGAACCTATTTTTTTTGAAAATAAGGATGGATCAACAAAAATATCCATTGATTATGGATAACTTAGTGGGATCATAGTGAAGAATAATTACCCTATTCTAAATATTGATGATTTATTTGACTGGCTTCATGGGGATCAATTTTCCTCTATGATTTATCTTCAATATAGTAATCCTAAATTTAGGGCAAATAAAGAAGATATTAAAAATAATTCCTTCTAATAAAGATTTAAGAATTATGAGTTTTTTTATCCCCTTGATCTTGATTAATTCCCATGATATATTCATGGATTTGATGAATATAGTCTTTAAGGAATACCTTGATAAATTTTTGGTAGTTTTTTTGATTATATTATGATATATTCCATGATTCATGAGGAGAATGAGGATCAACTATATATTATATTGAAAACTATGAGGAAGGATATATTATTTGGAAAAATTAGAAAATGAGAATTTTGGTGAAAAAAAGTTTCTTTCTTGGGGAAAATTTTAAACAGTGAAGAAATTTTAGTTAGCCCTATCGAGACAAAGGTTGAAGAGAAGTGGAACCATCCTACAATAATAACTAATATTTAATGTATCATTTGTTTAGAAGAATATTATAGAAGGTTTGTGAAAAACATTTCAAGGATTTTCAATCCACTGACCATGTAAACATGAAATGGGGATGAGTTCATCTAGACAAAAGAGTGTGAATAATGTTTTCAAGAGATGAAAAATGAATTGGTTAATACCAATGTATTAAATCTACTATATTCTAGATAAGGATTCATTATTTTTAGTGATTCCTCTCTGAAAGGGATAGGGTGTTTCATCATGAAAAATGATAAGGTGATTTCTTATGCATATCGAAAGTTAAATCTTTATGAGAAGGATTATCCTATGCATGACATGGAGCTAGTTGTGGTATTTTTTTCTCTAAAAATATGGAGGAACTATTATTATGGTGATAAATGTGATATATACACAAACCACCAAATTTTGAAGTATATTTTCATGGAAAAGGAATTTAACATGATACAAAGAGGATGATTGTAACTTCTTAAAGAATATGAATATTCAATTCATTATAACCTCGGAATAGAAAAAAGTCACTAATTCATTAAGTAGGAAAGACCATGTTGTGATGGAAATGATGTGGATTCATGGATATCCATTGATCAAGTAACTATTAGGGTTGTATATGGGAATCATGAGGGAAAGGACACCATTAATACTATCTAAAAGGATTTATCAAGCATCATTACTAGAAAAGATCCAGAAATATCATAGAGAAGATCCTTTTCTATAAAATAATATAGAGGTTGTGAAGAATGGTATGTTTCATGAGTTTAGTATTGATCAAGAAGGTGTATTGAAATTTCATACAGGGCTATGCATCCCATATATCCTAGAGAGAAGGACATAATTGATGGATGAAGCTCACAGATCTACATTATCTATATATACAACGATCACTAAAATGTATAGGGACCTTCTTGATAATTATTAGTGGGAAAATATGAAAAGAGAGATTGTAGAATACACTATAAGATTCTTGGTATGTCCACAATTGAAGGTAGAGCGACAACATCCTAAAGGTGTATTGTAACCACTACCCATACCAACATGGAAGTGGGACAATATCACTATGGAATTTGTCACTGGTCTCCCATGAAAATCCAAAGGAATGAATTAGATATTGGTTATAATGGACCTACTCACCAAGACTACCCATTTTATAACTATTTGGTAATATTTCCCTCTTTAATAACTTTCCAAGATATATATAAAGGAAGTAGTGAGGCTGTATAGGGATCCACTTTCTATAAATTATGATCATGATCCAAGGACCATATATAAATTCTATAGAAGTCTTAAACTTGATCTGAATACTAAATTGAATTTCAGTATGACCTATTATCCCCAAAATGATCACCAATCTGAAAGGACTATTCAAAAACATTAAGAAATGCTGAGAACATGCTCAATGGAATTTAAAGTTGTATGGAATCAAAATATCTTATTAGATAAGTTCTCTTACAACAACATAATTTAATCGAGTATTGTAATATAACCCTATGAATCTCTATATGGGAAGTTATGTAAAACTCATACTTGTTGGCATGAAGTTGGTGAGACAAATATGCTTGGGCCTGATCTTGTGAAATAAGTAATAGAAAAGGTTTATGCCATCCAACAACACATTAAGGCTACTCATAGTCTGTAGAAGAACTATGCTGAAAATCATTAAAAGAACTTGGAGGTTGATGTTGGTGATAAATTTTTCCTTCAAATACCACCTTCAAAGAGAGTCATGCAGTTTGGGAAGAAAGGGAAGATTTGACCTAGGTATATTTTCCACCATGAAATCCTTGATCACAAAGTTGAAGTGCCCTATCATCTAGAACTTCTACCAAATATATCTCAAGTTAATAATGTATTCCACATATAAATTTTGAGAATATATATACATGTACCTACACATGCACAGAATCTAGATGTGGTATAACTGAAGCATGACATCTCTTATGAGGAGTAGCCGATGGAGATCTTGGACCATAGATACAAGTTTTAACACAACAATACTACCCACCTTTTCAAAGTGTTGTGGAGGAACCATAAGTTTTGAAGAGGTGACATGGGAACTAAAGAAAATAATGAAGCAGAAGTACCCTCACCTTATATACGTTGTAAAAACTAGTTGATATTTTAGGGATTAAATTTCTCAAGGGGGGAGGAATATAATGTCTCATGTTAATTTTTAAATGATATTTGTTTCCAGGTAATTTTTTTATATAATATTATACAAAACAATACCATATATATTTAATAATTATGTGTTATTTATAGATTATTAATTGAAATGTAACCATCGGAAAATTCTCCTATTGAGAACTATATATTTTCTTAATAATTTTACCATTATAATTTGTGTATATAATTAGTATTTAAAATTTATAATTTATACATAAAAGAAAACTGATAGCCTCAACTAGTAGAGTTATTTCGTATATATCCCATTTTTCAGAACTTTTGAGGGACGTATTATCTATAGTTTTATCCCTTGACCGATCCCAATACAAGCTTCAAAAATTGAATATTTAATGAAATCATCTATGGGAGAAGTTTAAGTTAGTGTAAATTACCACTCAGTCGATGTTATAAAGGCTTCCCCATGAATCTATCACCATCACACACCCTACCCTTAGATCGTATAAAAGTGTGATAATGGTTTAAATGCCCTAGTATTAGTTAATTAATGTGTAATTACTTTCATCTAAATAAATATTTTATTCCATAAATTCCATTTTTAAGAAAATCTTTACTTAATAAAAATAAAGTTTAATTGAAATTAAATTTAATAAATCATTTTTTCCCACACAAACTGTACTTTTTAAAAAAGATAAAAAAAATTATAATAAACTATTTTATTATGATTAATATTTATTTCTAATTAAATATTTTTTAAAAATCACTTTCATTTAAATAAAAATGATAAAATAATTTTACTATGTCATAGGAAATTTTTAAGTGTCAGAAATTTGACTATACATTAGAACCCTCTTTCTTTAAATAAATAATGATTTTTATATTTAAAAGTAAAAATTCTCATGTTTATAGAATTATTATGAATAAATAAACATAATTTTTTAAATCATCATGTTGAAATTAGGTTAGGGTTTATTTATAATTGTTTTCTAAAATACATTATTTTTCTGTGAATAGTAAAGATACAGTTCCCGATTTTTATTATGTTTAATGACTTCATAATAATGTCATAATTATTTAATAATTAATTAACAACAATAAACGACCTAAAATATGTTATTTTTATTAAATTTTTATATTTTAATGGATTTTAATCAATTTTTAAACCTACAAATACATTTCCAAAATCTAAAATGGAATGTTTGATTTTTAAAAACATTACATTTTGGAAACATTAATTTTCCATGCTAAAAAATTGATATAAAATGATTATTGGTTATATTCGGTTAAAATAACATAAAATACGACCCATATGTCAAAAAAACAAGGCAAAAACCATTGTTAATCCAATGGTTTTTCATTTCCCACAACCTAGATTTCTATGTCCTATATTTAGAAATTATTAAATAGATCCTCCACTTTTTCTATAAATACCCACCCATTTCCACATTTACATTCACTAAAAATCCATCCTTCACAAATTTATGGTATTTTTATTTCACAATTATTCTCCCAAATCTTTCTTCAATACCCCAATGTTCTATTCCTCAATATTTAGGAGTAACTCTTCAAGGTAAGAGAATTATCCTTCTTCTCCCTGTAATTTAAGAAGATTTTTTTATATGTATTATAACTATTATGTTTACTCTATTTTATTAACCTTTTGATCATGCCCTTGAATCCAAATTATGTTTTATAAATGGGATAATATTTCCCCATCTCATTTTACCCTTTTATAAAACTACATTTTATACCCGTTATGCTGCTGAATTTACTCCTCAAAATTTCTCTCTCTACTTCAAGAAATCAATTTATTTTCTTTTTTTGAAGAAAAAAACCACTATCTTTTACAAGGGTATTCATATATATGTAAAAATTATTTATTTTATTTTGTGATTAAAAGAAATTATACCCAAATTCTCCTTTTGTGGGTAAAAAATGGCATAATGATCATGTCTTTAAAAACTTTTGAAACTTGATGATTTTAATAGAAAACTCATTCTTTATTCTCCATGTGTAATTTATAAAATGTTTGATTATAATATGTTTGGAGAAAATTAATTAATAAATTTGAATGGTTCACATTTATATCACTCCAATTCATTGGTTAAATAATTTAATCTCTAGATATGACATGTTTTATGATACATTGGTGAATAACCTTGGTAATTTTCATTTCAGACACCTTGGTGACAAACCATGGTGATATGCTAATGAATGTATCATTTAAATCTTGTATCTATATTTATATTTTAGGATTCATGTTATTTTTAGTATGATATTACTCATGTTCCCATACTCTTTCCATAATTATATTCCACTTTTTTTAATTGACAATCTTCATGATCACGTGTATACAATTTCCCTTCCTTTCCCTTACTGGGCCTCACGCTCACTAATTTCCTTTGATCTATGTCGAAAAGATATAATATGTATTAAATTTACTTAGTATGAAACCATGAATAATACTTTTAAGTGTATTATAATAATTTTTTATGTTTCCATGTACTATGTACCTTTTTTCAAAGAAACTAAACTGTAAAAGATCCTCTCTCTGTACCAAGTAATGAAAAGTTATGTAATAGAAAGGCGGGATGTCATAGGGATAATTTACTTAAGAATATTTTTAAATACATTTTTATGGTAATACTATTCATTAATGAAAAAAACCCTTTGTTTTTCATACACTTCACTATGGATATATTGTATTGATAACATACTTATTCATTCTATGGAAGGTTTATGATCATTTTGACCAAGGAATGTATTGATATTCACTTCTTTGATTAATTTTTTGTAGTCATTAACTTTCCCTATAATTATTCACTTTCCCATGGATATTAAATTTCCCCTAAATATAAATATTATTTTACATGGATATGTTAATTTCTTAAACCGTATATCATCCCTACATATTGTATTGTAGATGGAAATTTAATTATTTTTCCATAGAAATATTGAGAAATCCATATTCTTTACCTAATATGAATATTTGATGATCAAGAACGTTTTACAAGAATTAAATAAATTATTTGATAAATGAGGAATTATTTTCACATGTTGTGATGGGTGGGGCCTCGAATTATATATCGCCTTGTTGGATCGGTATTCTCATGAGGCAAATTAGAAAGCTAGTATTAAAGGATTTTTTATGAGTAGTTTTAAACTGTCTTATGAAATTTCTTAAAGGTAGAGGTATCATGATTCATGTGATCATGATGTTCAATAATTATTCATTTCCTTCATTAAGAATTCAGTTATTATTATCCATAATATTTTCACAATGATATTATCTTTGGATGAATTTCACTCTCCATTTATTCATTAAATGAAATGTGTTTTTAGTTATTTACCTTTCCATATTGATTATGATTTATTTTATTATAAATGATATTTTCATAACAGAACTGTTTTTTAATTCATTTCATTCTCAGTTTATTGATTAAATAAAATGTGTTTTTAGTTATTTACATTAGCATATTGATTATTCTTTATCTAATTATGTTAACCATGTTATTAATTAAATGGATTTTTGTTTAGTTATTTACCTTTCCATATTTATTATTATTTATTTATTCATGATAACTTCCACTATACATAACCCTTAATGATAATTTTATCCAAACATTACTTTTTTCCTTTCCCTTGGATTCCATGAAGTGTATTATAATTTATGTGTAATGATATACTAGAGAGAAAGATGTTATTCTTGATTTTTTTATTAATTTTTGTTTTAAAATGTAATATGGTACTCAAGTATATTTTACCAATACTAGTAAACTATACAGTACTTTAGGATGTGATTCCATGTATCTTATTCAAATGTAATAAAGAAGACACTAGATATAAGATATTGGGTTTAGGTTCGCCACATATCCAAATAGTATGATTATTTTTATAAGAAGGAAAATGATTAAACAAATGTATATCAAATACGCGATACATAATGTTCATCACCTTGTATTTTAATACATATATAAATACATCATACTTGTTAAGGAATTATATATATATATATATATATTATGTAATTTTTAAGGTTTTTCTATGATAATCCAATGATATATTCTTAATTTATTGAGGAAAGATTCCATTCTAGTTTAGCAATATCTATAGTGAATGTTATCAAAGAATATTGGCCTTGAAGGAATCCAAAACTCATTTGAACTTGAACCTTCCATCTAAAATTAAATTCTCTTTAGATGATTAAATCTATGATATAGTTTCTTAATGTTAATACATATATACACACAATCAACAGAGCTTAATAATCCTATCAAGGAATAACTCTGATACCAATTATTTTCCCTAATAGATATATGATCGAATGGTTAAGAGGGGGTGAATTTAATAGTTTATAAAATTTAAGGATTATATCACCGATAAAATTTTAATATAATGGAAAAAGTTTAATATAAGTACAAGATATTGTTATAGTATTTCAAATAAAAGTGATATTTTTTATACTATTCATTTCTCTCTGTCCCATAGAGAAATAAAACCCACTAAAATACTACCTTTTTATAGGGAGTCACAACCCAATTACAACTACCTTTTATCATGGAGGAACAACCAACACATCCTTAATTTTAATAGGGTGTCAAAACCCATTACAACTGATTTATTAAACCTGGAGTTATAACCCAATACCCATATTTTTTACCCTAAAGTCAAAACATAAACATTACTTCTATTTTATACTCATAGGTACAACCGAACATACCTTTTTATGGGCAGTATAGTCTAATTTTCCTTAGTTTGAATACAAAAAAAAGAAAAAAATGCATCTAGAAATAAATAATAATATACAACACCTTATAACCAATATTAAATAGTTAAATCCTTGAATGTTTATGTAGAATATATCACTTTGTTATAAATATAGGGGAAAATATTTATTTCGATAAAAAAACTCAATAACATATATCTCAAAGGTGTGTAGATATTCTCATCACATGATGTAGAGACCTGATTTTTTTGAAGGTTTATAATTCATGTATCCTCGATACATTTCACTTATTCTGCCTAAATATATCCATAGAGCTTCTTCATGCATAAAAAATTCAAATACATTAGTCGTTATGGTTTCTCATTCTAAAAGTAACATTTGTGGATGTTCATGTAAAATAATGAACTAGCTCGAAGTTTTTCAAACCATTTCAATTAAATATTCATGCCTATGTGTTTTTAGTTTGCAAGAAAGTGTTGCATGAATTAATCTCTATAATTAATATCCATATTTGATTACTTTGAGAATATATACTGAATCATTGTAAATAATAAAAATTTTCGCAAAACAGAAATTCTAAATATAACATTTAATATAAAAAATAGGAACATTTATAAAATATGTTACATAAAAAATAAGCCATTTTTGTATCAATTATGTAGAGAACCTAACCCCAGTATCCTAGAGCCAATACTTGATTTATTACTCTTCCATAAGAAACAAGGAACCACATCATGAAGGACTAATCAGTTTAGTAGTTTTGGAAAACTAGATACATACATGAGTCTTACATTGCATTTAAATACAAAAATTAGAACACAATATTTTTAGAATATAATTATTACCAATTCAACATTATTGAATATTAGTCATAGTAAACTCAATTGTATCCTAGTGAAAGGGAAAAATCATGGTGATCTCAAATGATTAGAATGGTTAATTATAATAGAAGCAATCAAGAATAAATAAGAATAATCAATATGGAAATATAAATAACTAAGTATAAATTTTATTTAAATAGCTTAACTACATGAATAGATATGGAATAATCAATATTTTAAGGTAAATAACGAAACACACATGGAATTTAAATAACTTGACTAAATGAATATATAAATAATAATCAATATGGAAAGGTTAATAATTAATCACATTCTATTTAATAAATAAATGATAATAAAATACATCCAAAGATAAAGTCATAGTGAAAATATATTGGATATTAAAAATTGAATACCGAATGAAGGCAATGATTCATTATTATATGTGTTATGAACCAACCCAAGTTGACCCTGAACTAGTCACCCGAGTTGGCCTGTGAAATCCCGGAGGCGCATTCCTGATCACCCTAGGGTGGAGAAAAGCACTAGGAAACCAAAAAGTAATAGTGGAAATGATTTCTCCTAATATAAATGATGAAAAAAAGTGTAAAGAAAAAAAAGAATCCCAAAATAAATAAATAAACAACAAGAACAACTAAAAAAAACTAAAAATAAAACCAAACCTGATGACTAACCATATCTCAGTGTGACCCTAGAGGTCACTCAATAAACCCAAACCCGAACATCACTCCATGATAATCAAAACCAAGAAGGACGCACACCTGAAGCTAAAAAATAATAGAGTATATTCTTGAGTATTAAAACTTAGTAGGCATGACCAAGAAAAAATATTTTCTATGAATTTCCTTTAAAGAATTTTCATTATTGGAACTTTGAAATATAATATATAATAATAGGTTTTTATTGAAATATTTAATTTTTAAAGAAATCATTTTTCATTTCCTTCTTTAGAAGAAATAGTTTTTTTTTTCTAAAAAGGGGAGTCTTGGGAATTTAAGAGCTAAAAGGGAAAGGGTAAGAAGGAGGTATAATTTGGAAATAGGTAAGAGAGTTGCAAACATATTTTTTAAAATATTCTTGATGGGAACATTTAAAAACCCAATATTCAATTTTACTAAAAAGACACACTACAAATAGGGAACAAGAGAAATGATTGTATAATGGGGGAAATCGAAATGTAGTGCTTAAGTAACTAAACCAAATAAGGAACCTATATTATCTGACATAGATAAAAAATTTCCAAGGAACCTGATGCAATCAAATAGTATTAATACTCGGTTGTACCCTACCTAGACTAACCAAGGGGTACCATCCCCAAATAAGAGAGTGTTAATACTAAGGGGACAATAGCTAGAGAGTATTACTAAACTAGTACATCAAGTATTCTCAAATAATCCATTATATTTTCTTGGTTACCATGTTATGTATAAAATGTGGGTGATCAAAGAAATAAAAAAAATATGCCATATATATATATATAATAAACCCAAACTATTAATTAATCAAAAAAACCAATCATTATGCCTAAATAATCCCAATCGATAGTCCCTTTTCCTCTAAACAATTATTATATGAGGGAAGTCCCATTCCAAGGATGTTCCAACTCCTTTAACAATGAGAAATACAAGAGACATGTCCCAAGGAGAGTTCTTTGAAGAAAAAACATTTCAAAAGTGAAAAATGGGCCTCACATATCTTTGAAAAACCATTTCAAATAGATAAAACACACCAATTATAAATTTATGAAATATTAGAACGCATTTGGAAAACTAAAACACTATTTAGAAACCACAAACCATAGACCACTTATAAATACTAACTGGGCAGTTTATCAAACAATTCGTGTGTAAGGCCATATAAAACAATTCCCTATAATTTAATTCAGAGAGGAAAAAACTATATTTAATTACAAACAATAATTATAACTATAATATATCATAAATTTATATCAAAACATGGTTTGAACATCAATTAATAAATGTCTCTTAAAGTTAAAGGCCAAATGAAAAGGGAAACCAACAACAAACTCAATGTTCTTGGACAACGAAAACCCAAAATGGATTCAATGATGTATAAAGAGACATGAATGACCAACAAAAACCACAACAATACAAAACACCCAAAATAAATAAAACGAATCATGAAACCTGGACTAATGGAAATAAGGGATAATTGGAACCCAAGAAAAAATGGAAGGAGTAAGAAGAAGTAGAAGAAAAGTGCGGATTACCTTGAGAAATTATCCCAAAATGTAACACCCTGAGATTTTATGAAAAGTATTATTTTTAATTAATATCTTTTGTTTTACATTACACCAAAAGGAGCTTGCACAACACGCATCCTTGACTTGCCTTGCATTACACACAATCACGACCTTCCTCGAGAGCGTGTGTTGTACGCAATACCGAGTTTTACTAAACAACGATATATTATTATAATATTGTTATGAAATAGCCGTTATGAATAGTGTTTACTAAATTTTGAATTTTATAACATTATTATTCATCTTACACATTTCTAGAACATGGTATAAGAACAAAATAAATTTTTCGGGTAAAATAAGTATTTTTCAAAAAATGCAGTTTTGCCGCCTTTTAATGGCGCACCCACATTAAATATAGTTTTTGACAAGTTTATAAGTTCAATTTGACAAAATTAAATTCTTATTTTGAATCAGGATATAAAAATTTACATTAGATAAAGTTTTGATATTTTTCCGATAACTTTCATATTTTAATTAATAGTAAAAACACGCTATATTTTAATTAAAAACAACTTTTTTCATCGTAATATCTTATGTGGTTAAATTATAATATTGAATGGTTTTAAAGTATAAATAGAATATATTTTTACTATTTAATATAATGTATGTCATTAGCATTGATTTTACCTTGAATTCATAGGTCAAATCAATTCAATCTTTTGCAATGTTTTAAAGAAAAACCTGTTTTCTTTCGACAACGAGATTAATTTTAACTTAATTTCTGAATCTTTTGTGTATTGAATTTGGAAAAATGGATTCCATATTTGGAATCAGTGGGTCCAAATTATGTTAATAAGCTACTTTTTATTTTTGGGCATTGTGAATAGTAACTACGGTAAATTTTATTTACTATAGTTAAAGGTAAATCGGGTAATTAAGGGTAAATATAAGATTATAAAATTACCCTAACACTTGGAAAAAACCTATTTGATGGCTAAAAGTAGACCCATATAACCTAAGGGTCAGATTAGATTCATTTAATGGACTTTTGTTCATGAAAATAATTTAATTATTATTAAAACCAAAGAATGTGACAACATGTCACTTTCTTAAATATTATAAGTATAATAAATTTAATTTAGTGATAAACTTCATGAAACTTAGAACATGAATGGCCCCCAGAAATCTAATACAATTATCTACATCATAGGAATTTATTTAGAATTTTTAGGGATTAAATAATTATCATTTATTATGACACAAAGATGATGCAGTAATTGTCTTATTAATGAAATATTGACATAATTGATGTTATAAATGCCCAAATAAATGTAATTTGAGACTTTTTACGACTTAAATTAATTTTATAGGTTAATATGACATGTTATTGTTGATATAATTAACTTGGTTAGAACTTATCATTCGGTTATTAATTTCATAAAAATCATGTACCAAATAGTGTCAAAATTGACATAAATTAGTTTTTAAAACAAATATTATATTATTAATTGTTATATAATTCCTAAAAATCTACAGTGCGGACAAATGACTTAGATAAGGATATATATATTAATAATAAACAACTTTGGGTTCGTTTGGCTTGTTATGGTAAGTTTATTAACCATATAGTGTAAGAAAACAAAAAGACACGGTAAAAGTTAAATTATTTAACTTAGAGTTAAATCTAATTGATAAGGTTAAAATAATAACCTAAACTTGTCTAAATCCTTTTGGATGAGAGGATTTAGACCCATACCCACTTTATCTTCTAAATAAGACCCTTTGGAACCATTATAAACCCAATTTGACTTTAATATAAAATAATATTTTGAGATTTTCCTAAGGTGCCCCTCTCTTCCCTTATAAAAGGGAACCTCCTCACTCTCCTCCTCACACAAATTTGAGCAATCAAGCTTGGAAAAACCATGCCAAAATCTCTTCTCCACTTCCCTAGTATCATACTAGAAGTCCTGGTCTTCTTCAAAGACCATCCTTAGTTCTTTAAGTGGAGGTTAAGAAAAGGCGCGTCAAAAAGAGGTAATATCCATTACCGATCTTTTTCAATTTCTTTCTTCTTCAACTTCTTCTTCTTTAGTTTTTTCATCATAAAGTAATAACATCAGTATTTATTATACACTGATATGTTATTATAAATATGAAACAACTCTAATTAACCTTCTATCCATCCTACGGAAAAAGGAAATCACCGCGCGTGCGTACGTACAGAATACCGTCTCCACGACGCGATGAGATTCATTCTCCACATTAACCATTCATGAATGATTATAAAGTATATATAATGAATAATAATGAAATATATGACATTGTAAATCTAATGGATTTATGTATATATATATGTCATCTACTTACTTCCATTCAAGACAATAAGGAAAGGAAAACAACGTTCATGCGTACGTACGGACTACCGTCTCCATGAACGGTGTGTTTCATTTCATTTATCTATCTATTATATATATATATAATGAATATATATGATATATAAATCATGTTTTATATTCTGGAAGTAAGTAAATCATGATATAAGTAATAATAATGTCAAGAACAACAAGTCTAAACACCTACGATAAATGAAACGATTTTACCCAAAACGCTTCTTTAACATGGAATTTACAAAAGAACGGGTAATATAAAGTCATAAGTGAACCATATATGATATCATAACAATGAATATGATTCTGTAATAAGTTAATGGCATTATTTAAATCATTATACAGGTGGTTCGGATACGTACAAAGCATATCGGACATAAGGTAAGGGAAAATCCCGCAATCTCAATTTTTATCCGAGATTGTTTATGCTTTGGTATTTACTGGGGTGTATTTTATCATCCACATCCATGTTCTCTCAATATGTAATGTTCTTTCCATCCACATACAATTGTTTAAATCCAAATTTACCCTTTGGTCAGTTTTTAGTAAAAGATATGAAATGAATCTTTTGTCATTTTTCATATGAGGTACTTTTTGACTTTTCCGACAAAAGTATGAGAAGAATGTTTTTTTTAACTTATACGGCATGAATGGATTTTTAAAACATTATTTCCAATAAGCTTCCTTTACAAGTTATCAAGTTTATTTTTAATCAACTTCTTTTAGTTTATAATTGTTTGACATGTTAAGAAAGGAAAAGTGTTTTTGAAGTAGAAAGGATATTTTCCTCAAGAATGGAGTTCAAGTGTTTTATCAAAA
This sequence comes from Viscum album, assembly GCA_963277665.1. NCBI lineage: Eukaryota > Viridiplantae > Streptophyta > Magnoliopsida > Santalales > Viscaceae > Viscum > Viscum album. The sequence continues at coordinate 1,905,628,616 of OY728136.1, forward strand.
TTATTTTCCATCTAAGATAATAAAGGGTTCTGTTTTCATCCCTATTATTACATTTATTTGATTATTTTGTGATGGAATTTTTTTTTTGAATTCCTTGATCTTATATGAATTGTTTTATGATGTCACATTGTTTAAGATTCCCATTTTTATCGCATGGGTTATGCAATGATGAATGATTTGTGGTTTTGTGGCACACATAAGAATGGTATCATTATGAGATGGGTGTGACCTATATCTCACTCCAATGCATTGGGTAAAGATTTTATATCTCATGAGATAGACATGGCTATAACGGTAGGTTATACCGGTTCAGTGAAACAGGACTGAAACGAGGAATGAACTCGGTTCAAAAAAGGACTTTGTCCACTAAGATAGTATTGGCAATGAGTCTTGACTAACAAGAAATGATTCTCTATGATTATGTGTGTATGCCACAAAGTTTCATTTTTTATGTTATGATTATTGGGATTACATTTCACTACTATGATTTATCCCATGTTATAAAATTATGATCTCTTTTTCAGGTTAAGATTTCCAAAAGATATGTTCTTATGAATATGACGTGATTGATATTTCTTTTGTTTACCCTTACTGAGCATTTGAGGTCACCCTTTTATGTTTTCTTTTCCCAGGACATAAATAAAGGATTTAGGTTTAGAAAAAAAAGAAGATCTTTATGGGAGATGTTAAAGATCTTTCACCACGATTAGAAGATTATATTCCGAGTTTCCAAAGACACTAAACTATTATGGTCCTTGTGTGTGTGTTTTTGTTATGTACTAAGTATTCCGCAAAAGTAATGTAATGTCCATGTACGTCAGGCTTCGGGTCTCTATAGTTGGCATCAGAGGAAAGGTTTAGTCAACCATTGGAAACTAGGATGTGAGAACGTTAGTGAGATCCCTATAGATATTTCTAAGGTATGTCTAGGGATGTATCTAAGGTTAAGTATAGGTATAGGATATTGTCATAGAACTATGGTAACGATCTTAGAAATTAACCTAAGATGTTAGATATTAAGGGTACCCCCCTTTATTATGTTGTTTTCCCTAACATGATTTTTGCCTCTCACACTATTCTTTTTGGGTTTTAAACGATGGATGGAACCCGAAGGAACCGTGTTGATCACTGTAATGGACAATGCAATGATTGTCCTCTTGAAAAAACAAATGTTATGGGAGATGGAGTGAAAAATCTTATTGCTATACTTACACAAGCTATGAATCATCCTGGACTTCCAAATGAGAAGAGAAGGGAACAATATTCTATTGAGTCCTTCATGAGGCAATATCCACCTTCTTTCAGTGGGTCTTCCGATCCACTTGTTGCTGAACAATGGATCAGTACCACTGAAAAGATATTTTCAGTTCTTCAATGTTCTGAACATGATAAAGTCATCTTAGCAGTATATCGTTTGGAAGGTGAAGCTGATCAATGGTGGAATCTTATCAAGAATATGAGGCCAAGAGATGAAATTGAGTCCATGGAATGGGACGAGTTCAAGAACTTGTTTTTCAGTAAGTACTTCTCTCGTATTATTCGAACAAAGATTTAAAAGGAATATCTTGAGCTGAAGCAGAAGGATGATGAATCTGTTGGTATATACGAAGCGAATTTTACAAGACCTTCAAGGTATGCATCTGGAATTATCATCCAACCTGAAATTAAAGTTGATCGATTTTTCAGTGGCTTAAAACCAAGTCTTTGAAGGGAATTAGCTATAAGAGACTTTAGTAGCTATGAAGAAATTGTGCATTGTGCTATCAAGGTAGAAATGGAAGTTGGTGTTACATATCCATCTCATGGTTTTGACAATAAACGAAAGATGTAGTTCAAGGAGAAATCTCAGAATAATGGTGAAAAGAAGATGAATTTTTCCTTATGCACAAAGTGTGGAAAGAAGCATGGTGGAGATTGTCTTAAAGGGACTAGAAAATGTTTTAAGTGTGGAAAAGAAGGTCATCGAGCAGTTGAGTGTCGAAGTAATGGAAAAAGGGTTTCTAATGATGTGAATAAAGCAAACAATGCAGAGAACGCACCACCAACACTTCAATGCCTCTAGTGCAAGGAAATGGGGCATTATGCAAATAAATTCCCTAATCCAAGGGTTAGTGATGATCGACATGAGCAACCACTTAAGGAAAAGGACAAAGGGAAGTCACATGCGATCACTATTGGTGATGTTGAATATGAAAATGATGTGGTGGAATGATTAAGTGTTTATGTAATGGGATTCCAAAATAATGTTGTATCATGGAGTATTGGAATATTTATGTATTGGTCTAATGTGGTATTCAAATTTATTGAGATATTTTTGGAAATAAGATGATATGTGCATAATGAAGGGAAAATGAGAAAATGAAATGTTTAACAGTATTCATGAGATCATGATTGATATAAGGACTAAGTGATATCATGGTTTGAGTATATAGAATTTTAAGGATTTTGGTATGTGGAAAGTGTTAACTTTTAACTGCATTCATGTTTTCACTATGGTTCAATGGGTATTCATTTTTTCAAGAGAATACATGATTAAGGTATTCACATGATTGGAATGTGACCAACAATACATATATATGGGGGATAAATGATGTAATTCACATGCTTGGTTGATGACATTTCAAGTAATCGTTTTCTTTATACTATGATTTGGACCGAAGTATTTTAGATAAGCCTAAATATTGGAATGCATTATGTTGGACATATGCTAAGTATTGTTTACGGATAGAATTGTCACAACCCGACCTCGGGGCCCATGCCGTGACTACCCCAAGCCCGCCTTCTATAGGCCAGGGGCTGGTGACTAGCACCCAAGGCGTAAATCCCGATAACTGGGAAGACATTGCCTTTATAAAAGAAAACAAGCACAGCAGAGTAAGCAAGCGAAGAAAGTAAAAACTAAATACAAGAGAAGTGCTGAAAAGTAAATGGGCCAGAATACAAACCCAAAGGAAAGTACAACTACAACTGAACAAGTACAACAGAAAAGATAAGAGCTAGAAGGACGGAAGCGGCTCCTGGGTCGTCCTCCTCGGATCCTACCTGAAGGGTAGGTATAGATGGCGCAGCTCCTGGTCGTCCTCCATGGATCCTACCTGAAGGGTAGGTACAGATAGCCTCCTCCATGCTCTCGTCCGTCAACCTCCTCCGTGTGTCGTCTCGTCATGTAGTCCACCTCCGGGTACTGACTCGTCGTGTAGTCCACCTCTGGGTACCGTCCAGTCCTCGAACACTCGGCCTCCGTCAGCACTGCCTGTCGTCTGCAACCAACACAACGAGGTGTAGGCATAGCCCGTGAAGGGGTGAGTATAACGATACTCAGTAGGGACCCCGAGACCCTCATGGTCTCACTAAAACCAACAAAGATAGCCACAAAGAAGATCTCAACAGATAAACTCTACTTAGGTATATGCCCTTACATATTCCTATGTTATCAAGTAACCCATGTCAATCATGAGGAAACACAAGGATTGTGAAATCAACGGATAACTAATAACCAGGTATATGCCCATACATATACCTAAGTTATCAAGTGACCCATCTCAATCATGAGGTAAACACAAAGGTCAAAAGTCTCAGCTCAAACAAGGATTTTCATTATCGAAACCGTAATTGCTGAAGAGCTCCGTATCTGGAGTGTACAGTGGTCCTGTCATGAATCTGAGGTACTGCTCACTAACCGAAGACTGCTGAGGTACTCATCCTGTCGAGTACTGCGGGTTTGCGGCCAACTACCAGGCGCTCCGTCCGCTGTGGGTCAGTCGCCAAATATCGGGCGCTCCCCCTAATAGCCTACAGAGGTACTCCTCCTGTCGAGTACCGCGGGTCTGCGGCCAACTACAAGGCACTCCGTCTGTCGTGGGTCTTTCCCCAAATACCGGGCGCTCCGTCCACTGGGCTATTCGACTCACTCCAAGTCGAGTCGGTCAAGCAGTCGTAAGGTCTCAGCCGGCTACACGGTCTCCGTACTCCGTACGCTCGTCTCCGGGAGGGTCCGCTCCACGAGCTATAGGTCGATACTCCAAGTATCACAAAGTCACACGAAGAAGTATCTCAAAGGACCGCCTCGTCAGAGGGGTCTCAACGCAACAGACGGCGCGTCAATCGGACGCCCGGTCTGTGAGTTATTAGCCTTTTCGTCCCAGGGGCCCGGTTGGTTTCATGTGCGAACCAATCCGGTCGTAACTCAACTATACCCCGAACACTCATAGGGTATACTCATAGGGACCGTTTCTCAATGTGATCACCAACGCCGCTGACGGTTCGTCAAAGGGACGTCTGGTCTGAATGATATCAGTTTTTCCGTTCTAGGGGCCCGGTTGGATTTCGGGTACAATCCAACCCGGCCACTATCCAACAGCAACCAAAACTCGGGCGAAGTATGCCAAAAGTTCCGTCTCATCAAGAGGAAAACAATGAGACAGACGGCGCGTCAATCGGACACCCGGTCTGTGAGTTATTGGCTTTTTCGTCCCGGGGCCCGGTTGGTTTTTAAGTCAAAACCAACCCAACCGTACTCCAACTACATCCAAACATCGAGCGGAGTAAGCCAAAATATCCGTCTCACTTAGAGGAATCCACCAAAGTCGACGGCACGTCAATCGGACGTCCGGAGCTCAAGATATGAGTGTTTCCGCTCCGAGGGCCCGGTTGGTTTCGTGTACGAACCAACCCGACCGAACCCAAAGTTTTTCCGAAACCTTGAGTGCGATATACCGAAACGACCGTCTCGATCCAAGGATCGCATTTCCACTGACGTCGCATCGTTCGGAGGCTCGTAGCTCAAGTTACGGGTAAAAGACCGAAAATGGTCCGAAGACGGGGGGTCTGGGCCCGGGCCGACCCGGCCCGACCCCCTTGGGTCCGCCGAACCGGGTCGACCCGACCTGGTCCGGCCCGGCTGGACCCAGTCTAGGCCGGCCAGGGCGCGGCCTGGCTCAGCTCGGCCAAGCGGCCGAGCAACGCGGCAGCCGCGATGCGCCGCCCCCGCGGGTTGGAAGAAGCCGCGGCCCTCGAAGGACCTCGCTGGAGTCAACAGACGCGGCATAGCCGCGTCCCGTGCGTGAGGGCCAGACCCGCGCGGCCGCGGGTCCGCTGGCCGCCGCCGGCGCTGCCGGCAGCTTCCGCGGGCCACCGGAGTTACTCCAGTGGTCCGTTTTCCTTCCCGTCTGCGCCGTTGTTCCTCCCGGGTTCCGTTCTTCACTGCGAGATCATCAAATCGCCCTTGCGTCACGTTTTGCCGTCGCCCACCAAATCCGCACAACCATGAAGAACGGCGGAGGGTTGTCGAGCCGTGTTCGTTTGGCCCACACCCTCCGTGTTAGTTAATAACAACGGGAGAATTACTCAACACATGAAACAACAATTTTAATAAATTAAAATTGTTTATATGAACCCGGTTCTTTAATTTTAAAGAAACTTTCACGGGAATATAAAATATTCACAACAACCCCTACCTCGTCAAGTCGTCGCACGCGCGTTCTTCGCAGATTTGATCGCCGCGAAAGGAGGTGATCGTTGCGTCGCGGAAAGGCGTCGCGTCATCGCAGAAGGGCGTCGCGTCGTCGCGGAAGGGCGTCGCGTCGTCGCAGAAGGTGATGCGTCGACGAACTCAAGCAATTGGTGATCGGAGATCGTTGCGGGGAAGAACGTCTCGAAATAAGCGTCATCAATCTCCGAAGGTGACGGCGTTCTTCGCGTTCTTCGTGTTCTTCACGTTCTTCGCGAAGGAGGATGAAGGCACAAAGAATTCTGTCAAAGGCCTCCCAACGTGAAATCCTCAAGATGTGGTGTTGGTCTTATTTTATTACTACGCCAATGGATTTCAAACTGGTTAAGAAACAAATAAAGAGATAAGTAACGACCCATTAATTCGTAAAATTAATTCAACAAAATAAACCTCCCAATTAATTCAACGAAGAAAACCGCCCAATTAATTCAATGAAGAAAACCTCCCAATTAATTGGTGCGTTAAGAAATGAAGAAAACGCATCAGTTAACTTTCAAAATGACGGGTTTTTGCGGCTGTGTTACTTAGCGGAAAAGAAACGGTGGGGCTCGTGTGGGTCCCACCTCACAAATATCCTACCAAGAGGGTATGATATTTTTGGATAGCACCCTATCCGCAATAACTCAGCTTAAGCTGCTTTAAGTGGCTTCAAGTGGCTTCCAAGTGGCTTAAGTGAAATAAAATAAAGTTTGTCGTACAATTATTTTATTTCATAACCTTAAGCCCTAAAATTTAAAACCACACCCGAGCAAACGCAAATCTGGTAGTGGTGTTTCTAAGAAAAAACCGGCGCTGCGATTCCATCGGTGCCCTCGGAATTCGATTCCGAGCACCGGTTCAAAAGTTAGAAAAACCCGCTCGTTCGTTCACTGAACGTACCGGAGCCAAACTTCGGAAAATGATTCTGGGCACACCGGGCCTCGGAATCAGGCGCAGTCAGAAACTGCATTCTTCTAAAATTCCAAATAAAATTAAGAAAAAAATTTCCTTGGAATTTACAGGTCTTTACATTACTCCTACCACAGGGATTTATGTCCCCATAAAGATTCACCACAAACTTAGGGATACAAAGGCGGTAGTGAGCACGCATCTGAGCCTTCCGCTCCCATGTGCTCACCTGGAGGTTTACGTGCTGCCAAAGAAAGTGTACCAGAGGAATCGATCATCCCCGTAGGATCCGCTCCTGTCGATCCTTGATCCTCACTAGAACCTCCGTGGAAGTAACCCCATCGCCATTGTCCTGCTCCTCATGGTCGATGATTTGCGAAGGGTCGAGCATGTATTTCCTCAGTTGAGATACCTGGAAAACATCTTGCACCTAGTGAAACTGAGGTGGATGGGTCAAGCGGTAAACCACCTCGCCTACCCAATTGAGGACCTAGAAAGGTCCGTTGAACCTCGGAGATAACTTGCCTCCCTGGCCACATCTTCGTAAACCTCGTCGAGGTGAGACCCATAAGAAGACGAAGTCATCATCCTCGAACTCCAGAGGTCTCCATTTTCTGTTAGAACTGAAAATCAAAAGATCGCTGCCACGAGGGTATGGTTGACTGAATCAAGAGTGATCAGTCGCACCCTCCTGTGAAAGATTTTATCCCATGCTGCCTGGGGTTTCCTTTTTGCCGACCAAGGAAAACCCGTCCCGACGTTTTCCTAAAACCGTTAATTTGAGTATGAACAGTTATTGCCCGTTCCATACTTAAACTAACGTCGTAAGGCCTCGATGCTACCACCAAGAGATTCCAACCGAAACTCTCGCCTCGAGGGTCCGACCACACCGTCGGCGTAAGTGTGATCATCGAGTCTCCTCCCAAGGTATCTCTAGACGTGAGGGTAAAGTCCACGGATTACCGGAAACTCTAGGTCTGGAATAAGATTTGTGAAAGCAAGGAATGATTCATATCGACGTCCGTTACTACAGTAGCTTGTAGTGGACACAGACTATCCCTTGAATCATTTCTAGAGCCATTGGGTCACATTCCTTGACCGCACGCAGCTGCACTCTTCCACCGCCCTCCAGCTCCCTGAGCCTGGCGGGGATAACTAAGGCGGGTGGCTATAGAATGTTAAGATGTACACCACCTCATACTGCTCTCCTAGCTCTGCCTCCACGTCTGCTGCTACGCAGACTCATCTATCCTTAAAGCTTCCACTTCTTGAAACATTTAACACGCCCGAGTCTCTAAGACTGGCACCGGTTTCCTGTTTCTTACTGCACTGTGCAGTCTTCATCCGCTCTTGGATGACCTGGACCTTCTTTAGTCTCACAAAAGATGCTATGATTTCTTCTTTTCCGATAAGAGAAATCTGGTCTCATCCCCTGGATGAACCACATTCGTTTCCTAATACAGTCAATCTGGACATGAATGATGCATTCATGCCATGGATGATGTCGTAAGGCCTCGACGTAACTACCAAGAGATCCAACTATCACTCTCACCTCCAAGGGTCGAGTCACACTGTCGGCATCAGTGTGAGGTCACTGGGTCTCCTCTAGTAGAAATCTCGAAAGTGAGGGTCAAGTCAACAGTTTAACCGGGACCACTCAGTATCAACCAAACAAAATGACAGGAAAGCAAACAAAGATAAGTGTCCTTTTTATTATTGCAGCTCATAGTACAAAGACAAGAATACAAAAGCAACATGGAACTAGAAGTACAAAGGAAGTATCCACTAGTTCCTCTCCTGTCCACCTGCTCTCGGAGCTCTACTGCCTTGTCCACTACTCAGTTGTTGCTCAAGCAGAAGTCGCTGCTTCTATCTCGGTGGCTCCTCCAACACCCGCTGATCAACCATACGGGGGGTCGTACAGTCACGTGCCAGGTGACCCTTCCTGCCGCAGGAGAAACACTGTCCGTTTCTGGCACGCCTAGCTCTGACCCCACCCTGGGTGCCCTGCACCACTGATCCTAAAACCCGAGATCGTCCAACTGCTGGTCTGGTCCTCCTGGACCTCTACATCATCTGTCTACTGCCCACAGATGACTCGGAAAATGATCGAAAACCCTACGGCAAAGGCATAAGCTCCTGTACACGCTCGGGGTGTAGAGATACTGGCACAAACTCCACCCTGAAGAAGGTCTCAAAGTCTTCCCATGCGAAGGTCATCCCGTCGTAAAACTGGAACAAGTGGCTCCACCACCTGTCTGCCGCTGCCTGAAGGAGGCTGGCAGCAAGGATCACCATGAAGTCTGTCGGCGTCCCCACTAGCCTGAAGACTCTCACCACAACCTCCAGCCAATCCTCAGACGCCTGCGGGTCCGTCTCTCCCCGGAACCTGGGTGGCCTCTGGCGCTGGAACTCGTGCAGCGCACTCAAGTAGCGTGTATTGCCTACTTCTGGGGCCGGTGGCATCGGTGGCCCAACGTATGGTAGTACCGCTGGTGCCTCTGCTGGTGCCTCAACTGTAAGAGGGCCCTGTACCGAAGACTCGTCACTCGACAGGCTATCAGCACGCACATCCCTCCGGGCTCTAGCTGGTCGTCCGTGAAAAGGTATCCTGGAATAAACATCGTGACACGGTCAAAGATTATCCCTAGTGAGCTGACCTGGTTTGAGCTGACATTTAAATAAAACTTCTGGAAAACACACACGCAATCAGTGTTTTCGTGCACAAAGTCGGAAATCAGTTGTCAGGGTCCTGGTGTATGGATACGTCAGCCACCCGCACCAACACTGGACTCCCTGAACTGAAAACCACACTCAGTACTCTTAACACTATTGCTTCACAGAAAGAAACATCAGAGTTATAAGTTCTGCGGTAGAACTGAACTCCTCTGATACCAATTTGTCACGACCCGTCCTCGGGGCCCATGCCATGATTACCCCAAGCCCTCCTTCCATAGGCCAGGGGCTGGCGACTATCACCCAAGGCGTAAATCCCGATAACTGGGAAGGCATTGCCTTTATAAAAGAAAACAAGCACCGCAGAGTAAGCAAGTGGAGAAAGTAAAAACTAAGTACAAGAGAAGTGCTGAAAAGTAAATGGGCCAGAATACAAACCCAAAGGAAAGTACAACTACAACTGAACAAGTACAACAAAAAAGATAACAGCTGGAAGGACAGAAGCGGCTCCTGGGTCGTCCTCCTCGGATCCTACCTGAAGGGTAGGTACAGATGGCGCAGCTACTGGTAGTCCGCCACGGATCCTACCTGAAGGGTAGGTACAGATAGCCTCCTCCATGATCTCATCCTTCAACCTCCTCCATGTGTCGTCTCGTCATGTAGTCCACCTCCGGGTACTGACTCGTCATGTAGTCCACCTCCGGGTACCGTCCAGTCCTCGAATACTCGACCTCTGTCAGCACTGCCCGTCGTCTGCAACCAACAAAACGAGGTGCGGGCATAGCCCATGCAGGGGTGAGTATAACAATACTCAGTAGGGACCCTGAGACCCTCATGGTCTCACTAAAACCAACAAAGATAGCCACAAAGAAGATATCAACAGATAACCTCTACTTAGGTATATGACCTTACATATTCATAAGTTATCAAGTAACCCATCTCAATCATGAGGAAACACAAGGATTATGAAATCAATGGATAACCACTACCCAGTTATATGCCCATACATATAACTAAGTTATTAAGTGACCCATCTCAATCATGAGGTAAACACAAAGGTCAAAAGTCTCAGCTCAAACCAGGATTTTCATTATCGAAACCGTAACTGCTGAAGAGCTCCGTCTCTGGAGTGTATAGTGGTCCTGTCACGACTCTGAGGTACTGCTCACTAACCGAAGACTGCTGAGGTACTCCTCTTGTCGATTACTACGGGTTTTCGGCCAACTACCGGGCTCTCCGTCCGCTGTGGGTCAGTCGCCAAATACCGAGCGCTCCCCCTAATAGCCTACAGAGGTACTCCTCCTGTCGAGTACCGCGGGTCTGCGACCAACTACAAGGTGCTCCGTCCGCCGTGGGTCTGTCGCCAAATACCGGGTGCTCCGTCCACTGGGCTAGTCGACTCACTCCAAGTCGAGTCGGTCAAGCAGTCGCCAGGTCTCAGCCGACTACACGGTCTCCGTACTCCGTACGCTCGTCTCCAGGAGGGTCCGCTCCACGAGCTATAGGTCAATACTCCAAGTATCACAAATTCACACGAAGAAGTATCTCAAAGGACCGCCTCGTCATAGGGGTCTCAACGCAATAGACGGCGCGTCAATCGGACGCCCGGTCTGTGAGTTATTAGCCTTTTCGTCCCAGGGGCCCGGTTGGTTTCATGTGCGAACCAATCCGGCCGTAACTCAACTATACCCCGAACACTAATAGGGTATACTCATAGGGACCATTTCTCAACGTGATCACCAATGCCGCTGACGGTTCGTCAAACGAACGTCTGGTCAGAATGATATCAGCTTTTCCATTCCAGGGGCCCGGTTGGATTTCGGGTACAATCCAACCCGGCCACTATCCAACAGCAACCAAAACTCGGGCGAAATATTCCAAAAGTTTCGTCTCATCAAGAGGAAAACAACGAGACAGACGGCACATCAATCAGACGCCCTATCTGTGAGTTATTGGCCTTTTCGTCCCGGGGGCCCGGTTGGTTTTTAAGTCAAAACCAACCAGACCATACTCCAACTGCGTCCAAACCTCGAGCGGAGTAAGCCAAAAGATCTGTCTCACTTAGAGGAATCCACCAAAGTCGACGACACATCAATTGGATGTCCGGAGCTCAAGATATGAGCGTTTCCGCTCCGAGGGCCCGGTTGGTTTCGTGTACGAACCAACCCGGCCGAACCCAAAGTTTTTCCGAAACCTTGAGTGCGATATACCGAAATGACTGTCTCGATCCAAGGATCGCATTTCCACTGACGGCGCATCGTTCGGAGGCTCGTAGCTCATGTTACGGGCAAAAGACCAAAAATGGTTCGAAGACGGGGGGTCTGGGCCCCGGCCGACCCGGCCCGACCCCCCTGGGTCCGCCGAACCGGGTCGACCCGACCTGGTCCGGCCCGGCTGGACCTGGTCCAGCCTGGCCAAAGCGCGACCAGGCTCGGCCGAGCGGCCGAGCAACGCGGCAGCCGCGGGGCGCCGCCCCCGCGGGTTGGAAGAAGACGCGGCCCTCGAAGGGCCGCACTGGAGTCAACGGACGCGGCATAGCCGCGTCCCGTGCGTGAGGTCCGGACCCGCGCGGCCGCGGGTCTGATGGCCGCCGTCGCCGCGGCTTCAACCGCGGCGGCCCTGTCCAGCTGCGCGCCGGGGCGCCGCCGGCAGCTTCTGCGGGTCACGAGAGTTACTCCGGTGGTCCGTTTTCTTTCCCGTCTGCGCCGTTGTTCCTCCCGGGTTCCGTTCTTCACTGCGGGGTCATCAAATCGCCCTTGCGTCACATTTTTCCGTCACCCGCCAAATCCGCACAACCACGAAGAACGGTGGAGGGTTGTCGGGCCGTGTTCGTTTGGCCCGCACCCTCCACGTTAGTTAATAACAATGGGAGAATTATTCAACACATGAAACAACAATTTTAATAAATTAAAATTGTTCATATGAACACGGTTCTTTAATTTTAAAGAAACGTTCACGGGAATATAAAATATTCACAACAACCCCTACCTCGTCAAGTCGTCGCACGCGCGTTCTTCGCGGATTTGATCGCCGTGGAAGGAGGCGATCGTTGCGTCGTGGAAAGGCGTCGCGTTGTCTCGGAAGGGCGTCGCGTCGTCGCGGAAGGGCATCGCGTCGTCGCGGAAGGTGACACGTCGACAAACTCAAGCAGTTGGTGATCAGAGATCGTTGCGGGGAAGAACGTCTCGGATGAAGTGCCGTCAATCTCCGAGGGTGACGGCGTTCTTCGCGTTCTTCACATTCTTCGCGTTCTTCGCGAAGGAGGATGAAGGCACAAAGAATTCTGTCAAAGGCCTCTCAACGTGAAATCCTCAAGATGTGGCGTTGGTCTTATTTTATTACTACGCCAACGGATTTCAAACCGGCTAAGAAACGAATAAAGAGATAAGTAACAACCCATTAATTCGTAGAATTAATTCAACGAAATAAACCACCCAATTAATTCAACCAAGAAAACCACCCAATTAATTCAACGAAGAAAACCGCCCAATTAATTGGTGCGTTAAGAAATCAAGAAAACGCGTCAGTTGACTTTCATAATGACGGGTTTTCGCGGCTGCGTTACTTAGCGGAAAAGAAATGGTGGGGCTCGTGTGGGTCCCACCTCACAAATATCCTACCAAGAGGGTATGATATTTTTGGATAGCACCCTATCCGCAACAACTCAGCTTAAGATGCTTTAAGTGGCTTCAAGTGGCTTCCAAGCGGCTTAAGTGAAATAAAATAAAGTTTTTCGTACAATTATTTTATTTCTTAACCATAAGCCCGAAAATTTAATACCACACCCGAGCAAACGCAACTCCGATAGAGGTGTTTTTAAGAAAAAATCGGCGCTGCGATTCCATCGGTGCCCTCGGAATTTGATTCCGAGCACCGGTTCAAAAGTTAGAAAAACCCGCTCGTTCGTTCACTGAACGTACCCGAGCCAAACTTTGGAAAATGATTCCGGGCACACCGGGCCTCGGAATCAGGCACCATCAGAAACTACGTTCTTGTAAAATTCCAAAGAAAATTAAGAAAAAAATTTCCTTGGAATTTGCGGGTCTTTACAAGAACTTTTTTCGAAATTACTGATGGGATTTTATAGTAATGTAGTTTTAGAAAAAGGACAACCTGCAGGACGGGTGACAGCCCATCGTGTCGGACAAGGCTATGGGAATCGAACCCACAACCGAAGTGCGACTGGCCTTTTTCGCCTACCACTGGCCTACTGGAAGTCCCAGTTTAGTAGAAACTAGTTTTATTATATTAAGCAGTATAACTCCATTTTAGGAACTATATAAGATTAATCTCACTATAGATGGACTTATGTATTTTTTATGATAACTTTTATAACCTTTTGTTTGAGACAGATGGAATGACCCATCATTCTATCACATGATATGCTAACACATCACAAATGACAAATTCAACTTTATTTCTTTAAGAGATGAAGTGTAAATTGTCCAAAGAATGACAAACGGCGAGACTATACCAAAATCACGAAAGTATTTCTTCTAATTCCAATTTCATAAACTTTAGGGAAATGATCTTGAAAAACCAAAAATTTTGTCCTACTACCCTTATATCTGATGAATCAGATGGTACCTTAGATCACCACAAATCAATAGTTTTGCGATTGTTGGCTTTTTCATAGCCATGTTCTCTACCAATCTCCATCAGAACATGACGGTTAGATTTCTCTTCCATGTCCATATTTTCTTTTATATGGAAACCCAGTGACGAGTTCATTTGGGTAACCATTATATTTCATACTTTAGTTTTTAAAGTTCAGTTTTGGTATTTCTTTTTACGATGTGGGTTTTTATGAATAATAAACGATTTATAACCCCGATGAATTTCGGGGGCGAAATTCATTTTAAGGGGGGTAGAATGTAACACCCCGAGATTTTATAAAAAGTATTATATTTAATTAATGTCTTGTGTTATACGCTACACCAAAAGGAGCTTGCACAACACGCATCCATGACTTGCCTTGCATTACACGCAATCGCGACCTTCCTCGATAGCGTGTGTTGTACGCAATACCGGGTTTTACTAAACAACGATATATTATTATAATATTGTTATGAACTAGCCGTTATGAATAGTGTTAACTAAATTTTGAATTTTATAACATTATTATTCATCTTACACATTTCTAGAACATGGTATAAGAACAAAATAAATTTTTTGGGTAAAATAAGTATTTTTCAAAAAATGCAGTTTTGCCGCCTTTTGATGGCGCACCCACTTTAAATATAATTTTTGACATGTTTATAAGTTCAATTTCAAAAAATAAAATTCTTCTTTTGAATCAGGATATAAAAATTTACATTAGATAAAGTTTTGATATTTTTCCGATAACTTTCATATTTTAATGAATAGTAAAAACATGATATATTTTAATTAAAAACAACTTTTTTCATCATAATATATTATGTGGTTAAATTATAATATTTAATGGTTTTAAAGTATAAATAGAATATATTTTTACCATTTAATATAATGTATGTCATTATCATTGATTTTACCTTGAATTCGTAGGTTAAATCAATTCAATCTTTTGCAATGTTTTAAAGAAAAACCCGCTTTCTTTCGACAACGGGATTAATTTTAATTTAATTTCTGCATCTTTTGTGTATTGAATTTGGAAAAATGGATTCCAAATTTGTAATCATTGGGTCCAAATTATGTTAATAAGCTACTTTTTATTTTTGGGCATTGTGAATAGTAACTACGGTAAATTTTATTTACTATAGTTAAAGGTAAATCGGGGTAATTAAGGGTAAATATAAGATTATAAAATTACCCTAAAACTTGGAAAAATTCTATTGGATGGCTAAAAGTAGACCCATATAACCTAAGGGTCGGATTAGATTCATTTTATGGACTTTGTTCCATGAAAATAATTTAATTATTATTAAAACCAAAGAATGTGACAACATGTCACTTTCCTAAATATTATAAGTATAATAATTTTACTTTAGTGATAAACTTCATGAAACTTCTAAAATGAATGGTCTAAAGAAATATAATACAATTATCTACATCATAGGAATTTATTTAGAATTTTTAGGGATTAAATAATTATCATTTATTATAACACAAAGATGATGCAGTAATTGTCTTATTAATGAAATATTGACATAATTGATGTTATAAATGCCCAAATAAATGTAATTTGAGACTTTTTATGAATTACATTAATTTTATATGTTAATATGACATGTTTTTGTAGATATAAGTAACTTGGTTTGAACTTATCATACTGTTATTAATTTCATAAAAATCATATACCCAATAGTGTCAAAATTGACATAAATTAGTTTTTAAAACAAATATTATATTATTAATTGTTATTTAATTCCTAAAAATCTAAGGTTCGGCCAAATGACTTAGATAATTATAGATATATTAATAATAAACAACTTGGGGTTCGTTTGGCTTGTTATGGTAAGTTTATTAACCATATAGTGTAAGAAAACAAAAAGACACGGTAAAAGTTAAATTATTTAACTTAGAGTTAAATCTAATTGATAAGGTTAAAATAATAACCTAAACTTGTCTAAATCCTATTGGATGAGAGGATTTCGACCCATAACCACTTTAGCTTAGAAATAAGACCATTTTTAACCATTATAAACCGAATTTGACCTTAATATAAAATAATATTTTGAGATTTTCCTAAGGTGCCCCTCTCCTCCCTTATAAAAGGGCACCTCCTCCCTCTCCTCCTCACACCAATTTGAGCATTCAAGTTCGGCAAACCCCTGAAAAAGTATCTTCTCCACTTCCCTAGTATCATCCTAGAGGTCCTGGTCTTCTTCAAAGACCATCCTTAGTTCTTTAAGTGGAGGTTAAGAAAAGGTGCCTCAAAAAGAGGTAATATCCATTACCGATCTTTTTCAATTTCTTTCTTCTTCAACTTCTTCTTATTTCGTTGTTTCATGATAAAGTAATAACATCAGTATTTCTTATATACTGATATGTTATTATAAATATGAAACAACTCTAATTAACCTTCTATCCATCCTACGGAAAAAGGAAATCACCGCGCGTGCGTACATACGGAATACCGTCTCCATGACGCGATGAGATTCATTCTCCAAATTAACCATTCATGAATGATTATAAAGTATATATAATGAATAATAATGAAATATATGACATTCTAAATCTACTGGATTTATGTATATATATATGTCATCTACTTACTTCCATTCAAGACAATAAGGAAAGGAAAACAGCGTTCATGTCTACGTACGGACTACCGTCTCCATGAACGGTGTGTTTCATTTCATTTATCTATATATATTATATATATATAATGAATATATATGATATATAAATCATGTTTTATATTCTGGAAGTAAGTAAATCATGATATAAGTAATAATAATGTCAGGAACAACAAGTCCAAACACCAACGATAAATGAAACGATTTTACCCAAAACGCTTCTTTAACATGGAATTTACAAAATAACAGGTAATATAAAGTCATAAGTGAACCATATATGATATCATAACAATGAATATGATTCTGTAATAAGTTAATGATATTATTTTAATCATTATACAGGAGGTTCAGATACGTACAAAGCATATCATACATAAGGTAAGGGAAAATCTCGCAATCTCAATTTTTATCCAAGATTGTTTATACATTGGTATTTACTGGGGTTTATTTTATCATCCACATCCATGTTCTCTCAATATGTAATGTTATTTCCATCCACCTAAAATTTGTTTAAATCCAAATTTACCCTTCGTTGAGTTTTTAGTAAAAGATATGAAAGGAATCTTTTGTCATTTTTCGTACGAGGTAATTTTTGACTTTTCCGACAAAAGTACGAGAAGAATTTTTTTTAACTTATGCGGCATGAATGGATTTTTAAAACATTATTTCCAATAAGATTCCTTTACAATTTATCAAGTTTATTTTTAATCAACTTCTTTTAGTTTATAATTGGTTGACATGTTAAGAAAGGAAAAGTGTTTTTGAAGTAGAAAGGATATTTTCCTCAAGAATGAAGTTCAAGTGTTTTATCAAAATTATTTTCCATATAAGATAATAAAGGGTTCTGTTTTCATCCCTATTATTACATTTATTTGATTATGTTGTGATGGAATTATTTTTTTGAATTCCTTGATCTTATATGAATTGTTTTATGATGTCATGATGTTTAAGATTCCCATTTTTATTACATGGGTTATGCAATGATGTATGATTTATGATTTTGTGGAACACATAAGAATGGTATAATTATGAGATGGGTGGGACCTATATCTCCCTCAAATGCATTGGGTAAAGATTTTATATCTCATGAGATAGACATGGATGGAACGGTAGGTTATACCGGTTCAGTGAAACAGGACTGAAACGAGGAATGAACTCGGTTCAGAAAGGGACTTTGTCCACTAAGATAGTCCTGGAAATGAGTCTTGACTAAAAAGAAATGATTCTCTATGAATATTTGTTTATGCCACAAAGTTTCATGTTTTAAGTTATGATTATTGGGATTACATTTCACTACTATGATTTATCCCATGTTATGAAATTTTGATCTCTTTTGCAGGATTCATTTTCCAAAAGATATGTTCTTATGAATATGACGTGATTGATATTTCTTTTGTTTACCCTTATTGAGGATTTGAGCTCACCCTTTTATGTTTTCTTTTCCCAGGACATAAAGAAAGGATTTAGGTTTAGAAAAAAAAGAAGATCTTTATGGGAGATGTTGAAGATCTTTCACCACGATTAGAATATTATATTACGAGTTTCCAAAGACACTAAACTATTACGGTCCTTGTGTGTGTGTTTTTGTTATGTACTAAGTATTCCGAAAAAGTAATGTAATGTCCATGTACGTCAGGTTTCAGGTCTCTACACCAAAACTTTAAGAAATCCCATGATTTCTCTCTGTGGGGAGGATGGGAGAAATGAAGAAGGGTAAAAAATCAACCTAGGATATCATGATAAAAATTGTAAATAATGAGGTGTTTTGGGTTAAAAAACAAGAGGGTTGGAAAGGTAAAGTGCAACACCTTGAAATTTTAAAATATGAACACCATATTCCATAACATATATGAAACATAACACCTACCATAGAAATTAATATAAAATCCCTATAATATGTGATATATATAATATTTTAAATAAATTCAATCTATACTATTACTTTCAATGCATGCAATATTGAGTTATCTTATATTACACATAAGACCAAGTTTTACCGAAAAATAATACATTATTAATAATATTATTTAATATGATAGTTATCACTTAGTTGTTGGAATGACAGGTATGAATAGTATTAACTATATTATTAAAATATAAAGTTTAAACACATTTATTGGTTATTTATAGATTATAAATAATATTAATAATCATTTAAAAGGAAAATAATTTTTTTTAGAAAAACATTGTTATCCTAAAAGACTATTTAGTTGCGTGTGGAGTAAATAATTTAAAATTTATTTTTAAAAAATTCATACCTTTTTTAAAAAAAATATTTATTTTTGAAATAATAAAAACAAAATTATCTTAGGGTGAATATTTGGTATATTTCTAAGAAGAATAATTTTTGTTGAACAATGAAAATACTGAATTTTAATTGAAAATTTCATTTTCATCTAAATAATTTATAATGAGAAATTTTATTTTAAATTGGTTTTAAATTAAAAGTAGTTAAATTATACATCTGTTAATTCATTTTATTTCATTGGAATCAATTTCATTCTGAATTTTGATATACAAAAATTCAAACATTTGAACTTTTCCACTTTAAAATCCAACTTTCTGCCACGTATGTGGGATTAATTTTAAATTAATTTTTTTTTCACTTATATGTATTTAATTTTGAAAAATATATTAAATATTTTTAATCATAATAATATATAATTTAAAATAATTTCAACATATTTTTCGAACAAAGTTATTAGTGGAAATAGTTATAGTTAATCACGGTGATCAAGATAAAAACAAGTTTATATATCGCTTAAACATAGAAAATAATGAGTAAAATGACCTAGAACTTATCTGAATCCCATTATATGTAAATATATTGACCTTATAACTTATAGGGTTTTTGATGGACCACTATTAAGTCCTCGTGACATAAAAAATGTGGTTTGAATTCACTCTTTCAAAAAAAATTACAAGTGTGATACTCATCCAACTTATAAAAGACCACCCCCTATTATCCTCTCTTCACACATTCAATAAAAATTTGTTCAAAAAATAACTTAAAAATTAATCCATATATTAACTATCATCATTCTATATTCCTTATTTATTGCATAAATAAATTTTTTGAATGTTTTAGTGAAATCCTAAGGAGTATACCAGAAGAAGAGCTGATGTTCTTCTAAAATGGTTTTTATTTTATTCCCTTATCCACCTCCTTAAATTCCTATTATTACATGCTTATATAATAACAAAATTATATTAAATATAATTATTTGATGTTATGTTTTGGTTAAAACCTAAAAATTCATACACTAACCTAAAACGAGTTACAAAATCATTGTTCGTTTGTATAGTGGACTACCACCTTGGGAACCAATTTTGTTCATTTTTACATTACCACCTTTAAAGGTTGGGTATAATGATGGATTTATAGTTTATGTATAATATATATGATATTTATGTTTTTAATATTATTCTGTAATTATTATATCACACATACCTTCATGCTTTCCATTTTGGGGGAAGATGATATCGTTGCTCGTGTGTACGACAAACTACTGCCTCACAAGGTGATGCGATTCATTCACGATTTAAATGGAATGTTTTAAGGATGAGTTTTGAAAAATATGTGACATATATAAAATAAAAATGATATTTTAATTATAAAATATATATATATATATACATATCATTTACTTTTCATTCATTCAAGGTGATAATAAAATAGAAATACTGTTAATGAGTACGCACAACCAACTGTCTCCATGAATGGTGTATTTCAGTTCCTATCACCAAATTTTATAGATTACTATAAATACATATATACTGAATATATATGATATTTACATCATTTTTTTATATTATGTATATGATTAAATATTTACCTAAGTAAAAGTGACAAAAAATAACAAATCAAAACATTCTAAAAAATAATGCAATTAACCTAAGAAACAACAAAAATAAGGGATATTATTAACTAATGGGTAATTATATGTTATAAAAGAATAATATATGATATTATAAATTTTAATATGGTTTTTTATAAGTTAATAAAATATTTAAAACTATTATACATTATGTTAAAACATTTTTAACGAAAAGGAAGCGTAAGGGAAGTGATTTCATCTCAATTTAATTTCATTGAAGCATATTAAAATGAAATGAACCTATTTTCTTTTATATAGTATATATTCTATACCTTTGAAATGAAATTTTGTGAAAAATTCCTTATTCATTGTATTTTATGTTTAAATTTTAATTATTTCATCAAAGGGGATTTTGAATTGTTAGTTACCAAGTGGTGAAAATTTTCATAACTCAATTTATTTTCATCAGGGTATATTACTTCTTCATTGTTGTTAATATTATAAGATTATGTGTGTACTAAATTTTGAATCTCTATTATTGTATTTAAATTAATTTTATTGGTATTTATAGTTTATTTTTTTAATAGATTCATTGGTTGAATCTCACTTTAAGGTCTTAATCTTTGCAATGTTTACTTCACAATATAATTTTATTTGGGATTATTTAGACATGAATTTCAATTTAAGTAAATTATTTAATCATTATTTAATAAACCATTTAATATTATTCACCTATGATTATTCCTGATTATTTTAAAGTAATATTACCATTTTTACACTCATTGTTACTTAAAACTTTTTCAAAAATGTTTTAAAAAAAGACTCACTTCATTTTTCTCTTCAGTTAGAAACCTGTTTTCATCTAAAACCATATTTTCAAAAAGTGTTTTAAAAATTTCTAACCTTTTAGAAATTAGTTATTAAAGACATGTTTTCCCATTTTTAATTTTTACCAAATTTCTTTAAAAAATGTTCTTGTATTTTTTTTGAACAAGATAATTATCTAGCCGTTTATAATGGAAAAGGAATTTTATTTTTACCTTGTACAATATTTATGGAATTACCCACCCTCATTTATCCAAAGTTTCTAGTGCATGTTTACAAGTCCATTTTTAAAGAAAAAGGGTTTTCTTAATAATCTGAAAATTATTAGTTTTTAAAAAAAATATTTTGAATTAAAAGGAATTTAAATTTTTTTTATGTTTCATAAAGTGATTTTCAATATAAAAATGATATTTTCCTCAAGAATATTATTAATGATATTTTTTTATTTTTTTAAATTATAAAAAACTTTATTATTACTATAATGGGTATACCTTGTATTGATACTATCATAATTCTTCTTCTAAATGGATTATAATTTTTTTGACATAAGAGAGTATTGGAATTACCTTTCTTGAATCATTTTCGTAGTCATTAACTTCCCCTTGAGTTATTCACTTTACTATGTTCATTAAATATTAAATTTACCCTAAATAAACATATAAATTATCATTTATATGATCATTTCCTAATCTATATACCATTTTTACATATGGTGTTTACATTGAATTTTATTTGATTAATTGAGTAAATATTGATAAATTTGTATCCTTTACTCAATACGAATATTTGAAAATGCACATTGTTTATGAGTTAAGTCGATTATTATATACATGAGGAATGATTTTGAAATGAAATACATGTATTGGGGACCATTTAATGAAATCCCCTCTATGAATTATTAGTATCATGGGATGAAAAAATTGGATAGCCCCAACTAATTTTTCTACCTAGTATATTTTAAACATTCTTAAGGATATATCATAATGGTAAAGGTATCATGTTCTTAGGAGATATGGTGTCTGGTAAATAAGAATTGACTTAATTTAAGTTATTATTATTATCTAGGATATTATCACCATCGTATAATCTCTAGATCCATTTAATTATTAGTTACTTATTAAATATTTTTTTTAGTTATTTACCTTTCCATACTAATTATTAATTATCTATTAATTTGGTCATACTATTTAAATTGAATGCGTGTTTAGTTATTTTCCTTGAAATAATGATTATTATCCCGAAGTTGTTTTCTTTAATATTATCTATGAATGTACTTACTTTATTGTTTATTGATTATATGGCATATATGTTCAGTTATTAACTTTCCATACTGATTATGCTAATTGGTTCATTATTTATTCTATTGTACTTAAACCTTTCTGAGAATTTAATATCACCTTTATTTTTCCCTTTCCCTAGGATTACATGAAGTCTAATAAGATACATACATAGGGATATACCAGAGGGAATAATGATATTACTAAAAGAAAAAATATTGTAATTTGTGTATTCAAATGTAATGAAATTACCATGTATGTATCTTGTTTACCAATTCTAAAAAACTGTTAGGTCATTTGGGATGAATTTCTTTTTATTTTAGGACAATGTAATGGAGAATGCACCAGATATGGGTTGCTGGGGTAGGGGTCGCTTTATAAAAATCCACATTTAATTAATTAGGGCACTACACATGGTTAGGATTCATGAGTTAGGAAACTGTGCACCAACCATGCACCCTTAATAGACTCACAGTACACCCACATGGGTTGGCAATATGGTTTAGAAAAACATGCATCAATCATGTGGTTTGTTTCAATCAAAAATTGCAGAACCATCTGCACGCTTCTCACACAGTTTGGACTAATTGTGCTCAAGTGGTGCACCCTCATCCATGGACACTTTAAGACCCACACAGTTTCTCTTAGGATCCACATGGTTTAAATTTAACCATTCCTATGAAATCATAAACATTCAAGAAAAAAATAAACTAAAAAGGTACTCTTCATGTAACACCCCATGGTTTTAAAAATAAACTTAACTTCATGCATGAAACACTGAGTCTATATATAATGACACATTTCTTTAAGTAGATACTTATAAACAAGATGTTAAACAAAATTTTGCTGCTTCTGTGTTTGTAATTTTGAAAAACTGACATACATGGTTGTGATCAGTAAGTTATTTTGAGTCTGATAGGGATAACTTAATTTTTGGTGAGTAGTGAAATATTGTAATTAACAAAATATACTAAATAAATGAATTTATGCATCATGACTGAGTCATAGATGATGTAAATGGACATTGGTTCAAACTCACATGAATTTCTTACAGTTTTGGGTCACTTGAATCAAGACTATTCATAGTCATTAAAAAAATATTAAACTAATTATTTAAATAATGTAAAACCCCTCCTCTCCTCAACTAAAAATACCACCCTCACGCCATCTTTCTCTCATACCACTCAAGAATTGATCCTTGTCTATGATCTTAGAAATACTATTCCCAAGCCCCTTCCCCACATCCAATACCTACTAGTCTCACCAAAGGCAAAAAACATGGTCCTTAAGTAGGATCTCAAGGAGAAGAGATCAAGATGTAAATATCCTATTTCATTTTCTTGTGTTTTCTTTTCAATTATTTATTTTCTTATACTCTATTCTCCTACGCTTAAATAATAGGAATGAAAGCTCTAGTATTATATATATTATGGATTTTCATCTTTTTATGGAAAAAGTAATCATCATTCTTCCTCTCATGTTCCTCTTATTCAAAAAACAAAAACACCATCTCTGATGTGCCGATTTACCAAAATCAGGGACGATGTGTTTTCAGTTTCCATTACTTCCTTCAAAAATAGTTCTAAACCCATTTTAATGGTTGAAATATATTTTAATATGTATAATATATCCTATTTCATGTTTTTAGTTATCATATATACATAATATTATGTTATACAATGAAACTAGTACATGATTATAAAAGAACCACCAAAATGATCTAAAGGGATATCACTAATGATTTATCTAATGATTAATACTCATACCATATAACCAAAATTATTTATGGAATCATTTAATATTTTTGAAACATATGAATACCATTTCATTCCACTTATGAAATTTCATTTCCATACGACAAGAAAATCAAAAACAAACCGGTTATGGAAATCATGTAAAGAATGCACCCAAAACAATGGAATTAACAAAATACTGATAATTAAAGGGTGAAATGAGGTTATGAAATGATCATATAAGGTGTTATAAACATTAATTTTTTTAAGATATTAATAACACTCTTTTAACCATTATACAAGAGGTTTAAACATGTTTTAAATAATATGAACTGAGGTAAGGGAATTCATTACCCAATTTCCATTCTATGGGTTAACCTTTTATTTTATTCGTTATATTGTTTTAAGATTATTTGTTTGATGAATTTTTATTTTCATTATGTTTTTTATGTGTATTTACATTGTATACAAATATCCATTCCATTATATTAATCCTCACTCCAATTATATTTTTAAGGGACTTTCCTTTTAAAATCCTTTTAAAAGTTCCTTTAATAAAATTAAAAAAAGACTATTTTTTATATTTATGGAATGGGTGGTTTATCCCAATTTCAAGATAATTTATTACTAAGATATGTTCATTGGACATAGATATGTGGTCTTGATCCTCTTATAGCTTAAGATATGTTGGTTTGAGACCATTATAACTCAAGATATATTGGGTTGATCCCATTATAGATCAATATATGATGGGTGAGCCCCATTATAGATCTCCAATGCATTGGGTACTCTAGATATGGAAGTTGGACAAACGGTTATTCCATGTGTAAGGGTGATTGTAAGAGTTACATGGTAAATAATTCCCAAGGAAACTACATGATGTTTCTATACATGCTAATGAGTTTTATGAAATGGGTTTTATTGGTTTTTATGTAATCACTTGACTAATTATTTCCTTCTTTATATCCCTTAATAAGATTTTTATTCTCAAACTAAGTTTCTAATTGTTTTTCACAAATTATAATAATGTGTAAGATAAATAAGGAAGATAATTTAAATGCCATGAATATTCTTCAAAGAAATTATGTTTTATTTGAAAAAGTTTTACATTTTGAAAAAATGGATATATTTTTAATAGTATCCACATGTATGATTATAAGATATTATGTATGTTTTATTTCCTAATTATGTAAAAACATAAACTTCAAATGATCCTATATTTTTAAGAATGTTTGTTCTTGTCTAAAACTCATGATTATGTATTGTATTAAGGTTTTATCTTTATAGTTGTTATTAAATGATGGTTTATATAACGTCAGGGTTAGGATGATGTTAATAAAATACCATAAATGATTTTTTAATTTATAGTTTATTTTAAATGATATTGAATTTAAAGATTACCATGTCGCTTCATCTAAGATATTTCTTTTCAGAATGGTTTTCTGCAGAAGAAATAGGTAATCTAAAGTAGGAAGGTACTAAGAGGATGATATATGTCTAAATATACAGCCTAGAATGGTGGGAACTAGAACTCAGCAGTTTGTAATAGTAATGGCTCAGTTTACTCAGGTGATAAATGGTTGTGGTATCAATGCTAGAGAGGAGCCTGACCTACCATGAATAACCATGTCTTTTATGGATCATTTTATGAGGCAATATCCTCCATCATTCCATGGAACCACAAATCCAATGATATCCTAAGGATGGATCAATGCTCTAGAAAAGATATTTTATGTCATGGGAGGTTTAGAACATCAAAAGGTAATACTATTAATTTAACATTTTGAAGGTTAAACTAATCAACGGTGGTCTCTAGTTAAGAATACAATAGAAAGAGGTGATCTTGAAAGTCTGGAATGGGATGATTTTAAGAGTCTTTTTCTAGAAAAATATTTTCCTAGAACTGTTCGACTAAAAATGGAGAAACAATTCTTGGAATTGAAGCATAAAGATAATGATTATTTGGTAGCATATGAAGCCAATTTTACAAGACTGTCCAGTTATGTATCAGATTTTTATTAGGATTTCGATAGTAAAATTAATATATTTTACTCTGTTTTGAAACCATTTTTACAGAGTGCTTTGCCTTAAAAAGAGTTTAAAAGATAATAAAAACTTATTCTTTGTGCTAAAAAAGTTGAGATGGAGCTTTATGAAACATATGTTCCTTGTGATGAAAAGAATAAGAAGTGTTCAAGTTGTAAAGAATTGGGTAATAATTCATCAAATACATCTGAAGGTAAGAACATCAATTTTCCTTCTTGTGAAAAGTGTAGTAAAAGAATCCAGGTGAATGTATTATAAATTATGGAAAATTCAATCGATGTGGAATGTTTGGGCACATGTCCCATAAGTGAAAGGAAAATGATCCAAAAATTATTAAGATGACAATGGTGATATGGCTAAACAATAACTAATTGGGTCATTTGGGTAATTTTTTTCCGAATATAGTAACTCAGGCATGAAATCAGCAAAATTGGAAGTATAAGGGTGGGGGGAAATATTTTTCAACCACTTCATCATATGTTGAGTTGTAGAATAAGGTGGTATTAGGTACATTTCATGTTTTTAAAGATTGTTCAAATGTGTTGTTTGATTCGAGGAATACAAATTTGTTCATTTCCGATATTTTTTTTGCAAAATTGGGAATTCAACCTCCTGAAATAAAACTAGAACTCATGGTAAAAACAGTTGGGGGAAATATTATAGAAGAAAGAAATTCTAATAATCTACCTATCTTTTTTTTGTGGAAATAGTTTACTAGAAAACCTAGTTGTATTACCTCTAATGGAGTTTGATATTATTCTAGGTATGGACTGGATTTATTTTTGTCACTCTAAGATATATTGTAGAGAAAAATAAGTTGTTTTGAGAAAGAGTTTTAGTTTCTATAAAACAATGAACCCATACCGTTGATTACATATCAAGAATCCAAGAGAATGATTAAATATGGAAATGAATGTTATCTTTCTCATATTTTTGAAGATAAAGGAACTATCCAGATTAATGATGTGCTAGTGCTAAATGAATACCTATATATTTTTCCCGATGACTTGTTTGGTGTTATTCCTAATCAAGATATTGAGTTTAGTATTGACATAGTTACTGATGCTAAGAAAATTTATAAACCCCCTTATTAAATGGATCAAATGGAACTTCATAAATTAGAATAGTAGTTGTATAATTTATTAGATAAAGGATTCATTTAACTCAGCACTTCACCATGGGGTGCTTCTGCCTTGTTTGTTAAAAATAAAGATAGATTAATGAGACTTTTCATTGGTTACAGATCCTTTAATAATATCACTGTTAAAAATAAATATCTTTTTCATCATATAAATGATTTTTTTGATCAGCTCAAGGGAGCATAATATTTTTTGAAGTTTGACTTGAGGTTAGGGTACCATCAGTTGAATGTAAAGGATGCAGACATCCAAAAGACTATGTTTTATACTAGATATGGTCATTATGAATTTTTAGTTATGCCATTTGGGTTAACTGGTGTACCTTTTGTATTCATGGATCTTAAGAATAGAATATTTCATGAGTTCTTGGATAGTTCTATATTTATGTTTATTGATGATATTTTGGTATATTCTAAAAGTAAATAGGAGCATGAAAAATATTTAAGGATTGTTTTTTAAACCTTGAAAAAAAAGAAAATGTAAGAAAAATTCAGCATGAGTGAATTTTTGTTGCAATAAAATTCTTTCCTTGGTCACATTGTTTCCAAATATGGAATAAATATTGATCCTGTGAAAAAAATTTGTTGAATAATGGACAAAACCCACTAATATAATTGATAATTTTAGTTTTATTGGTTTGGAAGGATATTTTAGGAGGATTTTTGATAACATTTAATGGTTATCTATCCCACTGACTAAGTCAACTTGAAAAGGGGTTAAATTTGTTTGATCAAAAGAATGTGATGATTGTTTTCGGGAATTGAAAAGAAGATTGGCGAATGCTCCAGTTCTAAACCTACCTTTTATAATTGGAGATTTTTTCATCTACAATGAAGCTTATTTAAAGGGAATTGGTCGTGTTCTGATACAGAATGATCAGGTAATTTATTATGATTCATGTCAGTTGAAATGTCATGAGTTAAATTACCCTACACATGATTTGGAATTAGCTGTTGTTTTTTGCATTAATATTTTGGAGGCATCATTTGTGTGGAGTAAAATGTGAAATATATACTAACCATAATGGTTTGAAGTATATATTTACTCAGAAGGAATTGAATAAGAGACAGTAAATATGGATGGAACTAATCAAGGATTATGATTGCCTAATTCATTACCATCATGGGAATGAAAACAGAGTGGCCGATTCATTGAGTCAGAAAATTAATGTTACATTAACCATGATAAATTAGAACATGAACCTTTATGAATTATTTGATATACTTTTTCTTGGATGTTTTTGGTGTAAGAAATTACTCTATTTTGTTTCAGGTTTCAGTGCAGTCATCTCTGTCAGACTAAATTAAGCAAGCATAGAAAGAAGACAGTGAGTTTCAAAAAAAGGTAGAATTAGTTAAAATGGGTATGTTTATAGAATTTAACCTTGATAATGATTGTGTTTTGAGTTTTGGGAAGAGATTATGTGTTCGTTGTCATTATCAATTGAAGAAATAATTGTTATGTGAAGCTCATAGTTCTCCAGTTTCAATTCATCATGGAAGCACAAAGATGTAAAGAGATCTTAAAAAGTATTACTGGTGGGAGGGAATGAGAAAAGATATTGTTGAATTTACTGCTAAATTTTTGACATGTCATCAGGTTAAAGTATAGAGGTAGTTACTTAATGGGATGGTTTTACCTTTACCTATTCAAAAGTTGAAATTGGATAATATATCCATAGAACTCATTGTGGGAATATCGAAGACATATCGAGGTAAAAATGAAATCTAGGTTATTATTTATAGTCTGACTAAGCTTTCACATTCCATTACTATTCATGAAACTATATATTTGGATCAGCTTTCTCGATTGTACCTCAAATGGATTTTTAGGTTTCATGGAGTTACTCATTTCATTATATTTGACCGTGATACCAGGTTCACTAATAACTATTGGATAGGCCTTTAGAAGTTGTTGGGAATAGAATTAAATTTCAGCATTGCTTTTTATCCTCAATCTGATAGATATATTGATATAAGAATTAAGACATTAAATGATATGCTTCGAGCGTGTTCAATGGACTACCAAGGAAGTTGGGACCAACATCTCTATTTATTTGATTTTTCCTATAATAATAGTTTTCATTCTAGTAAACAGATGGAAACGTTTGAGGAATTTTATAGAAAGTGGTGTCAAACTCTAGTATTTTGGGATGAATTTGGGGAAAGGATGTTGATGGGACTAGAATTAGTAGAGGAACTGGCAGAAAATGTTTAGATGATTCAGAAATACATGGAGATATCTCAGATAAGGTAGAAAAGTTATGCAGATAACATGAGGAATGAAATTTCTTTTGAGGTAGGTGATTATGTTTTCATTAAAATATCTCATTGGAAATTTTTATGTGTTTTGGTAATAAGTAAAGATAATTCCACAGTTCATTGCACCTTATGAAATCATAGAGGATGTTGGACTGGTTTCCTAAAGAGTATCTTTCCCTCTAAGATTATCTCATGTACATAATGTTTTTCATGTTTTGATTTTGAGAAATTATGTTCTAGATTCGTCTCATGTCTTGAAACTAGAAGCAGTTCATTTGTAAGATAACCCTTCTTATGAATAGAGACTTATTCAGATTCTTGATCACAGAGAGAAAATATTGTTGAATAAGGAAATACACCAGGTAAAGGTTTCATAGTGAAAACACATGTTTGAAGAAGAAACATAGGAATCTAAAAATTCTATGAGGGAAAGGTACTCTCACTTTTTTAATAAGTAAATAAAAACTACGAGGACACAATTACCAGAAGCTGTGGAGAATGAAACACCCCAATGTTGTACAAATAAACTTAACTTAATGCATGAAACATTGAGTCTCTATATAATGAAATTTTCTTTTAAGGATATAGTTATAAAATAAATCTTAAACATACTTTTTCTATTTATTTATTTGTACTTTTTAAAAATAGAAATACACAATTGTGATTCGAATGATATTTAGAGTCTGATAAGACCAACTTAATTTTTGGTGAATAGGGAAATACAGTAGTTAACAAAATATACAAAATAAATGAATCTGTACATCATGCTTGAGTCATGAATAATGTAAATTTCCATTGGTTCAAACTCACATGCACTTATTACTATTTTGTGTCACATGAATCAAGACTATTCATAGTATTTAGATAAAATATTAAATTTATTCTTTAAATAATGCGAGACCCATCCTTTCCTCCACTACAAATACCACCCTCACAACCTCTTCCTCTCACACCACTGAATCTTTGATCCTTGTCCGCGTTCTTCCAAATACTCTTCCTAAGGCCCTTAACAACCTCAAATACCTACTTTTATCACAAAAAGTCCAACACCAAGGTCCTTACAGAGGATCTCAAGGAGAAGAGATCAAGAGTTAATGATCCTCTTTCATTTTCTTGTGTTTTCTTTTCAATTCATTCTTTTCTTGTACTCTCGTATCCTCCCATTACCCAAGAGTCATGAAATATCTTTTATTATATATATTCTAGGTTTTATCATGTTTTTGTAGAAATTAATCATCATTATTTCTCTCCTCTTCCACTTATTCTAAAAATAAAAACATCATCTATGATGTGACGATGTACCAAAATCGTGGATGATGTGTTTTCAATTTCCATTACTTCCTTCAAAACTGGTTATAAAAACATGTTAATGGTTGATACAAAATTTTTAGATGTATGATATATCCTATTTCTTGTTTTGGAGTTAACATATATACTAAATATTATGATATATAATGAAACTAGTTCGTGATTATCGAAGAACCTCCAAAATGATCTAAACAGATATCACTAAAGATTTATCTAATGACTCATCCTAAAACCATATAACCAAAATGATTTATGGAATAATTTAATACTATATAAACATATTAATAGCATTTTATTCCACTTCTAGAATTTCATTTTCGTATGATAAGAAAATCAAATACAAACCGGCCATGGAAATCATGAAAAGAATGCACCCGAAACAATGGAAGGAACAAAATGCTAATAATTAAAGGGTGGAATGATGTTACGAAATGACCATATAATGTGTTATAAACATTAATATGTTTTTTAAGATATTAATAACACTCTTTTAACCATTATACATAAGGTTTAAACACTTCTTAAGTAAGATGAATCGAGGTAAGAGAATCCTTATCCCAATTTCCATTCTTTGGGTTAACCTTCTATTTTATTCATTATATGATATTAAGAGTATTTGTGTGATGAATTTTTGTTTATATTATGTTTTATTATGTGTATTTATAGTTTATACACATATCCATTCCATTATATTAATTCTAACTCTAATTATATTTGTAAGGGACTTTCCTTTTAAAATCCTTTTAAAAGTCTCTTTAGTGAAATTCAACAAAGACTATTTTTTTATGTATATGGAATGAGTGGTTTCTACTAATTTCATGATATGTTATTACTATGATATTTTCCTTAGACATAGATATGTTGGGTTAAGCCAATTATAGATCAATATATGTTGGGTTGATCCCATTATAACTCAAGATATGTTTGGTTGAGCCCATTGTAGCTCAAAATATGACGGGTGAGCCCCATTATAGCTCTCCAATGCATTGGGTACTAAAAAATGAAATATGAAAGAATGGTTATTCTATGTGTAAAGTTTCTTGAAATATTGATATATTAAATATGTCCCAAGGAAAATAATTTATGTTTCTATTCATGCTGAGAGTTTTTTGAAATTTGTTTTATTGGTTGTTATGTTATCACTTGACTAATGACTTCCTTCTTAATATCCCTTACTGATCTTTTTGTGCTCATCCCAAGTTTCTAAATATTTTTCACAGTTTATAAGTATTTTTAATAGAAATAAGGAATGTAATTTAAATTTCATGAATATTCTTCAAATAAATTATGTTTTATTTTAAATGATTTATATTTTAAAAGAAATGGATATTGTTTTAATAGTATACACATGTATGATTATGAAATGTTATGTATGTTTATGTCCTAATTAATTAAAACTCTAAACCTAAAAAGATCCTCAATGTGTATTAATGTATGTTCTTTTCTAAAACATAGGATTATGTAATTTATTAAGGCTGGGTCCTTTTACTTCATCAGGAGGTTGCACAGTCCCCCCTTAATAATGCATATAAACAATGCAACCGAATAAAATAGCCTGAAACTAAAAATTTCTATCTGAAACACCGAAGACTCAAGATAATATAGAAATAAAAAATTATAAAATAAAAGCAAATAATAAATAATAAAAACAAGGATGTGAAAATTTTCCCCACCATAATTCTTTCTACATCCGGAAAGCCTCATTGTTTCCAGGTGATTGGGTAAAAGAAAAAGGACCACACTCTCACATGATTTAACTCCTTTAATTAAAGAGTACCTTAAAGAACACTTAGAAAAAACTTTAACCTCAATACTAGAAAAAAATAGACCCAAACTATTACTCAACATAAGATAGAGATCTTGGACCACTACACCGACAACTAACATCAACCAAAACCATCTGGCGCAATCCAAAAGCCTAATGTTTTTGAAGGGAAGGGACACTCCGAGTAAGATGACTTATGAGGATAGGGGATGACCACCAGAAATTTTATCAAAGAGAAACAAGGGAAAAAGAAATAGATAGCTAATAAGGTTTACACCAACAATGGTAAGAGTCTATGTCACGAACCAACCCGGGTCGACCCTGAACCGGTCACCCGAGCCGGTCCGCGGCAAGTCCCGAGGGGCGTTCCCGATCCCCCCCGGGATGGCAACCAGTGCCGGGCATTAAGACTTGATCGTTGGGAACGATTTCAGCCCAAAAACAAAAGTAAATAGAACAGAATAAACAAACACTAACAGCGGAAAAGAAATAAAAACCACACAACCACGTACCTCCATGTGACCTCTCAGGTCACCACCCAACTAGAGAGCAACCTCGCTCCAACACTGAGCGACTCAAAACAGAAGACCTGCGACTGAAATGGTAAAAGATAGGCGTGAGCACAAAAGTACTCAGTAGGTGAACCCCACAACAAATCCCAATGCACCGCCAGTAAATAAAGAATCTACATAATCCAGGTTTGAACTATAATGTATAAAAGTAATTTTTCATAATGTTTTACTTGAAAATCAACCACGAGACATTTCCCTTATTTTCTTTCAAAAGTTAGTTCCATATCCTTAGTTTTAAACTCGTTCTGAAAAGCAAGGTGTTACATTTTCAAATCTAACCCAAAGCGAATAAAGCATTTTCATTTAGAAACCATTTTTCTCAAAGTCTAACAGTATAGGCTGTGAAATATGACTGAAAGAAAACAAGCAAGGAAAACAAGTGCAAGTAAAGGTAAACAGGTAAGGAAAACCAAGTGCAAGTACAAATAAACCAGAAGTTATCAGTAATAACCATGGGTGATCCTGAACATCCCTAGAAAACCCCTGGACGTACTCGGGTTCAGACTACCTGCCGGCATGGTACTCCATAGTCAATAACCAACTGGCCGCCCTAACAGCCAACCAGTGGCACATCCCTCCTGGCCTGTCTGTAACTCCAGGGGGTACTAACCCGTCTAATCAGGGTTAGCAAGCAACCGTCACTCGATAATCTACAAGACACCCAGGAACCCATAGTAGTTTTTGTAACACTGTGTAAGTGGGAGACCCGCGCACGCGTGACTCATCTCACCGCACTTGCCAACCCCTTACACGGACATCGCTACACGACAACCCTCGAAGGGAAGTCCCCCTGTAGAAATGCCCTCACAAGTACGTATATATATATATAAATATAAGTATAATCACTTCACATTTGTTAAAGTGCCAACCGGGCCGTCATATCATTTACACTTTGAACATCTAACACTAAAACATTTCCAAGGGACATGACATACGCCACACGATTGAAAACCAGAAACACACTTAGAACATTATTTAAGAAACTCAAATCAGCATCTCAAACCTGAAAGACGTTGGTATCACAAGTAAGAAATCATTTTCCCAGTTCCAAACGCACCCCACTTTTATCAAGAGCCAAACGGGCCTTTAAACACATTTTGAAAGAACACCATTTCCAAAATGAAATCCAAACTTTTGTTCGCGTAACAAAGGAAAACATCTTTCATCAACCAAGAGCCACACATAAAGTTTCCAAAACAAGTTCAAAGGTCACACGACGTTTTCTCTAATCAAGGTTCTAAGAAAACACCATTTTCCATAAACAATACATCTACTAATTTACACACGCCAAAAAAATTTCAAAACACAATTTAACATGCCTTTCATTATTCAGGAAGAACAATTTAGCAATACTACCATGGAAGCACAAAACTAAATCCAAGAAGAACACTTTCAATGAAACACTAAAATTAAAAACGGCTTTTATCATCAGCAGATCACCACACTATAAAAACTACTAAATTTTCCTTTAAATTTACTGAAATTCAATAAAAGGTAAGGAATAAATAAATTCTTAATTTAAAGGCGAGTGCAATGGGAGACCTACCTCAAAATCCAAGCGCGACGATAAAAAGATCTTGGAACCAAGGCGCGATGACCCGACGTGTGTCCGAAGCCACGTGGTAAAATCCAACACTCTCGGAACTGAGGCGCGGAGACGGCAGAACCTCGGAAACAAGGCGCAGCGATGGCGCTTCCTCGGAAACGCCCTGCGCGGGTCCTAAAACAGTAGACCGTTAAACGGTCTCAACAATATTAATAACAGAATAATATTAATAATATTAACAAAGTGAAAATAATCGCGGTGATAATAATAATAATAATTATAACACAACATAATAATAATAATGATGTTATAATAATAACAATAATAACATAATTAGCATAATTATAATA
Source organism: Viscum album (assembly GCA_963277665.1). Taxonomy (NCBI): domain Eukaryota; kingdom Viridiplantae; phylum Streptophyta; class Magnoliopsida; order Santalales; family Viscaceae; genus Viscum; species Viscum album. The sequence continues at coordinate 1,905,663,549 of OY728136.1, forward strand.
TATCAATAATAACAATAATAATAATATCATAACATTAACACAATAATAGGAACAATTCCAATTTAACATAATCATAATATATTAATAATATAATAATGATAATAATATAAAATAATGTTAACATAATAATATTAATAATAATAATATAATGACAATAGCATAATAATAATAATAATTTAATAATAATAACAAGAGTATCATAACATAATAATAATAATAAAAATAATATGATAATAATTAAAATAATAATAAAGTATTAATCTTATAACATTAATAATAATATCATTGTTAATATGAGAAAAAGAAAAAGAAAAAAAAAACAAAACAAAATGTAATAAAAATAAAATAAAAACACTTACAGGGGAGGGGTTTGCGGAGGAGAAGACCGGGCTGGGGGGGGGGGGGGGGTTCGGCCGGAGGCTGGCCGGAGTAGGGAGGCCGGGATCGTGCGGAGGCCGGCCTGGGGGCGTCGGCGCGGGGTGGTGATGCAGGGCGGCGTCGGACGAAGGAGAGGCCGGAGGTGTAGCGTGGCCGGAACAGGGGGGCGCGGCGGTCGGGTGAGGCGGAACGGGAGGGAGTGCAGGGGAGAGGGCGGCGCGGAGCGGGGTGAGCCGGGAGGTGCGCAGGACGGGGAGCAGTGGCGCTGGCGAGGCGGCAGGTCGGGAGGAGGGTCGGACGGCAGGGGCTGCGGCGAGAGGAAGGAGGCCAGGGCGCGGCCGGTTCTGGCGAGGGAGGGAGAGGGAAGGGAGACTGGGTGTGCGGGACGGCGGAGGAGTCGGGACGGCCGGAGATAGGAGGGCGAGGCGGTTCGCGCAGCTGGGAGGAGCCGGGGCAGGCGCGCGGCGCAAAAGCGAGGGGAAGAACGGGGAAGAAAGAGAGGGGAAGAGAGAGGGGGAGAAGGGGTAGGCGGCTGGAGAAAAAAGGGGGGAACCGGGATTAGGGTTAGGGGAAGTTATAAAATATATATATCTATATAATAATAATAATAATAAAGTGTATAATGGTAATAAAACCTTTTAATATTAATATTAGTAAAACTTATAATAATAATAATAACAATAAAACTTATAACGCTAATAATAATAAAATAATCACAAAATTTATAATAAAATTAATGATAATAATATTAACATTAAAACTTTATAATAATAACAATAATAATAACAACAATATAATAATTAAATAAATAGTGAAATCTTAATAATAATAATAAAACATCAATGGAATAAAACTTCATAAAAATAATAATAATAATAATAATAATTAGAAAATTTATAATAATAATTATTTTTAAATCAAAAATTTAAAGTATTAAAACCATTTGAAAATAAATGTGCGCGGCGCGCGCGCGCGCGCACGTACGCACATATATATATATATATAGACATATATACATATATTGAAACACACACAAACAGATATATACACATATACCCACATAAACACATATATACATATATACCTATATATAAATATAAACACATAGATACAATATATATATATATATATATATATATATATATGAACATAACTTATTAAAGTATATACATATGTATACATATACACATATATAGACATATATATATATATACACTTATACACGGAAAATAACCCCAACAATAGTAACTCAACTCAAATAGTAATAATAATAATAAAAGTCAACGTAAAAGCTTTAATATTTAAAACGTCGGGTGGACACGTCGTCCCCCGGGCCGAACGCACGACCATCGCCAGCGATGCGATGACCGCGCACCGGCGAGAAACCACCAACCACAATCAATATTCGAAAAATTTAAATCGGGACCAAGAAAGAAGTAAAATAAAGATATCTGCGGTCGGGGTGTGACAATTCTCCCCACCACAGACACTTTCTGCCCCCAGAAAGTCACCAGGCCACTAGTCAGCCAAAAACCAAGTCCATGCCCAAACAGAACTACAGGAACTGAAGAAAACTGAGGTTCTCGGGGATGACCTTACTCTACACAGGTCACACCCGACCGATTCAAGAGAAAACTGGGGTCCGAGATCGAGGGGAGAACACGAAGGGGTTCTCCCCACCACAAGAGCTCAACTTGTGCAGAAAAGTTGACCATCTCAAAGGAAGACCCTAGAAAAGGGGGTCGACGCGGGAACTCCCAACCAATTTAAACCAATTCTTATAAAACAATTAAAACCACACCTCCGTCTAGACATTAAATCCTCGACCAGAGTCAACAACCTTCAACACCAGTGAAAACCTATAGAAAACATTTGACCGACATCAAATTGGAGACACGATCCACCGAAGTCCACAAAACATAACCACATCGACAACATAACTAAAACGAGGTCAACCTACACGAGAGTCAAACACACTTTTAAGAAGGACACACGATTCGGAATATTACATTCTCACGACAAGTCCGCTTAGATTTATCATAGAACAAGTCCATTGCCACTTTTTAGAAAAACAACACATTTACATAAACCAGACTACTTGGATTATAATAGAACAAGTCCATGATAACCGCATGGTAAAACAATGAACATACAACTACGTCAAAACTTAACAGCAGAAAAACAAGTACTAAAAGATCTTGATTGTTCCACTGCTAACACGGGACACAAAACCTGGACCAAGGCTTCACAACCCTGGGGATTCCTGACTGTGCGCGAGCTTCACCCCGAGACTTGTGGCTGGGGCTCTGATGGTTGAAGCATCTTCTGCCTCACAGTCAGGTACTGACATTCTCCCATCACAGCTTCCTCTTCAAGTGACGCTTCTTGCAAAACTTCTCCAGATGACCCAGACAACCGCAGCGATGACACGTCTTCGGAGGGTTGCGACAAGACGGCTTTAAATGCCCAAAACGACCACACTGAAAGCATACCATCGAACGATCTGATGAACTGGAAGCTGGGACCAAAGGGGAAAACTCCTTAGGAACAGGTATCTCTGGCGCCTCTTCCTCACCAGAGGGGGAACTCTTACGAACAACAACAGGGGGCGCTGAAGTATTAACCACCCGCACACCGGAAAGCAACTCAGCCAAGAAAGCTTTCTCTTCCAGCTTCTCGAAACAAAGGTCTTCAGAAGGGAGGACTCGCTCCTTGATCTCGGAACGAAGACCCCCAGTGAAAAGAGAGGCTTTCATGAGCTCATGTGATGCTACCTCTGGAGAAAAGGGAATCAGTTCCTTGAAATGGTCAACATATGCCTTCACCGTCCGTTGACCTTGTTGAATATGCACAAGCTCTCTCTTTTTCTCCAGCTTCACTTCCTCAGGTACAAACCGTTGGATGAAAACGATTCTGAAGACATCCCACATCATTTCACCTTGCATTGATGATGGGGTAACCCTCTTCCACTGGTCCAGAGCTGGACCCTCAAACAACTCCATAATTGCACGAACCTTAACACTATCGGGAGTTCCCAACATTCTAAAGACACGTTCCACTTCCTCGAGCCATTCCACTGCCTCTAACGGACCCTGATCACCATGGAGAACAGGCAAAGTCTGAGGAGGACTAAAAACTGGGCATGACATATCCGAATCCTTAAAGACCTTTCTGGGCGGCATTTCCTGAGCGACATATAAAACACAAGGCCAAAACCCACATCAAAACGATGCAACATCAATAAAAGCGCTTTCATCAAAACAGTCAGCACAAGGACCAAACAGATACAACACAACCCAAAACAAAATCTCCTCTTTAAAATTCCCTTTTCATTCTTGATTTCAAAACCACCCTTTCTCAAGATCACTTTTCAAAAACCAACCCACTTTCAAACCAAAACTTTCCAAAACTGTTTCCCATTTAAAACCAATTTAGAAAACAAAGTCAAGCCTTTAACTTCAAATACACACCCAGGTACTCCCATGACCCGTTGCACATGTCTTTATTCACATTCCATTCATACGTGCATCAACACACACTTTCCATGCATTCTCACACATGTGCAAACGTTCATAAAGAGGACCTGTGGTTTCACCCCAAACCATTCTGAACCAACTCCAAGCAAACAACAGATTTTTCAAATCAAGAGATTTCAGTTTTAAAACCCATTTTATACATTTAAAGTCCTTTAAAAGAAACCAGTCCAATTTCCCAAAAACCTTTTCCATTTCCAACAACGCACCCACACAAACCAAAACGAAAGCAGCAGCCAAATTTGCATCAATCACTGAAATGAGGGACTAGTAGTCACACTCAACCTGGCGACATAGTAGTGGGCCATGTCCCAAGTCAGCGTCGACCACTAGGAGGGATTCAAACCACGTACTCGAACTCCACATGGGTCACTACTTCATGTGAAATTACGATGTAACGTCGGCTTGCCTCCACTATCATCTCTCAATCCAAGACAAACCAGGAAAGACAAGGACACAATTCCCGAACTACCCCTGGTAACTCGAGGATCAGTGCGAGCAAGAGTTCGCGACGCTCTTCCCGTACCTACCTCTCGAGTTCCGACAGTCCTAATCTCCTTCTACCAGACAACCCAAATAACAAGACCTTCCTCTGATACCATTTTGTCACGAACCAACCCGGGTCGACCCTGAACCGGTCACCCGAGCCGGTCCGCGGCAAGTCCCGAGGGGCGTTCCCGATCCCCCCCGGGATGGCAACCAGTGCCGGGCATTAAGACTTGATCGTTGGGAACGATTTCAGCCCAAAAACAAAAGTAAATAGAACAGAATAAACAAACACTAACAGCGGAAAAGAAATAAAAACCACACAACCACGTACCTCCATGTGACCTCTCAGGTCACCACCCAACTAGAGAGCAACCTCGCTCCAACACTGAGCGACTCAAAACAGGAGACCTGCGACTGAAATGGTAAAAGATAGGCGTGAGCACAAAAGTACTCAGTAGGTGAACCCCACAACAAATCCCAATGCACCGCCAGTAAATAAAGAATCTACATAATCCAGGTTTGAACTATAATGTATAAAAGTAATTTTTCATAATGTTTTACTTGAAAATCAACCACGAGACATTTCCCTTATTTTCTTTCAAAAGTTAGTTCCATATCCTTAGTTTTAAACTCGTTCTGAAAAGCAAGGTGTTACATTTTCAAATCTAACCCAAAGCGAATAAAGCATTTTCATTTAGAAACCATTTTTCTCAAAGTCTAACAGTATAGGCTGTGAAATATGACTGAAAGAAAACAAGCAGGGAAAACAAGTGCAAGTAAAGGTAAACAGGTAAGGAAAACCAAGTGCAAGTACAAATAAACCAGAAGTTATCAGTAATAACCATGGGTGATCCTGAACATCCCTAGAAAACCCCTGGACGTACTCGGGTTCAGACTACCTGCCGGCATGGTACTCCATAGTCAATAACCAACTGGCCGCCCTAACAGCCAACCAGTGGCACATCCCTCCTGGCCTGTCTGTAACTCCAGGGGGTACTAACCCGTCTAATCAGGGTTAGCAAGCAACCGTCACTCGATAATCTACAAGACGCCCAGGAACCCATAGTAGTTTTTGTAACACTGTGTAAGTGGGAGACCCGCGCACGCGTGACTCATCTCACCGCACTTGCCAACCCCTTACACGGACATCGCTACACGACAACCCTCGAAGGGAAGTCCCCCTGTAGAAATGCCCTCACAAGTACGTATATATATATATAAATATAAGTATAATCACTTCACATTTGTTAAAGTGCCAACCGGGCCGTCATATCATTTACACTTTGAACATCTAACACTAAAACATTTCCAAGGGACATGACATACGCCACACGATTGAAAACCAGAAACGCACTTAGAACATTATTTAAGAAACTCAAATCAGCATCTCAAACCTGAAAGACGTTGGTATCACAAGTAAGAAATCATTTTCCCAGTTCCAAACGCACCCCACTTTTATCAAGAGCCAAACGGGCCTTTAAACACCTTTTGAAAGAACACCATTTCCAAAATGAAATCCAAACTTTTGTTCGCGTAACAAAGGAAAACATCTTTCATCAACAAAGAGCCACACATAAAGTTTCCAAAACAAGTTCAAAGGTCACACGACGTTTTCTCTAATCAAGGTTCTAAGAAAACACCATTTTCCATAAACAATACATCTACTAATTTACACACGCCAAAAACATTTCAAAACACAATTTAACATGCCTTTCATTATTCAGGAAGAACCATTTAGCAATACTACCATGGAAGCACAAAACTAAATCCAAGAAGAACACTTTCAATGAAACGCTAAAATTAAAAACGGCTTTTATCATCAGCAGATCACCACACTATAAAAACTACTAAATTTTCCTTTAAATTTACTGAAATTCAATAAAAGGCAAGGAATAAATAAATTCTTAATTTAAAGGCGAGTGCAATGGGAGACCTACCTCAAAATCCAAGCGCGACGATAAAAAGATCTTGGAACCAAGGCGCGATGACCCGACGTGTGTCCGAAGCCACGTGGTAAAATCCAACACTCTCGGAACTGAGGCGCGGAGACGGCAGAACCTCGGAAACAAGGCGCAGCGATGGCGCTTCCTCGGAAACGCCCTGCGCGGGTCCTAAAACAGTAGACCGTTAAACGGTCTCAACAATATTAATAACAGAATAATATTAATAATATTAACAAAGTGAAAATAATCGCGGTGATAATAATAATAATAATTATAACACAACATAATAATAATAATGATGTTATAATAATAACAATAATAACATAATTAGCATAATTATAATATATCAATAATAACAATAATAATAATATCATAACATTAACACAATAATAGGAACAATTCCAATTTAACATAATCATAATATATTAATAATATAATAATGATAATAATATAAAATAATGTTAACATAATAATATTAATAATAATAATATAATGACAATAGCATAATAATAATAATAATTTAATAATAATAACAAGAGTATCATAACATAATAATAATAATAAAAATAATATGATAATAATTAAAATAATAATAAAGTATTAATCTTATAACATTAATAATAATATCATTGTTAATATGAGAAAAAGAAAAAAAAAACAAAACAAAATGTAATAAAAAAAAATAAAAACACTTACAGGGGAGGGGTTTGCGGAGGAGAAGACCGGGCTGGGGGGGGGGGGGGGGGGGTTCGGCCGGAGGCTGGCCGGAGTAGGGAGGCCGGGATCGTGCGGAGGCCGGCCTGGGGGCGTCGGCGTGGGGTGGTGATGCAGGGCGGCGCCGGACGAAGGAGAGGCCGGAGGTGTAGCGTGGCCGGAACAGGGGGGTGCGGCGGTCGGGTGAGGCGGAACGGGAGGGAGTGCAGGGGAGAGGGCGGCGCGGAGCGGGGTGAGCCGGGAGGTGCGCAGGACGGGGAGCAGTGGCGCTGGCGAGGCGGCAGGTCGGGAGGAGGGTCGGACGGCAGGGGCTGCGGCGAGAGGAAGGAGGCCAGGGCGCGGCCGGTTCTGGCGAGGGAGGGAGAGGGAAGGGAGACCGGGTGTGCGGGATGGCGGAGGAGTCGGGACGGCCGAAGATAGGAGGGCGAGGCGGTTCGCGCAGCTGGGAGGAGCCGGGGCAGGCGCGCGGCGCAAAAGCGAGGGGAAGAACGGGGAAGAAAGAGAGGGGAAGAGAGAGGGGGAGAAGGGGTAGGCGGCTGGAGAAAAAAGGGGGGAACCGGGATTAGGGTTAGGGGAAGTTATAAAATATATATATCTATATAATAATAATAATAATAAAGTGTATAATGGTAATAAAACCTTTTAATATTAATATTAGTAAAACTTATAATAATAATAATAACAATAAAACTTATAACGCTAATAATAATAAAATAATCACAAAATTTATAATAAAATTAATGATAATAATATTAACATTAAAACTTTATAATAATAACAATAATAATAACAACAATAGAATAATTAAATAAATAGTGAAATCTTAATAATAATAATAAAACATCAATGGAATAAAACTTCATAAAAATAATAATAATAATAATAATAATTAGAAAATTTATAATAATAATTATTTTTAAATCAAAAATTTAAAGTATTAAAACCATTTGAAAATAAATGTGCGCGGCGCGCGCGCGCGCGCACGTACGCACATATATATATATATATAGACATATATACATATATTGAAACACACACAAACAGATATATACACATATACCCACATAAACACATATATACATATATACCTATATATAAATATAAACACATAGATACAATATATATATATATATATATATATATATATGAACATAACTTATTAAAGTATATACATATGTATACATATACACATATATAGACATATATATATATATACACTTATACACGGAAAATAACCCCAACAATAGTAACTCAACTCAAATAGTAATAATAATAATAAAAGTCAACGTAAAAGCTTTAATATTTAAAACGTCGGGTGGACACGTCGTCCCCCGGGCCGAACGCACGACCATCGCCAGCGATGCGATGACCGCGCACCGGCGAGAAACCACCAACCACAATCAATCTTCGAAAAATTTAAATCGGGACCAAGAAAGAAGTAAAATAAAGATATCTGCGGTCGGGGTGTGACAGGCTATGAGGGATTCTACACCATACTATAGTTAATAAGGTACCAACTAGCCGCACTGGTCAAACACCAACCTTCAAAACAAAAAAAAACCACCCACTATAAAAATATTTTAACATGATTCCTAACCAACACCACCCATAAAACACCCAACCTAAAAACTAGAACAACCACACATGATTCCCAAAATAAATAATGTAGTGGATATAAGACACTAAATAAAACATTCTTTCTCTCTATAATGAAAAAAATCAGAGTATTCCCAAAAGAATCTTCCATTAAAACAATATTTTACAAAGGATACAAAATATCCTGTTCCATTCCAAAAAAATGCAGACACACCAAGATAAAACCATTAAAATGAAAGAAATATTTACATCAAAACCATTAAATAGAACTCACACTAGTTCCATCTTTATTCAATTGAAATGTACACTTGTTTGAGCGATTAGATCTGACTCCACACTTCTTCTAAGAAACACCCTTCTAGATCCTCCAAAGATGACCAAAATCACTATAAGCATGAAAGGAATTCAGAGCACTTAGACACAAAGGATTATTAGGACCCTGATTGAAACATTAATAGTGTAACATGTTCTTATTTCCAAAATAAGATCATGAAAACATAGAATGGATCTTAATTCCACCACTATCATAATCAGTTTCATGATGATTTTCCACCTCTTTACTTGAATTTTCATCACCAATTATAAAGTATTAGGGAGGATTGGTACCCCGAGAACCTCCTCTAGCATAGCCTAAAACTGAAATTATTTCCTCACCAAATTAGTAAAGGAGTTTAATATGGATTATGGCACCCTTGATTGAATTTCATAATGAATTCCCTTCTCAAAATGTCGATATTTCAAATAATCCTTCTGGGATATGTCCATGAGATAAGGAACTATATCTAAAATAGAACTAATGAATTCCAACACTGATCCATATCTTTGTTGAAGGCATCACATATCCATTTCCATCACCACCTTCACATACTTATAGAAGTGAATTTGGATGAACAATACCTTAATGAATTCCTAGGAGAGGTCTTCTCAAGGCTTGTTCTCAATGACCAACTTCCACCACTTACAACTCATCCCATAGAGCATAAATGAAAAGAACCTAACCATTAAATACTTGAGAAACCCAAGGAAAATAATGATCCATTAAAGTTTTCACATACACTATTTTTGTTCAAAAGGATCCATTATATCGTAAAAGATAGGAGGGTTCAACTTCTGAAACTCAAGGAGGAACTCTTTAGGTTGATAAAATAGAGGGCCCACTAACAGTGAACCACCTATAGCTTCAAGTAACTAAATTATAAGTGTTTGGAGACATGGGGATACATAGTATCTTATGAAAAATATTGAACATACAATAACCTAATCCATCTTATTAGTGCACCTGATGCAATCAAATAACCCAAACACTCAATTTTACCCTACCCGACCTCACTAAGGGGAACCATCCCCAAAGTAGATCATTTCCATACTAAAGGGAATCTATCAAAAGTGTAATCATAAAATATTTCATAAAATATTCTCAGATAATCCACTAAATATCCTAGTTTCCCATGTTATGTCTAAAATGGGGGTGATCTAAGAAATGACAAAAAATTGACCATATATATATATAATAAACACAAGACGCCATATAGGCCACACAACCAAGAATCACCCTCGAATCACCCCAAGGGATTGTCTGTTTTCCACTAAACCATTCATTCCCAAGGTAAGTACCATGATAAGGATGTTCCCACTCCTTTAAAAATGTATAATCTAAGAGATACATCCCAAGGAGATTTTTCCAAAGAAAACCCATTTGGAAAGTTCCAACTAGGCCTCACATAACCTTGGAAACCCTTTTAAAAGAGATATAAACAAACCAAAAATAATTTAATGAAATCTTATGACATATTTGGAAAACTAAAACAACATTTATAAACTATAAATATATTATAAAGGAATATTAGGAATTTTATCTAACACTTGGTATGCAAGGACTTATAAAACAATTCCATGCAATTTAACTCAAAGAGGAAACAACATTATTTCATTACCAAAAATTATTAAAAATATCATTTATCATTGATTTATGTAAAAAAAGGTTTTAACATTAAGAAATCAATGTTTACAAAATTTTATGGACAAATGTAAAGGGAAAACTTCCTCAAACTCAAATCATATGGACAATGACTACCTGAAACATCTTCAAAGAGGTCCTAATTAACAATAATACCCAAGAAGAACCTTAATAATAGAAAACCCCAAAAATAAATCAAATTAATATTATAAACTAGGCCAATAGAACCAAGGTATAAAGGTAACCCAAGATAAAATGTAATAAGGAATAAAGAGGAAAATAAAATAGGGGATTACCTTGAAAAATTAGTCCCAAACATGAACAAAATCCCTTAATTTCACCATGTGAGGAGGAGGGGAGGTGTGAGGAAGAGAATGAGAATCCCAATTGGGTAACAAAATCCAAATGGGGAATAAGATGGTGTTTCTAGGTTAAAAATGATAGTGGTAGAAAGGTAAACATCGAATTTTAATGAATCTGGGGACTATGCATGGTTAGACTGCATAGTTTTGGAAATTGTGTGCTAATCGTGTATCCCTTACTAGAACCACAATAAAACAACACAACTTGGCTGCGTGATTTGGGAAACCATATGAATAATGCATGGTTTGGTTCTTTCAAAAATTTCAGAGCCATCCACACACTTCTCACATGGTTTGGACTAACCATGCTTAAGTCATTCACCCTCATATTGGAACACCGTATGACCCGCATAGTTTATCCTGAGAGATGCACAGTTGGAATATAACAATTTTATACCCATGAATACCTAAAAATGTAAGAGGAAAATGAAATAAAAAGTGACTCTATATCATGAGGGGTCGGGGTTTCCCCTTAACAATGAACACAAACATTGTAATAAAAGAAAAGCAGCCCCAAACTCTAAATTTCAATCTAAAACACCTGAGACTCTAGAGAAAAACCAAAAAACAAAATGATAGAAAAAAAATAAAAGAGAAAAAATGGAATGTTATAGGATTTAATTTTTCCCAAATAAATTATACATTTACCATCAAGAACATTCACACTATATTTTAAAACATACTAGTGAAAACCCACCTAACGAAGGCTAGCCAACTGATTCATCCCATCAGACTACCGATGCATCAATGGGATTTCTATAAATGGTCCCAAAACCATTTCATACATGTCCAAATAATTTATCATATATAAAATAATATATTATTTAAAAAAAACAATTTTCATTATCATTAAGAATCTATATTTAGTAAAGGATGCATATTTATCAATATTTCTCTACTTAATCATTCAAAGTAAACGCCATATATAAAAACGGTATAAGTCTTACAAAATAATTATATCCATAAAAAACAAGTATTATATTTAATTTTAATTTAATTACCAATGAAAAATGACGACTATAAATTTTTTTCTTTAAGGGAAAGTTATCAATTACAAGAGAAAGTGAGATTGAAAAATAACTTTTACCACTTGTAAATTTTCAAGTTAAATCCCCTAGGATGAAATGATTCAAAGTAAATCCAAAAATAATATAAATTATAAATTAATAATGATATTATATTTCAAAAGGAAAGAATATTCACAAAATAAAATTTAATTGGTTCATAATAAAAAATAATCCTCAATTTAATTTAAATTGAGACAAAATCCCATAGCTTACAGTCCCTTTTGGTTGAACATGATTTAACCACCTATATAGTGGTTTTAAAAATGTTATAAACTTATCATAAAACCATATTAATGTTTATAATATCTCATATGATCTTTTTATAACATATTATTACCCATTCATTAAAACCTTTTCACTGTTCTAATTTTATACAGTGTTAATCGCCTTATTTTTTCATGCATATTTTGTCACGAAAGATCTAGTTATTTCACATATTATATAGTTTTATAATATTTGGAATAATAATTATGACATAATTATCATATTTTTTTAACAATTTTACTTTTATAACCAATCCTTAATGGTGTTTATCAAAAACTAAGTACGTTACGATCATGTAGAGAGTATGTTATAGCATACATGGGCAACATTTCCATTTTTTCAATTATCATTTTTGAAATGAGGTAAGTAATATTTTACCTTTAAATAAGGATAATAATATCTTATATACCATATTATATACTTATATATATATATCATCCATGTTTTTTTATGAAAAGAGAGTCACATCACTCCGTGAAGGCAGTATTTCACACGTAAACGAACGATGTTATCATCTTTACATTAGCAAGAAGGAAAGGAAGAAAATGATATATATTATCTTTTTATAATGATATATATTAAACTTATATAATAATTATTTCATTTATATCACATATAATCATTAAATGTTTTTTTATCACCATCCATGCAAAGTGTTAGGTAAATACGAATCACATTGCTTCATGAGGTGGTAGTCCACCGTACAAATGAGTAATGTTATCAAATCTCCAACAGAATAGAAGTTACATATATATATATATGTGATATAATGAATCTATAAGTATAAATATTTAATAAATATTATATATATACCTCATATCCATCATCATACCCATCCATGAGAGGCTAAAATGAAAAAACAAATAACATCGGTTCATGATGAAGTAGTCCACTATACACACAAATGATTATTTTTTATCCCATTTTATGGAAGTGTAAATGGTTTTAGTTCAAGAAATTTTTATGATAAAATCATATTATATTAATTATAATGTGGTTATAATATCATCATGGTATAATAAATACTGAAGGAGGTGGAGATATAAGTAAAATAAATATGCTTGTTGAAGAACATTACCTCTTCTTCGAGTTTCCTCCTTAGGTTTGCAGTAAAGCCTTTAATGGTTCAATTTTTTCCCAAAATAATGATTATAGGAAGAGTTAAGGGAACTTTTTAAGTTATTTTTTTTGTTATTGGAGTATCAAAAAAGGTTTTAATGAGTGAATAATAGAGTATACGGTGTGGTCTTTTATAAGTGGGGAAGATGACACACTTGGTATTTTTGAAACTAATTGAGTGCTCCCAAATTTATAATATCAAAAATCAGTCCAAAAGAAACTATTGTCTAACATTATAGGTTTAATGGTCTAAATAATGCCATAAAATATTTATTTTAAAATTTTATATGACATTTCTACCCTTATCTTTTTAATGTAACCCTTAGTAAATAAAATTTTTACCTTAACTGCAGTAATTAATTTTTACTACATTCACTATTAATTTTATTAAATATTTAAGTCGAAATTACTATAAATATTTTTGAATCAAAATATGGAATTAAATTTTCCAAATTAAATTAAAATTATTTGGAAAAATTAATTTAAAATTAATCCTACAGACATGACGAGAAAGCATGTTATTAAAGTGAAAATGATTAAAATTTTATATTGTTTTTATATAAAAATTCATTATTAAATTGATTCCAATAACATAAATTGTATTAATAAATATATAATTGAAGTGATTTTCATTTATAAAAAATTAAAATATAATTCTAAATTCTAAATTATTTAAATGAAAAGGTAAATTTCAATTAAAATTCAATATTTTTCACTATTCATCAACAAATGAAATGTTTCAGAAAAATACCAAAAATTCACCCTAAGATAATTTTTATATTAATATTTAAAAAATAAAGTTTATTTAATAAAAAATTTCCAAAGTTTTTTATAATTTAATATCAAACTATTTTCGCAAAGTGCGACTAAAACATCCTTTAGAAAAAAATATTTTTTCAGAAAATATTTATTTTTCTTTTAAAGGAATATTATTTTATTAATATTAAATAGATATCTAATAAACATGTAAACATTATATATTTTAATAATTTAGATATTAATATTATTACCCACCATTTAAATGTCTAGGTTATAATTTTCAAATGAAATAATAATATTAATATATTGTTGTTCGGAAAATTCAACCTTGCATGTCATAGGATCTTTCAAAGAAAATCATTATTATGTGTCAAATAAGATAAATTAGTGTTTCATCTAATAATAGTAATTAAATAGAATGAATTTATTTATAAATAAATATATTATATTTTTTTGAGGTGTTATATCCCCTTCCATGCTTGGTGTTGCGTGTCATGTGCGCTATCAAATAAAATATCCTTATTTTAAATTTTCAGAGTGTTATATTCTCACCACCTTAAATAAATTGGCCCCTCAAAACATAAAATTGATCTTGTTAGTCATGTGTTTTATATTTTAAAATTATTTTTTTTGGAAAAAAAAACCTCACATTGTAAAAGGGTTAATAAAACTAGTACCCAACCCATTCATTTTCATGACATGATAATTTAATTACAATTTTTCATACACATGATAAAAAAAATTGTGGTGACGATATATAGAATCCATGACACTTTTTGGGGGAGTGGGAGGAAATTGGAGGAAGAAATGATGTGATTGGGCTGCTCATGACACATGGAAATGGAGTGAAGGCTATAATATGAGTAGTTGGAAGCATTCTATATAACTATTGATGTGAATTTATGTGGAAAAGTGTATATAAATGAAATCAATGTATGCATAAAGTATGCGTATATGTTTATATGATTTCAAATAATGTATCCATAGTATATTGATAATACAATATAGAATTTGTTAATGTAGAAAATAAATATGAGGAAAAATTAACTACAAATAGAAGGAATACATACAATAATCGCATGCAATATATAATGTATGAATACATTATTGACCAAGTGGTGAATGTTGGATTGAAATGAGATGGATGTAATTTCGATTGAAATATAAATATTGACAAATTGGAAAAGGTGTATAGATTTTTTAGATATGTTTTATTATTATTAATGAATCTTAAACATCTAAACTTTGCATATAAAAGTAATATTAAACTTATATTTCCATCTTAAAACATTATGATGACCAATACGACATAATTATTATCGGATTTTGTTAGCACCTCAATACTTTTAGAGTAAAAAAGAAATTAAATTCACAAAAAACACATGAAATAAATAATTTTGTCACAAAACTTTCAATGATTTAAAATTAATAAAATTTTCTTTTAGAACCACTAACTAAACATTAATTTTATGCTTCCTTCCAAATATTAGTGTTTCCACTTTCAATATTTTGATGGTTATATCCATGGAGCATTCAAATCTCTCCACTTTGTGAGTACATTCTGTTTTAAACCCATGGGAGCCTATTAGTTCTCTTCTAAATATCTCTTGGTGGTCTACCTAAGCTTGTGGCATTCTAGAGTTGTCTGATTTTGGGGAGTTATACTTCTTTGGATGATGATTCTATGGAAATATTGTGATCCTTATTTTTCTTTGGTTATCTCATGTATAAATGAACTATTGTTGATATGGAAATTTATTCCTTCTCATGTCTGTATTTAAGTGAAATTCATTAGCTTCTCATCTGTTCACTGATCTCGTACTCATACCGGTTTGGAAACAAATATAAGTTCATAAATTTTCCAAAAACCAAACATTGCCTTACCATATTGGTGATACCAAAATTCCCACCATCACCACTTATCCATTAGAATCATTTCTTCTTGTGTCTAATGGGTGATCTTCATTATTGAGACCAATCATGTTAAGAACCCCAAGAAAAGGCTGGTCGAGCATGATTTTCAATAAGAGGAAACATTTTCTTGGAGTTTAATGATAAGTCATGAATGAATCAAAGGGGAATAGAATAACAATTAAAATTTTTTACATCAAAATCAAACCTTATTTTCATCAATAAATAATCCAGTTGACTTGCAGTGAAAAACAAAAATGTTAATTTAATGAAAATAGAGAAATAAGGGCTTTAAATTTTAGTGTTTTTCCTGATTTTCAAGTGCTCAGAGTATTATAATACATCAAACTCCATCTAAAAGTCATATTCAAATGATTCTATTCTAAGTATCAATAGGTATCAAATCAAATTGATATAAATTATACAAATTTTAAAATGCTATATAAATCTAAATACATGCACAAATTTATGATGGAATAATTATAAAACCATTCTATTATACAATATTTTTAATTGATAAATATATATATAATGAAATATCAATTTTTGAGGAGAAATGGTAAGTGAATGTTATTTTTTATAAATAGAACATCCATTTTAAATATTATTATGCAACAACTAAGTGAAAATATATGTAATAGAGTACAACTTAATGTAAACAAATAGTAATTTATTGTGCGGTTTTGAGTCTTTTAATAAGATTTTATAAAAAACCATTTCATATTTTATTTTTTATTAAATTAACTATTCGGGAGTTTGATATTGAAAAGGTATGATATTAATACATTCATTGAACAAATAAACATTAAAACATAAAATAGAATAAAAAAACTCTATGTAAATATTATTACATTCAGTCAACTTGATAGAATGAGAAATTAAAAATAAAATTTATAGTGTTAATATGTAAGAAAAAACATACACATCAATTTAATAAAATTCGTAGAGTGAACACACATATAAAAAAAGATATGAAAAATAAAATGAAATACTTACCTATTAGAATAAGGAAATTAATCCATCTGGTAAGATGTGAAATAAGAACGTTACCTTAATACCTTTAATTCCATAAAAACCCCATTATCTATTAAGTAAATTATTAAAATTGGATGCATTGAAATCACTTATGAATTATTCTCTTTCATCATGACATTCTTGATAAAAATCATTTTCCAAATGTTTCTACAATGAACATGTTGGGTAAACTGTAATTGAATGGTAATAGAGTGAATAATATTAAAAATTAAATTTTTATTTCAATTGGAGGTTAACATTATAATCAGGGATACATTTTCACTATTAAATAGGCATAAGATATGTAATTAAAAAATGGATACTCTAAAGTGAAAAATAAGGAATTAAGATAAATGTGTTTATAGTGAAATAATAAATGTAAGAAATAATTCTTTAATAGTTCCATGGAATTGATAGTGAGATCAATAAGTAATATATTAACTAGTTTTTCTAGTTTTGAATGAATGGATTAAATAAAATGGAAATAAAAATAAATACGTGTAGAAGAAATTTTAGAAAACATTAATCACAAACACATGTAGGAAACATACCTTTTTAATACAAAAGAGAAATGTGGATTCATTACCACTGCATCTCCCTATAACCCCTCAATCGATATAGGAAATGATAATAAAGGAACAACACAACATGAAGGATTTATTAGAGTGGTGTAAGTTCAAAAAAATGTTAGTGATACAATGCTAATAACACAATACATCTATATTTGTGTAAATAGTATACCAACAATACATCATAAAAAATACATCTGAATAAAAAAATCAATTTTATGAATTTTTAACTAAATTTGGACACGTGATCTTAAACAATTGATTTAGTATATTGAGGTTAAAAGGATTGATTCAACTAATTATTCAAAACTGATTCATATTTTTCAATTGTTGACCTAATAGACTTAGTTTGAAGTTGGTTTGTCTAACTAAAAATGTTATATGTTTGGTCAATAATCAAGTAATGTGTAATTTATATGAAATCATAGTGCATATAGTAATTGAAACATATAAATAACAATAATTAAAATACACAACATTTAATATTCATGTAAATGATATGCAGTATACAAATACTATATAAAATACACCCATTCTCTTTTGATCCAACCCCAGTCACGAATTAATTGAACTTATCAAAGGGAATTATTATAAAATAATATTTAAAAGTTGAATATAAAACATGTAGGTAGCATGATCAAGGTTTCTATGTGAACATATCCCTCTATAACTGGTATTGTTAGTAAATTATCCATCACGAGTAATTTTGATACATGTAATGACCTGGTTATTACACCAACTAAACCCTCGGGATCATTTTTATTAAAGGATAACACAAATATTGGGGGGTAGAGTTTTTTGGGAAGGATCACAAATGATATTAATTTTTGTCATTCTGGCACACATGTTGCCTAGGATTTCATAACTTTCATTTCTAAGCAGGTTAGAAATATTATGCCAATTCCACAAGATGAATTTATTAATAGTGTTGATCATCCTGGTAAGGTATCATTTTTATTGAAGAATTATTACTCTAAGATAATCTTTCTAGAGAGGAAATTATTTATAATTCTCTAGAATAGGCATAGGATAGGTGCCGTCTTATTTAAGATACAATTATTTCAAATTCTACCTTAGAGTTATGAACTCTTATAAATGATATTTTTTTAGTCATGAAGAAAAAAGAACATGGTATAGATGTCAGTGAGTCACTGACAGTTTTTGAGAGCCACCCGAAGTTTAGGAACTCACCTTTTCTAATGAGAAGAAAAAATGATATTACAAAACATAGAGAACCTAGGATTGGGGAAGCATGCTTGGGAACTTCTTCTTAGGTAAGCAATCATAATTCGTTTGACCTACTTGACTAGGACATTAGTGTTCACACTTGGAAGGAAAAAATAATTTTGTCTAAGGAGATCATACATACTGTTTTGGATAACACCTATACCTTGAAGGAGACTTTGAGGACCAGACATGTAAAAAGGTGAATGATAGGAGATGATATACTACATTGTAGTGAAAACTCTGACATTTGAAAATGTACAAACCTTCGCGGTGTGATCCATGAAAGAACAACATTAGATTTATTCAAAATAAAAAGGTAGATAAATTCAAATGCAGATAAAAAAGTGAAATAAAATATAATGAAAAATGAATTATTTAGGATAACAAATAATTTTATGTATTTGAAAAATAATAATTATATGAATGAAAATGGGAACATGCTTGATATATAGGGAAATAAAATGAAAAAATGAAATGTAGGGATAAAATGAAATAAAATACTTATAAATTCATTTAAAAAAATACATACTGGTAATAAACATGAGTAAATATTTAAACAAAAAACATAAATTCTATATAGAGTCAATACTATAAAAAACTTACAGTGAACAAATACATATGAGAAATTGCATACACTAAAATTTTAGAGGTTGTATTTTAGAATAATACAACACATAGAGAGTCAATAATTAAATAAATATAAATACAACAAACATTATAAATATCATAAAAATTAAACTTTAATTTAAAATAAAGACATAGAAAATTAAAATAAATTGGAAACATTAATGTAAAGAGAGTGAATGTATAATTTTTTCAGTGAAGTTGGTGACTAAAAAAGGAATAATGTAAAAAATATGATGTATAAGAAAACAAAATAAGATAAAATAAATATATTAAAAAACTAATATAGGTTATAAAATCAAGAAATATATATATAATATGTCAATAATATCATTCATTCACATATCATTCTTACCAATTATATACATGCCCTAAAGTAAACCTATTGAATATAATATTTTAATATAATGAATGTTTTAAGAATCCATAACTTTAAGGAATGATAAGCCATGAATCTGATTATACTGTATGATAAATGTGTATACAAAATATGATTAAATAGTATGATAAGTTTGTATGTGATAAGATTATACAAAAAATGTATATATAATATACATAAGGTGAATGACACAATTACCGGTTCAGTGAAATATGGGAATATACCTCAATAGGAAAGACAGGAAGAACATAATTTGTTGTTTAATGGACTCAAGGAATATTGAATCCACTGAGTTTATGAATGAAGAGAATATAAAATCTGGATTTTCATTATGATTATATATAAAATTCATTTAGAATATACATAAGGTAAATGAAACAATTATCAGTTCATTGATGGATGAGAACTAAGCTTAGTTGGACAGATATGAAGAATGATATTTGTTGTGTAATGGACTCTTAATATTTATTCCATTAACTTTTTGAATGAAGAGAATATAAAATATGGATTGAAAAAGTAAAAAAAAGGGTTACAATAATATAAAGAGAAGAGGCCCAAAAAATCCGTGATAATAAGAACATAGACACATAAAGGATAGGGTTTATTGGCATCAAACTGTAATGTAAAAGAAGGAAATTAAACCTTTGATTGTGATAATTGGTAGTATTCATAGATGAGTTACCCCTAGATATATGTATATCAAAAATAAAGATATGGTGGTTCCAGGAAAAATAAATCATTGGTAAAGAAGATATATATTTTGTATAGTCAGGGGTTGGATGGAATAGAGCTGGACATAGAATAAGATGATGCATCTTGATTCTAGGACTCCGAGTGTGAAATGTTATGAGGAAACTTCACACTAATGATAAATAATTAATGAAGAGTAATTCATTAATTTTTTATTCATTTATCATGATAGGGTATTAAAGGTGTGGTTAATGTTAAAAAAGATAAATTTGATATGGAGGTAGCATATCCCACATTTTTTAATGCATTAGTGAATGCGGAGATATTCTTAGTAGACAATTTTAATGAACCTAAAGTAATATACAAAATAGAATTATTTAAAAAGAAAAATATATTAATTAAAAAATTTAAGTAATAAATCGTAACATATTTAAAATATGGGGAAATATTTACCCATATCCTTTAGCTTCATTACGTTAAAGGGGAACACATTATATCTCCATGTTTGGTAATTTAAAATTTCCTAGTTTTCTAAAACCATTAAAATATTAGTAAGTATTTAAATATATTTTAACATAAAGATAATATAAAATAAACAATGTTAGAAGAAAGAAAAAAAAAACAAAACAAATTGTGTATAGGATAATTTGATGATGAAATTTAAATTTTACTCTACAAGAACATATTTTTATGTGACATTGTATCCATTTAAAAAATTTCAGAACCTTGTTATTTGTAGTTAAATAACTATGTGTACTTATGACATAATAGTAAAATTTAATTTGTATATATTTCAAAACTATATGAGAAGTATAATTTGACATGTATGATAACTATTTTAGTCAAAAAAGTATTCACAAACCTGTAAATGTGCCAAGATGTTTTTGACATTGTTATTATCAGCTGTAATATTTCTACCTTGGAATGTTGTTTGCAATTGGATGGTATGAATGATATTTTGTATTGAATGATAAAGGGTGAAATGAAAATATAATGAATATAGTATGTAGTATATATATAAGAAGTAAATAAAATGAATGCAATAAATAAAAAATGTAAATTAGATTACATAGAAACATAGGGAAGAGGTATCAAAGAAATAAAAAATACAAGTGCAATGGAACCACTATTTTCTAGTGATTAAATATTACAAGTGGAATTCTACATGGGATTGGAAAAAAAAAGAAGATTAGGATAATGAAGAACGATGAAAATTAGATGAGAAATCAAAATAAACTATTCCCAATAATAAACTATGACAATGAATCCCTAAAAAATAAATTAGATGTCAATATTAGGGATCCAAAATCAATGAAAACATTCATGACTACATGAATCAGAGGGTGCTAGAGATGATACTCATAATAAAAAAGCTACTTCAATAGAAGGACACCAGGTCTTTGTAGATGATGATGATGAAAGAACATAGAGTAATAGAGGTCTTCTATCATGTGGGAATATAGGGTGATGAGAGGCGTGAAGTGGAGGGAACAAAGGGATTAAATGAAATAAAACTTTATAAACAAAACAAACCCTACTTTAAGAAATAAATCAAATTATGATTTGATAAGATGGAGGAAGAGGCTAATGCAAAGGAGGAGGTGGAGATGGAGGCTGATTCCAAGGAGGAGGTATAGGCCGATGCAGGGGACAAGTATGAGGAAGAGGAAGAGGACGATGAATAAGAGATGTAGGTAGATCGTAACTAGCTTGAGGGGAGAATGATTCTAAAGAATCATCAAAATAACGGGTTATGAGATTCATGGAGCATAGGGGAAGAATGCGGGGATGAAATGGAATAAAATTTAATAGACTTCAAACAAACCCTACTAGAAGTGATAAATAAAATGATGATTCGACAAGATAGAGGCAGATGCCTATGTGAAGAATGTCGCGGAGGTAGAGGACAATGTGGAGGAGGAGGTGGAGGCTGATGCAGCAAAAAATAAGGAGGAAAATTCTGTATATGATGTGGAGGAAATGTAGGCAAAGCATACCCTTCATGAGGGGAGAAAAATTCTGAGGAATCATGGGTATAGAGAGGGACATAGCTGGGTAGGTATCGAGAGATGTGGGGAGGTAGACATGTTAGGAAAATGAATGTGGTGGTGAAATGTGGAAGGATAAATACAATATTTAGTATAGATAATGGATATCCTCTTAATAAGATAGAAAATGATGGTTATCTGGAATAACACATAATAAGGCTTCTAAGTAGGAAAGCATTGGTGGAAAGTGAAGATATGAACATGAAGGAAAATCATAAATAATTATAGAGATTGATTGAGTTCCTTGATCACAATAAATTTAATAATCAATGGAATGTTAAGGTCATCAAAACCATAAATCTGTGATGATTTAAAAGGACATCTGATTCATTGGTTATGAATGTAATCAGATAACATTTTCGTTTAATGATCCTTTTACTAAAGTTGAGAAAATATTTTATTTTCCATGAATATAAGGAATTATACTTACATGATACATTTCTATTTCAAAAAAAATTCATCCTTTCGTTATTATTTGATAAATTTCCAATACATAACTTACTCTAATAAATGATTGTTTCAAATAAATGTATTTTTTATGCCTGAATCACTACAATTCACTTATAAAAGATTGTAATATCCATAAAATATTTTCAAATATTTCAATATATATCTAACTATTTCCCAAAACAAATAAGTTTAGCAAAATTTTTCTAATACATTAGTCTATACACCACATAATCAATACTACTTGGTCATCATAATTTTCATTCAATTTAATTTCTAAAAACCATTAAATATTAACTAGGGCATTGTGTAGGATCGTGGTAATCACTAAACCCTTATTGTCCTTCCAACATGGGTTTAAGTATCATGACATTTGCGAACACTATGGGTTCTAACCAAACATACATGTTTTCATTCTTCTAAAATAATTGTATAATTACTTTTATTTTCCTAAAAATGTGATGGAAATCCTTGAAATAAAATAATCATTGAAAAACCTTTTTATTATGATTTTCCATACAATTTTTTTATAAGGTATAATAATCTTATTTCAAATTTATTTAAATTTCATCAATAATCACATTAACCTTAATGGGTTTCAATACCACTAGACTTATGTTTATAAAATGTGAATGAATTATTCCTTAAATACCTATTTCACTAAAACATGTACTAAAACAATGGTTATTATTTCTATAAATTTCATCCAAGATATCCTTAACATTGGACATTCCTAGGACATAAATATTTTTTAAAATGGGTGTTTGTGATTTTAAACTTATGATGAAACTTAAACTCATTAACCCATGATTCTATCTATAACTCTTATGTTAATGAATACATAATTGTTTTTAAAATTTATCAAAATCCATTAATGCTTCATAAATCTTACAACAAAAATACCATTGGTAAAATTCTTAAACAATATAATTATTGAATCACAATATATAAATACTTCATCCATTTTATTTCTACTTAGATCCTTCCATGGTTTTGGGGTTACCCTTTACAATATGTAATTGACTCAGGTAATTACCAAGTTCTCCATATTTAAGATAATTAACTATAAATGGATCCTTATGATGATATTTATTTCCTTCTATTATATTCTCCATTTTTACATGATAATTATTTTCTCCATTCCCTTGTTTTCCACACAAAATTCATTTCCCCATTCTATTTATACACTTTATTTGTGTCTCCTTCCAAATTTTTGACATGAGGGAAATAAAACCTTCTTTAATCTATGGAATTCATCACTCTATCTCCAAAAAAACTCCAAACTTCTCTTCTTTAGTGAGTTTAGGAGTTAGTTAAGGTATATGTTGTTAATCAAATTTGGGGAAAATTGATTATCCACTATTATAATATCTTTCACTCAAGTCTTTATCTCATTTGGTTTTGCATATCCACCACCTTTTTCTTTATATTTTATTTTATCATAATTCATCATGTTCCATCCATTGACTAAAACCAAAATCATAGTGTGAGAAACAATAATCATAGTGAAATAATCATATAATCATTTATAGGATTTTTAAATCATTAAACCTTATCTTAAATATGAGACATCATAGGTTTAAACTAATTCATTCATTATCATCATCTATTCAAATCCTTCACAATGGTTTCTAATGATGATTTAGATTATCCCAAGAATATCCCCCAAGAGTGTCAAACCAGGTCTGCAGTAAGGCCTATTTTATTTTGATAGGTGATGATCAGGTCAAGAAAAATGTTCCCTTTTTTGAGTTATCAGTCCTTAGTACAACTATTCTTGAACCACATCCACTAGTAGTATCCATACATATATGTATTCGAAGAAAACACCATATAATATATACCTTTCTAAAACTTTAGGTTGTTCTTCTATACTTATCCTGAAAGTCTATCTTAGGGTGATGTTTCCTAATATCTTTTTCCCTAAATCTAGTTTCCATGTATTCTAATAAACTTCCTATGATACCAACTATAGTGACACCAACCCCATTAGCCTAGAGTTGAAGACTTCTTTATTAATCATAGCATATTGGACTGATCTATTTAGTTGTCTTGGAAAACTAGATATATTCATGAGTCCTACATTACATTTGAATACAAAAATTACAACATAATTTTTTTCAAGAATACAATTATTCCCTATAGAATGTTATTACATTTACATCATATTAAATATCATAGAACCCTAGGGAAATGAAACAAAATTAGGGTGATCTCAACCACTAAGTTATGGTTTAGTATAGTAGAGGAAATCATGAATTAATAAGAATAATCAATATGAAATGGTAAATAACTAAGAACACATTCCATTTAAATGACTTGACTAAATAAATACATAAGGCATAATCAATATGTAAAGTTAAATTACTCAACACACATTCTATTTAAATATCTTTACTACATGACTAGATAAGGAATAATCAATATGGAAAGGTAAATAACTGAACACATGTAATTTAATCAATAACTGACAATGAAATGCATCAAGTGATAATTATAGAGTGAAAATGTCATGAATAGTAATAATTAAAAAATAAATGAATTAGATTATTAATTATTAAACACCATGTTTCCTATGTAAATGATACCCTTACCGTTAAAACCTTTAATAAGACGGATTAACTCATACTGAGTGAAAACCCACTTAACTAAAGATATCCAATGAATTCATTTCATGAGACTATAAATGCATCTAAGGGATTTATATAAATAGTCCCCAACACATTTTATACATGTAAAAATAATTCCTTATATATAGAACAATTTATTTAATTAATAAACAAGATGCCTGAACATCAAGTATTTATACTAAGTACAAGACATAGATTTATTAATATTTCCCGAGTTAATATTTCAAATTTAAAACTGTATATTAAAATAGTATACGGTTTATGAAATAATCATATCAATCATACAATAATATGTATATTATATAATAAATTAAATTATGAGTGAAAAATATCACAATAAAGTTATTTCTTCAAGTAAAAGTTAATAATTACAAAAGAAAGTGATATTTTACAATAACTTTTACCACATGGAAATTTTTAAGTCAAATCCCCTTGGAGGAAATTATTCAGATTGAAACTCAAAATACCATGAATTATGAATGAATCCTGATATAACATTTCATAATATAAGTATATGAACCAAATAAATGTGAATTGGTGCATAATAAAAAATAAGTCTCAATGGAATGAAAATTGAAATGAACCCCCTTACCATACCCTCCATTTTGGTTGAACATGATTTAACCTCATGTATAGTGGTTTTAAAAATGTTACCAAATAACCCACACGTACTTTAATGATGTTATCATCTCTACATGAGTGAAATGGAAAGAAATAAAATGATATATATTATCTTTAAATGATGATAAATATCACATTAATATAATAATTATTCCAATTATATCCTATATAATCATTAATTTTTTACTTTATCACCTTCTATTTGAAGCGTTAGTGAAAGAAGAATCGTATCACTTCGTGAGGCGGTAGTCCGTCATAAATACGAGCGACGTTATCATATCTCCTACATAACGGATGGTGAATATATATATATATATATATATATGATATTATAACTAAATAGGTATAAATATGTTATATATATCATATATAACCTTTATATCTACCATAATACCCATCCTTGAGAGGTGAAAATGGGAAAACAAACGACATTGGTTCACGATGCGGTAGTCTGTTGTACACACAAATGAAAATTTTTAGCCCATTTTATTGAAGTGTATATCATTTTAGTTCATTAATTTGTTATAAATACATCCAATAATATTTAGGATACTGAGGTTATTATTTAATTATGGTTTAATAAAAATTTAATGAGGTGAAGAGAGAATTTAAATAAAAAATCTTACTGAAGAACATTACATCTTCTTCAGGTATCCTCCTTAGGATTTCACTAAATCCTTCAAAGGTCAGCATTATGCCCAAAATAAGGATTCTAGTATGAGTATAGGGAACTTAGGATGTTATTTTAGTAGGTATTTATTGTTAAAAATAGGTTTTAATGTTTTAAGAAGAGATGATATGTGGCGGCCTTTTATATTTGGGGAAGAGGGAACACTTAGTAATTTTGAATAGAATTGAGTGCTCTCACGTTTTTCAAATGTTTAAAAGGTCCAAATTGGTCTATTTAAATAAATTAGAGATTTAATGGTATAAATATGTCCATAAAATAGTTTTTTTACAAGTCTATAGGTCATTTACACCTTTATCATTTTTGTTTAAATCTTTAATAAATTAATTATCTACCTTACCTGCAATAATTACTTTTTACTGAATTCATTATTCATTTTGGTAAAAAACAATTAACCATATTATATATTATCAATTATTATTATTCGAAATATTAAATACATTTATCTAAATTTAATTAACATAAGTGGAAAAAATTAATTAAAAATTAATCTTGCATAAGTGACGAGAAAGCTGGTTGTTAAAGTGAAAATGATCAGAAGTTTACAATATATATATTTCAAAATTATATATAAAATTGAGAATATTGATCTAAATTTTATTAAAAGATGTATAATTTAACTAATTTTACTTTAAAACTAATTTAAAATATAATTTAACATTATAAATTATTTAAATGAAAATGCAGTTTTGAATTAAAATTTAGTATTTTCACTATTCATCAGAAAAAAAATATTTTAGAAACATCCAAAAAATTCACCATAATTTGATTTTGATATTATAATTTTAAATTTTAATTTTAATCCATAAAATATTTTTTAATTTTTTTTAAAAAATTTTTTAAATTGTGTGCGTAAAACATGTCAAAACAGTCATTTAGAAAAATAAAATAATGTTTTTCAGAAAATATTTCATTTTATTTTAAATGATTATTAGTTTACTAATAATAAATAGGTAGATAATAAAAAAAGTTTAAATATTTTCATAATTTTTTTAATTCTCTTCTTACCCACCATTCCAATGGCTAGACGATAATTGTTATATTAAGTTATAATATTAATATATTATTTCTCATTAAAACTTGGTCTTGCTTGTAATAAAATATTTCAAAGAAACTTTTTTTTCTGTTTAATGAAAGATAACTAAGTGTTTATTTTAATTATATATATTTAACAGACTTAATTTATTTAAATTTTTTGATATCTTATGATTTTAAGTTGTTATATTCCCTTCCATGCATGATGTTGCGTGTCATAAACTCTATCAAATACAATGTCCTTATTTTATAATTTTGGGGTTTTACATTCTACCTTCTATAAATAAATTCCAATCTCACTATTTAGAAATGATATTTATAGCCAAGGGTTAGATATTTGAAAATTATACTTTTGAAAAAAAACTATGTCATAAAAGGGTTAAAAAACATTCTCTTAATAAAAGATGAAAGTACAAAGGTCATCTGAAATAACACATAACTAGGTTTCTGAGTATGAGAACATTAGTAGAAAGTAAAGATATGGACACAAAGGAAAAGAATAAATAATTATATTGAGTTATTGAGGTCAATTATAATGATAAATTGAATGATCAATGGAATGTTAAGGGCCTCAAACCAATAAATCTGTTATGTTTTAAAAGACTATTTGATTCATTAGATATGAATGTAATAGGATAATATTTTTGTTTTTAGGATAATTTTACTAATGTTGAGGAATTGTTTTATTGTATAGGAATATAAGAAAATATACTTACTTGATACGTTTTTATTTCATAAATACAATGTCATCCTTTGGTTATAGTTTGATTAATTTCCAATTCATTGCTTACACCAATAAATGAATGCTTAAAAAATGAATTTTTTATGCCTGAATTACTAAAATTATCTTTTAAAAGATCATATAATCCATAAAAGAGTAATAATTATTTTAGTATATCTCTAACTATTTTCCTAAACTAATATTTTTATCACAAGTTATCCAATGCATTAATATCTAAACCTCCAAATTAATACGAATAGTTCGTCATAAATATTCTCTTTTATAATCATTTAGCTAAAGACATTGACACATTAATGAGGACATCATGTAGGTTAGTGGCAGGTGCTAAACCCTTATCATCGTTCACCCATGGTTTCAAGTCCTTTGGCCTTTCCAAACACTATGGGTCGTCACCTAACATATGAGTTTTCCTTTTTTTAAACAATATTAATATAATTCCTATAATGTTCCCAAAAGAATACGATGGACATCCTTAAAACAAATTATTAATTGAATGACTTTTTTATTATGGTTTTGAATACAAATTCTTTTCTATAAGTTATAATAATTTATTTCACTATTACTACAATTTTATTAATAATAATGTTATCCCTAATGGTTATCAATATCTTTAGTCTCATGTCTATAAAATTTAAAGGCTTTATTCCTCAAATAAATCTTCCACTAAAATATATATTAAACCAATGGGTTTTATTTCCATAAATTTCTTCCAAAATATCCATAATCTTTTGAAATTATTTCCACCAAAATTTATTTAAAAGGAGTCTTTATGATTTTAAATCTTAAAATAATTAACCCATGATGGTATCCATAACTCCTATGTTAATGAATATGCAATTTCTTCTAAAATTTAACATAATCTTTATATGTTTCATGATTCTTATAACCAAAATAAAATTGGTAAAATACTTCAACAATTTAATTATTGAATCAAAATACATAAATATTTCATCTATTTTATTTCCACATAGTTCCTTCCATGGTCTAAGGGTTACCCATTATAAGAGGGCATTGATTAGGTTAATTCCTAGGTTCCCCAAATTTAAGATAATTAACTATAAAAGGATCATTATGATGTGATTTATTTCCTTCCATTATACTCTTCATTTTTCATTATAAATTCTTTTCCTTATGCACTTATTTTACACACATAACGAATTTTCCCATTCCATAGATACACTTTCATGGGTGTCTCCTTCTAGATTTATAACATGATAGAAATTAATCCTTCTTTTCTCTATAGTCTCTATGACTAGATATCCTAGAAAAATCCATCCTTATCTTATTTGGTGTGTCTAGAAGTTGGTTAAGGTATATGTTGTTAATCATATTTTAGGAAAAATTGTTAGGAATAATCACAAAATCTTTCACTCTAGTATTCATCTCATTTGGTTGCTCATATCCACCACCTTGTTCATTATATTTGATGTTGTCGTGATTTCCTTGAGCTTTTGATATTAACTAAAACTAAAATCATAGTGTGAGAAATAATAATTAGAGTGTGAAAAAATATGATCATTTAAAGGATATCTAAATCATGACACCTTATCTTAAATTGGATACAACATAGGTTTAACCTTGGTCTTTCATTATCGTAGTGTATTCAAATCCTTCATAATGGTTTTTAAAGAATATGTGAACTATCCTAAGAATATCCCCCAAAAATTTCAAACGGGGTGCACAGTAAGGCTCATATTCAGGTACTAGGTGACAATCGGGTCAGGACCAATGCTCCCTTTTCAGATTTATCACCCCTAGGTACATCTATTCTAGAACCATGTACAATTATATTATCAAGACATGGACTTATTTCAAGGAAATATACATAATTTTTACCTAATTTTTTTAGGATTCTCTTTTATAGTTATCCTCAAATTCCATATATGTCCAAATGGCCCGAAGGCCTTCTTTTTTTATTTTATTATGGATAATCCCCCTTTTAAGGGTTGAAGGGGAACCCGTACATGACCCGTAGGCCCAAGGCACAAGGCCCAACAAACCCACAATACCGAGTATACCATAGCTAATGTCTGACTTATCATATTAGAATATAATATATTAAATCACATCATGAAGGACTAATCATATAAGTAGTTCGGGTAAACTAGATACGTACACGAGTCTTACATTACATTTGAATACAAAAATTAAAAAATATATTTTTTGAATATAATTAGTCACTCTAGAATATTCTTTCATATTTTTTATAGTAAACTTCATGAAATATTATGTAAGGAGAAAAAATAAGGGTGAGCTCAAATTCATAGTAAGAATTAAGTGTAGTAGAAGTAATCATGAATCAATAAGAATAATCAATATAGAAAGGTAAATAACTAAGAAAACAGGATATTTAAATAACTTTACTGCATAAATAGATAATTGATAATCAATATGTAAAGGTAAATAATGGAACACAAATTCTATTTAAATAACTTGACTGAATTAATAGATAATTAATAATCTATAATGCAAGGTAAATAACTGAATACATTCGAGTTAATAAATAACTGATAATGAAATGCATCAAGATATAATTTCATAGTGAAAATATAAAGGGTATTAATAACTGAATATTTAATGATGGAAATTAATAATTATTGGATACCATATTTGATAGGTACATTATACCTTTACCTTCAAGACCTTTCACAAGATGATTCAAAACATATTTTATGAAAAACCCACTTAATTAAGGCTAACCAACTGATTCATCCCATGAGGCTAACGATGCCTGGAGGGGATTTCCACAAATGGTACCCAAAACATTTTATACCTATGAAAATAATTACTCAGATATAAACTGTTATATTTAATTCATAAACAATATTCCCTATCATCAAGTATCTGCATTGAGTAAACGATACATATTTATCAATATTTCCCCAGTTAATCTTTCAAAATAACAACCATATTTAAAAATGGTATACAGTTTAGTAAATAATCATATCTATCATAAAATAATTTTTATAATTAAGATAAATTTATTAACCAATAAAAATTTTTCACAAGAAATTTATTTCTTCAAGAGAAAGTTTACAATCACAATAGAATGTGAGATTTCCCAATAACTTTCACCACTTGAAAATTATTAATTCAAATTAATTTGGATGAAATGATTCAAAGTGAATATTAAAACTCCATGAATCATTATTTAATAATTACATTATAAATTAAAATGGTTTTATATACTCAAAATAAAAGTTAATTGGTTAATATTAACAAATAAGTCACAATGGAATGTAAATTGAGACAAAATCCCTTACATTTTGTTCTATTTTGGTTGACTATGATTTAAAATACTCTATAGTTGTTTTAAACATGTTATTAACTTATTATAGAACAATTTTAGTATTTATATTATCTTATATTATCCTTTTATAACATCTTATTATGCTTCTGTTAATAAACATTCATTATTTTTATTGTATCAGGTGTAAATTGCCTTGTTTTTTCTTA
This sequence comes from Viscum album, assembly GCA_963277665.1. Classification (NCBI taxonomy): domain Eukaryota; kingdom Viridiplantae; phylum Streptophyta; class Magnoliopsida; order Santalales; family Viscaceae; genus Viscum; species Viscum album. Next base: position 1,905,695,811 of record OY728136.1, read on the forward strand.
TGTGTTTCGTCATGAAATATCTGATTCTTTATCCTATTATATAGTTATATCATCTCCATAATAGTAATCATGAAATAATTTTCATATTTTTACATCAATTTTACTTTTAAAAAAACATGAATGGTGGTTATAAAAAATAAACTATGTTACGATCATGGAGACCGTTGGTCGTACATACGCATGTGTAACATTTCTATTTTTTAAATGATATTTATGGAAAGGAGTTAAGTAATATTTTACCTTTATATAATTATCATAATATCTTATATGAAATATTATATACTTATATATATCATCTATTTGGTGTGGTGATGAAAATATAATCACATCACTTCAGGAAGGTGGTAGTCCACACGCACACGAACTATGATGTCTTCTTTACGTGAGTGAAAAGAAAAGAAATAAAATGATATATATTTTCATAAATGATTGATAATAATGAAATTAATTGAATAATTATATCATTTATATCATATATAACCATTAAATATATCTTTATCACTATCCATGTGAAGTGTTGGTGAATGAAAAATTACATCGCTTCACGAAGTGGTAGTCTGCCACACACACGAGTTGTGTTATCATATCTCTTATAGAATATAATTGAACAATATATATATATATATATAATATAATGACTTCATAGGTATAAATATGTTACAAATATTATATATATAATTTATATCCATCTTCAAACCGAACCTTGTGAGGTATAAATGGAAAAACAAACAACATCAGTTCACAGGGTGGTAGTCCTCCGTACACCCGAATAAAGATTTCGTAACCCATTTAATGTAAGGGTAAATTTTATTAGGTCATGAAATTATTATAAAAACATCCTATTATATGAAATATACTAATTTTATTATATAATCATGTTATAATAAAAATATAAGGAGGTGTAGAAAGAAGTAAAATACAAACGCCTGTTGAAGAACATTACCTCTTCTTCATGTATCCTCTATAGGATTGAACTAATGACTTGAAAGATTGGATTTATTCCCCATATAAGTCTTATAAGATGATAAGAGACAGTTTTTTAAGTTATTTGGTCAGGTATTTTTTGAACGAAATAGTTTTTAAGTTGTGAATAAAAGAGGAGATGGGGTGGCCTTTTATAAGTGGGGGAGAGGATACACTAGGTATTTTTGAAAATAATTTAGTGCTCCCACATTTTTAATATGGGAAAAGGGTCCAAAATGAGAGATTATCAAACCTTATGTGTTTAATGTTCTAAATATGTTCATAAAATATTTTTTGGTAAACGTTATATCCCATTTATACCCTTATATTTCTATTGTATCCCCCTAGTAAATCAATTTTTTACCTCAACCACAGTAATTAATTATTACAACATTCACTATTAATTTTGGAAAAAAATTAATTTGAATATATTATAAATTGTAAATTTTTATAATTTGAAACATTTAAACCATTTTTACAAATTCAATACACTTAATGTGGATAAAATAATTTAAAATTAATCACACATAGGTGACGATAAAGTTGGGTTTTAAAGAGAAAATGATCAAAAGTTTACAATGTTTTTATACAAATATTCAATATTAAATTGAATAAATGATCCAAATTAGATTAATTGATATATATTTTAACTAATTAAAAATTAAATATAATTAAAAATATAATTTATCTTTATATATTATTTTAATGAGAAGACGATTTTCAATAAAAAATCAGTATTTTCACTATTCATCATAAAATAAAATATTTTTGAAAAATCCAATAAATTCACCCTTTGTTGTTTTTTATATTAAAATTTCAAAAATTAAGTTTATTTAATAAAATAAGTTTTATAAATGTGTTAAAAATTAATTTTAAATTGTGTGTACAAAGGGGAACTATGCCGTCCTTTAGAAAAAAAATATAGTTTTTCCAAAAACATTTCTTCTTATTTTAAATGATTATTATCTTATTAATAATACAAATATATCTAGTGAATGTGTATATAATATATATATATTAATAATTTATTTAATCTTATTCTTATCCTCCATTCCAATAGCTAGGAGATAATTATCATATTAAATAATAATATTAATATATTGTTGTTTAGTAAAAATCATCCTTGCGTATAACAAAATCAATCAAAGAAATTAATTATTTCATGTAATGAAAGATAACTGAGTATTGTGTGTATTTAAATATATTGAATATAAGTCCCCATCCTTAAACATTACTTAATCATGAGATAAGTCAACAATTGACTTTAATTCACTTTATGATCTTTTCAAGTATAAAGATATATGGAATTAGGTCATAAATCATACAAAGTAACTTAAATATTACCAGTAGACACTCCTACTCAATATACTTTTTTAATAAAATGAAAAACACTTTAAAAAGAAACATGTTTTGTTTCATGTTTAAACAACATGAATTTTCCTTGATCGCATCTTTGAATCTATTATTATTTAAGTCCTATGAAAAACATTTCAAAACATGGAATGATCATAAAAAGCTCAGTAAGGGATACACAAATAAGGAAAACTGTTAGTCTTGGGAAAACATGAAAACCATGAATACTTTATCATAAAGTAGTACTTTTCACTTTTAGGAATTAATAACTACACTTCACTAAATATAAGCTTATTGGTTACCATTTCTGTAAAAAAATATTACCATAAAGCCCATAGAAAGAAACATATAACATATAAAGGTAACATGATACATAAACATACCTAAATGGAATAACCATATGATCAAATTCCACACATATCACTAAATTGAATAGTCATACGGCCGACTTCCATACCCAATGAATTGGAGGTTATAATATACCCACCCATCCATGGTTTATCATGAAATCACCCATCTTTGATTTATCATGTCACCACCCATATTTGGTTTATCACGTGACCACTCATCAAATGTCCAAGTACCATTAAATAATCATAACACATAAAATATTACAAATATCAACATTTCACTAATAACATTTTATTTTCAATCATAAGAAATCATTTTAAGATATTGAAATATTAAACCCATTTCAAAAACCATTTTCAATAGAAAAACACCCAAAAAGGTAATTAAGGAATTTAGTTTCCTTTAAAAAAATTAAAGCTTATAGAGGAATCCAAATATCAAATAAAGGTTTTGGCAACATAGGAGTATTTGTCACTGTATATGTTAAAAAAATCATTTTTTGTTTATTAAAATGTTTCTAGAAAAAATATTCACTATTTATGAAATGAAATTTCAAAGGGTTTTATTATACACCGTATAAAATAAGGTTTCGTATAACATTAAAGTATGCCTCAATGAAAGGAGATTGAGACGAAGTCCCTTGCCTTGAGTATGACTTGTCTTATTCATTATTTATATTCCTGAATAACAAAATTAGGTTAATTTATACTTACTTTAGAACATTTTTAAAGTTTATTATTCATTTTATATTACTTATTATCATGTTATAAAAAATAAATAATTATTTAAGTTCATATCGGTCATTTTTTTGATATTCCGTACTTGAGTCGAAAATGAACTTGTTTTGTTGTAAATTATCCATGAAGTCAAAATTCCATCTTCTCCATGATGATATTAATGAATTAAATATTATATATATCCAATATATCTGTATTTATAATTTTCACACACGTTCTTTTTAGATTATTTATTTTATTAATTTTCATAGTATCGGGTAGTTCAGGTTTAAGCCCGACTTAAACCTTTGAGTTCTAATTTAAAAATGCATGTTTTTGCTTTGACTGCATCCAGCGGACCACAATCGAAGCAACGCAACCTTTCCAAAGTCATCGCGTGACCTCGTCTAGCTCACCTCACAATGTTCATGAAGTTCAAGGCAGATGAATAGTAAAATAAAAATTAAATAAAAATGAGAAGTGTAATAAAATTTAAGGGACTATTTTAATTATAATAATATTGTATGAGTATATTATTGTTATTATTAATAATACTGTTATGAATATAAAAAATAATAATCAAGTTGTTATTAATATAGTAATAATTATTATTATTGTTAATATTAAAATAAGTTAATGTCTTTTATTTTACTTTATTTTATTTTATTTGGCTTCGAAATGATATGCCAAGGTGTGGGATGAATCTCGATTGAATTTGGTGTTTTTGTCGATAAATGAGTTTTTTTTAGGCTTGTCAGCATGCGATGCATGGGTGAAGTATAATTGTGAAGTAATGCGGCTTCGCCAGGGCCACCGTGTGACCTTGCTCGATGGTCAACTAATTATATAAAATTAATTGTTAATAAATAAATAAAATTAAATGTGATAAAAGTTTAATAAATTATTTTAATGATAATAATATTATTATTTGAGGATATTATTAATTATTGTTGGGTATTATTATAATTAATATCATTAATACTAATATTAATGTTATCATCAATATAATTAATCCTATAATGTTTGGGTTAAGAATTTAGTTTTATTAAACTAATAATCTTGTTATTATGATTATCAATATTATAATTGTTTTAAGTTAGTTTCTATATATTTTATTTATTTATTTCCCTTTTCGACTCTTTTATTTTATTTTATGGGTTTTTTTACCCTCTCCCCCTCTATCTCGTTCATCCCCCATGAAGCGTGCCCCCCCTCTCTAGCAGACCTCACCTCACACGCCACCACCTTGCACAGTGGCCTCCAGGGAATGACCGTCCTCTGTGTGTTTCTCTTCTCGGTCGTCTAGTGATGCACCGACTGCTACCCTCCCACTTCGTTTGGCGATGCACCCCGCCACATTCCCCCTATTCCCATCTGGCACCTCCCATCAGTTTCCTCACCAACCAGTGCCACCTCACCGTACTTCTCACCAGCCAACACTACCGGAGCCGCGAGCTCCCTCCTCCCTTATAGCCTCGACCAGCCGCGCTCCGGACCGACCACATCCCACCTAGTCGCGCTCCTGTCGGGTGAGTGTGAACCAGTCGGTCCCTCCGGTAACAATATCCTCCCCCGGACAACACGTCCTTCTTTCATTTCGTATACGGCTCCACTTTGGGGTTCCTTGTCGATTGATTGAGGTGCTAATGGATTTCACATTGTCTTTCTGGAAGCGTTTTGGTTTAAGGTAGGTGGTTCCATGCCTTAATACCCTTTAGTAATCTCATTATGTTTGTTTAAAATTGTGGTTGTGTTCTACAATTTCTTCTCTTGGTGTGAATAATAATTTCAAGGTGTTTTACTTGTTTAAATGTTGGGAATAGAATTTAAAATGAAGGCGGGTGTGCCTTGTGCGTGGAAATTGGTGTATTGTTTTATAAATGTGTATTATGCATTGGCTGTTAGGTGTGAAGCATGTTTTAGAGTGATAATGTTGGGAATTAATTTTAAATTGAAATTATTTTTATGTGAAACTCATAAAATTTTATGTACACCTTGATTGCACCACATGTTTATGTTTTATAAATTATTCAAATGGTTTATTACCTAAATTATGTGATGCGTATAGTTTTTTCAAAATGTTTTCAGTTTTTAAAGGCTGGGAGTGGACTTTAATATAGGGATTTGGTTTAATTTTAATGTGTGTTTTGATGTAATGTCCCTAGAAAATGTTCTCAAGGTTGTTTGGATGGTGTAGAGTGCATTTCCAAGGACTTTTATGTGTGTGTAGATTTAAATGGAGATTTTAAAAAGTAAAATGAGTCACTTTGGGTGTGTTTTCCTTATTGTGCACTTTTGAAATTGAACTGCAAATTTTAAAACAATGGAAAACATGTTTTGATATGGTTACCTTGGGTATTTGGTTTTCAAGTAACCTCACTAAATCGAATTAAGTTGTTTTTTTGTGTAAAGTCTTCTTGGTTTTTCTTGAAATGATTTGATAAATAGTTAAAAGATGTATTGATTTATTTGGATGGTATGAAAGCAGTGTTTTTGAAAGAGTTGAGTATAAATTTGTTTTTAAAGTAGTGTGTTTAAATAAAAGGATACATGTTTTGGGTGTAAACCCTCTTCTCATCACTTGGTGGTGTTTTATAAGTAGTGCAAGTAGTTCATTTAATTTTGTAAGTGGTGCAAAACTAGTTTTATGGTGAATGTGTTAAGAAAATGATTTTAAATGGATTTCCTTTTTGAAATTAGATTTGATTATTGTGTAATTACTTGTTGTGATATTTACTAATGCTTTCAATGTTGTGAAAATTGATTATGTTATTCTTTGAGTGTTTCTAAATGGGGATTTGTAAAATGATTAAGTAACAACAAGTGTATTTTGGAAAGCTATTTTGGTGTGCGTGTGTATTTAAAATGGTTTGGGTATGAAAATGGAGCCTTTTTGTGTAATGTCTTGTATGGTTTATGATATGTGAATCTGATATACTATATGAATGTGGAACTTGATTGAGCACAAGAGAAACCCCGGGTATCTAGGTGGGCAGACTAGAACTATTATGCTAGTGATCTCGTGGAGTTTGTCCCCTGCTTCACATAGCAAGTTTGATGATTAAAACACTAACTAAACTATGATGACGGTGATGGGGGGCCACTAGGTTATGGGTATACTCCCTACTAGTGTCTCATGTGCACAAGAACAGATATTGTATTGTTACTTTTTACCAAGACACGAGGTTCTAAGGCCCCACTCAAGTTAGATAAACCATGTAGGATTTTCCCGTAGTGCTCTACTACACATGACATGGTTCCCTCCATCGGCATACATATGAAAACTTCTATATGTGTGTGTTATTTGTAAATTTTCATTTCCAATTTAAAATAATGTTTGTGAAATGGATTTTCATAGTGTTGTCTTTTCCTTTAGTTTTAACTTGTAAAATTTTTTCCTTACAAACAATGAGTTTTAAAAGTATGATTTTAAATAAGAATGTTAAATTATATCTTTGGTGTTGTGGAATGGAATCCTTTTTTTGGGTGACATCCTACTGTGATTTCCACTCAAACACTATATACACCTTTGGGTGTATGTAGACCTTGTTTCTTGTGTATTCCAGGTTGTGACATCTTTCTCAACAATGGTGGTTCAGGTTGTTGATGGTCTTCTCATGCAGGTTGGTGTTTGTGGCTTATGGATGTCACACCACTCTTGTTTCATGGAGGTTTGAGTTAGAGTTTTACTTTCTTTTTTTGTTGTTACTTTTCAGATGTTGGTTCAAGTTTTAAACCATTAAATTTGTTTTTAGTTAACGTCATGTTTGGTTGTCTGTTTTTAGTTTTAGTTTTTTTTATCTTGTCAGTTGTTTTGTGTTTACTATTTTGGGTAAATCGTTCCAATGTGTTAGTTTTGACACCCTGGCACTTGTACTAACACGTGGGGATAGAGAACACCCTTCGGGCCATATCGCGGACCGGGTTGGGCGCTGGGTCGGATGGCGACCCGGTTTGGTTCATGAAAAAATGGTATAAGATCCAGGTTCTCTCTCTTGGGTCATGTTCATTTAGGAAGAGTTGGGGTAGACCTGAGTTAAGGGTGTCGAAACATGATGTTATGGATATGATTAAAGTGTCTGGACATAACACCTCATGGCGAGACTCGATTTTCCAGGATAAGTCGTGATTTTTTTGAGTCATTGGTCATTCTGGTTAATCTTGTTTATGGGAAATGAAAAGGGAGTAGGGTTAGTGGTCCGAGTGAGCTCGTAGGGTCTTGCAAGCCATTTGAAGCTGGGAACACTGTCCTAGAATACTCTTTGTGGTAGTGGCGTGATTGGCGTATGGCCACCAACCATATGTCCCAATCACCCACTGACACTAGTCTTCTCTTTCATCGTTCCTCATCTCTTTTTTTTTTGAATTTGTGGAAATCTAGTTTTAAAGTAAAAAAAATTATTTGGTGATTTAAATAATTGGTGGTTGGGTGGTATGTTGTGTTTGTTGGTTTTATCTTAGTTCCGGTGTGGTTGTGTGTGGCACCAAAGGGAGAGGCTCCGTTTGGGAGTCCACAATACATGACTACGAGGCAGGAGATGCTTCAAAAATCAGGGCTCCAGCCATAGTCCTCGGAGTGAAGTTGGCGCGTGGTCAGGAACCCAAAGAGTGTGTGAGATCCCGAATTTATTTCAGTCATCGGTGTTGAATGTCCGAGGAGTTTAACTCATTTACTGTAGTTGTTCCATTCTGAATAACCTATTTGGGTGCGTGAGGTTTCATGTGGGTATGAGGAGGCGTGGTCGCCTCGTTACCTTAAAGTCCTCGGGGTTGTGTCCCACCAGATGAAACCGCTTTTAGCGGTCTTTATGGGGTATGTTTGGGTGAATTAGTCTCAAATTTGAATGGTTATCGTCCAGGTATGTGGAGAAGTTCATTTTTCTTTGAATGTGGTTTTGACACCCTGGTAGTTTGTCCCTTTCCTCCCCACACTTTTGGTGGGGTGTTTGGTCACCGTCGAATTTTTTTCAATGTTTTGTATCTTCTATCAGTTTGTATGGAAATGAGACCCACTATGAGTCTCTTTGAAATCCATTTGGAGTAATTCAATGCTAGCCTATTTATATGGTGGGGAGTCCTCTCAGGACTCCCCATTTCAATTGCCTCATGGTAGATTCCCAGTCTCATCTCAGTTTCCCCAATCTTGTTTCGGTTTGTGAAGTTGGTTTTTGTGGGTGAGATAGTTCCCTCCCTTGATTAATCAATTGGGGGTGTTCCAACTCATTGGGGTAGGTGATACACATTGAAAAGTCTTTTACAGTATTCTTTAGGTGGTTGTTTAAGTCACTTTATTTGATCATGGTGTGTTTTCCTCTTTTCACTTGTTTTTTGTAGGAATTATTTTCAAACATTAAGGGGGTGTCGCTATCAGTTTTGGGGGTTCAGTCTGAGTTGTGGATTTATGGGGACGGAAAGCGCTATGGTGGGGAGAATTTTCACACATGTTGTTTTTATATTATTTATTTTATTAATTTTATTTGTAATGGTTAGTTTGGGTTGAAGCTCGACTTAAATCATTGATTTTTAATTTAAACATGCATGTTTTGGCCTTGACTGCATTCAGCACACCATGGTCAAAGCTGTGTGGATTTTCCAGTCATCGTGTGACCTCCCCCGGCTCACAACATGACCCGATTGATGTCCAAGGCATGTTAATAGAATTTTATTAATTGTAAAATGAAAATAAAATTGAAATGGGAAGTGTAATATAATTTAAGGTAATATTTTAATTATAATAATATTTTTTTGAGTATATTATTGTTATTATTATTAATAGTGTTAATAATATAAAAAAATTAATTAAGTTGTTATTAATATTGTAATAATAATAATTATTTTTAATATTAAAATAATTTAATGTCTTTTATTTTATTTTATTTTATTTGGCTTCAAAATGCTTCGTCGAGGTGCGGGTAGCTTCATGGTTGAATTTGGTGTTTTTGTCGATAAATGAGTTTTTTGGGGCCTGTCAGCATGCAACGCATGGACGAAGCATAATTGCAAAGCTATACAGCTTCACCAGGGCTGCCATTTGACCCTTCTCGATGGTCAATTAATTAAATAAAATTAATTGTTAATAAAAAAATAAAATTAAATGTGATAAAAGTTTAATAAATTATTTTAATGATAATAATATTATTATTTGAAGATATTATTAATTATTATTGAGTATTATTATTATTAATATCATTAATACTAATATTAATGTTATAATAAATATAGTAATTCCTATAATGTTTGGTTAAGAATTTATATTTATTGAACTAGTAATCTTGTTATTATGATAATAAATATTATAATTGTTTTAAGTTAGTTTTTTTTGTTTATTTATTTATTTATTTATTTTCTCTTTTCTTATCTTTTATTTTATTCTCGGGTTTCTTTTACCCTATCACCCTCTATCATGTTCATACCTCATGAAGCATTCCCCCCTCTCCTGTGAACCTCACCTCGCGCACTTCCACCTTGCGTAGTGGCCTCGGGTGAACGACCCTCCCCCGCACGCTACTTTATCCAGTCGTCTAGTGACGCACCAACTACCACCCTCCAGCTTCATCCAACAACATGCCACCCTTCTCTCCTAATGTTCCCATCTGGCACTGCCCGTCGGTTTCCTCACTAACCAGCACCTCCTCAACGGACTTCTCACCAGAAAACACCGCCATAGCCATGAGCTCCCTCCTCCCTACCAGCCTCGACCGGCCATGCTTCGGATCAGCCACCTTTTTCCCAGCCGCTCTCTTATCTGGTGAGTGAGAACTATCTAGTCCCTCTGGGGACCGTGACCTCCCCCAGCCAGCGTGTCCCTCTTCTTTTTTGAGTGAGGCGTTACTTCGGGGTTCCATGTTGATTTTTTGAGGTGCTGATAGATTTCACGTCATCTTTCAAGAAGCATTTTGGTTCGAGGTAGGTTGTTTCATGCCTTAACACCATTTGATAATTTCATTATTCTTGTTTAAAAGTAAGGGTGTGTTCTACAATTTCATTGCCTAGTGTGGAAAATAATATCAAGGTGTTTTACATGTTCAAATGTTGGGAATAGGATTTAAAATGAAGTCGAGTGTTCTTTGTGCATTCAAATTGGTGTGTTGTTTTATAAATATGTTTTAAGCATTGGTTGTTAGGTGATAATAATGTTTTAGTTTGATAATGTTGGGCGTTAGTTTTAAAGTGACATTCTTTTTATGCGAAACTGTGTAAATTTGATATAAACCTTGATTGCACCACTCTTTTATGTTTTATAATTTATCAAAATGGTTTATTACCTAAATTAGGCGGTGTGTATAAAGTTTTCAAAATGGTTTGAGTTTTTAAAGGCTGGGAGTGGATTTTAATATAGGTATTTGGTTGTGTTTTAATGTGTGTTTTGATTTAATGTCCCTAGAAAGTGTTCTAAGGGTTCTTTGGATGGTGTCAAGTGAGTTTACAAGGTCTATGATGTGTGTGTATATTTAAATGGAGATTTTAAAAAGAAAAATAAGTCACTTTGGATGTGTTTTCCCAGTTGCGAACTTTTAAATTTGAACTGAAAATTCTCGAACAATGGAAAACATATTTTTTTATGGTTACCTTGGGTATTTGGTTTTAAAGTAGCATCACTAAATCGAATCAAGTGGTTTTTTTGGTGTAAAGTATTCTTGGGTTTTCATGAAATTGTTTAATAAATAGTTAAAAGATATATTTATTTATTCAGATGCTGTGAAAGTAGTGTTTTTGAAATATTTGAGTATGTGTTTGTTTCTAAAGTAGTGTGTTTATATAAAATGAGTCAAGTGTCTTGTGTAAAACCTCTTCGTTTCACTTAGTGGTGTTTTATAAGTGGTTAAAGAGGTTCATTTAATTATTTAAGTGGTGAAAAAATTGTTTTAAGGTGAATGTGTTAAGCAAGTGATTTGGAAAGGCTTTCCTTTTTGAAATTATGTGTGTTTATTGTGTAAGCCCTTATTGTGCTATTTACTAATGCTTTCTGTGTTGTGAAAATTTATTATGTTATTCTTTGAGTATTTCCAAATGGGGGTTTTTGAAATTATTAAGTAACAAAAAGTGTATTTTGGAAAGGTATTTTGGTGTGCGTGTGTCTTTAAAATGGGTTGGGTATGAAAATGGTTGCCTTTGTGCATAATTTCATGTGTGGTTTGTGATATCTGAAAGTGATGTACTATGTGAATGTGTAACTTGATTTAGTACAAGGGAAACCCTGGGTATCTAGGTTGGCAGACAAGAACTAGTATGATAGTGATCCCGTGGGGTTTGGCCCCTATATCACATAGAATGTTTGATGATGAAAACTCTAACTAAACTATGATGATGATGATGGGGGGCTACTAGGTTATGGGTATTCTCCCTACTAGTGGATCATGTACATGAAAACAAATATTGTATGGTTAATTTTTCACTGAGATACATGGTTCTAGGGCCCCACTCGAGCTAGGTAAACCTTAGGGGATTTACCCGCAGTGCTCTACTACCCATGATGTGGTGCTCTCCATCGGCATACTGAGGAACACTTGTGTATGGGTGTGTTCTTTGTGAATTTTGTTTTCTACTTTAAAATAATGTTTGTGAAATGGATTTTCGTAGTGTCGTCTTTTTCTTTAGTTTTAAAATGTAAAATTTTTTCCTTAAAAACAAAGCGTTTTAAAAGTATGATTTTAAATAATCATGCTAAATTATATCTTTGGTGTTGTGGCATGGAATATTCTTATTGGGTGACCTCCTACTGGGATTCCTGCTCACACCCTGCATACACCTTTGGGTGTATGTAGAGCTTGTTTCTTGTGTATTCTAGGTTGTGACATCGTGTTAATTGATGGTGGTTCGGGTTGTTGATGGTCTTCTCATGCAGGTTGGTGTCTGTGTCTTATAGATTTCTCACCTATCTTGTTTATTATAGGGCTGAGTTAGAGTTTAATTTTTGTTGTTGTTACTTTTCGGATGTTGGTTCAAGTTGTAAACCTTTAAATTTGTTTTTAGTTAGGTCATGTTTGGTTGTCTGTTTTCTGTTTAATTTTTTTTATCTTGTTTTTTGTTTTGTGTTTACTATTTTTGGTAAATCATTCCCATGTGTATACTATTTATAGTCAAATATATCAGTTATATAAACCTATATTAAAGTCATTTTAGTAAAATATATATGTTTATGTTGTATTTTTCTTTACTTTAAATTAATTCTTATAACATGTCATTATCACACCCAAGTGGCTTCATGGGGTTCTCAAATCTACCAAAGGATTTATATGGTCGTACATATCTCATACAATAGGATTAGGGCATGTTTTAGGGAATTTTAATATTATTATAATATTATTTTTTACCCTTATTTACCATATTTACCCTTTAACCATGGTAAGTAAAAAATATTACTTAAGTTACTATTCATAATGTCCAAAAATAAAAGTTAATTTTTTACACAATTTGTACCTTATGATTCCAAATATTGAATCCACTTTTCAAAATTAAAAATATGTAATTTTCAGAAATTAATTTAAATTTAATTCTCGTTGTCAAAACCAAAAAGCGGGGTTTTAAGAAGTAAAAACTATCAAAAGATTGGCATGTGTTTATGTCCAATTTAAAAGTAAAATTACTTTCAATGACCAAAATATTATTAAATTATAAAACAATTATCCAATTAAACTATTAAAACCATTTAAAATGAAAATATAATTGTATAAATAAATACGATGAAAAGGTAGTTTGGAATTAAAATGCACTGCTTTTCACTATTCATTAAAAAATGAACTTTATTAGAAAATTACCAAAAAATTAACCAAAGTAAAATTTGATTTTCCACTTCAAAATAATAAGTTTATTTTTTTTTCAAATAAACATATAAAAGTGAAAAAAACTACATTTAAAAATGGTTCTCCATCAATGGTGGTAAAATCAGCTTTTAAAAATATTATAGTATTTTATGCTTAAAATTGGATTCATTCCCATTTTATGCCTCTCATATTTATTGGATAATTGTAAAACATTTAAAAAACATGTATAATAATACTTTAGTTAGTTTTTTTCATTCCCACCAATACAAAAGCTAATCCTTAACTACAATTTAAAATAATAATAATATTATTGTATTATTTTTCAGTAAAACTCAAAGTTGTGTGCTACATAAGATTTTAGAGAAACCTGTTGTTGTGTGTCGAGTACGATATCGAACAGTGTTTCCTATTTGACTTAAAATTAATATCTTATTCATAAATATTAATAGATATGAAAAATTATTATTCTATAAAAACTCTGGATGGTACATTGAAGATATTGAATTTATTTAAAAACAAGTATATCATAAGGTATGAAGGTGTTATATTCCATTCCATGCTTGGTGTTTCATGTCCTACACGCTATCAAATACAATATCCTTATTTTAAAATTTTAGGGGGTTATAAATTATCCAATTGTATGACTCATTTTAAAAATTATGTTTCACTATGTCCTTTGTACAATTAATTTCATTATTCTATTTATGAGTCATTTTAGTTGTTATCATGAGTCATTTTATATACGTAAAGGACATTTTGGACACATACGAGTCATTTAATTCATTTAATTATCATGTATATGAATTATTTATTTTATGTATGTGTTAATATAGTGTGTGTATATGTGATAAATTTATACATATTTTTCATTCCATACTTTTAAATAATATTAATAATTAGTTACATAAAACTACTTTATAGAATTAGTATAATAATAAAATAATTACTAAAATAACCATGAATAATACAATTCAACATCATTATTTTCTTCTACAAGAAGTTAATTTTTATTCTAATGAACAAAAATATTATTAATCATTTTTTAAGTAATAAATTAAATGAATATTTTTTAATTATCAAAATAGAAACAAATAGTGTGGCATGGATCCACTCAAAAAACCTATATAAGGGAGAGAGATTTAATTTCACCTCTCTTTTCCTCACAACATTCCTCTTTTAATAAAAAAATAAATGGGGTTTTAATCAAATTAAACATGTGGTAAACTGATGTAAACATATTATTATTCTTTGTTATTGTATTCTTTGATTTCCCAATATTTAGTTTGTGAATTAAGAAGGATTTATCCAAAGAATGGTCCTATACAAATTTGATGATAGTTATTTCATTTATCCTATCAAGAGGAATCCATGGAAGTTCAATTGTACTCCACTTAATACTTTCTTAGTGTTAAGTAGTGGTGGGACAAATTATTTTAGGTATTTCCTAATTTGGAGTGGTAATTGGTGGTTTTTAGGATATATGAATTGGTTTTTTTTTATTGTTGGATACATTTTAGATGATTTTTTCCTAGGTCTTCTTTGGGTTTTAATTATTATTTAATTATAAATGTTATTTATATTGGATTTATTTAGTCTTATAATTTTATTTAATAATTATAGGGGTTGTTTTATTGGTCAAAGGATTATGTTGAGATCATCAATGAATGGTTAAGGCAGGTGGACTCTACCCTCTATGTGTTTACTTAGGTTATGCCTTTTATGTGACTCTCACTTCATTTCCAGACTATTTATAATGTTTTAAATCTATTTTTAATGTCTTAATAAAGGGTTTTTAATATTTATTTTTTTATGTTTAAGAAAATGGTTTTTATAAGGAAAAGTTAATGGATTTTTGTATTTCTTTTCTTTATTACATCCCTTGTTCTGTAACACATGTTTATGGAATTTTTATTCATTAATAAATACCTATTATTATGAACATGCTTAAAATAATAAATAAAATTTTTACTTGTTTACTTTATAATGAAAGGAAAATTCCCAAAATATGTTCTCAACTTTATTATTAGGATTAATTTTTTAGATTTTTTATAATTATTTTTAAACCACGATTCTTTAATTGGTATACATATCATTCATTATTTAGCATTATTTCTTGATTTCATTGTAAAAATAAGGAACTTAAATCATTCCTTTTTATATAAAACATTATGGAATCATAATCCAATGAATTAAAATTATCCTTTGGTAAATAAATTCATTGATAGCTAGATGATTAATGGGTTTATAAGATTTAAAAGTGATAATTGGATTTCATAGTTTTTAAAGTTTTCATTTTAAATTATTAATGGTTTTAGAGGAAATAATTTAGCAAGTAAATATTATTTACTTCTTGCGATTTCTGTTACTAGGATTAACCTTCATGTTTCAACCCATCATTTTATTTAATAGGTTAAATTTTTCTATTATAAAAACATGGATGATCTATTGTATTCTGGAATATTATTGAAATATATATAGATTAATCATGATTTATTTCAAGTTAATTAATTGGGCTGGTCCCTCATCACTTTTAGTTTTTATTTCTTTAATCACCTAAGGTGGTTGTTATACCATTAATGTTTATTTAAAGATGTCATTTTTTCTTAGGATGATATATTTAGATTAGTTTTATGAATTGTATTCATATTCTTACTTTGGAATGGGTTCAACACTTTGACATAATAAATGAGTTCCATTATGATTTTTTTGTAAAAGTGTTGACAAGAGTTCAATTATGGATGTTTCTTTGTTTAATTTTCTCTTTTTCCATTAGTTTTGTTTTGAGGTTGGGTTAAATGGTTAGTGATGGAGATATTCCCTAAATCCTTTTACACATATGATTTATTTTAGGAAATATCATTATATATGATTTTTTTATATCATATAGTATGACATCTATTCTATAAAATATATATTTTATGTCTTTTGGAAATATCATTTAATAAGATATTAAAATATCATATTATATATTCCTTTTTCAGTCATATTGAATGATTAACTTAAATCATAATTTTTTGATACACATTAATGATAATATATGATTCAAATAGGTATTTTATGATTGATTATGGAATATCAATGTTAAGTATTAGTATTTTAGAATCATCCTTATTGGATATCATCGAATAAAGCATTTCATACGATGAAATATATAGGGGAATCATAAATTCATTTAAGTTTCCAATTCTTACTCAAGGGTTACAATGTTTTTTGACCATATATTTTACTTGGACACTATATAATGTTTGAGTAAATGTATAGAAGGTTCTGGTAGAATCCCTAAGGACTATACTAAGGAGGTAGTAGCCAAAACAATTGTGTGTATGTTCCTTTTATAAGTATTATTTTGACTATACATAAATATATATTCAAATTCATTAATTAATTTTCAAGGTTCTAGAATACCATAGAGTATGGAGGATCCCAACTTAGAATTGGGTGATTCAAGTCTACCAGTGGATACACCACAGAGGAAGGAGTCCTTTGGCTGCTTCTCAATGATCTTTATCAAATATATTTATTTTTAAATAAAAGGATTATACGTCTTAGATATAAGGTGCATATTGTTATCCATTTTGGTTTTTTACAAGGTTTCAATTTCATAGATTGGTGATCTTGAGTTTTGATTTTCCTTTATGTTTTATTTTTATCGAATAAGTTTTGTTTTATCCTTAAAACCCCAAAAATGGTATCAAATATTTACAAGATTCAAATGATTCTCAAAAATAAGTTTTTTAAATGATGAAAATTTATATATTTTTTGATTTAATATTGAATATCATTAAGAATAATATAAAATTTGAACCATGTATTTACTTATAAAATGAGATATCATAAGAGACTATATGAAATTTTAAATATGGTTGGAATTTTAGTATATGATATCATAAGTTATTATATAATCATGCCATGAGATAAAGTATATCATATTCAATTCCATATTATAAACACTTTCATTCTAATATATCATGGAATATGGTGCAGCCAAATGTAAAATAGGATTTCACTGAAGTCCATTATTTCATGGTCGAAAAATAGAGGATCATATCATCTTAGAAACATCAATGCCAATCATAAACTAGGGTTCTATAGTATTGAAATATTGTACCATGGATTATTATATGGATATATCAAAAATTAAAATAAATATTAATAGAAATTATCTATTATAAACCTTGAATCCTATATCAAAAGTTGTGATTTGGTTTTTGAACTATAACACAAGATATGATCGAGATTATATCATTAAATACGACATTTAATTAAAATTTTTTTTTATAATTTTCAGTTCTGAATTAAATAATATCATTTATAAAACTTTTATAAACTATAGTTTATGTTTTTTTATATTTATTTAATTTACAAAGTGTTTATACATTAATTAATTATAACATAATTATAATTTATTATTAAATGTATATGAAACATTAAATAAATAAATATCCATGATATTAATTGTTAACATCAAATACCATTGAATTTTTATGGAATAACTTATAATTTTGATATAAAATTTCTATATATAAATTATAAGGCTGATTTATAAAATTTGTATACATTATAAAATAAATCAAAATATAAGGGTGTTGTATTAATTATTAATCATTCATAAATTATAATTTAAAATGTTCAAATTAAAAGACCTTATTTGAAAACTTTTTTGAATAATATATAAAGGAGTTTTGATAATTGATATTATGATGGTTCATATTAAATTAAATATGTTATATTTTTATTATGTAAATTTTTTAAATAAAATATTTGTAATATAATCTACTTATATTTCATTTAATATCACATATTTATGTAAATTTCATATAAGAGGATAATATGGAGGAGTTCATATTAGAAACTAATATAAAGTGTATATATTTATTTAGTTATGGAATTTATATAATGTATGGATAGATTATAAATACTTTATAAATTATTTTTTTGTGAATTTATTGTAAATGTTCTTCTAATATATAGATTTATAAAATTTCATTTATTTAGTGTTATTCCATATTTTTTCATGAATATAAATTATTTATATTATGAATTAATGTATAATTCATTAAAATAGTTAAAAATATTCTTTTAATTATGATATAAGAAATTAAGAAGCTACATTCTAGGTATGATAACTAATTTTGTTTTCTTATACTTTGACTTTCACTTAAACTAGGTTATGAGATTGAATTAAGATGTTGATTATTGTTTATAGATATTAGGTGTTGAATCGGTATGGAATTAAGAAATTTATTGAGTAAAGAATAATGGGTAGAGGGACATTGGGTGGGACTACTCAATGGCCCGAGAGCTTAGCCTCTATTTAGATAACTATAGGTTGGTTACCTGTCACTCCCACAATAAGAAAAACTGACTACGGCCAAATAAACTATGTTTGTGGGTGCTATAATCATGAAAATATTCTGAGGGAAATTTCTTAATGGGTCGTGGGGATATAGAGATGGGAATCGACGATGACCATATTCTTCCACAGTAATGACCATGTTTTAATGGCCACTAGAAGGGCCCATGGTTATAAGCCCATGGTTATTACCATAGTAACAATCTATATAAGTTAGAATTATATATCAACGGGTGTGACCTATGGTCGTACTAGGTTATTTACAAGGGTGGATGCCTTTGGTTATAGTTCATGAACCCATCCCTTTAAAAGTACATAAATGGGGGGATATAAATAATTACCCCCCTGAGACCTGCCTCTAGTAGGCCTCGGGTTGGAGATTAGCACCAATGGTACAAAAATATAACAATATGGGAGGCATTAACCTCCATAAGAAAACAAGATCAGGGGATAGAATGAATCATCCATAATGAAATCCATGACATAATATGAAAGTAAAGTAAAATAATCTCACAATGCATGTATAAATGAAACTTATACATATAAAAGACTCCAAAAGAAATCCCAAAGGAATTAAAGCTAAGGCAGTGACACAACAACAAATCCAAAGGTCTGAACTTGAAAAGTCCATCATGATCCATAAAGTCCTCCTAGAATCCTAAAAAAATTAAATGAACAGGGTGATCATACATGTATACTCAGTAGAAAAACCAAACTCTCTCATGCACATGTGAAATGATAAAACTAATTCACCCATGTAAAAGTAGTAGAACCAAAAAAAAACCTAAAAAGTTTTATTAACCAAAACCCCAACATCACCAAATATCTCTCACCAAATAACACAAAAATTTATATAATATAATATGAAGCACGTCAATGATAGTGTACCCCACACTTCTTTCCCATTTATTTGCATCTCTCACACCCAAATTTTGTACATCATAACGCTCCCACCCTTTCCGAATAATATCAGAACATGTAACATCCTGCTCGCAGACACCTAGGAAATCACATCTCCAATCTATAAAACGCTCCTAGTCCATCACAACACATCACATCACAACTCTAAAGCATCACTTTTGACTTCTAGCCATCAAAACACGTGATTTTTCTTCTTTTCTCCTAGAAGAGGGGTGGGGAAGAGTAGGTATTCAGCCATCCATCCTCCTACTGAGATGTTGGAAAAAACATGCCCCCCACGTGACTATACATTTGTTGGAACATAGTTCTCAATGAGGGTGGGTTGGGTATAGAAATCAAAATAATAAAAAAGTTAAAAACATATATAGTTATAACACATATTCCCCATCCTAAGGGTTCACAAAGGCAAGGGAAAACTCACAGGAACCTCCACTTGCACTGTTGAAACTAAAATCACAACCCACCATAAGAAGAACACAATCCATAATTCATATTTTAATTTTTAATCATCATTAATCCATTTCTTAGAACATAATAAGTAGTATAATATTAATTCATTAAACACGCCCTAGATTATTATTCATTTCACCATCCATTACTCACCAGGAAACTAACACATCATAATAACACATAAACTAGCACAAAACAAATTCCCAACATCCACATCCATTTCCACATTCCAATGAAACCCCACTGAATAACCACATCACAACTCCCATTTCAGCCCTATTTTACCATTGTACCATAAAAACTATTGCATCCACGATTCACAAACACATCTCGTCTGCTACCCCCACACACATCGCACCACAAAAAACAAAACGACACAATTTTATATTTAGAAAAGTGTATCTTATTTAATTTCACTTCCTTAATTAAGGGTGTTATCTCACAAGACATTAGATCATGGGGCATCCATTCCATTAACTAAATATACATGGTTAGCATGTTATTTCTGATGATATCAAAAAATCACAAAAACATATGTTTTAATTGAAATTAACTAAAACATAATCAAGCCACTAACATACATGATTTTCATTAGGTAATTACACCCATACAATCATAATATAAAATTAAATCAAATAATATCAATAATGAATTGTAAAATCAAACATCACATTCCATCACCCTTTTCAATTCATTTTAAATTGATTCATTATATTTATTAATATGAATGCAACCATGTTCACAAGACATAACAATAATAAGCTCATCGCGCCTGATACATATAAGTAGAAGTTAAAGAACTCATACCTAGGAGGAAAAATATTTTCTCAAACTCACTTCTCTAAAATCGAGGGCATGCGTAAAGAGGAAACTTCTTCAGGGGGACTTGAACCAACTGTAATAACCAGTTCCATGACTCCCCAGGAAGCATCTCAAGGGAAACTAATCCTGAAGGAAATAATGAATGGTATCCTATTCAAAATGAAAAAATCTGAAAATAGAAGGAATGGATAACGTTTTAACTAACCATTAAAGGAATATCCCATAAATATATGTTGTTTATAATTTTGAAACATCTCCAGACATTTTAGAAACTAAAGTTATGAATCATCACCTTTGAAATATCTTTAAACCCCTTTAATCAAGTCATTAAACCTATTTTTTGTAAAAAAATATTCCAAAATAGAAAATCTATAAATTTATGGATGAAAGGAAAACTATTAGAAGGAATCACAATTGAAAAAATAACTATTGCGAATTTCTAGAATAAAATGGAAAACTATTGGAAAGACTCTCCATTGGAAAGAATCACCACTAGAAATTTCTAAAAAATGGTATTGTTGGAAAGAATCACCATTGAAAAAAATCACCATTGGAAATTTCTATAAAAATGGTAAATTGTTGGAAACACCCACCATTGATAAGACTCACCACAAGAAATTTTTGGAAAAGTGTAAAACTATTGGAAAGAACCACCATTAGAAAGAATCATCTTTGTAAATTTCTAGAAAAAATGGAAAAATATTGGAAAGATACACCATTGGAAGGACTCACTGTTAGAAAGACTCAAAATTTGACATTTCTCAAAAAATGAAAAACTATTAAAAAAACTCATTAATGAGAAGACATACCATTAGAAATTTTAGGGAAAATGGAAAACTATTGGAAAGACTCTCTATTGGAAATTTATATAAAATTTCTAACTTTTGGAAATAATAACCATTAGAATGACTCACCGTTTAAAATTTCTAGAAAAATGTTAAACTATTGGAAAGAATCACCATTGGAATGAATGACCTGACTCAAAAATACCCTGGACTTTTCCCAGACACCTCAATTATCATATTTTTAGTAAATTTACAGACAAGAAGGTGTGGTCCATTACATCAGATATCTCCCAAAATATTATCTCCCTCAAGAATTAAAAATTAACCCATATGGAAGGAGATGAAGGGTCTAAAAAACCATCCCTCGAGATAACACTCAAGGATATCATTACACCTCAAACACTAACATCAACCAAACCTTATTTCCCAAATTCCCAAAAAAAACTGAACAAAACGTACTTCCTCAAACAAAGGAATCATGAAATTATATCTTTTATGTCAATATATTACCATCTCTGTGTGGCAGTAACTCTCCCACATTAGTTTAATCGCATCATAGTAAAACTTATCTTGATTAGGAATTAGGTCTTTAGTTTTTTTCATGTCGGAACATAATCCACATCACACATCACATCAAGTGGAAAATAATATATCTCATAAAACACCGTGTTTTGAACAACACATCACAAATAAAACAGAGAATAGAAATTCAAATCATCCTCGAGTACTAGGATCACATCTGAGTCTCATGCTCCCAGTACTCTCCTCCAAAACACCATGCCTCTACAACACACAACCCAATGGAATAGTTCTTCCTAGAGAAATAAAAACGAGGAAGAGAATTGAAATATTGTCTGAACAGTCAAACCATGGGATAACTCTAATGTTTTTTTTATTTTATGTTTCAATATAATAACAACTAGGGAAAAGAAGTATAGATCTACACAATACATTCAAAACAATCCCCCTAGGAAGATACATCTCAAATAGTATAAGTCCACATATATGGTCATAAAAAAACATCAAGAAAAAAATATTAAAAAATTATGCGAAAATCATTATTTTTAACACAATTCATCATTCATAGTTTTAAACAAGAAGATGCATTTTAAAATCATCCTTCATTTAAAGTCTGTATATATTTTTTTCCTACAAAAAACTACATAAAATCATTGTTCATTTTTATGTTTTTTTTAAAACACTTCCCTTTCATTTAATGCAATACCAATTTATTTCATAAAACATTCCATACCAATTTTTTTATCTAAAATTATACTTTATCTCAAGAACCCCTATTTTTTTTGAAAATCAATAACTATATATATATATATATTCACTATCAATGGTTTTCATCGCACACACTATGTCATTTAAACTCATTTTTCAAGAGTCTTAAATTTGACATATGATATACAAAATAAACAAAGAAATGTATATGGTTAGAAAAATTAATCTAATTAAAATTAAAAACCTCCCTTTTTATGGTTTTTTGACAACCAATTATTTATTAAGAACACAATAATGCAAAAATTCCACATAACAATTCTCAACTAGCACATGGAGTATTATAAACATATACAGAGTTGATGCAAGCATACCAATTAAAGGAAATAATCCAATGCACCTTGATATTATTCTCTTTGGTAGCCACTGATGTTCCAACATGGTTTTAAAACATGTCATAATATAACATGTCTTGATGTGGGAAAGAGTTTCCCTATCTTCATATGTTTGAGGTCATAACATGTTACATCAATATAAGATCAATCAAATAAAAATAAGATCAATCATAAGAAAACCAACAATTAATATACTAGTAAAACATTCTCATCAGTTCCTTTATAAAATATTGTGGCATTGGAGGAAAGATCATCTACATTAATTTAAAGATTTCTAAAATGTGCATTTGGTTTTATTACCTATTTTAAGTTATTAATTATTTTATGGATTTTGAGGGATTCTATAAATATAAATATATCAGAACACAACACAATTAATCCCACCACAAAAACCCCACATATCTTCCACCACACATCACCACCACAAGATAACACAACCACTGGCCATAAATACCATCCAATGAAAAATTTCACCAAAAATTCCAAAAAACCACATCACCACACCACTTTACCATCCAAAAGAAACCACCCATTTCACATAACCACATTCTCTATTTTATCCTCCACACATACCCAATAAATGACCACCACAATCATGACACATTAAATCCCAAAGAACACAAATAAAGGAATCCCCTCTCCCATTTCAAGATATTATCCAGTTTGGGTGGCACTGACTTGTCCACATGGTTTTAATCTCGTCAAAGTATGGTGCATCTTGATTAAGGACCAGGTTTCTCCCTCTTCATATACTTTCAGTTTTTAATCACACATCACACAAGACATCATAAAAAAATAGAAACACATAGTAGCAATACATTCTGACTTCCATAATCATTTAGGGGATTATATTAATTCACTAAATTATTTAGCATGAGTATTCTCACACAATTTCAAATTTTCTAGGTGGTAAAGTTCGTTAAAAATATATAAGTGGTTATACTTTTAATACAGTGTCATATTAATCAAGTATTCACATCTAGGTTCTTTTAACATATTATATTCATATAGCAAGAAAGGTTTCAAAACATGTTATTTTCATCAGGGTAGATCAACGCTTAAATTCAATGATAACAATTAAACCCCAAAAAACAATCAACATTTACATGTTATTTACTATGAAACATGATGTATTTCATTTAAATATCTATAAAAAGGATCAAGGTTAACGTTTAAACTACACACATGTTTTCTTACACATAATGTTTAATATGATTATACAAGACATTCTAGGTTTATCTCTTTATTGAGAAAATATAATTCCAACATCATTTAATTTTTCTTACATTCTTGGTTCTTATATTAAATTAAAAACCACACTATACACACACCATGTTGTCATAGTCATCAAAATAAACCATTCTTTCTATCCAAAAAATTAAACCTGCAGATGATGTATTACAATGCTTTATGATTTATCCTGCTTGGAAAAAACATAATTTATTCATTTTGTTTCTAAAAAAACGTTCTTATATACTATAATAAGGATAACATGATTCTACTTACATATATAAATACAACACATTAAACATTCTATAAGCTCAAGTCTCACATGCTATAATTTCCCTAGTCACCGCACAATTGTCCTCAACTTTAGGAATGCTTCCCATAACAAACTACTCGTGAATTAACATGTGAGAAAGGGGTATTTTAGTATTAAATATTCATATGATTCATAAAATAATAATTTTAAACATTTAAATAATTTTATATCTTGACAGGTTACCAAATAAACATGCTTATTGTTTTCTAAAAATTTGGAAATAAATTTCACAAGAAATTCAACCTTAACACATGATTACAACATATGGTAATATAAACACTATAGAACTGTGATAATGAAAAATAAAGAGAAATTTATTCTTTTCAAGTTTTTAAAATTAAATGGAATTATCAATAGTTAAAATGGGAATTATCTATAATTTTATAATTTAATTGTTTAATACTATGTTTTACCATGAATAAATAACACATGACCATGATAAATTATACCAGAAAGAAAGACATGGAATATTAACTCACATGGGAACCATAATATCTATAAGTATAGTTTCAAAATAGTTTATTTTGTCATGATAGTGTGAAATCTAATCAAGGTAACATGCATCGTAAGGGTTTTCAAAATTAAACAGTTGTTCAAAACAGAATACCCTACACATTATTTTCCAACAATTTAAAACATTAGGAAAAAAATATATCATGTTATATATTTATAACAATGTAAGAAAAATTCAATTCATTAATAATCATGTTATAATAGGAAAAGGAAACAACACATTATAACCTAAATAAGGTTTGAAATAAATATATAAGTCCATTTAATAATCATTTTACTCTTTTTATTTAGGTTAGATGAACAATTCAGAAAACAGTAACAATATATTATCAATAATATCTGGAGAAACTCAAACAAACATAGATAAAATTTCATGATTTATTTAATTATTTTTAACTTCCCAAGATTTCCCAATTTAAATAATAACACAAGTCATCATGACGAATGTATGTTTCCTATGTATATACTATGAAAGTGGTGCATCATCACTTGGTCATTCGGTAGGCTTAGAGTCCTTACATTGGATCAAGGGGGCCCTAAAATCATGTGTCCTGGCTAGTCTTTCCTAGCCTACATCACACACAAAGATCATCTGACACTGTAACCCTACCAACCAATGTAATCCTCAACGTACCTAGCTCCAAAATACATCCTATCTCTCAACCATCATATTTTATACCATTCATTCATGACCCACTCCCTCCCAAGGTACCAAAATGAAAGGAGAGATATAATGACCCCCAAGTCCCACCTCCAGTAGTCCCTGGGTTGGCGACTAGAACCAAGGGTGTGTAAATATCACAATATAGAATGAATTTCCTTCTATAAGAAAACAAGATTGGTAGATTGAATGAATCATCCATAATAAATTCTATTAAATAATATTAAAATCAAGCCAAACCATCTCATAATGAATGTATAAAATAAACTGATACATATAAAATTCTCCAAAATAAATCCCAAAAGAATAAAAACTAAGGTAGAGATATAGAAAAAAATCCAAAGTTCTAAACTAGAAATGTCTTGTGTGGTCAAATAAATATTATTGGAATCCAAAAAATAGTTTTCATATATATGGATGGTGATAATACAAGTATTCTTAGTAGGAAAACTAAATTCTCTCATGCACATTTGAAAAGAGAAAATTAATGCACCCGTGTGAAATTAGAAGAACAAATAGCACCTAAACACGTGTAGTAACCAAATCCCTAACCTCAATAAGGCCCGCTTGCCAAATAATATAACCAAGTATATAATATAATATAAATAAAATCAATTATAGGGTTCCCCACATCACTTTACCACTAATTTTCCACTCTTACACCCTGACATCGTACATCTTGGGACTCCCACCCCATTCAAATAATTTCAAAACACATCACATCCTTCTCGTACACACCTAGTCCATCACATCACATATTACTCAAACACTACTAGCCCATCACATTGTATCACATAAAAAACTCTATAGTGGAACTTTTGACTTTTGGACATCATTGCTTGTTCTTTTCCTTCTCATCTCTTGTAAGAGGGAGTGGGGAAGAGTGGGTATCCATCCATCTATCCTCCCACTAGGATGTTGGAAAAAAACACCCACCCCCATGTGACTATGCGGGTGTTGGAACATAGTGATCAACAAGGTCATGGTGTGTATAAAGATCACAATAGTATATAAGGTAAATACATATACTTTTATAGCACACATTCCCTATCATAAGGGTTCACAAAGGAACAAGAACACTCACATGAACCTCCAATTAAGCTAGTAATACTAAAAGAATAACCCCGCATAAGAAAAAAAATCCAAAATTAATATCTTAGTTCTTATCATCGTTAACCCATTTTCCATATTCTCTATTGCTAATATATTTCATTGAAACATTAACTTTACATAGCTCACAATAATAAGTATAATATTAATTCATTAAACCTTACCAAAATTGTTATTAATTTCACTATCCAGTACTAATTAGGAAACTAACCTGACATAATCACACAAAAAGTTGTACAAAACAAAATCACAATAACCACATTCAGTTCCACCTTCCAATACAACCCCACTATATGACCACATCACAACTCCCATTGCATCCCCACTACACCACTTCACCGTAACAACCATCACATATGTGCTGCAAAACCATATCTTTTCTACTTCCCCCACACACTTCACATCACAAACCACATCACAACATATTTTCATATTTATTGAAGGGTATATTATTCAATTTCACTTCTTTAATTATGGTTTTTATTAAACAAGCCATTAGATCCTAGGGAATATATTCAATTAACCAAATATACGTGGTTATCCAATTATTTATGATGATATCAAATAATAAAAAAAATATAGGATTCAAAATAAATTCATTGTATCAAAATAAATCCATAAATAGAAATAATTTTCATCATGGAATTATTTCAATACAATAAAAAAAATTAAGTAAAATCAATAAAAATATGTTATATTATACTTCACATTCCTCTAAACCATTAAATTAAATTTAAAATTATTCATTATCTTTCTTAACCTAGATGTAATCATGTTCATAAGACGTAAAAATAATAATCCCAACTTGCATGATACACATAAGGAGAAATGAAGGAAAACCTACATGTAATAAATAATCTTTTCCCAAACTCACTACACTAAAATAGGGGGAATGATTAAATGAGGGAACTTCATTAGGGGGAATCTAACCAACTATAGAAACCATTTCTACAAATCCCTACGAAGTGTCTCAAGAGAAAGTAATCCTGAAGGAAAGAATGAAAGATATCTTCTTTAAAACAAAATGATCTGATACTAGGGGGATTGGAAATGATTTTAACTGACCATTAATGGAGTATCCTATAAATCTATACAATTTATACATTTGAAACATATCCTGGCATTTTAGAAACTAAAGATATTAATCAACACATTTGAAATGGATTTAAAACCCCTTAATAAGTATATTAAACACATTTTTTGTGAGAAAAGTCATCAAAATTGAAAATCTAGAATGTTATGGAAAAATAAAAAACTATTGGAAAGACTCACCAATGAAATAAAAAAATGGAAATCTATTAGACTGACTCTCAACTAAAAAGACTCGCCATTAGAAATATTTGTAAAAAAGGAAATCTATTGTAAAGACTCAAAATTAGAAAGACTCACTGTGGAAATTTATAGAGAATGGAACTATTGGAAAGACTCTCTATTGGAAAGTCTCACCATTGAAAATTTCTATAAAAATGGAAACTATTGGAAAGACTCACTATTTTAAAGAATCACCATTGAAAATTTCTATAAAAATTGAAAACTATTAGAAAAACTCACCATTGGAAAGAATAACCATTGGAAATTTATGAAAAAATGGTAAATTTTTGGAAAGAATCATCATTGGAAATGCTCACCATTATAAATTTATAGACAAATGGAAAACTATTTTAAAGACTCGCCTTTGGAAATTTCTATAAAAATTGAAATTTTTTGGAAAGAATGACCATTGAAAAGACTCATCATGGGAAATATCTTGGAAAATATAAAACTATTAGAAAGACTCATCATCAGAAAGACTCACCATTATAAATTTATAGAAATAATGGAAATATATTGGAAATACTCACAGTTGGAAATTTCTGGAAAAATGGAAAACTGTGTGAAAGACTCACCGTTGGAAAGATGGACATGCCTCAAAATACCCCATACATCCCCTAGAAACCTCAATTATAAGAGTTTTGGTAAATTAATGGGCTATAAGGTTAGTTCAATTAAACTATGGTGCATTAAACTATGGTCCATTACCTATAACCATAAGTAGCTTCCCATGACCATAATATGTCAAAAAAATCACCATAGTGTTTCGAACCGTGACCCAGAGATAATCTATAGGTTAATTTTCCATTTTATATAAAACATTTTATAAATATATATGTATATATATATAATAATTTTTAAATTTATATTATTATAATTATTATATTATTTTTAATAATTTCTCATCCATTTATTATAGTCTACAGATATGGTGTTTGTGGTTGTAGATGCCCTATAACGATGGGCTACCGTACTTGTAGCGATAGGCTTTGGTCAAAAAGGCTTTTGTCACATGAATAAATGATGTGGATACAGAGAATCTATTGATGTGTATTCCAGCATGGGAATATATTCTCTTAAATATAGGGGTTTATTTAAAAATTATTCTTGCATGAGTATAAATGCCCACATCTATTGGTATTTGGTCGAAATGACTCCCACTAATGGGTATATATGCCCATGGATATAGGTGTTAAATTAAAAATTACTATATCATTCACATAAATTCCAATGTATATAAGGTTTTATTCAAATTATATCCCACTATGGGTATATATTCCCATGTCTATTAGAGTTTTATCAAAGGGGGTTCCACCATAGGCATAAATGTTCAAAGTTATTAGGAATTTTAGCTAAATTATAATGCCACTACCATGCTCATAATTTTCTCACAAGACTTACTATATCCATTGGTGGGATTCCAATATAAATATACCCTTTTATCCACATTCATCCTTTTCTAATGGCAATAGTATGATCTTTGTCCATGTGCATCCTACTTGTGGATATAACTATATGGTTGAAGGTTATTTTTCTAGTAGTGTTCTTTCTTTCTCTTACGGTAATTATTTTTCATG
The DNA here is from genome assembly GCA_963277665.1 of Viscum album. Taxonomy (NCBI): domain Eukaryota; kingdom Viridiplantae; phylum Streptophyta; class Magnoliopsida; order Santalales; family Viscaceae; genus Viscum; species Viscum album. The sequence continues at coordinate 1,905,725,623 of OY728136.1, forward strand.
ATTTTAAGAAATTAAATGAAAGGGTTTTATGTACCTTTTGTACATAATTCTTTTTGATATATTTAAATATACTTTAGCTTTTAATTTCATTTGTAACATAATATTTGAGTGATATAAGGAGTTACACACCAGTAGAGTTTGAACATATTGATTTGGTGGATGGAATAAATTTTAAAACTAAATAATTAGATGAATGCATAAATATAAATGGAATACATGAGATAATCTATTAATATTTATAAATCACATTTAAAATAATATTATTTTTATTCCCCCCAAAGAAATTTATTTTTAAGACATATATTATTAAACCAAGTAGGTCATGCTATGGTCATGTGACCACAATTTATCTTATGTAAGGAAAGAAGGTTATGTTTGTACCTAATAGTATTAGGTTCCCATAACTTTTATAATATTTAGCTGATAATTAGGGTGGAAAACTAGTAGTATTAGGATAATTTTGGAAAAATATTGAGTGAATTTGTACAATATATTTTGATAAAGATTTATATACTCAATGATAATATCCTCGATCAGGTTCTCCTATTCTATAATCAAAACAAAGTGCCAAATATCTCATATGTAACTCACTGTATTCAATTGGATACTAATTAGTGATGAGGGTTGATATATATCGCATGGTGATATTATACCATCAGGTATGCATAATGACAAACACAATGAAAAAAAATATCATAAACCGATCATCATTTTGAGAAGAAATAAAAGAAGATATATCATTTTTAAAAGGAAAGAAATAATAAATATCAATATAGGGTATATAAAAAACCATTTTGAATGTCATAAAAATTATATAATCATAAGTAGGACCCCTTTTGGGTTCATCATATACAATTGAACCCAAAATAGACAGAAGAAAAAAGGGTACATCCCAATCTAGTTCCAAGTCCCATCACAAACACATCACCTAACTCCCACAAATCTCTACCATCTCATCCATCTAAATCTATAGGGACCTTTACCTTACCTTGGTTATAAAACATGAATCTTGATTAGGTACCAGGGTTCCCAAGAAGGGTGTGAGTACAAATCAATAGGTTCCACCAACACTATACCTAACAAATATTGTAAATATAGATGCATTCTAAATATAAAATTCTTATTAAATAATTATTAATAAATAAACAATCTATCACTCCAAGAGTTCTCTTGAAAACTATGGGGGACTATACATACTTCATCCAATTTCTTAATGAGGTAGTATACCCATGGTATGAGCATACACCTCAAGGATGAATAATATATCTCTCAACATATGATAGTTAGTCTACGTTCCCAATTCTTATTTAACCAATAATTTATTTTTTAAATAATAATTTAATGTATTTCATTCCCATAGATCATTTCAGGATTATATTTTTATAGAATTAGCTTATAACTATTATGTAACAAACTTTTACTTTATAAAGTGGAAACATCCTCCCAATATCCATTTTTTCCAAAATAAAAAACATTAAAAATAAAACATGATTTCTTTTTTTTTATGAAAAATATTCATGATTTAAACATGAATTTATCATTGTTCCTACTCATCCATAAACCCTATGAAATTTTGTGAAAAATGGAATGAGAAAAAAAATCTTATTAAGATATATAAACAAAGAATAAAATAAACCCTTTAGTACATTTCAAAAACATGATATCATAAAAGAGTGATTTCCTTCAACATAATAAACTTGTAGCCCAAATAATAATTTAATTACACCTGAAATTATCTTTACTGCCCTTTTTTGGTCATAATACAATTATTAAGTGATCATAAAGGAAAAATAATAGTCATTATAATTCCCTTATAAAAAATAAAAACTAGTAGAAAATAATTTCTTAAAAACGCATATTATTTTACTCTTAAAGGGAATAATCATTCCTTCAAAAAAAGATCAATAACATAACTTTTTAAATAAAAATACTTCCATGAAATATCATTATCAAGAATAGATAAGTCATGTAGGTTACTTTGGAAATAATCTTCATAGAACCCTTACAAAATGAAATACCTACATGGTTAATTCCAATATAATTCTATAGAAAACTTAACTATTACCCAATGAAATATAGAGTTTTATTGGTCCCACATGTCATCGTAAAACATTTCCAAGGATAATTACATATATTAAACAAAAAAATACTGCTTTTATATCCTCAAACACATGAAAATATAATTTTTTAACCCATAAGATAAATAATTTTGAATATAAATATATCATTTTCCTATAAAACACTATTTTCAAAATTAAAATACACAAAACAAAAGAAATAAGGGTTTTTCTTTGAATAAAATATGGAAGATTATAAATAAAACCAAATATCAAATAATGGTTATAAAGTATGCAAAATCTTGAAACCAACTATCAAGTATGAACCTTGATTTATTTTGGATCTCCTAGTTTTTTTTCTTAATGATCTCTAGTTATATGTATATTTTATTTCTTTATTCCCATTATTTTAGCCTTTTGAGCGGTATGAAGTCAGTTTTGTTTCTTTATTAAGAGTTTAGGTGATGGAAAAGGAGTTCATATTGGAGAGGACATAGTCTTGCAGCTAGAATAATTATAGGAGGTCCTCCAACCGGTCGATGAGGGCTACTGGCCAGCTGGAGGAAGGCTTGTTGTAGGGTCTTACTATAGGAACCACATTATAAAGATGATGTAGGGATGTTAGAAAGGTGTTTCAACAAGAACTACTCCAGCTATCCTATGGGGTTCATAGACCTAAAATCATCCTTTATTTAACCAACAGCTAGTCAATGGGATCTCGTAGCTAGTTAGTGACATCGACATTGGTGAGAATGGGAAGGGAAGTATCGTATTTATTTTACTATTAATATTTTTTTTATTTCTAAAAATATCTCCCTTAATCCTAATTTTAACCAAATTGTTTTTAAAGCTCTATAGAGATGACGTTAGACCTTCTAACCTAATTTCTTCATGTATCAAAGTGGAGGTTGATGCAATGATTATCTTCTGGTAAGTATAATCTCATTGTGAACATGAATTATTATTAGTTCATCTCTCTTCTTCGTTGATAGAATTAGTTCCTCATTTTATTATAGATCTAGGTATTAACATTTTTAGATATTGTTCAAGGTTTCTCCCTTGATTGTTCTAGCCTTAAAATCTCCATTGGTGGATCCTATGTTGGATGATTGTTGATATTGTGATTGAGGTATGTGGTTTTGTATAGAAATTACTATCAATTTAAATTTTTGTTTCATTATTAGTTTGAAATGGGTTTCTAATTGATTTCCAAATATTTATTTGATTATTTTGATTAATGATTTATGAATTTTCATAGAGCGTGTGCTAAAACATCTTTGAGAATGAATTTTGAAATAAAGTGTTGTTTTTTGTAAAATGATCTTCAATTAAAATGAATTATTTGAATCATGATTTTGATGTTGAATTTTAAGAAGAAAGGGTATTGGATATTTTATAATTTTTAATGAAATGTATTTATTCAAAAATAATAAGTTTTAAAGAAAACCATTTGATTATTGGTTTTCAAAATGAAATGAAATATCTTGAAACATGAACTTGGGGACTATTTGAAATGATTTATTTAATTATTTGAGATTTATGAGAATGAATTATATTCGCTTATATTATTGATTAACATAAAAAAACAGGAGAGCCCGGTTAGTTAGGAGGAGGATATGAAATCTTGGAAAAACCAATTAACTATAAATGGATTGATGATGATAATGATTCTGAACAATCATGAGGGTAGGAAATTAATTTTTCGGTATGGATTTCTATTACCCTAGGCTTCAGATCTAGGAAAGTGTGTCTAAACTGGGATCTATATTTCACTATGGTTTTTTGGAACCTTATTACTCAATATAACTAACCTAGAGACTTAGAACCATGGTTTTAGGATAAAAATTGATTATTACATGCCAATGTTTATAAACTATTTCATTCATGCCTATTTTGATGAAATGTTTCATTCATGCTATTTTTGAAAAATATTCTTCTATATAAGAGTTTTGATAGAAATGTAATATGTACCTATTTTATAATTTCCTCTTTTTTTTTTATAAAATCATGTCTAGATATGAATTTTGAAAATATTATGATTCCATGTTTTATTTAAAATTGAACTCATTTGGTTTATTTGATTTATGTTTCTTATTGAATGCTTACTGAGATTTTATTGGGCTATTTGTTATCACACACTACTTTTTTACTTTAGGCATTTGAATAATTTATTATGCTAGGTCCAGGAAAAGGTGAAACACTTCTTGGAGGTGGTGGATGTTCTGATTAGTATGAACTTGAGAGTTGTTAGTGACCAGTGGAGTTTGTGTTACACTTATTACAGGGATTCATTTTTATGATGTATTTTATGTTTTTTTATGGCTTGGGTTAATGTAGAAATTTGGGTTTTTTCACTTGGTTAACTTGTTTAATTTTTTTCTTGATGATAGTATTAGAATACAATTGTTTTGTGTTTTTATTTTATCGTTTTCATTTAATTGGTTATTCTTGTAGAGAAATCATTCCCTATTGATATTTCTTAATGACCAGTATTTAGAAACCTAATTATAGAGGTTGGGAAAACCCTTAGGACCATGACAGTACTTATTAGGGTACCATTTATGAAAGTTATTCAGGTTGGTTCATGAAAAATTAGTAACAAATAAGGTTGTGTCCTTTCTTGGATGTAGTTATGTATTTTGGGATGTCTTGGAAGACCTGAGATATGATTTTTGAGACTTAAGGGGTAGGTTATGAGAGATTTAATGGGGAAATATAATCTTAAAAATACTTAAGTTACCATGGGATATCGGTAAAATTATCTTTGAGTGGTAGCATGATCTAATTCCAGACTTCTCCCAGGCTTTGATATAAATTTCTTTACCATGATGAATTATGATTGATAGAGTTGATTAACATGAGACTCCTGATTTATGTTTCCTTTTTATCTATTATTATTATGTAGTAACATTCCCCCAAGAATATATTTGAATAAATATCAGGAGGAAACTACTGTTCAACCACATCAGTCTAACTCTCATGTTGACCATAACCTGATAGAGTTTATAGTGTGTGTGGTCTAGGATCTAGTCCACATGCTACACATTTATATGTTCAAGAACCAATGGTGGTAACTAAAATGGATAATAATTTATATAATTCTTAAGAGGTTATTCATAATAAGACACCATTTTTTTGGAACGAGTTATCCTTAGGAGGAAGAGGATTGGTTAAAAAAGGTTTAGAGCCTCTTCTAGGTCTTTTAGATTTCATATTCCATTAAGGTAAAATGTGGTTTCCTAAAACTTGGAGGCACTTCTAGGATATGGTATGATTTTATAGTTATGTAGAATAATAAATAAGGCTTATATTGGAAAAATTATAGATCTAATTTCACCAAGAAATTCAATCAATAATCGATGGTACTGGAAACATCCTTGGAATTTCTTAACCTGTATCATAGTGAAGATATAAGAAACCAACCATAAACATTACATAATCTTATGTTTTATGACAATAATTCACAATCTTAAATTTATAGAATCTTTATAGTTAATATTTTTATAATATTATGTCATGAATCTTACACAACAAACACATATATTATAAAGTGGATACTTCCACTTAGAATCCATTTAACTCGCAAAATAAACCTTTTAAAATTAAAAAGTTTTATTTTTATGAAATATCTTCAAAATTTTCATATTGACCTTATCCTTTATCATAATCATCTTTAAAAACCAATGAAAAACATTTTAAAATGTATTATAATCACAAAAATCTTAGTAAGGGGTATATAAAAAGAATGAAAGTAACTATTTAGTCCCTGAATACTTAGAAAACTTTTGTTTTTAAAACTAAACTTTAGTCTCAAAATAAAAATTGTATTACCCAAGAAATAAAAATATATTTCAAAATATTTTCATAAAAAATTTCATAATAAATATTAATATAAAAATTAAACTCATGAATGTTTCCTTTAAATCATAAAAAACATAGAAAAACTTTTTCAAAATGTTTAATATAAACTTTCCTTTAAACATAATCTCATTAGCTTACCATGTGAAACCATAAGATTTCTATCACATCCCATAGAAATCCTTAATCAATCATGTAGGTAAATTGGGAAATATTTTATTACCACTCTTATAAATAGAATAACATACCCGGTAAAGTCTAATAATCTCTTAGAATAAACCTAATAGGTTAACATCATCACTTAACTGAATGCATTAGAGAGTTATATCATGCTCACCTATTCTTGATTTATAACCAAATCAAACATTAATGTATTATAACTTAAACATGCATACATTATTTATAATAGAATCGAATGTCATTATAAACAAATCTTAAGAACCATAACATGATCAAAACATAATAAAGCTTACTTTTATATCAAAATATTCTTTTCACCCATTAGAAAAACATTTCTAAATAAAAAAAATATATATTCCATTTAAAACCCTTTATGAAAATATATAGTATAATGTAAAATAGGGTTTCAATTTAAGTAAACATGAATTATTATAGAACAATACAAACTTTAAATAATGGTTATAGTGGTGGTAAAAACTATTAGTGTTGTATATGTTAAAATAAAAAAACAATTCAAAACATTCTATACAAAATACATAAATAGATTTCTATTAAAAAGCATTCAATAAAATTAAAAAGTGACATAAAACATAATTTATAATTAATTCATGTTTATATTAATAAATAAATAAAATAATTTCTAGAATATAGAAATGTAATAAAAATATTTATAAAATAAATATTTAAAATATTTAAAATAGTGCTTTAAAGGTAAAGTGTCACTTACCTCGAGTCTGACTTGTCATGTATATTATTTATCTTACTAAATAATCAAATTATATTAATTATTTACTTTATTAATAACATTTTAAATTTTTATTATTCATTTTATTCTATTTATTACCATGTTATATGCAATTATATAATTAATTAATTTCACATTGGATGTTTTGTTGTTATTTAGATCATATGTTCAAAATGACATCAGTAGGTTGACTATGGTCAAAGATATAATTATTACATCATCTATAGAATAATAATAATGAAATAATTAACATTTTTATACATTAATTAGACTTTTATAAACAACAATTAATTTTTTATGAATAATTAAATGGAGACGATAGATTGCAGGTACGCATGAGTAACATTTTCATTTTTCAAAGAGCATGGTGGAAATAAGTTTAGTATCATTTTATATTTAAATAATGATTATTATATCATAAGTATCATATTTTTTTAAATTCACACATTGATATATATATCATCCATGTGATGTGGTCATGATTAATGAATCACATCACTTTGTGGAGGTGGTAATCCACATATACTCACAGAAGACATTATCATTTTCAAATAGATGTAAAGGTAAGAAATTATAGAGTATATTATATTTAAATTATAATAAATATTTCATTTATATCATATATATATACACACATTAAATCCATCATTATAACCATCCTTGAGAGGTGGTTAAGGAAAATGAATTGCATTGGTTTGTGAGGCGGTAGTCTACTGTACACACAAACGATGGTTTCATTTTCCATTTGAAGAAATAGAATATCAATATAGGTTATTCCATTACAATAATGACACATCAATATATTTAAGATAATTATGTTATTATTTAATCATGGTTGATGAGTATTTTAAGGAGGTATAAGGATAAAGAAAATAAAAATGCTTAGTTAAGAACAATACCTCTTCTTTATACAAACTCTATAGGTTTGTAACAAAATCCTTCCTATATTGATTTTTTTATTAAAAAAAAGGACTCTATGGTGTTTTAAATGATTTAATAAAGTTATTTTGGTAGGTATAATATGATATATATATATATAGTGCTAAAAGGGTGTGAGTAAAAGCGGAGAGGGGGTTCCGTTTTATAAGTGAGGGGAGACGCACTCTTGGAATTATATAACATATAAAATTAATATAAATTTATTTTCATAAAATAGTGGAACCAAATTGACATATTTAAAATATATTATGATTATTATTCACAGTATCTCAAAAAAAATTACATGTTTAGGTGTTTTTTACCCTTATCTCTTTCTTTTAGCCCCACGTTAACCCTTTTTACAATTATTGCAATATAAAAGTTTTTTACTCTTTATGGGTTAAGAAAGTTACTATAAAGTGACTCATAAATGTATAATGGTTGATAATTTATTCAATTTCACAAAAACATTACAAATATATATTTTTTAGTAAATTTAATTCATTTAATTAAATATTGTTTGTTATATAATATCATTAATGTCATTTTGGTACTATTAATATAATTTGACTTTAATGAAAATAAAATGACAATGTAATTATATTATAAACCTTTGAAACAGACCTAATATGTTATATTTATCTATAAAATTCGTGATAAACTATAAATTAAACAAAAATATTACTTTTATTATTTTATAAATAACTTACTTTATTTTTCTACTACCTAAACAAACATTGTGTCGGAGTTGTGTAAGCATTTATAGTAATTATTTCATCACAAAATTCTTTAAAAAATTAAAATTATAAAAAATAATTCATATTCAAAATAAAATTTACAACAAAACATAACCTCTTTTAATCTCTATGAAAAAAATTATAGATATTGTAACAAATAGAGTGACATTTTGTTTTTATTATTTATTAAAAATTATATTAAGGTCATTATCAAAGGAAAGTGGCAAAAAAATTCAACAATTTCAATATTTTGATGGTCATGTTAGAAATATAATTATCCAATAACATAAATAAAAGTTTTATGTATATTTTCAGCCTTATTATATTAATTTATCCTTAATTACCATATCTAGCCTTTCTGTGGTGACAAATATTTACTAAGGTTACTATTCATAATAATCAAAAAATAAAGTTGAAAATATTATCTAAAATTAATTAAAATAATTCAAAATATGGAATACAATTTATTAAATTAAATTCATATAAGTGGAAAATTTTAATCTAAACATAAACTTGCAAAACATAGTGAAAATCAATTTTCTAGACAAATGCATTTTTAGGTATAAAAATGTTTTTATACCAAATTATAGTATGATGTTGATTATAATGAAATTTATTATATTATGTTTAATAAATATAGATTTTAGAAATTTTAAAATTAATTTAAAATAAAATGTGACCTTGTAAATACTTGAAAATAAAATAAAACTTTTAATAAAAATGAGTGTTTTTCACTATTCATTGAAAAATAAAACTTCTCATAAAATAATTTACAATTCATATTAAGATAATTTTTCAATGAATAATTCGAAAATTATTTTCATTTTTTAAAATTAAGATTCTATAATTTGGAAATAAATCTTTTAAATAAAACCATATAATGCAAGAAAAACTTAATTTTATAAACAATAAATCCTTTTTCCTTTTGACTAAAAAATTACATAATATTAATCTAATTAATATAACTCTAAAAAATATAATTAATTAATATTAGTAATTCATAAAAATTATTTATTTTAAATTAGTATATTTTTTATATTTTCTCCTATGATTAAAATTCCATCCTTGCAATTTTATTCATTACATAAATAAGTTGAGATATTTTTCCTTCATAGTGTTTTCGATTCATATATTTGTTCTTTGGTCATATGATTTTTTCAGAAAACCTTAACCAGAGGAACCACCTTATTCTACAACACTTGATCTTTATATTCAAGAATATTAACACGTTGTTCCTCATATGAAGTATTTTCTTCCCACAAAAATACTCCAAGGATCAAAACATGAGATGCATCTGGAACATATTTTCTTAAAAATGAATCAGGAAATACATAATATAAGTTAGATAAAATCAACGGAAAGTCCACTCAGTAAGAAATTGATCAAACTTTTCATAGGATTTTATATTCTCAAATTAACCATGGATTAATCTTCCCTTTTCCATCAAAACACATAACACTTTTCAATGGAAATACCTTTAGAAAAACATGATCACCTACCTCAAAAGAAATATATTTCCTCTGGTTATCGTAATAAATATTTTTTTCTTCTCTGATATGTACTCATATTCTATAGAATTAAATTTACCTTCTCAAAAATTTATTCATCCAATTATAGTCCTAATAACGTCATTTCCCTGACTTCATCCAGACAAGATGGTGTCTGACATCTCTTTCAATATGATGCTTTAAAATGTGTCGTTTTTATACTTAAATAAAAACTTTAATTATTATTCAACCCAAACAAAATCAGATAATGATCCCAACTTTCATGATAATCCATTTAATAATCTCAAATAATATCTTCTAAAGTCTATATTTCACACTGTATGTTCATTATATTGAGCATGAAACGATGTAACGAAATATAATTCAGTATATAATGACTTCTGACATCCTTTACAAAAATTAGAGATGAATATTGGATCATAATAAGATATAATGGAAAGAGGGACTCAATGTAATCTAATTACCTCTTCTACAAAAAGTAGGTAAATTTTATCTAAATACATATTATCTCTAATGTGAAGAAAATGAGTAGATTTAGTTAATCGATAATAACTACCCAAATTGCATTATTACCATAAGATGACATTGCTAATCCTACCATGAAATCATTGGTTATATTCTCCCATTTACATTCTTGAACTATAAAAGGATTATGCATCAATTTGGGTATTTATTTTGACTTTTAACCTTTCGACAAGTCAAAAATTTCATAGTAAAATCAGTAATATATTTCGTCATTCATCCCCACCAAAAATGTTCCCAAAGAAATCTATACATTTTTTTACCTAAATGAATAGAAAATAATAAATATGAGCCTCACTCAATAGCTATTTCTCTAAATGGGGGTCACATGAATCACATAAACTCTTTCTAAATCTAAAATCTCCTACCTTTTCAATATTTAATTTAGGAAACATGCCTTTCTTAACCAATTCTACATTTCCCTGTAACTCAAAATCTTACTTTTATACATTCATAATTATATCTTATAAAGTATATTTTAATGAAACATGAAAAAAATAGAGAGTTTTTATTCAAGAATAATTTCTAAGAAAACATTCATCAAATCATTAACCAAATTATCACGTTCCATATGTAGAATATTTAATATAGAATTGTCTTTCCAACTAAAATCATCAGCTACTTTGTTTTCTTTAAATGGATTGTAATGAATTTTTTAGTCATAATCAATTATCAATTATATCCATATCCTTTGTCTCATGTTAAAATCTTTCTATGTGAATGTATACTTGAAGATTTTATGATCACTATATATTTCACACTTTTCCCCATATAAATGATTTCTCCAAATTTTTGAATCAAAAACTATTTCCTCTAATTCAAGGCCATTTGTAGGATAATTTTTCTTGTGGTTTTTAAATTAACATGATTAATAAATAATTACCCAATAAATTTTTATTAAAACATGTCCCTTACCCTTCAGAGAATTATCATTATAGATCAAAAAACTCACAATTTCTAGATAGTAGGGCCAAAACTAGAGCATTCACTAATCTTCTTTTCAATTCCTGGAAACATTCATTTGTCTAAATGAATATAAATCTATTTTCATGTTAACTTGATTATAGTTCATGATACACTTGTAAGATCTTCAATAAACCATTAGTAATAGCTATGAAATCCAAGAAAACTACAAATCTTAGTAAAATATTTAGTTCTTATCAATTTATCGACCACTTTTGTTTTAGTAGGATAAATATTTATACCATATTTATATTTGAAAGGAATTAAAACTTTTGTAACCAAAGAAATTACTAAATTTTCCATATAACTTAATTTCATTCAAGGGTTGTAGAACTATCCTTAAATTTTTTCTATGAACCTCATAACTTTTTCAATAAACAATAATATAATCAATAAACACAACCACAAATTTATCTAAATATTCATGGAAAACTCTATTCATTATATCCATTAATACAGGTGTAGAATTCATTAACCCTAAGTGAATAACCAAGAACTCATAATTCCAGTACCTAGTATGAATTGTTTTCTTAGGGATATCATCTTCCTTCACCTTTGGCTGATAGAACCTATACATGAGGTAAACCTTTAATAAGTACTGACCTCCCTATAGCCGATCAAACAATTCATAGATATGATAAAATAGATATATATTTTTAACATTTATGTAATTAAATACTATATAATCAATGAAAATAATCATGTAACCATCTTTCCTTTTAAGAAATAAAATAGGAGCACGCCACAATGAAGTTCTAGGATAAATTAATCCTTTATCAAGTAATTATTACGACTGATTTTTCAATTCTAGAATACTTACTTAAGAAACTAGATAAGGGGTTTGAAATTGGATTATCATAAGTTACTAATTCAATAGTAAACTAATCTTCCTAATCATGTATAAAACCAAGTAACTAATCAATAAAAACATCCATATATTCTTTTATTACTAGAATATCATTATTCTGAACAGTTCTCTTATCTTCAACAATATGTAAAATATAACATTAATTTCTGTATTTTAAAAATTTCTCATCTTCCTTATATGTTATAAAAAGTATTAATTAATTATAATGTAATAATAGAAACCCATTTTTGAAAATAACTTCTTTTGATCTATAATCTATTTTAGCATGATAAAATAAAATCCAATCTATACCAATAATATCACCAAATTATACAATGGGAAATACAACAAGGATTATGGGGGAAAACCAATCCACATATGATAATAAGTAGATATTTTTAAATTATTGTTACCTTAATACTACCCTAGGGTATTTTTACTAAAATTATTGACTTTAATTCTTGAGGTGAAGTTTTCATTTTACCAAAAATAATTATCAAAAAATAATGAATGTGCAGACCCCGAATCATACAATACATTAGAATAATCAGAGTAAATATGTAATGTACCTATTTCCACTTTGTTTGATAGACCAACATCTAACGAAGTAATTCCAAAGGATTTCACCAAATCCTTCAGGTTCCCATGATTTGTGCTCTTATTCAAACAGGCATCCATATAATGACCCATCTCATTACATTTACAACACCTCACTTCTTATTTATCAAAGTTATTATTCCCACTACCAAAATATTTTTATTTGAAATCATGATCCATATAACAAAAATTACCACATATTTAGCACTTCCCAAATCTCATAAGACATTCCCAAGGGTTATTTTTACCACAACTATCACAAAATAGAAACTAGAATTTCATACCTTCATATTCCCTCAATGGATTATTCCCAATGGTCTACCTCCTAGAACTTTTTATAATTATTATAATTGAACATATGTTCATCAGAAAACACTTTTCCAACCATTCCATCATAAAAACATCATCATAACTTTTAAATTACTGATGGCTCAATTCCCTTCTATATCTAAGATTCCTTCAAAGTAAAACCAAATAATTTAACTATCATGAAATTGAATTAAATTTGGTGTGTACCATACTAATTAAGTGAATTTTTATTCGTACCTAGTCACAAGATTTTCCTTTTTTCTTGATTACAAGAATTTATTTTTCTTTCTATGTCAAACAACCTTAGTAATGTATTTATCAAATAAAATATTCTAAAATGTGTCCCATTTCCCAGATTCAAACTCTTCTCTTTCACTAGTATTCATAATCATTGAACACTATTTATTGGTTTTACCTTCCAAATGGTAAAAAACATGTAAGAACCTAGTTTTTATCTTAGGTACAGATCCTTTTAATTTTTTGTTAAACTCGTGTTGTAGTTATCCTTTTGGCTTAGACCCTAAAGTCCGGATGTGGTCTTGTAAATTTTTTAGAATAAGGAAACAAGGTATTTTAGGTTGTTTGCATGCTAATTACACATTGTATAATTGGAATACATGATATGAATTGATTACACCATGTGTAATGGTCTAGGAAGAACCTTTGATGTCATGTAAATGGTTTTCCCCATAGGTAAGTCCATGATATTTACATTATGTGTAAAGAATTTACACATCATGTAAATACCCAAGCAGGTTTTTAAAAAAATTGGTAGGGGTCTCATTTTTAGAAAAAATCCCCCCTCCACCACTCTTTATCTTGCACACACATAAGGTACCCCATTAGAATATCCTCAAAGCCCCAAGGCAGATTCTTCCTCCTTCCATATCATCAGAATCCAATGTCAGATCTAATTATTTCATTGGATGTGTGCTGATAAGATATCTATTCCTCTTGCATCATTCTTCATTCCTCTTCTCCTTAACAGAGTTATTTTAATACAAGATCATATGCCCTATTTTTAAGGAATTGGACCATTATTCAGATCTCTTCCAATCCATGCCAAATTAGGGGTTCATATTGGATGAGTAGAGTCATACGAGTTTTAGGTAGGTGGTTTATAACTCATCACTCAAGATTAGTTGTTTTAAAAATTGTTGTGTGGGTGCAACAATTTCATTGGGTGTCATCTATTTAATTTATTTTCATTTCTTATAGTCATTATAACCATGTTCTAAGACCCATACCATGTATGATATTCAATGGTGGTTGATACTATCACAACATTGACCATAACAATTAGGGTGTTATCAATAATTGAGTTTTAGTGCATGTCTTGTGTGTCAGTTCCACCATTGGGGTATGCCATGTCTTGAACCGGTTAATGGTAATCATCCCTCATTAAATTACTATTGAATTGATAAATTTATAGTACCATGATTCCTTCCACTTGACCTTCTTTAGGTATGTGCATAAATTTTACTAACCAATATTAAATTTAATTGGAAATTATAATAAGAATATGACTTTGACTTATTAAATATAAATGAAATGTTGGATCCATGTCTATATGATTCTTTAACACTCATGATGGAAGGTATCAGAATGAAACTAATGAAATGATTATGAATTTTTTGAATTATTTAATATTTTCATTTCCTTGAGAAGCCTTGTCACTTATATGAAATTCATGGAATGAACCCCCATTTTTTATTAAATTTCTTGAACATCAATGTCCTATCTTATTAAATGAATTAAATATATGGTTCATAATTTTATATGGACCTTTACATTATTACTATAGTAGTGGTTAGACTCGATTTAAATTTTGGATTCTTGATGGAATGCCCTGAGTACTCATGGACACCATTATAATTAAAGGATATATGTTTCCTTTGTGGTTATCCACCTTGGAACATAATCCTCAAATATTAGTAGATTATCAGTATGACACCATAGAAACCCTCATTTACTATACAGGATTCTATGGATATGCACATTTGATCTAGCAAGGATTCTATAGACATGAGGTTCCTTGGTTATATCCTTAGTCCTAGAAATTACTTATCTTGTTTTACCTTGTATGTATTCATGGGACTCAGTTAGATAATCACTACTGTGGAATTCCTTGAACAACACTACCTGTTTTAAACTGTTACCCCTTATCTAGGCTATAGTTACTTCTGATTTGGTGAACCATGAGGTCTTGTATGCCTTGATTACTATCTTAGATCCCTTTTATTATTAATATCAATACAGGTTGCCTTGTTAAATATTGGAACATTCAATTTTACTATCATGAGGTTATTTCAGGGTTTTCTATGCCTAATGTGACCAAATTATATAAAATTGATGAGAAATAATTAATGAACTAGTTACATATTTATACACCAGCCGAGGGATGAAGTAGGTACTTTGGTATTTATATTATTGTACAACTTTACTTTTGTATATTGATGCTTACACACAGTTTCAATTTATATTACATGGAAAGAATGTTGTAGAAACCATTGGTGGTAGCCTACTAAGATTTATCTTACACGCTATTCAGGAATCCATTGGCACCTAGTCATACTACTTGTATAGAGTTATTGATAAAGGGAAGTTTATCACATCAGACACTTGATTGTGTGATTTCTTAGAATGGAGCTGGTAGCAGATGACCTAGATGGATCTCAGGATGCCTTGGATAATTTTTGGATTCCTTTTTTATAATTTTGTATAGAATGTATTTTCTGCCATTTGTATCCATGTTTTTCATCTTTCTAGATAAATGAAATATTCCATAATATTATTTTTTATATTTATATCAGTTGCACTAGTTTTATTATTATTCCTCTTTGGTTCTGTTGTGCATTATGGTTCTTATTAAATTTGTTCTTCTACTTATATCCTATTATATTAATTTTTTTCATCCATTTATATAAACTCTAGTATTGAGGTCATAGTCTACTCGTGGAAAAACCAAGGCCCTCGCTGTTAGTCATAAGCTTCTGGCATTCAGGGAGATGCATTTGAGACCATGTAGCCAACCGGGTACGGGGCACCTTCAGTGGAATCAGGGTCTGGGACGTCACAAAGTTGTATCAGAGTAGTTTATGTTTTTCTTTAATATTTTTAGACAATATAATAGAGATAAGGAACATTTGTAACTTATTCATAATTCGTTCTTGGGAATCATGAACCCATGTTTGGGGTAAATGCTGAGTTTCTAGAAATATAATTGTTTTTTTTTGTTTTTGTCTGTTATAGTTAATAACATTTCACTATTGGGTGAAACACATGGTCAATTGTGGTTATTATTATTATTCTAATTTTAAATTTCATTTCATCCTTGACTCAATGATATGAGAGTAAGGATCATTTTTTATGCATCATCATTAGAACCAAAAATTCATATTTCATGCATATTTCTATTCCATATATAAGAATTTAACTTTTTTCATTGATTGATATGATTTAAATTTTTGAGTGATACGTTTTTGAAAAGATATACCCATTATGACCTTGAATGTGATTGATTTACTACTGGTTTTAATAAATGAGGTGTTACAGGCCCTCATAGATTGGGATTGGTGATTTACTAAGTTGATCCATTAGATTAAAACTAAATAGGTTTCATTTTGAGTGATAAGAAGTATGGTCACTAATTAATTGGTAATGAAGATATATTTTAAATAAATCATAATATACAAAAATAATAAAATGAAACAAAAAAGTGAATCATGACTTTTAAAAAGAAACGGTTTCCAATAAATGATGACGAAAGGTATAGTTGACCCTTCATCTATTAGTTCCCCAAAAAATTATACTTGAGAACATACCAATACACATCATTACAAGTGGGTAGTTGGGGTATTATACTATGAGTACTGATCCCTTTCCATTATTTTAACTCCCACTAGTTTTTATTTCTGTCTTCTTAAACCATTTTTTGAAGAATGTTCTTGGAATTTTAGAACAATTTCACCACGATGTCCTTAAGTAATATGCCAGGAGGGTGGTGACAACCATGATCTATATGTGTTGGGCCTTGATATTTCAGTCTTACCCCTAGGGGTGTCACTTGAGGCACCACCTATTGTACCTAATCTTGGAACTAACACTAAATTCTGTGGTGGTTTCTTACATTTGATGTAGTCTATGAAAGGTTCTCCACAACCTACACCAATGACGGATGATCTGACTCATGAGTTCCAATAGAAGAATCATACAACCTTCTCAGGGGATGGGGTTACACAAGTTATTGAGTCTTGACTACATGCCACCTTGTATATTGTTGAGCATCTAGAGACACCTTTGTAGTGGAGGGTGGAGACTTTTTCACACATGTTGTGCGACTTAGCCAAGTACAAGTGGGATGTAGTTACCCAGGCTAGTTGCTATCATGGCATGGTATGGTATGACTTCCAAACATACTTTTATGACCAGTTCTTTCCTCTGATGGTGAGATCTATCAGAGATGAAGAGTTTATGAATCTCGAATAGGGTTCTATGTCATGTAGGGAATATTTTTCATGTTTCACTGAGTTACAAATATTTTCATCGCTTGTATCCAATGATGATATTTCTCATGATAGACGCTTAGAGGATGGTATTGTGTATGTCATCCATACATATGTGAATGTATTTCACCTACCAAAATTTTCTAAAAGCATCAGTCATGCTCTTATCACTTAGAAAAACCCGAGGGATGGTGATAGTAATATGCACAGTAGACCAGTGTCGAGGTAGGCTAGTAGTTCCTGGGGTAGAAAAAAGTGATCACTTGAGGTTTATTATCAAGGAAGTGGAATCCAAGGTACCCATACTGGTATCTCTATGGTGTGTCACTAGTGTGGAAAACAAGGTAATCTAAAGACTCAGTATGATAGAGACCCAATGAAGTTTCAGGATTTCAACCATATGGGGAATCTTTAGATATTCTGTAAGAGATTTCAATCATCTTCTAGTGGAAGAGGATCCGCATCAACTCCACCTTCAGGGGAAACTTCTTTTACATTTTATCAGGATGGGAGCATGAGTAGCACTGGAAGGACTAGAAGATGAGGAGGTCATGGCCTTGGTAGCCAGAATCCTAATCACCAGTAGTGGAAAAAGAGTAGTTTGGATTAGGGTAGTCCAGGTGTGGCATAGGTTCGGAGATCAGGTTAGTCGCATGAATTACAACTGATACCTAATGATCAGGTTCCATGACCATCTATAGTATGATGTACTATTATAATATCCTACACTATAGTATCTAGTTTATTTGATACAAGTTCTTCACAATGCTTTATATCTTTATCTATATTGGAAATCCTTTGGATGTAAATACAGTTTTATTATAGTGTAATTACATTGGATATAGCGTTTGGAGTTTGATAATAAGTAATAATCTAGTGAAGGGAATTTACCCTTATGGTAAAAAGTTACCCTTTATTATAGGACCTCTTTGTTCTCAAGATGACGGGTTTTGATATCATTCTTGGTAGGGATTGGATGGTTCTTTATAATGAATTTTTAGACTTCTGTCACTACAAGGTGTCATTTACATCACCATAGGGTAGTAGTTATCCACATAAGGGTGAGTTGGATGTACAGGATAGAAGATTTTGACCATAGCATCATGGGATAGGTGGAGAGACCTACCAAATTTATAATATCTTTATGTATCATTATGTGTTACTTTAGGAGGAATTACCTCCTGTGCTAGATCATTTCAATGACATCTTTCATAACAATTTTTCTATCTTACTTCCTGATAGAGAGGTATATTTTACAATTGAGATCATTACATGAGTAGAACTAGTGTCTATTCCTCCATACATGATGTCACCTACTGAGCTTCAAGTGCTCAAGCTATAATTATAGTATTTAGAGGAAAAGGTATTAAATGGACTAGATCTTCCACATGAGTTTTCCTATGATTTTCTCCAAGAAGGATGATGGGACCCTTTATCTATGTGTGGATTACAAATGGTTGAACCAGTTTATGGTCAAGAAATGGTAACCAATGCCTCATATAGATTATCTCTTTGAGAAACTATAGGGATATAGGGTGTTTTATAAGATCCAACTTTGATTGGGCTATCATCAGGTTCAATTTTTTCCATCATACATACCTCAAACTACATTCCATAGAATGTATGGTCTATATGAGTACCTTATAATGTCTTTCAGTATTACAAATGAACCATCCATTTTCATTTCTTTGAGGAATAGGGTGTTACACCTCTATATGTATTCCTTTTTCAATATATTTTTTGATGCCATTTTGGTGTATTCTCACACTCTTAAAAACCATTCTAATCACCTTGATATTATTCTGAGTACATTGAGGGAGCATCAGATTTATGCCAATATCACTAAGTTCCACTTCTGGATTGATAATTTTCACTTCTTAGGTAATATAATCTCCTAATTTAGAGTCTCTATTGACCAATAGAGGTCTAGTTCAGTGGTTTCCTAGGTGCATCCCACGAATTTTCTTGATATACCTAATTTCTTGAGAATGGATTGATATTATATGTGTTTCAAACATGACTTATTATGCCTATCTTGACCTCTTACTGGTCTTAAAAAGAAGGGTGTTATGTTTCTATGGTTAGAAGCGTGCGATAAAGGATTTTTAGAGTTGAAATGAAGTCTTGTATCGCTACCTATTCTGATTCTTATGGATCCTGGAAAAGGATATATAGTGTTTTGTAATGTATCAATCATTATACTAGGGGTAGTGATGGTGTAAGAGGAAAAGGATGTTGTGTTAGAATCATATTAGTTGAGTCCTTATGAGATAAATTACCCGACGCATGACCTTGATTTTGAAGAATATGTACATGAAATACATTGTTGGAGACATTATCTGATGGGTGAGTACCTTGTTGGCTAAACAGAACACAAGAGAATCAATTATATATTTTCACAGTGTGACTTGTATCTCCAGCCATGAATATAGGGAAAATATCTTCAGTCCTTTGATTTTGAGCTTGCCTATACAACTATAAAATAAAATTCAATATCTAATGAGAGGAGTGAAAAAACACTGGCGCAACCTGTGCGGGAATCCAGTGATGAATGGAAATTGATGGCCCTTTTCTTTGAGCTGCATCAAGAGTTTCACGATAGTCATAAGCAGTTTTATCTCCTAGCCTTGATAGTTACCTCTTCCCTACTACAGAAAATTAAGATAATGAAATTTTCAAATCCTGACGGAATGGTTCTCCATGGGATCCTTCTAAGATATGACCTGCCTCTAGATTGTACTGTGGATAGAGGAAACATCCTTTATATACATGGATGTGTTTGGATTCTAAATGATATGATATAGGAGTTAATACATGAGTCCCATGATTCTCAGTGGGAAGTTCATCTAGGCATCTCCATGATGTTTCAAGATATGTGACGCTAATATTGGTGGCATAGGAAGAAACATTTGTTAGAAGGCTTTATTACTAGTTATTCCACCTGTCAGCAGGTGAAGGAAGAGCACCATTGACCTGTATAATTGTTACAGACTCTTCTATTCTTGGAATGGAAATTAGAAGATGTTCTAATGGAATTTTTAGTCATCTTTCCTATTTCACATAGAGGAAGTGACGCTATATGGGTAGTTATTAATCGAATGAAGAAAGAAACTAACTTGTTTTCTATTTGGGTCACATAATAAGTTGATGAGTGAGGAATATTTCATTTATATGAGATCATCCAACTACACAGGGCCCCTTGTTGTATTATTTCTAATAGGTATGCTCTCTTTACATCTTGGTTATGGCATCGATTGCAGAAGTTTATGGGTACACAGGTACTTTTGAGAACAACCTTTCACCCTCAGACCGATGGACAATCATAATTGATGATATAGGTTCTAGAGGACATAACATGAGCATGTTTCCTTTATTTTGGTAGTTCTTGGGGGAATTATATAACTCTCGTCAAATTTTCCTATAATAATAGATTTCAAGTAACTATTCAGATGGATCCTTTTGATGCCTTGTATGGTACGTCGTTTTGTTCAACCCTGAACGAGATAGTGGTGGGAGAGGAAATCCTACTAGGTCCTCATATCGTTCAAGAGACTTTGGAGTAGTTTTAGCTGATCAAAAATCATATTACTAATGCTCATTCCAGATAGAAATCTTATGTCAATCACCATCAATGGCCATTAGAGTTTGAGGTTGGGGATCTTTTTTTCATACATGTATCACCTAGGGTAGGGAATAAATAAATACGGATGCAAGGGAATATATTTCCATGCTTTGTTGGGATTTTTGAAATTCAAGATAGAGTCAGGCCTATAGACTATTAGTTTATATGACCTTAGAGGTACCATTCCATATATGACTTCTTCCATGTTTCACAGCTTCCCATGTATCCTTCTAACCCATATCATGCTTTTGATCCTGAAGAATTTGAGCTATATGTTGATGCTACCATTGATGACTATCATATACACATTTTTGACCAAAGAATGAAGGCTCTCTAAGGATGGTATGTCCCTCTAGTATAAGTGTTATAGCAGCATGGTTGTGTATAGGATGAGACTTGGGATTGAGTTGCCAACATACGTTCCTAGTGGACAGAGCAGTTCTCAGATTGTGGTTTACCACCCTTGATATGTGAGCGAGGGGACGAGTTCCTTTATGGGGGAAGACTATAAGAACCCTATTTTTATCTCAGGTTTGGATCCTTTTAGTTTTTGTTAGAAATCTATGTTGTACTTATCCTTTTGGGTTAGACCCTAAAGAGCAGTCGTGGGATGGTGGGTTTGTTTTTGAGAAGAAGGAAACATAGAACTGTAGATTGGATGCAGGCCAATTACATGTTGTTTAATAAGAATACATAATTTTTATTGATTAAAAAACATGTAATGTTATGGGTAGAACCTTCCATGTCATGTATAGGGTATTTTCTGAGGGGAATACCCCAAACATTACAGGATGTGTAAATAATTTACACATCTTGTAAATTCTAAGTCATCTTTTTTAAAAAAAAATAGGTAGGGGAATTATTTTTAAACATAATCCCCCTCCCTCAATCTTTCTCTTCCATGCATAAGAGGTCCCCCATAGGAAGATCCTCAAATTCCTTATGTAGAGTCTTCCTCCATCCCTCCATCCAAACTCTGATTGCATATTCATCTATCTCATTCAATGCATGATGGTATGATCTATATTCCTCTTGCACTGTTATTCATTTTTCTTATCCTCAACGGAGTTATTTTGATGCGGGATCATATGCCCTATATTTAGTGTGTTGGAACATTCTACATATCTCTTTTAATCCATTCCAAAATGGGGGTTGATACTGGATGAGGAGATTCGTATGAGTATAAGGTAGGTGGTCTATAACTCATCCCTCAAGATTCATCGTTTTATAAATTATTGTGTGGGTGTGATGATTTCATCGGCCATCATATTTTTATTTTATATTTATTTATTATAGTCATTAAAACCATGTTCTAAGACCCATTCTATATATTCTATTCAATGTAAGTGGTTATATCTACAATTATGGCCACCCTAAGTAGGGTGTTATCCATAATTGAGTTTTAATACTTAACTTGTGTGTCAACACCACCATTTGGGTGTGCCTCAGCTTTACCCTACAAATGGTAAGCCTCCCTCTTTAAATTACTATTGAATTGATAAATGAATAGTGATGTATTTCTTTCCCCTTGACCCACCTAAGGTAGGTGCTTAAATTTGATTAATAAATCTTAAATATAATTGGAAAGTATACTAAGAATATGGCTTGGACTTATTAAATTTAAAAGAAATGTTGGTTTCATGTTCACAGAACCCCTTTCCACATATCATGTATGGTAGAATAATGAACTTAATGAATTTATTTTTACTTATATGAATTAATTTAAGGTTGAATGTCCACGATACACATTTTCTCATATATGAAAGTCATGGAATGTACTCGCCTTGTTTTATTTAATCACTTGACCATCAAATGGATTAACATATTAAATGAATTAAATGTAAGGTTACTAATTGTATTTGGACCATGACATCACTAATATAGGATTTTTCAAAATCAAGTTATCTTTTGGATTCCGGAGGGAATTCTTTGAGCACTCATGGACACCATTTCGATTCAAGGATGCCAGTTTCCATGGTTGAGACCCACCTTGGAACCAGGTCTTTTTCTATCGGTGGATGCCCATTATGGCACTATAGGATCCCTACTTTACTGTACAGGATGCCTTGGATACATTCCTTGGATCCAACATGGATTCTATGGACATGAGGTGCCTTGGTTATATCCTTGGGCCTAGCCATTTCTTATCCCATTTTACCTTATATATATTCCTCGGACTTGGTTATATCATCACTATTATGGAATGCCTTGGATGATGCTACTTAGGTTACACTCTTACCCCTTAGCTAGGATACATTTTCTACTGAGTTGGCAGCACTTGAGGTCTTGGATTCCATGGTTACTACCTTGGGACCCTTTAATTGTTAATATCATTACAATTTTCCTTATTACATCTTGGAACCATCACCATTAATATCATGATGTGATGTCGGTGCTGGATATTTCTCAGATGACCTAATTATATAAACTAAAAGCTAGCTAATTAATGAACTATTTACATGTTCATACACCATCTGATGAATAAAAAAGACACTTGAGTATTTACATTGTTGTACTATTTTACTTTTTCATATGCATGCTTACACCCTATTTCAGTTTATATTACACAAACAAGATGTTATAGATTGTGTTAGTGGTGGCCTACTAAAATCTATCTCACACACTATCTGGGATAAAATTGTCACCCAAGTAGACAACTTGTATGAAGGTATTTATAAGGGGAATAATATCACTTCGACACTTGATTGCTTTATTTCTTATGATAGAGCTGGTAGCAGATGATCGAACTGGAACTCGGGATGATTGGGATAGTTCTTGGATTCCTTTTTCCAACTTTGGTATAGCATGTATTATCTTCTTCTTTGTATCCATGTTTTCTAGGTTTCTAGATACATGAAATCTTCCATCATCTTCTTTCGTATAATTATATCTGTTTATAATTTTGTATTATTACTCTTATCATCTTCTTCTATACATCTTGGTTCTTATTCCATTGCTTCCTCTACCTATATATTATTATATTAATTATATTCATCCTTTGTGTTACACTTTAGTAATGAGGGAATAGTATCCCCATGGAAACTTTCAATCCCTCGCTGCTAGCCGGAAACCTATAACATTCAGGGAGATTCTCTCGGGGCTATGAGTGCAACCAAGATTGGGGCACCTTGAATAACATATGATTTTATGATGTCACATAGAAAGAGTTAACTTTTTATTTTATGAGAAACCCATGACTTCATATATCTTTTAAAAATATTTAATCCATACCTCAACCACCACAGATTCATAATAACCACTAAATGTTGGAGGGATTCTTCTCATAAAATGATCTACTATTGACATGTTTCTCTTGGTTATATTGGTTTACCCTCTAGAAAGTATGCCACTTCCATTTATATCATGTGTCAAAAGATCCATCATAATAAAAACATCCTTAGTTCTAATTCCAAATAATCTAGGTCACTAATTTGGAATGATATTGTCCTCTTAGTTCCTTCCTAAACCAGCTTCTATGTTTTCCCTATAGAAACCCATTTGAAACATACATAGTTTAGATGAATAAATATTACAATATTTAAAATTTATATCATTATAACCATAAATTATAATTTCTTAAGGGTATTTACTTACATTATTTAAACCTAAAAAATTATCTAAATATTTTTCTGATAAAAATTATAATTACCTGACCTTAAACATTACTTAATCTTTAGTTTCACATTAAGAATCCAATCTCTTATATTTTTAGGATCTTTAAGATTTAAATGTTTAGAGAATTAGGTCATAACACTTACACAAAAAAACCATACATTATAAATTGGATACTTCAAATAAATATCTATTTTTAAACAATATAAAACATTTAATATACAAAAAGTTTTATTATTATGACATGCCTTTAATATTTTAATCTTGGACCCATTATAATCCCTTCTTATCCTTAAAACCTATGAAAAACATTTGAAAATATATGATGATAAAAATAATAATGGTAAGATCCATATAAAAATAATGAAAGAAACTCATTAGTCCATGAATACTTTTAAAAATGTTCTTTTTTCAAAAAAAAATTAGGCTCAAAATAAACATTTTCTTACCTAATAAATAGTTTTCTTTTCCCAAACACTTTCATAAAATATTTCATAAGAAAAATTAAAAGAAAAAATAAAACTCATACAGTTTTCTTTACAATCATGAATGACTCATAAAAACGTGTTCAAAAAGTTATACATTTTCCCTTAACAAGTATCATAAACTTTCCTCTAAACTTAATCTCATTAGAAAGCTTTGTGAAATCATAGGATTCCAATTAAAACCCCTAAAAATAATTGATAAATCTTATTTGTACCTTAAGAAATCATTTTCTTACCCCTCTTACAAATGGAATAAACTACTCTATAAATTATAATTACCTCTTTGGATAAACCTAACTTGTTAACTCTATTACATTACCCAATGCATTAGCGAGATATATTTGGATCACCCATTCTTGGTTTATAATAAATCCACCAAAAATGAACAATAATTTTTTCAAAGGAATATCACTTATGAATATATAATTATATCATATTTAATAATATTATATTTGATAATGAACACACACTAAATGATAAAACCAAAAACATTTTAATACAATTTGAGCATCACATTTAGAGTATAAAAATGGCCATAAAAATTGAAATTATTATAATGGTACAAAAAAGAAATAAGATAATAGAAATAGAGAAATTTGGATCTTCTCGATCCTCTAGAATAATCACACTCATTAACAAAACTGTAGAAATAAAGAAAATTGTTAGGAATAAAATATGAATTTTGAAATTGAAAAAATATATAACCTTGAGATGAAAATAAAATTTAATGAATAAAGAATGAAATATAAGGTATTTGAAGAAATTATGGAACCCACATAACCATTAAAAATCAAACCCTTGGAATTGTAATATGATCATTGAAAAAGTAACATGGCCAATGGCCTAGTAATCTGACCTTTGGGAATATTAATATTATTGTTAGAATAGTATTATAACCAATGTAAGTGTAAAATAATATTTAGGTATCTTATATAATAAAAATATGATATATTTATATCATGTTACAATTAAATAAATGTTTTAAAAGTTGTTGTATCTTTTTAAAACATAAATGTTTTAATTGTAGTTTCATAATAAAAATAATGATTTAAAAAAATTAATTTTCATTAATTATATTTAAAAATTAATATTATGTTATATAATAATGCTAAGATAATTTTATGATAATATATTTAATTTTTCAATTGGTCATAAAATTGATTATAATATTAAAATTGGTATTTTTCAATTAAATGAGGATTTTATTTAAAAACTAAGTTACTCATATTTAGAAAATAAAATTTACAAAATATATTTCATTTTTTCAATATATACATAAAAACATTAGGGTGAATTTTTGATATTTTTCTAAAAAAGTTGCATTTTCGGTTAATAGTAAAATACAAAAATATATTTTAAATTGGATTATAAGCTAAATACATGAATTTTTAAGTTATGGATGATATAAGAACCCATTATTTTGAAATCACATTCACTATATACTTTATATATTCACAATAATTAATATACTATTTAAAGACTTGTTCCAAAAGAATAAACTAATGAATATAATATTCAAAAACACCCCTCTCCCCCTTATAAATACCACACCTCACAACCCCTTATCCTCACAACTTATAATAATTGTATATTTACCAGTTTCTGAAAAATACCCTTCCTAAACCTCTCTCCCATGTCCTAGTTATTCTAGTCATAGAAAAAATAATTTCATGTTCCTTAAGTACTATTTCAAGGAGGTGAAATTTAAGAGTTAATATTCTGAATTTACCTCATGTAATTTTTTTCTTCTCATACCATCTCCTTGCATCCCTCATACAACATAGAATAATTACTCCAATATAATTTATAAAATTTAATTTTATATTAATAATTGAAAATTTACCATCCATCCCTTTCTCATATCCTATGATCCTTGAAAAGGAAACCATTGTCCATATAATGTAGGTTTATCACCTCTATAGACGGCGAGTTTTCATTTTCCAATACTACTTTCAGGTAATGTTTCAATACACATATAATTGTTTAAAAATATCTAATTATGTATATTATATATTTTTAACATTCCTGAATGATTATATTTCCATAATACTAAATAAAATGAAACTAGTTCATGATGGTTAGTAAAAATTCCTAAATGAACAAACCGTATAAAAATAATGTTTTTACTGAAATAATTTCCTTATTTCGGAACTCATATGGGTATTTGGGACCATTAAAATTTATATAAGTAAATGAATACCATTTAATTTCACTTTTTATTTTGTAGTCTCATTTGAAAAGAATATTTTTAGTTGTCCACAAGTGATCCAACTGTGGAACCATGAAGAGAATGCTCCTATAATAACAAAATTTAACATTATATCCCATTGAAATGATTAAAAATCAACAAAATAAAAGTATAATAAACAAAATATAGATAAAAAAGTTTCTAAACAAAGTAATTAAATAGACTAATTTTATTATATAGTGCATTAATCATAAGTACAGAATGGATCTGGAAATAAGTTAAGGAATCTTGCCAAACCACCCTTTTTCTTTATGCCGTGACCTTTATCTCTCTAACTTACTTTATATCTCTTCTTGATGTTATGAAATGATTCAAAATTATTTATATATATATATATACCTATATTATTCTCCCTTTTTTATGGGGTAATACATACCTTAAGTTAATTTCTCAAATACCTTATGTTTATTCCTTATGATTGATTTCCTTTTGTGAAACACATAAGCATGTACATGTTATGATGGGTCTTACAAAATATCACTCTAGTGAATTGGGTAATGTTTTTGACTAATTATATGTTATTTATGGGATTAGGGGGTAATCATAATTCATAATAGGTCTATGTCCACCATTTGACGTAATCCTGGTGGTAAGCCATGACTTATTCTTATGTCATGTTATATGTTGTCGCCACATTCATATATTTCCATGATCTTATGATATAATGAACATTACATTATATTCCCACATGTTTATTCAGGTCTTTATCTTTTATGATATAATGATATATAATTTGACTCACATAGTATGCCTCAATATCATGATTATTCCCTTACTTGGATTTCTAGCTCACCCCTTTCATTCATGCATTCCTCAGTTTATTCAATGTATTTTTAATAGATCAAGGGGATTTAAGATATAATTATGGAGATTAAAATAAATAATTTTTTTACTTTCATGTTTGTTTATGTACCTTTTTTCAAAAGACAATAGTACTTTCAATCCTTTGGTAGTATTAACTAAATGTTTTTGGTAAAAAACATGTAATAATTTGTGTAAAAGGATTGCATTGCTATAGTTGGTACCAGAGGATAGTCTAGTTATTTTTGGGTATTAGGTTAAGAATAATTTCATGAAAACCCAATAGATAATTCTATTTATAGAAGACTAACCTGTGATTTTAGTGAAGTATTGAGTGAGTGGTTTCCAAGAAATTACATCCCTATCTGGACTCTACATGTGGATGTGCCTCTATCATAGTTATGACTATGGGTAACAACCTTTAAAAGGGCATATTAGGCATTAGCTCAATCATCACTTGGTTCCTGAAAAATAGGACTTACTACACACCAAATTTGACACTCCTATGGGATATGGTTTGGAAAATTCACCAAATCTTTATGAACCATTCTGAAATACATGGATAGATTATTAGGATAAAAAACCTAACATAAAATTTTAAAATGGAAAAACCTAGATTAAAACATATAGAATCATAAATTAGGATATAATTTAAATTTATAATTTATTCTTTATAATATCATTATTTTCCTTTTAATATGTTTATTAGTTAGAGTATTCCCATCCCATTTTTCTTTTATTTTATTAATGGAAGGAAATAGGGGGAACCATTACAAAAACTAATGTGATAGAAAATCTGGTGATTTCCCTAATGATATTCCTAACATTATGGTATTATGGGTTGGTAACTTCATGGATGTGTGGGATAAGGTGACTAATTCTATGAACATGAACTTGAATCATGTGGAACACCCTCTTTATCCTAGGAAAGAGAATGTTATAGTAGAGTCATTTATGATACAATGTTCTCCTAACTTTAGTGGATATTATAATCCCCTCATCAAGTATCAAGGGATTAACACCATTGAGGAGAAATTTTATATCCTCAAATCCTCATAACAAGGGAAATTTTTTCTTTCTATTTATCATTTTGAAGTGGAATCTGATTAGTGGTGGAAACTAATCCAGAACACAAATTTCAAAAAGGAAATTGATTCCATGGAATGATATGGATTGTAGAAAATAGTTTTCAATAAATATTTTCCTAAAACTCTCCATCTTAAAATGGAGAACGAGTCCCTCATACTATTGAAAAAGGAAGACGAGGGTATCGGGGAATATGATGAAAAATTTACAAGGCATGAACGGTATGTCTTTATCTTTTTAATTAACACCAAAAGTAATATGAACCATTTATTTAGTTGTATAAATTCAATTCTATTAAAATATTTAATTATTCGTTACTTTTACAGTTATGAAGAGATTATCTGTTGTGACCTCAAGGTTTTTATGAAGATTGGGGACTCTTAGTGGTCTCATGCGCATAGAGATAAAAGGTATAAAATGGTTTTTTCATCAAGAGGATTAGTGGATAAATTTCATGGAGGATATAAAACCCAAAATCCCATTTGTCAAAAATGTGGTAAGAATAATCTTAGAAACTATCTTAAGGGAATCTAGAGATGATTGAAGTGTGTAAAATAAGGGAATCAGGATAATCAATTTTCTTGGGATATAAAGAAGCTCACTAATGTGAGATAGGAAAAGAATGTTCAGATCCATACTCAGCTGGTAGTATAGTGTTTAAACTATAATTAACCAGATAATTATGAAATCCAATTCCCTAATACAAAGTTTGTTATGGATAAACAACAACAATAAACTCCAATTCCTAGAGAACAAGTAAGGGAATGTGATATCACTATTTTGGATGTGGATCATGAAAATGATTTGGGAAAAAATTACATTGGTTAATCATTCAATAATATGGAAGAAACATTTTTATTCTTTTTCTACACATTTTTTCATATCGTTTTTGTTTAGTATAAGTATTTCAACACCACCCTAAAACATGAGTTTTGTGCTATATATGAGTATATAAAATAGAGAAATTATTGTTTCCAAAGAATATAACTCCTCTCCAATAAATTTTTGTGGATATAAATTCTCATAAAATCCTATATTACTTCCCTTAGTAGAGTTAGATGATATATTAGGAAAGGACGGGTTGTCCTTATATAAATACAACATCATCTATTTGGAGTGGGAGAACACTCTTCATATCCCAAGTCATCCTTTGATTATGTATTGGTTTTATAAGGAGGATAAATCAACTTTGGAATCATAAACTCAAGTGTGGATATTAATTACCTATGATAAATCATATCTAGACCAAATGATTGAGATAAAGGAGATAATCAGGCTTCAAGACATGTCTATTGTGGTAGATTATACTGATCTATTTCCTAGAGAGTTTCCTAATTTTCGTCATGATGGTGAGGTTGAGTTCTCAAATGAACTTATACCAATACCTCTTCCCATATCAAATACTCCTTATAGAATGAAAACCATTGAGTTGAATAACTAAATATTTAGTTACAAGATAATATAAAAAAGGTTTTTATATACCCAAGTTCTTCATTAAGGGGTGAGACAATCCTCTTCATCATGAAATAGAATAGTTCAATGCGCCACTTCAATGAAGATCATGCACTCAACAAAATCATGATAAAGAAAAGGTATCACCTGCGATAGATATATGTGTTGTTTTATCAATTATGTGGATTATAGTACCTCTCTACGGTGGAACTTTGGTCGAGATATCACCAGTTAAATTTGAAGATAGAAGATATTCCCAAGAATTCCTTTAGAACATGGTATGGACATTATGAGTTCATAGTGATTCCCTTCAGACTCACTAATAATTCATAAATATTTATAGAATAAATAAATATATTCTCTAGATATTACCTTAATAATTTTGTCATAGTATTTATAGATTATATTCTTATGTACTTAAAATATATGGAGGAGCATGAGGAGAATTTTAATACTATTCTGAAGACTTGGTGAAAGCATAATATATATGAAAAGTACAAAAAACGTGAGTTCTGGATGGAGTAAGTATCATTCTTACGGAATTTTATCACTAAAAGGGGATATTTGTGGATCCTTATAAGAAAAAGGGAATTTATAAATGACCTATACTAGAATCTCTAATGGAGATCTGTAGATTCCTCAGACTAAATGAGTATTACCAATGATTTTTGACAAACTTGTCATGATTTTCAAACCTTCTAACCAATCTGACTCAGAAGGGAGTAATTTTTTTATAGATTGATGATTTTGGAAAGTGATTCAAGGAATTGAAAAATAGAATTATCACTATATAGTCCTCACACGTCCCTCAAGTGGTGAACTTTTCATTGTATACAGTAATGATTCGAACAAGGGTTTAGGATGTTTACTAATGAAAAATAAAAATGTGATAGACCACACCTCAAGGAAGTTGAATGTTCATTAATATAACTATCCAATTAATTAATTGGATTTGGATGTAGTGATATCTGCATTGAAAATCTAGTGGAATTATCTCTATGGGGAGAATTTTTAAATATATATGTATCATAAGATCCTCAAGCATATATTCACACAGAAGGATCTTAATATATTCTAGTGAAGATGGGTTGAGATGATCAAAGATTATGACTGCTCAATCTACTACCATCCAAGGAAAGTTAATAAAATGGTATATTTTCAAGGTATAAAGTATCTGAAAACCATATAAATGATGATAATTGAAAAGGTTTCAATCTTTTTATACTTTCAAAGAATGTGTATGGGGACCATAAAATAAGGAACATCATCAATCTTTTACCAAATGATATCTCAAACATACATTATAGGGAATATAAAAAAATCTAAAATAGATGATATGGAAATAAAATAGAAGGTGAAATATATATGAAAAGGGAATCCTCAACATTAAAATTTGACGAAGAAGGAGCTATAAGGTTTGGTTCATGAATATGTGTAAAACAAATATAAGATAAATAATGTATTGTTGAATGATGCATATAGATCATCCATATCCATACACCTTGAGAGCATGAAGAAGTATTGAGATATCCAAGAGCACTATTTGTTGGACAATATAAAGAAGGGGATCATAAAATACAAATCTAAAATGCCTGGTATGTCAGCTGGTGAATTCTAAAAGGAAAAAAGTAAAAGTGGATGATGCAACCATTACCCCTACAAATATGGAAATGAGAAAATGTAACTATTTACTTTTTCACTTATATTACAAATAAATAAATAGTAAATAAGGATATATGGGTTGTATTGGATCATATTACGAAGATTTATTACTTCATTATAATTCGACAGGACTTATCACTCAATCATCTTATGAAGATATACATAAAAAAAGCGCTGATGCTACATGAAACACCATTATTTATTTTATCTAATGGAGAAATGAGATTTACCACAAAGATCTAGAAAATTATTCAATATTCTCTAAAAATTGAATTGAACTTGGGTTTTTATTTTAACCTCTAAAATGATAGCCAATCAGAGCATACTATCTGAACACTAGAATACATGTTGAGAGTATGCTCGATGGACTTAAAAGGATAATGAAATCATCATATTCTTTTAGTTGAATTTTCATATTGTAATAGTTTACACTCAAGAATCCAAATAGATCCATATGAATACCTTAATGGGAAAAAAAATATAGAACACCTTTGTGGTGGGATGAAATTTGAAAATACAAGTTTCTAGGACTATAAATGGTCAATGAAATGGTAGAAAAGGTCAATACTATTCAGTAGAACATCGGGGTTGCTCAGAGTCAAAATAAGAGTTATAATGATAATAATTGATGAGAACTAGAATTTATGTTTAGAGATAAAGTATTCCTACACATATCCCTATTGAAGGGAGTCACGGTATTTGGGAATAAGGGTAGGATAAGTCCAAGATACATTATCCCCATTGAGATTCTTGATCGCATCGGAGTTGTGGTGTATGGACTATCATCCCCACCAACCTTTTCTCAAGTACATAAAGAGTTCCACATATCCCTATAGAAGAAATACATACCAAATCCCCCACATGTACTAAATATAATGGTTTTACATATAGAATATGATCTCCCTTATAATGATCATTCGATGAAGATCTTTGACTATAGAGATAAATTTATCAACTAGTAATATTACTATAGTGAAACTATAATTATGAGGAGGTGAATTATGAACTTGAGGAATCCATGAAGAATAATTACCTTCAAATTTTTCACCCTAGTATGTAAAATGAAATTTAAATGGTAAAATTTATTAAGGGGGAATAATATAAAAACCAATAAATTTATCATTGGAATTTCCCTTCTGAATATGTAATTGTGTCATATTTAGTAATATAATATTATATAATGCACAAACACAACAAGATCAAATAAACAAAATTTTTCTATAACTTTTACATTACATTTATAGAATAAAAATGAACATAAAAATTGAAAGTATTAAAATGAGACAAAAAATATAAAATAAGAAAACAATAATATGAAAATTTTGATCTATTTAATCTCTTAGAATAATCATACTCATGAACAATGTTGTAGAAACATAACAGAATGTTAGTAATCCAATATGAATTTTGGAAATTGAAAACTATATAATCTTGATAAGATAATAGAATAAAACAAACAATGAATTAAATATGAGGTATTTGTAGAAATCATGGAATCCTTCTGCCCATTACAAATCTAATCGTAGGAATAGTAATATGATGGTTGGTATAGTAACATAACCGTTAGAATATTAATATGGTTTTTGTGAATTTTATATTAACCATTATAATTGTATCATAACATATGGAAGTGTAAAATAATATTTAGGTATCTTATAAAATGAAATTATGATATATTTATATCATGGTAGAGGTACAAAACTATTTTAATAATGATAAATTAAGTGTTTTCTTTTAAAAAAACATAAATAATTTAATTGCAGTTTTAATATATATATATATATATATATTTGAAATAAAAATTATTTTTATAAAATTGATTTATAAATTCATATTATGTTATATCATAATGATAAGATAATTTAAGAGACCATATGTAATTTTTCAAAGGTTCATAAAATTGATCATAATATTAAATTGGTATTTTTCAATTAAAAGAGGATTTTATTTAAAAATTAGATTTCTAATAATTATAAAATTATTTTAATAAAATATATTTAATTTTTTGAATATAAACATAAAAATGTTCTCGGTGATTTTTTTTCTCAAATTGTATAATTTTGTGAATAGTAAAATACGACAATATATAGTGAATTGCATTATAAGATAAATACAAGAAGTTTTGGGTCATGGATAATGTATGCACACATTATTTTTAAATTAAATTCACTATTTAATATATATAGTCCCATGAATCAATACTCTTCATATTCTTAAGCCATAATAACTAACTGATGAATATAATATTCAGAAACACTCCTCTCCCCCATATAAATATCGCACCTCACCAGCCCTTCTCCTCACAACTTATAAGACTTTAATCAAACCAAATTTCTACCAAATTACCTTATAAAATATACCCCCCCAAACCATAGTACTTTAGGTCATATAAAAATACAAATTCCAAGTACCTTAAGAAGTATTTCAAGGAGGAAACATTTAAGTGGTAATATTCTCAATTTTCCTCTATTAAATTAATTTCTTCTTCTACCTTATCTTATCCTTTCTAAAATAACATGGTACCAATATGATTTATATAAAATAAATTTATATTTATATATAAATATATCCCATACACTCCTTTCTCAGCAACTATTATTCTAATAAACAAAACCATTGTCCATATTATGTTGGTTAAATACCTTTGTGAATGATGAGTTTTCATTTTCCACTTATGCATTATTGAAAGATTTAAATTAACTTAAAATGATTTAAAATTAAATAGTTGTGTATATTATATATTTTTCACATTCTATAATAAATATATTTTCATAATATTAAATAAAATGAAACTAGTTTATCATGGTTAATTAATCTTCTTAAATGAACTAACTGTATAACGCTAACATTTTTACAAAAAGAATCATCCCTATATCTAAACTCATATGGGTATTTGAGACAATTTAAATTTATATAAGTAAATTGATACCATTTCATTTTACTTCAAGGTATTTAGTTCTATTTGAAAAGAACATTAATAATTATCCATAAATGATCCGACCTTGGAACTGTAAAACGAACGGTCCCAACACAACAAAATTAAACATTATATCTCATTGAAATGATTATAAATGAACACAAAAAAATATATTAAATAAAATATATATGGAAAAGGTTATGAATTAATTGATTAATTAATCTAATTATATTACCCCAAATTTTATGTGCAAGTGCAGAACAGATCCAGACATAAGTTAAGGGATCTCTCCGAACAACCATTTTTCTTTTGGTTATAACCTTTCTCTCTCTAACACACTTTCTATCTCTAATAGATGTTATTAAATCATTCCAAATTACATTTATATGCCTCTTAAATATATATATTTCTTATTATCTCTTCTTTCTAAGTGGAAATACATATCTTAAGTTCATTTCACAAATACCTTATTTTTATGATTTATGATTGATTTCCTTTCACTACTTGAAAAATACCCCATACCAACGGTTTGGAACCGTTGGTATTGGTTATACCAATGGTTTAGAGAATAGTTTTCACGTAAGTCATGAGAATAGGTCTATACCAACGGTTTTGGGAAAACCATTGGTATAAACCTATACTAACGGTGTTGAAAACTGTTTGTATAAGTAATATGAAAATCTATAACAATGGTTCCATAAACTGTTGGTATATGTAATTCAAAAAATAATCATCTGGTTGGTTTTGATCCCAGCACCTCTCGTTTGTGATAGAGCGACTTGAACACTAACCTAACTTAATTTTGTGAACATAATTTCATAAATATATATATGTATTATCATAAGTATTTTAAATTTTGATTTATTTAATGTCCACTGTAAGAAGATTCCATTAAAAATACATGTACCTATACCAACAGTTCTTAAAACCGTTGGTATAGACCTATAAAAATGGTTTTGAGAACTGTTGGTATAGGTTCTTTGATTTTGGGACCTATACCAACGGTTTGTCCAAAACCATTGGTATAGGTCCATATAAGTGACCTATACCAATGGTTTTGGGCAAACCATTGGTATAGATCATATTTTCAGTAGTGTTTTGTGACACACATAAGTATGTACATATTATGATGGGTGTGAAATGATATAAATCCAATGGATTTGGTAATTATTTTTTATTATGATATGTTATATATGAGATTAGGTATTAAGGAACCGTTTTTCCATGTGATCATATCTTGGTGATTAGCCACAAAAGTTTCTTATGTCATGTTATATGTTGCTTCCACTTTCCAATGTTTCCATGATCTTATGATACCATATTCTTTATGTTATGATCCCATGTGATTATTCAGATACTTCTATCAAATGATATCATTTAATGTCATTTTACTCACATATTATTTCTCATTAACATGATTATTCCCTTACTATGATTTATAGCTCACCACTCTCTTTTATGTGTTCCCCATGTTATCCTATATAATTTCAAGTGATAAAAGGTATCTAGGATATCATTATGGAGATTAAAATAAAGATGTTTTATTTTATTTTCATGTTTTTTATTTTATTTACCTAGCCTTCTAAATACACTAGGTTTCAATCCTTTGGTTGTACTTAATAGAATTTTATGTTAAAAAACATGTAATAATTTGGGTAAAAGGATTAGGTTTCTATACAACCTATCCTTGGTTTATATTAAAACCACTCATCCTTATTTCATAATCATCATAAATAGAACCAAATAACCATAACATAATCATAATAGATGAAATATTTCATTTACGTCAAAAAATTCTTTCCACCCATAAGAAAAACATTTTTGAATATAAAAATATCAATTCCATTTAAAACACTTTTGGAAATACCATACTAAAGGTAAGGAGGGTTTTTGTTTGAAGAAAACATGAAATCTTGTAAATTAATCCAAACAAAAAATAATGTTTACAATAGAGGGAAAACCCATTGAGGTCGTATGCATTAAAATAAAATATTCCGTTTACATTTTTTTCACAACATTTATTGTAAAATATGTGAAAAGAATTATTTTTAAAACCTATAAAAGGAAGTAAAAGTGGAGTAAAATTTCCTTTATAATTCATAATTACCTGATGTTTTATAAATAAAATTCCCTTTTCAAGTGAAAAAATTCTTTACTAAATAATGAAATTATAGAAAATACTTGAAATACTTTGGAAATTTTGGATCGTTATAAATTATATCCTATCAGATTCAAAAGACTGTTACACATCATAACTATTAAGAATATATCCATTGTATAGTGATAATTAATATTAGTATATGTTAAGGGTTATGATAAATACAATTGACAAATACGAAATAAGTGATGACCTTGACCAGTAGAATCATACCCAATAAAGCCCATTTATTAGAGCTTTAGAGGGAGATAGAATCATTAGGCTTTACCCTTTACCAAGACTAAGATGAGATTCAATAACTAAATCATAAGTGAAACCATTATGAAATATGTTCAAGATTATTATAATAATGGCCCAAACCATGTTCGTCGAACCACCCCAAAAAAATATAACCATCGGGCACCTTCCCTTAAGGTAGTCACTAGTGTAATAAATGGATATGTATCTAGACCCTAAAAATTTGAATTTTTATATTTTTATTTTTAATTAAATAATTATTATTTTTATCCTTTGTTATTTTATAATGATTAAAAAATATGTTTGATAAAAATTATATTTTGATACGATGAAATACAAATTAAATTTTTGGTAAGTATATAGTTTCATTCATGACATTATTTTTAATGGATCCAAGAATTTTTGAAATAAATGATATTTTAATAAAATATTATTATTAAATAATTCTTATTAAATATAAATGATAATATAATTTTACAATTTCAAATGTTATTTTTTATAAAGGTTAGATAACTATTTTTTTAAAACATGGTTTTTTCAATAAAAGGGAAATTTTGATTTAAAAATGTAAATTATCATTTTTAGAAAAATGTTTTGTTAAATTAAATATTATTTTTAAAACAAGCACATTGAAATTATACAATGGTTATTTTTTCATACTTTTTTGAGACATTCTAATTTTTAGGTAAATATTAAGGACACTATAATTATATGATTTTTTTTATAACATCCTAAAATTACAAACATGATGTATTAAATAATATAAAGAGTAATCATGACCAAAATTATTTTTACACCATAAATAATTTTTTTGAGGTTATTTGTTTAATTTTATAAATCGTTGAAAAATCATCTAAAATCTATATTTTATTTTAAGGATTTAAAATCAATTATATATAAAAATTACTCACTTCCACATCATCAAAGTTATTATTTTAATGGTTTGGTTCTTAGAATTACAAAATAATGTATACCACTCTTTTTTGGTTGAAACCCCGGGTAAAATGAATTTAATGTTTTCTGGTTTGGATTAATTTATCATATAGAGTCCAAAACCCATGTTTATAAATTTATAAATAATTAACCTCCCTTTTTCTATAAAAATACTTATAAACACCCTTTCCTCTTCAATAAAAACCCTTAGAACATACAAGTAATCTATCATACCCTCTATAGATCCATTCCAAAGTTCCCCAATACATGAATATATTCCTCCCATGATTTTAAATGTTCCCTCTTGAGGCAAAGAATCATACACTTCTATTATTTATTCAAGAAAGTTCTTTATATTATACCTTTTGATTTTCAATTAGTCATTATGGGATATCTTTTTACACATTACTATTACTATCCCCATGATTTCCAATTTATGAGATTCCCCATTCACTCTCACTAAACACTTCCATGAATCTTTATATACCACCATTATACTTCCAAAATTATCCTATGATTTTTCATGCCAATCATTTGTGTAGTGAATACTCATCCCCATTCCAACTCAAGGGTATTCACCTAGATGTAACTATCCTTAATCGATTGAGTAAATCCATGTATGTAATGCCCAATCCTTTATTTTTGGATTAAAATTCATGAAATGAATCCTAATTTTTTATGATCATTGTGGAACATTTATGCATGTATGTGATATGACTCTGACAGGTGGACGTAGAATTATATAGCACTCCAATGCATTGGGTAAAGTTTTTTATCTCTTGATATTCCATGTATGGTGCATGATAGGTTATCCTAAGAATTCTATATTATGATGTCTCATTGGTAAACCTTGAATTATTTTTATGGTTTCATGTTTTATATTGTTGTGACATTCTCATGTTTCCTTTATGTTATAATCTTATATCATTATTCGATGTTCAATTTTTTGATTCCCACCCCTCTTATTTTACCTTGATATACCTATTGACTCACTTGTACTGCTCTACCTTATTATATTCATTGATTATTCCCTTACTCAGCTTTATATCTCATGCCTTTCTTATGTGAATCCCTAGGTTATCCCATGAAGTTTTATAATATAAAATAAATTAAAGGGAATATTCTAGAGTTTTATTTTACATCTTTGTACTTATATTTCAATTTATTTTTACATATACCTAATTACCCAAGACACTAGGCCTCATAGTCTTCTAGGATTGTGTTGCCAATACCATTATTTTATAAATAACAAAATGAATTGTATTAAAAAATGGACTTTTATAGTTAGTAATAGAGGGAGGTCTAGTTATTTTGTGGTATTAGTGTTATGAAACTCTAGTGAAAGCCTTATGGATAAGGCTAAACATAGGAAAACATACCTAAATGTTGGTAAAGTACAGAGTAAGTGATTTCCAAGAAAATACATTCATTTTTTGAAATCGTATGTGGATGTGGATCTAGAATAGTTGTACCTAGAGATAATAACACCAAAAATAAAAATTGAACTAGAATCAATCATCACCCAGTGCACGAAAAATATACCTTACTTCAAATCTGTTTTGAAACTCCTAGTAGATATGCTTTGGTAAATTTTAAAACTCATTTTTAACCATTATTATGGGTAAAATCCCCATATGCCTTTATGTTTGGAAATATATCAGGGATAAATTTTATTGAAACTTATAATTTTTTTGGTTAAGTAATATAAGTAATTTATGAGTTATTTATTCAATGTTAATAGTTTCCCTTTTATGTAATTAATAGTTTAAAAATTCACATACTTAAGTCTATTTTGGATGAAGTAAATAACTAAAACCCGAATAAAATAGTGAAAGGAAATCTTTTCAACCATCCATAAACCTCAAATGTATTATGTGGATATAGTTTTATGAATTATTTTATATTATGGACATTTATTAGAATAATTAAAACATCACCATAAAACATGGAATTCAAGTTATCGGTGAAGAAGAAAATGAGTCAATTATTGTATCCCAGGCATATAACTCATCCTCTGTCAAAAGTTATGGGATGGATTTACAAGAAAATAATATGGTACACCATTTATAGTAATTGAATAATATTATTTCTAGTTATTTGATTTCCTTGTGTAAATAAAACATAAATTTTCAAGAGAAGAAAATCGTCCTTTGTATAAATAATCATTCTAGGATTACATAAAAGTGCATGGAAGATGTTTAATCTATTTTTGTATCATCATATCAAGCATATATATTATTACATTGTGAGTAAGCATATATATATCAAATCATTGAGACTAAGGAAAATATCATCCTTGATTACGTTTCCATTGTAAGGTAATTCACTGATGTGTTTCACAAAGAATCATCTTGTCTTCCTCCTAGCCATAGGTCTAGTTCTCGATAAAAATTATAAATGGAACTTTTAAAATATCTTAGACTCCATATAGAATGTCCATTTTATAACTTCAGGGGTTGACGAGGATACTATATGATAATATAGATAAATATTTTATATTCCCAAGTGCATTTCCATAGGGTTCGCCCTTCCTTTTCTTCAAGAATAAGGGTTAGTAAATGCACCACTTCATTGATTATTGTGAGCACAAAAAGATCTTGTTAAAAAAGTATCCCATGTTATGGATTAATGATTTGTTAAATAATCTACATGGTTACCAAATACATGTCCATTTTGGATCTTTATTCTGTATATTATCAAGTAAAGGTGGATAAGGAGGATATCCCCAAAACTAATTTTTGTAAAAGGTACATGCACTACAAGTTAATTGTGATTCCATTTGAAATCAGTAATACACCATCAATATTAATGGATTTGATGAATACATTATTTAGGAATTACCATAAAGAAATTGTTAGTCTTTATAGATGATAGTATTATCGACTCCAAAATCAAGTACGAACATGGGTAGAATTGGAGTTTCGTACTGAAGAATTTTTGAATTGAATATTTATTTGTAAAGTAAAGTAAATGAATGTTTTTGGGGGAAAAAGTAATATTATGGGGGAATGTTATCACTAAAAAAGGGATATGTGTGGATATTTCAAAAATATAGGCAATTGAAGGATGACCTAAAACAAAATTTGTAATGTAAATCTATAGTTTCCATAGATTAGTTGGGAACTATCATCAATTTTGTAAGAAAATTCTAAATATTTTCAAGAGCACTAACCAATCTAACTCAAAAGGGTATGAATTGATGAATATAAAGATAGATTTATAAATTTATAGAAGTTATTATTCACTACACCAATAATAACATTACCCGCTAGTGGGGAAGGATTTATGACCTACAATTATGTATCCCAAAATAGATTGGGTTGTATACTAAGGAAGTATGATAAATTGATATCTGATGTCCCCCTCAAATTAAATATCCCTGAGAAGAACTACCCAATGCATGATCTTGAATTAGATGTAGTGATCTTCACATTGAAGATTATGTGAAATTATCTATATGGGTAGAAGTTTTTAATATATACATATTATAAAATCCCAAAGTATATATTCACACAAAAATAGCTCAATATATACCAATAAATGTGGTTAGATGTTATCAAGGATTAAGATTGATCAATCCATTAACATTCTGGGAAAGAGAAAAAATTTGAAGATTCTATGAGTTTAAAGGATCCCAAAAACCTATTTATGATGAGGATTACAAGGGTTCCAATTTGTAACAACTCAAACTTTCTCAAAGGTACGACTGATTGTTTTTAGATTAAACTCTTTAATGTGGCCCTTGTAATATTACCTACTAGAGTCACGAAGGTCAAAAGGGTTTCTAGGGATTGGTCAGATCAAGAAATCTGGAATTAAATATACTAGGAATCAATGTTAGTAGAAATTGTGTATCCATTCCCAAATGGTTTTCCCAAACCATGTGGGGTGTTTCAAAGGGGAGAAGGGAGTTGTACAATTGTCTGTAATCATTAGATCTGAGGCACACACCCATGCAGGATGTATTCAATTTTTAGTAGTGCTAAATCACATGGTTTGTACACTATTTTCAAAACCATGCACATAAACCATGGGGGTCCATCTTATATAGTGTGGTGCACACAGTTGGTGCAACGGTTTGTCCAACCATGTAGCTAAATATTGAAAGCCCTTTTTTGAAGGGTAAATAACCCTTTTTTCCTTAACGATCCTAAATACTCACCCATATATTTTCCTATCACATTTCTATTGGTTGAATCCTACTTTACCCTCCCATAGATTCTTCCTCCTCCCAAGTTATGGATCTTGAGTACTCCCTCATATAGACTCAAAATAAAGTGTTATCAGAAGCATCAGATCGACATCAGTAAGATCTAGAATCCGTTTGATTCCTATTTTTGTTGTTGCTTCTATCTATTGTGATATTTTTATTCAATATTATTCTCCCAATTCTTAGATAGTTTGTTTTTTGTTAATTTTTCATCTATTATACTTAAAAGATGAATCTGATATTGGATGATGAGTTGTCTACGACCCTAAGGTAGTTGGTCTAGTTTTTTTTCTTAAAATTCATGTTGATTTCATATCTCTTCTATTTTCCCACATGTTTTCCATCATTTCAGGTTTCCTTCAAATGAATTATTTCATTCTAGATTAATTTAATAATGTTATTATACACTCATAGACCCTTTATAAGTGATTAGAAAGTTCTGACCTCAAGTATAACCACCCCTTTGGGTGTGCCGAATAAAATTACCTATTTATATTAAATTTGTAAAATAGACAAACACTTCCTAAGTGTTAGACATGGATTGGGAATGTAATTTCCATCCTTTATATAATTATTATATAGACTGTAACACTGTATAAGTTTCTAACTTTACCTTTAATTTGTTTTCTTTTCTTAATTAAAATAAATTTCTTGTTTAATGTGAATATAAATGGGTGAAAAGGCCACACCAACTGATACATACTTTTATTTCTATATTATATAGATTGTGAATCCCTTGATTTTATTGGGATGAATGATTATAAATTAATTATAAGTGATCCATAATGTTATTATTATTATTCATCATATGAAATTATTATGGGATATGGAATGATAGTTAAGGGACTTGTTGAGCATGATGTTTCACTCTCCTTTACATTGAGTGTTGAGAAAGATGAGTCTCCCCTTATACTAGTATCTAGATGATGGGAATGAGTCTTTAAATTCCATTTCTTTAAGTGTTGGGAATTAGATCCCACCCCACCTATCTTGAGTGATGATCATGACATCTCACATTCATTATGAGAATCTTGGCATGTTACCTTTATTGGTGCCAATAGGCTTGTTAGATTAGTTATGGACACATAAGATATGCCCTAAATCTAGCTAGCACCAAGTATACATGTATATTAATAATTACATCCTCACATACTTAGTTAATATAGGTGTATATAGTATATAACTACACTATATATATTATTTCTTTATGTATATATGGTTATAAATTAGACACTTCTAACGGCCTATGATGAATGAGGTAGAGCCATCCAGGTGTCCTGTATGAGCCTTAGTTGGAAGATATTTATTTATTAATCTTTATATATTATTTTTATACTTTCACACTACTACTATTATGTACAGAGGCTAGATTATTTCTAGACACCATTGGTGGTGGCCTCATGGGGTTTTATCTCCCACCCTACATTAGCTACCTTTGGTACCAGAGTTGATTACATGTTATTAGGTATGGATAATAAAAACATTCCCCTCTATAGATGCTTGAATTGTTTAGCTTTGAGGATGGAGAATAGTATAATAGGAATGATCATATTCTTTTGATTATATTGGAGTAGTCTTTTGGGGATTTTGTTTTTTTTATAGCCTGATGTATATGCCTATCCTTGGTTTCCCCTTTTTGTATATAATCATACCA
The DNA here is from genome assembly GCA_963277665.1 of Viscum album. Lineage (NCBI taxonomy): Eukaryota > Viridiplantae > Streptophyta > Magnoliopsida > Santalales > Viscaceae > Viscum > Viscum album. Next base: position 1,905,770,446 of record OY728136.1, read on the forward strand.
TGAAATCATCATGTATACGACTCGACCTTTGTATATATTTTATTATAGATTCTTATTTGTTTATTACTTATTCTATTTATTGATTATTATTTATACTTCTTATGATTCCACTATGGTGGGTTACTTGTCATTTTTTTATAGTGTCTATTTCCGCTGTGCTATTGGTTATTTATATTATTCTACTAATTATTGTATATTTATTTATTATATCTATTGTTCCACTCTGATATGATGATATAGTATATCCACTATACCACCTTAGACCTTTTATTCTAGTTAGTAGCCTCTGTTATATGGGGAGGCCTGCTTAAGGCAATGTGACGCACCATCTCGAGGAGCTAGTTGAGTGGATCCTAGGTCAGGACATTACAAAATATTCTTAGACATGAAAGTAATGGACATGAGAATAATAAAAGGATTTTCATCCTACCTTTCTCAAGTAACTGTTTATCCTTTTATTCTTGATAGGATCAGGGAATCCTAAAAAGATGATGATGTACTATAGTAAAAATCAACAAATATTCAATAGTTCAACTTTCCCAAATATAGATTTATAAGGTCTAAAACCTTTATATGTGTCCAATAAAACCATAACCAAAGACATAAATTTTGGATGATGTGCATAGATCATCCTTCTTTATTAATCTAAGAATCACTAAAATGTGTATGGATTTGAATCAAAACATCTAGTGGGTAACATAAAGATGGAGATTTAAAATTTTGTATGACGATGCATGGAATTCCAACAATTCAAGTCTGAATGAAATACGTCTAAATATATAATGTAACCATTTCCTATACTAGTATGTAAATGAAAAAATAGCCATGGATTTCATTATAGGAATCCTAAAGACATCTAAAGGAAATAACATCATCTAGGTGGTATTCAATCACCTTACCAAGTCAGTAGATTTCACTATTATCAAGGAATATTTCTCACTTGACCAACTCACCATGATATATAGAAGGGAATTGGTAATACTTCATGGATTTTCACTCTCTATTGTATCTAATCCTGATTGGAGGTTTACCTTACGATTTTGGATATATCTTCAATAAGCATTGGATACATAGCTAAGTTTTAATTCTAATTACCACCCTTGGATGAAAGTTCATTGTAAGAGAACGATTAAAACTATAGAGGATATGATGAGATCATGTGTAATGGATTTACAAGTATTTTTTGACTAAAACCTTCTCTAATTTAGTCCTCATAAAATAAAAGTTTATATTCTATCATTCAAATGACACCTTATGAGGTGTTGTATGGGATGATTTTTCAATCTTCAACATGTTGGGATAAGTTTGGGGAGTAGAAGATAATGGGACCTGATCATATCCAATAAATTATATAAGAGATTTAAACCATTCAATGTCATATGAAATCTATGTAAAGTTGATAGAAAATATATTTAAGAAATCATCTATGAGACCTGATGTATGAGGTCGTAGCTTAGGTGCGCCTTCATATATCACCATGGAATAAATTCATGATGTTTGGGAAGAAGGGAATGAATATTCATAGATACATCAGGCCCTTTTATATCCATTATCAAATTGAGGAGGTGGACTATATATTAGATTTCACACATAACCTATCTCAATTACATGATGTGTTCCATGTATCCCTCTTGAGTAAGTACATGACAAGACCATCACACTTACTGAATCAAAATTTAGAGCCATTGGAGAATGATATTACATATGAGGAGAATCTGATAAAGATCTTAGATCGTAGATACTGTAACACCCATACCCCAGAATCCTGAAGCTGGTGCATTATTTTATTATATCAGCATGATTACAAGGAATCAAATCCTGAAGAACCAATCAGTTTAGTTGTCTTGTAAATCTATATTACATACATGATACCCATAATACATTGAGAAATAGAAAACAAAAACATGATACATAATAAAAATAAATAAACAACATATTTGAACGCCTAATCAAATATTTCTTCTTAATAACCATTGGAAATGAAACATAATAAGTGTAAGCTAAAATGACTGGTATGGATAAGTAAAGCATAAGTAATAATGAATCAATGAGAATAAATTAGCATTGAAAGGTAAATAACTGATAACACATTCCATTCAAATAACTAGAAAGGGAAATATTAATATGGCAAGGTAAGAAACTAAAAAACATGGCATTAATAAATAAAATGAGAAAGAAATGCATCCATAGATAGGTAACTAAAACATATCATAGATAAATAATTAAAATTACTGAATTCCCAATAATGGAAATTCTTATTTAGTGGATTTTATATTTCCTAGGTTTATGGAACCATTACCATCAAGACCTCTCACAAGATGGTATAAAACATTTTAGTTACAAATAAATTTTTTTTCCAACCTTTACTCTACAATAAATACTTTTAAAAATATAGTTTATATCATACTAGGTTACAATATATAAGTTTTTTTAAACCTAATTTTATCCCATTATACTACTGATGCATTGAGGGGCTTTCATTAACTGTTCCCTAACCCGTAGGGTTTACCTTAAATGGTCCCCAATACGTGTCTTACCTGTCCAAAGCCTTACTCAAGTAGAATAATTGATTTTATTAATAAACAATGTGACTTATCATATATCCATATTTAATAAAAAATATGGATTTATCAATAATACCTTGAAGTAGGATAATTATAAAAAAGGGTTGTTGACATTAAAACATTCTTGAAGAAAAATTATATTTAAACATTCCAAAGTGTCCCATACCACTTTGAAAATTTTAAATAGTAATTTACCATGAATTAAATGAAACATATAATATCTATAGAATAAGTATATTGATGATATAACATGTCAAATTTAATTACATACATCATATAAAAATGAATTTGTGAAAAACAAAAATAAGTCCCAATAGAATGTAAATTGAGACGAAATCCCTTACCTTAACCATAATTTTGTGTGTGGTATTTATCCACTTTTATAGTGGTTTAAAATATGTTAATAACCTATACCAGAACCATAATAATTTTTATAATATCATATATTAATTCATTATAATATTTTAGTACCTTTTTGATAACACTCTTTCATTATTTTCACTATTTTGAGTGTTAATTGCTCAGTTTTCTCAAATATGATGTGACTTGTAATTTGATTCTCCTATTATATAGATCATGATTTAATCATATAAATATTTTTAATCATGACTTAATTATATTATATATTCAGTACATATTTATTTATAATAATTTATAAAGTTTTGAGATAAGAAATGAAATGCATTGTTCATGGAGATGGTAGGTCGTACGTACGCATGATAGCTACTCTCATTTATTTATTATATTAAAAGAATTAAAAGTTAATTAAATATTTATATTATAATTATATTATCATATATATGTTATATATACTACATATTTCTATTAATACCATCCTTTATACATTCCATGTATGGCATCAATGAGCCACATCACTTTGAGGGGGCAGGAGTCCACACTTCCTCAAACAAAATTCTCGTATTTACACAAGATGGAAAGCATAATGGTATGTTATAAAAAATAAAAAAAGTAATCATAAAAAAATTATAAATATCATATATAGATAGATTTTTCATCATAATGGCCACCGGGAGAGGAGGTGAAGTACAAATAAACAATCATCTTTTCGGGAGGCAGTAGTTCATCATACACAGAAAGAGTATATTCATTACCCATTAGATGGAAGTATGTGTATGTGAAAGTACAAAAATTAAAATAAAAACATCTTATTATATTTAGGATACTTATTTTTATTTAATCATGGAATGAGATTATTTTAGAGGTGGGAGAATGGAAATAAAACTAAAGAGCTTAAGGAAATATGTTACCTCTTTATCAGGTAACTCCTTTTGGTTTTCACCAAAGGGATTCCTTGGATTGATTTATTCCCAATATTAAAATACTATTATTGGGGGACTGATTTTTATAATCTATTTGGGTAGTTATTATTATATCAAAAGTTGTTTGAGAGGTGTGAGTAAGGGGGTAGAGTGCTTTCCTTTTTACAGTGGAGGGGGAGTGGCACTCTTATAAATACCAAAAGGTATTCATTATTGGGAGGTATACGTTACCTAAATTGACTAAAAAATTTAAAAATAATAGATTAAAGGATATCCATAGTCTATTAAAACCTAAACCACAATAAAATATGTTCATTTTTATTATTTGGTTCCTTAACTTCTAAGATTTCCCAATTTTATCAATTTGGTTTTTATTAAAGCATCTAGTTTTCCAACTTAAATAATTTAACCATTAAGTCTAAACTAAATTAATATATATTAGAAAAATATAGATCCATATAATAATTAATATTATTTACAATTTAGAAACAAAATCCCAATTTTTTGGGAAATTAATTTTAAAACAAGCGCATGTGATGTGCAAAAAAAATACTTAAACCCGGACCTTATAAACAATATTTTTACAATATCTGGGTCAATATGTTAATTATAAAAGTTTAATTGGTCAATTAATATAACATATTTAATATTTATTAACACTTAAAAATAATTTTTTATAATATATGATTTTTATTATTTTCAAATCATTTAATAAAATATCATTTATTGTAAAATAACAATAAGGTCAATTTTTCCATTATTTTATTAATTTTAATTTTAAAATATCCATATAATATTTTAATTAAAATATATTAGGATTAAAGATGTTTAAAATTATATATTCTTCTAAAAATATAAATAAAGATAATAATTTAATCAATTCACTTCACTTTTAATATTTATAGTATCATTTATTTAAGTAAATTATTAACTAAATAATCACTATATTAGTGTTTCTCAATCATTTAAATCAACTAAACCATATCTAAAAATTATTAATAAATAATTATGATAAAAATAAACCATTTATCATTCAAAATTTTATTTATAACAAAAAATATGATTTTTTGACATATCTCAAAGTTTTATAAATGTAAATGTTAAGGAATGTTCCATTTTTTTCTTTTTCCATACTTAACCTTTTATATAGGGAACGTGCAATTATTAATATCCCAATAACATATAAAATTAGAAAAAATAAGGGATATTTTCTAACTATTTTCATAAAATGGTTTTTGGAAAAGTTTCCAAGTCATTTTCCCCCTTAACGTTAGGGTTTAATCCCTTGTTAAGTTTAATTTTACGTTAGTCACCATAATTAATTTTAATCACATTCACTAATATTTTTGTCAAAATTTAAGTTGATATTATTAGACCAAAATAATATACATTTTAAAACCATTTATTTCCATTTTTCAAAATTCAAATCACTGAAGTAGGAAATTTTATATTAACTCTAATCCCACAAACATGGTGAGAAAGCGGGTTTTTAAAGTAAAAATGTTCAAAAGTTCAATATGTTTTTATATCAAATTTAAATATAAAAATGATTCCAATGACCTTAATTGAATTAATATATATATAATGTATCTAATGTGACTTTAAAATCCAATTTAAAATATAATTTAACATTAATAATTATTTAAAAGAAAAGACTATTTTTAATTCAAATGCACTATTTTTCACAATTCATCAAAAAATGAAGAATTCTCAGAAAAATACCAAAAAATAACCCTAATATAATTTTTTATATTCAGAATTAAATAATTATGATTATTTTGAAAAAAAAATTATAAAATTTCCAAAATTTAGTTTTAAAATAGGTGTGCCATTAAAAGGCTGTAAAACCCAGTCATGCATGTAACGCAGGCTATCTCAGTATGGTGTGTGGCGTAATCTTGACATGGTGTTGTGTATAAAGAGAGAAAAAATAATATTTATTCTAAAATGAAAATATTTTAGTTTATTTGGGTGTTACATTCTCCAAAACATATTTAAATTTATTCCTCACAATTTAAACTTGATCTCAGTAATCAAGGAATTGATATTAAAACATAATTTTTTTTTGAAGAAATTACATCATAAATTGGGTAAATAACACTTATAATTAATAAGAGACAAATGAAAGAATAGTGGTCACATAACTACATTCCCTAGTTGGAGAACATAGGTGGGAAATAGAAACATGGATACAAAATAAAAATATAACAATCAAGTTCTAATGGACAATGCTGGAGAATATGGTTAGAAGAAAGTTAACAATCACAAGGCCACATATCCACGATGATCTAAGAGGACATTTGATTCATTGGAAACAAATGTACTAGGATAATTTTTTTGGTTTCAAGATAATTTTTTCTGGAGTTGAGTAATTACTTCACTCTCTAAGAATATAAGTAAATATAATTATTGGGTACATTTCAATAAGCACAATATTATCCTTTGGTCATGCCTTGAAGTATTTCTACTTAATCTCTTAGAACAAGATTCAACGTATAGTGATATAATATATCAGTCTCCAAAACCACATCCAATGTACAAATTAAAACATTTCATAAATGGTTTAACTTTCAAAATAATTATGATTCAACAATTTAGAATCATTTCAATGGTAATTATTAGTGTCCAATTTACTTTATTCATATGAATCATCTCTTTGTCCAAAATTAAATCAATATGCTTATCTTTCCATCAATCACACATTTTCCAACAATTTCAATTTTCTACTAAATCACTTTCTTGTTTATTAGTATTGATCAATGCATGATTTTAGTTCCTTGATGAGAAGGTACTTATAGTACAATCCTTATATATTTCATAATTCTTATAAACATTACATTAGTGATAAAATAATTTTACAAAATTACTCAAATATCCAAATATGTAGTCACATTAATCATTCCACTTCATAGGTATTAATAACATAATCTTACATTGATCCCTCAGCTTCTTCTAAGGTAAATTCCATTAAAATTTGGGGAATTCATTTGAGTAGCGCCCAATCTTCTTACAATGGAAACATTGCGCATTTAAATTTTCATTCTTTCCCTTGCAATCATGAAATTTGTGGGCTTTTTCTACGAACTTATAAAAAACCCTCATTCCCTTCAAGTGAGTTTCTAGGTGTTTCTTTCCATAATTATCACATATAAAAAATCATATGATTCTCTTCTTTCCCCTATCCTTTTTATAATCTATCTTAATTTTATTATCTAGCTTCCCTTTGAATCCATAATACTTATATAATTCTTTATCTTTCTTCATGGAACATAAAAATATTTCATCATATGATGAAATGTATTGAGAGACCAGTTCCCTTCGGAGACTTAGCTTAAGCCCTTAAACAATGTGATCAATCTTGCACTCTCTGTTTCATATGTAATCTATAGCACACCAAGATTAACCTTGTAAAGGTAGATTCATAATCTTTAAAACTCTCTTCTTCCTTTTTCCTAAAGATAAATAACTTCATCTTTATATCAATTATTTGATCACAGGGGAAATATTTATTGCAGAATGAATCCTTAGTGGTCCTTAATTCCATGAGTTCTATTTCTTCTTCCTCCTTAGTATTCTGTATCAGAGACCACCATTTGTCAGCATCACCTTTGAAACAATACACCGTAAGTGTACCCTTTTTTTGTTGCATCCCAAAGCTATAAATATCTTCTCAAAATACGTAATCCATTGTTCAACTATCATTTTATCAGTAGTCCCATTAAATGATGGGGGCCCTATGGCATAAAGCTATCCAATATTAGAGAGTCTCATTGTGGAACAATTTTCTCCATCTAGTAAAGGTTTCATATCATAACCCCGTTAACCTACCATAATATTTCCATTAATTTCTCAGTTCTAATAACTGTTATATTGATTTTATCTATAGGTAATCCTTAATTTGGCCATGAGTATTGGTGAAATTATTACTTCTCAGTGCCATTTATAAAAAATGGAATATAGTATATTAGTTTATAAAATTATGAATATTGTGTAACTCCAAATATGGTGCAACAACTAAAAAATTTGAAAAGTTTATGAATAGATAATCCCGTAATAATAAACATGGTTTCTTTGTGGATATTTTTAGTTTAAAATCCTTCATAATGGTTGGTAAAGAAAATGTGAACTATTATGAGAATATCCCCCCAGGAGTGTCAAACTAGGTGCATAGTAAGCTGCTTTTTCGTCTACTAGGTTACCCCGAGTCAAGCTCAGAACACATTATTGATGTTATTACTCCTAGGTACATCTTTTCTAGAACCAATTCCACTCATAGTATCCAGAAAAGGATTTATTTCTAGGAATACCCACATAATATCTGCTTTACAAAAAATCTAGAATTCTCTTCTATACTTTTTCTTAAATCCTATCTTGAGGTTATGTTATCTAATCTATTTTTTTCTAAATATAGTTTCCATGGTTTCTGGTAAACTTCCTTTGATACCAATTGTAATTCACGGACCCTAGAATCTTAGAACCGGTGCATTATTTTATTACATTGGCATGATTATAAGGAATAAAATCCATAAGTATTGATTAGTTTAGTGGTATTGGAAATCCATGTTACATACATGATACCTATAATACATTTGGAAATAGAAAACACAAACATGATACAAAATAAAAAAAATAAATAACATCCTTGAATGTGTGACATCCCTGACCCAGATGCCACTTAAGAGGTGCCCAAGCCCGGTGGGCCACATGAAATCAAGCGCATCTCCCTACATGTTATATTTTTCTGACTATTAAAAAGGTATTGGTTTGTGTATATGGGGAGAATATTCCATCATTACCATATTTTAGTATAGAAGATAATTATAAACATAGGTAAATAGTGGAATCAATAATTAAACAAAATACCCAACAAAAATATATAGGGATAGCAATAACTGAAATAACTGGAACATTATACAATAGTTGCTGATGATGAATGTCATGTCACTAGAAATTTGGAAAACGTGGATACACAGTTTCAGGAATAAATGAAAAACACAATGTAGCAAAGGAAATATATAAACTATTATGATTATCCTGAGTTATAGCTTGATCATCTGCTACAAGTTCCATCCCAGCACAACAATCAATCAGGATTCTGAAGCATTACAATTCCCTCTATCAACACCGGCATAAATTTAATATTCTCTAGGTACAAAATAGTTCCTAGAGAGGGTGTAAGATAAATCTCAGTGGGCCACCACCAATGGTGTCTATAACATCCGTCCCATGTAATGGAAAAGTAACTGTGTACAAGAATGCATATATAAATTAAAGCATTACAATGTAACTAATTACCCAAGTACCTTATTCAACCCTTGACTAGTGTTTTAACATGTAACAAGTTTATTAATTTAGAAATTACAAATTTATATTAATATTCCACATAAGGCATAACTAGAACTGACATCACCTCATGATAGTATAAATAGTAATTTTTCAAAGATGTAAGAAGGATACCATAATTGATAATTAATATGAAGTGGTTTCATGTTATTCATCAATGAAACCTAGACCTCAAAAGATAATAACTTATAAATAACTGAGAATATCTAAGGGGGTAAGTATTTAATCCAAGGAGCATCATCCAAGGCATTCCACAAAATGACGCCTACCGAGTCCATAAAGTTATTCCAAGTTAAAACAGGGATAAGAAATGATTGGGCCTGATGGGCTATAACTATGGAACCTATTTGTTAATATATTATACAAGGATTGTATCCAGGGCATCGTATAATAATAATAAATGGATCCTATGGTGTCATATTGGGAATCCATTGGTAGACAAGGATTGAGTTCTGCAGTAGGTCTCACCCAAGGAAACCAACATCCATTATTCGGAATGATGTCCTCGAGTACCAAAGGCATTCCCTTAGGAATCCAAGACTTAACACGAGTCAAGAATTCCTATAAATATTTCAAATTCCATTTTCATAAGAGGAACCTTACATTTAACTCATTATAATTACTTTGGTCATATTATAAAAATACCATTAACAAATTTACTTGGTTCATGCCTTTCTTTTCCTTAGTTTGAAGAGGCCAAGTAGCATGGCACCTTTTAATTAAAATCATGAAAGTCAAGTTCAATTAATAATGTTCACTCTGATTCCTTCCATGAACATGTTAATATGTGCTATATATGTACAACCCACAATTCCATTATATTTAATAAGGCCAAGTCATATACATAATTATGATTTCCATAATACCATTTGAATGAATTACTTACATTTAAGAACATACCTTAGGTGGGTCGAGTGGAAGTTAAAAGGAACAATCTATTCACAATTTCATTATTCAATATTCAATTATTATATGGAGGCTTACCATTAGTGTTGTCAATCACGAACACACATGAATGGTGGCTCAAAATTGTCAAAACACCAAAATCCCAATTATGGAATATCACCCTACAAGGTGTGTTGGCAGTTGCGGATGAAACCACCAACAACCAATTATATTTATGGAAAGTTCATGATCATATGGTTCTTATGACTATGATAATGGCATATAAATTCAATAAACGGCACCCGATAAAATCGGTGGGCCCCACTCCACAATTCTAAAATCAACGAACTTGAGGGATGAGTTATAGAGCACCAGCCTTAGGGTTCTATGGATCTCCTTCTCTAGTATTAATCTCTAATTATCTTTTTAATATAGTATATCTGATAAAAGAGTAAAAATGATTACACATTGATAACTAGGTTGAGAGAAAGAGAGATGATGAACGGCTCAAACAGACTCGAGTACTTACCATTGTGCATCCAACATGATGAAAGGATGCTCGAACATATCCCAGATGAAGGAGATATCTTGATCCCTATATTAGGCCTTCAAAAATATCTACAATGGGAGAATGGAGGTTCTTCCCGTTGGAAGTTAGATTACGGAAGAAGGATAGGGATAATTAGATCATTTAGAAAAAAATGTAAAATTACCCAAATTTTTTTCCAATTCATGGTTTGGTTGCCCAGTTTTCTAAACCGCTTTCCAACTATGTATTGGACCCTATAAAAAGGGGTCTACCACATGTTTAGGTCATAGGGTTTTATAAATCATGTGCCAACCATGCAAGATGGATCTGCCTAAAAATGTAGACAATCAGCACGGTTAGATCTAACCGTGTAGCCAAACCGCTTGGTTTCCTCCAACCATTTTATATAACTATTTCCCCTAAAAGGATGGGTTATGAGCTCTAAAAAATCCCCAAACACCCTTGGGACCATCTCTAACTCATTAAGAATCCATATTTGGTTTAAAATAAATAATTAGACTGAAAATTAAAGGATCCATACCAGAGTGAAAAAATGGGTTCTTATAGTCTTCCCCCCTTAAATGAACTCGTCCCCGAGTTTACCTTACAAGGGTGGTGATACATTATCTGATAACAACTCTGGACACTTGGAATATACATCAGCATCCCACTCCCAAGTCTCGTCCTACACATGGTTGTGCTTCCATAGAACCCATACTAGTGGGACAGACCAGCCTCATAGAGCCTTCGTGCTCTTGATAATGATATGTACCAGATACTCTTCAAAGGTATAATCTCCATCTAACTCAACATCCTCAGGATCAAAGGTATGAGATGGTTCGACATGATATTGGAGATTTTTTATAACATGAATGATGTTGTGCATGGAACGGTACCTCTGAGGTAGTAGAAACCAATAGGATACCGGCCCGACTATCTCTAGATGCTCCAATGGTCCTATGTAATGAGGTGATAGCTTCCCTTGCTTCTATAACTTTCTATTCCCCAGCCTGGGTGATACCCTAAGAAAAACACGTTCCTCGAACTCAAATTCGAGAGGTCGTCATTGACAATAAGAATAATATTTCTATCTATACTGAGTAGTAGACCTACACTTCCTGATCATATGAACTTACTTCGATGTCTCCTATACGATACAAGGACCTAGTAGGGCTACCTCACCTACCTCTAGCTAGAACTGGGGAGAACAACATGGACTATCGTATAAGGACTCAAAATGAGACATCTGAATTGTCACCTAAAATATATTATTATAGGAGAACTCAATGAGTGGGATATTCTTCTCTAAAGAACCACTGAAATCAATGACACATGCCCATATCATTTTCACTAGAACATGTATCTTATGTTTTAACTTTCCATCTGTCTGAGGGTGAAAATATATTCTTAAAAGCACATGTGTACCCATATCTTTCTACAAGACCTTCCAGAATAGTGACATGAAATGAAAGTCCCTATCTGAAATGACCGTATGAGGAACCCTATGTAGTCATATGATATCAAGGACAAACATCCTTTCCATATCATCAAATGATAAATTCTCCCTGATAGGAATGATGTGGGTGGCTTTTTTTAGTCGATCAATAACTACCCACAAAGTGTCGCTACCCCTCGACATCCTAGGTAAGCCGACTATGAAATTCATAGAAATATCTTTCCATTTAAATTTTAGGAATGGAAGAAACTATAACAATACTATAGGTATCTGGTACTCCGCCTTCACCTACTGACAAGTGGAACACCTAGTGACAAAGCCTATTATATGACATTTCATCCCAAACCACGAATACTGGTGTCGCATATCTCGATACATTTTGGATATTCCTAGATGAACCACCCATTGAGAAGCATGAGACACATGCTTTAAATTATCTCTCATATCTGTATGAATCCGAAACACCCCTAAATATGCATTATGTTATCTTTATAAATAGACCAATCCAAATGTGGGTTAGATCTCAGTATACTCTCATGGAGAACCAAGCCCTCAGGATATGAATATTCCCTTCCCTTCACCTTGTCAAGGAGGGAAGAGGTAACTGTCAAGGATGAGAGCTAAGTCTACTTGTGAATATCATGAAACCCCATATGCAGTTCAAAAAAATTGTTCATTAACTTCCATTCCTCATTGGCTTCCCATACGGATTGTTCCTGAGTTCTCCAATATAGTGCATCGGCGACCATATTTCCCATTCAAGGTGTATAGTCAAGCTCAAAATCAATGGAATAAATATATTCGACCCATATTTTCTATATAAGATTCATTTAACGTTTTGAAAATATATATTTGAGGCTCTTTTGGTCCATTTATAGCACAAAGCGCTGACCAAAAATATAGTTTCTCCAACAATTTAAGTCATGGACAACTACAACTAGCTCAAGTTCATGTTTTGGATAATTTCTCTCATGAGGTCATAAATTCCGAGATCCATACACAATGACTATATCCTCCTATATCAGCACTACTCCTAGTCCAATGTCTGATGAATCATAGAAGATTATATAACCTATGCTTAGCTCTTGAAGAGTCGGAATTGGTGTTGAGACAAGCCTCCCTTTCATCCCGTGAAAGACTTTCTCACATGCTTCTAACCACAGGAACTTAACACAATTATTTTTAAGGATAGTAATAGGTGAAGCATGGTGTGAACGGTTTTTTATGAAATACCTATAATATCCATCCATCCCCAAGAAACTCCATATATAAAACAGGTTCTTAGGTTTCTCCCAGGAAACCACCACACTTACCTTCTCTGGGTCAATAGAGACTCCCAATTTTGAGACAATATAACCCAAGAAGTGAACTTTTTCAATCCAAAAGTGGAACATATAAATCTTAGCATAAATCTAATGCTCTCTCAATGTACTCAGAACAATATCAAGGTGCTTTGCATGGTCTTTATGAGTGTGATAATACAACAATATTTCATCCTAAAAGACTATGAAAAAAGAATCCAAATAGGGGTGGGACACCCTATTCATCAAATCCATAAAAATAGCAAGAATGTCCATAAGACCAAATGACATAAATAGGTACTCATACAGACAATACGTTCTACGAAAATTTTTACGAGGTATGTCTAAAGGCTTGACTCACACCTGATGATAGCCCGATCTCAGGTTGATCTTAGAGAAAACCCTAACTCCTTAAAGCTAGTGAAAGAGATCATTTGTACCAGGAAGTGGATACTAGTTCTTGACTTTAATATGGTTAAACAATTTTTAATACACACACAAATGGAGGGTCCCATCTTCTTTCTTTGTGAAAAACAAAGGTGAACCCTAAGATGAAGTGTTGGTCTATATAAAAATTTGGCCTCCAAGACCTCTACATACTGTTTGATCTCCTCTAGTTATATAGGTTCTATCCTATATGGAGGAATGTACAATTGATATTATCCTATAACAAGATCGATTATATACTATACCTACCTTTCAAAAGGTAATCTATAAAATTGATCACCAAAACATCCCTAAAATAATCTACTACTGGAGGGAATTCAGCCTTACCTAAACCTTAATCCTCCACGAAGAGATTAGAAATCTGGATGGTTACCCCACCTTGTAAGGACCCGACCCCAGTTGCCCGGAGCCGGTGCCTTATTTGATTACGTTGGCATACATACAAGGAATACGAATCCTGAAGTACCGAGTAGTTTAATATTATTGGAAACAAGATACATACATAAGTTTATCATTACAACATGAAGGGAAACAAAAACATTATTTTAATCCACTAGAAACATCTCGTCTACTAGATTATACTTGTAAGTCATTCAAAAATTACTTCTTCATATCCTGAGAAAATGAAACATAAGAAAGGGGTGAGCTCAAATGCTCAGTAAGAGTAAGCAAGACAGTGGAAGATAATATAAACATTAGACATGGTGAATAATTGAAAACACATGCCTTTAATAATAAACTTGAAACATATTATGGCAGAAATATGAGCTAAACAAATAATGCCATAATTAAACATAATTATGGGTATTCTACTAGTAGAATAACCACATGAAACATGAGACCATAGATATAGTCATAGAGGTATCTTGGGGAATTACTTACATAATCTTGTAACCATCTTGGCTACCTTAAAATTTGTAACCCTCACGGCTACCTTACTTTGTGTAACCATCACAGTTACACTTGGAGTAACCATACGGCCGACCTCAAACTTACTCATACCCAATGCATTGGAGGTAAATATAGGTCCCACCCTTCATCATAAACAATTCCCAACAACCAATACATAATCATACATCATAAATAATAGCATAAAAACCTTGCTTTTGAATCTTGTAAAACAGAATTTTGAAAGAGGATTTTAGAAGAAAATTCCCTTATAAACATCATATACTTGAATTGAGACTTAATAGAGTGGATGGAATAAGTAAATAATCTATAAATACACATTATTGAACATATTATAATCATAATTCATCTCACAAAAAATTCAAATACCACATAATTAACAAAGTAGAATGTTAACCCAAAGAATGGAAATCGGGTAAAGAATTCCCTTACAACAATGTGATCGGTCGAATCATATGACCAGAACATAATAAATATCAATTGGATCATTGAATAACATGAATATAAAGAGAATCATGTTATTATATATATCAAATGATAGTACACACATTCCACATACAAGAAATAAGCGGCGAATGACTAAAATCTCACAAAAATGAAAGTGAGACGAGGAACCCCTTAAAACATTGTAATCAATTGATTTGTATGACCCAAAATTAATGATTTTCAAATGATAAATTGAATATCATAAAAATAAAGATATTCATGATATGATACAATAATGGGCAGTGTACATACACCATACAAAGTTAAAATAGTGATTACGGATTATCTCACAAAAATGGAAGTGAGATGAAGAAATCCTTACCTTAATCTTTTGTTACTTAAAACTTGTTAAAACCTCCTGTATAATGGTTAAAAGACTGTTATTAGTATTTTACAGAAACATTTTCATGTTTATAACATCTTATATGGTCATTTCGTAACCTCATTTCACCACTTATTTGTTAGTATTTTGTTCCTTGCATTATTTTGGGTGAGTTCTTTTGTGATTTTCACGACCGGTTCATGATGAATCATTCTTGTTGATTGGAAGTGAAACTCCAGAATTGTAAAGGAGTAGTATTTACATATTTATAGTACCATAAATTTTACCATTTATCACTTTGATGCTTTATATAATGATGATTAATAAGTTAAAACATTAATTATGTTCGTTTAGATCATTTAAGTGGTTCTTTGATAATTACAACCTCATTTAGTCTTATAAATTTGAATCATGAGTACAAAATAATTCCAGAACCTTATATGAGTCATAAAACATATATTATAACCTGGTTCAACCATATAAATGGTTTCATGAACAGACTTTAAGGAATTAATGGAAATTGAAAATACATCGTCCACGATATCGGTAATTCGACACAAATGAACAATGTTTTTTGATTCTTTAAATAAGTGAGAGAGGAGAGGAATAATGATTTGTAATTTTCCATAAACATGACAAAATCCAGAATATACATGATTCTGGAGATTTCATGCCTCTTGGATAAGAGTGGGTGAAGAAAGAAGAGGAAGGAATCATGAAATAAAGAAAACATGAGAAATTTCTTACAAAAATTCGGCAGACTAACTGCGCCTCTTAAAATTTCATAAAAACAAGATTGATGAGAGGAATGGAATATCTCATCATCATACAAACTTTGGACAGTAAGGGGAAATATTTAATGAAATATCCCAACAATAGACAAAGGGAAAGGAAGAGAATAACATAAAATGGAAGAAAAGAATGAAAATGAAAGAGGATGTTTACCTCTTGATCTCTTCTCCTTGAGATCTTCCTTAAGGGCTTTGGTCTTGGTCTTTTGGTGAGACCAGAAGCTCTAGGACGTGGGGAAGAATATTGGGTAGGGAATTTGGCAGAATTTAGACAATGCTCAAGGCTTGAGAGGTGTGGGAGGAAGAGGGGAGTGAGGGTGATATTTATAGTGAAGGAGGGGAGGTATTTTAGATTATTTTAATTATTATTATAATAATTTTATCAAGACTATGAATAATCTCAAAAACGTGGCCCTAAATAGTGATAATATCATGTGATTTCGAAGCAAGTGGCCTTTCATCACTTATGATGTCATAAATAGTGCATATTTACTAATAAATTGATTATACGGTATTTTATCGTATTTCACTATTCACTGAAAATTCAACAGTTTCAGAAAAATACCAAAAATTTACCCCTACCATTTTTCAACGTGTAGAATTCAAAATTGAAATCCATTTTTCAAAAATAATTTTCTAAATATTATTAATTTAATTTTTGAATAAGGTCACAGTTAATTCGAAAAATAACAATATTTAAGTGTAACTAGTTTTATGTGACATTAGAAAATTAATTAAGATACCATTATCCTATTTCCTTGGGAAAATAAAATAATAATAATATTTACTATTCATGAGGTCATATTACTATTCATATTACTATTCATAAGGGTATGTTACTATTCACCAAAAAAACAAGTTTGTTCTATCAGACTCCAAATGACTTACTGAGCACAACTCTAGATGAACATTTCTTGAAATTAAAAACATAGAAGAGGATATATTATAAAATAGAATTCTATATTTATTTCCAAAACCTTGGGGTGTTACATTATTCCCTCCTTCAAAGAATTGCATCCTCGCAATTCATTTCATAACCACAAAAGAAAGCTCTTGGACTTTCTTACCACATCTCCTGTCGTAGAGGATCCTTAGGTGCGTTCAGCGGAAAACCCAAATTGTTGCTCAACTCCTCTAGTTCTCTGACCCAGACACACCTCAGACAGAAGGGGTTGAACTCTTGCATTGAACACTCGGGCTTCCAAAGGGAGGCTCGAACAGTGCAATGTTTAGAAATGTCCGAATGGACCAACATATAAAGAACTCGCCGAACTATGTCTCGACTGAGAACATCTAAGTCATAGATAGTGTTGTACAAGATAAAACTAAGCAGTTGGTACATGTAAGCTGCACAAAGGTTTCCCCCTAAAGCAGCCTCTTGAAAACATAACCTGGCCGTATAGTTTCTTCCTAGGGTGAAACATTGGAAAATCCCTTCATGGTATTTCCCTCTTCACCTGTACTCAACCAATTGTGCCATGGATAAGCGGTAGTAAATGGAAGCATTCCCTTGGAAGGTGCGGAGAATGTCCAAACTATTTGTCACTTCATATAGTTTCTTACACGTTTTTCAAACGCTTTCGAGAGGTAGGTACCCTTCTTCACATGTTTTGATTGCAATCATTTCCAGGATCTCTACAGGAAGAGATAACATATGGGTTTGTCCTTCCATCTGAAAATTTATTATAAAAGTTTACTTAGTGATACTCATTTAAAATTATAACTGATGAAAGGATAACAAAAAGAAAAGACAACATGCTATATTTTTATATAACCACTAGTTCAAAAAGTAAAGTTGTGCATGTTTTCCCAAGACCCCCAAAACCAAACACAACACCAAACACACGTTACTCTAGAAGTCCTTTTACCGGAGACACCACCGATGCTAGGGTTCTAAAGACCTCAGGTGAATTTCTAAGGTAGTATTCAGCTGCTCGATTTCCATAACCCAGACACACTCCAGACAGCTAGGGTCGAAACTGTGCTTAAAGCACCCAGGATTCCATAGAGAGGAACGAGAAGTGTGGAGGTCATAAATTTCATTGTGGACTAAATCCCTATAATTCCCACGCACCACATCATTCTTGAAGATATTGATGTCGTAATGTTCTCCATACACACTAAAACTCAGGATCTGAAATAGGTAGGTCGCTCGATGGTCACCATCCAAAGCAGCTTCAAGAAATTTACCCACAGCTCGGTAGTTATCAGCCAAAGTAAAACATAGAAAAAGAGCTTCATGATACTTCCCTCTTTTCCTATATGCAGAAAATTGTGCATATGAAATACGGTAATAGACCAGATTTCTTCCTTGGTAAAGATGGAGAATGTTTGGATGATTTGATACCCTATGGAGTAGTTTACAAGTCAGACGTATATTGGCATAGGGTTGGTCCTCTTCAGAGCATGTCTTGATAATTATAGTCTCTAACAACTCGGTAGGTATCGATAAAATATTGGTTGGTTGACTCATCTTCTATCTGAAAAGTTTTAGTAAATCAACATTCAGTATGGCAAATCCATTTTAAACCAAGTTATTGCTTTATATAAAAACATAACAAACAAGAGAATACAACATCATTCATTTAGACAAGATTTATAAAACTCATGAAATTACACTATCTCTTAATCCCTTTCACAAAACATTAGTATGGACATCCTGACATCATTGGTGATGTCCCTCTACCTCCACCGCCTAAGGAGGAAGGTTTTATTCAACTCTACTCCCATGGCAGAACAAAGCTCGCGAGTGTCCTCTTCCCAAATACACTCTCAACAAACTAGATCGTGGTTAAACCCAAGCTCTCGTTTGATACAGGTTGTTTTCCACAGATAGGCACGAGTAACATAAAGTTCTGCGACATCCTCTAGGATTTGGTTCCTAAAGATCTTTAGAACCACATCATATTTTAAGGATTCGATGAATGATTCAAAATCGCAGAGGTCCCCAAGCATGCTGAAACTCAGGATTTGGTACATAAAGACTGCGCGGAAGTCCAGCTCCTTTGCAGCTTCTCCAAAATCCGTGATGGCCAACCATTTCTTATCCAGGGTAAAACACAGGAAGAGTCCCTCGTAGTACTTCCCTTTCTTTTTATAATTCGCAAATAGTGCATTTGCCATTTGGTTATATGCAACTTCCGATCCCCGAAAGATTTGAAGGACATTTGAGTTGTTCAAAACATTGTAAAGAAACTTGCAGGATAGTCAGAGGTTTCCAAAGGGTTAAAAGTCTTCTGTACATGACTTCACAATTATAGTTTCAAGGATTTCCGTGGGGAGGGAAAAAAGACTTGTACCTTCATTTTCCATCTGAAAAAAAACATCGCTCTTAGTATTGTTTAAGCAAGTTAATAATTGTTCAGTTACAGTTTCCAGAGTTATTCAAACCCAAAACTATGAGGAAACATTACATTAACTCCCTTATAATGGCTTAAAAATATGAATTATCCAAAGCATATCCCCCGGGAGTGTCGTAACCAAGAGTGCAACAAGTCCCGTTGTCGTGTACCAGTTCCCCTTCGAGTCTAGCTCAAAGCGGTGTTTTCGGGTTTTACCCCTAGATACATCTGTGCCAGAGCCACCTCTACCTGCTCGTATCCAGACAGAGATGTATTTTCTATAAGGATTAACATATTCTATTTCTTACCAAATACCAGGATGATTTTGTACGTTTATCCTCAAATACTATCTTAGGGCTTTGTTACCTAATCTACGTTTTCTAAATCTAGTTTCCAAGTTTTCTACTAAACTTTCCTCTGATACCAACTGTAAGGACCTGACCCCAGTTGCTCGGAGCCGGTGCCTTATTTGATTACGTTGGCATACATACAAGGAATACGAATCCCGAAGGACCGAGTAGTTTAGTATTATTGGAAACAATTTACATACATAAGTTTATCATTACAACATGAAGGGAAACAAAAACATTATTTTAATCCACTAGAAACATCTCGTCTGCTAGATTATACTTGTAAGTCATTCACAAATTACTTCTTCATATCCTGAGAAAATGAAACATAAGAAAGGGGTGAGCTCAAATGCTCAGTAAGAGTAATCAATACAGTGTAAGATAATATAAACATTAGACATGGTGAATAATTGAAAACACATGCCTTTAATAATAAACTTGAAACATATTATGGCAGAAATATGAGATAAACAAATAATTCCATAATTAAACATAATTATGGGTATTCTACTCGTCGAATAACCAGATGAAACATGAGACCATAAATATAGTCATAGAGGTATCTTGGGCATTACTTACATAATCTTGTAACCATCTTGGCTACCTTAAAATTTGTAACCCTCACGGCTACCTTACTTTGTGTAACCATCACAGTTACACTTGGAGTAACCATACGGCCGACCTCCAACTTACTCATACCCAATGCATTGGAGGGAAATATAGGTCCCACCCTTCATCATAAAAAATTCCCAATAACCAAAACATAATCATACATCATAAATAATAGCATAAAAACCTTGCTTTTGAATCTTGTAAAACAGAATTTTGAAAGAGGATTTTAAAAGAAAATTCCCTTACAAACATCATATACTTGAAGTGATACTTAATAGAGTGGATGGAATATGTGAATAATCTATAAATACACATTATTAAACATATTATAATCATAATTCATATCACAAACAATTCAAATACCACATAATTAACAAAGTAGAATGTTAACCCAAAGAATGGAAATAGGGTAAAGAATTCCCTTACAACAATGTGATCGGTCGAATCATATGACCAGAACATAATAAATATCAATTGGATCATTGAATAACATGAATATAAAGAGAATCATGTTATTATATATATCAAATGATTGTACACACATTCCACATACACGAAATAAGCGGCGAATGGATAAAATCTCACAAAAATGAAAGTGAGACGAGGAACCCCTTACAACTTTGTAATCAATTGATTTGTATGACCCAAAACTAATGATTGTCAAATGATAAATTGAATATCATAAAAATA
Source organism: Viscum album (assembly GCA_963277665.1). Taxonomy (NCBI): domain Eukaryota; kingdom Viridiplantae; phylum Streptophyta; class Magnoliopsida; order Santalales; family Viscaceae; genus Viscum; species Viscum album. The sequence goes on from OY728136.1 coordinate 1,905,791,752, forward strand.
AAGATATTAATGATATGAGACAATAATGGGAAGTGTACATACACCATACAAAGTAAAAAATAGTGATTACGGAATACAAAAATGGAAGTGAGATGAAGAAACCCTTACCTTAATCTTGTCTTACTTCAAACTTGTTAAAACCTCCTGTATAATGGTTAAAAGACTGTTATTAGTATTTTACAGAAACATGTTCATGTTTATAACATATTATATGGTCATTTCATATCCTCATTTCACCCCTTATTTGTTAGTATTTTGTTCCTCGCATTATTTTGGGTGAGTTCTTTTGTGATTTTCACGATCGGTTCATGATGAATCATTCTTGTTGATTGGAAGTGAAACTCCAGAATTGGAAATGAGTAGTATTTACATATTTCCAGTACCATAAATTTTACCATTTATCACTTTGATGCTTTATATGATGATGATTAATAAGTTAAAACATTAATTATGTTCGTTTAGATCATTTAAGTGGTTCTTTGATAATTACAACCTCATTTAGTCTTATAAATTTGAATCATGAGTAAAAAAGAATTCCAGAACCTTATATGAGTCATAAAACATATATTATAACCTAGTTCAACCAAATAAATTATTTCATGACCAGACTTGAAAGAATTAATATAAATTGAAAATACATCGTCCACGATATCGGTAATTCGACACAAATGGACAATGTTTTTTGATTCTTTAAATAAGTGAGAGAGGAGAGGAATAATGATTTGTAATTTTCCATAAACATGAAAACATCCAGAATATACATGATTCTTGAGATTTAATTCCTCTTGGATAAGAGTGGGTGAAAAAATAAGAGGAAGGAATCATGAAATAAAGAAAACATGAGAAATTTCTTACAAAAATTCGGCAGCCTAACGGCGCCTCTTAAAATTTCATAAAAACAAGATTGATGAGAGGAATGAAATATCTCATAATCATACAAACTTTGGACAGTAAGGGGAAATATTTAATGAAATATCCCAACAAAAGACAAAGGTAAAGGAAGAGAATAACATAAAATGGAAGAAAAGAATGAAAATGAAAGAGGATGTTTACCTCTTGATCTCTTCTCCTTGAGATCCTCCTTAAGGGCTTTGGTCTTGGTCTTTTGGTGAGACCAGAAGCTCTAGGACGTGGGGAAGAAGATTGGGGAGGGAATTTGGCAGAATTTAGACAATGCTCAAGTCTTGAGAGGCATGGGAGGAAGAGGGGAGTGAGGGTGATATTTATAGTGGAGGAGGGGAGGTATTTTAGATTATTTTAATTATTATTATAATAATTTTATCAAGACTATGAATAATCTCAAAACAAGTGGCCCTAAATAGTGATAATATCATGTTATTTCGAAGCAAGTGTCCTTGAATCACTTATGATGTCATAAATAGTGCATATTTACTAATAAATTGATTATACGGTATTTTATCGTATTTCACTATTCACTAAAAATTCAAGAGTTTCAGAAAAATACCAAAAATTTACCCCTACCATTTTTCGATGTGTATAATTCAAAAGTGAAATCCATTTTTCAAAAATTATTTTCTAAATTTTATTAATTTAATTTTTAAATAAGGTCACAGTTAATTCGAAAAATAACAATATTTAAGTGCAACTAGTTTTATGTGACATTGGAAAATTAATTAAGATCCCATTATCCTATTTCCTTGGGAAAATAAAATAATAATAATATTTACTATTCATGAGGTCATATTACTATTCATATTACTATTCATAAGGGTATGTTACTATTCACCAAAAAAACAAGTTTGTTCTATCAGACTCCAAATGACTTACTGAGCACAACTCTAGATGAACATTTCTTGAAATTCAAAACATAGAAGAGGATATATTATAAAATCTAATTCTATATTTATTTCCAAAACTTTGGGGTGTTACACACCTAGCCCATGATTCTCTGTTCCGACTCTACTAGCCTAGACATCACAGTCACTGTTATGTAGATAAATACTACCCTATGGTGATTTAAATAATACCCTTCGATGATAGTAGTCTACAAAATCATGATACATAACCAACCAATCCATCCCAATAATGAAATCAATGGTCGTAATCTCAAGAACAAAGATGTACCATAAGAAAGGGTAACTACCTACCTCATGGGGGCAGTCCCTACACTAGCATATTCCCTCTGATTATACCCCAAATGGTGTCTAGGTTCATAACACGAAAAAAAAATATTTCTAGTCCAAGGATTTTTATGATATATAAATAGATTAAAGCATGTGAATCACATATATCAAATAAATAAGATACTATAGTGATGGATACTAGAATAGTACCTCGTATTATAGAAGGTTCAGCAACTTGATCCTCATGTTTCAGCTATAAATCCTACATTTGGCCTGATCCACAACACTATGCCACTGCTAGACTACCATGATCAAAATTGTTTTTTCGGTGCTACTACTGATCAAGGGTTTGGCTACCACGACCACAACCTCCTCCTCGGCCAGTCCTACTAGTTCTTCTCTAACTCCCAGCCTAACATGGCATAAAATAACCTTCCCCTAAAGTTTAATCTTATATATATCCTCTTCCACTAGAAGCAGATGGAAAGGTCCAACATAAAAGTTGAAGATGACCCATACAACCACAAACCCAACACTATAGTGGGTCTCTATCACACTAAGGCATCAGATTCCCTATATATCTACACTAGTGACACACTACAGATATACCTACATGGGTACTCTGGAATCCAAAACCCTGAAAAGAAACATCAAGGGAACACTTCTTACCATTGGAAGAACCACTGGCCTAATGTGTCACTGGTCCTCTATGACTGGTACTATCATTGTCCCTCAGGTTTCACTTAGTGATAAGATTTTGGTTTACTATTTTATAAAAAGTATGTAGTAGAGATACATTTACCTGAGTAAAGATGGAATATTGGATCCCATCCTCGAAGCATCAAGCACACAAATTCTCATCACCTACTAGAATTGGTGAAAAACACTGCAACTCCATTAAATTTATTGAATACTCCATAAATGACATAAAACCCTATACAAGATACATGAACTCTCTAGATCTATCGACTCTCAGTGTCTACAGAAATAAATAATCATAGATCATATTCTTGAAATCAACCTATAACATGCCCTGATGATTACCATCCTAGGTAATCACATACCACCAGAGCTTGGCCGAATCACACAGCATGTAAGTAGATAGTTTGATCCTATTATCTAGAGGTGTCTCTAAATGATCAAAGATAGATAGGTTGGCCTCTATCCAAGAATCAATATCCTGTAGAAAACCATCCCATGAAAAGGTGGAAGGAAGTTGTAGGTGTAAATCATGAGATGAATAAGCCATCATATGTTCATCTAATGGAGCACCATTCATAGACTGAATCAGACGTAGAAAACTATCACAGACTTGGACATCAGTTCTTGGATTAGGTATAGTAGGTGGTGCCTCAAGTGGAACTCTCGGTGGTAAGACTAGAGGATCATATCCCACAATGTCTGGAGCATGGTCATTTCGACCATTTAGTCATAGTACATGAGGATTTCATGGTTATATTATTCTAAAAATAGAAAGTACACGCCTCAAAACAAAATTAAAACCATAAGGATAACATCACTAGAGGAATCTCATTGTAAGAAAACTCATTATCCAAGGTATACTACCCCAAATACCTGATTTGAGGGCTAGGAATAAGTACGTGATGAGTTATAAGTTTCAGGGCTCCAATAGATAAAGTGCCAATTGTACACTGCCTCTTCATTAATTGGAAACCATTTCATTTCACTTTATATTTAATTACCAGGTTTACTCTTTTACCATTCATAAAGATGAAAAGTCAGGATAATGATGTTCAATCATTCCACTTTTATGTTTCCATTTTATTATAACTTGTGTCAATGTTCCTTTAAAATGAACTTTCATTCCCAGTGAATTAGGTCCCATACTCTTTATCTCTAAGATTAAAACCCACTTGAATTTTTTTAATAAAAGGATGGATTCGGTAAATTACCCATTCCATCCTCCAAGGGCCCCTAAATCCTCTTGAATTAAAACATAAAATCACTAAATCACAACCCAAAAGTAGCACAATAATATATAAAATCAAGGCTCACACAACAATCACAAGAATATAATGAAATTCAAGTAGTGAAAATCACCTATATGGGATGAAAATATGCATGACATGTAAATTCTAGATGCCTATGATGATACATGTAACAAATCTCTTTTCTAGGTTATAATCGGGCCAAGGATGATATGAAATTATAAACCATAATAATAATCAATAACTCCACAAATCATGCACATCACCCAATGGTGAAATGATATCAACTATAATAGGAAAAAGCACAACAACAATTATAATTCATGCAACTCAAAATTTTCCCCAACATGGGTTCGTGATGCCCAAGAATAGCTTATGACCAATTTCTAAGCTTTCTTAATATTAAATATATTTTCTCCAAAAAATCAATAAAGGAAAACCACCTATGAACCACTTTGTGACTTCCTGGACCTAGATTCCACTTAGGAGGTTCCCCAAGCCTAGTGGGTCACACGGCCTCAAGCGCATCTCCCCAAATTCCAGAGGTTTTCAACTAGAAGTTATAGCATAGGGTGTGTCCATGGGGAGAATATTACGTCACTACCAGAGTGTAGCATAGAGGATAATTATGAATAGAGGAAAATAGAAGAATCAATAAGTAAATAGAATACACAGCGGAAATAGAAAAGGATAACAATAATTGAAATAACTAGAATAACATACAATAGTTGATGATGATGAATTTCATGTCAGTAGAAAGATGGAAAACATGGAGTCAAAGTATCATATACACATGAAAAATCCCAATATAGTAAATAAAATAGGTAAACTATCCCAAGCATCCCGAGCTATAGCTCAAACATATACTACCAGCTCCATCCAAGCAAAGTAAGAAATCAAGTGTCTGAAGCATTACACTTCTCTCTATCAACACATGTATAAATGTAATATACCCTGGGTACCAAATGGTTATTGAAGAGGGGTGATATAAATCTCAGTAGGCCCCCAGTAATGGTTTCTATAACATCTAGAACATGTAAGGGAAAAGTAACAGTGTGTAGGCATGCATATATAATGTAAAGTAGTACAATGTAACTAAATAACCAAGTACCTTCTTCATTCGTCAGTTGGTGTTTAAACATGTAACTAGTTCATTGATTATTAAATTACTAATTTCTATTAATAGGTCATGTGGGGCATGGCCATCACTAACATCACCTCATGATAGTATGAATAGTGAAGGTTCCAAAATGTAATAAGGCAACCATAATTGATAATTAATATGAAGTGGCCCCATGGTATTCACCAAAGAAACCTAGGACTTAGGATCCACTAACTCAATAATAATTGAGTCTAGATAATGGTTAAGAGTTCATTCCAAGGAGTATCTTACACGGAACTCCACGAAAAGATTCCTACTGAGTCCAAGGTGTTATTCAAAGGTTAAACGGGTCTAGGCAATGACTGGGCTCAATGGGATGTAACCAGGGAACCTACTTTTCAATGTTTGATCAAGGAGTGTATCCAAGGAATCATGTAATAATAATTAAGGGATCTTATAGTGTCATACTGATCATCTGGAGGTATATAAGGATTGGGTTACCGGGTAGATCTCCCCCAAGGATCTCAACATACTAGAGTTGGAATGACATCCGTGAGTACCCATGGAATTACCATAGGAATCCAAGAGTTATCACGATTCGATCATTCATATTTGTATTTGAAGTTACATTTTCATAAGTGGAACCTTACATTTAATTCATCCCAATTAATTTGGTCATAAGATAACTATTCCATTAACAAATTCACTTGGTTCAAGCCTTAACTTTCATTAGACTGACAAGGCCATGAAGAATGAAACCTTTTAATTAAAACCATGTAAGTCAAGTTCAATTAATAAGGTTTACATTTCTGCCTTCTATGAATATATAAAGGTGTTCTATAGATGTGAACCCTATCATTCCTTTACATTTAATAAAGACAAGCCATATACTTAAGTATGTTTTCCATAATACGATTTGAATTAATTACTTTTATTTAGGAACTTACCTTAGGCAGGTCAAGTGGAAGTGACAAGCCACATGATATTCCAAATTTCATTATTAAATATTCAATTAATATAATGATTCTGACCATTACTGTGGTCAGGCTCGAACACAACCGAACTACGGGTCAAAAAGTGTCAAAACACCAAAATCCCAATTATGGCATATCACCCTTCATGGGGTGTTAGGAGTTGTGGACACAACGATCAAGAAACAATCAAATTTATTGAAATATAAATACCATATGGCTCCAATGACTATAAGAATGGAATATAAATTTAGTAAACAACACCCAATGAAATCGGTGGACCCCACACGATAATTACAAAATTAAAGAATTTGAGGAATGAGTTATAAACCACCCACCTTAGGATTGTATGACTCCACTCATCCAGTATTAGGTTTTAATTTTTCTTATAATGTAGTAGATATGAGAAAAGGGTAAAAATTATTACACCTTGATAACTAGGTTGAGAGTAAGAGGGAAGAAGAACAGCTCAAACATACTCGAGTACTTACCGTTGTGCATCCAAGTTGATGAAAAAAAGCTCGAACATATCCCGAATGAGGAAGATATCTTTATCCCTACGTTAGGCCTTAAAAAATCTCCAAAATGGGATAAATAGAGGTTTATCCCATTGGAAATTGTATTAGGGAAGAAGGAGTGGACAATTATATAATTTTGGAAAAAAATGTAAAATTTCCCAAAAAAATTGCTTCCCACGGTTTGGCCACATGATTTTTCAAACTATACACCAACCGTGAATGAGCACCTATAGGAAGGGGTATAGCATAAGGTTATTTCACATAGTTTATGAAACCATGTGCAAACCGTGCAATATGTATCTTCTTGAAAATGTCGACCATCCACACTGTTAGATCTAACTGTGATGCATAACTACACGGTTTCCTCTAACCATGCGACAAGACCATTTCCCACAAAAGGATAAGTTCCAGGCTCTGAACAAGCCCCAGACACCCATGGGACCTTTTTATAACTCATTACGACCCTATATTAGGTCCAAAATAAAGAATTAGAATGAAACTTAAAGGATCCATACCTGAGTGAAAAATAGGGTTCCTACAAAATGCTTAATCAAAGATTTCTTCGTCATTACCTGGGGAAATGAAACAAGTAAGGGTGAGAGGAAATTCTCAATAAGGGTTAGAAAAGAGGAAGTAATAATGAATCGATGGGAATAAATTAACATGGAAATTTAAATAACTGATAACACATTCCATTAAAATAACTAGATAAGGCTATATCAATATGGAAAGGTAAGAAACTAAAACACATTCTAATAATTGGTAAAATGAGATATAAATGCATCCATATATATATATCGACACCACATATCATGGATTAAAAATTAAAATAACTAAATTTTCATTAATGGAAATGATTATTTATTGGATACCATGTTTCCTAGGTGCATGGAACCATTTCCATCAATACCTTTAATAAGACAGTTTCAAACATATTGGTTACAAACCAATTTGGATTTTCCAACCATAACTATTATAACAGCCCTAGGCCGCTCTTCTGTACTCAGTACTTGAAAATGCGGTGTAATTGTTTTTATAAAAAGAAAAAAACAATTGAAAAAAAGTTATTACAATAGAGGACCTCTTACCGGTCTAAGTTATGAAGGATTATAAAAAATCTAACATTTATTAGAGTTGAATAAAAATTAAATAGATGCCTATTACGCTTTCGCACGCTAACTCCAAAAATGATTCAGTATAAAATTGAACTTCTATGACACCTATGAAAAATCATTTTAAAACAAAGGGTGAGCATTCAATTGCACAGTAAGGGGTTTTGAAATATTTTTATTAATTTTTAGATAATATTTCATTTAAAATAACTTTTTTAAATACCTTTTGAAAATGTATTTGAAATTAATTATGCTTCAAAATAATATACCAAATTTGAAATTACTTATGTACAAAAATTATTTTAAATATAAGCCATCGATTTTATAGAAAACATTATGCAAGATTTTTAAAAAAACATTGTGGCTTGTGGAAACTTGAAAAATTGAAGGCTATCTTGGTCCTAGGGGTTAGTTTCACTCCCAAATACCCTACCATATTTACAATATTTTAGTGAATTTTTTTTTGAAAAACATTTTTATGCTTGTTTTATGTATATACATATTTTCCACAAGTATTTTCTTAATTAAAATACATGAAAAGAAAATTAATATATATAAATATATTATTTCATATTAATTTATATAAATATATATGTACTTTTATAAAAAAACACATTTTCTAGATTTGAAATAATAAAATCCCACGTCGTCATGTCTTTGCCTAATATGAAAGAAAATTTTCATTCATAATCCTTACTAACAGATTAAAAAATGATTATTCATACAACATTCATATAAATAGTAACACGTGTATGATATGTAATATGTTATAGGATATGTCCATAACCTACAATGTAATTGACATATATGCATGAAGATAAAACTGATGTGCATAAGATCAAAGTGTTAACATATGATTGTAGAATCTTAAACCCATAAATTATTTAAGAAAACCAAAACACATCCTTTAAAAATTATAAACCATGAAAATATATATATATATACACACATATATATACTAACAATAACCATTACAAAATTATTTTTGAAAATAATAAATCATTTATCTAATATATATATATATATACTAAAAATATTAATGATTATAACTTTAAAATAAAAAAAGGTCCCTTATGTAAAACCAAAAATAGAATTTATAATAAGAAATAAATAAACAGAAATCCCTTACAACATAAATTAAAATTTGAAACTAATTCTTTATTAAATTGGAACACTAAAATACATTTCCCTCATGAAAAAAATGGAAATGCAATAAAATTATAAATTATCCCTTACTGAATATGGAAGAAGGCTGAAAACCTTCCATTTTATAATCTTTTCTTTCCACTACTCTCCCTCTATATGATTTATAAGTACTATTAGTACAGAGAATCATAGGTGGCTTTTAAAGATCCATTTTTTTTATAATTCAAAGCATTTATCATGGATATCCTTAAATGGAAAACCCAGATTTCTAAGAACACGAAAAATATACTATAATTTTATTGTAGTAACTGTCAAATAGAATGAAAATGATAGTCTATAAAATTTTATATACATATGATTCCATAAACCAGAAAAAAAAAACTCCAAAAACATTGAAAAACTGAAACTCCACATTCTTATCAAAGATTGGTAATAGGCACATCCAAATGAAAAATTGAAAACTAAGACTTCAAATTAAATTGAACATTGAAGTGAAATCGATAAACATGGACAACAGATCATGATGTTGGGAGATAAATTGGAAAATGAAGAACAAAGAATACATATATAAGATATCAGCATTTCAAATGAATGAAAAAACGGGCCAATAATAAGCTAAAAGTGACAATGGGAGAAAAAAATCTAAATCGACAACATGAAGGTTATACTCTAAAAATTATTCATAAGATAAGATTTGGACAATCTAGGAATTAAATGCGTGAAACCTACTTGAAGATCTAAAAAACTAGAGAATATGAGTACATCGACGTCGAAAAAGAATAACATCCACACTCAAACCCTAGATTCACACTAGATCCCATCCTTGGAAGTTTAAACCACTCATCGTCATGCTTAGCCTCATTCTCGCATCTGATCTCGCATCTAAAGCAGGCTCGGCCCAAGGGCGAGCCCCGTGAGTCTGTGAGATACGGCAACGCCCCTTGTCGAGGCAACATAAACGCAACCCCCTCCCCTTCAAGAATAACCCTAACATTTTATCTCCGTGCAGCTCATTCATGCGCTCTCCCTCCTGGCGGCCTTACCTCACCTCTTCATCGTTGAATCTGGTTCACCTCAAGGATCCCGCACCGCACTCGCCTCCTCTGTTCTCGTCAGACGCTGCCCCCCCCCCCCCCCCCATCCCCCCCCCCCCCCCGCACTTGCTGCCCTCTACTCTCCCTCTCTCACTCGCTCACTCCATGATGTTTTCACCCCCCTCAATTCCTCCGCTTTTCTCAGCCCCCATGCAACCATGTGTTATTTACTGCTGGTGCGCATTGCACGCTTACTCTCCTTCGGCTTCCGGAAAAGGAAGGACAACCCCCATGCCCTCTGTTGGTGTTACCGGAAAATTAAGGCCCAGGTGAAGGGTCTTTTTTTATAATTATATCATCATTCTTATTTTTTATTTATCCATTTTTGTATCCTATATTGAGAATATTTTAATTATATATTTTTTGTGTAAATTGTTTAGAAATACAACTCCAACCAGTTCCTTCATTATGGTAACTATTTCATTATTGTGAACACTTTTCTTCAATGGACATTTCCTGTATTTCCACTCCAATGTCAATAATGATGTGATTGGTATGATTAGATTTATTGTTTGTAATATTAACACATATTTTTTCATACTTTATTTCTTTTCTCTAAAAAACTTGTAGAAATTGTAGGTATAACAAGCCCATTTATCCTATTAGTATATTTTTTTAATTAAATACTGATCATTTATTAGGCTCTTGAAAGCAGTTATCACAATAATATAGAACATGATGATAAATCTTCTTTAGATTATGATGGATGATTTCTGTAGGATTTCTATGATTCTAATTGGTGTCCTGAAAATGAGGTAAAAAACATATTTGAATGTTCTACATTCATGTTTATTGAAACTTGTTCTTCCCATGCCATGTATATCAGTAATAGTTATATTGCTGGCTCTATTGGATCTATTGTATTAGTAAATGGAGGTTGAGAATTGAATTAGAAGATTATAGAGTTTATTCTATAATATATATTTTATGATTATTCTCTCTTCATTCCTTTATTGAATTAATTGAAATTAATTTATCACTACTAGACCACTTGAATCGTGTCAATCCTTTCATTTCTTAACTAATGTTTTTTATGAATACATTTTATGTATTTAAAGATTTTTAAATGATATTCTGTGCATGCTACTTATCTTACTCCTTGGGCGTCACCCACTAGAACTTTCAATGAGAATAAATGTTAATTCACTTTGTTCAAAATTATATCTAAGGAATCAATAATTTCTTTTTTTAAGTGTTCATCACGGGTGATAATTGTAGATTCAAATTTTTATAGGTTTAGAAGAAGACAAAGTGGGTGTTGAAGATGTAGATGAAGTTGATTCGTTCTATTTTGGAAAATCATAACTGATCAGTTTTTACAAACTTTAATGACTTTTTTGATTGGTTTTGAAGTGGGTTAAATGGTTAAAAAATGTACAGGTTTTTTCTTTTAGAAAAATGGTTGTTTTACATTGTTTACATACATAGAAAACTAAAATTTTATACGATTTAAAGTGTTGTTTGAAATTTTTTTATAGTAGTTTTCTAGTAATACGAGTTTCATTTTTAACATATGTTTTTTATTGTTTTTTTACTTTTTAATATTATGCGGGAAACATAAGAATTGATTCACACATGGAATGAACTTATTTTTTGATGTCCACATGTATTGTAGGTTTAAATGGATTTATTATTTTAGGTTTGTAAAGTGTGAGCACTGATATGGTTGGATCCTGTCTAATCCTTTAACCATTCATATTTAAAGGGAAACATTTTTGTAATTTGTCTTGGGCAACAAGTTTTCTTGGGCCGGTCCTGATCTAAATATGAACCTGCCTCGATCTCAATCATCTCGGTCCGATTCGACACCAGCAGTCATCCCCTGAAGAAGAAATTTTCTCGACCTCACTCAAAATGGCCTCATCTCCTGAAGATCAAGCATCTCTGAGCTCCTTAATTCTCTGCGGTTGAACTCTCCCGGCATTGTGATTCTCCGCAAATGGGGTCGAAACCCCATTCCTTTCCCAATTCTTTATTCTTATTTTTTATCTATTCATTTTCATTTTTTATTCCATTTCATGTTATATATATATATAAATAAACATATATAATGTTCAATATAATAAAATCATTATAAAAAGAGACCCACATTTCAAATACTCATATAATATTATTCTCATATTTAATTGACCAATTTTATTTTATTCATTTTGTTTCATTCCTTTATATATATATATATATAACTTTTTTTTCTAATTTAATATAATTTTAAAATAATTAATTTATATATATATACATGTTATATAGAATATTATGATTTCATTTAATTTTTTAAATGAATAGTCATAATAACTAAAAATATTATAATCAAAATAATTTTCATGTTTCAAAATTGTAATAATAATAATACATTTTCTTAATAACTTAATTATATTTTCATAATTATAATTTTGTTAATTTATAATTTCATAATAAATATTATAATATGAAATGACTTCGCTAAAATAAATTTATAAAAATAATCCCATCCTACTTATTTCAAAATTTATAATTATAACATATATTATTCTTATTTTTTATAGAATAATTATTTATAATGTTTTTAAAAAATATTGATTTTTTTATACCAAAAATAATCAATTAAATGTATTTATTATCAAAAATAATACTCATCTACATATATATTCTTGAAATAAATTTATATATATTATATACATATATATTAATAAAAATATTGTTTCTTGAAATATAAAGTAATAAGTTATATTTTGATTTGAAACATATTTGTTAAACCTTTTTTTTAAATCATTCCTTAGTTAGTTTTAATTTATAAACAAATTAAATAATTAATTACTATGTAAATTATATCAGGGGTGTTACAAATATACTATCAAGACCTTTCACCAGATATTTTATATCATACTAGTTACAAACAATAATGGGTTCTCTAACCTAACTATATCCCATGAGACTATCTATGGATTGAGGGGCTTTCATTAACCGGTCCCCAACCCTTTGGGCTTACCTTAAACGGTCCCCAACCCGTGTCTTACCTATCCAAATAAAGCCTTACATATAACAATAAAATTAATTAATAAAAAATTCTCCTTATAATATATATATATTGAATAATGAATATGGATTTATCAATAATACCTCATAGGAGGATAACTAACAATAAGGGTTTTTTTCATTAAAACGTTCCTGAGGAAAAATAATCATTAAACATTCCAAAGTGTCTCATACGACTTTAAAACATTTAAATAATTATTCCCCATGAATTAAATGAAATAAATAATGTCATGAGAATTAGTAAATTCATTATATAACATGTCAATGGTTAGTATATATTGAATATAAAATTGAACTTGTGCATGACAAAAATAAATCTCAACGGTATGTAAATTGAGCTAAAATCCCTTACCTAATCCTTCTTTTTTATTGTGTCGTATTTATCCTCCTATATTGTGTTTTAAATATGTTACTAAATTATACTATAATCATAATTATATTTATAATATCATATAATAATTCCTTATAATATTTTATTACATGTTTGTTAACACTCGTTCACTATTTTCAATATTTCGGGTGTTAATTGCCTAGTTTCTCAAGTATGTTTGACTTGTTATATGCTTATCCTATTAATTAGATCTTGATTTAATCATATAAAAAATATAAATCATAAATTAATTATATTATATATTCAGTACATATGAATTTATAATTATCTATAATGTTTGTAGATAAGAAATGAAATGTACCGTTCAGGGTGACGGTAGGTCATACGTACGCAAGAACGTGACTTTCATTTCATTTTTGTATTAAAATAATTAAAAGTAAATGATATATTTATATTTATATTTCATTATCATATCTTTGTTATATATTATATATAGATTTATGAAGAACATCATTTATATATTCCATGAATGGCATGACCGAGTCACATTACATATAGAGGGAAGTAGTCCACACTTCCTCAATCAAAATTATTGTATTTAGACAAGATGGAAAGCATAAATGTATGTTCTAAATAAAAATTAAATAAGTATAAATAAATTATAAATATAATATATATCATATATAAAAATAGTGTCCATCATAATGTCCACCATGGGAGGTGATAAAGGAAAAAAATGAACAATCATCATTTTGTGAGGCAATAGTTCGTCGTACACAGAAATAGTATGTTCGTTACCCATTAGATGGAAGTGTTTGTATGTTTAGATCAAAAACGTATCATAACTAAAAAATAGTGTATTTAATACACTTTTTATTATATACAATCATTTAATAATAAGAATTTATGGGGTGGATAATGTAAATAAAACTAATGATCTTAAAGAAATATACTACCTCTTAATTGGGTAAATCCTTTTGGTTCGAACCAAAGAGTTCCTTTGGATTTCATTATTACCAAGTGGAGGATACTAGTATGAGTTTATGTATTTTTAAGGGATATTTGGGAAGATATTAGTTGAGAAAAAGTTGATTGAGATGTGTGAATAAGGGTAGAGTGCTTGCCTTTTTATAGTGGAGGGGGAGTAACACTCTTGTCAATACCAAAAGATATTCATTAATGGGAGGACAAACATTCCTAAAATACCTAAAAATGGAAAAATAATTTAATAAAGGGTAATAATTGTCTATAAAATCCTCCAGCCTACAAAAATATGTTCATTTTAATAATTTGTTTCCTTAAGATCTAAGATTCCCCAAATTTATCATTTTGGTCTTTATTAAAGCATCTAGTTTTCCAACCTATGTAATTTAACCATTAATACTAAAATAAAGTGAAAATTATTATAATATATATATATATATATAATTAATTATCGACATGTTATATAATTTATAAAATAAAACACCCATTCTTTTTGTAAATTAATTTTAAAAGAAGCACATGTGACGCGCTAAAACACTGCTTAAACTCAGGTTGTGTTAACAACATTTTTATACTGTATGGGTCAATATGATAATTATAAAAGATAAATTTTTCCAATAATAGACCATATTTAATATTTATTAACACTTAAAAATAAATTTTTAGAATATAGTTTTATTATTATTTTTAAATCATTTAATAAAATATCATTTATTTAAAATAACAATAATGTCAATATTGACATTTTTTATTTAATTTTAATTTTAAAATATCAATCTAATATTTTAATTAAAATATATTTGGTTAAAAAAATTAATATGATATATTATTTAAAAAAAAAGACAATAATTCAATCAATTAACTTCACTTTTAATATTTATAAAATCATTTATTTTAGTTAATTATTAACTAAATAATCACTACATTGGTGTTTCTTAAGCATTTTAAGTAACTAAACCATATATAAAAATTATTGATAAATTATTATAATAAAAATAACTCATTTATATTTCAAAATGATATTTATAACCTAAAATATAATGATTTTTACATATCTCAATGTTTTATAAATGTTAAAGGTAAGGAATGTTCCCTTTTTGTCTTTTTCCTTACATTACTTTTTATATAGTGAAATCCCATTTAATAATATCCCAATAACCCATAAAATTAGAACAAATATTGTATATGGTTGAACTGTTAGAATAAAATTGTTTTTTACAAGTTTCCAGGTCATTTTGGCCCCTAAGATTAGGGTTTACTCTCATGTTAAGCATAATTTTACATTAATCACCGTAATTAATTTTAATCACTTTCACTAATCTTTTTGGTCAAAAATTAATTTAATATTATTATACCACAAATAGTATATTTATTACAATATTTAATTTCTATTTTTCAAAATTCAAGTCATATTATTGTGAAAATTAATGTTAATGTTAATCCCACAGACATGGTGAGATAGTAGGGTTTTGAAAGTAAAAATGTTAAAATGTTCAATAAGTTTTTATATCTAATTTAAATATAAAAATTATTCCAATGAACTGAATTGGATTAATATATGTATAATTGATATATTTTGGATTTATAAACAAATTTAAAATATAATTTATTATATAAAGGAAAATTCCATTTTTAATTAAAATGTAGTATTTTTTACTATTCATCCAAAAATGAAACTTCTCCTAAAAATCCAAGAATTCACCCAAAGATAATTTTTATTTACCCAATTTGAAAAAAAAATCATTTATAAAAATAAAATTTACAAAATTTTAGATTTAAAAATAGTTGTGTTGTTAAAAGGCATTAAAATCCAATCATGTGTGTATCCCATACTAACTCAGTGTGGTGTATAGCATAATATTAACATGGTTTTGCATATAAAGAGAGAGAAAAAATATTTATTCTAACATTAATATATTTAAATTTATTATTCTGTTACAGATACAAAGTTTTGCGAAATAAGAAAACTCACATGTTCAATGTTTTATGGTGGATCCACAAGTTTGAGGAAGCAACATGGGAACCGAAAGAGGTGACGAAATAGATATACCCTCGTATTTTTTAATGTATGAAAATAAAATTTCGAGGGTGAAATTTATGAATGGGGCAATAATCTAATGACCCAATGTTTTTTAAATGATAATTCCTTTTAAAATGAATAAATGTTTTATCAAATAACTAAATTATAGAAAACACTTACACTACTTTGGTTATTTTGGACCGTTATAAAATATATCCAATAATATTTTACAGATTAGTACACATAATAAACATTGATAATATAGTTATTTTATAGTGATTATTATGATTAGTATACATTAAGAGTTATGATAAATCCAATTGAAATAGATGAAAGAAGCAATGGCCTTGACCAGTAGGATCATACCTTATTAAGCTCATTTATCTAAGCTTATGAGGGAGATATCATCACATAGATTTACCCTTGACCAATTACAAGCGATGATTAAGAAACTGAAGAATAATTGAATGTTTTTTATTGAACAATTTAAATCTCATCGATATCACAACTGAAACCATGTTTTCCGAACCAATCTAAGAAAATATCACCATCACACACCTTACTCTTAGGGAATTATATGGTACAGTAAAGGTCTATATATCTAGACTCTAAGAGTATAATTTTTTTATATTTATTTTTAATAAAATATTGATAATATTTATATTTTATTAATTTATAATTATTAAATAATATTTATGATAAAAAGTAGATATTGATACGATGAAACATAAATTAGATTTTTGGGAAATATATAGTTTCAGTCAATACACACTTTTTGATGATTTCAATAATTTTATTTATAATATAAATTTTAATAAAATATTATTATTAAATAATATTTATTAAATAAAAATTATAATATAATTTAATGAATTTAAATGTAATTTTTATAAGTGATAAAAAACTATCATTATCAAAAAAACCAGTAATTCTAAATAAAAGCAAATTTTTGATTTCAAAGTTTAAATTATAATGTTTAGATAATTGTTTTGATAAATTAAATATTATTTTTGAAATCATCACATCAAAATTTTATAATAGTGATTTTTCATGATTTTTTGAGGTAGTAGAATTTTTTGATTAAAATCAAATACGGTATAATTATACGATATGTATTATGACCAAAAAATCCCAAAAGAAGTGTAATAAATACTATAAAGAGTATACTTGGACAAAATTTTGTTTTCCCTTTAAAATAATGTTTTTAAGTTATTTGATTAATTTTATAAACCCATAATGTATCCTCCAAACAATATATAATATTTTATGGTTTTAAAATCAATTGTTTGTCAAAATGACTCACTTTGACATCACCAATGGTATTATTTTAATCATTTCAGTACTTGGAATTATAAAATAATTAAATACACTCCTATTTTCTAGAAAAAGGTTTAATAAAACAGTATAGTTTTTGGTTTGAATTAATTTATCATATAGATTCCAAAACCTATGTTTAAAAATTAATAAAGAATTCTCCACTATTTCTCTATAAAAAACCCACCCAAAAACCCATTACTATTCACTAAAAACCATTAGATCATCATGTTACTATATCCTTATCTCTCTATATCTATCCCAAGGTTTCCCCACGCTCTTAATAATCTCCAACCAATAATTTAAAAGTTCTCTCTCATGGTAAGGGATCTTCTCCCTCTTCTCTTTATTCAAGAAAGTTCTTTATATTATACCTTATGATTTCTAATATTTTATGTTGCGAAACATTTTTACACATCCAAACTATTGTCCCCATAATTTACATGTTATGATATAGACCATTCATTATCATTAAAACCTTCTATGGTTATTTATGTACCTTTGTGATGCTGTTGAAATTATCCCATGATTTTCCATGCCAAACATTTGTGTAGTGAATACTCATCCTCATTTCTGCTCAAATGTATTCACATAGATATAAATATCCTTCATTTATTTGGATATTAAATATATTCATCCCACACTCATTTATTATGAGATTAAAACTTATGAAATTAATCCTTATGTTGTATGATATATGTGGCACACTTATGTATATACATGATATTAGTGTGACGGGTGGGCCCAGAATTATATATCCCTCTAATTCATTAGGTAATTTTTTTTATCTCATGTTATTCAATTTATAGTTCATTTGAGGTTATCATAAGCACATTGGGCTATGATGTATTAGTGGTTAGACTTTACATATGATTATGATGCCATGTTTTATATTTTTTACACATTCCCATGTTTCTTTTATGTTATCATCTCATATAATGATTTTATGTGAAATTTTATTATTATCACCCATCTTATGTTACCTTGATTTTCTTATTTAATCGCATGTGATTCTTTTACTTGTGAGATTCTTTGATTATTTCTTTAATAAGATTTATAGATCACCCTTTTTATGTAGATCAATAGGTTATCCCATGTAGTTTTATAAGATCAAGGAAATTTAAGTGAATTTTACATTATTTTAGTTAATTTTTTTGTACTTTTGTTTTAAATTGTTATTATATGTACCTAATTTCCCAAAGACATTAGGCCTCAGGATCTTCTGGGATTCTAATTTTCATATTTTTTTTAATATATCATGAAATATATTATATTAAAATATTGTTTTTCATAATTACTTCATGTCTATATAAATACATCAATAAAAAATTTTAATAATATAAACATGGAATAAAATGGTTTAGAAATAAATCATTAAAACATTTAAAATAAGGTTTTGAAGGTAAAGAGTCCCTTACCTAAAGTATTACTTGTCACATACATTATTTATCTTTTAGAATAATAACCTTATATTAATTATTTAATTAATTAAGAACAATTTTCAAGTTTATTATTCATTTTATTTTATTTATTACTGTGTTATATACAATCATATAATAAATTAAGTTCAAATTGCTTATTTTGATGATATTTGGATCATATGCCAAAAAATTATATCAATGAGTTGAATACGGTAAAAGATTTCATTATTCAATTGTATTTAGAATAATAATAATGAAATAATCGTCATTTTAATACATTACTTATTTTTTTAAAACCAACCATGAATGATGGTAATGAAAAATGAATTACATTACAATCATGGAGACTGTAAGTCGTATATACACATGAGTAAGATTTCCATTTTACAAATAGCCTAATGGAAAGAAGGAAAGTATAGTTTTATATTTATATAATTAACATTATTTCATAAATATAATATTATTTCTGTAAATAATCTTATATATATCATCCATATTATGTGTTCATGAAAAATGAATCAGGTCGCTTCGTGGAGGTGGTAATCCACACGTACACATGAACAAAGTTATCATGTTTCAATGGATGGAAATATAAGAAATTAGATGATATATTATATTTAAATAATTATAAATATTTCACAAATGTCATATATATATATATATATAAATTAAATCCTTAATTATAACTACTTGTGATAAAAAATTTTAGAAAATGAATTACAATGGTTCGCGAGGAGGTAGTTCGTCATACACACGAATGGTGGTTTTATTTCCCATTTGATGGAATAGGGGGGATGGATATAGATCATTAAATTAAAATAATAGTATATAAGTATATATAAGATAATTATGTTATATTTTAACATGGTTTAATAATATTTGAAGGATGTAGAAGAAGAAATAAAATGAATATTCTTGGTTAAGAACTATACCTCTTCTTTGGACAAACACTTTAGGTTTATACCAAAATCCTTCCAAGGATGGTTTTATGATCAAACTTTGGACTCTGGGATGTGGTAATGGATTTAATTAAGGTAATTGTGTTGGTATTTTCTTATATATAGTGCTTAAAAGTTGTAAGGAAAATATGAGATGATGTTCCCCTTTATAAGTGAGGGGAGGGGCACTCTTGGAATTACATAAAGTGTTAAATTAATATAAATTAATTTCCATGGAAAATGGAACCAAAATGATATATTTAAACCATAAGATTATTATGAGTCTAAATACTCTAATAAATTAAAATTTTGACAATTTTAGGAGATAATTTCACCATTATCTCTTTGTTTTAACCCTTGTAAACCCTTTTGAAAATTACTCTGAAATAAAATAAAATTACACTTTAGGGGTCATGAAGGTAAATATAAAAAAGAAATTGTCCCATATATAAACGATGGAATATATATTCAACCATAATCTATTCTCATATAGAAAAAATATAATTTTTATTAATTTTAAATCATTTATTAAAATATTGTCTACTATATAAAATCATTAATGTCATTTTTGAACTATTAATTTAATTTGAATTTACAGTCATAAATATAAGAATGGAAATAGAATAAAAATATTTAAAACATATCTAATAATATATATTTTTATATATAATTAATGTTATTATATAAATCACCAAAAAAATTAATTTTACAGTTTTTCAAATAATTTACTTGATTTTTCTTCTTATTATAAAAACATTGTGTCGGGGTTGCGTAAGGATTAAAGTTAATTATTTAAAAACTAAAAATAAAAAATAAATTACCATGACAAGACAAATAATTCATATTCCAAATTAACATTTATAATTGAACATAATAATTTTTAATCTTTACAAGAAAAATTTAGAGATATTAAAACAAAGAGAGTGGAATTTGTTTTAATTATTTATTTAAAATTATATGAAGGTCATTATAAAAAAAAGTGTAAAATAACTTCCATATTTTGAAAAATTTTATGGCAATCGTCAAGAAAATATTAAGTAAAATAAATACACTTTTTATGGAGGTTTTTTGGACTTATTAAATTATTTTTAACCTTAATTTCATAATTTACCCTTATCGATGTGACATATATTTACTAGGGTTACTATTCATAAAGGCTACAAAATTAAGTTGAACATATTAAATAAAATTAAATATGATGACTCAAAATATATAATACATTTTATTTAATTAAATTCACATAATTGGAAGAATTTAATTTAAAATTAAACCTGCAAAAAGCAATGAAAATCGATTCTCTAGAAAAATGCTTTTTTAGTACAAAAAAGTTTTTTATAACTAATTCAAGTATAATATTTATTAAAATGAATTTTATTTGATTTTTTAATCAAAAGTAACTAGTAAAATTTTATATGTAATCCATATTAGAATACGACATTGTAAATAATTGAAAAGAAAAGATAGTTTTCAATAAAATGAGTATTTTTCCCTTTTCATTTATAAATCAAACCCCTAAAAATTTTATCCTAAGATAATTTGGAATTGATCAATTCAAAAAATAATTTAATTTTTTCAAATAAAAATTGTATAATTTGAAAGTAATTATTTTAAATAAAATAATATAATACATGAATAACCCTATTTTTATTAAAAATAATGCGTTTTCCTTTTAACTGAAAATTTACCAAATATTATTATAATGAATATAACACAATAAAATATAATTAATGACCTCTAATAACAAATGAAAATGATTTATTTTAACATTACCTAGATTTTTATAGACATAACATTAACTCATCATGAAAATCAATTTATTGAGCTTACTTAGTTACCACATGATGTAGTATTGAATGAGAAGCTGAATGTCTAAAGGTTTTCCCATGTATTTACTACTCAAAATAGTGGTATGGGTTCAAACTTATCTAAAAGATATATGATGAATTCATATTCTCCAAGAATAAAGGGGTTATATCCATAGGTGTCCGGAACAAAGCATCTTCACGCAGTGGATGACTCTCCAGTGGGAACTAATGCGGTCTTGTGACAATGAGAGGTACCATTACTATTTATTTAACTTTAGTGTTAACATTATTTGTTACTGGGGACCTTGATTCTTTGATATCTACCAACACTATGTACTTTTTTAATCTTCATATAGAGCTTATGCCTTGTGTGATGGAAATTTCTACACCTTTTGGGATGAAGAGAGAGCAGGGTCTCTGATGCCCATATTTTGATTTTGCTTTATCTGAAATCGATCTTGTCTCAAATAAATTAGTTCTAAATTTGAATCCTCTAGATATACTTTTCAGGATGGATTGATTGATTTCACACAAAGCCTGTATTAACTTTTATCTTTAGTGTGTCTCAATTAAAACCCCTGATGGTGGAGTCTCATGTATTTTATAGAGAGAATGGGACTCAAGATCTAGTTATACAATAAATACTCTCCTATTACCAGGTAGAATGATATCTATGTATGTTTTTGAACTAAGGATGGAATAATCATATTTTTATCTTCCTCCAATAGCTTATGAGTTTTCCGATTTTTTTCCATTAAAAACTTTCAACCCACCACTGGAGGGAGAGGTAGAGCTTTCTATCGACTTGGTGTTGGGTACACAACCTATATCTATTCCCTCTTACTGTGTATAACTAGCTAAACTAAAGGAATATAATGATATTTTGGATGAATCTATGTTCTAAGGACCTAGTGTGACACCTTGGATACTCCCAGTGATTTTTTCCATTAAATCTTATATAACCCTTCACATATATGTTGATTATCAAAAGCTCAATCATGTTATGGTCCTAAAAAAGTACTTGTTTCATCGTGTTGAAGACTTGTTTGATTATTTAAATGCGGAAATGTGGTTCCCAAATATTTCCCTTCTCTCTAGTTGTCACTAGATTTGGATAAAGGAGTCTGATATCCCTGAGACTGCTTTTAGTTTTAGGTATTACCATTATGGGTATCTTTTTGTTCCATTTGGTCTAACCAATGCTCCTTCCATGTTTATGGAATTGATGAATAATATTTTCCAAAAATACCTTGATTATTTATTTACAGTATTAATGCATGAAATATCATTTGACATTAAAATCAAGGTGGAACATATACATCATTTGAGATAAGTTTTAATCATTTTGATAAATCATCGAATTTACTCTAGGATAACAAAGTTTTATTTATGGATTCAGTAAGTGATGTTCATGGGGGAAATGATCCTAGAACATGGTATCTTAGTTGATCACTAAAAGGTGAAATCTATCATTTCTTGTGAAGAACTATAGAACATATGTAATATTCATATATTCTTAGTTTTGGAAGGATATTACCACTAGTTCATAAAACATTTATAAATGGTTTCTTCTCCATTGACATATATCAATCATAAGGGTGTGTAGTTTATTTAGGATTAGAAATTTCATGATTCCTTCATTCATTTTAAGAAGCATTTAATTTTAGCTTCAGATATGACTCTTCTAGAGGTTGGGTAGAGCTATGTGTCTTTTTTTTATACATTAGGTTTAGGTTTGGGATGTGTTCTCATCTAGAGTGATCACATAGTGGCTTATGGTTCTCATTATCTTATACCTCATGAGAATAAATATCCCAAACATGATCTTGAAATAAAAGGTTTGATACATGCTCCTTAGAGTTTATGGAACTACATTTTTAGATAAATTTTGACTATTTACTCTAATCACAAAAGTGTGAGTTATATCTTCACTTAAAAATATATGAATCTCTATCTGAGGAGATAGTTGGAGTACCTAAAATCATTTGATTTTGACATTCCCTACACACCTAGTAATTGAAATTTCATTATTAATTCTCTAAGTTGAAAACTTTCATCCCATGTCATAAATAAATTTTCAGAATAGTCTAATATAATGGATCTATTTACTCATATGAATTTGGTAGTCTAGGATGATGAAACCAAGGTTGTGTTGGAAAGTGCCCAGTTGATGAGACATGCTCTATAGATTCTGGAGGACTTTTTTGAAACTTATGTTATTGAAATTGGAGGAGCATGGAATTCCCATTTATGGATGGTAGAGTTTTACTACATATTTATTTACCATTAATCCATTAAAATGTAACATGTTGAGCCCTTTTATGTTTGGTCATGCAATTCTTTACTGGGTTGGTCAGAGATTGGTGAATCTTCTATTGTGAGACCTAGTTTCGTCCAGGAGTTGGCCATTAATATCTAGTTGATTCTTTAGAGTTTTTCGATGGAAAAAAGATTATATAACTCTTACATGGTTCGTTTTCATCATTATTTGGAATTATTAGGTGAATAACATGTGTTTTTTTTAGAGTCTCACCTCAGTTGGGTCACCGACGACTTGGAAAACATTGGATATTGGAACCAATTTTTATAGGACCACTTGAGATCATTGATCTAATTAAGAAGGTGTATTTCCATTTAAATTTTACACCTTATATGAAATATATCCATTACGTGTTTCACATTTCATAGCTCAGAAAAAAAAAATTATACCTATATCATGTATTGAGTTTAGAGAATCTTGATGTGGAACCTAAAATGCCTATGACTGAGTTTCCCGTTTGTATTTTTGATTCTCAGATGTAGGTTCATCATGGAAATTATATGCCTCCAGTTTAGGTTCTATTTCAACATGATTATGATTCTAAAAAGACATGGGGGTATGAGGTGTTAGTGAGAGAGTAGTGTACTTAACTATTTATATACTAGTATTCTTTATAGGTTTTTTAATGGTATAAATCATTTGTGTTTGGGGTAATTATAACATCATGACACCTAATTTAATGTATGAACATTGATTTATTTACACCTTATTGTTTTTCTTGATTATATCTAGTTTCACATATATATTCATGGTTGTTTCTCCATGTTTAAGACTTTTTAGGGGTCAAGAGTGGGTTTTTATTCTTTTTTGAGGGGTTGGGTGATGCTTTTGGAGTTTATCTCAGTAGTGGACTTGATTTTTTAGTTGTAATATCAGTAGGTGGTCTATCGACTAGCCGATGTGGACCACTAGCCAGCTAGTAAAAGTTGAAAATAGGATCTTACAATCGGAAGACCACCGTCCAGCCGATAGATGGAAGGTAGAAATGATTTCCTATAATAACTCCTCCATCTCGCTTGTGGAGACCCACCTGCCAGCTGGTGGGGTATTAAAACTTACAAAAAAACATTCCTAGTGCCACTAGCTAGATTATGGGATGAAGGGGCTAGTTGGTTACCCTAATATTGGAAATAATGGGAAGTGAAATGTCATATTTCATTTAATATTAATCTCTATTTATTTTCAAACACCTCTCTCTTAGGCCTAACTTGACCTAAATGATTTTAGAGACTCTCTAGATATGATTTTATCCCTTCTAAACTTGTTTATTCATAGATCTATGTGCTGGTTGATGCATTGATTCTTTTTCAAAAAATGTAATCTCATTATGAATTTGAATGATTCATTTCTCATTTATCTCTTTCTTCTAGAGTGGTGGATACTTCTGTCATTGATGGATACATATCTTGACTTGATGAATAGTGATTATAGGTTTCTCATTTTATCATTCTAAACATTGATTTTCTATTGGTGTATCCCATGTTGGGAGATTTTTGATCTTTGGATTGAGGAAGGTGGTTTTATAAGGAAATTCTTATCAATTAAAACCATTGTTTCTTAATTAATTTGTAATATATTTTCAATTGATTTTAAAATCCTGATTTTAATATTTTGAATAATGATTTTAAAATGACATGTTGTCCATGATGAAACTTATTTGACAATGGATTTTAAAATAAAGTGTTGAATTCTAGAAAATGATCTTGAAATGAAATGAATGATTTGAAGAATGATTTGGATGATTAATTTTTATAAAAAAATCCCTAATTTTTTTTATGATTTTTAATTAAATGTACTGATATGAAAATCATGAGTTTTGATGAAAACCATTTGATGATTGGTTTTAAAAATGAAATGGAATGTTTTAAAATTGAACATGGGAATGATTAGTAATGATTAATTAAATGAGTTGAGATTGATTGAAATGAATGATATCCTCTTATATGATTGATTACAATTAATCACAAGAGAGCCTAATTAGTTTGGAGGATTATATAAATTCTAGGTAAAATTGATTACATAGAAATGTATTGATGATGGAAATGATACTAAACTATCATGAGGGTAGGGAATTTATTATTTGTTATTGATTTATATTCCCCCAATGTTTGGGATCTAGGGAATTACTTTTAAATAAGGATCCATATCACATCAATATTATGCAGAACCTCATTAATTAATATAACTAACCCCTAGGATCATAACCATGGTTCTGTGATAGAAATTTATTATTACATACTAATTTTTATGAAATGTTATTTTTGAAAACGATACTTCTATATACCATTTTTTAATTAAAATAACATTTTACCTATTTTATTCTTTCCATTGAAATTTTTTAAAAATCATTTTCAGATATGAATTGTAAAAAGATTACCATGATATTTTTTATTTAAAATTGAGTATATTTTGTTTATTAGATATAGAGTAATTATATAATTCTTGGTGAGATTATAGTGGGTTAATATATATCCCACCTTAATTTTTCCTTTGGATGTTTCTAAACATTCTTATGTTAGGTTTAGGAAAAGGGAAATCACCACTTAAGGGTGGTGGATGTTCTTGTACAATGGTACCTTGGGTGTTTTTGGTGATTGGTGGATTATGCGTTCCACTTATTACATGTAAACCTTCAGATGATGAATTTTATGGTTATGAGATGGTTTAGGATCATGTATCACATTTTGTTTTGTACTTATATACCTTGTATTTTTTTATCTTGATTTTTTTATTTAAATACTGGATATTTTTGTGTTTTCACTATTTTAATTTGATTGTTATTCTTATGGTGAAATTGTTCCATATTGATGCTTCTTGATTCCTAGGATCCAATCGCTAACTCATGGGGATCATAAATTCCAATCAAACCATGTAAATATTGATTCAAATATTGTTTACATGTGTTTGTTTGGTTAGTGTGTGACATAAATGGGAAAGTCTATTGAAATCATATACATTAAAATAGACCATTTATTTTTTCCTTTTGTAAGGAAATTAAAAACATTACGTATGAAATACTTAAAAATATTCCTTTAGAATTTTTTTTAAAGAAGGTAAAAAAGGAACAAAAAATTTACTTTATAATTTATTTATATAAACATGAATAAATCCATAAAATTATTTTTCGAATATGTATACAGAGAAAAAATGTTTATAAAATAAATCTTTAAAGCCTTTAAAATGAGGTTTTATGGTATAATGTCTCTTACATCGATTCAGACTTGTCACAACATTCTTTATCTTCTTGAATAAAAAAATTGTGTTAGTTATTTAATTTCTTAATAACACTATTTTATTTTTATGATCATTAATTATTCCTTTTATTTCACTTATTACCATATCACACATAATTATTTAATTAATTAAGTTTACTTTAGGTATTTTGAGTATATTTAGTTCATAAGTCCTAAATGAATTTGGTTGTTTGACTATAGACAAGTGGAACATGATTATATCATTCTTAGGATCTTAAACATTTTATAATAATAATTTTTATACATTAATCATACTCTTAGAACCAACTATATAATATGGTTATAATAAATTAATTATCTTACAATTTGGATATGGTAGTTCATATATACACATGAGTAACCTTTCTATTTTTTAAAAAACTAGATATAAATAAGGTGTGTATAATTTTATCATTAAATAATTATAATTATATCATAAATATCATATTATTTATTTAAATTCACTTATATATAACATTCATGTGAGTTGGTGAGGAGAAATAAAATGCATCGGTTCGCGAGACGGTAGTCTGCATCTACACAAGAAAAATGTTTATATTTTTCATTAAATGGTAAAGAATTAATTAAAACATTTATTTACCAATACAGAATTAAATTTATATCATATATATTATTTTATATTATTTTTAAACATCATTATGATCAACCATAATATTTGATGATGAAAAAATAAATACATCTTCTGGTGAGACCGTAGTCCGCACATACGCACAAGCGATTTTTTATTTTTCATTAGATGGTTAAGTGTATGAAATTTGGTTATAACATAAATATAATAAAATTAAATTCTATTTTAGATACTAATTTTTATTATATGAAAATGGTTAAGGGAGGTTTGAATGAGTAAAAATCATAAATAAAAAATAAAACACTTGGTTAAGAACTATACATCTTCTTCAGAAAACCACCATAGGTTTATTCATAATTACTTATGAGGATGGTATTATGATCAAATGAGAAACTATAGAATATGGGGAGTGATGTTAGGAATTTATTTTTAAAGGTATTGGATGAAATAATGTCCTCTTTGTATGTGAATAAAATATAAGAGTGTGTATCCTTTTATAAGTAGGGGAGTGGACACCCTTGTATTTTTTTAAAATATCAAAATATATTAATATCTTACTCAAGAGAAATGGATCAAAATGGACCATTTTTTATACTATATAATATAGGGTTTAAATACTAAGATAAAATAGGATTTATACAACTGTTAGTTCATTTTAACCCTTATAATTGTTGTTTTAACCTCTTTAACCCGTTTTAACTCTTACCATACTAACAGACTTTTTTTTACCAAAGATAGTATTCATAATTACAAAAAAATGATAGTTTACTTGTTGAAAAAAATTTAAATTAAGATTAAAATTATTTATTAAATTTTATCATATTTTATTTCAATAATGTTAATAAGTTATTTTAAAAATAAACCCAAAACAATTGATGAAAAAAGACATTCCAGAAAAATGTCATTTTATGTATAAATGTTTTATACAAAAATAAAGTATAATGTTGATTAAAAAGACTTTAATTTATTTATTTTAATAAAAATTAAGTAATTAAAATTTAAAACCAATAAAAAATAGAATTTTAATTTATAAATAAATGAATAGAAAAATATAGTTTTTTTAAATCAGTATTATCTATTATTCACACAAAAATTTACTTTTTTAGAAAATTCTAAAAAAACACTCTAGTTTATTTTTATATTTACAATTTAACAAATGTATTTCATTTTGTCAAATTAAAATTCTAAAATTATGAAATAAATATTTTAAATAAAACCATACAGTACATGAAAGAAAATTTAGTACGGATAAATATATTTCCATTTTTATTGAAAAATTACTTAATATTCTTATAATGAATATAACTATATGAAATATAATTCATGATATTTAATAAGACATTAAATTTATTTAATATTAATATTATCTAGGTTGTTATGTTCTTCCTCCTTTTATAAATTCTATCCTCTCAGTTTTATTCATTACTTAAACAAGTGGGGTTATTTTTCCTTCATAGCATTTTCAAATTCCTATGTTTCTTCTTAAATTGTATTTATTTTCCAAAAAAAACCTTAACTTGGTGAATCAAATTATTCTACAACACCTTCCCCTCAATGATCAATAATATTAACAACCTATTACTCATAATAACAGTTATCATCCAACTAAAATAATTCAAGAGTCGAGACATTAGGTGTATTTGGAACATATTTTATTTACAATAAAACATGAAGCACATCATATACCTTGGATAAAATTTGAGGTAAGTCCACTAGGATATAAATTTATCTAATTTTATCTAGGATTTTCTATGGTCTAATTAACCTCTAACTAAAATTTTCATTTTTATAAAAACATATAACACTTTCCCGTTGATATACTTTACGGAAAACATGATTTCATTCCTTGATAAAATATGTTTTCTCATGTTATCCAAATTACTTTTGTATATTCCTCTCGATACCCTCATATACTGTGGAACCAACTTCACATTCTCAACCATCACTTCTACCAATTCTGGCCCAAGTAACCTTCTTTTATCAACATCATCCCTATAATATGGAGTCTAAAAAATTATTTCTATATAATTGCTCTAAAGTATCCATATTTATGTTGAAATAAAAACTATTATTATAATAAAATTTAACTAGTGAAAGATATTTATCCCAATATCACTGGTAATCCAATGAACAATATTGACGCATATCTTATAATTTCTATATCATTGTCACTATCCTTCCATCATATTGAGGATGAAAATTTTCTCTAAAATTTTGTTCATTACCCAAAAAAGTCTAAAGTATTTTCCAAAAATTAAAGGTAAATATGGGATCATGGTCAGATATAAAAAAATAGGGACTCCATGAAATCTGATTACATATTTAACCTAAAGTCTAGAAATATGATCCAAATATATATTATATCTAATGTGAATAAAATTCTTAGATTCAGTTAAATGATCAACAATAAATCATATTAAATTATAACCTCGAGAAATATTTGGTAATCTAAGTATAAAATTCATGGATGTATTCTACTATTTCCATTTTGGGAATGGAAAAGGTTGAACCATCCACTTCAGTAATTTACATTCTGCTTTAACATGTTGAAAATCAATACATTTTAGGGTAAGGTCATCAATATATCTTTTTATTCCACCCCATATGAAATGTTCATGAAGGTCTATAGAAATCTTAGTTTTGCTGAGATGAACATAAAATAAAGATCTATAAGCTTCACTCAACAATTATTTCTTTAAATGGGAATCATGAGGCATACATAATCTTTTTATTAATCTCAAAACACCTTCTTTTTCAAAATTAAATTTGGGAAAATTACATTTCCTGGATAATTCTACCTTTTCCTATAAAACATGATACTCTTTCAAAGATTTATTAATTATTTCTGATAATGATGGTCGCATTAACACCTAAAAAAATAGATGAATTTATTTCATGAAATATTTCTACACCAATATCATTAAATCGTTTACAAATGAATCATTATAAAAATGTAGCATAGTTAATGATGCATTATTTTATTAATTAAAGAATCAACTACTCTATTTTCTTTTACTTGATAGAAATTAATCATGAAATAATAATCCTTAATTCATTCTAGTTATATTCTCAACCTCATGTTCAAATCTTTCTGAGTGAATATGTACTTCAATTTTTTTAATAGTATATATTTCACATTTTCTCCATATAAATGATGTCACTATATTTTTATAGAAAACACTATAAATTTTAGTTTAGGGTCATGTGTAGGATAATTTATCTAATGAGGTTTGATTTTTGTGAATCATAATAAATTAATTAATCATTCTGCATTACAACAAAACTAGTTTACTTCAATGGCGCATCAATGTAGATAAAAAATTCACCATTTCTAGATGGTAGGGCCAAAACTAGAGCATTTACTCATATTTTTTTAAATTCATAGAAATATTAATCACATACTATCATCAAGATTAATTTAACTCCGTATCATGTTAACTTTGGTAGTGGTCTAGATAACCAGGAAATGTTTAAAAAACCAACAGTAATAACATGATAATCTAAGAAAACTATGAATTTCTATGAAGGTTTTATGTTTTGGAAAATCTATAACCACTTTAGTTTTAGCTGGATAAATAGTTATTCCATATTTATTTACAGTATTTATAAGGAATTAAATCTGTAAAAACTAAAATTCACAGTTACTAACTTTTCTTATATCTTATTTTCTTTCATTTTTTATAGAACAACCCTAAATTGTTTATCAAGATCATCATAACTTTTAGAATATATCAATATTTCATGAAGAAAAAAACAAAAACTAAAAGATATCTCAGAACTCGTGGAAAATAATATTCATAAGGTTAATAAATTCATCTAGAAAATTTTTTAACCCAAAGTGCATAGTAACAAACTCATAATGCTCATACCTAGTCTGAAATGTCATCTATAGAATGTCATCCTCTTTTACCTTTAGCTGATGGTACCAAAACATTAGATAAACATTCAAAAAATACTGAGGTGTATAGATATTATCTAACAAGTCATCTATATGAGGAAATATATACTTATTATTTACAATGATGTTATTCAATTCCCTATAATCAATAAAAATCCTCATAGAAATATCTTTATTTTAACAATAAAAACTAGAGAACCTCATTGTGAAGTGATAGGATTAATGAATCATTTATCAAAGGACTCTTTTAATTATTTGTTACTTCCAAAAGATCTACTTGCTTCTTTTTGTAAGGAGGTTTTGAAATTTTTTGAGCATAATACACTAAGTTAATAGTAAATTGAATATACCTATTAGTTATAATACCAATAAATTCATCTGCAAATAAATATAGATATTCATTTACTATAATAACATCACTAATTATAATAGTTTCCTTCATAGACGACTGAGAATCCATAATAGTTTCCTTCATATTAACAATATGTAGAAGATTTCATTCATTTCCACTTTTAATTAATTTATCAACTTCATGACATGTTATCAAAGTTATGAATTCATTCTTCTATAAAATTATAAACCCGCTATAAAAAACTACTATTTTTTCTCTATAATATATCTTAGCATGATAAATAGAAATAAAATCAATATTCAAAATAACATCAAAATATATAAGTGGATGGACAATATGGTTCTCATATAAAGGTCTTCCATAGATTATAACAAAAATATTCTTATAATTTATTTTTTCTTTAATATTACCCCTTGGTGTTTTAACAATAGTTTTGACTTCATTTATTGATGGCATATTTTCAATTTACTAGAAAATTCCTCAAAAATTAAATAATGTATATGCCCAAAACCATACAATACATTGATATAATTTGAATATAAAAGTGATGTACCTGACACCACATCGATGGATGATCCAACATCTATCAAAATAGTCACAAAATATTGAGCCATACATTTTTTCATGAGATACTGATGAATTCCATCCATTAATTCTAAATTATCAAAAGTAATCACATAATGACCCATTTTATTACAATTTTAACAACTTACTCTCAGATTTTCATTTTTTCTGATCATTACTGTGATCCTTTTCATTTATGTCATGGGCCACTTGTCCAAACATACCATATAAAAAGTACATCCAAAATTTTATATAATATTATCAAGGAATTTTTTACCACACATATCATAATGTGGAAAATTTATTTTATTACCTTTGTATTTCCTCGAAAGATGCTTCCCCATTTTATACAACCTAGACCAATTTTTAATTGTTTTCATGGAACACATGATAACCAGAAAACACCCTATTTACCTTATCGTTATATCAAACATGTTTCTACTAACTTTTAAATTAATTATAATTAAAATCCCTTTGATATATTAGCTTTAATCCTATGTAAAATTGATTGATTTTACAATCAAGATCCTTGACACAAATTGGTGTGTACGTTGAAAATTGGGTGAAGTGTTCTTTATAACCATCCAAAAAATCTTCCTCCTTATGCCTTAATTCTAATAATTAAATTTACATTCTAATTCAAACAAACTTATAAAAATAATTATAAATAAAATATTCTTAAATTCATCCCATTCCATGGTATAAATATCTATTATTTCCTTGGTATTATTTTCCTTTGACTACCAATGATCAAATTCTCCACCAAAATGGTAAATATATATAATTACCATTTGATGTTCTAAATAACCCATGGCTTAAAATATATTTTCTAAAGCTTATATACATCCCTCAAATTTCCTTGAGTTGGAATATCCAGTGAATGTTGGAGGGTGTTGTTTCATGAAATTATCTACTATAGACATATTCATTTGTAGTGAATTTAGTTTCTATCTAACATTGATTCTATCCTAACAGTAAACTTATCAGTTCTAATTCACACTATTTTGGGTTTTTCATTTGGAGATATATTATCCTTTTGGTTCTTTCATACTTCAACTTCCATTTTTCATCTATGTAAAACCATTCTAAACAAAAAAAATTTAAACGAATCCATATGGTAATCTTCAAAATATGTCACATTATAACCATAAATTAGAATCTCATAAGGGTACTTACTTATATTATCCTAAACTCTAAAATTATCTAAACCTTTCTATGATACCAACTATAATGACCCAATCCTTATTTTATCAAAAATTTAATTTTTAAATTATGCAGTTTGGAGATTACCTGAGTGGTAAAGGAAACCCATAATTTTGAATTAGACCCGAGTTCAAATTCGAGTGAAAGCCAATATATGCAAGTATTGTATCAGTATTGTAGCGGTACTGGAGCACTATAATGGTGTGGGTACTATAGAATGTACTATAGTAGGGTACTATAGTAGTAGTAGTATTTATTTTGAATGGGTCTTCGGGACACTGGGCCCTCGAGCCATCAAGTTGGCGATGACACAGGCATGACTTGGGAAGACGATGACACGTGAAGATTCAAGAAAGGGATTTTAGTCCATCCAATAATGGTAATACAAGCCATGTAATTGGATTCATTACCACTAGGCCTATAGGGTGTGTATTGAATAAATATGGCTTGATTGGTGGAATGTCCCTTGGTGGGGTTATGACCTGCCTTTTCTCCCTGTGTGTGTGGAGTGTGTGTTTAATGTAATTGTACCCCCAAGCACCTAATATATATTTATAATTTTTAAATTAGAATTAATTTTATTTCTTTCAAAAAATTCCTTTTTAGGTTCATAGTTTTATAAAATTAGTTTGTAATGAATTTTTAAAAAACAAATACATTTCAAATTGGACACTTCCACTTAGTATTCATTTTTTACAACATAAAACTCTTAAAATGATTTTTTTTATTTTCCTAAAAATTATTCAAAATTTTAAACATTAGTTCACCATTATTCATGCTCATCCTTAAACCCTATTAAAATAAATTTTAAATGTTTGATGTGCACAAATAGATCTATAAGGTATATAAAAAAGAATAAAAGAAACATTTTAGTCCATTTCAAAACCATGAGATCATAGAAAGAGTTTTTACCTTTAACAAAATAAACTTTGAGCTCAAATAATAATTTACTTACACATGAAATTATATTTATTCTGAAAAGTTTTTTTATAAAAAAAATTGTAATAAAAAATTAATTCAAAATCATTATCCTGAGATTTTATTTATTAAACATGGGAACTAATTTAAAACATTTTCTAAAAAACATAAAATTTTACCCTTAATGGGAATAACCATTCCTTTAAAAAAATCATTATCTTACCATATAAAATAAAAATATTTCCAGGAAAACTAATTATAAAGCATTGATAATACATGAATTTTCCTTAGAAAATCATCTTTATATACCCTTATAATAACCCTTACAAATGGAATAACCTGCTCAGTGAATTTAAACATAATTATCCTAAGAACATAATCCTTAACCAATGTAATTAAAAGATATATAGGGATCACATGTCATCATAAAAAATGTCAAGTGACCATACTATACACGAAACACATAAAATTTTTAATTTATATCTTCAAACTCATAAAAATATACTTTTAAACCCATAAGTACATCATTTTTTTGATATTGATATATCCATTTCTTTTAAAACCCCATTTTCAAAACCAAAATACACAGAAAAAATGGAATAAGGGTTATTATTTCAATAAAAAAATAGAATATTTTAAAGAAAACCAAATATAAAATATCATTTTTTGAGGTGGTAATAACCCTAACTTCATATACATTAAAATATAACATTCATTTATCCTTTTTTAAATAATGTCAAAACATTTAGTTTAAAATATGTAAAACAAATTCATTTTTAAAACCTTTTAAAAAAATAAAGATACAATTTCCTTTATTATTTATTTATGTTTATATAAATACATACATAAATGGATTTTATGAATATTTAAATTTAGGAAAAATATTTAGAAAAATATTTAAAAAAATTGAAATGATTATTTAAGGAAAACTGTCCCTTACCATGAGTCTGAATTGTCACATATATTATTTATCTTACTGAATAATAAAATAATGTAAATAATTTACATTCTTAATAACCTTTTTTGGTTTATTATCTTTTATTATTACTTTTATTTCAACTATTATCATGTCATACTTAATCATTTAATTAATTAAGTTTACTTCATATTTTTTTATGATGTTTGGTTTATAAGTCCAAAATTACTTCGAAAAGTTGAATAGGGTAAAATGTAACATTATTATATCATTCAAAGAATCTTAATCATTTTATAAATACCATTTTTATAAATTAATTATATTTTTTAGCAAACTATGTAATATGGTTATTAAATACGAATTAAGTTACAACATAGAGATTGTAGTCTATACGTATGCATGAGTAATGTTTATGTTTTTCAATAAACATGAGGGAAAGAAGGTAAGTTTTATTTTATCTTTTAAGAATTATAATTATATATTAAATAATATATTATATAATTAAATCCACCAATATATACCATCCATGTGGTGTGGTGATGAAAAATAAAATAAACCACTACAGGAGGTGGAAGTCTGCACGTACACACAAACAATGTTTTTTTTAATGGTAAATAAATAATGATAATATTTATTTAACATTACATTATGAAATTTAATTCATATATATAATAATTTTTCATTTGGTTTCATTATTATGACCAACTATAAGATTCGATGATGAAAAAAGTAATGAATCGTCTCGTGAGGGCTAGTTTACACGTACCCACAAGGGATGTTTTTATTTTTCATAAGATAGATAATTAGATGAAAATGGGTTATAGAATAACCACAATAAAATTATAGAATATTTTATATAATGATTTTATTATTTCAAAATAGTAAAGATATGTTTGAAGGATGTAAAATATGAAATAAAAAAGAAAACACTTGGTTAATAACAATACCTTTTCTTCGGAAAACCCCTTTATGTTTTTACCTAAAGACTTCCTATGATGGTATTATGATCAAACCATTGGATATAGGAATAGGGATGTATTTTATTAAGTTATTTTGGTATTTATTTTATGAGATAACTGGCTCTTTATGTGTGGAGAAAATATAATATGGGGTGACCTTTTATATGTGTGGGAAAGGACACACTTGATTTTTTTTAAAAGATTAAAATATATTAATGTATTTCTCAAGAAAATTATCTCAAAAATGAAATATTTTAGAAGAATATATATTATAGGGTATAAATATAACCATAAAAAGGATTTATAATACTTTTTAGTCCATTTTAACCATTATCATTTTTGTTTTAACGCTTTTAACTTTTTTTTAACTCTTACCATTGTAACTGATTTTTTTTTACCAAAGATACCATTCATAATGAACAAAAAATGAAAGTTTGCTCATTAAAAAAAGTGTAAATTATGATTCCAAAAATTTATCCCACTTTATAAAATTCAATTTTAATAATTATCAAAATTAATTAAAAAATAAACTTTTAAATTGTGATGAAAAGCGATATTTCCTAAAAATTCCTTTTAAAATATAAAGATATTTTTATACTAAATTCAAGTAAAATGTTTCTTTAGAATATATTTATTGTATTTTTTTTAATAAAAATTATATAATTAAATTCTAAAATGAATAGAAAATATAATTTTACATTGTAAATACATGACTAGAAAATAAAATTTTCTTAAAAATCATTATTTTCTACTATTCACCCAAATATCAACTTTTCTGAAAATTATAAAAGAATAACTAAATTATATTTTTTACTTAATAATATAAAACATTAAGTTCATTTGATAAATTATAATTATAAAATGTGGAAATTAATCTTTTAAATAAAACCATATAACACATGTAAACAAATATTATATGAAGAAAATTATTTAATTTTTTATTGGAAAATTAATCAATATTATAATATTGAATATATGTATATAAAAAATGATTAATGAATATTAATAAATAATTTAATTGATTTTATATTAGCATTTTCTGGGTTATCATAGTCTAGGGGAATGATCTCTCACCATTAAGAATCTATATTTGAATGATATATCACCCTCACATGTCATCTAGGCGAACGATCCACCACAAAACCAATGAAAACAGTGAATGAGTCCTTAATTTTTGAATGAGGCATCACTAATATCTGATGGATTATACACCACCAATAAATTATTTTAGGTAGATGATTTACTAATGGTAACCCATATCTTATGGTTTTTACACTACTAGTACCACAACTTGGGTGGATGGTACACCACCAGAATAGGTCCCCAAGTGGATGAGGAACCACCGGGGTGACTCTAATAAGTATATAATTCTCCAATAACATGAACAAAAAATTGGATGATATACCACTAAAAAATAATCCAAATGGAGGAGTTACCATCATTCAATTGGAAACCAAATGAATGATGCATTATTGGTCCAATTATGGGTAGATAAGATACCACCAACTCATTCTTTGTGGTGAATAAACCAAAAATACATAAAGGGTAGATGAAACACTTCCATAAATTATATTTATTTGGAAGAGTCTCAAAAAAATACCAATAAACCAATTCAAATAAACTATATCTCATTTAAATTTAATTTAAATCATTTATAATTTATTAACATGTCAATGGTAATGCACTCAAGTGACATAATAAACCCAAATTCCTATAGATAAGTCATATATCCACTATGATAACACTTTATCAATAAATTATTCACCAATTAATACTTTAGGGATCAAAAATAATATCCAATAATTTATTCGTATTCATATTCACCCATCTCATGTCCAATGACATAGTTTTTAATTCAATTTATATAAAGAGTGGACATCAGTGATCATAATTTACCATGCACATCATCTGAAAACCACTCAACACATTTCTAGGATCCATTCATTAAAAATGGATTTAAGGATACAAATTTAATTAATATTTATGTAATATAAAACAAATTATATTTTTTTGTTTTTCATATGATGATTTCACAATAAGAACATACTATCGGGAAATAAAGGGACCACATACCTGGGACTTATAGTGTCTTTCTCATCGAATCCTACCCACTGATTTCACCTCAAATAAACTTAATCATGAAAATCGGAAAAATTAGTGGAATTATGAATACTTATTGACACATAAAGAAATAGTTACACAAATAAATAATGGAAGGAATGGTAGTCATATCCTTATCAGTACTGACCTCCTATGATAGACGAGGCCTTAATCCAAGCTTGGATTAATATGATACTAGTGGAAGATATAGGATATAATGGAAATAAAGGTTAGAATTTTTGGATGTTATTGGTTTTAAATGATAGAAACACATTTTATAATAATTAATAATCAATTAATTAATTTGTTTAATTTTATATTTTTTTTAAAAACTTTAAGTACCCTGAAGGTAATCACTGGTAAGGACCAAATACCCAATGGGAACGAGGTACCCACCCTGGGGCACCATCCACCTATTGTCTCCTCAAAAATGGCTCCCACTTTAGGTCTTCACTAGGTACCCAATATTACATAACCTATTATTCAATGGTGTTCATTTCAAAACATAAAACCATTGGGATATGTCCAACTTAATAAAATCATCCCTCAAGACCCTACCAATGCCTTTATTACCAAAAATAAACTCAAATACATGATGTTTCATGAAATTTAAACTAAAATAATATCTCATATGGTCACATTGAGTTAAAAATACCCACTATGTAACAACTCATCCTTGAGATTCACTACTGAGCATCATCCTTCATCATCGGTGGAAAGCAGTAACCATTGTGCTCACATATTAGACTCTCACTCCAAAATATTATCCTAGATATGAATGTAATTCCACTAAAACTAAAAAAGAGGAACTAACTTCCCAAATAGATCCTTATCACTTTGATCTACTATTCAAACTGGTTATTTCATAAATAATGTATCCGTCTCTAGCTCAACTTCACTGACATTGATAACATGATATAGTTTATAATGTTATCATTGAAGATGAGATACATGGTATACATCATGAATAGAACTATATATATAGAGAATATCCAACCAATTAAAATCTACTACACAAGCTCAAATATCCCCATGAACCTGGGTGACATAATCCCCTACCTCTGAATCCACCCTTGTCCTAAACGAGTAAACACTTATAGAAATACTCAGCCGCTCACCTCAAACTCTAGAGGTCAGAATCAATTGTTGGTATATGATATTTTCCTACTCTAAGAAGCCCCCAACCAAATTATAATTAGCACAATATACCCTTATGTATCTTCTAAAATACATATCCCAATTATTTCTAACTCCTTAGACTCCATCCAACACAGAGGGGGTCTGTATATTCTATTATATACATCTACAAAATGAAACTTATGAATTGATTCCCAATAAAAATTATATTATAGGAAAAATATAATATCTAGATAGTTCTTTCATAAAACCCAAAAATCTAAGATGTATTCCTATAGAATTTCCTCTAAAACTATAATGATATTCTCATGATGCCTATTGATATGAGGAAAGTAAGTAGTTCTCAGATACACCTTCCTATCATGGGCCTTTTTAATCCTATATTATAAGTGAAATGTAAACTGGGAATCTTGGTAAAAAATGATTCTCCTAGGTACCCTTTAGAGATTCAAATTATCAAAAACATAAATTTGGACCAGATTACTGATGTAGATTTTATTTGGATACTTTTTGCCACATTTTTTTTGGTGATTAATGGTGTTATTTTTTTCCCAATGTTTATTTGAATGAGAAATTATTGAGTATCTAAAAAAAATTAATATAAATGAAATTATTTAATATTTTAGTAGAAATATATATTTTTTGTTATTAAATGGTTAAATGTTATTTGGTTTCATTTCTATATTTTTAAGAAAAAATAATTTAATTTTTTTTTATTTTCCATTGAAAATGTGTTTTTCATGATGATATTAGACATTTTAAAATAAATTAATTAATGATTGCATTTTTTATATTTAACATCATCTTTTGACTTCATTTAATTTTCAAATCAATGGAAATGATTTTATTCCATAATGTTTTTTAAATTTTTCAATTTGAATTGATTTATTAAATAGGTCTGTATTTTTTTAGGAAATTGAATATGAGTATAAGCTACCATATGAATAAAGGGTAAATTTTTCTTTCCAAGGTACCATAATATGATACCCTAAATATACCACAAGTGGGATGTTCTAAACCAACCATTCCAAGCCATAATTTTTGTATCACCTACCACATAAATAGATGAGTGATCATGCCTATTAAAGAAATAGAAAGAAGACCACAATCAACTATGAGATACCTACCACATGGGTAAAATATAGGGATCACAAAAGTATATAGAAGATTTTTGAAGCTGATGCTGAAAATTGAAGGCCATCTAAAGGAGTGATAGTGAGGTCAAGCATCCCCTAAAATAGTATCCATAATTCTCTATGATTAATAGAGGTTGTTGAGAAATATTTATTGAGACCAACTGGGAATCCATGGAAGAAGATAACTATGAACTAATTTATAAGATATTCATCACTTTTACATGATCAGTCAATCACAAGGCCATTTATAAAGAGCCTAGTGTATTAAGAATCATGTTTTCACACCAATAATGAGATATATTGAATCCATTTTCATGACCTCCACTAAAGACATCGATGATTTCTGAACTCACTTAGGATGAAGAACCATGAGGTGTCATAATGAGTGGTTGAGAGCTATATGATTTATATCATTGTTGGTTTCTATTTTCTAGAAAAAAATTAATTGAAGTTGATAAAATGAGATATAGGAATAAGAAATTTTTTGTATGAATATTGTATAGGGTCATAAGTAAGGAAGATAGTGTGGTACATAATTTCTCTTAACATTCTGGTTGTGGGTATGAAGGAGAGTGTGCACCAGGTGCTTGGGAAAATTCTCATGAGAACTTGATTACTTAAATAAGACCCAAAAATGATGAAACTATAGATTCCTAATCTTATTCTATTGGAGGAATACTTAAATCCTATGAGTTTGTGATTTGTACAAGATATACTCTATTGAATCCATAACTATATATTCAAATTTGGTATTTTTTTTGAAAATGAAGTCAATGTCAACAAATTATTTTTAATTTAAGAAGACATTGAACATAGAGTGAACATTATTAAGGTCAAGGAAGTTCTTTAGAGGATAAGTCCGATCAAGTTGTGTCTGAATTTGATGATGGTTTATTCTTTTTTAGAGTTTAAGGTGTAAATTTTGAGCCCTTGGAAGATGTGTGAACATTGAAAATGGATGTTTTTAATGTTTTAATACTCATAAATGTAGGTGCATCTTAAAGGGGTATTCCAAAAAGAAGTTGGGAGTCATGTGAGGGTCATTCCATGCTTTTTAGGCTATTAAGAGGTTAGATTGGTATGTTGTAAATGGTAATTCCATGAATCAATCTTCTACATAGGGTTATTTATATTTATTTGAATAATAAATAAGGGTAGTTTAGGTAATTTAGATTAAAATGAGGTGTTCCCAAAATATTAAATAAAATTGAAGAAAATGGAAAATAGTATCCAAGACTATCGAAGGTAAAAATAGAAATGAAACTTTTGGTGACTGTGAGATTCATCAATAGGATGATATGATCTTGGAATTACACTTTTTCTCTAAGAAACGTCACTTGAGTCACATGATAAAGAAGATTTATAGTGATAATAATTCCATTTGGAATCTATTGAGGTACGTTCTGAGGCTAATGTCACTGATACTGGTTGTGAGGAAGGAAATTAGCTTGCAATTTAAGAATATTCTTGAGAGGCTAAGGAGACGATCCCTTGATATATCCTTGATACCATTCATCCCCATAAATCGTTAACTATAGGGGAGGCACATGATTGAGGGTATATCTAGACTAGATGATAGAGAACACTCAATCTAGGATTTAGTGGATTAAGATCTAGAGGAAGAAGTTGATCTATTCATAGAATCATCCTATTATTTTATATTACCTAGTGTATTTTTATATCATGTTTTTTATTTTGAATAATATTATTTTGGAATTTTTCATACATAAATATTTATATTAGATCATTTGGATAGGAAGGGTTGATTTCATGTTTACTATTCTTTCATTTCTTTTAATCATAGGAGTATGTGTCTAATCTATCAGTAGTTTTCATTTTATATTCCAAATGAGAATTATTTAACTGAACATCATGAAATAATGATGATAAGTTGATTTTATTTTACCTTGGTGAACATCGCTGAAGTATCATTCTTGAAAATGATGTGGTCAACTCTTCTCCACGAGGAAGTAACTTCATCTAGAGTTCTATTAAAAATAATAGTTATTAAGAGATATCTATGATGATTTTTTTATCAAATGAAAATTAGGAATTATACACCTCTTTACATGGCATAAAAAATTCTATAATTAATTCTATCGTATAGTACTATTCATTTCAATCAATTCTTTATAGTTCAAATCCCCTACCTTAATTAACTGTTTTCTCTTATACCTTTTCTACTAACCATTGTTTCCTTTATTTAAAATTCACAATCCCACCATCACTTCATAATTAATATTAGGATATTTTTTTATTTATTTTCACTTGTTTTTTTTTCAAAACATCACCTTCTATATGGTTCTACCCTACTTAACTCAATACTAGTAGTTTGTTGGTTTTGAATAATTAATTAAATAGATAACTAGTCGAAGACCTATTTAATCTTCATCAAATATTAGTATCTTGTTTTGGGAAAGGTATGTGAAACAATTTCAAAGAAAAAAAATATATACACACATATATATATATGTAAAAAAATCATAAATCATGTACTTAATAAAATAAAAAAATATATTAAAAAATATTAAAAAATTCACAGTTGTCTTCTTAAGTATACAAATAATTGAAATCAACTTGAATTAATATAGGGATTATTCCGATGTATTAATGCCTATAGTATCAAAAACTAAAAATTATTTTACTACTCTTAAAATGAAAAACAAATCTAAAATGTAGAATCAAAATTTTTAAATAGTATAAACCCATAATGAAAATATAGATTTAAATCCACCACATCCTCAAAATCATTCCCTTGGGATGCATATGTAGGGATTTTCAGTTTCCAACAGTTTTTAGAAATATTGATATATATAAGGATCTCTTCTAGGTCTTGGAATTATGGAATTAAATAGTATCACCTCTCCATGCTACAATGTTTTACTGGTCAATCCAATTGGGATTTAGTAGAATTTATTAGATATTTATTTAGTTTTTTACAAAAATTACATATCTATGGTGCCACGACCCCCTCCCCAAAATGTGTACCCCTCCTGGGATTGCAATAGGATGAGAGAGAAAGTGACCTCTGAGTCCCGCCTCCAGTATGCTCCAGGTAGGTGACTAGCACCAAGGGTATAATAATCATCCATATTAGAGGTATTACTCTCTAAGTGAAACACATGTGGAAAAGAGAGATAACATATATACCAAAAAACTCCAATTCAGACTACAATATCATAGAAAACCTAATAACATAATTGTAATTTCATGCAATAACTACTACAACTGAAACGCAAAACTGCAAGTACCAAAATAAAAGTAAAGACGACAATGACCACAAAGCCCAAACAGCTCTTGGAAACTCCATGCTAGTATTAAATAGACTAATCTCCAACCCGATCCAACTGTCTTGAAAAAGAGTTTATGTATATGTAGGGTGAGTATAACAGTATAC
Organism: Viscum album; assembly: GCA_963277665.1. Taxonomy (NCBI): domain Eukaryota; kingdom Viridiplantae; phylum Streptophyta; class Magnoliopsida; order Santalales; family Viscaceae; genus Viscum; species Viscum album. Next base: position 1,905,836,275 of record OY728136.1, read on the forward strand.
TCAGTAGGATTCTCCATGGAACCTCTTGTTTAAAAATGTAAATAATGCATAGTAAAGAATATTGAACAAAAAGTGAAACTAACTCTTCACCTAAAGAGTTATACTATTTTCCCAAAAACGCCATGGATACTCTCACCAAGTGTTGCATAAAAAAGCTTATAATATAATTGAGAATATAAAGGTAACCTCATTACCGCTTCCCCACTAGTTTTCCTCTCTACCCCAACATCGCTTTTCCTAAGCATCTCTCTCCAAAAAGGGTATCCCACAAACACCTAGGCTAAGCACCACAATATTCACCTCATGCAACACACCACAAAGTCCACCCAAATAAAGTAACTAGGTAGTATTTGAGAGCCACCACATCTCACATAACAAGTATCATATTTTGGGTATTCTACCTTAATCCATTACAACACATATACCGAGTAAGGATCTGCAAGCCATCACATCCTATACATGTTATACCTATAGTAGTCTATAGGAAATATATCACAGCCTATACATGTTATACCTATAGTAGTCTGTAGGATAAATACCAAGAGAATAGATTGGGGCCAAAGGGGATAGTCATCCATCCATCCTCTCATTAGGACGTTGTGGAAAACACCCCATAGGGATCAGAATCCTCAGGGTGTTAGTTTCCCTAACTAATCAGGTGGAGTAGCATATAGAAAAAAAAATTACATGATATAATAAATCTCACAACCACACTAAGGTCATATCCTAGTCTCAGACATAACTTCATCAAACGTCTCTCAGACTCCTAGGTATCACTTCTAAAACTAGATATCATATAAGAATGCAACCATTTATAGAGATACATTAAATTATCTTATCCATTTTTTTATCAGTCGAAATTTACATTAATTAATTATTAACCATTAACAATTCCAAAATATATTTCGTTGGCATTTCCACAATTATTCATGCCCTCCTGTCATAAGAAATATCGGTCTACGACTTCTTAAATTTTCAACCTCATCATTGCATCCTAGCGAGCTTCAACCCCAAGGGTTAAACATTTATTCATTTATTTAACAGCATTACATTCCATATCACTAGGTTCTCTAGAAAACATTCTAAGATCTACAAACAAAATTGGATTAACTCAATGAGTAGGTGGACTACCTATCGAGTCTTCGGTTCTTGTAGAAGGAGAGTAAACTCATCCAACTATGAGGTGATAAACACAGAAATCATGTGGCATACCACACACATATTCACCTCCCATGGAAAGAGAGTAACCAAAAACATATATCTATACACGAAGTGGGGAAAGGAAAGAAGATAAAAAAACAACTTTTCCATTATCCAAAAAATATATTCAAATAATAATTCAACTTTCATAACAATGGGTTAGACCAGCTTCAACCAATACCATCACCTATGGTGCCATCCCCGACACCCTCATGCATAAAACGATGCATCTCGCCACTCTAGGTGTTAACTATTTCCAAACAAACTGGGCCTCCCCACCCCACATACCATAACATCCCTACAGGCTCATCCAACCTAGTCTGACATCACATCTGGGCCTCCTCACCCCACATCACAAGTCTCATGTCTAGGGCACATAACAAGCCTCATGAACAAACATAGCAACGAGCTCTCAACCCCAAAGCAAGGAAATCGTCCTTCACACACAAAAAGATCTCACAGCCCCAAAACACAAGTCACTTGTCCTTTATATGCCAACATGAAACTCAGGACCTATAAAGAAGTTATCATTATTGCACAACTAATTCTTATTCCATATCGAATTAATAGATTCATTATCACATGTTACAACTACGGGAAACATAAGAAACAATATGTTACAACTATTGAAAATTAATTAAACAATTAATTTAATTTTCCTTTAATTCCTTTATCAACAATCATCATCAGGCTTCTGGTTCATTAACTAATTAAATTAAAAGTGCACACTTGCATCAATTTGATTAACATCACATTACAACAACAACAACAAAATTCATTAAACTTTACTCTTTAATTACTCTAGATAATTAATTATCAACTAATTATGTTTTTACATTCCATAAAAATTTCCATCAAGGAAAACATACTTATCCAATAACGGCATAGATATCACACTACCTATAAAATAAAGAGGAAAACTGTTATCATGGTATAAAGAAGCAACATCACTATGTGATCAATATTAATTCTTTAATCTGGTTCAAGTATTTAATTTGGTCGGTTTTATTATAATATAATGGGATAAATCTTTTTAACTTTATGATTTTACATAATTAATATGGAATAAATGAATCCATTATCTCAAAAGTTCATCGACATTCTTCACGCGAGAACAGACCATGCAACGGATCTCTGATCACCCCTCCTGCAAGAACTGCATCAATCCGGGGATGCAGTGACCCCACTACACCAAAGACAACTGAGAGAAACCCCATTAAGACCATGGGTAAGAAACCACTATAGAACAGTGATAAGAATGGGAGGAAAACGAGATTAAACCAAGAGAAACCACTAGAAAACGAATGAAAAAACACACCTTGGATCAATTCGGGTCACCACAGATCAAAGATGGGAGTCCAAGATCAATTCTCATTGAAGGTATCTCCAAAAAACCATGGAGGGGACTGATGGGTCACCTAGGATAAGAGATAGGGAATCTGCATCCATAGGGTTTGAAAACCCAGGCGTCTGAAATGTTTTAAAACATTACTTTAGTGGAGAATTACACTATGTTTAATCCCCTTTCACATCATCTAATGCCTTAAGGTCAGTTTCCATTGAAAAAAACATCACCATTCAATTTTCTTTTATATTTCAAACCCCAAAAAATTTCATGGTGTGAAACTCTCTTTCACTTTGCACAAAAAAAATTAAATTGAGAGAAACCCACTTTCACATCGTGAATGTTCCATACTCCCAATTCTCAGCACCCAAACTCTTCCAGACTTCCTACGAGCCTCCTCCAAGATCTACAAGCCTCGATAACATGAAAATGTTTGATCCACATGGATATGATCCCTAACATAAGATACCTCTAAAAACATTTTTATCGTCAATAATCCAAAAACATCCTAGAGAGGAAACAGAAAATGGGTCATCCAAATAGCCACCCCATTAGGTACCTCTCAAAGCTCTCATCACCACTGGAGCTCAACCACCTCACTAGAGGAAAAACTCAAAACCATTAAACAACCCCAACCAACTACTAAACACTTTCCCAAGGGAGATACCTCTCAAAAGTGTGCTAGTCACAACAAGAAACAAGGTAAATCCATCACACAATTAGAAAAGGTCTATAACCACCAAACGAACAATATCATAAGAGAAGAAAAAACATAAAATAGCTTGGGGTACTGACCATGTATCTGTGACTCACATTCCAAGGTTCTCTCCTCTACACTACCATGCCTCCAAAATACATTAACCAAGGGGATAGAATGCCCATGAAACACCTTCTCCTGGTGGTCCTGTATATCTATAGGCTGCTCTTCTAAGGTCGCATCATTATCAACATCGATCTCACCCCAATCGATGACGTGAGTGTCATCATGAAGATAACTAAGAAGTTATAACTCATAAATAACATAGTGTATCTGGATCATTTTTGGAGGAAGTGTTATATGATATTCCATGGAACCGATATGATCTAACACCTCGAAAGGCCCAACAACCCAGGGAAAAAGATTACACCCACAACCAAACCTTCGCTGCCCACGATGGGGAGCTGCATTCAGAAACACATGATCCCCAATGTAGAACTCCAAAGGACTCCTTATATGATCTAAATTGGATATCTAGCGATCCTACACTACCTTCATCCTCTCATGAATCACCTAAACCATCTCTTTAGTATTCTATAGCAGTTCTATCCTTAGAATTGATGACACTCCAACCCTAATCTATCACAATGTAGAATGGAATGGTCAGTCATACATGGCTTCAAATGGATCATTGTTGATGGTGGAGTGAAAACTATTGTTGTAAGAGAACTCTTCCAATGTCTATTGCCTCACCCATGAACCTCAAAAATACAAGACACAAATGTGCAACATGACTTCAAGTGTCTGGATAGTCTTCTCTATCTGATTGTCTGACTACAAATGAAAGTAGTGATAAGATAAAGATGAGAACCAAAAGTATACTGGAGACCTCTCCTCGGCCTATATTTAAAATGAGTATCTCAATTATAAATAATCATCCTCGGGACTCCGTGGAGTCTCACCACCTCCTCCAGATACGACCTCGACAAAACCTCCACTGAGCTTGACTCCTTTATCACTATAAAGTGGGCTAATTTTGTAAAGAGATCCACTAAAACCCATGAAGAATTATAGATTATCTGAGATTAAGGTAAAATGGTAACAAATTCCATCAATACGTCCTCCCACATTCATTGAGGAATATATAATGGATTGATAAAACCACCGGGAACATGACGATCAACCTTCACCTTATGGAAGACCAAGCATCGAGATGCAAATTCTGCAACTGCACGCTTCAAACTAGACCACCAAAAATTACCTCATAATGCTCGGTATATATTTTTCATTTCAGGAATCACTGCCAAAGGAGATCTATGGAACTCTATAAAAACTATCTCACACATCACCAAAGGAACAAAAATCCTTCCCTAAAACAACACTCGGTGTTGTTCATCCTCAAACCAACTAGCCAGGGACTCACTACAAACAACCCAGTCACTCTAGAACTCCACCTCAAGATCCCCCAATTGGGATTCCTCCACCTTATTCACCAAATATTAATGAACCTTTTTCTTAAAAATACAACCACTTCCCCCTAACTTCTCCCATTTCTAGGTGCAATTCTAAAAGGTATTCCATCACTCTCCATGAATTTCTTGATTATCATACTATATCACTGCGTGACTTCCTGCTCAACACACCAGCCACAAAATTCCCCTTTCTAGTTGTATATGAAATCATGATGTTTTAATACTATAATAACTCCATCCACTAACACTGATGCAAGTTCAAGTCACATTGGGATGAAACATACCTTAGTTTCTTATGATCGGTGAATACCACAAAGCTCTCGCTGATGAGGTAATGTCTCCATAACTTTATGTAAAACACCACTACCTCTAACTAGAGATTGTGGGTGGAATAGTAATTCTCATGGAGACGTAACTACCAATACCCATAGGAAAGAACTGATATTTTCTACATTAGAACATGGACCAACCCAAGACATGAAGCATCACATAAAATGTCAAACTAAACTCCTTCAACTGAGAGACAAATAACTGGAGTACTAACTAAGTTCTCATTCAGATAATCAAAATTTATTTAACACCGATCAATTCACATGAACTTCTAATCATTTCTAGTCAATGTTATTAGAGGATTCATAACCTGATTAAGATTATCTATGAACCTCCTACAATAATAATAAGGTAAAAACAATTTATGGTATTCTATTAACATCATACCAACTCCAAAAGTTATCTAAACTGTTCTCTAATACCAACTATAAGGACCTAGCCATAAACGTATCATAATCTACCTATTTTAACTAGATTTCACTTCTTTAATTTCCCAGTGATTTTTTCGGTTTAGAGTTTTATAAAGTTATGACATAACTTATACAAATCAACCCACAAGCATACAAATTGTGTACCATTAAATCAGTATCTATTTATTCCAAAAAATAAAATTTTTAACTCAAAACAAAAAAATGAATTCTTTGAAAAAACATGAATTTATTATTTTTATTGCACAATTTTATAACTTATTAAAATCATTAAAAAACATGTTATGAGAATAAAAATATCATTAAGGGGTATAAAAAGAAGTAAATAAACCATTAGTCCATGAATACTTAAAAACATATGAAATCATTTTCCCAACGATATACTTCTCACCCATATATACTTACTTTGTGAAACATGATATTCTCATAAAATATTAAAGAACATATATAAAATCATAAAGTTATATTGGATAATTACATACTTATATTTTAACATTCATGGCTGACTTGTTATTTTTAACCCTCATGGATACCTTACAATGTAACCCTCACAGCTACCTTATGGTGTAACCATCGCAGTTACACTTGGAGTAACCATATGACCGACCTCTAACTTATAAATACCCAATGCATTGGAGGGAAATATATGTCCCAACATTCATCATAAAAAATTCCTAATAACCAAAAAATAATCATAAAACATGAACACTTTCATAAAAACATTCATTTCAAATTTTTAAAAAATATAAATCTAAAAGAAGATTTTTAAAGAAGAGTCCCTTACATATATCATATCATTGAATCAAGAATTAATAAAATTAAGATTAATATGTATAATCACTTAAAATACACCTAATGAAACATAATATAATATTAATTCATTTAAAAAATAATCTTATCATGACAAAATCAATGAATTATAAGGATTAGCCAAAGAATGGAAATTGGGTTAAGAATTCCCTTACCTTAGGTTAGTTTTACTAAAAAGTTGTTTAAACCTCATGTATAATGCTTAAAATAGTTTTATTAATATTTTAAAGAAACATATTCATGTCTATAAAACCTTATATGATCATTTTATAACATCATCCTACCTATTCATTAATAATATTTTGTTATTTACATTATTTCGGGTGCGTTCTTTACATGGTTTCCATGGCTGGTTTGTAACAGATTTTCTTGTCGAAAGGAAATGAATATCCAGAAGTAGAATGAGTTTTTATTAAAATGTTTCCATAATATTAAATTATTTGATAAATAATTTTGATTATATTTTATGAGGATGAATCATTAGATAAATCATTAGTGAAATTCATTTAGATCATTTTGGTGGTTCTTCGATAATCACGAACTAGTTTCATCATATAACATTAATATTATGAGAATAATTTAATTATAAAACATAATATAGGTCATATCATATAATTTATAAACTTTTTAACCATTAAAATTATTTTACAACCAGATTTTAAGGAACTAAAGGAAATTGAAGACACATCATCCATGATGTTAGTAAATCAACACGTCACAGACAGTTTTTTTATTTTTAAAATAAGTAGAACATGAGAGGATTAATGATGATGAATTTTTCCAAAAACATGATAAAAATAAAGAATATATATAATATTTTATCTTTTATGCCTCTTGGATAATGGTAGGAGAATGTAGTATACGAGAATAAAAGAATTGAAAAGAAAACACAAGAAAATGAAAGAGGATATTTACCTCTTGATCTCATATCCTTGAGATCCTCCTTAAGGCCTTTGGTTTTGTATTTTTGGTGAGACCATTAGCTATTGGATGTGGTTAAGACCCTTGTTAGGGATATTTGTTAGAATTTAGGCAATTATAAAATATTTAGAGGAGTGAGAGGACGAGCTGGTTATGGTGGTATTTATAGTGAAAGTGAAGGAGTTTTTAATTAATTTCAAAGGAATCCTCATTAATTAATTTCAAAGGAAACCTAATTAATTTCTATGAACTAAAACTTTTTCCTGAATATTTTCTATAAAATATGTTTCTACACTTGAAACTCTAATCCATGGCTAGTGGGAAATTTTTGTTAATCTAAATCTATCAGATTGTTGTGATTTGTGGAGAATGATTTTTGAATATACCTACGAACCTTGAACATTATTTCTAAATCTATAATTAAAAATATTTTTTGAACCGAAATGTTTTAAATTGGTTCCTCCACCATTTAATTCAATTTTGGAAGAAATTTAGGGTTTTATGTATGGGATATAGGGTCTTCAAAATGTTAGAAATTATACTTAAAAGATAAAGACATCAAAAGATAGTATTTTTGAATTTATGGGACTTTTTTTAAAAAATTCTTTAAACTTTTATTTAATTTAAAAATAATTTTATTATAGTGGTGAGGATTGTATTGATTTTGAAAATACTAGACATGCACGATTACTGAGTGAATATATCTATTGGTTTTATAGAGATTCTATTTAGGAACTGGGAAAGGAATTGTGATCGAAAACATTATTTGGAATTGAGATTATGAATTGAGTTGAATATATTTTTTAACTTTTACCTAGTATTTTGAAATTGGTGAAATTGAACACCTTAAGTAGAAAACTCAAAATATAGTTATATAATTCCTTTGAAACTAATGTAAAATAGGAAATAGATATCCCATACTTAATCTTTATGATATTAGAAATTCGGATAGTGAGTAATAAAATTAATATAATTGTAAATTGAATAATGGATCTGCACATCCATGTCTAATAAAAATTGAAATAATGTTTCTAATGTAAAAAATGAATTCATTTAGATGAGGATAATATTTAACCCAAAATAAGAAAGAGAATTTAAATTATAATGAAATTAATTGAGTTTTATCAATGAATTGGATAATAAATCATTGGTTTGATGAACCTGGGAGAGAGGGAAAGGTGAATGTGCTTCTAATTGAAGTTTTAATTACACTTAAATCTTACTGATCTACACTCTTAGAATTGGAACTTGGACTGGAATTGAAGTTTTATAGTGAGTGAATTTCATTGAGGAGGTATGAAATTTTCAATGATGGATAAGTTTTTTCTTTATTTCATTTATGGCTTGTATATTTAAAATTGGGTCGGATAAATCTTCTTGAATGATCTCTTTGAATGGAAATTATTATATTTCCTTGGGGTGTAATATGCTATGTGTGGAGGAATTCGAGGTGAAATTTATTTAGATACTTTTTCAAAATCTTTTCTAGTGATTAATGGAGTTTATTTCATGTTTTTATTTTAATGATAAATTATTTTATATCTCATAAACTTTGACGTAAACATAATTATTTGAATATTTTAGTGGAAATTAGTGTTTTGGTTCTTAAATGGTTAAAATTTATTTGTTTTAATCTCTATATTTTTAAGAAAAAATATATTTATTTTTTAATTTTACATTTAAAATAGGCTTCTCATGATGATCTCGGGTTTTTTAGAAACAATTCTTTCATGATTCCATTTTTTTATATTTAACATAATCTTTAGGATTAATTTTATTTATGAATTCTTAGAATTAATTTTAATCTATAATCTTGTTGGTAATTTTTTATTTGGGATTTATTTATTCATTAATTTTTTAATTCTGTTTATTTTACGAATATCTCCATGATTAAAAGCTAGTGTATGAACATAGGATAAATATTTCATGAAATTTATTTGCAAGATAGGGGACTAAATATACCACAATAGTGAGGTTTTGAGCCTACCTTGCCAAGATAAGCTACTGTGCTAACCTACAACATGAAGATATGCATCATTGTACTTGTTAAATCTCTCATAAAAAGGTCACTGTCAACCATGATCAACCTACCATATGACTAAAGTAGAGATACCATAAGAGTATATAAAACATTGTTGAATCATAGATCGCAAATTTCATTCCAAGTAAAGGAAGAAGAGTGAGGTAGAGCTGGCATAAAAAGAGAATACAACATTATCCAAGACTATTCAATGTTTCCAAGCAATATTTATTGATACCAACTGAGAAACGATGTAAGAATATATCTAGGAACTCAATAGTAAGATCAGCAACACATGTGTATGACTAGTTGATCATGATACCATCAAATAGAGCCTAGGGAAATCAAAATCAGGTTTTGATGTCATTGTTAAGAAAAATTAAATCCATTTTCATGAGTTCCACTAAAGACCTTGATGTTTCCAAAAACTTGCTCGATCGTAATAACATTGAGGTGTCATTGTGAGTGGATAAGAAATAGATGCACTCAAACATTGCGGGTTTCTATTTTAAGTAATCAACTGATAAAATTTTATGAGTTGAGATGTGGTATTGAGGTATTTTTTCACTAGATGTCTCAATTTATAGGATCACAAGTGAGGTAAATGGTGTGGGAAATTAGTTCTCCCAATACTGTAAATGTGGGTTTGAAGGAGAGTGCACACTAGGTGCCTGGTAAAATTATAGTGAGAATTTGATTGCTTGAAGAAGGCTATAAAATAATAAATCCAAAGGATATTGAGTTTTTATGATAAAAGTAATACTTGACTTGTGTGAGTTCATGACATGTACTAGAAAAAATATTTTGAATCCATAACCACATATTCTAATAAATTCAACTTTTTTTTGAAATTGAAGTTGAAGATGAAAAATTATTTTCATTTGATGAAGTTGATCAGCATTGAATAAACATCATTGATGTCATGTTAGTTATTTAAAGGAAACCTGACTTAGTTTCACTATATTTTGAGGATGGATGATTCTTGTTGAGATTTTAAGGCACAATTGGTGAAACCGTAGAAGTCATGTGAACATTGATAGTGGATGTTTTGAATGATTTGAACCTTGTAAGACTAGTAGTATCTCTTAAGACGATTAAAACCCAAATATTGGAGCTCGAATTATGGTCATGTCATGTTTTTGAGGCTATGGGAAGGCCAGACTATCCTTGCATCAAGGGTAATTCCACAGCTACAGAACCTAGGAAAGGGAAGTGCCACAGATTTCAAAACTTCATAAGGGTACTTCTAGGAATTCAAATTCAAATGTTGTGTACCCTATATTTAAATTAAAATTAATTCAGATGGGAAATTTGATCATTTATCACTGGAGGAATTGAGTTATGGAAAACTTATATAGAATTCTGTATTGATTGAGAGGATGTTCTAAGATAGGAATTACACTTATTTATTCGTAATTTCATGTGTGATGATTGAATCCCTTTTTATGAAATTATCTCAAATCACATAAGGAAGAAGAAATAAATTGATAGTAATGATATATAGAGGCCATTGAGTCAAGGATTGAGGATTATTTCATTAATGATGGCTATGAGGAAAGAAATTGGAAAGTCATTTAAGAATAAAATCCTAGAGAGGCTCGGGTGAATCTCCCCTAATCCATCACTAATACCATTCCTACCCATAAATCCTTCACTATATGGGAGGAATGTAACTAGGAGTGGATTATTACCATAGTAAATATCATAATCTAGCTAGGATTTAGTGGATATGGATCTTGAGGAAGAATATAATCTCATCAGACATGTTTCCCCTTATTTTATCATATTCCATATATTATTTTATTGAGATTTCTATATTCAATAATATTTTTTCAACTTCTTTCATGCATAAATAAGTAGATTTGGGGAGTTTTTTTGGATGTTTTGATTTAATTTTTATTTTTTTTATATTGGTTTCAATATTAGTAGTCTGTTGATCATTATCCCAAAGTTATATATTTCACTTCCTCATGAGCATCCTTTCACTCAACATCATGGACTGATGTGGAGGGGTTGAGTTTCTTTTTCCTTAGATACCATAATCAATGTACCTTTTTGGAAAATGGTGTGGTCTTATCTTCTCTATATGTAAGAATAATTATCTTATGTTCTATTAAGAATGGTATTTCTTAATAGATATTTCTAGAGAGGTTGTTTTATCCAATGAAAGTTAGGTATTATAGGTATCTACATATAGATTCTTAAATTTTTTAATTAATTTCATAAAAGAGTTGTATTCATCTAAATTAATTAATTCAAATTCAACTCCCCTACCTAAATCAATTGTTTGTCTTTATCTCTTTTCTATTGAACACAATTTCTTTTATTTTTAATTTATAATTCCCCCATTACTTCATTATTATCATTTGGATTTTTTTCTTTTGTTTTGTTACTTTGTTTTAGTTTTCAAAAATTCACCTTCTATGTGGTTAGACCCTACATACCACCGGATTTTTAGTTTTTATGTTTATAAATAATTAATTTGATATATAACTAGTTAATGGTTTGTTTTTTTCTCATAACTCATAAATATAACATGTCTTGGGAATTGGTATTAAATGTTAAACCTTCTACTAGTGAATGATAACCCATACCAAATCTCTATCAATAGATGACCTCAGACACCCTATTAAAAAATCCAACATCACATCATCCCACTTCCACAAATTAATGGGAAATGACTATAAATGACTTATGGATCACTAATGCTCAGCATTTACCCAATGACTGGAAATGTGTCATGAAATGAACCCCATTATGTATTTTTATCTTGGGCCACCAGTACTACCTTTGGATGTCATGGTAAATCATAGTATGGAATTAGTGTAAATATCATTTTATGTCATGTGAATCCAACATCAACTCCTCATGCATGCTCATAGGGACTACCAAAAAACGCCACACATGAAAGTATATCATTTTCACCCAGGGAATAATCTTATTATGGATCTCAATCATATATTATATTCATCATCCCAAAGTAGTCTGACTTAGATAGATTACTCTCATTCATCCTCTCAAGGAATTGGTATGATATTGTTAAGGATTTCAATGTCTCTCTATCCTGAAACTCTTGAAGATCAAGGTGTATATCATTGAATAGTCTCATCATCTAACACACATTACTAGCCACCTAATATACCTACATCCGAGTCTTACAACTCAGCATATCATCCATGATGTTCTTATTCTCAAGGTTATATGCCATCTAAAAGTCAAAATAATATAATTACATGACCCACCTTCTTTCCCAAAGGTTTAGTTCCCTATGAGTAAAGATATACCCAAGGATCATATTTTTATTTTACACCATGAATATCTTATCTAGAAGAGAGTGAGGCTAACATCTCGGTTCATAAATAGCCACCAATATCTCTAAATCATGTTTTGGGAAGTTCTTCTCAGGTGGCCTTAGCTACTTGGATCCATAAGCAACCACGTTACCATCCAATATCATAAATATCCCAATACCTACAGTTTAAGTATCACAATAAAATGTACACTCCTTACCCAACTTTGGTAAGGTCAATATCATCACTGATTTCACATCCCCCTTAGATCCTAAAATGATATTTCACAACCATCAACCCTAAAGAACTCCACCCACTTTTAGCTAGGTTTTACATCAGTGAATATAATTGGGATTAGTCCTGAATAAATATTTGGAAATAACCTTCCAATATTATGAAACTTTGTATGTCAAATAAGTTATTGTTCCACTCCCAAGAAACCACAAACTCAACCTTATCTGGGTCTATTGATATACCAACCCTAGATATCATGTGCCCATAGAAGTGCACATCACTAATCTAGAACTAGATCTTTGAGAGCTTAGAAATCTTGATGCTCCCTTAGTTTACTTATAAAAATCTCCAAATATAAGTGTGACCACCCTAAACTTGGATTACACCCTAATTTTATCAAAAAAATATAACTATGAAAAAATACAAATAATAGTGGAATCTCTATTCATAAGGGGTATAAACACTATTGGAATATTCATTAACCCAAAAAATTATTAGATGATAATATCATTCATATCTGCTTCTGAAACCAATATGTGTAATAACAAAAATCAACCTCAACTGGTAGTAAACATACCTCATATTGATCTTAAAGAAATACATATATCCTCTCAACTGATCAAAAAGTTCAGCGATACAAGGAAGGGGATACCATTTTTTCATAATCACTTAGTTAAACCTCTAATAATCTACATATAAGTGTGGTGATCTATCAACGTCCTTGAAAAAAAAATATGATAAACCTAAGTGGAAGGGGTCAAAAAAAAATAAAACCATTCACCTAAAAATACTCAATTCGGGCCTTCATCCTCTGAACCGCTACAAAATCCATCTTATAAGGTAGAATGGGCATCAACTCCATAATAATAATAATCTCAATCAAAAACATTGTTATATTCATTGGTGGAAACCTTAAGAGATAATTATAGAACACATATTTGATATTTCCAAATATGGGAGGAAGGACCACCTCACATGTCATCTCATTTACCAAAGACCCACTAGTTAACTAGGCCATAATAACCCCCAGTTGCTAATGATTAGGTCTCAAATATCCTCTATATAGATACCACTCACTGACATAGGTATAAATATCACCCTATATGGATATGATATATACATGTTGATGATAGTAGTCGATGTGTGCCCAATAATGAATTAGCCAATTTATCCCAAGCATCACATCGATATTTTACATCTCCAACATGAAGAGGTCTCATAGTAACCTATACCCACTAATCACGATGGTGCACATAGGGAACCTATAGATACCCTTAGATCAAACCCATAAGGTAATATAAATAGATAAAATACCACATAGATAAAACATCAAGAACTCTAGGTTGTTTTCTATATATGCTAATATAATGAAGTGTGACACGCCTATATCAAATAAAGAAGATACTAAATCTGATCTCACAAGGTTTGGACAACACACTATGGATGGATCATCTCCCTGTATGACAAGAGTTTCCAAAATGGCTTGAAGTTGGCATGAACCCTGAACCTAACATCTTGTCTCTTGACTCCACTAATTAAACTCTCTGTATTAGTGTTTCTTCTCTTATGTACTATAATTATTACCCTGAATTGAATGAACAAAGGATCTATAAGTACCCAACTGATTTTATTCCCCCAGATCTAACTCTGAACCCTAGTTTTGACTAGATATTCACCCACCATATAGTTATTATGTGATTCTATAAAACCTATAGATATATTATAACTCCCTGAAGGATAAAAACTATTTTGGTAGCCTATCAAAGTCTATCTAATAATTTACCTACTAGCCACTCTGATAACACTCTAATGAGGTTCTCCCTCTAAAGAAGAAGTGATGAACACTTACCCTATCAATTCTTCTTATCATTGAAGAAGTGATACTACTAAAATATTTGACTCTAACTATCTAAGGAGACACTCCTAGGTCTAAAATAATAAAACTTATACATAATAAATGACCTAACCTCCTAAGGTTGTATTAATGTCCTTTGAAAGGATATTAACCAAAATATATCCACCTAAGACAATAATCAATGCCTCATTCCATCCTCAAAATTCCTAACCCTGGTATACTAATCACCCACCAACACATTATCAAATGAAAATATATAAGTAATGTGAGTGGAACAAATCATGAAATATTTGGATTTATCGTACCTTAAAGTCTCTCAGAAGAGTTTCTCAAAGAAATAGTACTAAAAATCCTTCCCGGCCAGCCTCATACACTAGTCTACACAGACCAAAATATCCCACCAGTGCTTCACTGGTCTATAAAGAATATAAGTGGAAACATTCACCCACTTATCTAGGGGTTCCTTGAGGTGTTCAAATATAGTTTTCATATAATTCATCAAGAAATCTACATCCATCATTCCACCAATATACACAAATAATGGTGTATTCTTTGATTTGAACTTGTGACTCAAATTTGGTATGTTAATCACAAGACTTGGTTCCCCATGCCCCATAAACTATAATATCTAAATAATGATCTGTTTAAGTTATCTACTGATGGTAGGAATAGGTAAAATGTGTGGCTTCGACTCCATAGCTAGTGGGGAATGCTCGTCTCCAGCCTACGAGCTCTCATGTAGAGGTCATCACAGTGGAATATCTCAAAAATTAAAAATACATGACATAGAATACATTTACACCATAGGTTAAATATCATATTTTAGGGTAAAAAATAATAGAAACATGTCACTATAACCTAAACACACACCCTAAAATACAAGTCCCTCGTAAAATAAGGCATGAGTCTATCCTAACCAAACCACTCTCGAATCAGGTATAATCTCATGAGGGTCACATTGTAGTCATAGAATATCATAGTAATAGCCATTAATCATGGTTTGATCAAGTGGAGTGACACAAAGAAATTATATATGAAAAATATATATAAGTTATTGTTGATACTTTATGTGACCTCTCCCTATATAGTAACCAAAATATCAATCATAGGCAAGAATGTGAATTTTATGTGGGACCTATGTACTAAGAATGATGCATGAACACATGCCTCTTTCTAGCCCAATCAGAGAGTGAACACCTATAAATCATAAATCAATATCAAAATGAACCATAGTTAGCAAGGTAACCCAACTATAAAAGTGAAAACTATGAATAATAGTCGCATCCTTGATAACATAGAGTTCCCTTATATGTGGGTAAGCAACTCCTCAGAACAAGATATATATCAATAACAAAAAATTTCTTATATTTTTTCTATCCTATCCCAAATATGATGAAAAAAACAAGGCTTTGATACCACTTTGGAATATCTTGGATTTGGTTCACCACTATTCTGACTGAACTGAAGTACCAAGTACCTGAGGCATGCCTCTACATACACCAGAGTCTACCATCCAAGGGAGTGGGTTGATATATTCCATGTGGGGAGACTAAATCTTCCGGTACATATGACAAAAAAATATAGGGAAAACATTTACCACAAACCAATTATTAAAGTAAGTAGAAACAAAATAATAGACATCATAGATAAATTCTTGATAATTATAAATATCAACACATGATATATTAAAATAAAACATTTTACATGTCATACAAGTCATATAAGAAGAATAAAGACCCTTATAGGAATATCATAAACATTTGAGTCTAAAATTGAAAAAACAAATCCACATCTAGTTCAAAGTCCCATCACAGACCCATCTTCTAACTCCCACAAATCTCCACTAGGTCAATCATCTAGAGCTATAGGGCCCATGTCCTTACCTGGGTCATGAAACATGATATTTTCTTGAGTACCAAGGAACTCGATCAAGGAGTGAGTACAACTTAGTAAGACACCACCAATGATATCCCTAAAAAACAAATAAACACAAGTTCATAATCAATATAAAATTATAGTAAAATAAACAATAATAAACCAACTACATGTCACCTCATAGAGTGTTCCCACCAACGATGAGTTTCCATACCTACTTCAAAAAATTCTATAATCGGATGATGTAACCATATTCTAATAACACACCTCAAGGATAAATGATATATAAATCCTCACCTGACAGTGAAGGTGAATGATACATCACTATTATGGATCAAAAGGTCAACAAGATATCATCATCACAAGTCATATAGGTGAATGAACCATAACCAAACCAATTCTAGTGATGAATGTGTAATTTCTCAGTTAATGGGGGAATCATAGATCTTGGGTGGAAGATACACCACAAATACCATCTTATAAGTGGACAATGTACTACCAGTAACCCATATCAAGTGGTTTTTTCACCACTAGAATCAAATCCTAGGTGGATAGTATACAATTGAAGGTGTGGCCAAGTGGATGAGGCATCGTCAAGATGGATCTCATAAGTGTAATATTCCCCAATAACATGAAATCATAGGTGGATGATATACCATACATCCATGAAACGTTAATAAGTGTTATTAAAATGTAAAATAACAATGATATCAGCGAGGTGTAATGTTGCCCAAACAAAAGTATAATCTCTAACAAGTCCTATACACTCATTTGGAAGGGACACAATGTTGGAAAAACTGATATAAGGATTGAGTTGAGAGGCCCCAGAAGCCAAAAAGATCCCAAAATTTGTTTTCCTCACAAAACAAGTAAATAATTTTCCCCTAGTTATTAGTGATTCACATATATATGCATATGTGATAGGAGGTGGACCAAGGAATGGTGGTTTTCTCATGCATGGAATTATGAATAACTAAATAATCTATTTCGACCAGATTAAGCGCAATACCATGAGCATGGAACAACTCAAGAACATTGGTGTCATAACCTCAACCCTCCAAGGATACCCCTCTAGATATGGCAATGAAGAAAGGGTGATAATGACTCACGAGTCCCACATACAGTAGGCCTCGGGTTGGCGACTAGCACCAAGGGTACACAAATTTCAATTATGCGAGTCATTACCCTCTATAATAATGTAGGATCAGAAGATAAGATGAATCATCCACACAAAAATCTAAGACATAATATAAAATAGAAACAAAAACCATAGCACTTGCTTGTATAAATAGAACATGATATAAATTAAAGTCTCCAAAGTAAATATCCAAAAGGAAAGCTAAAGAATTGACATATAAACTGTTAAGGATCCGAGCTATTAAAGTCCAATATAGTCTTTGAAATCCTCTGGAAAACCTGAAAACAGTTTTATATATGTACGGTGAGCATATAAGTATACTCAGTAGAAAAAACTCAAGTATTTCATGCTCATGTGAAATAATCATACCAATGCACCAGTGAGAAAATATCATAAACAAACAACACCTATGAGGATATAAAAATCATTCCAACCTCCCCAAGTAACACTCACCAAATAATGAAAACCAAGTAATATAGTATAATAATAATTACATCGATAAGGGTACCCCTCACTTCTTTCCCACTATTATTCCACTCTTTCCCAACATCCTACATCCTAACACACTCAACCATTATATATACCACTTCACATCCCACCCAGACACACCTGGGCCTCACAACACATTCCACCTACAAAAACCTAGTCCTCGCAACACATATCACTAGCACACACCTAGGCCTCACAATAATTTACACCCGCATACACCTCGTCCTCCCAACATATCCCACCCGCAGACACCCTGTCCTCACAAGACATCAAATATCATCCCGAATACACCTAGAAAATAAAATCATAACTCATCCCAAAGACCCATGGGAAAGAACATCATAGCTCTTCCTGAATACACCTAAGATACTGCAACCACCATCTAATGCACTAATAGACTTCCAAACATTACAACATATAAAATACCTACCTTTCTAAGAAGATAGAGTGAAAAATAGTGGGTACCAATTTATCCATTCTCCTCCCCGAATGTTGAGAATAACACCCCACGCATGACTATGCGGGTGTTCATCACATAGTGCTCAATGTGGGTGGGGTGAGTACAGAAATCACAAAACTTTACAGTGTATACATATATATAGATAAAATCACACAGGCCCAACCTATGGGTTTAAAAAAAACTAACCAACTCACATCACTGTCACTTTTTTTACTACCTAGAAATGCATTTATTTGTATCTGAAACAATCAATTCATAAGGTAAAGATCCCTGACAAGTGGCTTCAAATTTTCTCTATGTTTAACACCCATTAAATTCATTATTTAGAATCAACCACCATTAACCACACAACCCATCATTAAATTACTAATTAACAAAATTTTTCCAATTAACCAAACCAACCCACGCCATCGTAAACACTAGTAAACAATTATTCATTTTTTATTCCATGACTACTCAAGCATCTAGAATAGCACAACCACATTCCAAAAACTGGTCAACATTCTGTCACCTCACCACCCCAAAACCATTGCCCAAAACTATCACCTCGCTACCGAAAAATCACAACTTAGAAACAATCAGTCCAACATGACCCAACCACACATCCCCACCCCACAAGAACGACCTCACATAACAACACATCAAGAGCCATTTACATATTTATGTAGGGTATTTTATCACACTCTAATTTATTTTAATATTTTTATCAGAAAAAAAATCATGGGGCAACCATTTCATTATCCATGTTTAAGTAATTAACTAATTTTTTTAGGGTGACATTACAAAAATCAAAAATATGGAAACCAACACAACAAATAAATCCAGCACAAACAAAGCCTTCAATGGATATAATTTTCAGCAGGGTATCAAGACCGAACAATCACAATATCACAAATAATATCAAAGATTTAAAAGAATGAAAACAAACCCCATTTACCCGCTTTCAATTCAATTAACCATTTATTTATATTTGATTAAGATGAAACAACCAAAAACCATAGGTAAAAAAAAGAAAACCCCTCCTACATGATACATGAGAAAGAGAAATGAGGGAAATCCTTCCTCAAGGAAGCTTTTCAACTTTCTGTGCATTAAAGGGAAAATAAGAACACTGGAAACCAAAAACTGCACCATGATTAACTAAGGATAAACCTACATAGCATCTCAATACCATCAAAACACAACCCAACACATACATGAAACCAATGAAACAACACCATAGTGGATCCCTAAGATAATAACAGAAGAAAATGTATGATAATTGGGTGATAAATCACCATGGATCAACCATGAATTTCCAACGAACAACCACCGGGATTGAGATATCAAAGAGGGAGAGGTAAATGTATTGAAGAATAGATTGGGGCACCTAAGGTTCACCCAAAACAAGAGGAAGAATCATACATGGATGAATGAATAAAATTTTTGCTGGAAAATAATTTTAAAACTACATAGGATCGGGGTATTACATAACGTGTAATACCCTTTCACATTATTTCATCCTCGGGGTTCTGTTTCTACCAAAAAATTTATTGCCTCTTCATTTTATTTTATTTTTCTAACCCTAATTCATTACACATCAATAAACAAACATTATTATTGTATAATTATTTTACATGGAATGAAACACACCGCCACTTTGTCAAAGTTCCCTTATCCTTGCTCTCAAGACCCAAACTCCTCAAAATTTCCTCTGATCCTCCTACAAACACCTCCAACAACCAAAATTAGAAAATTAATAGACGAAGAATGAATAGAACATTACATTATATACCTCTCAAATGATTATCTCCCTCGAGAATCCAAGTCCAATCCCATAAGGAATAGGGTTCTAAAAACCCTCCTCGTGAGATTCCTCTCAGGGATCTAGTCATGACTCAAATTATACCAGCAACCAAACTCACCAACCCAAACATCCACAAAACACACTACACGACCACATCACTATAATCAAAAGTCACCTATTCTCACAAAACCACACTACCACACAACATCTTCACAACCATCTCAACATCCATGCATCCCAAACCATTTACCACTACAACAAAAAAATCATAATGTCCCGAACACATTAATCAAGAAATTCTATCATCCATGTCAAGATATTATCCACTCTAGGTGGAATGATCTCACCCACAAAGGTTTAATCGCATCATAGTTAATGCTTATCGATTAGGAATTGGGTTCTAACCTTTTCATATGTCAGGACTTTATCAAACATCACACCATACACATCATAAACAAATGAAAACAACTCATCTCATAAAAAGAAGGATCCAAGAATCTAATCACAAAGAAAAATAGAGAAAAGAAAAATTCAAAACAAATTCGGGTACTGGGAACACATTTATTTCTCTCATTTTAAGTATTGTTCTCTATACCACCATGCCTCCACAACTGACGAACTAAATGAATGGTCTATCCACGGGGTGCCTTCTCTTGTGACCCTAGATTTCTACTGGTCACTCCAAAAACGTTGTGTCATCCTTGATATCCAACTCTCCCAAGTCAATGACATGGGATTCATCTTGAAGATATCAAATAAGCTTAGAGATGTGAAATACATTGTGGATCCTCTCAAACTATGGTGGAAATGACAACCAGCACGCCACCTTGCTAACCCACCCCAAAACCTCAAAGGGTCCAAAAAACTTGAGAGAAATCTTACTCTATATACCAAACCTCTACTTACCTCGTCGAGGGGATACGAATCATGATAGATCAAGTGAAAACATCCAATAATATCCTTCAAGACCAAGTAAACTACGAACCTCCACCACATTACTAGATGCTTCCCAAGAAACAACTACTTTAACCTTCGACAGTTCTACTACCACACCCTATTGGGACACCACATGCCCGAGGAAATGCACCGTTCATGTCCAAAACATACAATTAGAAAACTTTCAATAAATATGTTGGTGTTGAAGAACATACAAAAGATCTCATAGATTCCCAACATGCTCCTATTATGACTTTGATTAGATTAAGATATCATCAATGGATATGATGATGAAACAATCCAGGAACTCTCAGAACATGATGTTCATAATACCCATGAACATAGTTGGTTCATTCCAACACTGAATGGAATGACTACAAACTCAAAGTTCCCATACCTGCATCTAAAAGCAGTCTTCAAGATATCGCCTTCCTTCACCCTCAACTAGTTATATCCAGACTGCATATCATTCTTACAAAACCAACTGGCCCCTCTTAGCTGGTCAAAAAAGATCGTTTATCCTTAAAAGAGGGTAATGGTTTTTGGGCGTCACCTAATTAAACCTTCGTTAGTCTATGAATAGGATCAGACTACGATATTCCTTCCTTGAGATCAACATTGGTGTACCCTATAGTGAAACACTATACTGGATAAAAACAATATACATCAAATCATCTAACTGAACCCTCAACTCCTGCAACTCAGAAGGTGTCATCTGATAAGGATCCATCTAAATCGGAGAAGCACCAGGCAGCAAGTATATCCCGAAATCAACATAACATCGAGGAGGTGGAATCAAAAACTTCTCTGGGAAAACATCTAGGAACTCCAAAATCACCCTGGAAACCTCTACCGTCGTTGCATCCACAGATTCCACTGATAACTCAGACAAAAAGGAAAAAGGTTCTCCACACACCGACTACCCACCTGATGACCCCGCTCACCAAGGAAATCTATTCATTGGCCATCCACATCTAAAAACATGAATATCCTCTATAATCATTAGATAATATATTCTATGGAATTCAACTAGTTTTTATCTAGGATGACATCGTATGGATATATCTATAGAAAGAGAAGATCCCCATGGGACTGATGCGGCCCTATCATCAGTATACACCCTCAGCACATATCAAACAAGATGGTCTTTCCTCGGACTAGTGTAGTTTAAACCAGGGTTATGAGAATCCCCTCTACATATAGTCCTAGAAAATGGGATAGAGTGGGTTCAAAAATGATTTTTAATCTCTTGAACAAAAAAAGTTACAAATAATATTACCAAATAACCTGATCATACTTATGACAATATTTGGCCCCTCTAGAACTGTTGCATCCACTATATGCAACTAACAACACCCAAATCCACTACCTCTATTTTGACAATCACCTCCATGACCATGCTTGGTTCATGGTCCTTGAACCTGTGGAAAATCTCGAGGTTAGACTTTACATTCTTTATCTTCTCTTGGTGGAGAAAAAATATTCTTACCCTACTAAGAAAATGGCCTCAATGGAAACTATTACTAAGGCTGAAGTTGAGCCTAACCACCTCCACCAAACTGATCTCAAGGAGCCAATGGGAACTATCTCTGGTGATGTCCATGAATCCAAAAACCAAAACACACTGGCACAAATCTCCCATAAAAATCATGGAAACTACCAACACTAGTATGCCGGGAAGGAAGCTGCTGAGGTGGAATCCCTACTGATTGAAACATAAAAGGTCTTGGAACCTAAGACCCACAACTGGAAACTCTTTCCCTTGAGGAACCCTAATGGTTCCATTTCTGTGGAAAACCTCCTTGCCAGTTCATCTTCTTTATCACCTCTTCCTTATTCTAAACTTCTAGGTATGTTGGAAATGTAAAAGGAGTAACTGAATTCTGGATAAAAGTACAAAGTGCCTCCTCAAGACACCTCACATGAGAATCGTCATTGGGAAAATGATCTGGGAAAAATGTATAAGATCCTTAAACTTGATTCTAAACTCCCTCACTGACATAATCCATTGATAAAGGGAAAGAAGCTCCCACTTCTTTACTGCCCTCATGGTTGACGAAAGGAGTACTGCCCGGAACTCCTTCTAAAAGTCGGCCCATAAAATGTCTACCTCCTTCCAATCTCCCAAATATAGTGTCCACCACAGACACACAACTCCTTGCATCTGACTAATATCAAAAGGGACTCATTGATCTATTGGGTCCTGGATCAAACATAATGTGACCTAAAGATCCTCCAATCATCTCTCTCTTTCCACATCTGAAACATTTCCATCGCACTTCCCCAAATCCTACCGCTGGAAATCACACAACATCCTCTACCACTAATCATCATCCTCAACTGAATCAAAATTATAGAGATCCACCATATTATCCTGTTGAACATAAATTTCCATATCTACATGTGCACAATGAACAAGATCCATAGGTTAAAGGAAATTAATGATTTCCTAATCCCAAGTAGTATAGAATATTTTTAAGATTCGTTTTAACTAATTTAATTAATTTTTTCATTTTAACCTTCCCAAAACAACCCAATTAAAACAATAACACTAGTCATTATGAAGCATATACCTTTCCTAGGTCTCTAACCTATAAGCAGGTACATCTCACTTATTCTTTCAATAAGCTCAGAGTCCATGTACTAGATCATGGGGAGCCTAAAATATTATGTCCTAGCTAGTATCCCTAACTTATGTCATCCACCAAATTCAACCAGAACTATTTCCATTCCACCCCATGCAATCCTCATTGTTCTTAACTCCAAACTTCATCCTATACCTTACCCATCACATTTGATACCCCTCTTTCATGACCTCCTCCCGACAAGTATACCCATCCTAGGATGGAAATGAAGAAAGAGATATAATAAATATTGAGTCCCGCCTCTAGTAGGCCCAAGGTTGGAAACTATCACCGAGGGTAAAAAAAATATCAAGTATGGGGGGAATTACCCTCTAGAATAATGTCGGATCGGTAGATAAGATGAATCATCCCAAAAAAAATTCAAGAAAAAATATAAAAGAGAAACCCAAACTATCCCAAAAGCATGTATAAATAGGACTTGATAGAAATAAAAGTTTCCAAAGTAAATATCCAAAAGTAAAGATAAAGTGGTGACATATAAAATTTCAAGTATCTAAGCTAGTAAGGTCTAACACATCTTGTGAAATCTTCCTAGGAACGTAAATAAATTTTTATATATGTGGGGTGAGTATAAAAGTATACTCAGTAGGAAAAACTCAAGTCTCTTGTGAACATGTGAAAGAAGCATACTAATACACCTATTTGAAAACAACAGAACTAAACAACACCTATCAAGTTATACAAACTATCCTAACCTCACCAAGTCATGCTCACAAAATAATGAAAACCATGTAATAAAGTATAATAAAAATAACATCTATAAGGGTACCCCACACCACTTTCACACTAGTATGTTGGTCTCACCCTACATTGTACATTTAGTTCTCCCATCCCTTTCATGTACCACATAACATCCCACCCGCATACACTTGGGCCTCACAACACATCCCGCCAAATCACACTTGGGCCACACAACACATCTCAGCTACACACACCAGGGACTCACAACACATGCCACCTACAGACACCTAGGCCTCACAACACATGCCACCCATAGACACCTAGGCCACACAACACATCACATCTCATCCAAAAGTCACCTGGGAAATCACATCACAACTCATCTGAAGACACTTGTGAAATCATATCACAACTCATCTTGAAAACACCTAGGATTCTGCAACCACTATTTATTGAACTAAAAAACACTAGGCCATCATATCCTGGGAAATACCTACCTCACCTAGAAGAGAGATCAAAAAATATCGAGTACCCATCCATCCGTTCTCCTCACCGAATGTTGGTAAAAACACCCCCACATGTCTTTGAGGGTGTTCATCACATATTTCTCAATGTGGGTGGGGTAAATATAGAAATCACTATAATGTACAGTGTAAACATATATATAGAGAAAATAAAACAAGATAAACCTATGGGTTTACAAAAAAACAAACCAAATCACATCACCATCACTTTTTATGATACCTCTAAATGCATTTATTAGTATCTTCAATAGTCATTTCAAAAGGTGAAGATCCCTGAAAAGTGGCTTCACATTTCCTCTGCATTTAACGCCCATTCATTTAATTATTTAGAATCAACATCCTTTAATCACAAAACCTATCATTAAATTATATGTTAAAAAACACATCTCATTAACTAAACCCAACCATGCCATTCCAAACACTAGTAAACATTTATTCATTTATATATTCCATCACTACTCTAGCATCTAGCACAACACAACCACATTCCACAAGTAGATCAACATTCGGTCACCTCACTACCCCAAAATCACGGCCCACAAACTGTCACCTCACCACCCCAAAATAACAGACCACAAACTATCATCCACATATACCCCAACCAAACATCTCCACCCCACAATAATGATCTCACATCACAAAATATCAAGATCCATTTATTAATTTATGAAGGGGCTCTTATCACGTTCCAATTTATTTTAGGGGTGTTATCACACAAACCAAAATCTTTGGGAAACCATTTCATTAGAAAAGTATAAGTAATTAACCAATTTCCATTTAGGGTGATATAACAACAATCAAAACTGAATCATCCAACACAGAAGATATATCCAGTGCAAACAAAGTCTCCAACGACCACAATTTTTAGCAGGGTATCATGCCCAAAAAATCAAAATATCAAATATAATATCAAATCTATAAAAGAATGAAAAAAATCCCATTTACCCATTTCAATTCAGTTAACCATTAATTTATCTTTGATTAAACGGGAAAACCCATAATCATAAGTTAGAAAAAATAAAACTCCAATCGCATGATACATAATAAGGAGAAACTAGGGAAATCGTGCCTCAAGGAAGCTTTTCAAATTTCTATGCACCACAGGGTAAAGAAGAATGCTTGAAAACCATAGTTGCAACACATGAACTTTCCGATCAACCTACATCGCATCCCAAGACCATCAAAATGAGACCCAACACATACATAAAACCAAATAAAAACCATTGTAGTGGATCCCCAAGAGAAGAATGGAATAAAATGGATGAGAAAGAGAGGAGAAGCCACTATATATCTCCAATGAACAACCACTGGGATTAACGGATGAAAGATGGAGGAAAAGGGATTGATGGACACTTCAGGTCACCTAGGGTTCTCCCAAAATGGGTGGAAGAATTAGTCATTCCCTAATGAATAAAAAATTTACCAGAAAAATTTAAATCTGCACTGGATTGGGGTATTACTCGACATGTAATACCCTTTCACGTCATGTAATTCTCAATGTTTAGTTTCCACCAAAAAATGAATCAACTCTTAATTTTATTTTATTTTTATAACCCTAGTTCATTACATGTCATGAATCCAAATTTCACACTATGTAATTGGTTTACACAGCATGAAGCCCACTTTCACATCATGGAAGTTCCATACTCCCATCTCTCAAAAGTCGAAATCCTCTGAACTTCTTCTAAGCCTCCTATAAACACCTCCAACAACCAAAACTGGAAAAGTAATGAACTAGGAAGGAACATATAATTAAAATTGGTGATTACACATGATTCTATATGAAAATAATCACCCAGACTATAAAATCCACTAAAAGAAAAAACCATTGATATTATCGAGTCATGAACTACACCTCCCCCCATATAAAGCCTAGGTTTCTAGAATCATACTCATTTTTTAAGGACTACGTGGGAGGGGGTCGAATGAATCCATAAACCTCGAAAATTTTGGTTAGATAGGAAGTGATACCCTTCTTATATCCATTAACATTACCAAGGATAGGGAGATCACCTAGTGATTAAAAAGTGGGATCAGTTTGTCCACCAAGCTATTGGAACTGACATCCATGACCAGGCATGATATGGGGATGGATTCAAGGTTAGACATCTAACTTTCATTCCAAAGGCTCCAACATTCAGCTGAAATTAACATAGCCCATGACTTTAGATATTTTCAGTTACTTCCTTTCATATGAAATCAGGTATGAAGGAACTCTAATCTATTGGAACCTTGAAACTCAAGCCTGGATAAATCAGCAATGTCTCACTACACTGTGGATGTCCGTTATCCTTCAAATAATAGGTGAGATGTTGTTTCTTCTTAGGAAGCTTAGTAGTAGTTTTAACACCCCGAGATTTTATGAAAAATATTCTTTTAATTTCATTGATGTCTTGTGTTGTAAGCTACAACAATATTACCTTGCGCTATACGCAACACCGTATGAGCTTGTAGTATACACAACACTATTCTTGGATCATGTTACACACAATTTTGATAGTAGTTATTCTATGAAACATTGAGTGTATATATATTTATATATATATTCAATGTATCAGTGAAATATGTTTGGATTCTGTTATATGAAACAATGGAGGATTCATACACAACACACAACCCTGACTTGGCTTGCATTACACGCAATCGCGACCTTCCTTGATAGCGTGTTTCACTAAACAACGATATATGGTTATAATATTATTATGGACTAGCCTTTATGAATAGTATCAACCACATTTTTAATTTTATAACATTATTATTCATCTTACACATTTTCTAGAACATGGTATGAGAACAAAATCAGTTTTTCGAGTAAAATGAGTATTTTTCAAACAAATTAGTTTTGCCGCCTTTTGATGGCACACCCACTTTAAATCATGATTTTGACATGTCTATAAGTTCAATTTGAAAAAATAAAATTCTTCTTTGGAATCAGGATATAAAAATTTACTTTGGACAAATTTTTCATATAATTCTGATGACTTTCATATTTTAATGAATAGTAAAAACACGCTATATTTTAATTAAAAACAACTTTTTTCATCGCAATAATTTATATTGGTAGATATTTTTTTAAATTGGGTTTAAAGTGTAATTAGAATATATTTTTACCATTTAATCCAATGTTGGTCATTGGAATTAATTTCACTTTGAAATTGGATATAAACAAGTATCAATCTTTTGATAGTTATTGTTTCTTAAAAAACACGCTATTTGTTTTGATAACGGGAATTAATTTTAAAATTAATTAATTCCACTTCTATGTTTTGAATTTGGAAAAATATACATCAATTTTGAATTCGGAATATCAAATAATTCTTAGGCTGAATTTTTGGTATTTTTCTGAAAAACTGCAATTTTCGATGAATAGTGAAACCACTTAGTGGTAGTTAAAAAACTGACTTTTTCATTTAAATGAAATTTTACCACTTTTGTGAATTAAATTTTGAAAATATGAGACACACGGTTAATATCAAGGACTAAAATGTGGTTCAATGAGATGAAAATAATTTTTGGTGAATAGTAACTTTTTACTTTTTTTTACCACGGTTAAAAGTAAATAGGGTAATTAAGGGTAAAAATGATATTATTATTATCCTAACACATGTCATAATTCTATTGGATAAGTGTAATTAGACCAAAAACAACCTTAGGAATAAAATATGACCATTTAGGACCACTTGGATTAGATTAGGACATTTATTATTAATTTATTTAAAGAAGGGTTAAAATAGTTAAAATCAACGTTTAATAACTAAATCATTTTTAATATAGGGTTATACAGAAGATAAATTCGACTGTAAATATTCATTATAAAGATAAAAAAATTTCCTACATAATAGTATTTTATTTGTAATTTTTAGACATTAAATAATTTAATTTATGTATGACACAATGATGATGCAATAATTATCTTATTAATGAAATATTGACATAATTGATATTCTAAATACCCAAATAAATGTAATTTGAGACTTTTTATGAATTACAATAATTTTCTAGGTTTTTATTACATATTAGTACTGATTTAATTAAATTTTTAGAAATAATATTTCTGTTATGATTTTCACAAAAATCAATTACCAATTACTGTCAAAATTGACATAAAATAGTTTTAAAACAAATATTATATTATTAATTGTTGTTTTGTTTCTAAAAATCTAAGGATCGGCCAAATGACTTATATAAGGTTATATATATTAATAATAAACAACTTGGGGTTCTTTTGGATTTTTATAGTATGTTTATTAACCTTATAGTGTAAGAAAACAAGAAGACACGGTAAAAGTTAAATTATCTAACTTAAAGTTAAATATAAATGATAAGGTTAAAATTGAAACCTAAACTTGTCGAAATTATATTGGATGAGATGATTTCGACCCATCCCAACCTTATTTTCTAAATAAATCAATTTGGAGCTATTAAAAACCGAATATGACTTTATAATAAAATAATATTTTTAGTTTTTCCTAAGGTGCCCCTCTCCTCCCTTATAAAAGGGCACCTCCTCCCTCTCTTCCTCACACCACTTTGAGCCTTCATGATCGTCCAAACCCTGCCAAATTTTCTTCTACACTTCCCTAGAAACATCTTAGAGGTCTTGGTATTCTTTAAAGATCAATTTTAGTGCCCTAAAAGGAGGTCTCAAAAAGGCGCTTCAAAGAGGAGGAAATGTTCGTTACCGATTCTTTCAACTTTATTTCTTCTTCCACTTATTATTATTTAGTTGTTTCATTATGAATTAATAACATCAGTATCACTCATATACTGATATGTTATTATAATTATGAAAAAACCCTATTTCACCATCTATGCATCCCACGAAAAACGAAATCACCGCGCGTGCGTACGTACGGAATACCGTCTCCATGCCGTGGTGTAATCAGTTTTTCCACCACCACCTTACGCGAATGGGTATAATGGTGTAAATAAATAACTATATATGGTTATTATAAAGTTATATTTATTCTGTAATATTATACATACACTTCAATACAATTCCATCATCATGGGAATGATATCATCACTCGTGCGTACGTACGGACTACCGTCTCCACGAATGCGATGAGATTCATTTTCCATGATTAACCATTCAAAAATTATTATAAAGTATATATAATGAATAATAATGAAATATATGGAATAATGAATCTACTTTATTTATGTATGTATATATATATATATATTTCATCTACTTACTTCTGTTCAAGTCAATAAAAAAAGGAAAACAACGTTCACGCATACGTACGGCCTACGGTCTCCATGAACGGTGTGTTTCATTTAATTTATCTATCTATTGTATATATATATACTGAATATATATGATATATAAATCATGTTTTACATTCAGGAAGTAATTAAATCATGATATAAGTAATAATAAAATCAAGAACAACAAGTCCAAACACGTACGATAAATGATACAATTTTACCCAAAACGCCACTTTAACATGGAATTGACAAATGAATGGGTAATATAAATACCTATGTGAACCATATATAATATAATAACAATGAATATGATTCTTTAATAAGTCAATTCCATTATTTAAATCATTATACAGGAGGTTCGGATACATACGAAGCATATCGGATATAAGGTAAGGGGTAACTTTTCCAATCTCGTTCTTATCCGAGATTGTTTATTCGTAAGTATTTACTGGGGTTATTGTTCTCATCCATGTCCATATTTCTTAAAAATGGTTTCATGTATATTTAATGTCCTTTTTACCCATTTTTTACTTTTACTGCATGGTATGTATGCAATCTTTCTTTTACGAGGTACTTTTTGACTTTTCCGGCAAAAGTACGAGAAGAATGTTTTTTTAACTTATACGGCACGGACGGATTTTTACCGTTTTATAAAGCCTTATTTTCATAAATCTTCCTCCGAAAGATTTCATGACTACTTTCAACAAAATATTTTCCTTTTAAAATTTCATGATGTTTTGTGAAAATAAATTGATTTTTGAAGAAGAAAGGATATATTCCTCAATAATTCATTTCAAGTGTTTTATCAAAACCATTTTCCATCTAGGATGACATTATTTCATATGTGTATGATTCAAGTATAAAGTCTCTATGATTTACATGTTTTCAATTTTATTATTATGAAATGATATCCATTTCTTTTATATGGATTATGTGATGATGGGATGATGTTTATGAAACTAATTTTATTCATTGGGTTATTATGAATGATGTATGTTCATTTTGTGACACAAGTAAGAATGATTTCATTATGAGATGGGTGGGACCTATATCTCCCTCCAATGCATTGGGTAAAGATTTATATCTCATGAGATAGACATGGCTGGAACGGTAAGATAATCCAGTTCAGTGTTACAGGACTGAAACAAGGAGTGAACTCGATTCAGAAAGGGACTTTGTCCACTAAGATGGTCTTGGCCACAACGCCTTCGCTACTATGGAAATCATAACAAGTTCTGAATGGTTGCCACAATTACATGATTTATTCACATGCTATTTTATCATGATTCATGTCCCTTATGTACTTCCAATATTTCTGTCTTTGCTCAAGATTTTGATGTTTAAATTTCATGTTCATGTTTTTGCATTCAAATGATTATGGATTGTTCAATGTTATCTATGTTTACCCTTACTGAGCATTTGAGCTCACCTTTTTTTTATGTTTTCTTTTCCCCAAGATATAAAGAAAGGTTTTAGGTAAGAAAAAAAGGGGGGAAGATCTTTATGGGAGATGTTGAAGATCATTCACCACGATTACAAGATTATGTTCTAAATTTCCAAAGACACTAAACTATTACAATCTTTGAGTGTTGGTTTTTGTTATGTATTAATTATTCCGCAAAATCTATGTAATGTCCATGTATGTTAAGATTTGGGTCTCTATAGTTGGTATCAGAGGAAAGGTTTAGTTATCCTTTGGAAACTAGGATGCGAAAACTTTAGTGAGATCCCTTGAAATATTTATAAGGTATGTCTAGGGATGTCCCTAAGGTTAATTATAAGTATAGGTTATAGTCTTAGAATTATGGTAATGATATTACATTAAACCTAAGATGTTAGATATTGAAGTTAGTCCCCCTTGATTATGATTTTTGTCTCTCACACTATTCTTTTTGGGTTTTAGAAAATGGCTGGAAACAAGATGATTCACAATAATGGAGGATATGATGGACAATGAAATGATATTCTTCATGAGAAACCAAATGAAATGGGATTTGGAAGTCCAATCATCATGATTATGCCAAATTATCAATCTCATAATATGATCAATAATCTCAGCTTTGGTAAGTTTCCTGACTCGTGTAATAAGAGAAAGATGGAGTTTCTTGATTATCATAGAGGAAAGAATGTTCAATTTCTTCTATGTAAATCATGTGTGAAGAGGCAACAAGGAGAATGTTTCAAAGGAACTAGAAGATGATTTGGATGTGGAAAAGAAGGACACAAAGCCAGTAAGTGCAATAGAAAAGGTTCAGTTAACACCATGGATGAGGATAATGGTATTGCTACGACATCAACAATGGTTAAATGTTTTAAATGTGGAATGTACGAGCATTATGCAAACCAATACCCTAAGGAAAGGTCTCATGAAGAGAATCAGTATGGTCGTATGGGTAGTATTTATGTTGATGATGATGAACAGACTACAAATGATATGTGAGATGAAAGAATTGTTGAAGCTCAGTCAATGGTTTAAGAAGGTAGTGGAATGATTACATGTTTATCAAGTGTAATGTTGTATAAGTAATCTCATGGTACTATGGAATAAAGAGACATCTAAGGATTGTTACACTGTTGTCTTTCCTTACGTTTTGAAAGTATATGATGAATGGTACCAGTGACCATGAAAGGTTATTCAGATATTTTTGGAAAGTAGATGATATGCGCATAATGAAGGGATAAGGAGAAAATTGAATTTTTGATAGTATTTATGAGCTCATGAATGATATAAGTAGAAGCTCATATCATGGTTTAAGTATATAGAATTTTTGGATTTTTGTATGTGGAAAGAGTTAAGTTTTGACAACATTCATGTTTTCACAAAGGTTTAATGTTTATTCATTTTTCAAGAGAATACATGATTAAGGTATTCACATGATTGGAATGTGACCAACAAGATATATGGGGGATAAATGATGGTATTCACATGCTTGGTTGATGACATTTCAAGTAATCGTTTTCTTTATACTATGAGATTGGACATATGTATTTTGGATAAGCCTAAAGATTGGAATGAATTATGTTGGACATAAGTTATTATTGTTGAAGGATAGATTTTTTTCGATATTATTTATAATGTAGTTTTAGAAAAAGGACAACCTGCAGGACGGGCAACAACCCGTCGCGTCGGACAAGGCTGTGGGAATCGAACCCACAACTGAAGTGCGATAGGCCTTTATCTCCTACCACTATCCTACAGGAAGTTTCTATTTAGTAGAAACTCGTTTTATTATATTAAATAGTATGATATATGATGTATAAGTCCATTTTAGGAACCATATATGATTAATCTCACAATATATGGACTTATGTATTTTTGATAACTATTCTAACCTTTTGTTTGAGACAGATGGAATGACCCATCATTCTATCACATGATCTGATAACACTTCACGAATGAAAAATTCAACTTCATTTCTTTATGAGATGACGTGGAAATTGTCCAAAGAACGACCAACAGTGAGACTGTACCAAAATCACGAAAGTATTTCTTCTACTTCCAATTTCATCAATTTTAGGGAAATGATCTTGAAAACCAAAAATGTTGTCCTTGTGCACTTATATCCGATGAATCAGATGGTACCTTAGAGCATCACAAATCTATGGCTTTGTTATTGATGGCTTTTTCATAGCCATGTTCTCTACCACTCTCCATCAGAACTTGATGGTTATATTTTTCTTCCATATCCATATTTTCACCTATGTTCTCCAATATGGAATCTCAGTGATGAGTTACTTTGGGTAATCGTTACATTTCATACTTTAGTTTTTAAAATTATGTTTTAGTATTCCTTTTTACGATGTGGGTTTCTATAAATAGTAAACGATTTATAACCCCGACGAATTTCGAGAGAGAAATTCATTTTAAGGGGGGTAGAATTTAACACCCCAAGATTTTATGAAAAATATTCTTTTAATTTCATTGATGTCTTGTGTTGTAAGCTACAACAGGATTACCTTGCGCTATACGCAACACCGTGTGAGCTTGCAGTAACACAACACTTTTCTTGCATCATGTTACACAAAATTTTGATAGTAGTAATTCTACTAAACATTGAGTGTATATATATATATATATTCAATGTAAAAATTAAATATGGTTGGATTCTATTATACAAAACAATGGAGGAGTCTTACACAACACGCAACCCTGACTTGGCTTGCATTACAAGCAATCGCGACCTTCCTCGATAGCGTGTTTCACTAAAGAACGATATATGGTTATAATAATATTATGGAGTAGTCGTTATGAATAGTATCAACTGTATTTTGAATTTTATAACATTATTATTCATCTTACACATTTTCTAGATCATGGTATGAGAACAAAATCAAATTTTCGAGTAAAATAAGTATTTTTCAAAAAATGTAGTTTTGCCACCTTTTGATGGTGCACCCACTTTAAATCATGATTTTGACATGTCTAAAGTTCAATTTGAAAAAATAAAATTCTTCTTTGGAATTAGGATATAAAAATTTACTTTGGATAAATTTTTCATATTATTCTGATAACTTTCATATTTTAATGAATAGTAAAACACGCTATATTTTAATTAAAAACAACTTTTTTCATCACAAAAATTTATATGGTTAGATTATATTTTTTATTGGGTTTAAAGTGTAATTAGAATATATTTTTACCATTTAATCCAATGTTGGTCATTGGAATTAATTTCACTTTGAAATTGGATATAAACAAGTATCAATCTTTTGATAGTTATTGTTTCTTAAAAAATATGCTATTTGTTTTGATAACGGGAATTAATTTTAAAGTAAATCAATGCCACTTATATGTTTTGAATTTTGAAAAATAGACATCAATTTTTAATTCATAATATCAAATAATGCTGAGGCTGAATTTTTGGTATTTTTCTGAAAAACTGCAATTTTTGATGCATAGTGAAACCACTTAGTGGTAGTTACAAAACGGACTTTTTCATTTAAATTAAATTTTACCACTTCTGTGAATTGAATTTTGAAAATCCGAGAGTCATGGTTAATATCAAGGACAAAAATGTTGTTCAATGAGATGAAAATAATTTTTGGTAAATAGTAACTTTTTACTTTTTTTTACCACGGTTAAAAGTAAATATGGTAATTAAGGGTAAAAATGATATTATTATTACCCTAAAACATGTTCTAATTCTATTGGATAAGTTTAATTAGACCAAAAACAACCTTAGGAATAACATATGACCATTTAGGCCCACTTTGATTAGATTGGGACATTTATTATTAATTTATTTAAAGAAGGGATAAAATAGTTACAATCAAAGTTTAATAACTAAATAATTTTTAATATAGGTTTATACAAAATATAAATTCGACTATAAATATTCATTAGAACAATAAAAAGATTTCCTATATAATGGTATTTTATTTGTAATTTTTAGACATTAAATAATTTATTTTATGTATGACACAATGATGATGTAGTAATTATCTTCTTAATGAACTATTGACATAATTGATGTTATAAATACCCAAATAAATAAAATTTGAGACTTTTTATGAATTAAAATAATTTTCTAGGTTTATATTACATATTAGTACTACTTTAATTAATTTTTTTCGAGCTAATATTTCTGTTATGATTTTCACAAAAATCAATTACCAAATAGTGTCAAAATTGACATAAAATAGTTTTTAAAACAAATATTATATTATTAATTGTTATTTTATTTCTAAAAATATAAGGGTAAGCCAAATGACTTATATAAGGTTATATATATTAATAATAAACAACTTGGGGTTCTTTTGGCTTGTTATAGTATGTTTATTAACCTTATAGTGTAAGAAAACAAGAAGACACGGTAAAAGTTAAATTATCTAACTTAAAGTTAAATCTAAATGATAAGGTTAAAATAGAAACCTAAACTTGTCTAAATTCTATTGGATGAGAGGATTGCGACCCATCCCCACCTTATCTTCGAAATAAATCAATTTGGAGCTACTAAAAACTGAATATGAATTTATAATAAAATAATATTTTCAGTTTTTCCTAAGGTGCCCCTCTCCTCCCTTATAAAAGGCACCTCCTCCCTCTCTTCCTCACACCACTTTGACCCATAAATCTCGGAAAACCCC
Organism: Viscum album; assembly: GCA_963277665.1. Classification (NCBI taxonomy): domain Eukaryota; kingdom Viridiplantae; phylum Streptophyta; class Magnoliopsida; order Santalales; family Viscaceae; genus Viscum; species Viscum album. Next base: position 1,905,872,709 of record OY728136.1, read on the forward strand.
TGCCAAATTATCTTCTCAACTTTCCTAGAAATATCCTAGAGGTCCTGGTCTTCTTAAAAGACCAATTTTAGTTCCCTAAGAGGAGGTCTCAAAGAGGCGCTTCAAAGAAGAGGTAATGTTCGTTACCGATTCTTTCAACTTTATTTCTTCTTCCACTTCTTATTATTTAGTTGTTTCATTATGAAGTAATAACATCAGTATCACTCATATACAGATATGTTATTATAAGTATAAAACAACACTATTTCACCATCTATTCATCCTATGGAAAATGAAATCACCGTGCGTGCGTACGTACGGAATACTGTCTCCACGCCGTGGTGTAATCAGTTTTTCCACCACCACCTTACATGAATGAGTATAATGGTGTAAGTAAATAACTATATAGGTTTATTATAAAGTTATATTGATTATATAATATTATACATACACTTCAATACAATTCCATGATCATGGGAATGATATCATCGCTCATGCGTACGTACGGACTACCGTCTCCATGAACGCGATGAGATTCATTTTCCATGATTAACCATTCAAGAATGATTATAAAGCATATATAATGAAAAATAATGAAATATATGGCATAATGAATCTACAGGATTTATGTATATATATATATATATATTTCATCTACTTACTTCCATTCAAGTCAATAAAGAAAGTAAAACAGCGTTCATGCGTACGTACGGCCTACCGTCTCCATGAACGGTGTGTTTCATTTCATTTATCTATCTATTATATATATATATATATATATAATGAATATATATGATGTATAAATCACGTTTTACATTCTGTGAGTAAGTAAATCATGATATAAGTAATAATAAAATCAAGAACAATAAGTCCAAACACTGACGATAAATTATACAATTTTACCCAAAATGCTACCTTAACATGGCATTGACAAATGAACGGGTAAGATAAATACTTAGGTGAACCATATATGATATAATAACAATGAATATGATTATTTAATAATTCAATTACATTATTTAAATCATTATACATGAGGTTCAGATACATATGAAGCATATCAGACATAAGGTAAGGGATAAATTTTCCAATCTCGTTCTTATCCAAGATTGTTTATTCGTAAGTATTTACTAGGGTTATTGTTCTCATCCATGTCCATGTTTCCTAAAAATGGTTTCATGTATGTTTAATGTCCTTTTTACCCATTTTTGACTTTTACTACATGGTATGTATGGAATATTTCTTTTACGAGGTACTTTTTGACTTTTTCGGCAAATGTACGAGAAGAATGTTTTTTTAACTTATACGGCACGAACAGATTTTTACAGTTTTATAAAGACTAATTTTCATGAAGCTTACTCCAAAATATTTCATTACTATTTTAAATGAAATATTTTTCTTTTAAAATTGAATGATGTTTTGTGAAAAGAATTTGATTTTGAAGAAGAAATGATATTTTCCTCACTAATTCATTTCAAGTGTTTTATCAAAACCATTTTCCATCTAAGATGACATTATTTCATATGTGTATGTTTCAAGTATAATGTTTCTATGATTTATATGGTTTCAATTTTCTTATTATGAAATGATATCCATTTCTTTTATATGGATTATGTGATGATGGGATGATGTTTATAAAACCCATTTTATTCGTTGGGTTATTATGAATGATGTATGTTTATTTTGTGGGACAAGTAAGAGTGATTTCATTATGAGATGGGTGGGACCTATATCTCCCTCCAATGCATTGGGTAATGATTTATATCTCACGAGATAGACATGGCTGGAATGGTAAGTAAATCCGGTTCAGTGTTACAGGACTGAAACGAGGAGTGAACTCGATTCAGAAAGGGACTTTGTCCACTAAGATGGTCTTGGCAGCAATGCCTTGGCTACTATGGAAATCATAACAAGTGCTGAATGGTTGCCACAATTACATGATTTATTCCCATGATATTTTATCAAGATTGATGTCCCTTACTTACTTCCATGATTTTTGTCTTTGCTCAAGATTTTGTTGTTTAAATTTCATGTTCATGTTTTTTCACTCAAATGATTATGGATTGTTCAATGTTATCTATGTTTACCCTTATTGAGCATTTGAGCTCACCCTTTTTTTATGTTTTCTTTTCCCCAGGATATAAAGAAAGGTTTTAGGTATGAAAAAAGGGGGAAGATCTTTATGGGAGATGTTGAAGATCATTCACCACGATTAGAAGATTATGTTCAGAGTTTCCAAAGACACTAAACAATTACGGTCCTTGAGTATTGGTTTTTGTTATGTATTAATTATTCTGCAAAAGTAATGTAATGTCCATGTGCGTCAAGATTTGGGTCTCTACAGTAGTGGAATTTGTAATCATGCATGTTCCCTTTCCACTTAACCTCATAATTGGTTTAGATGGAATGATTATGGACACAAAAAACATGGATAATATAATTTGTTGAAATACCATTCTGCCAAAGGGTACCACCCCATTCTTTTACAAAATTATTTGAGTGAATAATGTGATAGAAGGATTCCAAAAAAATAAACCTATCTTGGTAGGAATACTTAGTGATGTTGTTAAATATTTCTAATTACTAGTGATTTAACATATATTGGATAAAAATGGGATGCCTGATTTACTGGGTGAAGGTGGGTTTCGAGTTCAGGCACCATGGGAAACTGAGAGTGGTTCCCACCTAATTATGTATCCAAAATTTGAGCTTTACATTTCCAATGATACATATTGAGTGATGCCAAAGCTTTAGGATATGGATGCAGAAAAACATCCATAAGCTAGATACACTCCCCCTATTACCTTCTAGACAAGTATTTCATTTTTTATAGATTGTTATGTCCCATAGAGTACAACATTCCAAAACTTCAAAATTTAGTTTATCTTTTATGCACCACATAGTTCCTATGATACTCCTAAAGTTGATTCCACCTTCCTTGGTCACCTTCTCCATCAACTCCCATGATTCCCAATAAGACAACCCTTCCACATAGGCATCCAAAATGAAACATGACATGATATTTTAAATGTTATTAAACACTGATTTTTTTTACTTTGATGATGGAAAGGACAATCATGGTAATGTATGTAAGCATTCAGTTGGTGAGGGTAATGTGGTGCCCAAAATATAAAAAATTATTCTTCTAGTTGAGGATTTGGTTCGAATTTTTCTCCACTAATCTATCAAATTGGTTTATGTATAGCCTACCTAGGGAGGCTAAGTCTCCCATGTAATCCATCAGGATGTATCTTCTTTGAATTCCAGAGCTCTCCTAGATGGGTTTTCTCTGTATTTCTAAGCAATTTTTTAAATGAACACACTTTTTCCCCTAGTTAATGATCTTACCGCTCCACTTTCAATATTCATTCACAATATTGATGATATTGTGGATTTAATTATTACGTCCATTGATAAAAATACCATATCATTCATAATGAAGGGGTGAGAGACTCAATTAAGGTGAGGCATACATGGACAGCGGAGGATTCACCCATTGGAAGTAACACTAGTGAGATATTTATTAATGGATTATTGAATTAAAATAAATATATTAGGGGATAAATGATCCTACTTTCTCATCCCATAAAAATATTTAAAGAAACCAAATATTTTATCCTTTAATGTTATCACCCAACTGAAGGAACCCAAGAAATTTATGACCCTAATGATAAAAAACACACTCTATCCTATCATATTCCTAGTCCATATCCATATTTATGACTATATTGGATACAAAGGTCTTTTTATTAATATCATTCATAATTTCTTGAGCTATTGTGATGTATTATTATGAAAACATGTCTCAGATAAAGGCATTATGTTCATCAAATGCATATTTTTTAGGATGAACCAAGATCCTTTTGTCGATGATTTTAGAAAGGACCTTGTAGGGAAAATTACACATAATAATGATTCTATATTTATTAAGGAAGGTTTCTTTAACATAGGGATGAGAACCAATATAGTTGCACATTCGGAGGAAGGCTTCCTCCCCATAAGTAGTATTGGATGGATTTGATGAGATATCCATAAATGAGGTCCCAATATGATGTATGAAAAGAACCCAAGAAGATGCCTAGTCCTAGAGAAATTTCATAGTTAAGATACATGAATGGTTCATGGGTCTCCATTTCCTCTGGAATGTTAGTAAATAAATAGTTCTCATAGTTGTACACTACACAAGGTATTTCATTTAAAATATTTGCATGACCACTAGGTTAAAAATACAGTATGTGAGTATTAAATTCTGTAAAGATATTTTTAAAGTAAGACTCAGAACTACATCCTACCACTTAAATATCATTGGTGAACATATCACCCTTCATATGGATATTTCTATAAGAGGAAGTTTTTATATCTATTATGAAATCTTGAAAAAATGATGTCCTTTTGTGATCCTCATTAATCTAGGTAGATCAGGACCGTTTACATGCTACTCACTCTTGTTATAAGATCATCTCTTCAAGATGGTACTTTTTTTTATAATGAGGGAGCTGAAAAGATTGTTTCCCCGTCTGTCTTCAAGCTCTATTTCTATGTGATAAATTTCAGCATTGATGTTGTCAATCTCAAGGTAGACAGAATAAATATTTTTTTATCGATGTTTGGAGGTATATTTTGACTAGTATGATCCTATTATATAAACTAACTCATGATCCCTATTGCATGGTTTTTTTCTATGAAAATCATGATTCACGGTTGTAGATGGGATCTGATTCCCCCTGGCTAGAGAAGAAGAAAAAGTTTCTTCTAGTGGGTATGGGGGCTAGGTTGATGATAATCGAAAAATGGATTGAGTGGGCCTGAATGAGGTGATCTACTCTCACATTCATGTAGGTAGAGATAGACTTGATCTTAGTGAAGCAATTATCATGTTAGCACCAGGTACACCAACTATCCCTTTGGTTATTTCACCATATGAACTTGTCTCCAGTGAAACAAATGTCTGAAATCCCATTCTAAAAATCAAACAAAACAAACTCATGTTGATCTTTTATGGGGTAAATACATATGCCCTTATTCTATAATGGATCTGGGATAGAGTTTAAGTCACCTAAAATGAACCAAACTAATCCCCTTGGGTTGAATCTATCCAAATAATTACATATTTATTCTCTATCTCACACGTCACACTTCAAATATACCAAAGAGAAGAAAAAATAGTTTTTTATAACTAACATTGGTTGAGATATGTTAGATGGAGATGTAGATCATATCAGTTATAATTGAGTCTTTTAGAAAATTCATACATGTTGATTTGATGGATTCCCATGCATGTAGTTGAAAAACACATGTTTTTTAGAAAACTTAGAGATCTTTTATGGGTGATTTTTTGGTTCAAGCACCACAATAGGGGAGAAGTTGTAATGAGTGACTTCCATAGAAAGAAAATCTATCTTCACCCATGATCCCAAATCCTAGGTGTTATATATGAGAATAGATATAATTAGATGAAGGGATATCTGGATTTCTACCCTAGAATTGAAGATATCATGGGAGAGGAAAAAACAATGGACTTTTCTCATTTTGAGAGAAATTTAGTGCAGACTCCACTTGAGAGAGACAAAAAATAACTAAAAATAGAGACTTTATCTATATATATATCCAATAATATGGTGTATCTTTTATAAGTGGAAATGGGTGATCCTATAAAGGAACATAGAAAACTGGTCTTAGTATCCATATAGGACATAGGGGGGAGATAGAAAAATTTACCACACTAGGGACACTTGGAAGAGATTTTTTAGGGAATATAGGGGATATACGAGAAATGGGGTGTGAAACTAGCTTTTACAACACTAAATCTTGGCATGGGCCCCTCTTACGAATGGGGGAAGAGTAGTGCTACTTAGTTTGAGAGAGAAAACACTTATTGAAGATCATAACTAACACCACTGGAGGGGGAGGCAGGATGTAGAAAGGAACAACATACCTCGAAGAATAAGGAAGATCCAAAGGGAAAAAAATATGCAACTGTGAATGGTGGGGATTAAATATGATCTAAGAAAGAGGGCTTATATAAATTTGGACCATCAATTATAGTTTGGGTATTTCTTTAGGATGATAGGGAGTCACCTTGAATGTGACAATTGGGATACAACCATGTAGTTGTGGGATAAAAAATGGGTTGCCATTGGGAGATGATTTTTACTTCCTAGAGAATAATGCACCATGACAAGGGTTAAGAGAGGTCCATTTATATAAAAAGTTGATCCATTATAGTATCCTAAAGGCTGCGGGTGTGATCATTCTCATAGAGAAAGGAACCGAGTGAGTCACTTATTCCATGAAGGGACATTAGGTTTTGGAAATGGATAGGGTGGTCTGGAAGGTTTAACCACACCGCTTCGGAGAGTAATCGTGCATGGAGTGGGTCACCATCGACCAATGGTAGATGCTAAAGTTTTACTTATCAAACAATCTGAAGATGTGGGAACACACCTTCATGAATTCCTCTCAGGAGTAAATAACCATGTAAAAAACCTTCCTATTTAGAATCAACACCCTGGCCTCCACATATAGACTCCATGAACTTATGAAGTTATGAAATAGTCAGAGTGGTGTCTTGTCCACTCCAAAATGAGACACCAATATAAAATTATGGGATTATACCATCACCTAAAATGAAGTGAACAAAAAAATTGAGCACCGGTGAACCATCCACCAATGACTTAAGGAGAGAACCCAACTCGATATCAAGAAACTGGAGAGGGAAAACAACTAATAGGGTAGAGGATAGAGGAGAACATCATTTAACAAGGTACCAACCGATATATCCTACAATTATAGAGGAAAGGGTTACCCTAATTGAGTGAATGAGAAAACCTACATACACCATTAATACAAAAAGGGTGTACAAAACACCATCATCAATTAGATCTTGTTGGATAAGGCACCGATATATACCAAGAGTCCTATTAAAATTAATTCTATATCATTTAAATTCAATTTAAATAATTTTAAATTAACAAGAATATCAATGGTAACACACTCAAGACAAATACCCAAGCCAAATCCCCATACCCAAGACATATATACACTATCCTAGAACATTCTTATGAAAATCCTTATAAAGGAATACTCTAGGGCTCTATAAAAGGATTTTATAATAAATTATCATTCATAAGAACTCATACCAGGTCCAAAGTTCATAATTTAATTAATATAAATAATTTCCATTGGCAACCATCAATATCATTACACATCACCTATAGACCACTCATATCCTTTCTAGGTTTTATTCATTCAAATGGGGTTTATGAAAACCGAATTAATATAGATTTAGGGAATATGTAATAAATTTTAATTTCTTATATTCTATACGATGCATTAATATTAAGAAAATATTATCAATAAATCTAGGGACCACCTACTTGGGACTTGTATGGTCCTTATTTTTTATTATCACTAGCTAATTCATCCTCTAATGAATGAAATAAATAAATCATTAAAACATATTCATTGATACATACTAAAATAGTGATGAAAATTGATAATAGAAGGAAGAGGAGTTATATCCTTACCAATACGGACATTCTTTGAAGAATGTGATTCTGATCTGATCCCAAATGAAGGTGATACACTACAAAAAGAAGAAGAGATAAGAGAGATCAATTAGAGGAGGTGTGGTTATGTTAGTTTCAAAATGAAATGAAACTAATTTTATAATAATTAATAATTTATTATCTTGGTTTTAAAAAATAAAAATAAAAATCTATAGGTACCCAGTGGGTACCCATTGGCTAAGAATTGGGTACTTGGGGTGCATCAGGTATATGCCAAGGCACACCAGCCACCTGATGTACCTCATAGAACTAGACCCACCATGCAGTTCCAATTGGTACTTGATATCTAACTATTAGGTATTCAATGGTGTCTTTTTCAAAATAGACAACTAACAAGATAAGTCTGACTTTCTGAAATCTTCCCCTGATCCCCGGTCAAAACTTTCATCACTCAAAATCAACCCAAAAACATGATATTTGGGGAAATTTAAACTAAAATTGTACATAATATAGACATGAGGTATTACCTCAACTATGAAAGTTTTATATCTCATATGATTGACTTTATTGTCTACCTAAATTTCTATGAGAGGAGATAAATTCTAAACAGTCTTAACTATTAGTGAAATGTGGATAATAAAATACTAATTTTTATGAAGATATTTAAAAAAGGGTCTTCATTATAGTGGAATAACATTTAATAAATTCCATTATTAAAAGAATTTAAAACAAGATACTCATATGATAATGGTTTTTGTTGTATATTTGTGGCATCATCATTATCAAACATGATTTTGAGATCAATATTTAAGAAAGATAATGTTAATGGAAAAAAATTCTTAAGTTGGTATCAAAATTAAAAATGATTTTTAAATATTAATAATAAATCTAATTTTTAGGGAAACACCTTCCCAAATAACCAACTATTAAGGTTGATACAAAATTTAAATCTAGATTATTATAAGTAGTATATAAGGATTCACTTAATGTTTCAAAGGAATTATATTCAAGATAACCAAAGTAACTTTAAAATCCACTCATGTACACAATATTATTGGGTATGTTAATGACTTATAGAAATTGAACATTTCATTTATGACTTATTGTGGGAATATAATTCATTATGTAATCATCACTGGAAATGTTCTAATATTGTGAATGAGTTCTATAAATTTTCACACTATTTTATCAATTTTTTAGGATAAATGAACTGGGAATGATATGTATATGTTTTGGTATTTATTTTATAGTATAAATGGATAAAATTTAAAATTTGAATAAGAAACTTTTGTTAGAAAGTTCAAAAATGTTTATTTGAGTACTCAATCAATGTTTCTGAAACCTAAAAGTGGATTTAGGAAGTAGGGAAAATGTTTCCATTTCATGGAATTTTCAAGGATAGATGAAGGTATTTAAAAAATCTCATTGAAAGTCCATATCATTTATTAATGTTTAATAATTGATTATTTAATTTTTATGGTTATATAATAAAAAATGTATACTTTAACTATGTTAAAAATATATAATAATTCAAAATCAATCTAATAAATGATAGATGTAATAATTTTCATTCAAATTTAGTTTCAAATGTTTTTACTACAATTATTTGGAATAAAAAGGAATATTTCAATCTTAGATGGATCTAATTAATGGATGTTCATATTTATCTAATTTATATTATTATATATGATAATTTATTTTCTTAATAGATTAGTTATGAATAAAATTAGTATATACACATGGTTTAAGATTCATCAAGCTCTATTACTTCTTCTAAAAAGGGTAAATAATTAAAAGAATTATCAAGGATAAAATAGTTTATCAAAGATATTTTTTAAAATATGAAGAATCGTGATTCCACAACCCATAAGTGGTGTATTTTAAAATATAATGACTTATTTGATAAATGATGCTTCAAAAATATAGAATACTATATGAGATATGGTTGGAAATAATTTATTTTTTATATATTCCCACTTAAAAGGAATAATTTTAATTTCCTAAATACATAACAGTTTATTCATTTTAACATGATATTTTAGAGAGAATGTAGTTTTTAAGAGGATAGTGGGAGTATTTTTTGACATAGATAATTTTAAAAATTAAAAAATAAGGTATTATACAATTTAAAATTCAAAGTGAATGCCACTTTATATCCTAAAGATTTTAGGGTGTGTTGGTAAATAAATATTGTAAAGAGTTGCATTTATTTTACAAAATGATAAAAAATTAAATTTCATAAAAGCTTCCAAAGATTATAATGATGAAATTATAAATAATTCTAAGTAGATAATATAAGTGATTAACATTATAAAATTTGATGTTGTGAAATAATGGAGTTTTAATACTATATTCAATAGGTTAAACATTAAGAATATGATTTATAAGTCTCTCCATTATTCAAAACATATTTATTCAAATATTTTACCCATTAAAGGGTCTTATTGGGAGGTTTTTATCAAGTGGTCACATAAATATATAGTAGAAATTACCTTGATATATAATGAGTTCAATAAAACCCTAAATGTGCAGTAAACATAAGTCCTCTCTAGAGGTCTATCATAGGGTATATGATTATATATGAACTCTTGTATGGTTTTATTAATATTATTATAGGAGTTTAAGAAGATAAAATGTACCATATTATAAATAATTTCATCTCTGTTTTATTATTATTTTATTTCAAATAAATATATTTTATGACGTAAACTGATAAGTGACCACTCAATGTATGACTCTCAGTTATCCTAATATGACATTCATCATGGAGTATTATAAGTTTTGTAAAATGTTATTATTAGTATGTGTATGATTTCATATAAATATATATAATGTACTTATGATGTAAAAAATGATTTTTGTGTTCCATATAACCCATGAAGTATACCTCTTGTATTATCATACACTATGCCTTTGGCATAATAGGGACACATGTTTCACATTTATATTTCCACGATACCTGAGGGTGGACAAGATACATATCCTGGGAACATTTATAATTTTATACTTTTCTTACACTATCCTTGATGTTGAGTTAATTAGGGTGTTGTTGGGTATGATTTTTATGATGTCATAAGTTGAGTTTAGTCAAGATGGGATTTTTCCTCTTATAAAATGAATATGACATTTGGGCCCATGATTAAGATAGAACAAAGGAGTGTGTGCTTATACCTATTTAAGAAATGTGATTTTTATATATATCACATGAGGGGAATGAAATGTTCTCATCCATCATGTTGAATGAAAAGTGATGTGTTAATCTTCATGGTCAGTCTATACTTAGAGAATCAAGAATGTATGTGTAAGTATATGGGATTGACATAATTTGTTTCACGTGGTTACTCGATTTATTCAATAAAGGGATCACATGAAAATAAATTATTCTACTAGATATGAATGGTGGACACTAGTATAGATATACATGTGTTTGATAGATATCATTCTCGATTCCTTAGTAGATTGAGTGGCACTGATGCTCTTCTAGAGTCCATTCATTGAATATATATGAATTTTTTATTTAATATTTTTTTCAATACTAGAAAGGACAATGGGGTCAAACTTTTTTGGTTGAATGAATGGGTATTTGGTTTTAATAAACTCATAGTTCTTATTTGAAAATATTAGAGACTATCCAAATAGTATTTAGGATAGATATTCATAAAGTAATTCATATGATGTGATATAAGTAGAAATTGATTATATCATTTCAAAAGTTTTTTATTATTTATCAAAAAGGATTTTTGGATATTATTTTTTAATTTATTAAAGATGATACAATATTAGGTGAAATGACACAAAGTGTATTTGGATTTAGTGTAAGTGGGTGATTGATGGTGATATACTATAAATTCGTATATACATATGATATTTTTTATATTATATCATAGTGTAAAATATGATGATATCATATGGTATGAAATTTATGGTTTAAAAGGACATTTTTTTGTCTTTAGACTAATTTTTTAATATGATATGGAGATATAATATTGCCTATTTCTTAACCAGTCACAGTGAATGATTCAGATAAATCATAATATTGTGATATGTATGAATCATGTTGTTCAATTCATATAGGAATTTATATTGATAATATCATACTGTATGATATGATGATATCATATGGTATGAAATTTATGGTGTAAAAGGCATATTTTATGTCTTTGGACTTATTTTTTAAATGATATGGAGATATAATATTTTATCTATAATAACCAATCGTAGTGAATGATTCAAATAAATTTTAATGTTGTGATGTGCATAAATCATGATGTTTGATTCATATAAGAATTCTATAGTTTATTATGTAATTATAATGTTAAGTGTTTACATTCAAGAATATTCCATATTGGTTATCATCAAATGAAACATTTCATATGATGAAACATGTGGGATAATCTTAAATTTATTTAAGTGTTAATTTTAGGGTAAAGGGTTACAAAGTGTTATAAATTCACGCCTTACACAAATGTTATATAACATTTGAGTAAATGAATAGAAGACTTGGGGAGAATATCTGAGGCTAATATAGAAGAGTAATTATCCATGAAAATTATGTGTATGGTCCTTATCTATTACTTTTGTTGATTAACCCAAAATATATCTTCTTATTCACCCTTTTCCTTGAGAGGTACTTACAAACTATAGAATAGGGAGGATCTCATCCAAACATATGGTGATTCTGGTCAGTCCAAGGATACACCATAAATTAAGGAGTCATATAGTGACCTAGTATTACCAATACTTTATCTCTTAAAAAAACTATAAGGTAAACAATATATCTCTTAGATAATAACACAATCCCAATAATGGAAGGTTTAGTTTCTTTGAGGAATAGATACATAAGAAACCAATTTAACAAACCTCTTTAACATTTCTCTATAATAAAGCCACATTACAACCCGTCTGACACTTCTTATATGTTATACTCATCTTTATAACTTGTGTAAAGGAAAAATAAGAAAGGGGTGACCTAATATGCTCAGTAATGGAAAAAAAGAGATAATAATCGAATATAATAAGTGAACATGAGATTAGAATATGGGTATAATCAATATACATAAGAAACTTCATACCTAATAAATCATAGATCATAAATCATATAATATGACATGGCCTAACATAAGACACGAATCAAAATAGTATGAGAACATGAGTCAACAAACATGATCCATGAGAAATTAACATAGACATGAGAATAAGAATAAAACATAAAAATATCTTTCAACTTTGACACAAACATTAGAATAGGGAAATTTAATTTCATGAGCCACACCTTTAGTGACCATGCTTACAGGAAACTAAAATGTACTCTCAAATACAAATATTATGAAATATAAACTTTAAACCAATTAATTGGATAAAGATATAGGATTTCACACCCCAAATATGTTTTATCCTTTATTTTTTTATTTTATTGATGTTGGATCTTTTGGTTGAGGTCTGGGTTGAGTTTCCGATGTAAATTTTTGGGTTTTAGAGGTTCCATGTGGTTTTTATCCCTGTGAAGTATATGGTTGGTTAAGGATGAGGTTGTTTCCAAATCAATTTGTTATTTCATGGTTTTTTTAAAAGGTTGTGTACTGGTCAAAGACCAGAACACTGAGATTTATTAAATCAAAAGAAAGTACAAAACCAGATTACATAATCTGGTGCTAGTTCCAAGGCATAATACTTGTGCACATTTAGTAGAAACTATACATAAATCATGAAAAATGGATATGTCATTTGACATAGATGAGTTTCAAAGTTTACTCATGGTTTCCCAAACTGTATACCATCTCATGTGGGTATCCTCCTCCTTTATTAGGGTGTTCATGGTTGTTGCATGGTTTAGAATATTGTGAGTCCAAACCTTGTGAGGTACCCATATTTATTAAAAATTTTAAATTCCTTCTTTTCTCATCTCTATTTTTAACCCATTTCAGTTTTTCCTCCCCTTTTCTCAACCTAGGAACATGATAGGGCTTCCCAAGCTTCACTCTTTTTTTTTCTCCTCCCTCCATTATTTCTTTTTCAAGCATATAAAGGTGGGTTTTTCTTGGTTTTTTGGTGTTATTATATTCTTCTTCCTTCTTCCTCATGGTTTCTTGGATTTCCTTGGGTGGGTTATGTATTGAAAGAAACCTAGGGTTAATGGATGATGTTTATATTGTGTTTATTTTGTTTCAGGCTGTTTGAGATGATCTCTTGATCCTTGTTCATCCTCCTACGAGAGTTTTATCACATTTATGCATCATTGAGGTAGGTGTTTCTGTCCATTTTCTTTCCCAAACATGCCATGTGAGGATTTAGAATTTCTATAAAATTTATAAATGTTTACTCATGATTTTTAATGTTGTAAAATTGATGAAAATGGGTTTTTAAATGGTTTCTAAGGTTATACCTATGTGTATATGTATACAAAGTGTTTTACAAAATTACAATTGGTATTTTGAGATGTAATTTAGTGATTTATAGTGTGTTTGTTATTGGATATGATTTGGTAATTTTGTTTGTTTGTTAATTTAGTCATGTGGGTGAGTTTTGGTGACCTTTGTGGTTTGGTGCTTATGTGTGGACTCTTGTAATGGATCATAAGGCTCTTTAAGATTATAAAATTGAAACATTAGGTATTGTATGGATTTAAACACTCATTCCATTGGATGTAGAATATCCATAGGTTTATGTGGTTCACCTAGGATATACCCACAAATGATAATGAATTTCTATAGAAAATGTCCATCTTGAACCCAGTTTTCAAAATTATCTTCTTCCATTTCTTCTCTTTCCTAACCCATCTCATCTCAAATGCTTTCTTCAACCCCTAATGTTTTTGAAAAGGTTCCCATGTTTTAAAATTAATTAAATGTGTTTTACAAATATGTTTTTCTAAAAAATTTCTCTTTTAAGATCTTGAAGTGTGGTTTAGTTTCAAAATGGAATAAATAATAATTTTGTATCTTTTGAGAATATTTTATGGTTTCACATTAATTTTAGAGAATTATTTGGAAATGGATTTGGAAATATATATTTATTTAAAAGTTCTAAGTCCCAATTGGTATCTTATGGTGTTTTAGAAATTGTTTTTGAAACTCATGTGACTTGTAAGCCCAATTACAACACTTGTATGTCTTAACATTTGATGGGAACCTCTATGATATTCCATTCAAGGAGAGGTTAATAATATATGTGGTGTTGGATTTTAGGTTAAGAAACCACAATGGAAACTATGGTTTATAGTTAATTCTATGTGATTGATAACCTACTCATTCTTTGTGTACTAACATCATGGGATTCCTTGGAACCATCTAGAAGGTCGAGTGACAGTTTCTCGGTAACCCTAATTAGATGGGTTGGTACCCCATGGATGTGTTGAGATTCCATGTTGGTTTTTTTTCACAATTGAGGCTATTTTAGAGCATCCATGATGGTGATTTACTATGAAGATGCACCATACACGATGAGGTGGGTCAAAACCAATTACATCTAGGTATTTCTTCCAAATATGATTTGAAAATTCTCATGATTATCTATATATGTGTTCCATTTTACTATATTGTAATCAATTATCTTCCTTTATATTTTTCTATTTCTTGTAATATTTCTTCATTTTTTCCATCATACTTTTTTAATTCACCTTATTTGTTCTTTATTTTGGTATTGGTTTTAAATTGGGTTTAAAAAATTAAAATTGGGTTTGGTTCTTTAAAATGGTAAAAACCCTATTTTTCTAAATGTTTTTCAAACTAGAATTGTTGTTCTTTTTATGGAAAGGACTTGTATGGATTCTATGATTATTACGTATTGATTTGTTTAAGATAACATCTTACTTGTGCCACTTGGCATCATTAAACCCATGTTTTTTTGTAGGTTCAAGTTTCTTGATTGGGTTTTCACTTGGATAAGATTATTAGAGTGGTTGATAGTGACCAAGAGGTCATGTGGAGATCATGTAAGTATCGTTGGTTTCCAGTTTTTTTCATTTCTTTTTTGTCTATTAAAGTTATTTTTGGATCATGTTGTTTTATTTTCTGTATTTAGTGTTTATGGATCCTCCTATTTTTTTGTGGTCTATTCGGTTTAATTATTTCAGTTGTTTATTAGGAAAAATCATTCCCATATGGATTATCTTTGATTCCTAGTTTTAGTCGTTGGTTGGGGAGGATCGAGCACACTTCTCGGGTCTTGTCTCAGGCTGGGTCAGGTGTCGGGTGTAATGGCAGTCTGACATAGATTGTGAAATAGGACCTCTCCCATCATCATCTATAATTTTGATTTCCACATGAAATCAATAGCTTACCACATCATAAGGGACACAAGTAAATAAAATGGGTTTTATAAAAGTTTCCAAATGCTAATAATTCTCTTTTATAGAATAATGAACCCATGGAATGAAAATTGGTTTCATTCAGAACATCATAAAGAACCCATGGAAAAAGTGGGTTTTATATTAATTCACATGAGATAATTAATAATTCTATCAATAATTGTAACAAGATAAACCCATGGAAAATAAACGTGTATGCAATTACACCAAGTAACTTTCAAGGTAAATACCATTAAATCAAGATAATGAAGTGTATGATATATACATAATATAGATAAAGTGTATTTGATTATTTCAATAATTTATCCAATCAATAAATATTGAATCTAAATGACCACCATTCAATCAAAATGAGTCAAAAATAAGGTATTCATGAAATCAGGTCATTGAGCGAAAAGTTAGGATTATTCATAGTGTATTATTAGGAAAAAAAGGCAATGATAGATAATTCCTCTAAAATAGAAGGTAATTAGATAGGAAATCCAAATAAAGATGGTTTATGGTATCATTTGAATAAATTCTTTGATCAAGTATAATATTTTTCAAGAAACATTGACTTGGATAAAAAAAATTATGTTTCAAAAAAACACTTAGGAAACAAGAAATATTTTGGATCATTTGAGACAGTTTTAAAATAAATATTTTATAAAACAAGAAGAAAAATAATTTATTTTATAAATCATGAGAAAAATAGAGATAAAAATCATATAAAATAAAAAAATTTCATGTAATAATGTACTCACACTCAAATATTAAAAAGACAATCTTTTAAAATATTGATGAAAATGACCCGTATCGTAAATGATGAAATTTAATTAAAAACTAAATGAAAGTCAAGTGTTAGAAAATAAAATTAATAAATTATATAATAATATAAAAGGAAAATTTAAAAGGAATCCCATGAATATTGATATGGAAAAATTTAGGATCCTGACTAAGAATAGGATACAGGGTTGGTTTCACTTACGAGAAACACTTCGTGTAAAATATGATTCAAGGGAAAATGAAATTTTAAGTGGACATGTAAAACCCCAATAATATACAATGAAAATGATGTTTTTTTTAAAAACATATTCTTTATATGTATTGTATTTTTGAAAAAATATTGATTTGAAAATAAAATTTCCAATTGAAACCCTTATGTTTTGAGTAACATTTTAATCAAAAATGCATTCAAATTTAGTATCATTTGAATCAGAGTAAATTTAATGAATTTACATGATATTCTTATTAAAAAACCCAATATTATGTAAAAATAAATCTATTAGTTATTAATCAAACTATATTAACGGTATTAGGTCTTACATTAAGATATATGTCTCAAGAAATTAAATTTGAGGCAAAGAACCCCTAAACATTATTCCTTCTAAGTTTAATGCACCATAAACTCCTACAAAAAATATAATTATCATAATATAATATCCTAGAAACATATTCATTAATGAAAAAATTTATTATTTTCATTTATACTAATTTTTCCAAATATATATTAGTTAGTTATTTCATTTTGTCCAGTATCAAGGGTTTATAGTTTTGACCATTTATACTAGTTTCATAGGATTGGTGTTGATATTCATAATTATTATAAATGTAATCATTAAAATTTCATTATAGTTACTATAATGGGTTAATTTTAATGATTTATAAAATTCAAATTTCATTTCATGGTTACTTTAGTCTTTATCCTAGAAGATGAAATTAGCAACAAACATTTTACGGTGATTTTCAACCTACGAAGGGTGTTTTATTAATTAATGAGTTAAATATTGATGTATATTTTACATATATATATATATATATCTATATATATATATTTAAATATTACTATACCTATAATTAATTTTTCTTAATATTCTGTGATATGATTTCATTTAATTTTTCAAATAGGTGGTCAAACTGTCTGAAACATGAACATACCATAATTATTGATGGTTATAAGGAGATTTAGATGCAATATCATTAAAACAGAAGCATAAATATATAGTTTAGTTTTTATTATTGTGATATTTCATAATTATAAATTATTTAGATGAATAATTATTTGATATGAAAATATTACATAATTTGAATTAAATATTTCCCTTTCAGTATGCATGTTTTAAACAATTGAATTAACGGTAATCATGTGTTCATAATATTATTAATAGGTTCTATTATTTATCATACTATAATATTAATTATATAATAAATATATTATTTATCCATTAAAACCATTCTCATGACCATCAATGTAAGGTGGTGATGAAAAGAAAAATAAAAATTAATCATTCCATGAAGGTGGTAGTCTACACTTATGCATGGATTATGATTTCGTTTTCCAAATAATGAGAGAAATTTATGATATGTTTTATCATTTTAGAATATAAAATGTGTTATAAATATCACACTTATTTATTTAATTCATCATTAGTACCATCTATGTAAGGGTTTAAGTAAAATGAAACATGACATTTTGTGGAGGTGATAGTCCGTGCACATACAAATATCATTTTCTCTTTTCTATAGGTTAATTAGAAGAGTGGATAAAGATTGTATCATACTTATAATAAAATTCCAATATAAAAATGATTCTGACTTTATCATTATTATATGTTGAAAATAAATTTTCTAAACAATAAATTCACATAAGGAAATATAAAATAAGAATCAGTGATTATAAATCTATACTTCACTACTTGGGTTATCTCCTTTGTAAAGAGGGTTAATCCTTTAAAAATTTTTATTTTGAGAAAAAAAACATAAATAAGGTTTATATGAGTATTTAGGGGATTTTTATTCATATTTTATACCAATATAAGGTGGTTTTTGTGTCAGGGGAAGTGAGGATATGAGAGACCATTTTAAATGTGAAAACGAGTAACATTTTTATAAATCCAAAAAGATTTTCAATAATGGAAAGTCACACTCAAGAAAAATGGATCAAAAAATGAAAAATAATATATATTATAAGACATAAATTCGATCCAAACCTTATCCACTATATTAAAACATGTTTTAACATGTTTTCTATTTACCTCTTAGGTTACTCATTTTTACCATTTTGATTTTCACTGTAATAACTAGTTTTTACCAAGGTAATTTGTATTTTATGTAGAAAAGTAAAATGGTAATTATTGTATAATATGGAGATAATGATTCCAAATCTTGAATAAATATTTTATTTTTCAAAATAAAAAAAAATTAATTTCAAAATACTAAATGTAAAATGTATTAAAAAATTTAAAATAATAACTTAAATTATAAAATACCAAATTTGGATTTATATATGAAAAAAAACATTTTTGAATTTATAAGGTCGCTAATAAGATACATATTTGGTCTTAGAAAAAAATTTCATGAATTTCTAAATGATACTTATATACTAATAATTTCATGAAATTCATGTTATTTGTATAATAGATATTTTATACTATTCATCTAAAAATCGATCTTTTTTTAAAAATACCAAAAATCCATGATATGATAATTTTTATATAATCAATCTAGAAAAAATTTATTTTTACTTAATTCATATTCTAAAATTTATACATTTAGTTTTGAAATGAAAATAAAAATATAAAGAAAATTTCCTTTTATTGAAAAAAATGAAAATTTTAAAAAGTAATGTGTTATTTATATTATTTCATATCATTTTATAATTTAAATATGTTAATATATTAGTTCATATAAAATAGTATTTTAAAATTATTCAGTTTAATCTATTAGGATAAAATATACAACTCTTAAGAAAACCATTCTCTCGAAAAAAAAATATTACTTTTATACTAAATACGCTTTAAAAAATACTATTAAAATTAATTATTTATATTCAAAAATTTAATATCACTACTTCATTGATATTAAAATATTTATTTAAATTTAATATCTACATCATGTCATATTTTTATAATAATTTTCATATTTATATGTAACACACACACACACATATATATATATATATATATCATATTTTAATATCATATTTTTTTCATTTTGAGTTATATTATTTTAAATGTATTACTTAACAATACACAACATTAGTATACCTATAATATATATGACCAATTATCATTTTTTAAGGACCATATTTGTAATGAAAATATTTTCAATGACTATATTTGCAATGACCATATTTGTAATAGCTATATTTCGTTCTTATATATATAGACTTACTAAATCATTTGCCCACTAAATTGTCACATCACAAGGAACAATTATTATTTCATGTTATATATTTTTTATATTTCTTTCTACTTTCATGGTACTCTTCCCCGTTATATCTTTTTTTATATTGATGATCTTCATGGTTGAAGACGAACCAAGGGATTTCCTTATTGTGAAGATCTAATTCTTTTCTATCTTTTCCCCTATTAATTTATTTACTTTAAATGGATGTATTTCATCCATGTTGAGTAATGATCCATGTTTTTTAATTCATAGTGTTATGTTATTTTGTGTTAATGTCCCACTTATTAACAAATAAAGTGTATTTATTTTTGTTCATATCTTATAGAGAACATTTTATAATAACGTTTCAATCCTTTGGAAACAATAGAGAAATGTTTTGTAAAATTATAGACATAACTAGTAATAATAATCATCATAATCATCATTATAATCATCATAATCATGATCGTAATCATCGTCATCATAATGGTCCCTAAAACATGGGGTGTTACATTCTCCCCTATTAAATAAACTATGTCCTCGTAATTTTAATTATCACATACCAATGAAAATATCCATGGGAATATAAATCATAGATGTGACTTGTGATATCATTTCTAAAGAGATATCAAACTTATAAACATAGGATTCATATATTTTTCGTTATAATATTATTATCTATAATATTTGTTAGGACCACTAGGTTAGATTGCCCGAGAGGAGTGAATCAGGTTACAATAGATTAAAACAACTCCCCATATTGATCTTTTTTTTGTTAGACAAAACTCTCTTCTTACTCCTCCCCATTGTAGAGTGTGAACAAATATTAAAGAAGGACTCAAAAATTTTACATGGTTCTCCCTCACTAGGCTACTTTCAAGAATATACGCTGATGATGTGCCAATGTACCAAATCCACTAAAAGCGCACTGCTATTTACAAAGTTCAGAGTGGACTCACTGTCCCTCCTAGTTTACAACCAATCACAATTTGAAATCTCATTGCTCTGTTAACTGAAGTGTTCTCACTGCTTCTTTAGAAGTTCCACTCATAGTTTATAGACTTTTAAGTCCCTTAATTATCTATAATGAATGCAACCTCCACTATATATAGATGTTGTATTGATGTCCCACTTTCATCCACTAATGAATACCACTTTACCACAGATGTACTGGGCAACTCCAAATCTTTTGTACAACCCTTACTACATCTTGAGCGCAACATTAATGCCTTGCATGAAAGATTACACTTTTTTTGAGAAAATACCCTTGCACACAACATCAGTCTGACATGAAACCCAAATATTACAAGCAACTTTCTTAGCTTACATGCAACTTAAAATCTTTCGCGCAACTCCCTTTTCTTAAAATTCTTACGAGATCTAGAGCTCGGATTCTCTCTAAGTGTTGAACTACTTCAAATGAGGGGGTCACCTATTATTTATAGGTGTCATCGACCCCTATTTAGAAGATTTACCATATCACACAAGATTCCCTATGGGCACGCAGAACCCTGTTTGACGTTCCATTGGGAGAGCAAGATTATTTTGCGCAACTCCATATTTCACGCACTTCATACTATTTCCATTTTTCAAAGTACTAATATTGAAACATGCCTTGCACGCAAGTTTCCAAATCACCTTCAATATTGCGTGTAAAAACAAATATTTTTCACACATTCAAGTTCTTTAGCGCACCTTCCTTTACTGAAAACACATTTCCCCATTGTCCAATTTTGAGGCCCAAAAATTTGGCAAACATGGGAAAATGGTGCCACCCTATATATGTTCTTTTTTTACTGCATATGTATCGACCATTGATTTTTCATGGTTCTATTTCAACATAGGTTGTCAAAAATATATTTGGAAATCGAAAACTCACCGTAGAAACCATATTTGTCCACAAACAAACCCACTTTTTCAACAAATAAAAACACCTCAAAAATGCTTTAACATTACCTTCAGGGATTTTTGCCCAACAAAATTGAGTTTTTATCAAACTATTTGTTCTATTATTCTACAATTATTTGTTATCAAGACCCACATAATATAATTTTTTTATATATGTTTTTTATTATTATCCTTTCATTTATAAAATAAAATAAATTAATATAAAATGTGTTTTCTTTACTCCAGATATTTTTTCCTCTATTTGGAGGGTACCAATCCATCACTAAAATCATGTTAAATTTATCTAAAATAAGGATAATAATATTTTCAAAAGGAAAATTCCAATAAAATTTATATTGGAATACAATAATTATACAACTAGATTATTTCTTTGAAAACTAAATGATTAGGGTACGGATTTAATGATCTTAGAAAACTTCTTAGATATACTAGAGTCCTAGAATCAAATTACAATGAGACATCTACAACTCCTAATTAAAGGTTATGTGTAACTTAAATAATAGGATCCACTTTGGGAGTAGTCCTTGCATGTGCATTCCATTTTTACTCTTGAACTTAGAGGTTGGTGATGCTCATGTTCTTCATTATTCTTTGGATGAGGGAATTGAATTGGATAATGACAAGTTCAATACCTACAAGACATTAAATTATTCATTTAAACTTTAGGTTAACTCAATTTATTTCAATCATATTATCCAACTCTTCATTTTTCGTGATATTTAGATTCTTGGTGACCAAATCTTCTACGAGTAAAGTATCTTATAGTCACCTTGATGTAATTACCATTGTACTTCTTCCAATATTTTTGACATACAAGAAACTGAAAATTATTTCCTTTATCATATTCTTCACTTTATCCTTCCTAATAATATATCTTTCTCTTATTTTTTATGTTTGGGCCTTTAACTATGTTCATATTGGTAATCATGTTTCATGATAGTTTATTTATCATAATTATAGGGTTTCTCATTACATCTCCCAATATTATGGGTTTTTCGTTGAGTTAATCTTTTCATTTTCCACCACAGACATGTTTTATTCTAGTTTATTCCATTAATAAAACCAAAAGGTTTACATTAATTAAAAAAAATTAAAATATGGGGGGATTATCATAATCATAAAATGAATTTCATCCTTAAAATACCTTGTTATTTTATATTATCACATTGGCTCATTGTTTCTTCTGTTTAAACTATATCAACCTTAGTATAAACTTGGTTAATTTATGATGGGTTATATTATAATTATCAATATAATCCCTCAATGTAACTAGTAAATAAACCCTTCATGTTGGTATTTAAAGAGCATGTGATTAACTAATGAATATCTCCCAAGAGTTTTTCGTCAGGTTTGAAGTCTTAAGCCCACTAATATTTCACCACAATGATGATCACGTCAATGATCAACTAGTTATTTTCAGGGTGACTAACCCTAGATAGATATATGCCATAGAAACATCCAATTTTCAGTATACAAATAGGTATATTTTCTGGGACAACCACCAACTCAAAACGTTACCAATATTTCAGGATATCATCTTATACTTAGACTCATCTATAGGGTTTTCACTAGGGTTCTCTAATCCTAATAGAAAAGGTATATAAACTAATCTCTATTAAAAAAAACCTTTACTTTGATAAAAACTGTAACATCTCGATATTTTAAAAGGATACACTTATTTAGATATTGTACAAAATACACCACATCGAGCTTAAAGGAATAACTAAATATTATTATTTAATATGGTAGTTATCACCTAAAGATTATATTAGTGGGTATGAATAAGAATAACTGTATAATGTTTATATATCTTTATATAATATTTTTATATTAATTCAATAAATTTTATATGCATAAGATAAGAACAAATCCAATTTTACGCACAAAATATGTATTTTTCTAAAAAATAAGTATTTCTTCCTTTTAATGGCATACCTGATTTAAAACTATATTTTAACATTTTTATAAATTTTATTTGAAAAAATAAACATCATTTTTTAAATATTAATATCAAAATTTACTTTGGATTAATTTTTAATATTTTTCTAATATGTTTCATTTTTTGATATATAGTGAAAAATGCTGCATTTTAATTGAAAACTAGCTTTTCATCAAAATATTTAATAATGTTAAATTATATTTTAAGTTTTCTTAAAAGTAAAATTAAATAAATTATACACCTATTAATTCAATATAGGTCATTATAATAAATTTCATGTTGAAATTGGATATAAAAACTTTGTGAACTTTTGAACATTTTCACTTTAAAATCCCCCTTTCTCACCCCATTTATGGGATTAATTATAAATTATTTTTTTACACTTATGTGATTTTAATATTTACAAATGTATTCCATTTTTTATTCTTAATTTAAAAAGTTATTAAATATATTACTTTAATTTTTGGAAAATATGAATAGTAAACATAGTAATTTTTATTAACACGGTTAAGGGTAAGTTAGATAATTAAGGGAAAAAATAATTATGATAATGATTATAAAATTACCCTAAAACTTGTAATAATTTTATTTTATATGTTTTTTTCAACAAAAATCATCCTTGTGTCTAATTCAGGACCACTTGGATCCACTTAGATGACTTTAATCCCCTTATAGTATTTTATTTTAATGAAAATCAAAGATCTCATACTTAAGTTTTAATAACTATAACTTCTTTAATATATGGTAATTCCAAAGATATATTTTAATATAAATATTTATTATAAATATAAAATATTTATATATATCATGGTAACTTATTTATAATTCTATTTTGATAAAATAATTTCCTTAAATGTTGACATAGTGATGATACAGTAATTAGATAATTAATGGAAAAAATAAGTAAATGATATTAAAACTATTAAAATAATTATAATTTGAGATAATTAATGTCATATAAAAATTTTATATAATAACTTGACATATTGGAGATGTATTACAAGAATATTTTTTAATATATCTAGTAGTATTGATTTTTGTAAAAGTCAAAGTAATGAATAGTGTCAAAATTGACTTTTATGATATTTTAAATAAATTATATTATATCAAATGATATAAAATTAAAAAAATATAAATTCCATCAAAATTATTTCTATAAGGTTTAAAATTTCATCAAATATTCATTTATGTGTCGTTTTTCATTTTTTAGTAACTATATTGACCCTCAAAGAGTAAACATCCATGTTTTCACTTTAAGAATTAAATGGGTTAAATAAGGGTTAAAACTAAAAAATAAGGATTTAAAAATAGTAAAAATATGTATATTTTTAATTAGATAAACTTATTTATAACCATAATAATACTATCTTATAAATAATTAATTTTGGATTCATTTTTAATAGAAAATTAATTTATATTAATATCATATCCTTAATCCATATCCACTTCCATCAAATATGATAAGAATTTACCGTTTGTGTGTACAGCGGACAACCGCCACACGAATTGATAAAATTTATTTTTCATCACTGTCTCTAAAGAATAGGTATAATGATGGAACTAATTCTTATATATTATATTAATGATATATTTATCATTTTGAAAAGATAACATATCATTTATTTTATTATATTTTATTGTAGAAAAAATGATAATGTTGTTCATGTATACGTGTGAATTATCAACTCCATGAAGCAATGTGATTAATTTTTCATAAACACATCCCATGGATTATATATATAATTATATTTAAATGATTAATATGATATTAATGATATTATTATAATTCTATAAATATAAAATGATACTTACCTTCTTTCCATAATGATCATTGGAAAATGGAAACGTTACTCATGTGTATGTACATCTAATTTTCTCCATGATTGTAACATAGTTCATTTTAAATATCAATATTTAATGGGTTTATTTAAAAGTATAAATGATGTAAAATTAAGATTATTATTTCATGATTATTATTCTATATATTATGGACTAACGACCACTTTGATTATGTACATCATACCGTAGTAATTTTAGACTCAAGTGCCTAATATCATCAAAAACATCCATCGTAAAGTTAAATAATTAAGAAAATATTATAACATGGTAATAAATGAAATAAAATTAACAATAAAATTGAAAAAAAATTCTCAATAAATTAAATAATTAACATAATCTTATTATTTAAGAAGATAAAGGAAATATGTGATGAATCGAACTCAAGGAAAGGGACTTCATCTCAATCTCCTTTCACTAAGGAATATCTTGATGTTATACACCTTTATTCTCTAATAATGTGTATATAAGAACCTTTTGAATTGTTATATAACTAATTTATCTATTCTCATGATATTTATAGTTTTGTTTAATTTTAATCTTGAATTAGTTTTATGATTCAAGTGTTTCTCAATTGGTAAGGGGCTTTTCTTTTTAAAAATAATCAACTTTTAGAGTTTTCCTTCCAACTATTTCTCTTCCATGTCCATGTTTTATAAATGATTTTATTACTGTTTTTATATGGAAATAAAATATTTATAAATTACATTTTATGTCACTTTTTACTTTATTTTCAAATACTTTTAAAAGAGATATTTTAACATGTTGCATAAAAAATGTTTTGATAAATGATAAAAGGAATGTTTTATTTTTAACGCAAAAAATGAAAATGAATTTTTCATCATTATGGAAATTATTTTAATTCTATATTCCTTTGTAAGTATACATGTTTTTGTAAATGAAAAAACCTCTTTCCTTTTTTTCGTATTTTGAAATTCAAAATGGGTTTTTAAACAAAAGGGTGTTTTTATACGAAAGTGTTTTTCATATAGTATTAACAAAAATTAAAAGGGTTTTATAATGAATTTTTTTTATTCAAAATATGGTAATTGAGAATTATATGAAATGGGTGAGCCTGATACAACTTATATAGAGGTTTTTTCACCATTAAATCTTATGGGTGATCCCAATATATCTTATACGAAGGGTTGATCCCCATTACAGCACATGAGAAATTACTGATCCTGATATAGATTATATGAAAGGTTGATGCCCATTTTACCTCATGGGTGAGCCCAATATGACTTATATGATGTTTGATACCTATTTTAGATCTCTAATGAATTGGGTAATAATAATTTTGGAATTTGGTCATATGGTTATTCCATTTGAAATGGTTTTGAAAGGTATTTATTTATATTATTCTCTAATTCACCTAAAAGAGTTTTAATTGATTACTATGGGTTTTAGGGATTTTATTTGAGCAAAAATGTGTGTTTTTTTCATTTGAAAATATTTTATTCTCAATTATCATTGAATATAAAGGTAAACATTATATTAGTTAACATAGTTTTACTAAACTAACATTTTCCTTTCTTATTTATATCCCTTACTGAGCTTTTTTTCTCATCCTTGTTTTTTAAAATGTTTTCACGGGGTTTACGGATGGGAATGGGAAAGGGAGAAGTCATGCTGAAAGTCATGGTTTTTTTACATGAAAATAATTCATGATTTATTCTAAAATTTTTATATTATGGTAAAAAAGATACTTATTAGTGGTGTCCACTTTTTATTTTATTGTTTTATTATGTATGAGTTATGGTTAAATTATATAAAACTATAAACCTAAAAATATCCTAAATGTGGAAGAAAGTAAAATTATTTACATAAAATCAATATTATGTAATGATTAAGGTCAGGGCCTTCTACAAATTATAGTGAACCATGAAGGATTTATACGCAGTATAAGTGTGGCCGTTGGGAGGGCCCAAATTTTATTTTTCCGTAATAAATGACCAATCCGGGATCAATATGAAGATAAAATCTATTATCCACATATTAAAATAAAAGATCTAGAAAAAAGAAGAAAAGGGCACCAGATCTTATAGAGAGGATCTTGCGCATCATGTTTATAATTAATTTAAATAATTTCTTCAAAAATTAAATACCTGGATCTTCAGAAATTTCTTTGTTGATGATTTTGATCATCCAGAATCACCCATCTGGAATGTCTTGTTGTTATTGTAAGGATCCAAACCATAATCCCTCTAGTGGTGATCCACACGCGCTTCAATGGCCTCCGATCAACACCACTCGTTATCCGGGTGCTAGATCAGTGAAATGAGTGTCTTGCGTCTGTCATTCTTCATCACATGTTCTTAACTCTTGAAGAACATATCTCGTACTTGAGAGGGGAGAAGATAGGATTCAAGAGATAAATTGTTTTGGCTCAGCAATTCTCTCACCAACTACATTTTGGTTCACCAAGCGTAATGGAACAATAGACGTACCTTTCAATATACCGACATAAGATTTGAGTTACAATATTTAATTTCATAACAACAATTAAATACATTCATAACCTTAGTGAAACGACATGACATATAATAACATTAATAGTACCATTATTTGTGGTATGCCAAATTATACAAAATATAACTATATATGAAATCCCAAGACACATAATGGTAACATTGTAATTATTATTTTTCCTTGTTCAAACTAATTAAATAATTATTTATCATCTTGCCAATAATTATTTTATAACCAGACCAGGCTTGGTCCAGTCAAACTCCACTTCAATTTATTGAAAACCTAAATAAATAAATAATTTATTCTCTTAAATAAATATTTTATTTACAAACTAGTAAATAAATATTAATTAAATGTTCAAAAAAATAAATAAATTTTATTTAATTTATGCGATCATTTTAACTTGAATAAAATAATTCCACGGTCTTGATAATAAAATTTATTCCATTAATTAAATTCAAATAGAATTTAATCTAGACCACAAGAAACACTTAGTGTGTGACCCTCTAGGATTTTTTTCATTGCCATTAGTATTTCTTTCCCAAAGTCCAGGAGTACTATTTAGAAACGGTTCAAGGAACCCAATAGAAAGAACTTAAATTTTCAACAGTGTTATCTACATATGAATGCTCATTGTATAATATAATCTCTTTGTCACAATATCTCATCAAGTAGGTTTCATGGTAGTGTCATCAACCTATATCCTTGATACATCATTCTTTGACTACCTGAAATAAACTC
This sequence comes from Viscum album, assembly GCA_963277665.1. Taxonomy (NCBI): domain Eukaryota; kingdom Viridiplantae; phylum Streptophyta; class Magnoliopsida; order Santalales; family Viscaceae; genus Viscum; species Viscum album. The sequence continues at coordinate 1,905,901,543 of OY728136.1, forward strand.
GTTGTTACACCATGGACATGGAATTTAGGGATATGGTTCTATTTCAATCAAAGGGATGAGATATCAACTTCCATAAAATAAAGGGATAAATCCTTCCTTGACTTATCCATTGATAAAATGTCATTCGTGATGCACCCAACATACCCTACTTCCCTCCAACATATGGTGTGATGGTTTTTGTCAGCAAATCTAAGTGCGCGAGTCATGACATGTATTAATGGTAATATTAAAGTCTAAGGAACATTACACACACACTAGTACAAAAAACTTTTTTATGTCATTCTTTTTTTGCTTTTTAACATTGGTTTTTAGGCGACATTATTGCGACCGATGTTAAAAATATGATTTTTTACACCGGTTATTAAATAACCGAAGTAAAAAAATGGGGTTTTATGGTTTTTAATAATGGTTTTTAAATAATCGACGTGAAATAAAATCTGTAAATGGCATTATGAAGCCAGTTTTTACGTTAGTTTTTCAAAAAACCGACGTTAAAACTCTATTTTTTACATCGGTTATTTAATAACTGACGTTAAAAGTTATTTTTAACTTTAATTATTAAATAAATAACATAAAAAATGTTTACCATCTTGTATAAAATTTCCTAATATTTTATTTCACAGGTCATAGAGCTCAAATAAAGTTACGCATCAAAAGTTATGACCATCAGAAGTTTAATATTTTTTTCGAGGAGAGATTGAATGAGCCAACTGTAGCTTCATCTTAGAAAGAATTTCTGAATCCATAAGGGGATTTATAGTTTTAACATGATATAAATAATCAACCATTATTATATTAAATTAATAATCATTAAATGGTATATCAATTAAGAAAATTACTCATAGAAAATATAAATCATGGGAAAATAATTACAAACACCATGATGAGGTCATGGAAATAAGAAATCATTGATTCAAGTGGAAGATCAAACAAGCTGATTTGGTGGAATGATGATGGTTGAATTAAAATATCATAAAATGGTATATCAATTAAGAAAAAAAATCATAAGAACCCTAAATCATGGATATATGATTAAACATACCTTGATGAAATTGTGGAACGATGAAATAATTTATTCACGTTGAAGATCAAAAGATTCGATTTGGGGGAACAATAATGGTTGAAATAAATGATTGTTAAATTATGATATGTGTATAATGGAAACATATAATTTAAATTCTAAGAGAAAACACAGTATTAATAATTTTAGGCGGTAATTCAAAATTTTTATGTCGCGATGTAAAAAATTTGAAATTTCGCGTTCGCAGGATATTAAAATTTTCTTTCATCTTGGTTTTATGATAACCGATGTGAAAAGATATTAAAATTTTCACTTATTTTTTACATTGTTTATTATAAAACTAACGTGAAAAATCAATTTTCATCACTTTTTCACGTCGGTTATTATAAAACCGATGTGAAAAATCAATTTTCATGACTTTTTCACATCGGTTATTTAATAACCGATGTTAAAAGTTATTTTTCACGTCAGTTATTTAATAACCAACGTGAAAAAAGTTTAAAAAAATGTTTTTCATTTCCCAAGATTTAATTTTATTGGTCATGGAGATCAAATGTATTTACCGATTAAAAGTTATGGCCTTCGAACGTTGATCATCTCTAAATGATGTCTTCGGGAATTCCAACTTCTGAAAGACATAACTTTTAATTCGTAACTCTGTTTGAGCTCTGTGACCTGTAAAATTAAAAATTGGAAAATGAAATACATTTTTTTTAAAAATACATGTCGGTTCTTAAACAACCGACATGAAAAGTACCTTTTAACATTGCTTTTTAAATAACCGACCTGAAAAAGTCATGAAAATCGATTTTTCACGTCGGTTTTATAATAACTGACGTGAAAAATAAGCGAAAATGTTAATATATTTTCAAGGAAATGGATTTTTCATGTCGGTTATTAAATAACCAATGTGGAAAAGTGATGTACATTGATTTTTCACGTCAGTTATTATATAAATGACCTGAAAAATTAAATAAAATGGATTTTCACGTCAGTTCTTATATAACCGACGTGAAAAATCAAATTTCAGATATTTTCAAGTTGGTTATCAAAAACCGACGTGAAAAAGGGTGACGTAAAAAAAGGTTTTTGTACTAGTGACACTTGCAGATATAAATATGTGATGACACCAAAACATGCATAATTCCTACTGGCAGGTCTGTTCTCATAATATATCATCTTGGAGATTACTAAGTGCGAAAATCATGAGAAGAAGTCTCATCTACTTATGATTACTCATACCTGACACTCTGTATACTATGTGTCCCATCATAGTATGTCATCCAACATCAGAACTATATTTAATAATATTATCATAGAACCTCAAGGTTATCTTCATAACAGAGAACTATTATGACCTTATTAATGAGAAAACTACTCAGGACATTATTACATTATAGTTATGAAAAACAATGAACAATATGTAATAAGATGTTTAAAATTTAAATACATTAAATATTTATGTAATCAATGTACAAACATTTGATTCTAGGATACCAAATCCACCACACTACCACTTGGACTAGAGCCAACTACCTACGACTTATATTCTGTTCGACCTCACATGATGATCATGTTTTTTTTTGGGTCAAGGATTTACTCAAGGGGTCTGTCGTGTTGTCTTCTGTGAAATTATTGCTCACTAAAACTTCACCTATCTAAGAAAAATCCCTCAATAGATGATACTTCCATAGTATGTGATTAATCTACTGATGTGACCTTGTATCTCTTGCGATAGCCACCGCTATAGTATTATCATAATAAAGTGTGATGGGATCTTTACTACTAGGTACCACATCCATCTCTTGGACAAAGCTCCACATCCAAATTGCTTCTTTAACTACCTCAAAGGATGCAATATACTCAGACTCTACTGTAGAATCTATAATCACAATTTTATTTGATCTCTTCCAGCTCATAACACCTCCATTCAAAATGAATATGTATCATATTTATGACTTCATGTCATCCTAATCAGTCTGAAAACTAGCATATGCATATCCTCTGATGAATAGTTCTCCACATCCTCTATAAACCAGGAACATATCCTTAGTACGCCTTAGATACTTAAGGATAGTCTTGAATGCCATCCAATTGCAGTCACCTGGATCAGATTTATATCTTCCTACCTCACTTAATGTGTATATGACATCTAGCCCAGTATATATAATAGCATACATGCATGACCCATTCGCCGATGCATATACAATCATTTCTATTCTCTTTATTTCTTCATGTGTTTGAGGAAACATTTTCTTGTAAAGATGAATGTCATGTGATGCTGGAAACAATACCCTCTTTCATTTTTCCATACTGAATCTCTTCAATATCTTGTCAATGTATGTACTTTGACTTAGGCCTAGAAATAACTTGGTTTTATCACGATGGTTTTTGATCCCAAGAATATATGATTCCTTGTCCAATTCCTTCATGGAGAATCATTTATTCAAACATTCCTTAAAAGACTATAGGACTGGTAATTCATTTCTAATAAGTAATATGTCATCAACATGTACTATTAGGAAACCCACTGAACTCCCATTAAACCATTTTTAGGCAGAAGGCTCACATTCATATCTTATTAGATTTTTTGGAGTCACAAACCCTTCAGGTTGTGTCATATAGACATCTTCTTGAAGGTTCCTATTAAGGGAGGATATTTTGACATCCATTTTCCAGATTCCATAGTCAGGTTAAGCAGCAATGGCTAATAGAATTCTGATGGATTTCAACATTGAAACCGGTGAAAAGGTTTCATCGTAGTCAATTCCTTGATGTTGTTGAAACCATTTTGAAACCACTCGTGCCTTATAGGTAATGGATTGTCCTTAAATTTCCATTTTCTTCTTGAATACCCATTTTCAACTAAAAGGATTTACATCTGCTGGAGGATCTACCAAAATCCAGACTTGGTTTTGGTGCATGGAATCCATTTCATAATTCATGGATTATTTCCACTTAGAAAATTCTATGAAACTTATTACTTCTTTTTAGTTTAGATGATCATTATTATCAACTAATAATGAGTCACCATCCTCAATAACTAGAAATTCATACCATTCTGGTTATCTAATCTCTCTTTTACTTTTACACAGTACTTATGTCTATGGAACATATCTTTCTTCCACAGAGCTTCAAGGAATCTTCTATTTTACCAACTCTTGTGTACCATGAGCCTTGACTTCATCGAAGTCTATATCACTCCCACTATCACTTTTGTATATGTTCTCTCTCTCAAATAATATGGCATGTCTTTCCACTATAATCGTTTTGTTTCAGGGGTCGTATAGGTAATATCCCCTTGTTTCCTTGGGGTATCCTATAAAGGTACACTTTGTTCCTTAGGGTGTGAGTTTGTTACCTAAAGAGGCCTTAATTAATGATTCTCTTCCCCAAACATGTAAATTTAAAAACATGGCTTTTCTTCCACTCCAAATCTCATATGGAACACCATTTATAGATTTAGTTGGTACTTGGTTTAGTATGTGTGTCATTGTTTGTAACACATATCCATAAAATGATAATGGAAGTCTATCATGATTCTTAATTGATCTCACCATCTCCAATAAGGTGTGGCTCCAACTTTAGCTTACACCATTCTACTAGGGTGTGTAAGGATAAGTAAGTTGGGATAGGATCACAAACTCCCATAAGTAATCAATGAAGTCTTGATTAAGATATTCTCCACCTCATTCTAAGTGGTGTTTCATAATCTTTTTACCAAGTTGTTTCTCAACTTCATTCTTGTATTCCTTGAAATTATCAAAAAAATCTGACTTATACCTCATTAAGTATATATATCCATATCTACTAAAATCATCAGTAAATGTTTTTAATTATGAGTACTCGCCTCTTGATTCGGCTGGAAATGATCCACACACATCGGTATGAATCAATTTGAGAAGCTCTTTTTCTCTTTTATCTTTCCCACTAAATGGGGATTTTTTCATTTTGCCTTGTAAACATGTGTGACATACACCAAGTGGTTTTAGTTCAAAAGAATCTAAATATCATTCTTGATGTAACTTTTTCAAGAGTCTCTCATTTACATGGCCTAGCCGGTGATGCCAAACTTGGGTGTGGTATGGGTCATGTGAAGTAGTTTCGTTATCGATTTACATTACTTGGTTTGTGTAATCCAACATGTAAAGACAGTTATATAAATGTTCCTTATCAAAACAAATACAATCATTATAAAAGGATCAGCATTCATTTCCAAAATTGAAAATAAATCCATTTTTGTCTAGTCTGGATACATAAATAATGTTTTTGGTTATAGAAGGCACATAATAACAACATTTTAATACCAAGATCATCCCAGTTAGAAACGTGAGGTGGTAGTCCCTAACAGCTATAGTAGCAAGTCTAGCTCTATTGGTTGCTTTTAGATCTTCCTATCCTAGTTCAATTTTCTTTAATCTACATGGTTTCTGTATTTGGATACATATGGGAGCACCACAGGATGTATCTAATACCCAATTTGTAGAAATAGATAAATTACACTCTATAACAAACACACCTAAATCTTCCCCTTACTTCTTTAGATGGGTGTTGTTTTTCTTATAGTGGCCCTTTATGCCACATGAGAAACAAACAACTTCATGTTCTCTTGCCTCCCCTTTGATCTTCCTTTTCTTGGAAGGGTGTGAAGAAGATTTGGGGTTAAAGCTCTTTGCCTTCACTTTCCTCTCAGTCACCATAAGGACAGAAGTCTTGTCGCTCTTCATATCTTTGTCCACTTGGTGAATGAGGATAAGAATATCAGATAGATACTTCTCAATGTTCTTCATATTTAAAATCAAAACAAAATTGGTGAAGCTCTGAGGGAGTGATGCGATAATTAGATCGGTACCTAGTTCTTTAAGGATTTTACACCCTAGAACTTCTAGATTCTCAATGTAGCTAATGAGGTTAACAATGTGAGGCCTAGACAGGGAACCCTCTCCAAGATTTCTTTTAAAGAGTTTTTTGGAGATCTCAATCTGTTCATGCCTTTCTCTCTCCTAATAAAGACCACAGAGGTGCTCAAGCATGCTATAGACATCCATATTTTTGTGAGACTTCAAGATTTTACTAGACATTAATGATAGCATCAAACATTGAACATCAACATCATCATTCATATGTTTATCATAGACCAGGAACTCTTCATCACTCACCTCTTGGGTAGGAGGATTAGGTAATGAGGACTCTAGAATATAAGATTTCCATTCATGGTGTAGAATGACCTGAAGGCATATAAACCATTATTGGAAGTTAGTGTCGGTGAGTATGTTATCTTTATCCAGTATTGATCATAGGGATAGTGTGGTTGAAAAGTTTTTCATTTTTATTCTTCAATTAAAAGAGTACATAATTTGTAATTTTCTTATTACATTTTATGAGAAACAAGAAATTAATTTTATTAAGTCTCACTATTTTATCAAGTCACAATGGCCCTCACCATTGAACTCAGAATGTATTGTTTATTGGGAATTATAGTAACAAGGATCCATATTACCATTTTCATAACTCCAACAATGGTTGGTCAAACTATTTGAAGGTATTTAATTAGGATGTTATTTTCCAACTATGGGCCTAAAGCTCCTTGATCCATTGAGTGGACTCCCCAAGCCTGAAATCCTAACTTGGATTTCCTCAACACTTGGCTCCAATATTACACCAATTCTACCAAGGGATACTCCTCTTGATGTAATATTGTTAAGTCAACCCAAAAACTTCATAAGGACTTCCTATATAAAAGTATGTTTCCCAACAAAGGTTGGTCAAACACAAGATTTTATTGAGTCTTTCCATTAATCAAGTAATAGAAGGATTAGTCTGAATTAATATTTTATTGAGGTATTTTTATCACTTATTCATAAATTTTTAATTATATTTATCACATGCTTGTTAATATTAAGTGGAAATTACTTAAGTGATTATCCATGTCATTATAATATTTATGCATAAGCCTGGTTTATTTTAGTTTCGTATTTCATTCTTGTTTAATTTATTAATTATGTGATCACGAAAATGCATCCATAATGATAAAAAACACAACTGATAGAAATAAAATAATGTAAAGGTCAAGATCATGAGATTTTCTAATGGTTATTTTATCTAGAAGTTCATAAACTAACCCTGGCCTAGGGGAGAAACACATTAAACCTTTTGGGTTCGTATTTACAGCTTTCCACATGTCCAACTTTGTATCTCCTGGGATTGGTATCATCTTGGATCCAGCTTAAAATGTGTCCACTAGATTGGGTGCTCTATCCATTACATATTCTTTTTAACTAACATACAAGTGAGGGGTAAAAAGGGGGTTTACAAAAAAGAAACCATGGGAACCCAAGCCCTGTATTTTAATGAGGATAGATGGAACAGACCAACAATTTATTTTAAAATAAATTAAAATGAAACCAATCACATACAAAGATCTAGTCTAGATCATGCTCATCCACATACATGCAACAGAATTTTTCCTTTAATTAAACTGGAATTCAATTATTTAATTGTTCTTATCAAGATAAATTTTGCTTAAATCGATTAATTATTATCTTTAATAAATCAATCCTTTTATCTTAATCCTTTTCTGAATTTTCCCTGAGATTCTCACCCATAACCTTAGAAGAAATATGGTGAACACCAATTATAATCTCCATGATATATAATTCTGAACATTACACAAAAACTAAAATTATAATTCTGTGTAATTTGGTAAAGTACACAGTGTGTTGTTCCAACTACGCAACATGTACTTCCTTCACTGTCTTATCTGAAGTACATGACTAGGGATCTGTGTCTGAGGAATAATTTATAAATCTTGGAGTACACGGCGTATCCAATGGAATACACATTGTGCTATCTCCATGTTACACAATTATCTGTCGGCTTAGCCATTTATGGGATACACAATTTGGACCTTGACCCGAAGGGACTACACGCTGTGTCCAGTGGGCCACACAGCGTGTAATCCATCTGACTGTGCACCAGTCTATCTTGGTTAACACATTTTGTAAGAATTGACTACACTATGTATCATTGATTCACACGACTTGAGTAATTTTTGAATTATTTATGATGCATTTAACACAACTACATGGTGTTTAATTTGGATTACATGGATTGTATAGAATATTACATGACATGTAAATCTGAATACATGGTGTGTGCTGTCGTGTTACCTGGACAGAATTTTTAATTCCTCCTGATGAGATCCTCGATTTAACTTTAATTAAAAAATTATTCATTTCCATTAGATCTATGAGAAATCATAAGAGGAAGAATAGATCTATAAATTCAGATTACAAGGATGATCAAACATGAATTGAGAAACTAAATTATTAAATTGTAAATCATCAATGAATTATATAAATAATTATAAATGATGATGTGACTTCTTTGATACCACTTGAAGGATTCATACGCAGCAGAAGTGTGGTAGCTAGGAGGGCCCAACTTTTATTTTTTGTAATGAATGACCAATACGAGATCAATATGATGATAAATACCAATATCCATGGATTTAAATCAAAGATCTAGATAAAATAAGAAAATAGAACGGGATCCTAGAGATATGATCTTACTCATCATGTTTATTATTAATTTAAAAAATTTCTAAAGAAATTAAATACCAGGATCTTTATTACTTTATTTTTTGATGATGTTCATCAACTAGAATGACCCTTCCAGATTGTTTTTTTGTGCTTGCAAGGATCCAAACTAGAATCCCTTTAGTGGTGATCCACATGTGCTCTGATGGCCTCTGATCGACACCAGTCATTCTCTGGGTGCTAGCACGATAAAGCGAGTTTCTTTCATTGGTCATTCTTGATCACCTATTCTTCGGTCTTGAAGAACGTCTCTCATTCTTGAGAGGGGAGATGAGAGGATTCAAGAGAAAAAAATTATCTCAATTCTCTCACCACCATCATTTTGGTTTACCAGGTATAATGGAATAATAGACCTACCTATCTATTTAATGACGGTTTCAGTTATAATATTTAATTGTGTAACATCAATTAAATACATTCATAACCTTAGAGAAACCCCATGCCACATAATAAAAATAACATCTCCATTATTCCTAATGTGCCAACTTTTGAAAAATAGAATCATAAATTAAATATCATGCCACATATTGATAACAACATTGTTATTATTTTTCCTTGTGTCAACTAGTTAAATAATTATTTACTGTCTTGAAAATAAATATTTTACTACTAGACTAGCATTGGTCTGCTCAAACTCCACATAAATTTATTGAACACCAGAATAAAGAAAAAATTTATTCTCCTAAATAAATATTTTATTTAAAAACTAGTAAATAAATATTTATTAAAAGTTTAATAAAATAAATATATTTTATTTAGTTTATGATATCATTTTAACTTGAATAAAATTATTCTACAGTATTGAAAATAATATTTATTCAATTAATTAAATTCAAATAGAGTTTAATCGAGAACACAAGAAACACTTAGTGTGTGACCCTATAGAATTCTTTATCGTTGGCATTAGGCAGGTTTTCCTAAATTCCAAGAGTAATATCTAGAAACAGGTCAAGGAACCTAAGAGAAAGAATATAAAGTCACACCGATGACATCCACATACGAACACACGATGTGTAATATAATCTCTTTGTCACAATATCTCATAAAAAAGGTTTCATGATAATGTCATCAACCTATATGATTTATACATCATTCTTTGACTACATGAAATAAACTTGTTGTTACACCATGGCCACAGAATTTAGGGAGAGATTATATTTCAATAAAGGGGAAAGATATCAATTTCTATAAATGGACGAGAAAAATATTTCCTCAACTTATCCATTAATAACATGTCATTTGTGATGCACCCAACGAACCCTACTTCCTTCCAACATATGAAGTGATGGTTTCCGTCAACAAATCTAAGTGTACGAGTCATGACAAGTATTAATGATAATATTAAAGTTTAAGGACCATTACACACACTCATAGATAGGAATATCCGATGACACCAAAACATATGGAATTCTTTCTAGGGGGTCTATTATCATAATATTCTATCTTGGAGATTACCAAGTGTGAAATTCATGAGAATAAATCTCATCTACTTATGAGTACTCGCACCTGACGCTCTGTATAATATGTCTCCCATCATAGTATGTCATCCAACAGTAGAAATATATTTAATAACATTGCCATAGCACCTCAAGGTTATCATCATAACAGAGAACTACTATGACCTTATTAATGTGAAAAATACTTCAGGACATTATTGCATTATAGTCATGAAAAACAATGAACAATATGTAATAAGATGTTTAATATTTAAATACATTAAATATTCATGTAATCAATGTACAAACAGTTGGTTCTAGGACACCAACTCCAATAAAACATGCTATAGATGCCTTTATTTTATAATATTTCCATAAGGTTAAAATTATATCTCACACATTATCATACAATATTAAAAATAGATGGCCTAGTTTCATTGATGACTAGTTGTATAAGTAACTCATTTTACCACCATTCTGAAAGTTTCTCCTCAGTTGAGCCACACTAGACTCCCTACAATACTTCTTATTCATTGTACTCATATCAATATCTCGAGGAAATAGAAATATAAGAAATTTTTTAGCACAGATTCTTGGTAAGAGTAAAAAGAAGTGATAACAATTGAATATCATAAATGAAAATAATATTAACATAGGGGTATAATCAAGAAACATAACAAATTTCATACTAAAAAATAATATTTCATAAATCATGGAATATGACTTGGAATAAAATAATAATTGAATAAAAAGATTATAGGAACATGATTCAATAAACATGAGACATGAGATTGTAACACATTAATGAGAATAAACATAAAAATTTGAAACATATTTCAACTTTGCTACAAACATTAGTATAGGGAACAATACTTTCACGACACAAACAATCAATTCTCATGCTTTTGAGAAACTAAAATGCCCTTCATAATACGTATTAAACATGATATAAACTTTAAACCAATTCATTGGAGGGTGATATAAGACCCCACCCATCATTTTCTATAATTATGAATGCCACTTGAAATAAATCCCCAACTACATCATAAGGATCCCATAGAAATAAAACGGGTTTCATAAAAATTTCCAAATGAAAATCATTAACTTTTATATAATAAGTAACCAATGGATACAAAGAGGGTTTTATTTAACACGTCATAAATAACCCCGAAAAAAATGTGTTATATATGAATTCATATTGGTAAATTATTAATAATTCCATCAATAATCATAACTTGATAAACCCATAGAAAATAAATGGGTATCCAATTAAATCAAGTAACATTTCAGGTAAGTACCATTCAATCAAGATTATAAATCATACGGAATTTACACTTTATATATAAAGGGTATATGGTTATCTCAATAATTTACCTAATAAATTGATGTAACGAATCTATATGTACACTCAAAAATCAAAGGAAAAAAATATGGTATTCACAAAGGAAGGGTATTGTGTGAAAATATACGATTATTCATAGTAGATGATTAGGAAATAAAAAGGAATTGATGGATCATTCCTTTAAAAGAGAAGGAGATTACATAAGACATCTATAAAAAGAAGGTGGATTGTATCGTCTGATGAATGACCTTAGTCAAGTAAAGTATATGTCAAATAATAATGTCTTAAATAAAAAAACACTCTTTTGATGTTTTAGAAAAACTACTTTGGAAATAAGAAATATTCTTGATCTTATCAAATAATTTTAAAAGAAATATTTTATAAAAATAGGAGAAAAATAATTTAAATTATAAATCATGAAAACATAGAGAGAAATATTCATATAAAAATAAAAAAGTAACAGGATAACATATTAACACGTAAATGTTAAAAATTGAAGCTTTTCACATTTTGATGAAAACGAACCATAGAGGAAATTTTAAATTTTCATTAAAAATTTTAAAATAAGGTTGAGTAAAATAAAATAAAATAATTAAATTATTAAATCACGAAAAATTAAATTTTTAAAGGAATAAAACAATGTGACCCCATCTTGGCCATTCTCTTCTCAATAGCGAAAGACTACCTCAGTCATTTGATCAATCGCCTGGTGCATCAAAAAAATTTGAAACTCATTCATGTCTCTAGGAATGTAAACGATACAACTCACCTCTTTTATTCTGATGACATCATCCTTTTCCACCAAGGTGAAAAAAGAAACATTGTAATGCCTCGACCCCAAAATCTCAGAGCCGTTGCAATATTTTAATACATTATCATGATCACAAGAGATCAAGTCTCGAATGACTTGTTAGTTTAGTATCCTTGTAAGTACTAGATACATACATAAGTTTTACATTACATTATGAAATATAAAATCAACAACATTGTGTACTATTTGAACACACTCATACCCCTTAGTGTATTCCTGTAGGTTAATCGTAATATACTTCTTCGCATCCTGGGAAAAATAAAACATAGAAAGGGGTGAGCTCAAATTCTCAGTAAGGATAAAAATATAGTGGAAAATATCATAAAAAATCATAAACAATTAAGGAAATGTATAAGACTAAAACACAATACTTTTAAACATAAACATCAGAATAATGTGGAAAATATAAATCAAATAATGTCATTTACTTATTCACATGGATATTCTACTAGTCGAATAATCACATGTAATATCAATAGAAAATTCATTAATGATGGAATGCACAATTCCGGAAATCGTAACAACATAGTCAATGCCTCATTCCAAGGCTAAAAATAAGATTTTTTTCAACGCCTTATTCCAAGACACTAGTTTGTATCATGAGACCTACTGATGCATCGAGGAGCTATAGCGGGCTCCACCGGTCACTTACTAAGTCCAATGAATTCCTCATATGGAAAGTTTGAAACATAACATAAACATTCATATTAAAACTAGCATACAAAATATTAATACTTTAACCATAAACCATGAATGGTATAAAAATAGAACATCCATAGTCAAACATATCGCAAAACCTTCAATACAATAAATCAACTTCAAAAAAATGTAAAATCCAACAATGGATGTTGACATAGATGAAATCAAAAATATTTGAGAGAAATATCTCTTTCTATTTTGAAATAATTTAAAAGTCATGTAATTATAAAATAATACATTTATTTTGAAAATATTCATATAATATTTTAAGAGAAGCTTCCAAGGTATCATAACTACGGAAGATAGTTGCACCAGTCGTATAAGTTAAAAAAACATTCTTACCTTAATTTATTGAAAAGGTTATAAAGTACCTTGTTTGGAAAACAATATATTGATTCATTTAAAAGCATATTATAGAAAGTAAAACATGGGTATAAATGAATTTAACCGATAGTCTATACAAATAGTAAAAAAACTGAAATACATTTTTAAGAAACACGAAGGTGGATGATAAATAGGTCTCAATATATACTCACGTATAAACAACCTTGGATAATGAAGAGATTGTAGAATTAACCCTTACCTTGTAATTTTCCTTGGTAGAGGGTACGTTAACCACCTATATAATAGTTAAATAATATTTATTAAATTATACAATATCCATATACATAAATATGATATTATATATGATCTTCTAATATTGTTTTATTAATAATATTTCAGTAATATCATTGTTTCGGGTGTTAACTGATTTGTTTTCCTTTATATGTTTTGTTACGTAAGTCATTTTTTATATGGATAGTATGTATTTGATTCATATCCAAAATGATATAAAGTTATTAAACATTATTTTTAATGGTCAAATTAAAATTATTCTTGAATGGCTATGATGGGGAACAAAATCTCATCGTGTCATGGAGACGGTAAGTCGTACGTACGCACGAGCGAAAATATCATTCTATTAATGGTAAAATCGTATGTAGTTGGATGGTATATTATATATAAAAAATAATTAACATGTTATATTAATTATTTACATTAATTATACTCATTATTATACACATCCAAATAATAATGTTTTAAATGACAAACTACACCACGGCGTGGAGATGGTAAGTCGTACGTACGCATGTATGGTGACTTTGTCATTTATAGGATGGATAGAATAAATAATATGGTTGTACCATATTTATAATAAAATCATATTAAGTAGAAGGTATGGGATTCATTATTTTGGTATGGAGACAACAAAGAAATAGTAAGTGGAAGAAGAAAAGAATTTTGAAAGACTTGATGAAATAACTACCTCTTCTTCGGGTTCTTCCTTTTGATTTGATCAAAAGGGATCCTTGGGCTGGCTTTCGGATCAAAGTAAGAACTCTAGGTCGATGTGAGGGTAGTTGGGAGGATATATGAGCAGGGTTTGTCCGAGCCAAATGGTCTTGAAGGTATTATTTTGAGATAATGGGAAGTACCTTTTTATAAGAGAGGTGAGGGTCACTTTAGGAAAAGCATGAAATATTATTTTATTATAAAATCATATTCAGTTTATAATGGCTCCTAATGAATTTATTTCTATCATTAGGTGGTTATGGGTTGATTTCCTATAAACCAATTGGTTTTATAAAAGTTTAGGTTTCTATATTAACCTTATCATTTAGATTTAACTCTTGGTTAAATAGTTTAACATTTACCGTGTCTCCTTGTATTTTTATATTATATGGTTAATAAACTAACTAAAAAATGATAAGAGAACCTAAAGTGGTTAATTAATGACATATATATTATTACATAAGTCCTTTTTCTGAACCTTATTTTTTTAGAACTATTATATAATTTAATAATATAGTATTTGTTTTAAAAACTCATTTGTGTCAATTTTGATACTATTTAGTATTCGGTTTCTGTGAAAGTCAAAAAAAGATGTATTACTGTGAAAAAAATATATTAAATCAACCCTAACATTTCATATTAACCTAGAAAATTCGTGCATGTCATAAAAAACTTTCAAATTATATTTATTTTAATATTTATAATATCATTTATTTGATTCATTTATTAATAAGGAAAATATTGCATCATTATTGTGTCATAAAAAAATATATATATATTTTAGGTCTAAAAAATATATATATAATATCATGATGTAGGAAATATTTTTAGATTTCAAACGAATAATTATAGACGAATAGATCAATTATATAACCCCATATAAAAGTTTTTTTACTAAAAGATACATGCCTATGTTATTTTTGTCTTTACTTTAAATTAATTAATATAAAAGGTCATTATCACTCCCAAGTGGCTCCATGGGGTCCCAAAATCGACCCAAAGATTCCCATGGTTGGGTATGAATCATAAAATAATTTTATTACATGTTTTAGGGTAATTTTAATAATATTATAATATTATTTGTTACACTTATTTACCGGATTTTCCCTTTAACAATGGAAAATAAAATATTTACTGATGTAATTATTCAAAATGTCTAAAAATTAAAGTTAACTGTTTATACAATTTGGACCTCCTGATTCCAAATATAGAATCTATTTTTAAAAATTCAAAACAAAGAAGTTTCAAAAATTAATTTAAAATTAATTCTCGTTGTCAAAACCAAAAGGCAGGTTTTTAAGAATTAAAAACTATCAAAAGATTGACATGTGTTTATGTACAATTTAAAAGTATAATTACATCAAATTACCTAAATTATATTAAATGATAAAAATATAACCTAATGATACTTTAAAACCACTAAAATATATAATTTTACACTAAATATTATTTCTATTAAAAAAGTTGTTTTTAATTAAACTTTAGTGTTTTTTACTATTCCTCAAAATATGAAAGTTTTCAGAAAAGTAACAAGAAATTATCCAAAATAAATTTGTATGTCCCTATTCTAAATAAGAATTTAATTTCATCAAATATAATATATAAAAGTGTAAAATATTTGATTTAAAAAGGGTTCGTCATTAGAAGGCGTAAAAACTGCATTTTTGAAGAAAAAAAATACTTCTTTTATTTGAAAAATTGAATTTTTCATTATATTATGTCTAAGAAACACAAAAGATGAATGTTAAAATTATATGGGATATATATAAAATTAAAAATACGGTTATTAATTTTTATAACTACTTTTTAAACAGCTAGTTCGATATGTCATGGTGCCCTTGAACTCAGTGTTGCGTACATCGGACGCTATTGTATTATTCAAAGAGAAGTGTACCATGGAAGCTTGGTGTGTTACATTCTTCCCTCTTTCAAATATTTCTTCCTAGAAATTTCTAGAATACTACTACTTAAAAATATTTGGGTGGTTCTTCATCATAAAATCTTCAGGTTCCCACATTGCCTCTTCCATTTTATGGTTTCTCCAAAGACCTTTTACCATGTGAGTCATATGGTTTCTCAACACTTGTTCTCTGGTATCAAGAATCTTGATAGGCTCTTCAAAATAAGATAGATCGGGTTCTTGTTATAATTATTCATAGGTGAGTACTTGCGTTGAGCCAGTCATTTATTTTCTCAATAGTGATACATGGAACACATCATGAACTTTGGAGAGACTTGGTGGCATTTCCAAACGATAAGCTACAACTCCAACTCATTCTAGAATTTGAAAAGATCTCATACACCTGGGACTCAATTTACCCTTATTTCCAAATCGTATAACACCCTTCCATGGAGATACCTTCAAGAAAACATGATCTCCTACTTGAAATTACAAATCCATCCTTCAGTTATTGGCATATTTCGTTTGCCTACTTTGAGCTTCTTTGATGTGGGTTTGGATAATCTTCACATTTTCCATTGTTTCCTCAACAAGTTCTAGGCCTATGAGTTTTATTTTACCAACATCATCACAACAATTTGGTGTGTGACATATCTTTACTTATAACACTTCATATGGTGCCATCTGAATACTTGAATGGAAGCTCTTGTTATAAGAAAATTCTACCAGAGGTAGATATTGATCCCACATACCTTGAAATTCAAGTGAGCAAGATCTCAACATGTATTATAAGGTATGGATAGTCCATTCAAATTGTCCATCAGTTTGAGGATGGAAGGAAGTGCTCAAAAAAATTTCTGTATCTAGGTCCTTCGGAAGATTTTTTCATAATCTTGATGTAAAATGGGGATCATGATCAGAAACAATCGATAGGGGTACTCCATAAAGTATTAAAACTTCATTAATATATAGTCTTTCTAATAGTTCAAGTGGTAAATCATCTCTTATAGAAAAAAATGTGCTGACTTGGTAAGATGATCAACAATGACCCATATTGCATCATTCCTTCTAGGATTATTTGGTAGCACCATGAAAAAGTCCTTCATGATATCATCCCATTTCCACTCAGATATGGGAAGAATTTGCAGGAATCCTCTAGGATGTTTTCTTCCAGCCATCACTTTTTGAAAAACAATACATCTTGACGCATGACCACCAATGTCCCACTTTATGTTGTCCCACAAAAAATGTTCCTTCAAATCTCTATACATCTTAGTGCTACCAGGGTGTATAGAAAAATTGGAGCTATGAGAATCATCCAACAATTCCCTTTTTTGATCAAGTATGTCAGGAACACAAAGTCTCTTCCCAAATTTCAAAATTCCATATTCGTATACAAAGTCAATCATTCTCGAATCATTCACAGCTTCAATTTTCTTTTCAAACTCCTCGTCATCAGTCTGAGAAATTTTTATCCTTTCTAGTAAAGATCGTTTGGAAACCATTTGAAAAAGTATTGATGTTTCACCTTCCATGATTATTACCATATCCATCTTTTCTAGATTAAGGAACATAGGATCCATTTCAACTCTAATCTTGTTTAGAACTCTATGATCCTTTCTACTCAAAGCATCTGCCACCTTATTTTCCTTCCCTAGGTGGTATTTTATTGTGCAATCATAATCATTGAGTAGTTCAAGCCATCACCTTTTCCACATGTTGATTTATTTCTGTGAGAAAATACACATCAAACCCTTATTATTAGTATATATTTCAAAATTTTCACCATAGAGATAGTGTCTCCATATCTTCAAAGAAAATATTATAGTTTCTAACTCAATATCATGAGTAGGATAGTTTTGTTAATTAATTTTTAGCAGTTGTGATGCATAGGAAATAAATCTATCATTCTGCATTAGGACACAACTAGGTCCTTTCTTTGAAGAATCACTATAAATAACAAACCCATCATTCCCCAATGATAGAGTCAAGATAGGAGCATTGGGTAATATTTTCTTCAATTCTTCAAAAAATTCTGCACACTCTTTTTTCCAAACAAATTTAACCCCATTACGTGTGATCTTGGTTAATGGTTTTGCCAATCGGGAAAACTCTTCTACAAAATGCCGATAATAACTTGCTAAACCAATAAAATTGTGTACCTCAGTTACACTCATCGGTGTAGGCCAGTCTTGTATTGCTCTTGTCTTAGAAGGATCAATAGAGATTCCATCCTTAGAGACAATATGACCAAGAAAAGAAATATCCTGAAGCCATAACTCACACTTGCTAAACTTCCCATATAATTTATTTATTCTAAGAGTCTTTAGAATAGTGCACAAGTGATTTTCATGATTTTTGTAGCTTTTAGAGTATACCAATATATCATCAATAAATACCACTATAAATTCATCAAGATATTCTTTGAAAACTCTATTCATTAGATCTATGAAATTAGAGGGTTCATTAGTCAGTCCAAAAAGAATTAATGTAAACCCGTAATGCCTATACCTGGTACGAAACGCTATCTCCGGAATGTCTTCCTTCTTCACACACAACTGATGATATCCAGATCCAAGGTAAATCTTTGAAAAATATTGAGCTCCATGAAGTTGATCGAATAAATCATCAATGTGAGGTAGGGGATACTTGTTCTTTATTATTATAGCATTGATCTCCTTATAGTCAATGCACAACCTCATAGATCCATCTTTATTCTTAACAAAAAGAACAGGGGCTCCTCATGGAGAAACACCAGGGCGAATAAATCCATTATTACTCAATTCCTCTAGTTGATTCTTTAGTTTCACTAATTCCACAGTAGCCATTATATAAGGGGTCATCGATATGGGCCTTGAACCAAGAATTAAATCAATGGAAAACTCAATTTATCAGTCTGGAGGATGTCTAAGTACGTCCTCTAGAAACACATCAACATATTCTTTCACAATAGGTGTGTTCTCTATTTGAACATTCCTTTCCTCACCCATAGTTATTTTACTCTCTTCCTCCCCAATAATTGAATTTAGTAGAGCTACTAGGGTGGGTCTAGATGAGAATCAGATGGTGATGTTTCTTATCTAAAGATAAGGTACTCCTTATCATCATCGAAAATTGTAACCTCCTTCTTTTTCTAATAAATTTTCGCACCATGGTTCGAAATCCAATCCATACCGAGGATTATATCAAATTCAATCACGGGTATGATGATGATATTAGTAGATAAAGAATGTTTATATACCCTAATGGAAACTGATTCACAAAGTTTTTTTGCAATTATACTTCCATTAAGAGTTTTTACTCATAACTACCTTGCTAAAAAAAATTGAAAATATCTAATTTTCTTAGGAAACTGGGAAGATATGAAATAATGTGATGATCCAGAATCAAATAAATCATTGGATAAATTTGTGGAAACCATTAAATTACCTACCACCACATCATTCGGAGCTTCAACCTCAGTATTGGTGATCGCATAATCTTGGCCTTGATCCCTTGGGCTTTTCTGAGATAAGTTTCTTTGATGCTTAGGACATTCATTTGAATAATTCCCCATTTCTCTATAATTGTAGCATTCAACATTAAGAGCATCTTTCTTTCCCTTGAAATCACGAGCTTGGTGGCCTTTTTAACCACACTAGTAATAGACTCCCATTCACTTTAGGCAATTACTGGGGTTTTTATTCCCACATTTACTAAAGGATGGAAATTCAACCTTTCCCTTATTCCCTTTATTTCCATTTTGAGAGTGTTCAGCAGATCTCTTCTTCTCTTTTTTTGCTTTAAATTCATAAGACTTAGAGAATACTTTTTCTGTCTTGATAGCACATTAAATAGTATCTTCATATGATGAGAAGGATTTAGAGACTAATGATCGATGAAGAAATGGTTTTAACCCATCAAAGAATCGGTCAATCTTAATCCTTGGGTTACGTATATAATCTAATGTATGCCTTGTTATCCTTGTAAAGTTAGCCTCATACTTTGCGACATTTTCATCTTCCTTTTGCCTCAGACTCAGAAATTGTCTTTCCATATCCGCTCAATGGTCATGAGGAATGTATTTTTCTATGAAAATCACTTTAAACTTCCTCCATTCCTTATTTGATACTTCTTCATCCTCCTTTGTTTTTTGAATTAATGACCACCATTGATCTGAATCTTCTGTGAGGTGATAAACTACTATGAAAACTTATTCCATTTCGTTACTCCCCAAAACATGAAATGTTTTCTCTAAGGAACTTATCCATTGCACAACTACAAATGGATTTTTAGTCCCATTGAATATTGGTGGTTGTTGCCTCATGAAGCGGTATAACATTGATCCTATGCATGGTGGATCAGGGTTCTCTATATGGGTAAGGATATTATTCAAAACCTAAGTGAGTTGTCCCCATATGGTTATAAGTTGATCAGCACTAGTTGCATCACCAGCTCCACTATAATTATCTTGAGTAGGAGGTAAATCCCTACATGGATTACGTGCATTGATATGGTTTCCATTCATTCCACTAGGAACCATTTCTAAACAATGAAATTCACTAGATTAGTTTAGGAATTATAGTACATAATTCCAAACTAGTAAAATACATAACATAAATTGAATAGTTTATGCATATAATCCATAATCATAAAAAATGTTTTCTTTGAGGAGGTATTTACTCATAAATCCTTAATAATGGTTTGTAATGAACATATGAACTATCTTAAGCATATCCCCTA
Organism: Viscum album; assembly: GCA_963277665.1. Taxonomy (NCBI): domain Eukaryota; kingdom Viridiplantae; phylum Streptophyta; class Magnoliopsida; order Santalales; family Viscaceae; genus Viscum; species Viscum album. The sequence continues at coordinate 1,905,922,404 of OY728136.1, forward strand.
GGAGTGTCGTAACCAAGATTGCAGTAAGGCTTATTTTTGTGTACTAGGATACCGTGGGTCAAGCCCGAAACTCCTTGTCAGAGTTTTCAGTCCTAGGTAGTCCTGTGTCAGATCCGCCTCTAACAGTTCGTATCCAGATAGGGATGTATTTCTTTGAAAATAAAAAAAATCTCTACATTTCCAAAATTCTAGGAAGTTCTACTATACTAATCCTTAAATTTTATCTTATTTTAATGTTCTCCAATCATAGTTTTTCTAAATCTTGCTTCCAAGGATTGTACTAAAATTCCGCTAATAACAACTGTAATGCCCCGACCCAGAATCTCGGAGCCAATGAATTATTTTAATACATTAGCAGATCACAAGATATCATGTCATGAAAGACCGATTATTTCTGTATCCTTGGAAGTACTAGATACATACATAAGTTTTACATTGCATAATGAAATATAAAAACAACAACATTGTGTCCCCTTTGAACACACTCATATCCCTTAGCCTATTCTTGTAGGTTAATCGTAATATACTTTTTCGAATCTTAGGAAAAATAAAACATAGAAAGGGGTGTGCTTAGATGCTCATTAAGGATAACAATATAGCGGAAACTATCATAAATAAGCATAAAAAATTAAGGCAATGTATAAGACTAACACACAAGCCTTTTAAACATAAACTTCAATATAATATTTAAAAGATAAATAAAATAATTTCATTTACTTAATGGATATTCTTCTAGTCAAATAATCACATGTAATATCAATATATAATTTCATAATGATGGAATGCATAATGCTAGACATCATAACCAAATAATCAAGGCCTCGTGCCAAGACTAAAAATAAGATTGTTTCAAGGCCTTGTTCCAAGTAAATATTTTGTCTCATAAGATATACTGATGTATCGAGGAACTATAGTGGGATCCACTCATCACTTAATAAGTCCAATGTATTCCTCATATGAAAAGGTTGAAACATAACATAAACATTCGTATTAAAAATAGCATATGAAATTTTAAAACTTTAACCATAAACCATGAATGGTATATAAATCATACATCCATAGTCAAACATATCACAAGACCTTCAATATAATAAATCAACTTCAAAAAAATGTAAAATCCAATAAAGTATATTGATATAGTTGCAATCTAAACTATTTGAGAGAAATATCTCTCTCTGTTTTGAAATAATTTAAAAGTAACATATCTACCAAATAAAACATTTATTTTGAAAATATTCTTATAATATTGTAAGGGAATCTTCTATGGTTTTATAATGGCAGAAGATAGCTGCACCAGTTATATAAGTTATGAAAACATTCTTACCTTAATTTGTTGAAAAGTTCATAAAGTACCTTGTTTGGAAAACGACGAAAAAATTCCTTTGAAAACATTTTATAGAAAGTCAGACAATGTTTTAAATTACTTTAACCCATAGTCTAGGAAATAGTAAAAATGTTTTGAAATACATTTTTAAGAAACACGGATGTGGATGATAAAGAGGTACCAATAGATACTCACGTATAAACAACCTCGGATAATGAAGAGATTGTAGAATTAACCCTTAACATTTACTTTTACTTGGTCGAGGGTATGTCAAACTCTTGTATAATAGTTAAATAATTTCTATTAAATTATAAAATAACCATATATATAAATTTGATCTTATATATGATCTTTTAATATTATATTGTTAATAATATTTCAGCAGTATCACTGTTTCAGGTGTTTCTGATTCGTTTTCCTTTATTTGTTTTGTTATGTAAGTCATGTTTTTATGGATAGTATGTATTTGACTCATAACCAGAATGATATTAAGTTCTTAAAAATTATTTTTAATCATTAAATGAAAATTATTCCCGAATGGTAATGATGTGGAACAAAATCTAATCGCGTCGTGGAGAGGGTAATTCGTATGTACGCCCGAGCGACAATATCATTATATTGATGGTGAAATAGTATGTAGTAAAATGGTATATTATATATAAAAAATTATTAACATGATATATTTATTATTTACATCAATTATACTCATTTTTATATACATCTAAATAATGAAGTGTTGAATGAAAAACTACACCATGACATGGAGACGGTAAGGCGTACGTATGCACGTATGGTGACTTTGTCATTTATAGGATGGATAGAATAACGAATATGGTTGTAAGATATTTATAATATCATCAAAGTAAGTAGAAGTTAATGGATTCATTATTTTGGTATGCAGAAAACAAATAAAGAGGAAGTGGAAGAAGAAAATAACTTTGAAAGAGGTGATGAAATAATTACCTCTCCTCCGAGTGATTCCTTTTGATTTGATCAAAAGGGATCCTTGTGTTGGATTTATGATCAAAGTAAAGAACCTATGTCTAAGTGAGGGTATTTGGGAGGATATTTGAGTAGGTTTTGTCCAATATAAATGTATTTGGAGGTGTGATTTTGGGAGAAGGGGAAGTACCCTTTTATAAGAGAGGTGAGGGTCACCTTAGGAAAAGCTTGGAATATTATTTTATTATACAATCATATTAAGTTTATAATGGCTCAAAATGAATTTATTTCGAGCCTTAGGTAGTTATGGGTAGAATTAATCTCAACCAATAGGTTTTATACAAGTTTAGTCTATCATATTAACCTTATCTTTTATATTTATCTATTGGTTGAATAGTTTAACATTTACCCTGTCTCCTTGTATTTTTATATTATATGTGTAATAAACATACTATAAAATGCAAAGATAACCTAAATTGGTTAATTAATGGAATATTTATTATTATATAAGTCCTTTTTCAAAACCCTATATTTTTGTACTATTATATAATTTAATAATATAGTATTTTTTTTAAAAATCATTTTTTTCATTTTGACACTATTTATTATTCGGTTTTTGTGAAATTCAAAAAAGATTGCTTACTCCAAAAAAAATACATAGATCAACCCTAAAACGTCATATTCACATAGAAAGTACGTTCATGGCATCAAAATCTTCAAATTATTTTTATTTTAATATTTATAATATCATTTATTTGATTCTTTTATTAATAAGGAAAATACTGCATCATTATTGTGTCATAAATAAATATATTTATTTTATTTCTAAAAACTACAAATAAAATATCATGATGTAGAAAATATTTTTAGATTTCAAATGAATAATTATAGTCAAATATATCAATTATATAAACCCATATAAAAAATGTTTTACTAAAAGATACATGCTTATGTTATTTTTCTCTTTACTTTAAATTAATTAATATAAAATGTCATTATCACTACCAAGTGGATCCATGGGGTCCCAAAATCTACACAAGGATAACCATTGTCGGTCATGTATCATCCAATAAGTTTAATACACATGTTAGGATAATTTTAATATTATTATAATATTATTTTGTACACTTATTTACCGGATTTACCCTTTAACCATGGTAAATAAATTATTTACTAAAGTAACTATTCATAATGAATAGAAATAAAAGTTACCTATTACACAATTTGTACATCCTAATTCCAAATATGGATTCTATTTTTTCAAATTAAAAACACATAATTTTCAGAAATTAATTTAAAATTAATTCTCGTTGTCAAAACCAAAAGGTTGATTTTTAAAAAGTAAAAACTATCAAAAGATTGACATTGTTTATGTATAATTTAAATGTGAAATTACATCCAATGACCTACATTATATTAAATAATACAAATATAATATAATTATACTTTAAAACTACTCAAACTTATAATTTAACACCATAATTTATTTCTTTTAAAAAATATTTTTTAAATTAGAATTTAGTGCTTTTCACTATTCATCGAAATATGAAAGTTATTAGAAAAGTTCCAAAAATTTTTCCAAACTAAATTTTATGTCTCTCTTATAAAGAATAATTTAATTTGATAAAATTTATTATATAAAAGTGTCAAATATTTTATTTAAAAATGGCTCTTCATTAAAAGGAGTAAAAACTACATTTTTGAAAAAAAATACTTCTTATATCTGAAAAATTGAATTTTTCGTTATATCAGGTCTAAGAAACACAAAAGATGAATTTTAAAATTATAAGGGATATATATATATATATATATTAAAATGTGGTTATTACTATTCATAACCTCTTTTTAAACGGCTAGTTTGATAGGTCTTGGTGCGCTTCAACTCGGTGTTGCGCACATTGCACACTATTGTATTATTTAAAGAAAAGCGTACCATGGTAGCTTGGGGTGTTACAAAAATTATAAACCTTATGACAGATCTCTCCCACTGTGAGGAGTTTTCTTGATAAACCATATGTTTGAACAAATCCTTCATCTTCTTTGGGAAGAACATTCTCCTCAACAGAAAATGTATCATTATCCGTGAATTAGGTCGAAAAGAAGGCTATTTCCCCATCACTTACCTTGGTGTCCCCATATTTTGGGATAGAACCAAGTATTTCCACTTTGTGACTACTTTTAATCAAGTTTTAAACCAATTTTCCTCTTTTAAGTGTAAATCTCTCTCTATGGCAGGTAAGACTTGCCTTGTTAAATCCACTATTGTCTCCAAGATGGCCAACTCCATGATGGTCTATAAGTGGCCTATTGGTCTTATCAAAAAAATGAACATAGCTATTAAAAAAACATTTGGACCAGTAGTATTCTATAAAGAAATCTAGTGATGGTCCCTTGGTCTATTTGTTGAAATCCAATTCAGAATGGTGACATTAGAATAAAAAACTTAATGTACTGTAATGAAGCTCTTCAAGCTCGGCTTACTTGGAATCTTTTTCACAATTATTCTGAATCTGTCGCCTTTCTCAAAAATAGTTTCATTGACAAACTTAATACTGTAAATTCGAGATTTATTAATTCTTCCATATGGCTTGACATCGAGCACTCCTTTGCCAACATTATGAATAATTTTATATGAATGGTCTCCAAAGATTACTCCATGAAATTCTGGCCAGATAATTGGACCGACACACCTTTATTCTCTATGATTTATCCTGATCAAACTCTTGAAAACACCATCAAATCTATCAAAGATACTTTAAATTATTAAAACGATCATCTCCCAGGTACTATTTTGAATCTCATTGAAAAATATCCTTTTGTTTACCATAATAATTTCTTAATTTGGGATCCTACTCACAATGGAATTCTTACCTAAAAAAATTACTACAATCATATTTTTTTGTAAACCCGATTATGATTACAGCTACATTAAACACTTCAACAAACCTTAGATAAAGCCCTCAAGATTCATTCTCTTCTGGTGCCTTTCTCAAAACAATGTTCCCACTAATACTTGTCTTCAATCGTTTTGAATTCAACGTTTCTCTAAATGTAAAATATGTAATCAACACATAGAAGATACCAACCACCTCTTCCTTTATTATGCTAATACTTTTTCTCTTTGGAACTATATTTTTGAAATCTTTTATTGCAGATGGTTGATACTTGACTCTGTCAAAACTCAACTTATGAAATGTGTAGAGATGGAAGGATCTTAGAAAATCAGGAACCTTTTCTTTGTTGTAGTTGTTGAACTCGACCATGTGATCTGGTATGATCAGAATGGAATTATTCATAACAACTACTCACTCAATCTTAATGAAGGTTGGATCTAGATCCTCATTTCCATACAAGAAGTGTCTTTGATACAAAACTGACATTTCCATAACACCATGCACGAATTTGGAATCCTAAAACGTCTACGGATCAATGAAAAACTTTTGTCATCTGCATCGCACTCTGGAGGTGTTCTTGAGAGCACCTCTCCCTATATGGATCAAAATCAACATTGATGGTGCCTCCAAGGTAAATCTGGGACCGACAGGGTGTGGTGTTGTATCCAGGAATCACTTCAATCATATTCTAGGTTGGTTCATGGGTCATTGTGTAATTTCCACCTCCCTTGAGGATGAGATGATGTGTTTGATTCATGCGATTAAATTTTCCATGGTTTTTGGTTGGAACAACCTATGGATTGAATGTGACTTGACGACCATTGTTCAAGCAATTTGGAATGGTGTAACTCATCTTGCTTAGAAAATTACTACCCGTTGGATGGAATGCAACCGTTCTCTCACCAATCTGAACTACATCATCACACATGTTTATCGGGAATCAAACAGAGTTGCAGATGACTTGTCCAACTTGGGAGTTAATTAAGACATAACCGGGTGTGAAGACCTCCACGCCACTCTTATTCTCTTTCATGAAATAGATTGTAATATGATCCCGTACTTTAGAATTTTGTAATCTTTATTTTAGTAAATTCTGTGCATTATCCATTTGGTTCGAGCGATCACCTTTAAAAAAAAGAATACATATATGTAAAAATGGATGTTATTGACTGAGAAAAGGAGATGGGGTTGTTTTCATGTACAAGAAACACTTCGATTAAAATATGAGTTAAGAGAAAATATAATTTTTAAGTGACATGTAAAACCCCAAAAATATCCGATGAGAATGATGAGAGTTTTAATAATAAATATAAATTACCTAAATGGATTTTCATTCAGAAACAATCTTGATTTGAAATTATTATTGGCAATAAAAACATTTATGATTTGAAAAACGTTTTAATCAAACCCCATTTAAAATTTTGTATCATTTGAATCCAAGTACATTTTAAGAATGTAAATTATATGGATATTAAATCTCCATGAGTATGATAAATGGAATTCATTAGGTGTAAATCATAGCAAATTAAAGGTATCATAGTTCACATTCAGAAATATGTCTCAAGAAATTAAATTTGAGACAAAGAACCCCTTTCCATTATTCCTACTTAATCAAATGTTCCCAATCCTCTTTTAAGTGACATGTAATACCCCATGAATATCCAATGAAAATGATGAGAGTTTTCATAATAAATATAAATTACCAAAAAGTATTTTCATTCAGAAACAATCTTGATTTGATATTATTATTGGCAATCAAAAATTTTATATTTGAAAAACATTTTAATCAAACCCCATTTAAAATTTTGTATCATTTGAATCCAAGTACATTTTAAGAATGTAAATCATATGGATATTAAATCTCCATGAGTATGATAAATGGAATTCATTAGGTATAAATCATATAAAAAATAAAGGTATCATAGTTCACATTCAGAAATATGTCTCAAGAAATTAAATTTGAGACAAAGATCCCCTTTCCATTATTCCTGCTTAGTCAAATGTTCCATATCCTCTTGTAAAATAAAAATAAAAAACTTAACATACTATCTTATAACCATATTATTACCTAACACTATTTATAATTTTTTTTATAATCATTTTACACATATATATTAGTTAGTTTACTCTTATTTTCCAACATCACGTGTTTGTAGTTTTGACCGTTTGTATTAGTTTCATAGGAGCAGTTTTGGTATTCATTATTATGAAAAAATTCATAATTCCATGTTAATTAATTTTAATGAAATGGATGATCTATAATTATTTATAAATTGTCACATCTGGTCTTCACTTTGAGGTATGTATTTAATTTTAATTTTAATCACATAAGTTTTATTTCCTTTTTTGTAAATTGTTTTGTTGGAGTTCGAGCTGAGCACAATTTTTAGTGGTGCGCACTTGCGCTGATAAATGGACGCGGGCTTGACGTTGCCCGAAGCACAGACACAGCACGAGTGAAGCCTTGTGGCCTTCCCAGTACACGGGTGGTCTTACTTGGTATTGTTAATGTTAACGTTTTAAGCGAGTATTTATTTTATTTTATTCTTATTTCCTTACTATTATAAATATTATTAGTATTTCTATTACTTTTCAATTATCAACTTATATTATTAAATCCTTTTATCATTTTCTATTTTAGAATAGTTTAATTATTATTATTGTGTGTGTATACATATACATATATATATGTATACATGTATATATATATATATATGTATTTATATCCCTCCATTTTTTTCCATTTATTTATTTATTTTATCTTTATTATTTCATTTCTTTTCTTTTTATTTTATTTTATTCTTTTTTTAACCCACCTAATCCCTACCCTAACCGCCACCCCCCCCCCTCACTTTTTTCTTTCCTCTCCCCCATGTTTTCTTCTCCTTCCTCTTTTCCCTCTTCTCTTCTCCTCCCTCTCCCTTCTTCTTCTCTCTTCCTTCTCCCTACCTTCTCTTCCACGGCTCCAGCATGCTCCCCCTTTTTCCCCATCTCTCCAGTGGCGTGCCTCACCCCACCCCAATCCCCTTCTCCTCCCGCGGACCCACCCCTCCTCTTTTATCTTTTTTTCCTTTCTTTTTTTCTTCTTCTCATTCTATCCTTCTCCCCTCCCCTTTTCCACCATTTCTCCAGTGCACCTCACCCTCCCCTTCTCCACCCTTCCACACTCAGCACACCCATATTTCCCCCTTTTTATTTTATTTTATTTTATTTTATTTTCTTCTTCCCCCTAAAGATCCGACCAGGCCCAGCCTCTTCCGGTCTCGCCATCCCACACTCTCGCTCACGCTGTTGGACAGCCCCCGCAACCCGGCTCGCACTCGCCGGATAGCCACTGCGCGCCCCTTGGTTGGATCTCGACATTTCCGCGATAATGTTTTTATTTTATTTAATTATTATTGATTTGTTTAGTTGTTAATTAATATATTCAGTTATTATCGCATGTGTTTAAAATTGTTAACCAAATCATTTGATTAGTATTAGGTTGGTTAATCATTTTATTTAATCTGTTTAATTGTTTATCAATTTAGTTAATTGAATTTGTTTAATTGTTAATCTATTTGTTTAATTACTATTATATTTGCTTATTTATTATTCAATTTGATTAATTATTATTGAATTTGTTTTATTGTTAGTTAAATTATTAAATCGCTGAAGTTGTGATGGGTTGTCGATGAGAATTTTTGGTCTACTTTTTTAGGACCTTTTTGACGGCTCCATGCAGTGCGACCTTTGTGCAGCGGGAGTATTGCGCCGTATCTTTTTTATTTCGTTCCTTCATTGAGGTAGGTGGTTCCATGGATTAAAATCATTTAGATAATTTAATTTGTTTGTTTAGTTTAACTTAATATGTTCCATGGTTTAGTTTCATGATGTGAATTATATTTATAATGTTTTGGTAGTGTTGTAGAGGTTTTGCGAAATGCGTTTTAAAAATGGTGTAACATGCATGCGTGATGAAAATTGCACTTGCCTTTAGAAATTGTCATGTTTTTTCCTTTCAATCCGGTTGTGGTAAATTTTAGAAGTGTTTAATAATTGTTTATAGAGTGCCAAAGAGGTTTTGAAAGGGTTGATTTGTGAAATTGATCTTGTAATGGTTTCTTTTGAATGCGATGTGTTTTATAAATTGAGGAATTGTTTATTTAGGTGGCGTTTTGAGTGTGAAACATGGTTGAAAGGTTTTTGAGGGTTGTTCGGCAGGTGCGAAAGGTGTTTTCAAGTCACTTTATGTGTTTTTGTTTTCTGTTAATAGTAATTTTCAAAGTATATGAATCACTTTTGGTGTGTTTTCCTTGTTGTGTACTTTTGAAGTTGAAATGAAAAATTGTTTGAATAATGGAAAACAAGTTTTGACATGGTTACCTCGTGTATCAAGTTTCAAAGTGACACCTCTATATAAAATCAAGCTGTTTTTAGTGTAAAGTCTTATTGGTTTCTCTTGAAATGATTTCAATAATAACTCAAATGATTTATTGGTACATTTATATGACGCTAAAATGGTGCTTTGTAGGAGTTTAATACACGTTCATTTTTAAAGTGGTGTATTTTTATAAAATGAGACATGTTGTCTGCGTGTGTCTTTGAAATAGTGCTTTGGTATGCAAATGGTGACTTTTGTGTGCAATATCTTGCTTGGTCTGCGAAATGAGAAAGAAATATACTATGTGAATATGAAACTTGTTTGAGCACATGGGAAAACATTGGGTATCTAGGTGGGCGGACTAAAACTAGTGCGCTAGTGAATCGGATGGGTATCGTCCCTGTTTTACTTAGTTGGATTGACGATTGCAACACTAACTAAACATATGATATCTGAGGGTTGTGGCCTTCTAAGCCACATTTTCTGAGGGTTGTGGCCTTCTAAACCACGTTTTCTGAGGGTCGTGGCCTTCTAAGCCACATTTCACCGAGACATGAGGTTCTAGGGTCCCACTCGAGCTAGATGATCCTTAGGGGATTTACCCATAGTGCTCTACCATCGATGGCGTGGTGCCTTCCGTCGGCATATGGAGGACCACTTGTGTGTGTGTGTGTGTGTGTGTGTGTGTGTGTGTGTGCCCATAATGAACCTTCCTCTTCCTCTTTAAAATCGTGTTTGTGAAATGAGTTCTTTTTTTGTGTTTTCCTTTAGCATTTGGTTTGTAAATGTTTTCTTTAAAATCATTTTGAAAGCATAATTTTGAATAAGCACTTTAAATTGTCTTTTGATGTTGTGGCATTGAACTTCTTTCTCGGTGGCATCCTACTGGGATTTTAGCTCACACCCTACATACACCCTTGGGTGTATGTAGATTCTTGTTTCTTGTGTGTTCCAGGTTGTGCGTCGTGCTCAGCGATGGTGGTTCTGGTTGATGTTGGTCTTCGTGTGTAGGTTGGTGTTGGTAGATTGGGGATGCAACTTCTCGTGTCGCATGAGGTTGGTTTTGGAGCTTAGTTCTCTTTTCATGTTGTTGTTCATTTTGGGTTTTTAGCTGAATTGTAGACCTAAACCTGTTTATAGTTTAGAAGTGTGTTTTGTAGTCTGTTTTCAGTTTCAGTTATTTATCTGGTTGGTTGTTTTTCTGTATAGTATTTTGGGTAAAACCATTCCCACTTGTTAAACTTGATACTCGGGCACTTGTGCCAGCCCGTGGGGATCGGGAACGCCCTTCGGGCCTTGCCGCAGACCGGGTCAGGCGCCAGGTCGGATGGCGACCCGGCCTGGTTCGTGACAAAATGGTATCCAAGGGAAAGGTTTTCTCACTTGGGTCGTTTTCTTTTGGGATAGAGTCACAGTAGTCTTGAGTTAAAGTTTTCGGGACTCGACGTCCTGACTACGAGGAAGGTGAGTGGCCAGCACAACTCGTGGCGGGACTCAAGTTACCAAAGTATGTTGGGGTTTGTCTAAGTTTTTTGTCCTCGTGGTAAATCGTGTCTAAGGGAAATGAAAAGGGAGTAAGGTCAGTGGTCTTAGTGATCTCGCAGGGTCTGGCAAGCCTTGTGGAGCCAGGGAAACTTTCCAAAAATACTCTCCATGGTCAATGGCGTGATTGGCGTATGGCCACCAACCATATGCTCCAATCACCTGCTGACACTAGTTTCCTGATGCATTGTTTCTCATCTCTTTGTTTTGGATTCGTGAGAATTTGGTTTTTAAGTAAAAATGTTTTGGACTTGGAAGATGATTTTTTTTATGAAGCGCTTTAAAAAGAAAATGAGGTATAAGGTTTGAAAGGTGTGGGTTGGATGTTTTGGTTTTGAAAAAAAAATGGAATGGTTTGTTTTGGACCCTTGGTGTTCTCGTGGGAAACCACATGCATGAGTGTATATTGGAAAAAATGGTTAATGGCACGAGCAGATGAGTGCCTGGATGGACATAAGGTGTGTGCCGGTGCGTCATGAGAACATGCATGTGCGAGGCTCATGGGACGCCATTGGTGTTTGTGCAACCCACTGGGTTTTCTTATTTTCAAAATGTTTTGTTAAAGGACAAAATTTGGTGTTTTAGTAAATGGTGTTTGTGTGGCGTGTCCTTGTGTTTTTGAGATGTTGGATGTGTGGCGTTTTGAGCTGAGTTTTCTTTCTGAATGGTTTATGTCTCGAGTTTGAGTTCTTATTTGTAAGTTGGTATGCAAGCGTGTGGTTAGTAAATTCCTTTGAAGAGTACATCAGGGAGCCCTTGCAGTGGTTTCCCCTGCACGTTTGGTGTTTGCTTGTGGTATGTCTTGACCGTTGGACCAGTTTGGTTGGGTCCATAGTTCTCTTTCTTGACTACTGTATGCCCCCCCATAAAGCGTTGGCATGTGATTGAAGTACAACTACGAGGAATTCCCCATTGGCCGGAACTCCAGTTGATTGAAGGACACTATTTTTGAATTCTATAATTGAACCCACCTCTTTTTTTTACAACTAAGTGGATCCTCTCGCAGTGGGATGACAGATGTGAGGGGAGTTGAACAGAGTTCTGGTTTCTTTGAGCTGTCTAAGTCGTCGGGTATGAAATTTGACGTCATTGCACTTGAAGGTTTCCCCTGGAAATGACGAAAGGAAATCCAGCGAGGAAGGGTGAAGGCGGTTCAGAATTTTTAGGGTTGACCAGTGTCTTGAGGGGCTTATAGTATTTTCATCGGTTGCAAGGGTCATGTTCGGCGATGTCTTGCAGTGTAAGTTCTCTTTGATTGTCAAGGGTGAAGTTTGACCTCATTAATTTGAATGTTATGTTTGGAAATGGTGAAGGAGATTCCAGTGGGGAGAGGTGGAAGCAGCCTAGAGTGGTCGGTGCATGCCACTATTCTAAAGGACCTTTGGTCCTTTGTTGGTTTCGTTTAAGAAATAGTCTACATTAGGCCACTAGTGTGGCAGACCCAGTCACATGGAGGCTGCTATGGTCGTTTGCAGGAATCACGTGGTGTTCAAGACGCGGTTTAAAGTCTTTATCAGCGTAATGTTCCTCTCAACAACAATGATCATGTTCAGGTGATGATCTGTGGTGTCGTGTTCTCATCCAGTGTGACAAAGGGTGATGCACATGCACCATTTCAACTCTGGTGTTGGTGAATGTTCCTCGTATGATCAGTCAGATGCTGTAATGTGTTGTGTTTTCTGGTGTTTCCTATGTTGCAGTGTGGTTGCATGTGACTCTAAAAGGAGAAGCTCCGTTCAGGAGTCTTCAATGCCTGACTACGAGGCAGGAGATGCTTCAAACATCAGGGCTCCAGCCATAGGCCTTGGAGTGAAGCTGGCGCATGGTCAGGAACCCCGGGATTGTATAAAACCCCAATTTCATTTCTGTCATCGGTTTTGAAAGTGAAATCAGCTTAAATTGTTTTCTATGGTTGTTCTGTTCGAATGAGTTGTCTGGTTGCATAAGGTTTTCGTGACCATGTGGAGGAGTGTTCGTCTCGTGTATTAAAGTATTTTGGGTCATGTTCCACTGGATGTAATTGCTTTAGTGGCCTTATGGGGTTTTTTGAGTAAATATATCTCAAATCTGAATATTTCTCATCGAGGAATGTGGAAATGCTGGTTTGTCTTGGGTCATGCTTTTGACTCCCCGGTAGTCGGGCCCCTCCCTCCCCGCCCCTTGGGGTGGGGCGCTTGGCCACCATCGAGAATCTTTTTTTTTCTAAAGTTTTGTACCTGCTGTTAGTTCTAATGGCGGGGAGACCCACATCGGATCTCGTACAAATATCTCTGGAATGAATCGATGTTGGGATCTTCTTTAATGGTGGGGAGTCCGTTCGGACCTCCCGATGTCGATTTCCCAAACCCATCTTGGGAGATAGTAGGTTCTTAATGGTGGGGAGTCCGCCCGAGCCTCCTCGTGTCGATTTTTCTAGTCTCGTCTCAGGCGTCGGAAAGTTTTTTTTATAGTGGAGAGCCCCATCGGGCTTTCCTGTGGTGGTCCATTCAGTTTTGTTCCCAGAGATGGTTTAGTGGTAGGTTATTGAAGTATTCCTTGGATGTGGGTTGGTCTTGTATCTTTGTTCCAGTAAAATGGTGTGTTTTTCATTCAATGATGCTTGAGGTGTTTTGGGTTGTGAGGTTGGTTTCCGCAGATACGAGAGTTTCTTTCCTGAATCAATCAACTGGAGGCGTTCTAGCTCTTTGGGGTGGCCACTACATATCAGAAAGTCTTTTTACATGCTTCTTGGGGTTGTCATTTGAGTCACTTTTTCTAAGCACGTTGCTTTTGCTGCTTTTCGCTTGTTGGTTGTGGAGATCCTCTTTGAACTTTAGTGGGGTATCAGTTTCTTCTGTGTGCCTCAACCCTAGTTGTGGCTTTCCTGGGATGGAAAGTTTTCATGGTGGGTAGAATTGTCACATCTGGTCTTCACTTTGAGGTATGTATTTAATTTTAATTTTAATCACATAAGTTTTATTTCCTTTTTTGTAAATTGTTTTGTTGGTGTTCGAGATGGGCACGATTTTTAGTGGTTCTCACTTGCACTAATAAATGGACACAGGCTTGAGGTTGCCTGACGCACGGGCACGACACGAGTGAAGCCTTGTGGCCTACCCGGTACATGGGTGGTCTTACTTGGTATTGTTAATATTAACGTTCTAAGCGAGTATTTGTTTTATTTTATTCTTATTTCCTTACTATTATAAATATTATTAGTATTTCTATTACTTTTCAATTATCAACTTATATTATTAAATCCTTTTATCATTTTCTATTTTAGAATAGTTTAATTATTATTATTGTGTGTGTATACATATACATATATATATATATGTATATATGTATATATATATATATGTATTTATATCCCTCCATTTTTTCCATTTATTTATTTATTTTATCTTTATTATTTCATTTCATTTCTTTTTATTTTATTTTATTCTTTTTTTAACCCACCTAATCCCTACCCTAGCCACCACCCCCTTCTCTTTTTTCTTTCCTCTCCCCCACTTTTTCTTCTCCTTCCTCTTTTCCCTCTTCTCTTCTCCTCCCTCTCCCTTCTTCTTCTCTCTTCCTTCTCCATACCTTCTCTCCCACGACTCCAGAATGCTCCCCCTTTTTCCCCATCTATCCAGCGGCGCGCCTCACCCCACCCCAATCCCCTTCTCTACCCGCGGACCCCCCCCCCCTCCCCTTTTATCTTTTTTTTCCTTTCTTTTTTTTCTTCTCATTCTATCCTTCTCCCCTCCCCTTTTCCCCCATTTCTTCAGCACGCCTCACCCTCCCCTTCTCCACCCTTCCACGCCCAACACACCCATATTTCCCCCTTTTTATTTTATTTTATTTTCTTTTATTTTCTTCTTCCCCCCAAAGATCCGACCAGCCCCACCCTCTTCCTGTCTCGCCATCCCGCACTCTCGCTCGCGCTGCTGGACAGCCCCCGCAACCCGACTCTCACTCGCCGGACAGCCGATGCGCGCCCCTCGGTTGGATCCCGACATTTCCACGATAATGGTTGGTTTTATTTTATTTAATTATTATTGATTTGTTTAGTTGTTAATTAATATATTCAGTTATTATCACATGTGTTTAAAATTGTTAACCAAATTATTTGATTAATATTAGGTTGGTTAATCATTTTATTTAATCTGTTTAATTGTTTATCAATTTAGTTAATTGAATTTGTTTAATTGTTAATCTATTTTTTTAATTACTATTAAATTTTCTTATTCATTATTCAATTTGATTAATTATTATTGAATTTGTTTTATTGTTAGTTAAATTATTAAATCACTGAAGTTGTGATGGGTTGGCGATGAGAATTTTTGGTCTACTATTTTAGGACCTTTTTTACGGTTCTGTGCAGTGCGACCTTTGCACAGCGAGAGTATTGTGTCGTATCTTTTTTCTTTCGTTCCTGCATTGAGGTAGGTGGTTCCATGACTTTACATCATTTAGATAATTTAATTTGTTTGTTTAGTTTAACATAATATGTTCTATGGTTTAGTTGCATGATGCGAATTATGTTTATAATGTTTTGGTAGTGCTGTAGAGGTTTTGCGAAATGCGTTTTAAAAATGGTGTAACATGCGTGCGATATGAAAATTGCATTTGTCTTTAGAAATTGTCTTGTTTTTTTTCCTTCCAATCCGGTTGTGGTAAATTTTAGAAGTGTTTAATAATTGTTTATATAGTTCCAAAGAGGTTTTGAAAGGGTTGATTTGTGAAATTGATCTTGTAATGGTTTCTTTTGCATGCGATATGTTTTATAAATTGAGGAATTGTTTATTTAGGTGGCGTTTGGAGTGTGAAACATGGTTGAAAGGTTTTTGAGGGTTGTTCGGCAGGTGTGAAATGTGTTTTCAAGTCACTTTAGGTGTTTGTGTTTTCTGTTAATAGTCATTTTCAAAGTATATGAATCACTTTTGGTGTGTTTTCTTTGTTGTGTACTTTTGAAGTTGAAATGAAAAATTGTTTGAATAATGGAAAACAAGTTTTGATATGGTTACCTCATGTATCAAGTTTTAAAGTGACGCCTCTATATAAAATCAAGTTGTTTTCAGTATAAATTATTATTGGTTTCTCTTGAAATGATTTCAATTATAACTCAAATGATTTATTGGTACATTTATATGATGCTAAAATGGTGATTTTTAGGAGTTGAATACACGTTCATTTTTAAAGTGTTGTATTTTTATAAAATGAGACATGTTGTGTGCATGTGTCTTTGAAATAGTGTTTTGGTATGCAAATGGTGACTTTTGCGTGAAATATCTTGTTTGGTCTGCGAAATGAGAAAGAAATATACTATGTTAGTATGAAGCTTGTTTGAGAACATGGGAAAAC
The DNA here is from genome assembly GCA_963277665.1 of Viscum album. Lineage (NCBI taxonomy): Eukaryota > Viridiplantae > Streptophyta > Magnoliopsida > Santalales > Viscaceae > Viscum > Viscum album. Next base: position 1,905,938,797 of record OY728136.1, read on the forward strand.
CCTGGGTATCTAAGTGGGTGGACTAGAACTAGTGCGCTAGTGAATCGGATGGGTATCGTCCCTATTTCACTTAGCTGGATTGACGATTGCAACACCAACTAAACATATGATATCTGAGGGTCATGGCTTTCTAAGCCATGTGTTCTGAGGGTTGTGGCCTTCTAAGCCACGTTTTCTGAGGGTTGTGGCCGTATAATCCACGTTTCACCGAGACACGAGGTTCTAGGGTCCCACTCGAGCAAGATGATCCTTAGGGGATTTAACCATAGTGCTCTACTATCGATGGTGTGGTGCCTTCCATCCGCATATGGAGGACCACTTGTGTGTGTGTGTGTGTGTGTTTGTGTGCCCATAATGAACCTTCCTCTTCCTCTTTAAAATCGTGTTTGTGAAATGAGTTATTTTTTAGTGTTTTCCTTTAGCATTTGGTTTGTAAATGTTTTCTTTAAAATCATTTTGAAAGCATAACTCTGAATAAGAACATTAGATTTTCTTTTGATGTTGTGGAATGGAACTTTTTTCTGGGTGGCATCCTACTGGGCTTTTAGCTCACACCCTACATACACCCTTGGGTGTATGTAGATTCTTGTTTCTTGTGTGTTCCAGGTTGTGCGTCGTGCTCAGCGATGGTGGTTCTGGTTGCTGTTGGTCTTCGTGTGCATGTTGGTGTTGGTAGCTTGGGGATGCAACTTCTCGTGTCGCATGAGGTTTGTTTTGGAGCTTATTTCTCTTTTCCTGTTGTAGTTCATTTTGGGTTTTTATCTGAATTGTAGACCTAAACATGTTAATAGTTTAGAAGTGTGTTTTGTAGTCTGTTTTCAGTTTCAGTTATTTATCTGGTTGGTTGTTTTTCTATCTTGTATTTCGGGTAAAACTGTTCCCACTTGTTAAACTTGATACCCAGGCACTTGTGCCAGCCCGTGGGGATTGGGAATGCCCTTCGGGCCTTGCCGCGGACCGGGTCGGGCGCCGGGTCAGATGGCGACCCGGCCTGGTTCGTGACATAAATTTAAAATTTCCATTCATGTGTACTTTAGTCTTTATCTTAGAATATGAAATCAACAACAATCATTTTTCAGTGATTTTCAACCTACAAAGGTTGTTTTCTTAATTAATGATTAAAATACTAATATACATTTTGTAGAACCAGAAAAATAACTATACAAATAATTATATAATATTTTAATAGCAAATAGGTTTTCCTAATCATTCATGATATAATTTTATAGCATTTTCCAAGTATGTGGTCAAACTAACTCAAACATGAACATACCATGATTATTGATGATTCTGAGGTGATTTAGTCACAATATCATTACATCAATAGAAATGTTATATGATTTAGTGTTTATTAGTTCAATATAAAATAATTATAATGTAATTATAATTTTGAGTAATGGATATGAAAATATTACACAATTCGTATTAAAATTTCCCCTCTTAGTATGCTTGTTTTAAATGATTATATTAACGATAATAATTTGTTGATCATATCATTAATAGGTTATGATATAATATATGTCATATTTATACATTAAACTCATTCTTATGACCATTCATGTATGCATGTGATTAAAAGAAAAATAGAAATCAATCATCTCCTGGAGGTGGTAGTCCACACGTACAAATGGTTGAAGATTTAATTTTCCATAGAATGGGATAAATGTATAATATGTTATATAATTTTAGAATATAAAACATTTAATAAATATATTACTTATTTATTAAATTCATCATTATTACCATCATTGTATGGTGGTTAATGAAAATGAAACAAGACATTTGGTGGAGGCGGTACTCCACGCACACACAAATGTTGTTTTCACTTTTCTTAAGGAATAAGGGAAGGGTGGTTAAAACATGTAAAATAATTATAATAATATATAAGTATTATAATGATACTTATTTTATCATTTTTATGTGGATAAAATAAAATTTTCAAATAAAAATTCACATAATGAAAAGGAAAATATGAAGAATCGGTTTGAAATTTATAACTCACTACTTGGGTTATCTTATTTGTGAAGAAGATTAAACCATTTAGGGATGGAATTTTTAGATTAAGAAAACCTAATTTAGGTGTATAAAAGTTTTTGGGATATTTTTGGTATATTTTTTTGAATAAATTTTTTTTAGTGTGAGTGGATGTGAGGAGAGAAGAGCCCCTTTTATAAGTGAAAAGGAGTAGTATTCTTACAAATACTCAAAACCTTTCAATAATGGAAAGTCGATATCAAGTTAAATTCATAAAAAACATAAAAAAATATATTGGGGAAGATATATGGTATATGTAATCCCCAAACAATCAATTAAAAGTTTTTGTAGCATTTTTTCCATTTACCTCTTAGGTTACTCATTTTTATCATTATGTTTTCACCATGACAACTAATTTTTACCAATGTAATTTAAATTTTATGAGTAAGAATAAAAATAGGATTTATTATAATTGATCCTAATTATTTCAAAATTTTAATCAATTTTTTGGTTTCAATTTTTAAAATCAATACAAACCAATTTTAAAATACTAATTGTATAATGTATTAAAATGTTTTTGAAAAATATAACTTGAATTATAGAACACCAAATATGGTTTTATAATTTAAAAAAAAATTAAAATTATAAATTCACTTATAAGATACATATTTTATCATATAAAATGTTTCAAGAATTTCTAATTCATTCTTATATACTAATAATGTCATAAAATTCATGTTATTTGTAAAAATAGCATTTTGTGTTATTCACCTAAAAATCAAACTTTTGTAGAATAATCCCAAAAATAATCCTAAGATAATTTTTAAAATATAAATGAAAAAATTATGTCATTTTTATCTAATTTAGATACTAAAATTTATAAATTTATTTTTCAAGCAAAAATGAAAATTTAATGAAAAAATGATTTTATTGAAAAGTGATTTTTTTAAACAATAACTATTATTAATATCATTTAAAATGAATTTTTAATTTAAATATGTTCAGAAATAATTTCATATATAATAGTAATTTAAAAGTTCTCAATTTAATCTATTAGGATAAAATATACAATTCATAACAAAATCGTTATTTGAAAAAAAATATTGCTTTTGTAGTAAATAATCATTAAAAAATACCATTAGAATTAATTATTTATATTCTAAAATGTAATTTTACTAATCCATTGATATTGAAATATTTATTTAAATTTTATATATGCATAATATCATACTTTGATAATAATATTAATATTATATGTAATGCATATATATATATAGTATTTTAATATCATATTTTTTTCATTGTGAGTTATATTACTATAAATTAACTACCTAACAATACATGATTTAAATATACCTATCAAATATTTGACCAATGACTATATTTTAAATGTCCATAATTGTAACAGCCATATTTTTTACTTATATATAAACTTACTAAATCATTTTTTTCATTACACACTCACTTATCATGGAATGGTTATTATTTCAAATTATAGTTATTGTGTAATTATTTCACCTTTAATTGTGTGTTTTCTCATTATGGGTATTTTTTGGATATTGGTGATCATTAAGGTTGAATATGATCTTCAATATTTCCTGAAGTTCTCAATCAGGATCCATGTATCACTAGGAGGGGGAGGGGGTGAATCAGTGATATCTTTTATTTTTATGTTTCCTTTCTTATTGAAACAACCTTCACCTCTTGTTAAAGAGTTCTTTCCCTAGTGAATGCACCCAGCCATAGAAACACAAGATTTACAAGGCTCACTACTCCACAAGAGTAGCTACGTCCTTGGTATGGTATGAAAATAATCCTATACCACACAATCCACTAGAAAAAAGTCCTTTGATGTGGAATAAAATGAGTTGGATATTCCCTTTAACTCATGTAGTATTTGGAAGATAATCCCCAAGTATGTGTGCACCCTCTTTGCAAAAATTGGGTAAAGCAATATCTCTGTGCTTCTTGAAAAACTTTCTCAAATCTAATCTTTGAAAAAACTATTATTCTCTTTCCTATCCAGAATCTGATGGGAACTACTTGGAATTCATAATAATACTTAGTCCTATATCCCATAAATATCTTGATCCACTTGAAAGCACTTCTCACTTAATTTGGGTACTCAAATCTTCAGCTCGCGGAGCTCCTTCGCAGAGCCCCTTTGCAAAGCTCTCAACTTCACAGAGAACTCTAGTTCGAAGAGATCTCTATTTTATAGAGCTCACTAGATTCCAGAGATCACTATGTTCTGGAGCACCAATTGTTCTTTTTGAAGTTCACTTCTTCTGGAAATCTCAACGGCTCGCCGTGAAGCTCATTTCGTTCACGGAGCTCAGTGCCTTCATAAAGCTCACTTTCTCTACAAACCTTCTTAAAAATTTTAGAGCTCTCAAATTATAATTATCTCTATCTTATTTTCTCAATGGGTAGGGGCTTATTTATAGGAATTTCCCACTGACTCTAGAACCTTTCAACCACCTCATCACCATGTTAGTACCAAATCATAGAGCTCCGAAATTTCTAACGAAATTCACTCTGTTTTGTGAAGCACCATGGCTATTTTCCGGATTCGCAAATCTTATTGTAATAGCAAAGAATTCCATAAAATCATTTGTGATTCTGTGATGATAATTCTTCCTTTTCACTTCCACAATTATCCTCACCTTCACTGCCACAATGCTCACCTGAAATGATCTTTTCTTATCCTATTCTCAAAGCTCTTCAAAATCACAAAAAACATCATCAACATGATTCATGTCTTCACAAAATCTACTTCATGAAGCCCATCTTCACGAAATTATTTCCTTGTCCATACTTTGATGTGATCTTCAAGAAAAATCACTTTTTTAATTCTATCCCAACTCTAAATTTTAGAACCCAAAATTTTGGAAAACACTGGAAAATTGCACCACCTTGGACACCTACTTCAGCAAGACCAACCATACTGATTGACTGCATCTTTTCTCCCCCTTTACTTCATAAAGTTTTCTTCACAAGTTCTAAAAAAAACTTAAGATAGTTGTAAAATACATATCATAAAATAATCTTCATATTTATGGTGGAAATTATTCTAACTTTCATATCCTTCCCCACCCACTTATAGAAAGTGAAGTGATTGTCTTTCTTCTAAAAATTCTTTTAAAACAAAAGACAATACCTCGTGCATCCAAAAACATCATCATCGAACTTGGTCCCAACAATATCCCCCTTTGGATTTTATTTTCTACCAAGATTAATAAATCATTGAACTTTGAAACATCATGAAATGAGTCACTTATCAACAATTCTAAGCCTACATTAGCTAAATCATTGTAGGAAACAAGAATTATTAACAGTAAGACCATGATGTCCAAAAGTAGTGACTATGAAACCAAATCACATAATATTTACTCCTAAGCCTTATTCACTTCATCAACATCCCTGGAATAATAAAAAATAGGTTTCCTACAACCACTCTGCAACTATTCCAACAAACAGTTAGAATTGTTCACACACACTTATATGTGGAATTCACAGCTTACTCACAACTCAACCTTTATGAATGCAACCATAAAGATAGATTTATGAAACAATTCTCCCCCTTGAAAAAACTATCTAAAGGTAATATAAGATATATGACATATAAATGTAGCTTAACCTTGATGAGAAGAAGTCTGGACACCCATTTTCATCCTTAATTTAGAAAATAGTTCATTCGGTAAAGATTTTGTGAATATGTCAGTAACTTGTTCTGATATAGGAACATATTACATCCTTAATTCATTATTTTGTACTTGATATTTGATGAAGTGGACTTTATGTCAATGTGTTTTGAACGAGAATTTTTTATCATATTCTTGTAATATTGATTGCACTATGATTATCACATCCCAAGAGCAAGGGAATTTTTACTTCGACAAGTAGTTCTTCCAAATAGGTCTTCATCCACATGAGTTGGGTAGTATCTTGAGTTGAAGAAATGTACTCAGCTTTAACCGTGCTAATAGTTACATAATTCTATTTCATTGTATCCCAACTAACACAACTCTTCCCCTGAATTTAAACTTTACCAGATGTGGATCTTTGATCATCAACATTTCCTACCCAATCAGCATCTGAATACCCAAATAGATCAATATTTTTTGATCCTGCATACCTAATTCCAAAAATTGTTGTGCCTTTTACATATTTAAGAATTCATTTTCCAGCAATAAAATGGGATTATTTAGGATCACGCTGAAATATTTCATATAAGGTAACAACATAAACAATGTCGGGTCTTGAGGCATTCATATATAGTAGACTTCTAATCAGCTTTCGAAACTCTTTCTGATCGACTTCCTTACCTTCTCCATATTTAGACAACTTGGTTCCCACTGAAATCGGTGTGGACACTAGTTTTAAATTTTCCATGTCATACATCTTCAGAAGTTCCTTAGTATACATTTCTTGAGACAGAAAAATGTGATTCTCCTTCTGTGAAAATTTCATCCCAAGAAAGTATTTCATTTCTCCCAGTATGGAATTCTCAAATAACTTCTTCATATCCATATTAAATCATTCACATGATATTTCATTATTCCCAGCAAAGATAATGTCATCGACATAATAAATTATGATCATAGAAAACTCCAGACACTTCTTGATGTAATGATTGATGTAAACTCTACCATTCTTAAAATTCATCTTCCACAAGAATGTATCCAATTTAGAATACCATTCCCTCAGAGCCTGTTTTAGCCTATACAAATCCTTCTTCAACCTGCACACATAACTTTCATCCTTCCCAATAACAAATTAACAAGGTTGATCAATGTGAACTTCCTGATCAAGATCACCATTCAAGAATGCTGATTTTGCACCCATTTGAAATATTTAGTAACCCTGTTGTGAAAAAATAGCAAGAAAGATTTTGATTGTTTCTAACCTTTCCACTATAGAAAAGGTTTCATCAAAATCAATTACTTCAATTGGTTAATAACCTTTCTAAACCAATATTCCTTTGCTTCTTATCACTTCAACTTATTCATTCTGCTTGTTCCAAAAAACCCACTTTGTAATAACAATGTTCTTATTGTCTGAATTGGGAACAAGCTTCCAAGTATCATTATTATCTATCTGATAAAGCTTTTTCATTCATATCCTGAACCCTTTCTAGATGATCAAATTCTTAATTTTCATCATTAGATCCAATATTAGAATAGAGAAAAGTGTGTGTAATAGCATTCGGTGTTCTTCTTGTTTGAACCCTCTAATGTTGATATCCAATAATGTTCTGAGCCTCCACTTGTTTCATCAGCCTTGGATTAGCTAGTTGAATTTCATCCCTTTAAATAGAGATTGCTGATTCTGATTTTTCTTCATAAGTAGGATTAACACTGTCTACAACATTATCAGAATTATTAACAAAATATTCTATATCCTTCTCAACTTCCACGTCAACATGTGACTGATTTTCTTTCTCAACATTTTCAACAACATTCACATCTACAGAATCAATATTTCTTCCTATTTCATTGTTGAGACATCTATATCCTCTTCTTTCAATAGAATATCCAAGATAAATTCCATCATCTTTTTTACTTTTAAAAAAAAAATCTTCTTCTTTTTGACTTTAAGAAATTTTTCTCCTTGCCTCTTCCATAATATTTATCTTCGTCACCCTGTTTTTTTCATGACCATCTTGGTCTTCTGTCTTCTTCATCACTGTCTTCATCTTTCCCTTTTTTAGGGAAATTGGCAGAAAAGTGACAAATATCTCCACATTCAAAAAATTTCAAATGGAGTTTCCCTTTATATTTACATGTTCCTCTTTTCACATTTTTAGAAAACAAGGATAAATGTTTATCAAAATTTTTACATACCTCATTTTTAGAGTCACATTCACCATTTTCATCTTCAATAATAATTTTTTTCAAATTACCTTTCTTTTCATCCTTGAAAAACATTTATCTATCATAATTTTCTTTGATCTTCATAGTATTCTCCCTTATCATTTTATAAGTGATGAGAGTTCGATGCCAATCATCCATAAATAATGTTTCAGGGTCTTTGTCTTCCAGTTATGAAACTTTAGCATCAAATTTGTCACGAATAATTCTCAAGATCTTATTAACAACTATAGAATCCTACAACTTTTCCCCAAGAAATCTAATTATACTGAAAGTGTCATTTATCCTGGTAATGAAGTCCTTAACAGATTCATGCTCACCCATCATTAAGTATTCATACGTCATCCTCTAGATTTGAAGTTTTTCCTTCTTCACTTTTGTATTTCCTTCATAGATGTTTTTCAGTTTTTCCTAGATTCTTTTAGCTATAGAGACACCTTCCACTCTTAAAAATTATATCTTAGAAAGATATGAGAGTAATTTATTTTTAGCTCTTTTATAATTCTCAATATTCTTCTTATCGGTAGGAGTAAGAGGAACCTTGTCATCAATTGCAGGAAATCCATCTGTTGTAGTTCTCCATAACTTCATATCCAAGATAAATAAGTTAAGGCATCATTCTATCTTTCCAAATATGATAATTCTTCTCATAAAATATCATAATCCCCTTACTATTCACATAATTGAGATTCTCCATCACTATTTCTCTTCAAAACCTTTGGAAAGAATAAACAAAGGTAACTTTTCCCTCTGAAACCAATTCATGTTCCCAGTCAGGATCCAAGTATCACTGAGAGGGGGAGGGATGAATCAGTGATATCTTTTATTTTTATATATCCTTTTTATTGAAACAACCTTTTCCCCCTGTTAAAGAGTTCTTTCCATGGTGAACTAACACAACCACATGAACATAATATTTACAAGGTTCACTACTCTACAAGAGTAGCTATGTCCTAGGTATGGTATAGATATAATCTAGTACCATACAATACACTAGAAAAAAAATCCTTTTATGTGGAATAAAATGAGTAGGATATTCCATTTCAGTTTTGTAGTACTTGGGATATAATTCTCAAGTATATGTGCACCCTCTTAGCAAAAATAGGGTAAACTAATATATATGTGATTCTTGAAAAATTTTCTCAAATCTGATATTTGAAAAAACAACTCTTTTATTTCCTATCTAGAAGTTGATAGGAACTATCTTGACTTTATAATAATACTTAGTCTTATACCCCAGTCATATCTTGATCCACTTGAATGAACTTGTCACTTAATTTGGGTACTCAAATCATTATCTCATAGAGATCCTTCATAGAGCCCCTTTGCATAGATCTCAGCTTCGCAGAACACTCTAGTTCATAGAGCTCCCTAGTTCGTAGAGATCACTAGATAACAGATCTCACTATTTTGTGGAGAAAAAATTGATATTTTTTAATTTCACTTCTTTCACGAAGCTCAATGGCTTGTCGTGAAGCTCATTTCCTTTACGGAGCTCACTTCCTTCGTAGAGATCTCTTTCTCCACGAACTTTTTTTTTGCAATTTGAGAACTCTAAAAATCTTTTCAAGTCTCTACTCTTTTCTCGAGGGGGTATAGGCCTATTTATAGGAATTTTCCACCAAATCCAAAACCTTCCAGGCAGCTTAGCACCACGTCAGAACCAAATCATAGAGCTCTAAAATATCCACTTAAATTCCCTCTGTTTCGCGAATAACCATAGAAATTTTCTGGATTCACATAGCATTTCTTAATCGTGAAGTGTTCTGTCAGAACCTTTTCACTGTCATGGTGCTCCATCATCCTTTGTGCCAACGTAATTCTCTTCAACTTCACTGCCTTAATTCTCACCCACAATGCTCCTTTCTTTGGCCATTCTCAATGCTCATTATAATCGCGAAGAACACCATCAACATTCTTTATGTCGTTCAAAAATCTATTTCATGAATCCCATATTCAAGAAATTCATTCTTTTACCATACTTTGATGTGATCTTCATGAAAATCCACTTTTTATAATGTTATCCCAACTCCAAATTTTGGACCCCAAAAATTTGGAAAACACTACAAAATTGCGCTACCATGGACACCTACTTCTGCAAGACCAACCATACTGATTGAATGCATATTTTATCCCTCTTTCCATCATAAATATTTCATCACAAGTTCTCCAACCAACTTAAGATCTTTTTGAAATAGAGATCAGAAAAGAATCATCAGATTTACTATATAAAGTATTGTAACGTTAATGTCTTTCCTCACCCACATATACAATGTGAAGTGACTGTCTTTCTTCTCAAACTTCTTTGACAAAAAAGAAAATATTTCATGCATACAAAAACTTCATCAGCCAACTTGGTCCCAACAATCTCCCCCATTGGATTTTGTTGTCAACTAAGATTCATAAATCACTAAACTTTGAAACCTCAATAAATGGGTCACTTATCAATAATTCTAAGCCTATGTGAGCTAACTCATTATAGGAAACAAGAATTATTAACAGCAAGACCATGCTATCCAAAAGTAGTGACTATGAAACCACATCATATCATTTTTCCTCCTCATCCTTCTTCACTTCGTCAACATCCCTAGAATAATAAAAAATATGTTTCCAACAACCACTATACAACCATTCTAAAATCATTCCAACAAAAAATTATAATAGTTCACGCACACTTACATGTTGAATTCACAACTTACCCACAACTCCCCCTTTATTCATGCAACCATATGGATAGATTTATGAAACCATTATCCCCCTTGAAAACACTATCCAAAGGTAATATGAGATTGGGGACATATAAACATACCTAAACCTTGATGAGAAGAAGGTTGGACAGCCATGTTCAACCTCAATTTAGCAAATGGTTCCTTCAGTAAAGGTTTTCTGAATATTTCAGCAACTTGTTCTGATATAGGAACATATTGAAGCCACAATTCATTCTTTTCTAACTTCTCTTTGATGAAGTGGTACTTTATGTAGTTTTTTTTGAATGAGAATGTTGTTCTAGATTCCTTGTAATATTGATTTCACTCTAATTATCACATCCCAAGAGAAAGGTTATTTTTACTTCAACAAGTAGATCTTTCAACTTGGTCTTCATCCACATGAGTTAGGTAGAATCTTGAGTTAAAACATCATACTTAGATTCAATTATGATAAGAGTTACTGAATTATGTATTTTTGTATTCCAACTAACACAACTCTTCCCCAGTAGGAAAACTCCACCAAATGTGGATCTTCGATCATCAACGTTTCCTGCCCAATCAACATCTAAATATCCAAATAGATCAATATTTTTTGAACCATCATACCTGATTCCAAACAAATTTTTGACTTTGATATATCTAACAATTCTTTTCCTAGAAATAAAATGGGGTTCTTTTGGAGCACTCTAAAATTTTACACATAAGGTAACAGCATAAATGATGCTAGGTCTGGAGGCAGTTAAATATTATTGACTTCCAATCAACATTCAAAACTCTTTCTGATCAACTTCCTTGAATTCTCTATATTTATACAACTTGGTTCCCACTGAAATCGGTGTTGACACTAATTTCAAATTTTCCATGCCAAAATTCTTCAGAATTTATTTAGCATACTTTTCTTGAGATATAAAGATGTGATTCTTTTCTGTGAAATTCACAGCCCAAGAAAGTATTTCATTTCTCCAAAAATGGAAATCTCAAATAACTTCTTTATCTCCTTATCAAATCTTTCACATGAACTTTTTTCGTTCCCAATAAAGATAATTTCATCAACATAAACAATTATGATCAAAGAAAACTCCTGACACTCGTTGATGTAAAGATTGTCATCAACTATACCTTTCTTAAAATTCATCTTTCTCAAGCAAGTATCCAATTTAGAATATCATGCCCTCAGAGCCTATTTTAGCCCATACAAAGCCTTCTTCAACCTGTACACATAACTTTCATCCTTCCCAATAACAAATACATAAGGATGAACAATGTAAACTTTTTTTTTCAAGATCACCATTCACGAATGTGGATTTTACATCCATTTGAAATATTTTTTAACCTTGTTGTGCAGCACTATCATGAAATATTCTCATTTTTTCTTACCATGAAACTGATGAAAGGGTTTCATCAAAATCAATTCCTTCAATTTGTGAATACCCTTTTCAATCCAATATTGATTGGTTTCTTATGACTTCACCTTCTCCATTCAGCTTGTTCTGAAAAACCTACTGTACAAATAATGTTCCTATTGTCCAACTTTGGTACAAGTTCCCAAGCAGAATTCTTCTCTATCTGATTAATCTCTTCATTCATATCCTGAACCCATTCTGGATACTCAAATGCTTCATTTACATCATTCAGATAATCTTTCGAATATAGATATGTGTGTGTAATAGTACTAGTTATTCTTATTGTTTGAACCCTATGATATTGTTCTCCAATAATTTTCTAATCCTCCACTTATTTCCTCATCCTTGGATGAGATGGTGGAGTTTCATCCTCATCACTTAAGATTGCTAAGTTTGATTCATCTTTTTTAATAGGATTAACATAGTTTGTCATATTATCAGAATTCTAAATAAAATCTTCTTTTTCCTTCTCAACTTCCACATCAGCATATGATTGATTTTCTTCTAAACATTTTCAAGAACTAACACATTTAAAAAATCAATAATTATTCATGTTTCTTTGTTGAGATATATATATATATATCCTCTTCCTTATAGAGCATAGCTAAGAAAAGTTTCATCAGATTATTCATTTTTTGACAAAAATATTCTTCTTTTTTACTTGAATAAATTTTTATATTTGCATCTTCCAGAATATTTATCCCTATCACACTGTTTCTGCCATGACCTTATTTGTATTCTATCTTCTTTATCATTGTCTTCATCTTTCCATTTTTTAGGGAAATTATCACCAAAGTGGAAAACTCCTCTACATTCAAAACATTTCAAAAGAGGTTTCCTTTTTTATTTATCTCCGCCACTTTTCACATTTTTAGAAAAAAAGGATAAAATTTCATCAAAATTTTGACATGCCACATTTTTAGAGTCGGATTCACTAGCTTCATCTTCAATAATAATTTTCTTCAACTTATCTTTCTTTTCATCCTTGAAATATATTTCTCTATCATATTTTTCTTTTCTCTTCATATTCTTCTCCCTTATAATTTTATAATTTATGAGAGTGCTATGAAAATCATCGAGAGATAGTGTTTTAGGGTCTCTATCTTCTAGTAATAAAACTTTAGCATCAAATTTTTCTGGAATAATTCTCAATATCTATTCAACAATTGTAGAATCCTCCAAATTTTCACCAAGACATATAATTGTATTAACAATGTAATTTATCCTTGTAAATAAGTACACAACAGATTCATGCTCACCCATCTTTATGTCTTCATACTTCCACCTCCAGATTTGAAGTTTTTCTTTCTTAACTTTTTTATTTCCTTCATAGGGTTTTTTTAATTTTTCCTAGATTCCTTTAGCTGTAGAGAAGCCATTCACTATTAAAAATCCACTCTCAGAAGGATATGAGAGTAATGAATTTTTATTTCTTCCATCATTCTCAAGATTCTTCTTATCGATAGGAGTAATAGGAACCTTGTCATTAATAGTAGGAAATCTATCTGTTTTAGTTTCATGAACTTCATATCCAAGAGACATAAGATAAGGCATCATTATATCTTTCCAGATATGATAATTATTCCTATAAAATATGAAAATCCTTTTACTGCTCACAAAATTCAGATTCTCTATCACTATTTCTCTTCAAAACCTAAGGAAAGAATAAACAATGGGAACATATCCCTCTAATACCAATTGAAGTTCCCAGTCAGGATCCAAGTATAACTGGGAGGGGGAGGGTTAAATTAGTGATATCTTTTCTATTTATATTTATTTTCTTATTGAAACAACCATATCCTCCTACTAAAGAGTTATTTCCCTACTGAACACACACAACCATAGGAACACAAGATTTACAAGGTTCACTACTCTACAAGAGTAGCTGTGTCCTTGGTATGGTACTGAAATAATCCAGTACCACACAATATACTATAAAATAATCCTTGTATGTGGAATACAATGAAAAAGATATTCCCTTTCACTCATGTAGTACTTATGAGATAATCCTCAAGCATGTGTGCACCCTCTTTGCACAAATAGGGTAAAGAAATATCTCTATACTTCTTGATAAACAATCTAAAATCTGATCTTGGAAAAAACAAATCTTCTCTTTCCTATACAATAGCTAATATAAACTACCTAGAATTTGTAATAATACTAAGTATTATACCCCAGTCATATCTGGATCCAATTGAAATCACTTGTCACTTAATTTGGGTACTCAAATATTCATCTCACAGAGCTCCTTCGTAGAGCCCCTTCGCGGAGCTCTCAGCTTCGGAGAGCACTCTAGTTCGCAGAGCTCACTAAATCTCATTTCTCTATATTTTTTGGATCAAAAATTGATCTTTGAGAAGTTCACATCTTTCTCAAATATCAATGGCTCACCGTGAATCTCCTTTCCTTCACAGAGCTCACTGCCTTCGCAGAGCTCGCTTTGTCTGCAAACCTTCTTCACAATTTGAGTGCTCTAAAATTTTCATTAAGTCTCTGTTATTTTCTCGAGGTAGAAGGGGACAATTTATAGGTGTTTCCCACTAACTCCAGAACCGTCCATCCACTTCATCACCATGTTAGCACCAAATTGAAAAGCTTCGAAATTTCTACCTAAATTCACTCTGTTTCACGAAGCGCCATAGTTATTTTCTGGATTCGCAAAGATCAGCATAATAGTAAAATGTTCTGTCAAATACATTGTGCTTCTGTGATTCAACTTCTTCCTTTGTATCGCCACAATGATCTTCACCTTCACCACCACAATGCTCACTCACAATTCTCCTTCCTTCAGCCATTCGCAAAGCTCGTCATAATCAGGAAGAACACCGTCAACATTCTTCATGTCTTCGTGAAATCTACTTCATGAATCCCATATTCAAAAAATTCATTCCTTTATCATAATTTGATGTAATATTCAAGGAAATCCAATTTTCAAAATGTTATCCCATCTCCAATTTTTGGACCCCAAAAATTTGGCAGACACTGGAAAATTACACCGCCTTGGACACCTGCTTCTGCAAGACCAACCATACTAATTGACCACATCATTTCTCACCCTTTCCTTCATAAATATTGAATAAAAAGTTATCCAACCAACTAATGATATTTATGAAATACATATCAGTAAAGAATAATTAGATTTTATATGGAATGTATTGTAACTTTCATGTATTTCCTCACCCACTTATACAAAGTGATGTGATTGTTTTTCTTCTCAAACTTCCTTGACAACAAAAGACAATACTCTGTGAATCTAAAAACTTTATCATACAACTTGGTCCCAAAATTTCCTAGTCATGATGATTTTATTCATTTCTATATATTGTTCCAAATTGATTTAATAACTTTTAATTGATGTATTTAATCCATGATGAGTAATAATCCATGGTGTACAGTACATAGTTTTATGTGATTTTTTTAAAATTCCCCACTTATGAGGGAATAAATTGTCTTTATTTTGGTTCAAATGTTGTAAGGAACATTTTATAATCATTTTTTAATCATTTTGAAATAATAGAGAAATTTTCCTTAAAATTATAGAACAATAGTAACAACAACAACAACAATAATAATAATAATGATAATAATAATATCTCTTAAAACATGGGGTGTTACAAATCATTTGGATACTTCTCTGTGATATTTATAAAAAAAAATTTTTGATGATAGTAGGATCAAACATCTTCTGTGTAAGGTGTAAATTATTATTTATTTTGGTTTTTACATTTTTTTTGTTTCATAGTATTAGGATATTAGGGTTTTAGGTTTCTTGATATCTTGAATATGTTGAATAAGTTTTATTAGATCCTTATGAACCTAGTAATCAGTTTCTTAATTTTTTGTTGATGGAAAAGACATATTTACGAGTGGTTTTATAAATTTAATTAGGTAAATGTTTTGGAAATATTATAAAGAGAATGGAGTGAGAAAGAGTGTAGATTGTGAATAACAACATGGTGATGGATTAGGTTGTTCAATGTGTGAGTGCCTTATTTATGATACCCTTTTATCATTGTTGAGTGTTATGTATTTTCATAGTGAAATGATGTTAGTGTTGTTTTGGGTAATTTTAAACTAATTAGCAGGAAAATAATTACAACTACAAATTATAATTTTGTAATTTTATATCATTTAAATAAACTTGGTTAAACCATTGTTTTATTATACTATCATTTTTGTACATTATTTGAAAATATTCTTGAGTTTTTATATGATAATTCTAATTTTGTGAAAAAATTATTCTATGATATATCCAAGGAAACATGGATTGATTCATGTATTTCATAGTATCATGATCTATTGGTTTATATGATTCACTTTAAAATTAGATTATTACATTTAATTTTATTATTGTTATAATCATAAAGATACTTACTTGGTTGGTATAATATTATGTATCTTGATATTTTCCTTGTATTTTAGTTATAGTCTAACATGTTTTATGTAGTATTTGAGAATAATTTTTTAAATTATAGTGTGTGGGTTCACTTTTGGTATTTTTTCATCATTATGCCTGTGATTTTATTATTTTTAAGAATTTTGAAAGGGGTACATGGTTGTCATGTATATTTCTTAAGATGATGAGTCATGTTAATGGGCATGTGGATAAAATGGTATGGGTTCTCAGTTCACTATCTCTTTTATACACCTTTCCATTTCTAAGTGGGATGAGCTTTAAGATTTTATTTACTTTTATATTCATCTTTATCATTCCCAATGGTACAGGCTAAAAGATTACAATGTCTCTTTTATACACCTTTACATTTCCCAATGGGATGGTTTGTAAGATTTCCTAAACTCTTATATACATTTTTCCATTCCCTATTCATATTATTATTACTCCCTAACTCTATTATATTTTCATTCAATAAATTCTACGATATTATTGAATCAAGTAACATAGGTTTGGATCCTCCTAGTATAAGGAGTTACCAGTTATGATTATTATTGACTTCAGATTATATTTGACTATTAGTTACATATATGACTTTATTGTTATCTATAAAAACCATATATTTATTATATATATATATTTAAGTAAAAATATTTCATGCATACACCTGATTATTCACTAAGTGAGTTAAGGCACCATTGGTGGTGGGATATTGAATCTTTATAATCACACCCTACATGTACACTGCTCTGGACATGTTGATTCACTTATTACATATCACGTACTAATCGAATGAGTGATTTTTCTTTGATTTATTATAAATATTTTTGTTAGTGGTATCACACTAGTACGTCCATGACTCTACTATATGAAATAGAGGAGGAGAATAGATTTAGCTAGAGTGGTGTTTAGAAAATCACCATATGTGTTTTGTTTTATCACCAGACATTCTATTTGAACATATACTATTTAAGGCCATTATTTTATATGTATAAGGTTTATATTATTTTCCTACATTTTGGGTTATTTTTTGATGCATATATATATATATATATATATATATCCACACACATACACATGAACACATTGTAACATGCTGGAAATTTTAGAATATTAATAAGTTTTTATTAAATGGATTGTTTTATAAATTAAATAAATAAATAAAAATTGATTATGAGTTGAGTTAGATATTTGAAATTATATAATAATATTTATAAATAATATTAATTTGAATTTTTTTAAATAATAATTCCTTTATTCTAAATTATGATACATTAAATTGATAATATATATATATAAACTTATTTTATCAATTATGCTTTGTGTTAATATGAAAATTTTATTGTTTTCAAATATTATGTAATAATTTTTTTAAATAAATTATTATTTTCAATAAATAATATTTTATTTTAAATTAGTTATAACAAATATAGTTTTTTAGAAACGTGGTACTATTTTGTTTAAAAGGATATTTTAATATAAAAATTTTAATTTGAATATTTTTATAAAAATAACGAAAATTATATCAAATATTTATTTGAAAAATAAAATAATTATATTTTAAAAATACAATATACATATATATGTAATGAGATGTCTATTAAGTATCTAATTTTTAATTTAGGTTAATAACTATAATTAGAATGTTATCTTTAAAAAATATTTTAAATAAATGAAATATGAATAATAAAATTTTGAATATTAAATATAATATTTCTGGTTATTATAAATGTTCATATTTTCAAATAACATATAAAATTGTGGATTTTATTGTTTTAAAATAAATATAATAATAAGAAAAAAAATAGAAAATCGGATAAGAGGAGAACTGTCAATCGGGTCTTCTGTGGATGAGGGAATATGGGGGCTTCACTTTAGGAGGTTGAGCACAGAAGAGAGATCTATCTCATGGGAGAGAAGGAATCCAAAAGGGGGTTGACTAGAAACATAGGGTCGACTGCTAGAGAGGGAGTTTTGAGCATGATGTGGAACACTAAGGGAGGTCGGGTGAAGTAAATTGATGTGAAGTCGAAACCCGAAGAGATTCAGGTGTGGATTGAAAGGGTTTTGAACACGAAAGGGTGGGAATCAAATGTTAGCCATTCTTTGTTCTCTTCCGTATATAATTAGGATTTATAAGTATGTATATATTATTCAGGTGTCGAAATATTCTTTTTAGGTGTCCAAATCATCATAGAAATATCATGTTCTTCTTTTTCATCAATTATCTTCATCAGTAGATGTCGCATGTCCTTGTTCATAGCTTTCCTTTTTTGGTTAGGATGTGGATCAGTATCATTTTCAATCATGAAATTTTCACTTTTATTATATTGTTCTATGTTTGGATCTATACTGAAGCTTTATAAAAAAGCTTCGAATAAATATGAATCAAAACAAGATAAATAATATAATGTAAATGTCAAATTTAATCAAATATAGTGAATTTGTTTTATTATGTTTTCCAACATGTCAAATTTATCCAGTTTCTTCAAAGATATGTAAATATAAATATACTTCTTGAAATTCTTGAATCCTAACAATTGGATCCACATAAATTTAGAAATTAAACTACACCTATGATTTTCCCATTTTATCATACACCCAAAGCATATGTGAAGATATATATATATATATATAAGTATATATATTTATGTATATAAAAACTTTCAAGAGTGGACTATATAAAGCCTTGACTCCTAAATAATTCCATTCAAATGCCTTACTATGTGTGTGAGGAGAGTCTAGAAATGTATTCTCGTGAGGTAGGCTACATAAGGAGGGGTCATAGCCTTGTTTTCCATTTGTGGTGTTTTTCCCTTAAGAAGAAATCATCTCTAGTGTCAAATAATGAGTCTTACATTTGAATAATTATATGTTAATGGAATAAATAATTATTTTCAAAAATACCTTATTTAAAATTTTTGATTTTTTCATATGCATGTGTAGTATTTTAAAATGTTTTATTTTCAAATTTGTAAGGAAAATAATTATTCTCTAATCTATATATTTTATAAGTATATTTTTAAAAAAAATATTATTATTATTCTCAAAAAATTGAAAAAAATATGTCTATGAATCTCATAAATATTAGTCGATATGAACATATTTTATATTTTCTGATGACATGTCATGCATTTTATTACAAGCGATTTTTTAAATTTTAATGTGTTTATGTTCATATAAGTAAATCTTTTCTGGAAAATGGATTTATCCTAAAAATGATATTTTTTCTAATATAAGAAGTTATTAAATTATTTTCTTCTATGAAAATAATATATGTAATATTTAAAAAAATAATGGGTTATTAATAAGAAAATAGGATCTTCTAAAAATGTTTTCTTAAAATTCAGCACTTGTAGATAAAATGAGATGATGAGGAATGTGGAGTAAACCCATGGACTCAACGGGATATTTTCATTCAAGTGATACTTCTAAGTGTCCACATGGATTTCATAAGATCTTCCAAGTATCAAAATAATCGAAAAAGGAATTATTATATTTCAAAATATTTTTAAAGGATAAATCGAAGTGTTTTTCAAAGGCTATTTTTGAAATGGATTTTCAAAATGATAAGTTTTTTTTGAAAAAAATATAATGATATTTTATAATATATATATATATATATATTAGATATAAAATGTTTTAAAAGATTTCTTAAATAAGTATTTATAAAAGTATTTTTCACCTTTTTTAAAACCCCTTTCTGGGAAATTTTATGATCACCTCATGTTTTAAAATATTTTACATAGGTGTCTTAGAAGTTCTAAATTGGATGGATTTTGTTTAAGGAGTTATCAAACATAAATCCAATGAGTTATTTTATAATTATTTTTGTAAACTATAATTTTTTATGTATGTTATTTTTTCTAGTCCTCTAGAACCTAGATCGAAAAAGGTCTTCAGGTGTATAATGTACTGTTTATTTTTCTTTTTCTTTTTAATAAAAAGAATACAGAACATGTTTTTCATACTGAATCTAGAAGTGATGGTTTGGGCTTTCACACACACATAAATACATAAAAACTATAATTTTAATATAGGTACCCCTTTTGTGGGATAGGTTTAAGGATTCACATATTTTAAGTTTTCTAAGTTATTGTTATATTTTTTTATCTAGTGATATCTTAGTTTATATTCAAAGAGGAAAAAAATCTCTGAATGTTTTTCATTCATCCATTATTATTTAAACCATCCTCTAGAGATTAGGGGGTGTGCCTGAGGTCTTGTGAAAACTTGGTTTAGATACTCTTCAGGAGTTCATATTTGGGATGTTATCAAATGAGTGTTTTGGGTTTTTCTAGGGTTGTTTATATAGGAGATATGATTTTGGAATTTATGGGTTAAAAATTTGCCTATGTGGCCATCATAGTTGCATTGAGAACCTAAGTTACCATGGATGTGTAGGCCTTAAGTCTAGGAACCATTGGAATGAGTGAGTTATTAATTGGATTATCTCAAGTAAAAAATGTAAAAACTCAGGAAGAGTGATAATTCTCATCCAGGATCCAATTTCACTATTATTTCATGCCTTATTGGGTAAGATTCACAAAGAAAATGTTCATTCTATTTTTATTATTGTTATTAATGAACCAGCATAATTAATTATAATAAACCAATAAAGTATTTTGTTTTTTATTAATACCTTATTAGAGATTATTTAATTAATCAAATCCACTCATAGATTTGTTTATATTGAAATTGATTTCTTATTTTTTTTGTTTATTAATGTAATATTTGAATTGTTCTAGGATTGGGATTCTTGATCATGATACTTACAATTTCCTTTCCATACTTATCTGGTATCAATTTCGATATCCATATGTAGTTATATGAATTATTTTAGAATTTCTAAATTCCTATGAAACTATTATATAACCTAATATTTTAATTGAGAGGAGGTTTTGAGATGTGATTGAAATATTGAAGTGGGTAAATTTTATTAAATAAACTAGAAGTGTTTTATTAAACTATATTTTTAAAATAAATATTATTTTAAAATCATGGTATTTGAATATGAACTTAATTTTTGATTTCTGAAATGGAATTTTATTTTTTATAAAACTTGTTTAGTTGATGGAAATCTTTGATAATCTAGAAACTCGGTGTTGTGACTTGAATTGGAAATAGCTAGATAATTATTATACTGGGGAGATTTATAAGTCCAAGTCGAGGTGATGATTTTTTTATGGCTTAACACTTATCCAATTGTGGTGAAAAAAAATAAGAAAAACCTATAAATCAATGTGATCTTTCATTCATATTAGTCTAAATATAAATAATAAAGAACAGTGCGCTTGTTCTCTAATGATAGGAATATGTTCAATCTCTTCAATATGAGCATGATAATGATCATTGAAAAGAAACAAATAAGCTCCTTCCTCCTCGGGTTTCCTCAAGCTAGATGAATTTGTCAATATTTAGTAAGAATCCTTTCTTCCTTTTGTTTTCCTAGAAATATGGGTTCAAGATGGATAGAGAGATAGGGAGGGCACATGGGAGCTTTGGATTTGAGAAGAATTCACTACGGGAAAATGGGATTTTTGCGACGGGAATAAATCTCGTCGCAAAAAGTTTGGTGCGGGTAGTGAAGTATTTGCGAATAATTGGGATCCCACCGTCGTAAATAGTGAAGTATTTGCGATGGGCCCCATCGCAAATACCCGGCGTCAGTCAATAGATTTGTACGACGGGATGTCATCCCGTCGCAAAAGGTGTGTCGGCAGGGACTATTTGCGACGGGACCTATCGCAGATAACTTTTTAACCGCCGACATTAATTAATGCGGGTGTAGGTATTTGCGACGGGTATCCCGTCGCAAATATTCCCATCGCTAATAATTTAACCTATATATACCCCCATCCGTTTTTCCTCTTATTCCTCTCAATTCTTAGATCAGGTTTCTCTCTAAACAATGATTTTAGAGGGAAAATTTTTCTAAGCTAATTTTTTTGTTCACGAAGAAGTTATGAAGCCGTCTACATCAATAGAAAATCAAGCCTAAAGGTATTTATGTTTTATTTAATTTATTATTTATTTCATTTTTTATGTTAATTTTTATTATTGTATATTAGTTGTAATTAAATTAAATTTAAATTGTTTTGTCATGAGTATTTTTTTGAACTAATAAATTGAAATTTTTAGTACTAATTTTTAATAATTAGTAGTAATTAATAATTATTAACGATAATTAGTAATGTATATAATTAATTTGTAGTAATTAATAATAATAGGTAATAAATAATAATAAATACTAATAATTAGTAATAAATATTACTAATTATTAATAAATACTAATAAATAGTAACAATGAGTAATAAATATTAATAATGAGAAATAAATATTAATAATGAGTAATAAATAGTAATAAATTATCATAAATAGTAATAAATTGTAATAATTAGTAATAAATTGTAATAATTAGTAATAAATTATAATAATTAGTAATAAATTTTAATAATTAGTAATAAATTGTAATAATTAGTAATAAATTGTAATAATTAGCAATAAATTGTAATAATGAGTAGTAAATAGTAATAATGAGTAATAAATAGTAATAAATTGTATTAATTAGTAATAAATTGTAATAATTGGTAATAAATTGTAATAATTAGTAATAAATTGAAATAATTAGTAATAAATTGTAATAATTACTAATTAATTATAATAAATTTTAATATTTAGTAATAAATTGTAATAATTACTAATAAATTGTAATAATTACTAATAATTAGTAAGAAATTGTAATAATTAGTAAAAAATTGAAATAATTAGTAATAAATTGTAATAATTAGTAATAAACTGTAATAATTAGTAATAAACTATAATAATTAATAATAAATGGTAATAATTAGTAATAATTAGAAATATTTATTAATAAATACTAATAATTAGTAATAATTTGTAATAATTAGTAATAAATACAGATAATTAGTAATAAATACAGATAATTAGTAATAATTAGTAATAATTAGTAATAGTTAGTAATAATTAGCAATAATTAGTAATAATTAGTAATAATTAGTAATAATGAGTAATAAATTGTCATAATTAGTAATAAATTGTCATAATTAGTAATAAATTGTAATAATTAGTAATAAATTGTAATAATTAGTAACAAATTGTAATAATTAGTTATAAATTGTAACAATTAGTAATAAATTGTAATAATGAGTAAAAAATTGTAATAATTAGTAATAAATTGTAATAATCAGTAATAAATTGTAATAATTAGTAATAAATTGTAATAATTAGTAATAATTAGTAATAAATTGTAATAATTACTAATAAATTGTTATAATTAGTAATAAATTGTAATAATTAGTAATAAATACTAATAATTAGAAATAAATACTAATAATTAGAAATAAATACTAATAATTAGTAATAATTACTAATAATTAGCAATAATTAGCAATAATTCGGAATAATTAGTAATAATTAGTAATAATTAGCAATAATTAGGAATAAATAGAAATAAATAGCAATAATTAGTAATAAATAGCAATAATTAGTAATAAATAGCAACAAATAGTAATAAATAAGAATAATTGGTAATAAATATGAATAATTAGTAATAATTAGTAATAATTAGGAGTAATTAGGAATAATTTGTAATAAATAGAAATAATTATTAATAATTAGGAATAAATTGTAATAATTAGTAATAAATACTAATAAATACTAATAATTACTAATAAATACTAAAAATTAGCAATAATTAGAAATAATTAGTAATAATTAGCAATAATTAGAAATAAATAGCATTAATTAGAAATAATTAGGAATAATTAGCAATAATCAGTAATATTTAGCAATAATTAGGAATAATTAGCAATAATTAGCAATAATTAGTTATAAATATCAATAATTAGTAATAAATATGAATAAATAGGAATAATTAGGAATAATTAGGAATAATTAGTTACAATTAGGAATAATTAGTAATAAATAGGAATAATTTGTAATAATTAGTAATAATTAGTAATAATTAGTAATAATTAGTAATAATTAGTAATAATTAGTAATAATTAGTAATAATTAGTAATAATTAGTAATAATGAGTAATAAATAGGAATAAATATTCATAAATAGTAATAAATTGTAATGACCCAGAAATTTCAAGGAATTTTTTTTCTTAATTTTATTTGGAATTTTACAAAAACGCAGTTTCTGAAGGAACCTGATTCTGAGACCCAGTGTGCCCGGAATCATTTTCCGATGTTTAGCTCGGGTACGTTTAGTGAACGAACGAGCGGGTTTTCCTAACTTTTGAACCTGTGCTCAGAATCAAAATCTGAGGGCACCGATGAACTTGCAGCGCCTATAATTGCTTAATAAGACCCCTTTCTGGAGTTTTGTTTTCTCGGGATGAGTTGTTTAAATAAAGTGAGGGATAATAATATAATTGTTTTACAATTATATTTTCTTTTCTTGTTAAGTAGATTAAGTTTTGTGTTACAACACTTTTCCTCTCTCTTATGTGGTTATAACCTATGTAAGGGAGTTAGGGGTGGTACCCACTTGTTGATAACTACCTTTGAGAGGATTAAGGTGGGGTGGGGCCCACACGAGCCCAACCCCTCACCTTCCCCTAACGTTCATAACTTTTCCCCCCTTAATTTTGTAACTCTCAAAAAGAAACCCCCCTTTTTTTAAATAAGGTCAACTCATTAATTGTGTAGGTTTTTCAGGTAATTAATTCTTGGATTCGTTGGAATTTTCAAATTAATTCCTTTGGCTTGTGTGTTAATTAAATAAGACTAAGTATTATTTCATGGGAGAATAGTTGATGGTGCGAAAGGATTTGGGGAGGAAAGCTCTAAGTTCCGTAGGTCGTTCTTCCTCCTTGAAAAATGCAAAGAACACACCATCACCAATGAAGAATGTCGACCTCCGACGAAGGAAAAAAGTGAGAGATGCCTTCCTCAGCGATCGACGACGTGACCCCATGTACCGCGACGCCAACGACCCTCTCCTTCCACGAAAAACCTTCGTTCAACGTTTACATCAGGTAGGGTTTTATTAATTGTTGATCGTGATCTCATCTGTCGCCTTTCTTGGTTTCAATTGGGCTGCTTTTTATCGTAATAACGGGAGGAGGTCGGACCGCACGAACACGGCCGACCCTCCTCCCCCTTGTTTGTTTGAATTTGTTGTGGCACGTGAAAGGCGGCGCAGTGCGGCTGCACCGCGCGGAAACTATGAGAAAGGGCGAAGAAGCGCGGCGTCGTTGAAGTTAAACAAGCCGCGACGCCGTCGCGCCGTGCCAGAAAACCACGAAGAGGCTGCGGTTTGATTTTCGATCGTTGTGCGTGGATTGACGGGCGATGAAAAAATGGGCCATGATGTAATTTTGAAGATTCCGCAGTAAAGTTTGAGACCCGAGATGAATGCCGACACATACGGATTTGAAAACGGACCATCGGAGCAACTCTGGTGGCCCGCAGAAACCCTGGAGGCGCGGGTCGCCGGCGACCGGGGGCGGCGGCCGGAGCCGTCCAGCCGCCAGGAGGCAGCGGCGCCCTAGCACGCCGCTGGAGGAAACAAACCACTTCGGCTTGCCGCGGCGGTGCGGCATGGGGAATCCCGCGGCCGCACGGGATCCCGGAGGAACGGCGGTGGCGCAAACCGCTGGTGACATCAATCAACGGCGAGGGGGCCGTGCAACCCCCCCCCCCCCGCTACGCGGATTCCGCTCGGCCACGAAAGCCAAGCTGCAGCTGGCCATGCGGCCAGGCCGCGCCACGATGCGCCCTAATTATCCGGACCCGGGTCGGGTCGACCCGGTTCGGGCCGACCCAGGGGGGTTGGGCCGGGCCCAGACCCCCCAATTCGGATTATTTCTGTTCGAATGCCCATAACTTCAGCTAAGGACCTCCGATCGACGCACCGTCAGTTGAGATGCGATCCTTGGATTGAGACGGTCGTTTTGGTTTATTACACTCAAGGTTTTGGAGAATTTTGGGTTTGGCCGGATTGGTTCGGATACGAAACCAACCGGGCCCTCGGAGCGGAAACAGTTATATCTTGAGCTCCGGACGTCCGATTGACGTGTCGTCGACTTTGTTGGATTACTCTTGTTAAGAAGGAACTTTTGGAATACTTAGACCGTGGTTTGGATGCAGTTGGATAGTGGCTGGGTTGGATTGTACCCGAAATCTAACCAGACCCCTCGAACAGAAAAGTTGATAACTTTCAGACCGGACGTCCATTTGACGAACCGTCAGCGGCGTTGGTGATCACATTGAGAAATGGTCCATATGAGTATACCCTATGTGAGTTCGGGGTATAGTTGAGATACGGTCGGGTTGGTTCGTACACGAAACCAACCGGGCCCCTAGGACGAAAGGCTAATAAATCACAGACTGGGCGTCCGATTGACGCGTCGTCTGCTGCGTTGAGACCCCTATGACGAGGCGGTCCTTTGAGATACTTCTTCATGGGACATTGTGATACTTGGAGTATCGACCAGTAGCTCGTGGAGCGGACCCTCCCGGAGATGAGCATGCGGAGTATGGAGACCATGTAGCCGGCTGGGACCTGACGACTTCTTAACCGATAGACTCGGTGTGTTTCGGATAGCCCAGTGGGGAGCGCTTGGTTGTAGCGGCAGACCCACGGCGGAGGAGCGTTTGGTTTTAGCGGAAGACCCATGGTACTCAACAAAAGGAGTACCTCTGGAGGCTATGAGGGGGAGCACTTGGTTGTAGCGTCAGACCCATGGTGGGAAGCGCTTGGTTGTAGCAGCAGGCCCACTGTACTCGACAGTAGGAGTACCCCAGCAGTCTTAGGTTAGTGAGCAGTACGTCGGAGTCGTGACAGCACCACTGTACACTCCAGAGACGGGGCTCTTCAGCAGTTATGGTTTCGATAATGAAAATCTTGGTTTGAGCTGAGTCTTTGATCTTTGTGTATACCTCATGTTTGAGATGGGTCACTTGATAACTTAGGTATATGTATGGGCATATACCTGGGTAGTGTTTATCCATTGATTTCATAATCTTTGTGTTTCCTCATGATTGAGATGGGTTACTTGATAACTTAGGTATATGTATGGGTATATACCTAAGTAGAGGTTCTCTATCGAGATCTTCTTTGTGGTTATCCGTGTTGGTTTTAGTGAGACCATGAGGGTCTCGGGGTCCCTACTGAGTATCGTTATACTCACCCCTGCACGGGCTATGCTCGCACCTCGTTGTGTTGGTTGCAGACAGCGGGCAGTGCTGACAGAGGACGAGTCAGTACCCAGAGGTGGACCACACGACGAGTCAGTATCCGGAGGTGGACTACACGACGAGACGACACATGGAGGACGTTGATGGGCGAGAGCATTGTGGAGGATATCTGTACCTACCCTTCAGGTAGGATCCGTGGTGGACGATCCAGGATCTGCGCCATTTGTACCTACCCTTCAGGTAGGATCCGAGGAGGACAACCCAAGATCCACTTCCGTTATTCCAGTTGTTGTCTTTTTCTGTTGTACTTTTTCCAGTTGTAGCTGTACTTTCAGTTGGGTTTGTATTCTGGCCCATTTACTTTTCAGCACTTTCTTTTGTACTTAGTGTTTTACTTCCGCTTGTACTCTGTGGTGTTTGTTTGCTTTTATAAAGGAAATTCCTTCCCAGTTATCGGGATTTACAACTTTGGTGCTAGTCGCCAGCCCCTGGCCTATGGAAGGCGGGCTTGGGGTAGTCACCACACGGGCCCTGAGGACGGGTCGTGACATAAATAGTAATAAATAGTAATAAATAGTAATAAATAGAAATAATTAGTAATAATTATGAATAAATAGTAATAGTTAGTAATAAATAGGAATAGTTAGGAATAAATAGTGATAGTTAGTAATAAATATGAATAGTTAGTAATAAATATGAATAATTAGTAGTAAATATGAATAATTAGTAATAAATAGGAATAATTAGTAATAAATAGTAATAATTAGTAAAAAATAGTATTAATTACTAATAAATAGTTATAATTAGTAATAAATAGTAATAGTTAGTAATAAATAGGAATAGTTAGTAATAAATATGAATAATTAGTAATAAATATGAGTAATTAGTAATAAATAGGAATAATTAGTAATAAATAGCAATAATTAGTAATAAATAGTAATAAATAGTAATAATTAGTAATAATTAGTAATAATTAGTAATAAATAGTAATAATTAGTTAGGAATAGTTAGGAATAGTTAGAAAGAAATTATAATAAATTTTAATAACTTGAAACAATTTCCAGTGGATTGACGACACTACTTTCGCTCGATGAATTTTATCCTTTCAACTCTCACCGACTCAAAACATTATGAAAAATGTGATGCTACATAGGAATATTCAATCTTGTGTGCATGAGATTAGATATGCATTCGTAGGATCATATTTTTATAATGTTTTCAGGCAGTGACAATTTGAAGAAGACGATTCATCGACGAAAAGGGGGCTCTTTTGTCCGATAGCTCATTTACTTGCATCTTTCTCACACAGAAATCACAATGAAGAATCTGGTCGGAGATATGAATATTCATTCTCATGCATATGAGAAATAGATATAGGCGACTCTGTATGGCTTTGAGAATGGCCGATTAGTTGGTATCAGCTCTCATGTGACTCCTGGTACTTATTATGGTACTACTGCGATGTCGGTGTTCAGCTCGATAGGAGCTCGTGAAGAGGAATAATCTTTTGCCTAACAGTATCAGGAGTAGTTCGGATCTTAGAATGACCTTATAGAGAGTTTACAGAAGTAGCAAGAAGAGATGTGTTAGCAGCAGCAGCAGTAGAAGCAGCAGCATGAGGAGGAGATGCGTCGATGGTAGCAGCAGCATCACGAGCAGATGGAGTACATGCACCGTCTAACTCATAGTTTAGGGATGGAGATTTCGCCACCATCTCCTTCAGCTCCTCCACCTCCTCTAGAAGATGACCCCTAGTGATTTTTTTATGTTAAAAACATTTGAATTTAAAATTTGTTGTAATATGAGCTATTTATAGTTTCTATCTTTTATATCGGTGCGAATATTATATAATTTAATTTTTTATATTTTATGATGTTTTTGTGAATATTGAGAATTTTAATAGTTTTTATTATTATTATTATTTCAATAATATTAATATTATTGTTTCATTAATCATAATTTTATTAAATATATTTTTTTAGTATTATATTTTTTAATGTTGGTTTATTTTACTAAAAATAATAATAATAATAATTTGATTTTTTTATATTTTTTGTGAATATTGAGAATTTTAATATTTTTTGTTTATTATTTTAATAATATTAAAATTAATTTAACAATAAACATAATTTTCTTAAATTTATTTTTTAAAAAACTTATTTATTATTTGTGACGGGATCTGTTGTGATGGGTTCCTGTCGCAAATAGCCTAGATAAGTTTTTTTTAAAAGTATTTGCGATGGGATGACAAGCCCTTCGCAAAAAGTATTTGTGGCGGGCCCATCACAAATAGTCTAAATAAATATTTTCAAAAAAGTATTTGTGACGGGATTACGGGCCCATTGCAAAAAGTATTTGCGGTGGGCCCGTCACAAAAAAGTATATATATATAAAGTATATAATCGGAGACTTATTTTTGACGATGAAGTTGCCCGTTATAAAAAAATATTATTTGCGACGGGCCGGTCACAAATAATATTTTTTGTGAAGACGTTTTCTGCAACGGGCTATTTGCGACGGGACCCCGTCGCTAATGCTTATTTGCGATGGGATCTCATCACAAATAACCCATCACAAATACCTATAATTCTAGTAGTTATTATATGACATAAATTGTACACACTATCTCATGGTATTATCCTCTTTATATAGACATTGAGGATATTCTTCCACACCAAAAACATTTCATAAATATTTTAAAATAAATTTGAAGGTTATAAACCATTTTTAACATACATACATGAATAATAAAACATTTAATTCCTTGAACCTTTCATATACTATTATCAATACTCCTCAAAATTATCATCATTTTATAATCAACTAAATATTATATCTTAGAGTGTAAGAATGAGGTCAAGCTACAAAATATCATATATCTTGTAAAACTACCATGCACAACACCATGAAAAAGTGATCCTAACTATACTATGGTCTACACTAGCATAAACCCTAATGATAAGTCTATTTCATGCACATATTTTTGAGTATTTTAATGTGTTTATTTTTTTATTTAATTGATCAATATTTCCAATTTTTTAGTTATTTGAGTTGTTTTATATTTTCTAGCCAGAAATGTTGAATATTTGAAAAAGTAATGAAAAGATATTGAAAATGGAGCTACGGGGCGCGACACTAGATTTTTTAATACATATAGAAGTTGTAAAATGAAGAAACACTGGTACATGTCATGTACCTTCAGTACACGTCGTGACTTCATCAGAGAGGAATTAGTTAGCCAGGACAAGTCGTGACATGAAAACATGCTATGAATGACAAGTACATGCCGTGCGGCCCCAGTACATAAAGGTAATGCAGATCTAAAGTACAAGACGTGTACCGTAGGTACACGCCATGATAATGGTGATGCACATAGAAAATGCAGGCAACGTGGGCTAGGGGGTTTGGATGGGAATTCCTATAAAAAGAGACCCATAGTGCACCATTTTGAGCATTCTGGACAGAGCAAGAAACCGAGAAGCCTACAGACGAAGGCGCACCACCAACTGTTCAACTTTCTTTAGGATTTTCATTTATTTATTTTCTACACCCACTAATGTTTAAAATGAGAGGGTGATTTTTTTTTTATCGAGGCAAGCATTATAAAGGGGGATTGAATGTAAGGTATTTTATAATTGAATGAAATTTATATTGGGATTTAATATTTGTTCTTCAACTATATCCCTTTCTTGATTTCTTCTTACATGACTATTGTGAGAGGGGTTAGGATTTGGTTAATTTATTTATCTCTTTGATCTTGAACATTTTCATAATTGATTGAATACATTTATTTAATGTGAGATATAGGGTCTTTACTTCCACCATGACCATTGGTTTTGTCCTATCCCTATGCTTAAATAGGGTTTTGGGTTACCCATGCTTTACGATCTAAAGTACCTGACCATGAGAAAAGGTGAGTTTGGGATAGAGTATGTTTATCATGACCATTGAACTCACTAAGACCCAATTTTGATGACTGCATGACTGTAAATTTATTATCTTATTCCTTGTAATTCATGAACTAAGAATCATTAATGCCTAACTCCCTTTTTATATTGTCTCCTCCCACTTTTTAAACAAATACATGCTTGATAGTTTAGATTCTATTTTATTCAAATTTAAATTAGTTTATATTTACCTTATTTAATTAATATTTTCTCTAACCATGACTATGTGGGTTTGACCTCGGAATTTTATTTCATATACTACCCAGTAGATTGGTAATTTATTTTATTTGTGTTTATAAATTTATAAATTTGGTAACATGGTGGGAATTAATGAAGCTTGTAGGGCTATCACCTAATGTTGTCAAACCCACCATGTTGTCATGGTGACATTAATATAAATTTCCTAGTAATATACCACTTGCGCCAAATCCTTAAAGACTTATCATAATTTCACCTTATGTCACGAAATGTTTAACAAACTATGAAACCAAATCCAATACCCCTTTTAGATATCTTCAAAAACTCATTTATGAAAGGATAAAATTCATTTTTATAACTTGATAAATAATATATAATATATTTTGAAAATCCTTCCAAAACTTATCTTGGATATACTCCAAATAATTTTTGGGTAGCTCTCATTTTTTGTAGGATCACTTTATAATAAAATTTAATCCTCATTCATAAGACCAAAATGTATATTCCCAGAATCATTTATATAATTAAAAAAATATGAATTCCATAAACTATAAATTTAAGTAAATAGTTTCATTTAGTATAGAATCAATACTACTCAAGTTAAAAATGGATTTGGTGTGATATCAATAAAATTTATACATATCCATACCCATGTCATCCATTTAAATCATATATAAGTATTCATAATCATATAATCCATTTTTCTAATACATCAAGTGGCCAAGAGACACAAATCGTGTAAATCCTATATATCCTAATCATATCTTATTGATTATATGATTATAGACTAACCAAATGGATGGATACATCACATGTAATTCACCCAAAATGATGAGTACCTCACCAGACTCTCATCCAAATAAATAATCACATTACATGTATGTTATCTTGGTGTGACCATAACCTTCCTCGGCCTATCTCAGTCAAGTGTGAAAATGTAAAAATCTCCATACAAGATTAAAAATCCCATATTTTTTAATCCTCAACACAAGACATGATCATCAATATACCCAACCACCCATGATTAATTATCTCATTATTAAGGTTTTCTTATGAAAACCATAAAAGTATAATGTTTCTCATTCTATGTGTCTTTCCAACCACATGTATGGGGATTCAATGTGAAATATCCACCTTTAATTAACAAAGACATAGTTTTGTCATTTAATGTGGTATACTTTGTGGAACATCCGACATAAAAAAAACTTTTGTATCTCATGAGAATATTACATATATTTATTGGAAATTTTACCCATTTTAACCATAACCTTTCATCAAAACCTATAATACTCCATGATGAACATTGGTTATGGATGACTCAAAACCTTACTTTGAGAGGCTACTTATTATTAGACTTCATAAAATATATGTATCTAATATGAAATAATGATACAGTATAGTCATCATTTTTTCGAAATATGATACATATTATATTAATAAACTATTTTAAGAAGACTAACAAAACCATACATAGGAATATATATAATCATATTCATATGATAGACCACCAGAGAGGCATTATGTTTAATACAATTTTTGGGTTTAATTAAATCCATCACATCTCTTGTAAATTACATAAATATATCTATGTTTTACTATAAATAAAACCCTCACACTACCTCTTTTAGGGAGTAACGTCTATTAAGAGATTTTGTTTTAATAATAACGTTATTTAGGAATCATATTCCTAATTTTTAACTCTTTAAACATAGTATTTAAACACCATTACTTTAAAACATAAAATTTACAATGTTAATAACTTATGTTTAATACTTATAACCCTTTCTAAGTTCATCATAGTTATCATGAAACTTATAGATTCAAATTATTTATATGATATTATTCTGGTAACAAAATGTAACTTTTTACCTTATCTTCAATTATCAACACATCATTAACAATTTTATGATATAAAGTTACTTTTAATATGAATTTAACTAGTTTAATATTTTATTTATTAGGCTTTTAAATTCACTAATTCAAAACATACTTCTACTAGCCTCTTATATACTATATTTTCTCCAAAATATCATGAAAAGATACACAAATTATTTTTTGTAAGGAAATAACACTTAGTTTTGATAGAGGGAATATTTAATAAATAAACTAATAACATTCATATCTCATATGGTATTCTATGTATTTGGAACCTTATTCTAAAAATTATACTATATTATTTAATCCTTTATATTGAACAGTGGTGTGAATAGTTTCCCTCATTTTTTAACAAACATCTTGGATAAACTCTTTTATATTAGATAAAAAAATTTCCCTTATCTTATTTTTAGAAATTTTATAGAATTTTATAAATCATAAAGATGTGTTTTAAAACCATCATCACATATTGTTAATAAAAACTAATTTTTACAAATAACTTCTCTTATCACATAATAAAAAAGAAAATTAAAATACACATCATTTATTTAGCTTCATTTGAGATTGGAATATTCCTTTTCATTAAAATATGTTATTTAGAAACCCTTTATTTCATCATTAAAATGAAAACTATAAGATTATTTAATTCTTACTATGACTTTCTACTCTAGTATATTTACAAAATCTATAATATATATATATGGTATTATATATACCTAAAATTATATGAGTTTATTTATATAACATAAATACCCATTGTGGACTCCCCCATGAATTTTATTAAACTCTTTATGGTATTTTGGAAAATTATATACAATATAAACACTTAACCTCCTTATTAACAACTCCTTTAAGTTTCAATAACTTAGGATTATAATTATACCATCCAATATTATAATTTAGGTTCATGTTTTACCCATATTCCTAGGACTAGTTTATCTATGCTAGTGGATTTTTGATGTTCAGGTAAACATTTTATTGAATTCATTCAATTTTTTGGAGCCTTTAAAATAAATATTATATAATGAATTGCATATCCAGAACATACCTAAAAATGATACCATTAATCTATCCAATAAATTTAGGTACCCAGTAATATTGACTATATGAGTGGAGACTAAAGTTCATTCATTCATATTTCATTTAAAAATGACTTTAAAAACTAAAAGGAATACATTTATGCTTCTCGTAAGCTTCTTGATTTACTTTTTAAAAAAATTGAACATTTAGTTTTTGGAGAAATGGTTACTCTAACACATATAATGTTCATTGTTGATTCAAAAAGATTCTTATGTTTTAACACTAATTTCATTTAAGCTTTTAATTTTCCAATATTAATCTCAAATTCATGTTCAATTATTATGATTATATTTTATCTAAAAAAATATTTGACAAAATGAGAACCATGTTTTTCATTCATTTAATGGGGAGTTTTATTAAATTTCCTTAAAATAAAACGATAAATCCTTTATAACATCCATTATATATATTTTAGTTCCAATATCCATATTTAACTATGTAATGAATCATATTTCACATTACTCTCATCACCTTTCAATTTTGGTTGGACCACATTCCATTCATATTAGATTTTACTCTCGAACAGTTGAGCAGACAACTCCTTACTTAATCTATCATATAGATAAACTCAACTATATTCCTATATTATATTATCTAATAGTTTTACCTATCTATGTGTAACCCAAATAATTATCTAAATATGAGTTCTTAACTCTTAGGGGCACCCATAACTTTCTTTCCTTAAACAAGATAATCTATGGGCATCCTACTTTGGTAGCTCCTACCTGGTTAAATGATCAAGGTCTTGAAAATTTTGTATTTTGAAGATATATAAAACTTAGTATTTTAAATGGTTCCATAATGACACCAAAATATCTCATGTATTTATTTTAAATATATGAATTCTTTTAATGATTTATTTTTTGAATCTCTCTTCCTCCAACAAAATAAATATTCTCAAACCAAGTAGATGTGTAACTCTTTATACAACTCATATATTGTGTTACTAATCCAAATTAAAATCAAACTATATTTTGACATATCCAAATTATTCCTATACATAATATATATATATATATATATATATAACTTTAGGAAAAATATTATAATTATATGAAATGAAAAATCCATATAAGAGTAAACATGTAGTAACAAGTATTCAACCACTAGTGAGACCACTACCCATATCTCTTTACCCAAGAGAGACTTCAATACTATCACAATTCTAACACCTAATACGTATAAAAAATAATAAACCTTGAAATTAAATCGTATAATTCATGAAAAATCAAATTTAAAGTTAGAAGAAAACTAAATCAACTATTATAATTGGAATTCAACTCCTTAAATTCATGTATGATAGTTAAAGAGGATGTTTAACACTTTAAAATTATGAATGCATCAATTTATAACATAATGGTTTATTTCTATGAAAAAATCTTGAATTATACCAAATAAATAAATAATAAATAAATTTATTCATTAGATAAACATTTATGAATAATCCATAAATAAATAAATTATAAAAACTTTATGATTTAGGCATTCTTTTATGGAGATTCTGTAAAAAAATAAATGTATAAATTTAAAATTTATTATAATATAAGTTCTTTCATATAATTAATTTACATGATATTTTATATGAACTCCTTCATATTCAAAAATATTTTATATTTATAAAAACTATTTTTATCATATAAACATTTCATATTTTATGTAAACACTTTACATAAACTGAATATAAATTTTTTGTATATAATTTAACTATTTATCAAATATAAAACTCTCTTTTGGAATGGTTAAAATATTTTTTGAATAAATCCCTTAATATTTTCTTTTTATATTTTAATTTATGAAAAATTCATATATAAATATAATCATGATTACATTTTACAATATTTTATAGTTTATAAACACTTTATAAATAATACACCATGTAAATCCACTCAAAAACTAAATCACATATACCAAAACATTTTTTTTGGTTTAAAGGCCCAATCATATTTAGTGTGTTCCTAAACATATTTAATTGGTGATATATTTTGTGAATTTTAACTAAAATTAACTTTCTTTAAAATTATTCACACCACATTCGTTTTCCCTCTAAAAATGATGTGGTTCATACTCAATTACAAGATAGAACAAGCTCATATTATATTAGGTGAAGTTGTTAAATTCTATGGTAAAACTATAAGCAATGGATTATTTATATCTTCCATGATTTGGTGATCCTCATGGTGAAAATAAACCATCACATAGTGATAAATTAACCATTAAATGGTGAAATAAAAAGTGACAATCTATTTTTTACATAAACATTCTTCATCCATTTCATATAAAATACATCATGATATTATACATTTTTTAATAGAATAACAATTTTATATAGAAATTATGTTTTTTTTAATTAATTTAAAAAAACATGATCCTTATAAACATGACTATATTGTGGTTCCTAGAGTTACAATTTTCTATTTTGTTCTTTCATTTGATGATTCAATCCAAATGAGATAGAAGTGGCTCTGGTACTACTAATGGGTTTTGAAAGGGATAAAACTTATCCAAATTCATCTTAAAACATCAACCAAAACATAAAAATCCATGTTATCTTCCATTTTACTAGACTAAATATAAATAATGAATAATGAAATACATTTTGTTTGGTGATCCATATATCTCCAAGATCTTCATTGAAATCTAGATAATGATCATTGAGAAAAATCCAATGTGATACTTCACCCTGGGTATCCATGGCATGGATGATTATCTTATGTGTTAAAAAGTAGCCTTTATTACTTATAGTTTTATAGAACCTTAAGATAAATAGAAATTGAGTGGTAGAGCATTAGATTCAAAGAGAATTATATAACAGAATTCGTACACACCATATCATGAAATTGGCCTCCTAATATAGGCAGTTAGGAGACTCATAAATACCCCAAAAATTTAATAAAAGAATCTATATAATTGTGATGGTCATAAACCATTTTTAACCTATAACCATGAATAATTAAATGTTTAAATCCTTAAAATTTTCATGTTCAATCATCAAAACTTCTCTCGATTATCAACATATGATAATAAACCAAACATGGCATTTTCGATTGGGAAAATAATATTGATCCATGTGATATCGTATATCCTTTAAAACTTCCATGAACATATCCATAATATAGTGAACCACTCCATATCATTATACATGAAAGAATAGACCATGGTATGGTCTAAACAACCTTGTTGTGGAGGTTAATTTAGATTAATGTTCCAAAAAAATGATTATTAATATTCTAAAAGTAAAATTTTATGTTAAAATATGTTTTCAAAATCATACTAAGGATATTTAGTGATGTGTTTATTTTGGTAGTTATACATTGGAAAAATAGATGTCATTTTAATATATGATTTAGAGTATTCATAATGAATTTATAATTTAGAAAGTTGTAGAATTGTTTAAATAGAGGTAATTTTTTATTTTTAAGAATTAAAATCACTATGGTGTGGAATTTGTAGTGATTTTTTCCCCATTTGATTAATTTAAAGAGTATTTAAGGGTTTAATTTTATTAAATTATATGATGAAAACATGGTTCAGTTTGAATTTTTTGATTATATAAAGAGAGTGAGAAATAATATTCTTGGGAATCTTGAAAATCTTAAAGTAAAAATTTGAGAATAGTAAGGTTTTTTATGTATATTTTTAAAATATAGTTGAGTGATTTTATGAATAAAAATCAAAAGTGGTGGTGGATGTAGGTCACTAGGCTCTAGGTAGAGAGCCTCCATAAATCTAATAGGCTAGCTAGTGAAGGAAACCTCATTGGAATATCAATATAATCCTAGTGATATTCAACAAAACATTAAGTGGTTCACCATACTTATGATGGAGATCCACTCGAATTTCAGTAGACCTAAGACTAGTTTTTTTGACTAGGGTACTTTCACCAGTTCAGCCTCCATTTCATTAAACTCAAAATGGGTTCCCTCAACCATTATTCATCCCATGATAACTGTTCCATGAGAGATATTTATCATTGATTCTCTACATTCATCCCTCTTTTCTTATTTTATTAAATTTATACATTGGGAGTTAAACCTATTTTAACTTGAGGTAAACCTCCATCCTCGTACTCTTTATCCTTCCTCTATTATTTTCTAATTTCAATATCTCCGATATTATATATTGATATTTGATTTCACCAAAACATATTTAAATCCATTATTGATGATAGAGACTTAATTTATACCATATAAAGGAATCTTTGTAAGGTATATAAAACTTCACTGAATTTGTTTTTAATTTAAATCATTTATGGTATGAATTATTTCTAGAATTTCATGATCTTGATATTTAATTAAGGGTTTTTTATAGTGAATAAATTGGATCTTTTGGTCATTAAAATATTGTAGGAATTTTAATTTTTACTTACCTAAGTGTTATTTTAGTTTTAGTTATATTTAATTATAGAATTTAATTAATTGGGTTAATTTGGTTATAGAATTTGGTTTAATTATTTTATGTGTTTTTAGTGTTTTTAGGGAGTACATTAAGCTCATTGATGAATGATTAAGGTAGGTGGACTCATCTTTCTATGTGTTTACTTGATTTATCCCTATTATTTGACTACTAATTGAAATAAAATTATTAATAAGGTTTAAAAGTTATTTTTAAGGAAACCATTAAGTGTTTTCTAATAATTATTTTGATATGTTAGTGTAAAATATATTTTTCTGAGAAAGATAATTGGTGTTGAATTTGTTTTTTTGTTTCTTTATTTCTTTCCTGTTAACATCCCAAATCTAGTAACCCGCAGTCAATGGTTATTTTACTATATTAGAATAAGATACATGGGATCATGTCTTGAAATTTTAAATAGTTTAGTAGTCTTTGGAGACTTGATATATACATTATTCTCAAACTACACTTGAAAACATGAATTACAACTTAAAATTCTTGTGAGAAATTTATTATTTCTTTTATTTTATCCCTAAATTCATTCATAGATCCCTTTTTTGTATCCTGTGGAATGGAAAACATAATAAAGGGTGATCTCAAACTCTTAGTAGGAGATATTGTACAAGAGAAGCTATCATAGGATAAATAAATCATGAATAATATGGAAGAGGTAAATAATAATATAATATTCCATATAACTAATATCATAATAAGGGGTCTAAATCCATGGATGATATAGTAACATAAATAATTACATGGATACAAATTACTAGTTTCATAATGATAAAATGTATAATGTTGAACATCATAATCTCATTCTCAAGGCCTTGAGCCAAGACATCATACATAAATAGGTAAGGTGTACTCCAAATACCCAAACTCATTTCTATCATGATATATACTCATACATAAAGGGTAGATAATAGACCCCTACCATTATATAATGAGTAAAATTCATTCAATATATGAAATAAACAAATAAAAATTCAATACAAAATCAACATAAACATTCATATTAAAAAACTAACATATGAAATGTGAATATTTTCCCAAGAAAATAAATATAAAAACATGATAATAATCTTTCCATAGTAATCTATTGGATGGTATAATTACATAATATCCCCCAAAAATCATAAGATTCATCAAAATATGTTGACATAGATTAAAATACTTCAAAAATTCCATGAATATATTTCTTGAGGAAAATACCCTTTTCATTTTGAAATCACTTATATAAAAAAATAAAAATTTCTAAATTAATAGGGAAATTTTTTTATTTAAAAATAAATATGGAAACTTTTAAACTAATCTTCAATGAAAATAATATTTTGATGATTGGGAAAATTCATTCATGTGGTATATGTTAAAAAAATATTTTATTTACACTATTGGTAAAAGGTATCTTGTTCAGATAATGAAAAGAAAAATCATTTTAAATATTTGTATATAAAGTAAAAAAATTGTAAAAATTAATTTAATTAATAATTTTATAATATTATAAACATTATTAAAAATATTTTAAATAAAATATGTACATGGAAGAAAAAGATTCCCAATAGAATAGAAAAAACAAAGTCAGTTTTCCTTAAAAACATTATTTTGGTCTATTTGAGTTACAACATGCTAAAAGTTGAAACTATACTTGAAAACCCTTGAAATTGCCATAGGATAGAAAATACATTGGGTTTTAGATTGAATGATCAAATAATTCTTTCAATTGAAACTTAAATGTAAACAATCTTGAATAAGAATAATATTGTGATATAAACCCTTACCTCAAGTTCGACTTTCCTCATAAGTGTTTTCAAACTTTTTTATAATAAATTTAGATTTATTAAATTATATAAAGTAACCATTTTCATAATTATAATATCATATTGTATCTACTTATAACATTTCAACACCTATTTATAAACAATATTTCATTATAATCGTCATTTTTGGGTGTTAACTACTTCTTTTTTCATGTATGTTTTGACTCGGTAGTTATGGTCCTTTCATATTGATAATTGATACATAATATAATTAATTTTTATAAGGATATAAATATAATATATATTCATTACATACATATTTATAATCATCTATGAAATTAGGACATGAAAAATGAATCACATCACTTCATGGAGGTCGTAGTCCACACGTACGCACCAACGACATTATCATTTTTTAACGGGTGTATGGGTAAGAAGAAAAATAATATATTATATTTATAGAATCATATTTGTGTTATAAATTTAATACATATTCATTATCTTCATCCTTATAGACATCTAAGTAAATTTCTAATGAAAAAACAATTATATCGCTACATGGAGAAGGTAGGTCATACAGAGGCATAAGTGAAGTTTTCATTTTCCATAGGATGGAAAGGAAGTGAAGCCAATGAGACTGTACCCGAGTGGTAAGGGGTCCTACTTGGAATCCAAGAGACCTAGGTTCAAAACTGGGAGGAGGCTAATTTTTGGTATTGTAGCACCACTGTAGTAGAACTGTAGCAGTTACTGTTCGGTACTGTAGCAGCCAGAACTATTCACTCGATTTGGGCCTTTGGGCCACCGGTTTGGGGCTACGGGTCTCAAGGGCCTTCGAGTCATCAAATTCCTTCGGGCCACAGGGCCTTCAGGCCATAGAGACCATGGAGTATCCTTGTTCACATAGAGTAGGCCCCAAAAGAGGATCAGATCAACAAGAGTAGCATCCACCAGAAGCAGAGCTAACTATATTAAAAGAATGAGAGGGTACAACAGCCGCCATCTGGACCAGGTACTGTGCAGCTTTGTACAGGGCAATTCTAGCCAATTATCAATGCAAGGTGGGGAGCCAGATGATCAATGATACAGAAGTTGGGGAGGGTAAGCTCTAGTGGGTTGGGTCTATGGGTCATGTAATGGGCATGGTATGCCTTTGGGCCTTCGGGTCATGTATTTCCGGTCATGTCGGGCCTTCTGCCTTGGGATATGGGTCATGTACGGGTTCCCCTTCAACCCTTAAAAGAGGGATTATCCATAATAAAATAAAAAGAAGGCCGCCAGGCCATTCGGGTAAAGGAAGTGAAAAATAGTTGTCCCATTATAACATATTAAAAAAATATTATACTAGATTTATTATTTTAGTATTGATGAAGCATATTTATAGGAAGTATAATAAGAAATAAACATTTAATGAGTAAGTAAATATGATTACGTTTTCTTTGAGAGACATCATTTAGCATATTCCTTAATCCATATTAAGATGTTATTAGGATAATAAATAAATCTCTATAATGAATGGAAGTAGTATAGGATGGTTTCTTTCTGTGATCGGATGATCTAGATTTCTGAATTTTTTTAACAAGGGAGGATAAGAGGTTCCCTTTTATAAGTGAGGGGAGGGACACACAGAGAATTACATAAAAGATTTAAATAATATAAATCCATTTTTTATTAAATTTAACTAAATAGAAATGAATTAAAATTAAAGATAATTTAATATTGAAATATACTCAAAAATAATATTTAGATAAGTTTAATTTGTATTTTTACCCTTATATTTTAGTTTAACACCCCCCCCCCCTCAGATAAACCTAATTTAACCCAAACCGTGATAACAGTTTTTTGCTGTTATAACTATTAACTATGAAAAAAATTAAGTTGATATTATTACATAATATTAATTATTATGATTCCAAATGTTGAATCCATTTTATAAGTTCACAAAACACAATGAAATCCGTTTTTAAATAATGTTTGTTTTATGTATAAAAATGATTTTACAGAAAAAATATTGTGTAATTTTGGTCAAAATGGAATTAATTTGATTGTTTTAAATGGAAGGAGACTTATTTTTATTTAAAACCAAACCAAAACTATAAGGAATCTTGTAAATGATTTATTGAAATAGAATAACTAAAAATAGTTTTAATTTTTACAAACAAATATTGAGATTTCCAAACAATTAAGCATATATTTCTATGTTCAACATTATATTTTTATAGTAATTATATTACTTATTGAATATATATTTATTCTATAAAATATTATTTATAATCTTTAATGTTATTTTTATATCATTATAATT
The DNA here is from genome assembly GCA_963277665.1 of Viscum album. Lineage (NCBI taxonomy): Eukaryota > Viridiplantae > Streptophyta > Magnoliopsida > Santalales > Viscaceae > Viscum > Viscum album. Next base: position 1,905,981,876 of record OY728136.1, read on the forward strand.
TCATAAAAGTTATAGTTTTTTTAAAATCGATATTTTTCATTATTCACCAAAAAATCAACTATTCCTGAAAAATATATAAAATTAATCTTAAGGTAATTTTTATACGGTAAATTATAAAATTAAATTCATTTAATAAAAAAATTAATAAATTTTATTAATTATGGTTTTAATCACATTCTTTAATAAATATATGTGAATTTTTTATTGTTTCTCAATAAATAAAAGCATACTATAATTGAATTTGTGTGTTCCATTCTTTCCTCTATCAAAAAAATCATCCAAAAAAATTCTATAATTTCACTGCATATATAGACGTTGGTAGTTTTTGATCATGATTTCCTCAGTTTCCCACACTTCCTACTTTATCTTATTATTTCTCCAAAGTACCTTTACCAGATGAGTTTTTTGATTCCTCAATAATTATTCTCTAGTGTCAATAATCTCGATAGGCTCTTAATAGTAAGATAAATTAGGATCCAATTTTTTTTCTTCATATGTGATCACATTAATTAGGTTTAGCATGTAAATAATGATCACACATACCTTGAAATCTATTTTAACACGACCTCAAAATGTATTATAATGTTTGAATAGTTTTTTCAGACTGCCCATCAATTTGAAGTTGATATGAATTTCTCAAATGTTGCTTGATTTCAAGAGCCTTTTGAAGACTCCTGGTATTTTTATGTAAACTACGGGTCACAATCAGATAAAATTGAAATATTTTCACCATTAAGTCTCACAAATTCATTAATATAGTGGTGTGTGAGGTGATCAAGAGGTAAATGTTCTCTTATAGTGAGGAAATGTTTGGAATTTCTAGGGTGGTCATAAATGACCCATATGACATCATTATTTCTAGGAGTCTTTGGAAATATGGTGAAAAAGTCCATAGTAATATCATCCCATTTTTTATGATAATATGTAAAGGTTTTATGATTCCTTGAAGATGTTATCTCTCATCCTTTACCAATTTAAAAACTAAGAAACTTGATTCATATTCCAAAATATCCCAGTTCATATTATCCCACTTACAATATTTATTTAAATCTTGATATATTCGGGTTAAACTAGGGTGTATAAATAAATTTATCTATGAGATTAATCTAATAATTCTCCTTCCATCTCATGCATGTATGGAACACATAGTCTCCTTACAAATTTCATAATACCACTGTTGGCACCAAAAAAAAAATAAAGGATGCACTGAATGATTCCATACATGATCTCATAGCATTTCTCATTTTGTAATCTTCAGTTTGATTGGTTGTGGAGCTTGAATGGAGTTAAGGTTTAGAAGTTATGGTTGTTCAAATTCAGACTACTAAAAATGGCCAGACATGGCGATTTTGGGGAAAAGTATGGATTTACGAGCAAGAATGGAAATTTTGCATGTAAAAAGGGAATATTGTGTGAAACAAAGGAATCTTGTGCACAACCCATCATAAAAAACTTTTATGCTCTAAATATTATGTCAAGAGGCCATCTTCTACCTCATCCGCCAAAAAATTAGTTAACTTAGGTGTGCACATGTTTCGAGATATGCACACAATATTGGCATGTGCACGCAAGACGCTTATGCACCCAATGCGACGTCAACCAGTCACTTATGCGCCATCCTTCTTATGAAATTCCAAAGTTAATTTCACCTAAAAATATAAGGGTACCCCCTCCATTTAGGGTAAGCCTCTAGAGGTTGGCCTCTACTCCTATGTGTGTAAGACTGCCTCTTTCGCACAAGCATGAAAGAATGGAACCATCCTTTTAGAGATCTTATGTGAAAGGTTCCATATGGGTCCACCTTTGTGTGGGACCACAGTGGTTTTATCCTCGTCTGGCCTCTTTTCAGCCTAAGTTTGGTTCATTCAAGATCACCCATTGTGTGCAAGCCCAATCTTGCATTCCACCGTGTCAAAGTACCCAATCCTGCTTGAAATAGTGCCAAGCTGCCCAATATTTCATGCAATCCATACTATGTGTAACCCATTTTGAAATCAAATGTGTCTAGGCATGCGCTTGCGGGTTCATACCATGGGGACTATTCCCTCGCACCCCCCCCCCACTTGGGATCAGTTTCAACCTGTGTTCAAGGCCCTCCAGGTCAGTTCCTTCACTACCATCATTAAACCCCAATGAAAAATAGAGAGTTACATTGTGAACTTTTTAGGCCAGGTCACCGACATTTTACCTTGCACCCTTATATGCATCCAACTTTCACCACATGAAAACCATGATTCTAGATACTCCTCTAAACTTCTTGAAACACCTTGAGTCGACATGTTCTTCTTTGTCCCTTTCCCATGTCATGAGTTGGGATCCTCATCTTGGATTCCCTGGGTTCCTTGATTCAATAAATCTTTAGAAAACTCCTCAAACCTCATCATCATGCTTCTATGATGGGTTAAACCAGAATGGGATACTCTTGAGTAAGTCCCATACCATCCATTATTAGTCCTCTAATGCCTAATAGTCATTGACGCATGACTATAAACTGTAGTATACCTTACATGAAAAATCTAGGATGCCTCTTTCTCTAAATAAGAGTTGTCTTATGTTCCAATCATAAGATTCCAAAAGTCCTCACTACATGAATTTAAACTATAGAATACCTTATCATTCAAGAATAAGATGCATTATGCCTCAAACATAAGATTCATCATCATGAGACTAGTAGAAAACAACCACTATGAGACTCCTCTTGAGGTGAAATCCCCAAACCATACTCATCGACCCATCAGTAAGTCAAGATTCCCTCATGGCCTGACATGAGGAAGACATAATGGGCAGCTCATTGCATAAGCCCTACACAACTCTTCTATTCACATGATGTTAAACTGAATCCTTACCCCTTACAATGAACATGGGAATACCTCATGACCTGACATGGGGAGGATATCATAAGCAGCTTTCATGGATTATCCCCATTCACTATTTCCGCTCCATAGCAGCACTCGGGTAGCTTCCATGTGTAAGCCTCATTCACCATTGTTGCTCCTTAACAACACATGGGAATCTTCCACATATAAGCCCCACATCATCCCTTATGTGCGTACCTTCTGTCACACGTCTTTCTAGTCTACTTCTTCCTCTAGTTTCTCACACTGAGTGTGAATCACATGGGCTTAGAGGTTATTAGTGACCATGACGGAATTCACTCAGGAATCCATCATAGAGTAAGCCATAGCTTCCACCTTCCCAGATCATAAACCATTTTTAAGCCCCGAACAACTGGACTATGTTGGATTTGATCCCTGTCTTCTACACAGGGTACATAGGATGCCTCCTTGAGGTTAAATCTCAACCAATGGTAAACATTGGTTCTCCCTCCTAGGGGTCCACCCTCCCTGGTCCACCACCATCTATGTCTATATCAGCCTTCATGGTGTTCCATATTCTCTTAATGGGACACACCACCCTAGGTATGCTCTCATAGGGCATTCTTACCCGATTGTTGGTAAATTCTAGTGCTCTCTCATAGGGATATACCCTCATGATGTGACATCTTCCCATTATGGGACACAACCCCCCAGATCCACCTCTATATGGTGTCTTGATCCATCCTCTACCATTCATCATCCACCCTTATTATCCCCAAGATTCCACATCCCGATAGGATCTTGACACTTATCCACCTCCATTTTATGGTCTTCTAGACATGTGTATTCCCCAGCATGTCTTTGGGTCATTGTCCTTTGTGTACACCAAGATTCTATGCTTTCTCCCGAAGTATGTGGACTTTGAACCCTGTCTTCTAAGCATGGTATGTAGGAAGCCTCTAGGAGGTTCAAGAAACTCACTCCCCATCATCCATCTATCCCTACTATTTTACATCAGTCCACCTTCAACCTGTATGATGTTAAACTACATCCCCTACTCGAACTATGTGGTTTTTGATCCCTATCTTATACACAGGGTATATGGGAAACCTCCCTGAGGTTCAACCCCGATCAATGGTAAACTCTAGTTCTCCCTCCTAGGGATGTTTCCTCATGATGTGAAATCTTTCCTTTTTGGGACACATCTCATAGATTATCCTCCCTTAGGTGTCTTGATCCATCCATTTGGGTTGATAACCATGTGTAAGACCCAACATGTCGAAGGGTTGTTGTCCTCTGTGTACACACCAACCGTATGTCTCATTTTCCTAGGCTATTAACCATGCATGATCCCACCTACTTCATCATACTACTCCAACCAAGAGATTCCCTCTTGTGATGGGCTGCTAACCATGTGTAATCCCATGTATGTCTTTGGGTTTGTGTCCTTTGTGTACACCCCGATTCTATGCCACATCCTAAATTGTGTGGACTTTGATTCCTCATCTCCAGAATACGTAAGAAGACTCGCTAAATATCAATCCCTTCACCCATGTCCCATATTGGTCTATCCCTTGAGCCTTAGTGTTTTGAGAAGATAATTCCCCAACATGGAGGTTCTACTTATTTCGGGTCCCCATCCATGCACTCCATTCTCACAAGACACCTCATTAGGTGTCCCATAACTCCATAAAACTATGTGGACTTTGATTCTCATACACAAGGATACACAGATATCCTCCCTAAAGTTAAATCCCAACAACACCACCATCTTCATGTCGGTTCCATCCCATTCATCTAATCCACTTCATTAAATCATCCATCATCCATCCTGATTCTTGTTCGAACCACCACATCCTAGTAGGATAATTCTATTCACTCGGGTATCTAACCACGCCTAAGACCCATTCATCCCACTACTCTTTGTAGCACCCAGGCATCTAACCATGCATAATTCCTACACATCATATACATCCAACCTAGAGTGCCCCTCTTGTGACGGGTGGCTAACCATGTGTAATCCCCAAATCCCCCATTATAACTATGTGGGGTTTGATCCCTATCTTATAAATAGGGTATGTAGGAATCCTTCATGAGGTTCAATCCCAGCCAACGATAAACCTTGGTGTCCCCCATAGTAGGTCCCACCTCTTCTGATCCTCCCTTTTTGGTGTCCAGATCAGCCTTCACGATATCAAACCTTCCCTATTTGGGACATGCCATCCTAGATCCATACTCATTGGGAATTCTGATCCATCCATATAGTAAAATATACAGGGGATCTCTTATAGGGATATACCCATCTGATCCACTATCATCAGTGTTCTGATCAGTCTGATCCATCGCTTCTAGACATTAAACATGCAGCTTACCCTATGTCAACCATGGGAAGCCTAATAAAACCTTAGAGACATGCCTCTGGAATAAGATACCCCATGATTGACATGGGATGCATCAGGTTCTACACCCTTGATATTCACTCCTATGAGAAAGAATACATGTGACCATTGTTCTGGAATCCAAAGATGCCTCAGCATGCCTGATGTTTCTATATGATCCAACCAAAGCTCACTTCCCTATTAAGACCCCTTGGAATGTTCATACAGAAGTAGCATAATTAACCTACATCCATAAAGATATGGCACTGGGAAGGAGATTCATGAACAAAAACTCAAATCTATAAGGTAGACCCCGACTAGGAAATGATTTTCGAGGACGAATACATGGAAGGAGAAACTAACATCCCATCATCCCATTTCAATCAAGGAGAAAACATCACTAAATAACTGATGCATGTCTCCTGCATTTGGAAAGAGGGAACACACAGCCACAAGTAGCGCGTCACGATGATGTTGCATGCGCCAGCCGCAAAAAAGCATCGGAAACAACCATCTTCATAGATGAATGCGAACAACTTCCCATAATTCCTGACTTCAAATTTCTTTTGAGTATTCTTATCATCAGGTTAGGAAATTTTTATTTTTTCTAATATGGGTAGTTTGGAAATTATTTTGAATATATTTTATGTTCTCCATTCTATAATGATTCCCATATCCAATTTTACCATGTCCATGAATATAGGATCGTTATCACTCCTCATTTTAGTCAAAACTCCATGATCTTTCCTAATCAATGCATCAACTACAATACATTACTTCATAAATAGGTAGTGTGTTAAGAAATCATAATCTTTGAGTATTTGTAACCATATCCTTTGACTCACATTTATCTCTTTCTTTGAGATATATATCAAACTTTTTTTACCCTTTTATATTACATATCTTTCACCATAAAGGTAATACCTCCATATATTCAATGTAAATATTATTCCTACCAACTCAAGATCATGGGTTAAATAATTTTATTCCTGAATCTTTAAATGTCTTGATGCAAAATAAAAATATATATCATTCAGTATAAGGACATATCCAACCCATTACTTATATGCATCACTATATATCAAAAATATATCCCTTTTTAATGGTAAAGTTGATATTGGTGCATGGATTAATCTCCAATTTAATTCTTCAAAGATTCCCTTATATTCATTTAACCATATGAACTTAACCACTTTATGTGTCAACATGGTTAATGGGTTAGATAATTGAGATTTTTTTTAAACAAATCATCAATAATAACCTATTATTCCTATGTACCTCAGCTATATTCCATCCTTATTGAAAATATAAACAAGAAAAGAAACTTTTTGAAGCCATAATTTTCATTTGATAAACTTTCCATGTTACTCCTTTTCTCTAGGAGTCTTAATAATGATTCAAAAATTATTCTTATTCTCACCAAATATTTTTTAGTATATCAGTATATCATTAATAAATACGACAATTGAACTATTTAAATAATACTTGAATACTCTATTCATCATATCCATCAAAACATAGGGTGAATTAATCCATTTAAAGGGAATTAATATAAATTTTTAATGTACATACCTCATATGAAATGTCATCTTTATAATATCTTCCAAATTTACTTGTATTTTATGATACCTAGAATGAAGATCAATCTTTTAAAAATATTGATATCTTTGAATTTGATCAAATAAGTTATCAATGTTGGGAAATAGATTAATTTTATCTATATTAATGGCATTTATTTCCCTATAATTAATGCACAACCACATAGACCCAAATTTTTTCATAACAAAAATAATATGGGCTCCCCATGGTGAAGCACTAGGGAGTATAAGTACATTATCATACAACTCTTAAAATTGTTTCTTTACTCCCACTAATTCCACTGTGCTCATCCTATAAATAGGATTAGATTTAGATTTTCATTAGGGATTTGATCAATGTAAAACTCCACTTTACACTCAGGTGGGTGTCAAGATAGTTCTTCAAGAAACACATAAATTTAGTCCATCACAATGGGTACATAATCTAATATAAGGATTCATTTCCCATTCATAGATTTTTTTAATCTTCTTCTATAATATTCTCTTTAAGTAGATCTACTCTAGCTGGATTCATAATTTATTAAAATGATTTACTCTCCCCTAAAAATCCAATGGAATCCATATCTCTATCATAGATCGTAATATCCTGCAATATGAAATAAAGTTTTTCATTAGAATGTGAAATCCAATCTATAAAAATGATTAAATAAAATCCAACAATAGGTATAATAATAAAATTTTCAAATAGGGTATGTTTATATGTCATAACAGTGAGTAAATGACATATCCTTGTTTTTGTAAGTTTTCTACTAGGATTCTTGATTAGAAACACCCTTATTAATGTGATAAGGAAATATATAATTTCATTGGAAAACTTGAAAGATATAAAAGAGTGAGAAGATCCAAAATCAAATAAATCATTCTCTAAATTTGATGTTATAATAAGTTTACCTATAACCACATCTTTAGTAACATAAATCATATTTATAGTGATCTCATAAGACTTTTTATTATCCATTATTATTTTCTAAGGAAAATTATATTGATTCTTGTGGAATTCATTCAAATAGGTCCCTATATCCTTATAATTTAAGTATTGGAAATTATTTTCTTCTTTCCTTCCCTTGGAATAATGATCATGATAGCCTTTCTCTCCACACTTGAAGCAAACTCTATTCCCATTAAGCATGTTACATCATATTTTATTCTATAATTATTACAAGCTTGAAATTTCACCCTTCCCTTATTCCCTTTTTCTATATTTCCTTTTAAATAGTTCTCACATGCCTTCTTCTTTTCTTGTTTTCCTTGTAAAAATTAGAAATGGATAATTATTTATCTATCTTGATGAAACTTGAAATTATATCCTCATATAATGAAAATTTATAAGAGTATAATTCCCTTATAAGGATAGGATTTATCCCATAAAAATAAATGATAAATATTAATCCTTTCATTACATACATATTTAAACATTTTGGGAAGGGGGATTAGCTTCATTTTCAAAAACATTTGTTTCTCAATTTTTCTTTAAATTGAATAATTTCCTCCCCATATAGGATCATTTATCGTGAGGAAATTATTTTTTAAAGAATACCTCCTTGAAATTCTTCCTCAGAATACCATTTATTTTCTCTAACTCCTTATATCCCTATATGAATGACCACTACTTATCAACATGTCATTTAATATGATAAAATACCATGATAACATTATTTCTCTAACTACTTCCCAAATCAAGAAATATATTATCTAGATACTTGATATATTTATCAACTACAAATGGATTTGTAGTCCCAATAAATGATATAGGTTGTTGTCAAATTAAGCATTCCAACATTTGTGCACCATTTTGGGGTTCTATATGATACTTCATATAGGAAATGTTACTGGTCATAACATGAGTCAACATCCCCAATATAGTTATAATCTATTCAGCTCTAAATCAAACTCTAGCTCCAGCTTCATTATATTTACCAAGAGATAAATCCTTGTATAGATTATGTTAATTGATATGGTTTATATTCCTTCTACTATAAGTGATTTATAAATAATTACATATATTTAATTATCTCATAACACTATGAATTGTAATTATAATTTTGGTATAATACTTAACATAAATTGAATATTTACATAGGGCTAATATCAGAATCAAAAGATTAGTAAGATTGGAAATATCTTCAAACCAAAAAAATAGGTTCAAATATTTCATAATGGTTCATAATGTGTGTGTAAATAAACTAAATAATATCCCTAAGTATTTTATATCTATATGTATATTCTTAGTCCTGCCCACTATGCACTATTGATGATTGAGTTAAACCCCAATATGTCCCTTTAAAAGTCTTTCATAGGGTTACATTCTATGTAATTTTTTTTCTTAAATCTATTTCACAAGGTTTATATTAAACTCTATTTTATTCCAACTATAAAACCCTAATTTCATTAAATTAGACCCAATGGTTATTTTACTACATTGGAATAAGATACATGCTATCACGTCCCATGGGATCGAATAGTTTAGTAGTCTTGGGAGACTAAAAACATATATGAATCTCAAATTTAACATTAAAACATGAAATAAAACTTAAAATTCATGTGATTAATTTATTATTTCTTCCATTATATCCATAAATTCATTCATGAAACCCTTCTTGGTATACCTAGTAAAAGAAAAAATAATAAAGGCTCATCTTTGATTCTTATTAAGGAAAACCGTACAAAAAAAGCTGTCATATGATATATAAAGTGTGAATAATATAGAAAAGATAAATAATAATAATATATTCCATATAAATAATATAATTAAATTGGGACTAAATACATGGATGATATAGAAACAATGGTAATCACATGGATAATAGTAACTAGTTTCATAATTATAGAATTCATAATGTCAGACATCATAATCCCTCTATCAAGTCCTTGTGAAAAGACATCATAAATAAATATATAAGGAGTACGCAAAATACCCAAACTAGTATGTATTATAAGACCTACCAATTCATAAAGGGGATATAACAAACCCTTCCTATCACATTCTAACTCTAATTCATTCATCATATAAATGAAATGAATAACAATTCAATATAAAGTCAAATAAACATATGTATTAAAAATATTTCATACAAAATTTTAATATTTCAACTAATCAATAAATAAAAAAACATAATACTGAGTAATATAGAGTAATATGGTGGATAATATCATTATATTATATCCTAATAAAATAATAAGATTCATCAAAGGTTTCTTAAATAGATGAAAATACTTGAACAAGATCTCTGGAATATTTATTGAGGAAAATAACATTTTTATTTTGAAATAAATTATATTAAAATATAAAAATTTCCATAATAATAGGAAAAAAATAATTTTGAAAATAATTATGGAAACTTGTAAAGTAAGCTTCAAGGAAAACAATAGTCATGATAATGGTAAAATATGTTCATGCGTTATATGTTAAAACAAATATTTTTGTTCACACATTTCAAAGAAAGTACCTCATTCAGAAAAAGATAAAAAAAGATTACTTTTAAATGTTTAAATATAGATTAAAACAAGGGAAAATTAATTTAATAATTAATTAAATAATATTAAATACATTATTGAAAATATTTTAAAGAAAATATGGATATTGAAGAATAATATTCTCAGTCGATTAGAAAAAAAAGTTAATAATCTGTGAATCATTCTTTTGGTCTTTTGAGTGCCAAAGAAGGTAAAAATGGAACTAATACTTTATAACCCAATAAATAAAAAAGGGGAAGAAAATATATATATTTTAGGAAATGAATATAATGTATTTCCTCCAACATAAACTTAAACATAAATAATCTTTAATGGTGATGAGATTTAGAAATAAACTCTTGCCTTAAGTTCAACATGTCTTGTAAGTGATATTAACCTCCTGTACAAAATATTTTGATTTATTATACTTATATTCCATCATTAAATACACAATGATAATATAATATATTATCTAATTAAAACATTTCAACACCCATTCATTAATAATCTATTATTATCATTATTATTTCAGGTGTTAACTGGTTCATTTTTCATGTATGTTTCGAATTAGTACTTATGGTCCTTGTATCTTGGTCATGGTTACATAAAATATATAGTTTTAATAATGAGAAAAATATCATATATATTCATTAAATACATATTTGGAACAATCCATGAAATTATAACATCAAAAATAAATCACATTCCTCATGGAGGTGGTAGTCCACACGTGCGCACCAACGACGTAGTCATTTTTTAACGGATGGAATGGTAAGAAGATAAATGATATATTATATTTCTAGAATAATAATTATTTTATAAATATCATATATATTAATTAGTTACATATTTATAACCATTCATATAAAGTGGTGATAAAAAATAATTATAACGCTACATGGTTATGGTAGGTTGTACATATGATTGATTGATGTTTTCATTTTCCATATGATGGAAAGGAGGTGGAAAATGGTTGTCCCATAATCATAATAAAATCATAGTATATTGATGATACCTAATTCATTATGTTATTATGTTAACAATATATTTATAGAAAGTAAAAGAGTAAATAAATATTTAATGATTTGGTAAAGATGATTACCTCTTCCTTGAGAGTCCTCATTTAGCTTACACTTAATCCTTCATAGAGTGATCTTATGAGAAGTGAAAAAGATCAAGAACAAAGTGAAGGAATATATGAAGGTTTTTTGTATAGGGATTGGTTGAGCTATGCTATTATAGATCATATGATATTCATTGATTAACTTTATCAATGTCAGCTAAAATTACTGATAAATGGGGCACCTTTTCCATTGCTAAAAAACACTAATAAACACACCACTTTGTCAGTGATTTTTTTAGCACCAATAAAGGGAACCCTTTTTAATGATTTTTTTAGAACTGATAAATTATATATTTCTTTAAAAAAAATATATCCTTTAAAATATTATATTTATATATTTATATATTTATATTTATATAAATATAATAAATTCTGTTAAATTTGATTTATATATGACTAAACATAATTTTATACATAATATATTAGATATTTAAAGGAAAATGGACTATTAAATAATTTAAAATTAATATTAATTAATAATTTTTTAGTTATTATCAGTAATAGTCATTTAATAACAATTGGATGACATATAAATTCAATTAATTAATGAACTGTCTGACATAAGTTTAAAAATGACTTAAACATCAAACAACCATAACTTTTTATTTGTATGTCTGTTTGGGATCCACCATATACCAAAGAGAATATTATGAAAAAATATATATTATTATGTATTGGGGGACCTTAATCATCAGTTATTGAGGTCTAAAAAGGCTCAGAATCCCTCCAAAATGTGTTTTTTTGTTAGGGTACCTTATTTTTGAACATTTGATGGAATTTCAGACTCGTTTTAGGCGGTATTCTTGTCCTTTTTCAATCAGGACTAAATTTATTCTCAAGTTTTATAGTCATATAGATATTATAGTGTTTAAATTTTATTGTTTTTAATATTAGAGTGTAATTTATAATTAAATATATATATATTCATATATTTACATATAATAAATCAATTTTAAAAATAAATATTTAAATATATTTACATAAAAACATATTTTTAAATATATAAACCATTTGGAAATAAAAAAATTATTTTAAATTTTATTTAAAATAAAATATTATGAATTTTATTTACCTTTCTATAATCCATTAATATATATTTTTTTATACCTATACAAGTAATGTTTATATATAAATTTATTTTTGTATCAATAAAAAATATATATATTTATGTGTATATTCCAATATATGTAAATAATCACATATAATTAAATATTTGTGTCTGGATGTGTAAAATATAAATGAATAAATGTGTGTTTAAATATATGCATGTATGTGTATGTGTGTGTGTGTGCCAATACTCTGTAAATAAATCATATATAATTGTATTTTATAAATATTTCATTATCATTAAATATAATATATAAACATATTGACAATAAATATTTACAAATAAATTATATAAAATTCACATCTAAACATACAATTATATGTAAATATATATAAATAAATATGTAAATTTGTATAATATTTCTATCTACATATACAATATATAAACATATTTTTAAAACCTATTTAGAAATAATTATATAAATGTATATAATTATATGATTAATATATAAAAATAAAAATGAATTATTTATATATATATATCAATATATATATCAAAAAATATTATACAAATCATGATGGTGTAGTGGTAAAGGAATGAGGCTCTTAAGTCCGAAGTTAGGGGTTTGATTTGAGGCCTGAGCAAGGATAAAGGGCGTGAAAAGCACTAAAAAAATATAAAACCCTGGTTTATCTTTCTATGTTGGATCATTCTTAGACCATTCTTAATTTTGATTTCTAGTATCTTGAGTGGTTTTAGTATGACCTAAGGCCATTGAGGTGGTGTGGACATGAACCTACAGAAATAGGTGCTGCAAGTGGTCCATTATCTCGCTGGTGAGGGTCAATAACTAGATAGTGGGATAGAAATAGATTAAAAACCATTTTTGTAGCCACTAGCAGGTCAGTGGGTATCCACTGGACAACTAGTAGGCTAGTTAGGGGTTGCGGAAATTCTGTTGTAACCTCTTTCTAGTCGATGGTCTCATTGGATGTGAGAATATGTCCGAGAAACAAAATAATTTTACACCAAATCATCATTTTATTTTTATTTATCTTCTCCCTTGAACCTAATTCGACCCACACAAACCTTGAGAGACTCTTGGGTGATTTTGGATCTCTCAAACTAATCTCTTGGAAAATCTAAATGTTGTTCAAGTAGCTATCATCTTCTGGTATATTTTCCTCTTTTTAGTCTTCAATCTCCCTTATTCTCTTGATGATTTCTTCTTGGGGGATATTACATACTTAGGGATTTTTAAATCTATAAGGGTGATATTGAATTATAGTTTTAGGATTAATTCTTTCCCCTCTCAGAATCCCTCTACCTGGATTTGTTGTTGACCATCAGAGGTAGTACATCCTGATCTCATTGTGGTTTGATTCTAGAAATTCTAAGTAGGTGTCTCTATGATTTTCCTTTACCTTGTGATTCAATATTTCTTTAGAATTCATAATTATGTATTTATTCTTCCTAAAACATGTTTTATAATGTTGATCTTGAATTAAATTATGAAATCCTATTTTATCTTCATCTCTATTATTTGAATATGGCATGGAAATAAAAAAACATTATCATGATCCCTCTCACTATTTTTTGAATTATTGAATTCCATGTTTGTTTTGATTTCTTCTCAAATATATTTCAAATACGTTTTTGATGAAATTGAGGTCATAAACCGAGTTTTAGATCTTTAATTTGAAATTACATGATTTTAGTTAAATGAGTTGAGCCATTTTATTTTTTCTATATAGTTTCAAATTCTTGAATTCTTTAAATTACCAAGACCTGACTTTGAATAATTTTCTCCTTGATTGTAAAATTTTTATTCTAAGGTGATTTGAAATGAGTTATTTTTTAACCTAGAAAAAGGTTGTAGACCCATGTTTTCAAATGAAATCAAATTTTAAAATTGTGAATCTTACATTTTAATAACATAGGGCTATTTTAAAATTAATGAAATAATAAAATGCCTATTTGGATTTTTGATGATAATTCATGAAATAAAGCGGGAATGATTACCCCTTTTGAATGTTGATTTGATGAGAATGTTTTGAATTGAAATTGGTGATTCATGATGGACTAGTTGTCACTTTTTAATAGACCTATATTTTGGTAATACCATTTTGTGAAATACATTATTCTTGTAATTGCAATATATGGGTGCTAAAAAGGGATTATTCACATTGAGGGAGTTTGGGGGTGATTGTTAGATTTGAACTAATAAAGAGATATCAAGGGAATTAGTCCACATTGAAAATTATAAGGACTCTCTTTGAGATCCTTGTAACTGATTTTTCACACTCTCCACATTTGATCAGTCATGGAGACTCTAGTAGATTGATAATATAACTGATATTTATACTTCACTATACGATTCACACATTGAAAAGTGGATCTCTATAGAATATGATAGATTTATTATCTGAATTTATATCTAGGAAATTTGGTTTTCATGGACTTTTTTTCTTGATACCCTTTGATACATGATGTAAACCCAATGATAAGAAAATATTGATTCATTAGCTAGACTATGGTGGACATGATATCTTATCTAGGTCATACCCATGACATCCTTATAGGTGATACTTGATACATGATAGAATTAATTTTCACTACATGGAACTAGTGTTTCTATTCTTGTTTTATTACCATTCTTGATTTATCTTCTTATTGATATGATGCACCTTGAATCAATTGTTTTGATTCTTTTCATCTCTTTGATATCTCATGCATGGTCATATCACTTGATTTATCTAACCTTATCTTTTGATTTTTTTTCAAATATTTTAATAAAGGGTTTGGTTTTTAATTAATAGAATGAAATGTTTTTAACTTTGGTTTCAAATATGATTTTGAAATGTTTAAAAGTTATATTTTTAAAACTTGGGATTATTATAATCAGATATTGATGTATTTAATTTCATTTCCTAAAATTTAAATCTTTGAATTCTATTTATTTTACTAAATTTTATCATATTTTAATTACCTTATGAAGTAAATTCATAGTGTCTTTGGTGAAATATTATTGGTCTTTAAAATTAACACATTTCTTGTACTTTTTTGTGTTGGTAGCTTTCTTGTTTATATAGTAGGTTCTTGCATTCTCTTAATTTTCCTTTCATGGGTTCGTACTTGGTTGGTTGTGGGAAGGTGACTTGGGATATGGTGTGTGGTCATGGACCACCAAGAGAAAGTTTTTGGATGTTTTTTTCTTCTTTCAATTTTTATATCATCTCCCTATACCCAGTTATGGTTGTATTGTTTTATTTATCTATTAATTTTTCTAAATTGAACTTTGATTTATGTTTATCATTTATGTTAGTGAAATCATTCCCAAATGTTATTTCTGGATGCTCAATCACTTTTCACTAGTCTTTTGGGATTGAATCAATATTTTATCTTTGTCATACCAATGCCACAGGGGTGAAACTTATGAAAGGGGTTAAAAATTTTATGTTTTTTGAATTTATGATTTTCTTCAAGAAAATACTCATCACACCATGACCCTTATATCACATCTTTATGGAATACCATTTGGGGTTTCATGATTTGGGGCATGGAATCAGTGCACTATGAGAGGGGAGGCACCACTAAGGGAGCTTGAGCCTCACCTATGAGAGGCGCATACTATCTCAACCTTGAGGGGTCATATCACAATGGTGTTTTATTTGAGAATGATCCTGCTTTATATAGAAGTTTCACTTTGACTCATAGAGGCTATACCAAGAATGGGTACATAATGGATGTTATTCCCTCTACTCAGGGGTTGGAACAACATGTCCTAGAGTGGTCACACTGTGATCAACCCTCTTCCTCATTTTTTAAATAGTGTAAGACCCATATTTTTATGGTAATATCCTTTGGTTTTAAGTCGAGACATTAGTATTTGGGGTTCTATTTTTTACTAGCCCCTCCCCTATTATTCCCTCTCTCAAACCCCCTTGATGAGGGGTGGTTTATAGGTGTTTCTTGTAGTAATTCAAGGTCAGTTCATCCCACAATTCCAACAAGTTTTCTTCTTGTGTATTTTAATTATTTTTAGGTTGTTCCATCTAGGGTCTTGGTGATGGTTACTTTTAAGGGAAATAGAATAAATAAAGGATGATTTCAATTTTTCATATATTGTATAGATGAGTTCATGGGAGGATGAACACAAAGGGTTTTATACTGTTTTAGTGATGTAGTGTTTCCTGATGAGTTTTTAATGATTATAACATTATAAATTAAATTTAAAAATTAATTATAATTTATTATTTGGATATAGTTTCTTAATATGTGATATTTGGTGTTGGTATGATCTTAAATGAGGCACAGACATTCTTTTATGAGGAAGAGAAATTCTTGATGAGGATTGTAACTCCATGTTAGAGATAGGTAGTACCTTTAAAGAAAATCATAAGATTTTTTATACATGAAATTTCATGACTACATGGTTTCATGGAACATGGTAAAGGTATAGGGACCTAGAGCACCTTATAGAAGGATAAAGGGTGGAAGCGTGACTCTTTGAAGTGGAGTAGGTGATCCAGTGATGTTTATTAGAAAATAAAATTCACAATGATTATGTATCTAAGGGGAAGAGATGTTTTTTTGTAGGTTTTAAGAGACCTAGGGTAGGTCTTGGGGTATAGAATGATATGGGGTAGCCTAGGTTGAATATTTAATACTATATAGTCTGATATGAGAGGTTTAGGCCTAGTGGTGATGGATTAAGAGATCTACATAGGTAGATATTAAATAGGACCATATATTTAGTCATAGGAATTATTTAGGACTTGACATGAATATACCAAGGGAATTAGTAAAACATGGATCAAAATGGATTTTAGTTACCAGGACTAGGTTATGATCTGAGAACCATGAGAGGTTTCATAATTGACTCATTAGGCTAGGGTAATAGAGAGCCTATGGGTTAGGATAATTTCAAGGAGGTATTGGAAGTACATTGGTGCCAATGATCATATACTAATATGTTCTTGAAGAGACTATCATATGATTATATACATATGAATGGATTTTATTTGAGGTGTGTGGATAGTTCTAGAGTGACTAGCACCCTAGTTATGAGATGGTGAGATTTGAAGAAGGGTTGCATGCCCCAATTTTATTGTATGTGTGTTATTTATTGTGTTTATAACATATAAATAGAATGGATGGAAAACCCTTGGGTGAGAAGATGTAGTCATGGATAACCTTGAGTGATAAAGTTTTGGTTGAACCCTACCTTGAGTGATAAAGTAGAGTTTTTATGTTGATGTGATATTGGATCCTATATTGAGTGATAAGGTTGTGGTCATGATATTAGAATAACCTTGAGTGAGAAGTTTTTGGTCGAACCCTATCTTGAGTGGTAAGGTAGTGGAAGGTTTTGATGTGATATCAGACCGTAGATTGATTTATAAGGTAGTGGTTATGTTGAGATGTGATAATAATCCCTAACATGAATGATAAGTTAAGGATAATACACTCACCCTGAGTGAGAAATTATTGGTTCCTATAGTTGGAAGGAAATTTTTGATATGTGTCTGTTGACCTTAACTTGAGTGATAAGTTTTTGGTCAGAATGTGGATGTTGGCCTCACCTTGAGTGAGAATCTACTGGTAGGAACTCCCTCGAGTGAGAAGATACTATTTAGGATTGAGGTGTGACCTCTCATAAGAGGGTGGGTTAGGATAATTGGTATAAACCCTACCATGAGTCCTAGTGTAGAGTTCAAGACTTGTTGTATTTGTACCTTGATTCTTCAGTTATGGGTCGCAACCTATAACATGAGGTGACTGGTTTTCTATTCTAATAAAAGAATTTATGGTCATGTGTTGTGGTTTCATGGTTATTATACAATGTCCTGATGTGTATATGTGTGGTGGTGGCCTATGTTGGATGGTTCTGGTATAGGATAAAGTAGGTATGGTTCGGGTTCACAGTATCCTAGTTAGAAAATGATGACCTAATATGCATGTTTATTTTTATGTCATTTTTCCCTCTTTCATACATGTATATGTCATCATCTATATTAGGGGAACCTGTTGAGACCCTAATAATATTTAATTTTCACACAATTCATGGGAACTCTAGTGCATGTGTAGATGTTATGTCTACATTATAGTTTAGAGAATATGTTGTGTAGTGAATCTTGATAGGGAAGCTTGGTAGGGATTTAGATACTAGGATATGGTGAGTCTTGGGGATAGCAACAGATACTGTTTTTTTTTCTTTATATATATATATATGGTCAACCCAATGGGTGATAAATTTATCTGGTTCCTTGGTGATTATCAGGTTGAGATGTGGGTGCAGTGTTTGATGGAGCATGTTACTAATATCATGCTCAAAATGAAATTAGTGTGATCAAAGAGTGAGATATATTAGAGGGAATTTTTTCTTAGGGAGATAATATGATAGATCAGGGGGTATTTGGTGATCCAACTATGTAATTACAATGAGTTTTATGTTAATACTTTGATGCCGGTGTTTAGATAATTTTTTGATACCTCCAGGAGCTAGGAATCATGATCGGGTATTAGTTTGAAGCATCGGTGGGGGTTTCTGGGTATTTTTTAAGAGGATATCTGTAGGATTATAAATTTATTTTTCTTTATGGGATTGGATTTTTGGAGGTGTAAACCACGTTAGAATGTTGATAGGACACTAAAATTACATTTTCAGAAGGTGATTCCTATGGAGGGGATTACCATCACCCAAAATCTACCCTTTTGAGAGAGTTTTTATAGTGGGTATCACCATAATATTTGGTATGAATCAATTGATCATGTGTTGGATTCTAGAGATATATGGGTTCATTTGAGCATCTTATCAATATTTATGATGGTGATTAATGATAATCTAGGATTTTGGTACATAGTGCTACATGGTGTTTTGAGTTGTGTAGTAATATATCAATTGATACTTGAGGATAAAATGTGGTGGATGAGCAGTTAATTGATTAACAAAGTAGGTATGGAATAATTGTTGGAGTACCATAATGAATTATCTAAGATTAGAATCATTATGTTGGTAGTTTTTAATGACCAAAAAATTTATAGGTCATTTCTTTAGTGACAATTTAATTTTTTAGTCCTAGAGTACCAGATGTTGCAAGAATGAGGACTTGAATTGGAATAATGAGGTTTAAAATGTAATAATGAGATATTTTTTGATGTGGGTCGAGTCCTAAGGAGTGTTTTGTGTTCTCGAGTGAATGGAAAAGAGAGGTCAGGGTGACCCCTTTGATGATTTTGGTTGCATTTGGTCCATTGTTCCATGATAGGGGAGGTGAATGTTATGACGATTGTTGAGTGGGTGGAGGTATTCTAAAACTAGTTTGGGTCACAGTTTGGGAGAGTTGTTTGGGTTTTTTTAAGGTAAATTACCTTACAAATAAGGTGTCACACCATGACACAAAGTGGATTCACTGTGATGGTAAATTTTATTAAAGGGGTTAAGGACTCTTAATGTTTTATCCTTTTTTATTTTCATATAGAAAAGAAAAATCATTTTATGATGGCCTACCACAAGGTGTTTCATATATTAGGGTGTTGAAGACCCATGCTATGAGAGGTGAGAAATATCGAGGGTGATTCAGCCTCTCCTCGGAGAGGTTTATTATGTCATGACCTTGAGGGGTCATACCATGATGGTGTTTTGGATAGGTATAATCCCTACGGTAGAGGATGTTTTACCAAAAATCATAGGATTCATGCCATTATAGATTTAAGAAGGGGTGTTGGACCCTCTTTATGGGGTAGATCATGTTGTGGACTATAGGGGTCACACCATGATCGGCCCTCTTCCCTATTTTTTAATAGGGGGAAAATATCATTCTATGGTTATACCATTTGGTTTTAGGTTGAGAAATGGTTGTGTTGGGATCCATTTTTTTCCAAAACCACTCTCATTCAACCTTCTCTTGATCCACCTTTATAAGTGATGGTTCTTATGTTTTTCCTATGATGATTAAATGTAGGTTCCACCCTCCCTCCCCTATATTCTTCTTGTGTACTTATTCTATTTTTAGGTGGTTTCATCGAGAGTTTTAGTGATGGTTCCATAAAAGGGTAATAGAATCAAGTCAAGATGATGGGGCTTTTATATGTATTTGATAGAGGTGGTAGCGAGAGGATGAACACACATTCTTTATTATGGTTTTGATGATGAGGAATTTCCTGATGAATTTTTTGACAATTATATCTCTTTGTATTAAATTGAATAATTTATTATAAGTTATTATAATTAATCAATTTGATTTAGTGGCTTCATATAGGACTTTAAGTGTTGGTATAAGCTTATAATATTCATGGATGGGCCTATATGAGGGTAGAAAAAAATGGGTGAGTATGGTAACTCTGTGATGGTAGTAGAAGGTACCTTTAGTATAGAACCATATAAATTTTTATGAATTATTATGTATTCCTATATGTATTCATTGAACTAGAGAAAGGTATGGGGACTGAGAGTGACCTATAAAAAGATAGGGGTAGTAGCTAGCCTCCTCAAAGTGGAGAAGGTTCTCTATTAATGGTTGTGAGAAATGGAGACACTCGAAAACAATATTTTTCATGAATTATAAATGATATTAGAGGTTAAGAGAGACTTAGTGTATGTCTAAGTGTTCAAAATGGGATGCATGTAGCCAATATTGATTCCTTAATACCAGTTAGGCGGACATGAAAGGATTATTCCTAGTGGTTATGGGTTGAGATCACTTCATAGAGAGATGTGAGATAGGACACTAGTGTGGGTCTGGGAAATTATTGAAGACTTGGCATAAGGATACCAAGGGTCTTTGTCTTAGATGGCTCATAATTTTTCTTAATTAGTAAGACTACATTGTGATGTGATGATAGGTACTAGTTTTGGACCGGTATCTTGATTATTGGGACATATTGATCTTACAATCTAGGAGAACATCATGGGGTATTTTATATGCATTGTTGTTGATGAGAATAGATTAATATGGACTTGAGGCTGATTATCCTTTGAGGGTAGATGGATAAAAGGATCTTATTTTAGGTATGGGGATATGTTTCAAGTGATTGGTTTCATAATTATGAGATAGTGAGCCTTTGAGATGGGTTTCATGCCCTATTTTTGTTTAATGTGTGTGCTTAGTTGTGTGCATATTTATAAAGAGTCTGGATGGCCTCACATTGAGTGAGAAGGTATTAGTATTGACAACCATGAGTGGGAAGGTTGGTCCAGGTTAATATTTGATTCAAACCCATACCTTGAGTGATAAAGTAATGGTAAGGATAATATTCCTACATTGGGTGATAAGGTTTTGTAGGAACCCTGTCTTGAGTGATAAGGTAGCAGTTACACTGTGATGGGATATTAGACCCTGCCTTGAGTGATCAGGTGGTAGTCAGGATAACGGCCTCACCTTAACTGAGAATGTGTTTTTTAAAACATACCATGAGTGAAAAGGTAGTGGTTATAATGTGATGTGATATTGAACCTTAGTTTGAGAGATAAGGAAGTGGTTAGGATAAGGGAGTCACTTTGAGTGAGAATTTGTTTGATAAACCCTTGATGAGGTTGTGGTTAGATAGTGATGTGATATCAGACCCTTCATTGAGTGATAACATAGTGGTCAGGATAACATCATCACTTTGAGTGATAATTTGTTTATTGGACCCTACCTTGAGTGTGAAGGTAGTGGTTGAGATGTAGATACAGATTCTACCTTGAGTGATAAGTTAGTGGTTGATGTATTCCAGGAGACCTTATTCAAGTAGGTAAACACTACATCTCAAAAACTATTATACAATGTAGAGTCTAAAAAGCCTTTTTTTATAATTAAATTTAAAATTTAAATTCCTAATCTCTAGAATTTATATTTGAAAAAAGAAAATTCTTGTTGGGATTAATTAAGTAAAAATTATCTTATGGTTAATTTTTTTATATCTAAAATAGTTATTTTTTAGCTGAATAGTGAAAAATATAATGTTTAGAAAATTGTAAATTTATATAAGAATGTCATAGAAGTTTATAATAACTTTTAATTAATAAAATATATAATAATTAAAATTATATATTTAGAAAATAATATTTTGAATTTTTAAAACCTATGATCAACATTTTAAAGAAATAAATAATAATTTCCAATAAAAACTGTTTTGGTATTTTATTTTGATTAAATGTTATTTTGGTAAAATTTAGTTTAAGATCACTTTGGGTTCCAAGAAACATTTAATTTTTTTAAATAAAACAATTTATATCATGATAACAAAAATCATTGATACTTTTATCCTACAAATAAATTTTAATCTCAAGAATTCATTTTTTAAAATAAAATGGGGATTTTTACGCATCATATACGCTAATATTAAAATTAATTTTTTTCTCACTTTTAATAATTGAATAAAATAAGATTTTTTTTATTATCATTACTTAGAATTTTAATTTTTTTTAATAATGTTAATTTCATTTCATGGAATAAAATTATGTTACCAAAGTAAATATTAGTTACCACATTAAAATGATTATTTTTTTAAGAATAGTAATTTTCAAAATATTGTGCATTATTTAAATAAATATATTTTCAATTTAAGAATATAGTATGAAATTTAGGTGTATATAAAAATAAATAAACACTCTTTTAATTTATAATTAAATTTAAATAATATTAGGAATTCCTAACAATTAAAACATCATCTTTCTAAGAAAACAGTTTTTCTACACATTAACTGTTTTAATTTAAAAGCTAATTTTCTCAGATTTAGAAATTTAATTATATTAAATTGAGCCTGATTCTTTTAAACACATACAAATTTATTTATAAGGTTTATCTTATATTTTTAGTGATAAAATGATAACCATAATTGATATTTAATTAATATTAATAAGTATTAAAATTGATAATCTAATGTGGCTCAAATTTTATTAATTAAATTTGTCCCTTATACCTTATATAGTGAATTTTTAGGTTGTAAAGGCATACCAACATGTCTCCTAAAAATTTTTCCCCCAAACTCACCAAACCCACCAAACCTCCCTGTGATACTATTCATACACATTACATGACTTTAGTTTCCATGGAAAAGAACCTCCTTTTCACTTATAAAAGGAGCTCACTCCCACCCATTATCTCATCCCTATCCACCCCAAATTCATTAATCATAGATATCTATTCCCTATACCTCTATAATTCCCTCTTAAGGTGTTCATATGGATCTATGGATTCATTCGAATAATTAAGAATATGCATATCAATTTAAGGGTTTCAAATCATTACCTTTCATTTTTAATTTTTAATTATTTTGATATAATACCATTTCTAGATAATTCCTTGACTGTAATTTCATGTTATTATCACCCAGATAATAATTTTTAATGAAATACTACTTATACCCTATCGTTAAATCCTTTTTCATATTCATTTATTATGATAACATAAGGGTTCTTATTATACCCCTTCCATTTTCAATTACAGACCTTTATTATAATTTCATCATGCATGTAATTATCTAAACTTATCAACCATTTAATATATTTAGAGTGATATTTATTCTAATTAAATTTATTTTATAAATGATTATAATTCCCAAATATCATAAATTGGGTAAAGTAAAGAGTTTTTGGTTTTCTTAGTAATGACATCCACATCTGGATACTAGTAAGTGGATGTGGTTGTGGCGTAGATGCACCTAGTGGTAATCACTTTAAAAAAGGATGGTTTAGTTTCAACAAAATCTTCACTATAGTGCATGATGATTTGGAATAAGACTGAACACATGGATAGACACTCCTAGTGGATATGATTTGGATACTTTGCAAGAAATTTATAAACCATAATGAAGGATTTTACAATAATTGATATGGTCTCCTACCAGTGAGAACTATTGAACTTAATTAAAATCTTCTATTAATAACCTAACACTTTTAAAGTACCATTTTCCACTACTATATATTTTTTTCTTTGATAATGGTATTTCTTTTCACATTGAGAATTACCCATAGTATATATATTGATTAAGTAATATTTAAACATCCACCTTCTTTATATGAATGGATTATGTCCATGTTATCCCCCTTATTGACTGGGAAATTATTGAAGTTCCATATATTTTTATCTCAATATGTATTTTTATTGATTCATAATAAAATTCGATTATTCATTATATTGATATTCATATATTTTATATGGTGAATTCATTAGACTTAAAGAAGTAACGGGTGGGGTTGATATTATACTTCCCCTCAATGTATATGTTAGTCTCATATGTCAGAAGATTTTGGTATTTTGTGTATTAATACCTAATGAAAGTATGATTCATTGGTTATGGCCATGAAGACAAGAATTATGCCTTGGTTGTGACCTTTATGATACGAATATTGTCTTGTATGAGGGATTTATGATAAAATCAAGATTTATGATTTTAAAAATTCCATTATTATGAATTATGTTGTTATTATCCATGTGATAATTTTCATTGTTATGTTATCCATGGATATTTTTAATGATCAAGATATAGATTATATGGAATTTTTATTGATTATTAACTATGTAATCATGTGTATTACTATTATGAGAACTTATGTTGCACTTGTACTCTTACTAAGAATTTGATCTCACCCTTGTTATGTTTCCATTTCCTCAGGATACCAAGAACTTATCTATCAATAAATTTAGGGATTCACTAAAAGGAATAAGAAAGTTTCCAGAATATTTTATGCAATATTTTGATGTTACAATGTATTATAGAAATCATGTATGCATCTAGTCTCCCAAGACTTATAAATATTTCAATCATTTGTTATGTGATCCTTATATTTTTTACCAATGTAATAAATAAATGACTGACTCTATGTCACAAGAACTATGGTATTATATCAATTATCAAAGTAAGTTTAGTGGGAACCATATGAACTATATTTTATAATAACATAGTTATCAAAATATTAATGATAAATCCTTTGAATTTATAAGAACTTTACTTGTATTAATATTTTTATATTCATAATTTTATGAGTAATTAAGTATATTCCATTTTTTAGATATAGAACTTAATAGGAGGAAGGGAAATCATATTTGATCTTATTATCAGTATAGAGATTTTATCCTGGAGTAATTCAAAATGGTTGGTGTTGGATCTGATGAAATTATAACTATATTAGGGAAGTTGACTTGGGTTATGACTGATAACCTTTGGCTTATATAGAAACATATTAATGTATAATATTATGAAAAAAATTTGGACGTCTTCATGTGAGAACAACCTCCATCATTCAATGGGGTCACTTATTTATTAGTAGTTGAAAAATGGATCAAAACCTTAAAGAAGATATTTCTTACATTATGAATTAATAAAATGGAGAACATTATTATCATAGTTTATCATCGAAGGGGAGATTATAATAAATCATTTTCATTGATTAAAAAAATTAAGGAGGATGAGGATATATAAAACATGTAATGGAATAATTTTGAGGTGATATTCTTTGAGAAATTATTCCCTAAAGATAAATGAGCAGATATAGACATGAAAATCATTAATTTGAAGTATAAGAAAGATAATATTAATTCTGATTATAAGGTTAATTTTACATGATTTTCAAGGAATGTTGTGGACTATATACATTAACTAAAAAGTAGCATCAATTATTTATTTGATGGACTTAAGTTAAGGCTCTTAAGGTCACTCTTCTCTCAAAAAATTTCATCATACCATGATATGGTATCATGTTTTATCAAGATAGAAAAATAATTATATAAGAATTATATTTTCAAAATTATTTCAAGATAATAAGACTAGGACTGAGCACTATAGAAAAATAAATTTTTCAATGAAGAAGAAGGTAAAGATTAGACATTGAGCATGTGATAATTATGGAAAGAGAAACTTGGGTACTTGATTAAAGGGAATATGTGTTTGTTAAAAGTGTGGAGATATGGTTCATATGGATAATGAATTTAATTGATATAAGGAAGATTAAAATATCTAGTTCTTCAACTATAAAGTGATGAGGCATTACTCAAACAAATTCTCAATGAATCAAGGGAATACACCTCAGAAAATAAATGGGTGGAAGAACAAGCTTATGTGATTACAATAGCTGAAGTATAAGTTCTTAAATATGTGATAGTATGTTCATTGATTATGTAATCTATATAATGCCTTATTTTATTATGGATATTCTCACTCTTTTTTATCCTTCTTATTTGAAGATAATATTAAATTATTTCCTAGAACCCTGAGAAATTAGTGTTAAATCAATACACCCAATTGAAATATTATTGAAAAAAGTGAATGTCAGTAAATCCCCATTATGATGCATATCATTCCCTACTTGAAAACATTATTATCATACCTATGGTTTAATTTGACATAATATTGGGTATGGATTGACTTTTGATGCATAAGGAAAAAAATTATTTCTAAGTGAAGGATATTATGATTCATGAAAGGGGGTGTAGTTATTTTTATTTAGAAGTTAGGAATAATTATATAATTCATACCCAGTCCTCCTCTAAAACCCACCTTAATGAAATCCTTATAGAGTAAAAGAAGATGAAACATATGGTTTGAAATGAAATCTTAAGAATGGAGGATGTGCATATTGTTCATGAATAAATTGATCTATATCCTGAAGAATTGCCTAGATATCCACCTTAGTGTTAAGTAGAGTTTGTTATTGAACTCATACCAGAAGTAAAACCTATATATAAGAATCTCTAAATAATGTATCTATCATAATTAATAGAGCTAACGTAATAAGAGTATGATTTGTGCGATAAGGGATTCATCATCCCTACTGTTTCCTGATAGGGAGTCCCTATTATTTTTGATTAGTCACTAAAAGTGGCTAATATTAATTTTTAATATCTTTATATTAATTATTCCAAAGTCCATAAACATTGTTTTTAGTGCATTACATAAATAGAACTTCATTTCTCATAAAAAATGCAATTCATGTTTAAAATGAAAATTTGGGCCCAATCATTCATTTGTTTGTTGAAAATATTATATTCAATTTCTGAATTTGAAATTTTGGGATATTATTGATCACTTTGTTTGGAACATTTTATCTTTTAGGTCCGCTGGATGAATCCCAAAGGAAGATGGAGAATTTTGCGCCTGAAGGCAGAAACTTGCTGGAAAAAGCATAATGGGCCTAGGGCCCATCAAACAAATGTGGGACCCAGAAACCAAGACCAATGAAGCTAAAATTTATAAATTAGAAAGATAAATATATGAGGATCATTTTATTCAACTGTGGACAGAGCTAATTCTAATGCTTTCATGATGATAAAGAGATCCGAAGTTGAGATTTAAGTGGTGGACCCGACATTAATGCACAGAAATCCGTCCCACCATTTCGACCATAACTTCCAAACAGATGAGCCAAATTTCCTTATCTTTTTACATCTCATAGAGGACAGATGTAATAAGATATTTCCCTTCTACAACACCTCTGGATTCGGCCTTCTTCATTTTTTAATTCACACGTCAATATGGTGGATGAATCTGGATAGTTTTCCGGGTCAAATTCGAAACATCAATTTCATTTTGATTATTCACCCTCCATTTGACTCTATTAATTGTTTGGGGGTGAATTAATTATTGGGGGATGGAACTAAGGCTCCTAATATTCCTATATAAGGAGCTATTGGTGAATGGAATAGGGGTAGATATTTTTCATATCATCGTTTATTGCTTGTTTCATTGTAAGGTTATGCTTCCAAATTTCCTTTGTAATGTTTTCCATTTCCATGTAAGTTTCTTTTTTGTATCTTTATGTTCTTAATCAACTTGATTCACTTCTATATTTTCTATTTATTTTATTAAAACTTTATTATCACAAAGCACAGTGATATCTCTGTGTTGTTGTGAATTAGTTCGCACAAAGGTGTGAATTTCATTCACACACATGGAGGAGTGCTCGTTATTTCCGCGGTTTTAATTTCTTCAATCCAATTCTTGTTAGCCATCTTCCGCCAACCATTGAGAGTATACCATCAATGGAGGGCTAAACCCTTAATGGGATGATCTTAGGAGGATGCAAAGGCTAGAGTGAATGTTATTTTATGAACAAATTGTTGTTAATTGGATAATTAATTTAAGACGTCCATTCTTTAATTATTTCTACTATTCATCTTTACTGTGTTTGAGCAAACTAAATTCAATTACTAAATGACCATATACCTCGGGGAGATCATGAATTTGGTTCTCTAACCCTATACGGGATTAGTAATTGTGTTTAGTAAGCACCAAACCAAAAAATGATGAATGTAATGTTATTTTTGAAGAATGGATTCATCAAAAATTAATAAAACCAAAATTGTCTAATGAAGTAAAATTCATTCAATCCACCCCGAGCATAATCCTAAGATCAAACAATTTCCATTTAATTTAATTCACTTAGGTTTATTAGTGTTCTTTAAAAACCATCCAAAATCAAACCCAAAGTCGGCTACTTCATAGCCCATCCTTCACACAATCATAGCGTCTTAAGGTTACTTCTTCAGTCCCTATGGATTCGACCCCTACATGTACTACATTGACCGCTTTTACCAGAAGGGTAAATTTGGGCGCAACCAAATTTTGGCACCATTTCCGGGTACCAAGTAAGTTCCTTAGACCAAAAACCTTCTTTTCTTACCCCCATTCTTCTATTCTCATCTCAATTTTCTTATCTTTTCCCTTTCTCGCTTTTTTTCCTTTTGGCGCATGTCCGCCTACACCCGCGATAACTCAAACAGATTCGTTAGGGTGGATACTCCTAGGGATGGGGAGTAAAGCACTAAAAAGGTCTATTTCCTTTAGATTCAAATCTTCCTAATACTCCAAATTCAGACGTTGATTTCAATACAATGGAGAATCTCCCACAAAACCAAATCATAAACCGGGGAGGGAACCAAAATAACGGGCTAGACCCTAACTTGGGAATTGTTATAGACCGAACCATGAATGACTACCTCACACTAACCTAGACCAATGCACCCTCATGCATTAGGCATGATAACATAGGATATTCCCAATATGTTTTCAAACCCCATGTCCTGAACCACCTTCCAACCTTTCATGGGATGGAGTCTGAGATGCCTTGCCTTCAGGTTAAAGAATTTAATGACATTGTTGAAACCATGTGCCCACCAAATCAAATTGAATCTGCTAAAATGAGACTTTTCCCTTTTCCCCTTAAGGACCGAGCAACGAATTGGTCAAACAATTTGAGACCAGCATCCATTCACTCTTGGGACCAACTTCAACGAGAATTTTATAAAAAATACTTCCCCCATCACAAAATAATTGCACTTAAAAAGAGCATACAAAACTTTTTTGAAAGAGAGGGAGAAACATTCTATGAAACATGGGAAAGGTTCAAGGACACATTAAACATGGTACCGCACCATGGTTTCTTAATCCCAAAACAAGTAAGAATTTTCTATGAAGGGTTGGGGCCCAGAAACAAACAATTAATTGATATGATGTGTAATGAAACCTTCAAAAACAAATCCCCAAATGATGCTTACGAGTATCTAGAAAATCTTGCTGAACAAAACCAAACATGGGGAACATCACCATACTATTAGAAGCCACCCAAATCTGGTGGAATGTAAAATCTTGGAGAAGAAGAAAACCTTAGAGCAAAACTTGCTCCACTCACGAAGAAAGTTGAGGAGATTGATCTTAGGAAGGTCCACAAAACCCAAACTATTGAGCTTGTTTGTACAATTTTTGACAAGAATGACCACAAGACTGATAATTGCCCAACCATCCCTTCCATCAAGGATGTTATTTTAGGAGGACCACCAGAAGAAGTTAATTCAATGAAATTTCAAAAGCCACAATTCACGAACACCTTCAATCCATGGTATAATGACCATCCGGGCTTTCGTTGGAAGGAAAATCATCAACCAACACAACAACAATGTATCAACCCATACCCTCAACAAAACTTTCAACCTCATAATCAGTTCCAACCACAACCGGTCCAATTACAACATCCTCATGTCCAATATCAACAACCTATCCAACAACCAAAGTATCCTCCTGAGATAAACACACAAGCTCAAACACCAATCCAAAATGTTCCACAAATCCTACTAGAACAACTGTGCAAACAAATGGAAAAAATGAACTCAGAATTCTCATCCATTAAACAAGAACTTAAAACCATAAAAACTGGAAAGGCACTCATGCCCACACATGCCATTCCACAACAAACATCAAGGGGAGAGACAAGTTTCACTCAAACAACTCATGAACAACTAAAGGCTGTGACAGTTTTAAGAAGTGGGAAATCAATTGAAAAACCTGAACAGATAAGTTAGAAACCATGTGAAGCTTCAAAATATAATGAAAAATCAAATGAACTACAAGATCAGACTGAAGAAACTGATAATAATGTGAATGAAACAACACTTCAACAAACAACTCCACAATCTGCACCATTTCCTCAACGCATGAGGGGGGAAACCAAGCCTGAATTGAGTGAAACATTGAGGGAAATCTTCTCACAAGTCAAGTTGAACATTTCCCTTCTCGATGCCATCCAAACCATACCTTCCTACTCAAAATACCTTAAGGACTTGTGCACTTTTAAAAGAAAATTTTCAGATAAAAACCAAGTCCTTTTGGCTGATAATGTGAGTACAACCATTCAAGGGACCATTCCTCCTAAGATGAAAGACCCAGGATTCCCTTACATAAATGTTGAACTAGGAGAGAACAAAGTTCTCAAAGCCTTGTGTGATATAGGTGCTAGTGTGAACCTTATTCCTTATGCCATGTACTTTCAGTTAGGGCTCGAAGAACTCCAACCCACATTTGTCACTCTTCAACTTGCTGATCGTAGTGTTCGAGTTCCAAAGGGAATCTTAAAAGATGTTTTGGTGAAAGTTGAAAATTTCATTTACCCAGCTGACTTCATTGTTCTGGAAAATCACCCAATCTTAGGTCCTAGGGAGAAAACCCCAATCATACTTGGTCTTCCCTTCCTTGCAACAATCAACTCTGTAATCCGAGTCTGAAATGGGAACATGACCATCACCTTTGGGAACTTGAGTCTAGACTTGAACATCTACAATGCGAACTCTCAAATTGGGGATGATGAAGAGATCCATGAGGTTAATTGGATTGGTAGTGTTGATAATGAACTCTATTAACATCAAGGAGTTACCGAAGGATGGTTAAGTCAAGAAGAGATTGATTTTCTTTATTCACATGAGGGAAATTTGCCTCCTTGGATTGAATCTCTTTTAGACGGCTCTATTGATGAATTTCTAGAATCACCAATCAATGATACCATGGTTGAAATCAATAACATTGATTCCATAGCCATTCATGACACTACTTGGAAAAATTTAGTGGATGAAAATTCTGTTCACAAGGAACCAATTTTGTCAAGAAATCTGAACAAAGAAACTAAGTTCAATACAAAGTCTCATCCATTCTTGGAAAGTCATGACCAATCTGATCTTGAATTTAAAGTCTTACCTTCATCACTAAAGTATGCTTTCTTAGGGGAAAATCAATCCTTTCATGTTGTCATTTCTTCCTACCTTGAAGCCGATCATGAGAGGATTCTTCAAGATGTTCTTAGAAGACACAAGAAAGCCATTGGATGGACCCTATCTGATATCCCTGGGATTAGCCCACTTATCGGGACTCATAGAATTATTCTTGAATCTGAGTCAAATCCATGTCGTCAACCTCAGAGGTGACTCAATCCTAATATCATGGAAGTAGTGAGAAAAGAACTTTTGAAATTGTTAAAAGCGGGTATCATCTATCCTATCACTGAGAGTGAGTGGGTTAGCCCAATCCTTGTGGTTCCAAAGAAGGCTGGAATCACAGTAATAACCAACAAGGATGGAGAGATGCTTCCAAAAAGGGTCAGTGGTGGGTGGAGAGTTTGTATTGACTATAGGAATATCAACTCTTGTACCAAGAAAGACCATTTCCCCTTACCCTTTATTGATCAAGTCCTCGAGGGAGTGGCGGTTCATCAATTATATTGCTTCCTAGATGGATTCTCAGGGTATAATCAAATCGAAGTCTCCTTAGAGGATCAAGGAAAAACAACCTTCACTTGTCCATTTGGCACTTTTCCCTTCAAGCGCATGCCCTTTGGGATATGTAATGCCCCTGGTACCTTCCAGTGGTGCATGATGGGAATATTCTCGGATATGGTGCGGGATTTTTTTGAGGTCTTCATGGATGACTTCTCCATCTTTGGGGATACTTTTGAGGGATGCCTTATAAATGTTTAAAAGGTTTTGTCAAGGTGCGAGGATAAGAATCTCATACTAAATTGGGAAAAATGCCATTTCATGGTAAGGGAAGGACTTGTTCTAGGTCATCTGGTATCTGGTAGAGGGATTGAAGTTGATAAAGCTAAGGTTGACATCATTCGTCACCTTTCCTCTCCTAAAACTGTTAAGGAAGTGAGGTCCTTCTTAGGACATATTAGTTTTTATAGAAGGTTCATTAGGAATTTCAGCTCTATTTCTCGACCACTTTGTGCTCTATTGGTAAAAGATGCTCCATTTTTATGGACAGAAAGTTGTGAGGAATCATTCTCTACACTCAAGTCAACTCTTATATCTCCACCTATCATGCAATCTCCAAATTGGAAACTTCCATTCGAGCTCATGTGTGATGCAAGTGATTTCGCTGTAGGAGCAGTCTTAGGAAAACGGTGTGAGAAAACTCCACATGTCATTTCTTATGCAAGCAAATCTTTAAATGATGCACAAATAAACTTCACCACCACTGAGAAAGAGTTTCTTGCTATTGTCTTTTCCTTAGAGAAATTCAGGTCTTATCTCTTAGGATCACCCATCATTGTCTTCACTGATCATTCAGCCCTAAAATACCTTTTCCAAAAACAAGATGCCAAGGCTAGATTGATTAGGTGGGTCCTTCTTCTTCAAGAGTTAGATTTAACCATTAAGGATAAAAAGGGTGTTGAAAATATTGTAGATGATCACCTCTCGAGGATGGAATTCAAAGACAACTCAAACCACCTCTCTATGTCTGATTCATTTCCCGATGAGCACCTATATTCAGTGAGTGATTGCCCTTGGTATGCTCACATAGAAAACCATTTGGTGATGGGTGACATTCCAAAATTCATGGGGACCCAAGCTAAGAGTAAACTCCTTTCTGATGTAAAACACTATGTGTTTGATGATCCTTACCTCTTCAAGTTCTGTCCTAATAAAATCATCAGAAGATGTATTCCCGAGTCTGAGCAAGAGTCCATTCTAAAATTTTGTCATGGAGAAGAATGTGGAGGCCACTTTTCTACAAAGAAAACCACTGCAAAGGTCCTCCAAAGTGGTTTCTACTGGCCGAACCTCACTAAGGATTCCTTCCAATTCTGAAAAAGTTGTCCTCACTATCATAAATTAGGATCCTTTACCAAAAGGAATCAAATGCCCCTCACTCCCATTCTGGTTGTTGAAATCTTTGATTGTTGGGGAATTCATTTCATGGGACCATTTCCAAACTCTAAGGGATACCTCTACATCCTCTTACTATTGATTATGTCTCAAAATGGGTTGATTTCATTCCCACCAAGTCCAATGACCACCATGTTGTGATCCGATTTCTGAAAGAGCATATATTTTCTCGATATGGAATTCCTAGGGCTATAATCAGTGATCGTGGAACCCATTTCTGCAACCGCCCATTCTCTTCACTCATGTCTAATTATGGTATTACTCATAAAGTTTCCACTGCATACCATCCTCAAACCAACGGTCAGGCTGAGTTGGCAAATAGAGAAATTAAGCAAATTCTTGAAAAAACTATCAATCCCTCTAGGAAAGATTGGTCCGAGAAACTCTTAGATTCCCTTTGGGCATATCGAACTACTTTCAAACCTATCCTAGGCATGTCACCGTATAGATTGGTTTATGGAAAAGCATGTCATTTACCTGTTGAAATTGAGCATAAGGCCTTTTGGGCAATAAGAAAAATGAACTTTGAAATTTCTTTGGCTGAAACAAAAAGGAAATTAGATCTTAATGAACTCTAGGAACTTAGGATGGAGGCTTATGAAAATTCAAGGATTAATAAATCTAAATTTCAAGCCTACCAATCTAGGAATCTCAAAGTCAAACACTTTGAACTGGGAAAATTTGTGCTCTTTGTATAGTTCAAAACTTCATCTACACCCAGGAAAGCTAAGGTCCAGATGGTATGGTCCATACCTAGTGCATCATGTGTACCCTCATGGGGCAATAGAGATTCAGGATCCCACAAGTGGTCATGTCTTCAAAGTCAATGGTCATAGGTTAAACCCATTCATTGAATCATTCAATAAACAAGAAACCAAGGAGGAGTTAACTGAGCCAACATATGAACTAGATAAAAAAAAGATAGATTTAGGGTACAAGTCAGGCTAACGACGTTAAACAAAAGTGCTGCACAGGAGGCAACCCGTGGTTTTCATGTTTCCAGTCACTGTGAATCATCTTTTGTTTCCTTCTGCTTAATTTTGTTTTTTTATATATAGACTGCTGACCTGTTCTTATTTTATGAGTAAGGATGGGTATGAAAAGGGAGCACCGTATTCATCCGTGTCACGCGGTGTGATCCCTGAGTAATACCTTACCTATAAATTTAAAGAATACAATGTATCATCAGTTTATTTTATTTATGTTTTTGTAGGTTAAAAAAATTAGACTCTTGACCTGTTCTTCTTTTATGAGTATGGATGGGTATGAAAGGGGAGCACCGTATTCATCCGTGTCACGCAGTGTGATCCATGAGTAATACCTTACCGAGAAATTTAAAAGAAGACAATGTATCATTAGTTTGATTTAAAAAAACATGAAAATGATGGTACTTGTAATTAAATAAATCATTGTGTTGTTTGTTTTGTCTGCTTTGTCCTTATTTTTATGGTTCAGTAACTATTTTGGGTGATACATGTTCAATCAAGGAGGTGCCTACATCCCCAAAGAGATCAAAAGAGTAATTTGGAGCATCATGAACTTCAAATTTAAAAACTAGGTGAATTTGCTCCATGTTTATCATTCTCAATTTCATATTTGAACTCCTCTCCTACCCACTTCTAACTTTTATTTTCTTTAAACACTGGGGACAGTGCCATTCTAAGTTGGGGGGAGATAAAAAAATGTTTTTTTATATTTATTTTGTGAATAAAAAAATGCATGAAAAGAAAAATTCCATTAACTATAAACATGATAAACACACATTTCAAACTCTAAAATTGGATATCAAATAAATTTTTCATGCCTTGATTCTGATTTTAATGCAAGTTTAAGTTCATGAGAATAGTTTTTGGGAAGTGCGGTTGTCCGATGTAATTTTTCAATGTTTACAATTTCATCCTCTTAATAAAAATGCCACAATGCACGTCTACTGAATCGTGGGTGTAAATTTGAGTTCTTGGGTCCCTTTGATTATAGCATAGGGTTCTGGGGTAACTTTTAGTTTAATTTTAGTATCCAAAAAAAACAAAAAAAAAAGACCACATAGAGCAAAGTTTTGTCCAAATGCATTGCGTCCGGAACTTGGGGATCGTGACTCCATAGTTGTATTGCCCAGAGTTAGGCTTTATATCTCTATTATAGAGCATGAAATTGACAATATGTGCGGTGTCCGACACTTGGGGATCGTGACTCTATAGTTTTCTTGCCCAGAGTTAGTCTTTTCTTATCTATTGTGGTTAAAAAAAATCAAAAAAAATCAAAAAAAGGGATACTTATCTTAAGGTTTAATGTGATTCCCACCTAGCGCTTCCATTTTTTCCCCTTGAACAATAAAATGGGTCCCATATCTTTTATGATGCACAACACTTTATCATGCTTAATTGGAATTGGATGAAATGTGGCGATGAATTTGAACAAAGGAATGAGCTTGGGCTTGGGATATGCTTATGGACCTAGCTTGTTTTTAATGATTTTTATGGTTTTTCATAATTTTTTTTGGTATTAGATATTTGGGTGAGCAATGTGTATTAAAATGTTTTTGGAAAAGGGGATTTGAATTTCATATTTGTAATTTATTTTGTTGGGGACTAGAAAAACTCATGTTGGGGGTGTGATTAGTCACTAAAAATGGCTAATATTAATTTTTAATATCTTTATATTCATTTTTCCAAAGTCCATAAACATTTATTTTAGTGCATTACATAAATAGAACTTCATTTCTCATCAAAAATGAAATTCATGTTTAAAATGCAAATTTGGGCCAATCATTCATTTGATTGTTGACAATATTATATTCACTTTATGAATTTGAAATTTTGGGATATGATTTATCACTTTGTTTGAAACATTTTATCTTTTAGGTCTGCTGGATGAATCTCAAAGGAAGATGGATAATTTTGCGCCTGAAGGAAGAAACTTGCAGGAAAAAGCATAATGGGCCTAAGGCCCATCAAACAAATGTGGGGCCCAGAAACCAAGCCCAATGAAGCTCAAATTTATACAGTAGAAAGATAAAAATATGAGGATCATTTTATTCAACTCTGGCCGGAGCTAATTCTGATGTTTCCATGATGATAAAGAGATCTGAAGTTGAGATTTAAATGGTGGACCCGACATTAATGCACAGAAATCCGTCCCACCATTTAGACCATAACTTCCAAACGGATGAGCCAAATTTCCTGAAATTTATACAGATCATAGAGGACATATGGAATAAGATATTTCCCTTATATAACCCCTCCGGATTCGGAATTCTTCATTTTATAATTCACACGTCAATATGGTGGACGAATCTGGACAGTTTTCCAGGTCAAATTCGAAACATCAATTTCATTTTGATTATTCACCCTCCATTTGACTCTATTAATTGTTGGGGGGTGAATTAATTATTGGGGGACGGACCTAAGGCTCTTAATATGACTATATAAGGAGCTATTGGTGAAGGGAATAGGGGTGGATATTTTTCATATCATCTTTTGTTGCTTGTTTCATTGTAAGGTTATGCTTCCAAATTTCCTTTGTAATGTTTTCCATTTCCATGTAAGTTTCTTTTTTGTATCTTTATGTTCTTAATCAACTTCATTCACCTCTATATTTTCCATTTCATTTATTAAAATTTTATTATCACAAAGCACAGTGATATCTCTGTGTTGTTGTGAATTAGTTCACACATAGGTGTGAATTTCATTCACACACACGGAGGAGTGCTCGTTATTTCCGTGGTTTTAATTTCTTCAATCCAATTCTTGTTAGCCATCTTCCACCCACCATTGAGAGTATACCATCAATGGAGGGCTAAACCCTTAATGGGATGATCTTAGGAGGATGCAAAGGCTGGATTGAATGTTATTTTATGAATGAATTTTTGTTAATTGGATAATTAATTTAAGACATCCATTCTTCAATTATTTCTACTATTCATCTTTACTGTGCTTGAGCAAACTAAATTCAATTACTAAATGACCATATACCTCGGGGAGATCATTAATTTGGTTCTCTAAGTGTATACGGGATTATTATTTGTGGTTAGTAAGCACCAAAACAGAAAATGATGAATGTAATGTTATTTTTGAAGATTGGATTCATTAAAAATTAATAAAACCAAAATTGTGTAATGAAGTAAAATTCATTCAATCCACCCCGAGCATAATCCTATGATCAACCCATTTCCATTTAATTGAATTCACTTAGGTTTATTAGTTTTCTTTAAAAACCATCCAGAATCAAACCCAAAGTCGGCTACTTCATAGCCCATCTTTCACACAATCATAGCGTCTCAAGGTTACTTCTTCGGTCCCTATGGATTCGACCCCTACATGTACTACATCGACCGCTTTTACCAGTAGTGTAAATTTGGGCGCAACCAAATTTTGGCGCCATTTCCGGGGACCAAGTAATTTCCTTAGACCAAAACCTTCTTTTCTTACCCCCATTCTTCTATTCTCATCCCAATTCTCTTATCTTTTCCCTTTCTCGCTTTTTTTTTCTTTTGGCGCATGTCCGCCTACACCCGCGATAACTCAAACAGATTAGTTAGGGTGGATACTCCTAGGGATGGGGAGTTAAGCACTAAAAGAGGTCTATTTCCTTTAGATCCAAATCTTTATAATACTCCAAATTCAGATGTTGAGTTCAATACAACGGAGAATCTCCCACAAAACCAAATCATAAACCGAGGAGGGAACCAAAATAACGGGCAAGACCCTAACTTGGGAATTGTTGCAGACCCGACCATGAATGACTACCTCACACCAACCTGGACCAATTCACCCTCATTCATTAGGCATGATAACATAGGATATGCCCAATATGTTTTCAAACCCCATTTCCTGAACCACCTTCCAACCTTTCATGGGATGGAGTCTGAGATACCTTACCTTCAAGTTAAAGAATTTAATGACATTGTCGAAACCATGTGCCCACCAAATCAAATTGAATCTGCTAAAATGAGACTTTTCCCTTTTTCCCTTAAGGACCGAGCAAATAATTGGTTAAACAATTTGAGACTAGCATCCATTCACTCTTGGGACCAACTTCAACGAGAATTTTATAAAATATACTTCCCCCATCACAAAACAATTGCACTTAAAAAGAGCATACAAAACTTTTTTGAAAGAGAGGGAGAAACATTCTATGAAACATGGTAAAGGTTCAAGGACACATTAAACATAGTACCGCACCATGGTTTCTTAATCCCAGAACAAGTAAGAATTTTCTATGAAGGTTTGGGGCCCGGAAACAAACAATTCATTGATATGATGTGTAATGGAACCTTCAAAAAAAAAGCCCCAAATGATGCTTACAAGTATCTAGAAAATCTTGCTGAACAAAACCAAACATGGGGAACATCACCATACTATGAGAAGCCACCCAAATCTGGTGGAATGTAAAATCTTGGAGAAGAAGAAAACCTTAGAGCAAAACTTGCTGCACTCATGAGGAAAGTTGAGGAGATTGATCTTAGGAAGGTCCACAAAACCCAAACTATTGAGCTTGTTTGTACAATTTGTGATAAGAATGACCAAAAGACTGATAATTTCCCAACCATTCCTTCCCTCAAGGATGTTCTTTTAGGAGGACCACCAGAAAAAGTTAATGCAATGAACTTTCAAAAGCCACAATTCATGAACACCTTCAATCCATGGAATAATGACCATCCGGGCTTTCGTTGGAAGGACAATCAACAACCAACACAACAACAATGTATCAACCCATACCCTTAACAAAACTTTCAACCCCATAATCAGTTCCAACCACAACCGGTCCAATTCCAACATCCTCATGTCCAATATCAACAACCTTTCCAACAACCAAAGTATCCTCCTGGGAAAAACCCACAAGCTCAAGAACCAACCCAAAATGTTCCACAAATCCTACTAGAACAACTGTGCAAAAAAATGGACAAAATGAACTCAGAATTCTCATCCATTAAACAAGAACATCAAACCATAAAAACTGGAAAGGAACCCATGCCCACACAGGCCATTCCACAACAAACATCAATGGGAGAGACAAGTTTCACTCAAACAACTCACGAAAAACTAAAGGTTGTGACAGTTTTAAGTAGTGGGAAATCAATTGAAAAACCTGAACAGATAAGTCAGAAACCATGTGATGCTTCAAAATATAATGAAAATTCAAATGAACTACAAGATCAAACTGAAGAAACTGATAATATTGTGAATGGAACAACACTTCAACAAACAACTTCACAATCTGCACCATTTCCTCAATGCATGAGGGGGAAAACCAAGCCTGAATTGAGTGAAACATTGAGGGAAATCTTCTCACAAGTCAAGTTGGACATTCCCCTTCTCGATGCCATCCAAACCATACCTTCCTACTCAAAATACCTTAAGTACTTGTGCACTTTTAAAAGAAAATTTTCGCATAAAAACCAAGTCCTTTTGGCTGCTAA
This sequence comes from Viscum album, assembly GCA_963277665.1. Lineage (NCBI taxonomy): Eukaryota > Viridiplantae > Streptophyta > Magnoliopsida > Santalales > Viscaceae > Viscum > Viscum album. The sequence continues at coordinate 1,906,022,126 of OY728136.1, forward strand.
TGTGAGTACCCCCATTCAAGGGACCATTCCTCCTAAGATGAAAGACCCAGGATTCCCTTACATAAATGTTTAACTAGGAGAGAACAAAGTTGTCAAATCCTTGTGCGATCTAGGTGCTAGTGTGAACCTCATTCCTTATTCCATGTACTGTCAGTTAGGGCTCAAAGAACTCCAACCCACATCTTTCACTCTTCAACTTGCTGATCATAGTGTTTGAGTTCCAAAGGGGATCTTAAAAGATGTTTTAGTGAAAGTTGAACATTTCATTTACCCAGCTGACTTCATTATTCTGGACAATCACCCAAGCTTAGTTTCTAGGGATAAAACCCCAAGCATACTTGGTCGTCCCTTCCTTGCAACAATCAACTCTGTAATCCGAGTCCGAAATGGGAACATGACCATCACCTTTGGGAACATGAGTCTAGACTTGAACATCTACAATGAAAACTCTCAAATTGGGGATGATGAAGAGATCCATGAGGTTAATTGGATTGGTAGTGTTGATAATGAACTCAATGAACATCAAGGAGTTACCGAAGGATGGTTAAGTCAAGAAGAGATTGATTTTCTTTATTCACATGAGGGAAATTTGCCTCCTTGGATTGAATCACTTTCAGACAGCTCTATTGATGAATTTCTAGAATCACCAATCAATGATACCATGGTTGAAATAAATAACATTGAGTCCATAGCCATTTATGACACTACTTTGGAAAATTTAGTGGATGAAAATTTTGTTCACAAGGAACCAATTTTGTCAAGAAATCTGAACAAAGAAACTAAGTTCAATACAAAGTCTCATCCATTCATGGAAAGTCATGACCAATCTGATCTTGAATTTAAATTCTTACCTTCATCACTAAAGTATGCTTTCTTAGGGGAAAATCAATCCTTTCCTGTTGTCATTTCTTCCTCCCTTGAAGCCGATCATGAGAGGATGCATCTAGATGTTCTTAGGAGACACAAGAAAGCCATTGGATGGACCCTATCTGATATCCATGGGATTATCCCACTTATCGGGACTCATAGAATTATTCTTGAATCTAAGTCAAAGCCATGTCGTCATCCTCAGAGGCGACTCAATCATAATCTCATGGAAGTAGTGAGAAAAGAACTTTTGAAATTGTTAAAATCTGGTATCATCTATCATATAGTTGAGAGTGAGTGGGTTAGCCCAATCCATGTGGTTCCAAAGAAGACTGGAATCACAGTAATAACCAACAAGGATGGAGAGATGCTTCCAACAAGGGTCAGTAGTGGATGGAGAGTTTGTATTGACTATAGGAAGCTCAACTCTTGTACCAAGAAAGACCATTTCCCCTTACCCTTTATTGATCAAGTCCTCGAGCGAGTGGCGGGTCATCAATTCTATTGCTTCCTAGATGGATTCTCAGGGTATAATCAAATCGAAGTCTCCTTAGAGGATCAAGGAAAAACAACCTTCACTTGTCCATTTGGCACTTTTTCCTTCAAGTGCATGCCCTTTGGGTTATGTAATGCCCATGGTACCTTCCAGCGGTGCATGATGGGAATATTCTCGGATATGGTGGGGGATTTTTTATAGGTCTTCATGGATGACTTCTCCATCTTTGGGGATAATTTTGAGGGATGCCTTATAAATGTTGAAAAGGTTTTGTCAAGGTGCGAGGATAAGAATCTCATACAAAATTGGGAGAAATTCCATTTCATGGTAAGGGAAGGACTTGTTCTAGGTCATCTGGTATCTGGTAGAGGGATTGAAGTTGATAAAGCTAAGGTTGACATCATTCGTCACCTTACCTCTCCTAAAACTGTTAAGGAAGTGAGGTCCTTCTTAGGACATGCTGGTTTTTATAGAAGGTTCATTATGAATTTCAGCTCTATTTCTCGACCACTTTGTGCTCTATTGGTAAAAGATGCTCCATTTTTATGGATAGAAATCTATGAGGAATCATTATCTACACTCAAGTCAACTCTTATATCTCCACATATCATGCAATCTCCAAATTGGAAACTTCCATTCGAGCTCATGTGTGATGCAAGTGATTTCGTTGTAGGAGAAGTCTTAGGACAACGGTGTGAGAAAACTCCACATGTCATTTCTTATGCAAGAAAATCTTTAAATGATGCACAAATAAACTACAACACCACTGAGAAAGAGTTCCTTGCTATTGTATTTTCCTTAGATAAATTCAGGTCTTATCTCTTAGGATCACCCATCATTGTCTTCACTGATCTTTCAGCCCTAAAATACCTTTTCCAAAAACAAGATGCCAAGGCTAGATTGATTAGGTGGGTACTTCTTCTTAAAGAGTTTGATTTAACCATTAAGGATAAAAAGGGTGTGGAAAATATTGTAGCTGATCACCTCTCTAGGATGGAATTCAAAGACAACTCACACCACCTCTCTGTGTCTGATTCATTCCCCGATGAGCACCTCTATTCAGTGAGTGATTTCCCTTGGTATGCTGACATAGCAAACCATTTGGTGACGGGTGACATTCCAAAATTCATGGGGACCCAAGATAAGAGGAAATTCCTTTCTGATGTAAAACACTTTGTGTTTGATGATCCTTACCTCTTCAAGTTCTGTCCTGATCAAATCATTAGGAGATGTATTCCCGAGTCTGAGCAAGAGTCCATTCTAAAATTTTGTCATGGAGAAGCATGTGGAGGCCACTTTTTTACAAAGAAAACCACTGCAAAGGTCCTCCAAAGTGGTTTCGACTGGCCGAAACTCACTAAGGATTCCTTCTAATTCAGCAAAAGTTGTCCTCAGTGTCAGAAATTAGGATCCATTACCAAAAGGAATCAAATGCCCTTCACTCCCATTCTGGTCGTTGAAATCTTTGATTGTTGGGGAATTGATTTCATGGGACCCTTTCCAAACTCTAAGGGATACCTATACATCCTCTTAGCTATTGATTATGTCTCAAAATGGGTTGAAGCCATTCCCACCAAGTCCAATGACCACCATGTTGTGATCCGATTTCTGAAAGAGCATATATTTTCTCGATTTAAAATTCCTAGGGCTATAATCAGTGATCGTGGAACCCATTTCTGCAACCGCCCATTCTCTTCACTCATGTCTAAGTATGGTATTACTCATAAAGTTTCCACTGCATACCAACCTCAAACCAACGGTCAAGATGAGTTGGAAAATAGATAAATTAAGAAAATTCTTGAAAAAACTGCCAATCCCTCTAGGAAAGATTGGTCTGAGAAACTCTTAGATGCCCTTTGGGCATATCGAACTGCTTTCAAAACTATCCTAGCAATGTCACTGTATAGATTGGTTTATGGAAAAGCATGTCATTTACCTGTTGAAATTGAGCATAAGGCCTTTTGGGCAATAAAAAAAATGAACTTTGTCATTTATTTGGATGAAACAAAAAGGAAATTAGATCTTAATGAACTCGAGGAACTTAGGATGGAGGCTTATAAAAATTCAAGGATCAATAAATATAAAGTTCAAGCCTACCAATCTAGGAATCTCAAAGTCAAACACTTTGAAATGGGAAAATTTGTGCTCTTGTATAGTTCAAAACTTCATCTACACCCAGGATAACTAAGGTCCAGATGGTCTGGTCCATACCTAGTGCATCATGTGTACCCTCATGGGGTAATAGAGATTCAGGATCCCACAAGTGGTCATGTCTTCAAAGTCAATGGTCATAGGTTAAAACCATTCATTGAATCATTCAATAAACAAGAAACCAAGGAGGAGTTAACTGAGCCAACATATGAACCAGAGAAAAAAAGATAGATTTAGGGTATAAGTCGGGTAAACGACGTTAAACAAAAGCGCTGCACGAGAGGCAACCTGTGGTTTTCATGTTTCCAATCACTGTGAATCATCTTTTGTTTCCTTCTGCTTAATTTTGTTATTTTTTTATATATAGACTATTGACCTGTTCTTCTTTTATGAGTAAGGATGGGTATGAAAAGGGAGCACTGTATTCATCCGTGTCACGCGGTGTGATCCCTGAGTAATACCTTACCCAGAAATTTAAAGAAGACAATGTATCATCAGTTTATTTTATTTATGCTTTTGTAGGTTAAAAAATTAGACTCTTGACCTGTTCTTCTTTTATGAGTATGGATGGGTATGAAAGGGGAGCACCGTATTCATCTGTGTCACGCGGTGTGATCCCTGAGTAATACCTTACCCAGAAATTTAAAAGAAGACAATGTATTATTACTTTGATTTAAAAAAAACATGAAAATGATGGTACTTGGAATTAAATAAATCATTGTGTTGTTTGTTTTGTCTGCTTTGTCCTTATTTTTATGGTTCAGGGACTATTTTGGGTGATATATGTTCAATCAAGGAGGTGCCTACATCCCCAAAGAGATCAAAGGAGTAATTTGGAGCATCATGAACTTCAACTTTAAAAACCAGGTGAATTTTTTCATGTTTATCCTTCTCAATTTCATATTTGAACTCCTCTCCTACCCACTTCTAACTTTTCTTTTCTTTAAACACTGGGGACAGTGTCATTCTAAGTTGGGGGGAGATAAAAAATGATTTTTTTTATATTTATTTTGTGAATAAAAAAATGCATGAAAAGAAAAATTCCATTAACCATAAACATGATAAACACACATTGAAAAATCTAAAATTGGATATCAAATAAATTTTGCATGCCTTGATTCTGATTTTAATGCAAGTTTAAGTTCATGAGCATAGTTTTTGGAAAGTGCGGTTGTCCGATGTGATTTTTCAATGTTTAAAATTTGATCCTCTTAATAAAAATTCCACAATGCACGTCTAATAGATCACGAGTGTAAATTTGAGTCTTGGGACCCTTTGATTATAGCATAGGGTTCTGGGGTCACTTTTAGTTTAATTTTAGTATCCAAAAAAAACAAAAAAATCAAAAAAAAATGACCACATAGAGCAATGTTTTTTCCAAATGCATGGCGTCCGACACTTGGGGATCGTGACTCCATAGTTGTCTTTCCCAGAGTTAGGCTTTATATCTCTATTGTAGAGCATGAAATTCACAATATGTGTGACATCCGTCACTTGAACAATAAAATGGACCCCATATCTTTTATGATGCACAACACTTTATCATGCTTAATTGGAATTGGATGAAATGTGGCGATGAATTTGAACAAAGGAATGGGCTTGGGCTTGGTATATGCTTATGGACCTAGATTGTTTTTAATGATTTTGATGGGTTTTCATATTTTTTTTTGGTATTAGATATTTGGGTGAGCAATGTGTATTAAAATGTTTTTGGAAAAGGGGATTTGAATTTCATATTTGTAATTTATTTTTCTCGGGACTAGCAAAACTCAAGTTGGGGGGTGTGATTAGTCACTAAAAGTGGCTAATATTAATTTATAATATTATTATATTCATTTTTCCAAAGTCCATAAACATTGTTTTTAGTGCATTACATAAATAGAATTTCATTTCTCATCAAAAATGCAATTCATTTTTACAATGCAAATTTGGGCTCAATCATTCATTTGTTTGTTTACAATATTATATTCACTTTCTGAATTTTAAATTTTGGGATATGATTGATCACTTTGTTTGGAACATTTTATCTTTTAGGTCCGCTGGATGAATCCCAAAGGAAGATGGAGAATTTTGCGCCTGAAGGCAGAAACTTGCTGGAAAAAGCATAATGGGCCTAAGGCTCATCAAACAAATGTGGGGCCCAGAAACCAAGCCGAATGAAGCTAAAATTTATACAGTAGAAAGATACAAATACGAGGATCATTTTATTCAACTGTGTATGAAGCTAATTCTGATGTTTTCATGATGATAAAGAGATCTGAAGTTGAGATTTAAATGGTGGACCCGGCATTATTTCATAGAAATCCGTCCCACCATTTCAACCATAAAATCCAAACAGATGAGCCAAATTTCCTTAAATATTTACATATCATAGAGGACAGATGGAATAATATATTTCCCTTCTACAACCTATATGGATTCGGCCTTTTTCATTTTATAATTCATACGTCAACATGGTGGACGAATCTGGACAGTTTTCCGAGTCAAATTCGAAACATCAATTTCATTTTGATTATTCACCCTCCATTTGACTCTATTAATTGTTGGGGGGTGAATTAATTATCAGGGTATGGACCTAAGGCTCCTAATATGCCTCTATACGAAGCTATTGTTGAAGGTAATAGGGGTGGATATTTTTCATATCATCTTTTGTTGCTTGTTTCATTGTAAGGTTATGCTTCAAATTTCCTTTGTAATGTTTTCCATTTCCATGTAAGTTTCTTTTTTGTATCTTTATGTTCTTAATCAACTTCATTAACTTCTATATTTTCCATTTATTTTATTAAACTTTATTATCACAAAGCATAGTGATATCTCTGTGTTGTTGTGAATTAGTTCACACATAGGTGTGAATTTCATTCACACACTCGAAGGAGTGCTCGTTATTTCCGCGGTTTTAATTTCTTCAATCCAATTCTTGTTAGCCATCTTCCGCCCACCATTGAGAGTATACCATCAATGGAGGGACAAACACTTAATGGGATGATCTTAGGAGGATGAAAAGGCTGTATTGAATGTTATTTTATGAACGAATTGTTGTTAATTGGATAATTAATTTAAGACATCCATTCTTCAATTATTTCTACTATTCATCTTTACTGTGTTTGAGCAAACTAAATTCAATTACTAAATGACTATATACCTCTGGGAGATCATGAATTTGGTTCTCTAAGTGTATACAGGATTAGTAATTGTGTTTAGTAAGCACCAAACCAGAAAATGATGAATGTAATGTTATTTTTGAAGAATGGATTCATCGAAAATTAATAAAACCAAAATTGTCTAATGAAGTAAAATTCATTCAATCCACCCCAAGCATAATCCTAATATCAACCCATTTCCATTTAATTGAATTCACTTAGGTTTATTAGTGTTCATTAAAAACCATCCAAAATCAAACCCAAAGTCGGCTACTTCATAGCCCATCCTTCACACAATCATAGCGTCTCAAGGTTACTTCTTCGGTCCCTGTGGATTCGACCCCTACATGTACTACATCGACCGCTTTTACCAGTAGGGTAAATTTGGGCGCAACCAATTTTTGTTAAGAATAAGGATGGGTCTATGAGGTTATGTTTCTATTATAGGGAGAAAAATTACATTACAATAAATAATAAGTATCATCTCCAATACATTGATAACTTATTTAATAAACTTTTGGGAGCTCAATATTTATCAAAATTTGATCTTATCTCTAATTAACTCTAATTAAGGGTAAATAATGATAATCTATGAAATATTTTACTTCATATGATGTAAGGATAGTATGATTTTATAGTGATTCCCTTTGGATTGAATAATACACCCTCTATGGTTATGGATCTAAAAACATAGTATTTAAGGATTATCATGCTGATTTCATAGTGGTATTAATTAATGATATCTTGATATACTCTAAAATATATGTGGATCATGTGAATCTTTTTTGAATCATTATTGAGACTCTCAAAGATAAAAAAGTGTATGATAAATTCAGTAAATATGAATTTTTGATCCATAATGTTTCTTTTCTAGGACATATTGTCTTTAGGGGTGGAATATGTGTTGATCCTTCAAAGGAGAAGGTAGTCAAGAAATATCCTGCATTGAATAATATGATTGAGATAAGTATTTTTCATGGATTAGCAGGTTATTATCGATGATTTATTCAAAACTATGATCAATAATCCTACCCATTCTCCATGTTTACACATAAATGGGTAAAATTAACATGTTCCGGAAAATGAGAGAAAATTCTTTACAAACTAAAGGGGATATTGGTCAATGTGCCAGTTTTAAATCTACCACTAGGAAAGAAAGGATTTCAAAATAAATCATGAGTAATTGAAGAAAGGATTGGGATGAATCCTTATGAAAAATGATATAGTGGTTTCATATGTATCAAGGAAAATAAATATCAATGAATAGAACTATAAAACTAATTATCTTGATTAGTAAGCTGTGATCTTTTCCTTGAAAATATAGATGCGGTATCCTTATGGTGAGATATGTAAAATAAATATGGATCAGAAGAGTTTGAAATACATTTTCTCATAAAATGAGATCAAAATGAGACAAATAAGATGACTATAACTACTTAAGGATTATGATTTCTTGATACACTATAACCCTTTAAAAGAAAACAATGTGGTTGATTCCTTAAGTGGGAAAGATCATTGATTCCTAATGAAGATAAGGATAGACAATGATTCTATATTCATGGAGTTGGTAAAGTTGGATATGGGTATCATTAAGAAATGGGAAGCATCACTCCTTTTCAAAATGATTTTCAAAACATCCTTACTAGAGAAGATAAATAAATTCCAACGTCAATATAAGGGTTTAAAAAGAATAATTAAATCTATTAATTATGGGATATTAACTATATTTTCATATGAATATTGTTCTTTTAAGTTTGTAAAGAGAAAATATGTTTTATCCATACTTTATTTAGAAATGGAATGATTAATTGATGAAAAAAGATTAAACATTTCTATACACCTTTGTAGAAAAAATAATTACATGTATTTATTAGAACATTTCTGATGGGATGACACAAAGTAAAAAAATTTGGATTATGTGTTTAGATTCTTAATATTAAATAAGGTAAAGGTATAAAGACAATATCCTAATGGATTCATGCAATCTCTCCATATTCCAATGTAGAAGTGGTAAAATGCTATAATGGATTCTTTCAATAGGCTTCTGAAGACTCCCAAAAGAAATAATGTTATATGGGTTATTTTGGATTGTCATACCATGTATTCACATTTCATAGAAATATGGGAGTTCTAATATCTCAAACATCTTACACAAATCTATATCGTTGAATTTGTGAATCTTCATGGTACGCCCTTGTCAATTTAACATGATCATGACCCAAGGTTCACATCAAAATTTTAGAGGAGCCTTCGGGTGGATCTCAACACCGATAAACATTTAAGAACATATTATTATAACAAAAATAATTGGTATACTTAAAGGAATATTTATACATTATAATAAACGATTATAGAATGTTCTATTGACTTCAAAGGTGCATGTGATTGGTATCTACCTCTACTGGAATTATCATGCAATAATATTTTCCATTCAAGATTTCAGATGGAACCGTATGAGGAACTATATGAGAAGTAATTTCATACTTCAACTAATTGGGATGAAGTTGGAGAACATAATCTAGTAGGCCTAGAACTTTTGTAAGAGACAACTAGGAAAGTACATAACATTATGAATCATGCTAAAGCATCTCAAAAAAGACAAAAGATATATGCTGGTAATTGAAGGAATGACATGGAATTTCATGTGGAGGACATGTATTATTAAAAGTTTCCCCATGGAGGGTATTTTTAAGATTTTTTAAAAGGGGGAAGATAATACCTAGGTATATTAGGCCTTTTGAAATTATACAGATAATTGTATTTTTATCTTATCGATTGGTTATTCCACCCGACCTTTCAAAAGTACACAATGTATTTAATGTTTCATTATTAAGGAATTAGATGATAGATTCAATGAAATTAATCACATCAGAGTGAATAGAGTTGAAATTTGACTTGATTTATAATTAATACATTTTTTATATCCTCAATACCATAGAGAAAGTATTGCAAAATTAGACAACTCGGCTAGTGAAAGTCCTTTGTTGAAATCAATAATTAGAGGAAGCAACATGGGAGCCTAATGAACCTATGAGGAAAGAATATCCACATTTTTTTATTATATTAATTGTATCCTAAATTATAAGAATATATTATTTATGGGGTAAAGAATGTAATACCCAAGGCCTTAATCTAGTAGGTAAACACTAGTCCTCAAAAACAATTGCACAATGTGTAGTCTAAATAGAATTTATTAATGATTATATTTAAAAGTTAAATTCCTAAAGTCTATAAATTATATTTGATAAAAATTATGTCATATTGGGATTAATTATCTCAGAATTATATTTGGGTGACATTTTTAGGATTTTTCTATAGTAGGGTATTTTTAGGTGAATAGTGAAAAATATAGTTTTTAACAAAACATTAAATTTATATAAGAAAGACATACAAGTTTATAAAACCTTTTAATTGATAAATTATTTTGATAAGTAAAACTATATATTATAAAAATACTATTTTGAATTTATAAAACATGTGATTAAAATTTTAAGGACATAAGTAATAATTTCTAATAAAAACTGTTTTGGTATTTTCTTTTAATGAAATATTATTTTGCTAAAATTTGGTTTTATATTTATATTAAAAACTCATAAAATTTATTTATTTTATAATAAAATATTATATATTTTGAAAACAAAATGCATTAATAATTTTATCCTACACATAAATTTTAAGCCTAAAAACAAAGTTTTTCTAAAAATGGATTTTTTACACGTTACATGCACTAATATTAAAATTATTTTTTTATCACCTTTAGAAGTTGAATAAAATAAACTTATTTTCATATTATTAATCGGATTTTTAAAATTATATAACAAGGAAAAGTTAATTTTTTGGTATTAAATTAAGTTACTAAGGTAAATATTAGTTATTGTGGTAAAACAATTATTTTTCAAAAAAAATATTTTCTAAATATTGTACGTTTTTTAATGGATATAATTTAAAATTAAGACTCTAATATTATGTTTATATATATATATATGTAAATTAAAATTATTTAATTTATAATTAATGTAAAATAATATTAATAACAGAAAATAATTAAAATTCCATCTTTCTACAAAAAATTGGTTTTCTACACATTATATGTTTAAGTTTAAAAGTTAATTTTCTCTTTTTTGGAAATTGAATTTGGTTAAATTGAGCCCAAATTCAGATTCACCACATTGAATTCTGTTAAAATTTATCATTATATATATATATATATATATATTGATAAAATAATAACCATTATTAATATTTAATCAAGATTGATAGGTGTTAAAATGGGTAATCAAATGTGGTTGGAAATTTAAAAAATAAATTTGACATTTATACCTTGTAGGATACCTTTATTATATTGAAAATTAATACCTTCATGTCTCTATAATATTTCCCCACCCAACATACCATTCTTAACCCTTACCTAACTTTAGTTTCCATTGAAAATCCCTTCTTTAACCTTTAAAAGGTGCTCACTCCCACCCATTCATTAATCCTTATCCACCCAAAAAGAATTGATCATGAATTTAAATTCCCTATCCCTATATAAACACCAACCAATTAGTCTCTATGATTTTAAGGAGTATTCAAAAAACTTAAGAAGCTACTTAGTAATATAAGGGTCCCTAATCCTTCTCTTTCTTTTTTAAATTTATTTTTTTATAATACCATTTCTATAAATTTACCTGATTATAATTCCATTATATTATCTGCCATTTGATATGTTGTAAATGAGAGACTACTTATCATCTATCATTATATCTTTTTTCTGTGTCATTATTTTTCTGGCATAATATTTTTCATTTCGCCCCATCAATTTTCAATTATAGACTATTGTTGTATTGCCATCATGCTTGTAATTATATGGAAATATCACTCATTTTATATATTAAAAATGATATTTCCTCTCATTAAATCCATTTTCTAGGCCATCATAATTCCCAAAAATCCTAAATTTGGAAAATTAAAGAATGTGTGGTTTTCATAGAAATGACATCCATGTATGGATACAAGAAAGTGGATACGGTTGTGGAACAAATGAACCTAGGGGAAGTCGCCCCAAATAAGGCTAGTTGAGTTCCAAATAAATCTTTAATTTTATTCACGGTGAGTGGGAATAAGACTAAACATCTTTCTAGAAACTCTCATGTGATATTCTTTGGATAATTTTCATTGTCTTTAAAAAATATAATGAATGTTTTTCATACCATTTTTATGGTATCCTACTTTTAAAAACTATTGAAATAAATTATTGTCTTCTATTAATTACCTAGAACATTGAAACTATCCTTTTTTCTATGTTCTGTTTATTTTTTTGATAAGGTTAATTCCTTTTAAATTGAGAATATACCATATTTATCTATGTTGATGATGTATTGTTTAATCATCCACCTTGTTTATCTGGATGAAAAATGCACATTTTATCCCATTTATTTACTAAGAAAGTATTTTTCATGACCCCCTTCCTCCAAATATTCCCGTTCTAGGTTGAAAATGAAGAAAGAGAGATAATGAACCCTGATTCCTGCCTCCAATAGTCCCCTGGTTAGAGACTATAACCAAGGGTAAGAAAATCTCACAAAAATGGGAGGCATTACCCATTATAGAAAACAAGATTGGTAGATATGTTGGATCATCCAAAAAACTCCAATACATATATAAAAGAAATCCCAAAAATCATCCCAAATGAATACATAAAGTAGAAATGTTAAAAGTACAACAGTTTCCAAAGTAAATACCAAAAGTAAAGCTAAGAAGTGACATAGAAACTGGCATGGTCCAAGCTAGTAGGGTCCAGCACTGTTTGTGAACTCCTCCTGGAAAACCAAATATAGTCTTATATATGTAGGGTGAGCATACAAGTATACTCAGTAGTAAAACCAAAGTCTCTCATTCACAAGTGAAAGAGACATACTAACTCGCTTATAAGAAAAGAGAAAATCCAAACAGAACCTATGTATGTATACTAACCATCCCAACCTCACCAAGGCATGATCCCCAAATAACGAAAGTCATGTAATATAATATAAATCACATCGGTGATAGGGTACCCTTCACCACATTCCCACTAACTATCTACTCTCTCACACTAATGTAAAAAATCCTAATGCTCCCACCTCTTCCTAGCATAACACATCACAACCTTCCCACACACACCTGGGCCTCACAACCACATCCTATCATAGACACCTAGGTCACAAACCACATCACATCCCTCCCACAGACACCTGGTCCACAAACCACATCACATCCCACCTGCAAACACCTGGGCCACAAACCACATCACATTATGCCTGCAGACACCTGGTCCATAACGACATTCTATCCCAAATACACCTAGAAAGAACAAAATATCTCATCCCGAACACACCTGGAAAAGAAAAACACTTCTCATCCCAAAGACACATGGTAAAGCATAACACACCTCCTCCCAAAGACACCTGGGAAAGCACAACACATATCATTCTGAAGAGACCTAGTAAACCACAACTTTCCCACACACTTGGGCCTCCCAAACCACAACTTGATCAAGGAATCTTGGGTTATCACAACTTGGAATAAGGATCCGGGAAGAGCAGGTGGCCATCCATCCATCCTCCCACCAGGATATTTGGGAAAGACACCCTCCCCCATGATGATGGGGGTATTCAACACATACTGCTCAACTAGGGTGGGTGCGTATAGAAATCACAAGGAAAATAGAATTATATATATATGATATCAAACACTCAGCCCAACCTATGGGTTTCCAAACAAACAACCAACTCACAATGCTATAATCATTATTGTTTCCTATATATGAACAACACCACACAATAAGCCACAAACCAAATTTATATTCCCAACCAATTTAATCAACCATTTCAATTATGTTAATCCAACCAACCCATGCCATTCAAATATTAATGAAATAATTAATTATTTACTTATTAATTTATTTATTCCATCACTATTTGGGGAACTACCAAGCATAACGCACAACAAGAAATATAGAAAAAGACATTCATGGAGGAACTTTATGTGAATTACTCATACCAACCACCACCATCCTTATTCAAGGTCATACCTCCTAATCCATCCATGTAAAACCACATCTCGTAACATATCAACCCATATCTAGTTTCGTAGCCCTACTGCACAACACTTCTCATCCATCCCACAATCAATCAATCTCTCAACCTGATATTCCATTGCACCATCCAATCTATTCCATAGCACAAAACCATTCCCATAACCGCACCATAGAAAAAACCCAAACAAACCCACACACACATCACATAACCACATGTACCTATGAAGAACACAAATTCTAGATTTAATAAGGAATCCCTTATTTAGTTTCACTTGTTAATTTAGGGGTTATCACAAAACTATATGATCCTGGCCCATCCATTCATTAGTTGGATATAGGTGATTAACCAATTTCATATATAAGTGTCCAACAAAAACCAAACAACATGAATTCCATAATTTGTTTAGTGCGCAAAACAATCCACCAACATCCACCATTTTTAGTTGGGTTTCAAGCCCAAACAATCCCAAGATCGAAACATAATATCAAAGCTATAAAATCATGCGAACAAACCCCATCTACCCTTGAATTTCAATTAACTGATTCTTTATCTTCAATTAGGTTGGCACAACCATAATTCATAGGTAAAGAGATGTAAAATCCCATCCACATGACACATGATAAGTAGAAACAAAGGAAACACTACCTCGAAGAAGTTTCAATGATCTTCACATGAGAATGGATCACGTAACGGACCTATGATCACCTCTCCCACATGATATACATCTATCTGAGGATTCCATAGAACCACCACACCATAAACAACAAAGATAAAACACATTAATAACTTGGGTAAGAAAATTACATACATGGTAAAAAGATATGGAATAAAACAAGATCGAGCTGATAGAAACTGCTAGAAAACAAAGCGAGAATGTACCTTGGATCACCATGGATCACCGACTAACAAAAACTGAGATCAACATATCAAAGAGGGAGGAATATGGTTGGAAGAACCCCTCAAGGAGCCTAGGGTTTTTTTGACACAAGGGGAAGAAGGGGTAATGGATGAATGAATAAAAGTTCATCTGAAAATAAATTAAAAAAATAGATTGAGGTATTACAAGATGTGTAAAACCCTTTCACGTTGTGTAGTACTCAGGGTTTGGTTTTTGCTAAAAATTTGAGGCCTCCCAATTTATTTTATTTTTCAAACCCAAAAATATTACATGTTGTAAAACTCCTAAAACAAGCCATGAAATAGAATTTCGCATCGTGTAATATAGTAACATGACATGTAATCTCCCTTATTTCAGTCTTCAGTAACTGAACTTCCTAAACTTCCTTAGAGCCTCCTCTGAACCTCTCTAACAACCAAAATCCCGAAAATTAATGGACCTAGATGACATAGACCATTACATCAGATACCTCTCAAACAATTATCATCCTTGAGAATCCAAAACCATGACTAGATGAAAAGGGGTCCTAACAACCACCACATGAGATAAATCTCAAGAGTATATCTACACATGAAACACCACTAAAAACCAAACACATCAACATTCAATGATAAACCACCATGTATTGTTAAAAATATGGAGTGGGAAACACCACATCCAAGAACACCTCCTCTATCATCTGCAAACCAAGCATCACCATGTCAACCAAACAACCACGAAACACACCACACAGTTATAAAAACTATGCCATCTCAAACACATGAATAATAGAATCTCGTCCTCCATGTCAAGATATTATCCGCTCTGAGTGGAACTGACTCTCCCATACATGTTTAATCACATCACAGTTAATGAATCTCTATTAAGGATCATGTCCTACTCTTTCTATATGTTAATAATTCACCAAAAATTACACCACATACATGAAAGGCAAATAAATAATCTCATATCAAATAAAACGAAGTTCAAAAATTACATTACAAGGGAAAGAAAAACAAATAAAAACCTAAAACAAATTCGGGTACTGGGAAATAATCTATGTTTCTCTCTCCCAAGTACTCTCTTCCTAGACACCATGCCTCCATAGAATATTAACCAAATGAATTGTCCATCCTCGTAGAACCTTCTCCCAAATACCTTGGATCTCCACTAGTCACGCCATGAATGTCGAATCATCCTAGATATCCAACTCTCCCCAGTCAAGGAAATGGGAGTCATCATGAAGACATCTATGAAGATGAGATATGTGGAAGACGTCATGGATTCACTCTAACTGTGGTGGAAATACCAATGGGTATTCCACATCTCCAACTCTCCCCAAAACCTCAAAGGGTCCAAAAAACATGGTAGTAAGCTTACTCCTTCCGCCAAACCTCCACTTCCCACTTCATGGGGAGACCTTCAAGAACACATGGTCCCCATCCTCGAACTCCAAGGGCATCTTTTTTTTATCGGCCTATGACTTATGATGGTCTTGTACTGCTTTCATCCTTTTGAGAATAATCTAAACCTTCTTAGTCATACTCTACACCACGTCCGGACCAAGAATAGTTATCTCCCCAACCTCTGTCCAACACAACGGAGAATGACATGGTATTCCATAAAAGGCCTAAAATAGAGCCATGATAATGGAAGAGTGATAGATATTGTTATAAGAAAACTATACCAAATAAATGTTTCATACCCAAGATCCCCCAAAATCTAAGACACATGCTTGAAACATATCCTCTAGTGTTTAGATATTATACTCTGTCTTCTCATCTTTCTAAGGGTGGAAAGCAGTAATGAGGCGTAATTGGGTGCCAAAATCATGTTGCAATCCCCTCCAGAATTGTGAGGTGAAACGTGCATTATAATCTGATAAAATGGTGCTTGGAACTCAGTGAAACCACACCACTTCATCAACATAGCTCCTTTCCAACACATCCACTACATCCGACTCCTTCATTGCTAAGAAGTGGGATGACTTCTTCAATTGATCCACTATCACCTAGATATCGTCGCAACCTCCTTGAGATCTGGGTAACCCTATGATGAAATATATTGATTTTTCATCCCATTTATACTCAAGAACATACATGGGATGCAGAAAACCACTATGAAAATGATGTTTGGCCTTCACCTATTGGAAAACCAAGATCTTCTCCACAAATTCCGCCACTTCTCTTTTCATCGCAAGCCACCAAAACTAAATTTTTAAGTCACAGTACATCTTGGAAACTCCTAGATGAATCACTAAGGGTGAGTTATGGAACTCACAAATTACTCCCTATCACATCACCACTGGAACAAACAAATTTACATGAAAAAGCATCCAATATTGACTATTCTCTAACCATACCTCTAGAGAATCACTATTTCCAATGCGATCACGTATCACCTCTACCTTTGAGTCTCCCCACTGAGACTCCTCACCTGAAAAAAAATCCTCTACCACCATCCACTCGTGCATCTAACTGTAAGGCTACCAACTCCTATATTGGTCTCCAAGCATCTGTAAACTCTCGAATAACCTTCTTATGAAAATTCCTGCTCAAAGAATAATCCATGAAATTCCCCTTTATTGAGGTGTAAAGGATTTCAATATCATGGTCCTTCAAGACTACATCCACCCTCTCTGTTGTAAATTCAAATCACACTGGGAGAATATATACCTTAATCTCTTCAGATCTGTGGAGACCACAAAGCTCTCCCCAATGAGGCAATGCAACCACAACTTCAATGAAAACACAACTTCCACTAACTCCAAATCATGGGTTCCATAGTTACATTTATGGGGATGAAACTTCCTAGACCCATAAGAGATCACTTCTCACTTCTACAGCATCACACATCCCAAACTGAGACTGGAAGCATCACAAAACACCTCGAAAATCACCCCTTCTTCTAGAAACTGGAGCACTGGATCACTAACCAACTTCCCCATCAGGTAACTGAATGCTACTTATCACTATGCACTCTACAAAAAATCTTGGTCCCTCCTAGTTAATGTTGTTAATAGATCTACAACTCAAGAGAAATTAGGCACAAACCTCCGATAACAACATGTAAGACTAAGAAAACTATGAACCTCCACCACATTCTTAGGTTCTTCCTAATAAATGACTTCTTCAACCTCTAACAGGTCTACTACCACACCCTACTAGGACACCACATTTCTGAGGAAATACACCTCTCATGTCCATAACTTGAACTTGGATAACTTTCCATAGAGCCATTGGTGTCGAAGAACCTACAAGATAGTTATGAGATTCTCAACATGTTCCGCCTCCAAATTAATGTATATTAAGATATCATTAATGAATATGATGTAAATTCGATCCAAGAACTCAATGAAAATGGATTTCATAAGTCCCATGAACACATACGGTGCATTCATAATACTGAAGAGTGTAACTATGAATTCGATGTTCCCATACCTGCATCTGAAGGAAGTCTTCATGATATCACCCTCTATCACCCTCAATTGGTGATATATAGACCACAAATAAATCTTATAAAACTAAATCACCCATATCATTTGTTCTAAAATATCATCTATTCTTGGGATAGGGTAGTGGTTCTTGATCATCACCTAATTCAACCTCTTGTAGTCTATGCACAACCTCATACCACCATCCGAATTCTTTTAAAAAAATAATGGAGCACCCCATGGTGACACACTGGTCTAGATAAATCATTTTTTCATTAGGTCATCTATCTGAATCCTTAAATCTTGCAACTAAGAAGGTTCTATCTAATAAGGAGTCATCGAATGTCAGTATATTCCGAACTCAATGTCATGTCAAGGGGGAAGAGTCAAAACCTCCTCAGGTAAAACATCCAGGAACTCCCCAATGACCTTGGGAACATCCACCCTCTTAGTGCCCACTAATTTCACTAACAACTCGTCCAATAAGGAAGGAAGGGGATCCACATGGCAACTACCCACCTGACAACCTTGCTCACCAATGAAATCCACACATTGGCCATCCACATCTGAAAACATGAATCTTCTCTATAAGTAGTTGATTACAACACACACAGAATATAACCAGTCGATACCAAGGATGAAATTTTATGGTTGAATCTACAATAAGAATAGATCCCCATGGGACTGATGTGGTCGCATCATCAGTCTACACCCATGGCACACATCAAATAGGTTGTTCTAGCCTGCGACTGTTGTACTCAACACCAAGGGAATGGTAGACATCTATATTTCTAGTACTAGAGCATAGGCTAGATAGGGTGTAATAAAGGAGTGTGAAGCTCTTGAATAAATCAAGGCACAAGAAATGGTACTAAACAAGCTGATCGTACCTCTAATGATATTCATCCCTAATGGAACTGCTACCTATGGTGCTGAAATTGTCTCATCAGAAACTATTTCTAATGCTGACGATGATCCTTCCCACCTCTACCAAAATGGGCTCAAGAAGACACTGGGCACTATTCTGAAGATAGTCATGAACCCCACAGAAGAAACACGTCATCACCAAGCCCACGGGAAAGTCATTGAGTCTGCTAGCACCAAAAGGCCAGTAATGGAGCTTCTGAGGTCATCTCCCCACTGGTAAAATACTCAAAGGTCCCGGTGCCTGAGAAATTCCACTGATAACTTTGCCTCTCGAAGAACTATGTTGGTTCCCCTCTCACTGTAGACCTCCTCATGAGTGCATCTGCTCGATCACCTCTACCTTCTTTTGAACCTCCAGATATGTTGGAAATGTAAAAGGAGTAACAACATATTTGATATAAGGGTGGAGTGCCAATTAGAGATGTCTTTCACGAGACTCCTCTTCAAAAAAAAGTTAGGGAAAAGCGAACAAGATCCTTGAACATGATCCCAAGCTCCTTCACCGATATACTCCCCTACTGAAGGGAGAGTAACTCTTACATATTCTCATCCTTTATAGTCAACAAAAGGAACTCTACTTGGAACTTCCTCTAGAATTAAAACCACAAGATTTTTTCCTCCTTCTACTCCCTTCAATACAACATCCACCACTGAAGCGTATCACCCCACATCTGAATAACTTCCAAAAGAACCCTTTACTCTATTGGGACCCACATTAAAATAAAGGAAATCTCAATTTCTTCTATTGAACCCTCTTTCTATATGCCCGAAACACTACCCTCATATTTTATCAAATCCTAATGTAAGAAGGCACACAATTATCTCTACCACTGATCGTCTTCCTCAGTCAGATCAACCCTACGATGATCAATCGGATCAAACGGTTAATCTTCCACTTCATAATCCACATGCAGATGAATTCCAAGATCCATAACTAAAATAAAAACAAAAAAATTCTATGCCTGAGTAGTATTCAATTTTATCAAAATTTGTTTTAATTAATTTTTTTCATTTTATCCATTTTTAGATTCTAGAATCAACCCAATTCAAACAAGAGAACAAGTCATTATGATTTATGTACCATTCTTAGGTCTCTAACCTGTAAGTAGGTATGTCTCAATTGGTCATTCAATATTCTCATATTCCATGCACTAGATCATAGGGGGCCCTAAAATCTCATGTCCTAACCAGTCTCCCTAGACTATATCATGCACCAAGGTCAACTAGAACTGTTTCCATACCATCCCATGCAATAATCATTTTTTATAACTCCAAAGTCTATCCTATATCTCAACCACCACCTCTGATACCATTTGGTCACAACCCCTCCCTCCAAATATTCCCCTTTTGGGCTGGCAATGAAGAAAGGGAGATAGTGACCCTTGAATCCTGCCTCTATTAGGCCTCGGGTTAGAGACTATCACCAAGGGTATACAAATCTCACAAAATTGGAGGAATTTCCCTTTATAAGAAATAAGATCTAGAGATATAATGAATCATCTACAAAAAAATCCTAGGAATATATAAAATAAATATAAAAAAAACTCAAATAAATGCATAAAGCAGAACTATTTCAAGTACAAAATTCTCCAAACTAAATAGAAAAAGTAAAGCTAAGTAGTGACACAAAAACTGTCATGGTCTGAGATAGTAGGGTTCAGCACAGTCTGTGAAATCCTCATGGAAACCTGAGAAGAGTTTTATATACATAGGGTGAGAATACAAGTATACTCAGTAGGAAAACTAAATTCTATCTTGCACAAGTGAAAGAGTCATACTAATGCATCCATGAGAAAACAGCAGAACCAAACAACACCAAAGCAGATATACTAACCATCCCAACCCCACCAAAGCATGTTCTCCAAATAATGCAAGTCATGTAATATAATATAAATCAAATAAGTTATAGGGTAGCCAACACCACTTTCCCACTGAAAATCCGCTCTCACGCACTAATTCCAAACATCCTAGCGCTCCCACCTCTTCTGAACATACCACATCATAACCTTCCCGCACACACCTAGGCCTCACAATCACATCCTTCCCACAGACACCTAGTCCAAAATACCACATCACATCCCACCCGTAGACACCTGGTCCAAAACCACATCACTTCCCACCCACAGACACCTAGTTTATAACAACATCTCATCCCAAAGGTACTTGGGAAAACACAACCCATCTCATCCTGAAGACACCAGGGAAATAACTAGACGCCTCATCCTAAAGACACCTATGAAAGCACAAAACATCTCATCCTAAAGACACTTTGGAAATCACAACTCACTCACACACCTGGGCCTCTCAAACCACAACTTGCCTGAGGAATCTTGGGCTATCACCTCCTAGAATAAAGAGTAGGGAAGAGTGGGTGTCCATCCATCCAACCTCCCACTATGATGTTTGAAAAAGACACCCTCCCCCATGATGATGAGAGTGCTCATCACATAGTTCTCAACTATGGTGGGGTGCATATAGAAATAAAAATGAAAATATAGGTATATACATATAAGATACCAAACTCTCAACCCAATGTGTGGGTTTCTTAATGAACAACAAACTCATAATGCTACCATATTTGTTGCTACCTCTATATGAACAACACTACACAACAAACCACAAACCCAATTCGTATTACCAACCAATTTAATAAACCATTTCTGTTCTTTTAATTCAACCAACCCATTCCAGTCCAAGATTAATTAAGAAACTATTTATTTACTAATTCATTTATTTATTCCATCACTATTCAGGTAACTACTAATCACATCCCACAATAATCAACATAGAAAAATCCATTAATGGAGAAACTTTGGGTGAATTACCCATACCAACCATCACCATAAGTCTTCAAGGGGATCCCTCCTAATTCATCCACGCACAACCACATCTAGAAACATATAAACCCACAACTAGTTTTTAAGCCCCACTACACAACACTTCTTATCCATCCAACAATCAATCAATCTCTCAACCTGAGATTCCATTACACCACCAAATCCATTTTGCGGCACACAACTATTCCCACAACCACTCCAAATTACAAACTAGAACAAACTCACACACACATCACATCACCACACATACCAAGGCATAACACAATTTTCTGATTTAATAAGGCACCTCTTATTTAGTTTCACTTTTTAATTCATGGGTTATCATAGAACTGTATGATCCTAGAGTGTTAATGTTTTTTGCATGAGAATTTATCATGTAAAAGACCTTAAATCACCTCTCCTGCACGATATTCATCCATCCAGGGATGCCACGGAACCACCACATCAACAAAACCCAAGAGAAACCCCATTAAGAACATGGGTAAGAACACTCTATAGTACGGGGATAAGATATGGAAGAAAACAAGATATATCAGAGAGAAACTTATTGAAAATGAAGGGAGAATGCACCTTGGAACACCATGGATCGCCAACGAACAAACACTGAGATCAATAGATCCAATAGGGAGGAATAGGGATCTAATAACCCATTGGGATCCTAGGGGTCATCTAAAACAATAGTAATAAGATATAATGGCTTAATGAATGAAATTTTGGCTGAAAATAAATTTTAAAACAAAACTGGAATGGATTATTACAGGACGTGTAATACCCTTTCAGGCCGTCTAGTACCTGGGGTTCAGTTTCCTCTGAAAAGCGCATCACCTCTTGATTTATTTTATTTTTCAAACCCTGAAATATTACACATTGTGAAACTCATGAGACAAGCCATGAAATATTATTTCACATCGTGTAATCTAGTTACACAATGTGTAATCCCCCTTCTTTCATCCTTCAACAACCAAACTTCCCAAACTTCCTCTAAGCCTCCTCTGAACCTCTACAACAACCAAAATCCCAAAAAGTAATGGACTAGGAAGACACAGACCATTATAGTATTGATGTTCTTTATGTTTGTATCTCAATATAGATTTTTATTGATTCTTAATCTGACTTACTATTCATTGTATTGATATTAATTTCTTTTCTATGGTGAATTCACTAAACTTAATGAAGTCATGAGTGGAGATTGGTATTATAGAGCCCCCCATTGTATAAGTTGGTTTCATGATACAAAAGTTTTAGTTATTTTGTTTGTTCCTATTTTGTATGAGCATGATGTCTTAGCTATCACCTTGATAGCATTAATAATGTCTTGGTTGGGACCTTGAGGCCAAGAATAATGTCTTAGATGAGGCCATGATGATAAATACTGAGAAATATGACATTATTCATTCCATCACCATGAATTTAGTTATTGTTTTCCATTTGATTTTTTTCATTGTTATGCCATACATTGATACTTTACAAGATAAATATATTTATTATATAGAATTTTTATTGATTATTCACTATACCATCATGTTTATACCTATTAGGATAACTTCCACTGTACTTCTAACCTTATTGAGAATTTTTTATCACCCTTATCAGGTTTCCATTTCCCCTATGTATTAAGAAGTGATCTATGAATAAATTCGAGGATCCACTAAAAGAAATAAGAAATTTTCACGAAGTTTTTATTATTGATTTTTATTTTCCAATGTAAAATGAAAATCATGTGTATATATATATAGTCACCCAAGACTTCTATTTTTTTCTTTTTGATGTGATCATTTTTTTAATCTAATAAATTAACTGATGACTCCAAGTTATAGGATCTAGGTAATTATAATCAAGATGTGACTGTTAGCCTCACATTGAGTGAGAATATTTTTTCAAGATATCCCTTGAGTAATAAGATATGATATAGGATTGAGGTATGACCTCTATTAGGAGGGTTGGCCCATGATACTTGGTATGTATCCTACCATGAGGATTAAGGTATAGGTAGAGACTTTGTGACTCCCTACCCTGAGTCTTAAGGTATGGTTCAAGACTCATGACATGAGGAAACTAGTTTCTAGTGGTGGTTGAAGTAGGTATGTTTGGGTGTTGTTGTGTACTTTTTAACACATGACGACCCAATATGTATGTGTGTGGTTGTGGCCAGAGGTGGCCAATTCTATAATTTTTCAAAGTAGGTATGGTATATGGTTGATATGGCCTGATTAGGACACAATGAAATTATGTACATGTTTCTGTTTCTATCATTTATTATCCTCATGAATACATATATATGACAGTGTATATTATTAACACCTATTGAAAACATACTAAGATATATTTTTTACACCTTGGAAAAGTACTCTAGTGAACATGAAAACCTTATCTATGCTTTAAGGGTTAGATAAAAGGTTGTATAGTGAATTGGGAAAGAGTGCCTTGATAAGGATTTAGAAACTGGGACGTGGTGACGATTAGGAATGTATGTAGATCCAATTGGGAATTTTATTTATTTATTTATTTATTATATATGATTGGATTAGTGTTTCATTAGTTTATATATGACTCTATCACTTCTTCAGGGTTCATTGGTTATGTCATGGATATGTTTAAAGTAAAAACTCCATTTGAGACACTAGTAGTTTTGATATCAAGTGAATAGTCTCTCTAACCTATGATTTAGGCCCTCACTGCTATTTGGTAGCCTTCGGAATATACCGAGGCATATTTGAGGTGATTTAATACTTTTTATGGGACACCGATGAGTGTTCTCAGGATAATTCATCACACCTTAGGTTAGAACAACTATAAAAGTTTTTTAGATGTGTTCTAGGTGTTTTAGGAGGTCTCTTGGTGGGTTTTTAGTAAGGATAGGTTGGGTGGTGAACTGAATCACTATTTCAATTTTCACTAGGTACATGGTAGAGGTCCATCGAGTACTAGGATGTTTTCTTGTAGGTATAAGATCCCCACTATGTAGATGATAGGGTTGCACTAGGTGCTTGATGAATGTTTGGGTACCAAGTACTGGTTGGTCTGGTACGCGGTAGGACTAGGTAGCCTTTTTATAGTGAGGGATAGTGGTGAATTTTCCAAACAATTAATTCATCACACCTTAAGGGTCTTACTTTGGATAAATGAATAAAAAAGGGGAGCCTCCCGTCCTCTACCTCCATATTCTATTTTTACACAAGGATCTGGAATAGATTAGGATCATTTCTTCACACCAAACTAAGGTAGTTATTCCACCTTATCTTCCATTTTTCTTCCCTCTTTTCATCTCTAATTTTTTTTATTCTAGGATAGGGGTTTAATTAAGATTCTACCAAAACATGGTAGAATCATCCTGATATGTTTTTGATTTATGTTATAGTGGATTATGGACATCTAAAGAGGGGAGACTTCAAATGGTTCTCACTATTTCAATGGAGTTAAATTGAATAGTGAAATTTTCTAGGGTTATCTCCAAAATTTCATAAAATTGGTGACTTATTAAACATAGAATGATGAGTATTTGGTTTGCAAGTGTTCTAAAAGAATTCCAAAGGTTGATAGAATTCCAGTTATTGAGGTTTCTGTCATTAGAGAATACTTATTGATATTTCAGTGATTATACCTTCTTGAATTGAAATAAATAATTAATTATAAATGGTTCTAATAGATATTTTTTTCATTTGGATTGAGATAGGATTTTAGGAGCTTAGTCGGGATTGTTTAAAGATTATATAGTGGTGGAGATCATGTTTTATGGATGGTAATTCCATTTAAAGTAATTTTATCTCTTTAATACTAATCCATATTTGTGTTTATTTTTGAATGTCATGAATGTGTCTCATGTTTGGGTTTGTAAATCAATGAAGGGGTTGGGTAGGTAAAAAATGGTGAAATAGGCTTAGTTTAAGCCTAATAATTGTTAATTTAGTTTTTCAAACATGATTTTTCATTGGAAAGATGCATAGATACTATGCCTCCAAAGGGGTGTGAATTCTATAATTTCTTAAGAGACTATAAAGAGGTCTTGACTTGAGAGATGAGTTGTGTTTAGAATTACGTGATAATTAATGGGATAGTTGAAGATATTTAAAGTGGTTGGATCTTGGTGTAATGGGATGTTTAGAGTTGAGCATATGGAATTGTATAGGAATGGCTATAAGGATATCCTATGGACCATTCAACTCCTCGAATAAGAGGAGATAGATGATGGAAACAAGCCTAAAAATCATGGTATTCCATTGGGTTTGGGATTTATGCATCATCGTTTTTTGGAAGAGGGTAGTCACTCTCTATGGGCATGCCTAAAGGAACTTGATGACTCTGAAGAAGGGAAAGAGACTCTATGTGGTATGTGTCTCCTATGGGAGTGAAAAATAACATGATATAGGTATGGATTGTACATGGGAATCCATGAGAGGCTTAGATAGAATTAAGGAGGGTATTCCATGGGAAAATTGGGTGGGTTTATATTAGTCTGAGTGTGTCCCTAGAGTATGGGGAGTTCCAAGAAATGGGAATGAGAATCCTGTGAGACACTTATGGGTGTAGTTAAGTACTAGGTTTTTGTTATAGCTGGAATAGGGTGTTTGTGTGATTCTCCAAGACCCTATAGTGATGGTGATCAAACTATGAAGGATTTAGAAATTTATTGTATTTGGGTATGACATAAGCGTTAGGTTGTGATTGTAAGTCTAGTCATGGAAGGGGATGGTGAGAAATATATTCTACCCCCCAGTTGAGAGATAGGTATGGATGAAGGTGTATCTAGGAGAGGTATTGACTATGATATTGTCTTACACTTTCTTATTTTATTTATATTTATTCTCTAACCATGTTATCCAGAAGTGTTGTGACCATAAAATGAGTGAGCTGGTGGAGGTATGTGGACTGATATGAGATGTTCCATAAGATGGGTGATTGGACATATCACTGAATAATAGGTTTTTGTTATAAATGTGAAATAATATTTGGATAATGATGAGGTATGAGACCTCCCCTTAAGTGATAGGATGGAGGTATGTGATGCGATATGAGATGCATTATGTGATGTGACATGAGACCTTACCTTGAGTGAGAGGGTAGTAGTCTAAATAAAATATGAGACCACACCCTACGAAAGAGGGTATTGGTATGGTATATGGTATGTGACATGGTAAAATTCCTCACCCTTAGTGAGAGGGTTCTTGTATCAATCTCTCCCCAGAGTAAGAGAGTACTAGAATATACCCCCTCTCCTTTGTGAGAGGGTAGTGGTCCAAGATTTGAGAGAAGATATATGATTGAAATTTTATATGGGACCCTATAATAAGTCAGAAGGTGTTTGTCGGGACTCAGTTGTAGGACCTTCCCTAAGTTATAAGTCATGGATTTAGTTTTATCATATGAGATGTATTCTTTTTTCAACACAGTTCGGAGTGGGTGTATTTAGGTTTCGGGTTTCTTGGTTAACACCCTATAACCTGACAAGATTTCTTTTGTGTGTTTTGTTTGATTTATTTTTCCTTATATATACCAGGAAAGTCAGTCAGAGGCAGGCCCCTGACTATTTATTAAATAAAAGAAAAGTACAGAAAACCGGTTTAAGGGTTGTCCGTACCCCTTACAGTCCACGTCACCAGGAATTTGAAATTCAAACAAAATACATCCAAATTCAAAAACTTAGTCTTCGACGCCTCGAGCCGTGCCCCACCTCAGGTTTCGGAACATCACACAGACATCTCGGTCCGCACAACTCGAACCACTCACACTCGCTGGATCACCACGCGCCCAGGCGGGGAGCCATCGTCGGAGCCACTCAACACTTCACCTCGACGTTACCGGAATCGCAACATCGAACAGGGACGATCCTCACTTCACCTCTGCATCGTCGTTCGCCTTGGAGGGTTCGAGCCATCACGAGTCCCAAAGTCGACTCCGTCCAGGCCGCTGGGAAAACACACCAGACTGCCACTGTATTCACGGATCCAAGCATCCAACGACCTTGAGGGAAAAGCCCAAACGGCGCAAGCCCGAACATCACCACCGTCGCAAACCATCCACTCAAATGAAAACAACATCCACAAAGCAACTTCAACCCATACTCGCGAAGACGCATGAATATAAACCACGGCAGATCGAAACCCCGCAAGATAACAAGAACAGAAGAAACCCCCCCCCCCCAAAAAAAACACGCCAAAAAGGAAAGCAGGAGATCCCGCCGCCGCTGACCAGATCAGCCGCAAAAAGCACAACAACCCTAACTCACCAGAGGAGAGGCGGACCACCAAACCACCGACGCTTGAGCACACCTTCAAACGGTAGGGAAACTCACCATAGGTCATCAACAAACTTCCAAACCGAATCAGAAGCGCTCCGTAGAGTATGCCGATGACGATTCGGTCTTACACCCCCAGATCCGAAGCAACAGATGAAAAGCCTATGACGCATCACAAACTGCGAAGCCGCCTAACGCCACTGCAGCGGTGCCACCACCAAAACCTGCTGATCTCGAAGAGAGAAGACGCGCCCTCCGCAGTGATGAGGAACGCGGCGGCGAGAGGAGAAAACCCTAGGAGGAGAGCCCCTTACGGGCGCATCGTCATTTCCTTATATATATATATATACTTTATATAATGATGGATAAGATGGGAAATTAGTGATATCCTACAAATTTATATTATAAAACCATGAATGGACATCTCAGTTCATGTGAAAAAATTTTCATTGGTTTTTAAGAGAAAGGATATATGTGGGATTTGGTTGGAGTAGCTAGATGGGTATTGTGAGACTATTTTCATTGGTTTTTAAGAGAAAGGATATATGTGGGATTTGGTTGGAGTAGCTAGATGGGTATTGTGAGACTATCTGGGGTGTTTCTAGATTTTATAGTTGATTTTTCCTATTTTATCTATTTCTTTTATGCTATTTGACCTAGTAAGTGACCCTCGTTGTATGTATGTATAATGGGAATCTATATTATTTACTTTTTAGCATTTATTTGTTATTGATATGTTTTAGAGGATCATCTCATGCTCCTAGTAGTGGAAGAAACCCATTAAAGTTCCCAATATATGTTCACCATACCAACATAAAATATAAAGAATGTAAAATAAACAAGTTTTCCTTTATCATAATGATCTCAATATCATTCAAACATGATGCAATTTTCTTGATAAATATCATTGAGTGATAGACTAATGACTCTTTCTACCATATGTAGTACACCAACCATAAGAATATGTATTCATAGCAAGACAAACCTCAACCCCTAAAGGTTTCGTATCACCTTCACTTCAATCATAAATTGAGAACTCAGTTTAAGAGATCTTCTTATATAAATTTTTAGAATCAAATACATCCAAAATAATGGTATCCATCCTTTAAATATGCTCCCTTAATTCATTTAATAGAGTTTAACATCATCTTTCCTTTCATGGAAACTATCTTACATTATGATTATGCATGCATGTTGGGGTTTTAATAATCGTTGAACACCTCAATGATTATTATATATTTTTATAGCCATAAATGAGTCAACTTGTTAATTAATAAACAAATGGAATCTATGTAGAGGATGTGCTAGTGGACATGCACTCAATACTCATATCACTAGGAAAACATACTATATGATAGATACCAACAATGGAATCCCCATATATTTTGTGGTATAAATATATATATATATATCATAATATGAGATATTCATGACATGACTATCACAGGCTATTACTTAAGGGATATTATACAATATGTTATCCTTGTTTTAGTATAAATCCAAAAATATCCCACTTGCGCTAAAATTTTATAAGGACTTAATTAAATACTCCACAACTCTTTTTGAATCCATCCAACCTCTTTATTATATTATTTATTAAACACTCTTGATTTTGAAACAAACTCATTACCCAAAATTTAATCCTTATAATTCATAACCATGTGAGATTATGGGAATTAATATAATTTGAAACAAATATGAAATCCAAGTTTTATAAATTTATGCAAAGAGAAGAAACTAGAAAAATAAAAGTGCTACTCAAGGTGAAAAGAGGTCGGATTTTATATTGATCAAACATACACATATCTCTATATAAACATGTCCACTAAAAGATGTATCATATACATCATATATATAAATATATAATATCTTTTTTATATGACATCAAGTTACTAGTAGACATGGAACATGCCAATATAGTATAGGCCATCTCATACAATCATTATTCTCTAAAATAGACTGATAGGGTAGATGAATACATCATGGGCCATTCATCTAGAATATGATTACATCCCAAATCCCTCATAAAAGTTATTGACCATGTCACATTTCACTAAAATAAGTATTACCATGAATTTCCCCAGTATAACTCAATAATGGGAACATTTTTATTTACAAATCATGTGAGTGAAAATATCCAATCTTGGTTGAGCTCCAACTGATGAAATTGTTAGAAAAATACCCAACCATAACCCATATTAGTTAATCCTTGGGGATTACATAAGAAAGGTATCAAAGTATGAAGGATATAATTCTAGGCATATTATCAATCTTAGGTAATGGGGTTTAATAATAATCATACACCCATATGTATATTAATGAGCATATGATATTCCATGTGATATACTTTGGTGGTTCATTCCAGATAATAAGTCTCACCATATTATCTCTCAGACTATTATTTGTATCATGTATAAAAATCTTTGTATCAAGTATAA
The DNA here is from genome assembly GCA_963277665.1 of Viscum album. Taxonomy (NCBI): domain Eukaryota; kingdom Viridiplantae; phylum Streptophyta; class Magnoliopsida; order Santalales; family Viscaceae; genus Viscum; species Viscum album. The sequence goes on from OY728136.1 coordinate 1,906,052,582, forward strand.
TATTGTACTCATTCTAATATTAAAATATCATCCAAAACCATAATACTTAATGATGATCATTGATAAGGGACAAATAAAATTTGTATATTATGGAAATGATGATCATTTCATTTCAGAGAAAATATACATCCAACATGAAAGAATGATAAAGTGTATATTTCCTTCTGTAAAACATGATATGTTTTATATTCATGAACACATTTAATAATACTTAATAAAACCATACATAATCAGTTTTATAACTTATCATATATTATATAATTCTATATTAGACTTATATTTACTATATTTTAAGGGGTTTTGTTAAACTCATTTCATCTCTATATAATTTGTACCACATCTCTATCTAACCCTATTATAAAATCCTCCAACTAAAAAATTAAGTGAGTAACATATATGAATCGAGATAGTTTGAATAATGGTGATATTTAAGAATCATATTCCCTATGTTCAACTCATTGAGAATATTCATACTCTATAACTCCACAACATTAAAATGATAGAATATTAATAAATTATGTTGTCTACATAGAACACCTTCTATGTTCAACATTATAATTCTTGGAAACCTATCCATTAAATTTTTTTCTAGATATATTTTGATAACCAATGTAACTATTTAAATTAATATTATACAAACATACCCTAAAATTTTAAGATATAAAGTGAAATTTTTTATTTTTACTATCATAATATTTTATTTTTTATCTTTAAACTTCTTTAAGTTCAAACATACTCTCACTAGCCTCTTAGAAACTATATTATCTTTAGAATATCATGTCAATATAAAAAAAATCTATTTTGTTAGGAAATAAAAATTATTTCCTTTTAGTATTAATATCTAAATAGTAAAGTTTTTTTTTCATATGATATATGGTATTCTATGTGTTTGTAGTATTCTTGAAAATAATATTTTAAAATATACTTATACTAATTATAAAATCTAAATTCCTTGTATTTTAATAAACATCTGGATAAAAACATTTATCTTTTATAAAACATTTATATCCTTATTTTATTCTCAATTATGTTATAGAATTTTATGAATCTTAAACCATGTGTTTAGAATGAATTATCTCATAGTTTTTATAATAACTCCTTATTAACAAGAAATTTATCTTATTATGTAAGATAAATAAGATAACTATAAACATCCTTTATTAAGATCCATATGATCTTGATATATTCCTTCTCATTCAAATACATCATTTAAAACCCATTTTCTTCATAATTTTAATGTAAACTAAAATCATTATCAATTATTCCATTGATTATGAACTCCTATATACTCAAAAAAAATTTGAAGCACACATTTGGTATCATATACCTTTAAATAATATAGAATTAATTTCTATATCCCTGATACCTAACATGGTGGTTCCATGTAAATTCATAACCTCCTATAGGTATTTAGAAAATTACATCATATAGAATCATTATTCATTCTTTATAATAACACATTTGGTTTTCAATGACCTTGACTAGCTACTTGAAGAAATATTTCTAGTTTTCCAACAAACTTTTCTTCTTCTGATTTAAACTTTTACCCACTTGTACTATCAACACAACACTATATCCAAGACATTGTATTACCTAGTTCATCATTCCTCAACACTTTGATAAAATATGGTAAAAATTTATTGACCTCATTATAATTTTTAGAATACTTCCAATGATGAAAACCGAATGAATTATATAACCAAAACAAACCTTAGAGGATATTTATGGTATCACCAATTATGTTTCATACAAAATCATATTGATCATGTGAGTAGAGACTAAATTTAATTAGGTAATATTTCATATAATGTTTTTAAAACCTCAATTAAATCATTTTAGGCTTCATACATGCATCTATACTCGTCAGTTGAACTACTTCAATTGTTAGGTTATTTAGGAAGGTGTTGTTCTAACACATAAAATTTATCTTAATAAATAAATTTTCTCAAGTGACTAATCCTATATGTTTATTACATTAATATTATTATTTATAAGTATTTATCTCAACATTATGTTGGATGATGATGATACTATTTTATCTAAAACCAAATCTTTTATCATATGAGTATCATGGTTTTACAATTAAGGAAATTTATTAAATTTTCTCGTACTAAAATGATGATACCTTTTAAAAACCATCATATAAACTAGGGTTCCATGAACTATATTTCACTGAGAATTTAGTCTACTATTGTTTTCCACCCTCAAATTAGTTATTTAGGTAATAAATCATTCTAATCATATCATATATAATTCGAAGATATTTGAGTGTACAACCCTTTTCTCAATCCATTATATAGAAAGACTCAACTCATACCCACAAATATCCTAACTTTTAGGGTTTCCTAACTAAGTTTGATCCAAATAAAATAAATAGAAAAGGAACTTAATCCTTATATGTAAAAGCAATACTTTTCTTCCTTACAAAAGATAACTTAAGGGAACCCTACTTTAGAATGAACCTACCCAGTTGGATGATTGAGGTCTTGAAAAGTTTGTCTTTTTAAGTAATCTAACACTAAGTATTTTAAAGGGGTTGAAAAATTATTATCATCTTTTCTCATGTTATTACATTATATATTAACTATTATAATGTTTTATTTTTTAATCTACTTTACCACCAAACCAATATATTCAAACCACATTGATTTATAACTATACACACAACCCATGGTTTGTGATTCTCTCTAGAAAATAGAAGTCAAACATATTTACACATATCTGAATTCTTTAAATGGATAAGGTACATGACCCTTTCATATTAAGGTTTAAAATTACATGAAATTAGAAATCCCTACATGAGTAATACGGGATCCACAGATATAAAATCCCCCACCATTATAGAATAAGGAATAAGCCACCAACCTAGTGGGAATTCCTAGTCAAAGTCCCTTTCTGTCATGGCCTGACCCACCAGAACCCCTCCTGGGATAATAGTATGTTGAGAGTGACACACCAGGACCAACTCCAATAGGCCAGGGGCTAGAGATAAGTGTTGACTAGGAATAAAATTAAATTGTATGCCTTATCTTAACGTATTAATACACACCCATACACATAAATCCATGCAACCATGAAAAGATATATCTAATTAGAAACTATATGAGAGTAAACAATGAATTGAACAACCTATAGGAAACAAAGTAGTGTGTAAAACTATATAAAAAGTATAAGGGAAAAAATACACTCCCATCCATAACTACAAGGGTAAACCCAAAATGAGAATAACTTTTAAGGTAAATTAGGGGATAGATCAGATTAAGATCCCAAAGTTTGACTGTTGAACAAAGTCAACACCACCATGTACTGCATAGATCTTCTAATACTTGGTCCACCATAATCAATGTTATTCTTTATTTCATCTTCATAATACATTAAATGTGTAGAAAAATACCATACAGGGGTGAGTATATACATACCTTGTAGTATTCCCTAGAAACCAAAAGAGAAGAAATATAATAAACATATTCATCTAAACCCATAGGCAAGAGGGTAAAGAAACCCCACAACAGATATGATTATAACAAAACCCAAGAAAAAAAAGAGAAATGGAATATCCATATTTATAGATAGATAAGAAAGATGATTCAACCTATAGCTCTTAAATGTCCCATTTATGATGACAAGCACAATACACAGCCTCACATAAATTAGAGTTGAGGTCCCACACCATTCCACTACACTCTACATTTGAGGGAGCACTAACCCTAATGGGAGACCCACTCCCCATTAGAGCTCGATGATAGGGGAATACCACTCCATAGATATAGGACTCATACTATCTATAGTATGTGTGATTAAAAACTCGTCCATTTTAAAGAGGATGGGGGACCAAGACCTAGTGCCTCATGGTAGCACCAACCATGAAATCTCTCTGACCGTCAAACCTAATCATTGTCATTAGCCAAGAATCGCTGAAAGAAGAGTCTGACTCATAAAACCATGTGTCGTATATTTGATTCCATAAAAATGGACACCATCACATCCTACATGTAAAACTACTCAATATAAGAAACTCCTGGGTCCAAATTAAAGTCCCAAAGAAGGAGAAATACAAGGTATAAGGTTCTGAAGGGATTACATGATATTTTCTACTGGGGTACATGACATGTTTCATAGATATGAACCCTTTACATGTCCCATTTATACACTGTACATGTAAAATAAATGTACATGACATGTACATAGGTCCACACAGCATGTGACCTCACCTGAATACCTAGGGGTGTCCTCCCCTGTACACGAATATTCCATCCATGTAGCTCCACACAGTGTGTCCTTATTGGTACATGGTGTGTATGTTCACCTGAGGTCATAGGCGTGTGTTCTTGGAACACATCTCATATAGCCATGTGCTTCCACACGACATTCCCCTTAGGGTTCACGGTGTGTTTTTTCACCTGGGTATAAGGGAATGTGGCTTCAATACATAGCTTGACTGCCTAAGTAGGGTCACACGGTGTGTGGTCCAACCGCATGGAATGTGATATTTAACTCAAGCCAAAACAAAAGACACTATGATATCCTACAATTCACAGAATGTGTTCCTATGGTTACATGGTGTGTAGTAACATTTTACAAATATAGTAAATCATGTCTTTACATGGAAACCAATTATAATGATTTACACTACCTTCATTTCCATTTAACCCACCTAAATCCATTAAAAATTAATGTGGGGCCTTTTATCATTGATTTATGGGCTCTAGTGGCTGGAAATCAGATCACTGATCGCCTGTGGGGTATCTGACACACATCTTATAACCATTAAGTGTTATGATCCATGAATACATCACTATAAAAATTCAATACATCTCAATAAATCTACAAAACACCAATCCCTACATCATTTACACACCCATCATGAATCTGGGGGTCTGATCTCACTCGAATCTAGCCAGGAAATGTCGAATCACCGACCCCATGGGGAAAAACAAATAACACAAAGAAAAATGTTGGGAAATCACAATAGAAAGATATGATCATCATTTTTCATTGTTATCCTAAATAACAACCAAAAAATTTTGATGTAAAGGCTATGAAATATAGACTCAAATGGGATAAAAAATTAATCCAAGAACACCAAAATAAAGTGGGGCTCATATGAAGAATGTAAATCACAAATAAACAAAGAAGAAAAAGTTACAATCTTTTCAAATAAGTCAAAGGTTATTCATCACAAAATAGCATGCCCTACTTCAAGATCATATTGATTTCCGGTGAATATTATTTCTGTAGATGATGAAAATGAAGATCATGTTGTGTTCATCATTCATCTCATAAATCACCTTGGTCAATCATTTTCAATCCATGTTATTGAGTCCATAGATTCCAATTATGGCTCTCATCCTCTCTAAAATACTAGGGTTATACAGATAACCCTATAACTTTTCAATAATGGTGTTTAAATATAGGATATATTAGTTCAAATAAATTGAATTAAATTAATATTTAATTTATTTAATGTACCATCCAAGGACTACCTTCTATATAACATTTGATATTAATCATCCTTATGTCTTTGCTTGTATAAACCCCATATACTAAAAACAATAGCGGCCTTATATTTCCTATATGAGGTCTTAATGAATATGAACCCCGTTTATTCTGAAAAATTCTTTCACAATAGTTAATATAATTTCATATTTTTAATGTATTAATTATAGAGTCTTGACACACCCAAAACACAGTTCCAAATATAAGGAAATATCTATAGAAACAAGTAGAAATATTCAAAGGATAAAACCACTGAAAATAGAGTTTTTTACATTCTACCCTCTTTCAAGTCTTTTATCTATGAAAAGAATAAGTTACATGATAAGGGTGAGGGTACATAGCTTAAATCTAGACCTCACTCTCCCAAGATATCTCATGAATGCTTCTATGCTACCAAAGCACCCATACTAGAGGTATGGTCTATCCATGTAGGATCTTGTCTTACTAGTCCTTGATCACCACTGAGCACTCTGAGACGGTGAATCCATCCTCGATGTCTATCTCTCTGTATCCAATAATGTGTGGTGGTTCGTGCATGCATATACTTATTTATGACACAAGGAATATGTCATGCACTTAGTCCCATTATAGGTTTAAGGTCAAGTGATAAGAAACCTCACCAACCCCATGTAGAAACTTATATAACTCGATGAACCTCATGGAAAATATTTCTAAATTGGAAAAATATTCGAAATCCACATCATGGTAATAATCTCCAGACGACATGGTATTCCTACTCAAAATACAAAGTCCTATAATTTTGGCCTGCATAATATTTTTTCAAAACTAAGCACTACTCAAATGCCCATAGATCACTTGGACCCTTCTCTAACATTTCATGAACCATTATAGGCCTAACAAGAGATGTCTCACTAATCTCATCCCAACACAAGGGTAGCCTAAAGGGTATCCCATATTGGTCGTCCAATAGTTTCATATCATTAGTGGAGTGATATATACTATTTAATGTGATCTCCATCAATCATAAGTTATCTTTCTAGCTCCAATTAAAAACCAACATGCAATCCATCAACCTTTTCTCCAAAAACCAGATGTTCTACTTATATTGGTCGTCCTAATTGTGGTATTACATTGTTCTTATCCATAATTAGGTCACTAAATCCTCCTAAAAACGTCTCCACAACCATGACATATATCAAGCATCATGGTCAGTGACAATCATTGGGGGTACCCCATGAATCTATAAAATCACATGCACATAAAAATTCCTCAAACTCTCAACCGAGATCTACCATTGGATTTTTATATAGTGTGTTGACTTGGTAAGATGATAAAAAATACCAGATAACATCCTGGTATCTCACTACAAGTGGAATCCCTACCATAAAATATTTTGATATGTCATCCCACTATCATTCAAACAACTCAAGAGGTTGATTCCGACCTGTTACATCTTGAATCCCAACCTTTACCAGCTGACATGTGAGGAATCAAGAAACAAACTCAAAAACACCCATCCTAAAGCCAACCTACCAAAACCACTGCTAAAGGTCCTATTACATCATTACCACTCCCATATGTTCCACTAATTGGAAAGGTAAAAAACTCCTTCAATACCTCCTCATGAAACATTATCAAAACAACTGTCTATTTCTCGAAAAAGGATTACATTCTCCCTGCCTTCAAGAAACCCATAAGGTACATATCCTAAGGATATCTCATCATGTAAAATTTATAGTCAATGTCTCCCAACTGAATATGTCACACACACTGAATAAGTAGTGGAGTTACCACTATTGACTAAATATAATTTTCACCCCTCTTCTTCTTTAGGGTTTTTTGCAATGATTCTAACTACATTGTTTCCTCATCCACCAAATGAGAGCTATATTTACCTTCTAAGGGTGTCTACTACCATGTTTCCCTTCCTTAGAGTATAGACTCTCTTGAATTCATAGTCCCGTAGGAACTCTAACCTACACCTATATCTTAGGTGGAGTTCTCTATAAGTGATGATGTAATTTCAACCTTCTTGGTTTGAGAAAACAATGAAATAATCACCTAGAAGAAACCACCTCCACATATTCAAACCGAATACTTATGCATCAAAAACCAAGTCATTTTTCATGTATTTTAGATCATGGTATTACAACTACCTCAACCCACTAGAAATCTCTACCTGACTATACATCAATACGCATCTGATCCCTACTCTAGAGGCATCAAAAAATACTACTCACTCAAATCACTCTACAATAAATTTCAACACATGATCACCAATAAAGATCTATCATGGATCTTATGAGGATATGTAACTACTTGGGATGAACAATCATCTCCCCTTCCCATGTCAAAGTAGTAAAATGTTCTGAAATCCTAAAAAAAAATTGAAAACCTATGACGGTACCTTTCCAAACTGAGGAAACTCTAAAAATCCTTAATTATCCTTGTTGGATCACAATAAAACACTACATCAACCTTTTTTAGGTTTATAGCTACAAAAAAACTCAGACATGATATTCCACAGAAGGTGAGCCTCTCGGATCCAAATGTGACACTTTGAGAGATTATCTTAAAGTTAGTTCTCCCAGAGTAATTCTAGAACCATCCTCAAAAGATATATATACACCACCTCAGACATATAGTACATGAGAATTTAATTGATAAATGTAACCATGAAGAAATCCAAATAAGGTTGGAAGATCCAGTTCATAATTTTCATGATCACTATAGGGGAATTCATCCATATGACATAACTTGGAACTCAAAATGTATGTAATGACATCAAAATTTCATCATCAGTATACCATCATCATGAACCCATAATAGGTGGTATCCAGAACTAAGATCAAACAGATAGAACTATCTCACACCTTACAACATGTTGAAGAGGTCATCAAAACTTTTTCAAAGGGTATTTATCTTTGATTTTCACCTGATTCAGAAAAAAATAAATAATGGGAAGTTTTAACCTCCTATCTTCCATTTTCATAAACAACATCATAGAAGCATGGGGAATCACACTATATCCTAAAGAACACCCCTCAATGAATCTACTACTCCAAGGCTCATAATATCCGACTAAATGAGAAGTTAGATGTATCCTACTATATATGAGCCTATCCTACTCTACCAAATATTAAAACTAAAAAAAGGAAAAATCATCATTACCACTTGGAAATATTGAAAAACATCATATGGTATCATTTCCATTATGGAAAGATCCCATGAGAAGCTCCCTCCTCCATGAGCCAAGTCATGCCTCTAGAAACAATGTTAACACTTCTTCATTAGGATTGTCTAGTTTCAAGGGTTCACCTAAAGTCTCTACTGAAAAATAGAGGTATCAAACAATGGATGTGGAAAGAAATGAGTAAACTATGACTATGTCTACTTGAACTATATCTAAATAAGAGAAATCATGATTAATGTCATAGATCACTCTCAGTTCTTCTGGGTCATAATCATATACTACCTATGGATATCCTTCCACTTTCCTCGTTAGTTCCCTATAATTAGGGTTCTCATTTGACACCCTATCACCACCAGAAATATCTCAAACATACAAATAAATTAACTCATACATGGAAACTTGACACTAACCACTTTAGGTGTCACTGACTCACCCGAACAGCTTTGAATCTCATCATCATAAATTGTGTCTTGGTGGGGGAACCATCCCTCTTACTTTCATTATATAAGACTCAACATACTTCACCAACACAAAGATCCCTCAACATTCTTCATTTCACTAAATAAATCAATTTATTGGCACCACCCACTAATAATGAGGGGTCCTTCTAAATGAAGAAAACCCAAGACATCACCTCTAGATAAACCTCTATTTCCTTGGGGGTTGTTGGAAGGTACTTCTCTTTGAAGATTCGATGGTCTCTTTCCCAAGAGAGGGTCACCTCATCATGGATCAGCATGACCAATCCGCATTAGTGAATTGTTACTCCTGGGAGAACATTGGTTATGATTACAACCATCCAATCGGTTGAATTTTTCATAAGTCAGAAAACCCATATCCTTAAATGCAACATAATGTGAGTCTAGTATGGTTGATATTTTGGAGATAATGGGTGAGATGACCATGTTTTTGGAATAATTTAGTGTCTTTTATGGTAGGATGGATGGTTATATGCATAGTGGGGTCTAGGATGTCCCTAGAACTAATATATTAGGTTAAATCTATGATTACCCATTGTTTTTTGTGCTGAAATATGGCATGATTTATTGAAAATTAATATTCTTTAAAGGAATTATGGCTAGGTTTCTTTTTTATTCATTAATTTCTCTACTACTTACCACATCGGGTTATTCTTAGTTTATGCGTATTTTTATGGTATCTTATGAGGATTCCTAGAGTACCTTTAATTTTGTAATTGTAACATTATATGGTTTAACCCATGGGGTTAGAGAATTGATAGAATAATTAATACAGTTAATTATTGATGAACCGTGTAAAATATTAGATTATTCCTTGAGGGTATGGTAATTTTCTGTTAATTAATGTAATTATGAAATGTTTAAAAGAAATAATTAATTGAAAGTCTTTTTAATATCTAATCCTTATAATTTGTAGTTAGGTGTCCTAGTTGTAATAACTTTAATTGAGTAAGGCGACCGACACCTAGTGGACTCTATGAGGGTGTTCCCCTAAAATATAGGCTATCAAGGAATAGATGGTTGATTAACCACTCTTTACATACTATCTTCTCCAGGTAGTATTAAGTGATGGTGTGCATAGTGGTTGTCTTTCCCATATATGTGTATAGAGGGTTTTAATGACTTATGGTTATTTCACACACATGTATCTTTAGATATAGTGTCCTAAGTATTATTATAGGTATGGTTGTGTATGGGTTGTGATGGATTGAGGTATAATACAAAATGTACAGAATTTTGTGGCTCCCGAAAACTACTCGGTTACAATATAGAGGTGTGGATTTTGATGAAGACATGATTTAATGCACAGGTTTCATGTTATGTTACAGTTTCCCAAGTGTTTTTGAGTAGACTTTGTTTATTTTGTAGAGAGATGGGTCATGACATGTGGTTTTGGGGCATAGTGGCAAAACAATGGGGAAGTGGTAGTGTGGTATCTTAATTTTATATTATATTGGATATTATATTATTACTTTTATGTGATTCTTGGTCAAATATCCATGGTGAGGCTGTTAAATTAGCTTTCCTGATTAGTTGATGAGTTATATTCACTTATTTATTCATTGCGATTTAGTATGATTTATTTATATTTTTCATGAAAGGATATTTTGAGGATCCTACTGAGTATACCTATTAATATCACCCTATATATATATAAACTATTTTTGGGATTTTGGGAGTCGGTTGGTGATCAGGTTGGACATTACTAGCTCATGGAGTTGTCTGAGAGCTATTTGAGCTTTGAGGTTATTGTCGATGATTTTTATTCAGTACTTGTAGTTTCTTTTGTAGTTGTTCTAGTTATATGAAATTAAATTTCTATTAATGGATGTTTTATTATTTTTATAATGATCATGAGTTATTTGGTGGTTTTTTCTTCTCTCGTTTTCTTCATGTTTTTTTAGAAGTTAATACCTCCAATTTTTGTGTATGATATACCCTCAGTGATTATCTCTAAACTGTGGCCTATTGGAGGTGTTATTCTGTTGCAATCAACCCACTTCTCTCATTGTCATCCTAGAAAGGGTACCTTTGGGGTGAGGGTTTGTGATAAAGAACATGATTGAGAAGGTGAAAATGATAACTTATTATATTTATATATAAAAAATAATACCATATTCCTTCCCACTTCTAGACTCTTCACTCAAATCGGAATCGTTTATACAAATCCATATTGTAGCTAATTATTTATTTTTCTTCTTGTCGTGTTCTTCTCTTTCATTTTTTCAGATTCATACAGTTATATTTGGTGTATCCCATCTCTTTTTATTCAAAATATATAACTTCATCCTTAGGGTTACCTTTCTTACACTTCCTTTTAAAATCCTTTATATAATTTATCTTCCATTTATTCTTGATACCATGCATTTTCTTTATAATCCATCATATACACCTTTTTAATTTGCGAAACTCATCACCCTTCTCACTACTAGAAGAACCATCACCATCATCAGAAGAATCAAAAGAATCAGAAGATACATGTTTTGTCGATTTAAAAATAATTCATTCTTTGGTCATTAACTTTATTATCAATACTCATAAACTAAATATCATACTATAATAATGTTCCAATAATCTCATTCAGGGTATATTTCACAAAATACATCTGTTCTTAAATCATTACCTTCTTGTAATTCCATTCATTAGGTAGAGTTTGAAGAATTATTTCAAGAAACACTTCATTATTCTTAGTCTCACCAAGAGAATTTATGTTGTTTAAAATCTTAATAAACCTAATATAGATCTCACTAACACATTCATGTTCAAACTAGATCAACCTGGTCATAATAAACATAAATATTACATAATTGTGAATAAATACTCAATACATATCACAAATATACACACCCAAGGATTGTAAAGTCGTAGTGTATTTAGAGTCTAGATACATAATAAACTTATTTCTTAAAATAACTTCAGCATATCTCTCATATATCTTCATATTAGTACCCTTACATAAATATCACACTTCAATCTGTTTATCAAAACCTGGGGAATGAAGACATAAGAAATGGCGAGCTTATATGCTCTGTAAGGGTAAGCATGGGGGTATCCAAAATAAAATAAGATAAAGATAATTTTAAGGGTATGATAACATAATAAAGTGCATGTTCTCAACATAAAATATTCATACCCATAAAATATTAGATCATAATTCCAAAATCAAATCATATCCAGAATCATGATCAATAATGGTTTCAATGCAACAATCATCATTTTAAGGGTCATAACCTAGAAATATGGAATCAAATCATTAAAATCATAATCTTGTAAACATAGATATTCACAATCATGTAAATGTATAATCTTGGTATAATAGATATAAAATCATACTGGCACATCAAAATATAAACATAGCTATTCGAAATCATGTTCATGTGTAATATTGTGATCAAAGCTAGAAGAAATATTACTCACACAATAGAATGTGAACAAATATATTCGAAATCATATCCACACTTATCATCATCATATCATGAGATATAAATATTGAATTACTCAAAAAATTATAGGGATATAACATACCTAACCATCACATAATCATAATCCATTCAAGTTTATTACACATGGTCATGAAAAAATTTATTATTTAATTATAGATTAACCCATGAAAAATAAAATGTTTTTCATCAAGATTTCATGATCATAATAAAAATCCATAAAAATAAATAATAAGTATTATATAACTGAATCATTTCCCCAGTGAAGCATAAGTTACATCAAAGTATTATTTTTTTATGGATGAAAATACCTTTAAAAAGTCACTGGAACATTTCTTGAAGAAATTCCCTTTTCATTTTGAAATCACTTATTTAAAATTTAAAATTTCTACAATATTAGGAAAAACATTTTGTTTTAAAAGAAACATGTAATCGTGTAATGTAATATTCAAATTAAATAATATTCATGATGGTGGGAAAAGTTTCTCATGCATTATATGTTAAAACAAATTTTTTTCTCACCTTCTGTAAAAAACGCCTCATTTGAAAAATGTCAAGAAGATTAATTTTAAAAAAAATATATAGAAAGTAAAGTATGGATAAAAATTAATTTAATAAATAATTAAATAATAGTAAAAACATTCTTGAAAACATTTTAAAGATAATATGGACATGAAAGAAAAATATTCTCAGTCAAAGAGGAAGTAAATACTATTTTTCTTAAAAACATTTTCTCTATAATTTTAAGGACCAAGGAGAGGAAAACAGAAATATTACATGAAAATTACATGAAAAAATACAGGATGAGAAAATATATTTGGTTTAAAGGATAAGGATCATATAATTTCCATCAATTTAAATTTAACATAAACAACCCCGAAAAAAATGAGATTGTATCATAATTCCCTTACCTTAAGTCTCATATTACTTCATACACATTCAAATATCATGTATGATAAATATATATTTATTATTAAAGTTTTTAAAATCAATATTCATACATAATATACTATGTAACATTCCTTTATAACTTCCAATTATCCTTTTATTAATTATTTCTTCCTTAAAATTAATATTGGGGTGAAAACTGGTCCATTTTACCTGCATGTTTTGGTTCAATGGTTCTTGTACTTGAACCTTATTCATGGATTAATCATATAAATAATCTTAATAATGTCGTAAATTTCACATTAATTAATAATATACACTTTTATAATCATTCTTAAAAATCAATGATTAAAAAAATTGCATCGCTTCTATGGTGGTTGTAGTCCACACGTACGCACAAGTGGTGTTATCGTTTTCTAGAGGATGGAAAGGCAAAAAGGTTGATAAGATATTATAATTATAGAAGAATCATTATACCATAAATATCATATATAAATATTGAATCCAACATAATAACCAACCATGAATGATAGATATGGAAAAATAAATACATCACTTCTTGAGGCGGTAGTACGTACATACGCACGAACGATGCCTTTATTTCCCATTTTATGGAGAAGAAGATAAATAAAGGTCACACAATCAACATTATAAATTCTTATAATATTTATGATATTTTATTTTTCATTTTATTATTGATAAAAAATATTTAGAGAATTTAGAAGAAGAAATAAAATTTAAAGTACTTGGTTAAGAGTTATACCTCTTCGTTGAGAAACATATTTTGGCTTATACCTTAGTCATTGAAAGGGTAGTATTATGATAAAAATAAGAACTCTAAGAAATTTGTAGGTATTATAGGAAAGGATTTGGTTATGTATTTTTTTACTTAATAGGCTCTTGTATTTTTTATAAGATAGGATAGGGGGTGTCCTTTTATAAGCGGGGGAGAGGACACACTTTGAATTTTTCAAAATATTAAAGTATTTTAATGTTTTATTCAACATAAATGGATCCAAAATGAATCATATTCTAATAGAAGAACATATGGGATCTAAATATGACAATAAAAGTGGATTTATACAATTTTTTAGGTCAATTTAACCCATATCATTTTATTTTGAACCCTTTTAACCCATTTTAACTCTTACTCTGGTAAATAACTTTTTACCAAAGTTTCTATTCATAGTGAAAAAAATAAAAGTGGAATAATTACCAAATTTTTAGATAATTAATCCATAAATGGATTCCATTTTATCAGATTCAATATCTATAAGTGTAGTAAATTAATTTAAATGAAAACACATAAAACGTGATGAAAAATGGTTTTTTCAGAAAAATGAATTTTAAGTACATAAATGTTTTTAAACCAAAATTAAGAATTATATCAATAACAATGAAATTATTTGGATTATTTTAAATAAAAATAAACTATAGATGTTTTAAAATAAATAAAAAATATAATGTTACTTTTGAAATACTTTAATGGAAAATGTAGTTTTCAATAAAAGCGGTATTTTTCACTACTCACGGAAAAATTCATATTTTCATAAAAATCCCAAAATTTCAACTTATGTAAATTTTGATATAAAAATTTAAAATATGATATCCTTTTTAGAAAATTATTTTTCTAAAATTTAAAGAAACTATCATATTTATCCACACAAATAATACAATAAAAACCATTTTTGAAGCAAACATATTTTTAAAGCAAAAAATGACTTTATTGAAGATTGAGTACTTATTTATAATGAATTAATCGGTATATTTGAATTATATAAACCATTTATAAATATATTTCATAATTTGAATATTATTACTCATATCTTTAATTTAATGGAAAGATTATAACTTTATACTATATAACAATTCATTTAGACTCAGGGTTTCATGTAAAACATGATATTGAATATTTCAAGTTTATTTCAAAAGAATATATATATATATATAATATTAGTGTGTTAATTTATACCAATATGAAATAATTTCTCCCTAAAAATTCCATCACTCTAATAAAAACAACTGAGGATACCTATATATCATCACATATTTAGGTTCCCATATACCTTCCTCAAATTTATGGTTGTACCACAAAACATTGATCGGGTGAGTGGTATTTTCCCACAAAAATTTTTATCTTATATATGAAATCTCTACTAATTATTTCTTATAATAGAGATCATGATCCGGTGGTATGAACTTTAATTTTAGTACATTATATGTATTTAGTTTTTACTTCCTCATGAGAGATATTCATAATACATCATAAACTTGAGAGAGATTTGGTGGAAGTGTCAAGAGATAAACAACCGTACGTATATGATCAAGAATTTCAAATGGGTTGATATATCTTAGGATAAACTTTCCCTTAATAAAAAATATCATAACCTTATTCCATGGAGATGTTCATAGAAATTCCTTGTTACTAATAAAAACATTACATTAAGTTGATGATTTGCAGCATATAGTTTATGTCAAATCTAAGATACACTGATGTGTTGTTTAATGGATCTAACAATATCTTCCATTTAATTAGCCAGATTGGGCCTCAATATATTTCTTTCTCTAAATTCATCCCAACACATTTAAGTTCTTCACTACTCTCCATAGAAGAATTCCTAAGGAGCCATCTGAATACTCGAGTGAAAGCTATTTTTATAAGAAAATTCTACCGAAGTGATTGATCACAGCCACATTTAAAATCCATAGAGTAGGATCTAAACATATATTTTAGGGTATGAATGGTCCTATCAGATTGATAATCTATCTAAGGATGATATGCAGTGCTAAATTTCAACTTCATATTTAATTCCATCTGAAGACTTATCCAAAACTGTGAGGTAAGCCATATATCCAAATAAGATACAATATAATGTGGTACACCAATAAATGCTACTAATTCATTGATTTATATTTTGTAAAGTTGATCAAGAGAGATGAAATTTACTAAATTCATAAAGAAATTTACTAAAACCCAAATTTAATTATTCCCTTTAGATGTTTTTGGGAGTTTAACAATGAAATCCATTGTGATTATCTCCCATTTCCATTTTGGTTTAGTAAATGGTTATAAAATCCCTTTATAATTTTGTCTCTTATACTTAACTTAATGACATACCAATCATCGAGATACATACTCTTAAATATCCCATTTCATGTTGTCTAAATATAAATACTCTTTTAGATCTCTATACATCTTTATACTTCTAAGATGAATAATGAAAGATGAACTATGAGATTCATCCAATAGCTCCTTTAGATCTAGTATTGATGGGACACTTATTTTATTTTTGAACCTTATCATTCCATCACAATCATAGTTGAACTTAGGAACATTCATCACCTTCTTCCAAAATTCCACATCTTCCTTTTTCACCTCTTTAATCATCATATGGATGGATGGTTGAACATTAATATGAGAAATAAATGATATTTATCCTTTACTTATATTTTTAAGTTACATACTATATTAATATATAAGTATTGAATCAATTTCAATCCTCATCATGGAAAATATCTCATGGTCCTTCCGAATTAGATAATCTTACACCTTGTTTGCCTTACTAGGGTGGAAGTGTATTGAGAAGAAATAATCTTTAATAAACTCCAACCATATACTTTGATTAATATTCAACACTTTCTATTTGAATATATACTTAAAGATTTTATAATCTATATATATATCAAACATTTCACCATTAAGATAATTCCTCTATATTTTCAATGCAAGAATTTCCACTGTAAGATCCAAATCATGAGTTGGGTAATTTTTTTAATGAATGTTTAATTTGTGTGAGGAACTATCTATCACAATTAAATTATTCCTAAATAAATATCCCAATACCTTATTTTGTTTATCACTATATATCACAAACCCTTCCCTTTAATAGGGTAGTTTAGCATAGGTGTACTGACCAAACTTCTCTTCAACTCGTTAAAATTTCCCTCGTATTAATTTGTCTAAATTAACTTGACTCCCTTCCGATTCAACTTAGTGATTGGATTATATAGTCATGAGAATTTATTCAAAAATCATTGATAATATATAGACAATACAAGAAAACTAAATATCTCAGTCACACTGGTTATTCTGGTCTATTGTTCAATTAATTTTTTCTTTGAATGATCTATCTATATACCATCACATGGTATTATATGACCCCACAATGAAGCCTTATGTAGCCAACATTTAAAATTTTCAAATTTATCAAATAGATTCTCCTTCCCCAGGGTCATTAACACACACTTCAAATGATCTCCATACTCTTTATTACTCTTTTAATGTAAAAGAATATCATCTATAAAGACTACCATAAACTTGTAAAGGTAATATATAAAGACTCTATTCATTAAATCTATGAAGATAGTGGGGAAATTGTTAAGTATTAATGGAATCACTATAAATTCATAATGATCATACCTCATAATGAGGGATGTATGGGGTATATCCTCTTTCTTGAACCTTAACTGAAGATATCCAAATTGAATATCAATCTTGCAAAAATATTGACCTCATATTAATTGATCAAATGGATCATGGATAAGGGATAGAGCATAAATTTTCTTGATATTGATCTTGTTAATTTACCAATAATAAATGAAAATATGAATTGAACCATCTTTATTATTAATAAAAAGAATAGTTTCACCCCATGGTGATGCACTAGGGTGTATGAATCTCTTATCAATATTCTCCTATAATTTCTTCTTTAATTCCTACAACTCGATTAGGGAAATTATATATAGAGTGTTTAAAATAGTTGTAGCATGATGTATTAGTTCTATTGAAAACTCAACTTTATGATTTGGTGGAATACTAGGTTAGTCTCCAGGAAATACACTTATGTAATCCCAAATAATAGGAATAACTTTAATGTTGAATTTCTCCCCCAACCATTTAAGATAAATCTCCCTTGTGAATAGATAGTAAGGCCCATACAATGGAAGTAATTTCCATTGGAATTTCATGCTCATTCTCACACTGATATAAAATCATTGAGATATTTAGAATATAAAACATGACTTCCCTTCTTTGATAATTGATCTGAACATTATATATAAAAATCAGATTTATGCCCATAATTGCATAAAATTCATTAAGAGGACGAAACACAATAATTATAAGAAACACATTCCACCAAAATTTTATTAAATAGAAGATATAAACTTGATATGTGATCATGATTCCATTAGTGGTTTTTATTACCAACTAAACATCTAATTGTTAAGTTGGTGATGTGATACTATTAGAAAATTCTTTAGATATAAAAGAGTGGGTATGGCCAAAATAAAATAATACATTTACAGTTCTAGATTAGATGATTGGTGTATATTTTACCACATATTTCCCCTAACCCACTTCATTTTTGATATCAAAGTCCTTCCTTTTATCCTTTTTCTTATGGAGTATTTGAGGCCTACTATCATCATTAAATCTTGGATTAGGGAATTGATTCACAGAATTACCAATCTCCCTGCATCTGAAACATTGAACTTCCTTGGTTGATCCTTCTTATACCTTGTTGAATTTGTCTAAATTTTCATCCCTCATCGATAATCACTACCTCAGTTTCCAGACTTTCTACAATTAAAGCATTTTAAATTTCCTTTTATACAATTTTCTTAGTGTTTTCCCCAACATTTTTAGCAATAAGTGGTTAAAATTTCATTCCACCTTGCGATTTACCATTCAAGTTTTCAAATGATTCCATTTTTCTCTTCTTTTTAATAAAAACATAAGCTTAATTTGAGTTCCCAATATCCATTTATACCTTAATAACACATTGAAATATTTCTTCAAATTTACCAAAGACTCTAATGGGAAACTCCTTTATAATATTTGGTTTCATCCCATTAAATAATCAATCAATTTTTCTTATAGGGTTGATTATAAATCCATAAGAATCCCTTGAATGTTTTTTAATTTTTATTTGTAAGTACCAATAGATTCATCATCCTTATCTTTTAGATCAAGAAAGTCCCTTTCCATCTTAGTATTAAGAGTAATAGGAAAGTATTTATTAAGAAATACCATCTTAAACTCCTCTAATTCAATGGATTTTATTCCTTCCTTTTTTCTCATGTTCTTGAAAATATTCCACCATTGATCAGGTTCTCCATTTAAGTGATATTCATCTAAGAAAACATTCTCATGGTTTGAGTAATGAAGAATAAAAATTATCATTTCCATCACATTGATCCTTTTCTCAGAAACTAGTGGATCATAAGACCCATTGAAGGAGGTTGCATTCTGTTACAGAAAAGACTCCATGGCATGTTTCTCCCTCATTAGTGCATTCATAAGATTAACATGGTTTGGGTTATTGATCATAGATTGAGATATTTGAGTGATAACAGTCATAAGATATTTCATCACAGCTCTAAATCCATTTGGTTTCTCATGAGGATGGTCATTGCATTATCTATCGCATTCCTTATTAGTACAATTACTTCTACTTCAACTATTAACTAAAACTAGAAATAGCCAACATAAGTATTGATAAATAAAAACATAGTAATATATCATAAGAAAATAATTCCTAATAATTCCGGATTTATGATACCTTTTTACCAATCTATGACACTTTAGGTTTATCCTATGTCACTTTTGGTTCACCATAGGTTTTCTTAGGTTCTATAATCATATTTCCCATAAAATAATTTCCAAAAATAACTAATCACATCTCTGATACCAACTATAGAAACCTAATCATAACAAACAAAAATATTACTTCATTTTAGATAAATATTCAATACATATCAAAATTATACATTCCAAATGATTGTAAAGGTTAAGTGTATTTGGAGATTAGATACATAATAAACATATTTATTTAAATATATTAAACATATCCCACAAATAAACTCATATTAGTAATGTTATATACATATCACACTCTAATACTTCCATAAAAACTTGGGGAATGAAAAAATAAGAAAGGGTGAGCTCAGATTCTTAGTATGGGTAAACATATGAGATATCAAACATAAGAGAGCATAAAGTTATTATAAGGGTATGATAACATAATCAAGTGCATGTTCTCAACATAAAATATTAATATCCAGAAAATATTTGATAAATACATCCAAAATAGAGTTATATCTTTAATTTTAATCAATAAGGGTGTTAAAGCAGTAATAATCATTTCAAGAGTCCTGACATAGACATGGGCATCACAAGAATATGAAAAAATAATCTTGTGAAGATAAATTTTCACAAGAATGTCCATGCATAATCTTGTGAGGATGGATAAAAGAAATTATACTCACACATCAAAATAAGAACATAGAAATTCACAATCATGTCCATGTATAATCTTATGAGAATAGTTAGAAGTAATCAGACTCACACATCAAAATGTGAGCAAATCTATTAAAAATCATGTACATGCTTATCAAAATCTCTCATGAGATATAAATATCACATTACCCAATACATTGGAGGGATATAATAGACCTAACTATAATAAAATCATAATCCATTCATATTTATGCCACAAGGTCATGAAAAAATTTATCATTTTGTTATTGCTTAACCTATGAAAAAGAATATCGGTTTCATCAAGATTTCATCAAAGCATAAGGAACATAAAGGATGTTTTCATATATGAAAATACATTTAAAATATCATTGGAATTTTTCTTGAGGAAAATAATCTTTTCATTTTGAGATTACTTATTTAAAATAAAAAATTCAAGGATATTTTGAAAAACAAAATTTGAAACTAACCATGGAATATTGTAAAGTAGTCTTCAAGGAAAATATTATTCATGATGGTGTGAAAATTTATTCATACAATATACATTAAAAAAATATTTCATTCACATAATTGGTAAAAAAAAATACTCTATTCAGAAAAACACAAGAAGATTCATTTTAATTTTTTTTATATGAAGTAAAATATGGTAAAAATGAATTTAATCAATATTTTTATAATAATAAAAAAATTCTTGAAATCATTTTAAATAGAATCCTGAAAATAAATGAGATTGTATCATAATTCCCTAACCTCAAGTCTCGTCTTACTTTGTAAGAATTAAAATATCCTATATAATAAATATAGATTTATTATAAATGTATTAAAAAACATATTCATACATAATTTACTATGTACCATCCCGTTATAATTTTCAATTATCCTTTTATTATTAATTTTCTTATTAAAATGAACATTCTGGTGAAAACTGGTCAGTTTTCCATGTATGTTTCATTTCGATGGTTCTGGTAATTAAACCTTGGACATGGTTTAATAATAAAAATATTATTAATCATGAAAAAAATCCCATATTTATTCATCATATACACTTTTATAATAATTCATATAAAGTGGTGATGAAAAAATAATCGCATTGTTTCTTAGAGGTGGTAGTACATACATATGCACGAGAAACATTATCGTGTTCCGGTGGATGGAAATGTGAGAAGGCGGATAAGATATTATAATTAAAAAATAATTATTATTTCATAAATACAATACATAAACATTAAATCCATCATAATGACAAACCATAAATGATGGTGATGGAAAATGAAATACATTTCTTCTTGAGATGGTAGTCTACATGTGTGCATAAACAATGCTTTTGTTTCCTAATTCATGAAGAAGGAGATAAATAAATGGTGTTTTATCAACATAATATCATCTAAAAATATTTATGATACTATATTTATCATATCAGTATGTATAAAAACTATTTATATATGGTGAAAGAAGAAATAAAATTGAAATTATTATACCTCTTTGTTGAGAAAACTCCTTTGGTGTACACTTTAATCCATGAAAGGATAGTATTATGATAAAAGTAAGAACTTTAAGGTGTGGGGAGGGATATTGGGAAATTATTTGGGTAGGTCATGGATGATATAATAAGATCCTTAACTATAGATAATAGAGGAGATTGTGTGTCCTTTTATAAGTGGGGGGGAGGACACACTTTGAAATTTTTAAAAGATTAAAATATATTAACATATTATTCAAGAAAAATGGATCCAAAATGAATAATATTAGAATATTATATGATATAGGATATAAATATGACTATCCAATAAAATTTAAATAATTTTTTAGGTTATTTTAACTCTTATCATTTTAGTTTTAACCCTTTTAACTCGTTTTAAATTTTACCATGGTGAATGAATTTTTACCAAAGTAACTATTCATAATGACCAAAATTGAAAGTGAACATATTAAAATATATATAAATTATGATTATAAATATGGAATTTATTATACCAAATACAATTTCAATAAGTTTCAAAAAATAATTTAACAATAAACGCTCAAAACGCGATGAAAAACGTTTTTCGAGTAAATGTATTTTTAAGTATAAAAATCTTTTATACCAAAATAAAGCATAATGTTGATTCAAATAAAATTTAAAGAATTATAATTTGTATATAAATTAATGAAAAATACAATTTTCTATAAAATCATTATTTCTCCACTATTCAATAGAAGATTAATCTTTTCATTAAAATACCAAAAAATCACTTTAAGTTAATTTTGATATAATGATTTCAAAAATTATATCCTTTTTATAAAATATAGTTTCTAAAATTAGAATAAATTAATTAAAATATTTCCCACAAAATTCAATAAAAATCATTTTTTAATAAGACATATTTTTGAAGCCTAAAATGAGTTTAATAAAAATTGAGTACTTATTTATTATGAATTAATCTATATGTTTGTATTATGTAAAACCATTATATATATTTTTTCAAAATGTGTTCATTACTATTCATTTCATCGATTTATCAACTAGATTATAATAGTATAATATATCATAGTTTGTTTAGATTTCGAGTTTCCTGTAAAATAAGTTATCGAATACATTAAGTTTACTTCAAGGGAATATATATATATATATATATATATATATATATAATATCAAGGTCTTAATTATACCCCCTTAAAATAATCTCACAAATGAAATGCCATCACTCTGATACAAAAAAATCGAGGTTACTTCTGTCTCATCACATCTTTAGGTTCCCATGTAGCTTCCTCAAATTTATGGTTTCACCAATGTTGGTGTTCTTGTTCCATATCACTTTCTCTCTTCGATCTAGAATCTCTATTGGGTGTTCCTCATAATAGATATAATTCTCTAGTGGTACGCCCTCTGAGTTAAGTATATGTGAAGGATTTGGTATGACTTCTTCATGAGAGATACATGGAACACATTATGAACTTGAGAGAGATTCGGTGGAAGTTCCAAGTGATACAAAACCATTCTGATATAATCAATAATTTACAATCGGTCGATATATCTAGGGATTATCTTTCCTTTATTTCTAAATCTCATTACCTTTTTCCAAGGAGATATTTTTAGGAATACCTTTTCACAAACATCAAATTCTAGATCTTGCCTATGATTTTCAAACATAACATTTATATAGACTCTGAGTAGCCTTGATATGATGTTAAATGGATTTAACCTTCTATGAATTTTTCTAGGCTAGATAAAGTACCGATAGATATATTTCTCCAACTCCATCCCAGTACATTAGAGTTATGCACTTCTTTCCATAGAGGGCTTTAAAAGGTGACCTATGAAAACTCTATTGAAAGCTATTGTTGTAAAAAAATTCCACAAAAGGAAACTGTTCATCCCAACCACCTTCAAAATCCATATAACATGATCTCAACATATCTTATAGTGTTTGAATGGTCCTTTTATATTAACCATCTATCCAAGGATGATATTAAATGCTGAAGTTCAACTTTGTATTCAATTCTAGCTAAAGAATTATCCAGAACATTGAGGTAAACATTGGATCCTGATCCGATACAATAGAATGTGGTACTCCATGAAATCCTTATAATTCCTTTATGTATATATTAAAAATATAATAAAGAGATAAATATTATCTTACTATTTAAATGTTATAAATTTGTAAGTAGATCGATTGCAACCTAAATAGCATTGTACGCTTTAGATGATTTGGAGAGTGCGATGATGAAACCCATGGTTATTTTTTCCCATTTCCATTATAGTATGGGTAATGGTTGTAACATCCCTTTATACTTTTTTATCTCATACTTAACATTATAACACACCAAGCATCCAGATACATACTTTATAATATCTCTTTTCATGTTGTCTCACTAAAAATACTCTTTCAGATCTTTATGCATCTTCATAAATCTAATATGAATTGAGAATGATGAACTATGAGCATCATCCAATAGCTCCATCCTCATATTATATATTTATAGGACACATAATATGTTCCTAAA
This sequence comes from Viscum album, assembly GCA_963277665.1. Classification (NCBI taxonomy): domain Eukaryota; kingdom Viridiplantae; phylum Streptophyta; class Magnoliopsida; order Santalales; family Viscaceae; genus Viscum; species Viscum album. The sequence continues at coordinate 1,906,077,281 of OY728136.1, forward strand.
AATTATCATTCCATCACAATCAAGGTATAAATCAAGAATATTCATCACCTTCTTCTTCAATTCCATATATTCGTTTTGTGCCTCTTAAATCCTTACATGGATGGATGATTGAAAATTCATCTGATAAATATTGTATTTTTCCCTTATAATTTCAAGGTCCATCCTCTATAAATCCATAAGTATTGGATCTCTTTCAATCCTCATCATTGAAAAAATATCATGGTCCTTCTGACTTAGAGCATCTGCAACATTGTTCGTGTTCCCAGGGTGGTAGTGAATTGAGAGGTCATAATCATTAATCGATCCCAATGATCTCAATTGGTGAATATTCAACTCTTTTTATGTGAATACATGATTCAAGATTTTATGATCCATATATATTGCACACATTTTACCATAATTATAATGACGTTATATTTTCAATAAAAAAAATTACCGCTACCAGCTCCAAATCATGAGTCGGGTAATTTTTCTGATGAATTTTCAATTGGCGTGAGTAATAAGATATCATGATTTCATTTAGCATGAGTATAAACCCTATCTGCTTATTTGATTCATAACTATAGATCAAAAACTCTTCTCCACTATAGGTTAGTGTGAGGACATTTTCACTGACCAACCTTCTCTTAAGATCATTGAAATTTTCTTTACATTCATCTTTCCAAAGGAACTTGAATCCCTTATAATTCAACTTGGTGAGTTGATTAGATATTTGTGAGAAACTCTTTAAAAAGCATTGATTATATCCACCCACTCCAAGAAAACTGTGGATCTTAGTTGTAGTGGATAGTTTGGGTCATTTTTTAATACTTTTTAGCTTTAAAGGATCTACCGGTATACCATCACATGAGATTATGCCACCCAATAATGAAACCTTATATATCCAAAATTCACACTTGATAAATTTAGAATATAGTTTATCCTTACTCATATTTATCAACACAATATTAAAATTATCATCAGGTTCTTATTTTCTCTATGAATATATAAGAATTTAATCTATAAAGAGTACCACAAACTGATCAAGGTAATCTCTAATGACTCTATTAATTAAATCCACAAAGATAGTTGGTCATTAGTAAGTCCAAATGACATCACTAATGACCATAACTCGTAAAGAGATCTATCATGGGTATAACCTCTTTCTTGACCATTAGCTGATGATATCTAGATCAAAGATCAATCTGGAAAAAAAATTGAGCTCCATGTAATTGATCAAACTAATCATTGATAGAGGGTAAAGGATACTTGTTCTTGATAGTGATATTGTTATGTTCCCAATAATCAATGAAAATATGCATTAACTCATCTTTCTTCTTAATAGAAAAATATTTTCACCCCATGGTGATGCACTATAGAATGTGAATCCCTTGTCAAGATTCTCTTGGAGTTTCTTCTTCAATTATTACAAATCAATAGGGGTTATTCTTTGTAGTTTATGAAATAGGTATAGCACCAGGTATGAGTTATATTGAAAAATCAGCTTCATGATTCTAAGGAAGACTAGGATATTCTTTATGAAATACATCATCATAATCCATAAGAATATCCATATCTTCAATGTTGAGTTTCTCCCCAACCATTTGAGAGAAATATATCTTATAAAAAGGTATTAAGACACATACAATGGAAGAAATTCTCTTTATAAGTTCATGTTCATCCTCACACCGATAGACAATCAGAGGTTGATTTATAATATAAAACATGACTTCCCATCCTAAGTAATTGGTATGGGATTTATATAGAGAAGTATAATTCATACAAAAAATCACATAAAATTCAACTATATAAAGAATCAAAATATTTATAGGAAGAATATTCCCATAAACTTATATCGAAGAGTATATATAGAGTTGAGATATGATCATCCTATCATTATGGGTTTTTACTGCCAACTCAGAATCTAATCATTTAGGTGGTGATGTGATAAAGTTCAAAAATTATCCAAAAATAAAATAGTGGGTATAGGAAGAATCAAATAAGACATTTGTAGCTCAATAGTGGATGGTAAGTATATCTTTTAACACTCTTTCTCCTAACCCACTTTAGTTTTGATAAAAAAGGTCTTCCCTTTATCCTCTTTCATATGGGGTTTTTGAGGCCTACCTTCCTCATTAGCTCTTGGATTAGGGAAATGATTCTTATAATGTCAAATATCCTTACATCTAAAAACATTAATCTTCATTGGTTGAATCCTTCTTCTCCTCTTTTTCATTTTCTGACCTTTTTATCCCTCACCGATAATTACTAGCTCGATGGATAGACCTTCCAAAATAGAAGCATTCACCAATTCCATTTAGACAATTTTTGGAGTTCTTTCCCCCACATTTTTTGAATGTTTCTAGTTGGAATTTCTATTGTCCTTGGGATTTACCATTCAAGTTTCCATCAAGATCAATTTTTCTATTATTTTCACTCAAAATAGAAGAATATATAGATTTTCCACTCTCCATTTCAACCTTTAGAGCACATTGAAAATTTTATTCTTAGTTACCAAAGTATTTTATGGTTAATTATTTATAGAGACTTGGTTTCAGGCCACTAAAGAAACAGTCAATCTGGATCATAAGGTTAATTATAAATCCAAAAGTGTACCTTTAAAGTCTTGTAAAAAAATTTCATTGGTACCAATGGATTCATTATCCTTTTATTTCATCTCTAGAAAGTCTATTTCTATCTTAGCATGAAGAGTCCCAGGAAATTATATATTGAGAAAGATCCTCTTAAACTTGACTTATTCCATTGAGTTTATTTCTTCTTCTTTCCATGTGTTCTTGATAATATTCTACCACTGATCAGTTTCACTATCAAAGTGATATATTACTAATACAAATTTCTTATGTTATGAGTAATGAAGAATGGAAAATATCTTTTTTAGAACATTGATCAACTGTTCAAAAAATACTGGATCAAAAGACCCACATAAAGAGGGTGGATGCTGTCACATAAAAGACTCAATTGTATGTTGCTCCCTCCTTGGTGCATTCATAATATCAACATGGTTCATGTTATTTCTCATTTATTGAGAGAGTTGAGTGATCATAGTAAAAAAATATTTCATCCAAAATCCAAAGACATTTGGTTTCTCATGAGGATGGTCATTGCATTGTCTGTCACATTTGGTATTATCATGATTACTTCAGGTTCTAGCAATTGAATAAATCCAAAAACAACTAACTTAAGTACTGAGAAATAAAAAATAGGGTCAACAATCATAAAAAATCATTTATAAATTGTCTTAACTTATAACACCTTCTTATCAACCTATGATACTTTAGGTTCATCCTATATCACTTTTGTCGTGCCATAGGTTTTCATATGCTCTATCCTCATATTTACCATAACATAATCTATAAAAAATATAAACCCTTATCTGATACCAAATATAGAAACCCAAGCATAAGAAAAATAAATATTACATCATTTTATTTGAATATTCAATAAATGTCACAAGTATACACACCTGAGAACCATAAAGGTTTAGTGTATTTGGAGACTATATACATAATCAACCCATTTCTTAAATTATCTTCAACTTTTCTTTAAAATATATTTATATTAGTACCATCATAGACATATCTCACTTAAATCCTTTCATCAAAACCTAGGGAATAAAAACATAATAAATGGAAATCTCAAATTCTCAGTAAGGGAAAATATGGGAAATATCAATCATAAGAGCATAATATGATCATAAGGGTATGATAAAATAATCATGTGCATGTTCTAAACATAAAAGATTCATACCTAGAAAATCATAGATTATAAACTCTAAAATATATTCCTATCTAGAAGAGTGATCAATAATGATGTAAAATCTGTAACCGTCATTTCAAGAGCCATAACATAGACATGTGGCATTATAAACATAGGAAAACATAATCTTGTGAAAATGTCTATTTTCAATCATTTAGATGTATAATATTATGAGAATATATAGAATAAATCATACTCACATATCAAAATGTGAACATATATATTCACAATCATGTCCACACAAAATCTTATGAGAATAGATAAAATGAATCATACTCACACATCACGATACAGACAAATTTATTCAGAATTATGTATATGTTTGTCATTAACATCTCATGAGATATCAATATCACATTATAAAACACATTGGAAAGATATAATATTCCTAATCACCACATAATCATAATACATTCATAATTATTCTAAAAGATCATGAAAACAGTTATCATTTCATCATAGTTTAACCCGTGAAAAATAAAATGGGATTCATCAAGGTTTCATCATTATATTCAATAAATATAAAGATAATTAATAATAATGGTATCATTAGATCATGTCCCCAGTGAAGAATATTTAACATCAAAGGATTTTTTTTCATGGATGAAAATGTCTTTATAAGATCATTGGATCATTTCTTGAAGAATATAATATTTTCATTTTGAAATAACTTATTTAAAATATAAAATATTCCAGAATATTTGGTAAAAAAATCTTTGAAAAGAATCATGGAATCTTGAAAATTAATATTAAAATAAAATTGTATTCATGATGGAGTGAAAATTCATTCATGTTGTATATGTTAAAAAAATATTTCATTCACAACTTTGGAAAAGAATATATCATTCAAAAACAGGTTAATTTTAAAAAAAATATATAAAAAGTAAAATATGGGTAAAAATGACTTTAATAAATAATTGGTGAATAATAAAATCATTCTTTAAAACATTTTTAAGAGAATATGTACATGGAATAAAATATTCTCGACCAAAGATGAAATAAAGTCTATTTTTCTTATAAATCTTTCTCGGTCATTTTAAGTACCAAAGAGAGAAAAATGGTACTATTAATTGAAAATTACATGAATAATAATAATAAAGTAAAATATATTTATTTTAAATGATAATCACGATAGAATTTCCCACAATATAAATTTAACATAAACAATCCTGAAAAGAAATGAGATTGTATCATAATTCCCTTATCTCAAGTCCCATATTGCTTCGTATGCATTCAAAACTCTTGTATAATAAATATAGATTTATTATAGTTGTAATAAAACCCATATTTATTCATAAATTACTATGTAACATTCCTTTATAATTTCAAATTATCCTTTTATTAACAAATTCTTCATTAAAATGAATATTCTGGGGAAAATTGGCTCGTTTTGAATGCATGTTTTGGTTTAATTGTTCTGGTACTTGCATCTTGGTCGTGGTTTCATCATATAAATAATATTAATAATGAAAAAATATCACATTTATTCATTAGATGCACTTTTATAATCATTTACATAATGAGGTGATAAAAAACGAATCACATCGTTTCACGGAGGTGGTAGTCCACTCATACGCACGAGCGGCATTATCATTTTCTAGAGGATGTAAAGGTTAGAAAGTAGATAAGATATTATAATTATAGAAGAATAATTATGTCATAAATATAAAATATAAGCATTAAACTCATCATAGTAACCAATCATGACTGATAGTGATGGAAAACGAAATACATCACCTCATGAGGTGGTAGTCCGTACGTACGCATGAACGATACTTTCATTTCATATTTCATAGAGAATGAGATGAATAAAGGTTGCACTATAGAAAAAATAATATCTCACAATATTTATGATACTTTATTTATAAAGTTATTATGTATAAAAATATTTAGATAAGGGGTAAGAAGATATAAAATTGAAAGTACCCAGTTAAGAGTTATACCTCTTTTTGGAAAAACCTCAATTATCTTACACATTAAACATTTAACGGATATAATTATGATCAAAATAGGACCAATAAGTATTGGGGAGGGATTTTAGGAACATATTTGGTTAGGTATTGGTCTAGATAAGAGGATCTTTAAATGTGGATAAGAAACGAGAGCGGGTGTCCTATTTTAAGTGGGGGAGAGACCACACTTGGAATTTCACAAAATATTAAAATATATTAATGCATCATTCAGTTAAAACTGATAAAAAAAGATTCATATTTGAATCATAGATGCGATACGATTGAAATATGACCAAATAATAGGATTTATATAATTTTTCAGGTCATTTTAACCCTTATCATTTTAGTTTAAACATATTTATCCCGTTTTAACTCTTACCATAGTAACTGAATTTTTACCAAAGTTAATATTCATAATGACCAAAAATAAATTTTCCTCAATAAAAAATTTATATATTATAATTCAAAATATCGATTTAATTTTATGAAATTCAATTTCTATAAGTGGTAGAAATTAATTTTAAAATAAACTTATAAACATGATGAAAAAACGTTTTCTAGAAAAATGTATTTTTAAATATAAAAATATATTTATACCAAAATAAATAATTTTTTTGATTAAAATTAAATTAATAGAATTATTTTTAATCAAAAGTAATAAATTAAATTTTAAAATAAATTCAAAAAAATGGGAATTTGTGAATACTTGACTCGAAAAGACAGTTTTTTACAAAATCACTATTTTCACTATTCATTAAAAAACTAATCTTTTTAGTAAAATCCAAAATTTTAAACATAATATAGTATTTATATGATTTTTTCAAAAAAATATCATTTTTATAAATTAAAATTTCTCTAAGTGTAAAAAACTATTTATAATATCCATGCAAAAAATGTAATAAAAAACATTTTTTAAGAAAATGTATTTTTGAAGAATAAAATGATTTTAATAAAAATTAGTGATTATTTATTATGAATTAATAAATATATTTTCATTATATATAATAATTATACATATTTTTTTTATAATTTGGTCATTATTATTTATATCACCAATTTATTGGCTCGATTATAACGATGTAATCTATCACGGTTCATTTAGATTTGGGGTTGCGTGTAAAACAAGCTATCGAATTCTTCAAGTTTATTTCAAAGGAAAAATATATGTGTATCTATATAAAATATCACGGTGTTACATTCCAACCCCTTAAAATATCTTCTCTCTTGGAATTTTTTCAGTTTGATACAAACAAATGAGGATATTGTGTCTCATCACATTTTCAAGTTCCCATGTAGCTTCCTAAAATTTATGATTTCACCATAAAAATTTGATTAGGTGAGTGGTATTATTCCAAAATGCTTTCTATATTAAATATATAATATCCATTGGTGGTTAATCATAATATTTATTATTCTCCAGTGGTACGACCACTAAGTTCAGTACATATGAATGATCGGGTATGTACTTCCTCAAGGTTGGTGGAAGTACCAAGTGATAAGAAACTATCTCGATATGATCAATAATTTCAAAGGGGTCGATATACCTTGGGCACACCATTTTCTTATTTCAAAAACCCCATAATATTCTTCCTATTATATACTTATAGAAATATCTTTTCACCAACATCAAACTCTATATCTTTCTAATTATTGTTAGCATAACTTTTCTATCGACTTTGATCTTCCTTAATGTGTTGCTAAATAGATCAAGCATTCTCTATCCTCTCCTTAGATATATTGTGTCCCAATATCTTTCATTCTACAAATTAATCCCATCATGTTATAGTTTTTCACTTCCTGAAATAGAGGGCTTCATAAGGATCCATCTAAATGCTCGAGTGAAAGTTATTATTATAAAAAAATTCCACCAAAGGAATGTGTTGATCCCAACCACCTTTAAAATACATGAAACGCGATATTTGAATATCTTATAGGGAATCAATGTTACTCTTAGATTTATCATCTATATGAATATGATATGCATTTCTAAATTTAAACATTATATTCAATTTTAGCTAATGAATTCTCCAGAACATCGAGGTAAACCTAAGATCTCGATCAGATACAATATAATATGGTACTCCATGAAATATTACAAATTCATTGATGTATATCCTAGAAAGTTGATCAAGAGAGATGAAATGTGATAATTTATTAATGAAATAAAATACATCCCAAATGAAAATTTTCCCTTTATATCTTTTGGGGAGTCTAATGATGAAATCCACATTTATGTTTTTCCATTTTTATTCTGGTATAGGAAATGGTTGTAAAATTCCTTTATACTTCTATCTCTCATACATAACTTGAAAAAATACCAACCATCAAGATGAAAACTATGAAATATCCTATTTCATGTTGTCTGACTCTATATTTTTGAGTCTCATTACCCCATTCCATAATTTCCCCTTAAAATGTTGCACAGTGGTGACTACGGGGTTGTCTCACGAGGAGGTTGTAGGCTAAGTTGTCAAACAGTCACTTTGTTAATTTGATTTTATTAAAAACAGAATTAGAAATGGGGGGTTTGAAATGAGTTATACTAATTTATATTATAAAAAATAATATTACAATAAGAAACCTACATTATTAATTATAAATCATAAGAAAACTGGACTGAAAGAAACTAAAGAAAGAAATAGTGGACAAACATCGATCTTCAGACAATCCCTTTATCACTTTATAAATAAAAAATCCAATTATATTTCTAAATGTATACCCCAATATCTCAAGGGATGATCCTAAATTACTTAGACACAATATTTAGACCTCAAACATGGGTTTCTATCCTCTTATGAGTGTGATCTGATTACCCGAAGACCTCCGAGTAACCAAAACAAATTTTACTCACTGTGCTCAATGGGGATATCTCACCAAAAGAAATTTAAATAATGAGAATAAAAAATTTACATACATAAGTTGAAAATAAATCTAGATTAATTTATAAAAAATTTAATTCAAGAAATAAAAGGACCACATTTATTCTAGAAAAATGGTTTCCGAAGAAAATACAAAGGAAACAATTAAAAGTGCAAACTCAAAAGAGAGGTGTCCTCAGATCTAGATTCCCACCACCACATGGAGTCTATTCCTTCATGAATTGATTATCTTCAATGTAACTCTTCTTATATATCATATCAAACCCATTAAATCAGACTCCTTTAATCCAACCATCCATTGAAATATAGTGAAGATGAGAATATAAAGAAAAGGGGGGGGGATGTTCTGTCCAGGATTTGTCCTCAAGAATTATTTCTCCAGTTTGGTCCTCTTACTGGTTGAATATTGCTTATGTGTATTAATAAATGTTTTTTCACACTCGTCTTATCTTTCTCTATAATATATTTTATCTTCATTGGACATGTGGTGAAATTTGTTTTCTAGATTAATGAAGAGAACTTAGTATGGCGGAACTGTCTCTTCAACTTCCTCTATTTTCACATGGCACTTTACCATTTTAATGAATTAATTTAAACCTGGTATTTAATAGAGATATGTTCCTTTAGTTAATATCTCTTTTATAGGTGTAATCAACTCTTTTTGACATCTTTAATCTGATTTATTCATTATTTATTAAAGGATTATCAATTCTGTTCAAAAATTATTTCAATTTGAATGATTTTTTGGGCCTCCACATTGTCGAATCAACGCATGGCCTAGTTGGAACATATGAATACCATGATAAAAGGGTTCCCAAAAAATTCTATAATTGGTTCAATATAGAAAAATTTATCCCCAAAATACCAAACTGGTAAAAAACTATTAAAATTCCAGAATTATTGTATTTTCACAATTTAGCTCAAAACACTTCAAAATTGAAAAAATTATGTAATTTAACTTATAAAGCCACATTGGTGGGGATATATTCATGTAAATACAAATAAAAAATATTGAAAATGTTAGCTCTATCAGTTTACCCATACATAGAACTTATACTCCTGGACAAGTGATCATTCAAAATAAATTTCCAATGAAAATTAATAACATATATCAAGTAAAATCTCAAAGTCAAAATCAATTCACCCAACTTATCATGCCTCTTAAAAAGATTAAATTCTAAATTATTCTATATTTTAATTCATTAAATTCCCATTTCATTATTTCCTCCATTTATATTTATTCCTAAATCACTTTTTTCCTCTTAAAAAGTAATTTTGATTTTGAACAAAGTTTTTGTCATCCAAAAAAATGAATGGGTTGTTATAGGATTAAAATTTTTCTGAATCTCCACCAATTTGAGTCAAATAAATGTATCCTCCAAGAAGAATTAGAAAGGGTTGTTCTGAGATTTTAAGAATGGTGGTTTTCAAATGTCATAAATTATGAGATAGAAAGAGAGGGTTTGGTTCATTTTTGAAGCAAGATTACATGATTCTAGTTTCACTTAAGTATGGTCATCTCCTCTTCCTTCTTTGAATAAAATAATCTCCAAAACAACTTCATAATTTCTTTAAAGGATATACCATAACTTCAGAAAATCAAAAGTAATGGTGAAACAATTTCATCCCAAAAAATTAGATTTTTTTTTATTTTAAAGCTCTAGAATGGTACATCTTTATTTATTTGGAGCTCCAGAAAGGCACAACTCCATTTTCCTTGAAATATTCATACAAGAACAACTTTTAGTAAAGTACTTTCAGAAACAAGAACATCAATTCATAATTTGAATTTCGACCTAAAGCATCACCAAATAATGTATCATGCCACAATTCATCTTCCCCCCACACTTATGTTCAACTAGATCATGTATTTCTACTTTTAGAGCAGGTTGGAAAGGAAAAATGACTTGTAATGTGGCTATATAACCTGAATTACATAGATAATAAGGGATAACAAAGGTCAAATGTATTGGTCAGGATAAAATATAAATGATTATCATGAAAAATGGTGATTCAATCACAAACAAAATGACTCAATCATTTTGAACACAATTTCTTTAAATCTCATAGTATTTTATAGAAAAAAAAAGAAAATTTATGGTTAAAACAATCATTTTTATTGTTCACTCAATAAGGGAGGTGAATATTAAGAAGATATAAAAAATGGTTCATAACCCTCAAGGGAATGTTATTTTCAATATCGGACTGTATTCATGGCTTCGAATTCATAATTCAATGTTATTTTCATGAATTTTAACAATTTTAATCCAAGACAAAACATATTTAAACAATAATTTAAGTTTAGTTCTAAGAATAAAGTTGTTTCTTTTCATCTACAATTGTTTTCTGTGTAAAAATAATATTTCTTAAAGCTAATAAGTTTTATTTTAACAAAAAAAGTGAAATAAAATGCACAAAATTTGAAAAAAAGCACAAAATTTTGAAGGAAAACTAAAAACAACAACTTGAAAAGAAAACACCAAAAAAATTATAAATCTAACCAAGGATATTCCTTACCCAATACTCATTTTTAAAAATGTAATCATTGTGAATAGTAGTTAAAAATGGGAAGTGAGAATCAAGAATATAATACATGAAAAAACAAGTGGAGAGAAAAAAAATCAACCTGGTTTTTATTGAGTAGTAGAATCCTTGAGTTAGTCTCCTAAAAGATTCAACTTGGAAACCTATATAAAAAAACAAAGCATTAAAATTTTATTGAAATAAAGGAAATAAAAATAAAAATTAAGAGAAAATAAAAAATACTTGGTTTGAACCATGAAGTGGGGGCTGTGATTTCATCACCCCTAGTCAAGAAGTTCTAGAAGATCATCCCCAATCTAAAGGTGGGTGAATTTTATTCCTCATGAACTAGAAAAATGATTTTCACTAGTATTATTCATCTCACACAACTTTTAGAATCACCGAAAAATATATTTATTCAGGTTCCCCTCTGAAAAATTGTGATTCAAATGATGTAGTGGAAGTGGGAATAGAATATAAAATAAACTTTACTAGACTTTATCCTCACAAATAACCACCACTAGTTGTTGAAATTTAATTCCAAGATTTGGTTCATCTTTAATTTCATCTTGAAAATTTATTTCTTCTTTGAAAATAGTTTGGTACCACCATCCTCATGTGTAAAAGTGTGCTCAAATGGGCACACCATTCATTCTTTAGTTTTATCCTTAACATCCACTTCATCTGAAAAATCAATTCACTCTGAAGAAATGGGAACTAAATATCAAAAGGAAGAAGTAGTTAGCAATTTATTATCAAAATAATAAGGAAAAATTGGATCAATATTTGAGACATCTCCCAATGGCTTATCAGGTTCTAGCTCTATTTGGGAGTGGAATACAATTGTATTGAAAGTGTTCAGCATCTCAAGTTCCTCCAAATTCTCTTCAAAATTGAATTGATCAATTTTATATTCAACTTTGACCAAATATTTCTACAAGGATTCTAAATTTTTAATTTCAAAAGGTGAGGCTTCACATGAAATTTCATTTTCAACTATGTCAGTGCAATAAATTTCCAAACACATTTGATTTCCTAAAGATGCATTAATTTGTGAATTAGTGATAATTTATTTATTTAAATTTTAAAAAGGTGAATCCAAATCTTTTTTCAACTCACCCAAAAAATCTTCCAAAATATCAAGTGGGTGGGACAATATTTTCCATTAATTCAGTGTCTCTTTAATAATTTAATTCTTTTAATTCTTTTAAAGCAGTTGAAAGAATTTAAAATTGTTTTCTTAATTCTTGAATCACCAAAGCTCGATGTTGAAGAACCAAATAATTTTGATCTAATAGAAATTTTAAAAATTCTTCAAGGTTGCACTCCTAATATAATTGATAATAAAGAAAAGAATAAGAGTAGTCACTATTAAAATCCATTTTTTTGTTTTTTAAGACTCCAAATTAGTGGTTAAAATCCCAAAAAAATAGAAACAAATTAAAAAAAAACATAATAAAACTGCCCAAAAATGGATCCAAATTGACACTAGTGTTTTCAGTTTCATTACCCCAATTAATAATTTCCCCTTTAAAAATATACCACAGTAGTGACCATGGGGTTTTCTCATGAGGAGGTTACATATTAATTGTCAAATTATAACTTTGTTAATTTTTTTTTTCTAAAATAAGAATTATAAATTGGGATTTGAAATGGTTTAAATTTAGTTAAATTAGAGTAAATTAAATTAAAACAATAAACCAACATTGGGTATTAGAAATCAAAAGCAAACCTGTAATGCATTGGACCTCTCTAGTCCATTACTATGTGAAAATCCAGTGTTTGAAGTGTTCGAGGAGGTCATGGTGGATCATTTCAAGAGTTGTCAAAAATATAGTTTTTGAAACAGTGAGTTGAGACCGGCAGGTGGAGATGGTAGGTCGCAATAGTGACTTATGATGGAGAGTCAAGACTGGTGAGTCGGAATGCTAACTTGCACTGGTGACTCAAAACGGTGAGTCACTGATGGTAGGTCCCCAATGGCGAGTCACCCAACGGCGACTCACTATAACAACACAAACTTTTATTAATGAAATTTCCTCTTGATCTAATTAAATGTCTTATTATGTAAAATTGTTATATAAAATTGTTATATAAAATATGCACTTCCTTGATTTTATGGATTTAAAAATACCATTAAGAATTGTTACTATTGTTAATATAGTCATTGAACAGTGATCAATTGATTAGTATAAATATAGGGATTTAAATATCCAATTTACTCCGACAAAGGAAGTGATGGCTTCATCTAGTAGGATTTCTCCCTATGAAGCCCATTTGTCAAAGATTGAAAAGGAGGTGCCATCACTGGGATTTTATCTTGAACAATCCCAATTCGAGCTTTAACACATTAATCTTGAATGGAACCGCCTATGAGAGAAGTGTAGTTGATAGAGATTACCACTTGAGCGATTTTATCCAAGTAACCTCAAGAGTCTGTCACCAATGCACACTTTAACATTAGGTCTTATGCGGGTGTTATAAGGGGTTATGTAACAAGACCTTAGCACTATGATTATGTGCATTATTTTTTTATATAATAAACAATATACATTCATTTTATTATTGTTACATTGTAAATAGTTTTTAAAGTACAAATAGTATTTTTAGTTAATATTAAATAAAGAAATCTATTTTAATGAATTAATTTATTTTTTAATTAAATAATATTTTAATAAAAAATTATTACTAAATTACTTTTTATTAAATATATATTATCGCATAGTTTTTATAAATACAATTATAATTTTTATTAAGGTTTGAAATCCGTTTTTATCAAAACCCATGAATTTTCGATAAATGTCATTTTTATTTTAAAAGTAAAAATTCACATATTTAGAAAATTATTTAGATAAAATTAATATTATTTTTGGATTCAAGATTTCGAAATTATCCAATTGTGAAGTTTTTTAATAGTCTGAGATAGCTGAATTTTTGGGTAAAAATTAAATACCGTTTTTTTATAAAATGTGTTTTATGACATCATAATGACCCAATAGTGATGTAATAAAATACTATAAATGGTATGTTCAGAAAATATATTTTTTACCATTAAAATAATGTTATTTTAGGTTTTTTTTATTTATTTTAAAAATCTTTAGTGGACCCACCAAGACTTATAAAACATTTTAACTTTTTAAAATGATTTTTTTGAGAGTGTGACTCACCTCCACATACTCAAGCCTAATATTTTAAAAAGTTCAGAAATTTTAATTATAAAATAATTTTTTCCACTATCCTTTGGAAAAAAACATGGGAAAAAAACCATGGGTTGGTTTTTGTTTTTGATTAGTTTAATGTGTAGTGTCCAAAACCTAAATAATAAAGAATTCCCTCTCTTTTCCTATATAAACCCACCCAAGTTCCCACCTCATTTTCATTCAAAGCCTTTAGATCTTAAAAAACCTCTTCCCTAATCTCTCTAAAATCCTACCATGGTTCCCCAAGCTTCCAAGAAGCCTCTTTCAAGCCTCTCCCAAGCCTTTGGGATCACACTTCGAAGTAAGTGATTTCTTCCTCTCTCATTTTTTTTGTCCAAGTTTCTTTATGTTTCTATACCCTTGTATCTTCTATTAAAAATGTTGAAGTATGATTTTGAACCTCCCCCATAAATCCCTACTTATGTTTTAATGATTATATACCCCTTTATCTCTCATTAATGCCTCCCATGTACACCTGTTACTATGCCAAAATTCAGTAATGGAATTCTTCCTTTCTCATTTTTGTCCAAATTTATTTAAATAGTTATACCCTTTGGTTTTCAATTAAAAATATTATGGTATGATTTATAACCTCCCCCATACTTCCCTACGTATGTTTTATTGATGATATACCCCTTTCTCTCTCATTAATTCCTCTCATATACACCCGTTACCATGCCGAAATTCCATAAGGGAATTCTCCCACCTCATTTACATTCAAGAAATTATTTTTTATTATGGATATAAATTCCATTACATATGTTGGTACATGTATATATATTACCCCTTACTGTAAATTTCTATTACATATGATGATACCCCCTTTCTCTCTCATAATCTATTTTTATTAATCCTTATGTCACACTGTTATGCTTCTGAAATTGCACCGCGATTTTCCAAGCTAAATTCATTGTGTAGTGAATACCATGTCCATTTATCTATCAAGGGTATTCACCTTTATGAATATTTACTGATTGATTATAGAGTTTAATGTATGAATTCCACATTCCTTTATCTTATAATAAATTATTATGTTTAAGGAATCCATGTTGTATGATCTATGTGGCACACTTATGCATGAAATGAAATGATTAAGAAGGGTGTGTCCTGATAGTGCTTCAACGCATTGGGTAAAGATTAGTATCATGATACATCAAGTGAAATGATTTTTTAATCATGATAATTCAAGTGCAATGAGGGTTTACTCATTCTCCATGTTCAATGAGCCTTGGATCATGCTAATATCATGTTAAATGTTGTTGACACATTTCCATGTTATGATAATCATGTTATATCATGCCTTTATGTTCATTTTTCTCTTACGATCCATTGATATGCTTATTGGATAACATGTATTGTATTCTTCATGTTATACCATGTTTACTCCCTTACTAAGATTTATAACTCACCCTTTTTTTATGCATGTCCTCAGCTTATCTCATGCAATGCTAAGTATTAAGAAATGTGTGTGGTCATGTAAAATAATTTTTCAATAAAGATGCGTATTTCATGTTTTAATTTGTTATGTAATGTTCATAATTTTTAATGACACTAGACCTCTCGATCCTCCGAGTTTTATTAAGTGCATTTTTTATGTAATAAATCATGTTTATGTGTGTAATAAAGATTAGGGTTGTTATAGTTGGTATCAGAGGATAGGTTTAGTTATTTTTTGGATTATGATAAGAAAACCCTAGTGAAAGACTTAGGGATAACACTAAGTATAATAAAAACATATATAAATATTGGTGAGTATTGAGAAAGTGTTTTATCAAGAAAATATATCCCTATTTGGATATGAGCAGGTAGAGGAGGCTCTGGCACAAATGTATTTAGGGGTAAAACCTAAAAACACCGCTTTGAGCTAGACTTGAACGGGAACTGGTGCACGACAATGGGCCTTGCTGAACTCTTGGTTACGACACTCACAGGGGATATTCTTTGGTAAATTCATAAGTTTAGTATGAACCATTATTAAGGGAATAAAAAAATACCCCTTATAATATATGTTGGGAAGTAGATCATGGAAAACAAAGATTGAAGTCTATAAATTAATAAGTTAAGGAAATAAATGTAATTTATATGTTATCCATTTTCTTCATTGGAGTCCCCTTTATGTGATACCACTAACTTTTCATTTATTCCAGTCAATGGATAGTAATAGGAGGACTTGGGCTAACAACTGATGGGAATAATAATGTGATGACTATTCTAATGAGATGCCCAATTTGATGGCAGGGGGAATCACAAACTGTATCATGACACTATCTCAATTAACTCAAGTTTTGAATAGAAACATGGGTTAAGATGAACATTCAACCCCCCCCCCCCCCTAAAGAAATAACAATTCGAAATCAATAGCTTCATGAGACAAAGGCCTCCTACTTTTAATGGATCATCTGATCCCTCAATTTTCGAACAATGGATCAACTCCATTGAAAAGATCTTCTCCATCCTTTAATGTTCTGAACAAGAGATGGTACATAAGGCTACTTATCATATGGAGGGTTAAGATGATCAATGGTGGATATTAATCAATAATACTATGACTGAGGAGGAGATCGAGGCTTTGGAGTGGAAGGATTTCTGGAAAATGTTTTTTGACAAATATTTTCCTTGCACCCTTCGACTTAAGATAGAAAGTGACTTCCTCTCCCTCAAGCAAAAAAGATGACGAATCCATCAGAGCATACGAGGAAAAATTCACAAAGCTTTCACAATATGCCTCCAGCTTTTTTGTTACCCCTGAAGGCAAGGTTGACCACTTATTTGGTGGGCTAAAACCTAGCCTATAGAAATCCCTAGCAATCCTTGACTTAAATAGCTTTGATGAAATTGTATAATGTGCCCTCAAAGTCTAAATGGAGGTAGATGAATCTCAGGGTTATCGTGGGGATAAGAAGCGTAATGTGGACTTTAATTCTGAAGGTCTGATGGATAAATCTAATGGTGCTAAGGAAATTCATCATGCCACTTTCCAAAGGTGTTAAAAGAAGCACCCCAGACATTTCCTAAAGGGGATGAGGAAATGATTTAGGTGTGGAAGAGAATAGCATCTGGCCACTAACTACCGACAAGAAAAAACCACAACTGTGACACAAGAGAGGAATGATCCATTCAACCCTCAACTCATTGTTCATTGCTTCAAATACAAATAACCAGGGAACTTTGAAAACTAGTGCCCTAAAACAAGGGTTTTTGGAGGCAACCAACAACCTCTAACGCAGCAAGGGAGATATTTTTCCATCACTACCACCGAAGTGATCCCCAAAAATGAAGTGGTGATAGGTATGTTATTTATTCATTAAAAAGTAGAAAACATACCTTTTGATTATGATTCTACACATTCTTTTATATCCCAAAATTTTAATAGAAAAATCCCAACACCACCACAAATCATGGAAGTAATGATGTCGTTGAGAATGACAAATGGTTAAATCATTTCAACCCATGAATATAACTCCTTACCTATCATAATTTGTGGATTGAACTTCCTAGTGAACCTCTTAATACTCCATTTGGGGGAATTTGTTGCAATTCTTAGCATGGATTGGTTTTCCTTATATAGAGCCAACAAAAATTGCCGTGAGAGGGAAATCACTCTTCACATAGAGAATCGACCCCCGATTCTATACTAGTGCAAGGGGGAGGATGAATCTTCTTTAGAACCATCATCTCAAGCATGGATATTACTACCCTATGAGCATATATATCTGGCTTATATGATTGGGTATAAGGAAGAAACCATCCTTGAAGACATTCCTACTATGAGGGAATTCGCTGAAGTGTTTCCCAATGAATTTCCTGGTCTTCCTCCTAGAAGAGATATTGAATTCTCAATTGATATTATGCCTGGGGTATTGTCAATATCCAAGAATATTTTAGAATGGATGTTGTGGAGCTTGAGGATCTGAAAAAACAACTACATGAGAGTATGGATAAAGGTTTTATATGCCCAAGTGCTTCACCGTGGGGTGCACCAGTCCTCTTTGTCAAAAATAAGGATGGGTCAATGCGCATTTTCATTAACTATCATGAGCTTAACAAAATCACGATAATGAACAAATATCATCTTTCCCAAATTAATGACTTGTTCAATCAACTATGTGGAGCACAATACGTCTCCAAGGTGGATTTGAAATTGGGATATTACCAAGTAAGGGTGAAGAAGGAGGATATCCCCAAAACTACTTTTCAAACAAGGTATGGCCACTATGAATTCATATTAATGCCTTTCAGACTCACTAATGTTTTAGAAATCTTCATGGAATTGATGAATATATTCTTTACATATTACCTCGACAAATTTTTTGTAGTCTTTATAGATGATATTATAATATAATCCAAAATCAAGGAGGATCATGAGGAGCATATAATAATTCTACTAAAGACCTTGCGAACGAAGAAGCTCTATGAAAAGTACAGAAATTGTGAGTTTTGGTTGAAGGAAGTCTCATTCATGGATCATATCATCACAAGAAATGGGATATCTATGGATCCCTCCAAAAAGGATTCAATTGAGGGATTGTCGAGGCCAACATCGGTGAAGGATATCCATAGTTTCCTGGGGTTAGCTGAATTTTATTTCCTATTTGTGAGAAATTTATCACAATTTCCCAACCCTCTTACCAAGATAACTCAGAAGTAAGTAAAGATTTCTTGGAGTGATTAATGTGAAGATAGCTTCAACGAGTTGAAAAAGAAACTTATCACTGCACCCATGATCACACTACCCACAAGTGGAGAAATTTTTGTGGTATTTATTGATGCTTTGAAGAAGGGAATGGGTTGTGTGTTGATGCATAATGAAAAAGTCATTAACTATGCTTAAAGGAAATTGAAAGTTCATGAGAAAAACTATCCAACACATGATCTGGAGTTTTATGCAGTAATCTTCGCTCTAAAAATTTGGCGACATTACCTTTTTGGGGAGAAGTGTAAAATATATACAGATCAAAAAATCCTCAAGTATATATATTCACATAGAAAGAGTTGAACATGCACCAATGAAGATAGTTAGAGCTAGTCAAAGACTATGACTGCTCAATCCATTACCACCCTGGGAAAGCGAACAAGTTGGAAGATTCTTTAAGTAGAAAGGACCCAGTGATTCTATCATTGATGAGAATTGAAAAGGATTCTATATTCTTATATTTTATGAAGATGGACATGGGAATCATAAAGAAGGGGAGATCATCAATACTGTCACAAATGATTTCTCACCCGTCTCTTTTAGAAGGGTTAAAAGATTCTCAAAAGGAAGATTTGAGTATTTAGTAGAGATTGGAAACTATCAGAAAAGGGAAATCCTGAATTCTCAATGTTAATGAAGAAGGAATTGTGAGATTTGGGACAATACTATGTGTTCAATAAAATTTGAAGTTAAAGAATAAACTTTTGGATGATAAACATAGTTAAAATTTCTCTATTCACCTAGGAAACACAAAGATTTAATGAGATCTCTGATAGAATTATTGGTGGGATAACATGAAGAAGGAAATTGCTGAGTATACAAAAAAGTGCCTAGTATGTCAGTAAGCGAAGACTGAGAGGCAGAATTCTAAGGGGATGATGTAACCATTGACTATACCAACATGTAAATGGAATAACATCACCATGGACTATGTCACTGGGATTATGAAGATATCCAAAGGAAACAATGCTATTTGGGTTGTTGTGGATCGTCTTACAAAGGCTTCACACTTAATTGAAATTCGTGGGGATTTCTCATTGGACGAACTGGCACAAATATATATCAAATAAGTGGTAAGGCTTCATGGAGTATCACTATCTATTGTATCTGATCGAGATCTAAGATTCACCTATAAGTTCTGGAAGATTCTCCAAAATGCTCTAAATACTAAGATGAACTACAATACGGATTATCATCCTCAAACAGATGGCCAATCTGATCAGACTATCCAAACACTTGAGGGCATGTTGAGAGCATGCTCAATGGACTTCAAAGGAGGATGATATCAACATCTTCCTTTGGTTGAGTTCTCTTACAATAATAGTTTCCACTCAAGCATCCAAATGGATATTTATGAATCCCTTTATGGTAAGAGGTACAGAATACTAGCATTTTGAGATGAATTTGGGGAGTGAAAACTCCTAGGTCCAAAAATGGTCAAAGAAACGGTAGAGAAGGTTAAGACCATCCAGCAGCACATTAATGATGCTCAAAGTCGACAAAAGATATATGCTGCTAATCATCGATGAGACATAGAGTTTGATTTCGGAGACATGGTATTCCTCTACATATCATCATGGAAGAGAGTTATATGATTTGGGGAGTCGGGAAAGCTTAGTCAAAGGGATATCATCCCTTTTGAGATCCTTGATCTCATTGGAGTAGTGTCATATGGACTAGCACTCTCACCGAACCTATCTCAAGTACATGATGTATTCCATGTATCACTCTTGAATAATTATATACCTGAACCATTTCATGTACTCAATCCAAAGGTGGTTCCATTGGAGAATGACCTCTCCTATGAAGAGAAACTGGGGAAGATCTTAGATAGTAGGGAAAAAGTTCAACGAAATAAGACAATGCCCCTCATCAAGGTGTTGTGGAGAAACCACAAGTTTGAAGAGGTGACTTGGGAATTGAAGGAAGTGATGAAGTAGAGTTACCCTCATCTGTTTTAGTGTGGTAAAAGTAAATTTCTAGGGTGAAATTTCTTAATGGGGAAAGATTATAATGACCCAAACTTTTATTAATGAAAATTACTCTTGATCTAATTAAATGTATTATAATGTAAAATTGTTATATAAAATATGCACTTCCTTGATTTTATGGATTTCAAAATACTATTAATAATTCTTATTGTTGCTAATATAGTTGTTGAATAGTGATCAATTGATTAGTATAAATATAGGGCTTTAACAAATCCAATTTACCCAGACAAAGGAAGTGATGGCCTCATCAAGTAGGATTGCTTCGTACGAAGCTCATTTATCAGAGATCAAAAAGGAGGTGGAATCAATGGGCTTTGCTCTTTACCAAGCCCAAGAAGATCTTCAACATGTTAATCTTGAATGGAACCGCCTACGTGAGAAGTGTAAGTTGATAGAGATTACCACTCGAGCGATGTTATCTAAGCCACCCCAAGAGTTTGTCACCATCGCACACCTTACCATTAGGTCTTATCTGGGTGTTATAAGGGGTTATGTAACAAGACCTTAGCACTATGATTATGTGAATTATTTTTTTATATACTAAATAATATATATTCATTTTATTATTGTTATTTTAAAAATAGTTTTTAAATCAAAAATAGTATTTTTAGTTAATATTCATTCAAGAAATCTATTTTGATGAATTAATGGATTTTTGAATTAAATAATATTTAAATAAAATATTATGACTAAATTACATATTATTAAATATAAATTATTGTATAATATTTATTAATAAAATTGAAATTTTTATTAAAGTTTGAAAGTCGTTTTTGTCAAAACCCATGAATTTTAGATAAATGTCAGTTTTTATTTTAAAAGTAAAAATTCACATATTTAGAAAATTATTTAAATAAAATTTATATTATTTTTGGAATTAGGACATTGAAATTATCCAATGGTGATTTTTTTTATAATTTTCTGAGACGGTCGAATTTTTGGGTAAAAATTAAATACCATTTAATTATATATTGTGTTTTATGACATCATAATGACTCAATAGTGATATAATAAAATACTATAAATGGCATGTTCCACCAACATATTTTTTACCATTAAAATAACTTTATTTTAGGTTTGTTTGATTTATTTTAAAAAGATTTAGTGGACCCTCCAAGACTTATAAAACATTTTAACTTTATAAAATGATTTCCTTGAGAGTGTCACTCACCTCCAGATAAGCTAGCCTAATATTTTAATAAGTTCAGCCATTTTCCTTATAAAATAATTTTTTTCACTCCCCTTTTTCAAAAAACAAGGGTTGGTTTCTGGTTTTTATTAGTTTAATGTGTAGTGTCCAAAACCAAAATAATAATGAATTCCCTCTCTTTTCCTATATAAACCCGCCCAAGATCCCACTTCCTCTTCACTAAAATAATTTGGAGCTCTACCGACCTCTTCCATCCTCTATATATAATCCTCACAAGGCACACTAAGATCCCAATAATCCTCTCTCAAGCCTCTCCTAAGCCTTTGGGATCACACTTCTAAGTAAGGTATTTCTTCCTCTCTTATTTTTTTCCAAAGTTTCTTTATGTTGTTATACCCTTATCTCTTCAATTAAAAATGTTGGGGTATGATTTCTCACCTCCCCCATACTTACCTCCTTATATTTTGGAATGATTATATACCCCTTTTTCTCTCATTAATTTATCCCACGTACACCCGTTACTGTGTCGAAATTTCATAAGGGGTTTCTTCTTTTCTCATTTTTGTCCAAATTTCATTACATTTTTATACCATATTTTTTTGAGTTAAAAATGTTGGTGTATGATTTCTCACCTCCCCCATACTTACCTCCTTATTTTTGAAAGATTATATACCCCTTTCTCTCTCATTAATTCCTCACATGTACACCTGTTACCATGCCGAAATTCTGAAAGGGGTTTCTCTCTTCTCATTTACATTCAAGAAATTATTTTGTATTATGAATCTAAATTCCATAAATATGTTGGGACATGTATCTATATTACCCCATACTGTCAATTTCATGTACATATGATGAGACACCCCTTTTCTGTCATCAACCATTTTTTATGAATTCTTTTGTCATGTCATTATGTTGTCAAAATTGTACCACGGTTTTCCAAGCCAAAGTCATTATGTAGTGAATACCATTCCCATTTCTCTATCAAAGGTATTCACCTTTATACACATTTAATTATTTATTATAGAGTTTCATATATGAATTTCACATTCCTTTATCGTGTAACAAATGATGAATTTTAATGAATCCATATTGTAGGATCTTTATGGCACACTTATGCATGAAATGTAATGATTAAGAAGGGTGCACCCTGATAGCGCTCTAATGAATCAGGTAAAGATTAGTATCATGATATATCAAGTGAAACGAGGGTTTAATCATTCTAATTTAAGTGCAATTAGGGTTTACTCAGGATCAATGTGCAATGAGTCTTGGATCATGCTAATATCATGTTAAATGTTGTTTCCACATTTCCATGTTATGATAATCATGCAATATCACGAATTTATGTTCATGTTTTTCTTATGCTTCATTGATATGTATATTGCTTAACATGTACTGTATTGTTCATTTTATTCATTGTTTACTCCCTTACTGGGCTTTGTAACTCACCCTTTTCTTATGCATTTTCCCAGTTTATCCCATGCAATGCTAAGTACGAAGGAATGTGTGTGGTCATGTAAAAATATTTTCAATAAAGATGTGTATTTCATGTTTTAAGTTGTTATGTAATGTTCATAATTTCATAAGACACTAGACCTATCGATCATTAGAGTTTTATTAAGTGGAATTTTATGTAATAAATCACGATTATGTGTGTAATAAATAGTATAGTTGTTATACTCATCCACTGGTAGGTCTCCAGTGGTTAGTCACCCAATGGTGACTCATCCACTAGTAGGTCACCAGCAATGAGTCACCCAAAGGTGACTCATCCACCAGTAGCTCTTCCAATGGTGACTCATCCACTAGTATCTAATTCAATGATGATTCACTCAAAAATTACATCCATCGGTAGATCTTCACCGGTATCTCGCATCGGTGACTCATCCACCAGTGACTCTAACAGTTTTTCAAAATTCCAGTTTTCTAATTTTTTCTTAGTTTTCCCCCTTTTTCATTTTATTTGACATAAAATAATTTTAGGACCATATTTAAATGGTTTTGAATTAATTTATAGGGTTATGGATCATATATTTATTTCCCTAAAAGTTACGAAGACTTCTAAATGGCCAAACCACATGGTCTTGGTCAAAATCTGACTTTAATTGCTTTTAAAATCATTCTTCTTATTGATATAGGATCTAGCATTTCGGAAGTCAAGACTCCTTCTTCTCTATGTTTTTACCTTTGCACTTGATACAGGATATTCCCTATAACCTTTATTCATGAGTAGTCATGTGTTTTTGTTGTGGTCTTGGATTTCATTTTACCTGGAGTTTTTATACTACATGTGCGCCCATGTCTTAGTGTAATAAGGAGGTATTGATCTTCTATTATTCGAGGTTGGGATCCCTTCATCTCTCTAAATTCTGTATCATGTGAGGTGTGTGTACATATTTCTCATGGTGAATACAGTTCAATCGAAATTCAATAAACATAATCAAATCTATTTTAAAAAAATAAAAGGGGGTTAGGGAAGGTTACACATGCTTATTCATTATTTTTATTTTGATCCATGTGGTGACTTTTATGGGTTGTATGCCTACTAAAAATCATGTTCATTGGTGGTCTTTGTTTGCATACCTGTGTTGGTTGTGAATCGTTGTCTTTGATATTCTTTGGAATGGTTGTATATGTGAAATTTATTAACCACATATATTTGGTTAAATAAATGGATTCCATTGGATGAAACTTGTTCTATGATAATATTAAAATTTAAAATCACAACCAAATAATGGATTCCTTATTAAATCTATACATTTTTCCCTTGTGTGGTTCGGTGGTGATGTAGTTGGTAGCACGACTGTGTGTGGGGTGGTTTGAGTGGTGTAATAGAATCTCAGGTTGAGAGATTTTTTGTTTGTTTGATAGTGGGATGGATGGGAGTTGTTATACAATAGGGTTATTTTTGGGTTGTGTGGTTGTCTGTTGATGGGTGCAGTGTTGTTATGCGGTAGGTCTACTAATAATGGTTGTGATGAAAGGGTTCTCTAGGAGTGTCTGTGAGTTTTTGGTTGTTTTGGCTTAGTGGATGGATTGGGAGGGATGACTTTGAAGAAGGATGATGAAGTGGGTTAATTTTTTTATTTTGGTTTTTCTATTTCTGTGAGACTTTTTCTGTGTGGTTTGACATGTGTTGTGCTTGGTAGTTTACTGAGTAGGAATGGAATAAATAAATTAATTGTTTAATAAAAATGAGAACTGGTTGCATGAATTGGAAGGGGGTATGAAATGAGTTGTGGCATGTTGTGTGGTTTTTCATTTAGAGGTTGCAGAAAATTTGGCAATATTATGGGATGTTTATTGTTTGAGAACCCATAGTTTGGGCTGATTTTTTGGTATCTATATGTATTAACTATATTTGACTTTTGATTTCTATACACACCCCACCCTAGTTGACAACTATTTGTCGAACAACCCCATCTTCATGGGGGAGGGTGTCTTTTCCCAACATCTCGATGTGAGGATGGATGGATGGTTACTTTATCTTCCCTTCTCCCTCTTCTAGGAATTGATATCCCAAGATTCTTCAGGTAGTTTGTGGTGTAGTTTATGAGGCACAGGTTTCTACGGGCGAGTTGTGATTTCCTTGGTGTTTTTTGGATGAGATGTGTTGTGCTTTCCCAAGTGTCTTTAAGATGAGGTGTGGTTGTGCCCCAGGTGTCTGCGAGCAGGATGTGATCAGCTTCGTTTTCCTTGGTTGTGGGACTAGTTGTGGGGCATAGCTGTCTATGAGTGGGATATTATGTGGTTTGTGTGGCTCAAGTGTGTGCAAAAAGGTTGTGATGTGGGGCTTGTGGAAGAGGTAGGAGTGTAAAGAAGTTTTCCATTAGGGTATGAGAAGATAATCAGTGGGAAGTGGTGCGAGGTACCCAAATCATCAATGAGCTTACTATTTTACTTTACTTGACTTTCGTTTCTTGGTGAGTGTGTCTTGGTGAGGTTGGGGTGGCTAGTATACCTTGATAGGTGTTTTTGGGTTTTTCTATTTTCTCATAGAGACATTGGTATGTTTCCTCCACTTGTGTATGAGAGAACTTGGTTTTTTCTATTGATTATACTTTTATTCTCACCCTACATATAAAAAACTACTTTCAGGTTTCAAGGAGGACTATGTGGACCGTGATGGGAATTTCTAGCTTGGACTTTGGGATTGTTTTTGTGTCGCTGTTTAGCCTTACTTTTGGTACTCATTTTGAATTTTTGTTGTATTTTTTAATAGTTTTATTTTAACATGCATGTGGTATGGATTTTGGATTTCTTTTATATATAGTGATTGGAGTTATTTTGGGATGTATTGTATTATCTCTAGATATTGTTTCCAATCAAAAGGGTAGTGCCTTACATTTTGTGAGATTCTAGACCCTTTATTCTGGTCGCCACCTTGGGGCCTACTAGAGGTGGGACTTGGGGGGTCATTATCTAAATTTATTCATCTTGAAGATGGAGGATCATGACACTTTCTCCCCCTTGAAGAAGGAGGGCCATGACACTTACAAAATCATAAAGAAGGGGGGTCATGACAGAATGGTATCAGATGCTGAGGGTTTATAGAAAGGTTGGATTTCAGAGTTAGGCACAGTGAGGATTGCATGGGTTGGTAGGGAAATAGTTCTAGGTGATCTTGGTGGATGACATAGGCCAAGGAATATTGGCTAGGACATGGAATTTTAGGGGGCCCCATGATCAGATTCAAGGACTTTGATCACACCAAAGGAACAAGTGAGGCTACACTGTTTTCAAAGTGGAGACACTAGGAAAGGTACATGCATCATAATGACTTTTCTTCCTATTTTAATGGGGTATTTTGGGGAAATTGAAATAATTAATGATTTAAAATGAATCTTAAATAAAATTTTATACTAATCAAACATAGGAGTTCCCTATTTACCTTTTTCAACTATGGCACTCGGTCCTCATCCACGTGTGGCTCGGGTAGTCGAGGCTCAGCAGGCTGATCCGATTGATCGGTGGAGGGTTGATCTAGTGGGGTGGATGGCCAGTGGTAGAGAACGTTATATGATTCCAAGTGGAAAACCTTTGGAAAGTATGAGGGTGGTGTTTTGGACATGGATATGGAGAGCTAGATCGAGGATCTTTGGATCACCTTTAGTCTGATTCGGGATCCGATGGATAACTCGGCTCCCTTGGCAGTGAGTCAGATGCCGGGAGTTGTACGTTAATGGTGGATGTTGTACCTGGGTGATAGGGAGGAGACTGATGTTCTGTGGGTCAATTTCAAGAAGGATTTCTGAACTAAATTCCTTTCATCGATCATGAAGTATGAGAAGAGGTAGGACTTACTCTCCCTCTAATAAAAGAGTATGTCGGTATGGGATCTGGGGATCATGTTCAAGGATATCCTTCATTTTCCTTGGATCTCTTTCGGGATGAGGAGTCTCATGTGAGAAGCCTAAAAGAGGAACTTCTTCCTTCTATCCAGTACGCGATTACTCCCTTTATGTTGCTGACGTACTTGGAGGTTCAGAATAAGGTAGAGATAATTGATTGGATTCACTCTTAAGGAGGTCTACTGCGAGAGGGGATCCAGTGGGGTTCTTCTAGAGGCAAGGTTATCAATAGAAGGTCTCGATCACCAGGTCCTTTGGTGTTTCGAACAGTGGTGAATCGACCTCAGCAGTTTCCTTTTTGACCTTCCAACCCTCATACCTTTTCTATGAACTTATGACTGAGGTTTTTCACTAGAGGAACCCATGGGAATATTTAGAGTCAATACCTGATAGCAGTTTGATCTTAGTATAGTGTAGGTGGGAAGGTTCAGTGCCCACCTCAGCAGCAGTTGTTGGTAGGAAATTTCCAACATCCAGGACAACATTCCCACACTCCACCAAGGGAGACATAGTAGATAGAGGCCGACCTCAGGGTGTTTCTTAGAGACCTCGACCTGGGTGTGGTCATGGAGGAGGTCATCATCAAAGGGAAGAGGATATAGTAATGGTCAGTTACACACATTAGAGGTATCAGTTCCAGTAGGTCCATAGATCTTTTGAGGTACGATCAACTTGTTTAGTACCCTTACTTATTCTATTTTTGATTCAAGATTTTCACACTCCTTTTTTGCACCCAGTATAGCTTATGCTCTAGGACTAGACGTATAGATGTTCCCTATTCCCTTGGTATTAAGTACCCCAATTGGAGGTCAAACTAGCTTGTTTGATGTGTGTCAGGGATGTAGATTGATGATGGGACCGCATTAGCCATGTGGGTATCTTTTCTTGGTACCTATTTAGCCATACGATGTTATTCTCAGCATCTACGGGTTGTATTTTGGTCATGTTGTTGTTAACTACTTCCATAGGAGATTTTTGTTTTCAAACGAGGATGGACGGTGTGTGGCTTTCATTGGCAAATGGATTTTTTAGGTGGGTAGTTGGCGTGTAGAGATTATTCTTTCCTTGTTGGAAAACCTCTTGATATAATCAGTGGATAATGAGGTGGTGGAGATTCCTAGATTTTTTTGGGAGTTCTTGGATGTTTCCCCAAGAAGGTTGTGACTCTACCTCCTCGACATGATGTTGAGTTCTTGATAGAATTTCATCCTAGTTCTTGTCCGATTTCAATGGATCCTTATCGAATGGAACCTTCTGAGTTTCGGGAGATACGGATTTAGATTGATGACCTGATGAAGAATGTATTTATCTGGATCAGTGTGTCACCATGGGGTTCTACAATTTAGTTTGTGAAGAAGGTGGATAGTGTTTTGAGATTGTGCATAGACTACTAGAGGTTGAATCGGGTGGAGGTTAAGAACTATTTCCCTCTTTTGAGGATAGACTATCTTTTCGACCAGTTGAGAGTAGAAAGTTGGTCTTGTAGGATTGATCTACGGTCTAGATATCACCAGTTGAGGTTGAAGGAGGGAGATATCCTGAAGAGTGCTTTTAGGTGCAGGTGTGGGAACTTCGATTTCATAGTCATGTCATTTGGTGTTACAAACGCACCATTCGTGTTCATGGGGCTCATGAACTCTATATTTCATGATTTACTATACCATTTCATCATTGTATTCATCAATGAAATCTTGATCTACTCAAAGTCATATGAGGGGCATACTAAGCATCTTTGGACTGTCTTGCAGTTCCTTTGAAGCCAATAGATCTACGGAAAGTTGTCCAAGTGTAAGTTTTGGACATCAGAGATGCATTTCCTTGGGTATGCAGTGTCACAACAGGGTATAGCAGTGGGCCATTTGAATTTTGAGGACGTTTTTTTTCCTGTTCATCACCCAAGAATGTGGAAAAGGTTCACAGTTTTCTCAATATGGTAGGCTATTACCAGAGATTTGTGCCTGATTTATCTCAAGTAGATGCTCCATTGACAGCTCTGACTAGAAAGGACCAGTATTTTTTTCTAGAGCGAGCAATGTCAGGCAGTGTTCGGCTATCTGAATTGGAAGTTATTCAGCACTCTAGTGCTCCGATTTCCAAGGGAATGGGTGATGTTCGATGTGTTTTGTGATTATTTTTGTCTGGGTTTTGGATGCATGTTAATACAAGAGCGGGGAGTGATCTCTTATGGGTCTAGGGATTTACATCCCTAAAAATGTAACTATGCCACCCTTGATATAGATCTATTAGTGGTAGTTTTTACGCTGAAATTTAGGCAACATTACCTCATTGGGAGCATTTTTTGATCTTCAGGGATCACAAGATCTTGAGGTATATATTTTCCCAGTGAGATCGAAACTTTCGATAGTGGAGGTGGATAGAGTTTCTTCAGGAATATGATTTTTGAGATCTCTTACACCTTAGGAAAGGGGAGTGTTGTGGTTAATGCTCTGAGCAGGAAGTCACATAATGAGTTTGTTCAGGAATTTTCATATTCTTGGAAGCTGATGGAGGATTTGGTAGCCCTGCACTTGGATGCGGGAATGGATGGTGGTAAAGGTTGTTTATTTCAGATGATAGTGCAGTCTTCCCTAATGTAGTAGGTAGAGGAGTCTCAATGGGGAGACTTAGAGGAAGAGATGATGCGTGACTGCATTGACCATGGTCATGCTTTAGAGGAATGGTCAGAGGATGGTCAGAGGATGGTCAGAATCAGATGTTGTTTCGTGAGAGGTTTCTCATTCCAGTGACGATGCATGAGGGAGTCCTCTATGAGTTTCATAGATCACCCTTAGTGGTACATGTGGGAGTTTCAAAGAAGTATATTGGCTTGAGAAAGCATTTTTTGTGGCCTGGGATGAAATGGGAAGTATTAGATTTTGTGATGAAGTGCTTAGTGTGCTAGTAGGTGAAGGTTGGGCACCGTGTTACCGATGGTTTGTTGAATCCCTTAGATGTCCCCGAGTGGAAGTGGGATAACATCTAGATGGATTTCATCACAGGGCTACCCAGGGATTAAGGAGGTTGTGATGTTATCTAGGTAGTGGTGGATAGGATAAAAAAATCAGTCCACCTCTTAGCGATTAAGGATTCAGGCACAGTGGATGCCTTGGATAAAAGGTTTGTGGATGGGGTAGTGCGACTGCATGGAGTTCTGAGATCCATTGTCTCGGATCGGAATATTCGTTTCACCTCACAATTCTGGATAGGATTACAACATTCCTTTGGCACCCATCTATGCCATAGCACTACCTTCCACCCTCAAACAGATGTGCAGATAGAGCAGACCTTCCAAACGTTGGAGGGTATACTATGGGAGTGCGTCTTAGACATTGGTAGATCTTGGGTGAAACACTTTCACATGGTAGAGTTTTCTTAGAATAATTTCTATCACTATTCCATTGGAATGGCCCTATTTTAAGCTTTGTATAGAAGGCCATGTCAGTCACCCCTATGCTATACATAGGTTGTAGAGACAACTATTCTTGGTGTTGAGGTAGTACAGTGCACAATAGAGAAGGATCAACTTGTTCATGAGAGGGTAAAGGCAGCATAGGACCGGCAGAAGTCTTATGCCGATCATAGGAGGACCTTGGAGTTCGAGGTTGGGGACCATGTTTTCTTGAAGGTTTCCCCCCAACATGGTCAGCGGAGGTTTGGAAGATGATTATGCTTTATACCAGGTTCATCGGGCCCTACAAGGTGTTGGGATGAGTTGGTGAGGTGGCATAATAGTTGATGGACCCTGGAACACCCTGAGAGGGGAGGAGTGAATCAGGGTGTCAACTTTTTCTTTTCAAACTAATAGATCTTGTTCCCATGTTAGTAGGAACCTATTAAACATGTCAGACAAATTCATACAAAGAGATGACACAATAATTTTACTTGGTTCACCACAAAGGGCTACATCCAAGGAGAATATGCAAACAGTGTGTTAGTCGTACCAAATTCCACAAATCTTCACTAGATGTGGAATACAAAGGTTCAGTCGCAGTCATTATGTGAAAGCCACACTGCCTTTATAATGTTTTATGGGTAGCTCACTATATCCCTTGGATCACATCCATCGACTCCCCCTAGATCCCTGCATTGAGAGAAGTTTAACTCAGTTTATCAACTTATAGGTCACTTCAATAGATTGGAATTGAATTTTTTGTCTCTTGTCAGCACGAGAATCTACTTGCATCAAATACCTGAGTAGATGCACACTGAAATCCTTTTGCACTTAACCTAGATATCCAATATTGTCCTTTGTGAAACCCATTTTCAAAGCTTAACCCTTTGTAGACCACAACACCTCGCAGAGCACACACCTTTATAGATCACCCTTCTTTGCAGATCTCACTGCTTCACAGAACTCAAACCTTCGCAGAGATCTATAATTTGTAGAGAAAATACCTTCTCAAAGCATAGATACCTTTTTCGAACACACAATCACCATGAAGCACACTGGCTTCATGAAACAACTTCCTTTGTGAAGCACACTAAGCCAACGTGGAACTTCCTATCTTTACAAAGCACTCGATACTTAGAATCATTGACTTAGTTCAAGACTAAAGTAGTATTTTCACAATGCACTAGATTTTATAGAAAATCATCTTTATGAAGCACCCCTTTCTTTGAAAAATCAAAGAGATTCCATATTTTCTATCTCAAGTTCGTATGGAATGGAGAGGGGTGGCCTCTTATTTATAAGTGCAGTCAAACACGGAGCTCTGCTTCTTTCGGTGCAACTTCCAGATCAGTCAAAAACATTTTTTTGTTGCATCTACCTTTGTAAATCTCCATGAATATTACTGTTTTACAATTCTATTTGTAACTACAGAGCTCTCCATAAAATTTCTTCCTGTAGCCGTAATACTCCTCTCACAAAGCCTTCTGTCAAACCTTCGCGCTGCTGCAATGCTCAAATTATTATAATCTCAGAGCACACCATCACAATCATCCTGTCTTCGTGAAAAATAATTCATGAAGCCCATATCTACAAAAATCAAGACTTTTCCATAGTTTCATGAGATATTCAAGAAAACCCACTTTTCACAATGCTTTCCATTCTCCAAATTTTGGACCCCAAATTTTTTTCAAACACTAGGAAATGCCGTCACATTCAATACTGGTTATGTATTGAACTATATGATTCCTTTCCTTGCAATATAACTGATCATCAATTAGAGGATTGAAAACAAGAAGAAACCATACTCCATTTCTAGCAAAGAACAGTATTGGTTCCAACACTAGTTAGCATTGCCGATGTAGTTGGAAATAATCCATGACGTCTTTCATGTATCTCAACTCGTTTAGTATCTTCATGATGAATCCCATGTCATTTACTAGGAAGAGTTGGATATCAAAGGCAATGCAGCATACGTGGAGTGACCAGTATAGATCCAGGGTCATCGGGAGAAGGTGCTTCATGGGTGGACCATTCCTTTGGTTCGCGTTTTATGGAGGCATGGTGTCCTGGAGGAGAGTACTTGGGAGTGATAAGAACAAATGTGTGCTCAGTACCCAGAGTGGTTTTGAGTTCTGATTGTTATGTTTTTCCTCATAATGTGATGTTTGAACCTTGTTGGTTGTGATATGATTTGTTTCCTTATTCTGTAATGTGTGGTGAAATCCTAACATATGGAAATGGGAGGACCTAATTTCTAATCGAGATGCATTAATTGAGATGCAATTAAACCTGTGCGGCTGAATCTGTGTCGCCCAGAGCAGATAGTAGCTTAACATGGAGGGAAGAATTCCCTGATTCTTTTTTTTAGAAAATGTAATTTTTATGCTTGTGGGGTGTGTCTTTTGGTTGGTTGGGTTAGCATATGTCAGAGGATTTGTTCTTGGATGTTGAGGTTTCACTCCATCTCTCGAACAACATAGGGTGGTTTATCATTGAAATTTTATGTCGGTAGAAGTGTTTAATGTGTAGTGACATCCTTGAGAGTTATCTCATGGGGTCATTGTTAATACCCCTCTTTTCCTTCTGGGTTTCGTTTTTAATTATCGAGGGTGAGAATAGTTTGAGAGGAATCTAATGTAATGGACCATACTTCTCTATTCCATTACTTTTTGAAAATATAGTGTTTGGAGTGTTCTGGGAGGACATAGTGGCTCATTTCAAGAGTTGTCAAAAATATATTTTTTTCAATGGTGAGTCAGGACCGGTAGGTGGAGATGGTAGGTCGTAATAGTGACACAAGAAGGTGAGTCAGGACCGGTGAGTCAAAACGGTAACTTGGACTAGTGACTTGCAACATTGAGTCACTTACAATAGGTCATGAAGGTAGGTCACGACGATAGTTCTCCAGTGGTGAGTCACCCAATGGTGACTCATCCATCGATAGGTCTCCAGTGGTAATTCATCCAATGGTGACTCGTTCATTGGTAGGTCACCAGTGGTGAGTCACCTAACAGTGACTCATCCAACGGTAACTCATCCAACGGCGAGTCACCCAAAAGTGACTCATACACTGGTAGATCATCCAAAGGCGATTCACCCAATGGTGACTCATCCACTAGTAGCTCATCACCAGTAGCTTGCACCGGTGACTCATCCACAAGATACTCTTTTCTAGCAGTCTTTTGAAATTCTAGTTTTCTCCAGTTTTCCCAGTTTCACCCCTTTGATGTTTTATTTGGACTAAAAGGAGTTTAAGACCATATTTAAATGGTTTTTAAGCTATTTCAAGGGTTATGGATCATATATTTATTTCCTTGAAAGTCTCAGAGGCTTCTAAATGGACAAATAGTGTGTTCTTGGTCAAGATCTGACTTTAATAGATTTTAAAATTGTTCCTCCCATTGATATAGGATCTAGCCTTTCAAAAGATAAGACTCCTTATTATCTATGTGTTTACCTTTTCTATTGATATGAAAGGTTATCCATAACCTTTATTCCAAAAGAGTTTCATGTCTATGTTATGGGATTAGATTGCGTTTTCCCTAGATTTTTTTGCTGTATGCGCACCCCCATTCTTGGTGCAATAA
Organism: Viscum album; assembly: GCA_963277665.1. NCBI lineage: Eukaryota > Viridiplantae > Streptophyta > Magnoliopsida > Santalales > Viscaceae > Viscum > Viscum album. Next base: position 1,906,111,754 of record OY728136.1, read on the forward strand.
GGAGGTGTTGATTGTCTGTTATTCAAGGTAGGGATCCCTTTGTCTCTCTAAATTAGGTATCATTTGGGGTGGGTTTACGAATTTCTCATGGTGAATAAAGTTGAATACAAATTAAATAAATAAAATCAAATATGTTTTAAAAAAATAAACAGGGGTTGGGGAAGGTTACACATGCTTATGTTTTATTGTTATTTTTATCCATGTGGTGAATTGTCTGGGTTGTATGCCTGCTAAAAATCATGGGAATTGGTGGTCTTTGTTTTCATAACTATTTTTATTGTGAATCCTTATCTTTGATCTTATATGTAATGGCTGTATATGTGAAATTTATTAACCATGTATATTTGGTTAAATAAATCAATTACCTGTGATCAAACTTGTTCCGTGATAACCCCTGAATTAACAATTGGCACCAAATAAGGTATGCCTTATTAAATTTGTAAATTTGTGCCTTATGTGGTTGTGTGGTGATGTGGTAGGTAGCACGACTGTTTATGGGGTGGTTCAGGTGGTGTGATGGAATCTCAGGTTGAGAGATTGTTTGTTTGTTTGTTTGTGGGATAGATAGGATGTGTTATATAATAGGGCTATGTTTGGGTTGTGTGATTATGTGTCTATGGGGAAAGTGTGGTTATGTAGTAGGGATGCAGTGAATGGTTGTTATTAAAGGTGTTTCTAGGAGTTTTTGTGAGTTTTCGGTTGTTTTGGCTTAGTGGATGGATTGGGAGGTATGACTTTGAAGAAGGATGATGATGTGGGTTAATTTTTTTATTGTGGTTCTTCTCCCTCTATGTGACTTTTTTCTGTGTGGATTTACACGTGTCGTTATTAGTAATTTCTCAAGTAGGGATGGAATGGATAAAATAATTGTTTAATAAAGAATTAAAATTGGTTGCATGAATTGGTTGGTGGTATAAAATTAGTTGTAGCTTGTTGTGCGATCTTACATTTAGAGGTTGGAGCAAATTTGGTAGTATTTTGGGATGGTTGTTTTTTTAGAACCCATAGATTGGGATTAGTGTTATTTATATATATGCATTACCTTTATTTTACTTGTGATTTCTATATGCACCCTACACTAGTTGAGCACTATGTGCTGAACGCCCCCATTGTCATGGGGGGAGTGTTTCTTTTCCCAACATCCCAATGGGAGTATGGATAGATGGTTACTTGCTCTTACCTGCTACCTCTTCTAGGCATTGATAGCCCAAGGTTATTTGGTCAGGTTATTGTGTGATTAATGAGGCCCAAGTTTCTGTGGGTGGTTTGTGATTTTCTAGGTGTTTTCAAGATGATATGTGTTTTGCTTTCCCTTGTGTCTTCAAGATGACGTGTGATTATGGCTCAGGTGATTGAGGGTGGGATGTGATGTGGTACATGGATCAGGTTTCTGTGGGTGGGATGTGGTCATCTTCGTTTTCACAGGTTGTAGGACTAGCTGTGAGGATGAGGTGTCTTCGGGAGGGATGTGATGTGGTTTGTGCAGCCCAACTGTGTGCAGGTAGGTTGTGACGTGGGGCTTGTGCAAGAGGTAGGAGTGTTAGGATGTTTGTCATTAGGTTATGAGAATATAATCAGTGGGAGGTGGTGTGGGGTACCCAAATCATTAATGTTCTTACTATATTACTTAACTTTACTTGTGTTACTTGGTTATTGTTCCTTGGTGAGGTTGGGGTGGCTAGTATACCTTGATAGGTGTTGTTGGGTTTTGCTATTTTCTCATAGGGGAATTAGTATGTTTCCTCCACTAGGGAACGAGAGACGTTTTTTTTTCTTACTGAGCATAATTTTATGCTTACCCTACATATATAAAATTACTTTCATGTTTCCAGGAGGACTATGTGGACTGTGCTTGGCTTTACTAGCTCTAACTATGGGATAGATTTTTTTTCACTGCTTATCCTTACTTTTGGCACTCATTTTGGAGTTTTGTTGTATTTTGTAGTAGTTTTATTTTAACATTCATGTGGTATGTATTTTTGGATTCTTTTATATATAATGCTTGAAGTTATTTTGGGATGGACCATCTTATCTCCCTATCTTGTTTCCTATAAAAAGGGTAATGCCTTCCATTTTGTGATATTCTACACTCTTGGTGTTGGTTGCCACCCCAGGGCCTACTGGAGGCATGGATTCAGGGGTCATTATATTCCTTTATTCATCTTAAATAAATAGTTTTTCGACACTTTCTCTACCATGAAGAAGGAGGGTCGTGACACTTACTTCATCTTGAAGAAGGGGGGTTGTGACAAAACCAAACTAAAAAAAACTAAATAAATTATCTATTTATTATTGTATAAATGAATTATCAAATTTTATTTCTCAGTGCATACATAAATACCTCAAGGGATACACCTAAATTACCTATGAACCATATTGAGGCCTAAAACATGGTCGTCGATCCTATTATGAATTTGATCGGATTACATGAAGACCTCCAAGAAACCTAAACATATTACACACACTATGCTCATTGGGGAGACATCACCCAAAGATATTTAAACATTTATAATTAAAAATTTACATTTATAAGTTGAACAAAAATCTAGATTAATTTAGAAGAAATTGAATTCAATAAATAAAATGACCATATTCATTCAAGAAAAATAGCTTCAAGACAAATATGAAGGAAAACAAAGAAAACACAAACTCGAAAGAGAAGTGTCCTCTTATCTCTATTTCCCACCACCACATGTAGTTTATCCCTTAATGGATTGAATATATTCAATGTAACTCCTATTATTCATAATATCATTACCGTTATAGCACACTCATTCAATCCAATCATCCATTTAAATATAGTGGAGATGAGAATATAAATAAAAAGGGGGGGAAATGATTTGTCCATAATATGCTCTCTTGAATTTTTTCTCCAGTTATAGACTCTTACTGACCAAATCTTGCTAAGGTGTCTTCTTAAATATTTTTATTATGTGTATTATTTTCCCCCATAAAAATTTTGAGCTTCTTTTAACATGTGGGGAAAAGTATTATCTGAATTAATAAAGATAACTTTTTATGGATGAAGTTTTTATTCAACTTCCTCCATTTTCATGTGACACTTGACCATATTAATGAATTAATTTAAATATGGAATTTAATGTATAGATTAACCTTCTATTCCTATCTCTTTTAAAGTTTTAATCACCTCATTTGGAAATTTTAGGCTGAGTTATGCATCATTTATTTAAGGTGTATCAATTCTATCTGAAAAATGATTTTCCAATTTGAATGATTTTTTTGGTCCTCCGCATGGTTGAATCAACACATGGCCTAGTTGAAACATATGATGAATATGAGAAAAGGGTTCATAAAAAAATAATTTCAATAGTTGGATCAGTAGAGAAAAATTTATGCCCAAACACAAAACTGAAGAAAAAACTATTAAAATTCAAAAATTATGGCATTTTCACAATTTAGCTCAAAACACTTCAAAATTTCAAAATTGATGTGATTTAAATTATAATGAAACATTTGAGGGTATATATTGATTGAAATAAAATTAAAAAATATTGAAATTGTCATATATATCATTTTCCCAATAGTAATACTATTTTAGATCTTTATACATCTTAGTTCTTCCATGATGCATAGAGAATAATGAACTATAAATTTCATCCAAGATCTCCTTTTCAAGATCTTGTATTGATGGGACACATACTCTATTCATAAAACTTATCATTCCATTATAATCCTAGTTTAACTCAAGAATATTCATCACCTTCTTCCACAGTTTAACATCTTCCTTTTGCTCCTCTTTAATCCTTATATAGATAGATGATTGAACATTAATCTGAGAATGATATGATCTTTCTCCCTTCCTTTTGATTTTAAGGTCTATCATCTATAAATCCATATGTATTGGATATCTTTCAATCATCTTCATGAAAAAATAGCATAGTCCTTCTGACTTAGAGAATCTTCCACCTTGTTCGCCTTCCTAGGGTGGTAGTGTATTGAGTAGCCATAATCATCAAGGAATTTCAACCGTATCATTTTTTGAATTTTAAACACTTTTTATGTGAATATATACTTTTGTATTTTATGATCTATATATATATATCACAACTTTCACCATAAATATTATGCCTCCATATTTTCAATGAAAAATTTATCATTGCGATCTACAACTATAACTACCCTGTTCTTTTTATTACATTCATACATGATTTAATAACATAAAATTAGACTTAATACAAACTGAAATATTGAGAATTATATTTTCTTGGGAAATTCGATATATTTCATAACAACTTAAAACATTAAATACAACATCATTATTGAAAACTTCCTTTACATGACCACAACATTCCTTCGTACTTAACTTTGCATGGGATAACCTGAGGACATACATAAGAAATAGGTGAGCTATAAAGCCCCGTAAAAAATAAACATGGAATAACATGATAAATACAAAACATGTTAGACAATAGGTTTATAAATAGAGTATAAAAGAACATGAACATAAAGGAATGATATAGCATGGTAATCATAACATGGAAATGTGGAAAAAACTTAAAACATTGCATCATAGGTCAAGGATAAACTGCCAAGACATCATAGTGGACAAAGTACCATAAAAAAATCAGGTAAAACCATATCCCAACATGTCATATCAGGATAATAACCATTACCTAATGCATTTTAGTGCTATATAAATTTGGTCTCACCGTCACTTTCAGTTCATTATCATGCTTAAGTGTGCCACATAGATCATAAAGCATGGATTCATTCATCATCATAATTTATTCCACGATGAAGTGGTGTGGAATAAATAAATGTAAGTCCTAAATAAAAAGGTATATTTTTATAAAATTAAACACCCTTTATAGGAAATGGGTATGGTGTACACTTACATAATTGTTTTTGGAATAGAGATTCACAGTGCAATTTCGACATCCTAACAATGTGACATAAAAATTCATAAAAAGAGTTGATGAGAGAAAAATAGGTCTATCATTATATATAAATTAAATTTAAAGTAATAGGTTCATATAAATAAATTTCCCAACATAAGTAATTTCTAAATATAAGGCATAATATAATAAAGAAACTTGAAGAAAGAGGCGAAATGGAATAACTCTTATGAAATTTTGGCATGGTAACGAGTGTATGTGGGAGGGATTAATGAGATATAAAGGGGTTTCTCATCATTAAAAAAATAATAAGGGTAGTGTGGGGGTGGTTATAAAACATACCCCATCATTTTTAAATGAAAATAAAAGGGTGTAACAATATAAAGAAACTTGGATAAAAAAGAGAATAAAATGAACCCTTACTTGAGTGTGTGACTTCAAAAGATTGAAGAGGGGATTATTGAGAGATTGTGGAAACATGGGAGGATTATAGAGAGGGGATTATAGATTAATGACATGTTCCAATTATTTTGAGTGAAGAGAAGTGGGAGCTTGGGTGGCTTTATATAGTAAATGAGAGGGAAATTCTTTAATATTTCACAAACTTAGGTTTTGGAATCTATAAAATTAAATATTCAAAACCACAATCCTTCCCATGGTTTTTTCCCATAATTGTTTCCAAAGAGGAGTGTAAATAATTATTTTATAAGTATTTGGGCCTAATATATTAAAATATTAGTCATTATTATGTGGAGGTGAGTCGCATTATTAAAGAAATGAACTTAAAATCATAAAATATATTATACATTTTGGAGGATTCACTAAGGCATTATAAAATAATTCAAAAAAATATAAAATAAAATTATTTTAATGGTAAAACTTATATTTGGTCTAATATCCCTTTTATAGTGTTTATTACATCACTATTGGTCTATTATTATGTCATAAAAGACACTATATTTATATGGTATTTAATTTTTACCCAAAACTTTGATTGTATCAGAAAATTATGAAAAATTCAATGTTGGATAATTTTTACATCCTAATTCCAAAAATAATATTAATTTTATCCAAATAATTTTTTAAATATGTCAATTTTAACTTTTAAAACAAAAAATAAATTTATTTAAAAATGACGGGTTTTGACAAAAACTGTTTTTAAACCTTAATAAAAATTACATTTTGCCTCATAAAAATTATATGATCATTTATATTTAATAAAATTAATTTAATAATAATATTTTATTAAAATATTATTTATTAATTCATAAAAATATATTTCTTAATTCAATTTGAATATTAAGAAAAAATACTATTTGTGCATTAAAAATAATAATAAAATAAAATAATATTCATTATTCTATACAAAAATAAAGTACATAATCATAATGATAGGGTCTTGATAAATATACCTCTATTATATCAGCATACTTCCTAATAGTAAGGTGTGCGATGGTGGGGCATTCATGGGGTCGTTTGGTGAACATGGTTTGGGTCGTGATCTCGATGAGCTTTAACTTCTCCTGTAAATGGTTTTTATCATGTTTAAGTTGTTGGATCTCATCTTTGGCTTGGTATAGGAAGACGACCAGAAATGTTATCTACCTCAGAAGCTCTGATAAATGGGCTTCATAGGGAATTATCCTACTAGTTGAGTCTATCACCTCCTTTGTCTATGTCGAAAGGATTTGTTAAAACCCTATATTTAGTCTAGTCATGTGATCACTGTTAGAAGGCTATATTATCAACCGTGATGATAACTAATAGTCATTTAAATCCAATTTTATATAATAAAACAAAAGGAGTTCATGTTTTTTCTATATCCATTTTACAAAATAAGTCATTTAATTAAATCAAAAGGGAATTTTCACTTATAATAGTTTGGGTAATTACACCAAATCACGAGTTTGGTAAGTTCAAATGGAATCACTATAAATTCATAATGATCATACCATGTATAGAGGGATATCTTGAGTATATCCTCATTCTTGAACATTAGATGATGATATCCATCTTGAAGATCAATGTTAAAACAATATTTAGCTTCTCATAATTGATCAAACAGATCATCGATATAGGGTAGTGGATACTTGTTCTTGATAGTGATCTTGTTAAGTTCTTGATAATAAATGAAAATATGAATTGGCCCATCTTTATTCTAAAAAAAGAATAGGTTCACCTTATGGTGACACACTAGGGTATATGAATCCATTATCAGGATTCTCTTGGAGTTTTTTTTTCAATTCTTGTTACTCAATCATGGTCATTTTATATGGAGTCTTTGAAATATGTGTAGCAACATTTATGATTTCTATTGAAAACTCAAATTCATGATTTTGGGGAAGACTAGGAAAGTCTTCAGGAAATACAACAGCATAATCCTAAATGGTAGGCATATCTCAAATTTTTAGTTTATCCCCAACCATTTGAGATAGATGTTCCTTATGAATAAATATTAAGACTCATACAAGATAAGTAATTCTCATTGGAAGTTCATGTTCGTCCTCACACTGATAAAAAATCATAGGTTGATTCAAAATATTAAATGTGGATTCCCTTCCTTATAAATTGATATGGGATTTATATATATAAAGTCAATTAATTACCAAAATCAATGAAAATTTAACTAGAGGGAGAATCATAAGATTTCCAGGAATTTCATTCCCACAAACTTCTATCAAATATGAGTTATAGACATAAGATGCGATCATTGTGTCATTATGAGTTTTTTCTACCAAATCAACATCTAATCATTGAGGTGGTGATGTGATACTATTAGAATAATCTTTAGATATAAAATAGTAGATATAGAGAGAATCAAATAAGACAATTGTAGTTCTATATTTGATGGTAAGTGTACCTTTTACCACACCATTCTCATGACCTAATTCAGTTTTGAAAGCAAAGGACATTAATTTATCCTTTTTCTTAGGGGGTTTTTTGGGCCTACCTTCATCATTAAATCTTGGATTAGGGAATTGATTTTCATAATTCACAATTTCCCTAAATCTGAAACATTGAACTTTATTTTTTTAATCCTTTTCTCCTCTATTTCATTTACCAACATTTTCATCCCACATCGACAATCATTAGCTCAATAGAAATACTTTCCACAATTTCATCATTTCTCGGTTCCTTTTAGAAAATTTCAGGAGTGCTTTCCACCATATTTTTGGCATGTAAGTGGTGGGAATTTCTTTACTCCTTATAATTACCATTAGAGTTTCCATAAAGCTCCATTTTTCTCTTTTTGTCACTAAAACCATAAGAATAATCGGAGTCCCCACTCTCTATGTCTACCTTAAGATCACATCGAATGATTTCTTCAAAGGTAAAAATTCAATTATGGCTAACACTTTTCGAAGACTTGGTTTCAAGATGCTAAAGAATCGATCAATTTTTCTCACAAGGTTGATTATAAATCAAAAGGTATACCTTAAAATCACTGTAAAGTTTTCTTCATAGGTATTAATGGATTCGTCATCCTTCTGTTTCAACTCCATAAAGTCCCTTTCCATCATAGTATGAAGAGTTTTAGTAAATAATCTGTTCATAAATACCCTCTTAAAATCCTCTCATTCCATGGAGTATGTTGCTTCCTCTTTCTTTGTATTCTTGATAATATTACACCATTAATCATCTTTTTCTTCCAATATATATACGGATAATAAAAATTTCTCATGGTTAAAGAACTGATGAATGGAAAATATATTTTCCATTGCATTGATTCATTTCTTGGAAACTAGTGGATTAAAAGACCCATATAAGGAGGGTGAAATTTGTTAGATAAAAGACTCAATTCAATGTGTCTCCCTCTTTGGTGAATTCAAAAGCTCAACATGTTTCATGTTATTGCTCATATATTTATAGAGTTGAGTGAAAATAGTCACAAAATATTACATCCCAACTCTAAATTGACTTGGTTTCTCATGATAATGGTCATTTAATTATCTGTAACATTCATTGTTAACATAATTACTTTTGGTTTCATCCATTGAATAAAACCAAAAATATTTAACATAAATATTGAGCAAAAAAATCATAAGAAAATCATTCTTGAGATGTCATAATTTAGGACACATTCTTATCAAACTATGACACTTTTGGTTTTTCTTATATCACTTTTGGTTCACTATAGGTTTTCTCAGGTTCTATCATCATATTACCAAGAACTTAATATCTGAAAAAATTAAACACTTATCTTATACCAACTATAGCAACCCAAGAAAAACAAACATAAATATTACAACATGTTATAGAAATATTCAGTACATAACACAATTAGATGCATCTGAGGACCTTGAAGGTTTAGTGTATTTGGATACTAGATACATAATCAACTTACTTCATAAAATATCTTCAACATCTCCCATAAATATCTTCATATTAGTACCCTTTTAGAAATATCACACTTAAATCCTTCCATTGAAATCTAGGGAAGGAAAATCTAGTAAAGGGTGAGCTCAGATGTTTGATAAGAGTAAACATAGAAGATATCAATCATAAGAGTGTATGGGGTGATCATAAGGGTGTGATAACATAATAAATTGCATTATCTCAACATAAAATATTCATGCCAATAAAATATTAGATTATAAACTCAAAAAATGATTCATATCCAGAAACATGATCAATAAGGGTGTCAAAGTAGAAAACATCATTTCATGAGTTATAACATAAACAAGTGGAATCATACTCATAGGAAAAAAAATATTTTGAACATATATATTCACAATCATTTCCGCACAAAAACATATTATTATAGTTAAAATAAATTATAATAATGCATCAAAATGTGAACAAAATTATACACATTTATTTTCATGCATAATCTTGTGACCATAGCTAGAAGTAATCATACTCACATGTGGAAATGTGAAAAAATATATTCACAATCATGTCCATGATTATAATTATCATCTCATGAGATTTCAAAATCACATTACCCAATGAATTGGATGGATATAACGGACTACACCACCACATAATCATAATCCATTCATATGTATGCCACAAGGTCATGAAAAAATTTATCATTTTATCAAAGCATAACCCATGAAAAAGAAAACAGGGTTCATTAAGATTTCATCAATATATTCAATAACCATTTATAGAAATAATAAGGATGGTATTGTTGGATCATGTACTTAGTGAATCATAAGTAAAATCAAATTATATTGTCATATATGAAAATAGCTTTAAAATATTGCTGGAATATTTCTTGAGAAAAATACCCTTTTCATTTTGAAATCAATTTTTTAAAATCTAAAAAAAAATCCAAACTTTAGGGAATAATTTTCATTGAAAAGAATAGTGGAATATTATAAAGGGATATTTAAACATAAAAGTATTCATTATTGAGGGAAAACCTGTTCGTGCAACATACAGTAAAAAAATATTTCATTCACACCTTTAGTAAAAAATACCTCGTTCGGAAAACGACAAGAAGATTCGTTTTCAACATTTTTGTAGAAATTAAAATTTGGATAAGAATCAATTTAATGAATAATTAGAGAATATTAAAAATATTATTGAAAACATTTTAAATATAATATAGATAGGGAATAAAAATATTCCTGACCAAATAGGAAATAAAGTCAGTTTTTCTTAAAAACATTTTCTCTATCATTTTAAGTACCAAAGAGAGGAAAATGATATTATTACATAAAAATTAAATGAATAGGCATATGATAATAAATTATATGTGGATTAAATTATAGGTCTCATATAATTTTCCTCAATGTAAATTTAACATAAACGATTCTGAAAATAAATGAGATTGTATCATAATTCTCTTACCTTCAGTCTTGTCTTGCTTCTTAGATGTCCAAATATCCTATTTAATAAATATATATTTATTATATATTTATTCCAGTACCATATTCATACATAACTTATTATGTACCATTCCTTTATAATTTCCAATAATCATTTTATTAACAATTTCTTCATTAAAATAAACATTCGGGTAAAAACTGATCTATTTTCAATGCACGTTCTGGTTCAATGGTTATGGTAATTTAACCTCGTTAATTATTTTATTATCTATAGAATATTAATCAGGAAATAAATATCATAATTATTCATTATATACACTTTTATAATCAATCATATAATGAGGTGATGAAAAACGAATCACATCACTTCATGGAAGTGGTAGCCCACACATATGCACGAGCGACGTTATCGTTTTCCAGCAAATAGAAAGGTAAGAAAGTAGATAATATTTTTAAATATAGAATCATAATTATTTCATAAATATCATATATAAACATTAAATACATCATAATAACCAACCCTGAATGATGGTGATGAAAAAAATGCACCGATTAATGAGGCGGTAGTCCGCACATACGCACGAACGATGCTTTCATTTCCTATTTGATGGGGAAAAAGATGAATAAAGGTTGTGTCATTGACATAATGAAATGTAAAAATATTTTTGATAATATATGAATCATTTTATGATGTATACAATAGATTTATATAAGTTTAAAGAAAAAATTAAAAGTACTCGGTTAAGAGTTATACCTCTTTATTGAAAACCCTCTCATGGCTAACACCTTATGTCTTGAAAGGATTGTATTATGATCAAACCAAGACCTATGTGACATGATAAGGGATGTTTGGAAAGGATTTGGGTAGTTATTATCCAAGATAATAGGCTCTTAAATAGTGTATAATAGAGTATTGATATTGTTCTTTTATAACTAGGGGGAGGACACACTTACAATTTTTCAAAAGATTAAAATATATGAATGTCTTATTCAAGACAAATGGATCCAAAATGACTCATATTTGAAGAAGAGATGATATAGAGTTGAAATATGACTAGAAAATAGAATTTAGAAAAGTTTTTTTAAGTCATTTTAACTCTTATCATTTTAATATTAACCATTTTAACTTCTTTTAACTCTTACCATTGTAACTGCCTTTTTACCAAAGTTACTATTCATAATGACAAAAAATGAAAGTGGTATCATTAAAAAAAATTACACACTGATTCCAAATATATATTCCATTTTATAAAATTAAATCTCTCTAAGTGGCAGAAATTAGTTTAAAATCCCCATAAAATGTGATGAAAAACGTTTTTTCAAATAATTGCATTTTTAGGTATAAGAGTGTTTTTATACAAAAATTAAGCACAATTTCAATTCCAATGACATTAATTTGAATGTTTTTAATGAAATTATAAACTAAATTCAAAAAAATGGTACTTTTTAAATACTTGAATGGAAAAAATAGTTTTCTATACAATTGATATTTTTCACTATTCACTGAAAAATTAATATTTTCAAAAAAATCCCAAAATTTCAACTTTAGCTAATTTTGATATGATAATCTAAAAAATAATAACATTTTTACAAAATAAAATTTCTAAAAGTGTCATAAATTAATTATAATATCAACGTAAAAAATGTAATAAAAACCATTTTTTAAGAAAACAAATTTTTGAAGCATAAAATGACTTTACTAAAAATTAAGTACTTTTTTATTATGTATTAACCAATAGGTTTTCATTACATCAAAAAATTATACATATTTATTCATAATTTGGTTATTCCTATTCATACCTCCAATTTAATGGCTAGATTATAACGGTATACTATATCATGGTTCATTTCGACTCGGGATTTCATGTAAAACAAGCTATCAAATAGGTCAAGTTTATTTAAAAGGAAAAAATGTGTGTGTGTGTGTGTGTGTGTAAAATATCAAGATGTTACACAGACTTCATGAATTCTTGAAATTTAGCCCTATAAATACCTAACTTAGTTCTTTTTAATTTTCTAGTTCCTCGATGAGTGACTTTTAAAGTCCTCCAAATTTCAAAATCGGTTTTATAATAAGAAATATAAATATAAACACTTATACTAAGAGAATAATAATGAAAAATCATAAATTTTTAATTCAAAACATATTTAGAAGCATCATTACCAAACAAAGTTCCAATCTCAACTTATGGTAGTTTGTACTGTTTTTTCATGATAGTCCAGTACTCAACTCTTATATTTTTTAAAACATCGCTATTTTGTCTTTCCAGAAACCATGGTCATGGCCATTGAAATATGGTGGTCTCAATGGATTAAAATATTCCACCTCCTGAATTTTCATAATTGAAAGTAGATTTTTCCCTTAAATTGTTAAGTCTAAGATATAGGTTAGAAAAAAAATATCCAAAAGAGTCAATGCTTTGATACCAAGTGTTAAGTCTCAACCAGTGTGATGGAAAATACAAGAGGGTGAATTTGAAATTTTAAAATAATCGAATTAACATAAATTAAAAATAATAATTCATTGGGTAATAAAGATAAGAAATTCTATCATAAACAAGACATGTAGTGAGTGTAAAGAGTGTAAGCAGTAAAATAAAAAAGTGAACCCAAATATTTATAGTAGTTTAGATCTAAACTATCCCACATCTACCCTTCACACTATCAACCAAAGAGAATAGATATCCACTATAGATATAACCTTTTACAATGGGTATAGAAAAAACCCAAACTTTTACAAAGGGAGATTACCTAACCCGATATATTACAAAGGATAGACTAAACCTAACATAACCTTTTCTGTTAGTGCAGGTATAACCTAGTATATCTAAGGCATAACCCTTACCCTAATCCAAGATTTTTAGACATTCTAGGAACATCCTATGTAACTACCTTTGGTTTAGGTGGGTAAAACCAAGTCATTACATTTTAACAGTGGTATAACCGATGTGTGAGAAACATGTACTAAGACTTTAGAGTATAAAAAATCTAGTAAAAAATAAACAAAACAAAGAAAATCATTGGAAGTTTCAAATGAAGTTATGGTGTTGAAAAGTAATCATAGGATTTTCAAAGATAATGTAACGATATAGATCAAGAATTCCAGTAAAAGAAGTGTGTCAAAATAATTAAGACTCTCAAACTTAGCATTACTTTAGTATATATAATAGTGCATGTGATGAATCTCTCTCTTCTATCTTGCTACAAGTTACATCAGCCTTTATATAAACACTATAGAAACAATTATATTCACCATTTGATCTTTCCTTATTGATAAACCATATCTTCATGTTTTAATAGCCTATAAAGTTTAATAGGTTTAACAATACATGGTTAGAATAATTCAAATCTACATTAAAGACAATATTAAATACTCCGTGATAATTAACATTTAAATACTTTGAAGTTCTCCCCAATATCACATGAATCAATACTCTTGAAAAATCCAACCATTTGAATTTGAATATATGAATCCAGATATATCAGTCGAAGGTGGAATCATGATAATACATTATCTTAAACATATCCTCACAGTAGCACTTAACATAGTGTTATGATGTGCAAATTAACCATGAGATACTCTAGACTATACATCCATGCATACAATGCAACCTCAACATTATCTTCTTGACAATATTTCACACAATATTGTATTCTTACATTAACATTCAATAGTACATTTCTTGAAATTTCATCTCAAATTATATCCTTATATGTCGTTGTCTCGATAACAGATCCTCTCATAACTTCCTGAAATTATGATAGCTAAAACGTAATATTAACCTACTGAGAATAAAAATTAGGATTTCTATTCTATTACTCATTAAATCTTGCATCATACAATTAGAAAACCCTTTGTGTAGAATCATTTAAATATATAAGTAAATTAAAAACTAATATAGTAAAGAGAACAAACTAGATAAATTTGTAGTAGATAGAAAGACCAAAATGATAGAGAAACAGAGTATCATAATGCCATTTACATTAGTGCCAAAACTTAGGCTCAAGTTCATTCTTTGGATGAATTTGGTATCATTGTAAACTTGAGTTTATACCTGAGAGAGTGTTCATGAGGTTGACAACATATAAACATTTAATACATTTTTCATTAAACTGAAAACATAGTGGAGAGTTTAAGTCTTGAAATCTGATATTCGATATCATGATCTCAAGAACTTAGTCACAAATCAGTATGTGATATAATTTTTATAACTCCAAATAAATGTGTAAAATGTAACACCCAAATATTTTATGATATATTTCTTTTTAAATAAATATAATTTATTCGATAGCTTGCGTTGCGAGCAACACCGAGTTTAAACGAACTATGATATATCATTGAAGTATTATTCAAATGTTACCATTATAAAATAACCATTAAAATTAGCGGGTGAGAATTGTACTAACTAAATTATGAAAATTTTATGGTATATATTGAATTCATTAGTTATAAATTTATTAGAAATGAAAATAAAAAACATTTTAAGGTAAAAGTGATATTATTTTGAATAACTTTATTTTGCGCGTAATGTGTTTTTATCTTAATAAATAAAAGTGATCACTATTAGTGAATGATTTTAAATTAATATATATAGTATATATTCAACCAATTTTTTTTCCTCCATCTAATATTTTTCTAGGTATGGGATAAGAATAAATCCAATTTTATGCTTAAAAACTGTATTTTTCTAAAAAATGGCTTCCATCACGTTTTGCACACTTGCTTTAAAATTAATTTCTTTCACATATATAAATTAAATCTTGAAAAACATCATTATATATATTTAATATGGGGGGTCAAATTTGGTAAATATGTCTCTTTTATTCTTGGACATTAGAAATAGAAATGGTGGTAAAATTTCTCACCTCGATAAAAGATGAATCAAATAATAAAGGTCAAAAAATAATGTGATAAGGATTTAAAATTTCTCTAAAACATTCCTTTATCCTATTAGATGAGTGGATTTTAGTGATTTCTATTCAAGTCTTGAAAATATGGCCACTTTGTTCCATTTTTCTTTCCTATTGACCTGTATATTAATTTAAGTAAAGAAAAATATAAAATTAAATCTCTTGGCTTTAAAATTATCTGTTATGTTCAAAAATGGATAAAAAAAGTTTTGAATGATTATTAAAGGTAATTTTGTGTCTAATGAAATTTTTTTTATTATGGTAATTTATTTCTAATTTTTAGTGATTATATAATTACCTTAAACACTTTCATAACGTTGATACAATATTTATTCAATTAAATAAAAAATAAATAAATGATTTTCAAAATATTAAAAGTAATATAATTTGAGTGAGTTATATTATTCAAAGAATTTTATAGGTGAATATAACATTTTAGTGATCTGATAAAGGATTATATTCAAATTTCATCTTTTTCTTGACATTGTTAAAGTCAAAAATGACATTATTGATATTTTAGGAAAATAATATTTTATTAAATTATTTAAAAAACATAAAAATATTTAAATATTTAAAGAGGATAATGTATGGTAAAAAATTTGATTCATTTTCCATTTATGAGAAAATTATTATCTTATAAGTAAAATTACAACTCATTATGATTGAAAAAGTCGTTGTCATGGTTAAGGATAAAATAAGTTAACTAAGGGGTTAAACCAAAAGATAAGGTTTAAAATACCACATAAACATGTCCAACGTTTCTTGATTGATGATATTTTAACCATTTCCTACCATAAAATTGAATATATGGTCATTCTAAAGCATTTGGATTGAGAATGAATTTATTATATTTTAATCTTTTAATGAATTCCGAGTGTCTTTTTCCTCTTATATAAAAGGGAATTCATTCTCACTCCTCTTTACACCACTTTGAGAAACCTAGGTCGACCAAACTCTATCCATTTCACTTATCAACATAGTTATCCACGTTCCAGAGGTTTTTGTCTTCCTAATAGACTAGTCTTGGGGTCCTTAAGAGGAGATCTAAATGAGTTCTTTCAAATAATCGGTAATCGCTTTAACCGATCACTTTGTTTTTACTTCTTATTTTACCTCCACTAAATATGTGCTATTTTTCATTAAATAAAAACTTTTTAATCATAAATATACTGAAATATTATTATGATTATGAAACCACCATTATTCACCAACTTTTCTATCAAATGAAAAATGATAATGTCGCTCGTGTGTACGTATGGATTACTACATTCACATAGTGAAGTGATTTGTTTTTCATTTCCGCTTTACGTGGATGGTAATAAGGGTAGATTAAATAAATATAAATGATATATATAATATAATAATGATTATATAAAGGTTAATTATCATTTACCTTTCTTTTGTTCCAACCGTCAAAAAGTGAAAACAGTGTTCAAGCGTACGTACGGCTTACCGTCTTCATGAATGATGTAATTCATTTTTCTATCTCAATATTTTATTGATAACTCTAAATAAATATATAATGAATTTATGGAAAATTTATATCGTGATTCAAATTTTTGATATCTTGGAACTATGATCAAAGTAAAAGGATTATAACTATCGAACCAAAACATACATGAAAAACGAAGCAGTTATTACCTGAAACAGTGATATTAACAAAAAAATTGAAATAACCGGGTGATAAAGGGTAATAAGTAAATTATATATGGTATGATATATATGATTATAGTTATATAATAAATATATAACAAATATATATTTATTATATAGTATTTTCAGAGACATATGAATGAAGTTGAACCTGAGGTAATGGTTTATTTTACAATCTCATCATTATTCGAGACTATTTATGTTTAAGTCTTCGTTTGGGAAATTATTTGAATTTTATATCTTAAACCCAATCAATTTTATTCTCATTTTCTAACTTCTAAAAATTATAATTTTTCCTTTCATTTTCCACTTTTAAGTGCCCAAGAGACCGAAAGAATTTTTTTTATGGAATTTTGTATTGTTTTATATTCGGTTGGGAATATTTTTCTTCAATATCCATATTTTCATTAAAAAGATTTCAAGAATGTGTTCACTATACTATTATGATTTTTTAAAATCATTTTTACCCTTTTTTAATTTTTACAAAATGTTTTAAAAGGGGTTTTCTTATCACTTTCCAAATGAGTTACTTTTTGACCTTTTTACAAAAGTGTGAAAGGGATGTTTTTAACTTATATGGAATGAATAGTATTTTCTACTGCCGTGAACACTCATTTAATTGAACCATAATTTACAAGTTTACAAGGTTCATTTCAATTAAAATTTTTTCTTTAATATTAAGGAAATTTTTTGATTTTAAATAAGTGGTTTTAAAGTGAAAAAGTGTATTTTCCTCAAAAAAATCAGTGGTCTTTTGGAATTATTTTTATTTATGTCAACATCATTTGTTTAATCTTATGATTTACTGAGATTATACTCTAATGATATCATTCACTATATTTCTCTAGATGATTTATGATTAGTTTGACTGGGGATAATATTGATATTCTATATGAAAGTTCTTTCAATACATATAGTTCTTGATTTTTAAGGAATGTAGATTAAGTTGTGTGGTTTATTCATATGATGAATATATTGGGCTTATTAAATGATGAGTGGGGCCCAAAATTACATATCCCCTTGATGAATTAGTAGGTCTCATGAGACAAACTATATTTTTTATTTGGATGACTTTGTACCTATTATAAAGTGTATTGTTCTAAAATATATCTTCTTTATGTGTTTTGATGATTCACAAAATCCCTAATTTTATTCTATCAAGATTGTTAAGTGTTTCTGATTGTATTCATCTTAGGCTGTGTACTCAAGTGTTTATCTTACACAGTCATTTTGTCTTACTAAGTTTAAGGAACATATTTAGTTACCCAGAAATAGAAATGACAACGTAAGACTTTATCTTACGATGTTTAGAGAGACTTCTAGTCTAAAAGGAAAATATGAAAGGACTTATTATTTTAAATAATATTTATACCCAAAATAAGTTGAAGAAAATTGAATGTTGTATCATTAACACTTTATCTTATGCCATTTAATTAACTTACGATACCCCGAAGAACTGATTATCGTATGAAGACAATATTTTATCTTATAAAAAAATATTTGATGGTGAACAATATGTTTAGCTGAAATATTACAAATATTTGATAGTAGTGAATGTCATGAGTATCCTCACAAAGATCATGATAAGTATTTTCAGACATTTTGGGTACATAAAAATAAGATTATAAATTTATGGAAAGGTTGGACTGCGAAATACTTACCATGAATAGGAAATTTCAGAGAATGAGAAAATCTTGGACATTGTGGTTGCAAAAGAAATTCCATATTTGGAGGGAACATATACATACTCTTATTATCCCTTCTTATTAGTATCGCTTCATAGATCATTCGACCTTTAGGATTACCCTATGTTTAAGTTCAAAATAGCATATATAAAGAAAATCTAGAAATAACACAAAGAATGCATGTATGGGTGGAACAAAGAATGTAAAGAGACCAAAATAAGATTACCCCTATCGAAAATTGGAGATCTGTACACATTGAAAATTCATATGTCAAGTGCTAAGTTTATCTTCTACATCAGTTTCACTGAAGATCATCCCGATCTATGCTTGAATATTATCCTTTCTCAAGATGAATCTTCATCTATTATCAGTTATCTCTTGAAACTGTATTCCACAAACATTTTTTAAATCTTATATCACTTTTATACTATATTTTCACTCTATGTATGAGTCTAGTTAAGACCGTTGATAGGTCTTGTAAAGGGAGAGCCTATTTGAAAGATTTTGGACCGTTGTCTTAACTAGAATCTGGTTATACTGAGTTGGGATCCCCCAGTAAAACGGTTTCTTAGTTAAAATCGCCAAGCTTGAGGAGTAGAGTGTTGGTGGAGTAGACTGGGGTATTTTTGTTCCATGAACCACTGTAAATATTTGTTTTCAATTTCCTTTCTTCATGTTTTAAATTTCCACTACATATACTCTTAAGAAAGAAAATTGGATATGCATACTTTGAACAGGGTGGTACGTATTTATAAAGAATATTTCAAGAACTCAATTCACCCCCCCCCCTCATGAGTTATTCAGTCGGTGATTATCTGGGATAATAACTGGTATCAGAGAAAGTGACTTTTGAGTTCACAATTTTCAAAAGTTAAAGTCCAAAGATCTATCATCAAATGATTGTTATGGATGATAATTGAGAAGCTGTTTCAATGGTTAGAGCTTCGTGCTTCAATGGTGAAAATTATAGTTGTTGGAAAGAGTGCATGGTCGTTTATCTAAAGAATCATGGTCTGAAAGTCTATCTCAAAGCAGTTAATCCCTACAAAATTCCTAAGACATAACCTGAAACATGGGATGTAGTGCTAAATAAAACATGAAATGTAGACTACTATAACAGTAGCATATGTAGGTGTTGAAAATGTGAAAGCTCTTAGATATGATACAACCAAGATTAAGTTCGATACTTTCAAAATGGATGAAGGAAAGAGTATTAATCAGCTGAATGGGAGACTCACTAAGATCTTGAATTACATTGCTACTCTAGGAACACCTATCACTAAGCCTGAACAAGCATTAAATGTTCTCAGAGTATTACCACCTAAGTGGAGTGGAATATCAACTTTTATTAGATGATCTAAATATGTAAAAGATTTCAAGATAAAATATCTCATTAGAAATCTTATGTTGTATGAATTATAGATGGAGACTACAAATGAAGAGCCCTAAATAATCAAAAAAAAGAAAATTTTTCCTTGAAATCCTCTACTTCTAAATATGACAGAATGAGTATAAGTGAACACATTTATGAAGCATCTGAAGAAGAAGAATTTTCAAGAATAGTTGAATCAAATGATGAGTTTTCTCAATTTACACGAAAGTTCAAAAAAAAATTATAACAAGAGACGAGGATTAAGAAGATCCTTCAAGCACAAAAAGTGTGGTGACAAATCTAAATTGTTCAGATTCTATAAATGCAAAAATATAGGACACATCAAGTCTGACAGCCCAAAAATCAAAGACAAAAAGAAGACAGAAAATAAATATATTAAGAAGACCAGATATAAGAAGTCTAAGAAAGTCATGAAGTCCACCTAAAGTTCTTCTGAATATTCTAGCAAGTTTACATCATAAGAATCCGAAATTGAAACCACAAATCAAAAGTTCAACATATGATTTATGGCATAAATGAATGAGGTATATTCATACTACTCTTCTAAGAATGAACGTAATTTAGAAAACAAAGATTTCTCATATAAAGAACTAAATGAATACTGATCCATATTGGTAATAAAGTATGAAATCCACAAAAATAATAATAAAGAACTTTGAAATTCCTATAATAAAATCATTGGTGAAGAAGAAAACCTGAATAATCAGATTTTAGAACAGAAATATCAGCTCAAAAATTCTACTGTCTTGAATACTGAATAAGTCAATACAATTGAAAATCTAGAAAAGGAAGTTCAAAATTTTAAAGATGTTGCATGTGTTTTTACAAAAAAATAAGACTATTTAAACAAAATTCTTGGCCAAGATCAACATATAAAATAAAATTTTTGAATTGGAAGAAAAGGAAAAAATTCTAATCTTTACAGAAAATATTTTGTGCCCTGTTCAAAAAATAAATATCTTCCTAAAGTAACTTGTTTTCATTGTAGTGAAATAGGACATTTTGTAAATATTTTTGATTTGAAAAAACCTCAAATTGATGGAATTAAAAAAAAATCTTTCAAAATATTTTTCAAAACAAAATAAAATGTTTTTTGGAAATCAAAAGCATGTCTGGATGGAAATATCTTTTATAAATAATATTTACAGACCTAAAATAATTTTGATACCAAATAACTATGTTTGATTTTTCATTGTAGGGAACTAGTTGTATGAACAGCAATGAAAAATGGATCGTTGATACTCCAATTTTCATTCTTTATCCAAATTAGATGGAGGATATGTCACGTTTGGAGACAATGGAAAAGGAAATATATTTAGAATTTGATCAGTTAGAAATCCATAGTCTAACCTTATCGACAAATAACTTTACGTTGAAGTCATCAAGCACAACCTAATACGTATTACTCTCCCTTATGATGATGGTTATTCTGTTGATTTTTCAAATAATTTCTGCTTAGTTTTTAAAGATAAATGTCTCAAGTTTAAATAACCCAAAATAGAAAATTTTTACACATTAGATCTTAATTACTTATGTAGATAAAATTTGAATTGTTTAAATGCTGAAATTAATGTATCATGGATTTGGAATAGAAATCTTCAACACTATAATGTTCATTCCATGAGAAAATTATCTAAAAATCATTTTTTCTGACTTTCCTGGTCGTAGATTCTACAAAAAGAAACTATGTGATGTATGACAAATGGTCAAGCAACTTAAGTCATATTTCAAGTCAATTAAAGAAGTTTCTACTTCTAGACCTCTTGAACTTATCCACATGGATTTGTTCAGACCAACTAGAACTTCAAGTATTTCCGGTAAGTCATTTTTTTATATATTATTTGATGATTTTTTGAGATTTACATATGTTTACCTTTTAAGACTTAAAAGTTAAGACTATTCTGTTTTTATTAATTTATGAAAACTTGTGCAAAACAAAAATGACGTCAAAATCATGTCTTTAAGAAGTTATCGTGGAGGACAGTTTGAGAATCATGAATTTAACTCTTACTACTCTAATAAAGGAATTAAACATGCGCTCTCTACCCCCAAGACACCTCAACAGAATAGTGTCATTGAAAGAAGAAATAAGACTTCGTGAGAAATTGTCAGAACTATGTTTTGTGAATATAACATGCCCACTCATTTTTGGGTTAAAGCTGTTAACACAGTATGTTATATCAGCAACAGAGCGCTGATAAGACATATTTTAAAGAAAACACCCTATGAGTTGTGGAATAATAGAAAACCCAATTTAGGATACTTCAATGTATTTATATGCAAGGTCTACATTTCCAAATGAATGGTGTGTGTGGCGCCCTGAGATAATGATTACGTAGAGGTGACTGATGCTTATGAAAAAAAGCATGGTTAAGTAGCTTGAGATGATGTTTACACACTGGGACTCTGTCAAGATTCTAGAATATACATGAAAATAGATTTATGAATATTAATTTTAATTAATTTCATAATGATTCCCAACTACTTAAAACCATTAGGGACATCCCATGAATAACTCCATGTGTTTCCATATTTCCTTCTCCATATGTATAATAATAATGATACCCATTGTACCAGCTATTTATTTATTCATAAAATTCAACAATAAAAATAATAAAATTCCATTTTCTAAAAAACTCTACATCGATTTTCTTCAACATTCATTAACTATTTTATTATCAAGCATGAAATATATTATGAATTTAGAAAACTTCCACATGTATTGAAAAAAAAATTCCAATTCCTTATGTATTTTCAACATATCTAACACAAAACCATAGGGTTTCAACAATCACCCCTTTTGGATTTTGTTGGTAGTATTAAAAATCCTATTTAAAATGAATCCCCTTTATTTATTAAATACAAGGATTCCAGAGTAATTATATTATATATAATTTCTATTCCCATTTTCCAATGTATTTAGATGTGTTCCCCATAATTATAAGGATCTCCCTTCTTGGATAACATTCCTCCTTTCAAAGGGGATAATTACTGAACTCCCTCTTCGTCTTTAAAAAACAAAATGGTTTTCTTTATGGGATTCCACTCTTCCTCGATATGATTCATAATCATTTTAATATCTCCCACTTTATAGATAGGAAAAACTCTTCATTTTCCTAACTTCTTTTCCTTTTTCAATGGAGAACTAATCCAATAATTGTTTTTGGCTTCAACTACTTGTTGTTGATCCATTATCTCTTTTACGACTTATTTTAAATTTCTTGTTAGACTTACCAATTCCAAAATAACTTCTACTAGCTAATTATGAACCAATTTCTTCACTTTAGCTTTATAGAATCAAATAATTACATGTAATTCAATTTAATACTTAGCATTTGAGTAGTCAACAAAGCCTCTAATTATAATAAACATGGAATCAATGTAGAAAATATGAAATTTTGGTGAACATCGGTAAAGTTGCCTATACGACCCACTAGTTTTCAATTTTAACCACTTTCATATAAAAACCTTTCATTTTATTTAGTAAAAACCGACCAATAATCTCACCACACATCACACCAAGTCATTAGTAGATAAGAAAAAAATTAGCTTGAGAAATTTTGGCCAGGGTGAGTAACTCAAGAGGGGGTGAATTTAGTTCCCAATAAAGAATTAAAATAATTAAAAAAATAACTCAAGTTAATTAAAAACACCTAGTGAAATAAAAAATAGAATTATATAAGCTTTATCTTTATACAATTTTTAAAAGAATAATTAAGGTTTATTTAAAATAATATTTGAAATTACATTAACTTTTGAAACTAAATTACTTAATCAAATAAGTAATATAAACGCAGGTTAAGACTAACTATCAAAGTATAAGTTTTTTATAGGCTTTGTAAAAAAGATAGATTTATCTTTGAAATAAAGAAAAAAAATTGAAACATGTGGCTAAATAAAACAAGGGGTTTAGTATTAAGTCAAAAAGTAATCCCTTCTAATTAGAAATCACCTGCTGCTAAGAATATAATAATAATTATTATTATTATATCTAAAACCTAGATTGGATTTTACAAATAATAGAACATAGCTTTTCCAGGATCTAAGCCTCTTCCATAGTTATACATGGTAAAAAACAATAAACAGGTCACACATGACCTCTTCCACTATTATTCATGGGAATAAAAATAAAAAAGTTTGATAGAATATCAAGTATTCTTTGATTTAATAATAGGATATAGTGTGTATAAATAAATAGAGTATAATATCACACTTCTCAAAATAAATCATAAAATGGAAATATAAATATATCGATGGAAATAGAATGTGATGCAACTCTATAAAAGATTCTTTAGCTATTTTGATTCATTAAGTTTATCTTTTAGAAGAGCTCGAATAAATTTCTTATAATGTGTAGTAAAAGAGAGTGTCGTGGAATTATGAAAAGTTATTCTATATTCAATATATCAATGTTGATATTGGATTAGTTTTTCCATAGAAAAATTCACACAATGTTTCTACACATAAAGGTCACATTAACATGGGGGAAATCTTATAAATAAATAGCTCTCTTGGTCTAATTATCCATTTAATAATAATAATAATAATAAAGATATCATGGATCCTCATACTGAGCAATAAATTATGAAACCTCTAACTTTTTCTTCAATGAATCTATGGAGTGGTTTAGGAATAATGATTAATAAATCCATGTGATATTGTCTACATTTAATTCTTTAAACTAGTTTTTTGAGGAATTTAACTCAAATAAGTCAGAACAGCAATGGTATCATTCTAGCGGTAGATCATCTCTGATGGTAGCATATACCAATGGTAGATTGGACTAATAGTAGCATAGTCCGATAGTAGATATAACAATGTTAGATCAACTCCAATAGTAGCACAATCTATTAGTAGCACATCTGGTTGTGGCATATCTGGTGGTGGCATATCTGGTAGTATCACAAGTCTACTAGTAGCTCTAATCTGATGGTGGCACAAGTCTGGCCATAGCACAAGTCTGGAGGTAGCATAAATATGCCAGTTTCACAAGTCTTGTGGTATAATAGGTCTGAACCAATAGTATATCTATACTTACAAAATTTTACTTACAAAATAATATACTATAATAAAATAGCATCTCATTATTAATATAATAATCATGATTTTTGAGCATTAAAATAAAGAGGTTCCGAAAATCTACCCCTTTTGGATGATCAAAAATCATGGAATTTTATAAACCATTTATAAAAAATATATAAACCTAAGTAGAGGATATGTAAAAGTAATGGTCTTCTTAACATTTAAAATTACTAAATTGAGATACTAATTGTAAATTTGAAAATATAATTACAAGATTAAAATTAAAGTTAAATTACATTATCTAAAAAATTTATCCCCCTTTTGGGATTATGAAAAAGATAATAAAAGAAAATTTATGAAAATATATGTAGCAATAAAAATATGAATTGGATTAAACATATTAGTCAAAAATATTAAATACCAAAAAGATATACAATGCAAAAACAATCCTTATGAAGAACTAATCCTAGTCAATATCACTCTCAAATCATTGTGACGAAGGATCAACTAGATATTTACCTTTTACAGATATAGGAGGCACTGATGTAGAGGTTGAGGGTGAAAAGGTAGAATTAGGAATCTCATGGATCACCAATGTTCATAGATGTTGAACATATTTAGCTGTAGACATACTAAAAGGTTAAAATTGAGGAGGCATGGGTGTAGAATATGGTACAGAAGTAAGATCTGACATAGGAATGGATTTTGGTGCCACCACTGCTATCCCAAAAACATTAAAAAATGGCTTCATCAAATTCATAGAATCTATTATGATATTTCCATATGTCTCCTTCATAGTGAAGAAGTCATACTTCTCTTTTATAAGCATTTTGAGTAGAGGGGAAAAAATTTAAGGTGGTCTATATAATAACCCTTATCTTTATTTCACATTAATACTTGATTTAATACATATTATTACACTTAATACAACTATAAATACTTATAAGTCCAGTTTATTTTATAATTAGGTACATTGCATAACATCTTGAACATAGGATTCAACAACATTATTGAAAAATTACTTAACATGTTTCCAAAATTCTATGTTTTTTAAAACTGCATGGGATAACCTAGGGACAAACATAAGAAATGGGTGAGCTATAAATCCTAGTAAGGTAACAATAATGGAATAAGGTGATAAATTTTAGACAAATAGGTATATAAATAAGGCATAAAAATAGTAGGAATCATAAACATGATCTATCATGATAATCATAACATGGGAAATTTTGAAACAACTTAAAACACTGCATCATAAACATAGGTCAAGGATATACCATAATGAAAAAATGGTAGAAAAAGTACCCTAAAATAATTAGTTTCACTCCCTACCCTAAAATTATTCCTCATGACACAAAACATTACCCAATTCATTGAAGCGCTATATAATTTTGGGTGCACCTGTCACGTTTATTTCATTCTCATGCTTTCTCTGCCACATAAATCATGAAACATGGATTCATTAATCATAATAATTTATTCCACAATCAAGGAGTGTGTAATAAATGTATGTAATTATCTAATCAAAAAATATATGTGCATAAATGTGAACACCCTTTATAGTAATTGGGTATGGTGTTCACTAAATAATTTCCTTAGCATGTAAAAAATCATGGTGAAATTTCAGCACCATATCGACGTCACTTAAATATTCATAAAAAAGGGTTGATGAGAGATAAAGGGGTATCTAATCACATAGACTTAAAATTGGTAGTAATAGGGACATGGAAAATCGTATCCTAACATTAGAAATTGGGAAATTGAAATTATAAGGTAATAAAGAAACTTGAATGAAGACATGAATCTTAACTATATTTCAGCATGGTTATGGGTAAACATAAAGAATCATGGGAGGATTAATGAGAATGAAAAGAGAAATAATCATTTATAAATTAAATTTACAGTAAGGGGAATATGGAGGAACATATCCAAACACAAGAAAATGTAATTTGACATATATAATATAAAATAAGTTCTTGAATTGAAATGAGAAGAGAGAAATCCATTACTAAATTTCGGCATGGTAACGAGTGTATATAACGGTTCATCGGAAGGATTAATGAGAGTGTAAGGGGTAAATCATCATGTAGAAATAAAAATAACAGTATTTTGGATATGGAATAATATATACCAACTTAAAAAATTGAAATTAACAATCATAAAATAAAATAAGTACTTGAATAAAAAGAACAGTTGAAGATTCCTTACAAACTTTCAACGTGGTAATGGATTAGGTAAGGGTCAAAATAAATGAGGATAAATGGTATCCCATTAAAATAACATAAATTTTAAAGTAATTTAATGTTTATAAATAAATTTAATTATAAAAAATTTCAATTAA
Organism: Viscum album; assembly: GCA_963277665.1. Lineage (NCBI taxonomy): Eukaryota > Viridiplantae > Streptophyta > Magnoliopsida > Santalales > Viscaceae > Viscum > Viscum album. Next base: position 1,906,139,392 of record OY728136.1, read on the forward strand.
GAAGACAATTTCCCAAGATGGTGCTTGAATTGAAAGGGGGAGAGGAATGTCCCTTACTTGACTGTGTGACTCAAAATGATTGGGAGGGAATTATTGAGAGTTTGGAGAAAACTTGGGAGGACTCTATATGATGTAGGGTGGATTATGGATGTTATCCAAGTATTTTTAGAGAATAGAAATGGAATCTTCGGTGGGTTTATATAGGGAAAGAGGTGGGATTTTTTATTATTTCAGTTTTGGACTCTACATAATAAAATAATCAAAACCACAAACCATACCATGGTTTATTCCTATGGTTTATAAAAAAATTGGAGTTTCTTCCATTATTTTATAAGTAAAATTTCCAAAAATAATAAAATAATTCCCTTGATTATTTGGAGGTGATACAAACTCTTAAAGAAATGATTTTAAAACCATACAATATATTAATGGTTTTGGAGGATTCATGATGGATTTATAAAATAAATAAAATAAATATAAAATCACATTATTTTAAAGTAAAAACATTTATTTGTTCTTGGATACCCTTATAGTATTTATTACATAACTTTTGGTTCACTATGATGTCATAATATTAAAATTATATTTATACAGTATTTGATTTTTACCCAAAAATTTGACACTCAGAAAATTATGAATAATTCACCATGGGATAATTTCAATGTTCTAATTCCAAAAATAATATTGATTTTAATAAAAATTATATAATAATAATATTTTATTAAAATATTATTTGTTTCAAAAAACTATTAATTCTTCAAAATAAATTCCTTAATTGAATTTTAATATTAACCAAAAAAATTATCTTATTGTATCAAAATCAATTTTTATAAATCTAATTACATAATATTTTATAAAGTAAAAAAAATAAGGAGTAAATATAATAATAATTTTAATGAAAAGGAAATATAAATACTAGGGTTACATCATTTTCATTCTTCATTAAATTATTTTTACCCTTAAATAACCTATTTTCCTTTTACCGTGGTAAATAATATTTACTACATTTACTATTCATATTGTATAAAAATTAAGTTGACCTTATTAAATAATATTAATTATGATTATTAGAAATATTTAATACATTTAATAAAAATAAATTCACATATGTGGATGGAATTACTTTAAAATAAACCTACAACCACAATAAAAAGTAGATTTTCGAAAAAATGCATTTTTCAAAGAAGAGATGATTTTAATATAACTTTATAACTAGTAATATTTACTATATTAATTTAACTTAATAAAGATATATATATAATCTATTCATTTAATTTATATCATTTATCAGTAGGGGTTATTTTAATTATTTATAATAGAGAACCAATATGCATTTTAAAACAGTTTTCAGAAAATTAAGTTTTTAATCCTAAAATAAACTTATAAAAAATTAAGTATAATGATGATTTAAATTTAATTAAATTAACAAAATATCTATAAATAATACTTATGTTACCTTTAAATCAAATTAATATAATAATTTTATTTTTAAATTAATTAATTTATCAAACTGAACAACAGTTTTACGTAAAATGGTATTTTTCACTATTCATTAAGAAATCTATATTGTTAAAAAAATAAAAAACATTTTCCCTATGTTAATATTCAAATGATGATATAAAAAATGGAGTTTTATTATTAACTCTATTTTCCAAATATTCTATAAAATTATAATAATATTTTTTTCATGAAAGAAATAAAAAACATTTTTGAAGAAAACATATTTTGAAGAATAAAAAGGCATTACAAAATATTTTTTGATTATTTACCAATATTTTATCAATATATTTAGGACATATATATATTTCATAAATTATTTAATCTTAATCATATCAAAAAAATTAATGTAAATGTTAAAACAGTCTTATTTAAATAATCATTGTTTGCTTGGGTTCGTTGTTGTGTATTGTATACTCTATTGAACATAGTTTTCTCCTTTTTTTAAAAAATAAAGGGGTTACATTATTCCCTCCTTTAATAAATTGTGTCCTCACAATTTAAAATTTATCTTGGTAAGATAAGTTTTAAAAATTGAAAATATATTTATTGCAAGACCACATCATAAAAAGGGTTAACAAATTATCCTCTTGAAAAGAGAAAAAAGTTTGAATTTCATCACATAACTAGGTTTACTGGTAGGATAAATTTAGTGGGAAGTGAAAACATTGACATGGAAGAGAAAACTATCCCCAAATAACTAATTGAGTGTGATAGAGTAAATTATTCATATAAATTAAATGACCACAAAATCATAAATTGGTGATGGGTAAAATGACTATCAATTCATTGAAAATGATCATAAAGGGATAACTTATAAATGATATTTATTTCCTTAACTTATGAATTTATAGGATTATATATATGTTATTTATAATATATTTTCTAACATATTCTCTTATGGGTAGTTTTTTCCCTTAATAATGGTTTGTAATGAGATTATGAATTTACCAAATCATATCCCTTGAGAGTGTCAAACTAGGTGCGCAGTAAGGCCATATTTTGTGTACCTGGTTACACCGAGTCAGGCCCGACACACCTTGTCGAAGTTATTTCCCCTAGGTACATCTGTTCCATAACCAATTTCACTTATAGTATCATAATAGGGATATATTTTCTTGATAAACCACTTACTATATACCTATCAAAATTAAGGTATTTTTTCTTATTCTTAGTCTTATCTCTATGGATTTTACTATAGTTTTCTAATCCTGATCCCAAAAATAACTAAACTTTTCCTATGATACCAACTCTAACAACCCTATTATTTATTTCACATTAATACTTGATTTATTACATAATATTACACATAATACAACCTGTAATAATGATAATTCCAATGTCATTGGGAATTAGGTACATTGCATAAAGTCTAGAACATGGGATACAACAACATTGTTGAAAACTTCCTTAACATGCTTCAAAAATTCCATGGATTTTAAAACTACATGGGATAACCTGGGGAAAACACAAGAAAATGATGGGCTATAAATCCCAAAAATGGAATAAAAATGGAATATGTTGATACATGTTATAAAATCGGCATATCAATGGGGCATAATAAGAGTAGGAATCATAAACATGAAGAATGATACATGATATAGCAGGATAATAATAACATGGGAAATGTAGAAACAAATTAAAACACTAAATCATAAACATAGGTCCAAGATAAACTTCCAATACATAATGGTGGAAAAACCCTCCATAAAGGAATCAGGTTCACTCCCTTTTCCAATAAGACATTTCATGAGACTAAATATTACCCAATGCATTGGATCTCTATATAATTTCGGGTTCACCCAAAACATTCATTTCATTCTCATGATTAAGTATTCCATATAGATCATATAATATGGATTCATTCATCATTATGATTTATTTCATGATCAATGAGTTTGGAATACATATATGTATGTCCCCAATAAAAAATTATATGTGAATATATGTGAACACCCTTAATAGGAAATGGGTATGGTATTTACTACACAATTTCCTTGGCATGGAAAAATCGTAGTGAAATTTCAGCACCAAAATGATGTCACTTAAAGATTCATAAATAAAGGGTTTATGAGAGAGAAAGGGGTCTCTCATCACATATAAATAAAATCGGTAGTAATAGGTACATGGAAAATTATATCCCAGCATTAGAAATTGGGAAATATAAGGCATAAGGTAATGAAGAAACTTGAATAAAGAGAAGAATCCTAACTATATTTTGGCATGATAACGGGTAAACATAAAGAATCATGGGAGGATTAATAAGAGTAAAATTGGGTGCCCATAATTTATACAATAAATGGATAGTATGGGGGATATTTAAAAACATATCCCAATATAATAAAACAGAATTCAAAAAACATAACATAAAAGAAGTGATTGAATAGAAATGAGAAGAGAGAAATCCCTTACTAAATTTCAACATGGTAATGGTTGTACATAACAGTTAATTGGAAGGGTTAATGAGAGTGTAAGGATTTTCTCATTATATATAAATCAAAATCAAATTATGTGGGATATTTAATAACATATCCAAAAAAAATGGAAATTAAAAAGCACAACATAAAATAAGTACATGAATAAAAGGCACCGTGGTAGATCCCTTACAAAATTTTGGCACAGTAATGGCTTAGGTAAGGGTCAAAATGAGTGTAACACCCCAGGTAAATAAAGAATATGACATTTTCATATTTATCCATATTTGTGAATAAAGTATTAATATGACTTTAAAGGGGACGCTATGCTCGATGGCGTACCCAACACGCAACAATGAGTTTCTTGGGAATCTTACGTTGCACTCTAATAATAAAATAATATCATTTTAAATGGTAGTTAACATGTAGCCATTTTATTGGAGGGAATGGATAGAAATAACTAAAATATTATTATATATGTTTTTTAATGTTTTTACATTTATCCAATAAAAGATAAAGGCATAAAATACGGAAATAATTCGATTTTAGGCGTATATGCCCTTGTTTTCACTAAAGGTTCACTTATCGCCTTTTGATGGAGAACCGTCATTAAATATAGTTTTGTTCACTCTTATACATCCTTTTGGACCAAATAAAACTCTTCTTAATAATTGGGACATCAAAATTTACTTTGTGTAAATTTTTGGTATCTTTCCGATAAAGTTCTTTTTTTAAATGAATAGTGTAAAATGTTGTATTTTAATTCAAAACCTCTTTTTAATCTAATTTATTTATATGATTATATTATCTTTTCAATTGGTTTTAAAGTGAAATTAGAATATATTTTTACCATTAAATCCAATAGTGGTTGTTGGAATTAATTTCACTTTGAAATCAGACTTAAACCAGTGTCAATCTTTTGATAATTATTGTTTCATAAAAACACGCTATTTTATCTGACAGCAGGAATTAATTATTAAATTAATTAATGTGACTTATATGTTTTGAATTTTGTAAAATAGACTTTATTTTTGAATTTGGAATATAAAATATAGTTTAGGGTGAATTTTTGGGATTTTTCTGAAAAACATCAATTTTTGATGAATAGTGAAACCACTAAGTGGTACTTATAAAAACTGATTTTTCCATTTAAATGAAATTTTTCCATCTTTGTGTTTTTAATTTAAAAAATCCGACATACATGGTTGTCATTAATAAGTAAAATGTGGTTCAATGGGATAAAAATAATTTTTTGGTGAATAGTAACTTATTAAGTTTTTAATCGCGATTAGTGGTAATTAGTGTAGTTTAAGGTAAAAATAATGCTTTAATAATATAAAATTACCTATACACGTGTCATAACTTTATTGGATGTGTCATGACCAACCAAGACAAGCCATGGGTCAACTTGGGGACCCCATGGAGCCACTTTGTTTGGGAAATGACATAAATAACTTTTTATTTAATGTTAAAGTAAAAATGACACAAACATGAGTTAGTTTACTAAAACAATATTTACATGGGGTTATAAAGATCATATTTTGATTATAAATATTCATTGGAAATATAAAAAGATTTCCTACATCATAGTATTTTTTTTATAATTTTTAGACATTAAATAAATTAAATTATTTATGACATCATGATGATGCAGTGATGACCTCATTATTTAACGATTTAAATAAAATTGAAAGATAATGTAATATATAAGACCTAAAAATGTAAAAAACCTATTGGATGAGTGTATTTCGGAACCTTATCACCTTATCCTCGAATAATATCAATGTGGGACCTTTTTAATCCGAAACTCATTTTAAAATAAAGTAACTTATCTTTACTTTACAAGAGTGCCCCTCCTATCCTCTTATAAAAGGCCCCCACCCCTACCTCCTTACCCACACTCCCAAAGCCTTTGGCTCGGCCAACCTCTACCCATTTTGTCTCTCCACTTCCCTCTCTTACTCCTTGAAGCCTCACTTTGGGCATAAGTCTTTCCAAGGAAGCCTTTGAGCTCAAACCAAAGGGAGTTACCCGATTTTAAGGTAATGTCTTCACTTGAGTACTTTTGTTTTATTTTTCTTCTCCAACCCCCTAAACTCTTTTTATTCATTTATTTTGTAACAAATAAAGTATCATCAATATACTAGGATTTTTTTATAATAATTATTCGAGCTACACATTCACACACCTACATCTAATGGTTAAAGAACATACTGTTTCCGTGGATGGCGAATTTCAGCCTCCCGAAACGATGATTGTTCAACATTCTTTTAACACCTACAAAGGTGGCCATTAAGATGACAATATATTTATATATGATATATAATATGTTTATGATTTCCTTAAGATTCTGTATTTTTCATTTTGGGCATACCTTTATGGTTTCCATTATGGGTAAACGCGATATCTCCAATTAAGGAAGTGTGGAATACCGCCCCCTCAAAATGATTTGATTCGTTAATACCATATGTGGTACGTATAAAGGATATATTTAATGATATTATATAGGATACCATACTGTAATTAAAATACTATTATGTATCATTATATTTTAATTCCATTAAATATGAAATAGAAATGGAAGTGGAGTTCATGCGTACGTACGGCTTACCGTCTCCATGAACGGTACATTTCATTTTTTATCTCAAAATGTTATGTAATACTATAAGTACATATATATAATGGATATATATGAAATATATTACATCAAAATTATGGATATCATTCTGGAATTATAACATATATATATCTCTCTCATTTTGTTTTAATTCTATTAATATGACAAAAAATTAAAGTAGCGTTCATGCGTACGTACGGCCTACCGTCTCCATGAACGGTGCTTTTCATTTTTTATCTCCAAATGATATGGAATAGTATGAAATGAATATTTACTGGATATATATGATATTTTAATCATTAATTCTATTCTGGAAATTATTTACTTATAACTACAGGGGCAATCTTTTTTCAAACAAGTTCATTTTTGACTCATGTACCAAACATCGGAAAAAACGTCTGATATGAACTAACATTATTAAACAATTATTATAACATTATAATATGTGATATGAACTGAATAATAATCTATAAAGGAGGTACTTAGGCAATTATTAATTGACCAAAGTTTATTATTCAGGAATATAATGAAACGAACAAGACAAGTTGGACTTGAGGTAAGGGATCTTACTCCTCTCTTTCTTTTTAAGTACACTCTTTTATGTCATTCCCTATAAAGCTCATCTTTATTGTTATTGGGATGTTATTTTATATTACACTTACTATAATTTTTATGTTCATGTAATTAGAGACCCTATTCTCTCTCATCAATCCATTTTGGAAGTTTTGAGTGGCGCCGTTAGGCTGCCGAATTTTCATAAGAGATCTAACCTCTCTCTTTCTTTTTAAGTACTCTCCTTTATGTCACTTCTTTTAAGCTCCTCTTTGTTATGTTGGGGGATGTTATTTTATATTACTCTTTCTATAAACTTTATGTTAATATTATTAGATACCCTATTTGATCTCATCAATCCATTTTTGTAAGTTTTATGTGGCACCGTTAGGCTGCCGAGTTTTCGTAAGGGATTTTTCATCTCACTTTTATTCCCGTGAGATTTATGCTACATTTGCCACAATTTCCTTTGAGTGGTGCATGTACTGCCCATTATTCTACTCTTTGTGTAATATACTTTTGTTTATGAGTATTTACATCAATGATTTATTGTCCTTCTTTCATGGGGTGTATGTTTTGAAAGATATCCAAGTCGGTAAGGGAACCTTTCACCCTCCTCTTTTTTTAAAAGACTTCTTTTGTTGGGTATTTTAATTTACATATTTTTATGTTGGGATATGTTCTCATATATCCTTATTGATGTAAATTTTATGTCCAAGTGATGAGATACACTTTTTATCTCTCATCAACTCATTTTGATGTGATGTTATTAGGCTGTCAAGGGAACTTCTTAACCCAATTTCGATTTCTTTGGGTTCAACATGTAGTTATTGAATATGTCATCCTTTGAATATGTGTGAATGACCTTTGTTTATTTTACACTTAATATCCACTTATATTTGGTGTATTCGTTTGTCATGCATAATTATGTAATTGATTTATCCTTAAACCAAGGATACCATCTTTTTATGGGACTTCGTCTCAATCTCCTTTCATTGAGGCATATTTTATTTTATACAAAACTTTCTTTTATACAGTGTATAAACCCCTTTGAATTTTATGTTTATCCAAAAGGAATTTTTTTTATACGAAGCGTTTTACAAAACGACAAAAGGGAATGTCTTTTTCGTACGTATGCGGCGACAACGACTTCTCCGCTGCCGTGACCGTCATTTGGGTTTTGGCTTCCTCTACAAGCCATACCTTCTTTTCAAAAGAAAAATAAATATCTTGTTTTACTTTTCTTTTACTTTGGTATTGAAAATGGTTTTCATAATTTTTTTATATCAATATGTTGTATTGATATCTTGTGATTGAAAGGTGGAAATGTTATGTTTCCTTTATGCATGTTTTATGTGATACGATTATGTTGAGGTTCTTGGGCATTATTATGAAGACGGGTGGTTCCGTGATAAACTAAGGGCGGGTGAGCCCGATATAGCTCTCTAATGCATTGGGTAACGCGAAGGAGTGAAACGTTAAGGTTTATCCAAAAAGATTTAGGGAATATACTGTGATGGGTATTCCAAACGTAACCAAGATGGTTACTCCCTACGTAAGAATGTTATGAATGCCTCAAGTTACCTTTATGTCTTATGTTTTCTAATGATTTATTCATGGTTTGATGAGGTATGTTAAAGTGCCTATGTTTTATGGGTAAAGTATGATTTCATTCTTATGTATATATGAACTCATGTTTCCTTTCCATATTTTTATAACCCTTACTGAGATTTTTATGCTCATCCCAAGTTTTTGATATGTTTTTCACAGGTCAAGGGAAAGGTAAATGATGTGATGATAGTGTCAAGGATGTGTCAAGAAAGAATCCATGTTTTATTTTCAATATGTTTCCATTGATGGGAAGAATGAATACTGTCTTTTATATAACCACTTTGTTTAAATGTGGAATGTAATGCAAGTTTCATGATCTAATTCTCTAAAACTCTAAACCTGAAAAGATCCTCAATGTGTAATCTGGTAATAACTCAAGATTAAGTAAGGTTTAAGGCTGGGGCCTTATAGTTGGTATCAAAGGGAGGTTTAGATAACTTTAGAGGTTAGGGTATTTTTTAAGCATAAGTGACATTACCATAATCGTTAGGATTTCAGAAAGAGTCCTAGTTTTAGATAAAGTGAATGAGTAAGCGTATCTTAGTGTTTACCTTCCTCATTAGTACATGATGGTTTTGTTGATATACTCACACTGAAATTTCTATTTTTAGTGAATGGATGGATCTAGCAGGCACCAAAGAGACAACAGGTTTGAAAGAAACTATGGTGGTTCTATGATTAAGATACTAGATAAAATGGGCGATTCAATGAGGAAACTCATGGTTGTTCTAAACCAACTATCAAGGAGTCATGATCAACCACTTGAACCTTGGTATGATCTTTAATGCATCATGTACGAGATGACCAATCCATGTGTAATTTCAGGTAATAATTATAAAGGTAACCATTAGAGTTTATATGATCCTTACTTTTGAGGTAATTATGGGTTATTATATGATATGCTGGAAAATAAAAGGAAAGAAATAAACTTGAGGTTAAAATATGTTATGATCATTTTTGATTATTTTATCTCTTTTTGGAGAATGATTTAATAATTATATAGTTTTGGAAAAAGGACAACATGCAGACCGTGTGACAACCCGTCGCATCGGACAAAGCTGCTGGAATCGAACCCACAGCCAAAGTGCGACTGGTATTTATCGCCTACCACTAGACTACGTGAAGTCACTGGTTAGTTTGACCGATTCTTTTTAGTTAGATGATTTTATGAATTAATATTAAGTTGATTTTGGGTTATTTATGAAAATGATTAACCTATCATGGAGGATATGTGATTAGGTTAATTACTTTTCAATACGAGACTCTAGGAGAAACTGATATTGTTTGGAGATAAATGTTACGATTTAACTTGGAAGACTATGTGACTAAATCCTTCAAATATTTGGGTTTCAATCTTATATTGGTTTACTTTGAATAATTTTATGGACAAATTGTTTATCGGATGGTCCTCGTTGAACTTTGGGTTTTGCTGGACAAATTTTGAGATTAAGAATAGATTTTCTTTTTATAAAGGGTTATCCTTTTTTGGATTATCTGAACTTGTACTAACCTTTCTAGTTTTGGTTTTTGTTAAAGACTAAAGACATGGGATGTATATAGTTCTCTTTTTTGGATTAAATGATTCTATAGAAATTGATTATAGTACTCTTAATGCGAACAATTCTCCCTAAATACTCATCTTTTGGAAAAAAATATGAGTTTGATTAAGGAATCTAGTAAAAGTTGGAAGTCAACATGACAATTAAGTATGTTTCCTTATGTTTTATTTAAGATCAAAAATAAATTCCTCAATAAAAAGTTACTTAAAGCAAAAATGTTGTCTATTAACTTTTCCTACTGGGGAACCCAACACCGTTTAACCCATCACAAGTTTGTGATTTTCTTATTGTTAACTTTCTCCTAAACATGTTTTCTATCACTCTCCATCAGAACATGACCCTATGTTTTCTCCTCCATGTACATATTTTTCTACATGGAATCCTAGTATGGGTTAACTCGGGTGACCTTTGTACTTATCTTTATTTTAAAGTGATTGTTTTACCGACTCTTGTTCCGATGTGGGACTTTCAAGGATGTTTCCAAGCTCAATTTTAAAAATTGCGAGGACGCAATTCCCAAAAGGGGGAAGGATGTAACACCCCAGGTAAATAAATAATATGACATTTTCATATTTATCCATATTTGTGAATAAAGTATTAATATTAATTTAAAGGGGACACTATGCTCGATGACGTACCCAACACGCAACAACGAGTTTCTTGGGAATCTTACGTTGCACTCTAATAATAAAATAATATCATTTTAAATGGTAGTTAACATGTAGCTGTTGTGTTGGCGGGAATGGATATAAATAACTAAAATATGATTATATATGTTTTTTAATGTTTTTACATTTATCCAATAAAAGATAAAGGCATAAAATACGGAAATAATTCGATTTTAGGCGTATATGCCCTAGTTTTCACTAAAGGTTCACTTATCGCCTTTTGATGGAGAACCGTCATTAAATATAGTTTTTTTCACTCTTATACATCCTTTTGGACCAAATAAAACTCTTCTTAAGAATTGGGACATCAAAATTTACTTTGTGTAAATTTTTGGTATCTTTCTGATAAAGTTCTTTTTTTAAATGAATAGTGTAAAATGTTGTATTTTAATTCAAAAACTCTTTTTAATCTAATTTATTTATATGATTATATTATCTTTTCAATTGGTTTTAAAGTAAAATTAGAATATATTTTTACCATTAAATCCAATAGTGGTCGTTGGAATTAATTTCACTTTGAAATCAGACTTAAACCAGTGTCAATCTTTTGATACTTATTGTTTCATAAAAACACGCTATTTGATCTGACAGTAGGAATTAATTATTAAATTAATTAATGTGACTTATATGTTTTGAATTTTGTAAAATAGACTTCATTTTTGAATTCGGAATATCAGATATATCTTAGGGTGAATTTTTGGGATTTTTCTGAAAAACTTCAATTTTTGATGAATAGTGAAACCACTAAGTGGTACTTATAAAAACTGATTTTTCCGTTTAAATGATATTTTCCCATCTTTGTGTTTTGAATTTCGAAAATCCGACATACATGGTTGTCATTAAGAAGTAAAATGTGGTTCAATGGGATAAAAATAATTTTTTGGTGAATAGTAACTTATTAAGTTTTTAATCGCGATTAGTGGTAATTAGTGTAGTTTAAGGTAAAAATAATGCTTTAATAATATATAATGACCTAGACACATGTCCTAACCTTATTGGATGTGTCCTGGACGACCAAGACAAGCCATGGGTCAAATTGGGGACCCCATGGAGCCACTTTGTTTGGGAAATGACAGAAATAACTTTTTATTTAATGTTAAAGAAAAAATGACACAAACATGAGTTAGTTTACTAAAACAATTTTTACATGGGGTTATAAAGATCATATTTTGGATTATAAATATTAATTGGAAATCTAAAAATATTTCCTACATCATAGTATTTTTTTTATAATTTTTAGTCACTAAATAAATTAAATTATTTATGACATCATGATGATGCAGTGATGACCTCATTATTTAACGATTTAAATAAAATGGAAAGATAATGTAATATCTAAGACCTACACATGTAAAAATCATATTGGATGAGTGGATTTCGGACCCTTATCACCTTATCCTCGAATAATATCAATGTGGGACCTTTTGAATCCGAAACTCATTTTAAAATAAAGTAACTTATCTTTACTTTACAAGAGTGCCCCTCCTCTCCTCTTATAAAAGGCCCCCACCCCTACCTCTTTACCCACACTCCCAAAGCCTTTGGATCGGCCAAAATCTAACCATTTTGTCTCTCTACTTCCCTCTCTTACTCCTTGAAGCCTCACTTTGGGCATAAGTCTTCCCAAGGAAGCCTTTGAGCTCAAACCAAAGGGAGTTACCGGATTTTAAGGTAATGTCTTCACTTGAGTACTTTTGTTTTAGTTTGCTTCTCCAACACCCTAAACTCTTTTTATTCATTTATTTTGTAACAAATCCAGTATCATAAATATACTAGGATTTTTTTATAAGAAGGATTCGAGCTACACTTTCACACACCTACATCTAATGGTTAAAGAACATACTGTTTCCGTGGATGGCAAATTCCAGCCTCCCGAAACGATGATTGTTCAACATTCTTTTAACACCTTCAAAGGTGGCCATTAAGATGACACTATATTTATATATGATATATAATATGTTTATGATTTCCTTAAGATTCTGTTTTTTTCATTTTGGGCATACCTTTATGGTTTCCATTATGGGTAAACGCGATATCTTCATTTAAGGAATTGTGGACTACCGCCCCCTCAAAGTGATTTGATTCGTTAATACCATATGTGGTACGTATAAAGGATATATTTAATGATATTATATAAGATACCATACTGGAATTAAAATACTATTATGTATCATTATATTTTAATTCCATTAAATATGAAATAGAAATGGAAGTGGCGTTCATGCGTACGTACGACTTACCGTCTCCTTGAACGGTACATTTCATTTCTTATCTCAAAATGTTATATAATACTATAAGTACATATATATAATGGATATATATGTAATATATTACATCAAAATTATGGATATCATTCTGGAATTATAACATATATATATCTCTCTCATTTTTTTAATTCCATTAATATGACAAAAAATTAAAGTAGCGTTCATGCGTACGTACGGCCTACTGTCTCCATGAACAGTGCTTTTCGTTTTTTATCTCCAAATGATATGGAATAGTATGAAATGAATATTTACTGGATATATATGATATTTTAATCATTAATACTATTCTGGAAATTATTTACTTATAACTACATGGGCAATCTTTTTTCAAACAAGTTCATTTTTGACTCATGTACCAAACATCGGAAAAAACGTCTGATATGAACTAAAATTATTAAACAATTATTATAACATTATAATATGTGATATGAACTGAATAATAATCTCTAAAGGAGGTACTTAGGCAATTATTAATTGACCAAAGTTTATTATTCAGGAATATAAAGAAACGAACAAGACAAGTTGGACTTGAGGTAAGGGATCTTACTCCTCTCTTTCTTTTTAAGTACACTCTTTTATGTCATTCCCTATAAAGCTCATATTTATTGTTATTGGGATGTTATTTTATATTAAACTTACTGTAATTTTTATGTTCATGTAATGAGAGACCTTATTCTCTCTCATCAATCCATTTTGGAAGTTTTGAGTGGTGCCGTTAGGCTGCCGAATTTTCATAAGAGATCTAACCTCTCTCTTTCTTTTTAAGTACTCTCCTTTATGTCACTTCTTTTAAGCTCCTCTTTGTTATGTTGGGGGATTTTCTTTTATATTCCTCTTTCTATAAACTTTATGTTAATATTATGATATACCCTATTTGATCTCATCAATCCATATTTGTAAGTTTTATGTGGCGCCGTTAGGCTGCCGAGTTTTCGTAAGGGATTTTTCATCTCACTTTTATTCCCGTGATATTTATGCTACATTTGCCACAATTTCCTTTGAGTGGTGCATGTAATGCCCATTATTCTACTCTTTGTGTAATATAATTTTGTTTATGAGTATTTACATCAATGATTTATTGTCCTTCTTTCATGGGGTGTATGTTTTGTAAGATACCCAAGTCGGTAAGAGAACCTTTCACCCTCCTCTTTTTTTAAAAGACTTATTTTGTTGGGACTTTTAATTTACATATTTTTATGTTGGGATATGTTCTCATATATCCTTATTGATTTAAATTTTATGTCCAAGTGATGAGATACACTTTTTATCTCTCATCAACTCATTTTGATGTGACGCCGTTAGGCTGTCAAGGGAACTTCTTAACCCAATTTCGATTTCTTTGGGTTCAACATGTAGTTATTGAATATGTCATCCTTTGAATATGTGTGAATGACCTTTGATTATTTTACACTTAATGTCCACTTATATTTGGTGTATTCATTTGTCACACATAATTATGTAATTGATTTATCCTTAAACCAAGGATACCGTCTTTGTATGGGACTTTGTCTCAATCTCATTTCATTGAGGCATATTTTATTTTATACAGAACTTTCTTTTATACAGTGTATAAACCCCTTTTAATTTTATGTTTATCCAAAAGGAATCTTTTTTATACGAAGAGTTTTACAAAACGACAAAAGGGAATGTTTTTTTCGTACGTATGCGGCGACAACAACTTCTCCGCTGCCGTGACCGTTATTTGGGTTTCGGCTTCCTCTACAAGCCATACCTTCTTTTTAAAAGAAAAATAAATATCATGATTTGCTTTTCTTTTACTTTGGTATTGAAAATGGTTTTCATAATTTTTTTATATCAATATGTTGTATTGATATCTTGTGATTAAAAGGTGGAAATGTTATGTTTCCTTTATGCATGTTTTATGTGATATGATTATGTTGAGGTTCTTGGGAATTATTATGAAGACGGGTGGTTTTGTGATAAACTAAGGGCGGGTGAGCCCGATATAGCACTCTAATGCATTGGGTAATGCGAAGGAGTGAAACGTTAAGGTTTCTCCAAATAGATTTAGGCAATATACTGTGATGGGTATTCCAAACGTAACCAAGATGGTTACTCCCTACGTAAGAATGTTATGAATGCCTCAAGTTACCTTTATGTCTTATGTTTTCTATGATTTATTCATGGTTTGATGAGGTATGTTAAAGTGCCTATGTTTTACGGGTAAAGTATGATTTCATTCTTATGTATATATGAACTCATGTTTCCTTTCCATATTTTTATAACCCTTACTGAGCTTTTTATGCTCATCCCAAGTTTTTGAAATGTTTTTCACAGGTCAAGGGAAAGGTAAATGATGTGATGATAGTGTCAAGGATGTGTCATGAAAGAATCCATGTTTTATTTTCAATATGTTTCCATTGATGGGAAGAATGAATATTCTCTTTTATGTAACCACTTTGTTTAAATGTGGAATGTAATGCAAGTTTCATGATCTAATTCTCTAAAACTCTAAACCTGAAAAGATCCTCAATGTGTAATCTTGTAATAACTCAAGATTAATTAAGGTTTAAGGCTGGGGCCTTATAGTTGGTATTAAAGGGAGGTTTAGATAACTTTAGAGGTTAGGGTATTCTTTAAGCATAAGTGACATTACCATAATGGTTAGGATTTCAGAAAGAGTCCTAGTTTTAGATAAAGTGAATGAGTAAGTGTATCTTAGTGTTTACCTTCCTCATTAGTACATGATGGATTTGTTGATATACTCACACTGAAATTTCTATTTTTAGTGAATGTATGGATCTAGCAGGCACCAAAGAGACAACAGGTTTGAAGGAAACTGTGGTGGTTCTATGATTAAGATACTAGATAAAATGGGGGATTCAATGAGGAAACTCGTGGTTGTTCTAAACCAACTATCAAGGAGTCATGATCAACCACTTGAACCTTGGTATGATCTTTAATGCATCATGTACGAGATGACCAATCCATGTGTAAGTTCAGGTAATAATTATAATGGTAACCATTAGAGTTTATATCATCCTTACTTTTGAGGTAATTATGGGTTATTATATGATATGCTGGAAAATGAAAGGCATGAGATAAACTTGAGGTTAAAATATGTTATGATCATTTTTGATGATTTTATCTATTTTTGGGGAATGATTTAAGAATTATATAGTTTTGGAAAAAGGACAACATGCAGACCGTGTGACAACCCGTCGCATCGGACAAAGCTGCTGGAATCGAACCCACAACCAAAGTGTAACTGGTATTTATCGCCTACCACTAGACTACGTGAAGTCCCTGGTTAGTTTGACCAATTCTTTTTATTTAAATGATTTTATGAATTAATAGTAAGTTGATATTGGGTTATTTATGAAAATTATTAACCTATCATGGAGGATATGTGATTAGGTTAATTACTTTTCAATACGAGACTTTAGGAGCAACTGATATTGTTTGGAGATAAATGTTACGATTTAACTTGGAAGACTATGTGACTAAATCCTTCAAATATTTGGGTTTCAATATTATATTGGTTTACTTTGAATAATTTTATGGACAAATTTTTTATAGGATGGTCCTCGTTGAACTTTGGGTTTTGCTGGACAAATTTTGAGATTAAGAATAGATTTTCTTTTTATAAAGGTTTATCCTTTTTTGGATTATCTGACCTTGTACTAACCTTTCTAGATTTGGTTTTGGTTAAATCCTAAAGACATGGGATGTATATAGTTCTCTTTTTTTGATTAAATGATTCTCTAGAAATTGATTATAGTACTCTTAATGCGAACAAGTCTCCCTAAATACTCGTCTTTTGGAAAAAATATGAGTTTGATTAAGGAATCTAGTAAAAGTTGGAAGTCAACGTGACAAGTAAGTATGTTTCCTTATGTTTTATTTAAGCTCAAAAATAAATTCCTCAATAAAAAGTTACTTAAAGCAAAAATGTTGTCTATTAACTTTTCCTACTGTGGAACCCAACATCGTTTAACCCATCACAAGTTTGTGATTTTCTTATTGTTAACTTTCTCCTAAGCATGTTTTCTATCACTCTCCATCAGAACATGACCCTATGTTTTCTCCTCCATGTCCATATTTTTCTACATGGAATCCTAGTATGGGTTAACTCGGGTGACCTTTGTACTTATCTTTCATTATTTTAAAGTGATTGTTTTACCGACTCTTGTTCCGATGTGGGACTTTCAAGGATGTTTCCAAGCTCAATTTTAAAAATTGCGAGGACGCAATTCCCAAAAGGGAGGAAGGATGTAACACCACAGGTAAATAAAGAATATGACATTTTCATATTTATCCATATTTGTGAATAAAGTATTAATATGACTTTAAAGGGGACGCTATGCTCGATGGCGTACCCAACACGCAACAACGAGTTTCTTGGGAATCTTACGTTGCACTCTAATAATAAAATAATATCATTTTAAATGGTAGTTAACATGTAGCTGTTTTATTGGTGGGAATGGATATAAATAACTAAAATATGATTATATATGTTTTTTAATGTTTTTACAGTTATCCAATAAAAGATAAAGGCATAAAATACGGAAATAATTCGATTTTAGGCGTATATGCCCTAGTTTTCACTAAAGGTTCACTTATCGCCTTTTGATGGATAACCATCATTAAATATAGTTTTTTTCACTCTTATACATCCTTTTGGACCAAATAAAACTCTTCTTAAGAATTGGGACATCAAAATTTACTTTGTGTAAATTTTTGGTATCTTTCCGATAAAGTTCTTTTTTTAAATGAATAGTGTAAAATGTTGTATTTTAATTCAAAACCTCTTTTTAATATAATTTATTTATATGATTATATTATCTTTTCAATTGGTTTTAAAGTGAAATTAGAATATATTTTTACCATTAAATCCAATAGTGGTCTTTGGAATTAATTTCACTTTGAAATCAGACTTAAACCAGTGTCAATCTTTTGATACTTATTATTTCATAAAAACACGCTATTTGATCTGACAGCAGGAATTCATTATTAAATTAATTAATGTGACTTATATGTTTTGAATTTTTTAAAATAGACTTCATTTTTGAATTTGGAATATCATATATAGCTTAGGGTGAATGTTTGGGATTTTTCTGAAAAACTTCAATTTTTGATGAATAGTGAAACCACTAAGTGGTACTTATAAAAACTGATTTTTCCGTTTAAATGAAATTTTGCTATCTTTGTGTTTTGAATTTCAAAACTCCGACATACATGGTTTTCATTAAGAAGTAAAATGTGGTTCAATGGGATAAAAATAATTTTTTGGTGAATAGTAACTTATTAAGTTTTTAATCGCGATTAGTGGTAATTAGTGTAGTTTAAGGTAAAAATAATGCTTTAATAAAATAAAATGACCTAGAAACATGTCCTAACCTTATTGGATGTGTCTTGGCCGACCAAGAAAAGCCGTGGGTCAACTTGGGGACCCCATGGAGCCACTTTGGTTGGGAAATGACATAAATAACTTTTTATTTAATGTTAAAGTAAAAATGACACAAACATGAGTTAGTTTACTAAAACAATTTTTACATGGGGTTATAAAGATCAGATTTTTTATTATAAATATTAATTGGAAATCTAAAAATATTTCCTACATCATATTATTTTTTTTATAATTTTTAGACATTAAATAAATTAAATTATTTATGACATCATGATGATGCAGTGATGACCTCATTATTTAACGATTTAAATAAAATGGAAAGATAATGTAATATCTAAGAACTAAACATGTCCAAAAACTATTGTATGAGTGGATTTATGACCCTTATCACCTTATCCCCGAATAATATCAATGTGGGACCTTTTGAATCCAAAACTCATTTTAAAATAAAGTAACTTATCTTTACTTTACAAGAGTGCCCCTCCTCTCCTCTTATAAAAGGCCCCCACCCCTACCTCCTTACCCACACTCCCAAAGCCTTTGGCTTGGCCAACCTCTACCCATTTTGTCTCTCCACTTCCCTCTATTACTCCTTGAAGCCTCACTTTGGGCATAAATCTTCCCAAGGAAGCCTTTGAGCTCAAACCAAAGGGAGTTACCCGATTTTAAGGTAATGTCTTCACTTGAGTACTTTTGTTTTATTTTGCTTCTCCAACCCCCTAAACTCTTTTTATTAATTTATTTTGTAACAAATCCAGTATCATAAATATACTAGGATTTTTTTATAATAAGTATTCTAGCTACACTTTCACACACCTACATCTAATGGTTAAAGAACATATTGTTTCCGTGGATGGCGAATTTCAGCCTCCCGAAACGATGATTGTTCAACATTCTTTTAACACCTTAAAAGGTGGCCATTAAGATGAAAATATATTTATATATGATATATAATATGTTTATGATTTCCTTAAGATTCTGTATTTTTCATTTTGGGAATACCTTTATGGTTTCCATTATGGGTAAACGCGATATCTTCATTTAAGGAATTGTGGACTACCGCCCCCTCAAAGTGATTTGATTCGTTAATACCATATGTAGTACGTATAAAGGATATATTTAATGATATTATATAGGATACCATACTGGAATTAAAATACTATTATGTATCATTATATTTTAATTCCATTAAATATTTAATAGAAATGGAAGTGGCGTTCATGCGTACGTACGGCTTACCGTCTCCATGAACGGTACATTTCATTTCTTATCTCAAAATGTTATGTAACACTATAAGTACATATATATAATGGATATATATGTAATATATTACATCAAAATTATGGATATCATTCTGGAATTATAACATATATATATCTCTCTCATTTTTTTTTAATTCCATTAATATGACAAAAAATTAAAGTAGCGTTCATGCGTACGTACGGCCTACCATCTCCATGAACGGTGCTTTTCGTTTTTTATCTCCAAATGATATGGAATAGTATGAAATGAATATTTACTGGATATATATGATATTTTAATCATTAATACTATTCTGGAAATTATTTACTTATAACTACATGGGAAATCTTTTTTCAAACAAGTTCATTTTTGACTCATGTACCAAACATCGGCAAAAACGTCTGATATGAACTAACATTATTAAACAATTATTATAACATTATAATATGTGATATGAACTGAATAATAATCTCTAAATGAGGTACTTAGGTAATTATTAATTGACCAAAGTTTATTATTCAGGAATATAAAGAAACGAACAAGACAAGTTGGACTTGATGTAAGGGATCTTACTCCTCTCTTTCTTTTTAAGTACACTCTTTTATGTCATTTCCCTCTAAAGCTCATATTTCTTGTTATTGGGATGTTATTTTATATTACACTTACTTTAATTTTTATGTTCATGTGATGAGAGACCCTATTCCTTCTCTTCAATCCATTTTGGAAGTTTTTAGTGGCGCCGTTAGGCTGCCGAATTTTCGTAAGAGAAATGTTATGTTTCCTTTATGCATGTTTTATGTGATACGATTATGTTGAGGTTCTTGGGAATTATTATGAAGACGGGTGGTTCTAGGATAAACTAAGGGCGGGTGAGCCCGATATAACTCTCCAATGCATTGGGTAACGCGAAGGAGTGAAACGTTAAGGTTTCTCCGAAGAGATTTAGGGAATATACTGTGATGGGTATTCCAAACGTAACCAAGAGGGTTACTCCCTACGTAAGAATGTTATGAATGCCTCCAGTTACCTTTATGTCTTATGTTTTCTATGATTTATTTATGGTTTGATGAGGTATGTTAAAGTGCCTATGTTTTATGGGTAAAGTATGATTTCATTCTTATGTATATATGAACTCATGTTTCCTTTCCATATTTTTATAACCCTTACTGAGCTTTTTATGCTCATCCCAAGTTTTTGAAATGTTTTTCACAGGTCAAGGGAAAGGTAAATGATGTGATGATAGTGTCAAGGATGTGTCAAGAAAGAATCCATGTTTTATTTTCAATATGTTTCTGTTGATGGGAAGAATGAATACTGTCTTTTATGTAACCACTTTGTTTAAATGTGGAATGTAATGCAAGTTTCATGATCTAATTCTCTAAAACTCTAAACCTGAAAAGATCCTCAATGTGTAATCTTGTAATAACTCAAGATTAAGTAAGGTTTAAGGCTGGGGACTTATAGTTGGTATCAGAGGGAGGTTTAGATAACTTTAGAGGTTAGGGTATTCTTTAAGCATAAGTGACATTACCATAATGGTTAGGATTTCAGAAAGAGTCCTAGTTTTAGATAAAGTGAATGAGTAAGTGTATCTTAGTGTTTACCTTCCTCATTAGTACATGATGGTTTTGTTGATATACTCACACTGAAATTTCTATTTTTAGTGAATGGATGGATCTAGCAGGCACCAAAGAGACAATAGGTTTGAAGGAAACTCTGGTGGTTCTATGATTAAGATACTAGATAAAATGGGGGATTCAATGAGGAAACTCATGGTTTTTCTAAACCAACTATCAAGGAGTCATGATCAACCACTTGAACCATGGTATGATCTTTAATACATCATGTACGAGATGACCAATCCATGTGTAAGTTCAGGTAATAATTATAAAGGTAACCATTAGAGTTTATATGATCCTTACTTTTGAGGTAATTATGGGTTATTATATGATATGCTGGAAAATGAAAGGCATGAGATAAACTTGAGGTTAAAATATGTTATGATCATTTTTGATGATTTTATATCTTTTTAGGGAATTATTTAATAATTATATAGTTTTGGAAAAAGGACAACATGCAGACCGTGTGACAACCCGTCGCATCGGACAAAGCTGCTAGAATCGAACCCACAACCAAAGTGTGACTGGTATTTATCTCCTACCACTAGACTACGTGAAGTCCCTGGTTAGTTTGACCGATTCTTTTTAGTTAGATGATTTTATGAATTAATAGTATGTTGATTTTGGGTTATTTATGAAAATGATTAACCTATCATGGAGGATATGTGATTAGGTTAATTACTTTTCAATACGAGACTTTAGGAGAAACTGATATTGTTTGGAGATAAATGTTACGATTTAACTTGGAAGACTATGTGACTAAATCCTTCAAATATTTGGGTTTCAATCTAATATTGGTTTACTTTGAAGAATTTTATGGACAAATTGTTTATCAGATGGTCTTCATTGAACTTTGGGTTTTGCTGGACAAATTTTGAGATTAAGAATACATTTTATTTTTATAGAGGGTTATCCTTTTTTAGATTATCTGACCTTGTACTAACCTTTCTAGTTTTGGTTTTGGTTAAAGCCTAAAGACATGGGATGTATATAGTTCTCTTTTGTGGATTAAATGATTCTCTATAAATTGATTATAGTACTCTTAATGCGAACAAGTCTCCCTAAATACTCGTCTTTTGGAAAAAATATGATTTTGATTAAGGAATCTAGTAAAAGTTGGAAGTCAACATGACACGTAAGTATGTTTCCTTATGTTTTATTTAATCTCAAAAATAAATTCCTCAATAAAAAGTTACTTAAAGAAAAAATGTTGTCTATTAACTTTTCCTACTGGGGAACCCAACACCGTTTAACCCATCACAAGTTTGTGATTTTCTTATTGTTAACTTTCTCCTAAACATGTTTTCTATCACTCTCCATCAGAACATGACCCTATGTTTTCTCCTCCATGTCCATATTTTTCTACGTGGAATCCTAGTATGGGTTAACTCGGGTGACCTTTGTACTTATCTTTCTTTATTTTAAAGTGATTGTTTTACCGACTCTTGTTCCGATGTGGGACTTTCAAGGATGTTTCCAAGCTCAATTTTAAAAATTGCGAGGACGCAATTCCCAAAAGGGGGGAAGGATGTAACACCCCAGGTAAATAAATAATATGACATTTTCATATTTATCCATATTTGTGAATAAAGTATTAATATGACATTAAAGGGGACTCTATGCTCGATGGCGGACCCAACACGCAACAATGAGTTTCTTGGGAATATTACGTTGCACTCTAATAATAAAATAATATCATTTTAAATTTTAGTTAACATGTAGTTATTGTATTGGAGGGAATGGATATAAATAACTAAAATATGATTATATATGTTTTTTAATGTTTTTACATTTATCCAATAAAAGATAAAGGCGTAAAATACAGAAATAATTCGATTTTAGGCGTATATGCCCTAGTTTTCACTAATGGTTCATTTATCGCCTTTTGATGGAGAACCGTCATTAAATATAGTTTTTTTCACTCTTATACATCCTTTTGGACAAAATAAAACTCTTCTTAAGAATTGGGACATCAAAATTTACTTTGTGTAAATTTTTGGTATCTTTCCGATGAAGTTCTTTTTTTTAAATGAATAGTGTAAAATGTTGTATTTTAATTAAAAACCTCTTTTTAATCTAATTTATTTATATGATTATATTATCTTTTAAATTTTTTTTAAAGTTAAATTAGAATATATTTTTACCATTAAATCCAATAGTGGTCGTTGGAATTAATTTCACTTTGAAATCAGACTTAAACTAGTGTCAATCTTTTGATACTTATTGTTTCATAAAAACACGCTATTTGATCTGACAGCAGGAATTAATTATTAAATTAATTAATGTGACTTATAGGTTTTTAATTTTGTAAAATAGACTTCATTTTTGAATTCGGAATATCAAATATAGCATAGGGTGAATTTTTGGGATTTTTCTGAAAAACATCAATTTTTGATGAATAGTGAAACCACTAATTGGTACTTATAAAAACTGATTTTTCCGTTTAAATGAAATTTTACCATCTTTGTGTTTTGAATTTCAAAAATATGACATAAATGGTTGTCATTAAGAATTAAAATTTGGTTCAATGGGATAAAAATAATTTTTGGTGAATAGTAACTTATTAAGTTTTTAATCGCGATTAGTGGTAATTAGTGTAGTTTAAGGTAAAAATAAAACTTTAATAATATAAAATGACTTAGACACATGTCCTAATTTTATTGGATGTGTCATGGCCGACCAATACAAGCCATGGGTCAACTTGGGGACCCCATGGAGCCACTTTGGTTGGGAAATGACATAAATAACGTTTTATTTAATGTTAAAGTAAAAATGACACAAACAAGAGTTAGTTTACTAAAACAATTTTTACATGGGGTTATAAAGATCAGATTTTTGATTATAAATATTCATTGGAAATCTAAAAATATTTTCTACATCATAGTATTTTTTTATAACTTTTAGACATTAAATAAATTAAATTATTTATGACATCATGATGATGCAGTGAAGACCTCATTATTTAACGATTTAAATAAAATGGAAAGATAATGTAATATATAAGACCTACACATGTCCAAAACCTATTGGATGAGTAGATTTATGACCCTTATCACCTTATCCTAGAATAATATCAATGTTGGACCTTTTGAATCCGAAACTCATTTTAAAATAAAGTAACTTATCTTTACTTTACAAGAGTGCCCCTCCTCTCCTCTTATAAAAGGCCCCCACCCCTACCTCCTTACCCACACTCCCAAAGCCTTTGGCTCGGCCAAACTCTACCCATTTTGTCTCTCCACTTCCCTCTCTTACTCCTTTAAGCCTCACTTTGGGCATAAGTCTTCCCAAGGAATCCTTTGAGCTCAAACCAAAGGGAGTTACTCGATTTTAAGGTAATGTCTTCACTTGAGTACTTTTGTTTTATTTTGCTTCTCCAACCCACTAAACTCTTTTTATTCATTTATTTTGTAACAAATCCAGTATCATAAATATACTAGGATTTTTCTATAAGAATTATTAGATCTACACTTTCACACACCTACATCTAATGGTTAAAGAACATACAGTTTCCGTGGATGGCGAATTTCAGCCTCCCGAAACGATGATTGTTCGAAATTATTTTAACACCTTAAAAGGTGGTCATTAAGATGACACTATATTTATATATGATATATAATATGTTTATGATTTCCTTAAGATTCTGTATTTTTCATTTTGGGCATAACTTTATGGTTTCCATTATGGGTAAACGCGATATCTTCATTTAAGGAATTGTGGACTATCGCCCCCTCAAAATGATTTGATTCGTTAATACCATATGTGGTACTTATAAAGGATATATTTAATTATATTATATAGGATACCATACTGGAATTAAAATACTATTATGTATCATTATATTTTAATTCCATTAAATATGAAATAGAAATGGAAGTGGCGTTCATGCGTACGTACGGCTTACTGTCTCCATGAACGGTACATTTCATTTCTTATCTCAAAATGTTATGTAATACTATAAGTACATATATATAATGGATATAAATGTAATATATTACATCAAAATTATGGATATCATTCTGGAATAATAACATATATATATCTCTCTCATTTTGTATTAATTCCATTAATATGACAAAAAATTAAAGTAGCGTTCATGCGTACGTACGGCCTACCGTCTCCATGAACGGTGCTTTTCGTTTTTTATCTCCAAATGATATGGAATAGTATGAAATGAATATTTACTGGATATATATGATATTTTAATCATTAATAATATTCTGGAAATTATTTACTTATAACTACATGGGCAATCTTTTTTCAAACAAGTTCATTTTTGACTCATGTACCAAACATCGGCAAAAACGTCTGATATGAACTAACATTATTAAACAATTATTATAAAATTATAATATGTGATATTAACTGAATAATAATCTCTAAATGAGGTACTTAGGCAATTATTAATTGACCAAAGTTTATTATTCAGGAATATAAAGAAACGAACAAGACAAGTTGGACTTGATGTAAGGGATCTTACTCCTCTCATTCTTTTTATGTACACTCTTTTATGTCATTCCCTCTAAAGCTCATCTTTCTTGTTATTGGGATGTTATTTTATATTAAAATTACTATAATTTTTATGTTCATGTGATGAGAGACCCTATTCTCTCTCATCAAACCATTTTGGATGTTTTGAGTGGCGCCGTTAGGCTGCTGAATTTTCGTAAGAGATCTAACCTCTCTCTTTCTTTTTAAGTATTCTCTTTTATATCACTTCTTTTAAGCTCCTATTTGTTATGTTAGGGGATGTTATTTTATATTCCTCTTTCTATAAACTTTATGTTAATATGATGAGATACCCTATTTGATATCATCAATCCATTTTTGTAAGTTTTACGTGGCGTCGTTAGGCTGCCGAGTTTTCGTAAGGGATTTTTCATCTCACTTTTATTCCCGTGAGATTTATGCTACATTTGCCACAATTTCCTTTGAGTGGTGTATGTACTGACCATTATTCTACTATTTGTGTAATATACTTTCGTTTATGAGTATTTACATCAATGATTTATTGTCCTTCTTTCATGGGGTGTATGTTTTGAAAGATACCCAAGTCGGTAAGGGAACCTTTCACCCTCCTCTTTTTTTAAAAGAATTATTTTGTTGGGTCTTTTAATTTACATATTGTTATGTTGGTATATATTCTCATATATCCTTATTGATGTAAATTTTATGTCCAAGTGATTAGATACACTTTTTTTCTCTCATCAACTCATTTTGATGTGACGTCGTTAGGCTGTCAAGGGAACTTCTTAACCCAATTTTCATTTCTTTGGGTTCAACATGTAGTTATTGAATATGTAATCCTTTGAATATGTGTGAATGAAATTTGATTATTTTACACTTAATATCCACTTATATTTGGTGTATTCGTTTGTCACACATAATTATGTAATTGATTTATCCTTAAACCAAGGATACCGTCTTTGTATGGGACTTCGTCTCAATCTCCTTTCATTGAGGCATATTTTATTTTATACACAACTTTCTTTTATACGGTGTATAAACCCCTTTGACTTTTACGTTTATCCAAAAGGAATATTTTTTATATGAAGCGTTTTACAAAACGACAAAAGGGAATGTTTTTGTCGTACGTATGCAACGACAACGACTTCTCCGCCGCCGTGACTGTTATTTGGGTTTCGGCTTCCTCTACAAGCCATACCTTCTTTTTAAAAGAAAAATAAATATCATGTTTTACTTTTATTTTACTTTGGTATTGAAAATGGTTGTCATAATGTTTTTATATCAATATGTTGTATTGATATCTTGTGATTGAAAGGTGGAAATGTTATGTTTCCTTTATGCATGTTTTATGTGATACGATTATGTTGAGGTTCTTGGGCATTATTATGAAGACGGGTGGTTCCGTGATAAACTAAGGGCGGGTGAGCCCGATATAACTCTCCAATGCATTGGGTAACGCGAAGGAGTGAAACCTTAAGGTTTCTCCGAAGAGATTTAGGGAATATACTGTGATGAGTATTCCAAACATAACCAAGAGGGTTACTCCCTACGTAAGAATGTTATGAATGCCTCAAGTTACCTTTATGTCTTATGTTTTCTATGATTTATTCATGGTTTGATGAGGTATGTTAAAGTGCCTATGTTTTATGGGTAAAGTATGATTTCATTATTATGTATATATGAACTCATGTTTCCTTTCCATATTTTTATAACCCTTACTGAGCTTTTTATGCTCATCCCAAGTTTTTGAAATGTTTTTCACAGGTCAAGGAAAAGGTACATGATGTGATGATAGTGTCAAGGATGTGTCAAGAAAGAATCCATGTTTTATTTTCAATATGTTTCCGTTGATGGGAAGAATGAATACTGTCTTTTATGTAACCACTTTGTTTAAATGTGGAATGTAATGCAAGTTTCATGATCTAATTCTCTAAAACTCTAAACCTGAAAAGATCCTCAATGTGTAATCTTGTAATAACTCAAGATTAAGTAAGGTTTATGGCTGGGGCCTTATAGTGAGAGAGGATAAATGGTATAAAATTTAAATAAATTAAATTGGATAGTATGGTAATATTTATAAATAAATTACATTATAAACCATTACAATTAAGAAGAAAAATTCCAAAGAAGGTTATTAAATTGATAGGAAGAGGGGAAGGTCCCTTACTTGAGTATGTAACTCCAAATGATTGGGAGGGGATTCTTGAGACTTTG
This sequence comes from Viscum album, assembly GCA_963277665.1. Classification (NCBI taxonomy): domain Eukaryota; kingdom Viridiplantae; phylum Streptophyta; class Magnoliopsida; order Santalales; family Viscaceae; genus Viscum; species Viscum album. Next base: position 1,906,167,490 of record OY728136.1, read on the forward strand.
GAGGCACCTTTTGAGGACTCTATTTGTTTTAGGTAATAGTATGGATGTGATAAAATGATTTTTAATGAAGATAAGTGGGAGATTGGGTGGGTTTATATAGAAAAATATGGGGATTTATTTATTATTTAGGTTTTGGACTCTACATAATAAAATAACCAAAACCACAAACCATCACTTGGTTTTGTCCCATGGTTTCTAAAAAATAGAATTTTTTTCCATTATTTTACAAGGCTAAGGGTCTAACTTAATAAAATATTTCCCTTTCTTATCTGTAGGTGAGTCATACTCTTAAAGAAATGATTTAAAAACCTTGAAATATATTAATGGTTTTGGAGGATTTGTAATGGATTTATAAAATAAATAAACATAAACATAAAATCACATTATTATAAATGGAAAACATGTATTTTTTTCTTGGATACCCTTTATAGTATATTTTACATCACTTTGGGTCATTATGATGTCATAATACACAAATTATATTTATGTGGTATTTAATTTTTACCCAAAAATTTGACTATCTCAGAAAATTATAAAAAATTCACCATTGGATTTCAATGATCTGCATCCAAAAATAATATTCGTTTCATGAGAATAATTTCCTAAATATTTTAATTTTCACTTTTAAAAACAAAATCAACATTTATTAAGAAATGTTAGGTTTTTGACAATAATAGTTTTTGAGCCCTTATAAAAATTACATTTGACTTCATAAAAATTATATATTAATTATATATTTAATAAATATTATTTAATAATAATATATTATTAATATATTATTAATTTCAAAAATATATTAATATATCAAAATAAATTCCTTATTTTAATTTGAATATTAACTAAAACAATTTGTATTTTATTGTATCAAAATATAATTTTTATCAATATAATTACTGAGTCTTTTATGAAGTAAAAAAAATAAAGAATAAATATAACAATAATTTTAATAAAAATTAAATATAAATATTAGGGTTATGTTTTTTTATTCTTTGTTAAATTATTTTTACCCTCATTAACTTATTTTCCTTTTACCATGGTAAATAATATTAATGCATTTACTATTCATATTGTATAAAACTTAAGTTGACCTTATTACCTAATATTAATTATTATGAGTAAAAATATATAATCAATTTAATAAAAATAAATTCACATATTTGTGTGTTAATATTTTAAAATAAACCCACAACCATAATGAAATGTGGTTTTCCAAAAAAAATGCATTTTTTAAGGAAAAAATGATTTTACTTTAACTCCATAAGTAGTAATCTTTATTAAATGAATTACAATTAATATATATGTATATATAATCATAACACTTCATTTAAATCATTTCTCATTATGTGTTATTTTAATTAATTATATTGTAGAACCATTATGCATTTTAAAACGGTTTTAAAAAAATGAGTTTTTAATCCTAAAAATAAACTTATACGAAAATCTAGTATAATGATGATTTAAATTTAAAAAATTGTATTAAATATATATAAATAATAATTATGTTACCTTGAAATAAAATTAAGATAATAATTTTACTTTTAAATTAATTAATTTATCAAAAGCAACAACAGTTTTACATAAAATGGTAATTTTTACTATTCACTAAAAAGCATATATTTTCAAAAAAACCAAAATTTTAACCCTAAGGTAATATTTATATGATGATATAAAAAATTGATTTTTTTATAAAATCCATTTTCTATCATTAAATTAAATTATTATAATGTTTTTTCATAAAAGAAATAATTTCTTTTTTGAAGAAAACATATTTTGAAGAAAAACGACATTACCAAAAATTGATTGATTATTTATTAAGAATTTATCAATATATTTAAGAAATATATATTTTTCATAAATTAATTAATCTTATTCATATTAAAAAATATAATGGAATGGTTAAAATAGTTATATTTAAAAAATCATTGTTTGTTTGGGTTCGTTGTTGCGTATCATATACTCTATCGAACATAGTTTCTATTCAAAAAAACTCAAGGCATTACAATATAATTGTTCCCGGAGGGCCTTGGTGATAGGAGGTATCCTTAAGTTGTCAGAAATAAACTTAAAATGTGAATTTAGCTCATGTTTGGTATATATTTCAGAACGGTAGTATTTGAATTCCTTAGTGATAGTTTCACAATCACTTCTAACTTCATTCAAACACTCTCTAACCAATTTATAAATATGCTTACCATGATTCCTTTTTCAAAGGTACTATTGATGAGATGAAGTGAGATCACCCTTGATAGCATGAATCTCCTCTCTAATTATAGCTCTGTTCACCTCACTATCAATAGAGGATGAAGGAGGCCTGGTAATGGATTTAGAGGAAATGGTTGGGGGAATGGTCTCTAACCTCTCCAAAAGAGATTTCTAGCTAGAAGAAAAATTACCAATAGTCTCCTCCATGATATATTTCATTACTCCCATATTTTTAGACAATATTTTATTATCAATCTCAAATTATTGATTCTTCAAAATCATCTTGGGATGAATATGGAAGATGACTAGCTCAAAGATATGCCTCATATTAGCATCACTGAGCAAGGTAACTTGAGGGGCATGGAATAAAATAAATCCACTAAAATAAAAAATAAAACTCCCTTATAAATCTTAAAAATTACCTCTAGTAACAAAAACATAGGTTACAAAAGGAGCAAGTAGAGGTGAAGGAACCCTCTCAAGACTAGGCAAGACATTCTCTACATGCTCAGATCTAGTGGAAGGATCATTAAAAGGAAACGCTTGAATCTAAACTAATTCATCAATTTTATCCACTATATATCCCTTTGGATATATTCCAAAAACTAATATCCCATGTCCATCATTTTCTAGTGGACTCCTATGGTCATCATCACTATAATAATCTCTTTCTAAATTGGGATAAGAAATACCAAGAAACATAGAACCAGGAGATGGCTCCCCCTTGGATGGTGCATCTTCCTTGGAAGACGAAGCTGGATCATCTCTATTAACATATTTCAAGCTAGAAGAATACAAGGATTCTTATACCTTAATAGATTCTATCATCTCACCTATAACAGAGGAAGCATTATCAGTAGGATGAATAGAACCTGGTCTGTCCCTAAACCAAGATGAAACATAAACAATAGGAGATTAATGTGACTGATCCCTCTTAATACCATAATTATCATCACTATTACCTTCAGAGTCATGAGGTCCATCACTATTTTCTTCTTCATAACCATTTAACACTTCCAATACTTCCCTAGAGGTTTCATAATAACTCTAAACATATTCTTCTCCAGATACTTTGGTCTCTTCTTCGGTTAAACTATAGCACAACCCAATTCTCCATGAGATTTATTTGAAGGATGTGATCCTTTAGGAGATAAAACCGAAGGGTGATTCACTCTCACCATTTAAAAAATTTAAAGGTGGAGGAAGAACATGAAGAAGGTTGAAGGCCAGGAGTGAGGGGAATTTGAAATGGTTAAAAGGGTAGGGGTGAGAGAGAGTGTCCCAAATCAGATATAAGTTCTATTTTATCATTTAGGGATTTTTTGTTTCAAAAAATAATAAAATATAAACAAATAAATCAAATAAAATTTTTATAACAGGAAATAGGACCTGTAGAAAAAATAGAAATAGATACTCAATTGGTAGATCGCTCAATGGTGGATCTCCCAATAGTGGATTACCCAATTGTGGATCCCCCAATGGTGGATCAAAAATGGTGGATACCCTAATAGTGTATTGCCAATGGTGGATATCCAAGGGTATATCACCCAATTTTGGATCACAAATGGTGGATCGCAAATGGTGGATCACCAAAAGTGGATCACCCAACGGTGGATCACCCATAGTGTATCTCCCAATAGTGGATCTTCCAATAGTGGATCTTCCAACAGTGAAAATTCAGAGAAAAATGACTAATTATTTTTATCACAACTATTTCATGATTGATATAGTTTAATCTCTTGGAGTTCAAATCCTTTATAAAAATATTTTCAATCTAATGGTCATTTAATATGAATTTAAGTGTTATATCAATTTTTTGGAAATGATCTCTCAAAAAGTTATGTCTTACATCAATATGTTTTCTCTTAGAATTATATACATGATTATTGAAAATATTTATCACACTTTTATTATCATAATTTATAGGTATATTCCTAAATTTATATCTATAGTCAATCAATGTGTGTTTCATACCCAAAATTTGAGTATAGAAACTTCTGGTAGTAATGTATTCAACTTCAGCAGTAAAAAGTGCAACATAATTTTACTTTTTACTACACTAAGATACTATAAAGTTTACCAAAAGGTGAAATGTTCCAGAGGTTATTTTTCTATCTAACTTGAAACCACCAAATTTTTCATTTTAATAACTCACTAAATTAAATTCTTTTCCTCTAGGATAGAATATACCTAAATTTAATATATATTATTTGGAATTTGAAAATTATTTTAACAGTAAGTAAATGTGATTCCTTAGGATTTTCTTAAAAACATATTAACATACAAACACTAAACATAAAATCTAGTCGTCTATTAGTTAGGTATAGAATGCTTCCAATCATACCTCTATAATTTTTTTGATATACTTCCTTTTTAGTTTCATCAAGATCCATCTTACAAGTTTTACTCCTAGGATTATCAATACTTTTAGTGTTATCCAAATCAAAATATTTTATAAGGTCTTTTGTAAACTTACATTGATTTAAAATAATACCATATTTATTTTGAAAAATTTTAAAACCAATAAAGAATTTATGTTCTACCATTAAACTCATTCAAAATTCACTTTTCATCATATTTGAAAAATCAGTAGATAAATAATTTCTAGAAGATTCAAAATTAATATCATCAACATTAATTTATACTTCTAAAACATCTTTTGAAATTATTTTTTATAAAAATAGTAGGATCATCTTTCCCTTTAGTAAAATATTTAGAAATCAAAAATAAAATGATCCTATCATAACAATCTCTAGGATCATGTTTTAAACCTTATAAATCATTTTCTAATTTAAAAACGTGATTTTAAAGAAAAGGATTTTGAAATACAAGGTCTTGTTCAACAAAAATATCATCAATTATATAACCATTTAATAATGAACTCCAGACATTCATTTTATATAGTTTTAAATAAAAATGTGATACATAAGAAATCATTATTATAATGGATTCAATTCTATCTGTTAGTGCAATGGTTTACTCATATTCAATACCCTCTTTCTGACTATATCCTTGTGCAAAAAATCAAGATTTATTTTTGACTATAGTGTCTGACTCATCAAATTTATTTCTAAAAACCCACTTAGTTCCAATATTTAGTTTCTTTAAACCTCTCTAATAGTTCAAGAAAATTATTTCTTTCAAATTTATTATGTTCTTATTGAATTTTCATTACCCATAATTCATCATTAATTGCGTCACTAATGTTCTTAGTTTTGAATTGTGACAAGAATGCTTTATTTTTAACCTGATTTCTAAGAGAACCTCTATTTTTTGTTCATCTATCTAGATATACAACTAAATTATCTTAAGGATCATATATATTATTCCTAATAATTCTCGGAAAATAAGGATTGATTATATCATTATCTTCTATAGGTTTAGTTTGAATTGTTTCTCAGAACTGGATGATATTTCTACTTGTATCACATAACTATCAGAAGGTTTGTAATTAATATTAAGATTTTATATATCATCTTCAAGGTTTTATAAAGGTTTCATAGACTCATGTTGATCTATTTAGTCAAATATAACATGAAAAGATTCATACACAATTGTTTTTCTTTTATTAAACTCCATATATGATTTAATAGATGTTGAATAACCAAGGTAAATTCCTTCATCAGTCTTGGAAGAAGATTTTTCAAGACTATCCTTAATATTAAGAATAAATAATTTACAACCAAAAACTCTAAATTAATTAACCTTTGTTTTTCTTCCATTTAATAATTCATAATGAATTTTATTTAATAGAGTTTTAATTAAAAATAGAGTTTTAATTAAAACTCTATTAATTATATAAAAAGATGTATTTACATTCTTCTTCCAAAAAATATTCAGGTAGATCATACTCATTGATCATGGTATTGGAAATTTCTTGAAGGGTTTTATTTCTTCATTCCTCTACACTATTCTTTTGTGGTGTCCTAGGTGCATAAAATTTATGATTATAGAAATTTCTGTGAAAAAAATAATTGAAAATATTGATTTTTAAACTCACTGACATGATCACTTCTTAAGGTATTAATTCTTAGTCCCCTAGTATTTTCTACAAATTTATAATAATTGGTAAAATAATAAAAATTTTCACTTTTTTAAGCTTGAAAGAATACCCATGTATACCTAGAAAATTCATCTACGAGAACATACAAATAGTGCTTCCCATTTAGGCTGTAAAATCTAGAAAGTCCAAAAAAATCCATGTGAATCAAATCTAGAGGTTGATAAGTCAGAAATTATTTCTTATATTTTAAAGATAATTTGTGTTGTTTTATTTTTTGACATGGGTAACAAACTTTATCATTTTGGAATTCTATTTTAGGTAAATCTTTGACTAAACATTTCCTAGTGAGTTTTCTAAGTGAATAAATATTACAATGGCTTAGTCTCCAATGTCAAATCCAAGATTATTTATGAAAATATCTTAGATAGGAAATATTATGAGAAAATAGGGAATATAAATTAATAACATAGAAATTATCATTTCTTAAAGGAGTAAAAACTAAAGCATTTTTAGAATCAAAAACATTACAAGAATTATTATTAAATATGACATGAAAACCATCATCACATAGTTGTGAGATGATAAGAAAATTACACTTTGATCCATCTAAAAATAAAATGTTTGAAATTAAAATAGTGTTAGAAATAATGATTTGACCAAGTCCAATAATTTTTCCTTTAGCATTGTCTCCAAAAGTGAAATGTCCACCATAAACCTTAATTAGGTTCTTAAAATTTAACAATCTCCAATCATGTTTTTGGAATGGCCATTGTTCAGATACCATAAGTTATTACTATATATTTTAAAAAAAAGTATCTAATGAAACAATTTATACCAAAAACTAATTTGGCAGCCAAATGTTATTGGGTCAAAAAATGTTAGTAATCAAATCCTTAGAAATCCACAATTTCTTAAATAGTTTCCTATCAAAAGATTTTATAATTTTTTAAATAAAAACTTTTTTCGATCTATAATAATAAAATCTTGCTGCATAAGATCTTGATCTTGGAACAAAATTATTCTTAATGGTCCTTCTTTTTCCAGGTTGATACCCTATCCTTGTAGTATATTTAGGTGCTATTTACTTTCCAAGAATCTAGGTAAGATTATTTATTATATTTTTAATTATTTCTAGATCCTTCTTAAATTTTTCATTAGAAAATTTTAACTCATTTTTCTCTTTTAATAGTTGAGCATCTTTATTCTTATCAATAGTAATACTAGTATTAAAACTAGTAGTAAAGGAATGATTCTTTTTTAAAATCTTATATTTATATTTAAGTTCATTAAAAGTATCTTAAAAAATAATACAGTATTCAAGAAAATTCATTTAATATGTTTTCATCCTTTTTTCAACTTATTTATGTTTAGAAATATGAACAGGAGAAGCATGAAAACATTAGATACCTCAGAGGTGTTTTCCATAAAAAATTTTTTGTCCTTATCATGCTTATCCTCTTGGGTTCAGTTAGAATCACTCGAGATATATTTTTAAGCACTCCAAGTTGATTTCATGGCTTTATTATATCTCATATCCTTATCATCATTTTTTTCTTAAATTTTAACTTAGGGAAATCAACTTTAACATGACCTTTCCACTTACACTCATAGTATACTATCTCATTCATTGTATCATCATACTTCTAGTCACTTATCCAATTACCACTATTGTAATTTTTTCTTTTATAACTAGGTTTTCTAAAGAAATTATTCCTCTTGTAATTTTTTTAATCTTCTGGCCATGTGAACCATTTCTTCGTCACAATTAGTAGGTAACTCCTCATCACTCGAACTATCATCTTGTATTTTCTCCTTTTTTTGAAGCATTGGTTTTAAAGTATACAAAGTTCTTTTTTGGTTCATCCTACTCTTCTTTATTTACCTTAATCTCATCCTCATACATCATAATATTTATTATCATCTCCTTAACATGAAACTTTATTACATCACGTGACTCTCAGATGTTCCTCTCCATCAATTTAGTAAAAAACTTAAGAGGCACATTGTGATGACCTAGACTCTCTTGATCCTTCCATTTTCCAAAATCCGAGTCCTAAAGGAGTGGCGTCTCGGTGAGACCGATCGGCGCGACCGATCGGTGAGACCGATCGGTGAGACCGATCCGCATCACCCGACCTTGTCGAGTTGTTTCCAGTAGCGATTCTTTTGTGCAAATAGGGTTGTAAACCCTATTCTGGCTCGTTTAAGCGTGTTTTAAAGACCCGTAACGTGCCTAATAGTTTTAATTAAATACTTAATAAATTCATGAGTCGGCTTAAACCACCCGACCCCCTTTTTATGATGAGTGCAGCCGCGTGGTCAACCCACGACCCCCATGCCTTAAGCGGTTTCGCGTTTTCACCTCAACCGTCCCCGACTCTTATAAACTAAGGGTTAGTCTTGGTTTCTCTTCCCTCGATCGTGGCTTTTCACAAACAGCTTTGAGTGCATCCAGCGCATCGTTATCCGTAAAGTTCTGTGCCCGGCCTAAGCGTCGATCGTCGATCAAACAAGTAGGTAATTTCTCCTTTGCCTCTTTAATTTTGTGTATCATGCGGGGTGGGCGTGCTTTTGATTCTGTAGAATTGGATAAACCATACATAATTAAAGATAATGAACGAATCCTATAAAGAATGAAAAGAGGGGGGCTGTGATCATTGATGATGTCTTATATTCCGATGTTGTTTCTTCTATGACCATCTTGTTGAGTTGTGTTGGCTTATGCCTTCTGAAAATCGAGGTCATTGGTGGTTGTTGTTTGTGCACTAATGAACCCTGGTGATGTTTTAAATGGCTTGTTTGTGGTTGTAAACTCCTGCTGTGAAAAGTAATTGGTTAATCATGTATATCCGGATGAATAAATTGAAAGCACCAGGATAAATCCTTTCTGTGCTAACCCCAGTCTAAATAGAATTTGAAATCATGGAACGTGTAAAATATTTTAAATCTGGAAATACAGGTTTGGCCTTGCTTAGTGCTGGTGGCAGTGTTTTGGTGGGTTTCTCTTATGAGTCGATTACTAGAGATGTGGGAGGGGATGGGATCCCCTGTTCTTTTATGCTTTTGGTGGTTATGAAACTAGGGATGGGATCCCCGGTTGGTGTGGCTTCGGGGTTTATGAGTTTTTAAGACCCGGTGGTTACTTGTTTATATCACGAATTGGGGTGGAATCCTCTGTTGTTGAGAACCGGGTGTGGACATTTTGGTTGATGTTTGACTGTTTACTTTCCTGAACTTATTCTTATGCCTACTAGTTTCCCAGTAGTGCTTAAACTTAAACATTATTACTGAACATGAAACAAGAATGGGACAAATGGGTTTTGTTGGCGAGAGTCATGACTTGTGACTTGGATGTAGTGGTGTGGTGTTCTGTAGGTTGGTTAGAAAAACCTAGACTTTGGGTGAGTGCTTGTTACCTATATATATATACTTGCAGTTTTTTGTTTCTTATTCGTGCCCCACCAAAGTTGAGCACTTAAGTGCCGAACACCCCCATTTCATGGGGGAGGGTGTTTTTTCCAACACTATTCTTAGTGGCTGGTTATTAGCTCCTTTTCTGCACCCTTTCCCGGATAGCCCAAGTATCTTCGGGCAGGATGTGATGGATTGAGGTCCATTATTAGCCCAAGAACCTTCGAGCGGGGTAGTGTGGTGGTTGTCCAGGTGTGTGCGGCAGGTGGTTTCCCAAGTGTCTTCGGGATGAGGCCAAGGTTTCTTCGGGCGTGGCAGTGGATTTTATCTAGCCCAGGTGTCTTTGGGCATTGTGGTGGTTGTTCTGGCCTAGGTGTTTGCAGGCGTGGTTACGTGTGACAGTTGTGGCCCAGGTGTGTGTGGATGGGAATTCGGTAGTGGGACTGCATGAAAGTTGTGGCCCAGGTGTGTGCGGGCGGGTGTGGTAGTGGGACTGCGGTGAGAATGGCGGGATTGGTCCGATGCGTAGGATGTCTCAATAACCAGTGGGAAAGTGGCGCGGGGTACCCAAACATCGATGTTCTCTTATTATATATATTACTTGACTTGCGTTATTTGGGGAGTGTACCTTGGTGAGGCTTGGGTGGATAGTTTACCTTGTTAGGTGTTTGGTTTACTCTTTTCTCACGGGACTTTAGTACGTTCCCCCACTTGTGCACGAGAGTCTTTGGGTTTTCCCTACTGAGTGTACTTGTATGCTCACCCTACGTATATAAAACTGCTTTCAGGTTTCCAGGAGGACTTCGGGGATCACGTAGGACCTTACTAGCTCGGACCTTTGGGGCAGTTACAGTTGTTTCTTTTCCTCTTTGGTACTTACCTTTGTAGTCACCTTTTGTACCTTGTGGCTTTACTTTTGGAACATGCATGTGGTAATGGTTTATTTTTGGCTTTACTTTTCTTTTACCTTGGTGTTGTTGAGTTTCATCATCTCATATATCGATCTTATAAAACAAAACAAAAAAGCGGTAATGCCTTCCATTTGTGAGAAATTTCTATACCCTTGGTGCTAGTCGCCACTCTGGGACCTTTTGAAGGTGGGTCTCGGGGTTCATTATCTCTCCTTCAACTTAAAGAAGGAAGGGCCTGGAAATTTGCTGACCCTTCCCTCCTTTTGGTGAAGGAGGGTCATGACACACATCACTAGATCTTTGTCCGCAATTGGTTTTCTCATTGAACTCATTGTGTTCATGATCTCATTAAACCTAAGATACATATCATAAATAGGTTCATCAAGTCTCATCTTTAAAGTATCATATTAAATAGTATATGTATTTAGGCATATTTCTTTGACATTAGATGTTCTTTCATGAGAAATAGAACAAGTATCCTAAATTTAAAATGCAGTAGTATAGGAAAAAATTAAATTAAATTATCCATATCCTAAATCAAAATACAATCATTCATGGATTTATAGTAATTATTATAAGCTGCTTTAGTAGGATCACTCCATATAACTCTAGCATTTTTGGGTAATTCGTATTTGTCTTCAATGGCAGTCAAGATTTAAAAACTCATACCTTCAAGATGTATTTTCATTTTTTATTTTACATTGACCATAGTTTGTACCCTTAAAATAAGTATTCCTATTTATAGGAGATCCCATTTGTCTACTATTCATAAAGAATTCAATTTATAAATAATATAAATTTAAGATCATTAAACAAAAACTAAATCACAGATGAAAAAATATTTGAAACACCACTAATACCAAATTTTGGTTTGAGTGAGTAACTCAAGAGGGGCTGAATTGAGTTAATAATAAAAAAATTTATTAATAAAAAATCAAAAAAATCACACAAGTTAAATAAAAATTCTCAATTAATCAAAATAGTAGAATTATATATGTTTTACATTTCATAAAAATTCTCAAAGAGGGATTGGGCTCAGTTAAAACAACATTTTAAATTACTTTAACTTTTGAAACTAAATTACTTAAGAATACATTTTATATAAATACAATTTAATACAACCTATCAAAGTATAAGTTTTGTTTTATAGGCTTTGAAAAATATATATATTTAACATTGAAATAAATAAAACAAAACTAAAACATGCTATTAAATAAAACAAGGGGTGGAATCTCAAGCTGAGACTCAATTCCATCAACTTTAAAATCACTTGATTCCAAGAATATTATAATAAAAATATTAGATCCGTAAACTATATTGGGTTTTACAAAAAAAAGTACATAGGTTTTATAGGATCTAATCCTCTTCCACAATTATATATGGGTAAAAAGCAATAAACAGGTCACACATGACCTCTTCCACTATTATTTGTGGTAATACAAATAAAGGAGTTTGAGATAATGTCAAATGTTCTTTAATTTAAGAATAGGATTTAGTGTGTGTATATATAAATAGAAAAAAATATCACACTACTCAAAATTAAAGCATAAAATGGAATTGGAAAGAGATTTATGTGAAAAAATGTGATGCAACTCGATCTAAGATGCTTCAGTTGTTTTGAGCCCTTAATTTTATTGTTATAAGGAGCAAAAAAAGGTTTCTAAAAAATATTTAAGAAAACATATTATTGTTGTTGTATGATTTTTTTTTAGTCTGTCAACATTGATATTGCCTTAGTTTTTCCACAGATAATTCCCCGTGATTTTCTCACACTAAAAGGTCACATTCGTATAAGGGAAAATATTCTGAATGAATATCCCTCTATAGATAATTATCCATTTAAGAATAATAAAAATGATATCATGAATCCCCATTCTAAGCACTAAATTTGGAAACCTCTAAATTGACTTTAATGCATCTGTGGAGTGATTTAGGAATAATGAATAATAAATCATTATGTGAACTTCTGTATTTAATCCCATTGAACTAGAAATTGGAGGAATTTATTTCAAATGAGTAAAAATAGAAACAATTTCATATTGGCAGTAGATAATATATGATAGTATAATAGACCAATGATAGATTAGAATAATGGTAGCATGGTCGAGTGGTAGATCTAGAAATGGTAGATCAACTCTAGCAGTATCACAAGTTAGTGGTAGAATATCTGGAGATATCATATCTTGAGGTAACACAATTCTAGTAGTATCACAAGTTGGATGATAGTACAAGTCTAGAAGTATCTCAATTCTGGTAGTTGCACAAGTCTAGTGGTAGAATAAGTTCAGCGGTAGCACAAATATGGCGGTGAAATAGGTCTGAAATAACAATAGATATATACTTATCTAAATTTATTTATAAAATTGTATATTATCTGAAAATGGTAATCTCATTATAAACATAATAATCGTGATTTTTGAGTATTAAAATAAGGAGGTTCCAATAAAAACATATAATTTTTGAGTTAAATGACACAAGTTTCTACTAATGAACTGGTGACACCACATTAATTTTCGGCTCCTCCATACTTCAAAGGTTACTTTAATCTATGATGAAGTTGAAGTGCCTTGAAAATTCATCACTATTTCACCCTAAACTTCATCATAATTAATATTGATGATTTATTCACTTTGGTGTCACCACTTGTTGGAAAATATAACTCATATTCAGTAACTTTTAGTATCTTGTTAATAAATGATACCAATTGTTTACATATATAAAAATAAACATGAAAATACTTTTATTTTTGTACTACCATTTAAAATATATTAAATTATTTTTAATGGTATAATTATACTAATTTCATGGCCTAATTACACTTTATTTAAACCATATCCCTCATGAGACCACTAGTTTCTTCAAATCAAGCTTTGACACTTCTTTTAGCTTTATTTTAATTTTATTTTCATAATTTTTTTTGATTTAACAGTAAAAATAACTGAATGAAGTTTTAATATTTTGTTTTAAGTTAGAATAAACCTTGAAATCTTGTTCAGGACTAATACTAGTATAATCATGCATTTATTCTAACTACACTTGTTGTAATTAATGCAATAATATTTCTAACTTCAATAGATCTTCTTTCATATTATTCTCATGTGATTTTCTATGTTAAATACCACATGGATCATATATACCCCTAAATTATACACCTTTTAAAAAATATTTAAAAAAATTTAAATGTATGGGGAGAGGGGTACCTCAATTTTCCTCAATTTGAGGAAGTTGGTTGGTCTTGATGAACCAAAACTTTGTCCTCTAAATTTCCTTTTCCCTATTTAAAATTTATGGAAAGGAATGTCTGCACCTCATGAACCTCATAATCTTCATCCTGATTATATTTTATATCCAACTTATTCATTCCCTTTTTAATGGGTATTTTCTTTGATATATCACTTATACACATTTTTTTGGATGATATAACTATTTTCATCCATGGAAAGGTCTTTTCCATAATTATGGAGTAGATTCCACTTGTGCTCTGCTCCTCTTGTGATGAAACTCTAGAGGATATTTCTTCCCACATACCTATACATTAAAGAAGACATCTACCAATAATTATATCTTTCTTTAGAATGATTTTTGTTATACCACCTATGCATGCCTCTTATTTGATGGTCATGAGAGATATTTTAGACTTCTTCTTCTTTGTTGTATCCTTCTTCAGTGGTTCTTCTGCCTTTCTCACAACCGGTGTGGATCCCTCTTTGTTCTTCATTATTCACATGTGCTTAATTTCTTTCCAATAGAGATATTTTTAATGCAACTAATTAGGTTCTTGGAGAATATTTCAATAAACACTATATTTTACCTCTAAAACAGTGAACCTATTTTCCAGAACAACAATATTTTTTTCTGGTGTACAATCTTTCCTTGTATATCAAAAGTGTGGATGCTATCCTTATGACTTTAATTTATTTCTTCATGAATCAATGCCTTTCCAAATGACCAGGATTATCATAAATAAAACATCTCTTATAGAAGTTTTACATCATGTGAACACCACTCAGTTGAGATGTTGTTGGAGCATATTATCTTTCACCGTTATCCCTTTGAGAATCAAAGTACATGAACATGATTTCATCAAACCTTCCTCAATAGTATCATATTTTAACTACCTTTTTTTGGGTATATTCTTCTAGGTTTTACAAGAATAATTTATTTGTTTCTAGATTTTAGATCTAGACTTTTCATAGTGTTTCTTATTATGGATGTCATAGAGGAAAAATCCACCATCTATTTTTCATTTATTGTGTTAGGCTTTATCACCATCTCTATGATCCTTTCATCCTTTTATTTGAACATGATATTCATTAATTTTAATCTTGAAGTTTATTCTATACATGATTGCATTATTTTATCTAATTAAATATTTTTTGGAATGATTTTTTCCTTTAACTCCTTTTCAGTGGGCATTTTTATACTATTCTATTTATATATTTCATCAACAAAACACTTTAATCTTTCATTTATGATTTGATATTCTTTATTTCAATGTTTAAGGAGGATTGTTCTATTTTTTTCCTTTTATTTTCCAAGGAAATATCTTTTATAATAATATAATTCACTTGATTCATAACTTCCCATTGTTTTACCTTCTCTTGTAAGGTTGTGATATTCCATTGGTCATTGCATACCCACTTCTTAGATTGGAAGCTTGATGTTTTCTTCAATTATTCACTATATTCACATCTCATTTCATCTCTATGAGAGAGTCTAAATTTTTTTATATACATGATTTTCCATAGCAGGGTTAGAATCAGGTATAGTAGTTGATTCATAATTTACTACCTTGGTTGGAGAGCTCATCTTATTGTTAGAAATATTATTATTATTATTTTGACAAGAGGAATTTCTCACCGACATTACTCATTTATTTTATGTAAACCATTTCATACAAGTCTTTATGTTTTATCTATATATTTTTAGATAACATACAGTGATAAATATGCCAGTATATATATTTTTTAAAGTTCCCTTTAATTTATTCTTGACAAAAGAATCAATCTCTAGGTTTTCTTCTCTATATTAAAGATAATTCTATGTCAGCTTAGTAAAACAATATATTCTTTAATAAATTCATTGTAGATATTCAAAATTGATTCCTTCCATGAAATCCACTTTCCACTTTTTAAATTTTGTACTATTAAAAATGGTATCTCCATTATTGCCTTAATTTATAAAAGAACTCCAAAAAAATCTCTTTGTTGAACACATAGTCAGAACTACAGGATCTGATACCACTTCTTATGTTCCCAAGGCAACCTGAGAAGAGGGTGAATTTGGGTGCTAAAAAATAAAAAACATTTATTTATTTTTATCAATTTCCTAATTTGGTTCTTATTCCTAATTATGTGGGAACTGTGTTCAACCAAATTCTATTCACTAAACCTCACTAAAATTCCTCAATGAATTTAAGAAAATAATTCATGTAGGGACACATTGACTTTTAATAAGGTCACCCACAATGGGATAATCAAAGGATACTGTAATAAATGGTGTGTTGATGCACCAATTAACCACTAAGATATCTATTTTTTGATGGATACAATGTAGTTATGGACAATCCTCACTAAGACTCATTACCCTACAAGGTTTCTAGGTTGGATCACCACCACCCATAGCTCACTTCCTTTAATCCTCCATTATGCACTACTCTAGGGAAGAGGATCCATAATTTATAGACGTGTAGGTCTGTCTTCAATCAGTATCACTTACTTAGATATGTCTATCCTCAATTTTTGATACATTATTCATCTCTAATATTTTTTCCTCATATTTAATGTTTTAAACTTATCCTCAAGTATATTTTTCCTCTTCCCTTCAAAATAAATCAGGAACTCTTACCTTCTAGTGTAGTGGATAGAATGCCTTCTTCTTATTATTTATTTAATTACATCAGCCTCCAACTACTTGAAATATATATCCTTAAGATATTATTAATTCATCTTATCTCAATGAATATATTCTTTAATAATATCCAATAAATATCTTATACTTCCACCTATATGTGTGTCGATGGTTTTTTTTATAAATATATTTCACTCTCTTGTTTCATAGATATGCAGTAACAGATCTTGATAGACTCCCTCTCCTATATTCTTGTCCTCCCCCTTTCCATTCATGTATAATTCAATAAAATTTCCAAATGAGATCACAATCTATATTAAATATGGAAATATAATTTTTCTTTTCATTGTGTTGGACCAAAAATATCATATTTTATGATATTTCACCAATATTTAAGAGGTATCCAAATCATGTATTAAAATACACATAGGTCTCGCTATTATAAAATTTCCAACTAGTTTGTGTGTTTAAAAGAAATTTCATTTCATTTTGCTTCATGTTGTAGCATCCTCTACGTCATCACCTACTGCTTTTCTTGTCATATTGTATAGAAAACCCAGATCAACCATATCTTTTATCTCTCAAAAATCAGGAATCTTTAAAATAAGAGTTTGGTAGAATAAATAGTATCATATTATCTTATAAATGTACTTAAAAACAACTTCTTCTCGGTAGTATTGATTTTCTTTTTTTACAGTATGATATTTTATTTTCCTTAAACCCATTAAAATATCACTGCAACTCCCTCCTTCATATTCTTCATAAATAATAGAATCCATTTATAATTTTTATTATTTTTATATAATTTTTTAATAGGATAAGCATATTATTATTTATGAAAAACTTTTAGGAATATCACATAAAATACTTTCAATAATCTTATAATAATATCCCTAGAAACTCATTTAATTTCATTCTTTTGGGTTTGCCTTAAATTCACTAAAATATAGAAATAATATTCTATAAAATATCACCATAGATATTATATTTTAAAATATTCATATTTCATGATATAATCTCCTTTTAAACTACCTAGACCCAAAAATTCAGTCTCCATGGTTACGTAGGCCATGTTTACAAATATGATGGTTGTGTAGACAGTATATTTGTAGATGATGGTTACATAGGTGATGGTTATGCAGATAATGGTTATATAGAACCATGATTGTATATAATTAGTCATAAATGATGTTTATCGAAATCCCATTAATGCATACTGTAATATCCTTAATTTTTAAAGAAAAAATCCTCTTTTTGACAATTTATAAGTGTTTTTTTGTGACAATGTAATTTTTCAATAAAAATAACTTTATAAATGTTTTAAAGAATTTTCATAAGGATAAAATCTTGGTTAAAACCTTGGAATATTCTATCAAATATTTTCAGAGTCAGGCACTGAGTAAGTACAAGATTATGAGGCCTATAGAGCCTCAGTTCAGACAAAACAATATTTTAAATCTATTAAATAATGTGCACATTATTTATCCAAAATAATTGAATATATCACAAATGGTGTGTCATGTGATAAATCTTAAACCACAATTAGGTCTGAGATATGTGTTTTACTATAGGTGGGGTATAAAATTTATACACGTCAGACGTTTCATCAGGTCACTCACGGGGATAATTTTTTTAATCTTTTTGTTATATTATTTTTTTAAAAAAATTAATATCTCTAAAAATGTGCATAATATGAGAAATCTTAGACCATAGTAATGTCAAAGATGTATGGTTTACCCTACATAGGGTATAACTTGTATACATGTTGGGTTTTTGGAAACATCACATGTGATAATACGCTTTTATTTTTAATTATATTATTATTATTTTATTTTTTAAATAATAAAATTTTGAATATCTGTCAGACGGTGCATCGTATGAGAAATATAAAACCACCGTTAGGTCTAGGGAGTGTTTTTTACCCTATGAGGGGTATAACTTTTATGCAATAATAACAATTGTGAGAAACACCAATGGAAATGGTGTGTGGAAATAAAAGAATAAAATCATTGGGGGAATAGATTTTAATGTGTAAAAACAATCCAATTTAGAGGATTAAAAAATCATGGGGAAACTCTGATAAAATCCATTAATAATCAGAGAGTACCAAACTCCATGTAAATCCTAAGACATGAATTGAAAATACAGTATAGAAAAAACCTGTGTGAAAATACACACTCTGATATGCCTCCATCGCCTCTCTGATAATAGTCTGGTGACAAGATTTTACCCTTCTGAGATCAAAACTGAACACACAACATTATTGCAACACCTCATTGGACAACCCAATATTGCCACTGATTACTGTTACCCATTCCCTAGGAAAGTTACCCACGTATTTACTACATGAGATGTGACTTCTTTTACTCAAGTCACGATCCATGCTTTTATGAATGTTTAGATAATCTCTTTTGGGTTGTTTCCTATTTTATAGGATCCCATCTGAAACCCATGACTCATTCAAAATAGATACAAATAAAACATATCTCATATCTCACGCATGGACAGCTTTGAATTTGAATAAACCAAATATTCAAAAAAAGAACCCCATGAGATACATGGGATCAAAACATGGTTTGAACCTATCAATATCCCCCTTCTTCACATCAAAGAATGGGATATCATCCAAAAAACTTGGTTAAAAAGAAAACCGGCCATTATCGCACCAACCATCAACCTCAGCATGAAATATGATATCCCCCTTTATCATATCTTATGGAAACCTAAAATCTCCCTTCAAAAGAAATCCAAATGTATAAATATACCTTGTACCTGTATCTGCACTACCAATATAATAATCAAGAATATCTAGCTCCCCATAACTCTGATCACCTCATAATCCGGAGAATCTGTAGGAATTAATTTCTCCTTATACTCAACATCCTCCAAGCAGTCTGGAACTCCTAGTGAATAACCCCGATCATTGATTTTAATTATTTATTCACCAATGGTACTCTTTGAAGGGAAAAAATAGGTATAAGACATGAAACACCTAAACTAACATGCTTTTGATTCCAAACATTCTTTATCCTATTTGATGGTTTTCGAATCATGTGCAGTAATCATCTATACAACAAATATGATGAAGTCCTCTTTAAAAGTGTATTTCTCACATCACCATACACATTTACATCCATCCTATAAATCATTTCATCCATTCTGAATCATGCATACACCATCAATCCTCTGGAAGAGGTCCATCTTCCACTACCAAATGAACTTCTGTATCCATCAATATCAAGAGTATAAGTATATAAAAAAACTATGGTGTAAACCTGTCACATGTTGCACATCCCTCGATGTTAGAGTATAACCTATAATAGTAGTGATACAAATATCATCAATACTAATGAAATCATTAGAATTTTCATATCTCATCTTCAACATACCATATTTTTCTTCTCCAAATGAAGAAAACAATTCCCTCTATGGTGTAATATGGTACGACGTTGTTGAATCAAAAACTCATTCAGTATAAAAATATGACCTGAGAAAATCATTTCCATGTAAAACTAAATCACCCTCACCTTGAATAATACTAACATTGGTATCCTCATAATAAGTGTCATGCACCTTCTTTTCTTCCTTATGATTTTTCAATGCATAGAATTTTCTCTACACATGATCCTCTTTAACACGAAATAAGCGGTTTAATTTTCTTATTGACATCAACCAACCTCTTCAATTACCATGCCCATATTCCCTATCCATAATACCAAAATTACAAGAAGATTCACCATCATTGGTCTTTTACCAAGCCTCATTCTTCAAAAATGATGAAATCGCATCATCCAACATATGTGTGTCTTTCCCGAACAGTAATGTGGTGATGAGATTATCATATGAATTAGATAACGAACCTGAGAGATGTATCATGTTATCTTCTTCTTCCATTTCAATAGGTACAATGTTAACATTATCATTGATATTTACCACCACCAAATACATCTCCACCGAAATTTTGGTAAGCTCATCCAGATGGTTACCTAAATCTCCATTCTCTAATATTCACAAAAAAACACAATAGTTTTTTCAGATATAAACAATTTCTGATGGATTTTGATTTATACCTACTTTCAAGATTCACCTAGATGTCCTCCATATCTATTATATTAATCACTTCTTATAGAGTATAATTATTCAAATACATATGAATCTTGATTTTCACAAACTATATCATATCCTGCCAATCACCATCACTCATTGTCTCTAGTCTATCTGATTTTTTCTTCAATTCCTTCATGGTCTTCTCACATACCAGAATATTTTTACCTCTTTCCTACCAAAGTGTAAAATCATTTTTCTCATTAAAAATTTTCATATGGGTAGAAATCCTATTGAATGAATCACCCAAATCTAATAAAAAATAAACAAGGATAATGTCATTTGATACCATTTGTTGGGTTAGAAGTGGATCGATCCCAAGATAAAAAATCATTTGGGACAAAATAAGTTTTATAATTGTCAATGTAAACGAAGCACAAATATAAGAGGATAAAATAAATGGGGAAACAGATTTTAATGTGAAAAAACCCTCCAATGTGGAGGATTAAAAAATCATGGGGAAAATTTGATAAAATCTACTAATAATCAAAGAGTACAAAAATCCAAGTAAATCCTGAGAATTGAATTGAAAAATATATCTTAGAAAAAACCTTTGTGAAAATTTACACCCCAATATGCCTTTGTCACCTCTCTGATAATAGTCTCATGAAAATACATTACCTTTTGGAGATCAAAACTGAACACATGGCATCATTGCATGACCTCATTGCACAACCTGATATTACTGATGCTCGTATCTTCCCACACCCAAGTAATGTTTCCCACGTATATGTTGTATGAAGAATGACTGCTTTCACTCAAGTCACAACTTACATTTTTTTGCATGATCTGATCATCTCTCTTGGGTTTCTACATCTTTTATAACCCCCCATGTTCAATACAAAACTCATTAAAAATAGATACAAATAGAATATATCTTGTATCTCACCCATGCAGAGCTCTGAATTTGAATAAACTGAATCTTTAGAAAAAGAACCCCATGAGATACGTGGGCTGAAAATATAGTGTAAACCCATCATTCCTCTCCCCCATTTTTATTTTTTTCTCATGTTCCTCTATTCCTCTTTCTTCTCCCTCTCACTCAATAATTATTTTTATTTTATTTTTATCTTTTCTTCAAACTTAAAACATCAATATATTCTATGATATTGATTAGATTGATGCTCCATCAGTTCCGTTGGATTCATTTCAACGAGTAGAAATGTATTCCTAATCGTTTTTTGAATTGGTAGAGGTAATTTTTTCATATTTAACATAATATTTTAAACTATCAAAGATAATGATAATTATAAATTATATTAAAATGAGGATGGATCAAGGATTCATTGGATTGCTGTCACAAACCATGTAACACCCCAAGCTTCCATGGTACGTTTCCCTTTGATTAATGGAATAGCTTGTGTTGTACGCAACTTGGAGTTTTAACACACCATGACCAATCAAACTAGTAGTTATGAATAGTAATACCCATTATTTGAAATTTTATAAATTTTATCTTTCAAAATGGACATTATTTTTGGATTCGGAATATCGAATTTAGCTTAGGGTAAATTTTTGGTATTTTTCTGAAAACTTTCAATTTTTGATGAATAGTGAAAAACACTACGTTATTGGGTAAAACCGACTTTTTATTTAAATAATTATTTATTTTATTTAAATTTATTTTAAGTCATAATAGATACATAATACCAATATTAGTTCAATTTAATTTATTGGAGTCATTTTTATAATAAAATTAGATATATAAAATTTTATTGAACTTTTTACCGTCTTTTACCGACTTCCTAGGAGCTTTTGAAAATTTGCATAAAAATTATTTTTACCGCTTCTGTGAGTTGAATTTCAAAAAACCGAGAGATAGAGTTGTTATCAATAAGTAAATTGTGGTTCAATGAGATGAAAATAATTTTTGGTGAATAGTAACTTTTGACTGATTTACCACTGTTAAAAGTAACTAGGGTAATTAAAGGTAAAAATGATATTATTATTATTACCCTAACATGTAACACCCCGAGATTTTATGAAAAATATTCTTTTAATTTCATTGATGTCTTTTGTTGTAAGCTACAACAAGATTACCTTGCGCTATACACAATACTGTATTATCTTGCAGTATACACAACACTATTCTTGGATCATGTTACACACAATTTTGATAGTAGTTATTCAACGAAACATTGAGTATATATATATATATATATATATATATATATTCAATGTATAAATGAAATATGGTTGGATTCTGTTATACGAAACAACGGAGGAGTCTTTCACAACACGCAACCTTGACTTGGCTTGCATTACACGTAATCGCGACCTTCCACGATAGCGTGTGTTGTACGCAATACCGAGTTTCGCTAAACAACGATATGTTATATAAACTAGCTGTTATGAATAGTAATACCCACTTTTTGAAATTTTATAAATTTTATCTTTAAAAATGGACTTCATTTTTAGATTTAGAATATCGAAATTAGCCTAGGGTGAATTTTTGGTATTTTTCTGAAAACTTTCAATTTTTGATGAATAGTGAAAACACTGGGTTACTATTCAAAAACAGACTTTTTATTTAAATAATTACTTATTTTATTTAAATTTATTTTAGGTCAAAATTGATACATAATGCCTATATATGTTCAATAAAATTCATTCGAGTTGTTTTATAATAATTTTAGATATATAATAATTTTATTGAACTTTTCACCATCTTTTACCCACCTCCTAGGAGAATTTGAAAATTTACATAAAACTTAATTTTACCGCTTCTGTGAGTGGAATTTCAAAAATCCGAGAGACACGGTTAATATCAAGAACTAAAATGTGGTTCAATGAGATGAAAATAATTTTTGTTGAATAGTAACTTTTTACTTTTTTACCACGGTTAAAAGTAAATAGGGTAATTAAGGGTAAAAATGTAATTATTATTACCCTAACACGTGTCCTAATTCTATTGGATAAGTGTAACTCGATCAAAAACAACCTTAGGAATAAAATATGACCATTTAGGCCCACTTGGATTAGATTAGGACATTTAAAATTAATTTATTTAAAGAAGGGTTAAAATAGTTAAAATCAAAGTTTAATAAGTAAATCATTTTTAATATATGGTTATACACAAGATAAATTCGACTATAAATATTAATTAGAAATATAAAATGATTTCCTACATAATGGTATTTTATTTATAATTTTTATACATTAAATAATTTAATTTATTTATGACACCAAGATGATGCAGTAATTATCTTATTAATGAAATATTGACATAATTGATGTTATAAATACACAAATAAATGAAATTTGAGACTTTTTATGAATTTAACTAATTTTATAGGTTAATATGACATGTTATTTTATATTTAGTTAACTTTTTTCGAACTAATCATTCTGTTATGACTTTCAAAAAAATCAATTACCAAATAGTGTCAAAATTGACATAAAATAGTTTTTTAAAAAAATGTTATATTATTAATTGTAATTTTATTCCTAAAAATATAATTTTCGGCCAAATGACTTATATAAGGTTATATATATTAATAATAAACAACTTGGGGTTCGTTTGGCTTGTTATAGTAAGTTTATTAACCTTATAGTGTAAAAAAACAAGAAGACACGGTAAAAGAAAAATTATTTAACTTAAGGTTAAATCTAAATGATAAGGTTAAAATAGAAACCTAAACTTGTATAAATTCTATTGTATGAGAGGATGTCGACCCATACCCACATTAGCTTCAAAATAAATCAATTTGGAGCTATTAAAAACCGAATATGACTTTATAATAAAATAATATTTTTAGTTTTTTCAAAGGTGGCCCTCTCCTTCCTTATAAAAGGTCACCTCCTCCCTCTCTTACTCACACAACTTTGAGCCTTCAAACTCAGCCAACCCCTTCCAAATTATCTTCTCGACTTCCATAAAAACGTCCTAGAAGTTCTGGTCTTCTTAAAAGACCAATTTTAGTGCCCTAAGAGGAGGTCTCAAAGAGGCGCTTCAAAGAAGAGGTAATGTCCGTTACCGATTCTTTAAACTTTATTTCTTCTACCACTTCTTCTTATTTAGTTGTTTCATTATGAAGTAATAACATCAGTATAACTCATATACTAATATGTTATTATAATTATGAAACAATCCTATTTCACCATTTATCTATCCTACGGAAAACAAAATCACCATGTGTGCGTACGTACGGAATACCGTCTCCACGCTGTGGTGAAATCTGTTTTTCCACCAACACCTTACATGGATGGGTATAATGGTGTAATGAATAAATATATATGGTTATTATAACATCATACTGATTATGATATATTATACCATCCACTCCAATTATATTCAATAATTATGGGAACGATATCATCGCTCGTGCGTACGTACGGACTACCATCTCCACGACGCGATGAGATTCATTCTCCATGTAAACCACACATGAATGATCATAAAGTTTATATAATGAATAATAATGAAATATATCAAATAATAATGCTACTGGATTTATGTATATATATATATATGTATGTCATATATTTAGTTTCATTCAATTCAATAAGGAAATGAAAACTACGTTCATGTGTACGTACGGCCTACCGTCTCTATGAACGGTGTATTTCATTCCTTTTATCGATCTATAATATATATATGTATATGATGAATATATATTATATATAAATCATTTTTTACATTCTGGAATTATATAAATCGGGATATAAGTAATAATATCAAGAACGACAAGTCGAAACACATACGATAAATGAAATGATTTTACTCAAAATGCTGCTTTAACATGGAATTTACAAAAGAACGGGTAATATAAAGTCATAAGTGAAACATATATGATATCATAACAATGAATATGAATCTTTAATAAGTCAATGACATTATTTAAATCATTATACAAGAGTTTCGGATACGTACGAAGCATATCGGACCTAAGGTAAGGGATAACTTTTCCAATCTCGTTCTTATCCAAGATTGTTTCTTCGTAAGTATTTACTGGGGTTATTGTTCTCATCCGTGTCCATGTTTCCTAAAAATGGTTTCATTTATTTTTAATGTCCTTTTTACCCATTTCAGACTTTTATTACATGGTATGTATGGAATCTTTCATTTATGAGGTACTTTTTGACTTTTCTGGCAAAAGTACGAGAAGAATGTTTTTTTAACTTATACGGCACGGACGGATTTTTATGGTTTCATAACACCTTGTTTTCAAGAAGCTTACTCTACAAGATTTCATGATTATTTTAAATAAAATCCTTTTCTTTTAAAAATTCATGGCATTTTGTGAAAAGAAAATGATTTTGAATAAGAAAGGATATTTTCCTCAAGAATTCATTTCAAGTGTTTTATCAAAACCATTTTCCATCTAAGATGACATTATTTCATATGTGTATATTTCAAGTATAAAGTCTCTATGATTTACATGGTTTCACTTTTCTTATTATGAAATGATATCCATTTATTTTATATGGATTATGTGATGATGGGATGATGTTTATTAAACCCATTTTATTTGTTGGGTTATTTTGAATGATGTATGTTTATTTTGTGGAACACGTATGAATGATTTCATTATGAGATGGGTGGGACCTATATCTCCCTCCAATTTATTGGGTAAAGATTTATATCTCACGCGATAGACCTGGATGGAATGGTAAGTTAATCCGGTTCAGTGTTTCAGGACTGAAACGAGGAGTGAACTCGATTCAGAAAGGGACTTTGTCCACCAAGATGGTCTTGACAGCAATGCCTTGGCTACTATGGAAATCATAACATGTGCTGAATGGTTTCCACAATTACATGTTTTATTCCCATTATATTTTATCATGGTTGATGTTTCATTATGATATATTCCTTACGTACTTCCACGATATATGTCTTTGCTCACGATTTTGATGTTTAAATTTCACGTTCAAGTTTTTGCATTCAAATGTTTATGGATTGTGTTCTGTTCTCTATGATTACCCTTACTGAGTATTTGAGCTCACCCTTTTTATGTTTTCTTTTCCCCAGGATATAAAGAAAGGTTTTAGGTAAGAAAACAAAAGGGGAAAACCTTTAGGGGAAAAGTTGAAGATCCTTCACCACGATTAGAAGATTAAATTCCGAGTTTCCAAAGACACTAAACTATTACAGTCCTTGTGTGTCTGTGTTTGTTATGTATTAAGTATTCCGAAAAAGTAATTTAATGTCCATGTACGTCAAGATTTGGGTCTCTACAGTTGGTATCAGAGGAAAGGTTTAGTCAACCTTTGGAATCTAGGATGCAAAAACTTTAGTGAGATCCCTAGAGATATTTCTAAGGTATGTCTTGGGATGTACCTAAGGTTAAGTATAAGTATAGTTTATAGACCTATAATTATGGTAATGATATTAGATTAAACCTAAGATGTTAGATATTGAAGTTACTCCCCCTTGATTATGATTTTTTTCTCTCACACTATTCTTTTTGGGTTTTAGAAAATTGCCGGAAACAAGACGATTCACGATAATGGAGGATATGATGGACAATGGAATGATATTATACATGAGAAACCAAATGAAATAAGATTTGGAAGTCCAAAAATCATTATTATGCTGAATCAGGAATCTCAAAATATGATCAATAAACTCAAACTTGGTATGTTTCCTGACTCGGCTAATAAGAGAAAATGGAGTTTCATGAAGATCATAGATGAAAGAGAGTTCAATTTACCCTATGTAAATCATGTGGGAAGAGGCATCAAGGAGAATGTTTCAAAGGAACTGGAAGATGCTTTGGGTGTAGAAAAGAAGGACACAAAGCCAGTAAGTGAAAAGGAAAAGGTTCAGTTAACACCATGGATGAGGATAATGGTATTGCTACAACATTAACAATGGTTAAATTTTTTAAATGTGAAATGTACGGGCATTATGAAAACCAATGCCCTAATGGAAAGTCTCATGAAGAGAATCATTAATGTCATATGGGTAGTATTTATGTTGATGATGATGAAGAGACTACAA
The DNA here is from genome assembly GCA_963277665.1 of Viscum album. NCBI lineage: Eukaryota > Viridiplantae > Streptophyta > Magnoliopsida > Santalales > Viscaceae > Viscum > Viscum album. Next base: position 1,906,194,914 of record OY728136.1, read on the forward strand.
ATAATATGTGAGATGAAAGAATTGTTGAAGCTCGGTCAATGGTTTAAGAAGGTAGTGGAATGATTACATGTTTATCAAGTGTAATGTTGTATAAGTAATCTCATGGTACTATGGAATAAAGAGACATCTAAGGATTGTTACACTATTGTCTTTCCTTATGTTTTGAAAGTGTATGATGAATGGTACCAGTAACCATGAAAGGTTATTCCGATATTTTTGGAAAGTAGATGATATGCGCATAATGAAGGGATAAGGAGAAAATTAAATGTTTGATAGTATTCATGAGCTCATGACTGATATAAGGAAATAGTTATATCATGGTTTGATTATATAGAATTTTGGGGTTTTGGTATGTGGAAACAGATAACTTTTGACAGCACTCATGTTTCCACTAAGATTCAATGGGTATTCATTTTTCAATAGAATACATGATTAAGGCCTTCGAATGTTTGGAATGTGACCAACAAGACATATCTTATGATATATGGGGATCAACGATGGTATTAACATGATTGTTATATGAAATCACTGGTAATCGTTTTCACTATAATATGATAGTGGACTATAGTATTATGGATAAGACAAAAGATTGGAATGGATTATGTTGGACATGAGTTAGTATTTTTTAAATATAGAAGTTTTTTCGATATTATTGATGGGATGTTATAGTAATGTAGTTTTAGAAAAAGGAAAACCTGCAGGATGGGTGACATCCCATCACGTCGGACAAGGCTATGGGAATCAAACCCAAAACTGAAGTGCGACTGGACTTTATCGCCTACCACTGGCCTACAAGAAGTCCATGTTTAGTAGAAACTAGTTTTATTATATTAAGCAGTATGATATATGAAGTATAAGTCCATTTTAAGAACCATATATGATTAATCTCACTATATATGGACTTATGTATTTCTGATAACTTTTCTAACCTTTTTTTTGAGACAGATGGAATGACCCATGATTCTATCACATGATCTGCTAACACTTCATGAATGAAAAATTCAACTTCATTTATTTAAGAGATAAAGTGGAAATTGTCCAAAGAACGACCAACGGTGAGACTGTACCAAAATCATGAAAGTATTTCTTCTAATTCCAATTTCATCAACTTTAGGGAAATGAACTTGAAAACCAAAAATGTTGTCCTAGTGGATTTATATCCGATGAATCAGATGGTACCTTAGATCATCACAAATCTATGGATTTGTGATTGATGGATTTTTCATAGCCATGTTCTCTACCACTCTCCATCATAACTTGATGGTTAGATTTTTCTTCCATATCCATATTTTGACCTATATTCTCCAATATGGAAATCCAGTGATGAGTTACTTTGGGTAATCGTTACATTTCATACTTTAGTTTTTAAAATTAAGTTTTAGTATTCCTTTTTACGATGTGGGTTTCTATAAATAGTAAATGATTTATAACCCCGACGAATTTCGAGGGCGAAATTCATTTTAAGGGGGGTAGAATGTAACACTCTGAGATTTTATGAAAAATATTCTTTTAATTTCATTGATGTCTTGTGTTGTAAGCTACAAAAAGATTACCTTGCGCTATACGCAACACTGTATGAGCTTGCAGTATACACAACACTATTCTTGGATCATGTTACACACAATTTTGATAGTAGTTATTCTACAAAACATTGAGTGTATATATATATATATATATATTCAATGTATAAATGAAATATGGTTGGATTCTATTATACGAAACAACAGAGGAGTCTTGCACAACACGCAACCCTGACTTGCCTTGCATTACATGTAATCGCAACCTTCCACGATAGCGTCTGTTGTACGCAATACCGAGTTTTGCTAAACAACGATATGTTATATAAACTATCTGTTATGAATAATAATACCCACTTTTTGAAATTTTATAAATTTTATCTTTCAAAATGGACTTCATTTTTGGATTCATAATATCAAAATTATCCTAGGGTGAATTTTTGGTATTTTTCTGAAAACTTTCAATTTTTGATGAATAGTGAAAACACTGGGTTACTATTCAACCGACTTTTTATTTAAATAATTATTTATTTTATTTAAATTTATTTTAGGTCAAAATTGATACATAATACCTATATAAGTTCAATATAATTCATTGGATTCATTTTATAATAATTTTAGATATATAAAAAATTTATTGAACTTTTCACCGTCTTTTACCCACCTCCTAGGAGAATTTGAAAATATACATAAAACTTAATTTTACCGCTTCTGTGAGTGGAATTTCAAAAATCTGAGAGACATGGTTAATATCAAGTACTAAAATGTGGTTCAATGAGAAGAAAATATTTTTTGGTGAATAGTAACTTTTTACTTTTTTACCACGGTTAAAAGTAAATAGGGTAATTAAGGGTAAAAATGTTATTATTATTACCCTAAAACATGTCCTAATTCTATTTGATAAGTTTACTTCGACCAAAAACAACCTTAGGAATAAAATATGACCATTTAGGCCCACTTGGATTAGATTAGGACATTTAATAATAATTTATTTAAAGAAGGGTTAAAATAGTTAAAATCAATGTTTAATAAGTAAATAATTTTTAATATGCGGTTATACATAAGATAAATTCGACTATAAATATTCATTAGGAAGATAAAAAGATTTCCTACATAATGGTATTTTATTTATAGTTTCTAGACATTAAATAATTTAATTTATTTATGACACAAAGATGATGCAGTAATTATCGTATTAATGAAATATTGACAAAATTGATGTTATAAATACCCAAATAAATGTAATTTCAGACTTTTTATGAATTTAACTAATTTTATAGGTTAATATGACATGTTAGGTTTGATTTAATTAACTTTATTCGAACTAATAATTCTGTATGATTTTCACAAAAATCAATTACCAAATAGTGTCAAAATTGACATAAAATAGTTTTTAAAAAAAATATTTTATTATTAATTGTTATTTTATTCCCTAAAATCTAAGGTTCGGAAAAATAACTTAGATATGGTTATATATATTAATAATAGACAACTTGGGGTTCGTTTGGATTGTTATAGTAAGTTTATTAACCTTATAGTGTAAGAAAACAAGAAGACACGGTAAAAGTAAAATTATTTAACTTAAGGTTAAATCTAAATGATAAGGTTAAAATAGAAACATAAACTTGTCTAAATTCTATTTTATGAGATTATTTTGACCCATTCCCACATTATCTTCGAAATAAATCAATTTGGATCTATAAAAAACCGAATATGACTTTATAATAAAATAATATTTTTAGTTTTTTCAAAGGTGCCCCTCTCCTCCCTTATAAAAGGGCACCTCCTCCCTCTCTTCCTCACACAAATTTGAGCCTTCAAACTCAGCCAAACCCTGAAAAATTCTCTTCTCAACTTCCATATAAATGTCCTAGAGGTTCTGGTTTTCTTCAAAGACCAATTTTAGTGCCCTAAGAGGAGGTTTCAAAGAGGCGCTTCAAAGAAGAGGTAATGTCCATTACCGATTCTTTCAACTTTATTTCTTATTCCACTTCTTCTTCTTTAGTTGTTTCATTATGAAGTAATAACATCAGTATAAGTCATATAATGATATGTTATTATAAGTATGAAACAACCCTATTTCACCATCTATCCATCCTACGGAAAATTAAATCACCATGTGTGCGTACGTACGGAATACCGTCTCCACGCCGTGGTGAAATCTGTTTTTCCACCAACACCTTACATGGATGGGTATAATGGTGTAATATATATATATATGGTTATTATAACATCATGCTTAATCTGATATATTATACCATCCACTCCAATTCTATTCAATAATTATGGGAATGATATCATCGCTCGTGCGTACGTACGGACTACCGTCTCCACGACGCGATGAGATTCATTCTCCATGTTAACCATACATGAATGATCATAAAGTTTATATAATGACTAATAATTAAATATATGAAATAATAATTCTACTGGATTTATGTATATATATATATATGTATGTCATCTATTTAGTTTCATTCAATCCAATAAGGAAATGAAAACATTGTTCATGCGTACGTACGACCTACCGTCTCCATGAACGGTGTATTTCATTCCTTTTATCAATCTATAATATATATATGTATATGATGAATATATATTATATATAAATCATTTTTTACATTCTGGAATTATGTAAATCAGGATATAAGTAATAATATCATGAACGAAAAGTCGAAACACATACGATAAATGAAATGATTTTACCCAAAACGCTGCTTTAATATGGAATTTACAAAAGAACGGGTAATATAAATTCATAAGTGAAACATATATGATATCATAACAATGAATATGATTCTGTAATAATTCAATTAAATTATTTAAATCATTATACAGTAGTTTCAGATACGTACGAAGCATATCGGACCTAAGGTAAGGGATAACTTTTCCAATCTCGTTCTTATCTGAGATTGTTTATTCGTAAGTATTTACTGGGGTTATTGTTCTCATCTGTGTCCATGTTTCCTAAAAATGGTTTCATGTATGTTTAATGTCATTTTTACCCATTTATGACTTTTATTACATGGTATGTATGGAATATTTCTTTTACGAGGTACTTTTTGACTTTTCCGGCAAAAGTACGAGAAGAATTTTTTTTAACTTATACGGCACGAACAGATTTTTATGGTTTCATAACGCATTATTTTCAAGAAGCTTACTCTACAAGATTTCATGATTATTTTCAATAAATTCATTTTCTTTTAAAAATTCATGGCATTTTTTGGAAAGAAAATGATTTTGCATAAGAAAGGATATTTTCCTCAAGAATTCATTTCAAGTGTTTTATCAAAACCATTTTCCATCTAAGATGACATTATTTCATATGTGTATGTTTCAAGTATAAAGTCTCTATGATTTACATGGTTTTACTTTTCTTATTATGAAATGATATCCATTTCTTTTATATGGATTATGTGATGATGGGATGATGTTTATGAAACCCATTTTATTTGTTGGGTTATCTTGAATGATGTATGTTATTTTGTGGCACAAGTAAGAATGATTTCATTATGAGATGGGTGTGACCTATATCTCCCTCCAATGCATTGGGTAAAGATTTATATCTCATGAGATAGAAATGGCTGGAATGGTAAGTTAATCCAGTTCAGTGTTACAGGACTGAAACGAGGAGTGAACTCGATTCAGAAAGGGACTTTGTCCACCAAGATGGTCTTGGAAGCAATGCCTTGGCTACTATGAAAATCATAACATGTGTTGAATGGTTGCCACAATTACATGTTTTATTCCCATTATATTTTATCATGGTTGATGTTCCATTATGATATATGCCTTACATACTTCCACTATTTATGTCTTTGCTCAAGATTTTGATGTTTAAATTTCATGTTCAATTTTTTGCATTCAAATGTTTATGGATTGTGTTATGTTCTCTATGCTTACCCTTACTGAGCATTTGAGATCACCCTTTTTATGTTATCTTTTCCCCAGGATATAAAGAAAGGTTTTAGGTAAGAAAACAAAAGGGGAATACCTTTAGGGGAGAAGTTGAAGATCTTTCACCATAATTAGAAGATTAAATTCTGAGTTTCCAAAGACACTAAACTATTACGGTCCCTGTGTGTTTGTGTTTGTTATGTATCAAGTATTCCGCAAAATTAATGTAATGTCCATGTACGTCAATCTTTGGGTCTCTACAAAATACATATCCTAATTCTATTGGATAAGTATAATTAGACCAAAAACAACCTTAGGAATAAAATATGATCCACTTTGGTCCACTTGGATTAGATTAGGACATTTATTATTATTTTATTTAATGAATAGTTAATAGAGTTAAAATCAAAGTTTATTAACGAAACCATTTTTAATATAGAGTTATACATAAGATAAATTCTACAATAAATATTCATTAGAAAGATAAAAATATTTTCTACATAATGGTATTTTATTTATAATTTTTATACATTAAATAATAAAATTTATTTATGACACAATAATGATGCAGTAATTACCTTATTAATGATTGATTAAACTAATTGATATTATAAATATCCAAATAAATCTAATTTTAGACTTTTAATGAATTAAAATGATTTTATACGTAAATATGAATTATTAGGGTAGATTAAATTAATTTTTTTCTAATTAATAATTCTGTTATGAATTTAACAAAAACAAAATACCAAATAGTGTAAAAATTGACGTAAAAGAGTTTTTGAAACAAAATATTATATTATTAATTGATATTCAATTCCTAAAAATATAAGGTTCAGCCAATGGGATTAAATAATATTATATATGTCATTAATGAACCACTTGAGGTTCTCTTGGAAGTTTAGTGTAATTTTATTAACCATATAATATAAAAATACAATGAGACATGGTAAAAGTCAAACTATTTAACTAAGAGTTAAATCTAAATGATAAGGTCAATATGGTGACCTAAACTAGTATAAAACCCAGTTATTTAGATTATTTAGACCCATACCCACATTATACTAGAAATAAATCATTTTGAAGCCATTATATACCGAATATAAATTTATTATAAAATATTATTTCAATCTTTTCCTATGGTGCCCCTCACCCCTCTTATAAAACTGAACTTCTCTTTCTCTCAAATTCACACCTCCAAATCCATTTGGATCGGCCAACCCCTACCCAAATATCCTCCCAAATATACTCCCTTCATCCTAGAGGCCTTACTTTAGTCAGAAATCCAACATAAAGAGCCCTTTTGATCAAATAAAAAAAATGAACCTGAAGAAGAGGTAAATATTTCATCACCTCATTGAAGTTATTTTCTTCTTCCACTTCCTTTTTCTTTGTTTTTTCCATTCTAAAATAATAAATCTAGTATCTTATATATACTGTGATGTTATTATGAAAATGTTACAATCATATTTTTTATTCTATCCATCCTACAAATGACAAATTCATCATACGTGCATACGTACAACTTACCATATCCACGTCGTGGTGTAGTTTGTCATTAAACACTTCATTGTTTGGATGGGTATAATAATGATGTATAATTGATATAAATAATAAATATAACATGTTAATTATTATGTATATATGATATACCATCCAATTATATACTATTTTAATATCAAAAGAATGATATTGTCGCTCATGCGTACGTATGGATTACCGTCTCCACGAATGCGATGAGATTAATTTCTCATCCTATCCATTCAGGACTAATTTTTATTTGATGATTAAATATAATGATTAAAGATTTAATATAATTATTAATATTAATAAGATACATCCAATCTATACCAAACATTACTTACGTAACAAAGCATATAAATAAAAACGAATTAGTTAACACCCGAAACGATGATACTGCTGAAATATCATTAACAAATAAATATTAAAAGATCATTTATGATATCATATTAATGTATATGGTTCTTATATAATTTAATAACAATCATTTAACCATTATACAGGAGGTTAACCTACTCTCGACCAAGGAAAAGTACAAGGTAAGGGATAATTTCACTATCTCTTTATTATCCGAGGTTGTTTTTACATAAGTAACTACTGGGACCTATTTATTATCCATGTCCATGTTTCATAAAAGAGTTTTCAAAGAGATTATTTTTAAGATAATTTTTAATAAAATATCATTTTAAATGTTTTAAATATTTATTCTTCAAAACCTTTCTCATTAATGTCCATGTTTTCAAAATGGTTTTAAGGATTTATTAAAATGTACATGAATGTTTTAAAATGTTAATTCCTTCCAAAAGTTTCAAAGTGGTATGGGACACTTTGATTAAAAATGTCTTTAAATGCCTTCCTTTATAAATTGTGTGACTTTTAAATGTTTTCATGAAAAGGGGATATTTCTCTCAAAGAGTTTTACAAATCATTTTCATCTATGTCAACATCCTTCGATGGATTTTAAACTTGTTAGAAGGTGATTTATTATGATACAAATCTTCCATATTGCATTGAATTTTTTGTGATATGAATGACTATGGATGTGTTATTTTTATACAATTCGTGGTTTATGGATAAAGTATTGACATTTAGTATGCTAGTTTTAATTTGAATGTTTATGTTATGTTTAAATATTTTCATATGAGGAATGCATTGGACTTAGTAAGTGATGGGTGGAACCCGTTATAGCTCCTCGATGCATCGGTAGGTCTCATGAGAGAAACTAGTGTCTTGGCATAAGGCCTTGACTATGTGGTTATGAAGTCTGGCATTATACATTCCATAAATATGAAAGTGGCTATTGATGTTGCATGTGATTATTCGACTAGTAGAATATACATGTGAATAAGTAAATGGAATTATTTGATTTATATTTGCCATATTATTCTGAAGTTTATGTTTAAAAGGCTTATATTTTAGTCATATACATTGCCTTAAAATGTTTAAGATTATTTATGAAAGTTTCCGCTTTATTTTTATCCTTACTGAGCATCTGATCTCACCCCTTTATATGTTTTACTTTTTCTTGGACGCGAATAAGTATATTATGACTGACGATCAGGGATAGTCTAAGGGATATGAGTGTGTTCTATGGAGACAATTTTATTGTAGTTTTCATTTTACAATGTAATGTAAAACATATGATTGTATCTAGTATTTCCAAGGCTACTAAACTAATCGGTCTTTAGAGACTTGATCTTTTGTGATCATGACAATGTTATGTAATAATGAACCGACTCTGGGTAACTAGGGTTGGGGCGTTACTGTTGGTATCAGAGGTAGTTTAGTACAAACCTTGGAAACTAGATTTAGATAAACTCTGATTAGAGCACATTTCCCTAAGATAGATTTTGGGGATTAGTATAGAAGAACTTCCTAGAATTTTGGTACTGTAGAGATTTTGAGAGTTTTTCAAGAAATATATCCTTGTCTGGATATGATCCGGTAGAGGCAGCTCTGGCACAGATGTACCTAGGGTTAAAACCTGAAAATACCTCTTTCATCTAGACTCGAACGGGAACTAGTGCACGACAATGGGCCCTGCAGTAATCTTGGTTACGACACTCTTGGGGGACATTCATAGGATAATTCTCAATTTATATAAAAAAAATTATGAAGTATTTATGAGTATATACCTCCTCAAATAATACATTTTTATGATTATGGATTATATCCATAAATTTCTCAATTTATGTTAAGTGTTTTACAAGTTTGGAATTATGTATTGTGATTCATAAACTAATCTAGTGTATGCCATTGTTTAGAAATGGATCCTAGTGGAAGGAATGGAAACTGTATCAATTCACGTAATCCATGTAGGGATTTCCCTCCTTCTCAAGATAATTATAGTGGAGTTGGTGATGCAACTGGTGCTGATCATCTTATCACCATACTGGGACAACTCACTCAGGTTATGAATAATATCCTTACCAATATGAAGCACCATGATCCACAATGTGGAGGATCAATGTTATATCTCTTCATGAGGAAAAAACCACCAACATTCAATGGGAGTAAAAATCCATTGGTAGCTGAGCAAAGGATAAGTTCCTTAGAGAAAATATTTTATGCTTTGGGGAGTAGCGAAAGGAAAAAGTTGTCATGGCAGTTTATCGCCCCACGAGAGATGAAAATTAATGGTGGTCATTAATTCAAAACAAAAAGGTAGATGAACAAGTATGAAGTTTGAAATAGAGGGAGTTTAAAGATATTTTCTTATAAAAATACTTTCCTCGTGACCATCGAGCGGATATGGAATGGAAATTTCTAACTTTGAGGCAAAAAGAGGATGAGAAAGTCGCAAAGTATGAGGATAACTTTACAAGGTTACCAAGGCATGCAGAAGATTATATAATTAACCCAAGGAGTAAGATTGATCATTTCTTTTATGGGTTAAAACCATTTCTCCATCAAGAATTAGTCTCACAATCCTTCTCGTCATATGAAAATATTGTCTAATGTGCTATCAAGACAGAAAAGTAATTCTCTAAGTCCTATGACATTACAACAAAGAAAGAGAAGAAGAGATCTGTTTAGAAATCTGGAAATGGAAATAGGGGGAAGAAGGAAAAAGTTGAATATCCATATTGTAGTAAATGTGGGAAGAAACACCCCAGCACTTGCCTGGAGGGAATGGGAGTCTATTACAAGTTTGGTTAAAAAGGCCACCAAGCTCGTGATTGTAAGGGTAATAAAGAGGCTCTCAATGTTGAATACTACAATTGTAGAGAAAGGGGACACTATGAAAATGAATTTCCTAAGCTCCAAGGAAACTTAACTCAAAAAGGATATGGGATCAAGGCCAATATTATGTTATCACTACTGCTGAGTTTGATACTCCAAAAGATATGGTGATAGGTAATTTAATGGTTTCCTCAAGTTTAGTCAATACATTATTTGATTCTGGATCATCGCATTGTTTCATAACTTCCCAGTTTTCTAAGAAAATTAGATATTTCCAATTTGATTTAACAAGGGAGTTGTCAGCCAAAAAACATAAGGGAAGTATCATTGCAATAAATTTCTGTGAATCAGTTCCCATTAAGTCATATAAACGTTATTTATCTGCAAATATCATCGCCATACCCATGATTTAATTTGATATAATCCTTGGTATAGATTGGCTTTCGAACCATGATGAAAAAATTTATTGTAAGAAGAAGGAGGTTACAATTTTTGATGATTATAAGGATTAACTTATCTTTAGAGAAGAAACGTCATCATCTGATTCTTATCTAGATCCACCCCCAGTAGCTCAACTAAATTCAATTATTGAGGAGTAAGAGAATGAAATAACTATGGGTGAGGAAAGGAATGTTCAAATAGAGTATGTACCTATTGTCTAAGAATATGTTGATGTATTTCCAGATGATTTACCTGGACATCCTCCAGAATGAGAAATTGAGTTTTCCATTGACTTAATTTATAGTTCAAGGCCCATATTGAAGACCCCTTATAGAATGACTGTAGTGGAATTAGTGGAACAAAAGAAAGAAATAGAGGAATTGAGTAACAAGGGATTTATTTGCCCTAGTGTTTCTCCATGAGGAGCCCCTGTCCTTTTTGTTAAAAAGAAAGATAGATCTATGAGGTTGTGCATTGACTATAGGGATATCAATGCTATAATAATAATGAACAAGTATCCTCTACCTCGCATTAATGATTTATTCAGCCAACTTTATGGAGCTCAATATTTTTCAAAGATTGACCATCGAACTGGATATCATCAGTTCTGTGTGAAGAAGGAAGACATTCTGAAAACAACATTTCAAACTAGGTATGGGCATTACGAGTTTACATTAATGTCTTTTGGGTTGACTAATGCACCATCTGTTTTCGTGGATCTAATGAACAGAGTTTTCAAGGAATATCTTAATGAATTTGTAGTGGTATTTATTGATGATATCCTGGTATACTCCAAAAGATATGAAGATCATGAAAATCACTTGAGCACCATTCTGAAAACCCTCAGAAGAAATGAATTATACGGGATGTTTAGTAAGTGTGAATTCTGGATTCAGGATACTTCTTTTCTTGGCCATATTTTCTCTAAGGATGGAATCTCCATTGATCCTTCTAAGACAAGAGCAATCCAAGAACGGCCCGTACTGATGAGTATAACTGAGGTACGCAGTTTTATTGGTTTAGTATCTTATTATCAGCGTTTTGTCTAGAATTGTTTCAGATTGGCTAACCCATTAACCAAGCTCACATGTAAAGGGGTTAAATTTGTTTTGAAAAAAGTGTGTGAATAATGTTTTGAATAATTAAAGAGAATATTAGTCAATGCTATGATCTTGACTCTATCATCGGGGAATGATGGGTTTGTTATTTATAGCGATGCATCAAATAAAGGACTTGGTTGTGTCCTTATATAGAATGATAGGGTTATTTCCTATGCATCACGACTGCTAAAAATTCATTAGAAAAACTATCCTACTCATGATCTTGAGTTAGCAGCTGTAATATTTTCTTTGAATATATAGAGACATTATATATATGGTGAAAAATGTGAGATATATACTAATCACAAGAGTTTGAAGTATATTTTCTCATAGAAAGAACTCAACATGAGGCAAAGGAGATCGCTTGAACTACTCAAGTATTATGATTGCACAATACACTTCCACCCAGGGAAGGAAAATAAGGTGGAAGATGCTCTGACCAGAAATGATCATGGAGTTTTGAACAAGATGAGAGTTGAAAGGGATACTATTTTCATGGATCTAGTAAAGATGGATATGGTAATAATCATGGAAGGTGAAAATCAATTCTTTTTCAAATAGTTTCCAAGCCATATTTACTAGAAAGTATAAAAATCTCTCAGACTGATGATGGAGAGTTTCAAAAAATGATTATAGTTGTGAAAGACAGGAGATTGAGTGACTTCGTATATGAAGATGGGATTTTAAAATTTGGGAAGAGACTTTGTGTTCCCAATATACCGGATCTAAAAAGAGAATTGTTGGATGATTCTCATAGCTCCAATTTCTCTATACACCCTGGTAGCACCAAGATGTATAGAGATTTTAAGGAACATTTTTGGTGGGACAACATGAAGAGAGAGGTTGTAAATTTTGTGTCGAGATGTATGGTTTGACAATAAGTGAAAGCTGGAATACAACATCCTAGAGGATTCATGAAACCTCTTCCCATACCTAAGTGTAAATGGGATGATATTACAATGGAATTTGTCATGGGGCTACCAAAGACTCCTAGAAGAAATGACGCAATATGGGTCATTGTTGATCGTCTTACCAAGTTAGCACATTTTCTTGCTATAAGAGAAGATTTACCACCTGAACATCTAGAAAGACGATATATTAATGAAGTTTTAAGACTTCATGGAGTACCCTTATCGATTGTTTCTAATTTTGATCCCCATTTTACATCAAGATTCTGAAAAAGTATTCAGAAATCCCTGGATACTGAACTTCGTTTGAGCACTGCCTACCACCCTCAAACTGATGGACAATCAAAATGGACTATTTAAACCATAGAAGACATGTTATGATCTTTCTCACCTGACTTTCAAGGTATGTGGGATCAATATTTACCTATGGTAAAATTTTTCTATAACAATAGATTCCATTTAAGTATTCAGATGGCACCATATGAAGCATTATATGGAAAGAGATGTCGCACACCAACGTGTTGGGATGATGTTGGTGAAAGAAAACTAATTGGCCCAGAACTTGTTGAGGAAATGATGGAAAAGGTGAAGGTTATCCAAATCCACATTAAAGCAGCACAAAGTAGGTAGAAGAGCTATACCAATAACCAAAGAAAGGATTTGGAATTTCAGGTAGGAGATCATGTTTTCTTTAAGGTATCTTCATGGAAGGGAGTTATATGATTTGGTAAGAAGGGAAAATTGAGTCCCAGGTAAATCATACCTTTAGAAATTCTAGAATGAATTGGGGATGTATCTTACCAGTTTTCAATGCCACCAAGTCTCTCCAAAGTTCATGATGTGTTCCACGTATCACTGTTGAGAAAATACATGCCAGACCCAATGCATGTACTCACCTAAGAGGAATTAGAACCGGAACCCGGTCTGTCTTATTGTGAAGAGTCTATCAAGATTCTTGATACCAGAGAACAAGTGTTGAGAAACCAGACAACTTGCCCAGTAAAAGTCCTATGGAGAATCCATAAGATGGAAGAGGCAACATGGGAACCTGAGGAACTTATGATGAAGAACCATCCGAATATTTTTATGCAGTAGTATTCAAGAAATTTATAGGAAGAAATTATTTTAAGGAGAGAAGAATGTAACACACCAAGCTTCCATGTTATGTTTCCCTTTGAATAATGCAATAGCTTGTGTTGTACGCAACTTGGAGTTTTAACACACCACGACCAGTCAAACTAACCATTATGAACAGTAATTCTCAATTTTTGAAATTTTATAAAATTTTTCTTTCAAAATGGACTTCATTTTTGGATTCAAAATATTGAATTTATCTTATGGTGAATTTTTTGTATTTTTCTGAAAACTTTCATTTTTTGATGAATAGTGAAAAACGTTGTGTTATTAGTTAAAACCGAATTTTTATTTAAATAATTATTTATTTTATTCAAAATTATTTTAAGTAAAAATAGATACATAATACAAATATTAGTGCAATTTAACTCATTGGAGTCATTTTTATAATAGAATTAGATATATAAAATTTTATTGAACTTTTTACCGCCTTTTACCCACCTCCTAGTGGTTTTTTCAAATTTGCATAAAACTTAATTTTACAGCTTTTGTGAGTTGAATTTCAAAAATACGAGAGACATGGTTGATATCAGCAAGTAAAATGTGGTTCAATGAGATGAAAATAATTTTTTTTGAATAGTAACTTTTGACTTTTATTTACCATGGTTAAAAGTAAATAGGGAAATTAACGTTAAAAATGATATTATTATTAACCTAAAACATATCCTAATTCTATTGGATAAGTATAATTTGATCAAAAATACCTTAATAATAAAATATTATCCCCTTTGGTCCACTTGGATTAGATTAGGACATTTATTATTATTTTATTTAAAGAAGAGTTAAAAGAGTTAAAATCAAAGTTTATTACTTAAACTATTTTTAATATTGGGTTATATATAAGATAAATTCAACTATAAATATTCATTAGAATGATGAAAATATTTCCTACATAATGGTATTTTATTTATAATTTTTATACATTAGATAATTAAATTTATTTATGACACAATAATGATGGAGTAATTACCTTATTAATGATTGATTAAAATAATTGATTTTATAAATATCCAAATAAATCTAATTTTAGACTTTTTATGAATTGCACTAATTTTCTACGTTAATATGACATGTTAGGGTTGATTAAATGAATTTTTTTCGAAGTAATAATGTTGTTATAAATTTAACAAAAACAAAATACCAAATAGTGTCAAAATTGACATAAAAGAGTTTTTAAAACAAATATTATATTATTAATTGATATTCTATTCCTAAAAATCTATGGTTCGTCCAAAGGGATTAAATAATATTATATATGTCATTAATGAACCACTTGAGGTTCTTTTGTAAGTTTATAGTAATTTTATTAACCATATAATATAAAAATACAATGAGACATGGTAAATGTAAAACTATTTAACTAAGAGTTAAATCTAAATGATAAGGTTAATATGGTGACTTAAACCTGTATAAAACTCATTGGTTAAGAGTATTTCGATCCATTACCACCTTATCCTCTAAATAAATCATTTTTTAGCCATTATAAATCAAATATTAATATATTGTAAAATATTATTTCAATCTTTTCCTAAGGTACCCCTCACCGCTCTTATAAAAGGGAATTTCCTCTTCTCTCAAATTCAAAACTCCAAAGACATTTGCCTCAGCCAAACCCTACCCAAATATCCTCCCAAATTTCCTCTATTCATCCCAGAGGCCTTACTTTAGTCATAAATCCAACATAAGGAGCCCTTTTTATCAAATCAAAAGGAAGAACTCGAAGAAGAGGTCAATATTTCATCACCTCTTTCAAGTTCTTTTCTTCTTCTACTTCATATTTATTTGTTGTTTCCATTCTAAAATAATAACTATATTATCTTATATATACTATGATGTTATTATAAAAATGGTACAACCATATTCGTTATTCTATCCATCCTATAAATGACAAAGTCACCATACGTGCGTACGTATGGCTTACCGTCTCCACGTCATGGTGTAGTTTGTCATTCAACACTTCACTATTTGGAAGGGTATAATAATGAAGTATAATTGATGTAAATAATAAATATAAAATGTTAATTATTTTTGATATATAATATACCATCCAATTATATACTATTTTAATATCAAAAGAATGATATTGTCGCTCATGCGTACGTACAGATTACCGTATCCACAAACGCGATGAGATTCATTCCTCATCGTATCCATTCAAGGCTAATTTTCATTTGATGGTTAAAAATAATGTTTAAAGATTTAATATAATTCTAAATAGGAATAAGATACATCCTATCCATACCAAACATTACTTCTGTAACAAAGAATATAAAGGAAAACGAATCATTTAACACCTGAAATGATGATACTGCTGAAATATAATTAACAAAGCAATATTAGAAGACCATATAAGATATCATATTAATGTATATGGTTATTTTATAATTTTATTACAATTATTTCACCATTATACAGGAGGTTAACCTACCCTCGACCAAGGAAAAGTACAAGGTAAGGGTTAATTTCACAATCTCTTTATTATCTGAGATTGTTTTTATGTAAGTAACTACTGGGACATATTTATTATCCATATCCATGTTTCATAAATGAGTTTTAAAAGGGATTATTTTTATTGTAATTTTTACTAAAACATAATTTTAAATTTTTTAAAAATTTATTCCTCTAAACCTTTCTCATTAATGTCCATGTTTTCAAAATGGTTTTAAGGATTTATTAAAATGGACATGAATGTTTTAAAGTGTCAATTACTTCCAAAAGTTTCAAAGTGGTATGGGACACTTTGATTCAAAATGTCTTTAAATTCCTTCCTTTTTAAATTGTGTGACTTTTAAATGTTTTCATGAAAAAGGGATATTTCTCTCAAAGAGTTTTACAAATCATTTTCATCTATGTCAACATCCTTTGATGGATTTTAAAATTGTTTGAAGTTGATTTATTATGATACAAATCTTCCATATTGCATTTTAGGTTTTGTGATATGTTTGACTATGGATGTTCTATTTTTATACAATTCATGGTTTATGGATAAAGTATTGACATTTTGTATGCTACTTTTAATACGAATATTTATGTTATGTTTAAACCTTTTAATATGAGGAATTCATTGGACTTAGTAAGAGACGGGTGAAGCCCGCTATAGATTCTCGATGCTTCAGTAGGTCTCATGAGAAAAAACTAGTGTCTTGGCATAAGGTCTTGACAAAATATTATTTTTAGTCTTGGCACAAAGCCTTGAATATGTGGTTATGAAGTCTGGCATTATGCATTCCATCATTATGAAAGTGGCTATTGATGTTGCATGTGATTATTAAACTAGTAGAATATCCATGTGAATAAGTAAATGGAATTATTTGATTTATATTTTCCATATTATGCTGAAGTTTATGTTTAAAAGGCTTATTTTTTAGTCTTATACATTGCCTTAAAATGTTTAATATTATTTTTGAAAGTTTCCACTATATTGTTATCCTTACTGAGCATCTGAGATCACCCCTTTCTATGTTTTATTTTTTCCAGGATGTGAAGAAGTATATTATGAATGACCTGTAGTGATAGACTAAGGGATATGATTGTGGTATATGGAGATAATGTTGTTTTAGTTTTCAATTTACAATCTAATGTAAAACTTATTAATGTATCTAGTATTTACAAGGCTACTAAACTAATATGTCTTTCAAGACATGATCTTTTGTGATCATTCCATTGTTATAAAATAATGCATTGAATCGCAGTAAATAGGGTCGGGGCATTACAATTGGTATCATAAGAAATTTGGAACAAACCTTGGAAACTAGATTTAGAAAAACTCTGATTAGAGAACATTACCCTAAGATAGATTTTGAGGATTAGTATAGAATAACTTCCTATAATTTTGGTACTATAGAGATTTTGTGAGTTTTCTAAGAAATACATCCCTTTCTGGATATGAGAAGGTAGAGGCAGCTCTGGCACATATATACCTAGGGGTACCCGAAAACACCGCTTTGAGCTAGACTCGAACAGGAACTGGTGAATGAAAATGGGCCTTGTTGCACTCTTGGTTAGGAAACTCCTGAGGGATATGCTTAGGATAATTATCATTTTATTTACATACCATTATGAAGGATTTATGTGTATATACCTCCTCAAAGAAAACTTTTTTATGATTATGGATTATATCCATAAACTGCTCAATTTATGTAAAGTGTTTTACAAGTTTGGAATTATGTATTGTGATTCATAAACTAATCTAGTGTATGCCATTGTTTATAAATGAAGCCTAGTGGAAGGAATGGAGACCGTATCAACACATGTAATCCATGTAGGGATTTCCCTCCAACTCAAGATAATTATAGTGGAGTTGGTGATGCAATTGATGCTGATTAGCTTATCACCATACTGGGACAACTCACTCAGGTTATGAATAATAACCTTACCTGTATAGAGCACCTTGATCCACAACATGGAGGATCAATGTTAGATCGATTCATGAGGAAACAACCACTAACATTCAATGGGAGTTTAAATCCATTGGTAGCTGAGCAATGGATAAGTTCCTTAGAGAAAATATTTCATGCTTTGGGGAGTAACGAAAGGGAAAAAGTTTCCATGGTAGTTTATTGCCTCACGGGAGATGTTGATCAATGGAGGTCATTAATTAAAAACACAATGGAAGATGAAGAATTATCAATTATGCAATAGAGGTAGTTTAAAGATATTATCTTAGAAAAATACTTTCCTCGTGACCATCGAGCGGATATGGAAAGACAATTTCTAAGTCTGAGGCAAAAAGAGGATGAGAATGTCACAAAGTATGAGGCTAACTTTACAAGGTTATCAAGGCATGCAACAAATTATATACGTAACCCAAAGAGTAGGATTGATCATCTCTTTGATGGGTTAAAACCATTTCTCCATCGAGCATTAGTCTCACAATCCTTCTCATCATACGAAGATATTTTCTCATGTGTTATCAACACAGAAAAGGAATTCTCTAATTCTTACAACTTTAAAGAAAAACAAGAGAAGAATATATCTGCTGAACACTCTATAAATAGAAATAAGGGGAAGAAGGGAAAGTTGAATATCCATCCTATAGTAAGTGTGGGAAGAAACACCTCGGTACTTGCCTGAAGGGAATGGGAGTCTGTTACAAGTGTGGTGAAAAAGGCCACCAAGCTCACGATTGCAAGGGGAAGAAAGAGGCTGTCAATGTTGAATTCTATAATTTTAGAGAAAGGGGACATTATGAAAACAAATGCCCTAAGCGCCAAGGAAACTTACCTCAGAAAAGGATATGGAATCAAGGACAAGCTTATGCTATCACTTCTGCTGAGGTTGAAACTCTGAAAGACATGGTGGTAGGTAATTTAATGGTTTCCTCAAGTTTAGCCAATGCTTTATTTGATTCTGGATCATCACATTGTTTCATATCTTCCCAGTTTACTAAGAAAATTAGATATTTTCAATTTGATTTAACAAGGGAGTTTTCATTCAAAACTCCTAAGGGAAGTATCATTGCAACAAATTTTTGTGAATTAGTTCCCATTAAGGAACATAAATGATATTGATCTGTTGATATCATCATCATACCCATGATTGAATTTGATATAATCTTTGGTATGGATTTTCTTTCAAACCATGATGAGAAAATTTTTTGTAAGAAGAAGGAGGTTACAATTTTTGATGATGATAAGGGGTACCTTATCTTTAGAGCAGAAACATCACCATCTGATTCTTATCTAGATCCACCCCCATTATCTCAACTAAATTCAATTATTTGGAAGGAAGAGAACAAAATAACTATGGGTGAGGAAAGGAATGTTCAAATAGGGGATTTACCTATTGCGTAAGAATATGTTGATGTGTTTCCATAGGATTTACCTGGACATCCTACAGAACGAGAAATTGAGTTTTCCATTGACTTAATTTCTGGTTCAAGGCTCATATCAAAGACCCCTTATAGAATGGCCACTGTGGAATTAGTGGAAATAAAGAAACAATTAGAGGAATTTAGTAACAAGGGATTTATTCTCCCTAGTGTTTCTCCATGGGGATCCCCTATCCTTTTTGTTAAAAATAAAGACAGATCTATGAGGTTGTGTATTGATTATAGGGAGATCAATGTTATAACAATAAAGAACAAGTATCCCCTTCCTCGCATTAATGATTTATCCAACCAACTTCATGGAGCTCAATATTTTTCAATGATTGACCTTCGATCTGGATATCATCAGTTGTGTGTGAAGAAGGAAGACATTCTTAAAATAGCATTTTGAAACAGGTACGGTCATTACGAGTTTACAGTAATGCCTTTTGGGTGGACTGAGGCACCCTCTGTTTTCATGGATCTAATGAACAGAGTTTTCAAGGAATATCTTGATGAATTTTTAGTGGTATTTATTGATGATATCCTAGTATACTCCAAAATCTATGAAGATCATGAAAATTACTTGCGCACCATTTTGAAAACCCTCCGAAGAAATGAATTATACGGGATTTTTAGAAAGTGTGAATTCTGGCTTTAAGAGATTTATTTTCATGGCCATATTGTCTCTAAGTATGGAATATTCATTGATCCTAATAATACAAGATCAATCTAAGAATGGCAAGCACCGATGAGTATATCTGAGGTACGTAGTTTTATTTGTTTAGCAGGTTATTATCGGCATTTCCCCCAAAAATTTTTCCGATTGGCTAACCCATTAACCAAGCTCACATGTAAAGGGGTTAAATTTTTTTGGAAAAAATATTGTAAAGAATGTTTTGAAGAATTTAAGAAAATATTATTCAATGCTTCTATCTGGACTCTACCATCAGGGAATGATGGGTTTGTTATTTATATAGATGCATCAAAGAAAGGACTTGGTGGTGTCCTCATGTAGAATGATAGGGTTATTTCCTATGCCTCACGACACCTAAAAATTCATGAGAAAAACTATCCTACTCATGATATTGAGTTAGACACTGTAATATTTTCTTTGAAGATATGGAGACATTATCTCTATGGTGAAAAATGTGAGATATATACCGATCACAAGATTTTGAAGTATATTTTCTCATAGAAAGAACTCAACATGAGGCAAAGGAGATGGCTTGACTATGATTTCACAATACACTACCACATGGGGAAGGAAAATAAGGTGGCATATGCTTTGAGCAGAAAGTATCATGGAGTTTTGAACAAGATGAAAGTTAAAAGGGGTCATATTTTCATGGATCTAGTAAAGATGGATATGGGAATAATCATGGAAGGTGAAACATCGATACTTTTTTAAATGGTTTTCAATCCATATTTACTAGAAAGGATAAAAAGTTCTCAGACTGATGATGAGGAATTTCAAAAGAAGATTAATGTTGTGAATGATGGGAGATTGAGTGACTTCGTATATGAAGATGGGATTTTAAAATTTGGGAAGATAATTTGTGTTCTCAATATACCAGATCTGAAAAGGGAATTTTTGGATGATTCCCATAGCTCCAATTTCTCTATACACCTTGGTAGCACCCAGATGTATAGATATTTGAAGGAACATTTTCGGTGGGACAACATGAAGAGAGAGGTTTCCAATTTTGTATCGAGATGTATGGTTTGACAACAAGTGAAAGATGGAAGAAAACATACTAGATGAGTCATGAAACCTCTTCCCATACTTGAGTGGAAATGGGATGATATTACAATGGAATTTTTCATGGGGCTACCAAAGACTCCTAGAAGAAATGACGCAATATGGGTCATTATTGATCGTCTTACCAAGTCATCACATTTTCTTGCTATAAGAGAAGATTTACCACTTGAACGTCTAGAAAGACTATATATTAATGAAGTTCTAAGACTTGATGGAGTACCCTAATAAATTATTTCTGATCGTGATCCCCGTTTTACATCAAGATTCATGAAAAGTTTTCATAAATCCCTGGACACTAAACTTCGTTTGATCACTTCCTACCACCCTCAAACTGATAGAAAATCAGAATGTACTATTCAAACCATAGAATACATGTTGATATCTATCTCACTTGACTTTCAAGATATATGGGATCAATATTTACCTCTGGTAGAATTTTCATATAACAATAGCTTCTATTCAAGTATTCAGATGGCACCATATGAAGCGTTATATGGAAAGAGATGTCGCACACCAACGTGTTGTGATGATGTTGGTGAAAGAAAACTCATTGGCCCAGAACTTGTTGAGGAAATGATGGAAAAAGTTAAGTTTATCCAAATCCACATCAAAGCAGCACAAAGTAAGTAGAAGATCTATGTTGATAACCGAAGAAAGGATTTGGAATTTCAGGTAGGAGATCATGTTTACTTGAAGGTATCTCCATGGAAGGGAGTTATACGATTTGGTAAGAAGGGTAAATTGAGTCCCAGGTACATCGGGCCTTTAAAAATTCTAGAACAAATTGGGGTTGTAGCTTACCATTTGGAAATCCCGCCAAGTCTCTCCAATGTTCTGGATGTGTTCCACGTATTGCTGTTGATAAAATACTTGCCTAACCCAACGCATGTACTCACCTATTAGGAATTAGAACTGGAACCCGATCTTTCTTATTGCGAAGATCCTGTCAAGATTCTTGATACCATAGAACAATTGTTGAGAAACCAGACAACTCATCTGGTAAAAGTACTATAGAGAAACCATAAGATGGAAGAGGCAACGTGGGAACACGAGGAACTTATGATGAAGAACCATACTAATATTTTTATGCGGTAGTATTCTAGAAATTTTGAGGATGAAATTATTTGAAGTAGGGGAGAATTTTACACCCCAAGCTTCCATGGTACATTTCCCTTTGAATAATGCAATAGCTTGTGTTGTACGCAACTTGGAGTTTTAACACACCATGACCAATCAAACTAGCCATTATAAATAGTAATACCAACTTTTTGAAATTTAATAAATTTTATCATTCAAAATGGAATTCATTTTTGGATTTGGAATATCGAATTTATCTTAGGGTGAGTTTTTGGTATTTTTATGAAATCATTCAATTTTTGATTAATAGTGAAAAACACTGCGTTATTGGGTAAAACCAACTTTTTGTTTAAATAATTATTTATTTTATTTAAATTTATTTTAAGTCAATAAAATATACATAATACCCATATTAGTTCTATGTAATTCATTAGAGTCATTTTTATAATATAATTAGATATATAAAATTTTATTTAACTTTTTACCGTCTTTTACCCACCTCCTATGAGCTTTTCCAAATTTTCATAAATCTTTATTTTACTGATTCAGTGAGTTGAATTTCAAAAATATGAGAAACATGGTTGATATCAGTAAGTAAAATGTGGTTCAATGAGATGAAAATATTTTTTGGTGGATAGTACATTTTGACTTTCATTTACCACGTTAAAAGTAAATAGGGTAATTGAAGGTAAAAATGATATTATTATTACCCTAACACATGTCCTAATTCTATTGGATAAGTATAATCCATCTAAAAACAACCTTATAAATAAAATATTATCTCCTTTGTTCCACTTGGATTACATTAGGACATTTATTATTATTTTATTTAAAGAATAGTTAAAAGAGTTAAAATCAAAGTTTATTAACTAAACTATTTTTAATATAGGGTTATACATAAGATAAATTCGACTATAAATATTAATTATAAATCTAAAAATATTACAAATATAATTTAATTTTATTTATAATTTTTATACATTAAATAATTAAATTTATTTATGACACAATAATGATACAGTAATTACCTTATTAATGATTGATTAAAATAAGTGATATTATAAATATATAAATAAATATAATTTGAGACTTTTAATGAATTCCACTAATTTTATAGGTTAATATGAAATATTAGAGATGATAAAATGAATTTTTTTTCTAAGTAATAATGTTGTTATGAATTTTACAAAAACAAAATACCAAATAGTGTCAAAATTGACATAAAAGAGTTTTTAAAACTCATATTATATTATTAATTGATATTCTATTCCTAAAAATCTAAGGTTCATCTAAAGGGATTAAATAATATTATATATGTCATTAATGAACCACTTGAGGTTCGCTTGGAAGTTTATAGTAAGATTATTAACCATATAATATAAAAATACAAAAAGACATGGTAAGTGTCAAACAATTTAACTAAGAGTTTAATCTAAATGATAAGGTTAATATGGTGACATAAACCTGTCTAAAACCAATTGGTTGAAAGGATTTCTACCCATCGCCACCTTAGCCTCAAAATAAATCATTTTGGAGCCATTATAAACCGAATATGAATTTATTATAAAATATTATTGCAATCTTTTCCTAAGGTTCCCCTCAACCCTCTTATAAAAGGGAACTTCCCCTTCTCTCAAATTCACACCTCCAAAACCATTTGGCTTGGAAAAACCCTGCCCGAATATCCTCCAAACTATCCTCTTTTCATCCAAGAGGCCTTCCTTTAGTCATAAAGCCAACATAAGGATCCCTTTTGATCAAATAAAAAGGAAGAAGCCGAAGAATAGGTAAATATTTCATCACCTCTTTCAAGTTATTTTCTTCTTCCACTTCCTATTTCATTGTTGTTTACATTCTAAAATAATAACTCCAATATATTCTATATACTACGATGTTATTATAAAAATGGTACAACCATATTTTTTATTCTATCCAACCTATAAATGACAAATTCACCATACGTGCGTACGTACAGCTTACCGTCTCCACGTCGTGATGTAGTTTGTCATTCAACACTTTACTATTTGGATGGGTATAATAATGATGTATAATTGATTTAAATAATAAATATAACATGTTAAATATTCTATATATATGATATACCATCCAATTATGTACTATTTTAATATCAAAAGAATGATATTGTCACTTGTGCGTACGTACGGATTACCGTCTCCACAAACGTGATGAGATTCATTCCTCATCATATCCATTCAACACTAATTTTCATTTGATGATTAAAAATAATGTTTAAATACATAATATCCTTCTGAATATGAATAAGATACATCCTATCCATACCAAACATTACTTACGTAATAAAGTATATAAAGTAAAACGAATCAGTTAACACCTGAAATGATGATACTGCTGAAATATCATTAACAAAGCAATATTAGAAGATCATATATGATATCATATTAATGTATATAGTTCTTGTATAAATTAATAACAATTATTTCACCATAATACAGGAGGATAACCTACCCTAGACCAATGAAAAGTACAAGGTAAGGGTTAATTTCACAATCTCTTTATTATCTGAGGTTGTTTTTATGTAAGTAACTACTGGGAAATATTTATTATCCATTTCCATGTTTCATAAAATAGTTTTCAAATGGATTTTTTTAGGGGAATTTTTACTAAAACATCATTTTAAATGTTTTAAAGATTTATTCTTCTTAACCTTTCTCATTGATGTCTATGTTTTCAAAATGGTTTTAAGGATTTATTAAAATGGACATGAATGTTTTAAAATGTTAATTCCTTCCAAAATTTTCAAAGTGGTATGGGACACTTTGATTCAAAATGTCTTTAAAAGTCTTACTTTCTAAATTTTGTGACTTTTAAATGTTTTCATGAAAAAGGGATATTTCTCTCTAAGATTTTTACAAATCATTTTAATCAATGTCAACATCCTTTGATGGAAACTTTTTTGAAGTTGATTTATTATTATACAAATATTCCATATTGCATTGAAGGTTTTGTGATATGTTTGACTATGGATGTGTTATTTTTATACAATTCATGGTTTATGGATAAAGTTTTGACATTTCGTATGCTATTTTTAATAAGAATTTTTATGTTTTGTTTAAACCTTTTCATATGAGGAATGAATTGGACTTAGTAAGTGACATGTGGATCTCGCTATAGCTCCTAGATGCATCGGTAGGTCTCATGAGACAAACTAGTGTCTTGGAACAAGGCCTTGACAAAATCATATTTGTATTCTTGGCAAAAGAACTTGAATATGTGGTTATGAAGTCTGGAATTATGAATTCCATCATTATGAAAGTGGCTATTGATGTTGCATGTGATTATTCGACAAGTAGAATGTCCATGTGAATAAGTAAATGGAATTATTTGATTTATATTTTCCATATTATGCTAAATTTTATGTTTAAAGGGCTTATGTTTTAGTCTTATACATTGCCTTAGAATGTGAAGCTTATTTATTAAATTTTCTGTTGTATTGTTATCCTTACTAAGCATCTGAGCTCACCCCTTTCTATGTTTTATTTTTCCCAGGATGCGAAGAAGTATATTATGACTAACCTGCAGGGATAGTCTAAGGGATATGAGTGTGGTCTATAGAGACAATGTTGTTGTAGTTTTCATTTCACAATGTTATGTAAAACTTATGAATGTATCTAGTATTTCCAAGGCTACTAAACTAATCGGTTTTTCAAGACTTGATATTTTGTGATCATTTCAATGTTATGTAATAATGCACCGACTCTAGGTAACTAGGATTGGGGCGTTACAATCCAGGCATGGTTGCCATCCGACCTAGTGGATGACCCGGTCCATAACATGGCCGAAAGGGCATTCCCAATCCCCACGGGCTGGCACAAGTGCTCTGGTATTAAAATTATCACATGGGAATGATTTACCCGAATAAGTAACCACAAAAAAACTAACAAGATAAATAACTAAATCTTAAAACAGAAAACCAAATAGAACCTTAAACTAACGTCAAATTTTAAAGGTTTACAACTTGATCCAACATTTAAAAAGTAACGAAAACAAAAGAGACTAAAACTCTAACTCAAACCTTCAATCAACAAGATAGGTGCAACAACCACAAGCTACAGACACCAACCAGCATGAGAATACCATTCACAACCCGAACCACCATCAGTGAGAATGATGCCTCAACCTAGAATACACAAGGAGGAAGGTCTATATACACCCAAATGTGTATATAGGGTGTGAGCCAATATCCCAGTAGGACGTCACCCAATAAAAAGGTTCTAAGCATAATTATTAAATGAAAAATACATTTTCCATTTTAATTAAAGAAAGAAACTAAATGATTGAACAGTTTTAGAGAAAATAGGTTTAAAGAAAATAATTTCAAAAGGAACAAACTAATTTAAAACACACACACACACACACTTACTTTTAAAATAACCAAAGTTTCACACCGATGAACTCAAAGTAACCAATGAGCACAAACATGGGAGAGGCCTCGTGGGTGTTAGCTAGCTTGGGTCTCTAGATCTTCGTGTCTTAGTGAAGGGTGGCTTAGAAACCACAACCCTTAGAAAACATGGCTTAGAAACCATAACCCTCAGAAAACGTGGCTTAGAAACCAAAACCCTCAGAAAATTCAAATGATTAGTTAGTGTTACAATCATCAGTCTTGCCTGTGAAACCGGGTCGAGTCACCTTCGGAACACTAGCCCACTAGTCTAGTCCACCCTCCTAGCTACCTGGGCTTCACGTTTTGTTCTCAAACAAGTTTCAAGTTCATGTCACACGTCACACTTATTCATAAAATCCCAATAGGGTACTAAGACACACAAAATCACCATTTGCACACTCAAACCCTCTTTTACACCCATACGCACACCAAAAGTTTCAAAACTCAAATCTGCATAGGTTACATACTCAGTTAAACCATCTGCACCATTTAAAAAGACGCTTATCATTAAACAAACCACCACTTACACACATAAATGCCATTTTGAAATAAGACAAACACTAAAACATTTTTCAAACACATTTTATGCCATTTTAAGAATTTAATACACCATTTAAAAAAATTATAAACGAGTAGTAAAAGAGTGTTACATGGATTTTCACACACTAAAGTAACCATTTATAAATTCAAACAAATTCCAACATCACACGCACTCAAATAAAACTTAAACGTGTGACGTGCACCCCACAAATAATTTGATGGAAAACCTTAAATCATATGTAAAACACCTTTGCACAAATCAAATAGTTTAATAAGCTAAAAATAAAATCTTGCAATACAATTTAAAAGAAATCACTTGGAATTACCAACTAAACCCACACAAAACCTTCTTTGGCAACCAGAAGCACACGATGCCATGTCAAAAATATAATTCGCACCACTTGCACAAATTAAAAAGCCACCCAAAAATTTTAAAAATCACCCAAAAATAACTAAATATGAGTTTTAAGCAGAAACAACACACATAAATTATACATGTTATTAAATAGTTCAATGCATATCAAACATTAAAGAAAACCAACTTCTCACTACACAAATTATCTAAATGATGTGCTAAAAAAATTAAACATGAAAAATAAAACTCACCTATGGCGGAGATATTTGGGGGATATCCGAGCATGTTGGAGAGGTGAGGAGGTGTGCCACATCGGAAAATTCCAACAAGAAAATGGGAGGTCAGTGCGAGGGGGAGGGTTGTGCATGTGGGTTTTTGTGAGGGAGGTAGGGGCGGCAAGAGGCAGTTCGGTGATGTGTGGTTGTCCAGCAAGGAGGAGGACATGCGGCGGAGGTTGGGGAGATGCGGAGGAGTTTAGGAGGTAGGGAGAGGAGGACATCCAGATGGAGCAGGGGCCACCGGACAAGGGAGAGTTAAGACGCGAGCTGGCCGGAAGGGGGAAGGGAACAACCGGATGGAGAAGGGGTTGATGGCTTCAAACCATGTGGGGTGGGGGTGGAGTGGAAACTGAGGTGTACGTGGGAGACGGTGCGGGGAGGTAGGTCATCATCTGGCATTGGGTAAAGGGGCGCAGCGTGAGGTGAGCAGAGGGGAGAAGAGGGGGCGCAGCGCGGGGGGAGAAAGGCTGGGTGAGGGGGGGTGCGGGCGACGCAAGAGAGCCATCCAGAAGGTGCAACGAAGGAGGAAGGTTGTAGGGTTTGGGGGTAGGGAGTTCAGCACGACAGGATGAAGGGGGAGGGGAAGATGGGTGCGACGGGCTGAAGATAAAGGGAGCAGGAGGGAATAAAAAACCAAAAGGAAAATATGAGAAAAGAGAAAAAGGAAAAAAATAAAAATTAATAAATAAATAATTAAATTTAAATATTTTAGTAATAATAATAATAAAAATGACAAGCTTAAAAAAATATTATGTTCTTAATAATAATAATGAGATTAATAATATTAATAACTCTATTAATATCCTGACAATAATAATAAAAATAATAATAATAATAATTAGCATTTTTATCATCATTAAAATAATCCTTTAAATTTTGTTTGATTATTTTTATTTTTAAGGAGTCGTGCAACCGCGCGGTTACCCCGCATAGCTGATGACAATTTTTAATAGAATGGTGATGATGATAATAATAAACATAATAAAATTATCATCCTCAACACATCTTTTAATTCCAATCCCTTATTGATCATTACACTTAATTAATTAATTCACTAATCATGTAATGGGCAGGACGTGTGGTGAACTGGGCAAGGTCAAACGGTGACCTAGGTTAGGTCGCATGACTTAGACATAGTTCACTAGATGCAGTCAAGGCCAATACCAGCATTTTTAAAAAAGAACCCGAAATTTTAATTCGGACTTCAACCCGGACTACCTGATGCCCAAAAAAATTAATAAAATAAATAATGCAAAAGAGGCGGGTGTGAAAATTCTCCCCACTATATCGCTTTCCATCCCCATAAATCCACAACTAAAATTAAACCCCAAAGTATAAAATGAAACCTCCTCAAGGTTCACAGAGGGTCCCCATAATCAATATCTGAAAAGAAGTGAACACATCGTACTCAAAGAAAGTGACTTAAATGATGACCTTAAGAAACCCGTAAAAGACTTTCCTCTATGTGTCACCCACCCCACAGAGCTGGAACACCTCCATTTGATTGATTTAAGAAAGTTACTCTTACACCCATGGAAACTGACTTTACAAACCGAACACCTCAAGCACCATTGCTTGAAAATCACATAGTTTGAATGGAACAAACAAACAAGACCATGCACGTCCAAGAAACACTCTGATCACCTACCACCCAATAATCTCTAGGATATAACTAAAATCCAACATGGGGAAAGCCCGAAGGGGCTCCCCACCATTAGAAACTTCCTCATGCCTGAGATGAGATTAGAAAACTGATACAAGGAAGCCCAGGTGGACTCCCCACCATTATGGAAAAGGACAACACCAACTCATTCTAGAGATATTTTTGTGAGACCCATCGTGGGTCTCCCCACCATTAGAACTAATAGAAGATACAAAACCTTGAAAATTTTCTGACGGTGACCAAGCACCCCACCATAAGGGGTGGGGAGGGTCGGGTCCAACGACTGGGCGTCAAAACCATGGCCGAAGACAGACTAACATCTCCAAATCCCTGTATGAGCATTATTCAAATTTGATACTGATTTACCCAACATACTATCATACAGACCACCAAAATCAATAACATTCGATGGGATGAAACCCCCAAAACATTAAGGTAACGAGACGACCACACCTCCTCATAGCCACGGGAAACCCCACGCACCCAAACGGGTCATTAAAAATGGAACCATAGGAAACAATTTAAACATCCTTCACCTTCAGTACTGATGACAGAAATAAGGTTGGGGTCCCATACTCTCCCAGGTTTCTTGACCACATGCCAGCTTCACTCCAAGGCCTATGGATGGAGCACTGATGTTTGAAGCATCTCCTGCCTCAAAGTCAAGTATTGAAGACTCTTTAACGGAGCTTCTCCTTTTGTCATCACACGCAACCATACCACAACCGAGACAACACCAGCAAACACAACACACCATGACATCCAACTACTCACTCACAGAACATTCACTAAAACAAGGGTTTAGAGGATGCACATGTGTCACCTTTCACCTTAACCAACAAACATAAGAAGGAAATATGAACGAAAAACACTCCCCTTTGAAAAGAAAAAATTAGAACTCCCCGAGAGGACACACACCTATGAAAACAGGGATTCCTGAAGGATCCTACGAAATCCACCCTTTCTCTTCAAAGAGAAATCACACTACAAGAGGTCATCAAACATGACCCTTGTGAAAAATGAAAGTACTATAAATCCCTTCAAGGCACTGGTCAACACTAAAAATTCTGAACTGCCTTCACCCTTCCAGTTGGAATTCCTTTCATCGTTTCTGGGGGAAACCTTCCGACGCAACAGTGTCAAACTTCATACCCGTTGACATAGACAAGTCAAAGAGACCAAAACTCCTATCAATTTCCCTCGTGTCTATCATCCTACTGCGAGATGATTCGCTTGACTGAAAAGGAAAAAGGGATAGACTTAGCGCTATTAGAAAAATGGGAGAGTTCTCACTTTAATCAACTGGAAGGTTGGCCAATGACAAATTACATGTGGCCGCACTTCAATTTCATGTTAAATCTTTATGGGGGTGTGCACTAGTCAAGAAATACAACCATGGACCCAATCAAACAGGTCTAATGACCAAGATATATCACAAGCGATCACTAAAAATGCATGGGGAACCACTTCAAGGGATTCCTGAAGCACTTTTCAAGATAATTCACTAGCCACATGCTTGCACACCGACTTACAAATAAATATTCAAACTCAAGACACAAATCAGTGAAAAAAGATTCTCGACTCGAAATGCCTCATATCCAACACTTCCCAAAACACGAGGACACATCACACAATCACTGGTTATTAAAACACCAATATTTTTTTCTTGGCCAAACTTTTAGAAAATAAACAAAGATGGTGGGTTCCACAAACACCAATGGTATCCCGTGGGACTCACACATGTATGTTTCTATGCCACATTGGCACCCACCTCTTGTCCATCCAGGCACCCATCCACTCGTGCCATTAACCATTTCTCTTTCCAAATACACTCATGCATGTGGTTTACCATGAGAACACCAAGAATCAAATTCGGACCTTTTCATTTTTCAAAACCCAACATTCAGCCCACACTTTCCAAACCTTACACATAATTTTATTTTTAAATCACTTCATTTTAAAAAAATCAAGACCAAATCATTTTTACTTAAAAATCAGATTTCCAGGAATCCAAAACAAAGAGACGAGGAACGATGCAAGAGGAGACTAGTGTCAGTGGGTGACTGGAACATATAGTTGGTGGCCATACGCCAATCACGCCACCACCACAGAGAGTATTCAAGGACAACATCTTCGGCTCCACATGTCTTTCCAGACCCTACGAGCTCACTGGGAACACTAACCCTACTCCCTTTTCATTTCCCCTAAAAAAGATTAACCACACATACCAAAGGTTTAGAAAAACCACAACTTTCTTTGGTAACTTGAGTCCTGCCACGAGGTGTGCTAGCTAGGCACCTTACTCATTGTTTGGACATCGAGTCCCGACATCCTTAACTCCAGTCTACCATGACTATATCCCAAAATAACATGACCCAAAAGAGAAAACCTCCTCTGATACCATTTTGACACGAACCAGGCTGGGGCGCCATCTGACCTGACGCCTGACTCGGTCCGCGACATGGCCTGAAGAGCATTCTCGATCCCCACGGGCTGACACAAGTGCTCGGGTATCAAAATTAGCACATGGAAATGATTTACCCAAATAAGTAACCACAAAAACAACTAACAAGATAAGTAACTAAAGAAAAAAATAGACAACTACACATAACCTTAAACTAAAGTCAAATTTTAAAGGTTTACAACTTGATCAAACATCCAAAAAGTGATGACAACAAAAGAGACTAAAACTCTAACTCAAACCTACAATCAACAAGAGAGGTGAAAAAACCATAAGCTACAGACACCAACCAGTTTTATAAGACCATCCACAACCCAAACCACCATCACTGAGCATTATACAACAACCTGAAATACACAAGGAGTGAGGTCTACATACACCCAAAGGTGTATGCAGGGTGTGAGCCAAGAGCCTAGTAGGACGTCACCCAATAAAAAGGTTACACGCATAATTATTAAATGAAAAACACATTTTCAATTTAAATTAATGAAAGAAACTAAATTCTTGAATAGTTTTTGAGAAAACAGGTTTAAATAAAATAATTTCAAAAGGAACAACCTAATTTAAAACACACACACACACACACTTACTTTTAAAATAAACAAAGTGTCACACATCAAACTTATGCATAAAATCCAAACAGGGTACTTGCCCACATGGAATCTCCATTTGCACATTCAAACCCTCTTTTAAAACCATACGCACACCAAAAGTGTTTTCAAAACTCAATCTGCATAGGTTACATACTCAGTTAAACCATCTACACAATTTAAAAAGATTCTTATCGTTAAACAAACCACCACTTACACACATAAATTCCATTTTGAAATAAGACACACACTAAAACATTTTTCAAACATGTTTCACACCATTATCATAATTTGATACACAATTTTAAAAAATATATATAAAAATGAGTAGTAAAATAGTGTTACATGTCTTTTCACACACTAAATTAACCATTTATAAATTCAAATGCATTCCAACGTCACATGCACTCAAATAATATTTAAACGTGTGACCTAAACCACACAAATAATTTGATGGAAAACCTTACATGATATGTAAAACACAATTTCACAAATCACATAGTTTAATAAGCCAAAAATAAAAGCTTTCAACAAAATTTAAAAGAAATCACTTGGCATTACTAACTAACACTACTGGAAAAATACCCTATACCAATGGTTTGGAACCGTTGGTATAGGCCCTCAAACCGTTGGTATAGGCTATACCAACGGTTTGGAGGACCGTTGGCAAGTAAGCCGTGACAATAGGTCTATACCAACGGTTTTGGGAAAACCGTTGGTATAGACCTATAACAACGGTTTTGAAAACCGTTGGTATAAGTAATATGAAAACCTATACCAACGGTTCTCAAAACCGTTGGTATATGTATTTCAAAAAAAAACATTTGGCGGGATTTGATCCCAGGACCTCTAGTTTATAATTGAATGACTTAACCACTAACCTAACATGACTTTTGTGAACATAATTTCATAAATATGTATATGTATTGTTTTAATAATCTTAAATTTTTATTTATATAATGTTCTCGGTAAGAAGATTCGATTAAAAATCGAAGGACCTATACCAACGGTTCTCAAAACTGTTGGTATAGACCTATACCAACGGTTTTGAGAACTGTTTGTATAGGTCCTTCGATTTTAGGACCTATACCAACGGTTTTGGACAAACCGTTGGTATAGGGGGGACCTATACCAACGGTTTGGCCAAACCGTTGGTATAGTGTCTCTATAATGGACCTATACCAATGGTTTGGCCAAAACCGTTGGTATAGGTCCTATAGGTCCCCCCTATACCAACGGTTTGTCCAAAACCGTTGGTATAGGTCCATATAAGTGAACTATACCAACGGTTTTGGCCAAACCGTTGGTATAGGTCCAAATTAATGAACTATACCAACGGTTTGGCCAAACCGTTGGTAAAAGTCATATTTCCAGTAGTGTAAACCCACACAAAACCTTATTCGGAAACCAAACGCACATGAAGCCATGTCAAAAATATAATTCTTACCAATTGCATAGATTAAAAAGATACCCGAACAATTTAAAAATCACCAAAAACTAACTAAATATGGGTTTTAAGCAGAAACAACACACATAAATTATACATGCTACTAAACAGTTCAATGCATATCAAACATCAAAGAAAACCAACTTCGTACTAGGAAAATAAACTAAATGATGTGCTAAAAAATTTAAACTTTCAAATTAATTTATCAAATAATTTATCAACTTCGGATGTTGATTTTTCCCAAATCTTGTGCGGATCTTCATCCGCACCTAATACGCACCACAATCAAACTCAATGGAACCCTAAAACAAGAATCCGACCCAAGATAACATCAAAACTAGACCAAAACCACATAAACCCTAACTTGGTACTCTCCCAAAGGAAGAACCATCCAAACTAAATAAAATGCACCTGTGGTGGAGATATTGAGGGCTACCCGAGCACGTTGCAGAGGTGCGGAGGTGTGGCGCGTCGAAAAATTCCGAATAGAAAAGGGCAGGTTGGCGCGAGGGGGAGGGCTGTGTGTGTGGGTTTTTGTGAGGGAGGTAGGAGCAGCAAAAGGAAATCTAGTGATGTGCAGCTATCCAGTGAGGAGGAGGAAACGCGGCGGAGGTTGGGGTGATGCGGAGGAGTTTGAGAGGTAGGGAGAGGAGGAACGCTAGATAGAGAAAGGGCCACCAGCCAAGGGGGAGGTGCGGCACGAGCTGGCTGGAAGGGGGAATGGAACAACCAGACAGAGCAGGGGTTGGCGGATTCAAACCAGGTTGGGGTGGAGCGGTAACCAGGGTGTGTGGAGGCGACGGTGCGGGGAGTTAGGGCAGCGGCTGGCGTTGGGGAATGGGGCGCAACGCGAGGTTAGCATAGGGGAGAAGAGGGGGCACAGTGCAGGGGGAGAAAGGCTGGCCAAGGGGGATGCGGGCGATGCAAGAGAGCTGGCCAGAAGGTGCAGTAGAGGAGGGAGGTTGTAGGGTTTGGGGGTAGGGAGTTTAGCGCGATAGGATGAAGGGAGAGGGTAAGATGGGTGTGATGGGCTAGAGAGAAAGGGAGAAAGAGGGAATAAAAAAGAAAAGAAAAATAGGAGAAAAGAGAAAAAGGAGAAAAGAGAAAAAGGAAAAAAATAATAGTTAATTAATTAATTCTACTTAAATATATTAGTAATAATATTAATAATAATGAGAATCTTAAAAAAATATTATGTTCTTAATAATAATAATAAGATTAATAATATTAATAACTTTATTAATATCCTAACAATAATAATAATAATAATAATAATAATTATTATTATTATTATTATTACCATTTTAATCATCATTAAAATAATACTTTAAATTTTTTTAGATTATTTTTATTTTTAAGGCGTCGCACAACCGCACGGTTACACCGTGCGGCTGATGACAATTTTTAATAGAATGGTGATGATGATAATAATAAACATAATAAAATTATCATCCTCAACACCTGTTTTAATTTCAGTCCCTTATTGATCATTACACTTAATTAATTAATTCACGAATCATGTACCGGGAAGGCCGTGTGGTGAACCGGGCGAGGTCACACGGCGACCCAAGAAAGGCCGCATGGCTTCGACGCGGTGCGCTAGATGTAGTCAAGGCCAATACCAGCATTTTTAAATAAGAACCCAAAATTTTAATTCGGTCTTCAACCCGGAATACCTGATGCCCAAAAAAATAATGAAATAAATAATGCAAAAGATGCGGGTGTGACAAGTGCGATCATATTCTAGTTGGGTTCAAGAAAGTTTTAGGTGATGAACAACTTTTTAAACCTCAACTTCAACTTAGGTAAACGTGATATAGAAATTTCCTTACCTTTGTGGGCTCTCGTTATAAACGTATTTCCATGTTATGATTTACGTGTTCCTTATTTGATATTCCTTCTTGAATTGTGATCACATGTGGGTGTGTGTGTAGCCCATGATATCTGTTGTGATAATTATAGTAATGATACTTTCTTGATTGATATATTATGATTATGTGTGTTGATATGCTTTGGACCATGTTTTGTTGCTCACGTGTGTGCATGTATATCATTTCTCAAACTCATGATATGTTATGTATGATGCCATTGTATCATTGTGATATTTTGTTATATGCTATGTTGTTGTGTTATGCATGGTACCAAAGTGACAGGTGGACCCATCATGGCTTGGTAGCCCAAGAGGGGGATCATGTTCAGACACTGCATGTGACTTGATGAGGAGACTGAGATGGACGATGGGGCATGATGGCCTAGTGTGGCCTAACTTGGGGGGAGTACGATCAAGATTGATCAATCATGTATGCGATGACTATGGGGAATGTTGATCATGAGTGATCAGACCTATATGGAAATAGTGGGGCATGTTGGTCTATATGACCTAACCTTGAGACATCGTTGGGGAAAGATGGCCTAGTGTGGTTTGACCTAGTGTCCCATAGCCTATATTTCTATAGAGAATCTTGAGGATGGATATGTTGTGATATATATAGCACTATGGTATTGTGGCCTAGTGTGGTCTAACTTGGAGGCTTAGGACCAGTACAGTTATCAAGTAGCTTGAGGATACCTTTTTGTGATATATATAGGACTAGGGTATGATGACCTAGTGTGTTCAGACCTGGATTCTTAGGGCCTATATGGCTATTGAGATTTTCAAGGCTAGCTCTAACTTTAATATGTTTCCATGATTGTTTCTATGTTTTCAGCAATGGAGCTAAAGCAGGTATGACTGGGGGTTTGTGGTGACTTTGTTAGCACATGACCACATGGTTTTGGATTATATATTTATGCTTGATATGCATTTATTATTATTATGCAATACACTTGTATACTTGAGCACACCTAGTTAAGGGTGTATTAGTGGAGTCCTTTTGAGTCTTGTAATCACACCCTACTCATGCATTTTGATTGGCAAGTAGATTTTATTAGGGACCTAGTGATGGGAAAGGGACCTATAGTGGATGATAGAGCATGTGGACCACGGAGCTGGAGTGGACTAAGATAGATACTTGACGACCCTACAATTATTTTATTTTTTATCTTTCCACTATGGGAGCACTTATTTACATACCATGTATTCCATATTTAGTTTCCACATTTACTCTGATTATTTATTATATTTTTTATCATTTTATTTTCTGATTATTATCGATATTATGGCATGACATTGAAATTATATTCTCCCCAAGTATGGACTTAGACCCTTGTTGCTAGTAGGAAATATCTTGTGTATAGGGAGTCACACATGAGGACATGTGGCATTTTGGATCATACTCGGTAGTTCAGGTTGGGATGTTACAAAATAGTATCAGAGCCTTTAGATTCACTAACTTTTTCTTCTATTTGTATGAGGATGGTATAGGATAGATAGAAGATAGGATGTGTGGGACTTGGGTGGGTGAACTATGGCAGTTCCTACCCAGCACTGCATAGTGGACCTCCGAGTTTTCATAAAAAGTGGGAATTTATGTTTTTCTGTTAGAGTTGATTAAATACACCATAAGTGATGCACATAGTGCTAATATGTGATTATGAGATTTCATGTATGTAAATGCATCATGAATAGACATGAAGTTTCACATTCCATATATATACCTATTGTTGTGATGCATAATAGTTCATTAATTGAATGCCTTGATTTTTTTATCTATTTGGGGTAGTTTCTCTTATTGTTTGATATATATTTTTTTCTTTTTTGTTGTGATATATCTTTTTTGGTATTAATTATTTGAACTAACCATGTTTTTGTGATAGTATATATATATATATATATATATATATATATATTTGAGAAAGACCTTTAGGGATACTTCTTAGGAATGGTAAATTTATAGAGGGGGAGATATATAATATCCTGAATTTTTAAATAAAAACACTCTTATTTATAATTTATAAAAAATATTATGTTAAAATGTAATTTTTCAATAAAATAAACTTAATAAATGTTTTAAAGCATTTTCGTAAGGGTTAAATCCTAGTTAACACATTGGAATATTCTATAGAATATTTTCAAAGTCAGGTTTTCAATAAGTGTGAGATTCCGAGGATTGTATAGACTTAGTGCAGAGGGAATAAAAAAATTAAATATATTAAATAAGGAAAATGAAATTTTTTTAAAATAATTTAATATATCCCAAATAGTGCATCACATGAAGAATTTTAGACCATCATTAGGTCTGAGATGTGGAATTTACTGTAGAAGGGGTATAACATTTATGCACATTGGACGTTACATCTGTCCACTCGTGTGGATAAGTTATATAATATTTTAATTATATTATTTTTTCAAAAATAATTTAATATATCTCAAATGGTGCATCGTATGATAAATATGATACCATTATTAGGTCCAGGAGGCTGGGTTTACCTTAGGAAGGGTATAAATTTTTTGTGCACCTGGTGTTTGGAAACATAACACATGATAATATCCATTTATATTTAATTATATTTTTATTCTGATTTTTAAATAATAAATAATTTAATATCTATCAAATGGTGCATTGTATGAGAAATATGAGACCACCATTATTTCTGGTACATAGTGTTTGTAGAGACCCGAAGCTTGACGTACAAAGATATCACATTACTTTTGCGGAATACTTAGTACATAACAAAAACACACACACAAGGACCGTAATAGTTTAGTGTCTTTGGAAACTCGGAACGTAATCTTCTAATCATGGTGAAAGATCTTCAACATCTCCCATAAATATCTTCCCTTTTTTTCTTACCTAAAACCTTTATTTATATCTTGGGGAAAAGAAAACATAAAATAGTGAGCTCAAATGCTCAGTAAGGGTAAACAAAAGAAATATCAATCACATCATATTCATAAGAACATATCTTTTGGAAATATTAACCTTTAAAAGAGATCATAATTTCATAACATGGGATAAATCATAGTAGTGAAATGTAATCTCAATAATCATAACTTAAAACATGAAACTTTGTGGAATACACACATAATCATAGAGAATCATTTCTTATTAGTCAAGACTCATTTCCAAGACTATCTTAGTGGACAAAGTCCCTTTCTGAACCGAGTTCACTCCTCGTTTCAGTCCTGTTTCACTGAACCGGTATAACCTACCATTCTAGCCATGTCTATCTAATGAGATATAAAATATTTACCCAATGCATTGGAGGGAGATATAGGTCCCACCCGTCTCATAATGATACCATTCTTATGTGTTCCACAAAATCATAAATCATACATCATTGCATAACCCATGTAATAAAAATGGGATTCTTAAACATCATGACATCATAAAACAATTAATATAAGATAAAGGAATTCATAAAAATAATTCCATCACAACATAATCAAATCAATTCAATAATAGAGATAGAAACAGAACCCTATATTATCTTAGATGGAAAATAATTTTGATAAAACACTTGAACTCCATTCTTGAGGAAAATATCCTTTCTACTTCAAAAACATTTTTCCTTTCTTAACATGTCATACAATTTTAAACTAAAAGAATTTGATTAAAAAGAAAAATGAAAACTTGTAAAGTAAGATTTTTGGAAATAATGTTTTAAAAATTCATTCATGTCGTATAAGTTAAAAAAACATTCTTCTCGTACTTTTGTCGGAAAAGTCAAAAAGTACCTCGTACGAAAAACGACAAAAGATTCCTTTAATATCTTTTACTAAAAACTCACCAAAGGGTAAAATTGGATTTAAATAATTGTAGGTGGTCGGAAATAATATTACATATTGAGGAAACATGGATGTGGATGATAAAATACTCCCTAGTAAATACTAAAGTATAAACAATCTCGGATAAAAATGAGATTGTGATATTTCCCTTACCTTAGGTTCGATTTGCTTCGTAAGTGTCCGAACCTCCTGTATAATGATTTAAATAATATTATTGACTTATTCCATAATCATACTTATTTTTATGATATCATATATGGTCATATTCTTATCTTCTTATTGGTAATATTTCATTATTACTTGTTATTCGGGTGTTTATTACTTTTTGTTCTTATGCGTGTTTTGTCGAATAAATTCTTATTTTTCTTTTTAGGTTATAGATACCTCATTTACATAATTTTATTAGGGTAATATATATCATATTAATTCCTTAAATTCATTTATATAATCATTATTCAATGAATATCATGTAGAACGTGTCGCATCACATCGTGGAGACGGTATTTCGTACGTACGCACGAGCGATGATATCATTCCCATGATTGTGGGATTATATTGGAGTATATATATACTATTTCATAATCAATATCACTTTAAAATAATAATATATAGTCATTATTTACACCATTATACCCATCCAAGTAAGGTGGTGGTGGAAAATAGTTTACACCACGGCGTGGAGACGGTATTCCGTACGTACGCACGCGCGGTGATTTCGTTTTCTGTAGGATGGATAGATGGTGAAATAGGGTTGTTTCATACTTATAATAACATATCAGTATATGAGTGATACTGATGTTATTACTTCATAATGAAACAACTTAATAAGAAGAAGTGGAAGAAGAAATAAAGGTGAAAGAATCGGTAACAGACATTACCTCTTCTTTGAAGCGCCTCTTTGATACCTCCTCTTAGGGCACTAAAATTGGTCTTTGAAGAAGACCAGTACCTCTAGGATGTCTCTAGGGAAGTGGAGAGAAGAAATTGGCAGGGGTTGGCCGAGCTTGAAGGCTCAATGTGGTGTGAGGAATAGAGGGAGGAAGTGCCCTTTTATAACGGAGGAGAGGGGCACCTTTGGAATAACTAAAAGTATTATTTTATTATAAAGACAAATTCGGTTTTTAATAGCTCCAAATTGAGTTATTTCTAAGCTAAGGTTGTTATGGGTCAAAATACTATCATCCAATAGAATTTGGACAAGTTTAGTTTATTATTTTCACCTTATCATTTAGTTTTAACTTTAAGTTAGATAATTTTACTTTTACCGTGTCTTTTTGTGTTCTTACACTATAAGGTTAATAAACTAACTATAACAAGACAAAAGAACCCCAAGTTGTTTATTATTAATATATATAACCTTATCTAAGTCATTTGGCCAAACCTTATATTTTTAGGAATATAATAACAATTAATAATATAATATTTGTTTTAAAAACTATTTTATGTCAATTTTGACACAATTTGGTAATTGATTTTTTTAAAAATTATAACAGAATGATTAGTTCGAACAAAGTTAATAAAATAAATACTAACATGTCATATTAACCGAGAAAATTAGTGAAATTCATAAAAAGTCTGAAATTACATTTATTTGGGTATTTATAACATCAATTATGTCAATATTTCATTAATAAGATAATTACTGCATCATCGTTGTGTCATAAATAACTTAAATTATTTAATATCTAAAAATTAAAAATAAAATATCATTATGTAGGAAATCGTTTTATATTTCTAATGAATATTTATAGTCGAATTTATCTTATGTATAACCCTATATTAAAAATGATTTACTTATTAAACTTTGATTTTAACTATTTTAACCCTTCTCTAAATAAATTAATAATAAATGTACTAATCTAATCCAAGTGTGCTTAAATGGTCATATTTTATTCCTAAGGTTGTTTCTGGTCGAATTAAACTTATCCAATAGAATTAGGAGGTGTTTTAGGGTAATAATAATATCATTTGTACCCTTAATTACCATATTTACTTTTAACCGTGGTAAAAAAAAGTAAAAAGTTACTATTCACCAAAAATTATTTTCATCTCATTGAACCACATTTTAGTCCTTGATATTAACCGTGTCTCTCGGATTTTCGAAATTCCACTCACAGAAGCGGTAAAATTAAGTTTCATGAAAAAATCAGTTTTTTAACTACCACTTAGTGGTTTCACTATTCATCAAAAAATGAAAGTTTCCAGAAAAATACCAAAAATTAGGCCTAATCTATATTTGATATTATGAATTCAAAAATTATCTCTATTTTATCAAATTAAAAACATATCAGTTACATTAACTAATTTAAAAATTAATTCTCGTCGTCAAAACAAATAGCGTGTTTTTAAAAGATAATAACTATCAAAAGATTGACACTTGTTTATGTCTGGTTTAAATGTGAAATTACATCCAATGACCAACATTGTATTAAATTTTAAAAATATATTCTAAATATACTTTAAAACCACTCAAATTAATAATTTATCACTATTAATTATTTTGATTAAAAAAGTTGTTTTTAATTAAAATTTAGTAATTTTCACTATTCATCGGAATATGAAAGTTATTCGAAAAGTACCAAAATTTCACCCTAAGCTAATTTCGATATTCTGAATCCAAAAATGAAGTCCACTTTGAGAGATAAAATTTCTAAAATTTTAAAAGGTGGTTATTACTATTCATAATGGCTGGTTTTAATAATATTTTAATAGCATATCGTTGTTTAGTGAAACTCGGTATTGCATACTACACACGCTATCGAGGAAGGTCGTGATTGTGTGTAATGCAAGGCAAGTCAAAGATGTGTGTTGTGCAAGATCCTTTTGGTGTAGCTTACAACACAAGGCATTAATGAAATTAAAAAGAATATTTTTCATAAAATCTCAGGGTGTTACATTCTACCCCCCTTAAAATGAATTTTTCCCTTGAAATTCGTCGGGGTTATAAATGGTTTACTACTCGAAAGTTTCTTTAATAGAAACCCACATCGTAAAAAGGAATACCAAAACCAATATTTAAAAACAAAAGTATGAAATGTAACGGTTAAACTAATCACTGGGTTTCCACATAGGTGAAAATATGGATATGGATGAGAAATCTAATCATCATGTTCTGATGGAGACTGGTAGAGAACATGGCTATGGAAAAGCCAGAAATCACAAAGCCATAATTTTGTGACGATCTAAGGTACCATCTAATTCATCAAATATAAGAGAACTAGGACAACATTTTTGGTTTTCAAGATCATTTCCCTAAAGTTGATGAAATTGGAATTAGAAGAAATACTTTCATTATTTTGGTATAGTCTCACCTTTGGTCATTCTTTGGACAATTTCCACTTCATATCTTAAAGAAATGAAGTTGAATTTGTCATTCGTGATGTGTTAGCAGATCATGTGATAGAATGATGGGTCATTCCATCTGTCTCAAACAAAAGGTTAGAAAAGTTATCAAAAAATACATAAGTCCATCTATAGTGAGATTAATCATATATGGTTCCTAAAATGGACTTATACTTCATATATCATACTGCTTAATATAATAAAACTAGTTTCTACTAAATAGGGACTTCCTGTAGGCCAGTGGTAGGTGATAAAGGCCAGTTGCACTTCGGTTGTGGGTTCGATTCCCACAGCCTTGTCCGATGTGATGGGCTGTCGCACGTCCTGCAGGTTGTCCATTTTCTAAAACTACATTACTATAACATCCCATCAATAATATCGAAAAAAGTTCTATCCTTAAACAATACTAACTTATGTCCAACATAATCATTTCCAATCTTTATGCTCATCCAAAATACTGATGTCCAATCTCATA
This sequence comes from Viscum album, assembly GCA_963277665.1. NCBI lineage: Eukaryota > Viridiplantae > Streptophyta > Magnoliopsida > Santalales > Viscaceae > Viscum > Viscum album. Next base: position 1,906,238,505 of record OY728136.1, read on the forward strand.
TTATAGTGAAAACGATTACCAAAGAGTTCATATAACAAGCATGTTAATACCATTGTTGATCCCCATATATCATGAGATATGTCTTGTTGGTCACATTCCAAACATTCAAAGGTCTTAGTCATGTATTCTCTTGAAAAATGAATACCCATTGAATCTTAGTGAAAACATGAGTGCTGTCAAAAGTTAAATCTTTTCACATACCAAAACCTCAAACCATGATATAACTATTTCCTTATATGAGCTCATGAATACTGTCAAACATTTCATTTTCTCCTTATCCCTTCATTATGCACATATCATCTTTTTTCCAAAAATATCTTAATCACTTTCCATGGTTACCAGTACCATAAAATTATTGAAAACCACAATAGACCAATACATAAATATTCTAATATTCCACGATACTAAATACAACAATATTTTGGAATCCCATTTCATAAACACTTAATCAATCCACAACATCGTTTTCATATTCAACATCGCCAATAGTGATCTCATGTGACATCCATTTGTCCTTTGCCTTAAGTGGTTTCTCATGTCGATCATCACTAACCCTTGGATTAGGGCATTTATTAGCATAATGCCCCATTTCCTTTCACTTGAAGCATTAAAGTGTTGGTGGTGTGTTCTCTTCAGTCTTTTCTTTATTCGCATCACTAGAAACCCTTTTTCCATTACTTCGACACTCAGATGCTCGATGACCTTCTTTTCCACACTTAAAACATTTTCTAGTCCCTTTAAGACAATCTCCACCATGCTTCTTTCCACACTTTGAGCATAAGGAAACATTCATCTTCTTTTCACCATTATTCTGAGATTTCTTCTTGAACTTCATCTTTCGTTTCTTTTCAAAACTACTAGATGGATAAGTAACACCAACTTCCATTTCTACCGTGATATCACAACGCACAATTTCTTCATAGCTACTGAAGTCTCTTATAGCTAATTCCCTTCGAAGATTTGGTTTTAATCCACTGAAGAATCGATCAACTTTACTTTCAGGTTGGATGATAAAGCCAGATTCATACCTTGCAAGCCTTGTAAAATTCGCTTCGTATACACCAACAGATTCATCGTCCTTTTTCTTTAGTTCAAGAAACTCCTTCTCCATCTTTGTTCGAAGAATACGAGGGAAGTACTTATTGAAAAATAAGTTCTTGAACTCGTCTCATTCCATGGACTCAATTTCATCTCTTGGCCTCATATTCTTGATAAGATTCCACCATTGATCAACTTCACCTTCCAAACGATATACTGATAAGATGACTTTATCATGTTTTGAACATTGAAGAACTGAATAAATCTTTTCAGTGGTACTGATCCATTGTTCAGCAACAAGTGGATCAGAAGGCCCACTGAAAGAAGGTGGACGTTGCCTCATGAAGGACTCAATAGAATATTGTTCCCTTCTCTGCTCATTTGGAAGTCCAGAATGATTCATAGCTTGTGTAAGCATAGAAATAAGATTTTGCACTCCATCTCCCATAACATTTGTTTGTTCAGGAGGACAATCATTGCATTGATCAACACAGTTCCTTCGGGTTCCAGCCATCGTCTAAAACCCAAAAAGAATAGTGTGAGAGGAAAAAATCATGCTAGGGAAAACAACATAATAAAGGGGGAGTACCTTCAATATCTAACATCTTAGGTTTAATTATAAGATCGTTAGTGCAATTCTAGGACTATAACCTATACTTATACTTAACCTTAGGGACATCCCTAGACATACCTTAGAAATATCTCTAGGGATCTCACTAAAGTTATTGCATCCTAGTTTCCAAAGGTTGACTAAACCTTTCCTCGGATACCAACTGTAGCGGTCTGGAATTACTTCCAGTGGACTATAATTGATACCTATCCGGGCACTCCATAGGTGGCTACACCCCCTGGGCGGGACACACCACCATCCCCAGTGGTAGGAATTTCCTCATGAAGCCCTTGGGCGGAGAGCCATGCTTCGTCCAACTCTCACATGTGAGAGTTCCCAAGGATCAGATACATTCCTACCTCCTTTGCCTTTGATACCAACTGTAGAGACCCGAAGCTTGATGTACATAGATATCACATTACTTTTGCAGAATACTTAGTATATAACAAAAACACACACACAAGGACCGTAATAGTTTAGTGTCTTTGGAAACTCGGAACGTAATCTTCTAATCATGGTGAAAGATCTTAAACATCTCCCATAAATATCTTCCCTTTTTTTTCTTACCTAAAACATTTATTTATATCCTGGGTAAAAGAAAACATAAAAGGGTGAGCTCAAATTCTCATTAAGGGTAAACAAAAGAAATATCAATCACATCATATTCATAAGAACATATCTTTTGGAAATCTTAACCTTTAAAAGAGATCATAATTTCATAACAAGCGATAAATCATAGTAGAGAAATGTAATCCCAATAATCATAACTTAAAACATGAAACTTTGTGGAATACACACATAATCATAGAGAATCATTTCTTATTAGTCAAGACTCATTGCCAAGACTATCTTAGTGGACAAAGTCCCTTTCTGAACCAAGTTCACTCCTCGTTTCAGTCCTGTTTCACTGAACCGGTATAACCTACCGTTCCAGCCATGTCTATCTCAAGAGATATAAAATCTTTACCCAATGCATTGGAGGGAGATATAGTTCCCACCCGTCTCATAATGATACCATTCGTATGTGTGCCACAAAATCATAAATCATACATTATTGCATAACCCATGTAATAAAAATGGGATTCTTAAACATCATGACATCATAAAACAATTAATATAAGATAAACGAATTCATAAAAATAATTCCATCACAACATAATCAAATCAATGAAATAATAGGGATAGAAACATAACCCTATATTATCTTAGATGCAAAATAATTTTGATAAAACACTTGAACTCCATTCTTGAGGAAAATATCCTTTCTACTTCAAAAACATTTTTCCTTTCTTAACATGTCATACAATTTTAAACTAAAAGAAGTTGATTAAAAATAAAAATGAAAACTTGTAAAGTAAGAATCTTGGAAATAATTTTTTAAAAATCCATTCATGCCGTATAAGTTAAAAAAACATTCTTTTCGTACTTTTGTCGGAAAAGTCAAAAAGTACCTCGTACGAAAAACGAAAAAATATTCCTTTCATATCTTTTACTAAAAACTCACCGAAGGGTAAAATTGGATTTAAATAATTGTAGGTGTATGGAAATAATATTACATATTGAGGAAACATGGATGTGGATGATAAAATACACCCCAGTAAATACTAAAGTATAAACAATCTCGGATTAAAATGAGATTGTGATATTTCCCTTACCTTAGGTCCGATTTGCTTCGTAAGTGTCCGAACCTCCTGTATAATGATTTAAATAATGTTATTGACTTATTACATAATCATACTTATTTTTATGATATCATATAGGGTCATATTCTTATCTTCTTATTGGTAATATTTCATTATTACTTGTTATTCGGGTGTTTATTACTTTTTGTTCTTATGCGTGTTTTGTCAAATAAATTCTTATTTTTCTTTTTAGGTTATAGATACCTCATTTCCAGAATGGTATTAGGGTAATATATATCATATTAATTCATTAAATTAATTTATATAATCATTATGCAATGAATATCATGTAGAACGAGTCACATCACATCGTGGAGACGGTATTCCGTACGTACGCACGAGCGATGATATCATTCCCATGATTGTATAATTGTATTGGAGTATATATATACTATTTCAGAATCAATATCACTTTACAATAATCATATATAGTCATTATTTACACCATTATACCCATCAAAGTAAGGTGGTGGTGGAAAATAGATTACACCACGGCGTGGAGACGGTATTTCGTACGTACGCACGCGCGGTGATTTCATTTTCTGTAGGATGGATAGATGGTGAAATAGGGTTGTTTCATACTTATAATAACATATCAGTATATGAGTGATACTGATGTTATTACTTCATAATGAAACAACTTAAGAAGAAGAAGTGGAAGAAGAAATAAGGGTGAAAGAATCGGTAACAGACATTACCTCTTCTTTGAAGCGCCTCTTTGATACCTCCTCTTAGGGCACTAAAATTGGTCTTTGAAGAAGACCAGTACCTCTAGGATTTCTCTAGGGAATTGGAGAGAAGATATTGGCAGGGGTTGGCCGATCTTGAAGGCTCAATGTGGTGTGAGGAAGAGAGGGAGGAAGTTCCCTTTTATAAGGGAGGAAAGGGCCACCTTTGGAACAACTAAAAGTATTATTTTATTATAAAGTCAAATTCGGTTTTTAATAGCTCCAAATTGAGTTATTTCAATTATAATGTGGGGATGGGTCGAAAGTATATCATCAAATAGAATTTGTACAAGTTTAGTTTATTATTTTAACCTTATCATTTAGTTTTAACTTTAAGTTAGATAATTTTACTTTTACCGTGTCTTTTTGTGTTCTTACACTATAAGGTTAATAAACCTACTATAACAAGCCAAATGAACCCCAAGTTGTTTATTATTAATATATATAACCTTATCTAAGTCATTTGGCCGAACATTAGATTTTTAGGAATATAATAACAATTAATAATATAATATTTGTTTTAAAAACTATTTTATGTCAATTTTGACACTATTTGGTAATTGATTTTTTGTAAAAATTATAACAGAATGATTAGTTTGAAAGATGTTAATAAAATCAATAATAACATGTCATATTAACCTATAAAATTAGTGGAATTCATAAAAAGTCTCAAATTACATTTATTTGGGTATTTATAACATCAATTATGTCAATATTTCATTAATAAGATAATTACTGCATCATCGTTGTGTCATAAATAAATTAAATTATTTAATGTCTAGAAATTACAAATAAAATATCATTATGTAGGAAATCTTTTTAGATTTCTAAATAATATTTATAGTGGAATTTATCTTATGTATAACCCTATATTAAAAATGATTTACTTATTAAACTTTGATTTTAACTATTTTAACCCTTCTCTAAATAAATTAATAATAAATGTCCTAATCTAATCCATGTGTGCTTAAATGGTCATATTTTATTCCTAAGGTTGTTTTTGGTCAAATTACACTTATCCAATAGAATTAGGACATGTGTTAGGGTAATAATAATATCATTTGTACCCTTAATTACCCTATTTACTTTTAACCGTGGTAAAAAAAGTAAAAAGTTACTATTCACCAAAAATTATTTTCATCTCATTGAACCACATTTTAGTACTTGATATTAACCGTGTCTCTCGGATTTTCGAAATTCCACTCATAGAAGCGGTAAAATTAAGTTTCTTGAAAAAATCGGTTTTTTAACTACCACCTAGTGGTTTCACTATTAGTCAAACAATGAAAGTTTCCAGAAAAATACCAAAAATTAGGCCTAAGCTATATTTGATATTATGAATTCAAAAATGATTTCTATTTTATCAAATTCAAAACATATCAGTTACATTAACTAATTTAAAAATTAATTCCCGTCGTCAAAACGAATAGCGTGTTTTTAAAAGATAATAAATATCAAAACATTGACACTTGTTTATGTCTGGTTTAAATGTGAAATTACATCCAATGTCCAACATTGTATTAAATTGTAAAAATATATTCTAAATATACTTTAAAACCACTCAAATTAATAATTTATCACTATTAATTATTTTGATTAAAAAAGTTGTTTTTAATTAAAATTTAGTAATTTTCACTATTCATCAGAATATGAAAGTTATCCGAAAAGTACCAAAATTTTACCCTAAGCTAATTTCAATATTCAGAATCCAAAAATGAAGTCCATTTTGAGAGATAAAATTTCTAAAATTTTAAAAGGTGGTTATTACTATTCATAACGGCTAGTTTTATTAATATTTTAATAGCATATCGTTGTTTAGTGAAACACGGTATTGCGTACTACACACGCTATCGAGGAAGGTCACGATTGTGTGTAATGCAAGGAAATTCAAAGATGCATGTTGTGCAAGCTCTTTTTGGTGTAGCTTACAACACAAGGCATTAATGAAATTAAAAAGAATATTTTTCATAAAATCTCGGGGTGTTACAGTGTTTACCCTAGTAGTGTATAACTTTTATAGGCATCAGATGTTTGGTAGCATCACACATGATAATACCCTTTTAAATTTTAATCATATTAGAATTCTGATTTTATTTAATTAAAATTGATTTATTTAAAAATTAAGTCATCTTCATCAATTTTTAAATGTAGACACTACCATATATGGCACCACATCAATCTGGAAGCTTCAAATTACAATGGTTTTGACCAATTAAAAATATGAAATGACAATAATGGATGAATTTATACACTTCATCATTAACTTAACGTTGAATCATTAATTATATAGGATTTTTCAATTTTTTGGTTTTTTAATTTTCCATGAAGGAAATGATGTGAGATATTTAATAATAATAATAATAATTGTTGTTATTTTTATTGTTATCATTAAATTATAAAAATAATATTTTTGTGGGGAAAATTAAATTATATATATATAGGATATATATGTATGTATGTATATATATACATGTGTGGGTGTGAGCATGGTTTGGGTGAAAGCATGGTTTCGGTGAGGAAAACATTTATAAACCTTGACATCGACTTGGAAAACCATGAGTTTGTAGGTTTCTTACCTTCCTAGGATCTCATTATACATGTATTTTCATGTTATGATTTATGTGTGGCTTGATTGATATTCATGCTGGACTTGTGATCGCATATGGGCATGTGTGTAGCCTGTGAGACCTGTTGTGATAATTGTAACCATGAGAGATTCTTGATTGAAATATTATGATTATTCATGTTGGCATTCTTTAGATAATGTTGTGTTTCTCACATATGTGTACGTATAAATTTTCTCACACTCATGTATATTATGTATGATTCCATTGTTTCCTTATGATATTCTGGTATATGTTATGTTGTTGTGTTACGCATGATACCAAAGAGATGAGTGGACCCATTATGGATTGATAACCCAATAGGGGGAGCATGTTTAGACACTTCATGTGACTAGATGACAAGACTAAGATGGATGATGGGGCATGATGGGCTAGTGTGGCCTAACTTGGGGGCATGACGATCATGAGTGATCAGACCCATATGTGTTGATTGTGGGGTTTTATGATAATGAGTTATCAGACCTGCATGGAAATAGAGGGGTATGATGGTCTATGTGATTTGACCTAGAGATAGCGCTAGGGCATGATGCCCTAGTGTGGTCTGACCTATAGGCCTGGGGCCTGTACAACTGTTGATCATCTTGAGGATGGCTCTGTTGTGATATATATAACACTAGGGAATGATGGCTTAGTGTGGTCTGACCTGGAGGCCTAGGGATTGTACATCTATCAAGCAGTTTGAGGATGGCTCTATTGTGATATATATAGAACTGGGCCTTGATGGACTAGTGTGGTCTCACCTGGAGGCCTAGTGCCTATATAGCTATCAAGTTTCTTGAGGATGGATATGACATTGAGACAATTTAATTATTGTAAAGATGTTTTCCGACAAGGAGCCAAAGCAAGTACAACTGGGGGTTTATAGAGACTTGGTTAGCGCACAAATGTTCAATTTTAGATTGTATGTTTATTATTTATATGAATTTATTATTATTTTGTCATGCACTTTTATACTTGATCACACCAGGTTAAGGAAACATTGGTGGTGTCCTACTGAGTCTTGTACTCACACCATACTCAGGCATTTCGATGCGCTTGTAGATTTCATTAGAGACTCAGTTAAGGGTAAGGGACCTATGTTGGATGATGGAGTAGGTGGATCATAGAGATGTAGTGGACTATGATAGATATCAGAGGACCATATAGTTATTTTATTTATTATTTACTTTTACTACTCTAGATATATATCCACTTTGGGAGCACTTATTTATATACCATGTATGCCATCTTTATTTTCCAACTTTACTCTAATTATTTATTATATTGTTTATCATTTTTTATACTCATAATAATCGATCCAATGACATGATACTTAGGGTATATTATCCCCATGAATAGACATAGACCCTTACTGCTAGTCATAAACCCCTTGTATACGAGGAGGCACACATGAGGTCACTTGGAATTTCGACTCCAACTTGGTGGTTCAGGTCGGGATGTTACACATGCACAGCATAGATAATGTTTATGAAACCTAACTAATAATTCTTATGGTTCCATGAGATGATGGTTTCATAGAGGTTATTGTTTCTTATGTATAGAAAAATAATGGTTACACATCCTAATTTCATGTTAACACATTGATAATTTTCCAAAATTCTATAATTTTCTTGATAATAGATTTTTAGAGATTAATGGAAATTAATTTCAGGATGAGCCCTCGCCAATTCCAAATTTCATGCTACATACCATGAATAAATTCATGTTCTTCCATATTCTATTATTCATAAGTATGAGTAGCATTATCTCTATTTCACTATCATTTTCATTTGTCAAAAAATCCAACAATAAAAACATTCAAGCTCCATTTTTCAACAAATCTACATCAATTATCTTTCATTTTCATTAATAGATACCTTATAATGTATAAATTCATTCTCTATTTGACCAGATTCCACATTTCATTCCAATATATACATTTATTCATATTCCTTATGTATTTTCAATAAATCAAACATAATTACATTAGGGTTAAACATGATTTTTTCATGAGAATAAGTTGATATCCACAAGGGAGTTATGGTGATCATGTTTGGTTGTTGTTGAAAGATGAAATATCAAGAGTATAGGATTACACTACTATATCCAACTAAAGAATAATATTGTGTCTGAAAAGGTAATTCTAGTTCTAGAATTATTTAAATCTAGAAGGAGCTGGTGTTTTTGTTATGTCATGGAAAATATATATTCAAACATCACATTGAAATTTTGATATAATTGGGTATTAAATAAATAGAGTGAAATGAATTGAAGATCATTAGTGAATCAAATCACAAGCAATGGTGAAAGTGAAGTCTCACACTGAATACAGCTAGAAAATTGAGTCCCTAAATTATTAAATAAGACCTTAAAGTCTATAAACTATTCAAGACATGTCTTTAAGTAGTGTAAAAAAATTCAAGAAGAGGGAGTGACCCTAAATCAATAACACATATTTTTGAAACTAATTGTAACATATATAGTGTATAGTGTTATAATCTGGTGTGTTGAAACACAGTTAGAATACTGACTGAAATTTTTTTTTATTATTATGCAAACACTTTTAAGGAAAAAGTGAGAAACCATACATGACTTCACCATTTCACCACTTCACCACTTCCCCACTTCCCCACTTAAAAAATTTCAAGCCTTCACAACAAACGACATTCAAGCACAATGGATGGACAATCTATTCAAGAATTAAAACTAAAAAACCTTCATAGGTGGAGATGACATTGTCAAGAGAAGGCCAAGGTACCATGAACCAAGAAACACGAACATCAGAAGAGCTAGAAAAACCACAGAACCTATCTCCTCACGCGCCCACCGGTGCGACCGTCGACACCAGCCCAAATCCACAAACCCACCGGCGGACTCTAGTCGGAGTTCTCCCAAACCTAAAAAGACGTGAGATGATCCAAAGGACATCCACAAAGGGAAAAGAAGAAACCTAAATGAGGAAGACCATGTCGTCCAGACACTGCACCCTACTCCGCAGACACCGCAGCGCAACCATGAGCCAGTCGACACTCTGCATACCAAAATCAGTTCAACCATGCCAAAAACCATCATGAGTAGTGGATCCAAAACCAGAAAATATAGGTCATTAATCCAAAACACTACTGCTACAATACCAAGGATGACACCGAACCAAAACCTGAACAACCTTCAAAAGAAGGAACTATAGAGCAACACAACCGACCACCGACGACAAACCACCAAAACAGAAGCATCATTTTGTATCACAACATCAACCAAATCATCCATGGATCCCCAAAAAGTATCAAATTGCATAGAACGCCATAGAAACAACATCGAAAAAAAAGGAAACACTCGCCACCAAACACATCCAAAACCATACCGAATCAAAAATCAAGAAAGAGAAACGCATCACCGAATGGTAGCCACCCGAAGAAAAATGGCACCGTCACAAGCCAGATACTCATCCCATCGCCACCTTCAATCCCACACTCGAAGACCACCACAACCTCTCACCACAACCAGATCCGACACAGAAAAAGGTTGAAACCCTCAAACCGTAGCATCTAGAACTCGCCTATCGGACCTTCACTATGCCGACGTGTAAAACCCAAGCTAGATTGGAAGCTTGAGTAAGAATATGAGCCAATAATCGGTGATAATCTGTCAATGGATGATTCCACAAAGCCAAACAACACTACCGCTGAATGAGTACTCGCACACCACGATTGCGCCGAGCGTATGAACCGAGGAGAGGGGTTGCCACCGACCTGAGATGGAGAATAGGAAACGAGTAAAAATATATGTATCTTTCATGTTTATTTTCTATATCTAAATTTTTTTGTTTGGTCTGTCTGGTGGAATGATAGTGGGAATGATTGTTTGAATGAAATCCTAGTAACATGGGAACCAGACCTATATGGATAATAGGGCCAAAAAAAGTTTTAACCGGTTTACACCATTATTAACCTCTCCCCCCATCCCCAACTCCCTCGGTGTGATTCAATTAAATATGGGCCCAACAATATGATTCATACATTATCTGGTGTAGATTATTCATATATGATCTTAGTAGATCCTTAATAATTTCTAAATCTAACATGATTTTAGATTTCATATATAAATTATGCATCTTGTTTGTGAATCTTAGCTTGAAATAAACCTTAATCAACTTGGTTTAATCATTCTTACATGAGTGATCTAAATGAATCTTACATAGTCTGATATGAATACAACATTTTCTAAAAAAAGTGTTAAATATTACATAGCATGGTACACACTCTTGATTGATTCATCTTTTGAAAAAAAACAACTACAAATCTACACAATAAAAAATAAAATATTTAAGCAAAATATATTACAATATTGATATTAAAACACCCCCAAATTCTACTGATTCAATTTTTGAAATAAATATTTTCATAAAAAAACAATTAATTTATTCCTTAGAATATTTTATTTAAAATTTATTTGGAAAGAATATTACCTTTTAAAATATAATATTTTCCATTTTATATCACAAAGGAACTTTCAAATAATGTTCAAAAAATATTATAAAATTAAATTTCCAAAAAAATCATAATATTAAGCACAAAAAATTCTATTTTTCTCAAAAAAATAGAATAATTTCTATTTTTAATCATAAATCAATAAATACATGGAATTAATCATTCTAAATTTAATTTAAGTATAAAATTGATTAAAAAGTGGAAAAAAATATATGTTTTACATATGATGAATAATGGCACATCAAATTACCCCACACTTAATTCATTTATTTTCCTCAAGTAATTAAAAAATTCATATCAACATGATACATTTTTTAAAAGTGTATTTAAATCACACAAAATTTGAAATTTCTCAAAATGAACACATCACTATTAAATTTAATTATTATATAAAATATTATCATTCTCTAAATTAAAATGCAATGAATAATTCCAATTTCTAGTTTTAAAAATATTAATTAAATATTTGTTCAATGTGAAGATTTAAAAATTTTAAATTATCATACATAGTCTTTCCTTTAAAATTCATTTTTTATCCATGATTGATCACTCACACTAACACAATAATAAACCCAGTAATTTAATTACACACTTTATTTTTTTTAATTGAAGAATGAATTTATTTTATAATTGTGGACTATAAAAATATTTTTTCTTAAATTCTCATCATTATTTGTACCTCAGCTACCTTTAGGATTTTACCAGGAAGTGAGATTATCAACCCAAAAACTTCACAATTTTTTATAGATTCCACCAAGTGTATAAAGGAGAAATGATATTTGTAAGATAAATAGTCTATAACCAACTAATAATTCACTACACATCAACTAATTCTAATGAATTGATGCATTTTATTTTACCTCATGAGACTCATAGACCTTTCTATTGAATTCGATAACACTCATCTTTCCCTTAATTGTAGTTATCAATCAAAACAATATGTAGATCAATGATAGACAAAAGATGAGTCTTTATCTTTTTTTTTAGTTTTTAATCACACATGTCTAAAATCATGGTTCAAAGTTTCTTCTTATATAATTCTCAAAAATTAAAATTTGACATTGTGTTTCTCATCAAAACATCTCAGTTTGAATTTTAAAATATTAAATATATTCCTAAATTTTCATAAAAATGAAATATTTTGAGTATCATAGGAAATGAAAAATACCTAGTATATTTTATAAAGATCAATAAATAATTAATTAAATAAGAGAATATAGATCAGTATCAATGTAGTTTCCTCTTCCCAGTTCACCTCTTTTGTGACCAAACAAGGTTCCACATACCTCATGGGTGCCTCCCTGCTTGAGAAAAAAGTTTTCAACTAGTGATGAGACTATATGTATATCATGGGGAGATTATAAATTCTTTAATGAATATAACTATAAATCATAGTGGAAGCAATATATAAATATTCAAAATAATATAAAAGTTGTTTATAGGTGGATATCACAACTAAATTAAAATTATAAATAAGTTACAACTCACTTTCTATAACAATATTAGATAACATAATGAAACCTTAGGCATGTGAATATAAATTAGAAAATTTGTGGTTCGTTCATATACAGTAAGGCCCAAAATTAAAAAAATATCATAGGAATGCAAAAACTAGACCCAAGTCCTTGTTTGATCCTACCTAAAAGATATAATCCATTCTCCATAGCTCAATTGTCACAATCCTCAGGGCCCTTCCCCATACATAAGTCATAAAAACGTATGCTTGGGTGCCAAGGTTCCCAAGTAGGTTTTATTACAACTCTATTGGCTACCATTGATGGTTTCCATAAACCAAAAAAGAACATATAGGTTCATACATGATTTGATAAGATAAAATAATGAACAATAATAACCATAATGAATGTCATGCCGACAAGGTTAGAAGAAGACACTCGGGGTGTGCCCGTACCTCCTTGTTAAGAAATATAAATTCTACCTTAAATTATTATTTCTTTCATTTGTAAATAGAGATTTTGTAATGTAGGATTCATACTTATAGATACTCATATAACCTGATGGTCGTTAGAAGGCATGCTAGTATGAATGAGATGTTCTCGTACCCTAATTGCAATTGTTCATGTCCATGTGATGGAGTGAGGAAGTTATGACTGACATATGAATCCTTCAGATGAAGTTATATAGGGTGAGATATAGGTTATCATTATAGTAATTGTATGATTTAAAAAGTATTGTATGAATAATTTGTGAGGGGTTCATGATAAAAACCTTCACATTCACTAGAATTAAATAGTTTTAGAAAGGTAATCTATAAGAAATTATAGGTTACCATGACCAATAATGGGTTCCCCGTAAATCTCAAAAGGAAATGGAATCAATTTACTAACTATTCCCCACTATAATGGTGATATGGGAACACTTATACATGTGCAATGTATTACTGTGATTGATTTAATATCATTTGTTTATGATGATTGTCATTGTAATGTTTCTTATTCCACCAAAATTAACAAAAGTAGAAGTTTTCTATTATAGATATAAGAATAAGTCTTAAACCATGTAAAATTTATTATTATCATTCATTATTTAATATTTATCTCCATATATGTTTCTTACAAGAGTTGTTATTTCTTGATTGTGTTAGGGTGGAGATCTAGTGTGGTGTCTTAAATGTGGTTTGACTTATAAGGTTGGTTAGATTGGTTTTGTGAGATTATTTCTATATCAGCATTAGTTTTTTCATGTGGAATACTTAGAATTTTTTATAATTCTAGATCCCTGGGAATTTAAGAAATGTAATATGTTATGTTTTCCTAAAAAATGACCTCAATTTTTATAATGGTTCCTTTATTATCAAGATGTAACATTTACCCTTAGGATGGAATTTAGTAGAATTATTAGTTGGGTTAATTTCTCAGGATGTTTAATATTTATTAAATAAATATTATTTATTACTATGTGTTTGAGTGATGATATCTCCAGAATGGATCTATGAATAAAATTATGACTTTGAGGTTGATCCTGGAATGGGAGGTTTACCAAGGATAAGTATAAACTCTTTAGATTATGAGTCTTAGGTTAGGCCTTTTTCAGGTATTTTCACTACTGGAAAAGGGACCTATACCCACTGTTTTGGGGAAAACTATGGGTATAGGTCACCCTATCCCCATGGTTTTGGGAAACCCGTTGGTATAGGAATTTTTTGAAAGCTTATGCCCACATTTTGGAGAAACTGTGGGCATAGGCTACCCTATACCCACAGTTTTCTTCAAACCGTGGGTATAGGGTATCAAAAAATGCATATCCCCACGGTTTTTCCAAAATTGTGGGGATAGGGTGACCTATACCTATGGTTTTCCCCAAAACTATGGGTATATTCATCGGATAAAAAACCCTATACCCATGGTTTTGAAAAACCGTGGGTATAGGTTTCCCGCATGTGCGCGGGAAAATTATTTTTTCCATGGGAACAAAAAAAAATTGGCGGGAGTTCTGTACCCATGGTTTATTATTCTATACCCACAATTTAAATAAATATATTTAAATATATATATATATATATACATATATGTGGTCATGGGGTAGTGGTAAGGCCGCTCGTGAAGGGAGAAGTGGTCGCGAGATCGAATCACGTAGGCCGCTATTTGGTAAAATATGGTATACCCATGGTTTCCAAACCGTGGGTATAGAGTTATAACACAGTGGAAAAACCTATACCCATGGTTTTTCCAAACTTTGGGTATAGGTCATGGACCTATACCGACGCCACCAATGACCAAGGTTCCCCAAACCGTGGGTATAGCCTATACCCACAGTTTTTGGGTCTATACCCTTGGTTTTAAACCGTGGGTATAGGATCATTTTCAAGTAGTGTTTATTTTATTTTTTATTCCCCCTCTCTACTATCCCCCCATTCATAAAATATGAAGAAAACACTTCCTATTATTATTGTAATAATACTAAAGGGACAATGAGTGAGAGGGAGGGGCTTTATCAGAGGAGGTCAATCAAATCCAAATCAGAAGACATGGATGGAGCAGAAAACAAAACTTGAAGCTTTATTGATTCACCTTATTATTTCAATTTATACCAGCTATTTATTTTTAGTCTTTTTTTTTGGGATTATGACTACTTATAGGTGCCTTATGGACCATGGAGGGGAAATTTGTGGTGAATGGGGAAATCTAGGCTATCCACGGGAATTCTATACCAAGAATTTCTAATCACGTGGTGTGTATCACTAGAACACATGCAGTTTATATCATTAGTGTGATGAAGTTTGAAGAAGTTATCCCTATGGAATGTTTTTTTATATAAATACATCATGTGATACTATTAGGTACACAACTTAGGTTTTTATAAAGTACATGCCTAGACACCCCATGTGAGGTAAATAGAATATAAAAGTACAAAACATGTTAGGTTATGTGACATGGATTGAGATGGGTACACGACTTGGTACCCCATGTGTTATTTAAGGAATGTTATGTATTTGGGAAATACACATTGATTCAGGTAAAGGTACACACCCATAGGGGTTTGTGTGTACATTCCATGTACATAATGGTACACACCATGCACCTTCCCTATAGAGGGGTTTTGTGTGTTTTCTCACCCTAGAGCCAAATTTGGACATGTAATTAGTCCATTTTGAGAATATATCCACATAGAACATTATTATTCGGTACTCTTTTCTATTAGAGTCCTTTTAGGAGATGACTGTAAGGATAGTTTTTGATCTTAACCCCATATTAATAATGATGAGATCCAGGTGGGGATATAGAGGGGATATGAGGATAGTGATCCCCCTATAATCATTATATGATGGGGTATGGAATCATCATATATATTTATTGATTGATATGATCATATTTTGTTAATGTTTTTAGATCCTTGAAGGATGGTAAAGTAATAAACATAGGGTTTGGGCTAGTCTTCAGCGGTGCACTCTCGCAGTAGGTAAGTTCGACAGAGATCATAGTCAGTTTTAGAACTTAAAATACATTTACCTCATTCATATTCACCCCCAGAGTTATATTAGGTTCATTTTTTGGATGGTAGAGTTGGTCATTCACCCACTTTTTGTGTTTTCTATAATGGAAAATCATCATTGAATATATTGGATATCTTCTCTCTTCCATGTTTCACTACAAGTTGAATCTATGGAAGATGTAGAGTATAAAATGTGATGTTTCAACAGTGTCTCATTTCCTTAGATCATGGGTTTTGATATCTATATAGTGTGATCAGTGTGGATATGGGACTTTGATACTCCCTCAGTTTGTATCATGGGACTAGGTGTGGGTTTTCCATTTTGTGGATGTAGTCAGTACCCTCCCCCTAGAGACATGGGGTACAAGCCCTCTATTATAGGTGATGGTTTATAATTGGTCCCTCTTTGAAGTTTTTAGTAACTCATATATGTATGGAGATGTTTTTTTCTCTCTTATCTACCTTAGACTTTGGTGATCCGCAAGGTCCTCCACGGGGTTGATAATTCCTCAAATGTTAAATATAGTCTGGTGAGGTGTGAGTTTCCCAGTTGTGGTATCATTTCAATTGTATGATGGTGGGGGTATTACCTGAGGTTTCATATAGGTTTTAGTTCATTAGGAATTGTCATTCATAGGTTGCACTAGGTTTCTTACCTTTGGTTTTCCACTCTAGGAGAGATGGGAAGAATGAGTGGGGATCCAACTTACAATTGGATAATATATATGTTTGAGCATAAATAGTTCTCAATACATCATTTAATCCTAGAATAACTGAAGATGTGTGTCCCTATTTTAGTATGGGTAGATATCTTCCTAATAGATTGGGGTTTGGTCCACCCATATATGGGTTCAGTACCCCCCTCGAGCATTGTTTCATTCTCAAGGTGTCGTTTCTCCACTTAGATAAGAATATCAATTCTGGACTCTACGATCATGGTATGTAGATGAACCTTTTTGGATTAGGTAATTTTTCTAGGAATAAAGTTTTATTTATGAGTTTAGATATAAACCCTATATGATGAGAAATTGGCGGTGTTGATGTGTGTGAGTTACCCATGGTAGATGAGGTCCTTTTTTTGGGACTTTCCAAAATAGTTTCCTTAGTTACCATATAGTGGGTTAGGGTTTCAATTACCCTTATTGTGAACTATATGGTTTGATTTCTACTAAATTGGATGAATAAGGAGGTGTTTTCCCCAAAGTCAGATGAGTAGGGGGCGTTTTCTCTAAGATGGATAAGTAGTGAGGTGTCTTCCCCTATGGAATGAGTTATATTTATAGAAACCTCCTTCTATGATGTGAGTGAACTACCATGGTATCATTGGTTTTCCTTTGATCTTTGGTTTGAGGGTTTATTTAGAATAAAATCTATAGACTCTTACTTGTTGTGTGTCCTCCCCTATTGCCTTGAGTTGGGAGGTTATACAGTTCAACCCCTAGTTATGGACTAACCTAAATCCCAAGACCCATTATTTTTTTGGGGAATCTTAATGGGTATTGTTATAATCATCACTTTATATTTATTAGGTACGCACTTGTTGTGTTTGTACATATGGAAAAATATTAGTGGTGATTTGGTGGGTGTGGTGTCGTGGACCCAAAGCTTATTTGGAGCTTGGTGGGATTTATATTCAGCCATGATAGAGGTGGATTTTGTTTGAGGTGATGATTATCCTTCTTCCCAATCACATGAGTGAAATTTTATTTAAGGATGTTATAACTTTTATTCATATTTTTCCTAATATTTATATTTTGTTCCCTAGGATGTTTAGTGGATGTATGTATACATGTTTTATTTTCTATTAGATTTTTGTCTCATGAAGAATTATAGAACTTTTTTATATGGTGATGTATGTTGATGTAGGTTCATGGTATAAGGCCTCCCATATAATTTTTTTTCTTTCTTGGGGCTAGTCACCATCCATTGACCTGTTGGAGCTAGGATTTGGGTGGAACACTTGGCTCACTATTGACCTAGATAGGGACCTAGTGAGTCAGTTTGTGTCAAATTAGTATCAAAGATGGAGTTTCTAGGGATGGAATTTATAGATAGGTGTCTAGTGATTTTGGTTTTAGGTATGTGGGGCTATAATTCTTGAATTTTATTAGGATTGGTTGAAAAAAAAATTCTAGGATATGGTAGATGATGCATTTCTATATAAGTATTTTGATAATTTGTTAACTAACTTGAATACTTAGGGTATTGGTTATAGGGTATGGTTGAGTAGGTCCATACACCAAATATTCATTAGGGAATTTTTGGCTTTTCTATGTGATATCCAATATTCTGAGATATTAACATCTAAGGAGGATGTTGATTTCCATCATGGAAAATTATTTCACTAGATGTGTGTGATAGAGATTTTATGAATGATGGGAGTGATGGGACTACTCGCTGGTGATATTCTTGGGTGACTATCTCTTGATATTCTAAGTAGTTTAGTGCATAAGTTATTTAGTTTTATAAATCCAACAATGAAGATAAATCATTATGATCGGAGGATTCATGAGGTTAGAAATTCCTTAGCTGACATATCTTATAATGAGGTGCAAATCTCCCACCATCTACAGGAAGGGTATGAATTCCCCTCGATTGAGGTAACTTTCTTTAAGGTAAAGATCCTCAACATATGGATCATATAATTTTAGTATTCCACCCATTATTCTCAGGGTAGAGACACTATATGTAAATATTCTATATTCCCCGCATCTAAGATCTCATTCGAGTCGAAATCCTTCATTGTATTTGATATTATCCTAAATTGAGGTGTCTTCTATTGAGACTTGGATCCTTTATTATTATTTATGTGTGATTTCATGGGTTTCTTAGCATTGTTGGTTCTATTAATTGATCGACGGTGTGGTATTAAGGGACTAGGGGGTTTATACTCCCTTATTTTTGGTGTCATCAAATAAGGTGTGGTTCCCTATACTATAAATGATTCGATACTCCTCTATGAGATGTGGAATGGGTTATCCTTCTAGACATGTTAATATAGTGCATATTCACCACTACTATGGTCAATTACTCACTTGATATATTAATGCTCACTCAATGAGGTATGATTCCATAACCATTGTTTAGAGGTTTGTAGAAGTTTCACCGATGCACAATATGTTATCTTGATCTCTTAATTGAGAGTGAAGTCTCAGGATGATCCATCAAGAGGGGTTTTTATATCCTAACTATCACTTCCATATGAAGGATGGAAAATAAGATGATACAAATGATGATCTTAAGAGCCTTGGATAGATGGTATTTTTATTATCATGTGTGTGGGAATCCTTAATACAGAGTTTTATTTCTCATATAGGATAGTAAAATGGTAGATTGTGATCATTGTAATGATCATCTACTAGTGTGAATTATGGAGGGATTTGACTGGGTAGTGCCTGATGTAGCCAGTGGTATGATTTGTGGCCTTTTTACCTTGCCACCCACGTTTTATTACACCAAATCATGATTTAATATTGATATTGTGTGATTATATATGGATATATATATATATATATATATCTCTCTCTTAGTAGAGTCTTTATATCAGTGAGTATAACTATAGGCTCTTACTAGAGGTGATAATCTACCCTTGTTTCTACCATTTATGTGAGATGGTTTTGGATGATTGTTTTTTCCAAGGACTCTTCCATGGAAGAGTGAGTCATATTGATGATTTCAATTTTGGTGTACGATTACCCATATCCTAAGTTCATGTGGATGGATATCTTTGGGTGGTGTTTTGTGATAAATTGGATTGGTCACAGTCTAATTTTAATGGAAAGTGAGGCACAAGTGATGAGCAAGTCCAACCCTTAGGAATCTCTAACTGGTTATTTCACTGGTTGGAGAGTGTATCTTAATGTGTTATGGTTATTTTGTATGATTATTCCTAAAATTTTAGATAAGGATATGGTTATTTCCAAGGAGTTTCCTCGTTTGATATTTAAGATTCAAGTGTTGATCTCTTAAAAGTGGATTACTTTTGGGATTTTCAAGGAGTTTAAGGAGATGTTGAGTTAAAAACATGACATTTTTTTCTAGAGTAAAGATCCATGTGGGTATTTTTTTGGAGTACTTAGTATTTTTTAGTCTTTGTTATAAGGTATAGATGGGATAGACTATATATGTTTGGATATCATTAGTATTTAATTGTCTGGAATTCAGTAGTCTCAACTATGTGACCACCTAGGTGGTGTATAGAGAGTTTAAATGGGATACCCCTTATGGTATTTATTGATTTTTTATGATATATATCACTCCATAGGATTTTGATTATGGAAAATGAATTACTGTTTATATATTGACCTTGGATCCCTGATAGGTAGATCAGGTCATCTATGGTGGATGAGAACCTATCTAAGGTTGTTAGTGTAGGTGTTTTCCCTTGACATTTTTTGGAAATAAAGTGAAAGTATTATTGGTGATATCCCTATTCTCTAAGCTAGACAATATTTATGTATTCTCTTTGTTATTTTATGAAAAGGTGTAGTGGAAAACCCTTATTGGATTGTATAGTGGTCTTATTGAGGAACTCAATAAAGGGGTTTGATGTGGTTAAATTTTCTTGAAATGAAAATATTTTGGGTTTACCTTTTTGAAGTTGGAGAGAATGATTCCACTTTTGGGGGAAATTCCTCGGTAGATGGACCATATCCAAGTGACAATGATAGTTCATGGCATTGCTTCATGTTGGATTTAGTGGACATCATAGAGTTGGAGGAAAATGCTTTGGGATGATATTCTTGATGAGATTCATAAAATGTCAGTCATGATGGATTCAAGAGCTTCCTTTAAGGGGGTGAGACTATTAAGAATTCATGGGGGAACAAGAATATAGAATATGGTGTCCCTGGTCTGACTGATTGAGAAGAGATTCTCTTCTGATTGGGGTTATATTCGGGGTCCAAGTGGCACTATGGACCTTAAAAAGTTGTAGGAGCTCATTTTTAGTTGATTTTTTTTTCATGTGAGGATGGGATGTGGGCTTCTTGGAGAGTATTTTGGGTTGTTATCTTTTTTAGGATGAAATTTCTCAAGGTGGGAGGTTGTAGTGACCTTGGTTTTCTGGAGAGGAAGACCTGCCTTATTTTTTATCATAAGAACCTTAGTCCCTTAAGAAGTTTAATATAGTAATTATCCCAAGAAAATTACCTCAATGATATTTTTTGAAGGTTTTATTATTCTTGGGACAAGATTTTTTCCCTTGTATTGGAATTTTTTATAAGTCTAATTCAAGTGAATTTTGTAGGATGTTTAATGTTTATTAAATAAATATTATTCACTCCTAAATGTGATAGTTTTTTTCTCCCAAAAAATGATTTGAACTGAAATTATGACTTCTTAGTTAATTCTAGAATGAGAGGTTTTACCTAGGTTAGGTATAAACTCTATATAATATATGGGTATTTGGTTATGATTTTTTTTTGTTTTTGTTTTTTATTTATCCTCTCCCCTATTATACCTTCCCACACCATTTATATAATAGAAAGGAACCCCTTATTCTCATTGATGCTGCAAAACTAAAAGGAGTATAGAGAAGGTGGAGGGGTCCATACAAGGAGATCAATCAAAGACAAATTAGAAACTAGTGGAGATGGAGCACCGGATTGAACTCAAAGATTTGATAAATTTCTATGATGTAGGGGTCCTTATTTCAATTTTTCCTCATCTTTTTTTATTCATTTTCTATTTTTTAAAAATTATGAATACTTTTTTAGTGATGTTTGGCATATATAGGGGTTATTTTTGGTTAAACTAGTGGATTTGAGATATTTATGGAAATTATATTCCTAGACTTCCCAATCACACTGCATGTATTGATAGAATACACTTTTTCGATATTTTCAGTATGTTGAAGGTTGAATAAGGCATCCATACTAATTTTTTCCATATAGAAAGGTTGTGTATAACCATTCAGTACATGAATTGGGGTGTGGAAAATTACATGGACCGACATCCCATGTGTGGTACACAATGTTTGGAAGTACATGTCATGTTGGGTTAGACAGCATGGCTTGAGTTGCATACATGACTTGGTACCTCGGGTGGATCACATGTCATGTGTCCCTTAAGTCACATTTTAAATTTAGAAAATACACACCAATTCTGATAGATTCACATGCTCAGAGTGGGTCATTGGATGTATAAATTGTGTACACCTAGGTACATATAATTTACCTCACCCTTAGAAGGTTTTTTTGTGTTTTCTCACCCTAGACTATGATTTAGACAAGTAAATAGTCCATTATAGGTATATTTATTTATAGATTATGATGGTGGGGTTCTCTTTATTATTAAAGGAAATTTATGAGATTATTGGGGAGATGTTTTTTGGAAATTATCCCCATATCAATAATGATGAGATCCATGTGAGGTTGTAAAGGGGGTGTGGGGATGGGGATCCCCTGGATAGAATTTAAATGGCAGGGTGTGGAATCCTATTATATATTTAGATATTGGTATTCTAAAACTTTTTTAGTGGTTGTTGATCCTAGGATGATGGTAATTTCACAAACATAAGGGTTTAAGATGGTCTTTAGTGGCCCCTTATCCTAGAAAGGAAATATGGTAGGATTTGTAATTAAAAATGGGACTTGAAATATATCTTCCTCATTCCCATACACCATAGAGTTAGATTCAGGGCATTTTTTTGGATTCAAGTATGGGGAGTTGGATTTTCTCTCTCTTTTCATTTTTTCCTATGTGGGTAATTTTTTTTATATTGTGGATATCATCCTTATTCTACACATAACCTTATTTTTAATCAATCGTATATTGAGAGTAATGAATATACAGTATCCTCAGTGGCCCCTTGCATCAGGTCATGGGTTCCAATGTCTATACAGTGTGAGAAATTTTTATATGGTACTTTGATACTCCCTCCATATTTTATCATGGGATGGGGTATGGATTATACATTTTATTTATGGATTTGGTAATCCCCCCACCCTAACCAAATATGTAGGGTGATGGTCCTACATGCTAGGTTATGGTTTCTCAAAGCTCCCTCTTTCTGATGTAGGCTAACTCATACATGCACAGAGATGGTTTTCTCCCGGATATACCTTTGCCTTTGGTGAGATATAAATTTCTCCATGGAGTTTGTATTTTCTTATCCAGTAAATATTATCTGGTGAGATTTGGGTTCCCCATTTATAGTATTGAATCAGTTGTATAAAGGTGGTGTTATTACCCAAGGTATTTGATAGGTTTGGTTTCTTGTAGTCTTGTTTTGCATAGTGTGAACTAAGATTCTCTTATTAGATTAGTTTATATAAGGGAGATGGTAATAGTGAGTGGGGATCCAAATTACCATTGGATTATGTCCCCCTTTGATTATAAATGGGTGGGACTTCCTTTAGACCCGGATCAATTGACGAGGTGTGTACTTTATCTTATAGTATGGGTAGAGAAATCCATCAATGATAAGGGTGTATTCCATCCATCTAAAGAGTCGATATCCCATTTTTCAGTCCATAAATCTATAGGTTTAGTATCCCCCTTTCTCATCATTTTATTCTCATGGTTTAGGTTCTCTAATTAAATTAGAATATTATTTTATAACTCCAAGTGTGTGGTATGTGAATGAACCTTTTTTATTATGGTATTGTTTTGGTAATGACGGTATGCTGGTGAGTTTGGTTGCTCACCCTACATTACTACCATGTGGTGGTACTGATGTGTGTGAGTATCTTATAGTCAATGAGATTATTTTAGTTTGGTACCTTTACAATAATATCCCATGGTTACCATATTGTTTTTTGAGTTCTATTTTCCCATCATTTAGTTCTATATGGTTTTACCTACCTTGAGGTTGATTGAGTAGGGAGGTCTTTTCCCATGATGTGTATGACTAGTGAGGTGTCTTTCCCTAGTGTGTGAGGGGTATTTTTGGATATATCATTCCATGGATTGAGTGGAATATCAGTTCATCATTGGTTCACATGTGAGATTTCAGATAATGATATTTCAAGAATAAAGTCAATAACTTCTTCGCTTTGTTTTTTTCTCCCCTTATTTCATTAAGTTGAGTAGTTATACGATTCATCCCTTAGTTTCTTGATAACCTATAGCCCAAGACCCATTTTGATTTTAGGGAATCATACTTGGAAATTTTATACTCACCCATACATAGGCCTTGTTCTTTCACTTATTGTATCTATATATAAAGATGGTGCATGGTTTGGTGGTGATTTAGTGGGTATGGATCCATGGATCCATAGCTTAGTTAGTGTCTAGTTGGATTAATAGTCAGTTATTCTTGGGCTGGAATTTATGTGATTTAGTAGTTCAATAATTCTCTGTTTCTTGAGGTTAATTTCATTTTTTAGTGTTGGGACTTTGATCATTTTTCCTATATTTTACTAGAATTTATAGTGTATGCCATAGAATGTTTAGAATATGTATTTATGAAAATTTTATTTTTAGTTATCTATGTATTTCCTATATGGATATGAATATTTTATTGGATAGTGATGTATATTAATATAGGTTTCCCAATTTAAGGTCTCCCATATGTGATTTATGACTTCTTAGTTCTAGTCACACCCCTTGTCCTATTGGATTTAGGCTTGGGGTGGCACACTCAGCTCACCACCATCCCAAGTGGGTGACCTAGTGGGTTAGGTCATGTCATTTCTGATTATAGAAATTCTATATATTTTTTCCATGGTTTAAGATTCTAGTGATAGGTGGTTCAAAATCCCAAAAAAAGTGGTATCAGATATCGTGGTTTAGAAAGGATTTTAAAACTCAACACAGAATCTTTAGGTAATATTCTTATCTCTACGATTTTTTAAATTTTGTGGGAGTCATGTGTTTTAGAAGGTATGGATTTTGAATAAGGAATAGTCTAAACATATAAATTCAATAGGACAAACTTCATCTTCTGAAGGATGAAAATGGAGGGTTATATATTTTATAAGGATATTATGGCTCCATTGAAAGGAGTTAAACTAAAAGTAATTTAAAAAATCATGATGGGAAAATCTTTGTATGAATTCACTTGATTTGATGTGAATGTCACCAACACCAAATGGTTCATTTAACATCCGGGAGTTAAAGAACGTAGTGGATTTGATGGAGGATCTAATGGACATGTATGATTATCCAATAGAAATGAATAAAGTGTTCATGATATAGAGGTTATTTGTCATGATAATTTCAGAAGTATGGAGACACAACTATCATGGGTTTGAAAAAAGATACTACAACCTAAGGTTATTATATAATATATTGAAAACCGTATGTTTTCTATATAGAGGGGTAAAAATTTCCTTTTTCACAATTATGAAAAGGGGTTCGATGAACTTCATATAGAGATAATTTGAAAACAATTTAAATAATTGAAATTTATCAAAGTGATGAATGATTATCGGTTCAAGGGTTGGGTTAGTAATTATGACATTATCCTAGTCTTAAAAATATTAAACTCTTCTTATTATTAACTAATAAATGAAATAATCCCTAATATATCCATCCTTAACCCTTGTATGAGATGATTTGTGAATTTTAATCAAAATTGATCACTATTAATTAAGCCTCTTTATTATGTGTCTGGGGAGATATCATATGATGCATTAATATTAAATTATCTCTAAACTACTGCAGAAAATCCCAATCAAGTTAAGGTGATTCTAAGTAATTAAAAAACAATTTATTTCCTTCCACACATATATCAACAGTAGTTATATAATTCACCAAACAATCATACCTATCCCATAACTTATAAAAAGAATAAAATATAGGGAGAATTATGATTATAAACCCAATAAGTAAACAATTTAGTGGAATAATAATTTTAATACAATCACATTAAAAATAAAACCCAACTATTGAATTCTAAAATAAATCAACATAAGAAGAACTTTATTCATTAAAGTGAATATTCCAATATTACAAAAGGGTCCCCCTTACCCTATCCTAATAAAAAAATAGTTTATCCCTCCATGTGAGAGGTTACATATAGAATAATGGGAAAATATAAAATGAAAATAAAAGAAAAAAATATATTCAAAGTTTGAACCCCCTTTCTTTCTTGGCATCTAACTACTTTGTAGATTCTTACTTTACTATATCCTCCTAATAAGACTTTGAAATATTCAATTCTATTAGATTTTGAATACCACTTTGATATTTTAATCTTCCTATAAATATTTATCTTGAATTATTAATCCCTCTAAATTTTCTCCATGATCGTGTTTCCTTCTTCTCCTTTTAATGAATGCATGTGGTAAAATAAAGATATGAAAATATATCTTCAATAGAGGATCAAGGGATTCATCCCATGATATGAACATATTTAGTTATTATTATTTTTTAAAATAAAAGAACCTTAAATATCATCTCTTGTTCCAGGATGAACTTCACGTATTAGTATTCAACTCTCCCATGGAAAAGACATAACCTTTATATATCCCTTGGGTCACATGAACTATTACGTTTTGCCCATACATATTACCTTAATGTATGATCATAATTTAAAAACATTACATGTTACCATTATGTATCAACCTAGTGAATTCAAGCAGTTAGATTTATGTATCACTCACTTTCAAAAATTACTCTTATGTATCATTAGTTTGGATGAAATTATCACTTGTGGTGGAAGCCCTTATTTATGACCCTAATGTATCATATAAGGACTTTTACATATCATTTGGCCCATACATAAGGGTTTTCCATTTGAAAATAAATTACATGTTTCTTGTGTAGAGATTATTATAAATCAGGTTTTCTATATGTAAGATTTTATATTTAATTTCCTTTATCAATTATTCCTCTATCTTTCGAAAGTTTATGCCCTAGTTTAAAACTATGCTAGTTTTAGAATAACTACTTCCTAATTATATCTTCTAGATTAAATTACTTAAAGAATATCCTACTTCATATAACTTCTCTTAAAACAATATTCCAAAGGATTTATTAGTATCTAGACATTATTTTTATGCCAAAAATTAAATAAATCAATTAAATCCACAATCTCGTCCATTTAAATCAATGTTCATAAAATCAAATGAAATGATATTTTAATTCCATAACTTCAAAATAAATAATTAATTAATTAATATATGGGGAAAAAGGAGTAAAATATCAATAAAATATAATGAATTTATTGCCTCTTTTATTTCTATTACACTTAAACCTTGTAATCCAAGATAAGTAAACATAACTAAATTTACACAAACAAAATTCAAAACAGTGGATAATGTGAGTTCTTTTTTAAATATCCATATCACTCAAGATAATAATGCCTCATAAATTTTTTTAATTAAATTTTCTTAACGAATTATATTCAATTAATTTTATCTTTTTTCATCCTCCCTTACTCATTTATACCTACCTCCTTGAAAATTTTCACCTTATCACACAAAGCATAAATTTTAAGTATTTTTTTCGCATTCCATTCTCATATAAGATTCACCTAAGGCTTAATGAGTTTATGAATATAAAACCAATTATTTATGTACTTATTTTAATCATGAGAATTTTATAGGGTTGTTTTATGGATATGGGTTGGTGGGTTATATTGTTAAAATTTTTAGAGGAAGAATGAAGAGGTTCAACCTCTAAAATGAAGCAAAATTCATGATTTCTAGTTTACATACAAGAATGATATCCTATCCCACTCCACTTTACAAATATTAACATCCATAACCTTTTTATTTTTATATAATGTTCACATAATAATCACTTTAGTAGAATTAAATATTTACTCTCTCAATTTCCGTCAGCATCTTTGTTTTTTTATTTCTATTCAATTCTTCATAGATTTTGTATTTTGATGGTAGAGAGGAATATTCTTTGTTTAAATCTATATTTTTTACTTCCTTGCATAATTTAAAAGGATATTTTTTTTAAACATTTCTTAGTCTATATATTTCTCCATAGATATTCTCATAAATATCATTTTTACATATTTTATCAAAAACCACCCCCCAACACACACACTTAAATTCAAATATGATTATCGATTTAATCATTAAGCAGGTTGGTTAAATAGTTAAATATTGTAATGTGGATTCCTAAAAGGCGTTTTTTTGGTTTCTAGGGTCTAACAAGGTTC
The DNA here is from genome assembly GCA_963277665.1 of Viscum album. Taxonomy (NCBI): domain Eukaryota; kingdom Viridiplantae; phylum Streptophyta; class Magnoliopsida; order Santalales; family Viscaceae; genus Viscum; species Viscum album. The sequence goes on from OY728136.1 coordinate 1,906,266,667, forward strand.
ATATGTCAATATAGGCCAGGGTAAATTTTTATTGTAAAAAGGTCTTTACAATCAAAATAATAAATCGATCATTTTTAACAAATGATTCTTAATTATCTAGGATTTTGAATAGTAAATTATGGTAATCAAGCCTAAATTGGTTCCCTTGAGAAATGAATTGATTTTAAAAAATATTTAAATATGGTTCAAATACCTCTCATATTATTGATTTTAATATTCAGTAGTATTTCATGGCATGGTATTCAAAAATTGGTGATCTTTTAATGAATTTCCCAAAATTTGATTTTGAAAATAAGTTCATTTCATAATTTACTTAAGTTGATTATTCAGGGTCAAATAAAGTTTTTATAATGGTTATAGATTCCAAACATAAAATAGTATTAAATTTAAGTACAATGAGTTTTAAAACACAAAAAAATAAAAAAAACCTAAAAATGAAAATGTAAAAAACAAAAAATTGATATTCCTAAAAAATAAAATGGTTTCCCTCACTCACACATTAATGATGTAGTATAATCAATACATTATAACTAGAATGGTATATTGAGAATATTTAATATAAATATAGAATTCAACAAGTTTAAATAAAGGTAAAACCTTAAGTTTTTATTTTTTAAAAGGTTGGAGGAGCATGATCCCCTCCTTTGGTGCTTATGGAATATTGAAAATATACTTATTTAAACTATTTAAATTGATAGTGAATTGGTTTTCGATCCTTTAATTATCTACATATCACCAAATGGATTCACATTAGTGATAGTAAGTGGGTCTTTCCATCTGGAATAATGTTTACCTGGCATCAGTTTTAGTCTTGAGTCATAAAGCAACACTTACTCTCCAAGATGGAATTATCTTTGTTAAATTATCCTTTCATGTACAAATCTTGTTCTCCCCTTTAAAATTTTAGAATTTAAAAATTATTATCTCCTTATTTCTTATAATTATTAAATTAGAAGTTACTTATCCTATACTACTTTTTCTAGATCCATATTCATCTCCCCGACTACCCAATAATCCTTATGTTCTATATTTATAAGTAAATGATAGCTTTTCCCATAGATCAACTGGTATGGGCTCATTCTTATTAGGATTTTTTGAGATGTTATTTAAGACCAAAAGGTGGTATCCCACCTTTCACTACAATATTTCATATTTTTCTTGGTAGTCTTTTCCAGGATCTATTTAATCTCTCTATTTAAGACTTCATATTGTATATTGATTTATAGATGGTATGTTTTTTATTTTCTGTGGTTTTTTTCATAATTTATTGTTAAATATTTCATGATCCTATTACAAAAGTGTTTTCCTTGGATAGTAATGATTTACCTTGGAATTCAAAATCTATAAAATATATTAGTGCATAGAAAATCACAAACAATAGTGGAATTATCTTTTTTAGTGGATTTAGGTTCCACCCATTTTGAAACATATTCCATAGCTAATAGTATATCAAGGTATCCAAATGATACATGAAAGGGTCCCATAAAATATACACCCCATACTTTGAAATATTTCACAAAATTTCATTGGTATTTAAATCATTTATTATCTTTTTGATATATTTTTGGTGTATTATAATTTCTCTCATTTATTAAAAAAACTTGTATGAATATTTAAATAATTTGGGATAGTATATTCTAGATCCTAATACTTTATTGGATGTTTTTTAGGTCTAAAGTGGCCTCAATAATTTAATATATGCAATAATACTGGGAAAATTTCACCTCAAATTCAAGAAAATACCACCTAATAATTTTATCATTACAAATATTATAAATATATGGATCATCCGAAATATAAAAATATTGATTCATCATTGAGTCTAAAAATATGTTTTCAATTTAGATATGATGTAACTTAAGAAGTTACTATAAAACTCAACCTATGAATATAACATGGTACATATTCTTTAATAAAATAAAAATTTTCACCTAAAATAAAATCATTAAATGGATATTTATCTAGAATTTCTACCATGACTGTTAGGGGAATCCTGCACAAGTGGTCTTCCATTTTATTTCTAAATCCTCTCTTATCTTTAATCTCTAAATCAAACTCTCATACTAGTAGCATTCATCTCAATAAAATTGGTTTTGATTCTAAATTATTTATCTGGAACCTAAGGGATGCATGATTAGAGAAAATTGTCACCATAGTACCAAGTAGATATGATTTTTAACATACTATTACTAAATTTTAGGTATGGACCCTATTTTTTTCTAGGTTCTCTTTGTTTTCATGTTTATCTCTAGTTGTTTTCATCATTTATTAGTTATACCTATCATTTCATAGTTATTTTCTCCTTTTTTAGTTTTTAGAGGGGTTTGGGAGAGAATTTGATTCTAGATTTATATTATTAGATGTGTCTATAAATATTTAACATAGAATTGGGCATGATCTTTTAGTTGTAAATGCTATATGAGGCTCACCGATTGGCAGGTGAAGGACATCGGCTAGCTGGTGAGGGGATGATAGTGTGGTCTTCCTATAAAAATCCCACCGACTAAACGGTGGGTCATTGGTAGATGAGGAGTTCCTAAAATAACTACATTTTCTAGCAAGTGGGATTCCCTAGCTGACTAGTATTCCACCAAGAACTACTAAGTATCTAGTGGAGGGCATCGACTATTTGGTGATTCTAATAAGGCTGAGAATCAGTGGTATAATATCATATTTTTATTTTTTAAAATATTTATTTTTAATCTAAAAAACTTCCTTCAAATTTCATTTGACCCTAAACACATTAAATACTCTATAGGGATGAATTTGGATCTCCCAACCTTGTTTATTCACATATCAAAGTACTGGTTGGTTCCTTGGATCTCTTCCAGTGTGTATAATGTCTATTTGGTCATGGATTCTCATTTTATCCACTCTATACTTCTTAAAGAGTGGTTATTAATCATTTTATTTATGGATCTAGATATTTAATTTATGCATTATTATTCTAGGATTCTTCTTTGATCTTTCTAGCCATCAACTCTCCATTGATAGACCCTATGTGGGTGTCTATTGATCTTGATTTAGGTGCGTAGTTTCATAAGGAAAATTTATCAAATTGTAACCTTTGATGGTGGTTTAATTAAAATTGGTTTTCCAGTTGATTTTTAAATCTTCAATTGAGTCTCTTGATAAATTATTTGAAATGTAATGGTGTGTATGATGAAATCACTTGACAATAGATTTTGAAAATTAAGTGTTTATTTTCAAAAAATGGTCTTGATTTGATAAGAATGATTCAATGTATGATTTTTAGTGAGATTAAAATGCATTAAATGTTTTACAATTTCAAATGAAATGAATCGAATTTAAATTCATGAGTTTTGATGATAACCATTTGATGTTGGTTTTTGAAATTAAATGGCATGTTTTGAAACTTGAACATGGGGATAATTTGAAATGATTTATTAAATGGAAGATAGACCCTTGTATATTTTATATCCATAAAAAACATGGGATCATGGTTAGTTAGGTGGGAAGAATGAACATTGGTCATTTATTAGCTCTACATATCAATGGACTGATGATTATAATGATAACTAAACAATGATGAGGGTAAGGAGTTTATTATTCTGGGTGTTCTCAAATTCTCCCTAGGTCTGAGATCTAGGGAAGTATGCACACTTGGATCTATATTTCAATTATATGTGTGATAATCCCTATACTAATATAAACTTAGTTCTATTAACCATGGTGTTATGATTGTAATTGATTATACTTGACAATTTTTTCTTTAAATTCTTATCCATGCCTATTTTTATAGAAATTATTATTCTTGCATGTTTTAAAAAAGATGCGTAAATATTATTGATTTGATGGAAATTCATTATGAAAACAATTTTATATTATCTATTAAAATGTTTTGTAAATCATTTTTTTATACAAACTATGAATATATTTCCATTCCATGTTTTATTTAAAATTTTGGAAGGTTACTTTATTTGTTATAGATTACTTATAAAATGTTTGGTGAGATCCTATAGGGGATTGTTTTTCACACTCTTCCTTTTCCTTCATACATTTATATATTTTCTTATGCCAGTTCTAGTGGAAGAAAAGGCACCACTTTGTGGTGGTAGATGTTCTTAATTAGTAGGACTTGTGAGTCGGTGGAAACTAGTGGATCATGTGATCCTCTTATTTCATGAAGTTTCTAGTATGATGTATTGATTGTATTTTCTAAGGAATTTGGTTGATGTAATATTTTGAGACTTGTATCTATCTACGTTTGGTACATTATAGCTTGTGTAGTGTTTGTAATACCAAATTTTTATTCTTTTATATCTTGTACCTTATCTTGATGAGTTATTATTGTATCAAAATAATTCCTCCTTGATTACATGTAATGCTCATCCACTAGTCACCAGCCCATGGGGATCAATAATTCCCTTTGGGTTGTGTCAATAATGATTCAGGTACCATTTAGGTAGGTTATTTAGTTTAATTCATGACAAATTGGTATCAAATTGGGTTATTCTGCTTTTACCATGTCAGTATACATTTTGGGATGTCTTGGTAGATAGGATGTAGGATTTTTTGGACTTAAGGGATAGTTTATGAGAAATTTTCTAGACATATCTCATCGTAAAAAGCCTTAAGTTTTCATGGGTTGTTGGTAAAAAGTGTCTTTGGGGAGTTTTTTTTTCTGATTGTAGGATTTTTACAAATATTTGATATGATTTTTTATTTTCCAGTTGAATTATGATTTAAGGAGTTAATTCCCCATATATCTTGACTAATGTTCACTTCTTGTATGTTTATATTGTGTAGTCCCATTACATAAATAATATGTTTGAATAGACCTTAGAAGGGATCTAATGATGAACAATGTAAATAAAACCCTCTAGTTGATCATAACCTTATAGTGTTTGTTGTGTGTGTGGTCTAAGCTCGGGGATAGGTAGATGCACTTATTCCCATTTAGTCTGTAAAGGTCGTACCTAAGAGGGATGATAGTAGAGATCAATCCTATGATTTTTTTCAAATGAATTGATCATACTTATAGGGTTTAAATGATCCTCAATAGGTATAGGATTGGTTGAAAAAGGTTGAGAAAATATTTTAGTTTTTAGAGACTCTAGAATCAGTTAAGGTGAAATGTGTCTTATTTAAACTTGAATGGTCTAGTAAAAGTTGGTTGGATTATTTAGTTCTGGAAAAGAAAAAAGTGGTATTGGAATTGAAATGATTTAGGTCTCTTTTTATACATAAGTTCTATCTAGAATTTATGGTTTTGGATAAGTCCATGGAGTTCCATAAACATGAACAAGGAGAATGGACAATGAATCGATATGCCAACTAATCTCTCAAAATTTTCCATTTCTCACCTAAGGTGGTATTGAATGAGAAGATGAAGTATTTGAGGTTTAAGAAAGGTATTAAATAAAATATCTAATATTATATTTTCATGCTAAATCTCACCTCATATGCTGATGTTTTGGATAGATATTTGATGGTGGGACATGACTTTACAAGAAACACAAGGTTGATAGAATTTACTCCTACTCATAGTGGTAGCTTGAGTGGTCCCTTTAAAGGGAGATGGAAGTGGTATGGGCCTCATGGTGGATATAATAGTGGTTTATTTTGATATTATAAATCTTCTAAATCTTCTATAGTGTCTAAAAAAGTCCCATTTACATGTTTCTAATATGTCAAGGTTGGGAACACAAAGTGTACTTGCACCGAATCCCTGATGATATATAGCTCATTCAGATGTTTAGGACACTTGTAATATTTTTTACACATTTTTACTATTATATATAGTGTTATGGGATTGAAAATACCTAGTGGATATATAGAATAGTCATATGCTTCAAGAACAAAGGGTTTCCAGACACAAGAATAAGGAACAAAGCTTCTTCATGCAGTGGAAGGGTCTTCAGGGGAAGGTGATGTAGATCCTGTGAATATAATAGGTACCATTATCATTAATTCACATTAAGTGACTGATTTATTTGATATAATTTCATCTCATTCCTTCATATCTACCTATGTTCTCAAACTATTAAATCTTTATATGGAGCTCATGCCTAATATAGTGTAGATTTCAATGCCTCTCAGGATAAATAGAAAGTAGGGGCTTCAATGCCCTTCTTATATAGTCTATTTATCAGAAATTGATCTTGATTGGGAATATTTAGTTAATAATATAAAACCTCTATATTTCATTATCATGATGGATTATCTCATCACACATGAGGCTTGTATCGACTGTTATCTTTAGCAGGTCTCCTTTACTACCCTCGATGGTGTGTGTCATGTATTTCATGGAGAATAGGACCTAAGGCCATGTCAAGTTGAACATCCTCTTCTAGATTTTTTCAAGATGATATCCATGTTTTCTTTTGAGCATAATTAGGATTATTTGGGTGGGGATCTTCCTCCTGTAATTTGTGAGTTTTCCAATGTGTTTCCTTTTGAATTTTTAGGTTTTCCACTGGTGAGGGAGGTGTATTTTTCTATCAAATTTGTACCATGTACCCAGCCTATGTATGTTCCCTCTTACCATATAGAACCATAAAAATGAGGTATTTAAAGAATCTATTGAATGAATTATTTTTGAATTTCTTCATTCATCCCTTTGTGTCACCCTAGGTACCACCTATTATTTTTTATAATAAATCTAACAGAAAACTTCACCTATGTGTTTATTACAAAAATTTCAATCGGGTTATGGTCAAGAAAAAGTATATGTTGCCTCATATTGATGATCTATTTGACTAGGTGAAAGGGTAGAAGTGGTTTTTAAATATTTATTTTTATATTGGTTACCACAAACTTAATATCAAGGAGCCTGGTATCCCTAATACAACCTTCAAGAATAAGTATAGCCATTATGACTACCTTGTTATACCTTTTGGTCTGAAAAATTCTCATGGTGTGTTTACGAAATTGATGAATATGATATTCCACCAGTACCTAAATTCTTTTATAGTGGTATTTTTGGATCAAATATTAGTTTAATTTAAGACTGAGGAGGAACATGTTTGTCACTTGATAGTAATTTTATATATCTAAAGAAATCAAAGACTTTATTCCAAACATTCTAAATGAAACTTTTAGATTTTGGAAGTGAAGTTCATAGGACACATGGTTTATAGACATGGTATTTCAATTGATCATAAAAAGGTAAAATCTATTATGACATGAGATAAACCATGGAATGTCTTTTATATTAATTGATTCTTGGGTTTGGAAGGGAATTTTCATTAGTTTGTGAAGGATATCTAAAATTCGGCTACTACATTGACTAATCTTACTTATAAGTGAGTAAAGTTCATATGGGATATGAAATTTAAGGATTAATTTAATGATTTGAAGAATCATTTGACTTAATATTCTATGTTGACATTTCTATAAGATGCAAAGTGCTATGTGGTCTTCTATAAAACATCAAATTTGGGTTTCAGATACATTCTTATGAAAGGTGGTCATGTAGTGTCTTAGGGTTCTCATGAACTTTAACCTCATAAGAAGAACTATCCCACACATTATCTTGAACTTGTATCTTTGATTCTCTCTCTGAAGAGATAGAAAATTTTACCTTTTATAGAAAGGTTTACCATTTACTCTAATCACAAAATCTTAATTTATATATTCTGGTAAAAATATATGAATTTTTTACAGGGGAAATGGTTGGAATACCTGTAGTATCTTTACATTAACATCACCTACACCGCTAGTAAGGGTAATGTAATTACGAATGATTTAATCTAGAAAATTTCATCCCAAGCTATGAAATAATCTTTTAAGGAATAGAATCTGGTGGATCTATTTTCTCGTAGGCATTTGAGAGTTTCGTAGGATGAGACCAAGGTTTTTTTTCTAGTGTACATTTAACATCCTATCTTCTTGATATAATTCTCTAGAAACATCATCTTTAATATTATTTCTAAGGAATTATGGATTCTTTATATGGTAGAGAGACCATCATCAAATGGTCTCTATCTTATGAGGGTATCATTTACATCATAGACTAGTTTGTAGTTCTATTCACTATGAGGAAGGTTTTGATAATATATTTTCATCATTCTTAGTGGGTGGTACACTTAAGAATGAAGAATATGTTGGATGATATTAGTTGAAAATTTTGGTTATCAATTGTAAAATGGGGCATTAATAATTTTTTTATAGTTTTCAGTAGATCAAGGTTGAGAAAAATAAGCCTTCAGGTTTTCTTCAGCCCCTTCCAGTGATGACTTAGAAGTGGGATGAGATAATGATAGACTTTGTGGATGAATTAATTTTTAAACATTGGGAAAATAATTTTATTTGTGTGGAGATTTTCCAATTGACCAAATTGACACACTTTATTCCCATTCTTGATACTATAAAAGTTGAGGACTTGAGAAATATGTATATACAGAAGATTGTCAGATTATATAGAGTTCTATATTCTATAATTTCTTATGGGGATTCCCAATTCACTTCTTGTTTTTCGAGAGGCCTCCAGGAGGAGATGGGATCCCATGTAAATTTGATCATTTCATACCATCCTCAGATAAATTCTTAGATGTAATGGGCTATTCATAATTTTTAGGATATGGTTCATTCTTGCATTCTTGACTTTGGTGGAGCTTGGCATTTCCATTTGGAGATACTCAAGTTTTCCTATAATAATAGCTAATGATCATCCATCAAGATACCAACCTTTTAGGACTTATTTATTCAGCCTTGTATTTATCCACTTTGTTGGTTATAGATTAGCGAAGCTTCCCTAGTTTGACCTAGTTTGGTCCAAGAGACAACAGAAAATATTTAATTTACACATCATATAATGGTAATGGCATAAAGTCACTAAAAATACTATATTGATCATTTTGGACACCCTTTTGAGGTCTCGGTTGGTGATATTTTGTTTTTTAGAGTCTTGCCTTGTTTGGTTCACCGGTGGATTAGAAAATAAGAAAATTTAGCACCATGATATGAGAGACCATTTGAGGTTATTAAGTAGATTGGAAAAGTGCCTTACCATTTTTATTTTCCACCTCATATGAAATCAATGCATAATGTGTTCCATGTTTCATGTCTTAAAAGGTATCTTTATGTCCCATATCATTTCTTGAGCTAGGAGGACCATGATGTTGAACCTAATTTTTCTTTGACCAAGTAGCTAGTTTAGATTGTTGATTCTCATATAAAGGTCCTCCATGGAGAATCTATCCCTTTGTTTTGGGTGTTTTGAAAACATAGTTCTAATTTGCATGAGACTTGGGAGTGTGGAGCATTGATGATAGAGTAGTGGAATCACCTATTATTGGACCAGTCTTATGGATATGATTTATAAGAGAACAATCATTTTATGTTGTGGATATTGTATCATCTCATTACTATATTTCATGTACAAACCTTTTTTTGTTCTTATTTGTCATTTTTTATAATTTATATCTAGTTGTTACCATCATTTATTGGTTATACCAACTATTTCTAGGTTTTTTTCTCCTTGTTTAAGTTTTTATTGGGTAATGGGAGATTGATTGATTTTGGTTTTAGATATTAGTAGGTGGCTATGAGGCTTTATCAAGGGAGTGTTCATGATATTGTAGGTGGAAAAGCTATAGGTGACCCACCGCCTAACCTGCGATGGCCACCAGTTGGTCAGTGGGGAATGGTAGTAGTTCCTTCCTATAAGAATCCCACAAGCTAGCTGGTGAGGTCCACTGGCCAGTCGATGGGATAATGGAAGAAGGGTATTCCCTTCAAGAACTCCACTGACCAGTTGGTGGGGTTTCTCAGTAGATTTCAATTCTTTCAAACACCATTGGGTTTCCAGTGATGTTGATGGGTATGAGAATTGATAGGGTAATATCATATTTTTATTTTATTTAACTTCTCTTTTAAAACTAAAACACCTCCCTTGAATTTAATTCTACCCTAAACACTTTGTATACTCTCTAAAAATAAATTTATCTCCCCCTACCTTGCTTTTTCATGGATCGAAGTGTCATTTGGTGTTTTGGATCTCTTTTAGTAACGGTAATATCTATTTGATGACATATTCTTATTTCCAAATTTCTATCCTCTTAGAGATTAGTGATTCCCCATGTCATTGATAGATCAATATCTTGACTTGATGAATTTTGATTCTAGAATTCTATTATGATTGTTCAGGACCTAAACTCTCTGTTGGTGGATCTTGTGTGAGTGTTTGTTTATCTTGATTAATGTAGGTGGTTTTATGAGGAAATTTATATCAAATTGAAACCTTTAGTGATTTCTTAATTTAAATAATTTCCAATTTATTTCTAAAACTTGAATTGAGTGTCTTGAGAAATTATTCGAAGTTTCATGTTGTGTGTGATGAAATCCCTTGATAGTGGATTTTGAAAATTATGTTTTTATTTCTTGAAAATGGTATTGATTTCATATGAATGATTTAAAGCATGGTATTTTATGAGATTGAAAATACATGGAATGTTTTATGATTTAAAATGAAATTAATTGGATTGAAATGAATGAGTTTATATGATAATCATTTGATGCTGGATTTTTAAATGAAATAACATATTTTGAAACTTGAAAATTTGGATGATTTGAAATGATTTATTGAAATAGAATATATCACCCTATCTTTTTTATTTCCTTAAACCACATGGCATCGTAGGTAGTTACATGGGAAGAAGACAAAATCGTAATGTATCATATCTACCTAGAAATAGATTGATGGTGAAAATGCTAATTAAACATTGACAAGGGTGGAGAGTTCATTCTATGGGGTGTCCTTTTATTCCCTCTAGGCTTCAGATCTAAAGACATGATCGCATATGGAGTCATATTTCACTTAGATGTGTGATAATACCACTACTAATATAACCTTGTATCTCTTAATCATGGTACTATTCTTATAATTGATTATACATTCTAATTTTTTATTTCAATTCATATTCGTGCCTATTTTTATATAAATGATTATTCATGTATGTTTTGATAAAGATTCTTATATATACCTAATTTTATGGAAATTCATTTTGAAACTTATTTTATATTAGAAATTGAAATTCATTTCAAATCATGTTTTGATATTAACAATGAAGATATTTCCATGCCATGTTTTATTAAAAATTGAGAAATTTTGGTTTATTTATTATAGATTTGAGTTGGTGTTTATTGTTGGAGCATGTGATCCACTTATTTCATAAATTATCTATGATGATTTATTTATGGTATTATCTAAGTAGTTTGGTTGATGTACCATTTTGATACTTTTATCTGTCTACTTCTAGTGCTTTCTATATTGATGAATGATTGGAAAACTGAATATTTATTCTTTTATATCTACTGCTTTGTGTTGATGATATATTATTATGGTGAAATAATTCCCTTTTGATTATGTTTGATACCCAAGAACTAGTCACTAGCCCATGGGTATCAAGAATTCCCTTTAAGACATGTTTGGATTGATTTAGGTAAAATTTCAGTCGGTTATCTAGGTTAGTTTGTGGTATATCAAAATTTATCCATGGAAAAAAACTATTAGAAACTCATATTCAGTTGTTATATAATGGTTTTGGGTTGTAAATAGTGTTATTAAATCATATGCATTAACATGGTTTCTTCTATCAATTCTCGAAGACAACACTGCTCCAATAGTATGGTTTGAATCATCACAAAGTAGCTCGAATGGATAGTCCAAATTAAGTGGTTATATTACTAGTGGTGTTGTAACATCCTGAGTTCATTTCACTAATTAGTAATGAAACATGAGATCTACCTAACATCAATCATTCCTCCCCATATACTAGAGGATATTAACTAGCAATTAGGGTCTATGATGGTATGGTTGGGAGATTATACCCTCATGATTATAGTGTATCATAGTGGTATTCAATAACAGTAAGTAGTGGAAATAGTACAATAAATGAAATGAAGAAGCATAAGTAATATATATATAATGAACAAGTAGAAGCAAAATCAATAATATCAGCAAAATGATGTCATGTTTGTATGTAGTACAAAATGGGAATATATGGAAGCATAGTGGTGAGCATATGAAACATTTTATAAAAAATGGTAAAGGCCAAAACTATATCCAATAACATAACCATCATAAGATCAGCCCTCTATTATCATACTTCATCTTATTATAGAATATCAGGCATCCAATGTTGGAAACTTCCCTTTATCCCTACTTGCATCCATGAAGTCTGTTTGGGTACCAATCAGTGGCCCAAATAGGGTGTGAGATATACTCAGTAGGACACCACTAACAACATCTATTATTATATGGAAAGTGTATATAAAATTGTAGTGTTTAGATATAACAATTTAAATAATAAATACAAACTATAAACGAGTCATCTCTAGCTCCAAAAGGACACCAAACTGACACTACCTGCTTCAGCCGAAACTGGGATACCTCTAAACATGTGACCATATATATATATAAGTAAATGTTTATGAATATATATATGTATGTAGATATTTATGTATATATATACTATATACATAGTGACATATATATCCATATATATATATACTAATACTCGACAGACCTGAGGCGTAACTCAGGCATCCATGCATAGTGTTAAGAGTCTCATGGAGTATTATGGGATGTCATGCCCATGTGTTATGAGTAATAAGGGGTTCCATTCTTGAGTATCATAAATAATAAGGGATTCTATGTATGAGTATCACATTTAATAAGGGTTACCATGCCCAAATATCATGAATCATATGGGATTCCATGACCAAGTATCCCATTTAATAAGGGACACAATGCCTGGTTATCATAATCATAGGGGACTCCATGCCCGAAGTATCATAAATAATAAGTGTCCTTCATGATTTAATATAATCCAAGAGGTGTTTTCCAAACAATATACACATCATTTAGTTAAGGTGTCAACCAAAATTTACATAATAGTCATGTGACATGGTCATACCACTAAATTTCCATTTAAATACAATAATCCCTTTGATTAGGTTTAAAAACCAACACTACTTAGAAGGTGGTTTCTCCATATTAACATTTAATAAGTTAATGGAATTTAATGAACATTCTCGAAAGGGTGGATCTTCTTAAGGTGGGTGACCTCTGGTAATAAATAATGGTCTATGAGAGTTTATCTAACAAAGTTAATAATTTAAATAAGGAAATTTTCAATTTAAACGAAACTCATAGAATGTTTTTCATGCGGCATGATTGTGAATAATATAAAACAACTTGAATTTAGGAGAAAATTATGAGAACACCTACCATAGAAGAGTAGTACTCTCCTCATCTGTTGTTGGACTTTAACTCATGCTAGAATGGGGAAATTAAATAAATAGATGAACACCGTGAAAATAAGTCATATTAAAATCAAGGATTATGAATTCTATATGGAGAGATAAATTAAGGAACAAATGGATGGGATTTAGGAGTTTACCATTAGATATCCAATGCAACTAAGAGAGAAAGAATAAGACACTATATGAGTGAGGGATATCAAAGCCTAGATGATAGTCTTGGAGAGATCTAAGTACCTAGGGGAGTTTATATGTATTATGTATAAGTAAAATGGGATTTAAATTTTTAAATTTGGTAAGTGGAAAATGGTAAATTACCTCATTTTTAAACGGTGTGTGGTTTGGCCACACGATTTGAAAAAGCTATTTTCCAACCATGTGCACTCATTTCCTAAGTGTAACTAAGCATGTGGCCTAGGAATATGATTTTGTAATACCATGCATAGCCCATTAACTCCTTTTAAGACCTTCTACATCACCCCATATGGTTTAACCAAATCATGAAACCTGAGGTGTGCAGTTTAAATAAACTATGCACCTAGTCTGTTTCCTCCAAAACTCGGATCTCTAGGATTTTAATGAGTCTCCAAAAATCCTGAAATCTCCCAAAAAATCTTAGGTTCATCCAAAAGGATAAAAATAATGGTTTAAACCAAAATTTAAAGGATCCATAACTCCTAATAAAATCCATAACATTACAAACTCTCCTCTTTAAAAAAACTAATCCTACTGTTGCCCTTCAAAGGTCTCATCCTATACCTGATCGTGATTCCATAGCACTTAAACTAGAGGAACTGACCTACCTCAAAAATATTTCATGCTTTGATTGATTATATAAATAGTATTCTCCAAAAAATAATAATTATCCCCTAACTTAGTATCCTCAGGATAAAAATAATGATATGGGTTAGAATAATAACAGTAAAGCTATGATACATAGAAGATTTCATGCATGGATTGGTACCTATAAGGTAAGTCTAATCTATATTCTACTAAACTGAATCTCAATAATATCTCAAAAGGACTAACATAACAAGAAAATAGATTCCTTTTATTCTAGATCTTTCGATTTCTTAGCCTGGGCGAAACTCGCAGAAAGACTTGATGTCCCATCACAAACTCTAGAGGTCGGTAGAGAAAATTGGTATAAGAATTCATCCTAGATTGAGCTATAACCATAAACTTCTTGATAAGATGTACATTTTCTGAAGTATCTTAAATGATACAAGGTCCTAGTAATTCTACCTCACCTTCCACAAACCACCGCAGGGGTGAACAACATAGACTACTATATAGGGCCTCGTAAGAAGCCATATATATAGTTTCTTGAAAGATATTATTGTAATAAAATTCGCCGAGTGGTAGTTGTTGTTTTAAAGAACCTCTAAAATCAAGGACACATTCTTGAATCATTTCCTATAACACTAGTTTCATACACTTGGATTTATAGTTAGTCTAAGGGTGATATGTTATACTCAAAAAGACCTATGAACCCAAGGCCTTGTGTAACCCATTCCAGAACCATTATGTAAACTGAACATTCCTATATAATATGATAGAATGGGGGACACCATGAAGGTATAAAATCTCCCAAATGTAAATACTCCCATGATAATCCACTAAAATATCTCTCCAATTAGTTGAAAGTGAGGAACCTTGGTCAACCGATCGGTGATTGCCCATGCCACATCATTTCCTTGAGGGGATATCGGAAAACCCATCACAAAATCCATAGTTTCATCATCCCATTTTAATTATATAATGGAAAGAGGATATAAAATTATAGAAAACCCACCGGTGCTCTACCTTCACCTATTGATAGGTGGAACACCATGTAATAAATCCTACAAACTACCTCTTCATACCTATCCACCAATACTGAAAGCTTACATCATGATATATCTTGGTAATCCCAAGATGTACTACCCATTTCAAGGCATGATACTCCAGCATCAATTATTCCCGTATGTTTTTAGGTACCCAAAAATTCCCATGAATGTAAATAATCTCATCCTCATTGATACCCCAACCTAGTATTGTGTTTTCACATGAGACATTCCCCCTCAAGACTAAGCCCTTTGGATAAAAAAGTTGTCTCATCTTCACTCAGTCCAAAAAAGAATATGTCACTACCAAGGATGTTAAAATATGTTTCCCATGATTCTCATGAACTTTGAGATTCATCTTAGAAAATAGGTCCATTGGATACCACTCACTATTGGCCTCTTAAATGTATTGTGTCTAAGTCTTCCAGCTCAAAGCATCAGCCTTCACATTACCCTTCCCAGGTATATAAGTGAGTTCAAAGTCAAATGACTATAGATATTCAACCCATATTCTCTATCTGAGATTTAATTAACACTGTGTAAATATGTATTTAAGTTTTTTTTCCATATAAACAAAAAAATCACTCCTATAAAATAACACCTCAAAAAACGTGATGCATGAACCACAACTTCTAACTCTAGATCATGTGTGTGGTAGTTATGCTCATCAGGATTCAACTACTAAGATTCATATTCTATAACTAGATCTCCCTACATTAGAATATCCCCCATACTTATTCTTAAATCATCACAATAAACTATTCATATTATTCCTAAATTTGGTAGAATCATGATTGGTGATAAATTCAATCTTCCTTTTAAATCCTAAAATGATGGTTCGTGGGATACAGACCATAAAAACATAACACCCTCTTTATTTAATCTCATAAGAGGTGCTTCTAGGCATAAAAATTCTTGGATAAAGTTCCTATAATATACAATCATCCCCAAGAAACTCTATATGTCAAATATGTGCTTAGGCTTATCATAAGAAACTATAGCTCTCACCATATTTGGGTTAACATATTCTTCTTCCTCTGAGATAATGTGACCTAAAAAGTGAACCTTGTCAATCCTAAAGTGGCACTTTATGAGATTATCATAAATTCAATGATCTCTCAATGCATTATGTATGGTATTAATATGTTTGGCATGGTTGTGTCAAGATTTAGAATAAACCAATATTTCATACATGAAAAACACCAAAAATGAATTGAGATATGGGTGGAAAACATGATTCATTAGATCCATAAAGACTGCAGACATGTTTATGAGACTTAAAGACATGACCAAATACATAAACAAGAAATATCTACTATGGAATATTTAATGTGGTATATTTTATGGTATCATACATACTTTGTGATAACCCAACCTCAAATCAATCTTTAAGAAAACCATTTCTCCCTGAAGCTAGTTAAATATATCGTCTATCTATGGTAAAGGATATCGGTTCTTGAATATAAACTGATTCAGTTGTTGGTATCCCACACAAACCATAAGGCTCTTATCTTACTTTTTGGTGAATAACACAAGTGATTCCCAAGGAAAAGTACTAGATCACATAAAACTCTTATCTTACAAGTCCTTCAACTGGGTATTGAGATCCTGAAGCTCTATAGGAGTCATCCTATAAGAAGGAATAGAAACCGGTGCCACTCCTGACACTTTCTCAATAGTGAATTCTACCTCTCTCTCAGGAGGTAGTCCGGAAAATTAATCAGGTAATATTTCCTTAAAATGATCCACTACAGGAGGAATATTTATACGTCTTGTTCCTTAATCACTCATAAAAAGACTAGAAATTTGGTTTTTCACTCTTCTTGAACCATGATGCTATGTTCTATCTTGACTCGCATAGAAAAACCATTCACCATAAGTACCACCCTTAGGTGTTGTGAAAGACACCGTCTAGTGATAGAAATAAATGGGATTTAATAAGATACTAACTAGTCTATCCTAAGAATAACATGAAAACTAATCATCTCTAGGATGAAGAGGTTCCATGAGAAAAAAAGCTGACAACCTCGAGGGGAAATCATTACATCATCATATACTCTCTGATCTCATTCTAAATGAAGTATCAAGCATCATTACACCACGAAATTACTCAATCTCTAATCCTAAACATTCCATAATTACCATATATATTAAAGAATTCATAGCACCAATATAGAATAAAGAAAAAACTAAAGTAGAGGATATTATAATAGTACCTAAAACTATAGAATTATTGGAACTCTTATCCTATAGTATAGGATTCACTATATGTAATTAGCCTAATCCATAGCCCTAATATTCAAGCTAACTACCCTGAGTAGGCCCTATCTTCTAGCAATTCATATCTGAATCCTGGTTTCCTCCTCCATGACCACCTCTTTGGAGTGATCAACTAGTATTACTCCATCTAACTTCTGGGTGAGACACTAATAATCCCACTACTGAAGGTGGAGTTGGTATGAATCCTCTCCCACTATTTATAGATAGTAAGGTCCTATAAAAATATTGAAGGTTCTCTAATTTTTTACAGCCTTGGAATTTAATGGGGTGTTTGGGACATTGGGGATTTTTATTCCATGGATTCCCACACTAGTGACACACTACATAACCATCAGTAGGTTTCATATGATTACATCATCCCCCAAAATCATACTCAAGGTGAAACTTCTATAAGAATAACTGCATCCATGTCTCAGTGTTGAACCAACCTGGCCTACATCATTAGATTCCCTCATGATTTTCTTGGTGATAAGGTCCTAATTCACTATTTCGGAAATGGTTGTCAATCAAAAAACATTCACCTAGTATCAAAATAAATACACTATCCTGCCCTCAATACATCTTGTTGTTATCAAATAATCTCCATTGATTGTTGGTGTGAATCATTTAAGCTTAATAAAATTATCCAAATACTCTATCCTAGACATAAAACCTTATTGTAGGTACAAAAACTCTCAAGAATTTTCCTCTGTTAGTGTATATGGAAAAGAGTAATCATAGAAGGATATCTAAAATTATTCCCAGACTATACCCTGATGAAAATAACCCTAGGTTATAACATACCACCATTTCTTTGAAAAACCACATAGCATATAGGTTGTGAGTTTGAACCTCCTCTCCAGGGGCGTCTACAGATACTCAAATATAAATAGCATGTACTCTAGCCATGTCTCAGTCTCCTAGGGGCCTCCATCCCTAGAGTAATTAGGTTAATGTTGTTGTATAATCTCTTTTGTCAACTCTACCATAGTAGGGGAATGTCGTGGGGCTCCCTGTATAGATTTATTCAATAATAGGAAACCCTATAAAAACTAAGAATCAACACCTAGGTTAGGAATAATAAGAGGTGCCACAGGTGGCCCTACAGAAGGTAAAAATGGTGGATCGGGTCCCACCACCTTTTGAGCATGGTCTTCACTACCTTCCTGGAATACTACTCTAGTTAATCATGGTGGCATAATTATATAATTCCAAAACCACACATCATGGTTGATTTGAAAGAAAAAACGATTGCGGGTAAACAAATAGGATAGGTACAAGCCTTCTAAAATAAAGAGAGAATAACCCTGTACCTACACCTAAAGTTAGGCCTAGGTGATATAGAATATCATAAAGGATCAAAAGAGACAATGTCTTCTTCCCATTACTAAGTCAATGTCTAGGTTATTTTCTCTATTTCATAGTTGATTTTACATGATATTAATTTTCAACTTCATGGTATAGAGGAAATAACCCTTTATATTGCAATTGAAATCCCCATTTAATGGTAACCTTTTTATTTATGAATTTAAATTTATTAAAGTTCACAATTATTTATGTATATATATTTATCACTATCTAGTTATATGAGTCACCATTCCCAAGTTACAAAAGCACAAGATTTATAAGTTTCAATTGGTATATCATGTAATTATGACCTCACCCTTACATCCAGTATCAGGATGAAATGAGTCATATTAAATGATTTGATTATATAAATCACCATTACCAATTTATAGAAGTACATGCTTCAAAAATTTAAATTGGTATTCATTTAATTGAAATCAACTAATGTATCAACCCCTGTGACTAGTGGTCTATGGATCAAACATGGAATAATTAGTTAATTAAGGTTCCATCATCAACTTATACAATAAACCACCATTTAGGTTGATGAAAACACTTTAATTTTTCCTAATCATTTTATCCCTTCAAGAAATGTTAGCACATTCCTAAATATAATAGTCAAGGAAGCAATCATTATTTAGTAGGCAATGCACCTGGTAATATAAATATGTCATGGAATATTCATGACAAATGAATCCTCAAGTGCCTACTATGATGAATGATCAATACCTCCTTGCTATACTAGGCCACGTATAATGAAAAATCCATCATAATAATAACAATAATAGTGAAAAAAATCATGTTTGTCACCCAATAGTGAAATCAATACAACTATAAGAGGAAAAAACTAGAACATTAATTTCCATCCCAAGTAATTTGTTTTTTTACTATTCATGGGTTACCTACTTCTATGTATAGTCTCATTACCGAATTCCAACACATTCCTAGTATCCTATCTAATAACCCAAATAGTAAGGAAAAAGAGGGATATGATAACACTTTGTGATGTATTGAGTTTACTTCACTAATCAGTAACCAAACCTGAAAGGTACCTAGAATCAATCATATCTCCATATACGCTAGAGGCTACAAACTAACAGCAAGGGTCTATGATGGTAAAATTTGGTGATTATACCCTCATGATTAGAGTATATCATAATGGTATCCAATAATAGTAAGTAGAAAAAATAGTATAATAAATGAGCTATATAACCATAAGTAATCCAAATATAATAAATAGGTAGAATTGGAATCAAAATCATAAACAAAATAATTTCATGTCTATATTCTATAAAAAATGGGAATACATGTAATCAGAGAAGCGGTTATATAAAACATGCTACAAAAAATTAAAAAAAAGACGAAAACTTATCTTCAATATCATTATGAGCATAAGTTTTGTCCTATACTCTCATACTATATCCTAGTATAGAATATCAGGCATCCAATGTGGGATTCTTCCCTTTGTCCCTACCTATATCCATGAAGTTTTTTTGGGTACCAATCGGTGGCCCAAATAGTGTGTGAGATATACTTAGTAGGCTACCACCAATGATGTCTAGTATGATCCATCTAGTTTATATAAAATTTACATGTGTATATATAACAATGTAAAGTAGAAATACAAACTATAAATGAGTCGTCTCAGGATCCTAAAGGACACCAGGCTAACACTACCTACTTTGTCCTAAGATGGGGTTCCTTTGAACATGTGACCATATATATATAGGTATATGTAGATGAATATATATATGTATGTGTGTGTGTCTGTATATATATATATAGACTATATATATAGTGACATATATATCCATATATACAGAGACTAATACTAACCAGGACTTGAGGTGAAATTCAGAAATCCATGCATAGTTGTAAGAGTCTCATAGAGTAGTGTGGGATGCCATGCCCAAGTATTATGAGTAATAAGGGATATCATTCCCTAGTTTCATAAATCATAAGTGTTTCTATGTCTGTGTATCACATTTAATAAGGGAAACCATGCCCATGTATCATGAATCATAAGGGAATACATTCTTGATTAACACATGTAATAAGGGACTCCATGCATGGGTATCATAAATCATAAGGGATTCTATGCCCGAGTATCAAAAATAATAAGTTTTGATCAGGATTTAATATAAACCAAGAGGTTTTTTTCATCCAATCTACACTTCATTTAGTCAAGGCATCAACCAAAATTTACATAAGAGTGGTGTGATTTTTGTCATACCACTCACTTTAAATTTAATTACAATAATCCATTTTATTTCGTGGAAAAACAACACCACTTAAAAGGTTTTTTTGCCACATTAACATTTAAGAAGTCAGTTTCATTTAATGAGCACACCCAAAAGTGTGTAAATTTTCAAAGTGAGTGACCTACGACAATAAATAAGGGTATATGGGAGTTCCTCTAACAAGGTTAACAATTTAAATAACAAAATTCTTATTTTTAAGGAAACACTCAGAAATTTTGGTATGCAGGATGATGGTGCATGATAAAAAACAACTTAAATTTAGGGAAAAATTACTAGACCACCTTCCATATATGGGTAGAACTCTTCTCATCCATTTTTGGCCTTCAACTCAAGCTATAATGGATGAAATTGAATAAATGGTTAAACTCCCTAAAATAAGTAATATTATCTCTCATGTATTTAGTATTCCATGTGGATATATAAATGAAGTAGTGAAGGAAGAGGATTTAGAAGCTTACCATTAGTTATCCAATACATTTCATGGTGAAGGAATCATATAACATATTAGGGGGGAGCTCAAAGCCTAGGTGACAGCCTTAGTGAGCTATAAGTAACTTAGGGATTTTTTGTGCATTAAGGAGGATTAAACGAGGGTGAAATTTTATAAAGGAGGTGTGGGAAATGGAAAATCACTCATTTTAAAAGGGTTCACAGTTTGGATGCACAGTTTGGCCAAACCAAGAACCAACCGTGCACACCCACTACCTAAGTGGAACTAAGAATGTGGGCAAGGAGATTAGTTTGGAAAAACCATTCACAACCTGTGAACCCGTTTGAAAATCCTTTGTATCACCCTACATGGTTTAACCAAACCATGTGTCCTTGGGTGAACAGTTTAAACAAACCATGCACTTGGTTTGTTTCATTCAAAACATAGAGCTCTGGGCTTTGAAAGAGCCTCATACACTCCCAAAATATCCCTAAAACTCTTAAGTTCATCAAAAAGGATTAAAATAAGTGTTTAGACAAAAATTTAAAAGATTCTCACCTCATTATAAAATCCAAGATGTTATAACTGTCACTCCTTAAAACAACTAGTCCCCAAAATTCCCTTCTATGTGTGGTAAAGAATCATTTGAGAAAACTTTTGGCCACTGAACACGTACATCATCCTCTCTCTCCCAAGTCTCATCATATACCTAATCATGTTTCCATACCAGAACTAGAGGAACTAACCTACCTCTAAGATATTTCTTGCACTAGTCGATGATGCGATTATGATTCTCTATAAAATAAGTATTATCCTGAAACTCAATATCCTCTAGATAAAAAGAATGAGATGGGTCAGAATAATAATGGAAAAACAATGATACATGGAATATATCATTCATGGTATAGTACATCTAAGTTAATTATAACTGATATTCTACCAAACATACCCTCTCTAATATCTCAAAAGGTCCGACATAATGAGGTAATGGATCCCCTTGTTTCTGGATCTGTTGATGCCCCAGCCTGGGTGAAACTCATAGAAAGACACGATATACAGCCTCAAACTCCGGAGGTCAATGGTGAAAATTGGTATAATAATTCTACCTAGATTGATCTATATCCATACACTTTTGGATAATTTTTACCTTATATGAAGTATGCTAAACAAGATAAGGTCCCAGTAGTGTTGCCTTACCTCTAACCTGAACAAGGGTTAATGTTATAGCCTACCATATAGGAAATCATAAGAATTTATCTGTATAGTTTCCTAAAATCTATTATTATATGAAAATTTAGTTAGAGGATGGTGTTTCTCTTAATAACCCCAAAAATCAATGACACATACTCAGATAATATCCTCTTACACCTATGTTGTATGCTCAGAATAACAGTCGGTATGAGGGTGATATGTGGTACTCAGAAGCACCTATGAACCTAGTGCCTTCTGCAGCCCTAGCAAGAACCAAAACATAAACTGAGTTTTAATATCCAATATGATATAATATAGACCACCATGAAGGTGTGTAATCTCTCGTATGTAAATCCTTAAAATCTCATCGACTAAAAGGGTGTATCTAATAGGTAGAAAGAGGGTGACCTTGGTCAACCTATTGATGATCACCCATGCCGCATCATTTACTCAAGGGGATATCGGAAAACCTATCAAAAAATCCATAGTGACGTTGTCCCATTTCCATTATAGAATGGACATAGGCTATAAAAATCCAGAAGGTCACTAGTGCTCCGCCTTCACCAGCTACTAGGTAGAATATCCTGTAATAAATCACAGACTCTACCTCTTCATACCTAGACACAAATACAGGAAGTGTACATCATAGTACATCTTGGTAATAACATGATGCACTAACCATTTAGAGGAATGTTACTCCTATATCAATTCTCCCCATATGTCATCAGGTACCCAGACATTCCCATTAATGTATAGAATCTCATCCTCATTGATGACCCAACTTGGTGGTGGGTCCTCACCTGAGACACTCTCTCTTAGGAATAATCCCCTAGGATAAAAAATTAGTCTCATATTCACTAACTCCAAAGGAGAGTATTTCACCCTCAAGGTTACTAAAACATGATTCCCATGATACTTATGAACCTCCAAATGCATCTCAAAAAATAAGTACATTAGTTAACACTCACTAATCACCTCTTGAATGGCATGTATCTAAGTCTTCCATCTCAAAGTTTCAGCCAATATATTACCCTAACCAAGTATATAAGTAAGTTAAAATTCAAACTATTATAGGTATTCAACTCATATTCCCTATCTAATATTTAATACATGTTGTGTAAAGATATATTTAAGGCTTCTGTGGTCCGTATACATTAAAAAACACCCTCCCAAAAAATAGTGCCTCCAAAAACATGATTCATGAACCATAGCTGTAGAGACCCGAATCCTGACATACATGGACATTAAATTACTTTTGTGGAATACTTAGTACATAACAAAAACACACACACAAGGACCACAAAAGTTTAGTGTCTTTGGAAACTCGAAATATAATCTTCTAATCGTGGTGAAATATCTTCAACATCTCCCATAAAGATCTTCTTCTTTTTTCTAAACCTAAATCCTTTCTTTATTTCCTGGTAAAAGAAAACATAAAAGGGTGAGCTCAAATGCTCAGTAAGGGTAAAAAAAAGAAATATCAATCACGTCATATTCATAAGAACATATCTTTTGGAAATCTTAACCTGCAAAAGAGATCATAATTTCATAACATGGGATAAATCATAGTAGTGAAATGTAATCCCAATAATCATAACTTAAAACATGAAACTTTGTGGAATACACACATAATCATAGAGAATCATTTCTTTTTAGTCAAGACTCATTTCCAAGACTATCTTAGTGGAAAAAGTCCCTTTCTGAACCGAGTTCATTCCTCATTTCAGTCCTATTTCACTGAACCGGTATAACCTACCGTTCCAGCCATGTCTATCTCATGAGATATAAAATCTTTACCCAATGCATTGGAGGGAGATATAGGTCCCACCCATCTCATAATGATACCATTCTTATGTGTGCCACAAAATCATAAATCATACATCATTGCATAACCCATGTAATAAAAATGGGAATCTTAAACATCATGACATCATAAAACAATTCATATAAGATCAAGGAATTCCAAAAATAATTCCATCACAACATAATCAAATAAATGTGATAATAGTGATGAAAACAGAACCCTTTATTATCTTAGATGGAAAATAATTTTGATAAAACACTTGAACTCCATTCTTGAGGAAAATATCCTTTCTACTTCAAAAACACTTTTCCTTTCTTAACATGTCAAACAATTATAAAATAAAAGAATTTGATTAAAAATAAACTTGATAACTTGTAAAGGAAGCTTCTTGGAAATAATGTTTTAAAAATCCATTCATGCCGTATAAGTTAAAAAAACATTCTTCTCGTACTTTTGTCGGAAAAGTAAAAAAGTATCTCGTACGAAAAATGACAAAAGATTCCTTTCATATCTTTTACTAAAAACTCACCGAAGGGTAAATTTGGATTTAAACAATTGTAGGTGGATGGAAATAACATTACATATTGAGATAACATGGATGTGGATGATAAAATACACCCTAGTAAATACCAAAGTATAAACAATCTCGGATAAAAATTGAGATTGCGATATTTTCCCTTACCTTGTGTCCGATATGCTTTGTACGTATCCTAACCTCCTGTATAATGATTTAAATAATGTCATTAACTTATTAAAAAATCATATTCATTGTTATTATATCATATATGGTTCACTTATGACTTTATATTACCCGTTCTTTTGTAAATTCCATGTTAAAGAAGCGTTTTGGGTAAAATCATTTCATTTATCGTAGGTGTTTGGACTTGTTGTTCTTGACATTATTATTACTTATATCATGATTTACTTACTTCCAGAATATAAAACATGATTTATATATCATATATATTCATTATATATATATATATAATATAGATAAATGAAATGAAACACACCTTTCATGGAGACGGTAGTCCGTACGTACGCATGAACGCTGTTTTCCTTTCCTTATTGTCTTGAATGGAAGTAAGTAGATGACATATATATATACATAAATCCGGTAGATTTACCATGTCATATATTTCATTATTATTCATTATATATAATTTATAATCATTCATGAATGTTTAATGTGGATAATGAATCTCATCGCGTCGTGGAGACGGTATTCCGTACGTACGCACGCGCGGTGATTTCCTTTTTCCGTAGGATGGATAGAAGGTTAATTAGAGTTGTTTCATATTTATAATAACATATCAGTATATAATAAATAATGATGTTATTACTTTATCATGAAACAACTAAAGAAGAAGAAGGTGAAGAAGAAAGAAATTGAAAAAGATCGGTAATGGATATTACCTCTTTTTGACGCGCCTTTTCTTAACCTCCACTTAAAGAACTAAGGATGGTCTTTTAAGAAGACCAGGACCTCTAGGATGATACTAGGGAAGTGGAGAAGAGATTTTGGCAGGGGTTGGCCGAGCTTGAATGCTCAAATTGGTGTGAGGAGGAGAGGGAGGAGGTGCCCTTTTATAAGGGAGGAGAGGGGCACCTTAGGAAAATCTCAAAATATTATTTTATATTAAGGTCAAATTCGGTTTATAATGGTTCCAAAGGGTATTATTTAGAAGATAAAGTGGGGATGGGTCTAAATCATCTCATCCAATAAGATTTAGACAAGTTTAGGTTATTATTTTAACCTTATCAATTAGATTTAACTCTAAGTTAAATAATTTAACTTTTACCGTGTCTTTTTGTTTTCTTACACTATATGGTTAATAAACTTACCATAACAAGCCAAACGAACCCCAAGTTGTTTATTATTAATATATATATCCTTATCTAAGTCATTTAGCTGAACCTTAGATTTTTAGGAATTAAATAACAATTAATAATATAATATTTGTTTTAAAAACTAATTTATGTCAATTTTGACACTATTTGGTACATGATTTTTATGAAATTAATAACAGAATGATAAGTTCAAAACAAGTTACTTATATCAACAATAACATTTCATATTAACTTATAAAATTAATGTAAGTCATAAAAAGTCTCAAATTACATTTATTTGGGCATTTATAACATCAATTATGTCAATATTTCATTAATAAGACAATTACTGCATCATCTTTGTGTCATAATAAATGATAATTATTTAATCCCTAAAAATTCTAAATAAATTCCTAAGATGTATAAAATTTTATTATATTTCTGGAGACCATTTATGTTTGAAGTTTCATGAAGTTTATCACTAAATTAAAATTATTACACTTATAATATTTAAGAAAGTGACATGTTGTCACATTCTTTGGTTTTAATAATAATTAAATTATTTTCATAGAAAAAAGTCCATAAAATGAATCTAATCAGACACTTAGGTTATATGGGTCTACTCTTAGCCATCCAATAGGATTTTTCCAAGTGTTAGGGTAATTTTATAATCTTATATTTACCCTTAATTACCCGATTTACCTTTAACTATAGTAAATAAAATTTGCCGTAGTTACTATTCACAATGCCCAAAAATAAAAATTAGCTTATTAACATAATTTGGACCCACTGATTCCAAATATGGAATCCATTTTTCCAAATTCAATACACAAAAGATGCAGAAATTAAATTAAAATTAATCCCGTTGTCGAAAGAAAACGGGTTTTTCTTTAAAACATTGCAAAAGATTGAATTGATTTAACCTACGAATTCAAGGTAAAATCAATGCTAATGACATACATTATATTAAATGGTAAAAATATATTCTATTTATACTTTAAAACCATTCAATATTATAATTTAACCACATAATATATTACGATGAAAAAAGTTGTTTTTAATTAAAATATAGCATGTTTTTACTATTCATTAAAATATGAAAGTTATCGGAAAAATATCAAAACTTTATCTAATGTAAATTTTTATATCCTGATTCAAAAGAAGAATTTTATTTTGTAAAATTGAACTTATAAAAATTTCAAAAACTAGATTTAAAGTGGGTGCGCCATCAAAAGGCGGCAAAACTGCATTTTTTTTAAAAATACTTATTTTACCCAAAAAAATTATTTTGTTCTTATACCATGTTCTAGAAATGTGTAAGATGAATAATAATGTTATAAAATTCAAAATTTAGTTAACACTATTCATAATGGCTAGTTCATAACAATATTATAATAATATATCGTTGTTTGGTAAAACCCGGTATTGCGTACAACACACGTTATCGAGTAAGGTCGTGATTGCATGTAATGCAAGGAAAGTCAGGGATGCGTGTTGTGCAAGCTCCTTTTGGTGTAGCGTACAACACAAGACATTAATTAAAAATAATAGTTTTCATAAAATCTCGGGGTGTTACATTCTACCCCCCCTTAAAATGAATTTCGCCCTCGAAATTCGTCGGGGTTATAAATCGTTTACTATTCATAAAAACCCACATCGTAAAAAGAAATACCAAAAATGAACTTTAAAAACTAAAGTATGAAATATAACGGTTACCCAAATGAACTCATCACTGGGTTTCCATATAGGAGAAAATATGGACATGGAAGAGAAATCTAACCGTCATGTTCTGATAGAGAGTGGTAGAGAACATGGCTATGAAAAAGCCAAAAATCACAAAGCTATTGATTTGTGGTGATCTAAGGTACCATCTGATTCATCGGATATAAGGGAAGTAGGACAACATTTTTGGTTTTTCAAGATCATTTCCCTAAAGTTGATGAAATTGGAATTAGAAGAAATACTTTCGTGATTTTGGTATAGTCTCACCGTTTGTCATTCTCTGGACAATTTTCACTTCATCTCTTAAAGAAATGAAGTTGAATTTGTCATTCGTGATGTGTTAGTAGATCATGTGATAGAATGATGGGTCATTCCATCTGTCTCAAACAAAAGGTTATAAAAGTTATCAAAAAAAATACATAAGTCCATCTATAGTGAGATTAATCTTATATAGTTCCTAAAATGGACTTATACTGATTAATATAATAAAACTAGTTTCTACTAAACAGGGACTTCCTGTAGGCCAGTGGTAGGCGAAAAAGGGCAGTCGCACTTCAGTTGTGGGTTCGATTCCCACAGCCTTGTCCGACGCGATGGGTTGTCGCCCGTCCTGCAGGTTGTCCTTTTTCTAAAACTACATTACTATAAAATCCCATCAGTAATATCGAAAAAAGTTCTATCCTTAAACAATACTTAGCATATGTCCAACATAATCCATTCCAATATTTAGGCTTATCTAAAATACTTCGGTCCAAACTCATAGTATAAAGAAAACGATTACTTGAAATGTCATCAACCAAGCATGTGAATACCATCATTTATCCCCCATATATATATATTGTTGGTCACATTCCAATCATGTGAATACCTTAATCATGTATTCTCTTGAAAAAATGAATACCCATTGAACCATAGTGAAAACATGAATGCAGTTAAAAGTTAACACTTTCCACATACCAAAATCCTCAAAATTCTATATACTCAAACCATGATATCACTTAGTCCTTATATAAATCATGAACTCATGAATACTGTCAAACATTTAATTTTCTCATTTTCCCTTCATTATGCTCATATCATCTTATTTCCAAAAATATCTCAATCACTTTGAATTCCCCATTAGACCAATACATAAATATTCCAATACTCCATGATACAACATTATTTTGGAACCCCATTACATAAACACTTAATCATTCCACCACATCGTTGTCATATTCAACATCGCCAATAGTGATCGCATGTGACTTCCCTTTGTCCTTTGCCTTAAGAGGTTGCTCATGTCGATCATCACTAACCCTTGGATTAGGGCATTTATTAGCATAATGCCCCATTTCCTTGCACTTGAAGCATTGAAGTGTTGGTGGTGCGTTCTCTGCATTGTTTGCTTTATTCACATCATTAGAAACCCTTTTTCCATTACTTCGACACTCAGCTGCTCGATGACCTTCTTTTCCACACTTAAAACATTTTCTAGTCCCTTTAAGACAATCTCCACCAGGCTTCTTTCCACACTTTGTGCATAAGGAAACATTTATCTTCTTTTCACCATTATTCTGAGATTTCTCCTTGAAATCCATCTTTCGTTTCTTGTCAAAACCATGAGATGGATATGTAACACCAACTTCCATTTCTACCTTGATAGCACAACGCACAATTTCTTCATAGCTACTGAAGTCTCTTATAGCTAATGCCCTTCGAAGACTTGGTTTTAAGACACTGAAAAATCGATCAACTTTACTTTCAGGTTGGATGATAATGCCAGATGCATACCTTGCAAGTCTTGTAAATGTTGCTTCATATATACCAACAGATTCATCATCCTTCTGCTTCAGCTCAAGAAATTCCTTTTCCATCTTTGTTCGAAGAATACGAGGGAAGTACTTACTGAAAAACAAGTTCTTGAACTCGTCCCATTCCATGGACTCAATTTCATCTCTTGGCCTCGTATTATTGATAAGATTCCACCATTGATCAGCTTCACCTTCCAAACGATATACTGCTAAGATGACTTTATCATGTTCAGAACATTGAAGAACTGAAAATATATTTTCAGTGGTACGGATCCATTGTTCAGCAACAAGTGGATTGGAAGACCCACTGAAAGAAGGTGGACGTTGCCTCATGAAGGACTCAATAGATTATTGTTCCCTTCTCTGCTCATTTGGAAGTCCAGAATGATTCATAGCTTGTGTAAGTATAGCAATAAGATTTTGCACTCCATCTCCCATAACATTTGTTTGTTCAGGAGGACAATCATTGCATTTTCCATTACAGTGATCAACACGGTTCCTTCAGGTTCCAGCCATCGTCTAAAACCCAAAAAGAATAAAGTGAGAGGCAAAAATCATGCTAGATAAAACAACATAATAAAGGGGAGTACCCTTAATATCTAACATCTTAGGTTAAATTCTAATATCGTTACCGTAGTTCTAGGACTATATCTTATATGTATATTTATCCTTAGAGACATCCCTAGACATACCTTAGAAATATCTCTAGGGATCTCACTAACGTTCTCACATCCTAGTTTCCAAAGGTTGAATAAACCTTTCCTCTGATACCAACTGTAGAGACCCCAAGCCTGACGTACATGGACATTACATTACTTTTGCGGAATACTTAGTACATAACAAAAACACACACACAAGGACCGTAATAGTTTAGTGTCTTTAGAAACTCGGAATATAATCTTCTAATCGTGGTGAAAGATCTTCAACATCTCCCATAAAGATCTTTTTTTTTCTAAACCTAAATCCTTTCTTTATGTCCTGGGAAAAGAAAACATAAAATGGTGAGCTCAAATGCTCAGTAAGGGTAAACAAAAGAAATATCAATCACGTCATATTCATAAGAACGTATCTTTTGGAAATCTTAACCTGCAAAATAGACCATAATTTCATAACATGGGAAAAATCATAGTAGTGAAATGTAATCCCAATAATCATAACTTAAAACATGAAACATTGTGGCATACACACATAATCATAGAGAATCATTTCTTGTTAGTCAAGACTCATTGTCAAGACTATCTTAGTGGACAAAGTCCCTTTCTGAACCGAGTTCATTCCTCGTTTCAGTCCTGTTTCACTGAACCGGTATAACCTACCGTTCCAGCCATGTCTATCTCATGAGATATAAAATCTTTACCCAATGCATTGGAGGGAGATATAGGTCCCACCCATCTCATAATAATACCATTCTTATGTGTGCCACAAAATCATAAATCGTACATCATTGCATAACCCATGTAATAAAAATGGGAATCTTAAACATCATGACATCATAAAACAATTCATATAAGATCAAGGAATTCAAAAAATAATTCCATCACAACATAATCAAATAAATGTAATAATAGGGATGAAAACAGAACCCTTTATTATCTTAGATGGAAAATAATTTTGATAAAACACTTGAACTCCATTCTTGAGGAAAATATCATTTCTACTTCAAAAACACTTTTCCTTTCTTAACATGTCAAAAAATTATAAACTAAAATAAGTTGATTAAAAATAAACTTGATAACTTTTAAAGGAAGCTTCTCTGAAATGATTTTTTAAAAATACATTCATTCCGTATAAGTTAAAAAAACATTCTTCTCGTACTTTTGTCGGAAAAGTCAAAAAGTACCTCGTATGAAAAATGACAAAAGATTCATTTCATATCTTTTACTAAAAACTCACCGAAGGGTAAATATGGATTTAAACAATTGTAGGTGGATGGAAATAACATTACATATTGATATAACATGGATTTGGATGATAAAATACACCCCAGTAAATACCAAAGTATAAACAATCTCAGATAAAAATTGAGATTGTGAGATTTTCCCTTACCTTATGTCTGATATGCTTTGTACGTATCCAAACCTCCTGTATAATGATTTAAATAATGTCATTACCTTTTTACAGAATCATATTCATTGTTATGAAATCATATATTGTTCACTTATGACTTTATATTACCCGTTCTTTTGTAAATTCCATGTTAAAGAAGCGTTTTGGGTAAAATCGTTTCATTTATCGTAGGTGTTTGGACTTGTTGTTCTTGACATTATTATTACTTATATCATGATTTACTTAATTCCAGAATATAAAACATGATTTATATATCATATATATTCATTATATATATATATATATAATAGATAGATAAATGAAATGAAACACACCGTTCATGGAGACGGTAGTCCGTACGTACGCATGAACGATGTTTTCCTTTCCTTATTGTCTTGAATGGAAGTAAGTAGATGACACATATATATATATATACATAAATCCAGTAGATTTACCATGTCATTTATTTCATTATTATTAATTATATATACTTTATAATCATTCATTAATGGTTAATGTGGAGAATGAATCTCATCGCGTCGTGGAGACGGTATTCTGTACGTACGCACGCGCGGTGATTTCCTTTTTTCGTAGGATGGATAGAAGGTTAATTAGAGTTATTTCATATTTATAATAATATATCAGTATATAATAAATACTGATGTTATTACATTATCAGGAAACAACTAGAGAAGAAGAAGTTGAAGAAGAAAGAAATTGAAAAAGATCGGTAATGGATATTACCTCTTTTTGACGCGCCTTTCCTTAACATCCACTTAAAGAACTAAGGATGGTCTTTGAATAACACCAGGACCTCTAGGATGATACTAGGGAAGTGGAGAAGAGATTTTGGCAGGGTTTGTCCGAGCTTGAATGCTCAAATTGTTGTGAGGAGGAGAGGGAGGAGGTGCCCTTTTATAAGGGAGGAGAGGGGCACCTTAGGAAAATCTCAAAATATTATTTTATATTAGGGTAAAATTCGGTTTATAATGGTTCCAAAGGGTCTTATTTAGAATTTAAAGTGGGGATGGGTCTAAATCCTCTCATCCAATAGGATTTAGACAAGTTTAGGTTATTATTTTAACCTTATCAATTAGATTTAACTCTAAGTTAAATAATTTAACTTTTACAGTGTCTTTTTGTTTTCTTACACTATATGGTTAATAAACTTACCATAACAAGACAAACGAACCCCAAGTTGTTTATTATTAATATATATATCCTTATCTAAGTAATTTGGCCGAACCTTAGATTTTTAGGAATTAAATAAAAATTAATAATATAATATTTGTTTTAAAAACTAATTTATGTCAATTTTGACACTATTTGGTACATGATTTTTATGAAATTAATAACATAGTGATAAGTTCAAACCAAGTTACTTATATCAACAATAACATGTCATATTAATCTATAAAATTAATTTAAGTAATAAAAAGTCTCAAATTACATTTATTTGGCCATTTATAACATCAATTATGTCAATATTTCATTAATAAGACAATTACTGCATCATCTTTGTGTCATAATAAATGATAATTATTTAATCCCTAAAAATTCTAAATAAATTACTATGATGTATATAATTGTATTAGCTTTCTGGAGACCATTCATGTTCAAAGTTTCATGAAGTGTATCACTAAATTAAAATTATTATACTTTTAATATTTAAGAAAGTGATATGTTGTCACATTCTTTGGTTTTAATAATAATTAAATTATTTTCATGAACAAAAGTCCATAAAATGAATCTAATATGACCCTTAGGTTATATGGGTCTACTTTTAGCCATCCAATAGGATTTTTCCAAGTGTTAGGGTAATTTTATAATCTTATATTTACCCTTAATTACCTGATTTACCTTTAACTATAGTAAATAAAATTTACCGTAGTTACTATTCACAATGCCCAAAAATAAAAAGTAGCTTATTAACATAATTTGGACCCACTGATTAAAAATATGGAATCCATTTTTCCAAATTCAATACACAAAATATGCAGAAATTAAATTAAAATCAATCCCGTTGTCGAAAGAAAACGGGTTTTTCTTTAAAACATTGCAAAAGATTGAATTGATTTAACCTATGAATTCAAGGTAAAATCAATGCTAATGACATACATTATATTAAATGGTAAAAATATATTCTATTTATACTTTAAAACCATTCAATATTATAATTTAACCACATAAGATATTACGATGAAAAAAGTTGTTTTTAATTAAAATATAGCGTGTTTTTACTATTCATTAAAATATGAAAGTTATCGGAAAAATATCAAAACTTTATCTAATGTAAATTTTTATATCCTGATTCAAAAGAAGAATTTAATTTTGTCAAATTGAACTTATAAACATGTCAAAAACTAGATTTAAAGTGGGTGCGCCATCAAAAGGCGGCAAAACTGCATTTTTTGAAAAATACTTATTTTACCCGAAAAATTTATTTTGTTCTTATACCATGTTCTAGAAATGTGTAAGATGAGTAATAATGTTATAAAATTAAAAATTTAGTTAACACTATTCATAACGGCTAGTTCATAACAATATTATAATAATATATCGTTGTTTAGTAAAACCCGGTATTGCGTACAACACACGCTATCGAGGAAGGTCGTGATTGCGTGTAATGCAAGGCAAGTCAGGGATGCGTGTTGTGCAAGCTCCTTTTGGTGTAGCGTACAACACATGACATTAATTAAAAATAATACTTTTCATAAAATCTCGGGGTGTTACAATAGCTGCTAACTCAAGATCATGCATCGGGTAATTATGCATGTGAGGCTTCAACTTATGAGACCTGTATGCCATAGCTAGATCTCCAATGCATCAAAATGGATCCCATCCCGATGCCTGAAGCAACACAATAAAATATTTATCTTCTACCTAACTCTATCAGAATGAGGATTAGTGTTAAATTCAATATTTCTTTTAATTCTTGAAAAGAAGTTTCGCAAGATTCATACTATAAAAACTTAATGCCCATTTAATTCAAGCCTTTAATAGTCACTACAAGCAATGAAAAGTCCTAGATAAAGCACCTGTAATATCCATTCGTCCCCAAGAAAGTCTATATGTCAAAGATGTTTTTATGATGCTCCTAAGAAACTACAACTATTGCCTTGTTTGGGTAAATACATACTCCTTCCTATGAGATTTGGTGACCCCAAAATTGAACCTTGTGGATCTAAAAGTGGAACTTTTTGAGATTATCATATAGTTGAATCTCTCTTAGTGTATTTTTTATGATTTTAATATGTTTTTCATGGTTATGTTGACAGTGATAATACACCAAGATTTAATACCTGAAGACCAAAAAAAATGAATCGAGATACGGGTGGAAAAACCGATTCATTAGAGCCATAAAGACTACAGGCACATTTGTAAGACGGAACGACATGACAAAATTCTTGTACAAGACATATATATTATGGAATGTAGTATATGGTATGTATGATGGTGTAAAACATACATGGTGATAGCCCAACCTCAAATAAATTATCGATAAAATTGTATCTCCTTAAATCTGGTCGAATAGATCAACTTCATGGGGTAATGGATACTGATTCTTGATCATAAGATGATTCACTTTCCATTAGTCCACACATAGAATAAGTCTCCCATATTCCTTTTGGTGAATATAATCAATTAACCTAAGGATAAATATCGGGTCATATAAAAACCTTAGTTTCCAAGTCCTCCAATAGTCTCTTGAGATCCTGAAGCTCTGTAGGATTCATCATATAAGGAGGAATGGACACTAGTTTTAATCCTGGAACTTTCTTAATAATGAATTCTACCTCTCTTAGGAGGTAGTCTAGAAAATTCATCAGGGAAGGTTTCCCTAAAATTATCCACTATAGGATGGAAATTTATATGTCATGTTCCCTAGTCACTCATAAAAAGACATGCAATTTGGGTTGTCACTCTTCCCATACAATGATAATTTGGTCCACATTGACTTGCTAGGACATCCCATTCACCCTTATTAACATAAGTACCACCCTCATGTGATGATAAAGACACCCTCCAGTGATAGAAATCAACATTTTTATAATAAGATACTAAGCATTCCATCCTGATAATGACATAAAAACGGTTATCTCTAGGATGAAGAGGTTCCACAAGAAACAAAATCTAACAAACTCAAGTGGAAAATTCTTACATTGGCATATAATATCTAATCGTATTCTCAATGAAATATCAAGGGTCATTACACCACATAATTACTCAATCTCCTAGACTAAACTTTCCATAATTATCTCATATATGAAATAATTCATAGCACCAATATAAAATGTTAGGACTAAGA
The DNA here is from genome assembly GCA_963277665.1 of Viscum album. Classification (NCBI taxonomy): domain Eukaryota; kingdom Viridiplantae; phylum Streptophyta; class Magnoliopsida; order Santalales; family Viscaceae; genus Viscum; species Viscum album. The sequence continues at coordinate 1,906,302,715 of OY728136.1, forward strand.
CGATAAGGAATATGGTCATGATCATGTATTGTCTTTTTGTCGAGAAAATACCAAATAAGAATAAATAACCTTAGTTTGTATTTTTTGGTGATCAAACTCACAAATAAGTTTTAGAAAATCAGACTCACAAATCATATTCTGACAATAAAACTCTCAATGTTGAATAAAGTCCATCATATTGGGAAGATATTTTCTAAAATAAAAGATTCATCAGACTCACCTTATGACCAGAATGAAAGGAATATATTAATGAGGAAGAGAGTCAAATTCTAGTTGGATTTGATACATAACTGATGATTCTTTTCTTATTTTGGAGTTCTTATAAATCATAAGTATTTGAAAAACTTGTGATACAATATTTATGAATGAAATGAGGAGTTCTTCCAATCACATTCAAGAAAAGCACATTCAAACATGGAGGTAATAAATATGATTCTATGAGAAATATAAGTTATGATACTTCTCAATGAAAGTCATACAATTCTAAAGCGATCTTAAATTTATTTAAAGACAAAAGGAATTAATGATACAAGCATGAGTTTGGAAGAGAAGAAATTTAGTAAATAAGATGATCTCTAGTATCAATACATTGGTTTGAGAACATCAAACAAAAATCTGTTTGAAGGATGGGGAGTATGATCATAATAAGAGAAACCAAATAGAATATAAGTTTTTGAAGTCAAATCTACCAATAGCGATCCATAAGATTCATTATTCCATCACAATCATCATAGGTAGGTTTGTTTTCATTGGGAGTAGTTGGGACTAATAAAAAGTAAAAGAGATAAAATTATGTGGGGAAAATATAAAAATAAATTCAGATAATGATAAAAAAATATATTCAACCATTCATCAGGTTTAATCTTTTTGTATCACTTTTTAGTATTAAGTATGTCAAGAGAGAAAGAATATTTTCCTTAATAAGTGGCTCAAGAATAACTCTGATTTGTTTTCAAGGAGTTTTTTTTCAAGTGTGCCAAGCCAAAGAATAACATTATTATGTATTTTACATGGTGTTCAAGAGATTTTATATTGAATATTACACTGATATCACTATCAAAATCAAGATCATCAGTCTGAAGAAAATAAGAAGAATAATCTTTCTTAAAGAGTCTTTAAAGTGTTGTAAAAGGCGGATAGGAATATTTCTTGAATAAGGTTATTTATTTTTTCATTAGTTGGTACAAATCATCGTAATGGGAATACATATGTCACATGTGGTGATGAGAAATATAATGGGATGTATTAAGTTCTAATTTGTTTGAAATTAGGTCTAAAAATCATATTGAGAAGCTACGTATTTCTTTATATATTCAAGTTGTATAGGGTATCGTAATGAATAAACCATATTAGGATATTGGAATTAGAATCATAATCAGACTAAAAAATTATAATAATTCATAAGTGAGATGAAGTTATTATAAGATTTGATAATACTTGAGAATAGTTTATAAGTGTAGATGAAGTCATAAATGCATCTAAAATTCAAGGGAAATTGTAATTTCAGAGAATTTGGTTGAGCAGGAAAGATTTTAAGAATATCACCCAAACCATTTTTGGGTCACCTATAAAAGGAGAAAGTACTTTTTTACATTCCTAACACAAGTATTGTAGAGAGATATGATCTAAATTTCTAGAGAGAATAAGTTTCTGGATTGAACATTACCCGAGGAAGTCATTAGACAAAAGAATAAAGAATAAGATACAAGATCATATTCATTTGATCAATGTATTGGGATGGATTATTAGACTGAGAAATTGGATTGTTTTTTCTTAACTACGAAAGAATTTATGAATTGTTTCAGTGGTATTCTGATAAAGTTAAATTTCAATATTGAGAAAATGTACTTGGGAATCGGACTGGGAAATCAATATGAGTATCATTACAAAGTATAGAAAGTTATTGCCTACTGCAGGGAAAGAAATTGAATAATTTTTTTGAAGATTATATTTGTGAAAGTTGATCAATCGATATCGTAACATGTTTTTTACAAAAACATTATATTACAACTTTGTCTAACTTGAATCACATCCATTGTTGTATTAAACATATTTCTCCATGAGTTTAATGGTATATCCAAATAATTTTATTCCACACAAAATTATTTTTCTCTAGTGGATTGTGCTGTATTGGATTGTTTCTAAACCATACCAAGGACATAGCTACTCTTGTTGAGTAGTGAACCATGTGAATTCTTATGTTCCTATAAATGTGTGTTTTTTTATAAGAGAAGGAAATATTTAATAGGAGGTGCAGATTGTTTCATGAAGAAGGAAACTTAAAAGAAAAATATATCAATGATTCACCCCTCACCCTCCCAGTGATAAAACTATCTTGAATGGAAATTTACAATTGGTATCAGAGCCAAAGTTTCCCTTAATTTAATCTTTGCTAAAATTTTGAAAAGAAGTTGATGGAGAATATAAATTGTGTCAATAGTAAAGGTATTTCAGTCTTCTATTGTAATAACTATTGTATATAGAAATATATAATGTTTCCTTATCTTATGTCTATTGGGTATGATGTTATTGAAGGTGAAAGAGATGGATTTACTCCTACTGATTATAAAGTTCCTCTTATATCTATTGACATGAATAATATTTATAAAGAATGAAGAGATAAGAATTATTTACTCTCATCACTTTATAAATGTATGTTTTTAAGTATGAAGGGTGTTGCCACTACCAAAGGTATATGGGATAAGCTGAAAAAAAAATATGCAGGTAATGAAAAAGTGAAGGAGGAAAAATTACAAATATGGAGGATGAAGTATTAAGATCTGAAAATGGGTGAGTATGAATCTCTTGGGGACTTCTTTACCAGGGTAAATGAAATTTTAATCACTATCATATTTATTGGTAAAAATTTGGAATATTCTATAGTTGTTGGAAATATCTTAAGAATTATTCCCGACAAGTTTGATGCTTAAGTCTCCTTATTGGAAGATAGATATCCTAAAAATCTATCTCTGGATGATCTTCATAGTACTCTCATTGCTTATGAAATGATAAGGGAGAAAGTTATGAAGGTAAAAATAAAGCTGATAGATAAATGTCTTTCAAATATACCAAGAAATAAAAGTTTAAGAAGGTTCATGAGGAAGAATGTGTTGCTGACTCTGACTCTAAAAATGAGGTATGTAAAAATCTTGATGAGATTTTATCCATGTTTTCTAAATATATGAGAATAGGTATAGGTAAATATAAAGGGAAACATCCCTTAACGTTTTTTGAGTGTCGAATCATTGGGCACTTTGTGGCCAATTTTCCTCGAAGAAATAAAGAAGAAGACATTGATGAAGTATAAAGTAGTCCAAGAAGGTAATTTAAGAAAAATGGTGATAAGGATAAATATTTTTTCAGAGGGAAATATAAAAAGTTCTCCAAATCCAAAAGGAGAAGTTTCTTACATAAATATGATGATGAAGAAGGCAATGAATCTGAATTCAAAAAATCTCTTGAGCATACTAGAGAGAATACATTTATTTTAACAGTAGATAATGAAGGTCTTAGAAGCAATAGTTCTGAAGAATAAGAAACACAATTATTCATCTTAAAGAAGAATTGAAACAATGTATGAGGAATATTGGGAGGCTTGAAAAAGAAATCAGGGAGCTAAAAATGAAAATACCTCATCAAAAAATCAATAATATTTCCTTGATTTTAAAGTCAAGTTGATATAAGGGGTTGATAATTTGAATAAATATCTTGAGAAATAAAATAATTGTAATGAACATATTGAAGTTAATTTGAAGGAAAAAAGAAGAGGAGTTGGAACTAGTCCAATAAAAACTTTCTAAAGTTAAAAATAGAGGTACAATTTTTAAGAACTTTATCTTTGAAGTTGGTGAAATATCTTATAAGGTGGAACTTGAGAAGGATCAACAAAAGTTACCTTAAATGGTTAGAAAGAAACCTAGAAAAGTTTCTGAGAAGAATAAATATGGGAAAGTTATGTATGTTTCCAAAAACAAAAAAGTCAAGAAGTCATAAGTTCCTAAAAATCTTGAGTCTATAAAAATTTCTATTACTTATAGTTTCGATAGGGATGAAAAGGAAACTATGATGAAGAAGAAAATTTTGGCTGACTACAGAATGTTTTGTGATCAACAGAGTTCCAAGAATAATATTTCGGATAAACAAGTTTACAAATCTGGTCAGTATGGAAGTTTAAGAGGAAAATATTATTTCTAAGGATACTACTGGTATTGTCGTGGATTTAGACACCCATCAAATATATTTTAGTTTAACCAACAACATTATTATTATTCCACAAATTAAAGAAGGAAAAGTTCGAGAGGGAGTCAATCCCCTCAAAAGAAAAAGTCAATAAAGATGTTCAAAAGAAACTTGAGAAGGTTGGTGTGAAAATTGAAAATAGGTTCCAAACTCTAGAAACTATTTGTGAAATATGTGAACAACATATAAATATTTCTAAAGGTTGTCTTATTTTGTTATCATCATAACAAAATTTTTGAATAATTCTCAGAAGCTGGAGAAGAAGAAAGAAAAAGGGAAACAAAAAAGATCTTGTTGTAGAAAACACTCTAAAAACTAAAAAAGGAGAACGAATTTGGATTCTTGATAGTGGTTGTTATTCTCATCTGAAAGATTATTTAAAGTTTTTGAGGAATGTGAAAGACTTTAAAGAAGGAACAGTTACATTTGGTAATGATGAATCTTTGAGAATGAAAGGAGTTGGATCAACCATCATTTTGAAGGAAAAGTAAAAATCTAAGAAATATTTGTATATTGATGGGATGAAACACAAATTAATAGGTATTTCACAACTTTGTGATGAAGGAGACAAAGTCATTTTCATAAAATATATATTTTATTAAAAAAAGTGAGAAATATGGAAAGATAGTTACAAGAGGCCAACATACAAATGTAAACTTATTTCAAGTTGGTGAAATACAAGAATCGTGTTACTTGGGTATAATAGAAGAGAATCAGTTATGGTATAAAAGGATGGGACACATGTGTTAGAGAAAAATAAGCAATTTATCAAAGAAGGATAGTGTCCTTGATATTCTTGATATGTCAATAAAAAGATATTGGTGCTGAAATATTTGTCAAAAGGAAAAAATTACTAACTCAATTCATAAGAAAGTTAATATTTGTTCAAAAAACCACTAGAACTTATTCATTCAAATATTTATAGGCCAACGAGAAAAAAATAAACTAATGTAGATAAGTAATTCATCACTTACATTGATGAATTTACTAACATTACTAGTGTTATTTGTATAAAACATAAGTCAGATGCTCTAAAAATGTTAAGAGTTTTTAGAGGAAAGTTGAGAAGATGTTTAAGTATTTTGTGAAGAAACTAATAACTGATAATGGTGGGGAGTATATAAATGAATAATTTTAATGTTATCCTAAGAATAATAGAATTCGGCATGATTTCAGTTCACCATATACTCCTAAAAATGGGATTTTTGAAATAAAGAAGAAAATGTTTGGTAGAAACAGGGAGAACTATATTACTTGAAAATTATCTTTCTCATTACTTTTAGAGGAAAGCGATGAATAATGGAGTGTATATCGAAAATTTATGTTTCTATAGGCCAATTTTGGAAAGAACTCTATATGAAATGTTTTATGATAAAACTCCAAGTTTGAAATAGTTAAGATTTTTTTGGAGTCTATGTATTATAAAGAAGAAAGATGTAATCCTTGGAAAGTTTGAGCAGAAAGGTGAAGATGCAATTCTTCTTGGAAATTATCCAAAAGTAAGAGGATACACATGTTTCAATAAAGAAACTGGAAGAATTTTTTATTCTATTGATGTGAATGTTATTGAAAAGTTTGTGGAAGATAAGAAAACTCAATATGATAAGGAAATTGAGCAGGATAACAATATTTTTGTTAAAAAATTTAATAAGGATACTAAAAATGGTAATCCTACTCAGGAAGAAGAATCAGACTCATATATTTAAAGTGATACAGAAGAAACTCAAAAATCTCATCTTAGGATGAGGAGTCAAGTGGAGGCTCAGAAAATTATTGGTGATCAATATCCGAAGGTTCAAACAAGAAGAACATAAAAAATTGTTACACACACTTCTTTATATTCAAAAGTCAAGTTGAATGGTTTTAATGAAGCTTTTGAGCATCCAGAATGGGTTCAATCTATTAATGAAGAGCTGGATTAGATAGAAAAGAATGATACATGGGAACTCATACCCAATCTGAATAAAAAAAATATTAATGGTACAAAATGGGTTTTTTGTAACATGATGAATGAAGAAGGTGAAGTAATAAGAAACAAAGAAATATTAGTGTGAAAAGGTTACTCACAAATTAAAGGCATTGATTTTGATGAAAATTTTGTACTGGTGGAATGTCACGACCCGCCTTCGGCAAGACGATGGAAGGGGCGGCAAAGGCCTCCGCCCTTCCTTCTTCAAGTCGAAGACGAGATAATGACCCCTGAGTCCTGCCTCCAGTAGGCCTCAGAGTGGTGACTAGCACCAAGGGTGTAACATTTTCATAATATGGGAGACATTACCTTTTTTAGTTAACCAAGATTGGGAGAAATAATGAGTCAACACCAAACACCACCAAACAACACAAGTAGTAAGGTAATAGTAAAAGAAATAAACATTTGGGTACCCCTCACCACCATTTCCCCCACTAGCAAGCTGCTCATCCCTAATGGAAAACGTCTTGACGCTACCACGTTCTTCCTGCCTGCACACACCTGGGCCTCACAACCATCCATCCCTGCCCGCACACACCTGGGCCTCACAACCATCCATCCCTGCCCGAAAACACCTGGGTCTCATCCCGAAGACACCTAGGAAAACAAAACATAACCAGAACCCCTGCCCGAAAACACCTGGGCTAACAACACACCAATCGAAACCTACCCAAAGAATCTTGGGTGTAAGGTCACCTCTAGCCATCACAGCCAAGGGAAGAGTGAGTAGGAAGGAGAGTAACTAGGGGGGAAACGCCCTTCCCCATGAAATGGGGTGTCCAACGCTAAGTTACCAACGCGGTTGGGGTGCGAATAAACACAAAAAAATACAATTATACATATATATACCAACACACATCCCAACCTATGGCTTCTTAAATAGATACAAGAAGGTACACAAGCACTGCTGCCTCAAAAAACAGGCACACAACAAACAGTTCCCAGTTCCCCTGTTCAAGTAATCCCTTCACTAATGGCCCAGGTTTTTGGGGTCCATTACTTGGTAAAAATATGATTTTTGAGGTGTTCTGGGTGGTCTGGAAGGCCATCCCATATTCTCGGTGATTCCTAGAGGTATCCTTGGCCTACCGGAAGCCTCGGCCTACCGGTAGACTTAGCCTACCGGTGACCTTGGAGTATCGGTAGCCCTCGGATACAGGTAGCTCTCGGCTACTGGTAGCTCTCGGTGTGTGCGGGCAGGGATGGATGGTTGTGAGGCCCAGGTTTGTGTGGGAAGGAAGAGCATGGTAGTGTCAGGATGTTTACCGTTAGGGATGAGTAGCTTTCTAGTGGGGGAAATGGTGGTGTGGGGTACCCAAATGTTTTGTTCTTTTACTATTACCTTACTGCTTGTGTTGTTTGGTGGTGTTTGGTGTTGAATCATTCTTTCTCCCAATCTTGGTTAAATAAAAAGGGTAATTCCTCACATATTATGAAAATGTTACACCCCTGGTGCTAGTCACCACTCTAGGGCCTACTAGAGGCGGGACTCGGGGGTCATTATCTCGTCTTCGGCTTGATTAAGGAAGGGTGGGGGCCTTTGCTGCCCCTTACATCGTCTTGACGAAGTCGGGTCATGACAAAATGGTATCTGAGGAGAGGTTGAGTGATAGGATGAAGTCTGGAGTTAGGCACAGTGAGGATTTCATGGGATGGTAGGGAAACAATGTTAGGTGATCTTAGTTCGTGAAATAGGCCAGGGAGGACTGGCTAGGACATGGGATTTTAGGGCCCCCTATGATCCGATGCAAGGACTCTGAGCCTATCAAACGACCATGTGAGACTACATTTATTTTAGGGTAGAGACCCTAGGTAAGGTACATGCATCATTCTGATTGTGTTTTTATTTGATTTGGGGCACCATGGGAGAAAAAAATTTAATAATAATAATAATTCCCTTACTACTCGGGCTTAGGCAATCTTTGTTTACCTTGTAGCTATGGCACCCAGATGTTATCCACGAGTGACCCGGGTGGTTGAGGCCTAGCGGATCGAGGCAGCTGACTAGCAGAGGGTTGACTGAGATGAGGAGGATGACTTGTGGCATAGGACTCTGCGCTCCTTCCAGCGACAAACCCTCGAGAAGTACGACGACAGCGTTTCAGACTCAGTAACGGAGGGATGGATCGAAGAGCTAGCCATCACCTTCTCTTTAATTTGTGCTCCGAGGGAGTACTGGGTTCCGTTGGCTGTCAATCAGCTGAGAGGAGCAGCGCGTTAGTGGTGGATGATTTTCCTGGGAGAGAAGACAGAGGCATAGGTTTCATGGGCCAGTTTTGAGAAGGAATTTCGTGAGGAATTCCTCTCCTCTATGGAGAATGATGAGAAGAGACAAGAGTTTCTATTCCTTCAGCAGAGAAGCATGTCAGTTAGGGAGCTAGGGATCAAGTTCAAATATCTCTTCTCTTTGCCCTGGATCTCTTTCGGGATGAGGAGTCTCGGGCAAGACGGTTAGAGGAGGCCCTCCGTCCTTCTCTTCAGTACGTTGTCACTCCCTACACTCTTATGATGTACCTAGCAGTACAGAAGAAGGCCGAGATAGTTGATAGGATTCACTCGAAGGTAGGAACACCACGATAGGTGAACCAGTTGGGTTCATCAAAGGGGAAGGCGGTCAGCATCAGGTCTCCTGCGTCAGGGCCTTTCAGGTTTTGACAAGCAGGGTTTAGGCCTCATCAGTTCCAGTCCTGAGCTTCTGGCCCTCACCCTTTTCTCACAGGGCCAGGACCGAAGTTTTTCTCTTGCGGAGTTTTCGGGCACTTCCAGAGCAGGTGTCCGACTCGAGCTCCACCTGGTGGAGGTGGGAAGTTTCAGCACCATCCGTTGTCGGTGAGGCCTTTCTAGCACCAGCAGCAGGCCCCTTTCCCTTCAAGGGATGACCTTGCGGGAGGAGATCGGCACCAGGGTGCTCCTCAGGGACCTTGAAATGGACGTCGTCGGGGAGGTGGTCGACAACAGTGAGGCAGAGGAGCTGGTCATGGATAGTTTCACGCCGCAGAGTTAGTAGCTCTGACGGGACCAGGGGTCATTCAAGGTGCAATCAGTTTATTCAGCACTCTTGTTTCTACCTTGTTTGATTCGGGAACTTCGCACTCCTTCGTAACACCCGAATTAGCCCATGCTCTGGGTCTGGATGCCGAGAGACTTTTGTGCCCCTAGTTATGAGAACACTAGTTGGGGGTCAGGCAAGCATATCTTACATCTTCCGGGGATGTAGACTGATGTTGGGACTGCATCAGTCTAGTGGAGACCTTCTTTCATTGCAGATGCAACAATACGATGTCATTCTAGGCATCGAATGGTTATTCTCTATGCATGCCATCATCGACTGCTATCGGAGAAGGATTGAATTCCCCAACGAGTATGGACGGAGTGTGTCTTTTGTTGGGCAGATGAGTTATTAGTAAGGGAGTCAACACGTGGAGCCACTCCTTTCTATGCTGAATGGGATGTCAGTAGAGTCGGCGGACAGAGGAATGATGGATGTCCCATTGGTCGTAAGAGAATTCCCTGATTTCTTTCCCGATGAGGTTGTGACTCTACCCCCTTAACGTGACATTGAGTTTGGGATATACTTACAGCATGGTGCTCGCCCGATCTCGATGGATCCTTATCAGATGGCACCTTCTGAGTTGCGGTATTTGAGGATTCAGATTGACGATCTGATGGAGAAGGGATTTTTTCGACCCAGTGTGTCGTCATGGGGTGCTTCAGTATTGTTCGTAAAGAAGGAAGATGGTAGTCTACGACTATGCATAGACTACCGGAGGTTGAATCAGGTGACGGTCAAGAATCGTTACCCCCTCCTGAGGATAGACGATATCTTCGACTAGCTGAGGGGAGAGGGTTGGTTCTCGAAGATCGATCTGTGGTCTGGATACCACCAGTTGAGAGTGAAGGAAATTGATATCTCAAAGATGTCTTTCAGGTGCAGATATGGCCACTTTGAGTTCATGGTCATTCCGTTTTGCGTTATAAACGCACCAGCTACGTTCATGAACCTCATGAACTCTGTTTTCCGAGAGTTTCTGGACCAGTTCGTTGTGGTGTTCATCGACGACATCCTTATCTACTCAAGATCAAAGGAAGATCATGTTGAACATCTTAGGGCATTTTTGGGAGTCCTTCGACACCACCAACTTTATGGGAAACTGTCTAAGTGCAAGTTCTTAACACAAGAGGTACATTTCCTTGGACACGTAGTGTCTCAGAGGGGAATATCAGTAGACCCGTCGAAGATCTAGGAATTCATTTCATGGGAATCACCCAAGAACGTGGCGTAAGTTCATAGTTTCCGGGGTTTGGAAGGCTATTACCAGAGGTTTGTGCCCGACTTCTCTTGAGTTGCAGCTCCGTTGACAGATTTGACTATGAAAGACAAGGCCTTCGTATGGAGCGACTAGTGTGAGACAAATTTTGGCTACCTAAAGGAGAAACTGGTTAGTGATCCAGTACTCATATTACCAGAGGAAGGGGTGTTGTTTGAAATGTTTTGTGATGCTTCTGGCCTTGGGTTGGAATGTGTGTTGATGCAGCAGCGAGGAGTGATCTCTTATGGGTCTAGGTAGTTACGTCCTCATGAAAGTAACTATGCCACCCACGATCTGGAGCTTGCGGCTGTGGTGTTCGCATTGAAGTTGTGGAGGAATTATCTCATTGGAGAGAACTTTGTGGTCTTCTCAGATCACAAGAGCTTGTGTTATATCTTTTCCCAGCGAGATCTGAACTTACGGCAGCGGAGATGTGTCAATTTCCTCCAAGATTACGACTTCGAGATCACTTATACTGAGGGAAAGGTAAGTGTTGTGGATGATTACCTAAGTTGGAAATCACAGAAAGAAGTAGTTCAAGAATCTACAGATTCTTAGAGAGCGATGGAAGAGTTAGCGGCCTTGCATTTGGATGCAAGGGTGTAAGGTGGAAGAGGTTGTCTATTTTAGAAGACTGCAGTTCCCTCCTTAGTGGTGCAGGTGGAAGAGTCTCAATGGGGGGACTTGGAGGTGGAAGTGATTCAGGATCATGTTTATTAGGGAAATTCTCATGAGGGATGGTCGGAGGATGGTCAGCATCAGATGCTTTTCCATGGAAGGCTTTTTGTTCCGGAGATGATGCGTAAAGGTGTTCTCCATGAGTTCCATGTCTCGGCTTTAGAGGTACATCCTGGGGTCTCAAAGATGTACCAAGGCCTGAGGAGATAGTTTTGGTGGCACGGGGTAAAGCGGGCAGTGGAAGAGTTTGTGGCAAAGTGCCTCGTGTGTCAGCAAGTAAAGGTTGAACATCGTTTTCCTGGAGGTCCGTTACAGCCGTTAGATGTTCCCAAGTGGAAGTGGGATGAAATCTCGATGGAATTCATCACAGGGATACCCAGGGCTCAGGGAGGCTATGATGCCATCTGGGTAGTGGTGGATCAGTTGACAAAATCAGCACACTTCTTGGATATTAAGGAGTCGAGCCCGGTGAGCACCTTAGCCCAGAGGTACGTCGATGAGGTGGTGCGGTTGCACGAGATCTCGAGATCTATTTTCCTTGATCGAGACACGCGGTTTAACTCACGAGTCTGGAGGGGATTATAGCATGCCTTTGTCAGCCAGCTACACCTTAGCACTGCTTTCCACCCTCAGACAGATGGGAAAACAGAACGAACGATCCATATGTTGGAAGACATGCTACGGGCATGTGTTCTGGATTTTGGGGGATCATGGGCATGACACTTTCCTCTAGTGAAGTTTTCTTATAACAATATATTCCACTTAACTATTGGTATGACACCGTTTGAGGCCTTGTATGGAAGGTCGTGTCGTTCACCCGTTTGCTGGACAGAGATTGGGGAAGCAGCTATTCTTGGGCCAGAAGTGGTGTAGGGCACCACTGAGAAGGTTTAACCCATGCGTGAGAGGATGAATGCAGCCCAGGACCAGCAGAAGTCTTATGTCGATCGTAGGAGGAGGCCCTTGGAGTTCGAGGTTGGGAATCATGTGTTCTTTAATGTTTCACCTCGACGTGGGCAGCGAAGGTTTGGGAAGGGGAGTAAGATCTCTGCTAGGTTCATCGGACCTTTCGCGGTGTTGGGACGAGTTGGTGAGGTGGCGTATCATCTGGCATTTCCACCTCAGTTGGAGAAAGTTCACAACATCTTTCGCATCTCCCAACTTCATCGATATCTACACGACGACTCCCACATCATAGATTGGGGAGAGTTAGATGTCAAAGACGATGTGACCTTCATAGAATGACCAATCAAGATCGAGGATCGTAAAGAGAAAGTGCTTCATGGACGAACCATCCCCTTGGTTAGTGTGTTATGGAAGCATGGTGGTCTGGAAGAGAGCACTTGGGAGTGGGTGGCCCAGTTACGCATTCAGTACCCAGAGCTATTTTGACTTCCTTGTTGTTTTTTTTCTGATCCTTGTTGAGATATTGTACCTTGTGATTTAATATATGAAATGCTTGTTTTTCTTAGATATTAGATGATCTGTTCCCTGTTCTCTGTGTGTGTGTCCGAATGTGTGATGATGGGGAAACATGACTGCTAATCAGGACACATTAATGTGGATGCGATTAAACCCGTGTGAGAGAGTCCGTTCCACCCAAAGTGGATAATATCCTGACATGTAGGAGGGGACTCCCTATCTCATGTGTTGGAAATTCTGATTATTGTGCTTGTTGTGAATTTTTATGGTTGATAACTCTTGGGGGAGTATTCCTAGATGTAGGGGGAGGGTTCTGTTCAAACTTTTGAACAACTCAGGGGTTTTCCCCTGAGAAGTATCTTTAGAGGGTGGTTGTTTGGACCCAACTCTTATCCTTTCTGGGTTGTTCTTATATTCTCGGGGACAAGAATAGTTTGAGAAGTATCTGATGTAATGGCCCGGGTTTTTGGGGTCCATTACTTGGTAAAAATCTAATATTTGAGGTGTTCTGGGTGGTCTGGAAGGCCACCCCAACTTCTCGGTGACTCCTAGCGGTAGCCTTGGCCTACTTGTAGCCTCGTCCTACCGGTAGACCTAGCCTACCGGTGACCTTGGGGTACTGGTAGCCCTCGGCCATCGGTAGCTCTCGCCTACCCCCACGGGTTTTCCAGTAGCGCCTCCCTTTTGCGCAAATTGGATTTTAAACCATGTTTTGACCCTTTTAATCCTGTTTTAAAGCCCAATTAATGCCCATTAATGACATTTAAATTAAATGATTTTTGAGGTACCTCCTTAAATGAAAAACCATGAGGTGTGTGTTGGTTTAAACCACCCCGAAAGGTGGGGACCTTTTTAAGTGGTGTGTGGGGTGTCCCAGCCGCGTGGTCAACCCATGATCCCTCTTCTTATGTGTTTTTGAGTTTTTATATCTGTATCTTAACCGTCCTGGGAATTTTGTATCTCAACCTCTATAACCTAAATGATTATCCCTACGTTTCTTTTTCTCGATCACCCTGCGCTCAGAGTACCCTTACTTCCGACGAGTTGTAACCCCGCGAAGTTTTCCTTGATCGTGTTCCGTGGAGTTCCTGCTACTCAGGTGAGGACTTAACGTCGATCCTTGATCCGTCAAGTAGGGATTTTACCTTCGTATCTCCTTTTTGTGTATCATGCGAGGTGGGTACGCTACTGCTTCTGTAGGAATGGATAAACCAAACATTAATGAAGATAACAAACAGATTCTAAATAATGAAGGGGAGGGGTGTGATCGATGATGCTGCTATGTTTTCTCCTCTTTCATGATTAATGATTTCTGAATTGTATGGGCTTATGCCTACTGAAAATCATGTTCGTTGGTGGCCTTTATATGTGCACTAATGAACTCCTACAACCTATGATGTTTAAATGGCTTGTATTTTGGTTGTCGGCCTTATGTTGTGAAGGAATTGGTTAATTACGTATATTCGGTTAAATAAATTGAAAGCACCAGGATCAACCCTCTTCTGTGATAACCCCGATTAAAGCACAGTGGAATTGAAACCATGGAGTGTGTTAAATCTTTTAAATCTGAAAATACCTGCTTGGGCCTACTTTGCGTTGGTAGTATTGGTTTGGTTGTTTTCTTCCATGGGCCGAATATGGGTGACCTTATGGTTTTCTTGGATAGGGGCTTAGATTGCTGGGGTGATATGGGTGAGGATGGGATCCTCTGATGTGGTACGGTTTTTGGTTGTGAATCTGGGGTTGTGGTTACTCTGATTATATCACTAATTGGGGTGGAATCCTCTATTGTTGAGAAACCATTGGCTTCTGGATTTTGGGGACATGGGGCCATGTCTCGGGGTTGTTTTGTTTCCAGTACTTTGAGGAATCTCACTTGATCCCTAGTTATTGTGACTTTACAAGAGAACCGAGTGTGAATGCTTAAATTACTTGATGTTTTCCTTTCTACCAATTTTGTTGTTTCATCTATGAATGTGCCTGTTAGTTTCCCAGTAGTTAAGGGATTAACTCATACTGAACTGTTATGAATGATAACTTGAACAGGGGAACTGAGAACTGTTTTTTGTGTGCCTTTTTTCTGAGGAAGCAGTGCTTGTGTACCTACTTGTATCTGTTTAAGGAGTCATAGTTTGGGTTGTGTGTTGTTATATATATATATTTATAATTTTATGTTTTGTGTTTAGTCGCACCCCACCCGAGTTGGGCACTTAGTGTCGGACACCCCATTTCATGGGGAAGGGCGTTTCCCCCTAGTTACTCTCCTTCCTGCTCCCTCTTCCCTCGTCTGTGATGACTAAAGGAAACCTTACACCCAAGATTCTTCGGGTAGGTTTTGATTGGTGTGTTGTTAGCCCAGGTGTTTTCAGGCAGGGGTTCTGGTTATGGTTTGTTTTTTCAGGTGTCTTCAGGATGAGGCCCAGGTGTTTTCAGGCAGGAATGGATGGTTGTGAGGCCCAGGTGTGTGCGGGTAGGAAGAGCGTGGTAGCATCAGGACGTTTATCGTTAGGGATGATTAGCTTTCTAGTGGGGGAAATGGTGGTGCGGGGTACCCAAATGTTTTGTTCTTTTACTATTACCTTACAGCTTGTGTTGTTTGGTGGTGTTTGGTGTTGACTCATTCTTTCTCCTAATCTTGGTTAACTAAAAAGGGTAATGCCTCCCATATTATGAAAATGTTACACCCTTGGTGCTAGTCTCCAATCTGGGGCCTACTAGAGGCGGGACTCAGGGGTCATTATCTCATATTCGACTTGAAGAAGGAAGGGTGGGGGCCTTTGTCGCCCCTTCCATCGTCTTACCGAAGGCGGGTCGTGACATGGAAAGGTTAGAAATAATCAAAATATTTATTTCTATTACTTCACAATAAATATACAAAACTTTTCAAATGGATATGAAATATGAATTTCTAAATGGGTATCTTGATGAGTAATTTTACATTAAACATCCTTATGGATTTTTTTTTGGGAAATATGAAATTTATGTGTGTAAGTTAAAGAGAGCATTGTCTTGGCTAAAAAAAGCTCCAAGAGCATGGTATTACATATTGGATACTTTCTTGAGGAAGATGAAGTTTATAAAATAAATAGTTTATGGAAATATTTACATCAAGAAAATTTGGGAGTTTTCCCTCATCGTAATTATTTATGTTGATGACATTATATTTGCTGGGAATGATGAAAGAACTTGTAAAAGATTTTCTAAAGAGATGAAAATTTTGTTTGAAATGTCCATGCTGGGGTAAATGAAATACTTTATTGGGTTGTAATTTTTTCAAAATAAGAAACACATTTTTATTTCTCAAGAAAATTATGTTAAGGAAATTTTTAATAAGTTCATCATGGAAAATTAAAAACTAGTTTCCACACCAATTCCAATGGGAACCAAGTTTTCTAAATACAGAGAGGGCAAGGAAATTGATCAGAAAGAGTTTTGGAAGATGATTGGAAGTTTTCTATATTTGAATGAATCGAGACCCAACATTGTTTATGTTGTTACATTATGTGCAATATTTTAGAGTGCTCATAAATAATCACATTTACTTACTGGAGAAAAGATTTGAGGTACATTAAAGGCACAAAAATTTTTGAAATCAAGTATGATAGATTATAAAGTATTGACTTTTTTTGGTATTCAGATTATTATTGAGCAGGAAATGTTGATGGTAGAAGATCCACATCTAGTGGAGTTTTATTTATGGAGAAAATTTTTGTTATTTGGTATAAAAAAATTATAATTAAGTAACTCTTAGTATATCCGAAGATGAGTATGTTGCTGCTACTCAAGCCACTACCCAAGTTATGTGGATGAAGACTCAGTTAAAAGATTTACTTATTGAAGTAAAGTTACCCTTGCTCTTGGGTTGTGATAATAAAAGTTAAATAAACCTTATAGAGAATATTGTATAAAATTATCTTTAAAACATATTTAAATAAATTACTACTTCATTAAATATAATGTGTTGAAAAATGAATTGAAGCTAGAGTATGTTCCTACATTGAACAAGTTGCTTCCATTTCCCAAAAAACCTTTACCAAACGAACCTTTTCATAAGATGGGGTTGAACATGGGAATACAACATAATTCTCATCAAGGTTAAGGTATGTTTTTTTATCCCCTATCTTACATTGTCTTTGGATAGTGTTTTCATTGGGGTAGAATGTTTCATAAATTTATCCATTATTATATGCTAAGCCTGTTAAGGAAGCATGTGAAAACGAGGGGGTTTTGGGTAAGTTGTTATTTTAGTATTGTATATGTGTGAACTATTCTAACTATTTGTTATAGTGGTTTTAGGAAAAAAAAATTATATGGAAGTAGAATAAGAAAAGGAAGAGGTGAAGAAAATTGTGAAGAAAAGATAAAGAATTTTTCATAATCACTAATATTGGATAGTGTGTTTTTACTATCAATAATTATTGTTTAATACAATGAGTTAGCTCAAGTAGTCTTGGAATTGTTGATAAGTAATCCATAGATTGAGGTTATAAAGTTTAGTGATTTATGAAACTTTTTTGACAAAAAATACTAAATGGGAGATTGTTAGGACAAATCTGATAAGCAAGATGATCATAATTAAGTACTGTCATTTGTTGTCAAGGAAATTCCAAAGAAGAAGAAATCACCTAAATTTTTATTTTTTGGTGATCAAACTCACAAATCATTTTCAGAAAATCATACTCACAAATTGTATTCAAAAAAATTGACTCACAATTTTGAAGAAATTCCATCGGATTTGGAAGATGTTTTCTGGAAGAAAAGGTTAATCGAACTCACCTTGGGTTTCAAATGAAGGGAAGATCGTAATGAGGAAGAGAATAATATTCTGAATGGATCTAATACGTACCTAAAAATGATTTTATGATCTTGGAGTTTTCATAAATCATAAGTATTTGAAAAAAAATTTATTTAAGATTTATAAACTAAAGGAGGAGTGTTTCCAATCATATTCAGGCCAATCATATTTATAATTGGTAGGAAATAAAGATGTTTCTGGGAGAAAGATAAGTTATAATAATTCTCAATGAAATTCTTAAGATGATAAAGATGATTTTTAATGTATTTAAAGTCATAAGTAAGTCATTATACAAGCATAAGTTTGGAATGGAATAAATTTAGTGAAATCGATGATCTTCAGTATCAGTCCATCAGTGTGAGAATATCATAAGTAGGTCTGTTTGAAGGCTGAAGAGGATGATCATAATGAGAGAAACCAAAGAGAAGAGAATAATTTTTTGAAGTCTAAACTACCAATAAAAATCCATCGGATTAGGTACTCCATCATAATCATTAGACGCATATTTTTTTTGGGAGATTTTGGGACCAATTAAATGGAAAATAAGTAAATTTATTGGGGGAAATACAGAAAAAAAGTCAGAGATTGATCAACAGTATAGTCAACCATTTATCTTGTTGAATTTTTTTTATCTCTTTTTCGTATCAAGTATGTCAAGAGAGAGAATTTTTTCCTTAATAAGTGGGTCAAGAATAACTCTGATTTGTTTTCAAATAGTTTAATTTCAAATGGGTTAAGAGAAATTCTATCCCTATTATGTATTTCACATGTGGGTATAGATCCATCATACTAAAGTTGACACCGATATCACTATCAGACTCAAGATCATTGGTCTGAATAAAATAAGAAGAAGAATATTTCTTATAGAGTCTTGAAAGTGTTGTTAAAGGGGAAAAAGAATATTTATTTAATAAGTTGATTTTGTTTTTATCAGTTGGTACAAATCATCATAATGGGAAGACATATGTCACATTTGGTTATGAGAAATGTAGTGGGATGTATTCATTTATATTTTTTTTTAAAGTAGGTCTGAACATCATATTGAGAATTTGTCTATTTATTCATATATGAAAGTGGTATGGAGCATCGTAATAAATAAATAATATTGGGAAATCAAAATCATAATCAGAATTAGAATGAACAATGAAAAAAATTCAAAAGTGAGATAAAGTTATTAGAAGATTAAAGAATATTCAAGATGAGTTGAGAAGTGTTGACAAAGTAATAAATGAATCTGAAATTCAAGGTGATTGTAATTTCATGGAATTTGGTAGAGTGGGAAGGATTTTGAGAATCCCACCCAAACCATTTTTGGGTCACCTATAAAAGGATTAAGTAATTTTTAATTTCCTAACAAAAATACTATAGAGAGAGAAGCTCTAAATTTATAGGGAGAAGAATTTTTTGGATTGAACATTTTTTAAGAAAATTGTCGGATATAAGAAGAAAGGATAAGAGACAAAATGGTATTCATATGATCATCGTATTGGGCTAGATTATCAAACTGGGAAATCATTTTTTGGTTTTTTGGCCTAAGGAAGAAGAAGTTATGAATTATTTCAGCAGTATTCTAATAGAGTTATATTTCTGTATTGAGAAATTGGATAAAGGTAATCTTACTGGAAAATCAGACTGAGTATCATTACAAAGTCCAAGAATTTCTCACCTATTACTGGGTAAAAAAGTGAATATTTTTTTTGAATATTAAATTTTTGAAAGTTGATCAAGTATCACTGAAACATTTTTGTTAAATTTTTTTTATTATATCTTTATGCTCCTTGAATCACATGCATTGTTGTATTGAATATAGTGATACACAAGTGTAAGGGAATATCATACTCATTGTATTCCACATAAAAGGATTTTTTCTAATGGATGTTGTGGTATTCTATTTTTTTAAAATCATACCAAGGACATAGCTACTCTTTTTGAGTAGTGAACCTTGTAAAATATTATGTTCCTATGGATGTATTTTTGTTTTATTTTCAATATATAACAAAATATTTAATAGGGGTGAAGGTTGTTTGAAGAATAGGGAAACTTAAAAGAGAAAGATATCACTGATTCACCCCCTCCCTCTCTCAGTGATACAACTATATTGATTAGAAAATTACATAAAATAAGGAATGAACTAAAGTAAAGTCTATTAGAATAATACCTCAAATAGTAGAAGTCTTGGAACTCTACTACTTTGGTATGGGATGCAGTGCATGTAACTAGCCTAATCTACAACCCTGAGATATAACCTAACTACCCTAAGTAGGCCCACCCTACTAGCACTGCATATTTGGATCCTAGTTATCACCTCCATGACTACCTCCTTAGCTTGATCATCCAATAGTACTCCAAATACTTTCTATGTGTGGAATTATTTATCCCTCTCCTAAACATGGAGCTGGTATGGATCCTTTCCCACTAGGAATAGATAGAAAGGTCCTATAAAAAATCTGAAGGTTCCCTAACTTTACATAGCCTTGGAATTCAATGAGGTATTTGGGACACTTGGGATTCGTATACCCTAGCTTCATGCACTGGGGACACATTACATAACTATTAATAGGTGTCATATAATTGCATATTACCCCACATGTAGACTTGAGGTGATGCTTCCTTCTACTAGATGAACCACTTACCTATCTTAGCGTTGAACCACCCTAGCCTACACCGTCAGCTTCCATCAAGTTCTTATCAATGATAAGGTCTCAATTTACTATTTCAAAAATAATTTTTGGATGTAAATCATTTACCTAGGATCAAATGGAATACACTATCACATCCTCAAAACATCTCTTTTTTGTAAACTCATCCCTAGTGAGTGTAAATTTAAAGGTATAGAGGAAAACACCTTTTATGATTCAATTAGAATCCCTATTTTATGTTAACCTTTTTATTTCAGGATTTAAATTTATTAAATTTAACACTTAGTTATATGTATATATTTATCACTCTCTAGTTAGATGAGTCAGCATTCCTAAGTTATAAAGTAACAAGATTTATTTTTTAAAATTGGCGTATCATGTAACTATGACCTGACCCTTAAACATGGTATCAGGATGAAATAGATATTATAAAATGATTTGATTAGATGAATCGCCATTCCTAATTAATATAAGTACATGCTTCACAAATTACAATTAGAACTCATGTAATTGAAATCCACTAACATTTTATCCCCTATGACCAATGGTCCATAGCTAAAACATGGAATTATTAGTTAAATAAGGTGACACCATCAATATATACAAGAAATCACCATTTACATTGATGCATAAACTTTAATTAGTCCAATCATTCTATCCCTACAAGAAATGGTAGCACAATCTTGAATATAACAGTCAAGGAACTAGTAATATATAGCAGAAAATGCATATATTATCATATAATATACATTACATGTGAATCCTAAAGTTCCTAATATGATGAATGATTAATACTTCCTTTCCATACTAGGCCATGTAAAATGAAAAATCCATCCTAATAACAACAATAATAATGCCACAAGTCATTTGTGTCACCCAAAAATGAAGTCAATACAACTATAACAGAAAAAAACCATAATGATAATTCTTATCCCAAGTAATTTGTCTTTTTTCTATATGTGGGTTAGATACTCCCACATAAATGATCATTTCCAAATTCTGACACATTCCATGTCTCTTATCTAATAACTTGAACATTAAGACAAAATGAAAAAGTGGGCTATGTTACCACTTTGTAACATCCCAAGTCTGGTTTGTATGCTATAAAATATTGGAATACATGGAATAATTTGGTAATGATACTGTTCATATAAAATATTAGTGTGAAAATATACCAATGTAAAGAAGAAATATAAAATATAAATGAGTTATCTATGGCTCCAAAAGGACATTCGAATGATACTGCCTACTTCGGCCTAAGCTGGGATACCTATGAACAAGTGACCATATATATATAAGTGTATGTATGTGAATATATATATATATATATATATATGTGTGTGTGTGTGTGTGTTTTTAAATATGTATATATGTATATAGACTATACATATACTAATATTATCCAGAACCTGAGGTGTAACTCAGGAATCCATGCATAGTTGTAATAGTATGATAGAGTAGTATGGGATACCATACTCGAGTATCATGAGTAATAAGGGATGTTATCCCCAATTATTATAAATCATAAGGATTTCCATACTTGATTATAAAATTTAATATGGGATTCCATGCCTGGGTATCATGATTCATAAGGGAATCCATGTCTGAGTATCACATTTAATAAAGGACGCTATGCTTGGGTATCATAAATCATAAATAACACCATTCATGAGTATCACAAATAATAAGTGAAATACATTCTTTAATATAATCCAAGAGTTTGTTTCCAACCAATCTGCAATTAATTTAGTCAATTCATCTACCACAATTTATATAAGAGTCGTGTTATTTGGTCATACCACTCACTTTCCATTTAATTACAATAATCTATTTTATTAGGTGGAAAACCAATTCCACTTATAATGTGGTTTTCCACATTAACATTTAATAAGTTAGGTCATTTAATGATCACACCCAAAAGGGTGTCACTTGTCATGGTGGGTGACCACCAACAATAAATAAGGGTCTATGGGAGTTCCTCTAACAAGGTTAATACTTTAAATAATTAAATTTTTATTTTTAAGCAAACACTTCAAAATTATGGCTTGAATAATGATGTAAGATGATATAAAATGACTCAACATTGGGTAAAAATTACTAGACCACCTACATTATATGGTTATTACTCTCCTTGTCCATTTTTTCCATTAACTTGGGATGGAATGGGAGAGAAATTGAAGAAATATATTAACAACCAAAAATAAGAATATTTTCTCACACATATTTGGAATTACATATGGTGAGATAAATGAAGGAATGAAGAGGATTTAAGGGATTACTGTTAATTATCCAATGCAGCAGACAGTGAAGGAATCAAACACTGTATGAGGAATGGGGCTCAAAGCTTAGGTGATTTCCTTTGAGATCTCCAAGAGGATATGGGAGTTATTGTATGTGAATAAGGAGAAAAATAGGGATAAAATTTATAAAGGATACATGAGAAAATGTAAAATTCTCCTATTTTTAAAGGTTATATGGTTTGTCCGTATAGTTTTTCCAAACTGTGTGCCAACCGTACGTATTTACTGCCTAAGTGGCACTAATAGTGTAGGACAGGAACACAGTTTGGGAAAACCATGCATAAACTATTCTCCCTTATGCAGACCACCTATAGTATCCTTCATCGTTTAACCAAACCATGAGTCCTTAGGTGTTTGGTTTAAACAAACAATGTTCCTATAATGCTTCCTCCAAAACTCAGATCTTCGGGCTTTGAATGAGCTCCAAAACTCTCAAAATCTCCCTAAATCTATTAGTCACATCAAAAAGATAAAATTGAAGCTTTAAACTAAAATTTATAGGATCAATACCTCATAATAAAATTCAGGATGTTATAAGTGTGGTTAGTTTTTACTTCAACTCATCAAAATATTGCCTAAAATGATCATAAAAAATAAACTTATAATCTATTAAAATTAATCTAGAATGTGTCAAAGAAATATCATTAAAATCCTTGATGAATATTTTGTAACATTTTTCATGTTTAAAATGGATCTAACATGTTTCACATAAGTTGGATAAGGTAATTCATTGATAAATTCAGTTTTATATTTATCAACCTTAATCCTGTTTTTTGTAATTACATTTCTAAAAAAATGCCTCTCTCCACTAAGATATCAAACTTTTAAAAATTAAAAATAAGATTATTTTAAATACAATTTTTGAAGTATTTATCTATTTTTTTTTCAAATAGTGATCAAAATAATTTTCAAACATAGTGAAATCATCAGGAAAAACTTACATAAATTCCTCACTTATATTAAAAAAATACTAATTATGCATATTTAAAATGTAACTAGTGAATTGAAAAGGCCAAATAACATTTTCCTATATTCAATGGTGCCATATATACAAGTGAATATTGTCTTTTATTGGTCCTAAGGTGTAATAAGAACCCAGAAGTATCCTAAAATCCATCTAAAAATAATTTATGGGTATTTCCTTATAGTATTTATAGAATTTGATCAATAAATGGAATGTTAAAATGATATTTTATTATGAACTTTTTTAGATTTATATAGTCTATGAAAAATCTCTAACCATTTTGGACTCTCATAAGAATTAATCCATTTTTTTCATTATTCAAAATGGTCAGTCCAGATTTTTTAGGCACAATATGAATGAGGTTGACCCATTGTGGGTCATAAATGGGGTAAATAATGACTTCTAATAATTTTTCAATATCATTCTTAACTAATTCCATCATAGTTGGGTTAATTAAACTCTAGGGTTGTCTAAATTGTTTCGAAATCTCTTTTAGAATAATTCTATACATTTTTATTTTAGTAATAATCCTAGGTATATCTCCTAAACTACGACATATAACTCTAATATTTTATATCAAAGGATATTTTATTTTTTGTTCTTGATAAGAATATAATTTACTAGTAATAATTACTGGAAACTTATTTCCTTCAATTAAAAACACATTCCTTAAATTTTTGGGAAAAGGATTCAATTCCATATTGTGGGGCTAGATTAAAGATGAGCTTGAATTTGGTATACTTACATCAAAAGAATGAATTCTATACTCAAAAGATGAAGTTTCAAATTCATCATTATTGAATAAATAATCATATCCATAAAATAAATAATATGTTACATCATCTTTAGATGGTTTCATAGGATTTTAAAGTTTCTCCTAATTTTTTTTCATATAATGTTCAAATCTTAATTGGTTATACAAACTCAACTTTTCTTATAACATACCAAATTCATCATATGAATTAAGTTCATCAGAATTTAAAAGTGTAAAAATTAAATTTTCTTCCTATGAATAAAAATTTATATTTTTTAGTAAAATAGAAAGAGTGTCATATGGTGAGTTCAAGGAGGTTTAAAATAGTAGAGTTTGGGAGAATCCCCATATATAATGAGATTATGGTCTTAAGAAATATATCTTATGTTATAAAATAATATAAGATGTAGATCTAGGTAACCTTAAGAATATAGGATATCCTCTACCTTACTTCCACTATTCCATGTGTGTCTAATCTCTACATCCCAATCAAGAAGACACTTACTTCCCCTTAATAAGTAAATAATGTACCAATGCACTGGAAATTAGTGGACTATGTTCTCACCAAATCCATTATTAGAGTTCCTTCATAGACATTTATGATTGGATTTATTGTTTTTATGAAGGATCTTTCTAGAATTATAGGTGGTTTAACTTATGTCTTATCCTCTTCTATGTTTTTCGCATAGAAATCATCTAGAATGACCAAATTATTTACTCTAACTATAACACCTACAATAGTTCCAATTAGGTATATAGTGGATCTATTAGATAGTTATAAAATCACTCATGTTGTTTTGAGCTCTCCTATCTATAAAGAATTAAAAAATATAATAAGGAATGGAATTAATAGAAGCTAAAAAATCACACAATGCATCTTTAAAAGATATAGATACAATTGTAAAAGAGATATAAAATATCCCTAGATCTTGAAATTTGGTTAAAATGTATGGTGTGATCATGGCTAAAATGTTTCTCACTGTATTAGACCTCTCATTCCCTTGAATTATCCTTTTTTTTGTATAGTTTCTTAAGATACTTAGAATATTTATGAATATGTTTTAGGTATTCAAGTATAGTTATGTTGATTTCGACCTTTTGAAAAGTATCTAGAATTTAACTTTGGATTTTTTCCCTTGTATATTCTTTGATTATACCATTATTTATGGAAATGGTATTGGCGTGTCTTTTTTTCATTGGGATATTTTTGTAAATGGTTTTCTGATTTATTCTTACTTTTCTCAGGCTTATATTCATCTTCCCCATTAGTTTCCCTAGGTTGTTACAATTCTAGTATGAGGTTAGATTCAAGAATAGGGTAAATCTCTATACTGATCCTTATTGTTACCATGATCACATTGCCTTTGGGATTTGGAATGGGATAATCTAGTACTTTCCCATTTTTTTCATTATCTCCAAAAGACGTCCTATTTTATTTTTCAATTCTTCCATGTCATATTGTAACATTTTAATACTATAATGTGGTTAATTTATTAATTTTGGTGGTGTACCATTTGATGGTTATTAAAATGGTTTTTTTATTTAAAGGGTGTTGTTTGGAAGGATTTTTTTATTATATGGTTACTTATATGGTTATTTATGGTGTGATTTATTGATATTGTTGTTTAAAGGGTGGTATTTCTTGATTTTATTTATGGAAAAATCCATATTCGACATGGGAAGTGTCTCTACATCCTTTATTGGGGGAGGGGGTGAATCAATTAACCCTTTTCCTTTTTATGAATTAGTCTTCGAAATCCAA
This sequence comes from Viscum album, assembly GCA_963277665.1. Classification (NCBI taxonomy): domain Eukaryota; kingdom Viridiplantae; phylum Streptophyta; class Magnoliopsida; order Santalales; family Viscaceae; genus Viscum; species Viscum album. The sequence goes on from OY728136.1 coordinate 1,906,328,547, forward strand.
CCTTTATGACTAGTTAATATCTTAGTTCATTCTTATTATTTTCTCCCAACCTTGCCCAAATATATAGAATGTAAAAGGAATAAAACCCAATGATTTACAAGGTTCTATCTTGAAGTCCTACCCCTTATCATAATTAGTTTGTTACCCAAATCAAGGATTCTTATACTATTAATGTAAGTGGTTATATAGTATATCCTCACACTTTGATTATATGGAATCCCACCATATAGTCCAACATCATAGTAGATGTATTTATACTTCCTCATATATTCTTGGTTCACACTTGTTCTTGTTGGTTTCATGCACAGCTCAGCCATCCTAGCTGGTATCGATGACCTCCCACAATATTTTTTTTTCAAGGTCTTCCACAACCTTCATGTGAATAGGTTTTCAACTTCTATCTCTTCTTGTAGTAAAATTTTAGATTTTTTCTATTCATGTCCTCATTTTGAACTATCCAATACCATTTATCCTTGCTCAAACTCACTGTGAGAATGAATCATAGTGCCTCCTCTTATTCATCTCATTCTCCTTCTATAATATATGAATGTCATATGTGTCACACCCCGACTTAAAAATTTTAATTATTTTAATTATTCTAATTATTTCTATCCTCATATAGATTGCGGGCAGGTTTGGGTTGAATTTTAAAAAAAATAAAGCAAAAAGGGGTCATGTGCATGGGTTTCACACGGTTAAGAGTAACCATGTGGCAACCGTGTGTGAGGTTCTGTCATCGGGACAATGCCATTTGGCATGGTTGGAGCATAGTTTGCTCAATTGTGCGCCTGCTAGTAGGTAACCGTGTGAGGGGTGCCTAGTCTTAGTAGTGGCCAGCGCGCAGTTAGCGCACGACTTGGTAAACCGTGTGCGAACCGTGCGATTGCCCAGTATCCAAAATAAATAAAATTTAAAAATAAATTAAAAAAAATTAAAATAATATTTTAATAATAATAATTATTATATTATTATTATTTTGATTATTATTATTATTAAGTTTATTATTTTTATTATATTTAAGTTTATTACTATTATTATTCTATTATATTATATTTTTTGTTTTGTTTTAGGGTTAGTTAATTTTTTTAGAGACCCAAAAGGGTATCCTTCCTCCCCTTTCCCTCACACTCGTGCGACCCAACTCCCCCCCCCCTCCCCCAGCAGCGTGCCGTCCTCTCCTCTCAGCACCCCATCGTCTGACACACCTCCCCACTGAACCCTCCTCCTTGCACGACCAGCCTACCCCCTTCCCTTCCCAGCTCGCGCGACCCAGCTCCCCCTAATCCCTCCATGCTGCATGACCCCCATCAGCCGAGGCCTCCCACCACGTCTCCTCTTCTCCCTCCATTGCTCCTCCCTCCCTTCAGCCACTCTCCCTCCCCATGGCCTCTCTCTGGTGAGCGGCGCTCCCTTCAGCGAGTGGCATTCCTCTGGTCGAACCCTCTTCTTCCCTCTGGTATCCCCTTTTTCCTCTTAGTTAGGGTTTTGGTTCATTTTTATTTGGGGTTTAGGTTTTGAGAAGTTATGATATTAGACTTAGCATTAATTCTTAATAATTTTTTATTACGTTGTTTGCTTTAGGTCCCTTGCAGTGCGATTGATGTGCGTTGGGAGTTTTCACACTGAGTTTGTGGTGTTTTGACACCGAAGGTAGGTGTTTCCGCATATAAGTATTGTTTTATGAATTAATTTTCTTATTTAATTAATTTATCTTACTCATTGATTAGTTTTATTGGTGAGATTATAGTTTTACTTGAGTTTTAATATGATTTCAATGTGTTTAGTAGAATTTTTATTTGATATGAATGTTTTGATTTTTTGAAAACCCTTGTTGAGCCTTTCGTTGTGTTTTATAAACTTTTTTGTTGGCTTATTATGTCGCGCAAGGGCTGCGAATTCTGTTTTATCATGTTATTGGCATGTGTTTGGCCTTAGAAGATGTTTTTGATTGGGCGTTTGTATTCAAAGTCTTATGATACAACTTGGGGTTGTTTTATAAAATTCTTAAGTGGTTTATTAAATCTTATAAAGTGTGTGAAACACATTTGGATATTGTTTTGGTGTGTGTATATTTTCAAAAGTGGTTTGACTATGCAAGTGGGGGCATTTTTGTGTGTGTGCCTTGTTGTGAAAATCTTTGGACATGTTCAATCAATTGTTTAAGTAGTTCTCCATGTGTTTTTGTGGGTACATGAGGTTCGTATGTGTGGAAAAAGGATCTTTGATGGGAAATGTACAACTTTGAGCATGTTTTACTTGTTGTGCATTTGTCATTAGGTTTTGTAAATCCTTTCAAAGATGGAAAGTATGTTTTAATGTCACTTTGGTGTACTTTTGGTTTTAAAGTGGATTTTCTTACTTGAAGTTGTGTGTTATATTAGTGTAAACCCTTGATGTGTTATTTTGAAACATTTTGTAGATTGTTTAAGTGTTTAATTGTTTTATTAAATTATTTGTATAGCACGTGGGACCTCATTATAATGGTTTTGAGTTGCGGGCGTCAAGGTATCCTACATGTACATGCATAGGGTAAGGCATATATATATATATATATATGCCCTCTTTGTACATATTCTCTCATGGAACGGGGAATATGTGAAATGCATCTAGGGTTGTATACATATATATATATATATATATGCATGTGTGTGTACGCGCCAAGTGTCGGTTCAAGTGGTTGTCTACAAATAACGACAAGTTCGAGGAAGGTCCCCTATGCCTATGCATTTAATTTGAATACCATAATTGATTTCTTGTTTTAAAAGTATGTTTTACATTTATTCTATATACACATGCTATGAAATTTGGCTGCGGTTGCTTGAAATGATTATGCATTTGTTTTGGAAATGGAAATGTATTTCTAATGTTATCGGTCTTAAGTGACATTTTCTTGAAAATTGATTTTATAAGTGGTTTGTAATTGGTAATGTGTGATTCCAAATGTGTTTCCCCTTTTTCCCAATTAATTGTAAAAAAAGTGTTCCCTTTATGAAAAAGAAAAACCTCACTTGAGGCACGCCGCCTTTGGTTTTAGAAAAAATTATTTTTTAAGTTGAATATGTTATTATGTGCCTAATTTAATGCTTATGCATTGTGTGAAGTGGAAGAGGGGGAATATGCTTAAGGAGGGAGAACAGTGGTGAGAGGTTGAATGGGTTTTAGAATAATAAAAGTGTTATGTACATACATGTTTGCTTGATAAAGAAAACTCACCACCACTTGAAATAGAGCACAATGGGAAACCTGGGTATCTAGGTGGGTGACCAGGACTAGTACGCTAGATGACATAGCAGGGGTTCATCCCGGTTCTTCCAGTAGGATTTACGCAACAACACTAACTAAACATATAAATTTCTGAGGTTCGTGGTCTTCTAAGCCATGTTTTCTGAGGGTCATGGTCTTCTAAGCCACGTTTTCTGAGGGTTGTGATTTCTAAGCCACGTTTCACTAAGGTACGAGGTCTCTGGTGTCCCACTTGTTCTAGCTACCTATAGGGATTACCCATGGTGCTCGTTTGGGACATAATTCTCGTGATGTAATTTTTTATTTCAATTGTTTCAAACTTGATGTATTATTTGTGAAAATCATATTTTTATCCAAAATGGTTTCTTTTCATTTTGACACATTAATACATGCTTGGAACCTATTTTGAAAATGAGGTGGGAGTGAAATGATTTACTTGAGAATGAAAATTCATTACTTAAATTTGAAAAGAAGGAAAAAAACCTTATTTTATTAAATCTTATTTTCAAACTGGCATGATTGAATTTCATTCTAAAGGTAGGGGAATAGGACATGGTTATATTTTGGGCACTCCCACTGAGCATCCCAGTGCTCATGCCTACTTTACTTTTCAGTTACAGGTTTCAGTCTTAGATAGATTTTGGGAACAAGTGTAGTTTATGTTCTGTGGTGACCCATGGGGTCACCTGAGGTATGTCACGTTGCTTGGTTCATTCCTTTTTTTTCCACTGCCAAGTTGTTAGGTTTATTTCCCTTTATTTATCTGCTTGTCCAGTTTATGTTTATTTATCTTTTTTATGGTCCAAATCGTTCCAAATAGGTTTATTTTGATTCCTGACACTAGTTTCCAATCCCTGGGGATCAGGAACGCCCTTCGGGCCTTGTCGTGGACCGGCTCGGGTGACCGGTTCAGGGTCGATCCGGGTTGGTTCGTGAAAAAATGGTATCAGAGGGCCCTTGTTATTTGGGGTGTCAAGTATCTTGGTGATTAGGTGTGTAGGGACTCAAGAGGTAGGTGCATGGAGGACGTCATGAACCCTTGCTCGTTTTGAGACTCGAGTTTCTAGGGGTGGTCTAGGATTTGAATTTTCTTTTTTGGCTTGGTCTGTGTGGATGAGGGATGATAAAGGAAGTGAGCCAGTGTCACGCGGTGGGCTTGCATGGAGTAGAGACCCATGTACAACCCGAGTGCACAGTTCAAGACACTTTCTGTGGTTAATTCTCTCTTGGGGCATGGTTTGCTAAGCCATGTTACCGGGTTGGCATGGCCACTAGTCCCTTATTTTTGGAAGTTTTGATGTGATTTATTTTGGGATTAGTTTTGACTGACTTGAGTGGATTTCAAAAATGAAAATGGTTCATAGAAAAAGGGGTTTTCAAAAGGGAATGTAGTTTTGGAGTGGAAGAGTGGTTTTGAAATGGAAATTGTTTTCTTTTAATGGAATGTGCAGTTTTAGAGGAAAAAAAGGAGGTGTTTTGGAAGGTGTTTCAGAAGTTGTTTTGGGATCTCAGTAACACTTTTGGAATGTGAATTGGAAAATGTTATGTAATTTGTAAATGTATTGCTTTAATGATAAGTGACTTTTTCAAATTGGTTGGGAATTTGTGCTTTATACTGAATGATCTATTTTGAAAATGAGAAGTGTCTTGAATTGACTCTTGATATTCCTATGAGGGATCACATATATAGAGGTACGCATGTGGAATAGAGATAATTGGTGGTATGTGTGGATGGGTGAATGATCTATCACAATGGTATATGTATATGTGAGACTTTATGGGATACCAATTGCGGGTACTTAAGTTGTTTTTTTTCTGAAAGATCTTTTTCAAAAAGGTAATTTAAATGTTTTTAAAGGTAAGCAATTGTTTAGTGTTCTCTTTTCATGTTTGGTATTCTTTTTCGTGGGCTCTTGGATTTTGTCATATTGAATGGTGGTTGGAATAGTGATTTGAGTTTGAGATTTAGTTTGTGATTGAGGTGTGTAGTTTTGATTTATGATGAATTTTGATTCGGATTTGTGCCTATTTTTTTGAGTATGCTGCCCAGAAAAGTCCCAGAGGTTTCTAGCGAGTCTCTTCTAGTTGTTGGTTCTACCTAGACTCTTAGTGGAGTGGTGGAATTGAATTCTTTTCAGTTTTTTTCCATCTTCTGTGATGATCATGATCTATCAAAGGTAGCGGACTCGCTTGGTGAAATCGTTGGTGTTTTCAGGTTATTGTAAACTCCCAAAGCTATGAGAGTCTGTGCTAGTTCGAGTTCATTTGAGGGTTCAACTTTGGATTGGTGTGGGAGAAAATTCCACCGTCGTTGCATGATGAGATGTCTTGGAAGGTCTTTAAGACCACTTCTGTCTGATGTTGTATACCTAAGGAGGTGAAAGCGAGGAAGGCGGCAGAGCTCGTGAGTGTCTAGCGAGGCCAACGGATAGTGAAGTCTTACATCATGCATTTCAAGGGGTTTATTCCCTTCTCTCTAGAGGTAGCGTCGTGGAATCAGTTGAAGTTTCTCTTGTGTGGGGTCTTCATCCAAGGTTCCAGGACCGATTCTTTTTAGTGTTCGGGATGGTTCTCCATCCGATGAGGAGAGAAAACCAGAGGAACCTGTCCCATACAAGTCTTCCTATTAATTTCGTCTTCTATTATTCGGGCCACCCTCTTTTTTGGTTCGAGTGTGGCCATTTTGGGTACTTTATGTCTCCTTGTCATCATCCTCCGACGGCTTGTCATCGGTGTGGCCATTTGGGACTCTTAGAGAGGTTCTGCTAGCGACATCACTATAAGGGGTCTCGACTGGTGGATGTCAGCTCCTGAAAATGGGGAAGCAGATGCTTCAAGACATCAGAGCTCCAACCACAGGTCTCAAAGTGAAGCTTTTCACGCAATCAGGAATTATTGGGTGTGAGGAAGCTTGGTGTAACTTTTTTCTCCAGTGCTAAAATAGGGATGATTTAAATTTCTCTATTGTAGCTCCCTCATCATTGAAGGTTCTGCTTTGCTGTAAGAGTCTTAGAGGCCTCGCTTCCTCGTTGTGGTTTTTATTCTTACAATACCTCACCTTGGTTATAAGACGGCATGGTGATCTTGTCTTCTTGTAATTTCGATAGTTGTGCCTGCTCAAATGTGATCATTGAAGGTTGTCTCTTTAGGGATATGAGTCTCATAATGATTGTCTCTTATGTGGCTAGATCCTATGGTGACCCGCTCTTGTATTAGGACGTGCTCTTTTCGAGATACACATGCTTCTTGAAAAAATGAGTAGGGGTTTGGTCTGCCTTTCATTTTGGGGTCTTTCGTCGAGGAACCCATGTGGTGGAAGTTTGGTTTTTGCAAAGAGTTCGTGGGTCGGATTGTGTTGGGACCATATCGATCGGTGCTAATTTTCTTAAGATGGTCAGTTCGTAGATGGTGGGGAGAGCCACCATGAATCTTGTTGTTCCTTCTTTGAGTTTTGACCTTGTTGGCAGTTTCCTCTTTGGATCAAGTTAGCAGTTCTAGAGTTAGCATGTGCTGAGAGTCTCAATATTGGTTGTTCTAGTTAGGTTCTTGTGGTGGGGAGAACCCTCCTCATTTCCTAATGGCCCTTCTCTTTGCAGTTTCCCTTAGAGTTGGTCAGGTGTTACTAATTGAGTGAAAAGTCACACCAATTTTGTGATTTTCTTGGCCTCGTTCAGTTTAAACTCGAGTTTGATTTCTCGTTTGGCTGGGCGACTTTTTGGGGGCAGAAGGTTTTTGTGGTGGGGAGAATTGTCACACCCCGACTTCAAAAATTTAATTATTTTTATTATTTTTATCCTCGTATCTATTGCGGGCCGGTTTGGGTTGAATTTTAAAAAAAATCAAGCAAAAAGGGGTCATGTGCACGAGTTTCACACAGTTAAGAGTAACCGTGTAGCAACCGTGAGTGAGAGACTGTCATTAGGAAAATGTGATTTGGTACGGTTGGAGCACGGTTTGCTCAACCGTGCGCCTGCTAGTAGGTAACCGTGTGAGGGGTGCTTGGTCTTGGCAGTGGCCATCGCACAATTAGCGCACGACTTAGTAAACCGTGTGCGAACCGTACGATTTCCCAGTATCCAAAATAAATAAAATTAAATGAAAAAAAAGGAAAAAAATTAAAATAATATTATAATGATAATAATAATAATAATATTATTATTATTATTATTAATTTTATTATTTTTAACATATTTAATTTTATTACTATTATTATTCTATGTTATTATTATTTTTGTTTTGTTTTATGGTTAGCTAATTTTTTTAGAGACCCCAAAGGGTCTCGTCCTCCCTTTTCCCTCTCACTCGTGCGACCCGACTTCCCCCCCCCCCCCTCTCCCAGCAGCGTGCCACCCTCTCCTCTTAGCACCCCCATCGTCTGAAGCACCTCCCCGTTGAATCATCCTCCTTGCACGACCAGCCTACCCCCCTTCCCAACCCCAACTCGTGTGACCCAGCTCCCCCTGATGGATCCATGCTGCGCGACCCCCATCGGTCGAGGCCTCCCAGCGCGCCTCCTCTTCTCCCTCCAGAATGCCTCCCTCCCTTCATCCACTCTCACTCCTACGGCCTCTCTCTGGCGAGCAGCGCTCCCTTCGGCGAGCGGCCTTCCTCCGGTCAAACCCTCTTCTTCCCTCTGGTAGCCCCTTTTTTCTCTTAGTTAGGGTTTTGGTTCATTTTTATTTGGGTTTTAGGATTCTAGTGGGTATGATATTAAATTTATCATTAATTCTTGATAATTTTTTATTTTGTTGTTTGTTTTAGGTCCCTTGCGGTGTGATTGACGTGCAGCGGGAGTTTGCACACTGCATTTGCGGTGTTTCGACACCAAAGGTAAGTGTTTCCGCATATAAGTTTTGTTTGATAAATTAATTTTCTTATTTAATTAATTTAGCTTACTCAATGATTATTTTTATTAGTGTGAGTATAGTTTTACTTGAGGTTTAATATGATTTCAATGTGTTTAGTAGCATTTTTATTTGATATGAATGTTTTGATTTATTGAAAACCCATGTTGAGCCTTTAGTTGTGTTTTATAAACTTTTTTGTTGGTCTATTATGTCGTGCAAGGGCTGAGAATTCCGTTTTATCATGTTATTGGCATGCGTTTAGCCTTAGAAGATTTTTTTGATTGGGCGTTTGTATTCAAAGTCTTATGATACCGCTTGGGGTTTTTTATGAAATTCTTAAGTGGTTTATTAAATCTTATAAAGTGTGTGAATTTTTTTTGGATATTGTTTTGGTGTGCGTATATTTTCAAAAGTGGTTTGACTATGAAAGTGGGGACATTTTTGTGTGTGTGCCTTGTTTTGAAAATCTTTGGACGTGTTCAATCAATTTTTTAAGTAGTGTGCCATGTCTTTTTGTGGGTACATGAGGTACGTATGTGTGGAAAAGGATATTTGATGGGAAATGTACCACTTTGAGCATGTTTTACTTGTTGTGAATTTGTCATTATGTTTTGTGAATCCTTTCAAAGATGGAAAGTATGTCTTCATGTCACTTTGGTGTACTTTTGGTTTTAATGTGGCTTTTCCTACTTGAAGTTGAGTGTGCTATTAGTGAAAACCCTTAACGTGTTATTTTCAAACGTTTTGTAGATTGTTAGTGTTTAATTGTTTTATTAAATTATTTGTATAGCGCGTGGGACCTCACTACGATGGTTTTGAGCTACGGGTGTCGTGGTATCCTACATGTACATGCATAGGGTAAAGCATATATATATATATATATATATTCCATATTTGTACATATTTCTTCATGGCGCGGGGAATATGTGCAATGCAGCTAAGGGTTTATACATATATGTATAAATGCATGTGCATGTATGCGCCAAGTGTCGGTTCAAGTGGTCGTCGACAAATAGCGACAAGTTCTAGGTAAGTCCCATATGCCTATGCCTTTAATTTGAATTTCATAATTTCTTGCTTGTTTGAAAATTATGTTTTACACTTATGTTATATACACATGCTATGAAATTTGGTTGCGGTTGATTGAAATGATTATGAATTTGTTTTGGAAATGGAAATGTATTTCTAATTCTATCGGTCTTAAGTGGAATTTTCATGAAAATTGATTTTCTAAGTGGTTTGGAATTGGTAATGTGTGCTTCCAAAGGTGTTTGTCCTTTTGGCTAGTTAATTGTAAAAAAAATGTTCCCTTTATGAAAAACGAAAACCTCTCTTGAGGCACACCCCATTTGGTTTTAGGAAAAATGATTTTTTAAGTTGAATGTGTTATTATGTGCCTAATTTAATGCTTATGCATTGTGTGACATGGAAGAGGGGGAATGTGCTTAAGGAGGGAGAACGATTGTGAGAGGTTGAATGGGTTTTAGAAGAAGAAAATTGTTCTGTACATACATGTTTTCTTGATAAAGAAAACTCACCATGACTTGAAATAGAACACAATGGGAAACCTGGGTATCTAGGTTGGTGACCAGGACTAGTACACTAGATGACACGACAGGGGTTCATCCCGGTTATTCTAGCAGGATTGATGCAACAACTCTAACTAAACATATGAATTTCTGAGGGTTGTGGTCTTCTAAGCCACATTTTCGGAGGGTCGTGGTCTTCTAATCCACATTTTCTGAGGGTCGTGGTTTCTAAGCCATGTTTCACCGAGGTACGAGGTCTCTAGGGTCCCACTTGTTCTAGCTACCTATAGGGATTATCCATGGTGGTCATTTACGACATAATTCTCATGATGTAATTTTCCATTTTAGTTGTTTCAAACTTGATGTCTTATTTGTGAAAAACATATTTTTATCCAAAATGGTTTCTTTTCATTTTGACACGTTAATGAATTCTTGGAACCTATTTTGAAAATGTAGTGGGAGTGAAATGATTTTCTTGAAAATGCAAACTTGTTACTTGAATTTGAAAAGAAGGAAAAAATATTATTTTATTATATCTTATTTTCAAACTGACATGATTGAATTTCTTACTAAAGGAAGGGGCATAGGACATGGTTATATTTCGGGCATTCCCACTGAGCATCCTGGTGCTCATGCCTGCTTTACATTTTAGAAGAAGGTTTCAGCCTTGGATTGCTTTTGGGAGCGAGTGTAGTTTACGTTCCATGGTGACCCACGGGGTCTCCTGAGGTATTTCACGTTGCTTATTTTATTCCTTTTTTTCCACTGCCAAGTTGTTTGGTTTATTTCCCTTTATTTGTCTACTTGTTCAGTTTATGTTTATTCATCTTTGTTATGGGACAAATCATTCCCAACTAGTTTATTTTGATTCCTGGCACTAGTTTTCAGCCCGTGGGGATCAGGAATGCCCTTCAGGCCATGTCGTGAACTGGCTCGGGTGACCGGTTTAGGGTCGATCTGGGTTGGTTCATGAAAAAATGGTATCAGAGGGCCCTTGTTATTTGGGCTTTCAAGTAGCTTGGTGATTAGGTGTGTAGGGACTCGAGAGGTAGGTGCAGGGAGGACGTCATGAACCTTGACTGTTCTGAGACTCAAGTTGCCAGGGGTGGTCTGGGATTTGAATTTTCTTCTTTGTCTTGGTCTGTGTAGATGAGGGATGACAAAGGAAGTGAGCCAGTGTCACGTGGTGGGCTTTCATGGAGTAGAAACCCATGTACAACCTGAGTTCATGGTTCAAGATGTTTCCTGTGGTTAATGCTCGCTCAGAGCATGGTCTGCTAAGCCATGTTATGGGGTTGGCATGGCCACTAGTCCCTTATTTTTGGAAGTTTTGATGTGAGTTATGTTGGGATTAGTTTTGACTAACTTGAGTGGATTTCAAAAATTAAAATGGTTCACATAAAATGGGTTTTTCAAAAGAGAATGTGGTTTTGGAGTGGAAGAGTGGTTTTGAAATGGAAATTGTTTCCTTTAATGGAATGTGCAGTTTCAGAGGAAGAAAAAGGGAGGTGTTTTGGAAGTTGTTTTGGAAGTTGTTTTGGGATCTCAGTAATACTTTTTGGAATGTGAATTGGAAAATGTTTTGGAATTTGGAAATGTATTGATTTAATGATAGGTGACTTTTTCAAATTGGTTGGGAATTTGTGGTTTATGCGGAATGATCTGTTTTGAAAATGAGAAGTGTCTTAAATTGACCCTTGGTATTCCTATGAGGGATCACATATATAGAGGTGTGCATGTGGAACAGGGATAATTAGTGGTATGTTTGTATGGGTTCATGAGCTAGAAAAATGGTATATGTATATGAGAGACTTCATGGGATACCAATTTCGGGGATTTAAGTTGTTTTGTTTTCTGAAAGATGGTTTTAAAAAAGGTAATTTGAATGTTTTGAAAGGTAAGAAATTTTTTAGTGTTCTCTTTTCATGTTTGGAATTCTTTTTTGTGGGCTCTTGGCTTTTGTCATATTGAATGGTGGTTAGAATAGTGATTTGAGTTTGTGCTTTAGTTTTTGATTGAGGTGTGGAATTTTGATTTATGATGAATTTTGATTCGGATTTGTGCCACTTGTTTTTTAGTATGCTGCCCAGAAAAGTCCCAGAGGTTTCTAGTGAGTCTCTTCTAGTTGTTGGTTCTACCCAGACTCTTAGCGGAGTGGTGGAATTGAATTATTTTCAGTTGTTTTCCATATTCTGTGGTGATTATGATCTATCAAAAGTAGCAGACTGGCTTGGTAAAATCTTTGGTGTTTTCAAGTTATTGGAAACTCCCAAATCTATGTGATTCCATACTGGTTCGAGTTCATTTGAGGGTTCAACTTTGGATTGGTGTGGGAGAAAATCCCAGCGTCGTTTCATGATGGGATGTCTTGGAAGGTTTTTAAGACCACTCTTGTCCAATGGTTTATACCTAAGGAGGTGAAAGAGAAGAGAGTGGCAGAGCTCGTGAGTGTCTAGTAAGACCAACAGATAGTGAAGGCTTACATCAGGCATTTCAAGGGGTTGATTTCCTTCTCTCTGGAGGTAGCATTGTGGAATCAGTTTAAGTTTCTCTTGTGTGGGGTCTTCGTCCAGGGTTCTAGGACCAATTCTTTTTGGTGTTCAGGAAGGTTCCCCATCCAGTGAGGAGAGCGAACTGGAGTAACCTATCTCATACAAGTCTTCCTATCAATTTCGTCTTCTATTAGTCGGTACACCCTCTTGTTTGGTTCCAGTGTGGCCTATTTGGGTACTTTAAGTCTCCTTATTGTCATCCTCTGAAGTCTTGTTGTTGGTGTGGTCATTTGGAACACTTAGAGAGGTTCATCTAGCAATATCTTCAGAAAGGTTCTTGACTGAAGGATGTCATATCCTGACTATGGGGCAGTAGATGATTCAAGACATCAAAGCTCCAACCATAGGTCTTAGAGTGAAACTTTTCATGTAGTCATGAATTGTTGGGTGTGGGGCACCTTGGTCTAACTTTTTTCTCTAGTGCTGAAATAGGGATGATTTAAATTTCTCTGTTGTAGATCCCTCATCATTGAAGGTTCTATTTTGCTGTAAGAGGCATAGAGGGCTCCTTTTCTCATTTTGTTATTTATTCTTTGAATACCCCACCTTGGTTATAATAAGGCATGGTGATATTATCTTCTTGCAATTTCGATAGTTTCACCTACTTAAATGTGAGCTTTGAAGGTTGTCTCTTTAGGGTTGTGAGTCTCGTAATGATTGTCTCTTGTGTGTCTAGCTCCATTGGTGACCCACTCTTGTTTTAGGACGTGCTCGTTTCAGGAGACACATGTGTCTTGGGGAAAATGAGTAGGGGTTTGGTCCGCCTTTTGGTTTGGAGTCTTTCATCGAGGACCCATGTGGTGCGAGTTTGGTTTGTGCAAAGAGTTCATGGGTCAGTTTTTGTTGGACCCATAACGGTCGGTGTTAATTGTCTTAAGCTGGTCAGTTATTAGATGGTGGGGAGACCCACCATGAATCTTGTCATGCCTTCCTCAAGTTTTGGCATTGTTGGTGGTTTCCTCTTTGGCTCAAGTTATCAGTTCTAGAGTTATCTCGTGCTGAGAGTCTCAATATTGGTAGTTCTAGTAAGGTTCTTGTGGTGGGGAGAACCCTCCTCATTTCCTAATGTCCCTTCTCTTTGCAGTTTCCCTTATATTTGGTCGGGGTTTGACTGATGGAGTGAAAAGTCACATCAAGTTTGTGATTTTGTTGGCCTCGTTCAGTTTCAAACTTGAGTTTGATTCCTCGTTTGGCTGGGAAACTTTTTGGGGGAAGAAAGTTTTTGTGGTGGGTAGAATTGTCACACCCTGACTTCAAAATTTTAATTATTTTAATTATTTTATTTATTTCTATCCTCATATAGATTGCAGGCTGGTTTGGGTTGAATTTTAAAAAAAAATCAAGAAAAAAGGGGTCTTGCGCACGGGTTGCACACGGTTAAGTGTAACTGTGCGGAAACCGTGTGTGATGGTCTTTCATTAGGACAATTCCATTTGGCATGGTTGGATCACAGTTTTCTCAACCGTTCACCTGCTAGAAAGTAACCATGCGAGGGGTGTGTGGTCTTGGCAGTGGCCAGCGCACAGTTAGCGCACGACTTGGTAAACCGTGTGCGAACCGTGCGATGGCCCAGTATCCAAAATAAATAAAATTAAATGAAAAAAATGAAAAAAAAGTTAAAAGAATATTTTAATAATAATAATAATGAAAATATTATTATTTTTCTTACTATTATTATTATTAAGTTTATTATTTTAAATATATTTTAGTTTATTACTATTATTATTCTATTCATTTTTTTAGGGTTAGTTAATTTTTTTAGAGACCCCAAAGGGTCTCCTTCCCCCCCTTTATCTCTCACTCATGTGACCTGACTCCCTCCCCCCTCTCCCAACAGCGTGCCGCCCTCTCCTCTCGGCACCCCCATCATCAGACACACCTCCCCGCCGACTCCTCCTCCTTGCACGACCAGCCTACCCCCTTCCCTTCCTAGCTCGCGCGACCTAGATCCCCCTGATGGCTCCATACCACGCAACCCCCACCGCCCGAGGCCTTCCAACACGCCTCCTCTTCTCCCTCTAGTGCGCCTCCCTCCCTTCAGCCGCTCCCCCTCCCGCGACCTCTCTCTGGAGAGCGGCGCTCCCTTCGGCGAGTGGCCTTCCTCCGGTCGAACCCACTTCCTCCCTCCGATAGCCCATTTTTCCTCTTAGTTAGGGTTTTGGTTCATTTTTATTTGGGGTTTAGGTTTCGAGCGGGTATGATATTAGATTTAGCATTAATTGTTGATAATTTTTTATTCTGTTGTTTGTTTTAGGTCCCTTGCAGTGTGATTGACGTGCTACGGGAGTTTGCACACTGCGTTTGTGGTGTTTCGACACCGAAGGTAAGTGTTTCCGCATATAAGTTTTGTTTGATGAATTAATTTTCTTATTTAATTAATTTAGCTTACTCATTGATTAGTTTTATTGGTGTGAGTATAATTTTACTTGAGGTTTAATATGATTTCGATGTGTTTAGTAGAATTTTTATTTGATATGAATGTTTTGATTTTGTGAAACCCCATGTTGAGCCTTTCGTTGTGTTTTATAAACTTTTTTTTTGGTTTACTATGCCTTGCAACGGATGCGAATTCTGTTTTATCATGTTATTGGCGTGTGTTTGGACTTAGAAGATGTTTTTTATTGGGCATTTGTATAAAGTCTTGTGATTCCGCTTGGGGTTGTTTTATAAAATTCTTAAGTGGTTTATTAAACCTTGTAAAGTGTGTGAAACACATTTGGATATTGTTTTGGTGTGCGTATATTTTCAAAAGTGGTTTGACTATGCAAGTGGGGGCATTTGTGTGTGTGTGCCTTCTTGTGAAAATCTTTGGACATGTTCAATAAATTGTTTAAGTAGTGTGACATATGTTTTTGTGGGTATATGAGGTGTGTATGTGTGGAAAAAGGATATTTAATGGGAAATGTACCACTTTGAGCATGTTTTACTTGTTGTGTATTTGTCATTATGTTTTGTAAATCCTTTCAAAGATGGAAAGTATGTTTTAATGTCACTTTGGTGTACTTTTGGTTTTAAATAGGCTTTTCCTACTTGAAGTTGAGTGTGCTATTAGTGAAAACCCTTGACGTGTTATTTTGAAACGTTTTGTAGGTTGTTTAAGTCTAATTGTTTTATTAAATTATTTGTATAGCGTGTGGGACCTCGCTATGATGGTTTTGAGCTGCGGGTGTCAAGGTATCCTACATGTACATGCATAGGGTAAGGCATATATATATATATATTCCCTCTTTGAACATATTCCACCATGGCATGGGGAATATGTGCAATGCAGCTAGGGGTGTATACATATATATGTATAAATGCATGTGCGTGTATGCGCCAAGTGTCGGTTCAAGTGGTCGTCGACAAATAGAAACAAGTTTGAGGTAGGTCCCCTATGCCTATGCCTTTAATTTGAATTTCATAATTGATTTATTGTTTTGAAAGTATTTTTTACATTTATGTTATATACACATGCTATGAAATTCGGTTGTGGTTTCTTGAAATGATTATGAATTTGTTTTGGAAATGGAGATGTATTTCTAATGCTATTGGTCTTAAGTGACTTTTTCTTGAAAATTTATTTTCTAAGTGGTTTAGAATTGGTAATGTGTGCTTCCAAAGATTTTTGGCCTTTTGGCTAGTTAATTGTAAAAAAATGTTCCCTTTATGAAAAAGAAAAACCTCTCTTGAGGCACACCCCCTTTGGTTTTAGAAAAAATAATTTTTTAAGTTGAATGTGTTATTATGTGCCTAATTTAATGCTTATGCATTGTGTGATGTGGAAGAGGGGGAATGTGCTTAAAGAGGGAGAATAGTGGTGAGAGGTTGAATGGGTTTTAGAAGAAGAAAGGTTTTATGTACATATATGTTTTCTTGATAAAGAAAACTCACCACCACTTGAAATAGAGCACAATGGGAAACCTCGATATCTAGGTGGATGACCAGGACTCGTACGGTAGATGACATAGCAGGGGTTCGTTCTAGTTCTTCTAGCAGGATTGATTCAACAACACTAACTAAGCATATGAATTTCTGAGGTTCGTGGTCTTCTAAGCCTCATTTTCTAAGGGTCGGGGTCTTCTAAGCCATGTTTTCAGAGGTTTGTGGTTTCTAAGCCACGTTTCACTAAGGTAAGAGGTCTCTTAGGTCCCACTTGTTCTACCTACCTATAGAGATTACCCATGGTTCTCTTTTGTGAAATAATGCTCATGATGTAATTTTTCATTTCAGTTTTTTCAAACTTGATGTCTTATTTGTGAAAACCATATTTTTATCCAAAATGGTTTCTTTTCATTTTGACACGTTAATGCATGCTTGGAAACTATTTTGAAAATGTAGTGGGAGTGAAATGCTTTACTTGAAAAATCAAACTCATTACTTGAATTTGAAAATAATGAAAAAAAAACTTATTTTATTTTATCTTATTTTCAAAATGGAAGGATTGAATTTCATACTAAAGGAAGGGGAATAGGACGTGGTTATATTTTGGGCAATCCCACTGAGCATCTCGGTGCTCATGCATTCTTTACTTTTCAGTTACAGGTTTCAGTCTTGGATCGCTTTTGGGAGCGAGTGTAGTTTTCATTCCATGGTGACCCACGGGGTCACCTGAGGTATGTCACATTGCTTCGTTTATTCCTTTTTTTCGCTACCAAGTTGTTTGTTTTATTCACCTATATTTATCTCCTTGTTCAGTTTATGTTTATTTATCTTTGTTATAGGCCAAATCGTTCCCACCTGGTTTATTTTGATGCCCGACACTAGTTGTCAGCCCGTGGGGATCGGGAATGCCCTTTGGGCCATGTCGCGGACCGACTCAGGTGACCGGTTCAGGGTCAATCCGGGTTGGTTCGTGACATATGCCTTACATTTATTCCTTTAATACACAAGCTCACCTGGATGCATTATAAATTCTTATTTGACTGAATTTATTTCATAAATGTATCAATAACATCAAAGGGATCTCAAAATACCTTATAATTCTTTAATAGTAACACTATCAAGAAACTCATCTTTATTATTCTCTAACTTATTTTATATTCAAAAAAAATAATACAGTGAATATTTATTCTATAAATATTTATAGAATTTACCATTCAATTGTAGTAGGCTTCCTCATTTTAATTCTCACAAAATATTTGATTGAAGGCTACCATTAAATCCTCTTTAAGATTTGTCTTATTTCCATATTTCACATGATATTTGAATATTGGGATTCTTCTTCTTTTCATAAAATCTAAATTTAGATTATTTTGAAATATTATCAAAATTTTCATGTGATTTGGTTCATCTGTATGTATTTGTGAAACTCATCACATCATAGTAGTTTAGATCATGGTCCTCTTAAAGGATCATGATATTTAAATCCATGAATATCAGGTTCATCCTTCATCTAATTTATACATCTATTTTTTTAATTTTTTTATTCTAAAAATCTCAACAATATACTTCACCAGTCTTTCCAAGTATTATGAAATGAAAAATTCATCTGGTGACACAAAATCTTATTCCCTATCGAAGTCATATGGGATCATCAACAAATTTTAGTACCCTTTTAAAGTCATGTAGGCTCACCTTCCAATACTTATGACCTGTCAAAGTCATACATGCTTAGAAAATTCATACATGGTTTTGAAGTCATAGGAGCTCAACAAATTCACATGTCACATCTCAAAGTTTTATAGGATCGACTGAAATTTCATACATGAACATTACTTTACCATTGTAATACCTCATCTCAAAGACATACAAACCAAAAAAAATCATATGTTGAAGTGAATTCATATGAACTCCTTAAAGTATTACATTTCTATCCAAAATCATACACATTATACTAAATTTCAAAAATTTACTTAATTTAGACCATATATTCCTTAATATAACTTCATTAGTTCTCAAAATCTAAAAAACACTTATAAATTTTTGTAGACAATGTCTCAAAAACTATTGGCACATGATTTTGATTCCTATGAATAATAGCACTCCAACCGTCACAAAATAGGGATTTCCCCTTGAACATATATATCCAGTTGTTCCAAGTGATGACCTGCACTTCTTATTTACTCTTTTTACATATATTATGGAATCATCTCAATATAATTCATCTTCCTTTGTCTATAGGAACATAAATAGTAGTAAATTCATATTTAGAAATACCCTTTTACTTGATGTTTCTACCTGTTGGAACCGAGGTCATTACTTGCTGGAAATGGAGTATGGTTTATATTTTTTGTAAAACCTCAATGGAAGATCAGTGAGTCTACATAGGTAGGGATCTTATAGTAAAATCTGGAAATAGTATTGAAGGTGGCATCATTTCCCAATGTTTTCCAAATTTTTGGGTCAAAAAATTGAAGAATGTAGAAAAGTGTTTTTGGAAAAAGAAGTTGCACGCAAGTGTTTAGAATGCCTGAAAAGTTGTTCTCAAGTGTGTAGAATGTCTGTAAAGTTGTTCACAAGTCATACTTTAGTATAATTACATAAAAATGTGGAAAAGGATAGAATTTTGTTCAAGTTATGGATTTTCACGAAATAAGAGACTTTCACGAATGATACTCGCGTGCTAGGGTAATAAGTGTGTGAAACCTGCATGTAGGTTCAGAAATGATTATAAATAGATGAGTACCCCCACTAAAAACTAAGAAGTTTTTCCAATGAAGATAGGGTGTCTTGGTCTAAAAATTATTTGTGTAGTAAAGACTTAAATAGAGTAAATCCTATGCACAAGTGTTTATTTTTCCTTTAAAGGACGAAGTGAAACTTATGGTGTATATTTGTGACAGATAAGAGTTGCATGACATATAAGGGTTGTTCGAAAATTATGGTTTGCATGAAATTTATCTTTTGTTTCAATCCCCATACTTGCGCACAGAAGAGGTGTTTCATGCAAGTAAAATTTTCAGCTTCTAACAAGATTCGAATATCCATTTTGTTTATTTAGTTATTTTAACTGTATCAATTCAGGACTTCTATGAACTTAGAGTCTCATGCTTTTCATAGACAAATACTTCAATGAAAATCTGTTAAAGAGACCTTAAATTTGATAAACTGAGCAAGACTTCACCCAGGGTAGTGAGTTAGGGGGAGTCGATGGAAGTGCTCTTAGGGATGCAGTGAGAAATCCCTAAATTATTATAAAGGCAGTGTGTATAGAATAGAGTTATTATGTCAAAAAAATAATCCATAACTAGTTAATATTAGTGGACTTTGTTATGATTGAAAAACTATCAGTGTATGCTCCTTGGACTAGCCATTAGTGTTTAACCAAGTAAAAATTGATGTGTTGTATCTTTTCTTTTGAATGTTTGATTGCTAATTTTTTATATCATATAGGTATAATTAGTTCCTCTAGGTATAATTAGTTCCTACCAATACGGGAACAAGATCTATCATTTTAAAAGAAAACGTTGACACCCTAATTCACCCTTCCCTCTCAAGGTGTTCTGGGGTCCTACAAGTGGTGTCAAAGGGAAAAGGTTGCTGGTGTAAATCTTTCATTCATTTCTATCATAGAGAATTCAGTAAATTTTAGGGAATTCCCCCTCTTTGATGGAAGAAA
This sequence comes from Viscum album, assembly GCA_963277665.1. NCBI lineage: Eukaryota > Viridiplantae > Streptophyta > Magnoliopsida > Santalales > Viscaceae > Viscum > Viscum album. The sequence continues at coordinate 1,906,348,258 of OY728136.1, forward strand.
CTTTAATATTTTTAATAATAGTATGATATATCATCTAATATCTTTTAGAATGTAAGTCCTTTTTTCCACTTCATGAGAAATAAAAGTCACCAATCCAATAGGTCTATCTATGACTGATACAGACATAAACATTCGTGATGAAGATATTAAAACACAGAATGCCCTCACTTCATCTCTTTATAATAAAATATATCTAATGGTGGTGATTTTTACTTTTGAAAATTCTATATGGTAAAATTGTAGAATATATATAAAGGTGACAACAAAGTGAAGGAGGTGAAAATACAAGTTTTTCACATTGGTTTTGATGATCTGAAGATGCATTCAGATGAAAATGAATATTCCTTTTTCCATTGAATTACTAAAGTTACAGGATCAATAAAAGGTCTTGTGGAAGAAATAAAATACATTGACATTATAAATAAAATCTTTAGAATACTTCCACCTCTTTACAATCCAAAAGTGTCTGACCTTGAGGAAATATATCTATCGAAAATTTATTTATTTGATCTGCTGTGAAGTTTGGAAGCATATAAAATATGCGTCAAACCAGAGGATGAAACAAGTCATGTTATGAAGTACATGTAATTCAAATCCATAAAAAACTAGATATTTCAATATATAATGTTAATTAATACAGTGAGAAGTTGAATTTATTTCCCTATTTGCTAATAAATTCAAGAGAGGAAAAATGAGATTTGTAGGAAAGCTACCCTTGGCCTTTTTTGTTGTGGTAGATTTGGTCATATTTCCTCTCAGTGCTCAAGGAAATTTGATAATGAAGAAAGTGAAGTTGGAAACTCACAAAATCCTTAGAAAATTTTTTCTCAAAAGGGATACATTACATCTAAAAATAAATTATAGAGAAATAAATTTTTCTATAGAGAAGAAGATGATGGAATAGAATTCTTTGAGGAAGAAGAACCTGAGTTTAAATCTGGAACCCATGCATCTATGATGGATATGGTTGGTAATTTGGAATCATCAAAAGATAAAGAAAGAGATAATCATATGATTGTTGATACTTATCTCAAGTTTCAACTTACGTATTCTCTTAGTAATATTGAGAATCAAAACAATAGATGAAAAAAGTGGAGAGAGAATCATCAAAATATATTGATTGGCATGTGGATGAAATTGAATGACTGGAAGAATTAGTGAAAGAGTAGTCAACAACCTTTGAAAGCTCTGAAGATATAGTGTAACTCAAGCTCAAAATTAAATAATAGGAAAAGGTCATCAATGGTCTTACATACAAACTGGAGGAGAAGTACAAGACTGTTCAGGGTCTTGACGAAGAATTTATTACTCTTAGGAGTAAACTTGAATGTGAATCAAATTCAAATGAAACAAAGAAGAAATTATAGTTTGGAAGATTCTCATATGTTGAGATGCTAGAGATATCTAAGAATGATTCTGATAGAGTTGAAAATATTTTGAATGATAAAATAATCACATTCATGGAAAATAGTGGAATTGGTTATGATGCTGAAACATAAAATGCTGGAAATAAAATGGGAAAAAATAATGGCAAGACGAAAGTTTGACATATTGAAAGGTCACCTGAAGTGCCAGAAAAGAAACCCTAAAATAAAAATGGAAGGATAAATGAAAACTATCCTCAAGATTCCAGAAATTATAGGCAGTTAAACTATTTTCCTAAAAAAGGAGACATGAGGAGGAATATAAATTAGAAGACATCTTCTCTTATGAAATGTCAATTCTATGGCTATCTAGTCCATACCATGTCATAATATGAAGAGGTAAGGAGATATTTGAATGGGTAAGAGATGTGAAGTCAACAAAGGATAAAAATTTAATATTCTAAATCTTATAGAATAAATAATTTCTATGGATATTTTTTTCATTATTCTAACATTGTTCAAAAAGTTTTTCATTGTGGGCAGAGAAAACACATGAACAGAACATACAGAACTCAGAGACAAGTCAATACTCATATACCATATGATGTTTCTCTTATAAATTGGTTTTCTTATCTAGAATAATATCATGATTATTAATAACCTACTCACATGAAATAGAGGCTTGAAAGGACATATTTTTAATTTATTCAATCTAATATTTCATGGAAGGAAAAGAAGAAAAATGAAAAATCCAACCTTACAATAGTATCCCTCAGAGATACAAAGAGAAACAACACATAGATTCTTGATAGAGGATGTTCATCCCATATGATGGGTAATAAAAACTTATTAATGAATATTAAGAACAGGGTTGATGGAATATTAAGGTTCGGAAATGATGTTGCTATGAATATAAAAGGCAGTGGAAGTATTGAACATGATAATGGTGAGATAAAGAAAACTGAAGTCATTTATGTGGACAGTTTGCGTCACAATCTGCTTAGTGTGAGTCAACTCAATGACTTGGGAATTATAGTGACATTCAATAAAAATGGTTTCAGTATAAGTAGAAAGATAGGGAATTATCTTATGAAAGGATGCAGAACAGAAGGAAACTTATATTAGGTTGATAGTAAAGAGAACATTTACTACATGACCATTTAAGAAGAAAACAACTTGTGGCATCATTGATTGGGGAAAATTAATAAAAAACACATAGAAAATATATATAATATCAATATAGTCATGGATATACCCAATCTGAAGTGTTAACAGGAAAATACTTGTGATGCTTTAATATGAGGGAAGTTGGTTTGTAGTTCATATCAGCCAAAGAAGAAAAGTCTATCAAATCTTCTTGATATCATCCATACAGACGTATGTGGTCTGATAAATGTTTCCAAAACTCATGGAGAAATATACTTCATCAAATTCATTAATGATTATAGTAGAATAGATTATGTGTTGGTTATACATAAGAAATAAAGAGTGCTTAATTGCATGAAAATTTATCATTAAATTTCAGAGAATTATACTGGAAGGAAAATAAAAATTTTACAATTTGAAAATGTAGGGTAATACACATCCATTGAGGATAAAAATTACTTGTAGAAGAATTTAATACAACATTTGGTGGATTCTATGAGAACTCCATAGAAAAATGGAGTTATTGAGTGTAAGAATTGACAGGTGAACAATATAGTTAAAACTATGCTGATTGAGAGTCATATCGTTTGACATTATTCGAAAGAGGTTGTTCAAGCTAGGGTGTATATTCAAAATCAAACAGGGCTTTATATGGATGAAACCAAGACACCATATGAGTTGTGGCATGGAATGAATCCCTCTTTGAAGCATTTTCGTGTTTTTGGAAGTAAATTTTTTATGAGAAACAAATAAAGAAATCATGGAAAGTATGGTGATCTGGCGGATAAAGGAATGTTCCTTAGATATTCAATGAATAGAAAAGCCTAAAAATGTTTCAATAATCGTCTTTGAAGAATTGTGGAAAGTGGTGGTGTTAATATCATTCAATATAAGACCATACATACCTTAAGGGGATATTATACTGTTATTATTGAAGACATATATGATAGTGGACATGTAATAGATTCAAATGTAGATGTAGATGAAGGTTTAAAAAACATTCAGAGGTCACAAAATGATGTTGATTCAGAAAAAGAAATAGTGGTTGAAGAACCTTCTTCTAAACCTGACAGGATAAATCGAAGAGGATAAATTGATTAATCCAATATCATTATTGATTGGATAGAACCCAAAAAGACAAGGAGAATTAAGAATAATGCACAATATTCATTCCTATCAGTTGTGGAGCCATCCTCATTTAAAGAAGTTTCAAAGGGTGAATCATGGGATAAATCAATGAATGAGGAATTGGATCAGATTGATAACAACCAAACATGAGATCTAGTTAAGAGACCTGAAAATCACAATGTGATTGGTACAAAGTGGATTTTTAAAATAAATTCAAAGAACATGGAAATCTAATCATAAATAAGGCGTGATTTGTGTGTGAAGGATATTCACATATTGAAGGTGTTTATGTTGAAGAAACATTTTCTATGGTGTCTATACTGGAGTCAATCAGACTTTTTCTTGCCATAGAAATTTAAATTGGATACAAAGTGTATCAAATGGATGTCAAAATATATTTTTTAAATGGTGTTCTTGAAAAATAATTCTACATTGAACAACCAGTGGTTTTTTTTCTTAGTAATATGAAATGAAGGTTTGTATATTAAAGAAGGTTCTCTATGTTTTGAAGTATTCTCCATGAGTGTGGTACTCTCATATGGACTCTTATCTAAAGAAGTTCAAATTTAAAAGAGGATTGGATCACAATATCTATGTGAATAATTATCAAAATGATCAGTTCACAGTACTTGTGTAAGTAGATGATCTTATATTTGGTGGAAGTTGGTAAGGATCAGTTGATGAATTTTCAAATCACATGAATTTAGAATTTTAAATGTCTATGATTGGTGAGATCACATACTTCTTGGGGCTACAAGTGATTTAGAATAAATATTACACTTTTATTTCTTAGTAAAATTATGCAAGAGAGTTACTGAAGAAATTCAATATGAATGAATCCAAACTAATGTCGACTCCAATTGTAGTTGGGTAAAACTAGGAAATAATGAGGATGTGACATCTGTATATCCCACAATATACAAGAGAATTATTGAAATATTACTGTACTTGACAGCGGCAAGGCCAGATATTATCTTTGCAACATTATTGGCAGCCCACTTTTAAAGTAATACAAAGTAAAAACATATGGAGGTATGGAAAATAATCATGAGGTATATTCAAGGTACTCACAATTACGGATTATACTTTACTATAGGAAAAGATAATGAACTATCCACCTTTTATGATGTTGATTGGGCTGGACATGTGGTTAATATAAAGTCTATAAGTGGTGGAGCATTCTTAGTTGGAAAGAAATGTGTGGGATGGTTGAGTGAGAAATAGTAAATAACTTATCTCGGTACTATAGAAGATGATTATATCTTTGCTACAAAGGCTTGCACTCAGATATTGTGGATGAAGTAATAATTGAATGATATTAGTGATGAGGTGAAATAGCTGATGGTGATTCACTATGATAACAAGAGCGCAATTTATCTTATGAAGAATCATGTTCAGCTTTCTCGTACGAAACACATTGAAATCAGATATCACTTTATCATGGAAATTTTTTAACAAGGCATGATTAAAATGGATCATGTTGGAACTAATGATGAAGAGGACAACATACTGACCAAGTCATTATCAGTACATGTGTTCAAGAAGCATTGGTTGAACCTCGGTGTTCAACCACCTTCCATTGTATGAGGAGTTTATTAATGATCCCCTCTCTCCAATTGAATTAACTATTTTAATCTATTTTTGGAAGTGATGCAGGTTTATGGGGGATAAACGATCCATGGGGAGTGTGTTTTTTAGTTCTAAAAGTCAAAATCATGTTCTTTGGATTTATTTCCAATGGGGGATAATGGAGAAATTCAATGTTTCAAATGAGGATAATGAAATGTTTTTCTATATCTAGGAAGATGGATAATATAGAAATTAAAAAATGGTACAATATGGGGGAATGATGAGTTCCAAAGGGGGAAATGAAAGTACACATGGTCAGCTTTAGTGGATGATACCCAGCCGAGCTCTTGCACTGATAACCCTAGACTGTAGCAAGGTAGAATACTACACTAGGTTTTGAAGGCATGTGACTGCTTTGAGTGGGGATGGTTTTTTCAAGGGGATTTCCATGTAGTGGTCATGGCTGGGTGCGACGGTTGGTGGGTGAGGTTGACTGGTGGTGTGGTGGGGAAAACGCAAAATGGATGGGTGGTGGTGGGTGGTGAGAACAATACTAGGGGTGGTTATTGGGAATTCCCGTCAGCGGTGGGTGTATGCTCAGGGAGGTCAAAGCCACTTCTCCCATTTTTTCTTTGTTTTGATTGTTTTTTTATTTTTATTATTCTTTTTTATTACAACGGTTTTATTATATATATATATTTATTTATTTATTTACTTATTTATATATAAATATATATACCGAATATAAGTTTATATATATATATTAAATATCATTCTTTTTTAACCCAATAATCTAAAATATTTATTATATTCTATATATATATATATTTATTTATTTATTTATTTAATTATACATTAACACATTTTTAAAAAACCCTATTATATTGTATTTCATGTGTGTGTGTGTGTTTGTGTGTGTGCATTCAATCATAAATTATTTTAAATTACCCCAATATGAATTTTTTTTTTACGTTCATTTTTTTATTCAAACATAAATTTTTGGAAATTATTACTATAATAATTATTATATTATTTAATGTTATAACACCTAAGTATGCCCATTTTAAATTGATACATACAATTTATCTATATTATAAATTAATTAAATTCATATATATCTTCAATTAATATTTTATAGCATATATTATTGATGATCCTCAGAATAAAATTATTTTGTTTTTTTTAATTTTCACTTATCATTAAATACATATTCGTATATGTTCATCTTAAATTATATTGCAGTCTACATTTTTATATCTATTACAATTTATTAATTTATATACCATTATATTTCATTATAATTATTATTAATATGTTAAAAAATTCCATTTCACTGACAATTTATTTTATTAAAATATAATTGATATGCTCAAGAATAAATTTTTGAAATGTGATCATATAAATCTAATATTAATAATATTTTATTCAAATTATTTCTTGGAAGGTAAATAAATTTATCCAAAGTATACAAATATTTTAATTCATCTTATTACTTAATTTATAAATAAATAATTTCTTTTTTTGTAATAGATATTTTATGCTAAAATTCATTTAAAACTTTTATAATTCTCTTATAACTATTATTATATATTTTCCTCAAATTAATATTTAATTTACATATGTGTTTATTTTTCATAAATGACACAAATAAGATACATGAATATATATATATTAAAGATATGGTTTGTTACATTCTCACCCCCTAAATAAATTACGTCCTCTCAATTTTAATTATCTATGATAAATTTTACTTTTAAATTAGACAGAGAACAAATGTATATGTTATTTTTCTAGTTGTGACTACTATGTTTGTTAAATATAATTTCATAAAGAAATTATAGGAGACTAATCTATGAAATTTTTTCTTTTATAGATTACTCTAATAAATCCAAGATCTAAAATACTAACACCCTAAATATTTAATAAGATTCTCCCTTAGATCAAAAGGTCTCTAACATTAATAGTTTTATAAAATTTCAAAATACATTTCTATTTTTTAAATATTCCTCAACATCCTAGTATCCAAAGTTTTCTAAACATTTACTTTGATACCAACTAATATTCCCCATAACCACAGTCTCATATCTAGTTCTAAAAAAGTATATTTTTTTAAAAAAAATATTGAACATCACTAAAAAATATACAATTCTTATAATTCTAGGGATTGTTTTGGTCAAGAACTTTCGAGGATTAAGAAAATTTTAAGAAAGCTAACCCACTCATAATATAATTTTTTTGAAATCTAAATACTTCTAATACATTTTTGACTTTTCTAAGGCTAAAAACAACGTATTCAAGATTAATCTCTAGAATACCTCCTACTCATCTAAAAGACCAATGACAAATATTTTAAAACTTAGGGTAAAAAATGTCTCAGTATGAGGTTTTAAAAAAAAGTTAACCATTTTTAAAATTAACAGAAAATTTTATTTGGAAAAAATTCCTTCAAAAACATATTTGTTTCAAGTAAAACATTGTTAAAATAGAAAATTCATTTTTATCTAAAAATTATAATTATTTTTCAAAAGAAAAAAAAGTAAAAGATATTTTTTAAAAATAATTTTAAATACTAAAACAAATTTTTCTTGAAAAACAATCCTTAAATATAACCAAGTAAATCTCTTGAAAATAAAAAACTAATAACTATTAAAAATAATTTATTATTTAAATAATATGGTTATTTTTCATAAAAACACTTTGTAAGATTGAAAAAAAAAATCATGAGGCAAATTGGAACATTAAAGGCTATATATGGCCTACCCATGTTTGTGGGAAATGTCCCTTGGGGTTTGGTCTCACTCTCCATTCTTCATCTTGTTTACAAAGTTAAAACTTCAAATTTTAATAAAATATTTTGATCTTTTAATTTTTCACTCTAGTTTTCAGTCATATTTTTGAAACATCAATAATGGTTATATATATATACAAGTGCATATATATATATATATCATTATTGAATAATAATCAACAAAAACATGGGATAATTAAACTCTAGACTAAGATAATGTAGAACATACATGGAATTCCCAAATTAGAATAAATAATGCAATGTCATGCTATGATTTAGGCATAGACAATATTCATGACAAGTAGATAAAATGTTTATCACATTAAATGATTTTTTTAAAACTATTAGAATACTTTTTTTTAAAACAATCTAATATAAAATGATGAATAAAAACATAAAATAATTAACTTAAAATAATTAATCCCTTTTAAAGAGGGATTGTAAAATTTTAAAACCATAATTAAAAAATGTTTTCTCCCTTATAATGAGAGTTTCAATAATTAAAAATATTTTCTCCCTTAAATGAAATTAAAATTAACCTTTTAATTGAAAAAAAATATTTTATTCATAAAATTATAGTTTAAAAATATGATTTCCTATTAAAAAATTTAAAACCCAACCTTTTATATGTAAAATTAAGAAATAATAACTTAAATCAATTAAAATTAAGCAGATTTTTATTTGAAAATAAAATTTTAATTTTTTTAAAACACTCTTCCCTTACCTCGTTTTCTAATCGAACCTCATTAAATTTTACATTTCAAAAACTCCCTCCATAGAAGATTTATATTCTTCAAGAAATACATTAAATCTCAATTTCTCATTCTCTATCTCTATCTTCTCTCTCTAACCAGATTAATCACACATTTTTATTTTATGAAGGATTCTTAACACAAATGAACACCTAGAGGGATAATTATGTAACTAACATCCTCCTACATGGTTGTTACATATATATTATACATATTTTTTATATGAATTATTTTAGGAGAACCTAAAATAGTGTCTTATTTTTCTATAATCTCTGTTAATTCATAGTCCAATTATTCGTTATTGTGATATTTTGCCTAATTTTTTGTATAGAGATGTTTCTTTCTCTAGTAGGAATTATATTTCCATAGACCGGTTCTATTATTTATTTTGTACTAGTTTGTAAGTATTTGGCTTCTGCATCCTAGTATCTGATATGATCCTATGAGCATAAATGTTCATCTTTAATTGATGATACCCAATCAAGCTCTTATGCAGATAAGCCTAAACCATAGCAAGGTCGAATACAACACTGGGATTCAAAGGTGTGTGAGGGAATCGATTAGGGAGGGTTTGTCCAAGGGGTTTGTCGCATAGTTTTCGTGGATGGGTGTGATGGTTGGTAGGTGATGTAGGTGGAACGATATTGAAAACGTGACACAACTAAGTGGTGAAGGGTGGTGAGAACAGTGGTGGGGGTGGTCGCCAGTAAAGGTTGATTGGTGATGAGTGCAGGCTCAAGGAAAACGAAGCCCCTTCCCCCATTTTTTCTTTATTTTGATTTTTTTTATTATTACAATGGCGTTCTTATATATATATATACACCATATATAAGTTCATGTGTGTATATATATATATATAATATCATTATTTTTTAAAATAATTATCTTAAATATTAAATTTATTATATATATATAGACATATTAACAAATTTTTTAACACCATTTTATAATATCTTTCATGTGTGTGTGTGTGAATTCAATCAAAAAATATTTTCAATTAATATAATATTCATTTTATTTATTACATTTCTTTCTTTATTCAAACATAAATTTTTAACATTTATTACCACAATAATTATTATATTATTTGAATTTATAACACCAAAGTATGCCCATTTTAAATTTACACACACAATTTCACTATCTTATAAGTTATTACCGATCATATATATCTTCAATTAATATTTTATTTCCCATCTTATTGATTATCCTCAATAAAAATTATTTCATTTTTTTTAATTTTCACGTCTAATTAAATACATGTTCATATATGTTCATCTAAAATTATATTTTGGTATAGATTTGTATATCTACTTAAATTTCATAATTTATATAAAATTATATTTTTTTATAAATATTATTAACATATAAAATAATTTCCATTTACTAAAAATTTATTTTTTAAAATATAAACAATATGTTCAATAATAAATTTTGAAATTCAACCATATAACATTATTCTTAAAAATATTTTATTCAAATTATTTCTTGGAAGATAAATAAATATAGTGAAAGCATATGTATATTTTAATTTAACTTATTCCTTAATTTATTAAGAAATATTTTTTATAATAGTTATTTCATGCTAAAATTCATTTCAAACTATTATAATTCTATTATAAATATAATTATCATATTTTCGGGAAATTAATATTTTATTTACATATATATTTATTTTTATTAAATATAAAATATATATATATATATATATATATTAAAGACCTAGGTCATTACATCGAAATATTTACACAATCTAGTTCTCCTCATCACTTAAAATGCTCAGGTACACCAAGTCTATTCCTCCTTAAATAGAACCCATGTAATATCTTACCCCTCATCCATTGTCTTTGAAAGAGGTGGTGGTTCTACTAACCTTAGGTGGTGTCCCTAGGACACAAAAGGATAGAAAAAAGTGAAAAGGGAATTCCATATCATTGGGGAATGATTTACCCTAAAACATAAACATCCTATAGAAGATAAAATAAGACAAACAATACTATATGATGTGTGTAAAGTAACATAAAACAAATCAATATGGAAAGTAACATCATAGAAATATAAATAATATAAAGGTAAAACACTGGCACCATAAAGGAAAACACAAATTAAAGATTTTGAAGTGGAATAAACCCAAGAATCACCCTAAACAATCTCTAATATCTGACTCCAAGTCCTAGGCCCACTGCATCATGACACATCACTAAAGAAGTACGACACCTTGCCTTTACATGTATATTGATATATAATATCTGTAGATGCACCAAAGTTTCCAAGTAAGGGGTGAGTATAAAACCTGATAGGTAGTCCCCAAATCCTTCCCAACACACACCACTGGAAACTAGAACAAGTCTGATCACATTTACATTTATAACAAAATAAAAGTAGGGGTAGTTTAAAAAAACCATGATAAAACAAGTAAATAGTTTCCAAAACCATAACCACTTTGAATTATCATTACACAACTCACACACCCATGCATTCCCAATGATAGTCCTAGTACTCATATCAGTGACTCATCCCATCACCAAGTCATCACCTGATGGATTCTACCATGTTCCAATTTGACACCAGCCCCAAGTCCAACTGAAAAAGGAATTGTTATTTAATTTTATAAACTCACACCGATCACACATACCAAGTACTGAGAAAACCATTTCTTTTAAAAAACATTTTTTAAGACATTTATGAAACACCTTATGTGCAACATTTCAAAACCAAGGTTATGTTCTAAAACCAAATTAGTTTTTTTAATAAATTAAATGATAGTGAATTAAACATCAAGACTTCAAGTTCTAGAATGAGATGAGTGGGAGAGAATCCACCTTCCTCACAACACTTGAAAAAATCAGGAACGACACATAAAACCTCTAGATCTAACCATGAAATCTATTCACTTTAATTGATCCTATCAATATCTCATAAAAATATATCATATATCATATATTTATTCATAACTAATTAGAAATAATGTTTTGGGTGAGAGAAGATGAGAATATCTAAGAAGAAATAGAGGAAATAAAGAATTATCATTGATTTTGGAGATCAAACAAACCTTGAATCATCAAAATTTCCTTTAAAATAAAAGGGAATCACTAAGGATACTTATAAGAGGAGTGGAGTTTGAGTGCCTAGGATAATGTGAGAAAATTTAGAGTTTGGGGGTATAAATTCTAGTTAAACTCTAGTTAAACTCTAATTTTTGGAGCATTTAATGCATTTCACATGGCTAAGATATACTATTTAAGAAACCATACACCAACCCTGAAAATTATAATAGAAAATACCTAGGGAGATGCATAGTTGTATCACACAGTTTGGAAAACCATGTGCCAACTGTGTGCATTCTACTATCCAAATACTCCCATATCACACAGATTCTCCTAGGCACCTACATAGTTTTTCCAAACCATACACCAACTGTGTATCTACCCAGTGATTCCCAGCATCACCTGGAATAGTTTTTTGGAGAGGGTTTATGGTTTCCTCTAACCATGCTCAAATTGTATACTCTTAAACACCCTACTAAAACACTCCAAAACCAACAATAAACTCCTAAAACTCAACCCAAGTATTATATAAATTCAAAATAAAAAGGTAATATACCAAAAAATTGGGGTGTTACATTCTCCACACCATTGGTCTTTATGTTCACAAAAATTTAGAGACTGGTGTCACTTTAGAGGATTTCAGACCACTATTTCAATATTCATTTATGATGTTCCCATGTCTCTTCCTGAATCTAACCATGCTTCCATAGGACTTCTACCCAACTGATAATTTTTCCACAGAAGAGTATCTAGTGTCTATCCACAATATTTATTATCATGTAAATAAACATAGCATCCACTTCAAGATCAATATGTTCCCATATATAAAAAATTCAGGATTAGGTGGGTATTTCTTCAATTAAGATACATAAAATACATTGTTCACCGAGATGAATCTTGGTCGTAAATCCAATCAATTATCCACATCACCAATTTTTTCTAGTATCTCAAAAGGGACAATGTACCAAGGATAAAATTTACCTTGCTTACCCAAATGATGATTCCCTATCCTTTGAGAGACTCTCAAGAAAACATGATTTCCCACATAAAATGATAATAGACATCGACAAAAATATGCATATGATTTTTGATGAATCTGAGCCATCACTATTCATTTTTTATCATCTGAATATTCTATGTCATCTCATACGCAATTCTAGGTTTAATTAGTTAAGTCTCACCCATTTCCACCCAATAAAGTGGAGAACGATAAATAAATCCATAAAATGATTTTAAATAAGTCATATGTATTGAGGCCCGATAATTTTTTTTGTATAAGAACTCCATTAATGGGATATGATCCTCCTATGAGCCTCTGAAAAACATAAAATAAGCTCTAATAATGTCTTCTAGTATTTGGATCATCCTTTCAAACTAACCATAAATTTTAGAATGATAATTTTTTCTTTTTTTCACCTAGTTTTTTAGGGCTTGTTGTAATGATTTAAAAAATCGAGATATAAACTTGGGATCCCAGTCAGACACAATTGAAACTAGTATGTCATGTAACTTTACAAATTCCGGAATATATATTTTCAAAAATTCTTCCATCATATTTGATTCAGTAATAGTGATGAAGTAAGATGATTTTTTGAGTCAATCTAGAATAACCCATATGGCTTTGAGTTTTTGAACTGCTCTTGGTAAACCTGTAAAAAAATCCATAGTTATCTGTTCTCATTTCCACATTGGTATTTCTAATGATTGTAACACACAAAATAGTCATCGGTGCTTCTCCTTGACTTGCTGATTGGTGAGGCACATAGAGACATAATCTGTGACCCTTATTTTCATGTCATCCCACCATAACTATGCCCTTGTTGCCTTAAAAATCTTCTAAATTACAGTATGAACGACCGTTATAAAGTGGTGGCATGTAGATAGGAGATTTTCCTGATAATCCAAAGGAACCACAATTTCATCTAAAGTGAAATACAAATCACCCATCTAGTTTCCATCCCTTAATGGTCCTCCCATTGAGTTCTGAACTCATAGTTAGACATCCATGATTGGATGTATGGGTATGTTTAACCTACTCAATCAAATTAAGGACAAAAGAAACAAGGAAGAAAATTTCAAAATCACCATGGTCAACAAAATCCAGATTCATATTAGTTATGGCCATCATCAACTACCATTATTCTAAACTATCTTTAGAGAACTAACCATATGACTTCCTACTTAATGAATCATTCATGAAATTCCCTTTACCGGGTGTATATACATCAAGTCAAATTCAAAAAATATGATGGTATTTCATCTATATCCATTGACTTAGATTCAAATATCTCTATGAGAATATGTGTTTTAAGATTTTATAATCCATTAACACTATTAAATTCTCACAAAATATTTATTAACACTGTGTTTTTAGGTCATGCACTACAACAGCTAACTCCAAATCATATGTTGGGTAATTCTTCTCATGAACCCATAACTATCATGACCTATAATCTACAACATGATACCCATGTGTGAGAAAACATCCCAAACCATATCTGGGTTAATCACAATACGCCGCATATCCTATTCCTAACTCTGGAAAAGTAAGGATAGTTTCTAATTTAAACCAAATCTTAATCTTTAGAAAATATTTTTTGCACTCATTACTCTATTGGAAAGGAATGAATTTCCTTGTCAAACCTGTCAACAGAGAAGAAAGTTGAGAAAAATCATGAACAAAGCATAGATAATACCCTATTAAGATAATGAAACTATGTTTTTTAAAATATACTCTTTAGTGGTTTCTAAGAGATAATAGATTATAAATTTTCAAGGTCTACCAAGACTCCACTTTCAAAAATGAAGTTTCCAAGGAAATATAACTCGTGTATCCATAAATCACACTTCGAAAGATTAGTATAAAGGAATTTTTCTCGCAAGATACCCAACATTATTGTAACATCCCAGGTAATTATAGAATAATAATTTTCATATTTATTAATAATTATGAATTAGATAGTAATTATACATTAAAATTATGATATGAATGATAGCGTACCTGACACGCAACAATGGGTTTCTTCAAAATCTTACATTACACACAAGATTGATTTATACCAAAAAATAATATATTATTAATATTATTATTTTAAGTTGTAGTTATCACATAGCCATTAGAATGGAGATAATGAAATATGTTAACTAAATTATGAAAATAGGGTTTAAACATGTTTATATAATGATTCATCGGTTAGAAAATTAATTATAAATGAAAATTAAAATCAATTGAATATAAAGGATGTGTTTTTATGAAAAACTATTTATGTGCGAATAATTGTATTTATAAAATAACCAAATCACTCTGGTTGGATTATATTAATGAAATATAAAATTAAATATTATGTTTTAAATTCATCTTATATATTTTCTAGACATTATATAAGAATAAATTCAATTTTATGAATAAAAGGAGTATTTTTCAAAAAAAATGCATTTTTACCGCCTTTTGATGGAAAACGCCTTTTAAATCTAATTTTGGTAACTTTTATATGTTCTATTTGAAAAAATAAAATTCTTATTTGAAATAAGTACATAAAAATTTAATTTGGTTGAATTTTTGATATTTTTTTTATAAAATACATATTTTAATGAATAGTGAAAATATTGTATTTTAATTCAAAACTATCATATTATCTAATTTATTTATACAGTTAGATTATCCATTTACATGGTTTTAAGGTATAATTAGATAAATGTTTTATCATTTAATCTAATTTATTTCATTGTATTCTTTTTCAAATTAAATTTATATAGAAAAACTATGTGAACTTTTGAACATTTTACTTAAAAACTCATTTTCTCGATCCATCAACGAGATTAGTGTAAAACCAAATTTAACTGCATCTATGAATTGAATTTTCAAAAATAGACATACATGTTTTTACTTATTATAAAAAATTTGGTCTAATAGGATCAAATAATTTTTATTGAATAGTAACATTAGTATTTTATTTACCACAGTTAAAGAAAAACAGAGTAATTAAAGGTAAAATTAATATTATAATATTATAAAATTATCCTAACACTTGTACTAATCATATTGGACGAGTTATTTTAGACCATGAACATAATTGGGCCAAAATGGTAACCTTTTTAATCCACTTGGGTGTGATTATGACATTTATAACATTTAATTTAAAGTAAAGGCAAATTTGTCATAAATATGTCTCTTCTTACAAAAAAAAATTAATATGGGGTTATATAAGAGATATATTCAACTATTAATAGTACTTATAAATAAAGAAATATTACCTAAATCATGGTCATTTATTTATAATTTTCAGGAAATAAATAATTAAATTAAATAGTGACACAATGATGATGCAGTAATTGATTTATTAAAGAAAAATCAAATAAATGATATTAATAATATTAAAATAAATAGAAATGGAAATATTTGATTCCATAAAATAACTTTATTGATTAATATGACATCTAATTATTGAGTTGATGTATTTTTTTGAAGGAATAAAGTTGTTATGTTTTTTTAAAATAGTTATGTAATGAATATTGTCAAAATTGAAATATTTCATAACATAAATTATAAAATACCTACTTAAATGATATAAAATTTATAAAAATCCAATATTCGACCAAAAATTTTAGATAAATCTAAAAATTTCATTAATTCTTCATTCATTGGTTGTTTGGCATGATTTTATAATTATTGTAACTCTCAAAGTGTAAATTACTAGATAATATAGTAAGAATTAAAGGTTAAAACAAAAGGATAAGGATTAAAAATTATTCAAAACATGTCTAATTATCATTATATGATTATTTTTTGACCTTTTATCATGCTATATTCGAATAAATTTGGACCCATTTGGAATTGAAATTGAATTTATTTTAATTTAACACTTTTAATAATTCCAAGTGTGCACCTCCCCTCTCCTATAAAAAAGCACTCATTCCTCTCTACTTATCACACTTCAAAAACCTTAAGGTTTGTAAAATATATGCCAAAACCCCATACTATAATATCTCCCCATATTCTTAAGGCATTATTTTAGGTAGAACACCCTTATTAGAGGTGTTAAGGTGTTCTTCAAAGGTGATCAACTGAAGAAGAGGTATCGTTTTCTTTAAGTATTTCTATTTTATTTATACATCCAATTCCTTAAAACCTTATTCTCAATATATAAAATAATAAATCCAATATAATCAATATAATTTTATTTTATCATGATAATTTCATAACCTAAATCCATCTCCACTTCCATTAAATGGGAAAGGTATTAATCATTCGTGAGTACATGTGAACTGTTACCTCCACGAACCGATTTGATTCATTTTTTCATAACTATCTCTCATGAATGGTTATAATAATTGAATTAATGTTTATATATGATATTAATGACATCTTAATCATTATAATATCATATTATATCAATTAATTTCTTCATTACCATGCGCATAAAAATGATAATGTTGTTCGTGTGTATGTGTGAATTATCACCTCCACAAAGCGATCTGATTCGTTTTTCATAACTGTCTCTCAAGACTTGTTATAATAATATTATTAATGTTAATATGTGATATTAATGACATATTAATAATTATAAGATAATAATATATCAATTACGTTCTTACTTTAAACACGCATAAAAATGATAATGTCGTTCGTGCGTACGTGTGAACTATCACCTCCACGAAGCGATGTGACTCATTTTTATTCATTATATCACTTTTATGATATATATAAGTATATTTAAATAATTAATATAATATTAATTATTTTATTATAATTATATAAATATAAAATAATACTTAATTTATTTCCATGATGATCAATAAAAAATGGAAAACGTTACTCATGCGTACGTACAACTTACAGTCTCCATGATTATAACATTGTTCATTTTTCATAACAAAACACCATGGTTTGATTTAAAGTTATAATTTATGTATAAAAATTATAATAATTTCATTAATTTTATTCTGTATATGAATTAATTATGACCACATAGACTAGTGACATCAAACCATGATCATTTTCGACTCAAGTACCGAATATCAATAAAATGTCTGATATGAACTTAAATAATTATGTAATTTTTATAACATGGTAATAAGTGATATAAAAGAAATAATAAATTTTAAAAAGGTTTTCAATAAATTATAAATTAACTGAAGTTTATTATTCAGGAATATAAAGAATGTACGTGACAAGTTGGGCTCACGGTAAGTGAACTTCTTAACATAATTTACATTTTTTAGGTTAAACTTATACTTATTGATTATGTTTCTCAACTCTTAAGTGTGAAATTAATTTTTAATATATTATATTTTATTTATAATTTTATTATGTGGATTTATAGTGAAAACACATAATCAAAATATTTTATTAAACAATTATCTTTGTAAGGGACTTCGTCTCAATATCCTATCATTGGGTCATATTTTGATCATATACACCACCTTATTTTATACGGTGTATAATCAAACCCTTTGAAATTTAATTTCATTAAAAGTTTTTTAAAAGGAATATTTTTCTAGGAATCATTTTACTAAATTTGAAATGTAATGTTTTTTAACATACATGGCGACAACCAATTTTCCACCTCTGTGGCCATTATTTTATATTTGGATTCCTCTATAAGCCTTAATGTTTTTAAAAGGAAAATAAATACCTTATTCCTTTTTCATTTATTTTGGTATTGAAAATGGTTTTGAGAAGGTATTGATTATTTCAATATCTTGAAATGATATCTTTTTATTGCAATGTGGAAATTTTATTTTTCCTCTATGCTTGTTGATGTGTTATGATTATGTTATAGTTCTTGGGAATTGCTTATATATATGGGTAGTTTCATGATAAAACGAGGGCGGGTGAGCTTGTGATAGCTCTCCAGTGTATTGGGTAATGAGAGGGAGTTAAATGATAAGGTTTATCCTAAGAGATTTATGGAATATATTATTATGAGTATTCCAAATGTAACCATCAAGGTTATTCCCTATGTAGATATGAAAGCTAAAATGTGAGTTTGATATGGATTCCACAAGTTACTTTTATGATTTATGATTGCTAAGAAGTTTTTCATGAATCTTATGATCTCATGAGGTATGTTAAATAGTTTTTGTTTTATGGGTGAAATTTATTATTTTTTGAATATGTTTTCACGAGTTTAAAGTATTCATGGACTAACAGTTTCATTACTTATTTTATATTCCCTACTGAGATTTTTGTGCTCATCCCAAGTTTTTGAAATGTTTTTCTACAAGGTATAATGATGGGTAAGAAAAAGGAATAAGTAAAGATGAATTTTATGAATATTTTTTTCAATAAAAATAAATCATAATTTATTTTAAAATGTTTTAGATTATGAAAAAATGGATATTGAGTAGACTTGTCTACTTTGTAATATCAGAGTTGTTATATAATAGTTATGGCCTAATTCTATAAATATCTAAACTTGAAAAGATCCTCAATGTGAAATAAATTCAAATTATTGACTCAACTCAAGATTATTTAATATTTAAGGTTGGGAACTTATAGTTGGTTTTAGAGGAAATGTTTAGACAACTATTGGGATTATGAGTTTTGGTTAAACATATGGTAAGTTTCTATATCTATTTTTTGGTTAAATAATTGTTCTATAACCTTTTTAAATCAAGTAAAGTATATTATAAATGGAATTAGGAGGATATAAAACAAAATTCATATCTCTTCATGACGAATTGCTTGCAATAATTATTGTAAATTCATGTATTGATGATTCTGAAACTCTTTCTAGCAAACAACCCTCTTGCAAATAGTTGTATGAGATATAAAAAACCTCATATATACCTAGATACCATCGTAGATCACGGGTTGTTTTTAGTCAAATCATATTTTCTAAATATTATCATATTTTCAGAAAAAGGTAAATATTATCAAGGCATTTTCAGATATTTTATCCTATCACAAAATTTTGAAGCATATCTTGATTTTTAAAAAGCTGCTGAAGAAGGATACCATTGCGCAGCCTACTTATACTTTCTTTTAAAATATAGTCTTTAAATATATAATTATGATATTTTAAAAGTACCATTTATTGAAAGTTTTAAGTCAAACTCTATCTTAATGGTTTATAAAAATTATGTTTTATCATATGTTTTGAAATTATATGTCATACAAGATTATTTTCCAAAACTATTTCTCTACGAACACCCATATGACCCAAGTCATAAATGGTGTATTTGGAAAAAGGAATCAATTGATTTTAAAGAATCTATAAATCATTATTACAATGCATGGATGTTCAATTTATGTGAACAAAATGACGACAAAACTAGGTGGACACCATGATCAAGGTATGATGTTCTTTATTTTGGGACTAGTTTTATTAAATCATATGGAGGTAAAATAAAAAATTTCAATATATATAAGACTTAATGAATTATGATTTTGAGGTCATTATGAGTTGGGATGAAAATGATATTTATAATACAACCTTTGAGGATAAAACATGTTATGGTTATTTTTAAGTTTTATAAAAAGGGACAACTCACAAGATGGGTGACAACCCGTCGTATTCAGCAAGGCCATGGGGAGCGAACCCACAACAAAAGAGAGACAAGGGTGTATTTCCTACCACTGGTCTACGTGAAGTCTATGGTTATTATGACTTTTTATTTTGAGTTAAAAGAGTTGATGGATTAATAATAAGTTGATTTTGAGAACTCATGTTTTATCATATATAAAACCTTGGGATTAGGAAATGATTTGGTGATTAAGTGAATAATTTTATTTTAAAATAATTTCACTATTTTGGGAACTTTATATGATTAAGTAAAATATAATACTATGGGAATTTATTTGAGGATTAATGGTTGAATTATATTTTGTAAGAATCTATGATTTTTAATTTTGGACTTATGGGAATTAGGTTATTTATGGAAATGATTAACCTATCATGGAGAATATGTGATTAAGAAATTACTTTTTGGTATGAGACATTAATATTAAATTATGTTATATGAAGATAAATGTTAAAAATTATCCTGGAATACCATGTGATCAAATCCTTCTTAATTATGGGTTTCGATATTAGTTTGTATTATTTGAGGAATTATAAGGAAAATTATTTGTTGAATGGTCTATGTTGAACTTTTAATATTACAATTGAATTTTAAATATTAAAATTAGTTTTTTATCATCCAATTGTGGATTATTTTTTTAGAATTGTTTTATCTTATCCTAACCATATTGGTTTTGGTTAATGCTTCAAGATAATAGAAATATATAGTTAATATTTTATGGATTATGTGATTCTCTATAAGTTGATTCTAGTTCTTCAGACATGAAAATTTCTTCTTAAATACTCTTAATTTAGAGAAAAAGATGAGTTCATGGTGGAATTTGATTAAAGGACGAAACTCTACTTGTCAAGTAAGTATATTTCCTTATGTTCTTATTCAAAGTAGTAAAATAATTCCATAACTCTATGAAAAGGATCTTAAAATAAAAAAGTTTTTTTTTTAATTTTATTACTATGTAATCAAAGATCATTTAACCCATCACAAGTTTTTTTTATTATTATATTTCTTCAGATTATGTTTTCTATCACTATCTATCAGAACATGATGGTTAGTTTTTATTTTATATACATGTTTTGCTACACGGAAACCTAATATGTTTTATCTCGGGTGACCTTTTTACCTCACTTTATTTCTTTTAAAGTTGAAATATGGTTAATTCTTTTCCCAATGTGGGATTTCAATAGAGGTATTTTGAAAAGTGAAACCTCAGTTACCAAGCCCAAATTTAAAATTGTAAGGATGAAATTTCCAAAAGGAGGGAAGGATGTAACATCTTAGATAATTATAGAATAATAATTTTGCATATTTATTAATAATTATGAATTATATAGAAATTTTACTTTGAAAAGGATTATATGTATGATAGTGTACCTGACACACAACAATGGGTGTCTTTGAAATCTTACGTTGCACACAAGATTGAGTTATACCAAAAAAAATATATTATTAATATTATTATTTTATGTTATACTTATCGCATAGTTTTTATAATGACAGGAATGAAATATATTAACTAAATTATGAAAATAGGGTTTACACATGTTTTTATAATGATTCATTGGTTATAAAATTAACTAGAAATGAAAATAAAAACCAATTGAATATAAATGATGTGTTTTTATGAAAAACTATTTAAGTGTGAATAATTGTATTTATAAAATAATCAAATCACACTTGTTAGATTATATTAATTAAATAAAAATTAAATATTATTTTTAAAATTAATCTTATATGTTATCTAGATACGATATAAGAACAAATGTAATTTTATGAATAAAAGGAGTATTTTTCAAAACAATATATTTTTACCACCTTTTGATGGTGAACTCTTGTTAAATATACTATTTTCACTTTTATATGTTCTATTTGAAAAAATAAACTTATTATTTGGAATAGGGACATCAAAATTTAATTTGGTTGAATTTTTGGTATTTATTTGATAAAATGCATATTTAATGAATAGTGAAAAATACTGCATTTTAATTCAAAACTACCTTTTCATCTATTAAATTTATATTGTTAAATTATAATTTTACATGGTTTTAATGTATAATTAGATGATTTTTTTATCATTTAATTAAATTTAATTCATTGGATGCTTCTTCAAATTAAAATGTAATAGAAAAACTATGTGAACTTTTGAACATTTTACTTAAAAAACGTGTTTTCTCAATCCGTCAACGGGATTAGTGTTAAACCTAATTTAACCACTTCTGTCAATTTAATTTTCCAAAATTGACATACATGTTTTTACTCAGTATAAAAAATTTTGTCCAATATGATCAATTGTTTTGGTGAATAGCAACTTTAGTATTTTATTTACCACAGTTAAAGGTAAATATGGTAATTAAAGATAAAATTAATATTATAATAATATAAAATTATAATAATACTTGTTATAATAACATTGGATGAGTTATTATCTACCAGGATCATAATTGGGTAAAAATTGTGACCTTTGGAAGCCACTTGGGTGTGATTATGGCATTTATAACATTTAATTTAAAGTAAAGGAAAATATGTCATAAATATGTCTCTTCTTACTAAAAAATTTTAATATAAGGTCATGTAAGTGATATATTGGACTATGAATAGTATATATAAAACAAAAAATATTACCAACATCATGGTAATTTATTTATAATTTTTAGGAAATAAATAATTAAATTAAATAGTGACACAATAATGATGCAATAATTGATTTATTAAATAAAGAATTAAATAAATGATATCAATAATATTAAAATAAATATAATTTTAAATATTTTATGTCATAAAATAATTTTATGGATGACTATGATATGTTATGATTGAGTTAATGTAGTTTTAATGAAATAATCAAGTTATGATTTTTTTAAAAGTCATGTAATGAATAGTGTCAAAATTAACATAAATCATAACATAAATTATAAAAAAATAATTAAATGGTAAAAAATTTATAAAAATCCAATATTCAACCAAGAATTTTATATAACTCTAAAAATTTTATTAATTCCACATTCATTGGTCGTTTGGTATGATTTGGTAATTATTTTAACTCTCAAATTGTAAATACTTGATAAAACAGTATGAATTAAAAGGGTTAAAACAAAAAATAAGGATTAACAATTATTAATAACATGTATAATTCTCATTATATGATTATATTTTGACCCTTCCTCATCCTATATTTGAAATAAATCAACTTTGACACATTTTTAATTGAAATTGGATTTATATTAATTTAATACTTTTAATAATTCCACGGGTGACCCTCTCTTCTCCTATAAAAAGGAACCCGTTATTATCAGTTACTCACACTTAAAAAACATTTTTTTACAATATCCTCCCAAAAACCTTCCTATAATCCCTCCCCCACATTCTTTAGGTGTTATTTTAGGCATAACACCCTTCTTATATGTGTTAATATGTTCTTCAAAGATGATCAACCGAAGAAGAGGTTTTGTTTTCAATAAGTATTTCTATTTTATTTCTTCTACCACTTCATTCAAATATTATTATTCCTATATGAAATAATAACTCCATTATCCTCAAAATAATGATATTTTATCATGATTATATCATCACCTAAATCCATCTCCACTTCCATTAAATGAGAAAGGAATTAATTTTTCATGCGTGTGTGTGAACTATCACCACCGCGAACCAATCTAATTTTTTTTTCATAAATGTTTATCATTACTAGTTATAATAAATTAATTAATGTTAATATTTTATATTAATTACATATTAATCATTATAATATAATAATATATCAATTACACTCTTACTTTCCATACGCAAAAAAATGATAACGTTGTTCATGTGTATGTGTGAACTATCACCTCCACGAACTGATCTGATTCCTTTTTCATAAATGTATTTAATGACATGTTATAATAATGTAATTAATGTTAATATGTGATATTAATTACATAATAATCATTAATATTTAATAATATATCAATTATGTTCTTACTTTCCATGTGCATAAAAATGATAACGTCGTTCGTGCGTACGTGTGAACTATCACTTACACGAAACGATGTAATTTGTTTTTATTCATTATATCACTTGTATGATATATATATAAGTATATTTAAATGATTAATATTATATTAATTATGTTATTATAATTCTTTAAATATAAAATAATACTTAATTTCTTTCCATCGTAATCAATGAAAAATGGAAAACGTTACTCATGCATACCTACGGCTTACCGTCTACATGATTATAACATTATTCATCTTTCATAACCAAACATCATGGTTTGATTTAAAGTTATAATTTATGTATAAACATTATAATAATTTCATTAATATTATTCTGGAGATGAAGGAATTATTACCACATGGACTAGTGACAACAAAACATGTTCATTTTCGACTCAAGTACCGAATATCAACAAAACGTCCGATATGAACTTAAATAGTTATGTAATTTTTATAACATGGTAATAAGTGATATAAAATAAATAATAAACTTGAAAAAATTTATCAATAAGGTATAAATTAACCTAAGTTTATCATTCAAGAATATAAAGATTGTACGTGATGAGTCGGACTCATGGTAAGGGAATTCCTTAACTCGATTTCCATTTTTTGGGCTAAACTTATACTGCTTGATTATGTTTCTTAAATCTTATGTGTGAGATTAATTTTAACTATATTATATTTTTTTTATACTTGTTTTATGTGTTTTTATAGTTAAAAAACATAATCTAACTATTTTATTAATAGAAATATCTTTATAAGGGACTTTGTCTCAATTTCCTTTCATTGAGGCATATTTTGATAATATACACCACCTTCTTTTATGCAGTGTATAATCAACCCCTTTGACTATTAATTTCATTCATATGTTTTCAAAATAAATTATTTTCTATGAAACCTTTTAATAAATGACAAAAGGAATGTTTTTTAACGTACACAGTGACCATGACTTTTCTGTTATCAGGAACATTATTTGATATTCAGATTCCTCTATAAGTCTTGATGTTTAAAAAAGGAAAATAAATACCATATTCTCTTTTCATGTATTTTGGTATTTAAAATGGTTTTGATAAGAGATTTATTATTTCAATATCTTGAAATTTTATCTTGTGGTTGCAATGTGGAAATGTTATTTTTCCTTTATGCTTGTTAATGTGTCATGATTATGTTACGGTTCTTAGGAATTACTTATGTATATGGGTGGTTCCATGATAAAATTAGGGTGGGTGAGCCTAAGATATCTCTCTAATTCATTGGGTAATGAGATGAAGTTAAATGATAATGTTTCTCCTCAGAGATTTAGGGAATATACTGTGATGGGTATTCCAAACATAACCATGAAGGTTACTCCCTATGTAGTTGTGAAATATACAATGTAAGTATGATATAGATGCCACAAGTTACTTTAATTATTTATGATTTCTAAGAATTTCTTCATGAATCTTATGATCTCATTAGGTAAGTTAAATATTTTATGTTTTATGAGTGAAAAATTATGATTTTGTGAAAATGTTTTCATGATTTTAAAGTATTCATGGACCAACGGTTTCATTACTTATTTTATATTCATTATTGATCTTTTTGTGCTCATACCAAGTTTTTGAAATGTTTTTCCACAGGTTATACTATGTGTAAGAGAAAGGAATAAGTTAAGATGAACGTTATGAATATTTTTATCAAGAAAAATAAATCATGATTTATTTTAAAATGTTTTAGATTATGAAAAAAATGGATATTGAGTAGACTTGCCTAATTTGTAATATTGGAGTTGTTATGTAATAGTTATGGCTTAATTCTCTAAAGCTATAAATTTAAAAAGATCCTCAATGTGAAATAAAGTTACATTTATTTACTTAACTCAAGATTATGTCATGTTTAAGTTTAGGGCCTTATAATTATATCCAAGTGTTTTTCATGATCGGACTTATTCCTAGAATATACTAAAATATCATCGAAGAATACCACCACAAATGATTCAAGTAACCTATAAAAAATATGATTAATCAATGCCATAAACAATGTTGGTTATTCCACCAAAAGGGAATAATCATATATTCATAAGGACTATACTGACTCATGAAAGCTATCTTCATAATATTCACCTTCCGAACTCAAATTTAGGGAAAACCTCATCATAAATAAACCTTATAGAACCATTTGGATCCCCTAAATTGATAAAAAAAATCCTCAATTCATGAAAGGGGATATCAATTATTTATTATAACTTGGTTAATATTATTATAATATACACAATGTTGTATAGTTCTATATGATTTCTTTACACAAAAATTGGTGCTTTCCATGGAGATATACTAGGTCAAATGAATCCTTTTCTTTCCAAATATTCAAGATAAACATCAAATTCTATTAATTCCAATGGGGACATACTATAAGAGGAAATTTAAATAAGTCCACTCTATGGTAAGAGATCAATCATAAATTCCACTTCTCTATTTAGTGGTAACCCAGAGATATTATCGGTGAAAACATTGTAAAATTGGTCCATTATGGTTAAAAAATATTTATTTGATTGTACTAATAGTTTCCAAAGTAATTGCTTCCAACTAGTAAGAGATAGCCCTAACCACTAGCACCAAAGGTCCTGCTCTTCTTAAATTCATATATTAACCTCTTTTAAATAGATTCTTAACTCTATATGAAGATATTAAACTATTTAACTAGAGTGTTCCTTTTTAATGAAATAATTAAACACAACTTGGGTATCACTCACTTGTAACTGAATGTATCAAATATTCCAAATTATTTAAAATAACAATATTTATCAACAATTTTCAAAAATCATCAAACAAAAGATGAATAATTTAGTCCTATAAGAAATCCTCATTACTAATGCATGATATGATACCATCATTGGCTAAACCCATGATGATGAGATTTTGTCACTCATAGAAGTGTCTTAGAAGAATTTTATACTTGGACCACCATGGTAACTTGAAGTTCATAAAACAAGGGTTATTTAGGTCTTTTTATACTATACATTTCATGTTTTGAAATTCCAATCCAATTATTACCATCCTAAGATGATAAACCGACCAAGACTGATAACATTTGTAATATCTCATCCCTCATCCATTGGCTTGGAAAGAGGTGGTAGTGGAACTAACCTTGAGTGACATCCCTAGGATAGCAAAGGCTAAAAACAAGTTCCAAGGTTATTATAGACCATTGGTTAATAATTTTCCCTAAAAGTTAAACAATCTAGAGAATATTAGACAAGAAAAAAATATTATATGATGCATGTTAATTAAAAAAACAATTCAATACAAAACGTAACATCAGAGTAGCAGATTGAATAAAAAGGTACAACACTAACACCAAAAAAGAAAACAGAACTCACAAACACCAATGTGGAATCAACACAAGAATCACCCCAAACAAGCTCTAAGATCCAACTCCAAGTCCCAATCCCACTAAATAATGATGTATCACTGGAGAAGTATGACACCTTTTCTTTACATATATCTGGGTATACAACATCTACAAATGCACTAAAGTTCCCAAAAGGGGTGAGTATAAAACTTAGTAGGTAATCCCAAAATAATTTCCAACACACACCACTAAGAACATGAAAAAGTTATCTCATAATTACATTTACAACAAAATAAAAGTATATGTAATTTAAATTCATTTCCATAATAAAAAAATTATACAGTTTCCAAAACCATAACCACATGGTATTATCATTCCATAACTCATACACTCATACATGCCCAATGATAATCCCAATACTCATGAGCAGTGACCCATCTTATCACTGAGTCATCACCTATTATAATCTACCATGTTCTACTTTGAAACTGGCCCCATTTATGAACCAAAAAAGGCATCACAGTACAATTTCATAAACTGATGCTAACCACACATGCTAAGTTCTCAATAAAAAATAATTTATTTTGAAAACCTTTTTCTTTTAAGAAATTTATTGAACACTTTATTTGAAACATATAAAAACCAATAATTAGTTAATAAAATCAAATAATTTTTTCACAAAATAAATAGAGAGTGACTTAAGCATCAAGCCATAAATTTATAAAATTATTAGAGTAGGAGAGAAGCCACCTACCTCAAAATGGTTGAATAAAATGAATAAAATAACATAAAACTTATAGATCTTACATTGAAACATATTCCCTACAATATATCCAATCAATATATCATAAAAATACATTTTAAATCTTAGATCTATCCATAACTGATTAGATCTGATGTTTTGGGTGATAAAAGATGAGATGATCTAAGAAGAAAGAGAGAAAATAGAGACTTACCATTGATTTCAGATATCTAATGCACCTTGAATAATAAAAATCACTTTTAAGGTCAAAGGGAATCACCAAGGATTCCTAAGAGAGGAAAGGAGTGTGATATCCTTGGAGAATAATTAAAAAATGAGAGTTTCGAGGTTTAAATCCAAGTTAAACTCTAATTTAAGGATAATATAATTCACATATCACAGTTAGTATGAATAGTTAAAAAATTCATGTACCAACCATGCACATGATATTAGAAATCACCTAAGGAGACACATTTTTGTGCTAAAAGGTTTGAAAAACCATGCACCAACCTTATGTATGCTACTGTCCAAATACTCCCATATCGCATGGTTTCTTCTAGGAACCCATGTTATTTTCCCAAACCATGTACCAACCATGTGCCTACCCAATGACTCCCAACATATACTTGCATGGTTTTTATAGAGAGTTTTCATGTGTCCCCTAACCATGATCTAATCATTCACTCTTTAAAACCATTCTAAAGCACTCTAAAATCAAAAAAAACTCCTAAAACTCAATCTAAGTATTATATAACTTCAAAATATATAATAAAAGGGTAATGTACTTGGAATTTGGGGGTGTTAAATATCATATTTTATATCATTATTCTCTATTTAATATATGATGTATCAAGCTCTCAATTTTGTAGAATTCATGTACTTGATACTTTTTATCTCTCAAATATATATAGAACCACTTTTCTTTAGTACATTATATATTTTATATTCATAGAAATCATGAATATTTAGTTTAAATTTGAGTTTTCAATCTTAATTGAGTCTCATTCAGCAATTAATCTTCTCATTAAAATATAGAAGATATTTACAATTTGAATTCTTCTTAAAAATCACATTCTATTATTCCCACTTAAATTTCCTAAAGACTCAATCTTCATTCCTTATTTTAATCCTCTATGAAGGCCACTATATTTAACTCCCTAAAATTATCCACATGTGTATGGTATTGTGACATGGAAGATAATTTTACAATCATGGAAATTATCCCACCTTCTAGTTCCTCCATCAATTATTCTTCCCTCAATATCATTTTAGATCATGATCATGTGATCAATCCTGATGTTTAATCATTAAATAACATCACAGAACCATCATTATATTTATATTTTTAAATCAAAATAAATATTTTGGAATTATAAATATTTTTTAATTTTTTGTATGACTTTGAAATTCATAAAATATTTGAAGTTGCGTACTTTTTAAATACATATGTGACCATAAAATTTATATTCCCATCAAAGTATAACATTGGGAAAAGTAACATGCAACACCTTCAAAGTCTTACACTAGGAAAATTCATACGACACTCCAAAGTCATATGATCATTTCAAAATCATATGTTGGATATCTAAATGTTATACCAAATGAATAAAAGATTTACAATCCTTTAAAATTAGTCATTTTTTGTTCAAGATACCAAATTCATATACTCCTACAAATTCTTATGATCGGCTCAGATTTCCCAGCACCTTGCTCAAAACCACATCAAATCAAAATATGGGTTTTTTAATCATCTCAAATTGACTCAAAACTCATATAAAGGATCACCCTTTAATGGATGGATATTCTAATTTTATTTAACAACTTCTTTATCTATCATTAAATCAAATGTCAGCTATCTCATTCACCAACACTAGCTAGAAGCTTCCAAAATCATTCACCACTATTATAGAAAGTAGATTTAGGATTAGTAAATGTCTTTAATTCCTATGAAGACCAACACTCCAATCATAAAAAATTAGGTGATACTCCTTGAAATTATCAAGACAGTTATTATAAGTAGTATAATTTACTTATTCCTTCTTCCTTTACCATATATGATGAAAGTACCTCTATATCGTTCATCTTTATTTGTCCATAGGCACATTTATAGAAGAAAAATAATCTTTATAAATACCATTTTATATGATATATCAATAGAATTATTGATAAGAAAATAAAAAATAAGTCCATATAGACACATCAAAAATTGCCTCTATTGATAGGAAATTGTATAAATTTTAGTTCCCTACACTACAACACATTGATAAATATAATGATTTGGGGGGGGGTACCATATTCCTTTTCTATTGTGAGTTATTCACTTGATGTCTTAAGATCAATTTGTATTAAAAAAATTGGTTAGTTATTAAGTTTTATACTCTAGTAATCATGATTAAATACACCTTACCTCATGAAATCCTATAGTACATGTACTTATTAGGACAAATTTCTATAAATTATTAGTTATATTCTCAAACAATGAGTTTGCTTCTACTAGTGATTTATAAATCATATCTCCTCCGAGTGTTGTATCCAATAAATTTTATCATTATCAAGTAAGAATTTATATAATAGGACTATAAATTTGTTCTCATCAATGGCTTGGTGGAGGAATCTTGCATACAACTTCTTGAATCTTTCCCAACACTCATTGAGTGTCTCTCCTGGTGCCTTTATTATAGAATAGATCTCTTTACTTGTAATTGTATTCCTTGAAGTTAGGAAAACTATTAAGAAGAAGTCCTTTTGAATTTCATTCTAGTCATTCATTTCTAAAGTTTGTAGGTTTTATATCCATTATTTACTTAATCCTTCTAAGGATAATGAAAAGGAAATCCATTTTTTTGTTCTTCATCCACTCATTAAAGCTTTAGTGTTGCACATACCTAGGTGAATTCCTTGATATATTTGTTGGGGTCTTCATCAAAAAGTCTATAAAATCTTATAAAAAATTGAATCATACTATTTATAAACTTAATGTAAACTTTTAATTTAGGAAAGTATATATGGTTATTCTAATTAATAAAATGAGATACACATAGGTCTCTTGTGGTTTAGTTAAGGTGGTTTTCAATTTTCATGAATTCACAATGAATACGTAAAGCTTCACTGGAGTATAAATAATGTTTCTTAATTATATAAGTTTATTTAGTAAGTTTTTCTCAAACTCTATATTGATAGTAAATGATTTTTTAATGTTAGGGTGGGTCATATAAACTAGTTGTTAGAAATTATAACACCACCTCCCAGAAAATGGTGATAAGTTTTTTATAGAATTATCATGGATATAAAAAAATATACTAAAATCTAAGTTTATTATATAGTATAGTAGAAACCATATGTTGTCTCTAGAGAGGGTTTAAAACCCATTTTTCATAATTAGTAAAAAATTTGGGTTTCTTTACCTTTATACTAAGAGAATTTGAAAATAGTTTAAACATGTGATATTTATCAAAGTGACGAAAGTTGGTTGGTTCAAGGGTGGGATTACCAATTTGAATGTTACCCTAGTCTTAAAAATGATTCACTCTTCTTATTATTAACTAATAAATGAAAGAATCTAAAATTGTTTCATACTTCACCCTAGGTTGAAAGAAATTGTGAGGTTTAATCACCAGCGATCACTGGTGATAAACCCTCCTTCCTATGTGTGTAGGAAGATATCATATTTCACCTCAATAATAAATTGTCTTAAAAATAATAATGTAATTTCTAATCTTTTAAGGTGATATTAAGTAATTCAAAAAAAATAATTTCCTTCTACACTTGTATCAACAATCACTAGATACTTTACTACCCAATATTATTTATTCCCTAATATATAAGCTGAATTAAATAAAGGGAAAATATTTATTATAAACCGAAGAAGTAAATAATATACATGAGTAATAAAATGAATATAATCATATTCAAAATAAAACTCTACCAATAAATATAAAATCAATCAACAAAAAAACAATTTATTCATTGAAGCACAAACTCAAGCATTACAAAAGGGTCCTTCTTCCCCCTATCCAAAAAACCAAAAGGGTTTACCCCTCCATGTGAGAGGCTAAAAATAGTAGAAATGGAAAATATAAAATATAGTATAAAATAAAAACTAAAACTAAAACTTCAATCCTCCATTACTTATTGGCCTCTAACTCTTATGTATATTATTCATTTCCTCTTTCCCCTGGTAAAACTTCAAAAATTTCTCTCCTATTTGATTTTTAATATCCCCTTAATGTTTCTAGGATTCCTATAAATCGAAATCTTTAATTATTAATCCCTGTAAATCTCTTCTGTGATTATTTCTCCTTTTTCTCTCATGAATTAATAAACTTATTCAAACATATATATGAAAATATATTTTCAACTGAGGATTATAGGATGTATTCCATGTTGTAAAAAAATTATTCTCCTAAGGTTATATAGGAAAATACCCTTATATAGAATCTCTTCTTATGAAGTGACATTTAAATATCAGTATTCAAGTATCACATGGAAAAGGAATGACCTTTATGTATCACTTGGGTCACAATAACTCTTCTGTACTACTCTTATGTATTACCTTTACATATTACCTTGACATATTGATTTTATGTATTAACTTTATGTATCTTCCTGGTGAATCCATATGGGTGGATTTTTGTATAAATCACCCATAGAAATGTGTCTTATATATCATTATCTTGGTTGAAATTCTCACCAATGGAAAAGGTAGGACCTTTATATATCAGTTCATTCACTGGGAACCCTTAAATGTGAATCTTATGTATCTTTCAAGGATCATTACATATCATATGGACCAAGAATAAGTATTTAATATTTGAAAATTAATCACATGTGTCCTGGTCAAAGTCTCTTACATATCATCTTATCCATATGTAAGGTTTTTCATGTAAAGTCCTGTTTTATTTATTCCTCAATCTTTTAGAAGTTCCTACTCTAGCTTCCAGACTATGATGATTATAGAACAACTAATTCTTGATGTTATCTTTAGGAATTAATTACTTCCAAAATAACCTGATTTATCCAAATTCTCCTAAAATAACAAACCATAAGATCTATCAACTGATAACTATTATTTTATTCCAAAAATTAAAGAAACTAATTGAATCCATAATATCATTCATTTAAATAAATATTCACAAAATCTAATCAAATGTTTCTTTAATTCCAAAACTAACTAAAAATTAATTAATTAATTAATATGAGGGAATAAAATTAATGGAATATTAATAAAATATAATTCATTTATTTTATTTTTCATAGGACTAGTGGTTGATATTGTCAATGACATTAACATAATTTTGATTCAGCTAGAATTAGTTAAACTAAAGTTCATGGAAGATGTATAGGTCATGTTGCTATTTTCATCACTTCTATAATTATTGGATGTGATGGAGACTACCATAAGTAATTATTTTGAGAATACACTCCTAGCTTTTTATGAAAATCTTGATCATGTTTTCAATAATGATATCAAATAGAAAAATTATTTGAATCTTTTGGAACTACACTCAATACAGAATTTAGAGGAGGTTCCATTTAATATAAAGGTAAAAATAAATTTTATGGTATATCAAAGGAGATAATTTGAGGTAAATATGGTAGTATTAAACCAATATTATAGGAATTGTGGGAAGAAGGGGTACCTAAATAAAGATTACTAGGATCACAAGGTTAATTTTGAAAGGGGAGCTTCCAAGATTCCAAGTTCTATAAATACTATATCTGAAGGGGAGAGTGGTTTATTTTTTAGTGTTAATATTCCATTAGAATCATAAATCATTGATTATGGGGATCTATTCCATTTTATGGATAAGGGGAGATATAAGGTGGATTATATGTATGGATTGTTCAGGAGGTCCATCTAGATGATGATGAAGCACCAAAGATCATGGGTAACGTTAATGTTAAATTCTAAATGTCAAATTAAATCTTTTTGGATTTATAAGGAGTTCAGTTGATACCATATTTAGGAAAGAATCATATGGATAAATTACTTTTTAGAAAAAGTTTCAAAAATGAATTATGTAATATTATTTAAGGTTCTATGGTTGCGGAAATAGGTGTTAAAGATGATACATTATATCAGATATAAAGTTCAAGTGGAACAACAGTTGTTGAAATAAAAACTTTTGAAAGTTCAGAGTTGAGGAATTTCCATATTGGATGCTTAAGTGATAAGCAGATGCAAGTATTATAAGTTAAGAGTATATTACAGCCTATTCACATAGATTTTTTATCTTGTGATATTTTTATACTTTAAAATAAAAGAAAGTTTTTTTTATTACAAGTGAAGGATACTTGAGTCTCATAAGATGGATATCATGCATACAGATGTTTGGGGGGTTATACCAGTCCATTATCATAGTGTATTAATGTACTTTCTTATATCCATAGATGATTAACAAGTATAAAAAGTATTTATAACATTAATGTTTTGATGATGGTTATTAAAAAACTATTGTTGAAAATATTTTCTATGTCTATTATTTAATAACTAATGATAAAACTACTATATGGGTATTTTGACCATCGATTATTGAAATAATTGAAGTTAAAAAAATTACAGATTATTTTTAAAAATGGTTATTGAAATTACCGATGTTAAAAGTATTTTCTAGAATATTTTTAACATTATTTACTTCAATAAGAAATGTTAAAAATAACCATTCTAATGTCAGTTATTTCAATAACTGATGTTAAAATCATTTTCTATACTATTTTTAACATTAGTTATTTAAATAATAAAATATAAAAATAACCATTTATTTGTCATTTATTTCAATAACCAATGTGAAAATTAAAACCATGATGTGGATATTTTTTCACATCACACCAATGAAACTTAACCTTCTTGCCAACAAATTTTCACTATCACACATGGAAATTTCAATTTTTACATTACACTAACAATGTTTTAATTATTTACTACAAATATATCAATTTATATAATCTTTCTTCCACTTCCCTATCTAACATTAATTTCTCCCTATCATACTTTTACTTCTCCCACTCAAACATTTGTTTCTCCCTCTCAGACTTTTGTTTCTCTCTCTAAATTTTTTTCTCACTCTATTATTTATTAATAGATTCTAAATCCAAACTAAATATCCATTTTATATATAAAGTCCATGGAATTAGTGAGATATACCATAAAAATTTTATTACATAATTTTGATTTATTAGGGAAATTTGTACAAAGGTAAAATCCTAAGAATGATTTTATTTATGCTTATTTAATATTTTTATGTTATTTTAATAAATATTTTATGATTATTATCATTATATATAAATTATAATAATTTTTCAACTATATAATTGTAAAATACTTATTTTATTATGTGAAACTATATTTTTTTGATTCTACAAAACAATCGTGATCCAGATTCTATGGTCGCAAATATTTTTTAAAAAAATTACATTATTTAAAAAAATGATGTGAAAGACCATATTTTACATCATTTATTAATAATTGACATTAAATTTCATCAAAAATAATTAAAAATAAACTTCAATGATAATTTATGTTGTAAATATTTTTAACATCAATTTTAATAACTGACATTGAAAATATATTTACAACGTCACTTTCAAATATTCCACTACAAAAATCAATATTAAAATCATAAAAATTGACAAAAAATATTATTTTTGTATAAGTGATTGAACAAGGAAAGTATGGGTTTACTTCTTTAAGAATAAATCTAAGGTTTCTAGAGTGTTTGTATAATGGATAACCATGATGGATAAATATATTGAAAATAGGATTAAGTAATTAAGGTCAGATAATGGTGGATAATATGATAACATGGAATTTTGGAGGTTTTTCTAGAGAAAAGGAATCAAGTTTGAGAAGAATGTTCCTAGAACACCAGAATAAAATGGTGTAGTATAGTTGATGAACATGATGTTGGATAAGGAGACTTGAATCATAAGACTACATTCAAGAATTTTCAAGGATATTTGAAAGTAAGTAGTCAATTTTGAAGATTTTATTTTGAAAAAAATCCTTTTTCCTCATTGGAATAGGTGATTCTATAATAGCTATAGTATGGAAAAAATAGATGTTTCCCAGATGATAGTTTTTTAAAGTATCACTTATATCCATGTTGATGCTAAGAATCAAGAAAAAATCAAAGTAAAATCCAAACCATGTTTCTTTCAAAGTTATGTAAATGAACATTTTGGACTTCGAATTTGGGATAATGATAATAGGAAGGTAATTAGAAGTTTTAATATTCACATCAATGAAAATGCCTCATAAAAGGACTAAAACTTGGTGAAATATGTATTTGAGATCTAAGAATTAAATGAACATATCCAATTTTATCTGGAAAAAAGATCTAGATTATTATAACTTCAAAAAATTATAGTGATCATAGAAATTCTGGATGAATCAGTAAGGACATAAGAAGTACCTGAATGTTCAAGGACTGTAGAATCTTGGGGTAGAGTTCTAAAAGGTTATATTTCAAAAGTTATAGTTATTGAAATAGAAACACCATATCTTAAGTTGTAGAGGTCTAGTATGATCATATGATAAATTTATAGGTTTGATTTTAATCTATATTACATGATTCTTATAGATATATGAGATCCTAGGAGCCTAAAAGAAGTGGAGAGTCTTAGTGGTTCCATAAAGTGGGACTTATCCATGAAATATGAAATTGATTTATTATACGAAACTAGAACTAGGGAGAAAACAAAATTACCATGTGGTAATAAGGAATTATAAAATAAATGTGTCTTTAAATTGAAAGAAAAATCAGATTATAAAAGTATGTACAATTATATAGTGGTTATTAATGTGTTTCAATAGAAGTAAGGAGTGGATTTATCATAAATTTTCTCACCCTTTTTCAAACATACAACCATTTGGATGGTGTTCTATTTGGTTTATTCTAAAGGTATATATCTAAAATAGACAAATGTTAAAATAGTGTTCCTTAATAGTAATTTTGAGGATTAAATCTATATGAATCAGTCATAGGGTATCATAGAAAAATAGAATGAGGGATTAGTGTATATTTGAAAATATGCCTTTATGGTTTAAAGAAATTTCCAAGGTAATGAAACCAAGATTTCAATTCCTTTTTAGTTAATAATGGGTTCCATGAGAAAATATTAGATCATTTTTGTTATCATAAAGTGTTTAAGGATTGTAGTTTTATCATCCTTCTTGTTTTTTGGATGTAATAATTCTAGAGGGTTCTGACAATAAACATATTCAAGAGTTAAAAACTGATTACTCTAAAAGGTTTGAGATAAAGGATCTCAAGGGATCTAAAAAGATTTTGGAGATATAGATCGAGAGATAAAATAAGGAAAAAATAGTGGTTTTATCTCAAAGGTAATACATTTGAAAGTTCAATGAAATATTTTTAATGACCATATGTAAAATTATGTCAACTCCATTGGTCTGATACTTCAAGTTATCCAAATATAATGTAAACAAATATAGGATGAGTATAATTACATGGTTAAAGTTTTATTTTCATCATTGGTTGGTATCTAGATGTATGTCTTGGTTTGTATAAGGCCATAAATTTCACATATAATGGGAGTTATTAGATGATTTATAGATAATCCAGGTAAGGAACACTATGAATATTTGAAGTAGATTCTCTAATATATAAAAGGTTTAGAAGATATAGTTTTATAGTTCATCATAGACTCTTTATTCTAGGATTTTGTTGATATAGACTTTAGATGGGATATGGATGCATGGGAGAGTATCATATTCTTTGTGTTTACCTTTTGGGATAGACGTAAGTTAGATATTAAGGTTGCAACCAATTGTTTCACTACCCATAAAAAAAGTAGAGTATGTGGTCATCACAAAATCAAAGAAGGAATCGATTTGGCCAAAGTATTTAATAGAGGAACTTGAAAGTTTTTAGGAAATTTTTTTTATTCTATAATAGTCAAAATTCACTTTATTTTGATAATAATCCAGTGTTTCGCTCATTAATAAAGAACATTTATTTGAAGTATCATTTCAACTGAATGTTTCTGGAGGACGGAATGTTAAAGATATGGAATATCAGAAAAATTCAGAATCCAACTAACATGTTCACTAAGGTATTAGTTGTAGAAAATGTTGAGGTTTCATTATGCCTTAGTGGGACTTGGGTGAGTGGAAAATGAATAGAGACACTGAATATTTCTTTGGAAGTTGGAATGTCTGAAATTTACCTATGTTTTAAAAATAACTTTCAAGTGGGATATTGTTAATAAATATAAATTTTAATTCAAATTTTCATTTCATGCATATGGAGTGAGTTGTTCCAAAATATAGGACTTGGACTAATGAAGAATCGTAGAAGCTAATGATTAGCAAGAGGAATCTTGTTCCGGATGATATGTTTCGAAACCAAGAGTTTAGGTGGTCATGACTGAAATTTAGAGCTCAGAAGTTATGAATCATGTATGAATCATGTAGATAAAGTTTCATTGGGTGAGATATATGTTCATGTCATAATAATTAAAAATTATTTCTAAAATATTTGTCTGAATCATTTGTAGGGGATGCGTATGAATCATTTTTTGGTGCTTCATGAGAATAACTTGCACATTCACCAAAAGTTATTAGTTGTGGAAATGTGATCTACATGTAATCAAATGTTAAATTGGATAAAAGTGGTCCCCCGCAAATATTGGGAGGTGGTTGAATTGGTTGACCAACTTGTCCACACTATAAAAGTGGTGTAAGAACAATTTTATAGGTGTAACAAATTACTATTATTGATTTCATATTAATTATTTATGTTGATTTTGATTATAATTTTTTTATTCCATAAAATGAACTAAATCGATAGTGTTCTCCCAGGGATATAGGACTAAAGTTTAAACCATATAAAATTTCTTATTTTCAATCCATAGTTACTTTTTTTATTCTTGTATGTTTTTTTTGGGAGTTATGTTTTCTTGAGTATATGAGGGTGGAAATATAATGTGGTGGGATAGGTGTGATTATACATCTAAGTTCCAGTATATCGATTTCTTGGGATTTTTTAAGTGTAAAATTTATGAATATATGTCCCATAGTTAAAGATTATTGTGGTTTTATTTCGGTGATTAGTGGTTATAAAATCCAAATACTTTGTCCAGTGTCTTGGTTTCTCTATATATGTCACAATAAGTCATAAGTAAAATGGTGTAGTATGTTTCTATTCCTATAAGGATATCATCCCATAGGGTGTCTTGACCACCATGTATAATGGTGTAAAGACAATGGGATAGGAAACCCATGCCTATATTAGTCTCATCCCTCAAACGTCTCAACTATAGCTCATAATAACTTATAGAAAATGGGATAAGTGGCCCCATGTTTTTATTGGTCTCAACACATAGAAATATCAACCTCATTATAGTGATATAAGGTATAGAGTAATGGACACCCCAACCTATTTGGTCTTTTCTCGAAGGCTTCTTGACCCTCACTCAACACAATATGAGGCCAATGGGAAATATTCCCATGGATATAATGATCTCAAACCAAGGTGACTTCATCATTTCACATCAATATTCATACAAAGGAGAAAGGTTACCCCTGTCTATTTGATCTCACCCACTGGAATCTTGACCTAGCATATCAATATGGAGACAAAGGTTAAAAGTGACCCCTGTCTATATGGTCTCACCCCATGGAAATCTCAAAACTTAATCATTATAGTAATAAGGATAGTGTTAAAGTAGCCTAGGTATAGAATGATATCAGACCTCAGGAATATTAATCCTTTATCACATCAAAACAAAGATGATATAGAAAGGTGAAATTAATTTATATATTACTTTTGGCTCAATAGCATCTTGATCCATCTCTTAATGTTACAAATACCATGGGAAAGGTATCCCAATTCTATATCAGCCTAAAACCATGGGTTTCTAATCCCCTCATATAAACCTTTTAAGGTTTATAACATAAAAAATAATATTCCAATTAATTTTATGTGACATTATAAATCTATTCAATAAATACTAGGTCAGTCTTCTCATACCAAAACCCTTCCCATAATTTCAACCCAAGGTCTATCCTCTGGGGACCACTCAGTCAAGGAGTGAGACACTCACCCCTCACAAGTACCAATTATCCAAGATATATAGAACATATCACAGACCTTTAAGAATCTAATCTCGTATAATCATGAAGGAGATTACATATCCCCTTATCAATGGTGGTTAATTGGAACCTGAGAAGGTCTATTCCATCACAACATAACTTAAGGGATTCCCTGATTGGGTCCTGAGTATAAGTTCAACCTAATTTTATCTTAATCCCAAAACCATAAACATCCATAGAATCCAAGTATAATATTCAGAGGTTCCATTATGTCCCAATACATCCATACCCTACTCATATGGTCCAAAGAAATAAAATTTAGATTAATTCTAGGAAAATCGTGCACAAGAGGCTATACTGTATATCAAAAATTACATGAAACATCTATAAAATATTGGGAAAGTTTAGTAACCAAATACTTCATAATTATAGGAGACTTACTATATTATTTCATCTAGTGAATCAACCTTACATGGAAATAATATGAGAATATTGCATAAACCCCCAAATCAGGACATATTTTATGAAAATTTTTGAAATGGAGAGAGAAACCAAGAGTATAGATAAGATGAGAATTAGAATTATCCATTGGAATATAACACTATGTTTGGATCATGATTCTAACCACAACCAAGGGAGATTTAGATTTTAAAATAATGAAAAAACAGAGATGAATGGGTAGATGTGCGTCCTACTCCACTAAAATGATGGGGAGGTCTAATATGAGTTTTATAAAATCAATTAATAAATATAATTCAATTTTAAAAAATAAACAAACTAGGTGACCACCAATTACTCTAACACCTATCATCGAGTAGCTAGTGCCTTATCGAGTACTCACCCCATGGTCATTGGCTACTCGGTGGCCCTACAAGGGCTACCCCCTTCCGTTATGTACACCAAGTACCTAATATTAGACCCCCAAGTACCCAATTATGTCTATGAAAAAAATAAAAACTCTCATTCCAAATTTAACTTCCCAAAAACTAAACCCCAGTCTCTTTCAGCACCTCCAATAGCCCAAAACAATAAAAATACACATGGTTTGGAAAAAAATAAAAAAAAATTATCTCAATATAGGCATGGTGTTCTAGCCTTCCCACTATATAGATCTTTAACCCTAGATGCATCATCAGGAATCGCCAATAAATAACTCTATCCAATAAACTCACGTATTGACCTCCTACTCTAAATTCTACTCTTGGATACACCTATATTGACACTACACATGTAAAAAAGGTACCATCTTCCCATATAGGATCCTATCACTCTAGTTCCCTATATGAACCTATCATTCCTTAAATTATGCATTATCATCCATATTAACTTCATAGAATTTAATCACGTGAGAAGGATTGGGGTGGTATCTCATGTTTTAATATACAACAAATACATAGTTCATATAATGGAAACTCTAAGGAAATAAAAATCAGTAATCCATGGAAATAAACCTCTTAACAACTTCAATGGTCCCCACATTCCTAGGAACCAAATTCCCCTACCTTTGAATATAATGGTGCACGAATAGATGGAACACTTGTAAGAAAACTTAGTCTCCCACCTCAAACTCCAAAGGATAACATCATTGGTCAACATATGAATGCTACCTACTCTATATAGTCTCTAGTAATTTATAAATGAATCATATATGCTATAACATCTTTTGAACGAGACTTTATCCAATAATAGTTGACTCCCCCACCTCTAACTAGCATAGAGGAGAAAAAATATGGCCTTTTATACAAGTCCTAAAAAGGTTTTATCTGAATTTATTCTTAATAATTATTGTTATAGGTGAAATCAACTAAGGTGAGATGAACATATCTTGAACTTTCAGAATAAAGGACACATACTCATATCATGACCTCAAAAATTATGATAGTATGCTCAAACTTCTCATCAACTTAAGGATGGTATATTATTCTCAAAGACACCTGAATATCGAGGAACGTCAGTAGAGCCTACCAAAAATGTGAAATGAATTGGGAATCTAGATCTAAAACAATACTTCTTGGCACACCATGTAATCTTATTATTCCCTATATATACTATTAGCCTATCTCATCAATGGACTAGGTCTCTTTGATTGGTAGGAAGTGTGTGATCATAATCAATTATTCCATAATCATCCATGCTACATTAATACCCTTAGGTTAATGTGGTAGCCCCATCACAACAAAAAATCATCAAACCATCCTATTTTCACTTGAGAATTGGGAATTCATAAAAATGAATTATGGGCCTATGATGCTCAACCTTCACCTACTAACAAGTAAAGAATCAAGAAAAAAACCGAAATATACTTATTTATCTTAGGATAACAATACTATCCATGCATGGCATTATAAATCTTGGTAATACCTAGGTGAACAACCCATATTAAGTCATGTGAATGCTACATCATCTCCCCGTGTATTCTCATGGGAACCACCAATCAGCATCGTATATACATGATTTTTTCTTCATCCTAGGACTAATCAGTTGGTGTATCCCTAACATATATATTGTCCCTAATAAAACTATAGACTATTACAGACAACTAACACTCATTTACCCTCTAGAGGAGTGAAGATTTAATATCCAAATACACAAGGGTCACTCTACCCTAACACTCTTGTACATTGAGATGTATCTCAATGCCTACACCTGATTCTTTCTACTCGGTGTATAAACTATGGAGTTCCCATTTCTAGGGGTATATATTATCACAAAGTCAAATGATTGTAGGTACGCAACCCACCTTATCGACCAAAATTTTAGGTCATGCTAGGAGATGATATAAATGGGACTCTTATGGTCCATATACACCAAAAACCTCTCACCCAAAAGGCTAATATCTCAGTGCGTACACCACCACTGGCTATTATAAAACATGATTCAAATAATTCCAATCATGTGTGCTTAAATGCCTATATATATAGGTGAATACAATCCCATCCTATATCAACACAACTCTTATACCAACCCCCACTACATAATATTATAGGGTATACTTCTTATTTGACTCAGGTAATGTAAAGATTGATATAGATATAAACCTTTCATTTATCTCCTAGAAGGACCTCTCATAGGGATCATACCACTTGAACTTATCCACGTTATATTTCAAGGGAATAATCATCATTTACAATCAAGAGAAGTCTTGAATGAGTCTCTTATAGTATCCTGCCAAACCCATGAAGATTTAGATCTTGAAATTATTCTCAAACTTCTCCCAAGACACCATAACCTCAACCTTCCTAGGGTAAAATGATATATCGACCTTAGATACCATGTTACCTAAGAATTGAATCTTACTTATCCATAAATTACACTTTAAGAACTTGGTATATTTTTGATTCACTCTTAGTATTCTCAAAATAATATTTAAATTTAAAGCATGGTCCTCAAATTTTTTGGAGTATACAAGGATATCACATACAAAGACCACCAAAAAAATCTAGATATAGATAAAAGACTCAATTCACCGATTCTGAAAAATACATCTAGCACATTCATCAAACCAAGAAATACCACATGATACCCATATAGGCCATACCTACTTTATAAAGTAGTATAAGGAATATCATATGTCCTCAGTCACAACCGGTGATAACCCAACAACAAGTTGATCTAGGAGAACTGCTTGGCTCCCCTTAACTAGTCTAATAGTTCATAAATATAAGGCATTGAATAATTATTATTGATTTCACTTGGTTTAACCTCTATTAATCCACATATAATTTCAAATAATCATCCACTTTAATGGAGAATAAGACAACATGCCCCAAGGGGGTGTTCTTGGGTAAATAATCCCTTTCACCTTAAGGTCCTCTAGCTAAACCTTTGTCTCTAAAAGCTCAGTAGGATCCATCCTATAAGGAATAATGGATATAAGCTTCATAAAATGCATAATATCAATTATAAACTCAGTCTATCTCTTAGGTTTAAACCATACTAATTCTTCTCTAGAAACACCCCATAGTTGGTCAATAATAAGAGGAATGACTGATTAATTTGTTTCCTAGAATAATACTTGAAAAATGGATTGAAATAGTTCCAAGCTACATACAGTTAGGTACTAAAAGGACTTACTATAGGTCTCTCTCTATAATAATGGTATAATAATTACACTTAACAAACATTAAAGATACCCATCAGTGATAG
The DNA here is from genome assembly GCA_963277665.1 of Viscum album. Classification (NCBI taxonomy): domain Eukaryota; kingdom Viridiplantae; phylum Streptophyta; class Magnoliopsida; order Santalales; family Viscaceae; genus Viscum; species Viscum album. The sequence continues at coordinate 1,906,392,825 of OY728136.1, forward strand.
GAGTGAATGTGCGCTCAATATTGAGTCAACGAATCCATATCTAGGATCACATCAAAATGGAACATCTCTAATACAAATAAATCACTAAGATGTTGATATTCACTAATCATAAGGGAACACTCTAAACATATATGGATATCCTCTTATCAAACCCCAAAGGGTGTATTAATTGACATCATTCCATACAAATACACTATAGTAATCCCCAAACCCTTAAGAAATTGGGTGTATATAAATAAATGAGATGTATACATATCAAATAAATAAGATACTAGGATAGATGTTACCAAGATCATACCTCAAATAGTCAAAGTACCCTCACTATGATCCATAGGTGTTAGATTAATTTCATAGAACTAGGATATCTCTGAGCCTCTACCCTATCCTCCATATGCATGTCTACCCTAAGGAGCACCACTTTAATACCTTTGTTGACTTTGAGGACCAAAACCAACTCTACTCCCTAACAAGATAAGAGAACTCCAACTACCACCCTATAGTATAACATTGGATCCAGATATTGATTCCTAAGCTCAGATATCATCATGACCATTACCTTAATGAGAAGAGATCTGTAAAAAGTACCACAAATACCCTATATGATTATAATATTGGTACTTCATAGAATATCACTCTCCCTATGATTAGTTATGCCCCCACTCTATATCACTGGTAAAAGCAATAGAAATCCTCTCACACTGGGTAGAAGATGATCCATGGCCTTAACTTTCCAAATTATCACCACTCTAGTGAGAATCATCACAAACTACTTTTGGTTTCCCAAGGATCCACTTTCAAACCTAACATATGAATCAAACTTACTAGAAGGACTATCCTTGGCTAGGTTCTACTCTATAATGAGAGTCTATTTCACAGCCACTATAAATAATTTAATCTAAAAGATGTTTACCTGAGACTAAGTTGATTGTCTCAAAACATCCTCAAAATGAAAAACCACGGTGGTCACATCACTCACTAGTGAGGTTGTAAAGCGAAGAAAAATGGTAAAATAGGTTGCATAGTCCATCACTGACATGCTCTCATAAACAATATGCATAAACTCTTAAGCCTTATCAACTCTCAATATCTCAAGAAATAAATTATAAAATAAAAGATTTTGTAAGTCTTTCCAGCATATCCCAACATGCTAATATTCCTATACTGGTACATCTCATTGATGATTTGTTAGTACTTAAAGAATATAAATAGAAATATTCGTCTGCATCTCATGGGGTGTTAATATGGTCAAATATGGTCTATATAGAATCAACCTAGATCATATTAACATGAAATCTACCCTCTCTAATAAAAAAAGGGAGATACTACAACTAGAACTTTCAAGTCAAGTTTAATATGGAAGGTTGGCCTCTCAAAGCTCTATGTACCATAGAATATAGAACATAAAAAAAACTCTCATATCACTACTGGTCAATAGGATGTGTAGGTACTAATAGAGGCTCGTACTCAATAGATTGTGGGGTATGCTCATCCCCACCCTCCCGGAGCTCCAAAGGTTGTCATAGAGGTGTAATGTCACTATAATTATAAATATATTCCTTATAACACATCTATCATAGGTCTTGATATCATAAATAGGATAATTAATAATGATTAGAGCATCCAGCTATTCTATATATACATCCTAATGAAGGCGATATTCCCTAAATTTACATTTATATATAATATAAATTTGTGTACATATTTGTGTAATATATATGTGTGTGTGTGTGTGTGTGTCATATAATATAACATAGAGGAAACCAAGGCATATCATATGCCATTAGATTAGGGATATCATAATACATGAAATAAAGAGTTCATTACACTACCTTAAGCCTATCATACTATATGATTTGGTTATATTATTAGGTATAAATAATCATATTATGAAATTCAAATTACACCATTTCTTGATTTTGGAAACTCGACATTAAGTGTTAAATGCTTGAATATATTTTCCACATAAATTTATCAGTGATTAAATGTTTCATAATATAATAATTATGGGAGAACTAAATGTACTTAAATGTTAATTTCATGGTCGAAGGTTTTCAAATTATTTATAACCAAAGACTTTTCTTGAACATTTCATAACATTTGATTAAATGTTGTGGAGGGTTTGGGAGTATCATGAGGCCTTAATAAGAGGGAAGTAACCATGAGAATGGGTGTTCATTCTTTTCCCAAGCTCTTCTAAGTTATCCTGAAGCTCTCTTACTTCTCTTTTCTAATCCACCAATAGATACTATCATATCATAGTCATGAAGAGGATATCACCAAAAAAATTAGAGATTTAGCTAGCCTGTGGATACACCATATATAGAAAAAAAATTAGTTATTCCTTAGTGAACTTCATTAACCACAATGATTAAAGAATATAAAAAGTAGCTAACATTAATGTGAAGTACAATTTTTATTAGTATTATTTATACATATTTTTAGCTTCAATGCATGGTGACCTTGGATTCAAGGTTTATAATGTTTTATATTGTGTTAAATAAGTTTTTTATCCTTAGAAACCCAACACCTATATGAAAGGTTCTCACAAAACTCAGCCACACTCTCTATCCCAGACTACCCACTATCAGGTTATAAATCAAGATACATATAAAACTGTTATCGTTAATTTATAAATAGTAATAAACTAATAAAAATACAAGCCTAATTAACTAGAATTAAACCTTTATGTTTTATAAAGAATCTATATATAAGTATTTATCGACACATTAAATAATTGAACCCTACATCATAATCATGGTGATCAACCATAAGAAAGCACATAAATGTCAAATAAATCCTACATAGAAAAAATAATTCATGAAAACATTCTCTCTTTCCACCTAGGCCAAGAATAAAACCACAAATTAATAAATTTCAAGACATAATCCAAGTAATAATATAAAAAAAGTGTAAAGGTGGGAATCATATTTAAATAATAATTATAATTAAATAATAACCACATGGTATAACAAAAATGAGCTACTGTAATGTCACACAAGGAATACAAATATAAATAGGAAATATTATGGGTTAGTCATATATAGTTGGGTCAAAACATATTAAAAATATAGATTCATGCACAGACTAAACCTAATTCCTCCCTTCTCCATGCCTTTAAACTCCAACCCATTCTCCATAGCTCAAAAATTACTTGCATCATGGCCCTTTTATTTACCCGGGTTATGAACCATGAAGTATGATTGGGTATTAGGTTTACTGAGTAAGGAGTGAGTATAACTCAGTAGGCCACCACCAAAAATTTCCATAAACCAAACAGGAATATATAGGTTTGTGCATAATGTGTTTAGAAAAAATATTGAACAATGATAACCATAATGAATTTCACACCACTAGGGGGGATCAAAAATCCACTCAAGTTTTTGTAATACCTTATTTAGCCAATATCAGGGTGTCTCTGAACATATCATAATAATTCATAAGTCAAATGGGGTAGTAAATTCCCATTCATGTGAGGATATCAACCTGTAGGGTGTCACAAAAACCATGTATAATGATGTAAATACAATGGGATATGTGGACTATGAATATATTGGTATCATCCCTCGAACATCTCAAACAAATATCCTAACAATTTCAAGATAATGGGATAGGTTTCTCCATGTCTATATCATTCTTATCTTATAGGCATCTCAACCTCAATCTAGTGATATGAGTTCAAGGAGAAATATGGGACATATATATATGGTCTCCAATGTTAGGAATCTTGACCACCACTCAATACAATATAAGACCAATAGAAAATCATATCATAGATATAATGATCTCAACCTAAGTTATCCCAATCACTATACATCAATATCCAAATAAAGGAAAAATTTGTACCCTTTATATATAGTCTCACCCCAAGTAATCTCGACCCAACATATTAATATCGAGATAATGGGGACAAGTTGCCCCTATCTATATGGTCTCACCCCATTGGAATCTTGAAAGATGATCATTATATTAATAATGCGAATGGTAAACAATCCTAGGTCTATAATGATATTATCCCTTGGGAAACTCGGTCTTGGCCTTCATCAATACAAAGATGGCAGGGAAAGGAATCCCCCACCTATATAATGGTCTTAGTTCAATAGAATCTCAATCTTTACCACAATGGTAAAAATACCATGGAAAATATGGTCCAAGTCTATATCAATCGCAATTCAAGGGTTTCTCAACCCCTCATATCATCCCTTTAAGTTTTTTAATATGATAAAAATTAACATGTTAATTAATATTTAAAAAAACATCCAAAACTTATACAATTAATATCAGGTCATTATTCTCATACCAAACCCCTTTTCATAATTCAAACCTAAGGTCTAACCCATTAAGTACACTTAGTCAAGGAGGGAGACACTCACCCCTCACATGTACTAACTATCCAGGAGCTATGAAATGTCTCACAACCCATTAAGAAGCTAACCAAGGCTAACCACTAAGGAAATTATGTAAACAATTATCAAAGGAGTTTAATTGGCACTCAACAAGTTCCCTTCCATCATAACTTAACTGAAGGGATGCACCACTTGGGTCCATAGTATAAGGTCTTCGCACTTTTAGCTCAATCCCACTGCCATCGATGGTCATGAAATCCAATAATAATAATCAAAGGGTCTGTTATGGAACTATACATCCTTACTATACTCATACAGGTCAAGGGAATGAAATTTAGATTATTTCTAGGTCAATCATACACAAGAGATGAGATTGCATATCACATATCACATGGAATAAGTAAAAACCATTAGGAATGGTACGGATCACCTACCTCATAACCATAGGACAATTCCCATTTTTTCACCTGATGAATCAATATTGTGTGGAAGTAATTAGTGAATTAGGAATAAACCCCCAAATTAGGGAATATTCAATGGGAAACTCTAAAATAGTGAGAGAAATCAAGAATATCAAGAAGATGAGCATTTTCCATACCTATAGGAACCCAATGTGATTATCATATTTTAATTTTGACCACAATCAAGGAAGATTCATTAAGAAAGGGAGTGTGAGATATGGAGAACACTACAAAAAATGAGGAGGAGGTTTGATAAGATTTTTTACAACTCAGTTCCTTAATTTAATTTAAACTACCCAGGTTACCATCAGGTACCCCGGTAACCTATCACTGGGTACCCAACACCCAACTGGGTAACTTCCCTAGGGTCACCAGTCACCTGTTGGCCCTCTAGGGGTTACCCCCTTCTTCCATGAACATCGGGTACCTGGTACCAAACCACTGAGTACCTGGTGGAGTCTTTAAAAAAAGAAAAAACCCCGCGCTAGGTACAGATTCTTAAAAACTGAACCATTGCATCTCTTTACTCCTCTAATAACTAAAACCCATCAAAATACACATACTTAGCCAAAAAATTAAACAAGTTTGTACCTCATGGTAGGTTAGGTGTTACAATTTAAGTATATATAAATTTATTCTTTATTATTGTGTAACTATATGATAGATGACACATAATTTTAAAAAAATGATAAATAAGTGGTGATAAAATAATACAATATGAAAAAAATATCCCATTCCTCATACTTAAAACTCAACATTGTTCTCAATGTTTAATTCTAAGGTGATAATGAATTTTTCAATTAAGTTAGAAAAAATCTCACTTTAAAATATAATTCAACATAAAAAAAATCTATAAGAAAAATAATTATTAAATAATAGAAAATTTAGAATTGGTTTCATTGTTTATTTAAGTTATGAACAAACTAAATTAAGAGAAGTAGTAATCTCTTGATTAGCACGGGTTTTTTGAAAAAAAAATTAATCTAAAATAGCATGTAGTATTTTTTATGTTCAACTTGGTTGCTACATTAAAGCTCCTACCTAGGGAGTTCTAGATTCTGTAGAGTTATTAAAACAAGTAAGATGTCCCAAAAACACAATTAATAAATTAAATAAATAGTAAAATCAATATAAAGAAGACCCAAATACGATTTAATAGTATAGAACTCTGGGAATAGAAGAAATTATTATTCTACTTAGACAATCTAGAGAATAATCAATACCCGATTGAAACCCAAGAATCTAAAAAAGCCAGTTGAGAAATCCAAATCACCTCTTAGAAAACATAATAGAGGACACGTACCTCATTGAAGTATATATATCAATCGAAGGAGTAACATTCCCCACAAATGAATTATGCCTCATAAATTGATTCACATTAGATGTGGGAGTACCTAACCCCATTGATAGAGAACTTATGCCCCAAGTATGTGGGGAAGTACTACTCTATCAATTTTTTGGGGGACTAGTTTCTTTTCGGGGACCATGGTTGTACTGACTCCATGACCAATTTGTAAGACTCGTTCCTTAATCATGTTAGGGGTACTGAACTATATGAAGAATGTGGGGGACTCATTCCCTACCACCAACCTATCTTTGGGGGAGTACCTATACCCATGTACACTCCAATAGTCTTATCTGAACCTATTCATCAGCCCCACAGATCTATGAAAGCTAATATGAATAAACTGACATGCATCTTACCTTTAGTGTCAAAAAGGGGTGTACCATCATGTTCTACATGGTAAAACTCTTAGAATGGAATAATCAACTTTCTAGTTCTGATGTTCATATTAAAACCTATGAAAAACTACTATGATTACATAGTATATGTCCTGTAACCTATTGTACATGGCATGTGGTTCCCAGGTTATACCCAAACAATATGTCTTTTTAACTGACATCCATCGCATGTAGGCTCAAATAGAAAATTTTTCATGTGCACCCAATATACACCAAGTCCAAGTGACTCGCTATAAATAGTGTGTGGATACAATCATGCACCTTTTATATCCTGAATTATACACTAACACACATACATGACATGTGCCTTAACTATATAATGTGCGATGTGTATAAAAGAGAAAAAACCCTTAGTTGTCATTTTCAAAAGACTACACAACATGTAACTAACATACTACATGTCGTGTAGTCATATTTTCCACACTAAATGACTCTAAATTCCTAGTACACCAATAATAGACTGAGTTTTTGGGTATATTTACCATTAACATGAATTTTTGTTGAAAATAATCTCTAGTGACCCTCCACTACGATTTAGGCCACTAGTGAGCCTCACTAGGGTTCTATTGATGTTTCCATGGACCTAATCTTTTCTTGAACCCCTGGTAAATAACCTCATCATTGCTTCCATGTTTAATCTTAGATGTAATTGATCCTACACCGCTACTAATACATAGAACCTACATTCTTATCCACCGCAGCACTATGTAAACCCACTATTGACTCCTCTAAGGCCATGATCATCCTTTTCCATCATTTGTTCCTCATTTTAGGCTTTCATAAACATATTTTCAGCCATTTTGTAGGGAAACGACACATGTTTATCACAAAACAAAGAGTATAAGGTGAGAGAAAGATGGAAAGTAATCATTAACATGTCCCACACATCGATCACACAATTGATTGATGAATAAAACATGAAGAACACATTGATCACAAAGAAATAAAAGAGGATGTTAAGAGATACTAAAATCCATAATGATGATCAGATAATCAGATTTACTATAAATTAAATTCAATAATATAAAACAAGGGCTTGAAATTAAAACCTTGAATTGTCAAAAATCAAGAAAAAGGAAATAATAAAAATAATTAGTCTTACCTCATGTCATTAACACCAAATATTTGACCATGACACCTTAATTTGAAAATTTATTAGAGATCAGTGATCATGGTATGGATTCTTCAATATCCTTAAATAGGGGAAGGGGGAGAGTTTTCCTTTTAAAAAAGATGATTATCCTCTAATAAAGAAATAATATATATATAATCAAAATTATAATATCCAGGTGTTTAATTAAACACCTAAAATACATGGTCCCACACCCAAGGTATAAACACAAAAGTTTTACCTCTCCTGGATAAAAACTGCACATTCCAAAAAAAACATAACATCAAAATCTCCATTCAAGGATCCATTTAGGAGATATAATCATATATATGATTGTAGGAAAGAAATAATAATTATAAAATATTATAAATTTATTCAAGCACATATGATTCAAAGAGAAAGGAATCAACCAAGTGACCTTATTTGAAAAAATTATTTAAAATATTCAAAGGGATTGTACTAAAAATTTGGGTTGTTGCAATATATCTATCTCAATATCATTCATAAGATTTAGTAGTCCTCATATTTAATGTTTTATTAAAATTAAATCTATATATAATATCCAACCTACCATTTTAGTTTAGGAATAAAAGAATTTTGAGGATAATTAGTCATATTGTATAAACATATTTTGTAATGGAAATTTTATAGGGCATAAGGATTGGATTTTTTGAACCTGAATAACAAACCAATGGACATCTTATATTTTTATACTATTAATAATTTACTTCCCCATATTGGTTTCCATTACTTCCAAATATTGAATTATTTACCCTTTACATAAAGTATACTTTGTCTTTCAATTTTCAAATTATCTAGAATCTTGATAATAAATCTATACTTTTCATAGTGTCACAATTGTATATGTGATTATTAGTATTAAAATTTAAGTTAATATACACTAAAATATCAATTATTTATTTTTGAAGGGTTTCATGTTTCAAATTTATAAATTTTTAATTGATCATTTCTTGAAAACTACATCAATCAAGGTCAATATATGTAAATTTATTTTTATAACTCTTAGATGGGATGACTTTCATAGACAAAAAATAATTTAATATGCTAAATAAAATATAAAATAAAATTACAAATATTAAATTATCATGTTAAATTTTAAAATTAAATTGAAATCATCCATTATAAAGTAATATTTTAATACAAAGTGAGTATGAATTATCAAAAAATATTCATAATAGAAAATATAAATAAATAAATACATGTTTACAAACTGATCGAACACGAATTAAAACCAAGATGAATTTTGAAACCAAAAATGTGTAATCATTAATAGGAGAAGTGAAGTGTTTATAAAGTGTGGAGATGAATATTTGAAATAAATATGGAAAAAATACAATAATGTAAAATAAGGTAGAAAAGAGTTTGAGAGAAAATATAAATTGAATAGATCAAATTTATATTAATATATTGACATATATATAGGGTACATGAATTTTATAATCAATGGTCAAGATTAAGGGTACATAAAGGTTGTAATTATTGGTTAATATGAATATGCATCCCCCATGTCAAATCCAACAGTCATAATGTCAAAGGTTGGATATAATTAAAGGCTGTCAATTTGGAAGGTTTTTTAAGAAATGAGTTATCATCATCATAATTATTAGAATTATGAAATCCACTTAATAAATATTTCATAATACTCCCCCTTAAATGTCATAATTTCATGGAATATTGTATAATACTCACTTAAAAAACCTTACAGGAAAAAAAGTAATTCTAAATTAATTGATTTCCATGTTATATTTACTCATTAAAAACCTTATTGGGAAAAACTAGTGATAAAAAACCTAATAATGGGGGGAAAGTACAATGTTCCAAATTCCACCTCATAATACTAGGATATAATTTTCAATATTCAAATCCTAATATTATAAATTAATTAATCAAAATATATAGTTGATGATGCCTTTGTAAATAAATCTATACAATAATAAAAATAGATTTTTTTTCTAGATATCAATCTTACTATTCTGTTGAATTTCACAAGTGAACAAGAATTTAGGTCATAAATTTTTTGTTTTATCACCTTTGATGCACCCATGATTTAATTATGCTATAAATTTAGTATTTTGTTTATATAATATGGTGGTAATATCATTACTCATGTCCATTATACAACTATTTCTAATATTATAAATAATTGATCTTAGCCAAACACATTCATGACTTTCTTTAAGGATCGTAATCAACTCAACACGATTGGAGGAAGTTGTTGAACTATTTTGTTTTATATTATTCCATGAAGTGATAATTCTATAATATATGAACAAATATAATGTTTTATATCTAGATTCGTATGGATCAAAAAAAATATCAAACATCAGTATAACCAACCAATTTCAGTTATGAACTTTTAGAATTAAAAAACCCTCAATCAATAGACCCTTAAAGATGAAGGTGATATACCCAAAATCATATAAGCATGTGATACATTGAAAATATATCATAAAAGATGATATATATGTTTCGTGTTCTTAAAATGGATGAAACCAAAGCATATCATATATTTTTGGTTTATCATATCATATGAAAATATATAATGATATCTTGTCATAGGCTTAAAATACATATCATAGGGTATTATGTGACCATGTAATAAGAGCTACGATGTGTATTAATCATATTCTATGATTCATTTAGGTAACCAAAATGTTAAATTATAACATTCACATTATCATTTACATTGTATATCATTATTATGTAACATATGGGAGAATTTTAATGACTAAAGGTTACAATATTTATAACTGAAGACAGTTACACATATGTTTATGAAACATTCGAGTAAATTCATGAGCATAGAGAGAGCCCCTGAATACTATATAAAGGAGGAGTTACTATAGAGATGGTGTGTGTGATCCTTTTGTGATATTACATGCTAATACTCTCCCTAAAAACTCTATCTTCCTCATTCATTTGGAACTTGAGATAATAACATATCATTAAAGTAAGGATGGTCATGCACAATCTTTTTGGGTGATTTGGTACCAGTAGATACACCTTGGAGAGAATAGACAATTGGATATTCCTAGTGCTCTTCATTAAGTATAGATCAAAGGAAAAAATAGCAGTGATCTTCAGTGTAAGGTACATATTCTTTATTTATATAATATATGGTTTTGGTTTTAATGCATGGTATTCTTAGGATTTTTAGTTTCTAATGACTTCTACTGCATTTTTTAAGTGTTAATCAATCCATATATTCTTAACAGTGGTATCATAGTAAGACCATGTAATTTAATTTTCAAAATAATGTTAAAAATTAATAAAATTAAATACCATATTTTTCTAGAATATATAATCATAAGAAACAATTATATTTTTGAAAAATTCATGTTATTATGATATATGATATCATACATTGTGATTTGATCATATTTTATGATATGGGATATCATATAGAGAGACATTGTGTAATCATTTGGTTATTTAATGTTGTAAAGTACGACATGGGTGGTAGTAGCTTGCAATAGTGTTAAACCATATTAGAAAACCATAGTTTCATATCATTTCATTGATATTGATGCATATCATAAGCTATGAAATCCATTGTACCACTGTGATTAATATCATACAGACCCCATATTGTAAGCGATGATTGCCTATGCCGCTTGGTTAATGTTACACGGGTATTGCAGATTATTGTAAGTCACACACTATCTATCATAAAATAAGATTGATAGCTACTGCACACAACAATACACATCCTATAATATGTGGTATATCATTAAATACAATAGATAGAAAAAATTAATTTTTTTATTTAATTATAATTCAAATTGTATTGTCACGAACCAACCCGGGTCGACCCTGAACTGGTCACCCGAGTCAGTCGGTGACATGGCCCGAGAGGCATTACTGATCCTCCCGGGCTGGTGACAAATGCCAGGGCATCAACAGAGGCGGTGGGAATGATTTCGCCCAAAATAAATAAATAAAGCAGCATAAATAATATAGAGCAGCGCAAAAAAAATAAGCCAAGTAATGTAACTAAACAGGAACAAAAGAAAAAAAAACTAACCAAAATCAACGTCCGAACTAACTCTGTGTGACCTCGCGGGTCACTCCCCGACTCAAAGATCAAGTGTCCCCCAAGGCGAGCGCACTCAAGCTATATCTTGGACAAACACTAAAAACAGAAAATAATTATAGGTGTGAGTATTAAAACTGAATAGGCTGGCCCGATATCTATTCCCAATGCACTTCCTTTAAAATAAAATAAACACATTTTTAAGTTTGAACTATAATTTATAAAAGTATGTTTTTCTAAATATTTTACTTAAAAGAAAAGTACGAACCATTTCCCTTAACCATTTCCAAATTTGGGTTCATTTCATTAGTGTCAATGGATTTTTAGAAAGGGAAAGTGATGTTTATATTTTAAATTTTTTACAAAGAAGATTAAACACTTTAATTTGAAAACCATTTCTAGAAATAAATTCAAAACCAATTTATCACATTCCAAGGAAAAAAATATACAAAAATGCACAAAAGTAAGTACACAACAAGGGAAATGTAGAAATATATACAAGTACCAAATCATCACTATAAGTAACTGAAAGTCAACAGACATGGGTGAACCTTGGAGATCAAGAATAATATAGAAGACACCAATACATGAGATATCATCTCCGTTGACATGTCACACACGATGAAATAAAAACACTCAATACGCTCGACCATCCATTCTCAGGCAGGCTGAGGGAAAAATCCCATAGTAATAAACCCAATATATCCACCTAAGATGGGTCATTGGTCAGTACCATAACCTACCAGTGTGGCATTCATTCTTAGAATATTCTATCAATATTCCAGATTCTCATGTCTCAAATATTTGGAAATGGGGTGATCCAACCGATGCCATCCAAGCATCCAATCATATATATATATATATATATATATATAAATAATAATTCACAAGAGGCATCCCCCCGAGTAACTCCATGGGACAACCTCTTACCTTTAAACTACTCGAGTACTCGGGAGCCTCTAGGCATGGGCCTCCCAAACAACCAGTTGCAACCAAGGCAAGAGAGTTATCCTAGGAGGGTTTGCATCAAAACAATTTCATCATTTTCCATAAAGTGCCAAACAGGCATTAAACACATTTCATAGTTACCACATTAAAAGGAACCAAAACCAGTTTGAAACCATTTAAGGAGCTCCAAACACCACTTCACAAGCTGCCAATATTTTATAAAAAAACCAAACCAAACCATTTTATTTTTTCAAATAAACTGTAACATCCATCCAGGCAACTTATCAGCGACACATTCAATATTTAATAAAAGGAAACTTAAATTTCTAATAAAAGGTGATTTATCAGCAACACATGAATTAATAAAATTTAACATGTAAATAGGGTTCAAAAAGCCGGAAATAGATGCAACTTAAATTTTAAAAGCAGTGCAATGGGAACCTACCTCAAGACCAAGTTGTGATGACGACGCAAGCTCGGAAATAAAGCGCAGCGATGGTGCTCACTCGGAAACGCCCCGCACGGGTCCTAAAAAGTCAAATTGACCCAAAACAATATTTAATTAACAAAATCTCTAATCAACCAAGGTAATATATATACACACATATATATATATATATGTATATGTATATCAAATAAAAATATCAAAGGAGCATAAAAAAAATGGTATACCAAAGGGAAGAAAATGCGCCGGTAGAGGCGGGTTGGTCGGGGCAACGCTGGAAGATGCGGGCGTCAAAATGGGGCCACGCCGGTAAGGTGGGTTGCTTCGCTCATGAGCAGAGGGTGCGCCAGCAGGGTAAGTGCCGTTAGGGGCATGCTCCGACAAGGTAGAAAGCTGGCCGGTCGGGGAAAAGGTGTCGGGCCAGCGGAGGGGGTCTGCGGGTCGGTCGGAGAGTGTCGCGCCGGAATAGCAGAGGGCGTCCACTGGCTAAGGGGATCACCAAAAAAATAATAGCAAGGGGGGTCGGCCTAGGATGTTTCAGGTCTGAGGAGGATGGTTGGTCGGCTCGCGTGCAACAAAGGGAAAGCGTCGGGGGGGAGCGGCGTCCGCTTTCCGCTGGGGTTGTGCGCGTGCCGGACTGGAGGTCACCGCGATGGGAAGAGGTGGGTCAATGGAGGCTGGCCTCAGGCGAAGGAACCGGGTTCACCGCAAAGAAGATCTGAGGGTTTAGCGCTAGTGAGCCGGAGGGCTGTGCTGCTATGCGGGCTGCTGCAAAGGGTTCGACGGGCAGCGACGGGGCGCGTGGGCTGTAGGAGGAGAGGAGGGCTGGGGCGCGTGGGCTGTTGTGCGGCGGCGGACAACAGGGGAGCCGTGGGAGAAGAGCAGGTGGGTGTCGCACGGGCTGTCCAGTGTATGGGGTGTTGGGCTGCGCAGGTTGCAGCGACGGACAGAGAGAAGAGGGTGCGGGGTGCTGGGCTGCGCTGGCTGACCGGGAGCGCGGGTCTGGCTAGGGCTGCGAGTTGTCATGCGAGGGAGCCGGAGAGGGCACTGGGTCACTGTTTCATGAAGAAGGGAGGAGGAGGGAGAAGCTGTGTGGAAGGAGGAGGAAAAGAGAAGAATAAAGAAAAAAATAGAGGAGGAAAGAAGAGATAAAAAAGAAGTAAAATAAAATAAAAAGTGAACAATAAAAAAGAAATACTAAAATAAAAATAATAATAATATTATTATTATTAATATTAATAGTAATAGTAATAATAATAATAACAATAATAGTAATAATAATAATAATAATTTAATTCATATAATTTAATAAAACAATAATGAAAATGTCATGCAGTTGCATGGGTGAAGTCGCGTGGCGTCGCGCTCTGCCCATGCGCCCCGCGACGTCGAACCCAAAACGCACGCTTTTTATTGAAAACTCGAAAAATTAATCTAGGACTCACCCTAAACCCCAGAAAAAATATTTAAAGACAGAAAAAAAATAATTAAAATAAAATTATAACATGGGCCGGGGTGTGACAATTCTCCCCACCATAACGCTTTTTGTCCCTGGAAATCCACAATATCATCCAGTCGGTTGATCAACACTTGAGGATTCCACATAACATGATCCAACATCTTAACTCATGGTCATTCCATCGACCACAAAAGGGACTTAACCCTATTTCCCAAAACAAATTACCAGCAGAGTGGAGGCCTGAATGGACTTCCCACCATAAGAATTAAACTAGTATCTAAATTGGGCCTTACTCAAGCTAGAAAGAACACAACAAGAAGACTTAAACCACTCATTCTCTTCTTAAAGGAATATGAGATGAACCGAAAACTTCATACAAATGAAAAACCCTCGCCCCGTGGTTAGGGAGGGAGGGCCCAAAGATTATATCAATGAATCTAGGATGGAAAACTACTCATGACTCACCACTTCAGTATGGACACAAACCAAGACTGCAACTGATTCACATGGGTGGTCCATGCAAGGTCACTGATCGACAACTCGAATACAAAAGAAATAATTACTGACATTGCACAAGGGATAATTCCATCACACTCTTGCGACAAGAGGAGAATTACAATGACCAAGAAGACACAACAGACATGCTAAAACTGCCTCACCACAACGATAGAGGCACAACCTTAGGCAAGCTTCTTAAAATTTCTCGGGTTTCCTAACTACAGACTGGGTTCACTCCAAGGCCTTTTGGATAGAGATCTGATGGATGAAGTATCTCCTACCTCGCAGTCAAGTTCTGATAATTGCAATAAGAAACATACATCTTTTGATTTGAAAAAGGAATGGACAAAATTTTGAAATAAAACCACGCTGGCATTGAAAACTGGAGTTCATCAAAAGACCCACAACATTCCCATACATTTCAAACCCAAAACAACACCCGTAAAATATCCATGATAAGAGATCCCTTACACAGGAATGAAACATAAATAAGAAACTTTAAACAAAAACCCAACAACACATCACTTCTAAGAACTTCCCCTGTGATTCTTTCTAGTGATGCCCCGACAGAATGGTTGTAAGTGACCCAAATGTCTGCAAACGTGACTGGGCTTAGAATAACTTGGGTTCGATGGCTTCTTGTTACCCAGATTTCCGTACTGATAACACACGAATATCTCTCACTCTAAAGAGGTTGATGAAAGATATTGAGGCCTTTTGATTCAAAGACCTACTCCATCTACTTTTGATCGCTTACTAATCTTCTTATTGGAAGTCTCCCCACTACTCCTAAGAATTGAAGGAGGGAGGACCACTTTGAGCACTCCCACCATCATGGGTTCGACATGAAAATCTTTTCTCACCACATCAGCAAATGAAGTTAGGTTGGATGCTGACACCTTCGACTATAGATCAGGGCGGAGACCCTCCTCGAAGCGTCGAGCCTTTATGGAGTCATATGTGGCATACCCTGAATCATAAGGGACTAGTTTCACAAAGTGTTGGAAATACTCCAATACGGATCTGTCACCCTACTACAGATAACACATCTTCATCCTTTTTCTCACCCTTTCTTCTTCAGAGAAATACTAACGAATGAACAAAGCCTTGAAAAGCTCTTAGGTAAGCTCTTGATGGGGCTTGTTCCGAGACACTGACTTCCACCACATCCATGGTGAACCTTCAATAATGAAAGTTGAAAAATTAACCTTCAAAAACTCAGGAAACTCAACGAGGTCAAAGTCCCTTCCAATCTTCTGTATCCACTCTTCTGCTAGGGAAGGGTCTTCTTGGCCATAATATAGAGGTGGATCTAACTCCCAAAACTCAAGCATAAAATCCTTAGGTTGATCAACTGCACTATGATCACCCATCGAGGCTTCAAAGGGATAATCATTGGACAATAAAATTCAAAAACCCAATCAAGGCCAACGCAATAAATAAAATCATCAAAATCAAACACCGCATAGATGGAAAGCTATAAACACAAGGAAACAAGCTATCATAACATCAAAACTTTCCTTTGGAAAAAATTTTTAATTTAAAACAAGATTGGTGGGTTAAACCCTCACCATTGGTATTCTTTAGAGTCTCACTAACATGCATGTCTTTGTGCCACCCTGGGCATCCATCCACCATACCAGACATCCATCCACATTCCCACATATCACTATGCATGTGAGCACCCCTAAGAACACCAAGGCCAAAACAAAACAACTTCATTTTTTCAAAAACAAATCATTTTTTTCCTTTTAAACACCAGTTTTCTCTTATTCAAACTACTTTCAGAAGTCAAAAGAAACCCAAAACAAATCAACAGTGAACTAGTGTCAATGAGTGACTTTACCATATGGTTGGCGGCCATGTGCCAAACACGTCATCGACATAGAGAGTCTTTTTGGACCATGCTCCTAACTCCACATGGGTTTCCAAGCTGTGCGGCTTAGTAGGACTATTAGTCCAACTCCCTTTGTCATATCCCAATAACAAAATGCTCCATGAAAACCCAATGAAAATAATTAAATCGGACTTCCCATGGAAACCTGAGGATCAAAACGAGCAAGAGTTCGTGACGCTCTTCCCGCACCTACCCCTCAAGTCCCGAAAATCCTACTCCATCTACCTTGACATCCCAAATAACAAAGGGCATTCTGAAAAGTGAAGTCTACTAATATTTGACTTCCTATGATACCATTTTTTCATGAACCAACCCGGGTCAACCCTGAACCGGTCTCCCGAGCCAGTCTGCGACATGGCTTGAGAGGCGTTCTCGATCCTCCCAGTCTGGCGACAAGTGCCAGGGAATCAATAGAGGTTGTGGGAATGATTTCGTCCAAAATAAATAAATAAAGCAGCAGAAATAATACAGAGCAGCGTAAAAAAAATAAACCTAGTAATGTGACTAAATAAGAACAAAAGAAAATAAAACTAACCAAACTCGACGTACGAACTAACTCTGTGTGACCCCACAGGTCACTCCCCGACTCAACGATCAAGCATCCCACAAGGAGAGTGCACTCAAGCTGTATCCTAGACAAACACTAAAAACAGAAAAGAATTATAGGTGTGAGTATTAAAACTTAGTAGGCTAGCCTCATATCTATTCTCAATGCACTACCTTGAAAACAAAAGAAATAACATTTCAAGTTTGAACTAAAATTTATAAAAGTGTGTTTTTATAAATATTTTACTTAAAAGAAAAGTACGAACCATTTACCTTAACCATTTCCAAATTTGGGTTCATTTCATTAGTGTCAATGGATTTTTATAAAGGCAAATTGATGTTTATATTTTCAAATTTGTACAAAGAGGATTAAACACTTTCATTTGAAAACCATTTCTAGAAACCAAGTCAAAAAAAATATGTCACTTTCCAAGGAAAACAATATACAAAAATGCATGAAAGTAAGTACACAACAAGGGAAATGTAGAAATACATACAAGTACCAAATCATCACTGCAAGTAACTGAAAGTCAACAGACAAGGGTGAACCTAGGAGATCAAGAATAATCCAGAAGACACCAATACATGAGATATCATCCCCATTTACATGTCACACATGATGAAATCAAGACGCTCAATAAGCTTGACCATCCTTTCTCAGGCAGGCTGAGGGAAAAATCCCATAGTAATAAACCCAATATATCCACCTACTATGGTCCACTGGTCAGTACCATAACCTACCAGTGTGGCACTCATTCTTAGAATATCCTCTCAATATTCCAGATTCCCATGTCTCAAATATTTGGAAAGGGGGTGAGCCAAACGATGCTATCCAAGAATCCAATCCCATACATACATATATATAATAATAATTCACAATAAGCATCACCCCGAGTCACTCCATGGGACAACCTCTTGCCTTTAAACTACTTGAGTACCCAGGAGCCTCTAGGCATGGGCCTCCCAAATAACCAGTTACAACCAAGGTAGGAGAGTTAACCTAGGACGGTTTTCATCAAAACAATTTCTTAATTTTCCATAAAGTGTCAAATGGGCATTAAACACATTTCACAGTTACCACATTAAAAGGAACCAAAACCAGTTTGAAACCATTTAAGGAGCCCCAAATACCACTTCACAAGCTGTCGATATTTTATAAAAAAACAAACAAAAACATTTTATTTCTCCAAATAAAGCATAAGATCCAACCGGGAAACTTATCAGCGACACATATAATATTTAATAAAAGGAAACATAAATTTCTAATAAAAGGCGATTTATCAGCGACACATGAATTAATAATATTTAGCACGTAAATAGGGTGAAAAAAGCAGAAAATAGATGCAACAATAATTTTAAAAGCAGTGCAATGGGAACCTACCTCAAGACCAAGGGGCGATGATGGCACAAGCTCGGAAACAAAGCGCGACAATGGTATTCACTCGGAAACGCCCTGCGCGGGTCCTAAAAATTCAAACTGACCCAAAACAATATTTAATTAATAAAACCTCTAATCAAACAAGGTAACACACACACACACACACACACACACATATATATATATATCAAATAAAAATATCAAAGGAGCATAAAATAAAAGGGTTTACCAAAGGGAAGAAAACGCACCGGTGGAGGTGGGTTGGTTGGGGAAACGCTGGCAGGTGCGGGCATCGAAATGGGGCCACACTAGTAAGGCAGGTTACTACACTCACAAGCAGAGGGTGCGCCAATGGGGTACGTGCCGTCAGTGGAGAGCTCCGGTAAGGGAGAAGGCTGGCCAGTCGGGGAAAATGTGTCGGGCCAGCGGAGGGGTCCGCGGGTCAGCCGGAGAGCGTCACGCCGGAACAGCGGAGGGCATCCACTGGATAAGGGGATCACCGAAAAAAAACAGTGAGGGGGTCAGCCTAGGATGTTGCTGGTCGGAGGATTATGGTTGGCCGGCTCATGCGCAGCAAAGGGAAAGCGTCGAGGGGGAGTGGCTTCTGCTGGCCGCTGAGGTTGTGCACGTGTCGGACTGGAGGTCACCGCGACTAGAGGAGGTGGGTCAGCGGTGGCTGGCCTCAGGCGAAGGCACTGGGTGCAGCACAAGGGAGGGTTGACGGTTTGGTGCTGATGAACCGGAGGGCTTCGCTGCTACGCGGGCAGCTGCCAAGGGGTCGACGGGCAGCGGCGGGGCGCAGGGGCTGCAGGAGGAGAGGAGGGATGGGGCGCGCGGGCTGCTGTTTGGCGGCGGACAGCAGGGGAGCCGTGATAGAAGAGAAGAAGGGTGTCGCGCGAGCTGGCCGAGGTGCGGGGTGCTGGGATGCATGGGTTACAATGACAAACAGAGAGGAGAGGGTGCGGGGTGCTGGGTTGCGCGGGCTGGCCGAGTGCACGGGTCTGGCTGGGGCTGCGGGCTGTCGTGCGAGGGAGCATGAGAGGGCGTCGGGTCATTGTTGCATGAAGAAGGGAGGAGGAGGGTGCAGCCACATTGAAGGAAGAAAATAGAAGAAGAAAGAGAAAAAGAGAGGATGATAGAAGAGATAAAAAAAGAAGTAAAATAAAATAAAAAGTAAACAACAACAAAAAGTAATACTCAAATAATAATAATAATAATAATAATAATCGTAATAATAATAATAATAATAATTGAATTCATATCATTTAATAATAATAAAAATAACGAAAACACCACGCGATTGCAGGGGCGAAGCCGTGCGGCGTCGCGCTCTGCCCGTGCGTCCAGTGACGTCGAACCCAAAACGTGTGCTTTTTATCGCAAACTCAAAAACTCCGTCCGGGACTCACCCTGGACCCCAGCAAAAATATTTAAAGATAGAAAAAAAATAATTAAAATAAAATGATAACATGGGTCGGGGTGTGATACGTATGGTTTATAAATTGTTGATAAATCATAGAAAATGGTATTTTAAAATATTTATTTAATTATAAATGAGATTATAAATTAATTATTTATAATTATTTATAATTATTTATTTATTTATAAAACATTTATTAAATAAATATCCATAATATTAGTTGTTAAAATTAAAATAACTTTTGAAATGTATATGAAATGCCTTATAATTTGGATATAAATTTTTTATATAGAAATTATAAGAATAATTTATAAAAAAATTTATTAATTAAAAAATATAGTAAAAATATAAAAAATATATATTTATGATTATGAATTTTTCATAATTAATTAATTTGAGTTGTTCAAATTAAAATATTTATTTGAAAAATTATTTAAACTATGTCAAAAGTAGTTTTGATATTTGATATAATCAAGGTTTAAATAATCTTAAATAAATGTTATTTAGATTATGTAAATTATTTGCATAATAAACTTGGAATATAAAAATGTTTATATTTCATTTTATATCATATATTTAGAATAAATTCCATATAATTGGATAATATGAATAGTTCATGTTATAAATAAATGTAAAGTGTTTATATTATGGAATGTCCGTTTTATATGACTTGATTGTAAAGTGTTTATAATTTCTTTATTTATGAATTTCTCATAAATTGTTTATCTCATGTTTAAATATATGAATTATTTATTTATTTATTTTACTCTCTGATTATTCATGAATAAATTTATTATATCATGAATATGTGTATGCTATAGTTTAAAGAGTTAAACTACTTATTCAAATTTTCATACAAGCATATAAGGAGTTTCATGTATGATTATTGGTTTAGTTTTCTTCTATCTTGACTTCTACTTGTAATGGGTTATGAGCTTGAATTTAAAGGTTGATTATAATTTTTATATATTAGGTATTAAATTTTTTGTGAAATTGATATCTCTCTTGAGTAAAGTATCATTGGGTAGAGAGACTTTGGGTTGGACTAATCACTATCCCGGAGGCCTTTTCCTTGTCTACAAAAGTGGGGGTTAGTTATCTGTCACTCCAAGATTACTTTTGTGGGGATTATTGATTTTATATGATTTTAAGTCATTACATGAAAGAGTTTCATGTACCTTATGCATAATATTCATTTGGATATGTGTGAATAAAATTGAGTTTTTATTTTGGTTGGTAACACAAGATATGAGTTGCGTAAAGAGTTACACATCAATATGGTTTGAATATATTGATTTGGTGAAAGGAATGGGAATATAAAATAAATAATTAGAAGCATTTATATATATATATAAAGATAATAACATGAGATAAGATGGTCAGATCAAATCCTCTTTAAAACACTAAGTGGAATATTCCTTCTAAAGGAAACACTTTTCAAGAACACAATCCTCTAACTAGGTAGTTTCAATCTAAAGGTAGGTTCCCTTGGATTATAGTATGTAAATAAAGCAAGTAATGAGGTATCCCTAAGGTTTATCTCCCTCATTTTTTGAATTTTAATTGGGTTACACTTAGTTGGTAAACCCTTAATATGGATATGAAAGGAATAATATTGATTTTATTCATATTATGGATTGGGTAAAGAGTTTCCAACTCAACCATCAAAGAGTCGTATAAGATATGATTAGAATGATATCCCGCCTAAATATCTAAGGTGTAAGATAAACACTAAAGTGGAATCATTAATTAATGAAATGTAGATTTTGACCCACTAATGGATATTTTGTACATTAAAATATTTTATCATTTTAGAGGGATCATGTTTAGTAAAATTAATTATTAAATTACTATAAAACATGATACTAATTTGATAAAATCTTCTAATGTAGGTATAATGGGATTATAATCATCTATGAGATTGACTTTGAGAACTATATTCAATAAGTAAAAATTTAATTGAAGTAATTTCTTAGATTAGTATTGAAATTTAATAATAGTTCATATTCAAGAAGGAAAGTTATTTACATAAACCCCTTCCTTAGCAACTAAATTGTGAAATTGTTCAATAAATGGATATAAATACTTATGATAAGTATTGTCTAAAATGGTGGCTTCAATGGAGTTGAATTTAAGTTTAAATAAAATTTAACAATTTATCCCACTCTCAGTAATAAATAATTAAAAAGTTTTAAATTCTAAAATATTATAGTAAAAAATTAATATAAGTAGCAGAAATAAACTACTGGAATGTTATGAATTGTATAAGGTAAAAACACCAAAAGGAATGAGAACAAATAAAGAATAAAATAATGTGGTGGAGTTATAGGTGAAATTACATAAAATCATTTAAAAAATATATTAAAATATATAAATATTTTCAATCAAAGTAATTGTTAATCATAATGGACTGATGTAAACACCAGAGATAGGGGTAAATCGAGTGTTTCCAAATCTTTTTACCAAATTTTAATTTGTATTTGGAGGTACTAGGGCATCAACGGAATCTATTGGGCCATGGTTTTCAAAAAATTTCATCATTGGGATGATGATACTTTTCATCTTTGATGATATGAGCCTTGGTACAGTCTGAGGATCTCACATAAATTAAGAGGAGAACAAAACATAAACTGAAAATATACCTTTTTCGATAAAAATATGAACATGACATCTTCTTGTTTTTAGTGATCGTTTCCCAAAGGATCCAAATATGAACCCCTCAAGATCATCCACACATGCTCCAAGAATCCATAGGAGCATTGATCATCGAATTCCAAGTGCTATCACAGAGATCTGACGATGTCTTCGATGTTCCAACGATCACTGCAATCCTCTGCCTTTGTTCTTTAAAGGCATTCTTGGATCAAAACTTAGAGAGTAACTCTCACTCTCTCTATAAGGAGGGAGGAGAGAGAGGCTCTCACTTAATTGGCATGGACAACACAATAGAAATGAGACTCTCTCCTAATTTTATAGTGGGAGTAAAAATACCCTAATGGGTTCCCCAACCCCCCAAAAATATATCGCCCGCTAAAGAATCAATAAATAAATTTATGATAAAAAAATACATCATAGATATTAATTATATTTTATCACATACTTTCAATATATATTAAATATATTATGTGATAAAATTGAGCCATTTAACTTGACTCATAATTCCTTATTAATATTAAATGAACCTAGAATATTAAAATAATATTCGTTCAATTAATATTATTACTCATATTTACTTAACTTGTAAATAATTTAAATAAATTCAACCCAATTATTAATAACTTGAATAATATGAATTTATTTATTCCTTTGGTGATTGCTGAATTGGAAAACACTTTGAACCTATGGTGGGGCCCACCATGTCAAATATACTTATTCAATAAAATAGGGAGAGTCTTGAATAATATATTGTGTGTGACCCTTTATGCCCTAATCATGATAGTAGTGAATAGAATCCACAAAAAAAAGATTAGAGTCTAGAAACCCATCAAGTCTCCTAAAGAGATAATTTTATTCATAGAAATGATAACCAACCTATAAACACATACTTTTTAATATAATCTCTTTATCTTTAAATCTCTCATAAACCAGGCCACAAACTTGTGTCATCATCCTTTATTGTTTTATTGTTTGTTGATCTAACTAGATGGATTTACCTTCAACTACCTTTTACAAGGATTTATGAAGTTACTACCATCCCGATCAACCAGGCCTTAGATATATAACTTCCTTAACTTGGAAGAGTCAAATTTTTTCTTGAACATTCAACCGATTTCATGCCACTAATGAAGCACCTAACACAAGATATCTTGCCACAATTTCATTATCATGGTTTTTTCTTTGCATGAAAGCATGTGATCAAATGGAACACATTGATAATGATCTCAAGTCAGGAGACCGATACACATGTTCATAGATAGGAACAACCAATGACACCCAAAACATGTGGTTTTCCTATTGATGGGTATGTCCTTGTGATCTCAACTACTAAATATCGCCAGGTGAAAAATTTGTGAGAAGAAGTCTCATCGCTTATGATCCCCCAAAACTGATAGTCAAACATCTACTATGTCCAGTCAATAAGATGTATCTAGACCTTAGGAAATTTTTTTAAGATTAATTCCATAGTATCTCAAGGTTCTCATTATAGATTGGTATCTACTATAACCTTTTTATAAGACAATTAATTTATGGACATTACCATTTCAAAATTAGACACATAAAAGTATACACTATAATGGTAATAATACATCATGTATATCTAACTGTAAACATGGTATGGTAATCAAAAGTGCTATTCATGTTGGGTCTAGGGAAGCCACTATTAAAACACAAGCAATTGAACTAGATCCAACTTTCTAACGAACCTTGTTAGCTCTCACATGATAAAGATCATGTTTCTGCTGAGTAAAGGCTTTAGCTGCTGTGTCTTCTATGTTTCTGTTGTAAGGCTATTCTACTATATGCAACCTCATCTCCTTGAGTAAAAATTCTCAAAATATGGTATCTCTGAGTATATCCCTTTTGTCCATTTTCAAAACTTTATATCTTGTCTAGTACTAGTAATATTATTATCTTAGTGATAAAACTTTACTTACTAGGTGTGATTAAAATAACTAGAACAAATCGTTACATTTAATAACTCTAACTTAGCTACCTTTGAAGCTTTAAATTACTCAGTATTTGTAGGTATGGATACCACCGGATTTTATGAGCTTGTCTCGCTCAACACCTTATCCTAACTATGATTCTAGATCAAATTTATCCAAAGGAATAGTAGTTTATGTCCCACAAAAATTAGTATCCTTTCTTCTCCACTTACTAAATACATATATTTTATACATTCCCAATTACAATTAGATAGTTTTGATGACTTCCCTTGTAGTTCTCTTAGATATAACTAATATTTTCCTTCCATAATATATGTTGGAAATATAAATTATTGTACATATCATGGCATATGTGATTGATTCATCGCAGAAGAATATAGAATTTAACTCACTAGTTTTTATCTCCTCTTATTCACATGCATGTATTCTTGGATGGATTTATGCCATGTGAAATTGGTAATAATTCTCTCTTGAATTGTTCCAGCTTTTAATTTTCAATACTAAGTCACAATATGCATGATTACATAGGTCCAAGAAACCATTATATCTACCTCAGTAGATCATGTTCCCTAAAAATTAGGATGGTAATTTAAGTCAATCACTAGAGATTTTATCTCATCCTATTCTTAACTAACTGTAATACCAATAACTATTTTCCATATTTTACTGAACATATTTTACCCAAAAAAATGGTTCTCCCACTAACCTCTAGTAGACACATGTAAAAGATTCATTCCAAATGAATATTATATGATCATGTTTCATACTTCAATCCTAAACTGGATTTAAGTAACTTGCATCCCTATTTTCATTCTCTAATGTCATCATCCCTTTCTGGTTGCATCAAATAGACATCGTCCATGATTAGTGGTTGTGACATCAAATGCATAAGAAAATGATCATAGAAGTTAGCTATGAAAAGTAAAATTATAATGGATTTAGGAATAATGACTTGGTATATCCAATCGAGACTTATTGGTACCACACTTTTACCACCCATGTATTATTTCACATGAATACCCACCATAGTATTCAAAATAATAATCCCCTTTTCACTTTGATACATGGAATCCATTATTTGATTTTAATTGACTTTTTAATCTTAGTTAATTGATATATACTGCCTACTTGTAGTAAATATTATTCACAATGAATAATTTATCACTGACCGTGGTAAATATAAAACCATTACTATATTTTTAGCCTTCCTATATAGTATGTGTCTCTGGAACATTTCTTTTCCACGCAACATGTGGAACTCATTCCTATGCTAACTACATGTACATCTTTGGCATTGATTAAACCCAAGTCAATCTAGCTCCAACTATCTCTAATTAGAGATGTTCACCCTTATATAGAAATATAGTCTATAACTTGACTATAACTGCCAATCATAGGGATTTCTATAATATCCTAATAAACTTTTAGGATTATTATTTTAGATACACATTGTGTTTTTCTTGATGCAAGTGTGTTTATATCCACACAAACACTTTGTATCTAAACACATGTCCTTATGACATAATAGATTTACATCATCCTATGTGTAGAGACCCAAAGCCTGATGTACATGGACATTAAATTACTTTTGAGGAATAATTAATACATAACAAAAACAGACACACAAGGACCGTAATAGTTTAGTGTCTTTGGAAACTCAGAATATAATCTTCTAATCGTGGTGAAAGATCTTCAACATCTCCCATAGAGATCTTCCGCTTTTTTTTCTTACCTAAAACCTTTCTTTATATCCTGGTAAAAATAAAACATGAAAGGGGTGAGCACAAATTCTCAGTAAGGGTAAGCATAGAGAACATAAAACAATCCTTAGACATTTGAATGTAAAAAAAACATGAGCATAAAATCTAAACATCAAAATCTTGAGCAATGACATAAAACATGGCAGTAGGTAAGGCATAGATCATGAAGAAACATTAATAATGATAAATTATCATGGGAATAAAACATGTAATTGTGGAAACCATTAAGCACATGATATGATTTCCATGGTAGCCAAGGCATTGCTTCCAAGACCATCTTAGTGGACAAAGTCCCTTTCTGAATCAAGTTCACTCCTCGTTCCAGTCCTGTATTACTGAACCGGTTTAACTTGCCATTCCAGCCATGTCTATCTCATGAGATATAAATCTTTACCCAATGCATTGTATGGAGATATTGGTCCCACCCATCTCATATTTAAATAATTCTTTCGTGTGCCACAATATAAACATAAATCATTCATCATAACCCAAGAATAAAATGGGTTTCATAAACATCATTCCATCATAACGTAATCCATACAAAAAATTTGGATATCATTTCATCATTAGAAAAGTGAGACCATGTAAATCATAGAGACATGATACTTGAAACATACACATGTGAAATAATGTCATCTTAGATGGAAATGGTTTTGATAAACCACTTGAAATGAATTCTTGAGGAAAATATCCTTTTTTCTTCAAAATCATTTTCTTTTCACAAAATGTCATGAAATTTTAAAAGAAAATGATTTTGTTGAAAATAGTCATGAAATATTTTGTAGGAAGCTTCATGAAAGTAAGGCTTTATAAAACCGTAAAAATCATTTCATGTCGTATACGTAAAAAAACATTCTTCTCATACTTTTGTCGGAAAAGTAAAAAAGTAGCTTATAGGGTAAATAAAAGAAAGATTCCTTCCATACCATGGGGTAATAGTAAAATTGGGTAAAAAAAACTTTAAACATACATGAATATACTTTTATAAAACATGGACATGGATGATAGAAATATCCCCAGTAAATACTTATGAATAAGCAATCTCGGATAAAAATGAGATTTGCAAAATTATCCCTTACCTTAGGTCTGATATGCTTCGTACGTATCCAAACCTCCTGTATAATGATTTAAATAATGTCACTGACTTATTACATAATCATATTAATTTTTATGATATCATATATGTTTCACTTATGACTTTATATTACCCGTTCTTTTGTAAATTCCATGTTAAAGCAGCGTTTTGGGTAAAATAATTTCATTTATCGTATGTGTTTCGACTTGTCGTTCTTGATATTATTACTTATATCCTGATTTACATAATTCCAGAATGTAAAACATGATTTATATATAATATATATTCATCATATACATATATATATTATAGATCGATAAAAGGAATGAAATACACCGTTCATGAAGACAGTAGGCCGTACGTACGCATGAACGTTGTTTTCGTTTTCTTATTGAATTGAATGAAACTAAATAGATGACATACATATATATATACATAAATCTAGTAACATTATTATTTCATATATTTCATTATTATTCATTATATAAACTTTATGATCATTCATGTATGGTTAACATGGAGAATGAATCTCATCACGTCGTGGAGACGGTAGTCCGTACGTACGCACGAGCGATGATATCATTCCCATAATTATTTAATAGAATTGGAGTGGATGGTATAATATATCAGATTAAGTATGATGTTATAATAACCATATATAGTTATTATTTACACCATTATACCCATCCATGTAAGGTGTTGGTGGAAAAACAGATTTCACCACGGTGTGGAGACGGTATTCCTTACGTACGCATGCGTGGTGATTTCATTTTCTATAGGATGGATAGATAGTGAAATAGGGTTGTTTCATACTTATAATAAAATATCAGTATATGAGTTATACATATGTTATTACTTCATAATGAAACAACTAAATAAGAATAAGTGGAAGAAGAAATAAAGTTGAAAGAATTGGTAACAGACATTACCTCTTCTTTGAAGCGCCTCTTTGAGACCTCCTCTTAGGGAACCAAAATTGGTCTTTGAAGAAGACCAGAACCTCTAGGATGTTTCTATGGAAGTGGAGAAGAGAAGTTTTCAGGGTTTTTTCTAGCTTTAAGGCTCAAAGTGGTGTGAGGAAGAGAGGGAGGAGGTGCCCTTTTATAAGAGAGGAGAGGGGCACCTTTGGAAAAACTAAAAATATTATTTTATTATAAAGTCATATTCGGTTTTTAATAGCTCAAAATTGATTTATTTAGAATCTAATGTTGGTATGGGTCTAAATCCCTTCATCCAATAGAATTTAGACATGTTTAGTTTTCTATTTTAACCTTATCATTTAGATTTAACCTTAAGTTAAATAATTTTACTTTTACTGTGTCTTCTTGTTTTCTTACACTATAAGGTTAATAAACTTACTATAACAAGCCAAAAGAACCCCAAGTTGTTTATTATTAATATATATAACCTTATCTAATTAATTTGTCTGAACCTTAGATTTTTAGGAATAAAATAACAATTAATAATATAATATTTGTTTTAAAAACTATTTATGTCAATTTTGACACTATTTGGTAATTGATTTTTATAAAAATCATAACAGAATGATTAGTTCAAACAAAGTTAATTAAATCAAAACTAACATGTCATATTAACCTTGAAAATTATTGAAATTCTTAAAAATTCTCAAATTACATTTATTTGGGTATTTATAACATCAATTATGTCAATATTTCATTAATAAGATAATTACTGCATCATCTTTGTGTCATAAATAAATTATACTATTTAATGTCTAAAAATTATAAATAAAATACCATTATGTAGGAAATTATTTTAGATTTCTAATTAATATTTATAGTCGAATTTATCTTATGTATAACCCTATATTAAAAATTATTTACTTATTTAACTTTGATTTTAACTATTTTAACCCTTCTTTAAATAAATTAATATTAAATGTCCTAATCTAATCAAAGTGGTCCTAAATGGTCATATTTTATTCCTAAGGTTGTTTTTGGCCGAATTACACTTATCCAATAGAATTAGGACATGTGTTAGGGTAATAATAACATCATTTTTACCCTTAATTATCCTATTTACTTTTAACTGTGGTAAATAAAAGTAAAAAAGTTACTATTCACCAAAATTTATTTTCATCTCATTGAACCACATTTTAGTCCTTGATATTAACCATGTGTCTCGGATTTTTGAAATTCAATTCACAGAAGTGGTAAATTTTAATTTAAATTAAAAAAAGTCAGTTTTTTTATTACCACTAAGTGGTTTCACTATTCATCGAAAATTGAAGTTTTTCAGAAAAATACCAAATATTCAGCCTAAGCATTATTTGATATTCAAAATTCAACATTTATGTCTATTTTTTCAAATTCATAACATATAAGTGGCATTAATTAATTTTAAATTTAATTCCCGTTATCAAAACAAATAGCGTTTTTTTAAGAAACAAAAACAATCAAAAGATTGATACTTGTTTATATCCAATTTCAAAGTGAAATTAATTCCAATGAACAACATTGGATTAAATGGTAAAAATATATTATAATTACACTTTAAAAGCAATTAAAAAGATAATCTAACTATATAAATTATTGCGATGAAAAAAGTTGTTTTTAATTAAAATATAGCGTGTTTTTACTATTCATTAAAATATGAAAGTTATCAGAATAATATGAAAAATTTATCCAAAGTAAATTTTTATATCATGATTCCAAAGAATAATTTTATTTTGTCAAATTGAACTTATAGACATGTCAAAAACAAGATTTAAGGTGGGTGCGTCATCAAAAGGCGGGAAAACTGCAATTTTTTAAAAATACATATTTTAGATGAAAAATTTATTTTGTTCTCATAGAATATTCTAGAAAATGTATAAGATGAATAATAATGTTATAAAATTAAAATTTTAGTTAATACTATTCATAACGGCTAGTGTATAATAATATTATAACAATATATCGTTGTTTAGTGAAACCTGTTATTGCGTACAACACACGCTATCGAGGAAGGTCGTGATTGCGTGTAATGCAAGACAAGTCAGGGTTGCGTGTTGTGCAAGACTCCTCCGTTTTTTCGTATAACAGAATCAAACCATATTTCATTTATACATTGAATATATATATATACACTCAATGTTTCATAGAATAACTACTATCAAAATTATGTGTAACATGATCCAAGAATAGTGTTGTGTATACTGCAAGCTCATACGGTGGTGCGTATAGCGCAAGGCAATATTGTTGTAGCTTACAACACAAGACATTAATGAAATTAAAATAATATTTTCCATAAAATCTCGGGGTGTTGCATTCTACCCCCCCCCCCCCCCTTAAAATTAATTTCTCCCTCGAAATTCATTGGGGTTATAAATCGTTTACTATTTATAAAAACCCACATCGTAAAAAGGAATACTAAAACTTAATTTTAAAAACTAAAGTATGAAATGTAATGATTACCCAAAGAAACTCATCACTGGGTTTCCAAATATGAGAACATAGGTGAAAATATGGATATGGAAGAAAAATCTAACCATCAAGTTCTTATAGAGAGTGGTAGAGAACATGGCTATGAAAAATCCATCAATCACAAAGCCATAGATTTGTGATGATCTAAGGTACCATCTGATTCATCGGATATAAGGGCACTAGGGAAACATTTTTGGTTTTCAAGATGATTTCCCTAAAGTTGATGAAATTGGAATTAGAAGAAATACTTTCATGATTTTGGTACAGTCTCACCGTTGGTCGTTATTTGGACAATTTCAACTTCATCTCTTAAAGAAATGAAGTTGAATTTGTCATTCGTGAAGTGTTAGCAGATCATGTGATAGAATGATGGGTCATTTCATCTATCTCAAAAAAAAGGTTATAAAAGTTATCAAAAATACATAAGTCCATCTATAGTGAGATTAATCATATATGGTTCCTAAAATGGACTTATACTTCATATATCATACTGATTAATATAATAAAACTAGTTTCTACTAAACAGGGACTTCCTGTAGGCCAGTGGTAGGCGATAAAGGCCAGTCGCACTTCGATTGTGGGTTCGATTCCCACAGCCTTGTCCGACGCGATGGGATGTCGTCCATCCTGTAGGTTGTCCTTTTTTCTAAAACTACATTACTATAACATCCCATCAATAATATCGAAAAAAACTTCTATCCTTAAACAATACTAACTTATGTCCAACATAATCCATTCCAATCTTTAGGCTTATCCATAATACTGCAGTCCACTCTCATATTATAGTGAAAACGATTACCAGAGATTTCATATAACAAGCATGTTAATACCATCATTGATCCCCATATATCATAAGATATGTCTTTTTGGTCACATTCCAAACATTCGAAGGCCTTAATCATGTATTCTCTTTAAAAACGAATACCCATTGAATCTTAGTAAAAACATGAGTGCTGTCAAAAGTTAACTCTTTCCACATACCAAAACCCCAACATTCTATATACTCAAACCATGATATAACTATGAGCTCATGAATACTGTCAAACATTTCATTTTCTCCTTATCCCTTCTTTATGCACATATCATCTTTTTTCCAAAAATATCTCAATCACTTTCCATGGTTACCGGTACCATAAAGTTATTGAAAACCACAATAGACCAATACATAAATATTCCAATATTCCACGATACTATATACAACATTATTTTGGAATCCCATTACATAAACACTTAATAATTCCACCACATTTTTTTCATATTCAACATCGCCAATAGTGATCGCATGTGACTTCCCTTTGTCCTTTTCCTTAAGTGGTTGCTCATGTCGATCATCACTAACCCTTGGATTAGGGCATTTATTAGCATAATTCCCCATTTCCATGCACTTGAATCATTGAAGTGTTGGTTGTGCGTTCTCTGCAGTCTTTTCTTTATTCACATCATTAGAAACCCTTTTTCCATTACTTCGACACTTAGCTTCTCAATGACCTTCTTTTCTACACTTAAAACATTTTCTAGTCCCTTTAAGACAATCTCCACCATGCTTCTTTCCACACTTTGAGCATAAGGAAACATTCATCTCCTTTTCACCATTATTCTGAGATTTCTCCTTGAACTCCATCTTCCGGTTCTTGTCAAAACCATGAGATGGATAAGTAACACCAACTTTCATTTCTACCTTGATATCACAACGCACAATTTCTTCATAGCTACTGAAGTATTTTATAGCTAATGCCCTTCGAAGATTTGGTTTTAAGACACTGAAGAATCGATCAACTTTACTTTCAGGTTGGATGATAAAGCCAGATGCATACCTTTCAAGCCTTGTAAAATTATCTTCGTATACACCAACAGATTCATCATCCTTTTGCTTTAGTTCAAGAAACTCCTTCTCCATCTTTTTTCGAAGAATACGAGGGAAGTACTTATTGAAAAATAAATTCTTGAACTCGTCCCATTCCATGGACTCAATTTCATCTCTTGGCCTTGTATTCTTGATAAGATTCCACCATTGATCAGCTTCACCTTCCAAACGATATACTGCTAAGATGACTTTATCATGTTCAGAACATTGAAGAACTGAAAAGATATTTTTAGTGGTACTTATCCATTTTTCAGAAACAAGTGGATCAGAATACCCACTGAAAGAAGGTGGTCGTTGCCTCATGAAGGACTCAATAGAATATTGTTCCCTTCTCTGCTCATTTGGAAGTCCGGAATGATTCATAGCTTGTGTAAGTATAACAATAAGATTTTTCACTCCATCTCCGATAACATTTGTTTGTTTAGGAGGACAATCATTGCATTTTCCATTGCATTGATCAACACGGTTCCTTTGGGTTCCAGCCATCGTCTAAAACCCAAAAAGAATAGTGTGAGAGGCAAAAATCATGCTAGGGAAAACAAAATAATAAAGGGGGAGTACCTTAAATATATAACATCTTAGGCTTAATTATAAGATAGTTACCGTAATTCTAGGACTATAACCTATACTTATACTTAACCTTAGGGACATCCCTAGACATACCTTAGAAATATCTCTAGGGATCTCACTAAAGTTCTCGCATCCTAGTTTCCAAAGGTTGACTAAACCTTTCCTCTGATACCAAATGTAGAGACCAAAAGATTGGCATACATGGAAATTACATTACTTTTGCGGAATAATTAATACATAACAAAAACAGACACACAAGGACCGTAATAGTTTAGTGTCTTTGGAAACTCGGAATATAATCTTCTAATCATGGTGAAAGATCTTCAACATCTCCCATAAAGATCTTCCCCTTTTTTTCTTACCTAAAACCTTTCTTTATATCCTGGGGAAAATAAAACATAAGAGGGGTGATATCAAATGCTCATTAAGGGTAATCATAGAGAACATAAAACAATCCTTAGACATTTTAATGTAAAAAAACATGAGCATAAAATCTAAACATCAAAATCATGAGCAATGACATAAACATGGCAGTACGTAAGGCATAGATCATGAAGAAACATTAATCAAGATAAATTAGCATGGGAATAAAACATGTAATTGTGGAAACCATTAAGTACATGATATGATTTCCATAGTAGTGAAGACATTGCTGCCAAGACCATCTTAGTGGACAAAGTCCCTTTCTGAATCGAGTTCACTCCTCGTTCCAGTCCTGTATTACTGAACTGGTTTAACTTTCCATTCCAGCCATGGCTATCTCATGAGATATAAATCTTTACCCAATGCATTTGAGGAAGATATAGGTCCCACCCATCTCATATTGAAATCATTCTTTCGTGTGCCACAATATAAACATAAATCATTCATCATAACCCAAAAATAAAATGGGTTTCATAAACATCATTCCATCATAACGTAATCCATACAAAAAATTTGGATATCATTTCATCATTAGAAAAGTGAAACCATGTAAATCATAGAGACATGATACTTGAAACATACACATGTGAAATAATGTCATCTTAGATGAAAATGGTTTTGATAAAACACTTGAAATGAATTCTTGAGGAAAATATCCTTTTTTTCTTCAAAATCATTTTCTTTTCACAAAATGTCATGCAATTTTAGAAGAAAAGGATTTTGTTGAAAATATTCATGAAATCTTTTGTCGGAAGCTTCATGAAAATAAGGCTTTATAAAATCGTAAAAATCCTTTCATGTCATATACGTAAAAAAAACATTCTTCTCATACTTTTGTCGGAAAAGTAAAAAAGTACCTTGTAGGGTAAATAAAAGAAAGATTCCTTCCATACCATGGGGTAAAAGTCAAAATGGGTAAAAAGGACTTTAAACATACATGAATAAAATTTTATAAAACATGGACATGTATGATAGCAATATCCCTAGTAAATACTTACGAATAAGAAATCTCGGATAAAAATGAGATTTGAAAAATTATCCCTTACCTTAGGTCTGATATGCTTCGTACGTATCAGAACCTTCTGTATAATGATTTAAATAATGTCATTGACTTATTAAAAAATCATATTCATTGTTATGATATCATATATGTTTTACTTATGACTTTATATTACCCGTTATTTTGTAAATTCCATGTTAAAGCAACGTTTTGGGTAAAATCATTTCATTTATCGTATGTGTTTCGACTTGTCGTTCTTGATATTATTACTTATATCCTGATTTACATAATTCCAGAATGTAAAACATGATTTATATATAATATATATTCATCATATACATATATATATTATAGATCGATAAAAGGAATGAAATACACCGTTCATGAAGACGGTAGGCCGTACGTACGCATGAACGCTGTTTTTGTTTCCTTATTGAATTGAATGAAACTAAATAGTTGAAATACATATATATATATATAAATAAATCCAGTAGCATTATTATTTCATATATTTCATTATTATTCATTATATAAACTTTATGATCATTCATGTATGGTTAACATGGAGAATGAATCTCATCGCGTCATGGAGACGGTAGTCCGTACGTACGCACGAGCGATGATATCGTTCCCATAATTATTGAATAGAATTGGAGTGGATGGTATAATATATCAGAATCAGTATGATGTTATAATAACCATATATAGTTATTCTTTAGACCATTATACCCATCCATGTAAGGTGTTGGTGGAAAAACAGATTTCACCACGGCGTGGAGACGGTATTCCGTACATACGCACGCGTGGTGATTTCGTTTTCCGTAGGATGGATAGATGGTGAAATAGGGTTGTTTCATACTTATAATAACATATCAGTATATGATTTATACTGATTTTATTACTTCATAATGAAACAACTAAAGAAGAAGTGTAAGAAGAAATAAAGTTGAAAGAATCGGTAACGGACATCACCTCTTCTTTGAAGCGCCTCTTTGAGACCTCCTCTTAGGGCACTAAAATTGGTCTTTGAAAGAGACCAGAACCTCTAAGATGTTTCTATGGAAGTGTAGAAGAGAATTTTTCAGGTTTTGTCCGAGCTTGAAGGCTCAAGGTGGTGTGAGGAAGAGAGTGATGAGGTGCCCTTTTATAAGGGAGGAGAGGGGCACCTTTGGAAAAACTAAAAATATTATTTTATTATAAAGTCATATTCAGTTTTTAATCGCTCCAAATTGATTTATTTCAAAGATAATGTGGGGATGGGTCGAAATAATCTCATCCAATAGAATTTAGACAAGTTTAGGTTTCTATTTTAACCTTATAATTTAGATTTAAACTTAAGTTAAATAATTTTACTTTTACCGTGTCTTCTTGTTTTCTTACACTATAAGGTTAATAAACTTACTATAACTAGCCAAACAAACCCCAAGTTGTTTATTATTAATATATATAACCTTATCTAAGTCATTTGGCCGAACATTAGATTTTTAGGAATAAAATAACAATTAATAATATAATATTTGTTTTAAAAACTATTTTATGTCAATTTTGACACTATTTGGTAATTGATTTTTGTGAAAATCATAACAGAATAATTAGTTTGAAAAAAGTTAATTAAATAAAAAATAAAATGTCA
The DNA here is from genome assembly GCA_963277665.1 of Viscum album. Lineage (NCBI taxonomy): Eukaryota > Viridiplantae > Streptophyta > Magnoliopsida > Santalales > Viscaceae > Viscum > Viscum album. Next base: position 1,906,429,485 of record OY728136.1, read on the forward strand.
TATTAACCTTTAAAATTAGTGAAATTCACAAAAAGTCTCAAATTACATTTATTTGGGTATTTATAACATCAATTATGTCAATATTTCATTAATAAGATAATTACTGCATCATCTTTGTGTCATAAATAAATTAACTTATTTAATGTATAAAAATTATAAATAAAATACCATTATGTATTAAATCTTTTTAGATTTATAGTGAATATTTATAGTCGAATTTATCTTATGTATAACCCTATATTAAAAATGATTTACTTATTAAAATTTGATTTTATCTATTTTAACCCTTCTTTAAATAAATTAATATTAAATGTCCTAATCTAATCCAAGTGGGCCTAAATGGTCATATTTTATTCCTAAGGTTGTTTTTGGTCGAATTACACCTATCCAATAGAATTAGGACATGTGTTAGGGTAATAATAATATCATTTTTACCCTTAATTATCCTATTTACTTTTAACCGTGGTAAATAAAAGTAAAAAGTTACTATTCACCAAAAATTATTTTCATCTAATTGAACCACATTTTAGTCCTTGATATTAACCGTGCCTCTCGGATTTTTAAAATTCAATTCACAGAAGTGGTAAAATTTAATTTAAATTAAAAAAAAGTCAGTTTTTTTACTACAACTAAGTGGTTTCACTATTCATCGAAAATTGAAGTTTTTCAGAAAAATACCAAAAAATCAGCCTAAGAATTATTTGATATTCTGAATTCAAAATTGATGTCTATTTTTACAAATTCATAACATATAAGTGGAATTAATTAATTTTAAATTTAATTCCCGTTATGAAAACAAATAGCGTGTTTTTAAGAAACAAAAACGATCAAAAGATTGATACTTGTTTATATCTAATTTCAAAGTGAAATTAATTCCAATGAACAAAATTGGATTAAATGGTAAAAATATATTCTAATTACACTTTAAAACCTATTAAAAAGATAATCTTACCATATAAATTATTGCGATGAAAAAAGTTGTTTTTAATTAAAATATAGCGTGTTTTTACTATTCATTAAAATATGAAAGTTATAAGAATAATATGAAAAATTTATCCAAAGTACATTTTTATATCCTAATTCCAAATAAGAATTTTATTTTGTATAATTGAACTTATAGACATGTCAAAAACAATATTTAAGGTGGGTGTGTCATCAAAAGGCGGGAAAACTGCATTTTTTGAAAAATACATATTTTACACGAAAAATTTATTTTTTTCTTATACCATATTCTAGAAAATGTATAAGATGAATAATAATGTTATAAAATTTAAAATGTAGTTAATACTATTCATAATGGCTATTTCATAATAATATTATAACAATATATCATTGTTTAGTGAAACCTGGTAATGCGTACAACACACGCTATCGAGGAAGGTCGTGATTGCGTGTAATGCAAGCCAAGTCAGGGTTGTGTGTTGTGCAAGACTCTTCCGTTGTTTTGTATAACAGAATCAAACCATATTTTATTTATACATTGAATATATATATATATATACACTCAATGTTTCGTAGAATAACTACTATCAAAATTGTGTGTAACATGATCCAAGAATAGTGTTGTGTATACTGCAAGCTCATACGGTGTTGCGTATAGCGCAAGGCAATCTTTTTGTAGCTTAAAACACAAGACATTAATGAAATTAAAAGAATGTTTTCCATAAAATCTCGGGGTGTTACACTATGACTCATATGATATCCATTTTTCATTATAGTTATCATATGGTAATGGTATATCATTATTATTTATGAAGTACATCTTGAAATATACTGGAAGTTTCAGCAAGTTGCAACATTAATCTACTTACATCATGAATCTGATGTATAAAATGTTTGTTTAGGGTTTTCTTCACACTATATTTTATTGATCAATGTTATCATGTAAGACTCATCATCGATCCTCCTTATAAACATCATTTTCATGATGTGGACAAGTAAATGTGTGTTTAGGAATTACTCTAAGCTATATTGATCTATGAATGATTGGTCATGAAATTCTTCAACATGTCGGCCCAAAGCAACTCATATCTTCTGACCATGAAAATAGAATACTTCATTTTCATAATCCTTAATTACTTAAAGGAATCTTATGAAGTATATTTACCATTATCTTACCCTTATAATAGTTTATAATATCTTTCCAAACTAATTTCAAAAGGTTTGTGGCATACATTTATTTCAAATGGTTTCTTTATCCAAAATAAATAAGCATATATGTTGATAATACATAAGGTGTTTATCTGTACTGAGTCTAAATACCAAACTGGTTATATCCTTGATTTCCACTTTTAATTTTACTTGACAATGAATTTTCTTTCCACAACTGGGTAAATAAGTCTTACATTTTATATTCATTGGGTATTGCCTATGATCCAAGTATCACTAAACTATTTATTGAGTATGAAACACCACAAAAAACATCCATTCATAAACTTGGAATAATGTATCCTTATTTCTAATGGACACATGGGATAATGTTTTGGTAATATTCAATAACATTTTGTCTTAAATCATTAACTTTTCAATTAGAAGTTTTGTGTTTATCATCCCTGACTTACGAATCACTATTTCTGAGCCACTTAGATAATACACCTTCCTATAATGTTTCTATTACTTACTTGGTTACTATATTTCAATACACATATGTAATAAGCATGTTGTATTTAATACCCAAGTAGTATGTTAGAAACACTAGTTTCAATTTATGAATATACACTAAAGAATACGTGAGTACTTTCTTCTACGATTTAGTCAATTGCATTTAAAATTCCATAAATCTTATTTCATGATATAAAAATAAAGTAATATTTTATATATTACCTCTTCATTTTAAGTACATTGCTAAGTTTCCTTTGGTATCGGTCTTTCTATTGTCCTTATCACCTTGTCTTTAAACTTATTCACTATAATAATAAAAGATTAATTTTTCTATAATATTCTTATTACTTGAAGAATTTTACCCAAAAGGTAATGAAGTGTTTTCTCCATCCTAATCATTTTTGTAATAATAAAAAAAGTAGAATAATTAGGTGAAAAAGATATAATAATGGGATTCCTTGAAAGATCATGATCTTTCATTTTTACACATATCTAGTGTAATTATCAGCCATTTGTATTTCTCTTCTCTTTATCCTTGTTAGCTTCTCATAGATGAGACCACATGTTATATCATTCATATCTTGATGTAGTGACATCAACTTAAATCAAATTTTTATGATAGAATAATGAAATAACCATCGTATTCTCTATAAATGAGTCATTTGTAAGCAATTTTACAGCCTCACTTTCTGAGGTGGATAAATAGGTATAGGGACACCAACACCTTGAATCTCCTATATCGTAGTATTGTGAACAAGTGCATATACTACGCTTGTAAATTTGTTCTAGTTTGGAAATTTACATTATTCAATATTTATCATAGAATATGTATGGTATTACTTTCAATTTTCTACAAAAATAAAATCTATAATATTGTACATTTATCTTTATTGCCAATTTAGACCTTATTGATTAATTAATTAAATCATTAAATGTATCCCACTATTTTATCGAATTCTAGGAACCCTCTATAATATAATCAAAATACTATATCACTTGAGTATTTGAGTGGAAATAATCCTTAAACTTCACCTCATATTCTAAAAGATATGTCTATGCCACTACTCAGAGATCTCAAGGTAGGTGTTTTACTAGCCAACCGCATTAACTCACGGTTCATTGATCTGTTGAGTGAAGTCCTAAATTCTCTGAATCGTAACCTTGATTTCCCCAATGCTTTCTTATAAAGTGATATAAAGTTAGATTTGTCTAATACTTACTAACAAATTTAGTTAATTCAACTCATCATTCTCATAAGAACTCCCCAGTAGTAAGAGGCACCCTCAACTATGGTTGACTGAGCACCCTGAACACCTAGCTGTGTTCAAATTCAAACGATGGAATCCATTTGCAGATTAATATTTTTGTGAGGGTTTTATTATTTTTATAGAAGAATTTAATTCAATTCTATTAATATTATTCAACTATGATGTTGCACTCACAACTGAACATTAATAGAAAAACATTCATCACTTATTTATGTATTTTAATGTTTATTATTTTATATATTTTTCCTACTATCATAAAATGCATAAAGGAATTAAACTATCCATCTGGTCTTGAGAATATATTATTTATTGATCCATTTAAACTTAATGGATCAACCACGACCTAGGGGTATCATACCTGAGTCATAGCTTGACTCTTGATGTAGCTCATCCCTTGTCTCATATGTCCAATGCTCATCTGGATTTCACCTCAACTTAGAATTATATGTGTCTTACACCATCCTCTTCATGGTGTATCATCTATTTTTGATAGGATCCATGCCATACATTTTCTATATTAATTTACAAATATACTCGCAGCTAGGTGAGGGGGGCTAGGGGTGAAACGTACAACAGATCAAATTAGACATGCGGTCCCTTATACATATTGACTGAAAAATAAATGATGATGAACGGATCATATTAATTAATTACAATCATCACATGTATTTAAATAATTAAATAATTAAATAAAGCATACATACATAGGTTGGTGCTCAAGATCAGTCAGCAGGTAAAAGTAAAATGTGATAAAAATTAATTTGTAATACATTAAGTCTGAGGGTATTTAATTAAATTAAATAAATTAATTATATTCAAATAATTTAATTATATTCAGTCCATTGTTAATTTAATTTTAATTCCAAAAATTAAATTAACTAATTAATTTAATTTAAGACTAAAATCAAATTAATTAGACGGTGTATTGAAATTATAATATTTTTAACCAAAACATAATATGTCAATCAATTTAATTTAATACTAAATTAAATTGATTAATTAAATTAATTTTGGTTAACCCAATAAACCGTGAAAGCCCAATGAGAATCATACTAAAAGTGTCCAAACCCATATCGGGCATGCTAAGCCCGTGCAGGGACCATCCCATGCCCATTTTAGGGATGATCTGATCCTGTGGAAAACCATAAGAAAGTTACCTCACTGCCTAGGTTCGTTCTAGCCGTTCGGAGCACACCAGGAGACGAGGTTTGGAAAAACAAAGGGGATGTGCGGCTGAGGGATCACGATGTCCATCTTGGAGATTAATTAAAACAATTAACTTTATTATTATAATATTTAAAACATCACCGGTGGAAAATAATCGATAGGTACAAATTACTGTCCCAACTACCGAAAATCCAACCGGTGACCCGAGGCTTGGCTGAAAGAACATCATTAAAATAATTTGATCTTATATATATTTATCGTTCTTCAAATTTAAAACACTCACAAAATCCACATTTACAATCTATACTAAATTTTTTGGATAGCCATAACTCGGCTGTCTGAAATCGGATTGAAGCGCAATTTGTACCATTGAGACTAAAATTAATTCCTATAATTAATTTTAAGAAAATTAATTTCTCCTTGGCTAAAAAAATTTACCCAATCACTCTGATACCAATTGGAGGCAGCAAGATAGCAGTGGAAGCCGGTGGGCCTGGGATTTTAAAATTTTCATTGTCGGGATAATGGGACTTATCGTCGTCAATGATCAGAGCTCTGGTATGATCTAAGGATATCATGTAAATTAAAAAGATCATAAAAATTAAACCGAAAACATTCCTTTTCCAATATGAAGTCACGATCAACATCTAATTGTTTCCAGAAATCATTCTTCAAAGGATCTGAAGCTTAACCCCTCTATATCAACCACACACACTCCAAGAATCCGCAGGAGCATCGATCATTGAATTTTGGGTGCTAACGTAGCAATCCAATGATGTCTTCTATATTCCAATGATCACCGTGATCCTCTTCCTCTAATCCTTGAAGGTGTTCTTGGATCGGTGCTCAGAGAGCAACTCTCTATCTCTAGGAGGGAATAAAAAGTGGCTCTCAATTCATTGGCACAAACATCATAGTGCAAATGAGCCTCTCTCCATCTTTTATATTAGGAGTCAAAATACTCAGATGGGTTCCCTGGCCCCCTGAAAATATGTTTCCCACTAAAGTAATAATAAATAAATTTATGATTAACTAAAATATGTCATAAATATTAATTATATTTTATCACATGTTTGTAATAAATATTAAATATATTATATGATAAATCTGGGTCATTTAATTGGACTCATAATTCCCATTTAATATTAAACGAACCTAAAATTTTAAAATAATATTTGTTCGATTAATATTATTATTTTTATTTACTTAACTTTTAAATTCTTTAAATAAATTCAAACCAATTATTCATAACATGAATAATATGAATTTATTTATTCCTTTGGTGATCTATGACTTGGAAAACACTTATACCCCATAGCGAGGCCTACCATGTCCAATATACCTATTCAACATAATATAGCTGATTCTTGAATACACTATTGTGTGTGACCCTCTAATCCCTTATCTCGATATCAGTGAATAGAATCCACAGACCAAGAGAAGATTCTAGTAACCCACCAAGGCCCCTAAAGAGATAAGGATAGTCATAGCAGTGACAACCAACCTATGAACATGTACTGTGTAATATAATCTCTTTATCTTTAAATATATCATAAAGAAGGATACACACTTGTGTCATCATCCTTCCTTGATTTATTTTATATTGATATAACTGGGTGGATTTACCTTTAGCTACCTTGGCAAGGGATTTATGAAGGTGATACCATCTTGATCAAAGAGGATCGATATATATAGCTTCCTTAACTTGGAAGCGACAAATCCTTTCTTGACTATTCAACTGATGTCATACCACAAATGATGCATCCAACACAAGACACCTCACCACGATTTCTTTATCGTGATTTTTTCATTGCATCAAAGTACATGATCAAATGGCACCCATTGATAATGATCTCAAGTCAGGAGACCAATACATATGTTCGTAGATATGAAAAATCGATGACACCTAAAACATGTTGTGTTCCTATTGACGGGTATGTCCTCATGATCTCAACTACAAGAGATATCCAAGTACAAACTTCATGAAAAAAATTATCAATGATTATGAACCCCTGACACCTGATATTCAAACATCTATTGTGTTTATTTAGAAAGATGTATCTAGACCATAGGACATTTGTTTAAGATTAATGTCATATTATCTTGAGGTTCTCATTATGTCATGGGATCTTCCATAACCTTTTGATATGATAATTAATCTATAGACATTTCCATTTCAATAGTGGATGTAGAAAATTCTACATTATAATGGTAAGAATACATCATGTATACTGAACTGTATATATGATATGGTAATAAAAACTAATGTTTAAGTTGGGTCTAGGGAACCCACTATTACAACACTCTTTTATCTATAACCCCCCTTTGGTTTTGAACCTCTTTCACCCATTAGGATGTAAGTGGATCTGTTTGTCTTTTCCTAATCAAATACACCACATGCAATTCAATTAAACCACTAAATTATAGTGCATGTGTTTTTACAAGTCTTGTCTCTAATGTGGGAAACTGACTCCTTGTTGTGATAAAGTTTTCATTGAGTAATAGATTCTCAACTATGAATATTTTCATAAAAGTAAAATGGTTTTTAGGTACTTATCATCATGAACCAGGTTTACCATATTTTATAGGTGACCATTCAATATATTACATGTGTGAATGTAGGCTACTTCCAACATGTTCTTTATAGTCTCTCCCACAATTTCTTAACACTTTTTTTAGCCTTTAAAGCAAATCATTGGTAAATATTAGATGTCATTTCATCCAAAAAACTGGTCTACTTTCTTAAATATAATATTTAACTACCTCTTCATCTTCAAATACACATACATGAAATCCGGTCTCTGTAAATTTCACAACTCCCAATTCTTATTCTAAAACTAACCACTAGGATTTCTCAGTTTAAACTCAAAGTTATTTGACAACCACAAAATATTCTATAAGAAATCATGCACATTGTACTTTCTCACTTCCCTTCTAGAAGAAAAACCCCAAAAAAATATAGAGAGAAAACAATAAAAGTCATTGGTCTATTCTAGATTAATGCATACAAACTCTTGAAGGAATGTTTCTTATTATTCTCTTCTTCTTCACAAAATTTTACAATACTGAGTGTAGCAGGGACTGGTATGAAAACCATACTTCTTATTCTTCCACTTATACTCTTCTTCGATACCTAGATGTTATATAACTTTATCATAGGATCATTAACTCTATTATTCTTCCTTGAGAACTTTGGTTCTCTTAGATCACTTAGAAACTACTCCTTATTTTCTCTTCTTCTTCTCAATAAATATATTTCTTCAAGACAAATCATGATTCTTGAGAGGCTCACATTCCATAACTGTACGCACACTTCCCCACATTTTTTGGGGTCATTTTTATATTCCCATAAATGGAAATATTATAGAGATTTCATGCAAGCCAATAAATCGCATGAACATCACAATCCACCATATCCTTTTTATTTAAGAGCATCATGTGGGTGTGTCCCATGATTTACTCAAATTCTTGTTCCCAAAAAAATACTGGAAATACCCATTTTAATTTTCTAATAACTTTTATTCTTATTGAAATTTATCTATATTGGTTTTAACAGACACGACATTCTCTTCTTCTCAAGATATTCCATAAATATCCACAAATATACATTCTTCATAGCTCTATAAAAATATAAAATACATCACTTGCTGCTTAGAGTATCTCAACCCACAACAATAGAGATTCCTTATAAACATGTATAGATTCATCTTGAATCTATAAACTATGAACAACATCTTATCACTTTATGCTTCATTCTCATATAGCAAGCATCAAAATTTGTTTATGATATTTGATCCATTGAAAATCGGTGCATGCATCATCACATTTATATTTCTAGTTATTTTTCTCCTAGGATATTTAAATTATCATCCTTTTATATCATCTTGATCTTCCACTTCTCATATTTAAGATTAGATTCCGCGTTATTTTATCATAAATCACACATAATTTTGTGTTTTTTAAAACTCTAAGGAATATCCCAAGTATCAGCTCAACGATGTATGCATTATTCTTGAAAACCTCATTTAATATTCCTTTACTTTATCAAGAATAACTTCTTCTTGATATCCATCCTATATCACACACTCTTTGAGTGTTTTTTATATTTAAGAAAAATTGATAATAGTTCCACCATCATCTGATTTAAATCTCTATTTTGATACCAATATTCTTATTTTAAATTCACAATATAATGGTGCAATGATCCTATAATTTTACTTTCATTCAATTTTATTCAAATAAGGCTTGGATCATGGTTAATATTAGTATCAAGATGTTTTAAACATGAAATAATAGCTTTTTAATCATCCCAAATGTTTTCCTCTTTAGAATATAATTCTATAAACTCTTAAATTTTAGTGTATAGAATACTCAAATTTTCAATAAGGCATGATCCTTACATATAGCACATGATGTTTATTCATATCACAAATAATCCTTATGTTATATAGATAAAAATGATCTTTATGTAGGTTAGAATGACTCATATACTGATCTGAATTATTCTTATGCAGATCCAGATGACTCTTACCCACATCAAAAATGATACTTATGCAAAGTTAAATGACTCTTACGTTGCTCTTGTATTTTCCAAATTTCCATGATATAGAGGAAATGACTCATACATAGAATGAAATCACACATAAAAAAGTAACAAATTATTCCTACATAACACTAAAACAATTCTTACATAGTGCCTTTTACCTTTGAAATGATTCATATGCAAAGTCCAACACTTATCCAATTTTCCATTTCATATTTTCCATTTTAAACTCTAAAATATAAATTATCTTAAAATTCATTAAAAAATAATTTTAAATCAAATCTAGGATTCTATTACTCTTCAAATCAACTTAAAACAATTTTAATAATTTATAAAACCTTTTTAGACATCTTAAAATCTATTCCCAAAGTATTGCAACATATTAAATACTCAAATTGGGCATTTCCAATGTAACTTCATTACACTTCATTTCCAACTTTGACTTAGTTATCTCTAGTCTTCATCCAAGATAATTCCTCACTAATTTAATCAACCAACATGTTACTTACTCATTGATGGATTATATAATCTTCAGGTTATATTTATTTAACCTTTGAACTTATTTAGAACTTTTTAATGACAAAAATACAAGTTGTCTAACAACCAGTTAGCATCCAGCTTCACACTCGCTTGTTAACTATTATAGATAGTACTTTAACAATTTCATCACTTAACTTTTACATGATAACCATCCCTATGATCAATATAATTAGGAATTATCATTTGGAAACCAAAACTTTTAAATCCATTTTCCAACATCAAACTCTTTCACTTACATGTTCAATGGAAGTTTCTCACTACTTTATCCATCAAAGTATGGGTTGTACCTTCACATGCATATTGGTGCGATTCAATGAAATTAAATACAATCATAATCTAATGGGAACTTCCAACAAGCTTGTACCCAAGTGGTAGAGTCTCCTGCTTAGCATCTAAGATACCCAGGATCAAATCCAGGTGGGAGTGAATTTCTGGGAATTGTAGCACTACTGTAGCAGTTACTATAGTAGGTATTGTTCGGAACTATAGCAGATGACACTATTCATATGATTTGGCCCTTTGGGCCACCGGTTTGGGACTACGGTTCTTAGGGCCTTCGGTCCACTAAAGTAATTTGGTCCACAAGGCCTTCGGACTGTAAGGGACTTCAGGCCCTCAATGGCCTTTGGGCCACAGGGCATTCAGGCCATAGACTATACCAAGAAGCAACTCGGGCAGACCACACAGGATTAGGCCCAGATGAGGATTCAGAGTAACAAATATCAACCACCAGAGCAGAGCTAACCGGATTGTAAGAATAATAGGGTGTAGAAACTGCCATCGAGACCAGGCACCGTGCATATCTACACGGTGCAATGCTATCTGATCATCCATACGAGGTGGGGAGTTAGGAACCTTCAAGATACAGATGCTAGGGAAGGTCTATTTCAAGTGTGTCAGGTCATGGGACTTTAAGTTCATGTATTTGGTTGTGTATGGGCCTTGTTCCTTGGGCTTATAGGTCATGTAAGGGTTCCCCTTCAACCCTTAAAAGGGGTATTATCTAAAAATAAAAATAAAAAGAAGGCCTTTAAGCCATTCGGGGTAGTCCAATGGGAACTTCAATCTCCCCCTTTGGATTTATCATCAATACCTTGGATAGAACCTTCACATGCATATTGACATGATTTATTTATAAAAAATATAATCACAATCCAATGGTCACTTCAATATCCCCCCTTTTAATTTATTATCAGTACATTAAACTTCCAAATACAATAAATACTTATCAATATTAATTTGGAATTCTACATTTTCTCTCCCCGTTATTGAAACTATTTCATTTCTATTCCACTTTTTTCAAAGATTATATGTTTAAAATAATGGGGGATACCTTCTAATTTTATAAACCATACAACACCCCATCATATATTTGTAATGAGGTGAAAACATTTTTAAAATTGGTTGAAGATATTAGGAAACCTCTAAACCCTATATGTGAAGAATTTACTAAATTATATTTTATTTTTGAAATGTATCATTTTAAATGTTTATATAGGATTGGTTATGTGTAAATTGATGCACTTATAAAACATGTTAAGAGATATATTCCTAATGATTCAACATCACATGACTCATTTATGAATGCTGAAGGGATTATCAAGAAAATTGGGCTTGATTATAATAAGATCAATTCATGAATGAATGATTTTGTTTTTTTCACAAGGAAAAACATTTCCCTGATAATTTTATAAATTTTGGTGCTTTTAGGTGGAAACATGTTGATGGTATAAGTATTATGAAATTAAAAAATGGTAAAAAAAGTATCAAAAAAGGTTTTGTGTCACTTCCCCATAATACATAGACTTAAAAGGTTGTTCATGTCATCTAAAACAACCCCTCTCATGACATGGAATGAGAATGAGATATTTAAAGATGGTAAGATAATACACCTAGTAGATTAATATGATCAGAAAGATTTTAATGATAAGTATCTTGAGTTTACAAGTTATTCGATAAATGTTTGTTTAAGCTTAGAAAGTGATGAGTTTAATCCATTTAGAATGATTTCTAGTCAATATTGTATATGGAATGTTTTTTTGATGATTTATAATATTACTCCATAGTTATATATGAATTAATCATATTTTATTATTTTATTACTAATATTTGTCCCTAAGTCACCTAAAAATGATATTGATGTATTTTTAAAACCTTTAATTAGTGATTTGAATGTATTATGGGTGTTTGGTATAGATTCATTTGATGCATCAAAAATGAGTTGTTTGTATTAAATGGAGAATTAATGTGTACAATTAATTATTGTACCATATATGGTAATATATCATGTTGGAAGAACAATGGTAAAAATGTATGTCCATGTTTCAATGTTGAAATATGTTCATTGTACTAGAGAAAAAGTAATAAAATGTGTTACATGGATCATCAATACTTCTTGGATCAAAGTCACAAATTTCATCAAAATAAAAAGTAATTTAATGGAGAAATAGAAACAGAGCTACCACTAAAATCTCATAATGAATTGGAATTTTTAGATCATATTAAAGGGATGGATTTCATATTTAGAAAAAATATTGATGCTAAAAGACATGATAAACAAAATAGGGATGATGATATTACTTGGAAAAAGAAAATAATTTTCTTTCAACTCTCATATTAGGAGAATCTTCTTCTACACCACAATTTAGATGTTATTCATCTAGAAAAAAATGTACCTAAATGTTTTATTGGAACTTTTTTTTTGGAATTTAGGGGAAAAGTAAAGATACTTTGAAATATTGACTTGACATGGTAGATTTAAATGTAACACATGATCTTCACCCATGTGAGGGTCATAATTAAACACATATACCTACAGGATGCTTTATGTTAAATCATAAAGAAATTTTTAAAATGATAAGTGTACTAGCCACTATCAAATTACAAGATGGGTATTATTTAAAAAATAAGTGGAAGATTGTAGATGGATTTTTTTTTGGTTTAATAATCCATGAACAACATGTTTTAATGCAACATGTATTTCCATTTTCTCTAAGTAAAATTAAAAATAAGGAGTTGAATAGTTTGTTGATTGATTTGAGTAGATTTTATAAGGATTTATGATCAGAAAGTAGAAACATATTAATTTTTTTAGAGGTTACAACACCATAGTGTTGTCATAAATTTTCATTTAGAGTGCATCCTCCCACCTTCCTTTTTTGTCATCATGGTACACTTAGTAATTCATTTAGCACATGAATCCATGATTTTTTAACCAGTTTACTATCGTTGGATTTATCTAATAGAGAGGTATGGAAAATATGTTTTCATTTCTTAATTTCTTTAGAAATTTAATTAAATTACTTATGTTGAATGATTAATGTTTTTTGTAAAGAATAAAAATATATGTTGATAAAAAAAGTCCACTAAAAGGATCAATTACTAAAGGATATATTTTTGAAGAGTGAATGAAAATTTGTTCAAGATATATTCATGACACTAAAATAAGATAAAATAGTTCTAGAAGAACCAATGATGGTGAAAATGATGAAACACATAAAGGGTTATCCAAATTCTCTCTAAAATGTCATGCAATGTTCAAAAATAAAGATACCCAACCTGAATTTTCAATAATATTTCAAGCACATAATTATGTTTTTGGAAAATGTGATGAAGTTTAAGTCTATGTATAGTAATATAGATACCAATAATTTTTTATATTTTCATTGTTTCTAAAATTATAAACTCATTATTGTTTTACATGGAGCACTATGAAATTGTTCATATAAAATATCAACACACACACAAAATTGATGATAACCATAAAAATGAGTTTTGTAAATATTTTTTGGATATTTTGTGTTTTATATCATACTTTGAATCTAAAATTTTATGTTTTATTTTGTTTCTAACATTACTATTTTCCATTAATTATTCAAGGTTCAAATTTTCTACCCCATGACACTTCTATAGAAAATAATTTAACACATTTAAGTCAATTTCATAAAACATGGATTATAAGGATGAATAAATTAACTTTCAATAGTTTTCAGTGGTATATGAAATCTATAGATAAATGGAGTGTGACAAAAAATTATGATGTTCTTATGAGTGTAACAGAAAATACGAGAAATGTATCATATTGTGGTGTGTTAACAGAAATTATTGAGTTGACTTATCTAGCTAGAAAGAGTGTTGTTTTATTTTGGTGTGATTCAGTAAATCCCATTGAAGGTTTCAAATGAGATTATTTTAGATTCACTATGATCAAACTTAAGAGAATTATTAAAATAGATGATCCCTTTATACTTGACTCTAAAACCATAAAACTGTTTTACATAGCCAAATATAAAGAGAAAATTTGGAATGTTGTAAAAATCACTAAACCAAGAGACTTATATGAAATATAGGAATATATCATGCCTGAAGGGGACAAATTACAAACCAACTAGTCAATTGATGTCGATGTGCAAAATTATTCCATATAGGATATGAAATAGGTTTTAATTGATGGTCTTTCACTTGATTTCATTGAAATGTGGCATGAAGACATGAAATATTGATAATGAAATTATATAAATATTATGATTGTGACTATGATCATGAAAATGACATGTTTAATGATTTTGATTATAATATTTTTTTGTTAACACTTAATAATTTATTTATTTTTGGATTTAAAATATTTTTATTTTATTTTTGTTTTAAATTTAACTTTATATTTTACATTTTTATATGCATATCTAGTATTTTAGTTATTTTATTTCATATATAATAGGCTTTTACATGAAATCCAGTGATAACCCTTCTTTCAAGTGAAATATGGTTACAAGAGATCAAATAATGGTATAATTTTATGAAATTTAATTAAATTTGCACTCATTCTATTTGGATTTAATTTTTTCTTATTTTTTATTAATAACTTTAACTTGTTTCTTTGTAGAAATTATTGTCCATGTGATCTAGAAAAAAACACAAGTGGCATCACATAAGTCAATGAAATGTTATTTATTTATAATAGATAACCCTTTTACTACCTCTGAGAAAAACGTTTGAAGTCGCTTATAATTGAGGATGAAATGCCTCATTAAAAAGGTAATTTTCTTGTAAATTACTGATAAGATTAATATGATATTGTTTTAGGTTTCCTTTAGATAAATTAGGATTTTTCATTTCCTGTATTCATTTTAAGTAGTGTATATAAGGATAAAACATAATAAAACTTCTAATGAGATATCCTTGAATAAGTGGTACATGTTACTTACAAGAATGGGTAAGTTGATCAAATATATGACCTTATTTCTTTTATTATTACTTTAATTATAAAACCAATGTTTTTCTTTATATATTGGACCTTTAAAGAGAAGAAAATCATATTGTTGGTAAGTGGTTTTACACTTTATGGAAATTATTTATTGTCTTATACCAATTATATATGTTTAAACATATTTTATGTAGAAAATAATGAAAATTATCACATAATTCAGTCATAAATTTTGGATGTTAAAGAAATAGTAATTGAATTGACTCAAAAATCAAATATTTCTTATTATGAAACTATTAGCATAAAGATATCTCAGGTAATTCATGTTATAAATGAAAAGGGGTGTACATTTATAAAAGACTAAAATTTTGTCAGAGCATGTTTTTATAGATTTCAATGACTTGCTTCAACCAATTGGTGATTCATAAAGGAAATTATCTTCCCTCGTTGGTTGTTTGGATCATGACCATGGGTGATTACCATTAAAGTTTTGTGGTTAAAGATTAGTATATATGAAAAAAGGGATAGTGTGTCAGATAAAATTGAGGTACATATTTAGTCATTATTATTATTATTATTTTAATAGTATAGTTTCTATAAATAGGATGTGGTTTTTTATGTTTTAGTTATCATATTACTTCTTGTAAGGGCATGAACCTTATCATTAGGGAATGGATAAAATGGTTGGATCATGGAGAACCAAAAAATCTATGTTAAAGATGTCTTATTGTGATTATAAAACACACAATTAGGCTATCGAAAAAATCCAAAATACATTTAGGAAGACACATGGAATAATTTGGTGGAGTTTTGGGAAACTTCTTCAGTAAAAGTAATATTTTTATTCATAATTTATGTATTTAAACCATACTAAATTACTATTATATATTTCATGTCTTTAATAATCATTAATTAAGACTAAATATCCCTCATGGTGCATCCCATTGGCAGTTTCCCATTTGGGTCTTGGTGAGGTCTCGAATTTGAGTCTCACTGAGTGATTCCATGAATTTTTGTGTTGCATGATTTTATTTGTAATGTATCTCATTTTCCATCATCGATGTAAATTAATTAATATTAAAAAATATTTTTCATCCAAATATAATTTATTTTTTCATGTAAGAACTAAGAGGGGTATAGAAAATTGTTCACATCTGAAAATGTTGCATTATGTAGGGACAAAGGGTTTTGCACATATACATGATAAAATTAAAGTATTTTTTCTTCACCCTTTTATATTGTTTCCTTTTATTATATTTGTTATTTAATTTTATCATATATATTTGTAGTAAAAATGAGGTAAATAGGTAGATAATCATCAAATATGGCTCAAAACCCATGAACCTAAAAACGTTTCTCCACTTAATGGTGATTCTATGTTAGTTAAGGTCATATTTGGATTGTGTTATCACCTTATAAAATATTATTGATATTCAATATTGGGTTTTTTACATGAATTAATGTTATTTTATAGTAATAAATTGCGAATGAGTTGCCATTTATTTTGGTTTTTTCAAATGATATATCCCCATTATTGAGTCTGGAAGTATATATTTTTTAAAGGGGTTCCATAAAAGAATTTAAAAATTCTGAGTTAAAGCATTTAAATGGGGAAATAGGAACAGGTATCCCTAAACTTTTAGACTCTCTAGTAGGTGAAAAGGGTATTTCTAAAAAAGGGGTATATTCTCTTCTAATAAACTCCTCTAATATTTAAAAAAATTAGATTTTCAAAAAAAATTGTAGGAAAGGATAAAAATAATTATTTAAAAACTTTTAGTTTGGGTTATAAGTATGCCTATTCTTTTAAAAAGAGACATACATTAGAGAAAGATAAAACTAAAAGGATTAATATCTAGGAAAGTATTTATAAAATTAAGAAACAACTTGTGTAATTTTTTGGGAAAATATCACATTTATCAAATTTAGTAGAAGTTATAACAATTAATTGGGTATTCATTCTTGCGTGTTTATTTTTTATTGAAAAATAATTTTTTTACATTTTTTGTCTAGTCATGTGGTTTCACCAAACCTTGACTAGTCTAGTTGTTATCAAATCCTTATAGAGTGAATTTAATTTTTCACCCGGTATTTTTTATAGTGGTGTTTACTAATAAACTCTTATTTAATGATGAGGAAAATGATTTTGGAGTTGAAAATTTTTGTTGTTGTTATAAAGAAAATAACAATGAAGTGTATCTTCAATTTTATTTTATAAACATTTTTTTATTTTGGAGAAATTTTAGGTTTTTATTCCTTATCATGAAATATATTTTTCTGAAAAAGTTTTTTATACAAATTTTTAAATTTATTTCATTATTATTTAAATATGTGGAGTGTTAGGCTAGACTTTTGGTTTCATTTCATTAAATCACAAGGTAAAAGTGTGGGTTCATAGGCTCGATGTTTCATTTTTCTTGTCTTATGAGTATTACCATATAAAAAGTTTTCTTAGTGGATGGAGTTTTCTTATTTGATTGTAATTTATAAACTATGAAAGAATAAGAACTGAATGATTTTTATAATTCATGATATTTTATGCATTTCAAGTCATATATGGTTTTTATTATGAGATATTATGTAACGCCCCGACCCTAGCTACCCAGAGCCGGTGCATTACTTCGTAACATTGGCATGATCACAAAAGATCAAGTCTCGAAAGACCGATTAGTTTAGTAGCCTTGGAAACACTAGATACATTCATAAATGTTACATTACATCACAAAGTGAAAAACTATAATAACATAGTCTCCATAGTCCACACTTCTATCCTCTTCGGACTATCCCTGCAGGTCATTCATAAAATACTTCTTCACATCCTGGAAAATATTAAAACATTGAAAGGGGTGAGCTTGGATGCTCAGTAAGGTTAACAATATAGCGAAAGCTTTTATAAATAAACATTAACATTTAAGGCAATGTACAACTAAAACAAAAGCCTTTTAAACTTGAACTTCAACATAACATGGCAAAAGTAAAATGAGATAATTCCATTCACTTCTTCACATGGATATTCTACTGGTCGAATAATCACACGAAATATCAATAACCAATTTCATAATGAGGGAATGTATAATGCCGGACATTCTGAAACATTTTGTCAAGGCCTCGGCCAAGACGTCTAAAATGATTAAGGCCTCGGCCAAAACCATAAATCAAATTGGGAAAGGGCCTCGGCCAATTCCATGTCTAGTTGTCTCATGAGACCTACCGATGCATCGAGAAGCTATAGCGGGCTCCACCCGTCACTTATTAAGTCCAATGCATTCCTCATATGAATAGGTTTAAACATATCATAAACCATAACATAATCGTATCACATAAAACATGCATAAAGGAAACATAACATTTCCACATTTCAATCACAAGATATAAATACAACACATTGATATAATAAAAACGCTTTCAAAACCATTTTCAATACCAAAATAAAAGAAAGTTAAAACTTTGTATTTATTTTTCATTAAAAAAATGATGGCTTGTAGAGGAAGCCGAAACTCAAATAATGGTCACGGCGGCGGAGAAGTCGTTGTCGCCGCATAAGTACGGAAAGAAAAACATTACCTTTTGTCGTTTAGTAAAACGCTTCGTATAAAAAAGATTCCTTTTGAATAAATGTAAAAGTCAAAGGGGTTTATACACCGTATAAAAGAAATTTGTGTATAAAACCAAATATGCCTCAATGAAAGGGGATTGAGATGAAGTCCTTAAAAAGATCATTTTTTTGTTTAAATAAAGTACATATATAATGTGTATTCACTATAAGTACACATCAATAATTTACAAATACAAGATAGGACATAATAATATCATGACATAATTTGAAAGTAGGAGATTAACCCAAAGAATAGAAATTGGGTTAAGAAGTTCCCTTACCTTGCGTCTTGTCCTGACTCGACCGTTCTTTAACCTCCTGAATAATAAACTAGAGTTAATTTATATTTACTTGAGAACCTTTTTCATGTTTATTATTCCTTTTATATCCCTTATTACCATGTTATGAACATTATGTAATTATTTAAGTTAATAACGGTCGTTTTGTCGATCTTTGGTACTTGAGTCAAAAATAAACTTCCTATAATTTCAAGTTGTTCATGTGGTGAAATATCCATTATATCCAGAATTATATTCATGATGTAGATATCATATATATCATATATATACAGTATATACATTCATTCATAATGTCACATAACATTTAGAGGTAAGAAATAAAATGCACCGTTCATGGAGACGGTAAGCCGTACGTATGCATGAACGCTACTTTCATTTCTATTTCGTATTTAATGGAATGAAATCATAATGATATAAATTTATAATATAATTACATTATAATATAGTGTATAATACCATTTAATCAATCCTTTATACATCCCACATATGGCATTAACGATTCAAATCACTTTGAGGGGGCGGTAGTCCGCACTTCCTAAAATGAAATTATCGCCTTTTACCCATAATGGAAATCATAAAGTATGCCATAAATGAGAAATACAGAAGCATAAGTAAAACATAAACATATTTTATATCATATATAAATATAGTGACATCTTAATGGCCACCTTTGAAGGTGTTATATGATTGTTGAACAATCATCGTTTCGTGAGGCAGAAATTCGCCATCCACAGAAACCGTATGTTCTTTAACCATTAGATGTAGGTGTGTGTAAGTGTAGCTCGAATAATTATTATAACAACATCCTAGTATATTTAGGATACTGGTGTTGTTACAAAAAAATTAATAAAAAGAGTTTATGGGGTTGGAGAAGAAAAATAAAACAAAATAACATTAGAGAAGACATTACCTCAAAATCGGGTAACTCTTTTTGATTTGAGCCAAAGGCTTCCTTGAGAAGAGTTATGCCCAAAGTGAGGATTCTAGGAGTAAGAGGGGGATTTTTTTAGAGTATTTTGGCAGATTTTGGCCGAGCCAAATGGCTTGAAGGTGTGAATAAGGTGGGAGAGGTGGGGGCCTTTTATAAGTGGAGAGGAGGGGCTCTTTTGGAAAGATTGAAATGTTACATTATTACACAATGTTTTTCGGATTCTAAAGGTCCCAAACTTATATAATTCGTGTATAAGGTGATAAGGGTTCGAAATCTACCCATCCAATAGTCTTTGGACAAGTGTAAGCCTTGGATGTTACATTATCGTTTCATTTTATTAAAATCGTTAAATAATGAGGTCATCGCTGCATCATAATAATGTCATAACTAATTTAATATATTTAATGTCTAAAAATTATAAAAAAAATACTATGATGTAGGAAATCTTTTTATCTTTCTAATGAATATTTATAGTCAAAATTTGGACTTGTGTAACCCCACTTAAAAACTGTTTTAGTAAAACAACTCATGTTTGTGTCAATTTAATTTTAACATTAAATAAATATATATTAATGTCATTTTCCAACCAAAGTGGCTCCATGAGGTCCCCAAGTTGACCCATGGGTTTTCTTGGTCGTCCATGGCTCATTCAATAGGATTAGGACAAGTTTCAAGCTCATATCATATTATTAAAACATTGTTTTTACCTTAAACTACACTAATTACCTCTAATCACGATTAAGAACTTAAAAGTTACTATTCACCAAAAAAATATTTTAATCTCATTGAACCACATTTTACTTCTTAATGAAAACCATGTATGTCGGATTTTTGAAAATCAAATCACAGAAGTGGTAATATTTCATTTAAACGAAAAATCAGTTGTTTAACTACCACTTAGTGGTTTCACTATTCATCAAAAATTGAAGTTTTTCAGAACAAGGCCAAAATTTCACCCTAAGCTATAATTGATATTCCGAATTCAAAAATGATGTCTATTTTACAAAATTCCAATCCTATAAGTTGCATTAATTAATTTTATAATTAATTCCCGCTGTCACAACAAATAGCGTGTTTTAAGAAACAATTTATATCAAAAAATTGGCAATTGTTTATATCCAATTTCAATGTTAAATTAATTATAATGACCACCATTGGATAAAATGGTAAAAATATATTCTAATTATACTTTAAAACCACTAAATAGTATAATTTATCACTATAAATTATTTTGATTAAAAAAGTTGTTTTAAGTAATTTTCACTATTCATAAAAAATTGGAAGTTCTCAGAAAATTACAAAACATTCAACTTTGGATAATTTCGATATTACGAATACAAAAATGAAGTCCATTTTGAAATATAAAATTTCTATAATTTTAAAAAGTGGTTATTACTATTCATAACGGCTACTTTGATTAGTTGCAGTGTGTTAGAACTCAATGTTGCGCACAATGCAAGCTATTACATTATTGAATTAGAAGCGTATCATGGAAGCTTGGGGTGTTACATTCTCCCCTCCTTCAATAAATTGCGTCCTCGCAATTTGAAATTTTTCTTTGAAAATAAAAGGTTGAAAAGAGAAAATACCTTTGAGGAAAACCCACATCGGAAATAAGGTTAATAAATATATAACATTAAAAGAAAGCAAGATAAGTACAAAGGTCACCCGATATAGCCCATTCTAGTATTATATGAAAATATGGATATGGAGGAGAAACAAACCATCAAGGTCTGATGGAGAGTTATAGAAAACAGGATTAGGAGAAAGTTTAACCACAAGAAAATCACAAACTTGTGATTGGTTAAACGGTCATTGAATCCCCAGTTGGAAAAGTTAACCGACAACATTTTTGTTTTAAGTTACCTTTTATAATGTTGAGGAATTTATTTAGGAGATTTACTAAGAACGTAAGGGAATATACATACTTGTTATGTATACTTTCATTCGTTAATAAATTTTTACCACAAACCCAACTTTTACTCCAAATGGTAACGGAACTCAAAAATATTCTATTTATCCTAATTGTATAAGGTTTAAAATGTTAAAACATACCATTTAGATTAGTAAAACTATTTTGTAATAACCAGGGACTTCCTGTAGGCTAGTGGTAAGAAATAAAGGCTTGTCGCACTGTGGTTGTGGGTTCGATTCCTGCAGCTTTGTCTGACGCGACGGGTTATGCCCCACCCTGCAGGTTGTCCTTTTCCTAAAACTATAGTATCATAATATTCCAAAAATAATCTTCATAAATTTTTTAACCTTAAACAATACTATCCAAAGATCAACTTAATCCACTCCAACCATTGTAGTTATCCAAAATACCTCTGTCCAGACTTTCTCTAAAAGGTCTCTTAATTCCAAAATCAATTTATCAGATTCCCCAAACAAAGTAAAGTTTCTCTTATTGTCACATACTAAAAATATAATTACCTTTATCATATTAAAACCTTACTGAAATCAACAAGTACTGCAGTACAATCCTTATATATATATATATCACATTATTCTAATAACCAAAATATAATCCATGAGTCCAAAATCACCAATACATTAGTTATTCTGCTTCAACTGTAGTAACAGCATAAGATTGTCCTTGATCCCTTGGCCTTTTCTGAGGTAAGTTTCCCTGACGCTTAGGATATTCATTTGCATAATGCCTCGTTTCCCTAAAATTGTAGCATTCAACTTTGACAGCCTCTTTCTTTCCCTTGCAATCACGAGCCCGGTGACCCTTTTCTCCACATTTATAACAAACTCTCATTCCTTTTAGGCAAGTACCATGGTGATTCTTCCCACAATTATCACATAATGGAAAATCCTTCTTTCCCTTTTTCCTTTTATCTGTCTCTTGTTCCACCGTTCTCTTCTTCTCTTGCTTTACTTTGTTGTCATAAGACTTAGAGAATTCCTTTTCTGTCTTGATAGCACACGAGACAATATCTTCGTATGATGAGAAGGATTGTGATACTAAAGCTCGACGGAGAAATGGTTTTAACCCATAAAAGAAACGATCAATCTTACTCCTTGGGTTACGTATATAATCGGCAGCATGCCTCACTAACCTTGTAAAGTTAGCCCCATACTTTGCGACATTCTCATCCTCCTTCTGCCTCAGGCTCAGAAATTGCCTTTCCATATCTGCTCGATGGTCACGAGGAAATTATTTTTCTAAGAAAAGCTCTTTGAACTCCCTCCATTCCATATTCGACACGTCATCATCTTCCTTTGTGTTTTGAATCAGCGACCACCACTGATCGGCATCTCCAATGAGGTGGTAAACTGCCATGACAACCTTCTCCCTTTCACTACTCCCCAAGGCATGGAATATTTTCTCTAAGGAATTTATCCATTGCTCAGCTACTATAGGATTTGTACTCCCATTGAAGGTTGTTGGTTGTTGCCTCATGAATCGATCTAACATTGATCCTCCACGCTGTGGATCAGGGTGCTCCATATGGGTAAGGTTATTATTCATAACCTGAGTAAGTTGTCCCAGTATGGTGATTAGCTGATCGGCACCAGTTGCATCACTAGCCCCACTATAATTATCTTGAGCAGGAGGGCAATCCCTGCACGGAGTGCGTGCATTGATACGGTTTCCATTCCTTCCACTAGGCGCCATTTCTAAACAATGGCATAAACTAGATTAGTTTATGAATCAAAATACATAATTCCATACTTGTTAAACACTTTACATAAATTGAACTATTTATGAATATAATCCATAATCATAAAAAGAAATGTTTTCTTTGAGGAAGTATGTACTCATAACCCTTCATAGTGGTTTGTAAATAAAATGAGAATTATCCTAAGCATATCCCCCGGGAGTGTCGTAACCAAGAGTGCAACAAGGACCGTTGTCGTGCACCAGTTCCTGTTTGAGTCTAGCTCAAAGCGGTTTTTTCAGGTTTTACCCCTAGGTACATTTGTGCCAAAGCCGCCTCTACCTGCTCGTATCCAGACAGGGATGTATTGCTCGGAAAACTCATAACATCTCTATAATACCAAAATTCTAGGAAGTTATTCTATATTAATCCTCAAAGTCTATCTTTGGGCTATGTGCTCTAATCAGAGTTTATCTAAATCTAGCTTCCAAGGTTAGTACTAAACTGCCTCTGATACCAACTGTAACGCCCCGACACTAGCTACCCAGAGCCGGTGCATTACTTCATAACATTGGGATGATCACAAAAGATCAAGTCTCGAAAGACCGATTAGTTTAGTAGCCTTGGAAACACTAGATACAATCATAAATGTTACATTACATCACAAAGTGAAAAACTATAATAACATAGTCTCCATAGTCCACACTTCTATCCTCTTCGGACTATCCCTGCAGGTCATTCATAAAATACTTCTTCACATCCTGGAAAATATTAAAACATTGAAAGGGGTGAGCTCAGATGCTCAGTAAGGTTAACAATATAGCGGAAGCTTTCATAAATAAACATTAACATTTAAGGCAATGTACAACTAAAACAAAAGCCTTTTAAACTTGAACTTCAACATAACATGGAAAAAGTAAAATGAGATAATGCCATTCACTTCTTCACATGGATATTCTACTGGTCGAATAATCACATGAAATATCAATAACCACTTTCATAATGAGGGAATGTATAATGCCGGACATTCTGAAACATTTTGTCAAGGCCTCGGCCAAGACGTCTAAAATGATTAAGGCCTCGGCCAAAACCATAAATCAAATTGGGAAAGGGCCTCGGCCAATTCCACGTCTAGTTGTCTCATGAGACCTACTGATGCATCGAGAAGCTATAGCGGGCTCCACCCGTCACTTATTAAGTCCAATGCATTCCTCATATGAATAGGTTTAAACATATCATAAACCATAACATAATCGTATCACATAAAACATGCATAAAGGAAACATAACATTTCCACATTTCAATCACAAGATATGAATAAAACACATTGATATAATAAAAACGCTTTCAAAACCATTTTCAATACCAAAATAAAAGAAAGTTAAAACTTTGTATTTATTTTTCATTAAAAAAATGATGGCTTGTAGAGGAAGCCGAAACTCAAATAATGGTCACGGCGGCGGAGAAGTCATTGTCGCCGCATAAGTACGGAAAGAAAAACATTCCCTTTTTGTCGTTTAGTAAAACGCTTCGTATAAAAAAGATTTCTTTTGAATAAACATAAAAGTCAAAGGGGTTTATACACCGTATAAAAGAAATTTGTGTATAAAACCAAATATGCCTCAATGAAAGGGGATTGAGACGAAGTCCTTAAAAAGATCATTTTTTTGTTTAAATAAAGTACATATATAATGTGTATTCACTATAAGTAAACATCAATAATTTACAAATACAAGATAGGACATAATAATATCATGACATAATTTGAAAGTAGGAGATTAACCCAAAGAATAGAAATTGGGTTAAGAAGTTCCCTTACCTTGCGTCCTGTCCTGACTCGACCGTTCTTTAACCTCCTGAATAATAAACTAGAGTTAATTTATATTTACTTGAGAACCTTTTTCATGTTCATTATTCCTTTTATATCCCTTATTACCATGTTATGAACATTATGTAATTATTTAAGTTAATAACGGTCGTTTTGTCGATCTTTGGTACTTGAGTCAAAAATAAACTTCCTATAATTTCAAGTTGTTCATGTGGTGAAATATCCATTATATCCAGAATTATATTCATGATGTAGATATCATATATATCATATATATACAGTATATACATTCATTCATAATGTCACATAACATTTAGAGGTAAGAAATGAAATGCACCGTTCATGGAGACGGTAAGCCGTACGTACGCATGAACGCTACTTTCATTTCTATTTCGTATTTAATGGAATGAAATCATAATGATATAAATTTATAATATAATTACAGTATAATATAGTGTATAATACCATTTAATACATCCTTTATACATCCCACATATGGCATTAACGATTCAAATCACTTTGAGGGGGCGGTAGTCCGCACTTCCTAAAATGAAATTATCGCCTTTTACCCATAATGGAAATCATAAAGTATGACATAAATGAGAAATACATAAGCATAAGTAAAACATAAACATATTTTATATCATATATAAATATAGTGACATCTTAATGGCCACCTTTGAAGGTGTTATATGATTGTTGAACAATCATCGTTTCGTGAGGCAGAAATTCACCATCCACAGAAACCGTATGTTCTTTAACCATTAGATGTAGGTGTGTGTAAGTGTAGCTCGAATCCTTCTTATAACAACATCCTAGTATATTGAGGATATTGGTGTTGTTACAAAAAAAATGAATAAAAAGAGTTTATGGGGTTGGAGAAGAAAAATAAAACAAAACAACATTAGAGAAGACATTACCTCAAAATCGGGTAACTCTTTTTGATTTGAGCCAAAGGCTTCCTTGAGAAGAGTTATTCCCAAAGTGAGGATTCTAGGAGTAAGAGGGGGATGTTGGGAGAGTAGTTGGGCAGAGTTTGGCCGAGCCAAATGGCTTGAAGGTGTGAATAAGGTGGGAGAGGTGGGGGCCTTTTATAAGTGGAGAGGAGGGGCTCTTTTGGAAAGATTGAAATGTTACATTATTACACAATGTTTTTCGGATTCTAAAGGTCCCACACTTATATAATTCGTGGATAAGGTGATAAGGGTTCTAAATCTACCCATCCAATAGTCTTTGGACAAGTTTAAGCCTTGGATGTTACATTATCTTTTCATTTTATTAAAATCGTTAAATAATGAGGTCATCGCTGCATCATAATGATGTCATAACTAATTTAATTTATTTAATGTATAAAAATTATAAAAAAAATACTATGATGTAGTAAATCTTTTTATATTTCTAATGAATATTTATAGTCAAAATTTTGACTTGTGTAACCCCACTTAAAAACTGTTTTAGTAAAACAACTCATGTTTGTGTCAATTTAATTTTAACATTAAATAAATATATATTAATGTCATTTTCCAACCAAAGTGGCTCCATGAGGTCCCCAAGTTGACCCATGGGTTTTCTTGGTTGTCCATGTATCATCCCATAGGAATAGGACAAGTTTCAAGCTCATATCATATTATTAAAACATTGTTTTTACCTTAAACTACACTAATTACCTCTAATCGCGATTAAGAACTTAAAAGTTACTATTCACCAAAAAAATATTTTAATCTCATTGAACCACATTTTACTTCTTAATGACAACAATGTATGTCGGATTTTTGAAAATCAAATCACAGAAATGGTAATATTTCATTTAAACAAAAAATCAGTTGTTTAACTACCACTTAGTGGTTTCACTATTCATCAAAAATTGAAGTTTTTCAGAACAAGGCCAAAATTTCACCCTAAGCTATAATTGATATTCCGAATTCAAAAATGATGTCTATTTTACAAAATTCCAATCATATAAGTTGCATTAATTAATTTTATAATTAATTCCCGCTGTCACAACAAATAGCGTGTTTTAAGAAACAATTTATATCAAAAGATTGGCAATTGTTTATATCCAATTTCAATGTTAAATTAATTATAATGACCACCATTGGATAAAATGGTAAAAATATATTCTAATTATACTTTAAAACCACTAAATATTATAATTTATCACTATAAATTATTTTGATTAAAAAAGTTGTTTTAAGTAATTTTCACTATTCATAAAAAATTGGAAGTTCTCAGAAAATTACAAAAAATTCAACTTTGGATAATTTCGATATTACGAATACAAAAATGAAGTCCATTTTGAAATATAAAATTTCTATAATTTTAGGTGGTTATTACTATTCATAACGGCTACTTTGATTAGTTGCAGTGTGTTAGAACTCGATGTTGCGCACAATGCAAGCTATTACATTATTGAATTAGAAGCGTATCATGGAAGCTCGGGGTGTTACATATTATTTTTTTATTCCAATGATATTTTCTGTAATTCAATGTATACATGGTTAATTTTGAAAGATCCTATATTATGGGTTCACTTTCATATTTTCTAAATTTCATTGCAAATAATATTTCTATTTCAATGTTTTTTTTATTTTGCTTCATTACTCATGTATGAAATGAAAAGATTTGTAGTGACTGAATGTGCTTTAAAGTTATTCTTTTAAAACATTGATCATTATATGAGAGGTAAACAATGAAGTTATAGGTGTATTGAAGTTTAAAGAAAAAAAAAGATCATGTAAAAATATATTAAACTCTTTAAATATTATAAAGTTATTAGAAAAGAAGCTACATGTGATTATTTCACTTACTGATTATTAAAAGTTTTTTCATATATGTTTATATATTTTTTATTGAAAAAAAATGATTTTATATTTTTTTAAGTGATTTTATTTTTAAGGAATTCAAGTGTGTTTGTAGATAGTGAATCATCATTCACATGTGGGGGGGATTTAAAGGAAATTTTTAGTTTATTTATTTAAAAAAACCAAAGTGGATAAGGAGTTATATTCAGGATATCACTACTCATGTCTAATACCTTCAGGTTCCACCCTAAATTTTCATCATCAAATTATCTTTTCTCGGTTTAAACATGTCTTCATAATGATTAAATAGTGTAAAGTGTTCTAAAATGGATAATGAGATTCAATGAGATCTAGTGTGTTATATATGGATCCATTTTACACATCATTGGATCAGGTTAAGAAAATTATATATAATTTCATAGATGTGGATTTTGTGCATTAAGGTCTAAGAGAAATTTTTAGGATACCTAAAATTGTGGTTTCTTATAAAAATAATCAAAGTCTTGTAACTAACCATAGGAAATAATGTATATGATGTGTATAAATACTATAGTGTAATTATGAAATTTATGCAATATATAAGAGTTATGAAATCATACTCACGCATTAGATAAATACCGTCATAAACTTGGCTCACCTCTTCAACCAATGACATATTCCATTCGTCTGATTTGAGTAATACCCTACTTTGATCTATGAAATTTAAGGCACATCCCATGTCAGTTCCTTTAACATTCAAACTAGAAAATTAAACACATATTTCCTCATAAAAATGTTAATTTTTTTTAAGATAATTTTACTCTCAAGTTGATGACTAGATAAATATCTTTCAATAAAACCATCATTAACAGCCTTGGAGTCATCAATACTTAAATAATTTTGTAAAGTTAGAAAATTATAGACTTCTATGTTATTAGATTTTGGATTAATAGTCTACTTATCACCAATATTGAGTCTTCCAAGAGAATTATTATCTTTAGAAGTGATATTAATAGGATCAACTAACCCTCCCTTATCAATACCCATCTCATATTAATGAGTGGTATTCACTATAGCCTATGAATTATTACCAATATTAGTGATGAGGATAGGTTCATTTTAATGTAGATTCAAAGTAGGATAGATATGAGTTATTCTCTCTAATATCATGGTGTATAAAATCATGATCTAAATAAATTTCATGTTTGATAAAATACAAATATCAAGGGTGTAATGGTGTATACCTACAGAAAAAACCCAGATATGATTTATTATTAGAAGATCCTAAGATAGAAGGTTGACCTAATATTTATTATCTTATCACCATAATGGATTACTACTCGTGCATAACTAGGGTAGATACGGTATTGAACACCAAATTAGATTCTATGATGTAAAACCCATATGATATTTAATTAAAACTTTTATATATTATCCACATTGATAGTAAACATGGCCCGTGTTTCAAAGATCACATTCCATGTGATTGGGAATTAAAGAACCAGTATCCCTTTGAACTAACTAAAACTATATAATCCTCTATGAACATCACCACCACCAATAAATTCTTAAAAAAATTACACACACAAAAACCATGAATAAGAATCATACGTTGATAAAAATATAAACTTTATCAATATAAATAATGGATCCCTAACTTTTGGTCTTTTTTTAATCATTATGTATGCATATGATCTATAATCCAACTTTTTTTTCCTCTAATCAGAAGTTCAGTTATTGAAATCTAAAGACTATGTGATCCAATTATCCCTTTATTTAAGAGGTTTGTAATAGGTGTAGGTTAATTTCACACCATTAATAAAATAATAATGCAAGAGAAGAAAATAAAAAAAATAACCTCAATAATTTCCCAGTTATATTCATGCAATTTGACAATTTACTTCAATAATATCTTTATAGATCTATATTTAACACCTGAGGTTTTCCATTAAACTAAATAGTTATTTAACTATTGAATTAGGTGTCAATATCAATTGAAAATTAGTTTTATTATAAATTGAAAGTGGCTTTACTAGATTATATAATTTAATTTAGTTTTACTAGATTATATAATTTTGTATTATGTGTCACTCCTAATTAAAATTACTGTCATCATCAATGTTTTTTTGGTCATAGGTTAGCTGTTATTATTGTTATTTTCATATCATACGTTGTTATTTTTAGTTTTTGTGGTTATTGGTTATTTATGATAATGTAATCACATGTATTTTTTTACAATCAATGGTTCTCATAGTCATTTTTTCATTTTTGTTCTCACTAATTATTTTTATATCATGTGTTATGAAAGTTGTTTTGGTCATTGGTTATATATAATTTTTTTGGTCATTATAAGGATAATATTTTGGTTGTTGTAGTCTCTAGTTGGATTATCTTATGGTTTTTGTTTCTACTTGTTAGATAATCCTCTTTTCACTGGATGATATTTTTATATCATGCGTTATTATTTTATTTTATGTGTTTAAATGAAATATATTTTATAATTTTTGTGTTTTTTATCAAAAAAATTTATGTGATGGTGCATGTCTAAAATGGAGGCAGTTGGGTCAAGTGTCACTTCAAACATAGAAGGGTGGTCCACTATAATCAAAGGTATGATGGTGAAGTTTTTCATGTTTAGATCCACTATAATAGATAATATATCATGTGAAGTGATGAGGATTCCATGATAGTGACGTTTGATGCTTGCAAGAAATATATTGAATATAAAGTTTCATTGAGTTTCTTGTAAATTCTCTTAGTGTTTGAACATGTGTAAACATGTTTGTAATATTTTTCTTAGAGATTATTATTTTCAATGAAGTTTAAACATGTATTTAAATTATATTTTAATTTGTTTTTTCAAATAAAGTATCACTTTGTTGGTGTTTCATATAAGCTAATTTTAAAATTATTATATAATAAATATAATAATATATTATATATAATTATATTAATAAATATAATGTAAAATTTTAACAAAAAATATTTGAATACCAACACAAAATATATTATTTAAAATATAATTTACAAACAAATGTTAATTGTTGGTATTGTTTATAAATGTTAATAATATTATCAATAGATATATTAGTTGTATTAATCTATTACTAAACATTTTGACAAACATATATATGGTCTGTTGGTATTATTATAATTGCAGCAGAATCATTTTATCTATCATAATAACATTTAGTGATAGTGTATTTACCAACAATTTTTTGATAGGGACATATATGTTGGTAAAACGCTTTACCAATAGAAAATGTTCCTTCACCAATAGATATTACTCTATTTGAAAAAAAGTAAAATATTTTTTAGTGGTAGCTATTCATCCAATTCATTCTAAGGATCACATCTAAGCCTGATATCCCTATAATTGTGAATATTCACACATTCTCAAAGATGGTAACCACCATAGGATAGTCTGGACTGATATGAAGATGATCCAATTTCTATCTTAGGTGTGTATCAATAGATAACAGCTCAGAAGAGAACATAACTGGTAAGTCTAACCCAATAATCACTTGAGTATATATAAATGAATATCATGTGCCTATATCAAACAAAGAAATAGATAGTGTAAAATAAATCAGTATTGTGCCTTGAATTATTGAGGGTCCCTCTCTACCATTTACCAAAGTATGATCAACCACGTAAGCCCTACTAGAAACCACTCTATGATTCCCCAGAGGCTCATGAGCCACCTACTTTACCAACCCTTATAGGGTCTACACCTACTACTGAGGTCCTACACCCACACCATATCCTAACTTTATTGTGTGCATCTGCAAAGCCTTGGAACAAAACCACTTTAGATGATCATTCTTGACACACTGATGACATGTCTTGAGGGAAATAGGACTATCCTTGAGATAACTCCCTTTCCACCCACAATTATATCCCTTAACAAAGTTATCTCTCACATAGGTAATTAAGGAACCTATACTCTACTCTAACTATAAACCGTCGCCTTAATGTCTATCCTTTGACTTCATTTTCTTACTTCCATAAGAAAAAAATAGGGATTGTGCTAGAGAAGGCACTGGTCAATCCAATGGAATCTGGGAGAAGGCTTGAAGCTCTGTCCTCTTCAATTCCCTTCTTTATCATGAGTGCCTTGAAAATAAATTCAACATAGGTTATAATATTGAAGTTTATAACCTATCGTTTCAACTCTGGAAGAAGACTAAAATTGAACTATCTAGCTTTATGTGATTCATTCTCTACTAGAAGAGGAGAAAAATGAATCAACCTAGTGAATAATGCTTAATTGGAAGACACTTCCATAATCCCCTACTGGAGATCCATAAACTCTTGAGAATAGTCCATTTTTAGTGCATTAGAGAAGAACTCCTCAAATAATAAGTCATTAAAGGTCACCCATTTTAGTCTTTCATGAATACCAACCTAAAACATAACATCCCACCATAGTCCAGAAACCCCCTAAAGCATAAACGTCAAAAGAAACACCTCTCAATCCTATGAGGTTTTCACTAAGTCACAAATCCTCTCGATGACTCATATCCAGTCCACCGCATCCTAGGGGAATCTGGTGCCCCAAAAGGATAGGGACTATTGGAGCTGGAATTTAGGAGTATAGTCTATCATCATCGGGACACCACTGTTGGATCCTCCACCCTAAATATGTACTAGCTGAAAGTGCCCTAACTAAATCAATTATATATCTTTACCTACTAGAGAAACCAAGGGAGCATTCTTAGTTTCATCCTCCTACACAACTGGTTGTGAAAATGGGTTTGTAAGATGTCTATGAGGCTACATCTTCCTAAAATGATAGATCAAAACTTAGTGTAATCCAACAACTAAACCCAGAAGATCGTTAATATATCACATACACACATAGGGGTTTACAAAAATGTTCATCCTAAGAGGCTACCCACAAGAACAAGACATAACTCCATAAACACTACCCATGACCAAAGTCAATCCTCTATTACTTTCACGTTAGTTACAATCATATATATACACTCAAGTATAGAATACTCAGGCTCAAATAAAACAATGCAATAAACAATTCACCCAAAGAAAATATCATAATTTCAAAAGGCATTTAATTATTTGGGATTTATCAAATGTAAGAAACAGACATATGACATGTGATCATGTGTGCCTAGACATGATGCATGAATGGTTACAAAATCCCATAAATTTGTATACCAACAACATGTGTATTACCCAATGTGAATTTAAATAAAAGTTTACATTCTATAATAAGGTAATGAATTCCCACTTTATGAAAAGTTGTAGGTCTACTATAAAGTGTTGGCCATACAATGATATAGTTCCTCTACCAGATTCTCAACCATCCTAACTCTTGTCTGCCCAATCCAAAATCAAGGAAAAGAGAAGAGACAAGTTTGTGAATATGGTGCTTTGATACCATTTTGCAACACCCCAACCTGAACCACTAGGTCTAAGCTAGAGTTCTACATGACCTCATGCATTCCTCCCCATACGCAAGAGGTTTTCGACTAGCAGTGATGGCCTAAGGGACATCATGGGGAGACTATACCCTCAGTAGTAGGTAAACATATTGTTGGAATGGTGTATCTCTATCCCTTTGAATGAATTTGGGTCGAATGTTATCATCTCATACTATACACAAGACCAAAACTCTTGGGATTTGACCTCTATATTGAGGTCATTGGGGGATGTAAGGGGTAGTGTGCCCCTAATCTATGGGTTCGAGGGCTGAAGGCCCCCTAACCCAAATTGTGGGGGAACTGTAACAATGTGACTCACTGTAGAAAAGATAACCAACAAAACTGATAGGTAACTTTAACGATGTGTACTTGTTGTAGCAATATATGATAGGACACTATGATAGTGCAAACTTTGGGATGGTTACTATTGCATCTCATAATTTGGAGATAGTGGTGTTATAACTTCGTGGACTCTCAATAACCAATCATTATATCACAATGGACTTACTGTGAAATTGCTGGCATAGTTACATCATCTTCCTTTATGATCTCATTTGATCTAGGGTTTTTTTGGGTGTCGAGAACTCTAATTTTACCCTATAATTATGCTCCCAATCATAGTGAAATTTTTGCCTCTTTGTGGTCATAGGGATCATTTCCCGAACCGTGTAAATCTTTATGTCTTATGTTTATCTTCTTCTTGTTCTTTTGTTCTATATTTTATTCATCTACAAACTTTTTGTCACTATGACTCTGGAATTTTATGCCACACATTAGAGAACATAATTGAAGTGATAACAACAAAATCTAAAATTAGTGAATAAATAAATAAATCATTATAGTAGCATCATACACAAGAAGAATCAACCCATACAGCAACAGTATGTCATGCCACTCACATAAAAGAAAACTAAAGAAAAGGATATCTGGAGATGGTGGATCAAAGTACAAAGTAAGAAAATGAACATAATAAATACTAGAAATACAACCCAAAGTACATCATGAAATGCCCACATACTCCTACTAAACTTGTTCAACCATCCATTACATGACCCTTCCCTTCACCAGATCTCTAACTATGAAACATATAAGCACATTGAAATTTCTGAGTAGGGTGTGTGTAAAAAACTCAGTAGGGCACCACCAACGATCCTTAACATAAGTGCATAAGATATACTGATGCATACCATGAAAGTAAACTAAACATAGATAAGGATTAAGTATATCATGCAATTATAACACATATTTTGGTTCCTCATAGATCGGCTCTACCTAATTTAGATCCACTCTAGAATAAAAATCAACCAACCATCAAGCACATCCCCCACAATGGGATAGTCCAAAAACATGTCTAACATACCCCCTGATGGGATAGTTCATGCACATGCTGACCAAACATTTGACATATCCCCTAGGGGGATAGTCTATATGTAGGATCAAAATAATGATGTATATGCTCAATATACAAGAGGGGGGGTGAATTGTACACTTTAAAAATTCCTTCAGAACCTTTAAAGTTGGTTACAGATAACTATGTTTTCCTTGGACAAGGAAAAAACTAAGTTTAACAAAGTTAAACTAAGAAAATTCACAACACCTCTAATCACCAATTGGAGAATTGGAACCAAGGTTTACAATATAAGATTCTACCATAAAGCGTATAGAATCTAAACTAATCAGAGTACAAGTGTAAGGAAATATAAGAAGGTTATACCTTCCTTACAGTACAAAAGTGAAATAGAAAAACTAGTAGTAAAACTACAAGTAACAAGATATGAATCTTTTAACCCAATGAGAAGGGTATCCAACAACCCTGGATAAAGGTCCCTTGATTTATACTTTCAAACAAGTCTGTCTTACCCACACCAGGGTAAGCCCTCGATACGAAGATCGGAATCTCTGTCTTGCTATCCCCGTAAGCCCTCAAATTCAAGGTAGTTGGAACCTCTGTCTTCCTCAGCAAGGAAGCCCTTGAACTTCAAGGTAGTCGGCACCTCTGTCTTCCTAACCCTGGAAGTCCTCGAATATAATCACCAACATTCGGAGTCGCACAAAGCAATCTGAACAAGCGGTTCAGTATGCACAAGGCATGAAAATCTTCTCTCTCTAGAAATCACCTTAATAGTGTGTGATCTCTAGATTGATCAAATTTTTGTTGAGCTCTTTCAAATGAGCTCCTATTTATAGGAAAATTTCCAACGGTCTGATCCCTCCTCCAATGGTCATATTTTCCATGAAATTCGAAGGGACCTATACACGTGTAACTCAACCAATGTTTAATTAGAAACAGAATGAATGACATAGTTTAATAATAAATCATGTATAATTGAATGCACGACATCATTTTGAAATGAAGCATATGTAAGTAAAAGTTATTCAACATTTCGGAGTGTAAGCAAGTTAAAAGTTCAGAGTCTAACCAAAATGAAATTCGGAGTCTATGTTAAGAAATTTTCAGATTCTGTTTTATAGGAATTCGGAGTCTGGTTTCACCAGAGATCAGAATATAAACTTGAAGAGTTCTAAGTCGAACTAGTAAAAGTTTGGAGTCGAACTTCATAAGAGTTTGGAGTCGAACTTCATACGAGTTCGGATTCAAACCACTTAAGAGTTAGGAGTCAAGCTTCTTAAGAGTTTGGAGTCGAACTTCATAAGAGTTCGGAGTCGAACTTCATAAGAGTTCAGAGTCGAACTTCATAAGAGTTCAGAGTCGAACTCATAAAAGTTTGGAGTCCAGAATTCGAATTGTAACTTCATTATAGTTCACATCTAGAATTAGGATCCTAAAAATAGAATGCTCCAAATCTGTACATTAAATGACTCCTGGGATTTTGGGTATGAATCCAGTTTTTGTACTAAAGAAAAATATTTCTATGTATAAGAAAATATGGGTTAGGGTAACTTTCCTTAAAGAAGTAAATTTTCCTTATGGAGGTAAAATTCATATTTTCTTAAGTATAAGGTGTTTGTGATTTTCAAAAGAAAAAGGAATATAAAAGTCATAAGGAAAACCTTATTGACTCAACAATATCCCCCTTTTTGGAAAGCACAAACATCCTTTCGAAAAAGCATATAAGGATTTTAAAAAAAAATCATTAGGCTTTGAAATTAAAACTTATCTCCCTTTGTTCATGGATGAAAATGAATACAACTAACTTCCCCTTAATAACTGAAACTCTAAGGATTGTATTCTAAGTTTCCGGAGTGGAGTTTTCATTATTGTAAGAATGAAAAACTTCATAGTGGGAAACTCCTCCTTTCTTTAGGAGTAGTTCTTTTTCATTCTCCCCCTTTGTGATTTTAAAAAAGAATTGAAGGGAATGGAAAAAAAATATGGTACCTGAAACATTAGTATATGACAAAATACAACCAACCAAATAATCATTTCATTAGAGTTGGAAAATTTTACAAAGAAAGAAAATTAAAACAAAAGATCGGAGTGGGTTTATTTGTCTTC
Organism: Viscum album; assembly: GCA_963277665.1. Lineage (NCBI taxonomy): Eukaryota > Viridiplantae > Streptophyta > Magnoliopsida > Santalales > Viscaceae > Viscum > Viscum album. Next base: position 1,906,466,749 of record OY728136.1, read on the forward strand.
CTTTTCCTTCGGAATGAGCTTCTTTAACAAGGTTTTGAGTTTCTTCAAGTCTCTTTGGTCTTCCTCACGTTGCCTCTCCAAGGCTTTTACCTTTTATTCTTGGACTTTTAAAGCTTCTGTCTGAGCCTCCAAATCTCTTTCTGCAACTTTATTATCTCATCTTGATTTTCCATATTCTGCTGAAACTCAATCCAGAAATCTCTTTCAGTTTTCCAATTCTGAGATACTGAGTTAAGCTTCCCATTTTGGTCCCTAATCTATTGATTCCGAGAATTTTTCTCTTGGGTCAGCTTTTCATAAATCTCATTGACATTTTTATCCTCTATTTCAAAATCATTTTGAACTTCAGCCTGAAAACTCTCAAACTAAACTAAATCTTCATCAACTCTCTTAGACCACTTGGTTACCTTACTGCAGGACTTTCTATGCACATCATAATCGATAAGAAAACATTTCTGTTCAGCTTCCAACTTCACAAACTTATCCATGACCATGGATAAAGAATCTGATTTCTGATTCATACTTTGTTGCAGCATCTGGCATCTGGAATCTATTGTTGGAAAAATCGGAATGGTGTCTACCAACTTCCTTAGCGATTGAACCAAAAAATCATGCCCATGAGACGATGATTCTGAATCAGAAACTTCTCTATGAGAATGGTCTTATTCAACTTGCATCATCTTTATTCTAGAGGTACCACCAACCTCTTTCTTTCTGATGAAATATTTTATAGGTTTCTCCATGAGAGTTTTCTTCCCCTTATCAGCTCTCGAAGTAGGTTCTTTATTAAGGGATACTTCCTCGGGTTCAGACACTTGGATAATCCGGTCTTCATCTAGTTTCTGTTTTTCTTGTCCTTCCTCAAGGAAATTCCTCTCATAGGATTCTTCCTCATCATACAAGACATTTTCTTCTTCTTCTTCTTCTTGTTGTTGGTTTTCAACATTCTTACTAGCTTCCTCATCTGCCTTTCCTAGAGTTACTGACTTTGCGGATTTAGTCTTATCTTTGTAGTCCTGTACTTGCTTGATCAGGGTATCCAAATCTTCACTTTCCTCTTCTTCTTCTTCTTCTTCTTCTTCAACTTTTTCCTCTACTTCTTCAGAAAATTCTTTCTCAGCTTCTTCAACTATTTCTTTACCCTTGGATCTATCCGGAGTGACATAATTCTTAGCTGGAGTTTCTGGTAAAGAAGGTTCAAAATCGAACATTTTCAGAATGGGAAGCATTTCGGAAGCTACCTCTGAATATTTCAGCAAAGATTGCACCACTTCAGCTTCAGACATTTTCTTTTTCATTTTATTTTTCTTCGCTTGCTTCTCTAGCTCCTCGGCAGCTTTTTCTTTTAATGCCTTAGCCTCTGCAAGGTCCAATCTGAATTGTCGATCCCCTTCCTTCCTCTTTTCTTTATCTTCCCTCCACTTGGTTTCCACTTCATCTGTATATGTTTTATGATTCTTCGTCTTGGGGGGGAGCAGACTGAGTTTCCTTAACCTGAGGATTTTCTTCATCAGCAACCACTTCCTTATCCTTTCTCTTCCTCCTTTGCTTTTTGGATGGTTCTCGATTCTGTGATTCTTTCTGAGCTGTCTCAACCTCTTCCACAGACAGAGGGTAAAATTCTCTGGATTCACTGGAAAAACCCATCTTCATCCTCTTGAGGGTATCATCACTGATTAGCATAAGCTTGTAATTCCGAACTTTTGATTTGAAAGTGACCTTGAAAGATTATAAGAACCGAACTATCATCTTAGATAGTAAGGTAGTAAACATGATAATCTGAGCTCTCAAATTCACTTCCTTGATGTTCTTGATCGTAATCAAGACATGCCTCATCAAATTTATCTTTCTTAGATTTACCAAGAAATCTAAGACATAGATATCACTCTTCTTCAAATTGTCTTTATCACCTATTCTTGGAAACAGAAAGCCTTGCACCCAAAGCTGAAGGACTCTATTGTTCGGAGTGAGACGAGAAATCTTGATAGTTGAATCATCCTTAAGACCAAGACACTTCAGTGCCTTCTCCTTGTTGAAACTTCCTTGCACATCGGGAAGTTTGTGAGAGCATAATTTAGCTTCTCCTTCATTGGATAAACCAACCAAGCTCGCGGCCTTGGTGTAGGATAGCTTATAAGTCTTTCCATAAGACTTAAAGGAAAACCATTCTCTACCATCTTCCATCTGGAAGGAAACAGACTCGTAGAACTCGATCAGCATATCAGTATAAACCGGATCCTGTTTATCTGACTTTTCTATGAAGACATCTTCCCAACCATTCAGCTTTATATTCTTGGTTATAAGGGAATCAAGATTATAGAAATCTGTATGAACTAACCTTTCCCTAAAGACTAACCACTTAGAGATTGGTTTCGCAGTTGACATATCTTGAGATGTTTCTTCTACAGACATTCGGAGTGAAGAAATCTGAAAGATTCGGAATGGCTTTTCCAAGTTCGGAACCGGCCTTAAGAAGTGCATCAAGGCTTTGAGACACAAAATCTTGAAAACCCGATGTGGGACGAGTCTCAGGGTCCCCTTTATATAGGCGATGGATGTGACCTTTGGTCTTCCAAAATCCATCTAACGGTTGAAAAATCTTTGATCTGATCTAACGGTTGAAAACAATCCCTCAAAAAAAACTTGACTCTGATCTTTTGAGGTTTTAGGGAAAACATCCGGATTTGGGGAAAAACAAGAATCTGAACTTTTAAAAACAAGGAAAATTCCAGCAAGAAAAATATGATTACAAAACTATAAGTAAGGAAATCATATCTTTCGGATTGGCTAGAAACATCGTTCGTAATTGGTAATATTCATCTTGAAGAAATAAATTTAAAAACAAACTCATTACGAAAGTTCCAGTACAACAATTTCGTTACGAAAACTCCAGTACGAAAATCCCATTACGAATTCTCCATTCCGGAATTTTTCAGTATGAAAATCCCATTACGAAAACTCTAGTACGAAAAACTTCATTCCGGAAGTTTTCATTCTGAGAATTTCAATCCTGAAAATTTCAGTTTCGGAAATTCCCATTCTGGAAATTTTAGTTTCAAAAAAATTTCCATTCCGGAAACTTCTGTTCCAAAAAGTTTGAAAAACTAACTATGAAAATTTTAGTTACATTAACAAAAAAATGTACTCCCCCTATAAAAAGGAGTTTATTACTGTTAGGAGAATTGTTCAACAATAAGTTAATGAAGAATTATTACCTTATGATTATCATTACTAACTTTTGTTTAATGTATTCAAATCTATCAGAGGGTAATGATTTTGTAAAAATATCATCAATTTGATCTTGCGTTCTAATAAACTGAAGAATGATATTTCTTTTTAGTATGTGATCCCTAAGAAATTGATGCCTAATATCTATGTGTTTTGCACGAGAGTGATGTGAAGGGTTCTTACTTAGGGAAATGGAACTTGTGTTATCACACAAAATTTGAGTCTTAGTAAAACTCAGGCCATAGTCTATGAGTGTGTGTTGCATCCACAACACTTGAGAACAACAACTTCCAGCTGCTACATATTCAGCTTCAGCAGTGGAAAGTGCTACAGAATGCTGCTTCTTGTAGGACCAAGAAACTAATGAATCTCCTAATAAATTACAAGTCCTGGATGTACTTTTTCTATCCATTCTACATCCACCAAATTCAGCATCTGAAAATCTTTTTAGAATAAAATCATTTCCAGAAGTATAAAATAATCCTAGATCCACGGTTCCCTTAAGGTAGCGAAAAAGTCTTTTTACTGCCTTTAAGTGAGATTCCTTAGGATTGGATTGATATCTTGCACATAAGCATACTGAGGACATTAAGTCTGGTCGACTAGCTATTAAGTAAAGTAAACTTCCTATCATACCTCTAAAAGATGTTTGATCTACTGGTTTCCCAGCTTCATCAAGATCTAGAGAGTTTGAGGTACTGATGGGAGTACTTATACTCTTAGTGTTGTCATAACCATAATTTTTGAGAAGATCTTTAATATACTTATGTTGAGATATATAGGTTCCTTCTAGTCTTTGAGAAATTTGAAAACCAAGGAAAAAATATAACATAAATATGATGTCATCAACATAAATTTGAACAATCAAAACATTTTTCTTATCTTTCTTTATAAAAAGGGTTGGATCTTCATTTCCCTTAACATAGTTATTTTGAAGAAAAAATCATGTGAGTCTATCATACCAGGCTCGTGGGGCTTGTTTAAGACCATACAGAGCTTTGGTAAGTCTAAAAACATGATCAGGATGTTTTGTATCTTCAAATCCAGGAGGTTGTTCAAAAAAAACTTCCTCTTGAACATAACCGTTAAGAAAAGCACATTTCACATCCATTTGAAAATTTTTAAAATTGAATAATGTTGCAAATGAAAGTATAATATGAATAGATCCAAGTCTAGCTACTGGAGCGTAGGTTTCTTCATAGTATATTCCCTCTTGGAGGTTATAGCCTTTAGCAACGAGTCTAGCTTTATTTCTTACTATGACTCCATTTTCATCACACTTGTTTCTGAAGACCCATTTTACTCCAATAACAAAAGTTTCCTTAGGTCTTTCAACCAAGGTCCAGACTTTATTCCTCTCAAATTCATTTAGTTCATCTTGCATGGCTTTGATCCAATCATCATCACTTAAAGCTTCATCAGTGCTTTTTGGTTCTGATTGGGAATGAAATGCTAGATGTTCTACTTCATTTCTTAAGTAACTTCTAGTACTTATAGGTTGATTTACATCACCAATGATGCTATCACTGGGATGATTCTTAAGAAACACATGATTTAGGTTTTGTAAAACCTGTTCATCAACATAGGATAGAAAGTCTTCTAGGGTAAATGTTTCAGAAGTATCTTCTTGAACATTTTCCTTATCAGAAGGATCTTCTATCAAAGGTTGACAATTAGTTTTTGAAAACACATCCGAGGATGTAGGTTGGGATGGTTTAAAAACGAAAGGATCAGACTCATCAAATTTTACATGCACTGTTTCTTCAACAGTACAAGTATTTTTATTGAAAACTCTATATGCCTTAGAAGTTGTGGAGTATCCTAAGAAAATTCCTTCATCAGATTTTGGTGAGAATTTATGTATATTATCTTTATTATTCAGAATGAATACTTTGCAACCAAAAACCTTGAAGTAGGAATGTCTTGGTTTTCTACTGTTCTATAACTCATAAGGAGTTTTATTAAGAAAAGGTCTAATCAAAACTCGATTTATAGTATAATAAGAAGTACTTACAGCTTCAGCCCAGAAATGTCTCACTATAGAATATTCACTCAACATGGTTCTAGTTATCTCTTGAAGAATTCTATTTCTTCTTTCAACAACACCATTTTGTTGAGGAGTTCTAGGTGTTGAAAAATTGTGAGTAATACCTTTTGTACTTCAAAAAGTTTCAAAATCAGAATTTTGAAATTCTCCTCCTTGATCACTATGAATAGTTTTCAATGGAAGATTTTTCTCATTTTTAACTTGTGCTCTAAAACTTTTGAAATAAGAAAAAACTTCAGACTTCTTTGCTAGAAAATAGACCCAAGTAAATCTGGTGTAATCATCAACTAAAACAAACACATAGTATTTTCCTCCAATACTTCCAGTTTGTGTTGGACCAAGAAGATCCATGTGAACTAACTGTAATGCATCAGTAGCTGAGACTTCACCAATTGATTTAAAACTAGATTTATGTTTCTTGACATATTGAAAAGGATCACAAACTTTAGAAGAATAAAATCTAAGCTCCGGTAGATCCTTAACTAGTTTCTTCTTAGAGAGTTTACATAAGTTTCTAATGTTACAGTAACCTAGTATTCTATGTCATAACCAGGAATGATCTTCCATTGCACTTAGGCAAGGTAGGTATTGAATTCTATGGTCTTCTAAGTTCAATGTGTAAACATTCTCTTGCCTATTGGCTAAGAGAATAAATTCTTCCTTGGAATTGTGTACTAAGCACTTATCATTCCTAAAATTCACAAGGTAACCTTCATCACATAACTGACTTATGCTAATGAGGTTGTGCTTAAGACCCTTAACAAATAAAACATTCTAAATCAAAGTTTTACTTAGAAGAACAATATTACCAATACCAACAATTTCTCCCTGAGCATTATCTCCAAAGGTTACCTTTCCACCTTTTGTTTTGATAATATTTTCAAAATATCTTTTGTTACCAGTTATGTGTCGAGAACATCCACTATCCATGTACCATGTATTTTTGTTGGTACTTCCTTTATCTTCCTGAAAACAAGAAAAGAATTAGACTTTCGGAATCCAAACTTGCTTGGATTCGAGATTTCCAGACAACAAAATTTTAGGAACCCACGCTTTCTTAGAAAAATAGGCTTTATGAAAACCTAGAGATTGGGATTTATTTAAAGAACAATTCTTTGCCCAGTGACCACCACATTGAAATTTGTTACAAAATAGGGGACTTTTTGGAACAAATTAGTTGTTACTAAAAATTGGTTTTTCATGGGTATAACCAAATATGGATTTGTTTCTCAAAGGTCGTATTTGAGAATACATTTTATCAAAATTTTCCTTACCATGGGTAAAGTTTGATAAACACTTCTTTATGGAAAAAATTTCGGACTTGAGTTTTATAACCAAGTTTTTATCTTCAAAAGCATTAGATCTATAACTAGATCTAGGCTCAAAGATACTTTTCTTAGAAATTACTTTTTTTAACTCTTTAGAAAGTTTGTTCTTCTCAAAACTTACTTCCTCAAGATTTTTTGAAATATTTATAAAATCATCACTTTTTCTATCAAGATCTTTAGTAAGATCTAATATTTCTTTTATAAGAATATAATTTCTAGAGTTTTCATTATCAAGTTTTTTATTGAGTTTAGAATTCTCAATTTCAAGAAGTTCAGCAAACCTAGAAACTTCTTCATAGATAGGTAAAGTATTTTCTTCATTAGAAGAGGATTCTTCATCAGAAGAGTTATAATATTCTCTCTCATTAGAATTTAAAGAAACATTGGTCAATGATTCATCATTTCGTACCTTAGCCATAAAACAATGATTGTTAATGGGTAATCTGGCTATAAGACCAAGATTCTTATGTCCTGAGGATTCATAATCAGAAGATTCATCTGAAGAGTCACTACCACTGGCACTCCAAGTGTCATTTGCTTTCAGAACTTTCTTAGCTTTGGTTTTGTAATACTTCTTTCTATTCCTCTCAGAATGCCTTTATTTCCTTTATTTCTTTTTGAGAAAAGGACAATCTGGTCTAATATGTCCAGCTCTCTTTCATTCATAACAAGTAACTTCTCCATATTTCTTGTCTTTCCTTTCCTTTTTCTTATACTTGGACTGGAAATTTCTCTGGCCAGCTATCTTGTTCATCCTTTGAGAAGGATTTGCTAACTCATTCTTAGACACTTCACTCTCACTAGATTCAGATTGGATAATAAATTTCTTAGAATTGGATCTAGTTACTCTCTTAGGAGTCTTATTTTTCATATGATTTGATGTTGTTGTAAAATCAACAGTACCATTCTCATTATTCTTCTTGATGTTGTCAGCATCTCTCTTCATTCTTGTTTTATGTTGGAGAAGAGTTCTGAATAGCTCATCAAGAGAAATTTGAGTGACCTTCCTGCTCTCATCTATAGCTGTTCTCTTTGATTCTCACTCATTGGGAATAATATCAATTATCTAATCCACAAGGGCTTCATCATCTAACCCTTTTTCTCCCATTGACTGTAAGTTGTTGACTATAGTCATAAATCTCTGTTGAACTTTTCAAATTGGTTCACCATACGGAAAATTGAAGCCATGATATTCAGCTCTAAGCATATATCTCCTAGTCTCAATCACTTTAGAAGTGCCAAAGTGTCTAACCTCTAACTTCTTCCAGATACAATTAACTGCTTCACAAGAAGAAATTTGGCTATATATATTTCTAGTCATTGAAAATAGTAGAGTATTGCGTACCTTATAATTGAGTTGATACTCTTGCTTTTCCTGGTTAGTGAAAGTTATAACTTCTTTATTAGGAATTTTATAATCACCAGTAATCATAACGAAATTATCCACTCTAGTATTGATAACAAAAGTCTTCATTCGATCTCTCTAGTACTCATAGTCATTACCATCAAAGATTGGTGGTCTTCTAGGGTTTAGATTGTCAATAGAACCCACATTGACTCCTGACATTCTAATAAAAACTTGGAAACCAAACTAGTTAGTAGAAAAAGTTTGTAACCACAATGTTCGGAATGAAAATGTTCGGAATGAAAAAGTTCGGAATGACGAAGTTCGGAATGATAAAGTTCGGAATGAAAAAGTTCGAAATGAAAAAGTTCGGAATGAAAAAGTTCAGAATGACAAAGTTTGGAATGACAAAGTTCGGATGACAAAGTTTGGAATGACAAAGTTCGGAATGACAAAGTTTGGAATGACAAAGTTGAAGAACAATAGAAAAATGAGCAAGAAAAACTTATACGTGAGTACAAGTATTTCTGAAACCTCCTATAATACCAATTGTAGGATCGAAATAATGATGTAGATGCTCAATATACAAGAGGGGGGTGAATTGTACACTTTAAAAATTCCTTTGGAACCTTTAAAGTTGGTTACAGATAACTATGTTTTCCTTAGACAAGGAAAAAACTAAGTTTAACAAAGTTAAACTAAGAAAATTCACAACACCTCTAATCACCAATTGGAGAATTGGAACCAAGGTTTACAATATAAGATTCTACCTTAAATCATATATAATATAAACTAATCAGAGTATAAGTGTAAGGAAATATAAGAAGTGTATACCTTCCTTACAATACAAAAGTGCAGCGGAAAAACTAGTAGTAAAACTACAAGTAACAACATATGAATCTTTTAACCCAAATAGAAGGGTATCCAACAACCTTGGATAAAGGTCCCTTGATTTATACTTTCAAGAAAGTCTGTCTTACCCACACCAGGGTAAGCCCTCGATACGAAGATCGGAATCTCTGTCTTGCTATCCCCGCAAGCCTTCAACTTCAAGGTAGTTGGAACTTCTGTCTTCCTCAGCAAGGAAGCCCTTGAACTTCAAGGTAGTCGGCACCTCTGTCTTCATATCCCCGGAAGTCCTCAAATGTAATCACCAACATTCAGAGTCGCAAAAAGCAATCTGAATGAGCGGTTCAGTACGCACAAAGCATGAAAAGCTTCTCTCTCTAGAAATTACCTTAACAGCGTGTGATCTCTAGATTGATCAACTTTTTTTTGAGCTCTTTCAAATGAGATTTTATTTATAGGAAAACTTCCAACGGTCAGCTCCCTCCTACAACGGTCATATTTTCCATGAAATTCGGAGGGACCTGTACACATGTAACTCAACCAACGGTTAATTAGAAACAGAATGAACGACATCGTTTAATAATAAATCATGTATAATTGAATGCATGACATCGTTTTGAAATGAAGCATATGTAAGTAAAATCTATTCAACATTTTGGATTGTAATCAAGGCAAAAGTTTGGAGTCTAACCAAAATGAAATTCGGAGTCTATGTTAAGAAATGTTCGGATTCTGTTTTATAGGAATTCGAAGTCTGGTTTCACCAGAGATCGGCATCTGAACTTGCAGAGTTCGAAGTCAAACTAGTAAAAGTTCAGAGTCGAACTTCATAAGAGTTCGGAGTCGAACTTCATACGAGTTCGGAGTCGAACCACTTAAGAGTTTGGATTCGAGATACTTAATATTTCAGAGTCGAAATTCATAAGAGTTCCGAGTTGAACTACTTAAAAGTTCGGAGTCGAACTTCATAAGAGTTTGGAGTCGAACTTCATAAGAGTTCAGAGTCGAACTCATAAAAGTTCGGAGTCCAGAATTCGGATTGGAACTTCATTACAGTTCACATCCAGAATTCGAATCCTAAAAACAGAATGCTACAAATCTTTACATTAATTGACTTCTGGGATTTTGGGTATGAATCCGGTTTTTGTACTAAAGAAAAATATTGCTATGTATAAGAAAATCTGGTTTAGGGTAACTTTCCTTAAAGAAGTAAATTTTCCTTATGAAGGTAAAATTCATATTTGCTTAAGTATAAGGTGTTTGTGATTTTAAAAACAAAAAGGAATGGAAAAGTCATAAGGAAAACCTTATTGACTCAACACTATATGGATCAACTGCAAAGGCAGAGGAACAACACATGTAATACAAGATAAAAATTACTGATCAAACATCACGTCATATCAAGCAAGAGTCACGACCATCATAATCCACATGCGATCATACATCAATCACAGGTCTCATAGGGCTACACATACACACATCATGTGATCGATAATTAAACATAGGTATCATGTGGTTACACATGCATTCCAACAGTCATGCTAAGAACCCATATAAATATGCGCTAATGTCAAGGACTTCCTAACTTACAAGCAACAAAGTTTGGGGGTTGGAGTTGAATTCTGAATCAAATTCCACCACCAAATCCTAAAACCATCTTTGATTCTCCGCAATTAGAATTATATGATTAATATTGAGGAGAAACCACACCCAAAAAGGTAATATAAGATCAGACTTACCCGAGAAGATTTTCTGCCAATAATGGTCTAGGTCCAAATGGTGCGCATGTGCCAATTTCTTGAATTCGAGTGCCAATTCTACCAACAATCAATAATTATCTTTCCAAACCATATAAATACCATTATATCTGATAAAAACATCAATTATATAATTAGTTTTGATCAAGGAGATGAAAATAGGATTATTTTAGATTAAGATAAAACTTACTATATTAGAAGTATAGGATCAAACTGATGTTCAAACATTGAATGGAGGCGATAGAGGGAGAGAAACTACTACAAGTTGTGATTTAGCCAGCATTGGGATTTATCAGTGCTAAACAAAAAGCACTGATAAAATTTTACCCTTTATCAATGCTTTTTTAGCACTGATAGAGGTTTATCTTTATCAATGATTTTTTTACCACTGATAAATAAAAAAAATATTTTTAATATATATAAAATTATCATATTCATATTCATATTCAAAAAATAATGTTTAATTATATATATTAATTACAAAATTCATGTATATAATTAATATAAATATGATATATTGATATATATATATATATATATTAATAATTCAAACAATTATATAAATACAAATGATGTATTGTTAATATGTGATATTTGAACTTATATATTTATATCAATGTCTATGTGTATATATGTGTAAGCATTATGTTGTGTGTATGTGTTTTGTGTATGTGTATATATAGATGTTGTACGTGTACAGATGTATGTATGTGTCACGACCCGCCTTCACCAAAAGGATGGAAGGGTCAGCAGGTTGCCAGGCCCTTCCTTCTTTAAGTTGAAGGAGAGATAATGACCCCCGAAACCCGCCTTCAATAGGTCCCGGAGTGGCGACTAGCACCAAGGGTATAGGAAATTCTCGCAAATGGAAGGCATTACCCTTTTTATTTTATAGGATCGAAAGATAAGGAGGAGAAAACCCAACAACACCAAGGTAGAAGGAAAAGTAAAGCCAAAAATAAACCATTCTCACATGCATGTTTCAAAAGTGAAAGCCACAAAGTGCAAAAAGATGACTACAAGGTAAGTACCAAAAAGAAAAGAGAAACAACTGCAACTGCTCCAAAAGTCCGAGCTAGTAAAGTCCTGCGTGATCCCCGAAGTCCTCCTGGAAACCTGAAAGCAGTTTTATATACGTAGGGTGAGCATACAAGTACACTCAGTAGGGAAAAACCAAGACTCTCGTGCACAAGTGGGGGAACGTACTAAAGTCCCGTGAGAAAGAGTAAACCAAACACCTAACAAGGCAAACTATCCATCCCAGGCCTCACCAAGGCTCGCTCCCCAAATAACGCAAGTCAAGTAATATATATATAAGAGAACATCGATGTTTGGGTACCCCGCGCCACTTTCCCACTGGTTATTGAGACATCCTACGCATCGGACCAATCCCGCCATTCTCACCGCAGTCCCACTGCCACACCCGCCCGCACACACCTGGGCCACAACCACACGCAGTCCCACTGCCGAATCCCGCCCGCACACACCTGGGCCTCAACCACACGCAGTCCCACTGCCGAATCCCGCCCGCACACACCTGGGCCTCAACTGTCACGTGTAACCATGCCTGCAAACACCTAGGCGAGAACAATCACCGCTACGCCCGAAGACACCTGGGCTAAAGGATCCACTGCCACGCCCGAAGACACCTGGGCCTCATCCCGAAGATACTTGGGAAACCACCTGCCGCACACACCTGGCCAACCTCCACAACACCCTGCCCGATGGTTCTTGGGCTAATAATGGACTTCAGGCCATCACAGCCTGCCCGAAGATACTTGGGCTATCTGGGAAAGGGAGCAGAAAAGGAGCTAATAACCAGCCACTAAGGATAGTGTTGGGAAAAACACCCTTCCCCCATAAATGGGGGTGTTCGGCACTAAGTGCTCAACTTGGGTGGGGCGCGAATAAGAAACACAAAGCTACAAGTATAGATATAGGTAACAAACACTCACCCAAAACTTAGGTTTTCCTAGCCAACCTACAGAACACGACATCACTGCGTCCGAGTCACAGTTCACGACCCTTTCCCACAAAACCATTTGTCCCAATTCTTGTTTCACGTTCAGTTAAAATGTTCAATTAATTTTAAGCACTACTGGGCAACTACCATATGCATAACCAAGGAAAGCGTCAAAGCATAGATCAACCAAAACACTCACACCTGGTTCTGTTAACAGAGGATCTCTCCCCAATTTGTGATAAAAACTCTCAACCACTGAAACCATACCAACAGGAGATCCCATCCCCCAAACTCACACAGCCACCGAGAGTATAAAAAGAACGGGGGATCCCATCCCCTCCCACATTTCCAGCAAATGGCCCGAAGGGAAAACAACCAACAACCACTACCAACACAAGTCAGGGATTTTCAGATTTAAAAGATTTAACACACTCCATGATTTCAAATTCCGTGTGTTCTAACCGGGAGTTATCACAGAAGGGCCGATCCTGGTGCTTTCAATTATTCAGTCGGATATACGTGGTTAACCAATTTCACAGCAGGAGTTCACAATTTCAGCAACCCATTTAAAACATCACGAGGGGATTTAAGTGCACACACACGACCACCAACGGCCTCAATTTTCAGAAAACATAGACCAGTACAACAAAAGGGATGATCACAAGATAAAGCATAAACAACGATCACAACCCCTTCCCCTTCTTTCTTTAGAACTCCGTTTATTATCTTTATCAAGGTTTGGTTCAACCAATTCCATAGGAACAAAAGAATAACGCCCACCCCGCATGATACACAAAAGTGAGAGACGAGAGAAATCCCCTACTTGTTGATGGATGATCGACGCTTAGGCCGGGGCGCGGAACTTTACGGATAACGATGCGGCGGTCCCGATGCACCAGAAGAGTCACGATCGAAGAAGGGGGAAAACCACGGCTTAACCCTTAATTTATAAGAGTCGGGGACGGTTGAGATAAAAACGCTGAACCGCGTAAGACGTGGAAGTCGTGGGTTGACCACGCGGATTGACTCACCATTAATGGTGCTGAGTGGTTTAAACCGACCCATGAATTAATGAAGCATTTAATTAAAACCTTTGTGCGCGTTTCGGATTTCCAAGATATTTTTAACAAGAAACCCTATTTGCGAAAAAGGGGCAAGGCCGGCGACGTTGGCCGGTCTCACCGATCGGTACCCCTCAAGGATCCGGATTTTTTTTGGCAAAGGAAGGGACCAAGGGGGGTCTGGGTCATCACATCAGATACCTCTTAAACGATTCTCGTCCCCGAGAATCAAAACAAACCAGAAGGAAAGAGAGGATCCGAACAACCATCTTCGAAGATACCTCTTAGGAGTGGACCCCCGCTAACTGAAAACACTACCCTGCCAAGAACCAAGCAACATACCACGCCAAACCGCCCGGTCATGTGGGTTTGGGGAGTTCCCCTCCCCCATGTCAAGATATTATCCGCTTTGGGCGGCACTGACTCGCCTGCACGGGTTTAATCGCATCCACCTTAATGCGTCTTGATTAGGGGTCGGGTTCCCCCTTTCCTTTAGCCGGGGCTTTCCACACATAACAGAGGAAAGGAACTAGTACACTTCATAGCCAAAAAGATCAAACGTTCTGTCACAACAGGCACCAAAGGTTCAAAGCTCAGAACAACTCGGGGTATTGGGCACGCATCTGTGCTTCCCTCTCCCACGTACTCTCTTCGAGGCCGCCATGTCTCCACAACACACGAACCAGGCCGACGGTTCGTCCACGGAGCACTTTCTCCTTGCGATCCTCGATTCTGACTGGCCATTCCTTGAAGTTCGCGTCTCCTTTCACATCTAGCTCTCCCCAGTTGATGACATGAGAGTCATCATGTAAGTACTGACGAAGCTGGGAGACATGGAAGACGTCATGGACCCTCTCCAACTGAGGTGGTAGGGCCAGCTGATATGCTACCTCGCCAACTCGCCTCAGCACCTCGAAAGGTCCGATGAACCTAGGGGAGAGCTTACTCCCCTTTCCGAACCTCCACTGCCCCCGTCGAGGGGAAACCTTCAAAAACACATGATCTCCCACCTCGAACTTCAGGGGCCTCCTCCGATGATCAGCATAAGATTTCTGCCGATCCTGAGCTGCTTTCATCCTCTCCCGCACTAGCTGGACTTTCTCCGTGGTGCTCTGCACAACTTCTGGTCCAAGAGTACCAGTCTCACCAACCTCTGCCCAGCATAAGGGTGAACGACATGGTCTTCCATACAAAGCCTCAAAAGGAGCCATGCCGATAGTAGAGTGAAAACTGTTGTTGTAGGCAAACTCTACTAAAGGCAATTGTCGTACCCATGATCCTCCGAAATCCAGAACACATGCTCGCAGCATGTCCTCCAATGTCTGGATAGTCCGCTCTGTCTGTCCATCAGTCTGAGGGTGAAAAGCAGTGCTAAGGCGTAGCTGGGTGCCAAAAGCATGCTGTAACCCCTTCCTGACTCGTGAGGTGAACCGAGTGTCCCGATCTGAGACAATGGTTTTCGGAACTCCATGCAAACGCACCACCTCATCCATGTACCTCTGTGCTAAGGTACTCACGGGTCCTGACTCCTTGATAGCCAATAAGTGAGCAGATTTTGTCAATCGATCCACCACTACCCAGATAGCATCATGCCCGCCCTGAGCCCTGGGTAGTCCCGTGACGAAGTCCATCGAGACGTCATCCCACTTCCACTCGGGAACATCTAGAGGATGCAACAGACCACCCGGAACACGGTGTTCAGCCTTCACCTGCTGACACACCAGGCATTTAGCCACGAACCCTACCACTGCCCGTTTCACCCCGGGCCACCAAAACTATCCCCTCAGGCCTTGGTACATTTTCGAAACACCCGGATGTACTGCCAAGGCTGAGCTATGGAACTCACGAAGGACTTCATCACGCATCACCTCTGGAACAAACAACCTCCCATGAAGGAACATACGACGTCGGCTGTCCTCCGACCATCCTTCCGGAGCGTTCCCCTGATCGACACGATCCCGCAACACTTCCACCTCAGGATCTCCCCACTGAGACTCTTCCACTTGCTGCAACAAAGAGGATTGTACCGTCATCTGAAACAAATAGCCTCTAGTACCTTCCACCCTTGTATCCAAGTGCAAGGCAGCCAACTCCCCCATCGCCTTCCAAGCATCAGCAGATTCCCGAACCACCTCCTGATGCGGCTTCCTGCTCAGGGCATCAGCCACAACGTTTCCCTTACCTTCAGTGTATGAGATCTCAAAGTCGTAGTCCTGGAGAAACTCGACCCACCTCCGCTGTCGTAAGTTCAAGTCACGCTGGGAGAAGATATAGCGCAATATTTTGTGGTCGGTGAAGACCACAAAGCGCTCCCCAATGAGGTAATGTCGCCATAGCTTCAATGCGAACACTACCGCTGCAAGCTCCAAATCATGGGTGGCATGGTTCCGCTCATGGGGGCGTAGCTGCCTGGACCCGTAAGAGATCACCCCTTGTTGCTGCATCAATACGCACCCCAGGCCCTGTCCTGAAGCATCACAGAATACCTCATAGGCCATCCCTTCTTCTGGTAATCTCAACACTGGAGCACTAACCAGTTTTTCTTTTAGGTAGCTGAAGGACGACTCACATTGCTCGCTCCACATGAAAACCTGGTCCTTCTTGGTCAAAGCCGTCAAAGGGGCTGCTACTCGGGAGAAGTTGGGTACGAATCTCCGGTATTAGCCTGCCAGTCCGAGGAAACTCCGAACATCTGCCACATTCTTGGGTGCTGCCCAAGAAACAACTGCCTCAACCTTTGATGGGTCGACTGCTACCCCCTGCCCAGACACTACATGCACGAGGAAGTGCACTTCTCGGGTCCAGAACTTGCACTTGGACAACTTCCCGTAGAGCTGGTGCTGTCGGAGGACTTCCAAAACTGTCCTCAGGTGCTCTGCATGGTCCTCTTCTGACCTTGAATAGATCAGGATATCGTCGATGAACACCACCACAAACCGATCCAGGTACTCCCGAAAGATGGAGTTCATAAGCCCCATGAACACGGCCGGGGCGTTCGTAACACCAAAGGGCATGACCACGAACTCGAAGTGCCCATACCTGCACCTGAATGCCGTCTTCGGGACGTCGCTATCCTTCACCCTCAGCTGGTGGTACCCGGACCGCAGGTCGATCTTCGAGAACCATCCTGCCCCCTTCAGCTGGTCGAAAAGATCATCTATCCTCGGAAGAGGGTAGCGATTCTTGATCGTTACCTGATTCAGCCTCCTGTAATCGATGCACAACCTGAGGCCACCATCTGCCTTCTTTGCGAACAAGACTGGGGCACCCCACGGTGATGCACTTGGACGAACATAACCCCTCTTCATCAGATCGTCAATCTGTACCCGCAACTCCCGTAGCTCCGAAGGTGCCATCCGGTAAGGAGCCATCGAGATTGGTCGAGAGCCGGGCTGCAGGTCTATCCCGAACTCGATATCACGTCGAGGGGGTAGAGTCGTCACCTCCTCAGGAAAGACGTCCATAAATTCACGAAAGATCACCGGTACTTCCTCCATTTCCGCATCTGTTGATTCTATCGTCAGTTCGGTCAACAAGGAGAGGAGAGGTTCCTCCCTCCTGTTTCCCTTCGGACAGCTCCGCTCGCCAGTGAAAGTAACATGCTGGCCATCCAAACCGGAGAACACCACCCTCCCTTGGAAACAGTCGATGACGGCACACACAGAATATAGCCAGTCGATGTCTAGGATGACATCGTACGGCTGAATCTGTAGCAGAAGGAGATCCCTAACCGACTGATGTGGCCCCAACATCAGTCTACATCCCCGACAAACGAACAGCAAGTCGGTCTGACCTCCAACTAGTGTGCTCAACACCAGGGGCACTGGAAGTCTCTCGGCATCTAGACCCAAGGCGCGGGCTAGACTGGGTGCAACAAAGGGGTGCGAAGCTCCGGTATCGAACAAAGCATAAGCAAGAGTGCTAAACACACTGATCGTACCTCGAACAACCTCTGGCCCTGCTGGAACTGTTGCTTCTGCGGCGTGTAACTGTCCACGCCCA
Organism: Viscum album; assembly: GCA_963277665.1. Lineage (NCBI taxonomy): Eukaryota > Viridiplantae > Streptophyta > Magnoliopsida > Santalales > Viscaceae > Viscum > Viscum album. The sequence continues at coordinate 1,906,484,329 of OY728136.1, forward strand.
GCTCCCCTGCCCCTCGGCTGTCGGCCACCTCCCCGACCATGCCCTGGTCGAGGTCCCTGGGGAGCGCCCTGAGGTCGGCCTCCTCCTCCAACGCCTGCCTGCGGAGGAGCGGGAGCTCGCTGTCCCTGCTGCTGCTGCTGGAAGGGTCTGGCTGGAAACTGCTGCTGCGGCGGATGCTGGGGATGACTGCCACTACTGTACTGCACTCGATCGGGGCACTGACTCCGGAGATGTCCAGGGCTCCCGCAGATGAAGCACCGTGGTCCCGAGCCTGAAGGGAAAGAACGTGGGCCAGGGGATTGAAACCGAAACTGCTGCGGTCTGCTCCCTGCAGGTCGGAACCTGGAGGGTCCCAATGCTGGGGGCCTGGTGCTGACGGCCTTCCCCTTCGATGGTCCCAGCTGGATCCCTTCTCGTGACAGTCCGCCTAGAGCGTGCATCCTTTCCACCACTTCGGCCTTCTTATGAACCTCTAAGTATGTAGGAAGGGTAAAGGGGGTAACAGCATACTGGAGGGAGGGTCGGAGCGCCTCCTCCAAACGTCTTGCCCGAGACTCCTCATCGGGAAAGAGGTCCGGAGCAAAACGCAGGAGGTCCTTGAACTTGATTCCAAGTTCCCTCACGGACATGCTCCCCTGCTGGAGGGAGAGTAGCTCCTGCCTCTTCTCCGCCTTCATTGTCGAGGAGAGAAACTCCGCCCGGAACTCCTTCTCGAAATCCGCCCAGGCAACCTCAGACTCTTTCCTACCCCCCAGGTGAAGCATCCACCACTGACGTGCCGCTCCTCGCATCTGGCTAACAGCCAGAGGAACCCAGTACTCGGTCGGGGCCCGAATCAGGCCGAAGGCTATGACTAACTCTTCTAGCCAGCCTTCCGTCTTCGTATCGGAGGTGCTTCCCTCATACTTCTCGAGGGCCTGTCGTTGGAAGGCTCGAAGAGTCTTCTGCCACTAGTCGTCCTCTTCCTCTCGATCAGCTCTCTGCCGATTGGCCAAAGTAGTCTCAGGAGTCTCGATCGCCTGTACCACACGTGGTCGCCTTCAAGGTGCCATAGCTGCAAGGTAAACAAGGAATGCCTAAGCCCAGTAGTGCAAAGAAAATCGTTCTTAAAACTTATTAAGATTTAATTTATTCTTAATTTCCCAAGACATCCCAGAAACATAATAACAAAAGTCATTATGATGCATGTACCTTTCCTAGGGTCTCTACCCTGCAATCAGTGTGGCCTCACTTGGTCGTTCGGTAGGTCCAGAGTCCTTGCATCGGATCACGGGGGGCCCTAAAATCCCGTGTCCTAGCCGGTCTTCCCTGGCCTAATTCACGCTCCAAGGTCACCCAACACAGTTGCCTTACCACCCCATGCAATCCTCACTGTGCCTAACTCCAGACTCCGTCCTATCTCTCAACCATCAGCTCTGATACCATTCTGTCACGACCCGCCTTCACCAAAAGGATGGAAGGGTCAGCAGGTTGCCAGGCCCTTCCTTCTTTAAGTTGAAGGAGAGATAATGACCCCCGAAACCCGCCTTCAATAGGTCCCGGAGTGGGGACTAGCACCAAGGGTATAGGAAATTCTCGCAAATGGAAGGCATTACCCTTTTTATTTTATAGGATCGAAAGATAAGGAGGAGAAAACCCAACAACACCAAGGTAGAAGGAAAAGTAAAGCCAAAAATAAACCATTCCCACATGCATGTTTCAAAAGTGAAAGCCACAAAGTGCAAAAAGATGACTACAAGGTAAGTACCAAAAAGAAAAGAGAAACAACTGCAACTGCTCCAAAAGTCCGAGCTAGTAAAGTCCTGCGTGATCCCTGAAGTCCTCCTGGAAACCTGAAAGCAGTTTTATATACGTAGGGTGAGCATACAAGTACACTCAGTAGGGAAAAACCAAGACTCTCGTGCACAAGTGGGGGAACGTACTAAAGTCCCGTGAAAAAGAGTAAACCAAACACCTAACAAGGCAAACTATCCATCCCAGGCCTCACCAAGGCTCGCTCCCCAAATAACGCAAGTCAAGTAATATATATATAAGAGCACATCGATTTTTGGGTACCCCGCGCCACTTTCCCACTGGTTATTGAGACATCCTACGCATCGGACCAATCCCGCCATTCTCACCACAGTCCCACTGCCACACCCGCCCGCACACACCTGGGCCACAACCACACGCAGTCCCACTGCCGAATCCCACCCGCACACACCTGGGCCTCAACCACATGCAGTCCCACTGCCGAATCCCGCCCGCACACACCTGGGCCTCAACTGTCACGTGTAACCATGCCTGCAAACACCTAGGCCAGAACAACCACCGCTACGCCCGAAGACACCTGGGCTAAAGGATCCACTGCCACGCCCGAAGACACCTAGGCCTCATCCCGAAGATACTTGGGAAACCACCTGCCACACACACCTGGCCAACCTCCACAACACCCTGCCCGATGGTTCTTGGGCTAATAATGGACTTCAGGCCATCACAGCCTGCCCGAAGATACTTGGGCTATCCGGGAAAGGGAGCAGAAAAGGAGCTAATAACCAGCCACTAAGGATAGTGTTGGGAAAAACACCCTTCCCCCATAAATGGGGGTGTTCGGCACTAAGTGCTCAACTTGGGTGGGGCGCGAATAAGAAACACAAAGCTACAAGTATAGATATAGGTAACAAACACTCACCCAAAACTTAGGTTTTCCTAGCCAACCTACAGAACACGACATCACTGCGTCCGAGTCACAGTTCACGACCCTTGCCCACAAAACCATTTGTCCCAATTCTTGTTTCACGTTCAGTTAAAATGTTCAATTAATTTTAAGCACTACTAGGCAACTACCATAAGCATAACCAAGGAAAGCGTCAAAGCATAGATCAACCAAAACACTCACACCCGGTTCTGTTAACAGAGGATCTCTCCCCAATTTGTGATAAAAACTCTCAACCACTGAAACCATACCAACAGGATATCCCATCCCCCAAACTCACACAGCCACCGAGAGTATAAAAAGAACGGGGGATCCCATCCCCTCCCACATTTCCAGCAAACGGCCCGAAGGGAAAACAACCAACAACCACTACCAACACAAGTCAGGGATTTTCAGATTTAAAAGATTTAACACACTCCATGATTTCAAATTCCGTGTGTTCTAACCGGGAGTTATCACAGAAGGGTCGATCCTGGTGCTTTCATTTATTCAATCGGATATACGTGGTTAACCAATTTCACAGCAGGAGTTCACAATTTCAGCAACCCATTTAAAACATCACGAGGGGATTAAAGTGCACACACACGACCACCAACGGCCTCAATTTTCAGAAAACATAGACCAGTACAACAAAAGGGATGATCACAAGATAAAGCATAAACAACGATCACAACCCCTTCCCCTTCTTTCTCTAGAACTCCGTTTATTATCTTTATCAAGGTTTGGTTCAACCAATTCCATAGGAACAAAAGAATAACGCCCACCCCGCATGATACACAAAAGTGAGAGACGAGAGAAATCCCCTACTTGTTGATGGATGATCGACGCTTAGGCCGGGGGCGCGGAACTTTACGGATAACGATGCGGCGGTCCCGATGCACCAGAAGAGTCACGATCGAAGAAGGGGGAAAACCACGGCTTAACCCTTAATTTATAAGAGCCGGGGACGGTTGAGATAAAAATGCTGAACCGCGTAAGACGTGGAAGTCGTGGGTTGACCACGCGGCTTGACTCACCATTAATGGTGCTGAGTGGTTTAAACCGACCCATGAATTAATGAAGCATTTAATTAAAACCTTTGTGCGCGTTTCGGATTTCCAATATATTTTTAACAAGAAACCCTATTTGCGAAAAAGGGGCAAGGTCGGCGACGTTGGTCGGTCTCACCGATCGGTACCCCTCAAGGATCCGGATTTTTTTTGGCAAAGGAAGGGACCAAGGGGGGTCTGGGTCATCACAGTATGTGTATGTATGTATATATATATGTGTATATATATACACATGTATGTGGGATGTACATATATATAACTTTTGTACATGTGTATGTGTGGCATGTACTTAAATAGTTAATTATAAAATTATAAATATATATAAATATATAAATATATTTATAAATATATAAAAATATTTATTTATAATTAGAATTATAAATAAATATAGATATTTATTTAAATAATTATAAAATTATAGTAAATATATTTTTTATATTTATAATTATATATAATTATATATTGATAAATATATATATATATATATATATATATAATTAGATAAATATATATAATTATTTAAATATATTTATTTATAATCATAATTATATAAAAATATTTATTTATTTAAAAAATTATAAAATTATAATAATTATATTTATTATATTTATAATTATATATAAATATATTTATAATTATCTGGATGATGATGGCCTCGGTGTGTGATGGTCTCGATCTTGAGGTGTAGTGAGCCCTCGAGACACAGAGCAACAACCTCAAGTGGTGCAGTTGTCGACAAAGGATGTGCTTCATGGGATGCGTCGAGTCTTCATTTTTTTAGGGTATGTAGTGGACCCTGCTCAACTATGTGAATGGAGAACACCAAGACGGCTCTTTCGAGTGCTGGTTGGTAACGACAGCGACCCTGACCGATGGAGGGGATGATGGTCGAAAGTTAACCGATGGCGATGAGGGATGGGTTTGGGATCCCGGTGGATCTAATGAAAGTGTGTGGCAAAGATGTGGGGAACTAGTCAGCATTTGGGAGGATGATAATGGGGTCCCACCAGATGACAAGGATGGTAGTGACCTCAGGTGTTGCAATAACTTCAGGTCGTGCAGAGTGAAGACCTCAGGATGAGGGAGGGATACATCTTGAGTATGGGATGGCACTACTAGCTGGTGATCTTGGGTGCAGTGCACCGATATAGATAGTGGCAAGAGAATGGGTCTTGGGCCTTTGGAACCAATCTTGGCATGGTTTGACATTTGGGTTTTGGGTCTTGGGCCCAAAACATTAGGTCTTTAGGGAGTTATTTTTGGTTGGTCATGGACTCTTAAATAAGGGTTATGGGGTTTTTGTTTTTGGGGATGAAGTTATCACTTTCATTAGTTTTTTTGGGTGGTGTTGGTTTTCCACTTTCATGTTCGGTGGTACTTTGTTGAACCACATGTTTTGTGTTGTTGCACTTTTATTTTCATTAATAAATTTTAGGAATAAGTATGTTCAGCTACTAAACTTTCCTGGTATATAAAAATATTTATAATTATATACAAATATTTTTAAATATATTTATTTATAATTATAATTATAAATATATATATATATATATATATATTAATAATTATAAAATTATTATCTATATATTTAAATAATAAATACATATATTTATATATTAATATATATATATATATAATTATATAAATATATATAATTATATAAAAATATATATAATTATGTACAAATATTTATAATTATATACAAATATTTTTAAATATATTTATTTATAACTATAATTATAAATAAACATATATTTATTTAAAAAATTATAATAAATATATTTATTATATTTATAATTTTATTTATTTATTATATTTATAATTTTATTTATTTATTATATTTATAATTATATATATTAATATATTAATAAATATATATAATTATATAAATATATATAATTGTATAAATATATTTATAATTATATAAAAATATTTTTAAATATTTTTAATTGTAATTATAATTATAAATATATATATATATATATAATTATAAAATTATAGTAAATATATTTAACTAATAAATATATTTAAATAATAAATATATTGACTTACAATTATATTTATAAATAAATATTTTTAATTCTTTAAATATTTATTTATAATTATATAAATTAATTTTTTTTAATTATATTTATTATATTATTAAAATTTGATCTTTATCAGTGCTTTGTTAACGCTGATAAAGATATGTTTTATCAACACTTACTATTTTAGCACTGATAAAACTACTCTTTACCTGTGCTTTTTTCAAAGAATCGATAAAAGACTTTTCTGATCTTCTAAATAGAACCCTAATAGAGTCCCCCACAGTCATTTTGTTCAAGCTTTCGCAAAAAACGAACCATCATTGTTGCTCCTCGTCAATCTTCTCAAAGAATCAATCCTCTCATGATCTAAGGTGTGTGATTGTTTATTTTTCTCTTTAATCATGATCGTCTTCCATCTAGGTCTTTACCCCTCACTCATATACCTTATTTTAGATATTTCATTTCATGATGTTGGGGATTCATTCATGGTTTTTTGTTTCCCTTACTGCCTGACCTGCCATATTTAACTCTAGTTTTAGCCTTTCTCGATTGAGTTCTCGGTGGTTTGGGGTATACTGGAGGTGCATTCGATTCTTCTTGAGTTTTTTTGGTGTTCGATTCTCCTTGTGTTTTTTCTCTGGTTATGGATCCCTGTTGATTCCATCATTCAATTCTAGCTCTACTCTTGTTACCTGATCCCACATCCAAGATCTCATCTTGGTCTTGTGTAGTGGTTCATTCGAGGTTGTTTGGGATGTGTTGGTTGAGCCATCATTGGTGTCCTAAGTGTGACCTGTACTAGTTTCATGTCCTTATTTTGTGGGGAAGTGGTGGTTTTATTTATCTGTGGTTTATAGCAGCATTTTCAATTAGTGGATGGTTTGTCTAAGCACATGATCTAATTCCCATCTCACTATATTTTGTCACAACCAATCAAATTAATAATTAATATAAATAAATTATAAATAATTTTGAATTAATAATTATTTTGGATGAATATTTTTGAATTAATATTTATTTGGAATTAATAATTTTGAATTAATAATATTTTTGAATTCATTATTTTTGAAATAATAATTTTGAGGGGCAGTAGGCTTATGCGATGGAGGGACACCTCGGTTATGATAAGGTAACTTTTTCCTAAGGGTGGAGGCCAATCATGATGGGGGTTGTAGCTGAATGTTTCATTGTGATGGACATATGGGCTTAGTGATGATAATTATGGGTTGTTGGGACATACAATGAAGGTCTTGTGGGCCTTATAATAAGGATTTTGTAGAGACCATATAATAAGGGTTTGGTGGGGCGGGTTACCACTTTGGGGAGGCTATGACTTGCTCGTTCATCCTGTGGATGTGAGTGTGTGTGTGTGTGATTTTTTATGTAATTATACCCCGATATATCTAATATATATATATAATTATATAAATATGTTCAATGGAGATGGTGTTTTGGAACTCTTGGTACTCTCAATGATTTCATGATGATCTTGAGGTGATCCTTGTTTTGAGGTCTTCAATGGATTCTCTCATCTTTGAATCAAAGATAGATGATTTCTTAATTAATACCTCTTTGGTTCTGATCAAGGCTTTGGGATAGAAGGGCCTCCTCGAGAACTAGGACTCAAGCCCTAGGGCTCCTGCCCATGACATGTTCGTGCATACCCTCCAGCTAAACTAATCCCCTGATGCTCCTTAAATTTCCCCAATTTCATATGATAATGGCAAGGGTGTCATGGAAAGGTCAGATTTTAAGGGAATAGTTAATCCTTAGTGTGTAATGAATTACTATTATGCTCAATCTCTATTTAGGGCTTCTGGTGTATTGAATCTAAGGCGAGTTGTGGCCCCGGTTTCTCTAGATACCTCATGTGATGCAGAATTTGCCTTAAAGTATAAGTATTTTGAAGGGATCAAGGATTCCCTTAAATTGATATCTCAAAAAATAATGAGTAATGGGGACATTTCCTTCATTGAAGCTAGTCAAGGCATTATAATGGACAAAATTAAGGAGTGTAATCATTCTATCATTTCCTACTTATCTTTTCAAGTCTAAGAAATCATTGGAATTTTTCTGAGATTAGGAAGAATCTTATTGATATTCGAGGTTTTTATGGTTAGAAAATTACTTCCTTGGGGAAGGGATTCTTTCACATTTTCTTCCCGAACACATTTATTATGTTGAGAGAATGGGGTTAGGTCTTGTGAACTTAAAGCATGGGTTCTTTAGGATTCAATATTGGGATCCTGTATTTAATCCCTTGAATACAAAAAACTCACTTACCCAAATTTGGTTCTGAATTCATGGCTTTATCTGGTTTCTTTGGAACCCACAAATTTTATGGGAAATTGCATCACTTATAGGTGTTCCAATTAATATGGATAGGGAAATAGAAAGGAAAATATATGGCCACGTTGCTTTATTTCTTGTGGAGTTTGACCTCACCTCCCCTTTGATAAAAACACTAGTTATATCTAATGATGATTATAGGTTTCATTTAGCCATTGAATTTTAAAATGTGTCTGTTTTTTTAATGGGTTTCCATAATATTGGGCATGCCTATGATAAATGTAGAAGAAGACTTGTCTATAGTTCCTATGTGATGAAGGACACACAATAGATAAGTGTAGTAGGTTTTCTGTGAAGAAATCATCTCTAAAGGAATGGGAGGCCAATGATAATGAACTCCAACAATACATTCCTTGAGGTGTTGAAGGAGACTTACAAATGGAGGATGGTGAATCAAGTTTTGGTTCCCATCTTCTGAAACATGACCTAAATAGACAAGTGCATGAGGAAGGAGACCCGAATGATCTCAACACTAGAGAATCTGGGGTTGATCACCCTAGTCATGAAGATGATATGTGTTCTTATTAATTGGTCATTATAAAGGAAAATAATGATACCCCTCATATGGACCCTTCCCCTAAAGGTTAATCTTATTTTTATGATGTTTTACAGGATTTATAGAATAATTACCTTCACTCTTTCACCGAGAAAGTGAGGAAGTAACTTGGGTTGAACTCATCTATCCAACCCAATAAACCTACATTGAGGAAGACTAAGGAGGGTCTGCATGTACCTAAAGATGACATCCAGGTTAATACTACTACTGATTGCTCCTCAAGGATTTCGGACAACATTGATAGTTCACTTGATGCTGATACATCTATGGTTGTTAAGGTCACAGGGAAAGTACATAATTAACAATATCTAAAGGCATTTGATGATATTTGTAGTTATAATAATTCCTTTGGAATCCATTCTGATTTTTGATGTTGTGGAAAGGGTTATTTATCCTGACCCCAAGGGTAAGGCAACTCTTTCTTCAAATGACTATAAGGGTTAACATGAAACTCATATTGATGTGTATGTTTAAATGATGGATTCACCTATCCTTCATAAGAAAGTGTTTCTCTAAGGTATCGATGTTATAACTCATTAAAATGTCATTGGGTCCTTGCATGATGATGGGAATGATAACAAATAAGTTGATAGAGGCTATGAGAGCATGCATATTTCACCTCAACCCATAGGTGATGCTAATCCTCAACTTCATACAGGGGGGTTGGATGCTTCAGCTGTGAAGGATAATCAAAATTATCCTTCCAATGATTCTCCCTTGACCTAAGTCCAACCAAATGTAAGGGCACACTCACCTCTTGGTAAAATAATTCTGGTTGACATTCTAAATAGATATAATTTCAAGGATTTCTTCTTAGAGGAATTTGGCAGTGATAATGGAATCAAAGAAAAATCCTCGAACAATAAGACTATCATTTCTAGGAGTAGTCCTGATCCAAATCTGGCTAGAGAATAGGATCCTCAGACACTTGAGGATCCCACCCCACTAGATGACAAATTTGATCCTCAAATTTATGAATAAAAGACATGGAAAAATCCCAAAACCTGGAGGAGGGGCCATCATCTGAGAGGAAGGGGTGACGACTGGTCTTATTCAATAGATTAATAATCTTCCATATTTTCCTAGGAAGTTGAATACATTTCTCTTTATGGTATTGGTTTGTCATTTTTATCACATTTCTTTCCCCTTATTCTTTGTACTAGTTTATCAATAAATTTCAGGACCATGAGATAATACCCATGGTTCACACCTTCTTGGTATATAAAAATATTTATAAATATATAAATATTTATAATTATATAAATATTTTTTTAATAAATATATATGTATATTTATTTAATTATTTATAATAAATAAATATATTTATTTATTTAAAAATTAAATCTACAATTTAAAATTATAATATTTTTTATTTTGAATAATTGTGTATTGGAAAATGATAATTTTAATAAGGGTTATTTTTTCCATATTTCTAAAAAAAATATTTTTTTAAAATTGTCGCCAAAAAAGATAGAGAGAAATTATAATAATTTATCTTCTATTACTAAATTTTACATTGAAAAAAATGAAGAGAAACTAAAATTATAATATTTTTTTGTTTAATTTTTTTATTTTAATTTTAAAATTTGTATTAATATATTTGTCTTAGTTTAAAGTTTATATAATTTTATTATCCTGAAATTATAATGATATATTAAAATCAAGGTATGTGATCACTTGTGATCTATTCCCCCCCCCCCCCCCACCAAACATATTTGTTTGTTTTTACTTTTCCCAAATGGTTTGAACAGTGTTCGCGTAAGTGAACTTATTTTTCCTCGATCTACCTCCCTAATTCTCCACATAATCTCTCTTGCCTCAAGCCATTACTGGTTCACCCTATCCCTCACCTTTACATTTATTTTCACTCATTCATCATTATTTATCACTATGATTTCATGGTTCTCCTAAATGTGCACTTAAAAACCCCTACCGACTTATCATGTAAGGTGGTGAATGAAAATGATATGTATGTAGGGTTTTTGTGGTGCACAAATTTTAATTGGCTCTAATTTCCAAGTATTTGTACTTCTCCCATGTTCTGACCAATCTATTTTTCCTTAATCCATTTTTGGTTCACCCTCTCCATCACTTTTTACGTTCATTTTCTCTCATTTATCAATATTTCTCACTCCAATTACCTGGAGCTCCTAGCTATGCACTGCAAAAACACTTCCAACTTATTGTGTAAGGTGGTGACTACAATTGATAAGTAAGTAGTTTTTTTTACGGTGCATAGATGGTAATCAGATCCAAGTTCCAAGTATCCCTCATGCTCCCATGGATTAAAATCAAACAATTCTTCTCATTTTATTCCAAGTATCCCTCCTACTCCCAGGGATTAAAATGGAAATTTCTTTTTAAAACATGTCATTAACTTGTGAATTTCATTTTTAGTGATGATTAGTGTATCATATTGCAATATTTTCTTCCATTCAGGAAACCAAAATATGGAAAGTATATTGTGCCAAAGTTTGAGAGAGAGAATTTTAAATCTGACCAATTGTAATTTATATATAAAGATAGTTATCAAGCATTGATATAGATAGATAATTTTGAAGCGTTTTTATTAAAGTCCATATATTAATCACCTCTATGTTGTGTTATGATTGGAGAGAGGTCTCTCTTAGGACCTAAATTAGTGAAGTAGATGGTATATTAGGTTTATATAATATATAAAACATTAATGATTACCCATGTTAGTAAAATATAAACTATTAATAAACCAATTTATGTCTTTAAAATCATAACCATTAAATATCTTACGTTAAAATAATATTTTAATCATAAGATGGATATTTTATATTAATTTTTTTTATGATTTATTAATTTTGTTAAATATTTATATTCACAAATCAAATAGGATGGATATGAATAAAAAATGGATGGATGTCAATCGTATGACAAAATAGTATAAGGATAGGGATAAAGGGTTCATCAAGTTTGAAAAATATCATGCATATGACCCCTATAAAATAATTTTTCCATGTTTACAGTGTAATTAGTCAAGACTAATTAGTCTATTAGAGTTGTAAGAACACTTAATCTATCAAAAAATAGATCAAAGTTATAAATATTGGATGAAACATAGGGAAAACTGAATGTCGCTAGTGATTGGGATAAAACTGTGTTTTACATATCATTTGATATGATTACAAGTGTGTAAAATGATGAAGACCATATCAAGGATGTGATTACAAGTGTGAACGATGATAAATATTGTATTGAGGAAATGAAAATGAAATGTTATGATGAACTTTATGATTGTACAAATAAATTTGATAAGTTAAACTATTATGAAAAGATACCATTGTATGCTAGTGGTACTAAACATATAGCATTATCAGTCATACTAAAGTTGTATAATTTAAAAGATGGGAATGGATGGAGTGACACTAGTTTTATTGAACTACTTTCTCTCTTGAATGATATGATCCCATAAGATAATGAGGTTCCCTGATGCATCAAGAATGCCTCCCGAGTATGTTTGGATTACAGTGGGTGAAGAGTTCCATTGCAGACAACCTATTGTATATGAATCATGGTTTTATTTTTTCTCCTCCTACAATAAAATGGGAAATTTGATGGTATCCTGTAGGTATGGGTGAAAATATATATATATAAGCAGAAAGTTGTAGATATAGGAGGCAATGTAAAGGACCTAGGGTCCAGTGTTAAGGAAGTTTCGTCTAGATAGAGTCCAGTGGGTGTTGATACTGAGCTAAATTCTAAAAATTTTGTGTAGTGTGGAACAAGGGAAGGTAATCCACTAGTGACCAACATTTTAATATACTTGATAAAGGATCTAAGTGATCCCCAATCTTCTATTAAAGCTCCTTTAGGTAAAGTGAGTTTCGGTGTGGAGAAGGTAGTTAGTGTTTCAGATCCTCTAAACTCTCTTGACGATCCTCAAGGTGGGGATGTGTGGTCTGGTAGTGGTCATAACTTCAAAGTGGAATTAAAATGGTTAATGAGGGAGGATAAAAGACTCCCATGGTTACATCATATGTTGAGGTAGTACGTTTAGAGAATGGTATCAGTGGTAGAGGTCAGGCAGAGGTTCCTAATGCACTAAGGGAGGGTGAACCTTTATGTTATAAAGTTTTGGAGCTTTATATAGGAAGTGAGGCCCTAATGAGGACAATACCAAGAAAGGAGGTGGAAATTATTGATCTTGGAAACCATTTTAAAGGATTGGATAATGTAGATCTAGTTCAGAAGTTTGAAACTACTCGGGTTAGGCCTTCCATGGATGAGTAAGGGGTTCTCGGGAATGAGTCCAGTGATGAGTATTTTGATCATTTTTCAGGTGATACTGAATATGGCGTATAGGGTAGTATGATTCCAAGTTTGAGAAGAAGGAATAAATAAAGGGGAAATCGTAAAGGGAGAAAGGACTACTCATACTTTCCACTACCAATGGAAACAAGATATTCTAAGAAGTTTAAATTTAAGTTTATGGACAACGGTCCTTATTTTTTGGCTCCAGGAATTCCTTTTTGGGATGAGGTTATGGATTTTGGGGATCTTTACCTCAAGGATGATTAATCTGTTCAACAATGAGAGTCTAGTGCGGTGCTTGATCATTCTTTGGAGCAACTTTTTCACTCGAAAGAAGAAATGTTTCAACCTTTTCTAGTGATTAATGTTACTATAGAAGAAGATGATAGGATGATGGGAAGGCCTTTAAGGGTGAATACCAATGATGAGAAGAGTACATGGATTAAAAGGAAAGATCTTATATTAATAAGGGCATTAAAAAATGGGTAGATCAATCAAGATTAATACATTCATATTTGGGACAAGTTGGCGTATCATTTCGAAGATATTTTAAAAGATGATCCAGATACTCAGGTAAACACCCTCTCCTAGAAATTAGGTAAGGAGATTAAGTCTGGTAGACTTAAGTTTTACTTCAATATCTCTATTATTTTATTTATTGTTTGAACCTTATGGTTTCTCACTTTTACCTTAAAAGTTTTTGATAATAAAAAATTTAATGCCCAGTCAGTCAAATGACTATATAATATTTCACAAGGGCTAAAAATCACTTAAAAATGATCAAAGTGTGGTGTTTCTCAATACAATAAAGATAAATCAGGTCCTACAAAAGTTTTTTTGTACATTCAAATCATTCTAAGGTTTAGTAACCTATATGTAAGTGAGGGTACTATAAGACAATTGGCATGGCACACATATACAATAAATAAATATGGGAATATTTATCACCCAACATACTCTCCTCATTGGAAGAGAATTGATCACAAGTATCCTAAATTTGGAAAATAACCAAGAAGCCTTCGTCTTTCACTATCTATAGATGGGGTGAATCATTTTATTTTTCAAAGTAGCACTCACAATACATGGCCACTTATATTACGACATAAGGTGAGTTCATACCGATTCACGACATGTTGTTTAGAGGGATCTGCTCAAGGGTGATTCTAGTGATAATGGTGGGTCTACACACTATAAGACCTATGACAGGGGGCTACCTTAACAGTGGTGTCTAATAAGATAAACCTAATGGAGGTGAAGGGAGATGGTTCCTTAACAGTGTATGTGATAGTGGTGGTTAGTGATGGAGGGCCATGGGGAACAAATCAGTGACTTTGAAGTTCTTTACAAGGATGGATGGAGTCAATCTCAGTTCATGTGACATAGGAGGTCATGAGATGTAGGTTTTTATAGTGAAGAACTGAAGTTGATAGCGAGGGTAGACTAGTGGTAGGCTTGAATGACTTAAGGATGGTGACAAATGATCTTTTGTGGAGGGGACATATTCCATAACTAGGTTTCATGCAGCTGACAGCACGCCTGTGCGGTAGTGTTGGCAGTCGAGAGAACTCAGGATGATGTGTTTGGGATCCTAGTGGATGCAATGTTAGGGGGTCATCAACAATTATGGTTTAGAGAGGGGTGCATTGGCGATGTCCTCTGGATTACCTTGGGATGCAAGAGGATGTTGACCTTGAGATGGGTATGGGGATGAACTCAAGCATATGAAATATGACCACAGTAAGAGATGATATTGGCATAGTAGTTATTGGAAAACCTAGCTCTATTTTCTTTGGGTGGGTGTCCTCGGGTATGGGTTTTGGGATTTTTTAGGTTGTTGTTGCATTTTTTTTTGCCATTTTTTCCATTTTGTAGGTCTGTATTGTGCAATACTATTTTGGGTGTTCCACAGCTTTGTGGAGTACAGCTTGTTGGGGAATAGGTAGGGTACAGGACTCTTGAGTAGTTTTTAGTATCTTGGGTGATAGGGATGAGCTCCCACATACACTACACACACATTTATAGGCCCGTTCATGGGTGCACATAAGCCTTATCCCACCCTCTACTTCCCCCAGGTCATGGACCATCGTCGTACATCAAACTTGGTCCTACATGACCCGACCCACTTATCTGAGCAATTGCATGGCCCAGCCCGATCCATGCCCAATTTTTTTTATATAAACCCATAAAAAAATTACAAGTATTAAAAATATAAAGAAAAATTGAAATAATTAAACAAATAAAAATTTAAAATCAATAAATTAAATAATTATTAATAAATTTAATATATATATATATATATTATAAATATTAATAAATTTTATATATTAAACATAGATATATAAAATGAAAAAATAAAATAATTAAAAAAATAAAAATTAGAAATGAGTAAACTAAAAAAATATTAAAAATTTTATTAATTAAATAATTATTAATAAAAATGAATAAATTTAGTATTCACATATATAAATTATAAATATTAATAAATAGTATATATTAAATATATATATATAAATAACTAAATTATAATAATTAAACAAAACATTAAAAATTAATAAATTTCAAAATTATTAATAAAATTATTAATAAAAAAATTATTAATAAAAAAGAATAAATTTAATATATATATATATATATATTAATTATAAATAGTAATAAATAATATATATTAAATATAAATATATAAAATGAATAAAATGTAATAATTAAAAACATATTAATGTCTTATTTATTTTTAATGGTTTTTATACATAATTATTCATTAATATAAATAATATTTTTATTATACAAATATATTAATATATATTTCTATATATATGTCATGAAATTGTTTGGATACCCTAGTAACTCGATAACCGATCTGATCCCAACATGGCCCGAAGGGCGTTCCCAATCTCTATGGGTTGGGGACCAGCACCTGGCATCATATAAAATGAAAGTGGGAACAAATTTTCCCAAACATTATGGAAGAAAGATAAACAAGTCAGTATGCATACAAGAAGAACTCCATAGGGAGAAGTGTACTAGAATTCAAACAGGCATAAAAATCCCAAAGTATTACAACAAAGCACCAGAAAACATGATAAAATCCCAAGTCCCAACTGACACAACACTCCAAGCCCAAGTATCAACATCTACTACAATCTCCAAGTGTCGCATTACCCATTCTCTAACCTAGAAAAATATAATATACAAACACCCAAAGGCATAGGTAGGGTGTGATCTAAAATTCAAGTAGGGTCTCACCAAGGATTCCATAATAAGATTCTAACATTTAATTAACCAAATAAAGCTTTCAATTTTAAATAAGCAGGCATAGAATTTCAAAATCATATTTACAAAAAAAAAATCATGATTTATATTTATAATGGTGGAAAGTATTTTAAAAAAAAATATTAAAAAAAAATTTATATAAAATAGTTTATATAAATTTATAAGGCATGTAAAACAGTTTAAAAATATTGTCATATATATACATTTCAAATACAAACAAGCGAGCAACATGGTTATATTCCTAAAGGTACAATAGTTCCAGGATAAGATAATCCACACACTCAAATAGTTAACATGGTATTATGTTTACACATGTTCCCCTCGATACAGACCAAGTATTACTCGTCACTATCCCATTGGGGATGTGACGTGCTATAAATGTATTGTTAGTGTTGTAAATTGTAGAGTGTTTTCTGAATAACTCACTAACTACCTAAGGCTTGCATGTGCTCTAATAACAAAAAATTATGGGAAATTTATTTTAAGAATACTTAAAATACAATTCATCCCATTCACCATTTCAAATATGCCAGTTTTCCATTTTAAAAACTAAAATGGGTTTTTAATCAAATCATGCCTTTTCCAA
Source organism: Viscum album (assembly GCA_963277665.1). Taxonomy (NCBI): domain Eukaryota; kingdom Viridiplantae; phylum Streptophyta; class Magnoliopsida; order Santalales; family Viscaceae; genus Viscum; species Viscum album. Next base: position 1,906,501,142 of record OY728136.1, read on the forward strand.
CATAAAACCAATGGGTTTATATCAAAATAATTTCATTCCATTTTTTACAAATACAAATTTTAAATCAATTCCATAAAATTAATATCAAAATTTAAATCAAACAATTTAAATTTCACATAATTCCATCAATTTCACAAATACGCCCCAATTCAGAGGAATTGGGGGTTTTCCCAATTTCATGCCAAAAATCCAATTTCAAATCCAAATCCACCAATTCAATGTAATTTGGATTTTTTATAAACTAATTCAAATAAATTACAATAAATTGAATATAAATCAAATAATTGAATTTAAATTAATCAATTTAGGGTTAATAAAAATATTTCATCATAACAGAACCACCCACCTTGGAAACACAGGATCTCAAAATGCCAAATCCTAGCCTAAAACCCCTATAAAGATCGCCAACAATGAATATACAAGAATAAATCCCTAGATTCAATATCTAAAATTGAGGTTATTAGATCCTATAAAAACACATGGAGATCTATAAAACCCTAGGGAGAAAATGATAGAGAGAAGGGGAAAGATAATGGGAAGAGAGAACTGACTGGGAGAAGATAGAACGTCATTCGCATAACTTCTATATGCTTTTGGGAGGGTTTAGAGGGACCAAAATCTCCAATTAGGAGCCTCGAAGTAAGATTAAAATGTTAATTTGTCTTGAAAGTCCATCAGGCATCTAAAACAAGGGTTTCAAGAATTTTAAAATTAATTTTCGTATGAAAAAATACCATACGCATGGTTATCTAGGAAGGGATATACGGTTAGACCAAGTTGTGTACCCTAGATGTGTTCCTATTTTAAATGGGTTTCTTGTTTTATCCTAGGTGGTCACATGACTTGTCAAACTGTGTTCCAACCATGAAAAACCTCATTACCTCAGTTTTCATGGTTTTCTCTATCAGGACGCATGGTTTGGGAAAACCATGCTTCAACTGTGCATAGCCCAGAAACATTCAAAATTTCCAAAGTTCTCACTCGAAACAAACCCAAAATAAACACAACCAAATCATAGTAAAAGGGAGGGTTTAGTAATACCTAAAAATAGTAACCATATTTTAAAAAATCTCCAATATAGAAACTTTGTGTCCCTAAAAATCCTACTCAGAAGATTCTATGCCAAAAAGATGAGATTGTGCTCCCTCATCAGTGCCTCCCTCTCCCGCATCTCATGAGAATAAAAATTGTGCTTACATAGAACTTGAACCAAATGTATCATCATCCCATGAATTACCTTGGTTTCAGAATCAACTATCCTGACTAGATGTCCAGTCAAAGATAAATCAGGTTTAACCTCAAGATCACTCTAGTTCAACACATGAGATGAATTAGATAGATACTTTTAGAGTTGCGATACATGGAACATGTAATGTATCGATTTCATCTATAGTGGAAGTGATAAATTTTAAGAAACTTTTCCCACCTTCTCAAAAACCTCAAAAGTTCCCACAAAGTGAGGGGAAATATTCCCTTTCCTCCCAAGCCATCGATAACCCAGACAAGCTAAAAATTTCAAGAACACTTAGTCACCAACTGGAAATTCTAGCGGTCTATGACAACGATCAGCATAAGAATTATACTAGATCTATTCCATCAACATTATCTAAAGAATCAAGTGAATATTTTTTTTCATCTCTTGAATCAATCTTGGTCCAACCAAGGACCTTTCACCAATCTCTGACCAACACAATGGAGATCTAAAAGTCCGACCATACATGGCCTCAAAAGGAGTCATTCTAATCCCATAATGGTAAATATTGTTATAAGAAAACTCAACCAATTCTAAATGGACATCCCAAGCCCCAAAAATTAGAGAACACAAGTGTGGATCATATCCTCAAGAATTTGTATGGCTCTTTCTATCTATCCATCCGACTGCGGATGGTATGTCGAGCTCAAACATGCCTGAGATCCCAATGCCTCCTAAAGGCCTCTCCAAAAATGGGAAGTAAACCAAGTATCCCTATCAGAGACTATAGCCGATGTAACTCCATGAAAATTAAAAATATATTTCATGTAGATATTTCCCAACTCCTCAACTTTGGTTGTATCATGAATGGGTATAAAGTGAGATGACATGGTCAGATTTCCGATCACAACCCATATTGCTTTCTTCTTTATCTTTGTAAATAGAAACACAACCATAAATTCCATATAGATCTCATCACACTTCCAAGTAGGCACTGGGAGTTGCTGAAGAAAACCCAAAGGTTTTTTGTGATCATCCTTGACCTATTTTAATGTGTAATAATGAGAGACAAATTAACCAATGCCCAATCTCATACCTGGACACCAGAATCTATGCTACATTTCATAGAACATCTTAATAGTTATTGGATGCACTTCCCACTAGGATTTATGTAAATCCCCCTTCACAGTTTCCCTTATTTCTAACATCGCAATAAAGCATTTCTGATATCATAGAATTCCCTCAGTGGAGAATGATCAGTCCAACATGGTCTCCCCACCAAAATAATATTTTCTAATGCAAAAGAACTCATCAAGCTATTGTTACTAAAAAATCATCTCGAGGAGAGTGGATTTCAACCGAACACTATCCAAAAAACCTCATCACCTGATTCTCAGACTCCAATATGCAAATGTGAAAATAGATCCATCAATTCCCACTCTTATAAAGATTCTTTCATGACCTCTATTAGAATTTTCCCACTCAAAGCATCTACAATGTCATTCCCTTTCCCCGGGGTATAGGTGATGTCAAATTTAAATGATTTTAGGTATTCCACCCAATGCCTCTGGTAGAGATTTAAATCATTTTGATAGAAGATATAACTCAATATTTTGTGGTTAGAAAACATGGTAAAATATTCTCCTTAAAGTTGATTTTTCCAACTATTAAGTGTGTACATCACAACTACGAGTTAAAGGTAATGGGTCAGATAATTCTTCTTGTGTGTCCTAAGATAATGAGATCCATAAGCAACAATATGATCTCCCTACATAAGAATGCACCCCAAACCTGAACTTGATGTATCACAAAAGACCACATAGCCTTACCCAGCCTATGGAAGATTCAAAACCAGCATAGTAGTCAAAATATTTTTCAGATTGACAAAAGAATTCTTAAATTTCTCATACTAAGAAAACTTTACTCCCTTCCAAGTTAGAGAAGTCATCAGAAAAGATAACTTTGATAATTACTTAATGAATCGAAGATAATACCCAGCTAGACCCAAGAAGTTTCGAATCTTGAAAACATTTCATGGTTTTTCCCATGTCATAACATACTTCACCTTATCATGATCAACTGATATGCAATATTCCAAAACAACGTGCCCTAATAACTTCACTTACTAAATCAAGAAATCACATTTTGAAAGCTTGGTATAAATTTGGTGATTTCTCAACAATTCCATAACTACTCTCATATAATGCACATGATCCTCCTTGGACTTAGAGTAAACAAGGATTTCATCCAAAAATACCACCATGAAGGTATTGAGGTACTCATGGAAAATACTATTCATTAAATCTATAAAGACTTCATGAGAATTGGTTAAACCAAATGGCATGACAAGGTACTCATAATGTTCATAACTACTCTGAAAGACAGTTTTATGAATGTCAAGTTCTTTTATTCTCAACTAATGGTAACCAGACTAAAGATCAATCTTCAAGAACCACTTCTCGCATTTCAACTGTTCAAACATATCATCAATCCATGCTAATGGATATTTTTTATTTACTATGAATTTATTGAGTTTTTTTAATCAACACAAAGGAAAAGGGAAGCATTATCCTTCTTAGTAAAGAGAACTGGTGCCACCCAAGGTGACACGCTTGGTAATATAAAGACTTTATCTAAAAGATATTCAAACTGAATCTTCAACTCTTTAATTTCATCTAGCTCCATATGGTAAGAATTAATAGACACTGGTTGAGTATCAAGTACTAAATCGATAGAAAAATATACCTCCCTTACCGGTGTAAAACAAAAAAAGTCTGAAGGAAACACATTGTGAAACTCTATGAAAACTAGAGGAAGATCACCACTCAAATATTCTCTCTCTATATCAAAGGTGAACATAGATATCACTTACCCTAACTCTAGATAAGAATTTTTGGCTCTACTCGGACTTGGGTCCCATTCTCCTTGAAAGATATGACATACATCATCAGGTGTAGTAAAGGAGACCCATTGAAGATAACAATCAATTCAGGTTTCATTGGAAATGAGACAATCCATCCCAAATATGACATCAAGAGGTTTCATTTGGAGAACCATAAAACTCCAAGAAATATCAACATTCGATAGAGAGAAAACACAATAAGGACTATGGAGACCCTACTCTCTCTTCATTCTGAGGGGTGTAGAAATATCCATCACATAAGATAAAATCTCCATAGGAAGATTTAGCATATTAAAAACATGGGTTAAAATAAATGAATTAGATTCATAAATATCAAATAAATCAATCACTATTGAATAATATATAGTTATTGTACCTCTCATAGTCATTGGACCCGCATCTGCTTCCTCTAGGGTCTCTTACACTATGTGAATAAGTTTCGTTCTGGATGTATATGGCTGGAACCTTGTTGTTCATGAATAATCTGATTGAGCCACAATTTTTGTAGGTGATTATGATCCCTTTCCACTACATAGAGTGGAATAAACATGTAATAACCTCTACAAGTGACCTGAGTTTCCATAGGATCCACATATCTTGGGTAACTTAGTGAAAACCCTCTTTAAATTCCTAGGCTTTCCACACTAGTATAAAATAAAGGGGTCTCTTCTGGGAACTGTAAGAGGGTTAGGAAAACCCTACTATAAATAAACACCATGATAATCATCATAATTCCTCTTTATCGTAAAGTAATTCACAATATCATTGGGAGAGAAAGAAACTCCAGACAACCTTGAATTTCTAGCCATGTCCATTTCGACCATCAGTGCTCTATCCAAAACATTAGCATAGGAAAGAAGCTTCATCAAGAAAACCTAAGAGTGAATATCATATCGAATTACATCCTAAAACTATAAATTCTTCATCTTCTCGTTCGATAAAATATCAGGTGCAAACTACACTAGCTTAGAAAAATGGTTTGCATGCTCTGTCATGGTTCTGTCAGCCTGCTCAAGTTTGAAAAACTCAATAGCCTTGGCCAACACCATCAAATCTAGATAGAATTATTCTATGAAAATATCCTTGAAGTATTTACACTCTAATTCCATGTTCTTCTTCACCATCACCATCATGTCCCACCATCTACTACTCAGTCCTTCCAGTATCACTATCACAAAATAGGGTTTTCGCAGTGCCACCCTTTATCAGCGCTAAAAAAGCACTGATAAAGGTCACTTTTAACAGTGTTAAAAAAAGTGCTGTTAAAAGTTACCCTTTATTAGTATTTTTTTAGCACTGATAAAGCCCCCCCCCCCCCTTTATCAACACTTTTTTTAGCACTGTTAAAGGGGCCCCCTTTATCAGTGCTGATAAAGGGGGGTTTTATCAGTGGTTTTTTTCCTAGCGCTGATAAAGTGTATATTTCAAAAATAAATGTATTTTATAAAAAATAATATATTCACATATAAGTATATTTATCCTGATATAAATATAATAAATATTTTTTATATCTATTTGATATGTGGTAGACGCGAAACGGACACTCGGAGCAGAAATTATGGTCGTTTGGAGGGATTAAGGACCTTTTCATGCCTTGAAGAATATTATAATGCGTTCTAGTGGTCACCGTAGTGTAGTTATAGCCGTAAGATTCCATTTTATATGTGGTTGAGGAAAAACAGACACCCAGAACAGAAGTTATGGCAAAACGGACACCCCAGAGCCAAACTTATGACAGTCCAGAGGGATTTTGGGCCTTTTTGGTCCTTGAAGAACGTAATAAGGGGTTCATGTGGTCAACAGAGTGTAAATTTTTACAAGATTAGATTTTTATATGTGGTATAGTTAAAACGGACACTTGGATCAGAATTTATTGTTGTTTTAAATTTTGCAACCCTTGCAGCGCCTAAAAACCTAAGAAACCCGAAACTCACTAAAATGGGCATAACTTCTTCTTCGAGTGTCCGTTTAAGCACCGAGACTAGTAAAATAAAATCTTGTGAAATGATTGATTACCACATATAGTCAAAACCATGAGAAGATCAAAAGAATGGAAGATATATCAGTTATACCACTCCAAAAAAACTCTAACTTCAAAGGGCCATAACATTCGCTCCGGGTGTCCGTTTGGGCTCTACCACATATCAAATAGAATCCAAATAATAGATATACATAGAATGATAGTTGTAGAATAGTTTCAATCAAGTATAAAACCCCAAAATCCAAAAAACCCACCAGAAGGCCTCTAAAACTAAGTTTTCGTGTCCGGACCCCTGTCAAATTTTTCTTAAAACGGTCATAACTCTTGATGCTTGTGTCTGTTTGGCCTCCAGAACCTTTTATATCATAGTTAGTTCCATGAGATTCGATTTGACTTTTAATGGAGCTAAAATGAACACCCAGAGTAGAATTTATGCCTGTTTCAATGACTCTGTGGTTTGTTAGATTTTTCAAGCCCCCATTTCTAGCACTTTTGTCTTGTCTGCTATTTTTTCAAACAACTGTAACTTATGATCTACCTATCCATTTGGCCTCCAACGCCTATCAAATCAAATATCATTTGGTGATCTTTTATTTGACTGGGCATGGAGCTATAACGGACTCTCAGATCAGAATTTTTCGTCATTACCCTAAGTTTAGGGTTTATTTGACTTTCTGGCTGTATTTATGGGTTTTGAGGGTTTCTCCATCTTCTACCCATATAATGTATACGTGTGTATATATATATATGTGTGTGTTTGTGTGTGTTTGTATTGAAAAACTGATATATATTATCTATATATTCTAAATATATGTATATACATATTAATATAATATTTGTAAATATATATAAATATATATAATTATACATACAGATAGACATATAATATATGTGTGTGTGTGCTGTATATATGTATTTATTTATTTATAAACACACATAAAAATAATATTTTATAAATGCATTCAAAACCGATCTTATAAATATATATTAATATACCAATAAATATATTAATATATAAATATAACTATATATAAATTAATATATGGATATATATATTAATATAACTATATATATATATATATATATATTAATATAAACATATATATTTATATGGATATATATATATATATTAATATAACTAAATATATAAATATTAATATAACTATATATATATTAATATAACTATATATATATATTAATATAAATATATATATATGTGTTAATATATATATATAGTTATATTAATATATGAGTAAATATAACTATATATATATAAATAGATATATTAATAAATGAAGAGCTAAACAATATGGTGGAGTGGTAAAGGCTTAGGGTGCGCAGGCAACAGGTCCCGAGTTTGAATCCAGGGGAGGCAGGTCACGCACGTGAGTGGAATAACTACTAGTGTTGTTAAAGTGGGGTGGGGTGTTGTTAAAGGGTGTGGGTGAGGGTGGTGGTTGGGGGCATGTGGTGTGGTGGTTAGGGTGCTGTTAAAGTGGGGTGGGGCACTGTTGAAGCCTCCCCGAATTGAAAAAAATATATTTTTTTAATGATTTTTAAACTTTTATCAGCGCTCAACAAAAGCACCGATAAAAGGGGTCTTTATCAGTGATTTTTAGAGTGCCGATAAAGGATACTCCCCCTTTATCTTTTCCTCAATTAACAGAACTTTTTTAGCACTATTAATGCCCTTTTTTAGCATTGATAAAGGCCGTATTTGCAGTAGTGTAAGAAGGTGGCACACTTTACCATTATTTAATCAGATGTTTCCAAGAACTCAAACAAATTCTCCATCCTTATCAACCATTACTCAGCATATTAAGGATCATTGGAGCCTATAAATTCTGGTGTCTTCTAGAGAATTAACTCCTGAGAATGATTCCAGATAACATCCCTATGAGTTTCCAAAGATGGATCCTGAATGGAAACTAGTGGCGGTGTCTGTCCGAGAGCTTGGAAAATACGCACAATCACCTAAAATATACTTGATTCCATGATAAGATTTTCCTGATAAGATTCATCATAATCCTCATCCTAGATCTAATTTGAACATATTCTCAAAGTCATGAATCTAAACAACATTAGTAGAAAACAAACAAGACATCAGATAGGATACATAGATCAACACCCAAATAAGAGAAAGGGGGAAATTAATTCCAACAGATTGATAACAATATTTGGATTTCAATGTTCCACTATTTCTTTTTCCTTAATTTTATTCTCCATCCATGTTCTTATTTCTCCTCCCTCATTACTTCTCACTATTTTCTAAACCCTAATTGGGTTCATGTTCTAAATTTTTAATGTCTCGATCCGTAGGGTGTTTAGTTTCTATTTGTGAATATGTTTAATTGTTGGTATTTTAGTATGTATTTTTTATTGGTATTTATTTTGGTTTTGTGGTTATATATTCTTGAATTATGATTCATTTTAATGGTATAGTTATGGATATCCAAATTTTGTGGTATTTATTGATTTGGGTCAGTTCTGGGGGTTATAAATTAGAAATATGATGAATGATTTGTGGAATAATTCATGTTATTTTTTTAGTTAATTATCATAAATATGGTTATGGGTTTATTATTTGGGATCTAGGATTGGTTGGATTTGGTGACATGTGATTGATTTGGATGTGTGTGTCACAGGTTTAGTAGGTACTTCAGTGCAAGGATTTCAAACTTAGTGGTTGTCTAAATTCATGTAAATATCTCTTGGAAATTATCAGGGATGAGAACTCATATAATGGGGGGTGATATAATAGTTATTACATGTTTTCCTTGATTATTAATTCCTCAAGTTCATGTGCATGAAATTTAGATGTCTATTGTATGGTTTCAATGGTACTTTTTGTCATTAATTGTAGTGGTTTTTGTGATTTGGTTTCTTTAATTATGAAATTAAAGTTCCATGGTTTTATGGGTTTTTTATCATCATTTAGAATTTTAAAATATATCTATTAATATTGGAAGGTGGTCTTAACTCACCGTGTGATTCTCAGGCTATTCCTATAACATTTTTTCCTCTGTTTTCAAAATATTTTTATAAAACTCATATTATGTTTTAAAAATATAAGTGGATAGTTTCTAATTATATTTTTATATAAAGGACTAAATTTATTCAATGGTTCCATGGTATTTTATGTATATATCATCACTATATTTATTATTTGTGGTGAACATTACTTTACAAAATTCAACTTTAGTGATCACCTATAAACCTATATCATAATTTGTCAAACTATTTATTGAAATTCAAATTTAGTACCCTATATTAGATCTTGTCACATAACCCCTTACTCTTAAAGTGTCACATGCTTTCTATTGAATTCTCCCCCCCCCCAAAATAGCCCGAATGCCTTTATTTTTTATTGATTTTTTATAACCCCCCTTTCAAGGGATTAGAGGGAATCCTTACAAGTCTTGTAGGATTAGAGATTACATGGCCTGTAGGCTTATGAGACATTACATGACTTGTAGGTCTTAGGGAATTCAATTGACTTATACTTGGGAATAAATGAAACCCATGGGTATGTTTCTAAGTCATTATATTTTATATACAACTTGTAGCTAAGGGCCACCACTTGAATTATCACCTTGGTTAATTTTCATATAACTATAGTGGACTTCTTTTAACCTCGACCAAATTCTATAATTAGATTCAATTATTCCCACTTAAACTTGAATAGTCTAGCATTTAACAAACCACAATTGACCTATGGTAAAGTGTGTTTCAATGGTGATTTTGAAGATGAGTTTAATAGTTGAGAATAATTAATTTACTATGAAAAACCAAAAAAAAATATATAATTACCCAAACATCACACTTGAAAATTATAATGGTTTAATGAGAATTTAAGTGTGGAAATTTTTATGAAAACCTTATTATATAAATGGGTTTTATTAGGATGTGATTTATATTTTTTTCTCATTTAAATATTTAATTCTTCTTCAAAATGTTTTATATAATTCTTTTCTTTTTACTGCTCACATTTTCCTTCTAAAACATGGCCACTTAAATTAAATTTGGTTATATCTAGTGTCGATTATAAGCCTTTTATTGATTTTTGAGTTAATAAGTGTAAAATTGAACCTAAAAAACAAAAAATAGTAATAATAGTCTATTATTAACTTATAATATTGTTTTTAATTTATTATTTACCATTTTATCCCAAGGACTACAACTAGAATTCCCAAGTAAATGTAAGATCACCTGAGTGGGTCATTTATGTTTGTTGTAGAAGATGGATATGTTCCTACATCAGGGTATGAACTACTGGAGCCATCCGATGACATTTCCATCTACTTAATGAGGATATTATAGTGACACTAGCATAGATAGCTACTTCTTGGTGAATATGTACAGAATGGGTCATGGATGGCCTCGGGCGATGGAAGGCGGTGACCTTTTTTTTGGTGACAGTGATATGAGAGTTGAGGGTGACCTCAAGAGAAGGATCTGCGATGACTTTGGAATGTGGGTTTTCCTCAAGTTATGGGTGTCGAATGACCTAGGAATGCATAATGACTTTGGGTATCATGGCAGGTGATGACCTTGGTGGATGATGGATTGGCGCGCAAGTCGCTATCTAGCGTTGGGACAGTGTCAACATGGGCTGATTTGTGTTTATTTGTGCCTTTGAGATTGTCTTTTTTGTGGTCCATATTTGGAAATTTTCTTGGTGTTATTTTTCTGTTAGTGGGATATTTCTCACATGTGGATGGGCAGGCACCTGCAGGATGACCTACAGTTGTATGGGATGATGTTGGAGTCTATGATCTCAGGTGTGACGATCTTTCGATGGTATTAGACACCAAAAGTGAGTATCTCCCTCTGATGATGTAACACTTACACCACCAGTGATGGGAATCAAGGATAACCTCGATCGTGTGAGTGATGATGTTGATGGGATTGTAAACAACCTCAATGTAATGACCCAAACTTTTTGAATAATATTTTTTTCCTAAAAATGGTTGTTATATTAAAATTTACTCAATATAAATATATATCTTTAATAATGAAGTGAGTATAATTTGAAACATGACCATTGAGTTTCAAATATTATATGATCATTGTTCAATTATGACTATTGTTCAATATGACTGTTGGAAACTATAATCTTAATAATGATTTTAATGTTATAATTATTGTTTATAAGTAGAAATGACAAAGGAAAATTAATTCATAAAGAAGAGTCGATGGCCCAATATAGTAGAGTCATGTCGTATGAAGCCCATTTGTCAGAGCTTGGGAAGGAGGTAGCATCACTGGGCCTTTCTCTTAACCAAGACCAATTTTAGCTTCAACATGTTAAACATGAACTAAATCTCCTTTAGAAGAAGTTTAAGTTAGTGGAAATTACTACTTAGGCGATGTTAGCCGAGTTGCCCCATGATTCTATCACCTTCACACACCTCACCCTTAGGTCATATGAGGGTGTTATAAGGGGTTAGGTATCGATTCCTTTGTTATTTATTTTATAATAACTTTGTATAAATATAATTATTTTTCCATCAATTCCATTTTTAGAATAGTTTTTCTTTAAAATGTGATGAATTTGATAAATTGATTTTTCGAACAAAAATTGTACTTTTCAAAAAAGATATAATTATTATAATAAACTAAGGTATTATTAATAATGTTTATTTTAATTAAATAATATGATTGAAACACTCTTATTTAAATTTAAATGATAAAATAATTTTATTTTTTCAAGTGTCAGAAATTTTATTATGCATTTTCTATCCACTATTATTTTTAATAAATAAGGTTTTTTATATTTAGAAATTAAATTTCTCATAATTATATAATTATTATGATAAAATAATCATAATTTTTTAAATAATCACATCGAAATTATGTTAGGGTGAATTTATGATAATTTTCTAAAATATTTTGTTTTTTAGTGAATAGTAAACATACAGTTTTGAGTTTTTGGTATATTTAATAACATCATAATGATGTGATAAGTAATATAAAATTATGGCTAAATCTTGTGGATTAAAATGAAATATTATATTTCCCAAGTGTCCAATACCATGGGAAAATACCATAGGAAATCCTATGGTTTTGTAAATACCACTACTGAGGTGTCCAAGGAAATCAATAAAAAAAAATTCCTCAGTTTTGCTATAAATTCCCACCCATTTATCCATTACATTTAATTATCAATTCATCATACAAAAATATTTGATATTTTTACCTCACAAGGAGTAATACCAAGGTTTCTTCAAGCCATCAAGGTCCCAATATTCTAGTTTTAGTAGTTACTCTTCATGGTAAGGGAATTCTCAACTTCTCTTTTCCTTTCAAGTTCCCTTTTTATGTGGTATGTCTTTTAAATTTTCATAATATGTTCTTATATCAATTTTATTATATCCATTTACTGTATTAATATTATTTTATTAATGGTATACCCTTTTCACCTCTCTATTTAATGTTTTCTAAAACCATTTTTCTTACCCATTAAGGTGCCAAATTTTCTTCTCAAAATTTCACTCTTTTTCTCAATAAATTATTTTATATTCTTTATGTGAATACAAAAAACTATATTTTTTCTAGGATTATTCACCAAGATGTAAAAATGATTTATTTTATTCTTTAATTTACATGCATAAATCCATCATTCCCTCTATATGGGTTATAAATGACATAGTGATCATGTTTTTAAACACTTTTTAAAATGCCATGATTTTTATACGAAACCCGTTTTATTTTATTCCCCATGGGTTATTTATGAGATGTTTCATTATGATATATGTGGATCACATGAAAATTAATACATATTAATGTTGTTCCTTAATATTGATCCAATTTATTATGTAAAGAATTTAATCTCTAAAGATGATATGTTTTACGATACCTTGGTGAATAAATTTGGTAATTTTCATGACACCTTAGTGACAAATGTTAGTGATATGATTATTAATGTATAAAATTAATGTTTTATTCACTTTTCCAAGTTATGATTCATGTTCATTTATTTATTATATTCCTCCTATTCTCTTTTTCACACCATAATGATATTCTTCATGTTCTTATTGAATTTCCTCAAGATCACATGTAAATTATTTCCCTTGCTTTCCCTTACTAGGACTTATGCTCACCCTTTCCTTTGATTTATGCCCCCAGGTTTTAAGATGTAATAAATGTAATTAAGATGAACCTTAAATAATCCTTTCAAGTGTAATAGAATAATGTTTTAATTTTTCATGTATTATGTACCTTTTTTCCATGAAACTAAACTTTAAAAGATATTTTGTTTTGTACAATGTAATGAAAGTTATGTAATAAAAAGGTGGGATGCCATAGTTGGTATCAAAGGAAGATTTAGTAATTTGTGGAAATTAAGATTTTAAAACTTTATTAAGAACCATATAGAAACATTTAAATATAAGAAAAACATCCTGGTATTTTGGTGAATATTAAGTAAGTGGTTTTTGAGCAAAGAAATGCATTTCTGGATATGAACAAGTAGATGTGGCTCTAAAACAGATGTACGTAGGGATAAAAACTCAAACAAGGTGCATCAATATTGACTCAGTGTAACCTGGTACATGAAAATGGGTCTTTCTACACTCTTGATTTTACACTCATAGGGGATATTTTTGGTTAATCACAAGCTTTTTATAAACCATTATGAAGGATTTATAGAAAATTTAATTTTTGTTAATGAATAAAATCTTTAAGAAATATATTTTAAGACATGAAATTACTTTAGAATTATAAGATTATTAAATGAAACACATTTCTCACTAAGGTTTTCTTCTTTTAGAAAATAGTGGGAAATAGGATAAACCGTGTAAATGGAGAGCGCAACAGACCAGGCGTTGATGACCTTCCAATGGAATCTGAAATAGAAAAATTCATGATAATGATGAATCAACTAACACAAGTTATGAACAATAACATGAATCAATCCAAGAGACTATATTCACCTAGAAGGGAAAAAATTTCCATTGAGTCATGTATGTGTCACCAACCACCTTCATTCAGTAGATCTACTGACCCATTGATTACAGAATAATGGATAAGATATATAGAAAATATATTTTCTATAATATGTTGTTTGGGATAAGAGAAAGTCACCCTGGATGTGTACCACTTAAAGGGAGAATCTGATCAGTGGTGGAAATTAGTTAAAAACATGAATCCAAGATTAGTGATTGAATATATGGAGTGGGATGAGCTTAGGGGAACTTTTTTCAAAACATATTTCCCCTATTAAATGTGAATGAAAATAGAGAAGTAATTCCTAGATCTAAAGCAGAAGGAAAATAAAACTATGGGAACCTATGAGATGAACTTCACAATAATTTTACTTTACACCTATATATTTGTAATGGATCATAATGGGAAGGTTGATAGATTATTTGTTGTACTAGAACCCCATATATGGAAAAATATATCCAACTAAGACTATGAAAACTATGAGGATATCATGAGGAGTGCTATGAAAGTTTAACTAGAGTTCGGAGAGATGCAGTGGTCCCATAGATCTAATGAAAAGAATATATCATTGGATCCAAACTTGGGGTGGATATTTGATCAAGTAATAGGAGTAAATAAAGTGAAACTTCCCACATGCAACAAATGTGGGAAGAAGAATTCAGGGAATCACCTGATTGGGAGCAGGAAATGGTAAAATTGTGGAAGAGAATGTCATATTGCTCAGAACTTTCATAGTGGGGTGAAGCCTCAACCTCTCAACACTAATGACAAATGTAATATGGTGTAGTCCCTACTAGAAGTCCAATGCTTCAAGTGTGGAAAACTGGGTCACTTTTTCAATCACCATCCAAATCCAAAATTAATGTAGTGGAATCACCATCAACATCAACAAAGGATAATGGATCAATTTCATGCTTTTGATACCACGATAGTTGATGTTGAAGATTCAAATAATGTGGTGGAAGGTATTCTCATTGTTATCTCAAATTTAGAAAGTATTTTGTTTAATTTTGGTTCTAACAATTCCTTTATTTCCTCCAAGTTTACAAATAATATAGAATAAATCCCTGAACTACTAGAAGTATAATTATCACTCAAGACTCCGGGAGGGATTATCCAAGAATCAATAGTGTATCAAAAATCTAGTATTAACTTTGGTGAGCACAATATCATCACAAATATATTAGTCATTCCTGTGTTGGACTTTGGAATTATACTAGGGGTGGAATGTCTCTTAAAGTATAATGATAAGATAAACTACAAAAATAAGGAAATATCAGTAGTCTTGAATGGAAAACCTACAGTTATTTTCAAAGGAGAGATATCTAAACTAGATATTTTTATAGAAGCACCATCTGAATCCTTCATATGAAAATGATCATTGAATATGAAGAAGGAAATGAAAGTATACAAATAGAGAATTTCCCCATAGTTTAGGAATAAATTGATGTATTTATTAAGGAGTTACCCAGAACTCCCCCATAAATAAAGGTAGAATTATCCATTGAAATCATTATTGGATCCAAGACAATATGAAATACTCTATATAGAATGTAAAATCTGGATCTGGAAGAATTATATAAGAAACTCCAAGATATTTTAGAGAATGGGTTTATTAGGACATGTGTTTCTCCTTGGGGATAACATGTTCTCTTTGTGAATAAGAAGGTTGAATCAATATGGATATGCATTGATTATAAAGAACTTAACGGGATCACAGTGAATAAAAAGTACTATCTTCCAAGAATTAATGATTTATTTGACCAGCTTCTTGGGGCTCAATTCTTCTCCAAGATTGATCTTCGATCTGGTTATCATCAATTGAGGGTGAAGAAAGAATATATTCCAAATACCACCTTACGATCAAGATATGGTCATTATGAGTTGGTTTTTTTTCACTTAGGATTGATTAATTCTCTTTCTATTATTATGGATTTTGTGAATAGATTCTTTAAGGACTACCTTTATAACTTTGTGGTTGTTTTCATTGATGATATTATGATATATTAAAAAAGTATTGAGGAGAATGGGAATCATCTAAGGGTTTTATTGAAAACTCTAAGGAAGGATAGGATACTTGGAAAGTTCATAAAATGTGAATTTTGGTTACAAAAAGTTTCTTTCTTAGGCCACATTGTAACCAATGAAGGAATATTAGTTGACCTTACAAAGACAAAGGTTATGGAGGAGTGGACCCATCCTACAACAGTAACTGAGATTCATAGTTTCATTGGATTATCGATATATCATAGGAGGTTTGTGAAAAAAAATCATGATTCTCTAATCCACTAACCAAGTCAACTTGAAAAGGGGCCACGTTCATCTAGACAAAGGAGTGAGAAGAAAGTTTCCAAAAGCTGAAGAAGAGATTGGTTATTGAACCCATGTTAACTCTACCCTCTATCAGAGAAGGATTTTTTATTTTTAGAGATGAATCTATGAAATGGATTGGATGTATCCTCATAAAATATGATAAGGTGATTGATTATGCATCTTGATAATTGAAGCCTCATGAGAATAATTATCCTACGCATGACCTGGAGCTTTCTAAGGTTATTTTTGCTCTGAAGATATGGAGGCACTATCTTTATAGGGAGAAATGTGATATATACATAGACCATAAAAGTTTGAAGTACATTTTAATGAAAAAGTAATTGAACATGAGACAGAGGATATGTTTGGATATTCTTAAAGACTATGATTTTTCAATTCATTATCACCCTCATAGAGAAAACAAAGTTGATGATGCATTAAGTAGGAAAGACCCTATTGTGTTGGAAATGATGAGGATTCAAAGAAATCCTTTGATCAAAGACCTAGTAAAACTGGACATATGAATCTTAAGGGAAGGTACATCGTCAAACCTATCCCAAATTATTTTTCAACCATCATTACTAGATAATATCAATAAATATCAAAGATAATATTCTTTTTTATAGAAGAATTTAGAGGCTATAAAGAATGGAAAGTTTCCTGAGTTAAATATTGATCAAGAAGGTGTGCTAAAATTTCATACAAGTCTATATGTTCTATATATTCTGGAAATAAAGAAGGAGATAATCGATGAATCTCATAGATCTTCATTCTCTATACATCCTGAAAGCACTAAAATGTATAGGGACCTTCTTGATCATTATTGGTGGCATAACATGAAAAGATAGATTATTGACTACACTAAAAGGTGTCTAGTGTGGAAACAAGTGAAGGAAGAGTAACAACTTCTTAAAGGGGTATTACAACCACTACCCATACCAGTATAGAAGTGTAACAATATCACTATGTATTTTTTCACTGGTCTCCTAATAACTTCCAAGGGAAAAAATGTGATATGGGTTATAGTGGACCGTCTCACCAAGAATGTCCATTTTATCTCTATTCAGGAAGATTTATCTTTGGGCCAACTTTCCAATATTTATGTAAAGGAAGTGGTAAGGCTACATGGGGTACCACTCTCCATCGTATCTGGTTGTGATCTAAGGTTCACATCAAAATTATGCAGAATTATTAAACATGCTTTGAGTATGGAATTGAATTTCTGAACGGCCTATCACCCCTAAACTGATGGCCAATCTAAAAAACTATTCATACACTTGAGTACATGTTGAGAACATGGTCAATAGAATTTAAAGATGTATGGTATCAACATCTCCCATTATTTGAGTTGTCAAACAACAATAGATTACATTAGATTATTCAAATGGAAACCTTTGATGCTCTATATGGAAACTGATGTAGAACTCATACTTATTAAGACAAAGCTAGTGAGAGAAAGCTTCTTGGGTCTGATCTTGTGAAATAAAGGACAGAAAAGGTTCTCGATATCCAATAACACATAAAGGTTGCTTAGAGTTGGTATAGTAGCTATGATGACAATCATCAAAGGGACTTTCAGTTTGATGTTGGTGAAAAAGTATTCCTTTCTAATTTTACCTTGGAAGAGAGTCATGCAGTTTGGGAAGAAAGGGAATCTTAGCCCAAAGTAAATTGGCCCCTCTGAAATCCTTGACCGCATAGGAGTAGTGGCCTATTGGATTTAAATTCTTATAAATATAGCTCAAGTTCAGGATGTATTCCACGTATCTCTCTTGATAAAGTACTTACCTGACCCTTCACATTTACTTAATCCTAAAGTTGTATAACTATAACATAAACTCTCTTATAAGGAGAAGTTGGTGGATATCTTAGACCATAGTGACAAGGTTCTACACAACAAGACTACCCACCTTGTAAAAGTGTTGGGGAGGAACCACAAATATAAAGAATCCATGTGGGAACTAGAGGAGAAAATGAGGAAAAAGTACCCACACCTTTTCTAAACCAAGGGAAAAAGTTGAAATTTTAGGGATGAAATTTCTTAATGGGAGAAGAATGTAATGACCTGAACTTTTTGAATAATATTTTTTTCCTAAAAAATGTGTGTTATATTATTTTTTTACTCAACATAAATATATCTATTAAATAATTAAGTAAGTATAATTTGAGATGTGACCATTGGGTTTCTACTATTATATGACCATTGGTTAATTATGACCATTAGTCAATATGATCATTGGAAATTATACTCTTAATAATGATTTTAATATAATAATTATTGTTTATAAGTAGAAATTACAAAGAAATATTAATTCATAAAGAAGAGTTGGTGGCCTCATCTAGTATAGTTATGTCATACAAAGCAAATTTTTTAGATATTGGGAAGGAGGTAGCATCACTGGGCTTTTCTCTTGACCAATCCAAAGCTGAGTTTCAATATTTTAAGTTTGAAAGAAATCTCCTATAGTAAAAGTTCAAGTTAGTGGAAATTACCAATCAGGCGATGTTAGTCGAGTCGCCCCATGATTTTATCACCTTCTCACACCTAACCCTTAGGTTGTATATAGGTGTTATAAGAGGTTATCTATCAAGAATTTAGTTAATTATTTTATAATTCCTTTTTATAAATAAAATCGTTCTTCCATCAATTCTATTTTGAGAATAGTTTTTCTTAAAAATATTATGAATTTGGTAAATTGATTTTTCAGATAGAAATTGTACTTTTCAGAAAAGATATAATTATTATAATAAAATACTGTATTATTCATAATGTTTATTTTAATTAAATATTATGATTAATACACTTTTATTTAAATTTAAATTATAACACAATTTTATTTTTTTCAAGTGTCAAAAAATTTACATTGTATTTTACTATGCATTTTATATCCACTATTATTTTTAATAAATAAGAATTTTTATTTTTAAAAACTAAATTTCTCATAATTTTATAATTAATATGATAAAATAAACATCATTTTTGAAATCGTCACTTAAAAATTCGATTAGGGAGAATTTATGAGAATTTTCTATTTTTTTGTTTTTCGATGAATAGTAAAAATACAGTTTTGAGTTTTCAGTATGTTTAATGATATCATAATGATGTAGTAAGTAATATAAAATTATTTGTTACTCTTTTGTATTAAAATAAAATATTAGGTATCTCAAGTTTCCAATACCATGGGAAAATACCATGGTATATCCCATAGTTTTTCAAATTCCACTACCGATGTGTCTAAGGAAATCAATAAAAAAATCCCTCACTTTTGCAATAAATACCAACCCATTTCTCCATTATATTTCATTCCCAATTATTTATTCATGAATATATGATAGTTTTACCTCATAATTGGTCCTCACAAGGTGTCCTCAATCCCCCAAGGTCCCAAACTTTGAGTTTTAGGAGTTACTCTTCAAGGTAAGAAAATTCTCAACTTCTCTTTTCCTTTTAAGTTCCCTTTTTATGTAGTATTTCTATAAAATTTACATAATATGTTCTTCTATACAATTTATTTTTTCCTTTCCTATATTAAAATTATTTTATGTATGGTATAATCTTTTCCCCTATCTTTTTAATGTCTTCTATAGCCATGTTTCTTACCTGTTATGTTGCTGAATTTTCTTTTCAAAATTTCTCTCTTTTTCTCAAAAATTTATTTTATTTTCTTTATGTGAATACACAAACCTCATTATTTTCCAAGGTTATTCACCAAAAATTAAAAATGATTAATTTTATTCTGTAGTTTACATACATAAAAATCTCATTCCTTTTATGTGGGTTATAAATGAAATAGTGATCATGTCTTTAAACATTTTTTAAAATGCCACGATTTTGATACGAAACCTATTTTATTTTATATCCCATGGGTTATTTTTGAGATATTTTATTATGATATATATGGATCTCATGAAAATTAATACATATTAAGGGTGCGCCCTGATATTTCTCCAATGCATTGGGTAAAGAATTTAATATCTATAGATGACATGTTTTACGATACCTTATTGAATAACCCTGGTAATTTTTATGACACCACAGTGACAAACCTTAGTGATATGATTATGAATGTATAAAATAAATGTTTTAGATAAATTTACAAGTTATAATTCATATTCATTTATTTCTTATATTACTTTTGTTCTCTTTTTAATTCCATAAAGATATTCTTCATGTTCTTATTGAATTTGCACAAGATCGCATGTGAATTGTTTCCCTTACTTTATATTATTGGTCCTTATGATCACCCTTTACTTTGATGTATTTACCCAAGTTTTTATATGTAATAAATTAACTTATTATAAACCTTGAATAATAATTTAAAGTTTAATATAATAATGTTTTAATGTTTCATGTATTATGTGCCTTTTTTCCAAGAAACTAAACTTTGAAAGATCCTCTGTTTTATACAATGTAATAAAAGTTATGTAATAAAATATGGAATTACATAGTTTGTATAAAATGATGGTTTTGTTGTTTTTGGAAATTAGGATTTGAAAAATTTAGTAATAACCCTATAGAAATGTTTAAATATAGGAAAAACATCCTGGTATTTTGGTGAAATATTATGTAAGTTTTTTTTCTAAGCAAAGAAATACATGTCTGGATACGAACAGGTGGATGTGGCTCTAGAAAAAATGTAAATAGGGATAAAAACTCCAAGAAGGTGCATCGATCCTAACTCGGTGTAACCTGGTAGACAACAACGGGAACTAATACACTTCTCATTTGACACTCATGGGGATATATTTGGTTAATCACAAGCTTTTTATGAACCATTATAAAGAATTTATAGAAAATTTAATTATTGTTAAAGAATAACATATTTAATAATGTTGTTTTAAGACATTAAGTTCCTTTAGAATTATAGTATTATTAAATGAAACTCATCTCTCACTAATATTTTCTTCTTTTAGAAAATTGAGGAAAATATGAGAAACTACGTAAATGGAAAGAACAATAGACAATGTGATGATGAACTTTCAATGGAATCCAAAATGGAAAACTTTATATGAATGATGAATCAACTAACATGAGTTATGAACAATAATTTGAATCAATCTAATAGACTAAATTCACCTCAAAGGGAACAACTTTCTTTTTAGTCCTTTATGCATCATATGAAACCTTTATTTAATGGATCTACCAACCCATTGATTTTTGAACAATGGATAATCTATATAGAAAAGATCTTTTCTATAATCCATTATTTGAAACAAGAGAAATTCACCTTGGTTGTGTACTGCTTAGATGGAGAAGCTGATCAGTGGTGGAAACTCTTTAAAACATGAAACAAAGAGTAGAGATTGAAGCTATGGAGTGGGAAGAGTTTAGGGGGACTTCTTTTTAAAAAAATCCCATGTTCAATGCGAATGAAAATGGAGAAGGAATTTATAGAGCTGAAGCATAATGAAAATGAATCTGTGGGAAGCTGTGAGATAAGCTTCACAATAATTTCCCATTACACCTCTAACTTTATCATGGATCCTAATGGGAAGTTTTATCGATTCTTCAGTGCACTAAGACCCCATCTACAGAAGAATCTAGCCAACTGAGACTATGAAAACTATAAAGAGCTCATGAGGAGATCCATAGAAGTTGAAATGGATTTAGAAGAGATTCTATGGTCCCATGGATCAAAATAAAAGAAGAGATATTTGGAACCAAAAATTGGGAGGATCTTTGATTAAGTAAGAGGAGGAAATAAATTTCAACTTTCCACATGAAAAAAATGTGGGAAGAAGAATTATAGGAATTGCTTGCTTGGGAGTGGGAAATATTACAAGTGTGTAAGAGAAGGTCATATTACTAGAAATCGTCGTAGTGAGGTGAATCCCCAAATTCTTAACACTAACGACAAAGGTAATATTGTACAGGCCCTACTAGAAGTATAATTCTTCAAGTGTGGATAACTCGAGCACTTTTTCAATCACTTTCCAAATCTGAAACTAATATAGGGGAATCACCATCAACCTTATCATAGGATAAGGGATCAAGGACATGATTTTTATATCATGATGAATGAAGTTTAAGCTCTAAATGATGTGGTGGAAGGTATTATCACTATTCTATCAAAGATATAAAGTACTTTTTATACTAGTTCTACAAATTCCTTTATTTCCTCAAAGTTTGAAAAGAATATAGAATCAATCCCAGAACTGCTAAAATTAGAAATATTAGTCAAGATTCCTGGAGGGATTATCCAAGCATCAACTGTGTATCAAAACTCTAATATTCACTTTGGAGAGCATAATATCATTGAAAATATAGTATTCATTCCCATATTGAAATTTGAAATTATACTAGGGATAGACTGGCTCTCAAAGTATAATGATAAGATCAACTGTAAAAATAAGGAAATCACAGTAGTCTTGAATTGAAAACCTATAATTATTTTCAAAGGAGAGATATCTCGACCATAGATTTGTCTAGAAGCACCACCCATAGCCTTCTTTATGAAAATGATCAGTTAAGATGAAGAATTAAATGTAAGTATATGAATAGATAATGCCCCCATTATTTAGGAATACATTGATGTATTTCTTGAGGAGTTACCTGGACCTCCCCTAGAAAGAGAGGTAGATTTATCCGTTGAACTCATGTCTGGATCCAAGATGATATCAAAGACCCCATATAGAATGGATAATGTGGAGCTGGAGTAATTAAAAAAGAAACTCCAAGATCTTTTGGAGAAGGGGTTTATCCAGACAAGTGTGTCTCTTTGGGGAGCACCTATTCTCTTTGTGAAGAATGATGGTGGATCAATGTGGCTATGAATTGATTATAAGGAACTTAATGGGATCAAAGTGAAGAAAAATTACCCTTTTCCAAGAATTTATGATTTATTTGACCAGCTTAATGGGGCTCAATTATTCTCCAAGATTGATCTTCAATCTGGTTATCATCAATTGAGGGTGAAGAAAGAAGATATTCCAAAGACCGCCTTCTGATTAAGATATGAGAATTTTGAGTTTGTTTTTATGCCCTTTGTCTTGACTAATGCTCCTTCTATTTTTAAGGATTTGATGAATAGATTCTTTAAGAACTACCTTGATAACTTTTTGGTAGTTTTCATTGATGATATTCTGATATATTCCAAAAGTTGTGAGGATCGTCTAAGGGTTGTATTTCAAACTCTAAGAAAGAAGAGGCTATTTGGAAAGTTTAGAAAATGTCAATTTTTGTTATAATATGTTTCTTTATTATGGAACATTGTAACCAATGAAGGAATCTCAGTTGACCCTACAAAGACAAAGGTTGTGGAGGAGTGGCCTCATTCTACAATAGTAACTAAGATTCATAGTTTCTTTGGATTAGTGGGATATTATAGGAGGTTTTTGAAAATTTCTCATAACTCTCTAATACACTAACCATGTTAACTCAAAAATGGTCCAAGTTCATCTTGACAAAGGAGTGTGAATAAAGTTTCCAATAGATCAACAAGAGATTGGTTATTTCACCCATGTTAACTCTACCATCTATCAAAGAAGGATTCGTCATTTTTAGTGATGCATCTCTGAAATGGATTGGGTGAGTCCTCATGTAAGATGAAAAGGTGATTGCCTATGAATCTCAATGGTTGAATACTCTTGAGAAGAATTTTACTATGCATGACCTGGAGCTAGAATCTGTTGTTTTTTCTCTAAAGATATGGAGGCACTATCTTTATAGAGAAAAATGTGATATATGCATAGGCCATAAAAGTTTGAAGTATATTTTCACACAAAATAAACTGAACGTGAGGTAGAGGAGATGGTTAGAACTTCTTAAAAACTATGATTGTTCAATTCATTATCACCCTGATAGAGAAAAAAAATCGCTAATGCATTAAGTAGGAAAGACTCTATTGTGTTGGAAATGATGAGGATTCAAAGATATATTTTGATCAAAGGCCTAAGAAAACTGGGCATGTGAATCATAAGGGAATGGAAATAATCAACCATATTCCAAATGATTTCTCAACCATCATTACTAGAGAAGGTCAAGAAATCTCAAAGAGAATATCCTTTTTATAAAATAAATTAGGGGATGTAAATAATGGGAAGTTTCCTAAGTTCAATATTGATCAAGAAGGTGTACTAAAATTTCATACAAGGTTATGTATTCCATATATTCTAGAAATAAAGAAGGATATAATGGATGAAGCTCATATATCTACATTATCTATACATCTTGGAAGCACTAAAATTTATAGGGACCTTCGTGATCATTATTGGTGGGATAACATGAAAAGGTTGATTACATACTACACTATAATGTGTCGGGTGTGTCAATAAGTTAAGGTAGAGTGAAAATTTCCTAAAGGGGTATTATAACCACTACCCATAACATCATAGAAGTGGGATAATATAACTATTGATTTTGTCACTAGTCTCCTAAGAAATTCCAATGGAAACAATGCGATATGGGTTATAATGGACCGTCTCACCAAGACTGCCCATTTTATCTCTATTTAGGAATATTTCTCTCTCAACCAGCTTGACAAGATTTACGTAAAGGAGGTGTTAATGCAGTATGGGGTACCAATCTCCATCATATCTGATCGTGATCCAAGTTTCACATTAAAATCCTATAGAATTCTTCAAAATTATATGAGTACATAATTGAATTTCAGTATAGCAAATCACCCCCAAACTAATGGCCAATCTGAAAGGACTATTCAAATACTTGAGGACATGCTGAGAAAATTTTCAATGGAATTTAAAGGTGGATGGGATCAATATATCCCATTAGTTGAGTTCTCATACAAAAACAGCTTCAATTCGAGTATTCAAATGTAACCTTATGAAGAACTATATGGAAAGAGATGTGGAACTCTAACTTTTTGGGACAGAGTTGGTGAGAGAAAGTTTCTTGGTCATGATCTTGTGCAAGATATGACAAAAAAGGTTCATTTCATCCAACAACACATAAAGGATTCTCAGAGTCAGCATCAGAGTCATGCTGACAATCATAGAAGGGACTTGTAGTTTGATGTTGGTGACAAATTCTTCCTTCAAATTTCACCCTGTAAGATATTCATGTGGTTTGGGAAGAAAGGGAAGCTTATCCATAGGTACATTGGCCCCTATGAAATCCTTGATCATATAGAAGAAGTGTCCTATCGGCTTTCACTTCCTCCAAATATATCTTAAGTTCATGATGTATTCTATGTATCGCTCTTAAGGAATTAAATACCTAATCCATCACATGTACTGAATCTTGAAGTGGTATAACTAGAACATGATCTCTCTTATGCAGAGAAACCATTGTATATCTTAGATCATAGAGACAAGGTTTTATGCAACAATACTACCCACCTCGTTAAAGTGTTATGTAGGAACCATAAATATAAAGAATCCACGTGGGAACCAGAGGATCCAATGAGGTAAAAGTAAACACACCTTTTCTCAACCAAGGAAACGAGTTGAAATTTTAGTGAAGAAATTTCTTTAAGGGGGGAAGAATGTAATGACCCGAACCTTTTGAATAATATTTTTTTCCAGAAAATGTGTGTTATATTATTTTGTAATCAATATAAATATATCTCTTTAATAATGAAGTGAGTATAATTTAAAATTTAACCATTGAGTTTTGAACATTATATGATCGTTGGTCAATATGACTATTGGAAACTATACTCTTAATAATTATTTTAATGTTATATTATTTTTTATAAGTAGAATTGATAAATGAAAATTAACCTAGAAAGAAGATTTGATGGCCTCATCTAGTAGATTCATGCCGTATGAAGCTCATTTGTCAGAGATTGGGAAGGAGATAGTGTCACTGGGCTTTTCTCTTGACCAAGTCCTAGCTGAGCTTTAACTTGTTAAGCTTTAATGAAATATCCTACTATAGAAGTTCAAGTTAGTGTAAATTACCACTCAGACGATATTTGTTGAGCATCCGCATGAGTATATCACCTTAACAAACCTCACTCTTAGTTTTTATGTGGGTGTTATAAGGGGTTATGTATAAAGTCTTCAATTACTTATTGTATATTTTGTTTGTATAAATAAATTTTTTGTACCATCAATTCCATTTTGAGAATAGTTTTTCTTAAAAATGTGATGAATTTGACAAATTGATTTTTCAGAAAGAAATTATACTTTTTAGAAATGATATAATTATTATAATAAAATAATTATTATTAATAATGTTTATTTTAATGAAAGAGTATGATTAAAACAATCTTATTTAAATTTAAATGATAAAATAATTTTATTTTTTCAAGTGCCAGAAATTTTACTATATATTTTACTATGCATTTTCTATCCGCTATTATTTTTAATAAATAAGGATTTTTTTTAAAAAAATTAAATTTATCATAATTATATAATTATTATGATAAAATAAACATAATTTTTTAAATCATCACATCAAAATTATGTTAGGGTTAATTTATGATAATTTTCTAAAATATTTTATTTTTCAATGAATAGTAAATATACAGTTTTGAGTTTTTGGTATGGTTAATGACATTATAATGATGTAATAAGTAATATAAAATGATTGAATACTCATGTGTATTAAAATAACATATTTGGTGTCCCAATTTTCTAATACCATGGGAAAATACCATGGGAAAGCCCATGGTTTTTCAAATACCACTACCGAGGTGTCCAAGGAAATCAATAAAAAAATCCCTCACTTTTTTTTATAAATATCCACTCATTTATCCATTAAATTTCATTACCAATTAATCCTCCAAAAATATTTTATATTTTTACCTCTAAATGAGTCTTAAAACAGTGTCCCCAATCCCCCAAGGTCCCAATCTTTGAGTTTTAGGAGTTACTCTTCAAGGTATGGGAATTCTCAACTTCTCTTTTCCTTTCAAGTTCCCTTTTTATGTGGTATGTATTTAAAATTTCCATACTATGTTATTATATCTATTTTATTATATCCCTTTACTATATTAAGAGTATTTTATTAATTGGAGACCCTTTTCCCCTCTCTTATTAAAGTTTTTTAAAACCATGTTTCTTACCTGTTATGCGGTTGAATTTTATTCTCAAAATTTCTCTCTTTTTCTAAAGAAATTATTTTATTTTCTCTATGTAAATACCCAAAAATCTTTATTTTCTAGGGTTATTCACCAATATTCAAAAATGATTTATTTTATTCTGTAATTTACCTACATAAAACCTGTATTCCCATTCTGTGGGTTATAAATGACTTAGTGATCATGTTTTTAATCACTTTTTAAAACGCCATGATTTTGATACGAAAATCATTTTATTTTATTACCCATGGGTTATTTATGAGATGTTTGATTATAATATATGTGGCTCACATGAAAATTATTAATTATTAAGGTTGTTCCCTAATATTACTACAATGCATTAGGTAAAGAATTTAATCTCTAGAGATGATATGTTTTACGATACCTTAATGAATAACCTTGGTAATTTCTATGACACCTCAGTGAAAACCCTTGGAGATATGATTATGAAGGTATAAAATAAATTTTATAGACACATTTCCAAGTTATGATTCATGTTCATTTTTTAATGATATTCCTCATGTTCTATTTTTCATGCCATAACGTTATTCTTCATGTTCTTATTGAATTTTCTCAAGATCACATGTTAATTGTTTCCCTTAGTTTCCCTTACTGGGCCTTATGCTCACCCTTTCCTTTGATTTATGTCCCCAAGTTATTATATTCAATAAATGTACTTCGGATGAACATTGAAGAAACCTTTCAAGTTGAATAGAATAATGTTTTAAGTTTTTACGTATTATGTACATTTTTTCCAAAAAACTAAACTTTAAAATATCCCTTATTGTATACAATGTAATGAAAGTTGTGTAATAAAAAAGGTAGGATTCAATTCTCAGTGCAAACGATTCAGCATCTATGATGATGACCATGGGTGGAGTGCTGTTGGTGAGCCTCATTGATGCAGTCGGGTGCATGAGATCTTCAAGATTGGAAACTATTGGTTGGATCATGACTGCTTCTAATAGTGCTGGGTTTTC
Organism: Viscum album; assembly: GCA_963277665.1. Classification (NCBI taxonomy): domain Eukaryota; kingdom Viridiplantae; phylum Streptophyta; class Magnoliopsida; order Santalales; family Viscaceae; genus Viscum; species Viscum album. Next base: position 1,906,529,442 of record OY728136.1, read on the forward strand.
CAAGACTTTGGGACCTTTGATGTGGGTATTCAGGGATTTTATATGGGTCTTGAAACTTTTTTTGTTTTTGGTGGTGAGTTTTTTATTTTCATGTATTTGTGGAACTTCATGAGTCCCACTTCTTGTCTTTTTTGTACTTTATTTTATTTAATAAAATTTTAAGGTGTGGAATGATTAGTACCTGAACTTTCCTAGTATAAGTTTCATGTTTTTAATTGTGTTTTAATTTATTTAGAGAGATTTAATTCTTTTTCTTTCCACATATGGCCTTTTTGGTTAATGTTTTATTCTTGCAAGGTTTGATCTACTAATGATCCATTATGATTTTTATGTAAGGAATAACCATGAAATATCTCTATATAAAAATGGGTAAATCATTCCCCAATATTAAGTTGAGACCCAAAACACTAACCACTAGTTTTTGAGGACCAAGAAGCATTATTGGTGTAATAGTGATCACGAATCAAGTTTCATATGGGTATTCAAGTCATGGATAATGCATGAAGTGTAATTTTTTACTTTGATGAATATTATTAATATCATGGATTCAAATTAATAATAATTTAATGCTAAGGATGACTATATTGAAGTCAAAAAATGAGTAAAAAATAAAATGACTAACTGTACTTTCTCACTATTTTAAGTATCCACTCAGACTTTCAATGAAAAACTGCCTAGCCCACCACATACCAAGTGAAGAAAGGAGTAAAAATAAACTCCTTTCACTTGTTAGATTCCCACCTAGTAAGGTTATAGAAATTGTCCTAGAATTAACACATTTTTAATGGGAAGTTAAGCGCTTTTGAAATTCAATCCTCGGACTAAAGGACTTTTCCTTTTCAGGGAGTAATTGAAGTATTTCTTTGAATGTTGAAACTGTAATGGATATCTCATCATGAGTGTGTGTAATACCATTCAGTTGATCCTTCTCATGGTAAATAACAATTTCATCCATTGGTTTCATGAAATTAAAATCTTCTTGAACCTGTGACAAAATACAGTGAGTACCTGACCTTGTATGTTTTGAGGAAATATATTTTTACATAAATTTAGAAAGTCATGTCATAATTAAATGGTAAGAAAGAAAAATAATTTCCAAGAGAATTATTCCATCTAATAATTAATATTTTTTTCAATATATTTATTAGTTATTGTTAGATTAATATATGTCTGTAAGTGATTTAGATGAGTAATAAATTCATTTTATTAACATTTTTAATAATATATTTTATAATTATACATGAAATAATGATTTGGAATCCATTTATTTATGATGTAAAGTATATTAGAACATTGTAAATGGGAATAAATGAGAGAGGAAACATTTATACTTGAAGTAGCAACCTATAATTGGTAATATTTCATAATTAAAGGAAATAAGGATCAAGGGTTGGTTAATACTTGTTAGTGGTCAAATGTCCCATATGATTTCAATTTCTTGTTACTTTTTATGGATCTTTGAATTAATCATATGTGGAATTTTTCCACTGATAGGTGATGGTTATCTAAACTTTCCCGCTCCTTTAAAGATCCACTCAGACTATCAATGAAACACCACCTGGCCCACCACATACCAAGTGAAGAAATGAATAAATGTAAACACTTACCACTTTTTATGCTCCCACCTAGGATTGTTATAGAAACCATCTAAGAATTACCATTTTTTTTATAGGAATCTAAGCACTTCTAAAATTTATTCCTCAAACCAAAGGTCTTTTCTATTTCATGGAGTAATTGAATAGTTTATTTGAATATTGAAACTGTAATAATTGTATCATCATGAGTGTTTGTAATACCATCCAGCTAAGACTTATCATGGTCACACTAATAAAGGAGGCACTTGTAGGGATTAGACATTTTTTTCTACTTCTTTCATATTTATAAAAAAACTAAGAAATGTTGTCTGGTGCTTCACCAAATCCTTGCCTAAGAACATTTATATTTAAGTAGAAAACTATCATCCTCATCAAATTCATCTACTAAATAGTTAATATTTCATTTTTTTTTCTTGATAAGCATTCCCCATATCTTATGGACATGCACCTATATTTCATGAACTACTCTGAGTAGCAGTCATCCCATACCAGGTACCGATGATCATTTTGGATGAATTCAGAGGATAAAACCTACCACCAGTGGAGTAATTATTTTCTTAAATTCAATTACCCATTTCCTTTAAATCGTACTAAAATTATTTGAAACAATCAAATTTTGGGTTCCCCTTATTATAATTATCTATAACCTTATCCTTTGATTATGAATATATTATGTGTATTTATTTATTTTTTATACAAAATTAATATTTTATAAACCTAATGTGATGGATATGAATTGAAAATGGATACACATTAATCATATGAAAAAATATTATGAATATGGAGTTAAAAAGTTTATCAAGTTCGTAATAGATCATGCATACAACCCTTCTCAAATCCATTGTCTGTATTTACATTATTTTTATTCAAGAAAAATTAGTGCAGAAGAGTTAGAAGAACATTTTATTTTTCATGGAATAGATAAAATCTATAAATGTTGGAATAAACATGGGAAAAACCGAACATGAACACTGATTGGGATAATATTGTGGTTTATGGATAATTTAATATGAATACAAATGTAAATGATGATGTATATCGTATAAAAGAAATGACTGACAATTGAATATGAACTTCATGATTGTCCAAAGTTTTTTGAGAAGTTAAATAGTTTTTCTAAGATACCATTGTATACCGGTTGTACTAAATACAAAACATTGTCAACTGTATTGATGTTATATAATTTGAAAGTTGGTAGCAAATGGAGTGACACCATCTTTACAGAACTACTTGGTCTCATGAGTGGTATACTACTAGAAGAAAATGATCTTCCTTGTCGAACATATGATTATAAAAGAATTATATATTCAATGGGAATGATTTCTAAACAATACATTCTTATCCAAATGATTGCATGTAATTTATCAAAGATCGGGAATCATTCATTAAATTCTCTAAGTGTGGCATGAATCAATACAAGAAGGATTAATCAAGTCCTTCAAAAGTTGTATGGTACTTTAATATCATTTCATAGTTTAGAAGACTATATGGATGTTAATAAACCTCAATACAATTAACATGAAATGTAGACATAATAATTAATTATAGGAAACTATGTTATCCAATATATTCTCTTTAGTGGAGTAAAATTGATTATGAGTATCCAAAATTTGGAAATGAGCTGAGAAACTTTCCTCTTGCGTTATCTCTATATGGAATAGATCCTTTTCATGTATATATTAGTACTCTAATAATACATTTTTTTTGTTGAATATTTTGTTTATATTAATTGAAATAATTCCACCACATTAATTTTAATTATACTATTTAATGGAAAATTAGTTTTGTTCTTGAATTTGGAAATTTCATGAAAATTATATTTTTACCATTTTAATATCACCTTAGTATTTTTGTCATAACTTTTTTTGTGTGCTTAAATTTGACTTAAAATTTTACGGTAATATTTATCTCAAAATTTTCTATATTTTTTATTCAGATTGATATATGGATCGCACATTTGGAGGGATGAAATGGGAATTAATGAAGGGATGAACATAATTTGGAAGAATGGATCCCACCTTACTAAATCAGACATAACTTCTTCATTAATGCTTGGATTCAGCCTAAATTTTGGGAAGGATTCAATTTTTATAATTTTATTCAACTGGAGTGATACTTGGTTCTCAATTAAAGGTGGTTTAAAATGCGTATCAATATGAATTATTTTTTGGAGACCAAATGATGTATGTACCCTTTGGGTTATTTGAAACCCTATACCTCCCAAACTTTATTTAAATGAGATTTTCACTCTTTGGGAGTGTTGGTAGAGGATTTGGGAAGGTTTTTATGAAAGTTTGGATCCTAGAAACATATCAAACCTCTTATAATAAGTAAGGCTTTATGAAAATATCTCTTCCAAGAAGGCTCTCCTCTCCCATTTCCACTTTTTGTTTCTTTGTCTCCATGCTTGTAACTTAAATTTTTATTCAATAAATGTTTTTTTATTATATTTTAATCCTATTAATTTTCTTCTTGGTTCTAGAATCTAATATTGGAGACAATATTGGGTGTTTCCCATTTAATCCATTTCTTATTCAAAACTTCTCCATGATGAAAACTCCACCCATGGAAGAGTTATTTCATTCGTATTTGACCTAATACCTAATTCCTTCATTTATTTACATTGAATAAATAAAAATACTATAATTCATAAATTTTGATCAATTAATTGATTTTGAATTTATAAGGAACTTGATCTACTTTCACTTGATCGTGATATCGGACTCGTGTGAATCGTGTGAGTGAAACTTCAACTGCAAAAGCCAATAAACTTAGGAGAGAATTGTAGGGTTAAAGTCTCATCCCTAGAATCAATTAATTCTCAACTCTAGATAGTAGATTATACCCTAATTTTCCATTGAATATAAGTTGGATTTTTTATCACAATCAAAGTAGAGTGATAGAATTGGATGTCTTGAAGTTAACATAGGGAGCATTTTTCCAATATTTGAGGTCGTGCTGATTTTCATAGGGTTCAGGGGTTGTAAGGTTAAGGAATAACATTTGAATGAATTTGAATAATATGGGATAATGATAAATGAATAGGGAATTTGGTAGATTATATTGTCTATATCTTCTCATATTATGGTTTTTAAAGAAATTGTGTCTTTGACTGTTCCTTCTCAATTGTTTGTTTTGATTATTATCTGAAAATCACAACCAAACCCCCAAGATTATTTCATTTGTTTTCACTTATTTTATTGGTTTATTCAAGCCTATTAAGTTTTGTTTAATTCACTTACTCATCAATAGAATAACCTAGGTTAGCCACTGTGTATCACTTAGTACAATCACAAATATTTTTTAGAGCATGTGCGACAATGCTCATCATACTCACAATACATGGCCCATCATGTTGGTAAATTAAAACTTGCTTCTATGTTTATACATGAAGTGAAAATACATTATGTTGTATCTGCATGGTAATGATATTGATGTCTGCATTCCTTCATTGATCGAAGATTTGAAATTGATGTGGGATACAGGCGTTACAATGTATGATTCTCATAGAAGTGAAAAATTCACATTAAGGGTTATGTTGTATGATAAGATAAATGAATTTCTTGCTTATGTAAAATTTTTAGGCTATAGAATTTAAGGAATGTTGGGGTGTCCAATTTGTGAATAATTCACACACTCAGTTCAGTAGAAACATTCCTTGAAGACAGTGTTTTTAATACATTATAAATTTTTAACTCAATATCATAAATACCAATCCTGAATGATAGCATTCGATGGGAATACCAAAAAAGGTATAATACCATATCCACTAATGGGTGATAAACTATTTAATAAAGTAAAATATATTGACACTGCTTTTGAAAAACCATTTTTGAAAAAACTTATGAAATCAGTTTGGAAAAAAGAGATCAATTTTCTTTCAATTTCCGTATTATAATTGTTTGTGCATCAAAAATTTTCTTAATGTCATGCATGTAGAAGAAAATATATTTGATAGTGTTATTGTAATATTACTAAATGTTCCTAGAAAAACAAAATAATGCATCAAGGATAGGTTGGACATTATTTACATGGGGATAACGGAAGATTTAGCACCAGTGAAGGGTAAAGGGCGGACTTTTCTTCCTCCAGTATCTTACACATTATCCAAATAGAAAAAATTAAAATTTTACATTTTCCTTAATGGTGTAAAAGTTCCATATGGGTATTAATCAAATATCAAGAATTTTGTGACAATGACTAATTTGAATTTACAAAGACTAAAATCACAAAAACTATCATGTTTTGAGGTAAGATTTTATGCTCATCGCTTTAGATTACATTCTTCATAAAAATGTATGACATATATTAATTAGGCCCTGCTTCTTTTTCAAATACATATATAGTAAAATTATAGAACTAGTGATGTTTCCAATAATGAATAAGGAAGTTGCAATCATATTATGTGAATTAGATATGTTCTTCCCATAGTCATTCTTTTATATAATGGTCTATATGATTGTTTACTTGGTTAGAGAAGTTTAAGTATGTGGTCTGGTCTATTACATATAGATGTAACCCAATGAATGTTATATGAATATTTTGAAAGGGTATGTCAAGAATAAAAGTTTTCGAGAAGGTTGTATTGTAGACTGATATATTATTGAATAAGATATTTAATTTTGTACCGATTACATATCATATGTCTATATCATCAGTCTCCCAAAGTCTCATCACAACATACACCTTATGGGAAAAGGTATTTCTATTTGAGATGTTATTACAATTACCATCACAAAGCAAGAGCAAGTGCACCATTGCATTTCATATAATAGTGAAGATGTTGATCTATACATTGAATCTCACAAAGAAATTCTTATAGATTTGAATCCATCAAGGGATAAAGGATGGATATCAAATACACATAGTCAATAGTTTTTAAGATGGTTCTGAGATAATATTTATAAGGAGTTATCTGAAAATATGAATTCAATTGTTGACCAACTTTGACGGTCAGCTAGGGTACGAAATGAAAATGTTATATCTTACACTAGTTTTGTAACCAATGGTTGTATTTTATATAAAAAAGGACATGATTATTATAATATAATATAAAACAGTTCATTCACACTTGTGGTAGAAGCGATGAACATATTTAGTTCTAAGGATTGAAATCCAATTTATGAGAATATTTCATATTTCAGTATTATCGTATAGATATATGAGTTGGATTATACAACATTTCAAGTGATGATTTTCCATTGCAAATGGGTTGACAACAGGAGTGTAGTGAAAGTTGATGAACTGGTATTTTTGAAGGTTAATTTTAGTTTGGAAGAGGGAAAGGATGAATCTTTCATAATAACATCAAAAGAAGTAAAATTATTTTATGTCTTAGATCCAACAAAGAAAATTTGGTTGATTTCCCTTCTGGTGAGTAAAACAACTATAGGGTCAGATGAAAATTCAATTGAGGATAACCCTTTCATTAAGAGATCACAATTCGTTCGTAGTACTCCCAATGTATACAATGTATTGTTTTTTAGAGGGGACCACAAGAGGGGATTTGGATTCTAGATATAGGATACAAATCCTTTCAACCTTTAAAAAATAATGAGATCTCAATGAGAAGGTTAAAGTTTTTTTAATATACTATTATTTTCTTCATAATATCATGTGTTCTCTACTATATTGACATAATCAAAATTAAATGTTTGACTACTCATGTAGACAATGTCTTCTGCACAAGATGATGTTACCAATATTAAAGAATAATAGGTTTTTGATGCTAAAGCTATAGAATTATCAGCATGTTGAAGAAAAATAATAATAATGACATAGCATTATAGTGTTGATTAAAATTATCAAGGCAAGAAGTAATAATATAAAATTTGGAGTTAGATTGAATCAAAATTGCCAAAATTTTGACCCTAACAAGTTAATTATCATTAGTTATGTTGGGGTAAAAATGAGGATGAATGGGTCAATTGATATATATTTGTGGTGCCATGTCCATCATGTAATGAATGAAACCCTTTGGGAAGATATAATGGTAATTTATGATATACTTTCTCTATTTTACCAAAAAATTATATAATGAAACATTGATTTAATTTTCATTATTACTTGTATAGTTTATTTATTTTAGATTATTTCCATAAGAAATGTGTATTAATGGTTGCTAGAAAAGCCCATATAGGTTTCCAGACTCTTTTTACTATGTTTTTATTAGGGATGATGAGGGTAAAGTAAATCCCTAACTACCAGTTACTTATGAACACATTATAAAGCAGGAAAAATGGAATTTTTTCATCATTTTTCATGATGAGAAATCATTTTAAGTGAATTTTAGTTGATAATATATTATTTTAAATTATTTATTCTATTTTATTTGATTCAAATTTTTTAATTTATAAAATAGTAAAGGAGTTCTGAAAATAAAAAACATACATCAAAACCAATGTACCCCTATCGCAAAGAAAGAACGGGATATGCTTCACTAGGGAAGAAATTGTTATGTATTTTAAATTAATAATAAAAATTTTATGTGATATGAAACAACATGTACTCCTTTTTTTATATTCATATTTATGAATTAAAATATGAAGCCACTTCCATCCCACATCATGTGCTATCAAAATAGGATTATATAAATCAAGAGGGTAAACTACTTGATGAAAACACAGAAGCATCATGGGAAACATGTATAAGTATGAAATAATAATAATTCATTATTATTTATAATATTATTATATAAAAATATCTATTTATGTTCATATTTATTTATATGATTTAAACACAAGAATCAGAAGTGATCATGCCAAAAAAACTACTTTCAGTAGCTTCGAAGTGGCTGTGAAAATATGGTCGTGTTAGAGATATAGGTTTTGGAGTGTCTCCTCAAACATATTTCAAGAAGTCAAATCTACAAGAAGATATATATATAATATTATTAAAGTATTTCAGGCACAAATATATTCTTTTCAAGATATTATTATTCAGTCCAGTTTAGAATAACAATATATGTAAAAGGATCAAAGTGAACCAGTGGTGGAACAAATATCAGAGCATTAAAACCCAAATTGCCCCACTAAATTTAAGGATATTTATTCCCCTCAATCATATACCTTACCTAAGGTAATCAATTTTTTCATTACTCTTTCTACTAAATGTGAATCAAACAAATTCCAATAACTTTATAATATTAAAATTCTATAGGGTAAGGTTGTATATAATTTCTATCTATAAACAACCACACACCATCTTGTTTTGAGGGGTATGGTGTGTAATATCCCAGGATATATGATATATAACAAATAACTCCCAAAATATTACATGGGAGCGTGGATTGAGGTAGCTCAAGAGTCAATCGATAAGTTTCTTGTTCCACTTGATGATCCATATATGACAACAATCAATGATTCTATTAGAACCTTTGTAACATATCCATCTAATCTTATAAAGATATATGAGGTATGTATTTAGAAAAATAAAATTAAAATCCTATGAAAATTGATGAAAAAAGTTTTAAAGTGAGGTATGAAATTATAGTTGGATAAAGCAATGGAGAAACAGAAGGTCAGATCAAGGCAATCTTGTGAATCGGCCAAGAAAACAAGGACCTTCTGGGAGTACCTTCACCCTTCTAGTTCCAATGTAACATTTATTATCACTATAAATTTATGCAAAGAACACATTAAAATATAGATATATTTCCTACATTCCATATGAAGAATAAATATTTGGATATATCATTACAAAAGAAGTTGATCACGAGAGTATAAATCAGATTATCAAGTTTGAATAGTTGGGAGTCTCAGTTGTGAATACATATATAAGGTACATTTTCATAATATGTATATTCAAAAAATGATCTAATATTTTTTAAAAAGTTAATAAATATTCATATTTTTTATAGGCATTTATATTACTACTATATAAAGGTAAAACCCTGTGAATTGTGATTTGGATTCATTAATCCCTGTATCATTTCTATGGAAGAAATTAAATTGAAGTTGAAATAAATTGATAAGAAAAATAATGATATAAACAAGGTGTTTGAGGAGAAAATAATAGATAAATAACTCTTTTTGATTCCTAGAATGAATGGGTAAAACTCTATAATCTAATCATATAAAATATTTTTTTATTTTTTTCATTACTTATTTGTTTTTGTTTTTTATGAAGCACTAGATATTGATAAAAATAAATCTGGATACCCCAAATATTTAATTTTTGGATCCAATGCATGGATATCCATAAAACTGACCACACAAGATGTTTATTGTGACGATGTAATGTAATGAAATGAACATTTTATAGATAAAATTAGAATTTTATGTTTTAGTTTATGTTTTCACAAGAAATTTTTTATGATAAGGTGGTCACTAAATATAAGTTAAATCATGGTATGAGGTCAATTAATGAATACGATAAGCCTATAGATTAATTCAAATATAACTATATTAAGTTATATATAGAAATATTTAACTATAAAAACATATTTCATAACAATTTTTTTATTCTGTTCAATGTTTCTAAAATGTTTGAAGCAAGATAACAACAATGATTATGGATATTATGTTTTCAAATTTATGAAAGATATCAGAAACCATCAAAATACTAGCATCCCTGAATAGGTAATTTTCAAAGGTAATTTCAATTTCATTAAAAATATTTATTAATCATTTGTATTTCAATATTTTTTTAGTGCTACCAAGATTGTCAAAAATCTACATACTCAAAAGAATAAGTAAATTTTTTTAGAGATGAGTGGGCAGTGTACATGGTGGCAGAATGTTTTCTGACATCAAATTTAGGTGATTAGCTACTATGTTTGTAATCTAGTATAGGATGTGACCTTATAAATATATTTGGGGTGTAAGGAATTAGTATCAGAATGATTATATATTTTTTTATCTATTTCTCAAGAAGATGTATAATGGAGGAAATTAATTTGTTTAGAAATGAATGGGCAGAATATACAGTGTCTAAATGTATATAGACATCATGAATAGGTGACTTCATACTACTTATTTAGTTAATTATCTCATTATATTATCTTTTTTTTAGTTAATTTCCTTATCATTTTTATCTAATACTTATTTTTTTAAATTTACACATTAGTTCAAAACACACATCACATGATCAAAACCAAGAAAACAAGTTTGAATTGTTTTTAAACTTTTTAAAAACAATACATAATTCATTTTTCATGTGTGGGAATTTATCACATGTCAATATGGCACCTAATGTGTTTGATATGACTCAAAGTATGTGTTTTCAATACAAAAGTGTCATTTTAGTTTAAAACATACATCAAATAGTCAAAATTGAGAAAACAGGTTTGAATGATTTTCAAAATTTAGGAAAATAATCCATAATTCATTTGTCACATATAGGAATTGATTGCACATCAATATGATACTCAATGTGGTTGGTATGACTTGAAGTATGTGCTTTCAATAAAAAAGTTTCATTTTAGTTTAAAACATACATCAAATAGTCAAAACCAAGAAAACAAGCTCAGATTGTTTTTAAACTTTTGAAAAATGATCCATAATTCATTTTTCATGTGTGGTAATTGACTACACATCCATATGACACCTGATGTGGTCGATATGACTTAATGTGTGTTTTTTTCAATATAAAAGTGTGATTTTAGTTTAAAACATATATCAAATAGTCAAAATCAAGCAAACAGCTCATATTGTTTTCAAAAATTAGGAAAACAATCCATAATTCATTTTTCATGTGTAGGAGTTGACTACACATCAATTTGATACACAATGTGGTTGATCTAACCCAAAGTATGTGTTTTCAAATCTATTTGTGCTCATGAGAGATTTGACTTTGAGACTACAATTGAGATAATGAAAACAAGGAAATGGGTTAATAATGTATACAGATATCATGAAAATGTGAATTCCTACTACTTATTTCGTTCATTTTTTCATTATTTTAAATACTATTTTTAAGTTAATTTCATTATCATTTTTATCTAATACTTATTTAATTTTTTTCATATATCTTTTGGGAAGTCCTATTTTTCTTTCATCTTTCAACAAAAATCCGGGAAAGAGAGAACATGTTTCTTTTGTATGGAAGATGAAACCTCATGATGCCAGAATGTGAAGTTTTTCATGAAACATGGGGTTTCCTCTTCCATCCAAATAGAATATGTTCTCTATTTTATAGCATGTTTCATATAGTTTAAATCAAAACACACATCACATACTCAATCATCCATACCTCAATTTGATACACAGTGTGTTCAGTATGACTCAAACTATATATTTTTAGTTTATAATTTAAATTTTAGTTCAAAAAACACATCACATACTCAAAAATGATGAAACACATTCATATTTTTTTGATTCATTAGTACAAAGATCCATAAATCATTTTTGACATGTAGGAATCAGTTTCAAATCAATCTGATGCACAGTGTAATAAGTATGACTCCAATTGTGTCTTTTTATTTAAAATTGACATTAATTTTAGTAAAAAACACAAGTGACATAATCAAAACTAAGAAAATGTGTTTGGATTGTTTGTATACTTTAGAAAACAATCTATAAGTCTTTTTTGATATATAGGAATCATCCTCATCTCAATCTGATACACAGTGTGCTCGGTATGACTAAAAGTGCCCCTTATCAGTTAAAAATTGAAATTTTAGTTCAAAATGCTTGTCACTCCCTAAAAAACAAGAAAATATGCTTATATTTTCTTGATAATTTAGGAAAAGAATTCATAAGTCATTTGTGACATATAGGAATCAACATCACATCAAACCAATACATGATGCGACCAGTATGACTCAAAGTGCGTGTTTCAGTTTAAAATTACATTTTTGTAAAAAGATAAGTGACATACTCAAAATCAAAAAAAATTCATTTGTATTGTTTTTATACTTTAAGAAAATTATCCATAATTAATTTTTTATGAGTAGGAATTAGTTACACCTCTGATGCATGGTGTGACCATTATGACTCCAAGGGTGCCTTTTTTTTAAAAAAATTGACATTAATTTTAGTAAAAAACATAAGTGACATACTCAAAATCAAGAAAAATCATTCGTATTATTTTGATACTTTAGGAAAATGAACCATAAGTCATTTTTGTTGTGTATGAATTAGCTACATCTCAATCGGATACAACGTGTTCCCTGTATGACACAAAGTATCTGTTATGAGTTTAAAATCAACATTTTAGTCAAAACACGTGTCACTCATTGAAAACTGATCAAATGCACTTGAATTGTATTGATAATTTAAAAAAATTATTCAAAAGTAATTTTTTACATATATGAATCATTCTTGCATCAAACTGATACATGATGTGACCGGTGTGACTCAAAGTGCGTGTTTCGAGTTTAAAATGATATTTTAGTAAAAAATACAAGTGACATACTCAACTGAAGAAAACACATTTATATTGTTTTTATGTTTTATGAAAATGATCCATAAGTCATTTTTGACATGTATGAATCTTCCTCACCTCAATCTAAGTCATGATGTGACCATTATGACTCCAAGTGTGTCTTTTTATTTAATATTGACATTAATTTTAGTAAAAAAAAAGTGATATAATCAAAACTAAGAAAAATAATTCTTATTGTTTTGATACTTTATAAAAAACAATCCATAAGTCATTGGTGATGTGTAGGAATTATCCACACATCAATCTAATACATGGTGTTCCTGATATGACTCAAATTATATGCATTTAGTCTAAAATTGACACTTTTTGTTTAATTTATTTCTTTATAGTATTACTAACATAATAATTTTTTTCTTATTTAGGTGGATTCTTTTTCTTGAGATGGGGTGTTATTTTAGAAACTAATAGCATGGATGAGGGTCGAGGACCAAAGGCAAAGGAATATTGATGTTTTTTCATGTTTTTGATAATTTGTACTTACTCGTGTAATTGTGCATACTAATATTTTAAATTTTTATAATATTGTCTTTTCTTGTATTTGTGATGTAAATTTAATTTTAAATAAATTATGTATTTACTTCTGTATTTTCTCCTCTATTTCCTATATATTTATATTCCTTTTTATTTATTCTGATTTGGTTTGATTTTATAGGGTTGCTGCACGGCTGCTGTAGGGATGCAGCTATATATTAGCTAGAATGGCCTTTATGAGTGATATATGAAGCATTGATAAAGGGACCCTTTATTAGTGCTAGGTACCCTTTATCAGTGCTTCATCTAGAACTGATAAAGGGTCCCTTTATCATTACTTCATCTAGAGATGGTAAAGTAACCCTTTATTAGTGCTAAATAAAAACACTAATAAAGATAGCCTTTATCAGCACTTCATCTAGCACTAATAAAGGTACTCATTATCAGCACTTCTTATAGTGCTGATAAAGGTCCCTTTGTCATCACTTCATATAGCACTAATAAAGGAACCCTTTATCATCGATATATAAAAAATATTGATAAAAATATCATTTATCAGTGCTTTTTCTGGCACTAATAAAGGTTGGTGGATTTCAATATCTCCTAGGTATTTGGAACTTTTAATTATCGACAAATATCATTTTTAGTTTTGTTAAAAGAATATTTTGTGGTAGTGTTTTCATAAAGGTTTACAGGTCTCCCCATATGTTGAAACCCATAAATAAATTATTAGGTATTTAAATACATAAATAGATGAAGGGTGGATATAAAATATACATAATCAATAGTTTATAGGATGTTTTTTAGACCATATTTTTAATGAGTCGGCTGAAAATCCAAATTCAGTTTCAGAATGACTTTGATGGCTAGCTAGAGGACCAAATGTGCATGTATTATCTTATAATGGTTGTGTAATTAATGGTTATATGTTTTATACAAATTAACATGATAAACATAGTAGCATGAAGAATAGTAGAGTTATACTCATGGATGAAGAAATGCATATATCTAGTACTAAAGATAGAAATCCAATTTATGATAATATTTCATACTTTGGAATCATCAAAAAAATATGGGAGTTGGATTATACAACATACCAAGTTCCAATTATTCAACGAAAGTGGGTTGATAATAGGAGTGTTGTTAAAATAGATGAATTTAGATTTGTGAAAGTGTATTTCAGTAATGGTATAAAGACGAACCATTTATAATGGAATCATAGGCAGAACATGTATTTAATGTTCCAGATCTCGCAAACCGGAAGTGGTCAATTGTTCTATTATCAACCAAAACCACTGAAGGATTATATTTAAATTCAACTAAGGATGACCCTTTCATTAAAATGTCATAATGATTTTTTAGTGCTCTCAATGCATATGGGGTCTTGTATGTCATAGGAGACCAAAATGAAGGGATTTGGATACTTTATAGAGGGTTCAAATCCCTTAAACCTTTAAAAAAATAATTCCATAATCAGGTTATATATTTTTTTGTAATATACATTATGTTACCTCATATTATAATTAGATCATTGTTACATTTATGTAATCTAAATTAAATGTTCAAAATCTTATGTAGATAATGACTTCTACAAATCCCAATTCTTCCAATCCTAAGGAACAAATAGTTTCTCAACATGTTGGTGCTCTTAATGCAGAGGAATAACAATCTTCTACAAATTTCGATAATACCAATCCATAGAAATAAAATATTAATGATGTTCAAGCTGAGGTAATGGTATATGGTTAATAATCAATGTCCCAAAAAAATAGGAGCATCATAGAACTATGGTGTTAGTAAAATTATTAAGGTGGGAAATAAAGGCATCAAATTCGAGGTTGTATGGAATGCATGAAACTATCATATTAACCCAAACAAGTCCATTTTCAGTAGTTACATTGGGATCACCACTCACTTGCATTCTCCAATTAATGTATATTCATGGAATAATATTTTCCTCATGCTTAATAAACTGATTTAGAAATATATTAGGGTAAAATGATGATATAATTTCTTTATTTTACTAAAAAAATAATAAATTTTGACTTACTCTTCATTATCCCTTATAGAGTACATTTATAGTAGATGAATCCCAATGAAATTTGTATTAATTCTCACTAAAAAAGCTCACAAAGGATTTTTCACAATTCTTACAAAGTTTTATTTCAAATATACTGAAGGGAAAATAAACCTACACCCGCCACAGATGTATGAACACCTGATAAACCAACAAGCATGGGATATGTTTATTGGTCATCTTAATGAGACATATTTTTTGGTATATTATGACTATTAATAAATTACATGACAAAACATGTATTAATCACTTTTATTAAGAATTATTAATTTATGAAACAAAAACTGAGTGATGAAAAAAAGCAACGGGCAGCAAAACCAATGTTCCCTTACCATAAATCAAGGATGGAGTACACTTCACTTGAAAAAAATGGTATGTATTTTAAATATACCGTAATAATTTTATGTGACATGAAATAAAAATGTAATTATGTTCCTCTATTTATATGTTTATTGATGAATCCAAATCCCCAGCCACTTCCATCCCACAACATGTGCTATGGAAGGAGGTGCGTGTAAATATATAAGGGGTACTAATAGATGAAAACACAAAAAAAATGTGGGAATCATGTGTAATTGTGACATAATAAAAATTAGTTTTACTTTAAATAAGTATTATATAATAATGATTACTTATTTTCTTATAATTTTTATCTGACCTAGACACAAGAATCATCATCAGTTGTACCCAATGAACAACTACTATCAGTGAGCTTAAAGAGGCCATAACAATATGCATGTGTTAGAGGTGTGGGTTTTGGGGTGTCAACCCAAACATATTTTAAGAAAATAAATGAATATGGGATGAAGATAAAAAAATGAAAGAGTTATAGGCATCATTATCTTCTCTTGAAGAAAAATTTAACTGGAAATCAAAGTTATTATAAAATGTTATGGGAAGGAATCAAAGAGATGAAACAACATAAGAACAACTACAATGTGAAGATCCCCCCCCCACACCAGTTTTTAGTTGATCCATTCCCCTCAAAGAGTTGTCTTAGAAGAGGTAATCAATATTTTCATAATTGTTTCAGTGATGTGTGAATTAGGCATACACTGATACATTTATTGTACTCATATTATACAAGTTGAAAATGATTTTGATTTATATCTATCAACACCCACCCATAACCTTGTTGTGAGTAATATCATTTAAAATATCCAATGATATATTCTACACAATAGTAAATTCCAATAGGTTATGTGAGATTTGTGATTAACGTAACTCAAGAGCTGATCACCGAGCTACCTATTCCACTTGATGATGCAGACATTCATACAGTCGATAAATCTATTGGAACATCTATAGCATGGATGTTAGATCTTGTAAAAAACATCTTGATAAGTAGGTATTCATTTAAAATTTATTTTTAATGAAACCCCTTTAACAATTAATGAAAAAAGTTTGGAACTGATGAATTTTATTATATGAGAACAAAGGGAAGGGGTTGAAATGGAAAGACGAATCAAAAAAATTAAAGGATCTACCAACCAATCAAAAATATATTTAGAACCTACCTTTACCCTACCCATTCAACTTCTGTATTTACTAACATTAGAGGTTCATGCGGATACAACATTAGAAAATGGTTCTATGAACACAATTAATTGTGGATAATAGATATATAGAGAGGCCATTACAGACTATATTGGTCTTGAGAATGTAAATGAAATCCTCAAGCTTTAATGTCTATGAGTATCAATTATGAATGTCTACATGAGGTGTGTTTTCATGATTTGTTTGTCCAATAGCTGATCTACTATGTTAATTATTATTGAATATTATTCATAATTTTTTGCAAGAGTATATATGAATGCTAATTGAAGGGAAAAACCCGTGAATATAAATTTGGACTCATTAGTCCTCACATCACTTCTACACAAGAATTAAAATTAGAACCAAATAAAATTAAAGTAAGAGAGGAAAAATTGGCCGCAATGTTTGAAATAAAACTTACAGACAACATAATCTTCTTCATACCATCGATGCAGGGGTAAACCTCTACAATTTAATCATATCAAATATATTTTCATTCATTTCATTAGTTATTACTTTTTTTAGGTTGTATTACTTACTTATTATATTCAATTTGGATACTCAAAATATATATTTTCTAGATTCAAAGCATGGATACCCAAAAATCCAACCACCCATGATGGAATTTATCAATTTATAATACATTACATATAATGTTTTACAACTAAACTTTAAGTTAAACGGTTTATGTAACGACCCAAACTTTTGAATAATATTTTGTTTCCTAAAAATGTGTGTTATATAATTCTTACACAAAAAAACTATATCCTTTTATTAATGAAGTGAGTATACTTGAAATGAGACCTTTGGGTTTCGACTGTGATATTACCATTGGTCAATATGACCATTGGAAACATTAATAATTTTTAACATTAAAATTATTTTTTAAAATAGAAATAATAGTGGATAAATAATGCAGAATAGCAATGAAAAGTAGGCTCGTGGCCCGCGGGCTTTGCGGGCATGGGATGGATGTGGGGAGGGGCGGGCCTAAAAATTTTGACCATTTAGAGTGCGGGCCAATGCGGGTTGATCCCGCGTGGGTGCCGGCCAATGTGGGTTGATCCCGCGTGGGTGCCGGCCAATGCGGATTGATCCCACACGGGTGCGGGCTTGCCCGCGGGCCAGATTTAAAAAATATATATATTATTTTTACAATATATGTTTCTTTAACATTTTAGTTTCTTTTAATAAAAAAATCCTGGTTAAATGGTGACGTATTATTTCTCACCGTAATGGTCGTATTAATTCACCATTTATTCACATGTGAATTTTAAATAGGCCTATATTTATTATTTTAATATGATATTATATTATTTATATATTAATTATTAACCATATTCACTTGGTGTGTCAACCCATCTCTCAAAAAATGGAACTCGTCGCCCCTGCACATGGTTTCAATTCTATAAGATTTATTATAATCATAATATTTTTTAGGTTGATTTAATTTTGTTATTATTTAATTTTATTTTGTTATTAAGAAAATTGGATAGAACCTCATGAAAATAGTAATATCTTCCTATGAAACTGATCGCTACCTGGAGAGACTTCATTCATTCATAGTTTTACTTACTCACATCACCACAAAACCAACATTATCATTCATCTCCCATCACCGATCACTCACCTACTTTCTATCGCAGCAGTTCGCCACCACATCGGTGTTACCGCATGCCACCATTAACCCATAAAAAATATTCCATCATATCCTTTAAAACTCTAGTTATTGTAAATTCATACTTCTCCCCACAAATACCTTTAATAATGATAAAAAATATAGTATTTAAATGATTATAAATAGTATTTTTTTTTGTAAATGTGGGTAATCTCGTGGGCAACCCGCGGGAAACCTGCAGGTTTATGCGGGGCGGGACAGGCTTGAAATTTTTTGTTCGCATTATATGCGGTCTTTTGCAGACAAACCCGTGCGGGCTCAAACCCATGCGGGCTTGGCCCGCCCCACCCCGGCCTGCCCATTTCGCATTACTAACATAGAAAGAAGATTTGATGGCCTCATCCAATAGACTCGGGCCGTATGAAGCTCATTTGTTGGATCTCAAGAGGGAGGTAGCATCATTGGGATTCACTCTGGACCAAGCCCAAGATGAACTTCAACACGTTAATCTTAAACGGAATCGCTTATGGGAGAAGTTCAACTTGATAGAAATCACCACTCAGGTAATGTTGTCTGATCCACCCCAACATTCTATCACCATTACACACCTTACTCTTAGGTCTTATGCGGGCTTTATAAGGGGTTATGTAATGAGGCCTTAGTTACTTTGTGTAATCCCTTGGTATAAATAAAATTGTTATTTCATCATTCCTATTTTAGGAATAGCTTTTCTTAATAAATTATATGTTTAATTAAGACAAATTTGATAAATTGATTTTAGAAGTAAAAAAATTGTACTTTTTAGTGATTTTTCATATATAGAGAATTATTATGGTAAAATAAACATCATTTTTGAATTTCAAATGTCAAAATTATCCTAAGCTGAATTTTTAGAAGTTTTCTAAGAAGTTTCAATTTGATGAATAGTATTTTTATGAATTGTGTTTTTTTATGAATAGTATTTGATGAATAGTGTTTTTTTATTAATAGTAAAAAATATTTTATTATTAAATAACTTTTTATGTGGAATAATTTTCAAAAATATGACATACATGGTTGTAATCAGGGTGAAAAATGTGGTCCAATAAGATCAAAATAAATTTTTGGTTAATAGTAACTTTACCCTTTGGAATAGTAATTTTACCCTTATAAATGGTAATTTTACAAATGTAATAATAACATCATCTAAGGAGGTATAAATATGTTTTAGTCGTCTTAAGTGGTAATGTGATATAATTATATCATAGTATAAGTAAATAAATGTTTTAGAAATTATTAGTCAAGTATTAGTATTTTATTTATTTAATTTAATTTAAAATGAAATTAATTTTTATAAAATTAAGTTCACTTTTTTATTCTACACGTCAAAAAATGGTTAGGGTTAATTTTTTGGATTTTTCTGAAATAGTTGAATTTTCAGTGAATAGTAAAAAAACTATTTTGAGTTTTCATTAAGTTTAATGAAATAATTAATGATGTAATAATGATGTAATAATACTGGTAGAGTCTTGAGGAATAAAATATTTTATGAGGCTTCCCAAGTGGCCAATACCATGATCAAGCTCATGGTTTTGCAAATACCACTAATGAGATATCCCTTAGAAATTAATAAAATAATCCCTCACTTTCGCTATAAATACCAACCCATTCCTTCATTACCTTCATTCAAAATTCCTTCTCAATGAAGATCTGATATTTTTACCTCCCAAGGAGTTCTCTAAAGGTTCTCCCAAGCCCCCCAAGGTCCCAAACTTCTAGTTTTTGAAGTTACTCTTCAAGGTAACGGAATCTTTCACCCTCCTCTTTTAGTCAAAGACTTCTTTTATGTTATGTCATTTAATTTAAATTTTAATATGTTAGGGTATATTCTTATATATCCTTATTTATTTACATTTTATGTCCAAATGATGAGAGACTCTTTCCGCTCTCATCAACTCATTTTTTGAATTTTTAAGTGATTTCGTTAGGCTGCCAAATTTTTGTAAGGGAATTCTCAACTTCTCTTTTCCTTTCAAGTTCTCTTTTATGTGGTATGTATTTCATGTTTCCATACCATATTCTTATTTCCATTTTATTTTTTCCCTATACTGTAAAATTATTCATTTATGGATGGGATAGACTTTTCCCCTCTCTTTTTAATGTTATCTAAAATCATGTTTCATAATTGTTATGTTGTAGAATTTTCATCACAAAATCTCTCTCTTTTTCTCAATAAATTCTCTTATTTTATTTATGGGAATACCCAAAACTATTTCATTTCTATGGGTATTCACCAAGACATAAAAATGATATATTTTATTCTATAATTTACATACATAAAACCCTCATCCGCTTTCTATGGGTTATAAATTACATAATGATCTTGTTTTTAAGTACTTTTTAAAACGTCATGATTTTGATATGAAACTCATTTATTTTATTCTATTTGGGTTATTCATGAAATGTTTGATTATGATCTAAATGGATCAAATATAAATAAAGACATATTAAGGGTTTTCCCTGATAGTGATCTAATGCATTGGGTAAAGAAATTAATCTCTATAGATGATAAGTTTTATGATACCTTAGTGAATAACCTTGGTAATTTTTATGACACCTTGGGGATAGACCTTGGTGATATGCTTAAAAATTTATAAATTAAATTTTATAGCCACATTTTCAAGTTATGTTTCAAGTTATTAATATTATGATACTCTTCTTTATCATTATTTTATGATATTCCCCACTTTCTTATTGATATCGCTCAAGTTCACATGTAAATTGTTTCACTTGTTTTCCTTATTAGGTCGTCTACTCACCCTTTCCTTTGATGTATGTCCCCAGGTTATGAGATGTAGTAATTGTACTTAGTATTAACATTTCAATAATCCTTTCAATGGGATTAAAATAATATTATATGTTTTCATGTATTATGTACCTTTTTTTCAAGACACAAAACTTTAAAGATCCTCTATTTGTAATGTAATGAAAAGTTATGTAATAAAAAGGAGGGATGCCATAATTTATATTATTTTTTAATGAAAATTCTATTATGATAGAGAAGTATTTAAATATCATCAAAATCATGACATGACAGCAGTCCATGACTACAAGGAGCCTATTGACATATTATAAGTGGATAAATATTAGGGTATATATAATAATATTTCAATATCAAAATATATATAAAAATTGCTTATTTTTATCAATGTTTCTACATTTTTTAAAACAAACCAATGTTAAAGATTTTGGTTATTATTTTTTTAAATTTATGAATGATATCTTATGCCATCAACAAACTAGCATCCTCGAAGAGGTATTTTTGAAGATAATTAAAATTTCATTTAAAATATTTATTAATACTTTGTTTATTTATATTTTTCAGTACTACCAGGGATTTTGATGGTCCTTAAATTCATTAGAGTAAATAGATTTTTCTATAAATGAATGGGCAGTGTACCTGGTGTCGGAATGTATATAAACATAATGAAAAGGTGACTACCTACTACCTATTTAGTTGATTTTCTAAATTTTTATCTAATTTTTTTAGTTAATTTCCTTATAATTTTAATCTAATACTTTAGAAAATGATCTCTAAGTCATTTCTGACATGTAGGAATCAAATATGACTCAATCTGATACACATTGTGTCTGGTATGACTCAAAGTGTGTGTTTTCTGTTTAAAATTTACATTTTAGAAAAAAAAGACAAGTAACATACTCAAAAAAACAAAATTCATTTAGATTGTTTTTATACTTTAGTAAAATGATCCATAAGTCATTTTTTATATTTAGGAATTAGACACACCTCAATATAATACATGGTGTTCCCGGTATGAATCAAAGTGTTCGTTATCGGTTTAAAATTGAAATTTTAGTTCAAAACATGTGTCACTCACTAAAAATCATAAAAACACACTCAGATTATCTTTATGATTTAGGAAAATAATTCATAAGTTATTTTTTATGTGTAGGAATCAATATCATGTCAAATTGACACATGTTGTGAATGGTATGACTCAAAGTTCATATTTTCAGTTTAAAATAACATTTTAGTAAAAAACACAACTGACATAATCAAAATTGAGTAAACAAATTCATATTATTTTGATAATTTACTAAAATTATTGATAATTCATTTTTTATGTATAAAAATCAACCTCACCTCAATCTGATGCATGGTGTGACTGGTATGACTCCAAGTGTGTTTTTTTAGTTTAAAATGACATTTTAGTAAGAACTACAAGTGACATACTCAAAACTAAGAAAACACATTTTTATTGTTTTGATACTTTATAAAAATGATTTGTAAGTAATTTTTGACATATAGTAATCATTCACACCTCAATCCAATGCATGGTGTGACTGGTATTACTCCAAGTGTGTCTTTTTATTTAAAATTGGCATTATAGTAAAAAGGACAAGTGACATACTAAAAATTGAGAAAACACATTCATATTGTTTTTATATTTTAGTAAAATAATATATAATTCATTTTTGATATTAAGGAATCATACTCACCTCAATATGATACATGGTGTTTCTAATATGACTCATAGTGTCTGTTATCAGTTTAAAATTGACAATTTAGTTCAAAATGATTGTTACTCACTGAAAACCAAGAAAACTTGATTATATTATCTTGATAAATTAGGACAATAATGAATAAGTAATTTTTGAAATGTATGAATTATTCTCACATCAAGATGAAACATGAAGTGAAAGGTATGACTCAAAGTATGTGTTTTCAGTTTAAAATAACATTTTAGTAAAAAAACACAAATGACATACTCAAAAATAATAAAATTCATTTTTATTGTTTCTATACTTTAGTAAAATGATCAATAAGTCATTTTTAACATATAGTAATTAGTTTCACCTCAATCTGATGCACAGTATGACCGGTATGACTTCAAGTGTGTCTTTTTATTTAAAATTGACATTTAGTAAAAAATACTAGTGACATGCTCAAAACTGATCAAACTCATTTGGATTATATTTATATTTTAATAAAATGATCCATAAGTCATTTTTTATGTGTATCAAATATATTCACCTCAATATGAATCATAATGTGACCAGTATGACTTAAAGTGTTTGTTCTCAGTCTAAAATTGACATTTTAGTTCAAAATGTGTGTCACTCGCTAAAAACTAAGAAAACTCACTTGTATTGTCTTGATAATTTAGTGAAAATATTAATAATACATTTTTAATGTGTAGGAATCAGTCTAACATAAAACTGACACACAATGTGACCAATATGAATCAAAGTGCATGTTTTCAGTTTAAAATGACATTTTAGTAAAAAAGATAAATGACATACTCAAAAATGAGAAAATACATTATAATTATTTTAATACTTTATTAAATCTATCCATATGTCATTTTTGATGTATAAGAATCATATGTACCTCAATTCGACGCATGGTGTGACCGGTATGACTCCAAGTGTGTCTTTTTATTTAAAATTAATATTTTATTAAAAAAGAAAAGTGACATACTCAAAATAATTAAAACTCATGTGTGTTGTTTTTATACTTTAGTAAAATTATCTATAAATCATTTTTTACATGTAGGAATCATCCATGCATTAACCCAATACACGGTATACCCGATATGACTTAAAGTGTCTGTTATGAGTTTAAAATTCACATTTTAGTTCAAAACGTGTGTCACTCACTGAAAACTGAGCAAATGAACTCATATTTTCTTGATAATTTAGTAAAATGATTCATAATCCATTTTTTATGGTTATTAATAATACTCATATCAAACCAATATATGATGTGACCGGTATGACTCAAAGTTCGTGTCTTCAGTTTAAAATGACATTTTTGTAAAAAAAACAACACTGTCCTACTCAAAAATAATAATATTCAATAATATTTTTTTCATACCTTAGGAAAATGATCCATATTTAATTTTTTACTTGTAGGAATCAGCCTCACCACAATAATATGCACGGTGTGACCGATATAACTCCAAGTGTGACTTTTTATTAAAAATTGAAATTTTAGTAAAAAAGAAAAGTGACATACTCAAAATAAATAAAATACATTATGATTATTTTTATACTATAATAAAATTATTCATAATTAATTTTTTATATGTAATAATCAGTCACACATCAATTTGATGCACGGTGTGTCTGGTATGACTCAAAGTGTGTGTTTACATTTTAAAATTGACATTTTAGTTAAAAACACACGTCACATACTCAAAAACTAATCAAACACATTTGAATTGTTTCTATATTTTAGGAAAAAAATAAATTAGTCATTTTTTATGTGTATAAATTTTCCACACCTCAATATGATACACGGTGTGCCCGGTATGACTCAACGTGTCTGATCAGTTTAAAATTGGCAATTTAGTTCAAAACATGTGTCACTCAGTAAAAATTGAGAAAACATGCTCAGATTGTTTTGATAATTTATGAAAATGATTCATTAGTCATTTGTGACATGTGGTAAATAGTCTCAATTCAAACTAACACATTATCTGACCACTATGACTCGAAATGTGTTTTTTCAGTTTAAAATTACATTTTAGTAAAAAAACACAATTAACATGATCAAAACTAATAAAACACATTTGGATTGTTTTTATACCTTAGTTAAATGATCCATATGTCATTTATGACGTGTAAGAATTATTTTTACCTCAATCTGATGCATGATGTGACCGGTATGACTCTAAGTGTGTCTTTTTATTTAAAAATGACATTTTAGTAAAAAAGAAAAGTTGCAAACTCAAAACTAAGAAAATGAATTTGGATTTTTTTCATAATTTAATAAAATTATCTATAAGTCAATTGTTACATATAGAAATCAGCATCACCACAATTTGATGCACGTTGTGACCGGTATGACTCAAAGTGTCCGTTATCAGTCTAAAATTAGCATTTTTATTCAAAACACATGTTACTTTATGAAAATTGAGCAAAGACACTCATATTTTCTTGATAATTTAGGAATATTATTCATAAGTCATTTTTAAAATTTAGGAATCAGTCTCACCTCAATCTAACACACAATGTAACCGGTATAACTCAAAGTGTGTTTTTTTAGTTTAAAATTACATTTTAGTAAAAAAGAAAATTGAAATACTCAAAAATGAGAAAATTCATATGGATTGTTTTGATACTTTAGGAAAATGATCCATAAGTAATTTTTGATGTGTAGGAATTAGTTTCACCTCAATGTGACACATGGTGTGACCGATGAGACACAAAGTGTTTGTTGTCAGTTTAAAATAGACATTTTATTAATGTATTGCTTCATATTTATGTTTAATTTATTTATTTATAGTATTACTAACATAAGAATTGAATACTTATATAGGTAGATTCTTTTTCTTGAGTTTGGGTGATTTTTTTGAAAATTGATACTATGATTGGGATTTTTGAGAGGGGTTTGGGTGCTAAAGATAATGAAACCATTAATGTTTTTGAATTTTTGTGATAAATTTTACTTGCAAATGTAATTTTAAAAAACAATATTTGAAATGTCTATAATATAGTGTTTTTTTGTATTTTTGATTTAATTTTTATTTCAATTAAATTATTAATTTTCCATAACCTATATTTTTTACTATTGTTTGTATTTGGTGTTGTAGTGCTCTGTAATTTTAACAACACACTACAATAACATGGCCTTTATCATAGGTTACAACATCATAGTGTTGTCATATATTTTCATTTAGATCACATCATCCCACCTTCATTTTTTGACATCATGGTACACTTAGTAATTCATTTATCACATGAATCTATGATTGTTGAACATGTTTAATATTATTCTATGTATCTAATTTAGAGGTATAAAAAATATGTTTTCATTTTTTAACTTCTTTATAAATTTAATTAAAGTATTTATTTTTAATGGTTAAAGGTTTTTACAAATATTAAAAATTTATGTTCATAACAAAATTCCACTAAAAGGATCAATTACTGAAGGATATATTATTTAAGATTGTGTGAAATTTTGTTCAATATATTTTCATGACATTCAAACAAGATAAAATAGGTCTACAAGAATAAATTATGGTGAAGGTGATGAAACACGTAAAGGGTTATCCATATTCTCTATAAAATTTCATGAAATTTATAAAAAGAAATATATCCAACTTGATGTTTCAATAATATTTCAATCACATAATTATGTTTTTGGAAACTATGATGAACTTCAAGTATATGTACAGAAAAATACATACCCATAAATTTTGTTATATTTTCATTCTTTCTAAAATTCTAACCTTATTATTGTTTTATAGGGGTCACTGTGAAATTTTCCATAGAAAATATTAACACACACCATAAATAATTAATGAAATCTATAAAACTGAGATTTTTAAATGGGTTGTGGATAATTTGTGTTTTATATCATACTTTGAATTTAAAATTTTATGTTTTTTTGTGTTTTTAACATTCCTAGTTTTCCCTAATTATTCAGGTTTCAAATTTTATACCTCAGGACACTTTTATAGAAAATTATTTGACACATTTAATTTAGTTTCCTAATATGTGGATTAAAAGGATAACCAAATTCACTTTCAATGGTTATCATTGGCTCATGAAATCTATTCATAAATGGAGTGCGGCACAAAATTGTGGTGTTCTTATGAGTGTACTAGAAAATATGGTAAATGTAACATATTTTGGTGTGTTGAAAGAAATTATTGATTTTAGTTATATAGATGGAAAGAGTGTTATTTTATTTAGGTTTGATTGATTAAATCCCATTAAAAGTGTCAAAGGATATAATTTTAGATTCACTCTCATCAACCTTAAGAGGATTTTTAAAATAGACGATCCCTTTGTACTTGCATCTCAATCCATACAGGTGTTCTATATGGCCAAATCTAAAGAGAAAAATTGTCATGTTGTGACCATAACTAAACCAAGAGACTTATTTGAAATAGAAAAAGTTATCATACCTAAAGTGGATAACTTATAAACTAACTTTTCAATTGATGTCGATGTGTAAAATTACACCATATAGGATATGGAAGCAGTTTCAATTGTTGATATTTCACTTGATTTCATTAAAGGGTGGCATGAAGACATAAAATATCAATAATGAAATTTTTGAAATATGATGCTTGTGACTATTATCATGACAATTTCATGTTTTATGATTTTTATTATTATATTTTTTCACTTCATAATTTATTTATTTCTGTATTTTAAATATTTTGTATTTTACTTTTATTGAAAATAGAACTTTATATTTTACAATTTGATATCCTTATCTATTATTTTAGTAATTGTATTTCATATATAGTAGGATTTTACATGACATGCACTCATAACCCTTTAATCAAATTAAAGTTGGTTACAAGAGATCAGATTATGGTATTATTTTATGAATTTTATTTAAATTTACACTCATTCTATTTTGATTTAATTTTCTTTTATTTTTTATTGATAACTTTAACTTTCTTATTTATAGAAATTTTTAGTCATGCATTCTATAAAAAACAGACAAGTAGCATCAAATAAATCGTTGAAGCGTTTTTTTATTGCTAACAGAGATCCCTACTACTACTTCTCAAAGAAATGGCTGAAGTCATTAGTAATTGAAGATGAAACTCATAATTCAAAATGTAATTTTATTATAACTTACTAATAGGTTTAATATGACATTGTTTTTGGTTTCCTTTAGATAAATTATAATTTTTTATTTACCATGTTTTTTAAGTAGTGTATAGAAGGAAAAAACATAAGAAAACCTCTAAAGATATATCCTTGAATAAGTGGTAAGTGTTACTTATAATAATTGGTAAGTTGATGAAATTTATGACCTTATTTATTTTATTATTACTTTAATTTTAAAACCAATTTTTTTCTTTATAATTGGACATTAAAAGATAAGAAAATCAGATTGTAGGTAAGTGGTTTTCCACTTTATAAAATTATTTATTTTCATATATATATTATATGTTTTTAAAAATATTTTTAAATTTTGATTTTATTTAAGGTTTTACAATCTCTTCAAGGAGAAAATAATGAAAATACTCTCATAATTCAGTCATCAATTTTGGAAGTTGATGAAATACTGATTGAATTGACTCAAAAATAAAATGTTTCTTATTATGCCACTATAAGAAAAGAAAATATTGGGAATGTTATCTAATAAATGAAAAAGGTCATAGATTTATAAAAAAATAAAAAAATTTCATAACATGTTTTTTTAGATGTCAACAACTTGCTTCGACCAATTGGTGATTCAGAAAGAAAATTATCTTCTCTCATTGGTTGTTTGGATCAAGAACCTGGGCGATTACCATTAGATTATCATGAATGGAGATTAGTATACATAAAAAATACAATGCGTGGGATGAAATTAAGGTATATATTTAGTCACCACCACCACAACCACCACCATCATCATCATTATTATTATTATAGTATAGTTTTTACAAATATGATGTCATTTTTAATGTTTTGGTTATCATATTACTTCCCTAAAGTCATGAATTTTATCATTAGATAATGGATAAAATGGTTGATTCATGGAGAACCTACAAATATGAGTTAAAGATATTTTATTTTGATAATCAAACACACAATTTGGATATGGAAAAAATGCCAAAATATATTCATGAAGACACATGGAAGAATTTGGTGGAGTTTTAGGAATCTTATATTGGATAACTAATATTTTTCTTCATAATATATGTATTTAAACCATATTCAATTACTATTATATATTTCAAGTCTTGGATAATCATTAATTAATATTAAATATCCCTCAAGGTGAAGCTTAGTGGTAGTTTCCCCTATGGGTCTTGGAAAGGTCTCAAAATTCAACTCTCATTGAGTAATTTTCTGCATTCATGTGTTGCATGATTTTTGTTGTAATGTAGCTTATTTACCTTCATCTATGTGAATTAATTAAGATTAAACAATATGTTTCATCCTAATATAATTTATTTTTTGCATGAAAGAACTAATAAGGGTATAGAAAATTGTTCACATTTGAAAATGTCTCATTATGCAGGGACAAAGGGTTTTACAAGTATACATACTAAAATTAAGGTATTTTTTCTTCACTAATTTATATTTTTGTCTTTTATTATATTTTTTATTTAATTTTATCACATATTTTTTGTTTAGGAAAAAGAAGGTAAAGAGGTATATAATTTTCAAATATGGCTCAAAACCCATATACCTAAAAAAGGTTCACAACATAATGGCACTTCTATATTATTTAAGGTGATATTTGGATTGTGTTATCACCTTATAAAATATTATGTATATTAAATATTTGATTTTTTTTCATGAATTGATGTTTTC
Source organism: Viscum album (assembly GCA_963277665.1). Classification (NCBI taxonomy): domain Eukaryota; kingdom Viridiplantae; phylum Streptophyta; class Magnoliopsida; order Santalales; family Viscaceae; genus Viscum; species Viscum album. The sequence continues at coordinate 1,906,559,404 of OY728136.1, forward strand.
TATAATAATAAATTAAGAATGAGTTACCTTTTATTATACTTATTCCCAATGATACATCCCCATTCTTGAGTCTGAAAGCATATATTTTTTAAGGGGGTCTAGAAAAGAATATGAACATTCTAAGATAAATATTCAAAATGGGGGAAGAGTAATGAGATGAATCCCTAAACTTTCTGACTCACCGATAGGTGATGAAGGGATTTCTAAAAATGGGTTATATTCTCTACTAAGAAACTCCTCTAATATTGAAAAAATAAGTTTTTAAAAAAAAGTATGAGAGGATAAAAATTGATATTTAAAAACTTTTGTTTTGTTTGCTATGTATCCATTTTCTCATACAAGGAGACGTGTATTAGATAAATATCAAACAAGAAGGATTAAGATTGAAGAAAATATTGAGAAAATTGAGAAACAACTTGAATAAGTTATTAGAAAAATATCACATTTATCAAATTTAGTAGAAGTTCTTATAATGCATTGAATATTCATGATTGTGTGTTTATTTTTCATTGAAAAATACTCTTTATTACATCTATTTTCAAGTCATGTGGTTTTAACCAAACTTTGACCAAGATATTTGTTATCACATCCTTGTAGAGTGGATGTAATTTTTCACCTAGAATTTTTTATAGGGGTGTCTGCTAATTGACTCTTATTTAATGACAAGGAAAATTATTTTGAAGTTAAAAACTATGATGGTTGTTATAAACAAAATGAGAATGAATATTCTATTTAGTTTTGTTTTATATACAATTTATTTATTTATTTTATTTGGAGAAATTTTAGGTTTTCATTCCTTATCATGAAATGTTTTCTTTAAAAATATTTTTTATGCAATTTAATTTAATTTATTTCATTATTATTATAATATATGGAGTATTAGTCTATATATTTGGTTTCATTTAATTACTTCACAAGGTAAAAGTGTTGTTTTGTAGGATGGAATTTTCATTTTTATTGTTTTATGAGTTGTCCCACATACAAATTTATCTTAATGTATGGAGTTGTCTTATTTTATTATAATTTTTAAACTGTGAAAGAATAAGAATTGAATTATTATTATGATGGTTGATATTTTATGCATTTCAAGGCATATATGGTTCTTGTTATGATATTTTATTATATTGTTCCATTAATGTTTATTTTAATTCAATGCATACAATGTTAATGTTTCAAGATGTTATATTATTGCTTCATTTGCATATGTTTTGTAGTTAGATGCATATTATATTTATATTTCAATGTTTTGTTAATTTTCTTAATTAATAATGCATGAAATGCAAATATGTGTAGTGAATGAATGTTATTTTAAGTGCTTTCTTCAAAATATTGATCACTTTATGAAAGGTAAACAATGAAGTTGAAGGTGCATTGAAGTTGGAAGTAAAAACACATCAAGAAAAAATAGATTAACTTTTTTAATCTTGGAAATTGTTTGGAAATGAAGCCACATATGATAATTTTGATTATTGATTAATAAAAGTGTTTTTTATAGGTGTTTATAGATTTTTTATCGAAAAAATGATTTTATATGTTTTTAAGTGATTTTTCTCAAGGATTTCAAGTGTTTTTGAAGATAGTGAATCATCATTAACATGAGGGATAATATATATTGGTAGTAGAAATTCATGATGCTGATTTGATGAAATTATTATTTTAGTTGTATATTTTCTTTATCTTCTCATTATCCTTGGTCTAATTTCTTTGTTATCCTCCTCTTATTATATTCCTGAGAAATTTTGATAGGATTTATTGGGGAAACTTTTATAGGATGTCTTTGAGAGGATTTTGATATTTATTAATATTAATTATGTTCTAAGATTTTGTATTTTGGAGATATAAATTGAGACATATTCATATATTTTTTATTTTTTGTCTAATTATTTATTTTAATTTGATGGATTGGGCACTGAATTTATTGATTGTTTTTGGGTATGAAAGGAATAGGTTGGGGGATTGGTTATATTTTTAATTTGAACACCATGATTTTGGGGAAATTTTCCATAGCTCGACATGGATTTTGGAGATATCTAGCTTGAATTTTATTGGATTTGGGAGTATTTGAGGCATTTTTTTATGTAGTCCCTTGATATTTAATGGAAGGTGACCATCATTCAAGTGTGGTTCATTATTGAATTTAGGCATGATTTTTTAGGAAATTAAAAATTATTTTTTATATAAGGTGCTATTTTTGGATCATAGTTTGGAAATAATTATGATGATAATTATAATAGTCTATAGTTGATGATTTAATGATACAAGTTCTGAGGAATGAGGGTTTTGTATTTTTATTGTGAAATAATTGATTCCTCATGATGAAAATTTTGTAGGGGGTGATGTTGAATGGGAATTTTAGAGAGGTTTATACCTTTTTACCTATCTTCCCTTATCAACTTTTTATCTCCTTTGATTGGTTTTTTAATTTCATCTTGTATTAATCACCCATGATTATTATTTTTTGGGTAGGAGAAGTTTTCCTCAACTTATTTAATAACAATCTCAGGCATTCCCACTCAATGAGTTATGAAACTAAATAGGATTAGAAATTGATTTACAATCTTTCATAGGATGAGTCACTCCCTCTCCCAAGCTTAATGTTTTTTTAGCTTCCACTCACTTCTTTGGATGTGGTTATATACAAAATTATACTTATACACCTTACCAAATGGTTCCATTATTAGCCCAGTGAACTAGAAAAACTTATGATATTAAGCATGAGTGCTGATTTATATTACTTCCTCTTGATAAATCACACCTCCCCTCCCTCTATCCCTCTTGGGAGGGTCTATTGATGATATTAGATTGATATATCTAATTAATAAAAGTGTTTTTTAATTAATATGAATTAATGTTTCACCTCTTGAAGTAAAAAATGTAACCATAACCAGCATTAACATCTTTTTAAAATTGTGAACCTTGACAACAAAAATAAATTTCATTGTATAAAATTTTTGCAATGAAATCCACATTAGGAAATTAAATCTTAATCCTTATATTTATAACACGACATATTCCAAGATGGATATATATAAAATTGTGAAAATAAAAAATGGATAATATAATGGATAAAATTTAAAAGGGATGTGTACAAATAGAGAAAATATTATGTTATTTGTAATAGGGGTGTCCAAACTCAATCAACCTAAATTTACTTGATCGAGTTGGGTTGGGTTACATGTGAGATATAGATGGTTATAGTTAATTTCAGTCAGATCAGGTCACAGGTTGGTAAAATAATGAACCAATCCAACCCACTTAATTCAATCAATCTCTAATTTATTTCCTTTGGTTTGATTGCTCCATGTGATGATGTATTTCTTATTTTTTTTGAAGAAAAATGTTTTACAATTTTGAATTTAAGTTAGTAAATATTGAGGGTTTGATTGTATTTAGAATATTTTACCATGCTTTGGTGGATCTTTCTTATGAGTCTCCAACACCTGATATTGAAACATCTTATGTGTTCTATCAGTATGAAATATCCAACCCTTTACTTTCGAATTGATGTAAATACAACACAAAAAAATGTTACCATGATAGTGATAAAAAACATACAAACACATTGAATTTTATACATGTAATGATAATCAAAGTACATAAAAGAGTTGAGTCTATGATACCCACTCACAACACTCCCATTTTCACTAGATCTAATTGATAATAAATTATCCCATTAGCTTTCACATGTGAATCATTTTTTGCTGAAATATGAATTTAGTTATCAGGTTTTGATGTTATTCTCTGTGCTAACTATGATAAATGTGATTCCATGTTTTTTATTAAAATCCCTCAACAGATGAAACTTTTGAAGCATATTATTTTTCTTATGGTGTGAGCTGAGTTTATTTCTATTACTGTAGTATTATCACATTATACTATAACAAGTTCTGAATTTATAGGTATAATGTTAATATTTGTGACAAATTTGTGTATCTATATGTCTTTCTTAGTTACATAATAAGTTGTGATATATTTTTATTTCACTGTAGAATCAGTGACCATGAACTGATTTGAGCTTCTCTAGCTCACTGCACCACCATTCAGGAAAAAGAAATAACCTAATTTCAATTTGAGATCTTGATTTACCCAGAATCTAACATCAGTGTATCCTCCCACTACTTTATCCTCATCTCCCATGTACACCAAAAAAATATCCTTTGTATGTCTCAAGTACTTCATTGTATTTTTTTATGGATTCCCATTACAACTCTTCAATTAGCTTGATATTTTTCCACCATACTCAAAGAAAAAACAACATCAAACCTTATACATAATGTGACATACATGATAAATCCCACTACTAAATCATAAGGGATTATACTCATCCTCTCAATCTTCTCATGTTTCTGTGAACACATTTTCTTGGAGAGATTGATACCATGTTACATTGAAAACAATTCTATCTTGGATTATTTCATTTTGTACCTTTTGATTGGATTGTTAATATATGGGCCCAAGCAACCTAAGAAATATATCTTTATAGATATCGATCCCTAGAATATAGGTTTATTATCCTAATTATTTCATAGAGAAACATTAATTTAACCAATTCTTAACTGACTGTAAGACTTGTACTTAATTTCCCATAATTAATTTCATCAACATATAATACTTGCAAAATTATGACATTCTCACTAACCTTCTTATAGACACATGGATCATTTTCATTATTGATGAAACCAAACTCCCTCATGGCCTCAACAAAATAAACATTCCATGATCATGATTCCTACTTCAATTCATAAAAGGATTTTTGTAGCATGCTTACTTTATTATAAATTTAAAATAATAAACCTCATAGGTTGTTTCATATAGACATCTTCAACCAACTTCCCATTTAGAAAATAAGTGTTGATATCCATTTTCTAAATCTCATAATCATGGGAGGCTTCCATTGCATATAATATTCTAATGTATTTTAGAATCAAAATTGGTGAGAATGTTTCATTTTCTAGGAACCCTTCACAACCATCCATGCTTTATAGTTAAAAATTTTACCATATTTGTATAACTTTTTATTGAATACCCATTTACACCCAATAGGTTTTACATCAGCTAAATTGTTTATTTTTATACATGGAATCCATCTTAGAAATCATAACTTATTTCCATTTAGATATGTCCTTACCATTTACTTCTTGTAGGTTAGAGGTTTATTATCCTCAAGGAGTAATTTGTCACATGACTTGGTGATAAGAAAACCATCTCTACGGTTATTTAAATAAGGACTCGACCTTAAAACATTACATAAAATTGAGTTTTAAATTAATAATTCATTTTCTTGTATTTTTTAGGACTATTTCAAGTTTATAGTTTTAGATAATTAGTTTATAGCTCTTACATAATAAACCCATACATTAAAAAGTGGACACTTCCACTTTATATCAATTTTTTCCATAATACAATACTTTTAAAATGAAACACATTTTATTTTTATGAAAAATCTTCATTATTTTCAACATGAATTAATCATTGTTTCTACTCATTCTTAAACCCTATGAAAAACATTTTAAAACATTATATGAACATAAAAATTATAGTAAGAGACATAAACAAATAAAAAAAAAATTAGTCTATTTTAAAACCATGAGATCATATAAGAGAGTTTTCTTTTAACATAATAAACTTTGAGATCAAATAATTGTTTTCTTACACATCAAATCGGATTTATTTTCCAAAATTGTTTTATAAACTAATTTATAATAAAGAATAAAGGAGAAATCATAATCATGAGGATTACTTAAAAAACATTAGAATCCCTGAAAAATATTTTCTTAAAAATATAAGGGAATAATCATTCCTTTAAAAAAAGATTAAATTGTGAAATCAAAATATTTCCATTGAAGTAATTTAAAAACATAAAAAAATCATGGAGGTGTCTTAAGACATAATCTTCATAGAACCCTTACAATAACTCTTATAAGGACCTTTACAAATGGAATAACCTACTCGTCTAATTCCAACATAATTCTCTGGAGAACATAATCATTACCTGAAGCATTGATGATCTATATAGGACTCATCCATCATCATAAAAAATGTCGATGGACCATAAAATACATGAAACACATAAAAGTTTTCATTTATATAATAAAACTCATAAAAATATTCTTTTTAACGCATAAGTAAAAAAATTTGGTATATCCCTTTTCTTTAAAATCCCAATTTCAAAACTAAAATACCCATAACAGGGGGAATAAGAATTTTTCTTTAAATAAAAATTGATATATTATTAATGAATCCAAATATAAAATAATTTTTTTGATTACATAAGAATCCATTGACATCATATAAGTTAAAATAAATCATTAATTTTGACATTTTGCATATAAAATCATAAGGTTTCGTAGAAAATATGTAAAAAATTTATTTTGAAAACCTTTGAAATAAATTCAAAAGAAACGTGAAATATATTTTATAATTTATTTATTTAAATATAAATAAATCTATAAAGTAATTTTAAAAATATGAAAGAGGAAAAAAATTATAAAATAAATCTTTAAAAAATTTAGAATGAGGTTTTAAGGTAAAGTATCTCATACCTTGAGTATGACTTTTCATGTATGTTGTTTATATTGTCAAATAATAAATTTATGTTAATTATTTACTTATTTAATAAAAAAATTCAATTTTATTATTCCTTTTATTTCACTAATATCCATTCTATACTTAATTACTTAATTGATTAAGTTCACATCGGACGTTTTGAGTACATTCAGCTTATAAGTCATAAATAGATTTGGTATGTTGACTATGGTTAAATGGAACATTATTATATCATTTCCAGAATCTTAATCATGTTATAGTCATCATTTTTATACATTATTTATACTTTTATAACTAAACATGTAATATGGTTATGAAAAATGAATTAGGTTACAATCACGATGATGGTAGTTTGTGTGTACACATGAGTAACGTTTCCATTTTTCAACAAAAACGTAATAGAAAAAATGTAAGTATTATATTATTTCTATAATGATAATTATATCATAAATATAATATTATTTCTTTAAATATATCTATATATATATACAATCCATGTGAGATTATTATTAAAAATAAAATACATCGGTTCAGAAGATGATAGCCTGCATGTACACACAAGAGATGTTTTTATTTTTCATTAGATGATAAAGAAAGTGGGATATTTATTTACCATTATATAATGAAATTTATATCATATATATCATATTATTTTATTTATATCCATTATTATGACCATCCATAAGTGTTGATGATTAAAAATAAAATATATCACCTCACGAGGTGGTAGTTCAAACGTATGCATGAACAATGTTTTTATTTTTCCTTAGATGATTAAGTAGATGAAAAATGGTTATACTATAAACATAATAAAATTATAGTATATGAGAAATAATTATGTTAATATATAATAATGATTAATAGAGGTTTGAAGTAGATAAAATAAGAAATAAAATAAAAACACTCAATTAAGAACTATACATTTTCTTCAGAAAACCTCCTTATATTTTTACCTAAATTCTTTTGAGGATGATATCCTAATCAAACTAGGGCCTCTAAGACGTGGGGATGGATGTTAAGAAGGAATTAGGGTAAATCTTGGATGAGGAAAGATTCTCTTGAAGTTTGAATAAGAGAGAAGCATTAGGTTTCCTTTTATAAGTGAGGGAGAATACACACTTAAAATTTTTCAAAACATTAAAATATATTATTGTCTTACTCAATCCAAATGACTTCAAAATGACTCATCTTTGAAGATGAGATGATATATAGTTGAAATATGGCCATTAAATAGGATTTAGATATCATAATGACCAAAAATGAAAGTGAAATAATTAAAAAATTTGTACATGATAATTCCTAATATGAAGTAAATTTTATCAAGCTCAATTTTTATAAGTGGAAAAAAATAATTTTAAAACAAAATTTCAAAACGTGATGAAAATTTTTTTCCAAAATAATGGATTCTCAACTATAAAAATGTTTTTATACCAAATTCAAGTATTGTGTTGATTAAAATGACATTAATTGGAATATATTTAGTCAAAAGGAATTAATGAAACATTATTACCAATACAAAAGAAAATGATCCTATTAATACATGAAAAGAAAATATATCTTTTTTTACAATTGGAATTTTCTACTATTCATCCAAAAATCAACTTTTTTAAAAAAATCCCAAAAATTAACTCTAAATTAATTTTAATTGAGGATGAAAAAAATTATAACTAATTTTTAAAATTCAAATTCTAAAATATAATAAATGTAAACAAATTTAGTAAGGATAAAACTATTTTCTTTTTAATTTTAAAATTTTATAATATTATTATAGTTAATATAAATCTATAAAATAAAATTCATGAATATTTATAAAGAATGAAATTGATATATTATTAACATTATCTTGGTTATTACATTCTTTATCCCTTTTGGAAATTACGTCTTTTCAATTTTATTTATTACTTAAATAAGTGGGGATATTTTTCCTTCATAGAATTTAATAATTCTCATGTTGATTATTTAATCATGTGAATTTTCCATAAAACCTTAACCTAGATAATCGCTTTATTCCACAACACCTTCTCTTTACATTTAATAATTTGAACATGTTGTTCATCATACTGAAGATTCTCTTCTAACTGTACTACTTCATGTTTTAAAACATGAGATGAATTAGACACGTATTTTCTTAATAATGAAACTTGAAATGAATCATGTACCTGGGATAAACTTAGAGGAAAGGAAACTCAGTAAGAAGCTGATCCAACATTCTTCAGGATTTTATATGGTCCAATGAACCACTAAATTAACTTTTCATTTTTACCAAAACACATAACATTTTTTTATAGAGATAATTTAAGAAAAACATGACCACCTACCTTGAATGAAATATCTTTCCTCTGGTTATCTGTATAAATTTTTTCCTACTCTGATCCATACTCATATGTTGCTGAATCATTTTCACCTCCTCAACCATTTTTTAAACCAATTATGGTCCAAAAAACCTTCTTTCACCAACTTAATCCCAACAAGATGGATTCTAACATCACTTCCCATATAATTGGGACCCTCTTTCTATTGTATGGGGACCCTCTTTCTATTGTATTGGACTGTGATCTCATGTGTTTTTCATGGATCTCATACCTTTTTGAATATATCAAAATATCATCAATGAACACCCATAAATTTTTCTAAGATCTCATTAAAACCCCTATCCATAAGGTCTATAAATATTATTGGAGAATTTCTAAACCCAAATGGCATAACCAAAACTCATAATTCTCATAATTGATCTAACAGGTTGTTTTCATAATTTCATCCCCCTTCACCATCATCTGATGGTACCCAGAACCTAAGATTAACCATTAAAAAATAATGAGCTCCCTAAAGCTAATCAAACAAGTCATTGATATGAGGCAAAAAATATTTATTATTTATAATGATGTTATTAAATGTACTATAATCAATGCATAGCCTCATGGTACCATATTTCTTTTTAACGAATAAAATAGGAACACCCCATGGTCAAGTGCTAGGATGAATAAAACCTTTATCAAGAAACTCTTGTAACTAGTTTTTTAATTCTAGAATTTCTAATTGAGTCATTAAGTAAGGAGGTTTTGAAACTGGATTAACATCAGACACCAACACAATAGTAAATTTAATATCCTAATCAGGTATAATACTAGAAATTTCGTTAGTAAATACATCCAGATAATAATTTACTATAGGAATATCACTAATTTTAATAGTTTAGTTCTTCTTAATGATATTTGTAAGATAAATTTCATTTCCATATTTAATCAATTTTACAACTTCTTGATATGTTATCAAAGGTATGAATTCATTCATTCTCATATAAAAACTAAAACTCATTTTGAAAGACAACTTATTTAGCTCTATAATCTATCTTATAATTATAAACATAAATCCAATCTGTACCCAAAATAACATCAAACTCTATAAGGGGAAAGAAAATAAGGTTTTTAGTTAATGTATTTCCATATAAAATAACAATAATATTTTTATAATTTCTTCTTGAATTAATATCACCCTAGGTGTTTTTATCAAATGTTATGGATTTATTTCTTGAGGTTAAATTTTCAATTTATCAGAAAATTTCTCAAAATTTAAAGAATGTGTAGAGCCTGAATCAACAAGTAATGCACTTAACACCACATCGTTGGATGTTCCAATGTCTGCTAAAGTAGTCAAAAAGGATTTAGCCACACCTTTCTACTTGTGATCTTGATGACTTCATTCGTTTATTATTATCTTAGGACAAGTTTTCGCATAATGACCCATATCACTACAATTAAAACATATTACTATTGGATTTTCATTATTTATATGATCATATTTTTTTATTTTTTCTTTCCAGTCACAAGCCATATGTACAAAATTATCATATAAAAAACACTTTATAGTATTCAAAATACATTCACCAGGGTGATTTTTACCAAACATATCACAATATGTAAACTTGATTTTCTTAACTTAGGATTTCTTCAATGGATTCTTCCCCATTACCTACCATTTGGACCTCTTTTTTTCATGTTGTCAAGGAAAATATGATCATTGAAAAAAACTATTTCTACCTTCTCAACACATAGAACAAGATTCTAATAACTTTTGAGTTCATGAGAATCTAATTCTCTTCAATTTTTGGGATTTAATCCTAAGTAAAACTAATAAATTTTACTATCAAGATCCTAAATATAATTTGTTTCATGCCTTTCCAATTTGTTGAATTTTTCTTCATATGTGACCATTGAATCCTCCTCCTCCTACATCATTTTTAGGAATTAATTTTCCATTAAAATTCAAAAAACTTTAGGAAATTATTATTAAGGAAAATATTCTTAAATTCATACCATTTTAAGGAATCAATATATTATATTTCTTTGATATTCTTAACCATTGGCCACCGTTGAATAAATTTGCCTTCAAAATGGTAAGTAATAAGAATAACCTTTTTATGTTATAAACAAACCATGACTTTTCATATCTTCTCTAGATCTTTAATCCATCCTTCAACTATCACAAAGTTATATGATCCACTGAATGTTGGAGGGTGTTGTTTCATAAAATGTTCAATAATGGACATGTTCCTCTGTGGTGAAAATGGTTGATCTCTCGCATGGATACCACCACCATTTATAGCTTGCGTCAATTAATCTATTATAATAAAAAACTACTTTGTTCCAATTCCAACCATTATAGGTTATTTATTTTGAAGGAAATTTTTATATTGGTGCCTTCCTACTTCAACTTCCCTATTTCCTCTCTGAAAACCCATTCTAAATAGACATAATTTAGATGAAGAAACATGGTTGTCTTAAAATTATATATCATAATAACCATAAATTGGAACCTCTAAAATTATCTAAACCTTTTCTATGATACAAACTATAAGGACTTGACCTTAAAAAATTACATAATATTGTGTTTTAAATCAAGAATTAATTTTCTTACATTCCTGAGGGCCTTTTTAGGTTTAGAGTTTTAGTTAATTAAGTAAAAACTCTTACATAATAAACCCATACATTACAGAGTGAACACTTCTACACAATATCCATTTTTTCCACAATATAGTACTTTTAAAATGAAACACATTTTCTTTTCATGGAAAATATTCATGATTTTTAACTTTAAATTATCATTGTTACTCATCCTTAAACCCTTTGAAAACATTTGAAAATGTGGGATGAGCATAAAAAGGACAGTAAGGTAAATAAATAAAGAATAAATGGAAAACTTTAGTCTATTTCAAAAAATGAGATTATATAAGAGAGTTTTTCTTTAACATAATAAACTTTGATCTCAAATAATCATTTACCAGCACATGAAATCATCTTTACCACCCAAATTTTTTTTATAAAACAATTTAAAATAAAGTATAAAGGAAAAATAATAATCATGAGGGTTTATTATAAAACATGAGAACCCATGATAAACATTTTATTACAAAAATACCTTTAACCCTTAAAGGGTATAATAATTCCTTTAAACAAAATTTCATTATCTAACCTTATAAAATCAAAATATTTCCATGAAAAGTAATTTGAAAGCATAAAAAATTCATGTAGGTGCATTGAGACATCATATATATAGATCCCTTACAAGAACCCTTACAAATAGAATTACCTACTTGTATAATTTAAATATAATTTTCTGGAGAACATAATCATTACCCAGTTCATTAGAGAGCTATATCAGGATCACCCATCATCATAAACAATTTCCATGGACCATAACATACATGAAACACATAAAATATTTCATTACCATCATAAAACTCATAAAAATATACTTTTGAACCCATAAGTAAAAAAAATGGATATTGATATGCCCATTTCCTTTAAAACCCTATTTTCAAAACAAAAATATCCAGAACAAAGGGAAAAGAGTTTCTTTGAAGAAAATATGGGAGCTTGTAAAGGAAGCTAAATTTCAAATAATGGTTGTGGAAGTGGTAGAATATATTTATGTTGATATGTTAAAATAGAACATTCCTTTTTCATTTTATAAATAAATTTAAAACATTATGTATAAAATATGTAAAAATATTCCTTTTTAAATCCTTTTAAATAAAGTCAAAAGTGACATAAAATGCCTTTTATAATTTTTTTATGTCAATATAAATACACCCATAAAAGAATTTTAAGAATATGGAAATGAAGGAAAAAAATTTAGAAAATAAATCTTTAAAACATTTAAAACTAGCTTTTGTAAATGGTTCTCGTTTACATGACCAAGCTTGAAGTGCCACAAGCGAGAAGGATATGAGTAATTCTTACTAGATTTATTATTAAATTTAAAACAAGTTTCTCTAGTTTAAGTATATAAAATCTATTATTAATATGTACCTTAAAAACCCAAGTAAATTTAATAATAAATTTCATTCAATATTAATATTCATGAATTATATTCTATATAGTTATATGCATTATAAGAATACTAATCAAATTTTTAACCAAAAAGGAAATAGTTTTATTCTTATTAAACTCATTTTCTTATATTATAGAGTTTTATTTAAAAGTTCAATTTTTAAATTTATGAATTTTAATTTGACTAAATGAAATTTATTTTTGAAATAAATATATCAAAAATATCTTAGGGTGAAATTTTGATATTTTTTTAAAAAGATTGATTTTTTAATGAATAGTGAAAAAATACTGTTTTTAGTAGAACTATAATTTATTTTCATTAAATAAAGTAATTTAAAATTATCATTTGATCTTAAAGTAAACTAATACTCCTTTAATTATAAATAATTCAATTAATTATGTAATAATTATCATTATACCCAATTTTGGTATAAGTTCATTTTTTGGCTTAAAAATTCATTTTTCTAAAAATTATTTTCCATTGCGTTTTAATATTAAATTAAATTATTCCACTTCTAGAAATTGAATCTTGAAAATTTTGTTCCATATTTGGAATCAGGACTTCAAATTATGTAAATAATTCCCTTCTATTTTTTTCATTATTAATAGTAACCGCAATAAATATTTGTCATCTCAGTAAGGGTAAATCAGGTAATTAAGGTTAAAAATGTTGTGATATGACCTCAAAATATTCCTAAAACTTATATTTATTTTACTTTATAAGTTTTTTATGACCTTGAAAATAAATTATTCAAAAAATTGGCAATATATTTCCACTTTCCTTTTATTCTAAAATTTATATTATTTTAATTAAATATAAAGTTAAAAATGTCACTCTTTATTTTAATATCTGTAATATTTTTTGATGGAGATAAAAAAATTATGTTCAGTTATAAATTTTTATTTTATATATAAATTATTTTTTTATCATGATAATTTATTTATAATTTCTAGTGATGAAATAATTATGTTAAATTCTTATACAACGCCGACACAGTATTTTTTCAATTAATAGAAAAATAAAATAAATGATTTTAAAAATATTAAAAGTAATATAATTTGAATGAATTATTATGTTTTATAAAATTTTTATATAAATAAAACATATTAGGGATGCTTAAAAGGATTGTATTTGAATTCCTTTTCTGTCATGTTTTTTTAAAGTCAAATTAAATGAATAGTTCCAAAAATGACATTAATGATATTTTATAATAAATAATGTTTTATTAAATGATTTAAAATTCCTAAAAACCTTATATTTTTTCAAGTGAATGGGATATTGTTTATAATATCAACCATGGTCCATTTATGAGTCATTTTTTCATATATAGTAATTTTCATGACCCCTAAAGAGAAAAAACATTGACATCGCCTGAATTATAAAAGGGGTCAAAAAAGGATTGAAACAAATAATTAAGGATAAAAAACAATATTAACTTGAAAAAAAAAATTTTATGAGATTATTTCTTCTAATAATAATACTATATTATAATAATATCAATTTGGATCCATTTTTTCATGAAAATTAATTTATATTAACCACATCTTCTCTTTTCTTCACACTCAAAAATCCTTTTGGTTCGGCCAATACATGCTCAAATACCTTCCTTAAATCCATTCCCACATATGATAGGACCTATTTTTATTATCAAACCAAATTAGTAAATATTTAGGTATAAACCTAAAAAGGTTGTCTGAAGAAGAGTTATAGTTCTTAATCGAACATTTTCATTTTATTTATTCTTCTACCTCCTTAAAATAGTATTAATACAAGATGAAATAATAAAATCAATATATTCCATATACTAATATTTTATTATATTAATTTTATAACCTATATTTATCTCCTCTTCCATCAAATGGGAAATCAAACCATCGATCGTGTGTACGGAAGACTACCGCCTCACAAACCGATATAATTCATTGTCCATCACCACCACTAAAAGATGGTTATAATTATGGATTTAATATATATATATATAGTATAAATAACATAATTTTAATTTTTTAAAGATATTATATCATCCCATTTCTTACCTTTCCATCCATCAAAAAATGATAATGTCATTCGTTCGTACGTGTGGATTACCAACTCTACGGAGTGATGTGATTTTTTTTTCATTACCACATCACATGGATGGTATATATAAGTATATTTAAATAAATAATATGATATTTATGGTATAATAATAATTTTTGAAAGATAAAATAATACTTACCATCTTCTCATCATGATTGTTGAAAAAATAAAATTGTTACTCAAGCTAATTTTGCAGGGGGTGCTGATGAAGGGAATCTTTAGAGAGTTTTATACCTTTTTACCTATCTCACATTTAAAAATGTTATCTCATTTTATTAGTTTTTTAATTTTATCTTGTATTAATCACCCATTATTATTTTTTTGGTAGATTAATTTTTCCTCAACTATATTTAATAATAACCTCATACATTCTCACTCAATGAGTTCTGAAACTTAATAGGAGTAGATAGTGTTTTACAATCCTTCATGGGTTGAGTCACTCCATCTCCCTAGATTACTGTTTATTTCTGAGATTCCACTCACTTATTTAAATTAGTTTTTTATATAAAAAATTATACTTTTAAACCTTACCAAATGGTGCCATTATTAGCCTAGTGCACTAGAAAAAACCTTTGATATTAAGAACAAGCGCTGATTTTTGTTGCTTCCTCTTGAGAAATCACATCTCTCCTACCTCCCTCCCTCTATTGGCAATACTAAATTGACACATCTAATTAATTAAAGTGTTATTTCACAAATAATAATTAATTTTTTACCTCTTGCATTAAAAAATTTAACCATAACGAACATTAAAGTCTTTTTAAAATGAAGAACCTTCACAACCACAATCAATTTCATTATATAAAAATTTTGCAATGGAATACACATTATGAAATTAAATATTAATACCTATATTTATAACAAGAAATATTCCAATAAGGATATATATAAAAATGGATAAATTAAAATTGATAATAAAATGGAGAAGATTTATAATGAATGTGTAGAAATGGTGAAAATATTATGTTATTTGTAATAGGGGTGTCTAAACTCAATAAACCCAACTTGACCTAACTGAGTTAGGTCATGTTAAATGTGAGATATAGATGGATAAAGTTAATTTGAGTTGGGTTGGGTCACTGGTTGAAAAAATAATTAACCAATCCGACCCAATCAATCCAATCAATCTCTAATTTCTTTCCTTTGGTTTGAGTACTTCATGTGATGATGTATTTCTTGGTTTTTTTATTAAAAATGTATTAAAATTTTGAATCAAAGTTAATGTAGATTGTTGTTTTTCTTTTATTTATAATATTTTACCATGATTTTTTGGAAATTTATTTTTAGTCCTCAACACCTGATATTCAAACATCATTTGTGTTCTATTATTATAATATATCTAGACCCTTCCATCCGAATCGATGTAAATACAACATAAACAAAAAAATGTTACTATGATAGTAATAAACTCACACACACACACACATATAAAATTATATATATCCAATTGTAATGAAAGTATATAAAAAAGTTGAGTCTATGAAACCTACTCACAACACTCCCGCTGTCACTAGATCCAACTGCTAACAACTCTCTACCTGTTAGCTTTCACATAAAAATCATGATTTTGTTGAAATGTGACTTTAGTTACCAGGTATTCTATGTTATTATCTATTAAAACTATTCTAACTATTATTTTACCTCTATTATTAAAATCCTTCAAGATTTGAAACTTGTGAAGCATATTCATTATCTCGTGGTGTGACTTGAGCTTCTTGCAAATTACTATTACTGCAATATTACCACATTATGCTATAACATAATCTGCATTGCTAGGTACAATTCCAATTTTAATGAAAAATATGTGTAATCATACCACTTCCTTAGTTACATTAGAAGTTGTGATATATTTGGATTTTTCTATAGAATCAATAACCACAGACTGTTTTGAGCTTCTCAAGCTCACTACACCACTATTTAGGAAAAAGATATAACTTGATTAAAATTTTAAGTCTTGATTTTCATGGAACCTAAAATCAGTGCATCATCCCCCTAATATCTCCCCATCTCCCATATACACCAAAAACATATCCTTTTTACATATCAAGTACTTAAGGAAAGTTTTTATAGCTGACCATTGCAGCTCTTCAATTAGCTTGATATTTGTCCACCATCCTTAAATCCAAAACAACTAAAACCAGGTACATAACATGATATACATGATAAATCCCACTATTGAAACATAATATATTCTACTCATACTTCAAATCACCTCATGTGTTTGTGAAAAACAATTCTTAGAGAGATTTATACCACGTGACATTGACAACAATTATCTCTTGGATTATTCCATTTTGTACCTTTTGATTACCTTGTTAATATATGGACCCAAGAATCCTTTGAGAAATATCTTTATATATCTTTATACCTATAATATAGATTTATTATCCAAATTATTTCATGGATAAACATTCATTTAACCAATTTTTAACTATCTACAAGACTTGTACTTCATTTCCCATAATTAATGTCATAAATATATAATACTAGGAAAATAATGAAATTCCCAATAACCTTGTAATAGAAATGTAACACCCAGGTAAATAAAGAATATGAAATTTTTATATTTATCCATATTTGTTAATAAAATGTTAATATTAATTTAAAGGGAATTCTATGCTCGATGTTGTACCCAATACGCAACAACGAGTTTCTTGGAAATCTTACGTTGCACTCTAATAATAAAATTTTATTATTTTAAATGGTACTTAATGACTAGCCATTGTAATGGCGGGAATGAACAGAACTAACTACAAAATGATTATATATGTTTGTAAAATATTTTTACTTTTATCCAATAAATGTTAGATGCTTAAAATGAAAATGAATCCAATTTTAAGTGTAAATATTCTAATATTCTTTAAAAGGTCAATTAACCGTCTTTTGATGGTGAACCCTTTTTAAATCCACTTTTTGAAAATTTTATATTTTATATTGGACCAAATAAAATCCTTCTTTAGAATCGGGACATCAAAATTTACTTTGTGTATGTTTTTGTTATTTTTTTGATAAAGTTCATTTTTAATGAATAAGTGAAAAATGTTGTATTTTAATTCAAAACCTCTTTTTAATCTAATTTATTTATATGATTAGATCATCTTTTGAATTGGTTTTAAATTTAAATTAGAATATATTTTTACCATTTAATCCAATGGTGGTCATTGGAATTAATTTCACTTTGAAATTGGACTTAAACTAGTGTGAATCTTTTAATAGATATTGTTTCTTAAAAACACGCTATTTGTTTTGAAAGTGGGAATTAATTATTAAATATATTAATTCAACTTATATCAAATATATCTTAGGGTGAATTTTTGGTATTTTTCTGAAAAACTTCAATTTTTGATGAATAGTGAAACCACTAAGTGGTAGTTAAAAAACTGATTTTTCGTTTAAATGAAACTTTAACACTTCTGTGATTTGAATTTCAAAAATCTGACATATATGGTTTTCATTAGGATGTAAAATGTGGTTCAATGTGATTAAAATAATTTTTTGGTGAATATTAACTTTTCAGTTTTATTAATCGTGATTAAAGGTAATTAGTGTAATTTAAGGTAAAAAAATATTATAATAATATGAAATTACCTTGACACATGTCCTACCCTTATTGGATGTGTCATGTAAAACCAAGACAATCCATGCGTCAACTTGGGGACCCCATAGGTCCACTTGGGTAAGAAAATTACATTAATAACTTTTTATTTAAAGTTAAAATAAAAATGTCACAAACATATATTGTATTACTAAAACAATTTTTACATGTGGTTATACAAATTGTATTTTTGACTATAAATATTCAATATAAATCTAAAAAGATTTCCTACATAATGATATTTTTTTTATAATTTTTAGACATTAAATAAATAAATTTATTTATGACACCATGATGATGTAGTGATTACTTCATTAATGAACAATTTAAATAAAATGAAAAGATAAGGTAAATTCTAAGACTTAAACATGTAAAAAACCTATTGGATAGGTGTATTTCGAACCCTTATCACCTTATCCTCGAAATATATAATTGTGGGATCTTTAATATCCGAAAATCATTTTATAATAAAGTATCTTTTTATGACTTTCCAAGAATGCCCCTCCTCCCTCTTATAAAAGTCTCCCACCTATACCACCTTACCCACACCTTTCAAGCCATTGGCTCGGCCAAACTATGCTCATTTCATCTCTCCACATACCTCTATTCATCATAGAAGCCTTAACTTAGGCAGAAATCTCTTCAATAAACCCTTTTGTTTCAAACCAAGAGGAGTTACCCGATTTAAAGGTAATGTCTTCTCTTATGTTCTTTTGTTTTATTTTGCTTCTCCAACCCCATAAAATCTTTTTATTCCTTTATTTTGTAACAACACCAGTATCTTAAATATACTAGGATTTTTTTATGAGAAGGATTCGAGCTAAAATTACACACACCTCCGTCTAATGGTTAAATAACATACTATTTCTGTGGATGGCGAATTTCTGCCTCACGAAATGATGATTGTTCAATATTCTTCTAACACCTTTCATGGTGGCCATTAAGATGTCACTATTTTTATATATGATATATATTATGTTTATTTTTCCAATAAGATTTTTTATTTTTTCATTTATGGCATACCTTTATGGTTACCATTATGGGTAAACATTATATCTTCATTTTAGGAAGTGCGGACTACCGCCCCCTCAAAGTGATTTGATTCGTTAATGCCATATGTGGGATGTATAAAGGATGGGGTTAATAATATTATACATATTATATTATATTTGAATTATAATATACCTTTATATAATTATTATTTCATTCCATTGAATATGAAATAGAAATGAAAGTAGCGTTCATGCGTACGTACGACTTACAGTCTCCATGAACGGTGCATTTCATTTCTTACCTCTAAATGTTATGTAATATTATAAATGAATTTATATACTGGATATATATGATATATATGATATCTACATCATGAATATATTTCTGGATATAATGGATATTTTACCACATGAACAACTTGTAATTATAAGAAGTTTATTTTTGACTCAAGTACCAATGATCGACAAAACGACCGTTATTAACATAAATAATTACATGATGTTCATAAAATAGTAATAAATGATATAAAAGGAATAATGAACTTAAAAAGGTTCTTAATCAAGTATAAATTAACTCTAGTTTATTATTCAGGAATATAAAGAAACGAACAAGACAAGTCGGACTTGAGGTAAGGGATCTGACCTCTCTCTTTCTTTTCAAGTAATCTCTTTTATGTCATTTCTTTTATGCTCCATATTCTTATGTTGGAGGATGTTATTTTATATTCACCATGCTGAAATTTTTATTTTCATATGATGATATACCCCCACTTACTCTCATAAATTCATTTTAAGAATTTTTAAGTGGCGTCGTTAGGCTACCGAGTTTTCGTAAGGGATTTTTCATCTCACTTTTATTCCCATGAGATTTATGCTACATTTTACACTATTTACATTGAGTGGTATATGTACTACCCATTATTCTACTATTTATATAATATAATTTAATTTGTGGTTATTTATGTCTTCATTGTATGACCCTTCTTTCATGGGGTGTACGTTTCGAAAGTTACCCAAATCGGTAAGGGAACCTTTCACCCTCCTCATTTTAAAAGACTTATTTTTGTTAGGTCTTTTAATCTTATTATGATGGGATATGTTCTTATATATCCTTATTTCTATAAATTTTATGTCCAAGTGATGACATACCCCTTTTTATCTCTCATCATCTCATTTTATGAATTCTAAAGTGACGACGTTAGGCTGTCGGGTTTCTATAAGGGAACTTCTTAACCCACTTTCAATTCTTTAGGTTAAACCTCTACTTCTTGATTTTAATATTCCAAGATTATGTGTGGAATCTCTATGTTGTAATTTCCACAAACCTTTGTGTGGATATACTATTTCTACACATAATCATCTCATTGATAAATTCTTACGTCATTTATACAAACTTGTATGGGAAATCACAACTCAATCTCGTTTCATTGAGTTAAATATCAATGTCATTGGTTTTGTTTTTCCAAGAGTATTTTTGAAGTACCTATGATTGTTTTACACTTTATATCCACCTATATTGGGTGTATTTATACTTTTCACACATAATTATGTCATTGATTTATCCTTTCACTAATGACATGATATTTGAATGGGATTACGTCTCAATTTCTCTTCCTTGAGACACTTCTTGATGATATGAACTTTTATTATTTTTAAAGTGTATATACAGCTCCTTTGACATTCTATATCCATATTATGTCTATACTCAAGTCATTTAAAAGTTTTTAAAATGGTCTACTTTCATGTGGCTTATAATTTAAATGTTCAAAATGGAAAAGGACTCATTTATTAAAACATTGCTTTAAATGGTTTTAAAGATTTATTCTTTTAAACATTTATCATCCATTTCCATGTTTTAAAAATTGTTTTAAGGATTTATTTATATGGACATGAATGTTTTAAAACCTTTTCAAAAGTTTCGAAGTGGTATGGGACTTCGTCTCAATCTCCTTTCATTGAGGCATATTTTGTTTTATACACAACTTTCTTTTATATGGTGTATAAACACCTTTGACTTTTACTTTTATTCAAAAGGAATATTTTTTGTATGAAGCGTTTTTCTAAACAAAAAAAGGAATTTTTTGTCTTACGTATGCAGCGACAATGACTTCTCCACCGTCGTGACCATTATTTGAGTTTCGACTTCCTCTACAGGCCATAATGTTTTTTAAATGAAAAATAAATATCATGTTTTAATTTTCTTTTATTTTGGTATTGAAAATGGTTTTGATAATGTTTTGATTATATCAATTTGTTTTTGATATCTTGCGATTGAAATGTTGAAATGTTATGTTTCCTTTATGCATGTTTTATGTGATACGATTATGTTATGGTTCTTGGGAATTATTTATCAAGACAGGTGGTTTTGTGATAAAATAAGGGCGAGTGAGCCTGATATAGATCTCCAATGTATTGGGTAACGTGAAGGAGTTAAATGCTAAGGTTTCTCCGAAGAGATTTAGGAAATATACTATAATGGGTATTCCAAACGTAACCATGAGGGTTACTCCCTACGTAAGAATGTTATGAATGCATCAAGTTACCTTTACATCTTATAATTTCTATGATTTATTCCTAAATCTTATGATTTAATGATGTATGTTAAAGTTCTTATGTTTTATGAGTAAAGTATGATTTCATTGATTCTTATGTATACATGGACTAGTGTTTTCTTTCCGTATTGTTATAACCCTTACTGAGATTTTTATGCTCATCCCAAGTTTTTGAAATGTTTTTCATAGGACATAAAGTGGATTAGGGTCAAGGATGGGATCAATGAAATGCCATGCTATCTAAAACAAGGAACTAGACATGACTCTTTTGTTCAAGAGTTTTTATTTTGTGAAAAAAATGGAAACTGAGTAGGAGTGTCTACTTTGTAATCTTTTGAGATGTAATAGTTATGTCCTAATTCTATAAAACTCTAAACCTGAAAATATCCTCAATGTGAATAATTCATTTAATTCATTATTATGTAATGTTTTAAGGTAGGGTCCTTATAGTTGGTATCAAAGGTCGGTTTAGATAACTTTAGAGGTTAGAATATTGTTTAAGCATAAGTGAAAGGTTGTGTATAACCACAATGGTTATTATTTTAGATGGAGTCATTGTTATTTTTGAATGTTGGAATGAGTTTGTGATAACTTGGATAAGTATATCTTAGTGTTTATCTTCCTAATTGGTACATGATGATTTTGTTGATATACTCACACTGAAATTTTTGGTTTTAGTAAATGGATGGATCTAGCAGGCACCAAAGTGACAATGGGTATGAAAGAAACTGTGGTGGTTCTCTGATCAAGAGACTAGATGAAATGGGGGATTCAATGAGGAATCTCGTGATTGTTCTAAACCAACTATCAAGGATTTATGATTAACCACTTGAACCTTGGTGTGTTCTTTAATGCATCATGTATGAGAGAACCAAATCTATGTGGAAGTTCAGGTAATAATTATAAAGGTAACCATTTGGGTTTATATGATCCTTACTTTTGAGGTAATTATGGGTTACTGTATGTTATGATGGAAAATGAAAGGCATGAGATAAACTTGAGGGTAAAATATGTTATGGTTATTTTTTATGAATTTATCTCTTTTTTAGGAATGTTATAAAATTATATAGTTTTGGAAAAAGGAAAACACGCAGACCGTGTGACAACCTGTCGCGTCGAACGAAGCTGCGGGAATCAAACCCACAACCAAAGTGCGACTAGTATTTATCGCCTACCACTGGACTACGTGAAGTCCCTGGTTAGTTTGACAAATTATTTTTAGTTAGATGATTTTATTAATCAAGAATAAGTTGATTTTGGGTTATCTAGGAAATTATTGACCAATCATGGAGGATATATGATTAGGTTAGCTACTTTTCAATATGAGACTTTAAGAGAAACTGATGTTATTTGGAGATAAATGTTAAGATTTACCTTGGAAGACTATGTGATTAAATCCTTCAGAGAATTTGGGTTTCAATATTAGTTTTGTTTACTTTGAATAATTTTATGGACAACTGTTTATTGAATGGTATTTGTTGAACTTTGGGTATTTTTTGACAAATTTTGGAGAGTAAGTGTAGTTTTTCTTTTTATAAAGGATTATCCTTTTTGGGGATTATCTGATCTTGTACTAACCTTTTTGGTTTTGGTTAAGGTCTAAATAAATGGTAAATATATAGTTCTCTTTTTTGGATTAGGTGATTCTATAGAAGTTGATTATAGCGCTCTTAATGTGAACAAATCATCCTAAATACTCATATTATGGAGAAAATATGTGTTTGTGTTAGAAATCTAATAAGAGATGAAAGTCTAAAGGACAAGTAAGTATGTTTACTTATGTTTTAGTTAATCTCATAAATAAATTACTCAATGAAATGTAACTTAAAATAAAAACATTGTTTTGTTAACTTCTCCTACTGGGGAATCAAATACCATTTAACCCATCACCAGTTTGTGATTTTCTGGTGGTTAACTTTCTCCATAACATGTTTTCTATCACTCTCCGTCAGAAAATTACCCTTTTTTTCTTCCATGTCCATGTTTTCCTACATTTAATCCTAGTATGGGTTAACTCGGGTGACCTTTGTACTTCTCTCTATTTATTTTAAAGTGATATTTTTTCCGACTCTTGTTTCGATGTGGGACTTTCAATGATGTTTCTGAGCCCAATTTTAAAATTGCGAGGATGCAATTCCCAAAAGGGGGGAAGGATGTAACACCCCAGGTAAATAAAGAATATGAAATTTTCATATTTATCCATATTTGTGAATAAAATGTTAAAATTAATTTAAAGGGAATGCTATGCTCGATGGCGTACCCAATACGCAACAATGAGTTTCTTGGAAATCTTACGTTGCACTCTAATAATAAAATAATATTATTTTAAATGCTAGTTAACGCCTAGCCGTTGTAATGGCGGTAATGAACAGAAATAACTACAAAATTATTATATATGTTTTTCAAATATTTTTACTTTTATCCAATAAATATTAGAGGCTTAGAATGCGAATGAATCCAATTTTAAGCGTAAATATTCTAATATTCTTTAAAAGGTCGATTAACCGCCTTTTGATGGAGGACCCTTTTTAAATCCACTTTTTGCCAATTTTATATATTATATTGGACCAAATAAAATCCTTCTTTAGAATCGGGACATCAAAATTTACTTTGTGTATGTTTTTGTTATTTTTTCAATAAAGTTCATTTTTAATGAATAAGTGAAAAATGTTGTATTTTAATTCAAAACCTCTTTTTAATCTAATTTATTTATATGATTAGATCATCTTTTGAAATTGTTTTAAAGTTCAGTTAGAATATATTTTTACCATTTAATCCAATGGTGGTCATTGTAATTAATTTCACTTCAAAATTGGACTTAAACTAGTGTCAATCTTTTAATAGATATTGTTTCTTAAAAACACACTATTTGTTTTGACAGTGGGAATTAATTTTTAAATTAATTAATGCAACTTATATGTTTTTAATTTTTTAAAATAGACCTCATTTTTGAATTCGAAATATCAAATATAGCTTAGGGTGAATTTTTGGTATTTTTTTGAAAAACTTCAATTTTTGATGAATAGTGAAACCACTAAGTGGTAGTTAAAAAAATTGATTTTTCGTTTAAATTAAACTTTACCACTTCTGTGATTTGAATTTCAAAAATCCGACATACATGATTGTCATTAGGATGTAAAATTTGATTCAATGAGATTAAAATAATTTTTTGGTGAATAGTAACTTTTAAGTTTTATTAATCGCGATTAAAGGTAATTAGTGTAATTTAAGGTAAAAATAATGTTATAATAATATGAAATTACCTTGAAACATGT
The DNA here is from genome assembly GCA_963277665.1 of Viscum album. NCBI lineage: Eukaryota > Viridiplantae > Streptophyta > Magnoliopsida > Santalales > Viscaceae > Viscum > Viscum album. The sequence goes on from OY728136.1 coordinate 1,906,584,773, forward strand.
CCTAACATTATTGGATGTGTCATGGCCGACCAAGAAAATCCATGGGTCAACTTGGGGACCCCATGGGGCCACTTGGGTAAGAAAATGACATTAATAACTTTTTATTTAAAGTTAAAATAAAAATGTCACAAACATGTATTGCTTTACTAAAACAATTTTTACATAGGGTTATACAAGTCATATTTTTTACTATAAATATTCATTAGAAATATAACAAGATTTCATACATTATGATATTTTTTTTATAATTTTTAGACATTAAATAAATAAATTTATTTATGACATCATGATGATGCAGTGATTACCTCATTAATGAACGATTTAAATAAAATGAGAAGATAAGGTAAAATATAAGACTTACACTTTTCAAAAAACTATTGTATGGGTGGATTTAAAACCCTTATCACCTTATCCTAGAAATATATAATTTTGGAACCTTTAATATCCGAAAATCATTTTATAATAAAGTATCTTTTCATGAATTTCCAAGAATGCCCCTCCTCCCTCTTATAAAAGGCCCCCACCTCTACCACCTCACCCACACCTCTCAAGCCATTGGCTCGGCCAAACTATGCTCATTTCATCTCTCCACATCCCTCTGTTCATCATAGAAGCCTTACCTTAGGCAGAAATCTCTTCAAGAAACCCTTTTGGTTCAAACCAAGAGAAGTTACCCGATATAAAGGTAATGTCTTCTCTTTTGTTCTTTTGTTTTATTTTGCTTCTCCAACACCCTAAACTCTTTTTATTAATTTATTTTGTAACAACACCAGTATCTTAAATATACTAGGATGTTTTTATGAGAATTTTTAGAGCTACACTTACACACACCTCTGTCTAATGGTTAAAGAACATACTGTTTCTATGGATGGCGAATTTTTGCCTCACGAAATGATGATTGTTCAATATTCTTCTAACACCTTTCATGGTGGCCATTAATATGTCATTATTTTTATATATGATATATATTATGTTTATGTTCCCAATATTATTCTTTAGTTTTTCATTTATGGCATACCTTTATGGATACCATTATGGGTAAACGTGATATCTTCATTTTAGGAAGTGCGGACTACCGCCCCCTCAAAGTGATTTGATTCATTAATGTCATATGTGGGACGTATAAAGGATGGGTTTAATGATATTATATATATGATATTATACTTGAATTATAATATACCTTTATATAATTATTATTTCATTCCATTAAATATGAAATAGAAATGAAAGTAGTGTTCATGTGTACGTACTGCTTACCGTCTCCATGAACGGTGCATTTCCTTTCTTACCTCTAAATGTTATGTAATATTATAAATGCAATTGTATAATGGATATATATGATATATATGATATCTACATAATGAATATATTTCTGGATATAATGGATATTTTACCACATGAACAACTTGTAATTATAAGAAGTTTATTTTTGACTCAAGTACCAATGATCGACAAAACGACCATTATTAACTTAAATAATTAATTGATATTCATAAAATGGTAATAAATGATATAAAAGGAATAATAAATTTATAAAAGTTTCTTAAGAAATTATAAATTAACTCTAGTTTATTATTCAGGAATATAAAGAAACAAACAAGACAAGTTGGGCTTGAGGTAAGGGATTCGACCTCTCTCTTTCTTTTCAAGTAATCTCTTTTATGTAATTTATTTTATACTCCATGTTCTTATGTTGGAGGATGTTGTTTTATATTAACCATACTTAAATTTGTATTTTCATATGATTAGAGACCCCCTCTTACTCTCATCAATTCATTTTAATAATTTTTAAGTGGCGTTGTTAGGTTGTCAAGCTTTCGTAAGGGATTTTTCATCTCACTTTTATTCCCCTGAGATTTATGATACATTTGACACTATTTACTTTGAGTGGTATATTTACTGCCCATTATTCTAATATTTATATAATATAATTTAATTTATGGGTATTTAGGTCTTCATTGTATGACCCTTCTTCCATGGGGAGTATGTTTCAAAAGTTACCCAAATCAGTAAGGGAACCTTTCACCCTCCTCATTTTAAAAGACTTCTATTTGTTAGGTATTTTAATCTTATTGTGATGGGATATGTTCTTATATATCCTTATTGCTATAAATGTTATGTCCAAGTGATGAGATACCCCTTTTATCTCTCATCATCTCATTTTATGAATTCTAAAGTGATGTCGTTAGGCTATCGGATTTCTGTAAGGGAACTTCTTAACCCACTTTCAATTCTTTAGGTTAAACCTCTACTTCTTGATTTTATTATGCCAAGATTATGTGTGGAATATCTATGTTGTAATTTCTACAAACCTTTGTGTAGATATACTATTTCTACACATAATCATCTCATTGATAAATTCTTACGTCATTTATACGAACTTGTATGGGAAATCATAACTCAATCTCATTTCATTGAGTTAAATATATATGTCATTGGTTTTGTTTTTACAATAGTATGTGTGAATGACCTATGATTATTTTACACTTTATATCCACTTATATTGGGTGTATTTATAATTTTCACACATAATTATTTCATTGATTTATCCTTGAACTAATGACATGATCTTTGAATGGGATTACGTCTCAATTTCTCTTCCTTGAGACACTTCTTGATGATATGCACTTTTATTATTTTTAAAGTGTATATACCGCCCCTTTGACATTCCATATCCATAATATTTCTATACTAAAGTCATTTAAAAGTTTTGAAAATGGTCTACGTTCATGTGGCTTATAATTTAAATGTTCAAAATGGAAAAGGACTCATTTATTAAAACATTGTTTTAAATGGTTTTAAAGATTTATTCTTTTAAAAATTTATCATCCATGTCCATGTTTTAAAAATTGTTTTAAGTATTTATTTATATGGACATGAATGTTTTAAAACCTTTTCAAAATTTTCGAAGTGGTATGGGACTTTGTCTCAATCTCCTTTCATTGAGGCATATTTTGTTTTATACACAACTTTCTTTTATACGGTGTATAAACCCCTTTGACTTTTACTTTTATTCAAAATGAATATTTTTGTACGAAGCATTTTAATAAATGACAAAAGTAATGTTTTTTCTTACGTATGCGGCGACAACGACTTCTCCGCCGTCGTGACCATTATTTGAGTTTCGACTTCCTCTACAGGCCATAACTTTTTTTAAATGAAAAATAAATATCATGTTTTAATTTTCTTTTATTTTGGTATTGAAAATGGTTTTGATAATTTTTTGATTATATCAATTTGTTTTTTATATCTTGTGATTGAAATTTAGAAATGTTATGTTTCCTTTATGCATGTTTTATGTGATACGATTATGTTATGGTTCTTGGTCATTGTTTATGAAGATGGTTGGTTCCATGATAAACTAAGGGCAGGTGAGCTCGATATAGCTCTCCAATGCATTGGGTAACGCGTAGGAGTTAAACTCTAAGGTTTCTCCGAAAAGATTTAGGGAATATACTGTGATGGGTATTCCAAACATAACCATGAGGGTTACTCCCTACGTAAGAATGTTATGAATGTCTCAAGTTACCTTTACGTCTTATGATTTCTATGAGTTATTCATAAATCTTATGATTTAATGAGGTATGATAAAGTGCTTATCTTTTATGAGTAAAGTATGATTTCATTGATTCTTATGTATACATGGACTAGTATTTTCTTTCCGTATTATTATAACCCTTACTGAGCCATTTATGCTCATCCCAAGTTTTTGAAATGTTTTTCACAGGACATAAAGTGGATTAGGGTCAAGGATGGGATCAAGGAAATGTCATGCTATCTAAAACAAGGAACTAGACATGAATATTTGGTTCAAGAGTTTTTATTTTGTGAAAAAAATGGAAACTGAGTAGGAGTGTCTACTTTGTAATCTTTTGAGATGTAATAGTTATGTCCTAATTCTCTAAAACTCTAAACCTGAAAAGATCCTCAATGTGAATTATTCATTTAATTCATTATTATGTAATGTTTTAAGGTCGGGTCCTTATAGTTGGTATCAAAGGTTGGTTTAGATAACTTTAGAGGTTATAATATTGTTTAATCATAAGTTAAAGGTTGTATATAACCACAATGGTTAGTATTTTAGATGGATTTATTATTATTTTTGAATGTTGGAATGAGTTTGTGATAACTTCGATAAGTATATGTTAGTGTTTATCTTCCTCATTGGTACATGATGATTTTGTTGATATACTCACACTGACATTTTTGGTTTTAGTAAATGGATGGATCTAGCAGGCACCAAAGTGACAATGGGTATGAAAGAAACTTTAGTGGTTCTCTGATCAAGAGACTGGATGAAATGGGGGATTCAATGAGGAATCTCGTGGTTGTTCTAAACCAAATATCAAGGAGTTATGATTAACCACTTGAACCTTGGTGTGTTCTTTAATGACTCAAGTATGAGAGAACCAACTCGAAGTGGAAGTTCTGGTAATAATTATAAAGGTAACAATTTGGGTTTATATGATCCTTACTTTTAAGGTAATTATGGGTTACTGTATGTTATGATGGAAAATTAAAGGCATGAGATAAACTTGAGGGTAAAATATGTTATGGTTATTTTTAATGAATTTATCTATTTTTGAGGAATGTTATAAAATTATATAGTTTTGGAAAAAGGACAACACGTAGACCGTGTGACAACCCGTTGCGTCGGACGAAGCTGCGGGAATCGAACCCACAACCAAAGTGCGACTGGTATTTATCACCTACCACTGGACTACGTGAAGTCCCTTGTTAGTATGACAAATTATTTGTAGTTATATGATTTTATGAATCAAGAATAAGTTGATTTTGGGTTATCTAGGAAATTATTGACCTATCATGGAGGATATATGATTAGGTTAATTAATTTTCAATATGTGACTTTAAGAGCAACTGATGTTATTTGGAGATAAATGTTAAGATTTACCTTGGAAGACTATGTGATTAAATCCTTTAGAGAATTTGGGTTTCAATCTTAGTTTTTTTTTTACTTTGAAGAATTTTATGGACAACTATTTGTTGAATGGTCTTTGTTGAACTTTGGGTATTGTTTGACAAATTTTGGAGATTAAGAGTAGTTTTTTTTTATAAAGGATTATCCTTTTTGGGGATTATCTGATCTTGTACTAACCTTTTTGGTTTTGGTTAAGGTATAAAGACATGGGAAATATATATTTCTCTTTTGTGGATTAGGTGATTCTCTAGAAGTTTATTATAGCACTCTTAATTTGAACAAGTCATCCTAAATACTCATCTTTTGGATAAAATATGAGTTTGTGTTAGAAATCTAGTAGGAGATGAAAGTCTACAAGACAAGTAAGTATGTTTACTTATGTTTTAGTTAATCTCATAAATAAATTCCTTAATGAAATGTAACTTAAAATAAAAACATTGTTTTGTTAACTTTTCCTACTGGGGAATAAAATACCATTTAACCCATCACCAGTTTGTGATTTTCTGGTGGTTAACTTTCTCTTAAATATGTTTTCTATCACTCTCCATCAGAACATGACCCTTTGTTTTCTCTTCCATATCCATGTTTTCCTACATGTAATCCTAGTATGGGTTAACTCATGTGACCTTTGTACTTCTCTCTCTTTATTTTAAAGTGATAGTTTTACTGACTCTTGTTCTGATGTGGGACTTTCAATGAAGTTTCCGAGCCCAATTTTAAAATTGCGAGGACGCAATTTACAAAAGGGGGGAAGGATGTAACACCCCAGGTAAATAAAGAATATGAAATTTTCATATTTATCCATATTTGTGAATAAAATTTTAATATTAATTTAAAGGGAATGTTATGCTCGATAGCATACCCAATACGCAACAATGAGTTTCTTGGAAATCTTACGTTGCACTCTAATAATAAAATAATATTATTTTAAACGTTGGTTAACGCCTACCCGTTGTAACGGCAGGAATTAACAGAACTAACTAAAAAATGATTATATATGTTTGTCAAATATTTTTACTTTTATCCAATAAATGTTAGAGGCTTAAAATGCGAATGAATCCAATTTTAAGTGTAAATATTCTAATATTCTTTAAAAGGTCGATTAACCGCCTTTTGATGGTAAACCCTTTTTAAATCCACTTTTTGACAATTTTATATGTTATATTGGACCAAATAGAATCCTTCTTTAGAATCGGGACAACAAAATTTACTTTTTGTATGTTTTTGTTATTTTTTTGATAAAGTTCATTTTTAATGAATAAGTGAAAAATGTGGTATTTTAATTCAAAACCTCTTTTTAATCTAATTTATTTATATGATTAGATCATATTTTGAATTAGTTTTAAAGTAAAATTAGAATATATTTTTACCATTTAATCTAATGGTTGTCATTGGAATTAATTTCACTTTGAAATTAGACTTAAACCAGTGGCAATCTTTTAATATATATTGTTTCTTAAAAACACGCTATTTGATTTGACAGTGGGAATTAATTATTAAATTAATTAATGCAACTTATATGTTTTGAATTTTTTAAAATAGAAATCATTTTTGAATTCGGAATATCAAATATATCTTAGGGTGAATTTTTGGTATTTTTCTGAAAAACTTCAATTTTTGATGAATAGTGAAACCACTAAGTGGTAGTTAAAAAACTGATTTTCCGTTTAAATGAAACTTTACCACTTCTGTGATTTGAATTTCAAAAATCTGAAATACATGGTTGTCATTAGTATGTAAAATGTGGTTCAATGGGATTAAAATAATTTTTTGGTGAATAGTAACTTTTAAGTTTTAATAATCGCGATTAAAGGTAATTAGTGTAATTTAAGGTATAAATAATGTTATAATAATATGAAATTACCTTGACACATGTCCTACCATTATTGGATGTGTCATTTCCGACCAAGACAATTCATGGGTCAAATTGGGGACCCCATGGGGCCACTTGGGTAAGAAAATGACATTAATAACTTTTTATTTAAAGTTAAAATAAAAATGTCACAAACATGTATTGTTTTACTAAAACAATTTTTACATGGGGTTATACAAGTCATATTTTTTACTATAAATATTAATTAGAAATATAAAAATATTTCTTACATCATGATATTTTTTTATAATTTTTATAAATTAAATAAATAAATTTATTTATGACACCATGGTGATGCAGTGATTACCTCATTAATGAACGATTTAAATAAAATGAGAATATAAGGTAAAATCTAAGACTTAAACTTGTCAAAAACCTATTTGATGGGTGTATTTCGAACCCTTATCACCTTATCCTAGAAATATATAATTGTGTGACCTTTAATATCAGAAAATCATTTTATAATAAAGTATATTTTCATGACTTTCCAAGAATGCCCCTCCTCCCTCTTATAAAAGGGCCCCACCTCTACCACATTACCCACACCTCTCAAGACATTGGCTCGGCCAAACTATGCTCATTTAATCTCTAAAAATCCCTATCTTCATCATAGAATCCTTACCTTAGGCAGAAATCTCTTCAAGAAACCCTTTTGGTTCAAACCAAGAGGAGTTACCCGATTTAAAGGTAATGTCTTCTCTTATGTTCTTTTGTTTTATTTTGCTTCTCCAACCCCCTAAACTATTTTTATTCCTTTCTTTTGAAACAACACCAGTATCTTAAATATACTAGTATGTTTTTATGATAATGATTCGAGCTACACTTACACACACCTCCGTCTAATGGTTAAATAACATATTGTTTCTATGGATGGCGAATTTCTGTCTCACGAAATGATGATTGTTCAATATTCTTCTTAAAGCTTTCATGGTGGCCATTAAGATGTCACTATTTTTATATATGACATATATTATGTTTATGTTTCCAATATTCTTCTGTATTTTTTCATTTATGGCATACCTTTATGGTTACCATTATGGGTAAACGTGATATCTTCATTTTAGGAAGTGCGGACTACCACCCCCTCAAAGTGATTTGATTCGTTAATGCCATATGTGGGACGTATAAAGGATGGGGTCAATGATATTATATATATTATATTATACTGGAATTATGATATACCTTTATATCATTATGATTTCATTCCATTCAATATGAAATAGAAATTAAAGTAGCGTTCATGCTTACGTACGGCTTACCGTCTCCATGAACGGTGCATTTCATTTCTTACCTATAAATGTTATGTAATATGATAAATGAATTTATATACTATATATATATGATATATATGATATATACATCATGAATATATTTCTGGATATAATGGATATTTTACCACATGAACAACTTGTAATTATAAGAAGTTTATTTTTGACTCAAGTACCAATGATCGACAAAACGACCGTTATTAACTTAAATAATTACATGATGTTCATAAAATGGTAATAAATGATATAAAAGGAATAATGAACTTAAAAAAGTTTCTTAAGCAAGTATAAATTAACTCTAGTTTATTATTCAAGAATATGAAGAAATGAACAAGACAAGTCAGACTTGAGGTAAGGGATCTGACCTCTCTCTTTCTTTTCAAGTAATCTCTTTTATGTCATTTATTTTATGCTCTATGTTCTTATGTTGGAGGATGTTATTTTATATTAACCATGCTGAAATTTTTATTTTCATATTATGAGAGACCTCCTCTTACTCTCATCAATTCATTTTAAGAATTTTTAAGTGGCGTCGTTAGGATGCCGAGTTTTCATAAGGGATTTTTCATCTCACTTTTATTCCCATGAGATTTATACTACATTTTCCACTATTTACTTTGAGTGGTATATGTACTGCACATTATTCTAATATTTATATAATATAATTTAGTTTATGGGTATTTACGTCTTCATTGTATGACCCTTCTTCCATGGGGTGTACATTTCGAAAGTTACCCAAATCGGTAAGGGAACCTTTCACCCTCCTCATTTTAAAAGACTTCTTTTTGTTAGGTATTTTAATCTTATTATGATGGGATATATTATTATATATCCTTATTTCTATAAATGTTATGTCCAAGTGGTGATATACCCCTTTTTATCTCTCATCATCACATTTTATGAATTATAAAGTGACGTCGTTAGGCTGTCGGATTTCAGTAAGGGAACTTCTTAACCCACTTTCAATTCTTTAGGTTAAACCTATACTTCTTGATTTTATTATGCCAAGATTATGTGTGGAATCTCTATGTTGTAATTTCCACAAACCTTTGTGTGGATATGCTATTTCTACACATAATCATCTCATTGATAAATTCTTATATAATTTGTACGAACTTGTATGGGAAATCATAACTCAATCTCATTTCATTGAGTTAAATATCTATGTCATTGGTTTTGTTTTTTCAAGAGTATGTGTGAATGAATTCTGATTGTTTTACACTTGATATCCACTTATATTGGGTTTATTTATACTTGTCACACATAATTATGTCGTTGATTTATCCTTGCACTAATGACATGATCTTTGAATGGGATTACGTCTCAATTTCTCTTCCTTGAGACATGTCTTGATAATATGCACTTTAATTCTTTTTAAAGTGTATATACAGCCCCTTTGACATTCCATATCCATATTATGTCTATACTCAAGTCATTTAAAAGTTTTTAAAATGGTCTACTTTCATGTGTCTTATAATTTAAATGTTCAAAATGGAAAAGGACTCGTTTATTAAAACATTGTTTTAAATGGTTTTAAAGATTTATTCTTTTAAAAATTTATCATCCATGTCCATGTTTTAAAAAAAAATTAAGGATTTATTTATATGGACATGAATGTTTGAAAACCATTTCAAAAGTTTCGAAGTGGTATGGGACTTCGTCTCAATCTCCTTTCATTGAGGCATATTTTGTTTTATACACAACTTTCTTTTATACGGTGTATAAACCCCTTTGAATTTTACTTTTATTCAAAAGGAATATTTTTTGTACGAAGCGTTTTACTAAACGACAAAAGGAATGTTTTGTCTTACGTATACAGAAACAATGACTTCTCCGCCGTCGTTACCATTATTTGAGTTTTGGCTTCCTCTACAAGCCATAACTTTTTTTAAATGAAAAATAAATGCCATGTTTTAATTTTCTTTTATTTTGGTATTGAAAATGGTTTTGATAATGTTTTGATTATATCAATTTGTTTTTTATATCTTATGATTGAAATGTGGAAATGTTATGTTTCCTTTATTCATGTTTTATGTGATACGATTATGTTTTGGTTCTTGGGCATTCTTTATGAAGACGGGTGGTTCCGTGATAAAATAAGGGTAGGTGAGCCCGATATAGCTCTCCAATGCATTGGGTAATGCGAAGGGGTTAAACGCTAAGGTTTCTCCAAAGAGATTCAGGGAATATATTGTGATGGGTATTCCAAAAATAACCATGAGGGTTACTCCCTACGTAAGAATGTTATGAATTCCTCAAGTTACCTTTACATCTTATGATTTCTATGAGTTATTCATAAATCTTATGATTTAATGAGGTATGTTAAAGTTCTTATGTTTTATAAGTAAAGTATGATTTCATTGATTCTTATGTATACATGGACTAGTGTTTTCTTTCCGTATTTTTATAACCCTTTCTGAGAATTTTATGCTCATCCCAAGTTTTTGAAATGTTTTTCATAGGAAATAAAGTGGATTAGGGTCAAGGATGGGATCAAGGAAATGTCATGCTGTCTAAAACTAGGAACTAGACATGACTCTTTTGTTCAAGAGTTTTTATTTTGTGAAATAAATGGAAACTAAGTAGGAGTGTCTACTTTGTAATCTTTTGAGATGTAACAGTTATGTCCTAATTTTATAAAACTCTAAACCTAAAAAGATCCTCAATGTGAATTATTCATTTAATTCATTATTATGTAATGTTTTAAGGCATGGTCCTTATAAGAAATGTGGATCATTTTAATTATTGATGAAACCCAATTCACTCTTGGCCTCAATAAAATTGTCATTTTATGATTGTGATGCCTTTTTAATCCATAAATGGATCTTTGTAGCATGAATAATTTATTAGAACTCTTATATAATAAGCCTATCAGGCAGTGTCATGTAGACATCTTCAACCAAATTCCCATTTAGAAAAGATATTTTGACATCCATTTTCCAAATCTCATAAACATGGAAGGCTGCCATTTCAAGTAGTATTCTGATGGATTTTATCATTGCCACTGGTGAGCAGGTTTTTTCATAGTTTATGCCTTGATGTTTTCTATAACCCTTCACAACGAATCGTTCTTTATAGGTACAAATTTTACCTTATATGTATATCTTTTTCTTGAATACCCATTTACACCCAATATTTTTTACATGAGTTGAATGGTTTACAAAAAATCCAAATTTTATTTTGGTACATGGAATTCATCTCATAAATCATAGATTATTTTCATTTAGTGGTGTCATTTTCATATAATTCTTGTAATTTAGAGGTTTATTATCCTTAAGGAGTAATGTGTCACCTAACTTGGTGGTAAGAAAACCATATATCTAATTATTTATATAAGGACCCAACCTTAAATTATTACATAATCTTGAGTTTTAAATAAAAAATTAATTTTATTTAATTTATAAAGATCATTTCAAGTTTATATTTTTAGAAAATTATTTAATAACTCTTACATAATAAACCCATACATTATAAAGTAGACACTTCAACTCTGTATCCATTTTTTATATAATACTATACTTTTAAAATGAAATGTGTTTTATTTTTATGATAAATATTCGTGATTTTCAACTTGAATTCATCATTGTTCCTACTCATTCTTAAACCCTATGAAAAACATTAGAAAATGTGGAACGATCACAAAAATATCAATAAGAGACATAAAAAATAAAAAAAGTAATCCTTTAGTCTATTTCAAAACCATGAGATCATATAAAAGATTTTTCCTTTAACACAATAAACTTTGAGGTCCAATGATATTTTACTTACACATTAAATCAGCTTTATTATCAAATTTTTTCATAAAATACTTTATAATAAAGCATAAAGGTAAAATCATAATCATGAGGGATACTTAGAAAACATAAACTAAAATATTACATTATAAAATAAAAATATTTCCATAAAAAGTCATTTTCAATCATAAAAACTTCATGTAGGTGACTTGATACACTATCTTCATGAAACCCTTACAATAACCCTTATAAGAACCCTTACAAGTGGAATAATCTCCCCAGTTAATTCCAACATAATTATTTGGAGAACATAATCATTACCCAATTCATTGATGGGCTATATGGGGATTATACTTCATCATAAACAATTTACATGGACTATGACATATATGAAACACATAAAATTTTGCATTTTTATCATCAAACTCATAAAAATATTCTTTTGAACCCATAAGTAAAACATTTTTGGATATTTATATATCCCTTTCCTTTAAAACCTCATTTTCAAAACTAAAATACCCAAAATAAGGGGAAGATGAGTTTTTATTTGAAGAAAACATGAAATATTGTAATTAAATCCAAATATAAAATAATGTTTATGGTGGCATGATAAACCATTGATGTTATATACATTAAAATAAAACATTCCTTTTGACTTTTTATAAATAAAATCAAAATGTTCCGTATAAAATATGTACAATATTTCTTTCTAAAACCTTTGAAAGAAAGTAAAAAAAGAGACATAAAAGTTAATTTAAAATTCATTTATTTCAATATAAATAAATCCATAAAATAATTTTAAGAATATTTAAATGGAATAAAAATATTTAGAAAATAAATATTTAAAACATTTTAAATGAGGTTTTATGGTAAAGTGTATGTTACCTTGATTCTGACTTGTCATTACGTTGTTTATCTTCCTGAATAATAAAATTATGTTAATTATTTACTTATTTAATAACAATTTTCAATTTTATTATTCCTTTTATTTCACTTACATCTATTTTATACTTAATTAATTGATTAAGTTCACATCATATGTTTTCAGGACATTCAGCTTATAAGTTGTAAATAGATTTGATAGGTTGAATATGGTCAAATAGACCATGATTATATATTTTCAATAATCCTAATCTTGTTAAAATCATAATTTTTATACATTATTTATAATTTTAGAACTAAACATGTAATATGATTATAAAAAAATGAATTACGTTACAATCATAAAGACGGTAGTCTGTGAGTACACATGAGTAACGTTTCCATTTTTTAATGAACATGATAGAAAAAGGTAAGTATTTTTTTTCTTTTAATAGTTATTATTATATCATAAATATCATATTATTTTTTTAAATCCACCTATATATATAATCCACATGAGGTGGTGATGAAGAATAAAATACATTGGTTCGCAAGGTGATAGTTTTCATGTACACATAAGCGATGTTTTTATTTTTCATTGGGTGATAAAGAAAGTAGGATATTTATTTAAAATTATAGAATAAAATTTATATCATATATATAATATTATTTTATTTCTATTCATTATTATGACCATTCATAAGGTCCGGTTATGAAAAATGAAATATATCATCTTGCAAGGCGGTAATTCTCACATATGCACGAGAAATGTTTTTATTTTTCATTATATGGTTAAGTAGATGAAAAAAGGTTATATAATAAACATAATAATATTATATTATATGATAGATACTGATTTTATTATATTAAAATGATTAATATAGGTTTTAAGGAGATAAAAGAAGAAATAAAATAAAAACACTTGGTTAAGAACTATACTTCTTCTTCAAAAAACCTCCTTAGGTTTATACCTAAATCCTCATATGATGATATTCTAATCAAAATAGAACATCTAGGATTTTGGGAGGGATATTAAGAATTTATTAGGGTATATCTTGGACAAGAAAATATGTTCTTTAAATGTGAATAATATAGGATAGGGAGATGTCATTTTATAAGTAAGGGAGAAGACATGCTTAATTTTTTTCAAAAGATTAAAATATATTAATGTCTTATTAAAGAAAAATGACTCCAAAATGACTCATATTAGAATATGAGATGAGATATGGTTTTAAATATGACTATTAAATAGGATTTATATATGTTTTTAGGTCATTTTAAACCTTATCATTTTAGTTTTATCCATTTTAACCTGTTTTAACTCTTATCATGGTAACTGACTTCTTTTTTACCAAAGTTACTATTCATAATGAAAAAAATGAAATTGGAATAATTATAAAATTTATATATGAGTATTAAAAATATTAATTCCATTTTATCAAATTCAATTTCAATAAGTGGAAAAAATCAATCTTTCAAAACATGATGAAAAATTGTTTTCCAAAATAATTCATTCTTAAGTATAAAAATTTTTTTATACCAACTTAAAGTATTCTATTGATTCCAATGAAATTGATTGGATTGTATTTGATAAAAATGAATTAATTAAACTTTAAGACCAACAAAAAATAAAATGATATTATGTAAATAATTTAAAAGAAAATATAGTTTTCTTAAAAATTGATATTTTCTACTATCCGTTCAAAAATAAAGTTTTTTATAAAATTCACAAAAATTCAATCTTATGACATCTCGTCCTGGGTTCCACACACTAGTTCTCCAAGAAAGCGGGTCACATGACCTTAGTCATGCCTCCCCATATTCTAGAGGCTATGGACTAGCAGTGACGGTCTAATATCGATCATGGGGATATTATACCCTATTTATCAAAGTAGCACAATAGTGGAAATAAATAAGAATAACCAAATGACATAACCAATAACTAAACCAACCCAATATCACATAATGACCAAAATAGGAATAAAATATCTAAAATGAAATAGTATATATTTCATGCCAAATATGTGTCAAGTTTCAAATGAAAAACCAAATGAAAGACACACTGACACTCCCAAGAGGGTCTTGACACCATTTCTAGTCCCATCATCCATGATCCATCCCAACTCAGATATCTAACATGGGTCTATTTACCTTATATTTTCCTACAAACATGAAGTCTATTTGGGTGCTGATTAGGTAGATCGAGTAAGGTGTGAGTAAAACTCAGTAATCCACCACCAACGACGTCTAAAACAATATTCAGTCAATTACAGTGTATACAGATGTATAAAGAATAAAATATAAGAAATAAAGTAAATAGTTCACATAAATTAAATTATTCTTTATTTAACCACATAAAACCTCAGGTTCCTGAGGACACCTGAACCAATAATATACCTACTTCATCCTATATCGTAGTATGAAACATATCACATATTCAATTCATGGTTCATTATAACACATGGGCTTTCATCAACCATTTCATTTCAATTCATATTATGGCCAATTGGAACTATAGTCCAATATGGACATTTTGGGGCTAGAATGGCATGTATAGAACCCTGTGGGTATTCTAAGCATCAGTCAGTGTCCCACAACTCATTTATCACTATGGTATTTTAAATCAGTAGTCCATGTCCCACACATGTATATCAGTAAATCATATATGGGATTTTGAAGTAGAAGCCCATGTCCCACACACGTTTATCAATTAATCACACAAGTGGGATTTTGAAGCATCTGTTTGTGTCCCACACTCATATATCAATCAATCATACAATTGGGATTTTGAAGCAGTATTTTATGTCCCATAATCATATACCAATTACAAAAAATATATCACATTTATCACATTTATCCCAGTTAATCATCATTAACCCATTATTAAACATTTCACATCATGGTATACCATTATAATTTATCACAAAAATTCATGGTTCAATACTTTAATCACATGAAATAACATGAGAAATCCACTATTAAAGCATGTTTCCATATTCAATTTATATAACCCATTAACCCATTATGTTCAAGTCAACTATCTCATAATCTCTATTTTCAATTAATAGATATCACATTAATTTACCAATTATACAATCCTAAATCCCATCAATTCCATAATCACAACATTATATTACTTAATTAATTAATTAATATAATTCCACCAATTTCAATTGCCCAATTTAACCCAAATCATTATCCCATGTAAATTAAATTAAACCAATTCAATCATAAATACAATTTCACTATCATGGAAATTGAAATTTTACAATTACATACATGCATTTAAATCAGGACTATGGGATTTAAAATTTAGACTACCTACCTAAAAATTGATGATGAACGCTCTCCAATTGAAATACCTAATTGAATAAAAACAATAAATAACATAATGAAGAAAAATATCTAGATAAGAAACCTAGATCCAAGATCAAATGAATTAGATCTATCAAAACCTATACCTATATCCACTACCAGTGGAGGAAAACATCCCTTCAAAGGATGAGAGAAATATGGGAGAGGGAGGGGAAACCAATCAGGATGAGAATATCTTACCAAGAGAGGTTCAGATCTTCAATATGGTATTTTATTCACCAATAATGGAGTTTTAAATTCCTTGTAATCCATTTGGTAAACTCCAAAAATGAGAACATTAGGTTTACGGTCTATTTAGGTTGACTTAGGGTGAATTTCGGGGGTTTGGAAAATTTTAATCTAATTTTTGGGGGATTAAAATTTTGCGCACATGGTTTCCTACTTGAGACATGTGGTTTTTCTATAACCATATGTCTCTGATGCTCTTCCTTAACCTGTTGACATGTTAACCACCGCAAAACAAACTCTTCCACTTTCCTTTTCATGTCACTCCACAAAAAATGTGCCTTCAATGCCTTATACATCTTCTATATTCCTGAATGAATATTCCATATCAAATGATAGTAAGCATGAAGAAGTTTCTCCTGACAATCCATAGGTACAACCATCTGATTTATGAACCACAAAACCGAACTCCCATTAAGTTTCTAGCCCTCAATGGTCTCCCCACCATTGATTTTTGAACTCATAACCAGGCATTCTGTGTTAGATGTTTATTCTTATTTGACTATCTTTACCAAATCAGGATCAAGCGTGGCTGAAAAATAAAACTACAACATCACCTCGGTCTTTACATTTGACATGCATATTGTCTAAGACTGGCATCAACTACCATTCATCTGAAGATTTTTTTTTCAACTGAGCATATTAATTTCTTCATAATGCATCAGCCACCGAATTTCCTTTTCCTAGTGTATACATCAAGTCAAATTCAAACATCTGGAGGTACTCCATCCATCTCATTTGCCTTAGATTCAAATCCCATTGTGAGAAAATATGTTTCAAGCTCTTATGATTTGTGAACACAGTAAATTTTTCTCCAAAGAGATAGTGATTCTAGGTCTTCAAATCATGGACAACTGCATCTAACTCCAAATCGTGTGTTGGATAAATCTTCTCATGAACCCTCAACTACCATGATCTATAAGCAACAAAATGATCTCCTTTCATGAGGACGCATCCCAACCCAGATCCTGAAGCATCAAAATACACTATGTACCCTTGTCCAGATTCCTGAAAAATCAAGATAGGTGTTGATGTAAGGTGGAATTTCAACTCTTAAAAAGACTTTTAAAATTCCTCAGTCCATTGGAATAGAGAATTATTTTTTATCAAAGCTATCATAGGTGAATATTTCCATGATAAGTCACGCACAAAGCTTCGGTAATAACCATCTAGACCAAGAAATATTTTTATCTCAAAGACGTTCTTTAGTGGTTTCCAAGAGATAATGGCTTTTATCTTTTTTGGATCCACTTAAACATATTTTTCATAAATTAAATGGCTAAGAAAACTTACCTCTTATATCCAAAAATAAAACTTTGATAGTTTGGCATACAAACGGTGATCTCTTAATTTTTCCAAAACTATCTCTAAGTGTTTATCATGATCAACATTTTTCCTTGAATACACCAATATGTCATCCGTGAACACTACAACAAAAGAATCCATATATCACTAAAATATATGATTCATCAAATCCATAAATACTATTGGTACATTCATAAGACAAAAAGGCATGACTACATATTCATAATGGTCATATATACTTTTGATAGTTGTTTTTGGAATGCCCCCCTTCCGAACTCACAATTGGTGATATCCTGGTCACAAGTAAATTTTAGAGAACCACTAATCTCCCCTCAATTGACCGAACATATCATTAATTCATGGTAGTGGATACCAATTCTTTATCATAACTTGTTTAAGTTTATGATAATAAACACATAGCCTTAGAGTTTCATCTAATTTCTTCATGAATAAGATCAGTGCTTCCCATGGAGACATCTTAACTGAATGAAACCTTTTATTTCTAGCTCTTCTAACTGAAATTTCAACTCCCTTAACTCTATTGGTTCCATCCTATAAGACATAAGGGAAATAGGACTGGTCCCTAGGAGGAGATCAATCATAAAATCCACTTCCCTTAGAGGTTGTAACCCTAATAATTTCTTGGGAAAAACATCCATAAATTTATCCACAACTACTGGAAAATGGTTTTCCTCAATATATTCCATCGATACCAAAGTGAACGCTACCAATTGGTGAGAGATTATTCCCACTGCTGGTGCCAACAAGACCATTGCACCTGCCTTTACAACTCTTTCTCCTTTAAAGAGATGCTCGATTCCATCCTCAATCATGAAAGTAATTGTCCTGCTATAACAGCCGATGTGAGCCTTGAATGTTTTCAACCAATCCATACCCAAAATTACATCATATACATCCATCTCCAACACCAATAAGTCCTATTTTAGCTCATCTCCATCAATTTTTATAGGACATTATCTACCTAGGAAGTCTCTACATTATCTTTCCCCAAGTGGAGTTTGAAGTTTTAACATAGAAGGAATCATCTCGAGTTTTAAACTTATCAAATCAACAATGCGAGAATCAATGAAGGAATGCGATGCACCAGTATCAAATAGCACTTATATAAGGGTAGAATTTAAAATAATTGTACCTCTCACCATATATGGTCCAACCTGATCATCCATAATCATCTACTTAGATCCATATAATTTCTTCATTACTACACTTTTCTCCTTGTTTCCTTGATAATATTTCCCTTGTTGAAGAGTCATGGTCTTCCTAGAATCACTATGGCTAGCTATTCTCTATTGAAGAGACTGATTTTTTTTCCTCTCCCAGTCGAATCATATGATGCTTTTGACACCTAAGAAGTGTCTCAAGTACCTGACCTCAGAGCACTTCAACAATAGTGCTTAAGATGTACCATCTTATTGAAATTATGGCATTATCTTGGTGGTGTTGTATATTCTCACTTCATGTGTTCAAAGGACCCATATTGGAAACATCCCACTTGGATCTTTAGTTGTGGAGTAAGGTTTACTGATCCAACTGTCTGATTCTGATTTCTGATCCCACCTTGGAAATAGGTGTCCCTGTTTCGCTGGCTCCCAGCATTAGAGTTCAAACCAATTCATGTGGGTATCAACATACTTCCTCCTCTCATAGATCTTGATATGTCTCTTTCAGCCACCATCACTCTATTGACCATCTATGTATAGTCAGTAATATAGATCACAACTATTTTCAAACGAATATACTATCATAGCCTCAATTCAAAGATATGTGCATTTAAAGTTACATTAGCTACAACCTTAGGTGAAAAGCACACTAAATTCACAAATTTAGTAGCATACTCTATGATAGAGAGATTTTCCAACTTCAGGATAAAAAATGCCATTGTTCTCTGGATCTTGAATGTGTGAGGATAGAATATTTTGATGAACAATTCCTAAAAAACCTCACAATTAAGGCTTTGATCCACTTTAGCATGCAGAACTAGTTCCAGCCACTAGTATGCAAGATCCCCAAGCATATACGTCTCCAGCTTGACCTTGAGCTTCACTAGTGTGTCGATGAATTCAAATATATGATTCATCATTTTCATCCATTCCTATACTCTTTCTAGTTTAGAATCACCCTTTAAAATAGGTGGATTATATTTTTAGGACAGGACGGAATGGTCCGCTTGTCTTGGATCATCACTCTGGTTCCAAGTGTCCATAGCTTAGAATGTCTGGACAATACTCTGAACTAGTTGTCGGTTCACCTATGGTTTAGGTGCAACCACGTTCTCCATATCTTCTTCCGGTTAGTTTCTATGACGCCTACTAGGTACCTTTTTCTAAACCAACAACAACTCTGTAAGTCTCACTCTCTAGAAATTGAGGGATTAAAATTTCAAATTCTATCACATAAATTATCACAACATTACTTTCCAAAATCAACCATATACATATTGAACTATTTTTGAAAACTTTCAACTTTATTTTTAAAAATCAACCCATTTTCAAAAATACCACAGCCAAGTTCTTTTACAAAATATTTCATTTGAAAACAATTTCAAATTTTTCATAAATCAACACTTTTGCACAAACTCATAGATCATTACTCAAAATGATGTATGGACTCCTAGTGGGAATTCATTCCTATAATGCATGTCATGATCATCTCATTAGCTAAACCCATGAAAATGAGATTTCAAAATCCTAGAAGTGTCTCCAAAATACTTATGTAACCAACTCCCTAGTAACTTGATGTTTAGCATAAACAGGTTAGTTACGTCCTTTTATTCAATACATTTCAAGTTCCGACAATCATAATCCTTTCTAAGATCACAACCCAATGAATTGAAAAGAATGGTTTCAACTCCAAGAACCAAAAAACTAAATACCACTTGTTCCACAAATTAAGGACCAAGCGGATACCATTTGTAACATCCCACTTATTCTCATTGGATTGAGGGGGAGGTGATATGATACTTGGACTTAAGCGACATTCCCAATATTCCAAAGGATAGAAATAAATGTCTAAGGGTTTCAAGACAAGTGGGGGAATATTTACCCTTTAATAAATAAACTGTTAACCAAGCAACATAACCAATATATGATGTATGATAAAAACAAGATAGATCAACCATTTTCTTTATAACAAACCAACCAAAGTATGCTACAAGAGAAGACAAACCAATAATCAAAGTAAATATAGGAAAAACAAATAAAGACTCCAATATGAACACAAGACTCCATGCTTCACAATCTCTATACTCTAACATCACCAAACAGCCCAAGTATAATGAGGTGGTGCTAAATATGTGTGATACTTTACCTCTTCCCACATCTATGTAGATGACATCTACAAAAACTTAAAAATAAGGGGTGAGTATAAAACTCAGTAATCTTTCCCTAATTACTTCTCTACTCATGCCACTAGGATAGAAGAGTTATCCACATTTATATAAAATAATTTATATAAAATAATTTTCAAAATAGTTTATAACTCAATATAAAAAACTTCAAAATAGTTTATAAATTAATATAAACAAATTCTATATCAATAATTTTCCATAAAAATCCTTTTTCAAAGAAAGCAAACAAACATGGCCTTAACCCATTTCACAAGTTCACTTTGGAATAACCAATCCATTCCATAAATCCACACTACCAACCATGCATGCTTCGTTATGACGGTTCCATACTCATGATCAGTTTCTCATCGATCTACCAAGTCATCACAATTTAATTATATCCCATGTTCCATTACACCTTTGGCATTGGGAACAAAGTCATATTACAACCAATCCTCATAAATGCAATATGAACACACACACCAAGTATACTCAAAAACCATGCCAAACCCATTTTAATAAAATCTCCATTTTATTAAAAACCCTTTTTCCCATCAATACATTTAAATAAAAAAAATTATTTAAAACCTATTTCCAAAAAATCATTTCAATATTTCTAGAAAAACAATATTTTAAAATAACTATTTTAAAATCAAGAAGCTAAACCACTTTATAATACAATCCACCAAAAGTACACAATTCCATCAAAACCATAAATCATCACTAAAGAAAATTTATTCCATGATTTTCACACCAATTTCATAATCAAATTCATGCAATTAAATCAATTTGAAACTAATCCAATCAATTCTAGTAAGAGGAGTCGAGAGTGAATCCACCTACCTCGACCGTTTTGATGAAAACTAAAAACGGACGAAGAATGCTCATGAAACCGGGTAAAAATTCCAAGAAACCACCTTAGATTGCTTCCCCTATCAACAATGAGACCAAATATAATCATATTTGGCATCCACAATCTCATATCTACCTATAACGGGCATATATCTGAGAAACCAAGAGAAGAGTATAAGTAGATCTAATTAGATCTAAGAAAATGTGACAAGAACGGTGGAGAACGATTACATACAATGAGAATATAGATTTTAATCACTAAGGGAAGCCTTTGGATCCCCTCTAGATTGATGGGAGAACCTCATTTGGCCTTTGGAGAAGAAAAATCACGAGTTAGGGCTATTTTGGGGCAAAAACGAGTGGCTTAATGGCAAGACCAACCTAGATCCACTTTTTAAGGATGTGGTTTTTGACCCGCACATGGTTTAGTCACATGGTTAGAAAACCATGCACTAATCGTGCTCCTGATACTGCCTTAAGAAAGACTTATCATGGCCTCCTCACATGGCTTCCAAACTGTGTGTCGACCATTCTAAATATCTTTGTCCAACACTTGCACATTTTCACAGTTTCTACTAGGCTTCTTCATGGTTTGGACAAACCATGCGCAGCCCTTTCGCCTTCACTTTAGCCCAAAAAAATTCAATAAGTTCTCCAAAATATCCCAACTTTCACCCTTATACTTAATAATCTTAAAAATCATAGATTAATGGTTACATACCAAAAATTGATGTTGCTGCAACTATCTTCTGGATAGACACAACCCATAACTCAATTGCCTCAAGTCCACCCTCTCCGGTGAAAGTCGAAGGGTACTACAGCTGGAACTCTCATGTTAGATCATATATGCTTTTCACAACCTACCCTGGGTCTCTTTCCATAAACTGCATAAACCAAGCAAAGTTCTCACAGAAATTCTCTCTGAATTCCTCACCTGCCACTACTGATGCCTCAGGTTCCATTACTAGTGGATCATTTTCATATATAACCTCATATCATTCTCTCAACAAGTATAATCAGGGGGGAATATCTCTATAATTCCAAAAACATGTCTTAGGAAATAAAACATAACTTTAACAAAGTTAAAAGCATGGATTCATAAAAAACCATAACAATTCATTCCCCCAAACCCCACTATATGGTCAAAACCGAGGCATTATCACTACCATTAACCACCCTACATCTAGGTCATGGTTAACAAGGGTAAACTCATTCTCATTATTCATTTTTTTAGTAGACATCCATTTTTTCACATCTTTAATAATTTTAAAAAAAATCAATTTCATATCGGGAACCATTTCTAGTTCAATTACAAATGCAAAGAAAATATTTCAATTTCAACAACTTACACAAAACTCATTTTCCCATGAATGCCTAAAATGATTCATGTCACAAAATAATCCTGAGTTCCTAGAATAATGCATTCATACTCAAATCTAATTCCATTTAAATACATGATTCAATATCAATAAAACTCAAAAACAATAATCACATCACATGATAGGTGCATCACTCGAGGTGAAATAGCATCCAACTGTAACAACACACATAAATAACAACAATCCCACCGTAGGTATATAGATTTTACCCTCGTACATGGGTTGGATACTCCCATGCACAAGCTCTTGACCAAGGTCAGACTCATCATATTCTCTTGTATACCTTTCCAAAAATAGTAAGATAAAATAAAAGAAAAAAATTCCCTTTGATACCACTTTGTGATGTCCCAACCTAGGTTTCACACACTGGTGCCCCAAGTCAGAAGGCCACATAACCTCAGGCAGGCCTCCCCATATGCCAGAGGCTGCTGACTAGCAGTGAGGGTCTAATATGAATCATGGGGAGACTATACCCTCTTTATCAAAGTATCAAACCAATGAAAATAAATTATAATAACCAAATGATATAACCAATAACCAAACCAAACAAGTATCACATGATGGCCAAAATAAGAATACAATAACCAAAAATAAATAGTGTATATGTCATGTCAAATATGTGTCAAGTGTCAAATTAAAAACCAAAAGGAAGACACACTAACACTCCCAAGTGATTCTTGACACTATGCCTGGTTCCCTCATCCATTTATATCTTGACTCGGCCATCTAACATGGGGATCTTTCCCTTATCTTTTCCTCTAAACATGAATTCTATTCAGGTACCGATGAAGTAGCCCAGTAGGTTGTGAGTACGACTTAGTAGGATACCACTAATGGAATCTAAATAAATATTCAGTCAATTACAGTGTATGTAGTTGTATAAAGAATAAAATACAAGCAATAAAGTAAATAGTACACATAAATCTAATTATTATTTATGTCACCACATAAACCCCCAGGTTCTCGAGGACACTCAAACGAATCATATACATGCATCGTCTTGTTTCATAGTCTAGAACATATCACATATTTAATTAAAAATTCATTATAACACATGGCCTTTCATCAATCATTTCATTTCAATTCATATTACGTTCAATTGGAACCATAGTCCAATGGAAACATTTTGGGCCTAGAATTCCATGTCTAGAACCCCATAGGTATTTAAAGAAGCAGTTCATGTCCCACAACTCGTTTATCACTATGGTATTTTGAAGTGGTAGTCCATGTCCCACACGCACATATTATTCAATAACATATAGGATTTTAAAGCAGCACATGTTTATCAATTAATCACACAAGTGGGATTTTGAAGTAGCAATATGTGTCCCACACTAATATATCAATCAATCATATAAGTGGGATTTTGAAGCATCAGTCTGGGTCCCACACTCATATATCAATTAAACACATATATCACATTTATCCCACTTAATCATCATTAAACCTTTCATCAACATTTCACATTATGGAATACCATTAAAATTTATCATAACAATTTTTGGTTTAATAATTTAATCACATGAAATAACATGATCAATTCACCATTAAACCATATTGCAATATTCAATTCATATAACCCATTAACCCTTATAGTCAATTCAACCATCTCATGACCCCCATTTTAAATTAATTCATATCACATTGATTGACCAATTACACAATCCTAAATTCCCATCAATTCCATAATCACAACATTCTATTAATTAATTAACCAATTATTTAATCTAATTCCACCAATTTCAATTACCAAATTAAAACCAAATAATTATCCCATAGAAATTAAATTAAACCAATTCAATCATCAATATAATTTCCCAATCATGTAAATTGAAATTTGAAAATTTCATACACATGTTTAAATCAAGACTATGGGATTTGTGATTTATACCACCTACCTAAAATTGATGATGGAAGCTCGAAAAGAAATCCCCAATTGAACCGGAACGATAAAAAACATGACAAAGAACAAGATCTAGATCTAAAACCTAGATCTAAGATCAACTGGATAGATCTATCAAAACCTATATCTATGTCCACTTCCAATGGAGGAAAACATCCCTTTAAAGGATGAGATAAAGAGGGTAGAGATATGGGAAACTAATAGAGATAAGAATATCTTACCGATAGAGATGAAGATCTTCAATATGGGCTTTTATTCTACAAGAACAGAGGTTATAATTCCTTAGAATCTATTTGGGAACCTCCAAAAATGAGAAAATTAGGTTTAAGGTCAAGTTGGGTTGACTTAGGGTGAATTTCGGGGGTTCGGGAATTTTTAATCTAATTTTTTGGGGTTTAAAATTCTGCGTGCATGGTTTCCTGCTCAGGGCATATAGTTTTCTATAACCATGTGTATAACTATGTGCCTCCCCTCATGGGGTCTCATGGTTACTACTAGGAGTGTGCATAGTTTTGAAAACTGTGTGCCAACTGTGCAATCCCCCTCTATCTGGGGTTTCACGATTTGTCAGGGTATGGCAACAATTTAGGAAAACCATCCACCAACCATGCACTATCCAAAACCCCTATAAAAAATATATATTTCACCCAAACATATCCAAGAAAAAACCCAAAAATATATATACTCAAAACAAGGAAAAAGAGTACCTATAAACAAGCTCGAGACACTTTCAGAAAAAGTCAGGATCTTATAACTCTTAAATAATTTTAATTGTTGATATCAAAAATTATATTTGTTTTTTCAAATTAAAATTATAAAATTTGGAAATTAATATTTTAAATAAAAACATATAATACATGTAAACAAATTTTGTAAGAATAAAACTATTTTCTTTTTTATTAGAAAATTAAATAATATTATTATAGTTAATGTAACTCTATAAAATCCAGATCATGAATATTTATAAGGAATGAAATCGATATATTATTAACATCATCTGGCTTATTAAATTATTCCTCACTTTTGGAAATTATGTATTATCAATTTTATTCATTACTTAAATAAGTGGGGATATTTTTCCTTCATATAATTTTCTAATTCCCATATTTCTTCTTCAATCATATGGTTTTTTTACAAAACCTTAACCCAATGAATCAACTTATTCCATAATATATTCTCTCTATGGTTAAGAATATGAACATGTTTTTCATCATACTGAAGATCCTCTTAAAACTATATTAATTCAGGGTTTAAAACATGAGATACATCAAACACATATTTTCTTAATAATGAAACATGAAATTCATCATGTACCTAGGATAAACTTGGAGGCAAGACCACTTGGTAGGAGACTGATCTAACATTATCTATGATTTCATATGGTCCAATGAACCACAAACTTAACTTTTCTTTTTTACCAAAATTCATAACACTTTTCTATTGAGATACTTAGAGAAAGAAATGATCACCTACCTTGAATGAAAGATCTTTCCTTTGGTTATCTGCAAAAATTTTATGCCCTCTTTGAGCCATCCTTATATGTTTCTGAATCATTTTTACTATCTCAGCCATTTTTCTAACAATTATGGTCCCAAAAACCTTCTTTCACCGACTTAATACCAACAATCTATAGTTCAACATTGTTTTCCATATAATTCCTTAAAAGATGACATATGTATATTGGAATAAAAAATATTATTATAAGAAAATTCAACCAATAAAAAACGTCGAGCCAAACTTACTTATTAATACATAGAATAATCTCAAATCATTACTTTTAATGTTTGAATTAATCATTATTACTATCCATCATATTGAAGAAGAAAAACTATATTGAAGTTTAATTCAGTACCAAACGACTTCTAAAGGATTTTCCAAAAATTAGAGGTAAACTTGAGATCACAATCAGATACAATAGATTGAGAGACCCCATAAAATATGAGGATATCTTTAACATGTCATCTAGAAAGATAATTTAATGACATATTATCTCAAATAGGAAGAAAATATGTTGATTTAGTCAAATGATCAACAAAAACTCGTATTTTTATTTTTACTTTGAGATGTATTTGGTAATCCAACCATGAAATCCATGGATACATTCTCCCATTTCTATTATGGAACTGAAAAAGGATGAAACATCCCCTTTGATAATTTCCATTATGCTTTAACCAGTTGACAAGTCAACTATTTCATGGTAAATTCAGCAATGTATTTATTTATTCCTTCCCATAAAAAATATTCCTGAAGGTCTATATACATATTAGTGTTGTTGATATGAACATAAATGGAGAACTAATAACTTTACTCAATATTTCTTTCTTCATCTAGGAATTAGAAGACACGCATAATCTTTTTATGAATCTCAAATAACCTTCTTTTTTATGTTAAATTTAGGAAACTTATCTTTCTCGACTAATTCTACCTTTTTTTGTAAAACACGATCATTATTCTGAGCTTGCTTAATTTTAAAAAAAAAATATAACTACACCTACAGATGAAAAAAATGGTGGGAGTACCTACATGAAAATTTTCTATAGTAACATCCATCAAATCATTTACCAAAGGATCATGTTTCAAACGTATCATAGTTAATGATTCATTATCTTTATGACTTAAAGAATTAGTTACTCTGTTTTCTTTTCCTAGATGATAATGATCTTATAGTCATAATCCTTAATTGGTTCCATCCATCTTCTTTGTCTCATGTTTAAATATTTCCAAGTGAAAATATACTTCAAACTTTTAGGATCAGTATATATTTCACACTTAAATCCATATAAATGATGACTTTATATTTTCAAATAAAAACCCACAATATCTAGTTCAAGATCATGTGTAGGATAATTTAGCTTATGAGGTTTCAGTTAAAGTGAAGTATAAGCAATTGCCTAATAATTTTGCATTAGAAAATAACTAAGTCCCTTCAAATAAAAATCACTATAGATAATAAAATCACCATTTCTGGATGGTAGGTCCAAAACTGGAGCATTCACTAATATTATTTTCAATTATTTGAAATAATCATCACATTATTTCAGCCTAGTGAATTTGAATCATTTTTTAGTTAACTTAGTTAGTGTGTGAGATAACTGAGAAATGTTTTCAACAAATCGTATATAGTAACCCACTAATCTAAGAAAACTAAAAATATCTATGAAATTTTTAGCTCTTGCCCACTCTTCAACCAATTTAGTTTTAGATGAAATAACATTTATTCTTTATTTATTTATAGTAAGACCAAGGAAACAAAATTTCTGCAACCATAATCCACATTTACTAAATTTTCCATATAACTTATTTGTTTTCAAGATGTTCAGAATATTCCTTAGGTTTTTTTCATGATTCTCATAACTTTTTGAATATATCAAAATATCATCAATGAACACCCATAAATTTATCAAATAACTCATGAAAAACCCTATCTATAAGGTCCATAAATACAGCTAGAGAATATTGATCCAATAAGTTTTCCTTATGAATTTTCCTTTCCTCTATGTTTTGAAAATCACAAACACTTTATCTAACGGAAAATTATATTTCCCTAAAGATAATTTTCTTAAGCAAAATTTCCCTTATCTAAGGAAATTTCTATCCTTAATTTTTTTTTCATTGCCTTATTTTATAATCTCTCAAAACCAAATTCATTTTATTATTAAGTCTAAAATTTGGATCCTTATTAAAAACCTCAGAATCTTATAGTTCCTTGGATAGAGTCTTCTATTTTTAGACTCTGAATTCTCTGAAATTCAAACTCTGAATTCTCTAAAATTCAGACTCTGAATTCGCTGAAATTTAGACTCTGAATTCTATGAAATTCATACTCTAAATTCTCTAAAATTTGGACTCTAAATTCTCTGAAATTAAGACACCAAATTCTCTGAAATTTAGACTTATAATTCTATTAAATTAAGACTTATAATTCCTTAGAATTATGACTCCGAATTCCCCAAAATTCCGACTCCAAATTCCTCAAAATTCAAACTCTGAATTCCTCATAATCCAAACTCCAAATTCAGAATCTGAATTCATTGGAATTCAGACTCTGGAATCTATAGAATTCAGATTCTGAATTTTTTGTAAAATAGAATCTAAATATCCATGTTTTCTAGAATCAGATTGTTTATATGATTAGACTCTGAATTCTTTTTTTCCTTAGACTCCAGATATTCATAATTGGTTAAGGTAATGCTTTTGTAAGTATAAAATGATTTCATACATTTTGTTTCTAACTAACTGTTGGTTGAGTGACACATGTATAGGTCTCTCTAAAATTTAAAGAAAAATATGATTGTTGGAGGAGGGAGCCGATCGTTGAAGTTTTTCCTATAAATAAGAGCTCATTTGAATGAGCTCAATATCCATCTATTGATCAACCTAGAGATTACATGTTGTGATGCTGTGAAGTGATTTATAGTGAGAGAAAGACTCTCATTCTTTGTGTGGTTCATGAAAATCTTATTCAGCTATAAATATCTTGTTTTATCTTGCTTCATGCGACTTTGGTTGTTGTTGAGTACAATCGAGAGATTCTGGGGATAGGAAGACAGAGGTTTCAACTACCTTAAAGTTCAAGGGCTTGTGGGGATATCAAGACAGATTCTGATATTCCTATTGAGGGCTTACCTTGGGGTGGGTAAGACAGACTTTCTTGAAAGTATAAATTAAGAGACCTTTATCCAAGGTTGTTGGATACCCTACTCTTTGGGTGAAAATATTTCCTACTTGTTACTTTTTTTTGTTTCAAGTTTTTATTTATGATGTATTTTGATAAAGGAAGAAAGTATAACTTTCTTATAATTTCTTATACTTTACTTACTATGATAAACAATATTCTATATGCTTTAAGGTAGAATCTTCCTTCAAGAAAATTGTTCTTAAGTGTATTTTCTAGATTCATATTTCTAGACCCTAAGAAAGGTTATTTCATAGTTAAGAACTTAAAGAGGCTTTGTGAATTTACCATGTTTAACTTCTTTAAACATAGTTTTCCTTAAGGTTAAAAACAAAAGTTTTTAAACTTACAATTTACCCCCCCTCTTGTTATTGATCATCTACATACACTATTTTGATTCTAAAATTGGTATCATAGTAGGTTTCTGAAATACTTATACTCACATATAAGTTTTCTTTCTCAAGTTTTATTTTCTTGTTTAACTTTTCTTATTCTAGTTTTTCTTAAATATATTATCTTTACTTATAAACTCTTACCACTAACAAGTTTTTGTGGAAAAGATATTTTCTTAAAGAATGGAAGGTAAAAATGTTGGTTCCATTGACAATCTTAATCCTACCAGACCACCAATTTTTTATGGTAATGATTATGAGTACTAGAGAGATATAATGAATACCTTTGTCATTAACACTAGAGTATACAATTTTTGTATGCTTACTGGTGATTACAAAATTCCAGACAAGGAATTCAAAACCTTCACCAACCAAGAAAAATCAGAATATCAACTAAACTACAAGGTACGCAATACTTTTTTGTCTATGACCAGGAATATATATAGTCAAATATATTCTTGTGAATATTACAACTACATCTGAAATAAACTTGAATTTACACATTTTGGGACTTCTAAAGTGATAGAAACCAGAAGAGCTATGTTGAGAGATGAATATCCTGAATTCATTTTTTCCCTATGGAGAACCAGTTTGCAAAGTGAAACAAATATTTATGACTATTGTAAATAGTCTTCAATCTATGGGATAAAAAATATTAGATGATGAAGTTATTCTGTGCAAGATTATAGATATTATGCCTAATGAGTTGGAATCCAAAAGAACATCCATTGATGAGAATAGGAAAGTTTCCAATATTACTCTTGATGAAATTTTTGGAACTCTTCTTCCACATGAGACAAAAATGAAAAGAGATATTGATATGAATAAGAAGAAGAATGGTAATAGAAGTGTATCATTTACTACTACTAAAGTCAAGACTCTGAAAAGGGTTGCAATATCTAAGTATAAGAAAGTCAATATTATATCTGAGTCTAGTGAAAGTGAACATTATAAAAATGATTTAGATAATCTTGCTCGAGGGATGAACAAGATAGTGGTAAAGAAAGACTTTCAGTATAGATATAATAATAAATAAAGAAAAGTCAATAAAGACTCAGAAATCACTTTTTATGAATGCAAAAGAGCCAGACACATTAGGCCAGATTGTCCCATGATTAAAAGAAAAGATAAAAAATAAAATCATTCTGAGAGGAATAGAAAGAAGTATTACAAGTCAAAGTCTAAGAAAGTATTAAATTATAATGATACATAGAGTTCTAGTGGTGGTGACTCATCAGATGAATCCTCAGAGTATAAATCTTATAGTCAGAATAATCTTGGTTTACTAGCCAAACTACCCATTGAAAATAATTTTCTAATGACCAAGGTACACAATTCTGAATCTATCACTAATGTATCTTTGAATGAAAATTATAATAATGATAAATATTATAAGTCTTTAGAGAAATAATCTTCTTCTGATGAATATAATTCTTTACCTTCTTATGAAGAAGTTTCTAGGTCTTCCAAACTTCTTGAAAATGAAAATTGTAAGATAAAAAAAGAAGTTAGAGAAGGAAAATTCTAGAATTTTTGTTTTAACTAAATAAGTATCAGATCTTTCTAAAGATTTTGATCAGAAAATTTTTGATTTTGAAATTATTTTTAAAAACCTTAAGGAAGTTAATTCTGAGAAGGATAAACTTTCTAAGGATCTTGAAAATGTTATTTCTAAGAAAAATATTTTAGAGGCTAACACAAGTTCTAATTCTAATAACTTTGAGGATAAGAATTTAGTCATTAAACTAAAATCTGAAATTTTTTCCCTAAAGAAACTTTTATCAAATTTTACCTCAGGAAGGAAAGATTTTGATAAAATATATTCTCAAATTCATCCTCTAAGGAATAGTTCAAGAATTAGTTATAATCACTCCAAACCTGTTTTTATTAATAATTATTTTATTCCCCAAAGTGCTCCATTTTTCACAAAATGTTAGTGTGGTGGAAATTGGTAAATAAATTTTTCTTTAAAAAAAACTATCAGTAGGTTTTCATAAAGATTATTTTTTTAAGAAAATGTGGATTCTTAAAATCTTACTTTCTGAAATTTCCAGATCCAAGAAATTTTGGATTCCAAAAGACTAACTCTTTTATTTTTGGGAAAATAAAGAAAGTACCAACAAAAATACATGGTACATGGATAGTGAATGTTCCCAACATATGACTGGTAACAAAAACTTCTTGGAAAATATTATCAAGATAAAAGGAGAAAAAGTAACTTTTGGAGATAATGCTTAGAGATAAATTGTTGGTTTAGGTAACATTGCTCTTCTTGGAAAAACATTGATTTCAAATGTTTTATTTTTTAAGGGTCTTAAGCACAACTGCATTAGCAAAAGTCAATTATTTGATGAAGGTTACCTTGTGAATTTTATAATGATAAATGCTTAGTATATAATTCCAAGGAAAAGTTTATTCTTTATTCCCATAGGCATGAGAATGTATACACACTAAACTTATAAGACCTTAGGAGCCAAGATCTACCTTTCCTTGGTGAAATGAAAGATCAGTCTTGGTTATGGAATAGAAGGTTAGGATACTATAACCTTAGGAACCTATGAAAAATCTCAAAGAAAATAATTGTTAAGGATCTACCAAAGCTTAGATTTGATTCTTCAAAATTTTGTGATACTTGTCAATATGAAAAGAAACATAAATCATGTTTTAAGTCTATCGGTGAAGTCTCAACTTTTGATGCATTATAGTTAGTGAATATGGATCTTTTTGGTCCAACACAAACTAGATGTATTGGAGGAAAATACTATGTATTTATTCTAGTTGATGATTACACTAGATTTATGTGGGTCTATTTTCTAGCAAAAAAATATGAAGATTTTTCTTATTTCAAAACTCTTAGAGCCCAAGTTAAAAATGAGAAAAACCTTCCATTGATAACTATTCATAGTGATTGTGAAGGAGAATTTAAAATTTTAGGTTTTGAAACTTTTTGTAGTAAGAAAGGCATTACTCATAACTCCTCAGCTCTAAGAACTCCTCAACAGAATGGTGTTGTTGAAAGAAGAAATCGAATTATTCAAGAGATAACTAGAACCATTTTGATTGAATATTATATTTCTAAACACTTTTGAGATGAATCTATTAGTACTTCTTGTTATACTATAAATCGAGTTTTAATCAGAACTTTTCTTAACAAAACACCTTATGAATTGTGTACTGGTCGAAAATCTAGACTTTGTTACTTCAAAGTATTTGGTTTAAAAGTATTCATCCTGAATAATAAAGATAACTTACATAAATTTTCACCCAAATCTGATGAAGGAATTTTCCTAGGCTACTCCACTACTTCTAAGGCTTATATAGTTTTTAATAAAAACACTTGTATTGTTGAAGAAACAGTGCATATCAAATTTGATGAAACTTTTCCTTTTGTTTTTAAAAAATCCCAACATACATCCTCAGATGTGTTTTCAAAAACTGATTATCAACCTTTGATAGAATATTCTTCTAATAAGGAAAATTTTCAAGAAAACATTTCTGAAGCATTTACCCCTAGAATATTTTCTACCATATGTTAATGAAAAGGTTTTAAAGAACCCAAATCAGTTGTTTCTTAAGAATCATCCCAGTTATAGTATCATTGGTAATGTAAATCAACCTATAAGGACTAGAAGTTCCTTAAGAAATGAAGTAGAAAATCTAGCATTTCTTTCCCAATTAGAACCAAAAAATTTCTGATGAAGCTTTAAGTGGTGATGATTGGATTAAATCCATGCAAGATGAGCTAAATGAATTTGAAAGGAATAAAGTCTGGACCTTGGTTGAAAGACCTAAGGAAGCTTCTGTAATTAGAGTAAAATGGGTCTTTATAAATAAGTGTGATGAAAATGGAATCATTGTAAGAAATAAATCAATATTGGTTTCTAAGGGATATAATCAACAAGAAAGAATTTCCTATGAAGAAACCTATGCTCTAGTAGCTATACTTGAATCTATTCGCATTTACTTCCCTTTGTAGCATTCTTTAATTTCAAACTTTTTCAAATGGATGTAAAGTGTGTTTTCCTTAACGAATATGTTCAAGAGGAATTTTATGTTGAACAACCTCCTGGTTTTTAAGACATAAAACATCCTAGACATGTTTTCAAACTTACAAAAGCTTTATATGGACTTAAACAATCCCCTAGAGCTTGGTATGATAGAATTATAGGATTTTTTTTACAAAATAATTATGTTAAGGGAACTGATTATCAAACTCTTTTTATAAATAAAGATAAGAAAAATGTTTTAATTGTTCAAATTTATATTGATGACATTATATTTGGTTCAACTCAATAATCCTTAACTGATTCGTTTGCGAATCTAATGAAATATGAGTTTGAAATGAGTATGATGGGTAAATTAACATTTTTCCTAGGTTTTCAAATTTCTCAAAAACCAGAAGGAACTTATATATCACAACATAAGTATATTGAATATCTTCTAAAAAAGTATAGATATGACAATACTAAAAAGTATAATCACTCCAATCAGTACCTCAAATTCTCTTGATTTTGATGATGCTGGGAAACTAGTATATCAAACATCATTTAGAGGTATGATAGGAAGTTTACTATAATTGACAACTAGTCATCTAGAATTAATGTTTTTAGTATGCTTATGTGAAAGATATCAATCTAATCCAAAGGAATCTCATTTAAAAGAAGTGAAAATAATTTTTCGCTATTTAAAAGGAAACATGGATTTGGGAATTTTCCATACTTCTGGAAATGATTTTGTTTTAAAAATATTTTTGAATGCTGATTTTAGTGGATATAAAATGGATAGAAAAAGTACATCCAGAACTTTTCATTTCTTAGGAGATTCATGAGTTTCTTTTACATGTAATAAGCAACACTCAGTAACACTTTCCACTACAGAAGCTAAATATATAGCAGCTGGAAGTTGTTGTGTCCAAGTGTTGTGGATGAAACACACACTTGCATACTATGGCATGAGTTTTACCAAAACACAAATATTGTGTGATAACACTAGTTCCATTTCCCTAAGAAAAAACTCTTCACATCACTCACGTACAAAACACATAGATATTAGGCATCACTTTCTTAGGGATCACACACTTAAAGGAGATATCATTCTTCAATTCATCAGAACATAAGATCAACTTGCTAATATTTTTACAAAATATTTACCCTTCGATATATTTGAATACATTAAAAAAAATTAGTAGGGATAAACGTAAGGTAATATTCCATATTAACTTTCTGTTGAAACCTATCTCCTTACATTAAGTAACTCCTTCTCATAGGGGGAGTACATTTTCTTCATAATCATAATTTTTCCTTAATTAAATTTTTTGTAATCAAAATTTTTCTTTAATCAAATTTTTTGTAATCAAATTTTTTCCTTAATCAAAATTTTCATAATCAAATTTTTTTCTTAATCAATTTTTTTTTCTTAATCAAATTTTTTTTCGTAACCAAAATTTTTTGGAACCCAAAATTCCGAAACCAAAATTTCCTTTCCTTAATAAAATTTTCTAGAATCTAAAGTTCTTCAAGAAGAATATTTTTCATTACTGACAATTTTTTTTTAGAAATCCAAAAGGTATGTTTCCTTAATTAAATTTTTTTAATTTAATTTTTTACTTGTTGGTTTTTAAGAAAAATTTTATCAAATTCACTTTTCCTAAATCTGAAATTTTCCTTGAGACTCAAAAGATCAGAACCTGCCAAATTTTTCTTTGGATTTTATATCAACCATCAGATGAGTTTGATCTCTTTTCAACTATTATATAAAATTGGGAATTATAACTATCAATTTGATGCCTATATAAAGACCCCCCCCCCCCCCCATTCCTCACCCTACATCAGTTTTCAAAGAATTCTGTACCAAGGCTCTTCCTCTCTTCAAAAAGATCATTCTGTTTTTCCAAGTTTTCTTAGACTATAGATTTCATTGGAAGCGTCACCACAGAAACAGATGTCTTCAACCAATAAATTTAGTGAATAGAAAATATACAAGGAAAGGTTAGTTGATCCAAAATTATTTTCTAAGTATAATTCCTTGATTATGAAAAACATTAAGCTGAATAGATGGGAGAACTTTTGTGTAGACAAGCCAAAAATTCAGGATCCGGTTTACCTAGAGCTGCTTATAGAATTATATGATACAGTAAGTTTTTTTAATGAAGGTGGAAGAGACAAATTTTCCTTCAAGAGTTATGGGAAAATGTATTCCCTATCTTTTAATATGGCAGAAAATATCATTGGAGTTCCATATGAAGGAGAAGCAATTTTCTATACTCACAAGCTGCAAGACCAGTCGGGACGTTCTGAGAAGGAAAAGGAAATAGAGAGTCTTGGACTCAAAGGAGTAAAAACACCAAAGATAAATCATATTTCAATGAATTACAGGATGTTAGAATTATGGGTATAGGGTTTCCTCATTCTGAGAAAAGGTGATAAGGACTCCTTAAAGAAAAGTGGCATCTTTGTCTTGGATTTTTTGGTTAACCTGATAAAGATAAACCTTGTGAAGTATATCCTTATGAAAATAACCAACATTAAGAATGGAACTCTCAAATCCCAAATCATCATGTATTCTAAAATTTTATCTAAGATCATAGTTTTATGCTTATAATTCTTGAAAATTCCATGCAACTCTAAGACATGAAATTTTAGGATCTTGCTACTAAGTAATGACACCTTGAGGATAATTAAAGTCAGTTTCAATACTAAGTCCAGAGAATTTTATGATATTTAAAAAAGTGAGATTGAAGCTCTTTCTAAGAAATTAGAAGCAGGAGAGACTTCCAAGAAAGTTCAGAAGAAGAGAAAGCAAAAATAATTGGAAACCAAAGAGAAGCCTACAGTTCTGGAAAGTCAGTCAACACACCCAAAACCAAAAAAGCAAAAAACTTTCCCTGATAAAGTAGTAGCGAAGTGTAGGGAATAGAAGAAGGATAAGAAAGAAAAATATCCTATTTTTGGCCTATACCCTGTTAAAGAAAAGGCCTTGAATATTAAAACTACTGAAGAGCTAGATAATTAAGAAAAAGAGAAGAAACAAAAGAAGAAAATGTCTAAATCTGAGATTGTTCAAGCACTTCTCAAGGATACTGAGAAAGCCTCCGAAAAAATTCAGGTACCGGAATCCTTTTTCAAAGAACCAATACTAGTATAGACTCTGGTAAAGAAATTCATAATTCTAGAACCTGAAGTGGAAGAAGAAATAGTTCAGTAAGAATAAGTAGAAGATGATAGTGATGATGTTATAAATAAAGTTAAAGAATATCATGAGAAGGAAATTCCTTCTGAAAAGCTTTCAATACGGACTTCCCAGGATGAATAAACTAAAATTATTTCTCAATGAAAATAGGATGAGGTTCAGGAAGAGGTTAACAAACCTTATGATGATGAAATTAGCAATCATGACTTCATCCAACCTGATGATCTTAAGAAATATACTGAGAAAGAAGAGGTTGATGAAGATAAAATTTTCCAACTTTCAGATAGTGATCATGAATCTATGAGGGCTACGGAGACTATTTCCAAAGTTGAAAAAGGAAAATAGGTGATTGATAATAAACATGAGAAGGATATGATGGTTAAGAAGGATACTGTAGGATCATCTAAAAGGAAGGCTGTAGAGCTAGAAAAATAATCTTCACCTGCAAGGGAATACGATTCTGAATCATCTTCCATGGGTCAGGATTTTGTGGTACAGTCTCCGAAGAAGTTAGTAGACACCATAAATTTGTTTCCAAGTATAGATTTGAGATGCCAATTGCTTCAACACTCCTTTAATCAAAATATATATTCTGTAATCATGCTCATGGAAAAATTCATCAATCTTGAGGCTGATTTCAAAACATTCTATATTGGTTATGATGGTCATAGGATATCTTGGAAGGAAATTACAAAATGGTCTAAAATAACGATTGAAGACATGAGAATATTTTATGACTTCCAATACTTAGTGAAATATGCCTTCAATAAGTCATATGACAGGATAAAAATTCATACAATAAGTTTTACAGATAATTTGGACCTTAAACAAGTATCCCATAAGCAAGAAGATAAAGATCTGAATGGAAATTTGAATTCAGTTTCTTTAAATTTGAAGATAGAAAGGGAAATCAGGGAAGAGTTTCAAGAAAAGTTCAATCAGTAAGAAGAGATATTGAAATATTAGGAATAAATACTTAAATATCAAGGTGAAAAAATCAAGGCTCTAGAAAAGAAAAATTAGGATTAGGAACATTCGCTCAAGCAGTTTGAGGAAGATCATAAAGAGCTCAAGAATTTGAATGTTATTTTGAGTAAGATATTTCCAAAGGAAAAGAAGGATGAATAATTTCTCATCTCAATTCCGATATTTTGTTGTATTACCCTGTATAAATTTTTTCAATCATAATGGAAATTATTCTGTCCTTTATTTTTTTATTTTGAATAGTTCTAATCTTTTAGGTACCATTTTTTCCATTCCCACTATTCCTTTTTAAAAATCACATAGGGGATAAAAGAATGATCAAAATAATACTAAGTATAAAAGAAGATAATTCCCTAATAAAGGGGGAGTTTAAGTAAGGGGGAGTTACTTAATGAATATTTTCTTAAAAGAAGTCAAGAATAAGATCCTGAGGAATTTCAAAACCTAAGGGGGAGTTAGTTGTATTCATCATGGTTCATAAGTAAAGGGAGATAATTTTTCTTTTAAAGTTCATAAAGAAAATTCTTATTTCTTATATTCTTTTTCAAAAGGTTGTTTATGCTTTCTAAAAAGGGGGATATTTTTGAGTCAATAAGGTTTCCTTATGAATTTTCCTTTCCTATATGTTTTGAAAATCACAAACACTTTATCTTAAGACAAATTATCTTTCCCTAAGGATTATTTTCTTAAGGAAAATTTCTTTTCTATAAGGAAATTTCTATCCTTACTTGTGTTTTCATTTCATCATTTTATAATCTCTCAAAACCAAATTCATTTTATTACTAATTCTAAAATTTTTATCCTTATTAAAAACCTCAAAATATTATATTTACTTAGATATAGAGTCTATTGTTTTTAGACTCTGAATTCTCTGAAATTTAGACTCCGAATTCTTTGAAATTTAGACTCTGAATTCTCTGAAATTCAGACTAAAATTCAGAATCCAAATTCTCGGAAATTCCAATTCAGAATTCCTAAAAATTCATACTATGAATTCCTCATAATTTTGACTCCTAATTCCTTATAATTAAGACTTAGAATTCCTCATAATTTAGACCACAAATTCCTCAAAATCTAGACTACGAATTCCTCAAAATCTAGACTCTGAATTCCTTAGAATTAAAACTACAAATTCCTCAGAATTAAGACTCCAAATTCCTCGGAATTTAGACTCTGAATTCCTCATAATTTAGACTCCAAATTCCTCAAAATTCAGACTCTGAATTCATTGTAATTTAGACTCCAGAATCTATAGAATTCAGATTCTGAATTCTTTGTAAAACAGAATCTGAATATCCATGTTTTCTAGAATCAGATTTTTTATATGATTAGACTCTAAATTATATTTATCCTTAGACTCTATATATTCATAATTGGTTAATCTAATTTTTTTTAAGTATAAAATTATGTCATACATTTTGTTTCTAACTAACCGTTGGTTGAGTGACATGTGGATAGGTCCCTCCAAAATTCAAGTAAAAATATTATTGTTGGAGGAGGGATCCGACCGTTAAAGATTTTCCTATAAATAGGATCTTATTTGAACAAGATCAATATTAATCTATTGATAATCCTATAGATTACATGTTGTGATTTTTTGAAGTGATTTCTAGAGAGATAAATATTCTCATGCTTTGTACGGTTCATGAACATCTTGTTCAGCTGTGCACATCTTGTTCAGCTTGCTTCATGCGACTCTGATTGTTGTTGTGTACAATCAAGGGCTTATGGGGATAAGAATACAGAGGTTCCAACTACCTTAAATTTTGAGGGATTATAGGGATAGCAAGATAGATTCTGATATTCCTATCTAGGGCTTACCCTGGTGTGGGTAAGACAAACTTTCTTGAAAGTATAAATCAAGGGACCTTTATCCAAGGTTGTTGGATACCCTACTCTTTAGGTGAAAAGATTTCCTACTTGTTACTTGTTTTTGTTTCAAGTTTCTATTTTCGCTGCATTTTGATAAAGGAAGAAAGTATAAATTTCTTATAATTTCTTGTACTTTAATTACTCTGATAAATAAGATTTTATACGCTTTAAGGTAGAATCTTCCTTTAATAAAATTTTTCTTAAGTTTCATTTCCAGATTCATATTTATGTACCCTAAGAAAGTCTATCTTATTATTAAGAACTAAATAGTTTTTGTGAATATACCTTGTTTAACTTAGTTAAACATTATTTTCCTTAAGGTTAAAAATGAAAGTTTTTAAACTTACAATTCACCCCCCCCCCTCTTGTAATTGAGCATCTACATATACTATTTCAATCCTACAGATAATTTTTCAACCCAAATGGTATAACCAAAAACTCATAACTCTCATACCTAGTCCAAAATGCCATTTTCATAATGTCTCCCATCTTCACCTTTAACTGATGGTACCCATACCTGAAATAAACCTTTAAAAAATATTGATCTCCCTGGAGATGATCAAAAAATTCATCGATATGAGGCAATAAATATTTATTCCTAATAGTTATGTTATTTGGTGATATATAATCAATTTAAAGCTTCATAGAACCATATTTATTTTTAATAAACAAAATAGGAGAAACCTATGGTGAAGTGATGGGATGAATAAAACCTTTATCAAGCAACTCTTGTAACTGATCTTTCAATTCCAAAAGTTCTACTTGTTTCATTTGATAAGGAAGTTTTGAAATTAGATTAACATTATAAAACAATACAATAGTAAATTCACTCTCCCAATCAGGTATAATGCCGGAAAATTCACCAGGAAATTCATATAGATATTTATTTACTATAGGAATATCACCAATTTGAATAGTTTCATTCTTTTTAACAATATCTACAAGATAAATTTCATTTTAATATTTAATCAATTTCTTAGCTTCTTAATATGATATAAAAGGTATGAATTTATTCATTCTGGTATAAAAACTGAAAATCATTCCAAAAGATAACTTTTTTAGCTCTATAATTTATCTTACCATGATAAACAGAAAGATAATCCATATAAAAAATAATATCAAACTCTACAAGGGACAAGACAATAAGGTTTGTAGGTAAAGTATTTTCACAGACAATAACAAGAAGACTATAATAATTTATTCATTCCTTAATACCACCCCAAGTGTTTTTACTAAATGTTCTAGATTTATTTCTTGATGTGAAATTTCCAATTTATCAACCAATTTCTTGGAAATTAAAGAATACGTAGACCCCGAATCAAACAAGACATTGAAATTTCCTGAATGAACAAGTAATTCACCTAAAACCACATCACTGGATGGTCCAACATTTCTTGAAGTAGTCGTAAAGGATTTATCCACACCTTTCTGCTTGTGATCTTTAAAACTTCATTCATTTATTCTTATCTTCAGAAAATTACTCACATAATTACCCATCTCAAAACAATTAAAACATATTATTGTTGTATTTTTATTATTTATCTGATCATTATCATGATCTTTTTATTTAAAGTCACAATCCATATTTTTAATCATGTGTTGATTCATCAATTTCATTAATTTATTTTTGATTTTGATGCTCACAAACACCCATATTTATGTTACTAATAAAGTTGATTTTAAGTTAATTTCATGAAGATGATATTCGTTAGAATGTTTTTATTCTATAAAAATTCACAAGTCATTAATCTGTGGGAATATATTTGATTAATTATTCTAGACATGTTTTTTAAAGTAATCTGGAAACATTGTTCATATCCTGTGTTTATAAGCATGACATGTGGTTTGGGAACCCTAAATTTGGAATAAAACTTTTGGAACAAAACCTATATTTGGAAGAAACCCTATGTTTAGAAAACAAACGTATGGTTCATCAACCCTACTTTTTTAATCTACCGTACATTTTCAATCATACTTTTGGAGTTTATCACTATGTGAAGGAATCCTATGTTTGACTTGGTCGGCGATGGAGTTTTAAATTTAAGATATTATCCATGTTTGTTGAAATACTCTCACTAAAATTAAATATATATTTAAATCTATTTTACAATAGATACAAAGGCACTTAATCAATGGATTAAATCATTCTTATTTCTAAGATAAGTTATGACTCTATTTGAATTATTTGAATTCAAATATTCACAATTTATTATGATATATTTCTGGAAATGTTTAACCTAGAGCAATTTTACCTACAATATAAACACTGATATGTTCATATTCTAAATATACAATATGCATTGAAAACAAAGATTTTTGTGCTTGTGAATAATAGTGTGTCGTTGCCTTCAGAACTATACTTTGGAGACATACATGTTGTGATCTAGTTGATTGACTCATTTTTGTTGTTGTCACGGTTGTTGTATCTTATTATTGTTAAATACTCTTTTGAAAGTTTGAAAAAGAATTTTTTTAGAGTTACACTTTGGATTCATACATGTTTATTCATCTTCCTGGTGTTTTCTCTATCACTGTTTAAAGGAATATTGTGTGATGTTAAATATTTTTTTATTGTTGCTATGCTTTATTGAAGATCAACAAATCTATTAGTTACTGCTGAAACTTTGAGAAAAACCTATTTTTCTCAATAAAATAAATATTTATTGATTTACTAGAGTATTGGATGCTTAGACTCTGTCATGGTAGTGAAGGAGTATAAACTTCTCAAACTAAGTTGTGAATTTATAGTTCCCTATAAAAGAACCAAAAGGCCTTGTAAAAGCCTTATTGTAATGGTATAAATTGTCTGTACTTAGTTGTAGAAGTCCCTGGTAAATGGAATTACTAGTGAAAATCATCAAGTTCGTGGAGAGAGCATCAGTGGAGTGGACTAGGGGATATTTTTTCCCTGAACCACTATATATCTTCATGTTCTTTTCTTTATTTATATTCAATGCTCACTCGTATTTCAGAGAGAAGGAAATAATTTCAATATATTAAGAGAGTTGTTTTGTATCTATCAAAGGTTTTAAAGGATCACAATTCACCCCCCCCCCCTCTTATGTCTTCATCAATAGTCATTCTAACCTAACAAGTGGTATCAAAGGTTGGGCTTCATTGGGTGTATTTATCTCCTTATAAATTCTTGCGTTATTATCCAATATCAATAAGTAATATCAAATGTTATGATGTACTGCTAGATTATTTTTTGAAACCCTTGATTATTTTGTTCAATACAATCAAGTAAACCAAAATTTTAGAATCTTGTGCAATATCAAAGGAATATTTTGGCTCTAATAAGCCTAATTTAATGATTTATATGAAGATAAATCTCAAAATGGATGATCTTAAAGAAGGTATGTCAATAATCCATGCTCCATACTTTAATGGTGATAATTATGGATGTTGGAAATCTTTCATGAGTATTTACTTGAAAAATATTGGAATATGAGTTTATTTAAATGTTTTAAAGCCTTATTAAAATCCTAAGGAATATCTAGAAAAATGGAATGATGATCAAGAAAAATAATATGATCATAATTCAAGATAAATGAATACTATTGTATGTGGTTTAAGGACAGATGAGTTTAATCGAGTTTTTCATTGTGCTACTTCATATGAGATGTGGTACACTATTTCTGTTACCTATGAAGTGATAAATAATATTAAATAATTAAGGTATATTAATTAAAAGTTAAAGTTTGATACTTTCAAAATGCATAAAGATGGAAATATCACTCAGATGAATGGGATATTGACAGAAATTTTCAATAATGATGCTACTTTGAGAGATCCAATTAATCAATCAAATAAAATATTAAAAGTACTTAGAATCTTACCTTCAAATTGGAATGTAATATCTACTGATATATGATAATACACACTAGTTAAATAATTATCAATGAAAGAATTTATTGGAACCATGATGATGTATGAA
The DNA here is from genome assembly GCA_963277665.1 of Viscum album. Lineage (NCBI taxonomy): Eukaryota > Viridiplantae > Streptophyta > Magnoliopsida > Santalales > Viscaceae > Viscum > Viscum album. Next base: position 1,906,628,881 of record OY728136.1, read on the forward strand.
GCTGAAAGATAGGTCGAAGCTAAAAATAATATGAAATATGAAGAATATGGTCTCAAAAATATTATGGATGAATCATCTGATTCAAGTCATCTATATTTAAATAAAAAAAATTGATTTTTTTTAAAATGTATGAAAAACATTACAACAAAATAAATAAAGGTATTGAAGAGAATAGATGTTGTGAGTATAAAGAGAACGTTCATACAAAGTTTAACAATCCTTTGCTCAAAGATCAAAGGAAATAAAATTATAAAAGAAAAGGCAAGAAAACTATGAAGGTTACTTGGATTGATTCTTCTAGTTCAAATGATGAATCTTCTATAAACTCTAAGTTTGATCATAAAAGTAAAATGGTATGTCTTATGGCTCATACTGATGAGGTAAAATTTTCTTACTATCAAAACTCTAATTTTAAAAAACTTACTTATGAGGAACTAAATAAGTACTACTTTATTCATCAAGATAAAATTTAATCCTTAAAGAAAGATCATATAAAACATAGAAAATATTATAATACTTTTTTATTGGATAAAGAATGTTTTTCAAAACAAATTACAGATTTAAAATATAATTATTCTAAAATTTCATGTGATTTCTATGAAACTAAAATTAAATAATGATTAGATGAATTTGATTATTTAAAATAATCCTTTATTAATCTTATAAAAGTATAAAATTATTTAAATCAAATTCTTGGTAAAAATAAAATTCACAAAGGAAAATGTGGAATAGGAGTAATGGTGAAAGACCAACATAATATAAGAATTATTTTATTACTATTTCTAATAAAAAAACATGTTAATTATTAAATGTTTTCACTTTGGTATTGATGTAAATTATGAAAATGACTATTTCTTTAGAAAACCTCAATTTTTTGTTGTTAAAAATTTTTATTATTCAAAAGAATTGTCTAACTTCAATAGTATAATCTCTACACAAAACATACATATTTGGTTACATAAAAGCTTAATTGATAACACTTTTAGACCCAAAAACATATGGGTACCAAAATTCACTTGTATTTGATGGTTTTTAGGAATACACCATTTAACTACATCATTAAATCATCAAGTGGTCATCTAAAAAGTATATGTAAATTTCTATTTTAAACAAAGGAGTGATCAACACTAGAGTAGTTTATTATTAAAAATACTTAGAACTAGAACTAATAATCCAGGAAGTATTTCATTACTATCTTCTTATATATATTTTTATTGTATTAACTATTTTATATAATAGAGAGAGATCTTTTATGCTTAAGTGTTAAATACTTCTTCACTCTTTGAATCAAGATGTTAAAACTTTGTCTATATAATTACATATCAAATAATATAATTAAATTTCCAAAATAATCAAATTTATTTGAACAATGTTTTAAAATGTTTCTCTTAAAAAACTCATGCTTTATAAAATATAGTAATCATTTAATTATAAAAATAGGTTAATGAAAAGGTGTATTCTTTATTTAATATTTTAAACCTTTTATTGTCTTTAAATTTTGTTTTCTTAGAAATTTTATTCATTTGTGTAGATTATATTTTAGAATAATTTTATTGTGTAAAATTTATTTTCAAAAATTTAAACTCTGAATGATTAAAATGTATTTTTGGCTAGAGAATGTGAAGGGTTGTCTGCAAATTGTGAGAACAAATTGTATTGTCTTACTCTTTAAAACCCTAGTGTCTTCTTCTCAAAACCTCGCTACTAGAAAAATGACCTATATCCATGGAGTAGACACAATTTTATTGGTCAATGTCTATATCTTAATCTATATCCACAGTTTAATTAAAATTATGGCTATGTGGGTATCTGAATCCACCCTTTAATAAAACCCATATCAATAGGGTTGATTAAGTCAGGAATCTTCCTCCTATATGCGACCCCTCCCATTACCCTCTCCTATATGTGACCCTCCTTCCCCAATGGTTCCTCTCATGAGATCTCCTCTTTTTGAGCCTTCTCCCCTAACAATGCCCCTCATGACGCTGCACCTTGTTGCCATCGAATAAGGCCACCCCACCACAAGCTCTCCTCTTCAACCCTCCTCCCTCGACACTGTCACTAAATGTGGACACCTCGCCTCCCCTTTTACTATGATCCTAAGTGGCATCCCCACCTCCTCCTATGGTGCACCTCCAATGAAACCACCTCCCCCTCTCAGTGATTATCCTCCTCTTTGCAGATCTCGTCTGGTCACAGCTCTTGAATTCACTTACCCACTGAAGGTATTTAGGGTTTTCTCTTCTATATTGGGTACCTCAGATTCCTCATCACTAAGAAGGGATAAATTCAGCTAAAATAAAGTTGAAATTTTAGTAAATATGGAGTTATAAAGATGTTAAAAATATAAATAATCAAAATAAAATTAATTTAGATATTGGTTTACTTCTTTAGGTGGCTCAATTGTGAGTTATTGGTCGTGAATGACTACCTATAGACTGGGTTTATTTGAAGGGGAAATGTATCCATATGTTTTACTTAAAATCACAATATATCCTTTTATTTATCTTCTCACAAGTCATACTCATGTAATTATGAATCTATATCATTAAAATATATTAGTTCAAGTTTAATGTAAATTCTTGAATAAGTAAAAAAATAGGTGGTATATAGTTTGATCATCCCCTTGCAATAATTTAGTAGGAAACATGTGTTTATACTAGAGTTCCATGAGAAAAATCTAAGAAATGTGTTTGAGGGAAGTGTCTTTAATTTTTTCTTTGACCTCTTATATAACTTCTTAGGAAAAGGATAAGGAAACTTCTTACTCTTAATATTCTCCTAGTTGTTTTCCATACTCCATAATTTCTCAAAATGTGGTGGATATCATGGAAAACATGTCCTTAAACTCATCCATATCACTATATTGGTCATTGGGTTATTTTTACAAAATATATGAGCAAGTTATGTAGTCTTGAATCTCCAATAGTGTGGGATATTCTTCACACGTATGGTTTTGTGTAATATGTAGTTTATGTTAATTAATATCATTATTGTTGTATAATTCAATATCCCAACCATTAGTGTTTTCCAATAGCTTCTCAGGCCAATGCCTTTGAGTTTATTTTTTCTCAGGCTTCTATGGGAAGATAAATTGATTAGTGTTAAACAATTTTATTTTGTGTGGTTCCACAAACTCAATAATATTTATATAAATCTATTTAAATTTTGAATAATGTTGGGATCTAATAAAAAATTTCCCCACTATCATTCTTAATGCACTTACATAAAAATAAATAAAGAAAGAAACAAATAAAAATTAACATCAAATAAAAATAAATTAATGCAAAAAAAACTAATTAAATTCTGTAAGAGATAGCAAATTATCATCTAATATCCAAGGAAATGGTTCCATGTTTGAATGTTCATTGTTTTGGATGGATGTTAATATAGATTTTAAATTTTTTATTCATAGTAGAGTGTTAATCACAGGTTCTTCACTCATGGAGTTGGTCCTGGAGAATCATTATCCGCACACTTAATTTTATTGATTTGTTTCTAAATGATTGGAAATTGAACAACATTGATTTGATGAATGAATACACCAAAATAAAAATTACAATATATACAAAGTGAAATTTTTTTAATGAGATATCCTTGGATTTAACCTTAGTGATACATCATTATATCATAGTATTGGTGCCCTTATCCTACTCTTTGTCCATCTATAACTGATTAAACACATCATCAATGCATATATTATCTCATTGTACATCACACCCAGTAAAATATATGTGTTCTCATCCCACCACCTCTCTAAATAAATCAAAACCATAAGTAAATCCACCCCTTAAACAATTGATCCCATCATACACCAGTGATCAAATAATATTAGATTGATGGATTTTAGAAATATTAATGAAAATGGGGAAATATGAAGCTCAATGTACTATTATTTTCCTCTAACTCTCATACATAAAAATATATAGAATAAAATAGAAAACACAAGGTTAGGTTTTTGAGCTCTAGAATCATTATTTTCCATCCTATAGGTGATCCTTGAGTGAGCCTCCTATCATATATGTGATATTGAGAATAACTATAATATAGATCAAAAGGAAATGGAAAGGAATAAAAATGAACATAACTGAATATAGATATATTAAAATGAAGTAATATTATATAATCTTAAACCAAATCATGTTGAGTCTGAAGGAAAAGGAATAAAATCTGATCCACCGCTTTAAAAAAAAGAGCAAAATTTATTTATAAGTTGCGCCCTATACTCTTCTCCCACAAATATATTTCAATATAGTGTATGATTAACTCTTTAATTGAATAATATTTATGTTTAAAGGATTAACAATCTTGATTTATTACATTGGTCATCTCTCAAATGCTCTCCTTAGCTCATAATTCCTACTGACAATTAATGTATCCTTCTTCAGCTAGAAGAGTGCCATGTGGATCAATTTGAGGAGATTTTCCTAATATGGTTGAACTAGAGAAACTAGACATTGATCTTAGGTAAACCATTTTCCATTACTTTTATTTATGATTTCACACTCCCCTTATTCATATTCTATAAATTTCCCATGTCATGGGTTGTAAGTAATGCTTACACAATTCCTATAAATCCATATGATGCCACCAAATTCTAACACATGGGATATGTCTTTACCATTGAGGCTAAAGTATTACAGAGTTGACTGAAGTCTTTGGTTATTTTAAATTCAAATACATAATGTATTATATTGAATCCAAAGTCTTATATGTTCAGGATGCAACTGATTCATTTGTAAAATATCAGACTTAAATGTAATATGCATAGATCGTGTCTTATGAAAAAAGAAACCAACACCTTATAGGATAACATGGAAAGTCACACACACTAGCTGAAATATTATATGAACTATTAAAATTCATATGAATCTAGGATTAACATAGTATCTTAGCACATCTTCCTTTGTATCATGATTGAATCACAAATTCATTTTTTATATTTTTTCACCAGAAGTTCAACTATTACATCTTTTTATTTTGTTCATTCATTTATAGATTTAGTGAAATCTATATATTTTATCACTTTAGGATTGTTTAAATTACCATAAATTCATCTCATCATTATCTCCTTTATCTTAGGCATGGTAATCAACAACCCACTCATTCGACTTGGACATCAATGATTTTTTAATTATTTAAACACATTTGGATATCCCAATCCTTAACACAACTTCAACTTCATTATTCTTGAAAACCCATGTATTTTTATTATTATTTATTATAAAATATTGGATCATTACTATTCAATACTCCATGATTTTATGATCTTTATAGCATATCTTAGCATCTTTAGATTTTATTTTCATTAGAATCCTTGAAATCTAGAAACTCAATTTCGATACTTTAAAAAGTCTCCTGAATTCTTCTTCTTTATTTGATCTTCATCTTTGAGAATAATTATAAGATGTCCTGATTTTATTACTTTAATCACAAAACCTAATGTGTGTTTTTGATGTTAGGTAATTTATAATTATTAAAATGGATTTTCTTTTCATATTATAAAATCTGGAAACTTCATATTTCAATCTGCAAAAAATTATAATTTATCTAAGTGTTAATGATAACATAGATTATTTAATTATTACATAAACCTAAATCATGTTTAAATATAGAGATAATTATTTCTAAATAGGACAAGATTTTTTTTTTCATTTACAATGATTTATGACCACTCATCTAGATTTTTCATACATAGAGGAAAAATGATGTTTACGTAACATAGAACAAAACATTAATATTTTTTCACTCAACTGCACTAGATGATGGTTATGAATGGTATAAATGATACTTGTGAAAATAATATATGATACTTAAATATCATAGGGAAATAACCCATGTACATTTCTCCAGACATTTCCATTTTCATCCTTAGCTTCAAAAATTTGGTTTTCTTCAAATTAATGCATAGCTACAACAACTAACTTTAGGTCATCTCCACTCTTCTCATAAATTAATCCAAGTGTTATTAAACACTTATATTTATAATCCTTAATGTGTGATATATATTGGATGGTTTATCAATAGATATATCACTTTAATATCCTATTCAAACTGAATTAAACATTTTTTAATAACATCTCACACATTGTATAAAAAAAATAGTACCTCATAAACTTTTTAAATGTTGTAAATAGTAGTTATAAATCCTTGGTACTTTTATTTAACATGAATAATAGTTCAAATATCATAACATGTAATTTTTTTCTCACCCAGTAACTAACTTCATTACCCATATTACATGGGTAGTCACTTTACTTACCTTTTCTATCTTAATCCACTTTCTCTTTTGAAACTTCAATGGAATATTCCAATATAAATTTCCAACATACATTGATACTCACTAAATTATAACAAATAAAACATTATATTTACACATCCAAGGGAACATAAATCTCTCCCTTTAAAGTTTTTAAAAAGTCTAAATTTTTTAAGATGTAATCCAACACTTCTCCACCTAATTAGCAGTAAATGAAAATGATGGAAATTTGGTCTTTCCCATTTTCATAATTTTAGGGAAGCATTTAAATTCAATTCATAACCATAATTCTGAAAAAAAAACTTCCAATTGATGGAATTCTCATATAAATATATTCTAATTTTAAGAAACACATATTCTCCCAATGAATTCATCCACTTTCTGTGTTTTTAATTATTTCTATGTGAGAAGGGCAGCATCACAATTTTCCTTTCAATACACCATCAACTAGACAACTCTATGTCTACTTGATCTATCCTAGTGTAGATAAAAAAGTGAAACATTTAGACAATAATTTTGTCTATAAATAAACCACCATGTAATATTACTTTTTATTTTCTTTCTTATGGGGCTATCCAATTATATTTTCAATAAAGTGTATAAACATTTTTCTTCAATTTAATAAAATCTTTCTAGAATTATATTATTTTGAAATGAATACTTTTTAAAAGATTGTACTTATTTAGTTTCTCCCCCTTAAGTGATACCATTCATTATTTTCCATGGTATTTTCTAGGCATGTATAATATCATTTGTTAGTTTACGGGATATGAGTATTAGTATCAAAGTATAAAGATATCAAAGAATGTAATTTTTTAATGTAATTAATTAGAGAATAAAAATATGAAAACATAAATTAGTGTATCAGAATAAATGAAATATAGTTTGACATTAATAAATAAGAATAATTTATCAAGATAGAGGGGTTCATTCAAGAGGCGCGCACCTCGCACCGCATACTCAAGCGGCCTCTGAATCTTACTATGTCGTATGCCTTTGACAACTATAAAGACATCTCTGTACAAAATAATCACTAAATTATTCTAATGATAAAGAAAATATCCCCAATAGGAATAGTTATTAATTGTGCACTCCATGGAATGTCATTACGTCATGGCTAGTGTCGGGTACCATTATGCCACACAATTCTTTCACAATTTCACAGTTGAGATAGCACATCGTGGAATGTTCTATGTTGTGCCATGGCACAGTGTGGAGTTATGCATTCCATTATGCCATCATAAATTTTTTTTCACCTTTTTTAACTGGGTAACCCATATATATTAAAATAATTTATTAAAACACTCTATTATAAGTCAAGTTATGCACCTTCTAACTCCCTCGACTCAATGTGATGCATTGATCAGGCTCCATGACCAAGTACGACCAGAAATCCTATCATCATACTTGTTATTTTTAATTATTTCAATGTGTTTATAATCCCTTTTTACGCTACAAGTTAATATTTTCCACATGTTGTGTGCCATGCATGAGCTTTTACATCATATTCCCTTGAATCCATTGTGCACCATGAGCTGTAAATAACCATGAAAATATGCCCATAATTCAAGAACCATAATTATTTCATTATAGAAACATATACATTATGTAATTTATATGAAAAATAGATTGAACTCAATAACATATGACATCTCCTAGGAGTGTGTGAATATATTATTTTACTTTCCATTTAAGATATTTTTTATGATATTTTTATAAACATGTTATTTGTATCATGATGGATAGAAGTTGGATATACAATGTTGATTGGATCACTAATAAGTTTCAGAAGTAGTTACAATATTTTTGGACTTTTCATTCAATAATGATTTAGATAGAAGATTGATTTGATGCTCGTGTTTTGATTTTTCTAGAAGATTGTGGTTAAACCATGAGGAATTGAGTTACCATATCACTAAACATAGTTTCCAAAAAATATATCACGTGTGGTATCACAATAGAGAAAAATCTCAAGTGGATAATGACATTGATTCATCTGAAAGGATTGGTATGAAAAATTATATTTCCGGTTGGTTTCCATTTTTTCCTGAAGTTAGCTCCTCATGTAGACTAGTGAAAACAGAAATGAATATTGAAATAAAATCTTCATCTATTGATTAAAATTATAGAATTTAGAGTGTTAGAAATATTATGGAATATGTTAATACCCTTGTATATTAGGTATGTAGAAAAAATGAGTAAACTTGAGTTTTTAATGCTATTATATCATGGGAAAGTAATTTATGGATTTAGTAATACTATAGTTGACTATCTCATTAAATTTATTAATTATTTACTACCTGATGATGCATATATTCTAGAAAATTATTACATGGCATCAAAGTTGGTTGAAAAATTTGGATTTTCATCTACTAAGATTTAATCATGCCCCAAATACTGTTGTTTGTTCTTAAAGGAAAATGCAGAGTTGAGTTAGTACAAACAATGTGGTATATCAAGGTGGAAGACTAATAAAGATGGAACTCAATATCATATACCAGAGAAAGTGATTTAGCACTTCTCTTTAATTCCTAGGCTTCAAAAAAAATTTATATCAGAATAAGTGGTAAGGAATATGAGATGGCATAAATATGAAATAAATAAGGATAATGATGAAATAGTGCATCTTGCAGACATGTTATCTTAGAATAAATTTGATAGGTTACATTCTGATTTTGCATCTAACCCTTGAAATGTTATATTGGGATTATCCTATGATGGTTTCAACCCATTTCTCTAAATTCATACATCACATAGTACTTAGCATGTTTTCCTTCACATTTTTAACTTTCCTTCATGGATGTGTATGAAGAATCCATTTACTATCATGAGTATATTGATATTTGGACCTAGTGATCCTAGAAATGATATTGAAATATACTTTCATCCATTGATAGATGAGTTAAAGGAGCTTTGGATTGTTAGTGCTCAAGCATATGGTGCATTCAGTAATTAGTACTTTGTGTTTCATAAAGATTTATTAGGTATTATAAATGATTTCCTGACTTAAGTAATGATGTTTTATTGGATTACAAAAGGGAAATTATCCTACCCTATTTGCATGAAAAATACACATTCCCAGAGATTAAAGTTTCGATGAAATTTCAGCTTCATATGGCATCGAATGTTTCTACCAATGGATCGTCCATAAAGGAAAAATTAGAGACAGTTATATCATGTCATCGAGATAGATGAAACACCTCAAAAAATGTTGGGGAATGATATTGTTAAATAACTTGATGATTTGAATTATGTTCTTGGAAAAAATCAATCAAATATAAGAAATATAAAGCACACTAATTCAAATTCCAACAGCAATTAGAGAAAGAAAAGTTTATTCTTTGAGTTTTCATATTAGTCATCGAATTTATTGTGTCATTGTTTAGATGTAATGCATATCAAGAAAAAACATTTATGATATGTTACTTATTTATATTTTAAATGTAAAAGGTAAAAAAATAAAATGTGTAGTCACGTCATGATTTGATGGATTGATTTATAAGAGCAAGACTTCATCCTAGGTTAATTGGTTAAAATAAGTGAAAAGTCAGTTTTCCTGTTATTTGATGACAAATGCAGAGAAAAAAAATTCTTCAGGTTTTGGAAAGTTTGAAGGTTCCATATGGTTATTCAAGTAACATTTTGAAAAGGGTGAATACACAAGATGTGAAACTAAAATATATTAAAACCCATGATTACCATTTCTTGTTACATGAGTTGATTCCCATTTCCATTTGACATTTACTTTCACATAATGTTAGACATGCATCATAGTATCTTATTGGTATTCAAAATCATTGAGTTTATGACATGAATTTTAGTATCTTGCTACTATTCACAAGCATTGCTTCATGAGTTCATGTATTTTATACCAATCATAAGATTTCATTGTTTAATTTTTTTATAGAATTTTCACTGACCAAAATTAGTTTTAGGGTTTTCTTTTTTATCTCTTTTTATGACTGAATAAAGTTTACATGAGTGTAGTGTAATGGTATTAATAGTGTAAAATGGATTTGATTCTTTAAGATCTATTTTCTTTTTAGAGAAGTTGAATGATATGTCTACCTTATTTATATGAAATTAGTTTAATTTACTGATTTTTTTCTTATAAATTTATTTTGGCATATTCTTCTTTATCAGAGGATATAGTGGAAAAGATATTTTTTGGTAGTGTTTCTTTGTTTCTTTTGCTAAATTTCTCTAAAATTTTGTATGTTTGTGAATTCCTTTTAGGATAGAGTAAACTACTTTATTAGGAAAAAAGGATCTGTTTGGTTCACATTTACTAAATGAAATAAAAAAATAAAGAAAAGAGAATGATGTTTGACTTCATGCATTTAATTCAAATTGTCAGTAGGAAGTGGGGGTTTACCAAGTTTAACTATACCAATTAATTGAAGTGAAAGATAGAGAACAAGATTATTCCTAATGGTGTTAATACAAATCTATTGGGATCACATTTCTAAATTTTATTTCTTAGGTAATAGGTCGGTTGCCCTTACCCACATTATTATGCACTTTACATCTATTTTTTCCCTTATTTTTTGTGTTTTGAATCATATTCCATTGTTGTTTTGTTTGGTTATTAAATTTTTATAAGCTTTTATGCTCAAATTTATGGAGTTTTTGACCTTCATTCTTGTTTATGTTTATGATTTTACTATATTGTTTCATTTTTTTAGGTTGGATACTACTACATTTATTCGAATGTTGCTACATTTTTTGATGCCAATGTATTTTTGATGTTGTTGTTTCCCTTATTTTGTTTTGTATTTTGGTCTATATTTTCTTGGATGCTACTACATTTTTTGGATTCTGCTTCATTTTGGTCTTTATTTTTTAATTTTATGGTGTTTGTTTGAACCCACCCCCTATTGCATTAGGTTGGGTCTAGGTTTGGTTTTGGGGGGATACTATAGGGGATTGGGGAGGCTACTTGGTTGGTGGGGTTAGGGGGATGTTTCAGGGGACTGGGGGTACTGGGGGGCTGAGGGGATATTGGGGGCTAGGGGGCTACTGGGGGGATGTTATAGGGGGGTGGGGGGCTAATGGGGGGGGTTACTGTAGGGTTATAGGTCTGGGGGTTGGGTCCAGGCCCGAGTCCATCGAGTTGGGTCAGGTTTTACACATATAACCCAACCCGAACTGACCTGACCCACTGTGGGTTGGGTTGGGTTGGGTCCTTTGGTCATGCATTGGGTAACCCAACCTCAATGGGTTGTATTGGGTCAGGTCAAGTTCTCATGAAGCATGTGACCTGACCCAATATTTTTTGGTCCATTCGAGCCCCAAAATTCCCTTGACCCGATGCATGAACACCCCTAAATCCTAGCATTATTCTGAAGAGTCATCTCTTGAAATTGACATTTTTTGGATCTTTTGATGGGGTTGTGCGATACATGTTAACTGAAATTTATTTTAATATTGATATTGGGTAATGGCTTCATAGTGTAATAATGTGTTCATTTTGTCCATGGATACCTATTTCCTTCCAAAATGAATCAAATAGGCATGCTCCATCATTTTACACCATCCCTAAATAGAATCCTTGAAAATTGAGTTGTTTTCTTGAATTTTTTTCCGCAAAAGGAAGTTATTACACCTGAGTAATCATTGATATTTTTTCTAGATATTTTTGATGTCCTAAGTTTTTAATATGTATGACTTGTATAAAAATATTCTCTATTTAAAAATTGTAATCATTGAGATTTGTTTTAGATATGAAAAAAGAGATTAGCTTAAAAAAATTATCTATAATGGTCAAGACTAATTTTATTACTTTTATTATTGTTTTTTTAGATTTGTGTAATTTCTTTATTTACAATTAAAAAATTATAAACCATTCCATTTTATTGTCAGGTTTCTGAGATCAAAGGAGATTCAAGTACAGTTTACTCTAAAAAGATGCATAAAGAAAACAAAACATAAAAATAACAAGTAAATATAATTTGATATATTCAAGTGTTTTTCCTTGGTAATATTTAATTTTTACCTAATTTCATGTTATCATATTTTTTCATATTCCTATGCCAATCTTGGTTTAGTTAATCTATAGATTTATTTACATTGGATTTGATATTTCCATGGAACACCATAGTTGTAAACATATTTCATTCACCCCTCTATGTTACACACCTAAAATTTATAGTTCATTCATTAATATACAAAACATGAGTAACATTTTTTCTTTGATACATTATATAGTATTATATGCAATTTATTTTTTAATACCATTTCCTCTTTTTTATATCCTTATCTGTGGAAACTCTATACTCACTCAAATTTTTTGAATCCTTTCTATGTAAGTTTTCTACATTCACGTACATGAATATAAAATGTTTCAACCTTTATTAATATTAATTCATTAACATAAAAATGATAAGAAAAATTAATACATTCAGTTATATATTAAGCATAAAAAATATGTCAATAATCATAATATAAAAATACAATAATACATACACATTGAAAAATACTAAAATATACAATGTCTATAATTATAATTCCTAAAAAATACATATGATCCTACTTATACTTACACTAATACTATGATACAAACATATTTTTTAGGTTTATAATTCTTATGTTAATGCTTAAACTAATTCTTATGCAAAAAAATATTTATTTCCCCACCCCTATATACATATAACATACATCTACTATTTGAAATTAAATAAAAGTAAAATGGATACAGATAGATTATATGGTTCATACAAGTGTATAAATTATTGCTTGTTAAATAGAAACAATAAGAAAAATTTTAAGATAAATCAATAATAAAAATCATGAGATTATTCAAACTTGAAAGATCGGGATCTTCTTACTCTTCTCCCAATAATTTTCAATATATGCTTTAAATAATCAAAATATATTCACACATAAATAAAACAATTTTCAAACCAATCATTTTATTTCTTCATTTCCTCTTAATATTCACAAGCTATATGAATAAGTTTTCCTTATTTCTCATCATTTATCATGTACAGTTGACACAGTGATCACAAATATATAATAATTCATTATATCTCACTTATTTTTCCATTATTTCCTTACATATGGTTTCTTATGATGAGGTTGGTTCTATCCACCACCATCGAAGGTAGTGAGTTCAACATTGGATTTAGGTAATATTTCTTTTATTTTAATTATTTAGCCCAATTTTAATTAGGTCATTTGTGATTTTTGGGTTCCATATATTTTTGTAGTGCATTTTGGATCTAATTGAGGTGGATTCGAGCCATTGTTGTCGAAGGTGACTTACATATGTATTCATAGGTAGTAATATACATATATAAGTTCCCCCATTATATATATTCATTTATGGTAGTATGAATATATATATTGGGGCTAGGTGTACTTGTGTGTGTGTGTGTGTGAAAAATGTATACATATGTTAGTGTCAAGGGGTATGTGCAAGTATAAACATAAATCTAGGAACCCCCTTGTGAATATTTATCCAAAAAAATATGTAAATAGGGGATATGTGTCCTTATATATATGTGAAGGTTCATATTTATGAAATCATAAGAAAAAAAGAAGAAGAAGATTTGAGTTGTCATCATCAAAAGCAGTGCGCCTTGAGGTTGAGGTAGGTTCCTTCTGCCTAACCCTTTAATTTGAATTCCATAATTTCTTGATTATTTTAAAAACTTGTTTTCATTATCATATAATGTTTATATGCTATGAAAATTACTTGTGGATCTTTAAAATGTCATTTTCACTTGTTTTACATTATTTCTGTAAACCTCATGTGGAAGAATACTATATTTAAATGAGAGCCCAACCCTCATGTAGAATAATACTAGATTTATTTGGTGGTTTATGTGTTATTCTATGTTAAGTATCCTAATAATTGGATGGTGATACTAACATATTTCATTATCATTGGGGTTTTGAACTTTTGGTGGACATTAATCGTGTAGACAAATGATAATTTCACACATTCATGGATATTGTTCAAGATACTTTTCCATGAAGAGTGCTTCCTGGAGACATTGAGGCCCATTTGGATGTAGTTGATATTTTAGTCCAAGTAGGATAGGGGTTAATATTCATTTATATCATGTGGTACTCTATTGACTTGATTCTTAATAGACTCCTTTGATCAAGAAAGTTTATTCTTGGCCTCTATAGATACATCCAAGCCACCATTTTCACATATATATTATAACCTATATCAAGGTTATGGGGATACTTTTTAATGGAATGTTTATATTTAGAAGAGGTGTAGGTGGTTGGTGTTGGTGTTGGTGGATTCATACATAAGAACTATTATAACATGTTTCCATTCGATGTTAGGCATTAGGGATAAGATGTAGGTGGGTATTCACATGCATAGTTTCAAACTCATTGATTTGCAGTCCATGAGTTTCACAGAGGATATATTCATCCATGGGACATTCATTTTCATGACTATAGAGGATTTATTCATATGGGAAATTGCACCCTGAACATTAATATATAAAAAGGTAGTTAAGCTACTAATAGACATATGTGTCAGACAGTAACACAATGAGGTACCTCCTAGATTCATAGAGGTTGGTCCTCAGGAAAGCATCATTAATAAAGGAACATCCAGTGATCTAATAGTTGGAGACAAAGATGGACATTGATATGATCTTATTCAACCACCTCCATCCCTGTACCATGAATGGAATTATTAGAGATCTAGAAATTTAAAAGGTATATTAATGTCAGAAACATTGGTTACCACATAATGATCAACTCTCTATGATGTTTTGTCTAAGTTAACTCTATATTTTCAACCATATTCATATACAAAAGTGAATTTGAACATTTTTTATTCATCCCATGAGTGAGTGGTAGAGGTTCGAATAGATCCCCTGGCCCAAAAAATGTGTTTGCAGACATTATATAGAGGAAATCACACAGTTGAAAACATATTTTGAGGATGTGATCATGTACTTAATGGGTGATGTAATCCAAGGTATATACTTCATATTATCATTTGGTTTCTAGGTAGACTACTTTCATTAAATATTTATTTCCTACTAAGTTGATGTATTAAGATTGTTCTTAATGTGATAGTGGGGTATTCAATTGGGATAAAATAGTCATGTTCATGGAATGTTACACCCAAAAGACAATTAGTTAATAATTATGGATTTATGTGTGATGGGAACCTCGTACTATTAATAGATAATAGTTATGAAAGAGTTTATGGACTTGTTTCCTAATGATGTTCATTGGTTTCTTTTTAATCTAGATGGTGAAATTTACATCTATCTATACACTAAGGCTGCTCAAATATCTTATAATTCTTATTAGATATCCCCAATTTAGACTAGATATTTAAAGATTTAATTCTACATCTGTAAGGGGAATGATTTTATCAGATTCATTATGTTTCTTTTTATTTTTATTTACTTTAAATGAGTAGATTAATATTAATCACATGCCTGAATTTTTTTCAAATATTCTGAAACATTGGTCATTATCCTACATAATATGTTATTCCCAATCCTTATATGTTCACTCCGAAGTACATGCAGTGGAGGGTGCGGGGTGTAGTAAACCTATTTTTTTCTTGAGACTAAGATGTAGCCATGGTTTAAAACTATGGTAGTAGAGAACCTATTTTTTTCTAGAAAGTGAAGGTTATAGTCGTGGTTTAAAACTAAGTCTTTAGACCTATTGCCACAGTTTGAAATATGGATATTAACCTATAGCCATAGTTTTAAATAGTGGAAATATATTTCAATGGAATTGCCTACTGCCATGGTTGCAAATTGTGGATTTAGGTCTACTTTCAGGGTTTGAAACCATGGATCTAGAACTATAGCCATGGTTTCATACCATGGATATATATTTTATTTGAAATACCTATAACCATGGTTTCCAACCATGGATTTATGTGTACTTCCATGGTGTAAACCATGGATATAGGTGTACTCCCATGGTGGAAACCATAGCTATATACCTATAGCCATAGTTCCCAACTAAGACTATAGTCATGGCCCTATTTCCATGCTAATAGGATCCATGGTTCCCTAAATCGTGGATATAACCTATATCCATGGTAATAAACTGTGGCTATTTATTGAATTTCTAGTATTGCCTCTTAAATTATTTACCCTTCTTCTATGAAATATCTTTTTCAAATACTTATGAATAAATCATTATGATAAAAATGAAGTGATCAAGAATTCAAGTTCATATAAAATTATTTCTCAAAAAATAGGTAATCTTTCTTCTGGTCTATTTAGAGAATAGTGGGTTTCCTATGTTAAGGATTCATTTTAAAAATATTCTAAAAAAATAAGGAAGTTAGTGGTTATAAAGAACCATAATTTTCATTATCTCAAATTATTAAAGGTGTAATGTCTTATAAAGAGATTCTGTTTAAGTTCAATTATTTAAATAAAAAAATGGTGAAATTTTATGTTGATCTGAATGCATCTAAGAAGTCTTATGAAGAATTTAAAAATGTGTCTGTTTCAAAACATATTTTGATACACTTCAAAGGGAGTATCAAAATTTGAAAGTAATATTGATTTAAAAAGAATGGTTTCAAGCATTTAAAATGAAAATGATAAGTCAGATAAAGTCTCTAAGAAAATAAGTTGTTACTAAGATAGATCTTGATGAACTAAAATATTTTCTAGTCAAACGGTTTTCATCCTCTTCGCAATATCAAAGATCTACAGATGTTAAAAATAAAATAGAAAAACTATCAAGAGTTTTAGCTGATTTAGCTAAAAAATTCAATGTTTAGAAAGTTTAGATGAACCATCTAATCCTTTCTAAACACCCAAAAAAAATTCATCGTTGTAGTTTATTTAAAGTCAGTATCATATATATTTTTTAAAAAATATTATGTTTAGTAAAAATATATGTTATAAAACTATTTTGTAATTTATTTTTAAAGTTTTATACTCTTAATATTTTATATATGGTTATCTTATGTGTAAACATGTGTTTAAAGATTAACAATTTAAATTCATTGTATGTGATAAATTAGTGTATTACTGTAAGTGATAAATTATTCTATTGATATACTAAAAAAATTCTCAATTATGACATGTGAAAATTTTGTTTTTAATTCCTTGAATATCTTTTAAAATCATGCTATGTCTTGGGGGGATTATTTTAAATATTTATCATGTTTTAAAATATTTTATTGTTATGACACAAATTAAATAATTTAATACATTTATTAAAAAACCTTATTATTATTATTTTTTTGTCCGAAAAAAGGAAAATTCATTTTATTAAAAGATAAATAGGGTTATAGGTGTATAAAATAATACTTTTTACAATAATCATTATGCCAAAAAGAAAATAATTCAGCAGGAACATCATTATTCTAAAACATTTCATTGGCCTCCACTCCCTTGTTGGCCAATCCACCAGCCACATGATTTTCTTCATGGAAAGTATGTATAATGATGTAATTCATTGATGAAAAATATTCCAATATGTTTTTCAATCTATTAGTAAGCTTATAGGGTAAATGAAATATGTCATTTCTAATTGCCTGCACTAAAGTGGTTGAGTCACACTAAAACGAAAGGTTAAACCATCTGTGCTTTTGTGTAACTTCAACTGTATTAATGATCCCAATAATTTATGAATCCAATGAAGTAATGATTCCATAAGGACCATAGAGACAACCCAAATCTTTTTCTGTGTGGTCTCTAAAGATGGAACCATACCCAACTAGACATGTATTACCTCTTGAAGCACCAATTATATTGCATTTAATCCATCTTGGGAAAGGAAATACCCATAAAACTTATAAAGTACCTCAAAGAGGGTGATAATTATATAAAATTCCAAATAATTTTATAACAATAAAATCATGCATAGAGTTTTCACAAAACACAGATTGAAAATAATTTTCCCTTTTTACAGTAGTAAGAATCAATGCTAGTGAATATTGTAGGTTAAACTGAATCCATTTATGTAAAAACCAGTTGCGGTTGTTCCAAATTATAAGGAGTATCTCCACGCAAGCCACATGTAGAATATTTTTAATTTTCTTCAAAATATTTAAATGAAAAAAAAGTTGCAAGGTGATCATAAATAGAATAATATTGAGGTAAATGAACCTAGAAAAGATCAAACATAGAAATCCACAAGACAGAGGCTGTAACATGTCCTAAAAAGAGATGATCAATTTCATCATGATGAAGATTACACATAACATGATTTGAACAAATATTAATACCAAAATATTGTAAAAAATAATTATTAGGTATCTTTGAATGAAAAATTATCTATGCAAGAGTAAAATTGGAAAGAAGGATCCAAGGTTTATTAAAGTTCTTTATCCAAACATTATTATGTTCATTAAAGGTTTTTTGATAAAAATATTTTGAGGAGATCATCCCATTAATAGTGTGTACCCATATAAGAATTTCATCCCCACAAATAAAGTTATAATTTAAAACTATTTATTTAATTTTAGTAGGAAGGTTGTCTAAAGGTGATTCAAGTTGATCTTTAATTGAAATATTGGTATCAAAAGACATGTCATGGGATGAAATATTATTAATAATAGGTATTCCAGACCAATTATCTTTCCATAATTTCATAGAATAATGAGTTATAACAATCCAATGAGAGTCATCTATAATAGAGGGATATAAAATCTTAAAGGCATGACAAATAGAGGATTCCATATAATTGACATTTCCAGCTTTAAGTTTTCCAATAAATCTTTCTCTTAAAAAGGTAAAACCTTCATATTTTCCATTAATAAGTCACCATATAAGACTCTCTTGTAAAGAAATATTAAAATTGGTGATATTTTTAATACCTAATCCTCCATAATCAATTGGTTGGAAAATTTTCTTCCAAGGAACAATAAAAATTTTCCTTTATAGAATTATTCCACTCCAAATTAAATTTTTTATATATTTTTTAATACTTTTTATGAGAGTAGTTGTCCATTTGTAAACCTTGAAAGAATAAAAAAAATTAAATAATTCTAGATTTAACAAGATAAATGATACCATCCATAGATAATAATTTACCTTTCCATGAGGATAATTGGTTCCTTATTTGACTTATAATATGAGAAAAATAACTAGTATGAGGCTTACCCCAAAACAAAGGAACACCAAGGTAATGAAAAGGTAAATTGAAAAAGAAAATCCATATCGGATCCATGAAGAGCTTCTATAAAATAGATTTCTCTAAATTTTTTTTTTTTTTTTTGATGAATAAGAATCCTTCATATTTAGGTTTTTGTCTGGATGCATCGTGGAACCATCTAGTTCGTGATTTTCATGATTGAAATATTTCTCCCATTCCAGATGAAAGGAATCCATGAAGAATGGATTTAGATTCCAGATGAAAGGTATCTTACAAATTTCCTTCGACTCTTCTTCCCCAAACATATGAGATCCATTTTTAAGAATTCAAGGTCAATCCTCCGAGATTCTAGGAATGAGAAGCTGATGTCATCCAAAGTCTAGGTTTTCAAGCCATAAGCCAAACCAGATCTGTTTCAAGCACCTTCAATGCTCAAGGACCTATCTCGTATGGATCAACATTGTATTACTGAGAATCCCTTATCATTCCTTTTTACTGATGGATCTTGAAATATATGGTGATTAACACAAGATCTAGTTGTTTATGCCTTTGTTGAGGGGAAAAATTCTTCTATTGAAGGAAGAAAATGTTACTGTAGAAGAGAGTTATTATTCAATGAAGAAGAAGAAAAGGTCCTGCATCACACCTATTCAATGAAGACCTCTTTCACTAAAATCTTCTCTATGGATAAATATGATTCGAATCTTGACAAGATCGGGTGAAGAAAATGAATTGGGATTCATAAATGGAGATCTACATGAAGTCGAAGAACCCAAGTTCAGTGGTTGGGAGTTTTTACACTATTGTAAGCCTAATTTCGATCTAGTTGATGATGAACCCTAATAGATAGAAGTGAGATTTGAAGTATATGAGGCGTTGGTGTGTACCGAATTAAATTAGGCTTCTAAGAGAAGCTTGATAAAGATCATTCCAAAATCAATAAACCTAGTTGAGGCCAGATTTTGAATGAAAATAATCAAAAAAACCCTTATTATTCATTAAATAATATTTTATAAGTTTTCATGACTCCTTTATTTTTTAACATGAATTCAGGGGGAGTTTGTATTGATGCATTTTATTCTAATATTTTTTATGTCACAAAAAGGTGGAGAAATTTATGAGAATTTTCTGAGAAATTTATATTTATGATAATCTTGAAATTTATTTGTAAAAATTTTAATGTTTTTTTATGGGTTTCATGATCATAAAAAAGGGGAGATTATTAAGCATGTGGGATTCAACAATTTCATTAATTTCTTTTTTATTTTGATACTCAAAAACACCCACATTTATGTTACTAATAAAGTTTCTTTTAAGTGAATTTAAAGAATATCATATTTTTTAGAATATTTTTATTATATAAACATTCACAAGTCATTAATCTATGGGAATATATTTGATTAAGTATTTTTCTCATGTTTTTTAAAGTAATATGGAAACAATGTCTATACCCTACATTTTTAAGTGTAACGTGTGTTTTTGGAATCTTATATTTGGAATAAAATGTTTGGAATAAACCCCATGTTTGGAAGAAACCCAATGTTTTAAGAACAAACATATAGTTCATCAACCTTACTTTTTTAATCTACCATACATTATTGACTTTGCTTTTGGAGTTTATCTCTATGTGAAGGAACCCTACATTTGACTTGGTCAACGATGAAGTTTTAAATTTAAGATATTATCTATTTTTTCTACAATGGTCTTAATGGAAGTAAATATCTCATTAAAGTTGTTTTACGATTGATAAAAAGGTTTGTACTCAATGGATTAAATAATCCCTATTTTCAAGGGATGTTACAACTCTCTTTGAATGATTTTAATTCAAATATTCTTGATTTATTATGCAATATTTATGGAACTATTTGAACTAAAGTTGTTCGACCTACAGTATAAATACTAAGATGTCCATCTTCAGAATATACAATATGCATTGAAAAGAAATATCTAATCACTTGTGAATAATAGTGTGTCATTGACTTTAGACCTACACTTTGGAGACATATATGTTTTGATCTAGTTGATCTAATCATTTTTTTTTGTCACTACTATTGTATATTTTTGTTAAATATTCTTTTTAAGTTTGAAAAAGCATTTGTTAGAGTTACACTTTGGAATAATACATGTTTATTCATCTATCTGGTGTTTTATCTGTCACTGTTTAAAGTAATCCTATGTAACTTTGAAGATTTGTTTGATGTTGTGGTGCTTTATTGAAGATCAACACATCCATCGGTTGCTACTGTAACTATGATAAAAACCTATTTTTCTCAATCAAATCAATCTCTATTGATTTATTAGAGTATTGTCTTCTTAGATTCAGTCATGGTAGTGAAGGAGTATCAGTCTCTCAGACTAAGTAGTGGATTTATAGTTACCTATAAAAGAATTATAAGGCCTTGTAAAAGCCTTATTGTAAAGGTATCAACTGTCTATACTTAGTTGTAAAAGTCCCCAGTAAAAAGAATTACTAGTGAAAATAACTAATCTTGTGGAGAGAGAATTGGTGGAGTGGACTAGGGGATCTTTGTGACCTAAACCAATATACATCACCGTGTTCTTTTCCTTATTTATATCTGATATTCATTCATCTTTAAGAGAGAAGGAGAGAATCGATGCATATCAAGAGGGATATTTTGAATTTTTTAAAGGTTTTAAAGGATCATAATTCACCCTCTATTGTTCCTTCATCAATAGTCATTCAGACTTAACACGTATTTCCAAAATTACCATATCAGAAAAACTTTTCAATCTTCAAAATACATTCACCAGAGTGATTTTTACCACACCTATCACAAGATAGAAACTTGATTTTCTTACCATAGTATTTCTTCGATAGATTCTTCCCCATTACCTATAATATGGACCTATTTTTCTAATTGTTTTCAAGGAATACATGATCATCAGAAAACTTAATTTATAACTTCTCAACACATTAAAAAAGATACTCATAACTTTTTAATTCATGATAAGACAACACTATTTGATATTTGGGATTCAATCTTGAGTAAAAATAATTAATTTTACTATCAAGATCTTGAATATAATTTTATGTGTACCTTTCCAATCGGGTAAAGTTTGATTCATACATGACCACTAAATCTTCCTCCTTCTACCTCATTTCCAATAACTTCTTTTCCATTCAAATTATAACAACTTTAGGAAAATTCTTCTCAAGGAAAATATTCTTAAATTCATACCACTCTAAGACATCAATATCTTCTTTTTATCTAATATTTTTAACCATTGACCACCATTGATCGACTTCACCTTCAAAATGGTAAGTAATGATAGTTACCTTTTTATGTTATAAACATCCCATTACTTTTAATATCTTCCCCAAGGCTTTAAGTCATCCTTTATCTATCACAAAGTTAGATGATCCATTGAATTTTGGAAGGTGTTATTTTATAAAATTCTATATAATGGACATGTTTCTTTGTGGTGAACACGGTTGCTTTCTTTCATGTATGCCACTATCTTTTATAGAATGCTTCAATTTATCCATCACAATAATAACCTACTATGTTCCAATTATAACCATTTAATGTTGTTTATTTGGAAGGATATTGTCATCTTGGTGTCTTCCTACTTCAACTTCCCTAGTTCCTTTGTGAAAAACCATTCCCAACAGACATGATTTAGATGAAGCAACATGTTAGTCTTAAAATTATATATCATATTAACTATAAATTAGAATCTCTTAAGGGTACTTACTTACATTATCATAACATATAAAATTATCTAAACCTTTTCTCTGATACCAACTATAAGGACCTGACCTTAAAACATTACATAATATTGAGTTTTAAATCAAGAATTAATTTTCTTAAATTTATAAGGACCATTTTAGGTTTAGAGTTTTTGATAATTAGATCATAAATCTTATGTAATAAACTCATAAATTATATAGTGAACACTTCCACCCAATATCCATTTTTTCCATAATATAGTACTTTTAAAATGAAACATGTTTTCTTTCTATGGAAAATATTCATGATTTTTAACTTGACTTCATCATTGTTCTCAATCATCCTTAAACCCTGTGAAAAAAATTAAAAATGTGGGATGATAATGAAAATATTAGTAAGGGACATAAACAAAGAAGAAAAGGAGCCCTTTAGTCCGTTTCAAAAACCATGAGATCATATAAGAGAGTTTTCCTTTAAGATAATAAACCTTAAGCTCAAATAATCATTTATTGACACATAAAATCAACTTTACAATCCAATTTTTTTTCATAAAACACTTTATAATAAAGTATAAAGGTGAAATCATAATCATGAGGGTTTCTTAGAAAACATGAGAACCCATGAAAAACATTTTCTTAAAAACATACCTTTTACACTTAATAGGCGTAATCATTCCTTTAAACAAAAGGTCATTATCTTACCTTATGAAATAAAAATTTTCCCATGAAAAATAATTTTCAAGCACAGAAAATTCATGTAGGTGTATTGAGAAATCATCTTCATAGAACTCTTACAAGAACCCTTACAAATGAATAACCTACTCAGATTATTCCAACATAATTCTCTAAAGAACATAATGATTACCCAATGCATTGGAGAGCTATATCGGAATCACCTGTCATCATAAACAATTTCCATAGATCATAACATACATGAAAAACATAAAATATTTCATTTCCATCATCAAAATAATAAAAATATAATTTTTATTATTTGAAAACTATATTTTTAATAAGGTTTATTTTTTCATATTTCCAAAAAAACATTTCTTTTTTTAAAAAATTGTCAAAAAATAAAATGGAGAGAAATTAAATTCTTTTCTTTTATTTTACTAAATTTCACATCAAAACAAAATGAATAGAAATTAAAATTACAATCATTTATTTGTTTAATTTTTTTAAAATTTTAAAATTTGAATTAATATATTTGTCTTAATTTAAATTTTATATAATTTTGTTATCTTGAAATTATAAGGATATATTAAAATAAAGGTATGTGATCACTTGTGATCTCCCCCCCCCCCTCAAACATATTTGTTTGTTTTTACTTTTCCCAAATGGTTTGAACATCGTGCGCTAAGAGATCATATTTTTCCTTGATTTACCTCACTAATTATCCACCTCATCTCTCTGGACTTGAGCTATTATTAATCCATACTCTCCCTTTCCTTCACATTAATTTTCACCCACTCATCATTATTTATCACTCTGTTTTCATGGTGATCCTAGCTATGCACCGAAAAATCCATTTCCACTTATAATGTAAGGTGGTGACTACAAATGATAAGTAGGTAGGGTTTTTGTGGTGCACAAATGGTAATCAGCTCCAAGTTATAAGTATTTTTGTTTCTCCCATGTTCCACCCAATCTCTTTTTCCCCGATCCATTTTTGTTTCAACCTATCCCTTTTTTCTGCATTCATTTTCACTCATTTATCATTATTCCTCACTCCAATTACATGGAGATCCTAGATGTGAACCACCAAAACACTTCCCACTTATAATGTAAGGTGGTGACTAAAAATGATAAGAATGCAGTTTTTTTGAGGTGCATAGCTGGTAATAGATTCCAAGTTCCAAGTATTCCTCCTTCTCCCATAGATTAAAATCAAACAATTCTGCTCATTTTATTCCAAGTATCCCTCCTACACCCATGGATCAAAACTAAAATTTCTTTTTAAAACATGTCATTACCTTGTTTATTTTATTTTTAGTGACCATTATAGTATCATCTTTCAATATTTTATTCTTTTCATGAAACCAAAATATGGAAATTGTATTGTGAAAAATATTGAGAGAGAAAATTTTAAATCTAACCAATTTTAATTTTCTAAATAAAAAATATTTATCAAACATTGATATATATAGCTATATTTGAATATTTTTATTAAATTACATATGTTTATCACCTCTATGTTGGGTTATGATAGGGGAGAGGTCTCTATTTATACCCAAATTAGTACAATAAATGGTATATTAGGTTCATATAATATAGAAAAGATTAATTATAACCCATGTTAGTAAAATCATAACCATTAATAAACCAATTTATGTATTTAAAATCATAACCATTAATAATATTACCATACAATACTATTTTAATCATAAGATGAAATTTTTCTAGGAAATGGTTTTTATGCTTTATTTATTTTGTTAAATATTAATATTATCAAATCAAATAGGATGGATATGAATCAAAAATGGATGAATTTCAAATGTATGACAAAAGAGTATGAGTATGAGGTGAAATATTTCATCAATTTTGAAAAATTTCATGCATATAACCCTTCTCGAATCCTTTTTTCATGTTTATGATGTTGTTAGTTAAGAATAATTAGTCTAGAGGATTTGTAAGAACACTTGATCTATCACAGAATAGATCGAAGTTATAAATGTTGGACTAAACACAGGGAAACTGAATGTATCTAATGATTAGGATAATAATACATTTTATCAATCGTATGATATGATTAAAAGTGAGGGAAATGATGAAGACCATATCAAGGATGTGATTATAGGTGTGAATTATGATGAAGATCATATTGAGGAAATAACAATGAAGATGAAATTTTTGATTGTCCAAAATTGTTTTATAAGTTAAATAGTTGTGCAAAAAAATAATTGTATGTTGGTTTTACTAAATATACATCATTTTAATTCATATAAAAGCTGTATTATTTAAAATCTAGGAATAGATAGAGTGATACCAGTTTTACTAAACAAATTTCTCTCTTGAATGATATGATACCAGAGGATAATTTGGTTTCTTTCTAAACATATGATGCTAAATAAATTCTATGTTCAATGGGTATGATCTCTTAAGGAATAAATTCTTGTCCAAATGACTGTATACTTTTTCACAAGGGCCAAAAATCACTTAAAATTTCCCAAAGTGTGGTGCTTATCAATACAAGAAAGATTAATTGGGTCCTACAAAAGTTTTATGGTACTTTAAAATCATTAAAAGATTTAGGAACTTATATGTAAGTGAGGATACTACAAGAAAATTTTCATGGCATGCAGATATAGTAAATAAATATGGGAAAATTCAACACCCAACATACTCTCCTCATTGGAAGAGAATTGATCACGAGTATCCTGAATTTGAAAAATATCCAAGAAACCTTCATCTTGCACTCTCTATAGATAGATTGAATCCTTTTGGTTTTTGAAAAAGCACTCACAGTACATGGCCACTTATATTATGTCATGGGGTGAGTTCATGTCGATTTACAGCATGCGGCTTGGAGGGATCTGCTTGAGGGTGATCATATTGATGATGGTGGTTTTTCACCCTATACAATCGGTGACAGGGGGATATATTAATGGTGATGGCTGGTAAGGGAAAATTGATTGAGATGAAGGTCGATGGTGCCTACAGTGGTGGTGTTTGGTGATGGAGGGTCATGGGGTGAAGATCAGAAACTTTTAAGTTCTTTACATGGATGGATAGAGTCTATCTTGATTCACATGAAACAGGAGGCCAAAATACACATGGTTTTCTAGTGAAGACCTCAGGTTGATATCGGGGGTAGACTGTTGGTAGGCTCAAATGATGTAAGGACAAAAATTGATTATCTTCTATGTAGGGGACCTATTCCATGTCTGGGTTTCACATAGACTATGGAATTCATGTGCGATGGTTTTGTTAGTCGAGATCACTCTGGACAACTTGTTTGGGATCCTAGTGGATGCGATGTTTTGCTATCATCGATGGTGATGGTTTAGGTTGGGGAAATCTAGTGACATCCTCTGGATGACCTTGTGATGCGATAGGATGTTTACCTTGATATGGTATTGGGGATGACCTCAGGCGGATGCAATATTAACTCAAGAGGAGTTGATTTTGACATGGTAGTTGTCAGA
Organism: Viscum album; assembly: GCA_963277665.1. Taxonomy (NCBI): domain Eukaryota; kingdom Viridiplantae; phylum Streptophyta; class Magnoliopsida; order Santalales; family Viscaceae; genus Viscum; species Viscum album. The sequence goes on from OY728136.1 coordinate 1,906,656,038, forward strand.
AACCCTAGCTTGGGTTCCTTAGAGTGGGGTGTCCTCGGGTGTAATTCTATGACCCCAAAAGCCTTGAGTCAGTGCATTATTTTATTACATTGGCATGATTACAAGGAATCAAATCCCAAATGACTGATCAATTTAGCAGTCTTAGAAAGCCAGATTATATACATGATGCCCATAATACATTTTGAAATAGAAAATAAAAACATGATACATAATAAAATAAAATAAACTACATCCTTGAATGCTTATTCAAATATTTATTCTTCATAACCTGGGAAAAGGAAACATAATAAGGGTGATCTCAAATTCTTAGTAAGGGTAGGTAAATCGGAAGCAATAATGAATCAATGAGAATAAATAAACATGGAAAGGTAAATGGATGATAACACATTCCATTCAAATAAGTAGATAAGTTATAAAAATATGGAAAGGTAAGAAATTGAAACATATTAAATTTAATTAATGAACTAAGAATTAAATGCATCTATAGATATGTCGGTGCAAAATCTCATGGATAAAAATGGTAACTAGAATAGAGCCAATGCTTTAATATTAGACGTCATGTATCGGGAACATGAACCATTATACCATCAAGTTCTATTCTCAGTATATTTTAAACTATTTTTATTTAGAAAACTAATTTATCTCATGATACTACTAATGCATCGAGGGGTTATCTATAATCATTCCATGGATGTATCTACCTTTCTAAATCATTCCTCATATATCAAATAATCGATTTAATTAATAAACAATGTTCATTATCATAAAACATCTATACTGAATAAAGGATACATATTTATAAATAATTACCCAGTGGATGATAATTAATAGTAAGGGTTGTTATCATTGATGAATTGAAATACCATTTAAAGGTCATTAAAAACATTCTTGAGTAAAATGATCATTAAACATTCCAAAGTGTCCCATGCCACTTCAAAACAATTGAATCATAATCCTCATGAAGGAATAAAATTAAATGAAACTTATAATATCATGATAATAAGGATATTCATGATATAATATGTCAGAGGGTATTATATACCCCATATAAAAGTGAATTAGTGCATAATAACAAATAAGTCTCAATGGAATGTAAATTGAGACGAAATCTCTTACCTTGAGTCTGACTTATCACGTGTGTCTTTATATTCCTGAATAATAAATTTATGTTAATTAATTAATTTTTTGAGAACCTTTTTCATGTTTATAATAAATTTTATTTCACTTATTATCATTTTATATACAACTACTTAATTAATTAAGTTTACGTCAGTTGTTTTGACCAAATTCGTATTATGTGTCAAAAAAAACTTTTATAGGTCAACTATGGTCAAAGGGGTCATTATATAACATCTCTAGAATAATAATCATGACATAATTATTATATTTATACATAAATTATAGTTTTAAAACCAATCATTAAATATGTTTATAAAAAATGAACCAACATTACAATCATGGAGAGGGTAGGTCGTATGTAAGTATGAGTAACGTTACCATTTTTCAATGATCGTTATAGAACGAAGGTAAGTAACACTATATTTTTTCAAAATGATAATTATATCATAAAAAAATTATTTAATCATATATACTTATATATATAGTTATTGTGATTTAAAATGAATCACATCGTGTCGAGGAGTTGGTAGTCCACACCTCCACAACTGATGTTATCACTTTTTATTGTGTGAAAGAGTAATAAAGAAAATGATATATATTATATTTTAAGAAAGGTAATTATGTAATGAATATAATATAGATTTTTTTGTGTCACATATTTTAAATTAAAATCATTCTTTATACATTCCATGTATCGTGTGATTGAATCGCGTCGCTTTTAGGAGGCGGTAGTTCACACTTCCACAAACTATATTATCATATTTACACAAAATGGAAAGTATAAGGGTGTGTGTTATAAAAGAATATCAGAAGAATAAAAACATAATAAATATAATATATAACATATATGAACATAGTGTTCATCATAATTATCAACCATGAAAGGTAGTAAAGGAAAAAAATGAAGAATCGTCGTTTCATGAGGCGATAGTTTGTCGTACACATAAACAGTATGCTCATTACCCATTAGAAGGATGTGTGTGTGAGTATAGGTATAAACATTAGGATAAAAAATACTCATATATTTATTATAATTTTTTTATATAATCATGTAATGATAATATTTTAGGGGTTTTAGAATGGAAATAAAACTAAATAGCTTAAGGAAAGATGTTGCTACTTCTTTGGGTAACTCCTTTTGGTTTGCACCAAAGGGATTCCTTGGAAATATTTATGCACAAGGGGAGGATTATAGTATTATGGGATGTATTTTTAGGAGTTATTTTTCTAGATCTTGGTTTATCCAAAGTATCTTTGTAACACCCCAAGTAAATAAAGAATATGACATTTTTATATTTATCCATATTTGTGAATAAAATATTAATATTACTTTAAAGGGGATGCTATGCTCGATGGCGTACCCAACACGCAATAACGAGTTTCTTGGGAATCTTACGTTGCACTCTAATAATAAAATAATATTATCTTAAATAGTATTTAACGCCTAGCCGTTGTAATGGCGGGAATGAACAGAACTAACTACAAAATGATTATATATGTTTGTCAAATATTTTTACTTTTTACAATAAATGTTAGAGGATTAAAAAATGCAAATGAATCCAATTTTAAGCGTAAACATTCTAATATTCTTTAAAAGGTCGATTAACCGCCTTTTGATGGCGAACCTCTTTTAAATCCACTTTTTGACAATTTTATGTGTTATATTTGACAAAATAAAATTCTTCTTTAGAATCGGGACATCAAAGTTTACTTTGCGTAAATTTTTGGTATTTTTCGAAAAAAGTTCAATTTTTAATGAATAGTGAAAAATGTTGTATTTTAATTCGAAACCTCTTTTAATCTAATTTATTTATATGATTAGATTATCTTTTGAATTGGTTTTAAAGTGAAATTAGAATATATTTTTACCATTTAATCCAATAGTGTTTTTGGAATTAATTTCACTTTGAAATCGGACTTAAACTAGTGTCAATCTTTTGATACATTTTGTTTCAAAAAAACACGCTATTTGTTTTGACAGCGGGAATTAATTATTAAATTAATTAATGCAACTTATATGTTCTGAGTTTTGTAAAATAGACATCATTTTTGAATTCGGAATATCAAATATAGCTTAGGGTGAACTTTTGGTAATTTTCTGAAAAACTTCAATTTTTGATGAATAGTGAAACCACTAAGTGGTACTTATAAAAACTGATTTTCCGTTTAAATGAAATTTTTCCATCATTGTGTTTTGAATTTCAAAAATCCTACATACATGGTTGTCATTAAGAAGTAAAATGTGGTTCAATGGGATTAAAATAATTTTTTGGTGAATAGTAACTTATTAAGTTTTTAATCGCGATTAGAGGTAATTAGTGTATTTTAAGGTAAGAATAATGTTTTAATAAAATGAAATGACCTAGACACATGTCCTACCCTCATTGGATGTGTCATGGCCGACCAAGACAATCCATGGGTCAACTTGGGGACCCCATAGAGCCACTTTGGTTGGAAAATGACATAAATATCTTTTTATTTAATGTTAAAGTAAAAATGACACAAACATGAGATGTTTTACTAAAAAAAATTTACATGGGGTTATACAAGTCATATTTTTTACTATAAATAGTAATTGTAAAGATAAAACTATTTCCTACATCATAGTATTTTTTTATAATTTTTAGACATTAAATAAATTAAATTATTTATGACATCATAATGATGCAGTGATGACCTCATTATTTAACGATTTAAATAAAATGGAAAGATAATGTAATATATAAGACCCACACATGTCCAAAACCTATTGTATGAGTGTATTTAGAACCCTTATCACCTTATCCTTGAAATACATCAATGTGGGACCTTTAAAATCCGAAACTCTTTTGAAAATAAAGTAACATTTTGTAACTTTACAAGAGTGCCCCTCCTCTCCTCTTATAAAAGGCCCCAACCTCTACCTCCTTACCCACACTCCCAAAGCCTTTGGCTCGTCCAACATCTGCCCATTTTTTCTCTCCACTTCCCTCTCTTACTCATTGAAGCCTCACTTTGGGAATAAGTCTTCCCAAGGAAGCCTTTGAGCACAAACCAAAGGGAGTTACCCGATTTTAAGGTAATGTCTTCACTTGAGTCCTTTTGTTTTATTTTGCCTCTCCAACCCCCTAAACTCTTTTTATTCATTTATTTTCTAACAACTCCAGTATCTTAAATATACTAGGATGTTGTTATAAGGAATATTTGAGCTACACTTACACACACCTACATCTAATGGTTAAAGAACATACTGTTTTCGTGGATGGAGAATTTCTGCCTCACGAAACGATGATTGTTCAACACTCATATAACACCTTCAAAGGTGGCCATTAAGATTTCACTATATTTATATATGATATATAATATGTTTATGTTTTACTTAAGCTTCTTTATTTTTCATTTATGGCATACCTTTATGGTTTCCATTATGGGTAAACGCGATATCTTCATTTAAGGAAGTGCGGACTACCGCCCCCTCAAAGTGATGTGATTCGTTAATGCCATATGTGGGACGTATAAAGGATGTATTTAAAGTTATTATATATGATGTTATACTGGAATTATAATATACCTCTATATCATTATTATTTCTTTCCATTAATGTATGATATAGAAATGAAAGTAGCGTTCATGCGTACGTACGGCTTACCGTCTCCATTAATGGTGCATTTCATTTCTTATCCCCAAATGTAATGTACTGTTTTAAGTACATATTTATAATGGATATATATAATGTATGTTACATATAAATGATGAATATAATTCTGTAATTAAAATATACATACCTCTCATTTATTTTTAATTCCATTATTATGACAAAGAAATGAAAGTAGCATTCATGCGTACGAACGGCTTACCGTCTCCATGAACGGTGCATTTCATTTCTTACCTCTAAATGATTATGTAATATTATAAATACATGTATATGCTGGATATATATGATATATATGATATCCAAATCATGAATATCATTCTGTATATAATGAACCATTGACCACACGAACAACATGTAATTGTAAGAAGTCCACTTTTGATTTAAGAACCAAATATCGACAAAACAAACATTGTTAACTTAAATGATTACATAATGTTTATAACATGTCAATAATTTATATTAAAGGAATAATTAACATGAAAAATTTTGTTAAGCAAGTATAAATTAACACAAGTTTATTATTCAGGATGTTAAAAACGATCGAGTCAAGTCGGACCCGAGGTAAGGGATCCTACTCCTCTCTTTCTTTTTAAGTACACTCTTTTATGTCATTCCTTTCAAGATAATATTTATTATGATTGGGATGTTATTTTATATTAATCCTACTATAATTTTTATGTTAATATGATGATAGACCCTATTCTCTCTCATCAATCCATTTTGTAAGTTTTGAGTGGCGTCGTTAGGCTGCCGAATTTTCGTAAGAGATCCAACCTCTCTCTTTATTTTTAAGTACTCTCCTTTATGTAACTTCTTTTAAGCTCCTCTTTGTTATAATGGGGGATGTTATTTTATATTACTTATACTTTACTTTTTATGTTCATATTATGATAGACCCTATTTGATCTCATAAATCCATTTTTGGAAGCTTTAAGTGGCGCCCTTAGGCTGCCGAGTTTTCGTAAGGGATTTTTCTTCTCACTTTTATTCCTGTGAAATTTATGCTACATTTGCCACTATTTACTTTGATTGGTGTATGTAATGCCCATTATTATACACTTTGTGTAGTATAATTTCATTTATAGGTATTTACATCTTCATTGTATGCCCTTCTTCCATGGGGTATACTTTTCGAAAGTTACCCAACTCAGTAAGGGGACCTTTCACCCTCCTCTTTTTAAAAGACTTCTTTTTTTATGTATTTTAATTCACATACTATTATGTTGGGATATGTTATTCTATATCCTTATTTATTTAAATTTTATTTCCAAGTGATGAGATACCCTTTATCTCTCTCATCAACCCTTTTTGTAAAATTTTATGTGACGCCGTTAGGCTGTCGAATTTTACCAAGGGAACTTCTTAACCCAATTTTGATTTCTTTGGGTTCAACATGTAGTTATTGAATATGTCATCGATTGAATATGTGTGAATGACCTTTGATTGTTTTACACTTAATATCCACTTATATTGGGTGTATTTATATTTTTCACACATAATTATGAGATTGATTTATCCTTAATTTAAGGATACCTTCTTTATAATGGATTTCATCTCATTTTACATTTCTTTTGAGACTTCATTGTTGTTATGCACCAATTAACTCTTATATGGGGTGTATACTGTCCTTTGACATATTATATCATGAATCCCTTTATTCTCATGATATTATAAAGTTCGGATTAAATGTTATTCCGCTATTATTTGTATTCAATAGTCTCTCATTTTGTTAAAAACTATTTAACAAAAATATCATTTTAAATGTTTTAAAGATTTATTATTCTAAATTTTTATCTTTAATGTCAATGTTTTCAAAATGGTTTTCAGTATTTATTTATATGGACATTAATGTTTTAAAATTATAATTCCATTAAAAGCTTCAAAGTGGTATGGGACGCTTTGATTCAAAAGTCTCTTTTAAATGATTTTTGAAAATGGATTGCTTAACTCAATATCTTGGAATTACTTATTGTGATTGAAAATGAAATTTTGTTATTGAAGTGATTATATTTTCAATATTTTATGTGTAATTATGGTACTTGGAAATTTTACGGGTGGTTACGTGATAAACCATATGACGGGTGGTGCCGTGAATACCAGGACGGGTGGTTACGTTATAACCTCCAATGCATTGGGTATGGAAGTCAGTCGTATGGATATTCCATTAAGTATGTATGGAAGTCAGTCGAATGGCTATTCCATTAAGTGATATGTATGGAAGTCGACCTTATGGTTATTCCACTTAAGTATGTTTATGTCCCAAGTTACCTTTATATGTTATGTGATCTTTATATGGGTTTTATGGTAATCTTTTGGTTACAGAAGGGTAAGTAATGAACTTTTATTCAGCGAAGAGTTTTTTACTACTTTGAAAAGGTGAAAAGTATTACTTTGATAAAGTATACGTGGTTTAGTTGTTGTTTTGAAAAAAAAACTAACAGTTTTCATTCTTTGTGAATCCCTTACTGATCTTTTTATTATTCATCCCAAGTTTTTGAAATGTTTTTCACAGGACTTAATGTGGAATAGGGTCAAGGATGGGATCAAGGGAAAGTCATGCAACCTAAAACATGGAACTGGACATGTTTCTTTTTAAGAGTTTTTATTTTATGGAAACTTAGTAAAAGTTTCTACTTTGTAATCTTTTGAGATGTAATAGTTATGTCCTAATTCTCTAAAACTCTAAACCTGAAAATATCCTCAATGTGAATTATTCATTTAATTCAATATTAAGTAAGGTTTAAGGCCAGGGCCTTATATTTGGTATCAGAGGTCGGTCTAGATAACTTTAGAGGTTAGGGTATTCTTTAAGCATAAGTGACATGACCATAATGGTTAGGATTTCAGAAAGAGTCGTAGTTTTTAGATAAAGTGAATGAGTAAGTATATCTTAGTGTTTATCTTTCTCTTTAGTACATGATGGTTTTGTTGATATACTCACACTGACCTTTTTGGTTTTAGTAAATGGCTGGATCTAGCAGGCACCAAGGTAACGGTGGATATGAAGAAAACTGTGACAGTTTTCTGAGCGAGCAACTGAATGATATGGGAGCTGCAATGAGAACTCTTGTGTTTATCCTCAACCAACTATCTGGAGTCATGATTGACCACCTAAACCTTGGTGATTTCTATAAGGCATCATATATGTGAGAAACAAATCCCTACGAAACTACAGGTAATAATCATAAAGGTAAGTGTGTTCAAAAACCTATGTGTCATAGATGTGGAAAGAAACACCTAGAAAAATGTTTCAAAGGGACATAAATATGCTATAGATGTGGAAATGAAGGTCATAAAGCAAGAACCTACCATGGAAAAAGGAAGCATCCAGTTGACTCGAGGAAAGGGAAAGAAGTTCTTTATGAGGGATCAATTGAATGTTTTAAATGTGGTGTGCATGGTCATTATGCAAACACATGTCCTATGAAGAAGTTTCAAGAATGGGATCACCAAGATCGTACAAATATTCATTTACCAATACCTAATTCCATTCCGATTGAGGATGAAGAAACTGACAATGACCAATCAAAGGTATGGATTATTTCTTAACTTTTGTTTTCTATTTTGGAATCTTAAGATATGATTCATGATTTTTTTTGTAGGAAAGAAGTATTTCAGAATAAGTTGGAAAGGAATGGTTAATGGATCATGAAGAATGTTTAATGAGTAAGAAGTCAACATATAAGGGCTTCAAGAGTTATGGTGAAATTCTTAAGAGTATTAAGTGTCTTTTGATGATGGGATACATTAGAAGACTTTTTATAGTATGTGTAACACTGATGTTTGATATATGAAAATTTTTATTCAAAGAATAGTAATTTGTTCTTTTGTGGACATAGTTATAAAGAACCATTTGGGTTTATATGATCCTTACTTTTGAGGTAATTATGGGTTATTATATGTTATGTTGGAAAATGAAAGGCTTGCGATAAACATGAGGTTAAAATATGTTATGATCATTTTTGAAGATTTTATCTCGTTTTGGGGAATGTCTTAAAACTATATAGTTTTGGAAAAAGGACAACATGCAGATCGTGTGACAACCCGTCGCGTCGGACAAAGCTGCGGGAATCAAACCCACAACCAAAGTGCGAATGGTATTTATCGCCTACCACTGGACTACGTGAAGTCCCTGGTTAGTTTGACTGATTATTTTTAGTAATATGATTTTATGAATTAAGAGTAAGTTGATTTTGGGTTATTTATGAAAATGATTAACCTATCATGGAGGGTATGTGATTAGGTTAATTACTTTTCAATACGATACTTTAAGAGTAGCTGATGTTATTTGGAGATAGGTGTTAATTTGTACCTTGGAAGACTATGCGACTAAATCCTTCAAATATTTGGGTTTCAATATTAGTTTGGTTTACTTTGAAGTATTTTATGGACAAGTTGTTTATCGAATAGTCCTCATTGGACATTGGGTTTTGTTGGACGAATTTTGGAGATTAAGCATAGATTTTCTTTTTAAAGGGTTATCCTTTTCTGGATTATGTGATCTTGTACTAACCTTTTTTGTTTTGGTTTTGGTTAAAGCCTAAAGACATGGGAAGTGTATAGTTCTTTTTGTTGGATTAGGTGATTCTCTAGAAATTGATTATAGTACTATTAATGCAAACAAGTCTTCCTAAACACTCGTCTTTTGGAAAAAATATGAGTTTGATTAAGGAATCTAGGAAAAGTTGAAAGTCAACATGATAAGTGATTATGTTTCCTTATGAATAAATTCCTCAATAAAAAGTAACTTAAAACAAAAATGTTGTCTATTAACTTTTCCTACTGGGGAATCGAATACCGTTTAACCCATCACAAGTTTGTGATTTTCTTATGGTTAACTTTCTCCTAGACATGTTTACTATCACTCTCCCTCAAGAACATGACCCTTTGCTTTTTCTTCCATGTCCATGTTTTCCTACACGGAATCCTATTATGGGTTAACTCGGGTGACCTCTGTACTTATCTTTCTTTATTTTAAAGTGATTTTTTTACCGACTCTTGTTCCGATGTGGGACTTTCAAGGATGTTTCCAAGCTCAATTTTAAAATTGCGAGGACGCAATTCCCAAAAGGGGGGGAAGGATGTAACACCCCAGGTAAATAAAGAATATGACATTTTTATATTTATCCATATTTGTGAATAAAATATTAATATTACTTTAAAGGGGATGCTATGCTCAATGGCGTACCCAATACGCAACAACGAGTTTCTTAGGAATCTTACGTTGCACTCTAATAATAAAATAATATTATTTTAAATAGTAGTTAACGCCTAGCCGTTATAATGGCAGGAATGAACAGAACAAACTAAAAAATGATTATATATGTTTGTCAAATATTTTTACTTTTTACAATAAATGTTAGAGGATTAAAAAATGAAAATGAATCCAATTTTAAGCGTAAACATTCTAATATTCTTTAAAAGGTCGATTAACCGCCTTTTGATGGTGAATCTCTTTTAAATCCACTTTTTGACAATTTTATGTGTTATATTTGACAAAATAAAATTCTTCTTTAGAATCAGGACATCAAAGTTTACTTTGCGTAAATTTTTGATATTTTTCCAAAAAAGTTCAATTTTTAATGAATAGTGAAAAATGTTGTATTTTAATTCAAAACCTCTTTTAATCTAATTTATTTATATGATTAGATTATATTTTGAATTGGTTTTAAAGTGAAATTAGAATATATTTTTACCATTTAATCCAATAGTGGTTGTTGGAATTAATTTCACTTTGAAATCGAACTTAAACTAGTGTCAATCTTTTGATACATTTTGTTTTATAAAAACACGCTATTCGTTTTGACAGCGGGAATTAATTATTAAATTAATTAATGAAACTTATATGTTCTGAATTTTTTAAAATAGACATCATTTTTGAATTCGGAATATCAAATATATCTTAGGGTGAACTTTTGGTAATTTTCTGAAAAACTTCAATTTTTGATGAATAGTGAAACCACTAAGTGGTACTTATAAAAACTGATTTTCCGTTTAAATGAAATTTTTCCATCATTGTGTTTTGAATTTCAAAAATCTGACATACATGGTTGTCATTAAGAAGTAAAATTTGGTTCAATGGGATTAAAATAATTTTTTGGTGAATAGTAACTTATTAAGTTTTTAATCGCGATTAGAGGTAATTAGTGTATTTTAAGGTAAGAATAATGTTTTAATAAAATGAAATGACCTAGACACATGTCCTGCCCTCATTGGATGTGTCATGGCCGACCAAGAAAATCCATGGGTCAACTTGGGGACCCCATGGAGCCACTTTGGTTGGAAAATGACATAAATATCTTTTTATTTAATATTAAAGTAAAAATGACACAAACATGAGATGTTTTACTAAAACAATTTTTACATGGGGTTATACAAGTCATATTTTTTACTATAAATAGTCATTGGAAAGCTAAAACTATTTCCTACATCATAGAATTTTTTTTATAATTTTTATACATTAAATAAATTAAATTATTTATGACATCATAATGATGCAGCGATGACCTCATTATTTAACGATTTAAATAAAATGGAAAGATAATGTAATATCTAAGACCCACACATGTCCAAAACCTATTGTATGAGTGGATTTAGAACCCTTATCACCTTATCCTCGAAATAAATCAATGTGGGACCTTTAAAATCCGAAACTCTTTTGAAAATAAAGTAACATTTTGTAACTTTACAAGAGTGCCCCTCCTCTCCTCTTATAAAAGGCCCCCACCTCTACCTCCTTACCCACACTCCCAAAGCCCTTAGCTCGGCCAACCTCTGCCCATTTTGTCTCTCCACTTCCCTCTCTTACTCCTTGAAGCCTCACTTTGGGCATAAGTCTTCCCAAGGAAGCCTTTGAGCTCAAACCAAAGGGAGTTACCCGATTTTAAGGTAATGTCTTCACTTGAGTCCTTCTGTTTTATTTTGCCTCTCCAACCCCCTAAACTCTTTTTATTCATTTCTTTTGTAACAAATACAGTATCTTCAATATACTAGGATGTTTTTATATGGAATATTCTAGCTACACTTACACACACCTACATCTAATGGTTAAAGAACATACTGTTTCCGTGGATGGCGAATTTCTGCCTCACGAAACGATGATTGTTCAACACTCATATAACACCTTCAAAGGTGGCCATTAAGATTTAACTATATTTATATATGATATATAATATGTTTATGTTTTACTTAATCTTCTTTATTTTCATTTATGGCATACCTTTATGGCTTCCATTATGGGTAAACGTGATATCTTCATTTAAGGAAGTGCGGACTACCGCCCCCTCAAAGTGATGTGATTTGTTAATGCCATATGTGGGACGTATAAAGGATGTATTTAAAGTTATTATATATGATGTTATACTGGAATTATAATATACCTCTATATCATTATTATTTCTTTCCATTAATGTATTATATATAAATGAAAGTAGCGTTCATGCGTACGTACGGCTTACCGTCTCCATGAACGGTGCATTTCATTTCTTATCCCCAAATGTAATGTACTATTATTAGTACGTATTTATAATGGATATATATAATTTATGTTACATATAAATGATGAATATAATTCTGGAATTAAAATATACATACCTCTCATTTATTTTTAATTCCATTAATATGACAAAGAAATGAAAGTAGCGTTCATGCGTACAAACGGCTTACCGTCTCCATGAACGGTGCATTTCATTTCTTACCTATAAATGATTATGTAATATTATAAATACATGTCTATGCTGGATATATATGATATATATGATATCCAAATCATGAATATCATTCTGGATATAATTAACCATTGACCACACGAACAACATGTAACTGTAAGAAGTCCACTTTTGACTTAAGAACCAAATATCAAAAAAACAAACATTGTTAACTTAAATGATTACATAATGTTTATAACATGTCAATAATTGATATAAAATGAATAATGAACTTGAAAAAGGTTCTTAAGCAAGTAGAAATTAACTCAAGTTTATTATTCAGGACGTTAAAGAACGATCGAGTCAAGTCAGACCCGAGGTAAGGGATCCTACTCCTCTCTTTCTTTTTAAGTACACTCTTTTATGTCATTACTTTTAAGATCATATTTATTATGATTAGGATGTTCTTTTATATTAATACTACTGTACTTTTTATGTTCATATGATGAGAGACCCTATTCTCTCTCATCAATCCATTTTGGAAGTTTTGAGTGGCGTCGTTAGGCTGCCGAATTTTCGTAAGAGATCTAACCTCTCTCTTTCTTTTTAAGTACTCTCCTTTATGTAACTTCTTTTAATCTCCTCTTTGTTATGATGGGGGATGTTATTTTATATTCCTCATACTTTAATTTTTATGTTCATATTATGATAGACCCTATTTGATCTCATAAATCCATTTTTGGAAGCTTTAAGTGGCGTTGTTATGCTGCCGAGTTTTCGTAAGGGATTTTTCTTCTCACTTTGATTCCCGTGAAATTTATGCTACATTTGCCACTATTTCCTTTGAGTGGTGTATGTACTGCACATTATTATACACTTTTTGTAGTATAATTTCATTTATGGGTATTTACATCTTCATTGTATTCCCTTCTTCCATGGGGTGTACTTTTCGAAAGTTACCCAACTCGGTAAGGGGACCTTTCACCCTCCTCTTTTTAAAAGACTTCTTTTGTTATGTCTTTTAATTCACATACTATTATGTTGGGATATGTCCTTCTATATCCTTATTTATGTAAATTTTATGTCCAAGTGATGAGATACCCTTTATCTCTCTCATCAGCCCTTTTTGTAAAATTTTATGTGACGCCGTTAGGCTGTCGAATTTTACCAAGGGAACTTCTTAACCCAATTTCGATTTCTTTGGGTTCAACATGTAGTTATTGAATATGTCATCGATTGAATATGTGTGAATGACCTTTGATTGTTTTACACTTAATATCCACTTATATTGGGTGTATTTATATTTTTCACACATAATTATGAGATTGATTTATCCTTAATTTAAGGATACCTTCTTTATAATGGATTTCATCTCATTTTACATTTCTTTTGAGACTTCATTATTGTTATGAACCAATTCACTCTTATATGGTGTGTATACTATCCTTTGACATATTATATCATGAATCCCTTTATTCTCATGATATTATAAAGTTCGGATTAAATGTTATTCCGCTATTATTTGTATTCAAGAGTCTCTCATTTTGTTAAAAACTATTTAACAAAAATATCATTTTAAATGTTTTAAAGATTTATTATTCTAAATATTTATCTTTAATGTACATGTTTTCAAAATGGTTTTCAGTATTTATTTATATGGACATTAATGTTTTAAAATTATAATTCCATTAAAAGCTTCAAAGTGGTATGGGACACTTTGATTCAAAACTCTCTTTTAAATGGTTTTTGAAAATGGATTGCTTAATTCAATATCTTGGAATTACTTATTGTGATTGAAAATGAAATGTTATTATTGAAGTGATTATATTTTCAATATTTTATGTGTAATTATGGTACTTGGACATTTTACGGATGGTTACGTGATAAACCATATGACGGGTGGTGCCGTGATTACCAGGACGGGTGGTTACGTTATAACCTCCAATGCATTGGGTATGGAAGTCGGTCGTATGGCTATTCCATTAAGTATGTATGGAAGTCAGCCGAATGGCTATTCCATTAAGTGATATGTGTGGAAGTTGACCTCATGGTTATTCCACTTAAGTATGTTTATGTCCCAAGTTACCTTTATATTTTATGTGATCTTTATATGGGTTTTATGGTAATCTTATGGTTACAGAAGGGTAAGTAATGAACATTTATTCAACGAAGAGTTTTTTACTACTTTGAAAAGGTGAAAAGTATTACTTTGATAAAGTATATGTGGTTTACTTGTTGTTTTGAAAAAAACTAACAGTTTTCATTCTTTGTGAATCCCTTACTGAGCTTTTTATGCTCATCCCAAGTTTTTGAAATGTTTTTCACAGGAATTAATGTGGAATAGGGTCAAGGATGGGATCAAGGGAAAGTCATGCAACCTAAAACATGGAACTGGACATGTTTCTTTTTAAGAGTTTTTATTTTATGGAAACTTAGTAAAAGTTTCTACTTTGTAATCTTTTGAGATGTAATAGTTATGTCCTAATTCTCTGAAACTCTAAACCTGAAAAGATCCTCAATGTGAATTATTCATTTAATTCAATATTAAGTAAGGTTTAAGGCCGGGGCCTTATAGTTGGTATCAGAGGTCATTTTAGATAACTTTAGAGGTTAGGGTATTCTTTAAGCATAAGTGACATGACCATAATGTTTAGGATTTCAGAAAGAGTCATAGTTTTTAGATAAAGTGAATGAGTAAGTATATCTTAGTATTTATCTTCCTCTTTAGTACATGATGGTTTTGTTGATATACTCACACTGACCTTCTTGGTTTTAGTAAATGGCTGGATCTAGTAGGCACCAAGGTAATGGTGGATGTGAAGGAAACTGTGACAGTTTTCTGAGCGAGCAACTGAATGATATGGGAGCTGCAATGAGAACTCTTTTGTTTATCCTCAACCAACTATCTGGAGTCATGATTGACCACCTAAACCTTGGTGATTTCTATAAGGCATCATATATGCGAGAAACAAATCCCTACGGAACTACAGGTGATAATCATAAAGGTAAGTGTGTTCAAAAACCTATATGTCATAGATGTGGAAAGAAACACCTAGGAAAATGTTTCAAAGGGACAGAAATATGCTATAGATGTGGAAATAAAGGTCATAAAGCAATAACCTTCCATGGAAAAAGGAAGCATCCAGTTGACTCGAGGAAAGGGAAAGAAGTTCTTTATGAGGGATCAATTGAATGTTTTAAATGTGGTGTGCATGTGAATTATGCAAACACATGTCCTATGAAGAAGTTTCGAGAATGGGATCTCCAAGATCGTACAAATATTCATTTACCAATACCTAATTCCATTCCGATTGAGGATGAAGAAACTGACAATGACCAATCCCAGGTATGGATTATTTCTTAACTTTTTTTTCTATTTTGGAATCTTGGGATATGATTCATGATTATGTTTGTAGGAAAGAAGTATTTCAGAATAAGTTGGAAAGGAATGGTTAATGGATCATGAAGAATGTTTAATGAGTAAGAAGTCAACATATAAGGGCTTCAAGAGTTATGGTGAAATTCTTAAGAGTATTAAGTGTCTTTTGATGATGGGATACATTAGAAGACTTTTTATAGTATGTGTAACACTGATGTTTGATATATGAAAATTTTTATTCAAATAATAGTAATTTGTTCTTTTTTGGACATAGTTATAAAGAACCATTTGGGTTTATATGATCCTTACTTTTGAGGTAATTATGGGTTATTATATGTTATGCTGGAAAATGAAAGGCTTGAGATAAACATGAGGTTAAAATATGTTATGATCATTTTTGAAGATTTTATCTCATTTTGGGGAATGTCTTAAAACTATATATTTTTGGAAAAAAGAAAACACACAGACTGTGTGACAACCCGTCGCGTCGGACAAAGCTGCGGGAATCGAACCCACAACCAAAGTGCGACTGGTATTTATCGCATACCACTGGACTACGTGAAGTCCCTGGTTAGTTTGACTGATTCTTTTTAGTTATATGATTTTATGAATTAAGAGTAAGTTTATTTTGGGTTATTTATGAAAATGATTAACCTATCATGGAGGGTATGTGATTAGGTTAATTACTTTTCAATACGAGACTTTAAGAGTAACTGATGTTATTTGGAGATAGGTGTTAATTTGTACCTTGGAAGACTATGCGACTAAATCCTTCAAATATTTGGGTTTCAATATTAGTTTGGTTTACTTTGAAGTATTTTATGGACAATTTGTTTATCGAATAGTCATTATTAGACATTGGGTTTTGTTGGACAAATTTTGGAGATTAAGCATAGATTTTCTTTTTAAAGGGTTATCCTTTTCTGGATTATCTGATCTTGTACTAACCTTTTTGGTTTTGGTTTTGGTTAAAGCCTAAAGACATGGGGAGTATATAGTTCTCTTTGGTGGATTAGGTGATTCTCTAGAAATTGATTATAGTACTCTTAATGCAAACAAGTCTTCCTAAATACTCGTCTTTTGGAAAAAATATGAGTTTGATTAAGGAATCTAGGAAAAGTTGAAAGTCAACATGATAAGTGATTATGTTTCCTTAGGAATAAATTCCTCAATAAAAAGTAACTTAAAACAAAAATGTTGTCTATTAACTTTTCCTACTGTGGAATCGAATACCGTTTAACCCATCACAAGTTTGTGATTTTCTTATGGTTAACTTTCTCCTAGACATGTTTACTATCACTCTCCCTCAAGAACATGACCCTTTTCTTTTTCTTCCATGTCCATGTTTTCCTACACGGAATCCTATTATGGGTTAACTCGGGTGACCTCTGTACTTATCTTTCTTTATTTTAATGTGATTTTTTTACCGACTCTTGTTCCGATGTGGGACTTTCAAAGATATTTCCAAGCTCAATTTTAAAATTGCGAGGACGCAATTCCCAAAAGGGGTGAAGGATGTAACACCCCAGGTAAATAAAGAATATTAAATTTTTATATTTATCCATATTTGTGAATAAAATATTAATATTACTTTAAAGGGGATTCTATGCTCGATGGCGTACCCAACACGCAACAATGAGTTTCTTGGGAATCTTACGTTGCACTCTAATAATAAAATAATATTATTTTAAATAGTAGTTAACGCCTAGCTGTTGTAATGGCGGGAATGAACAGAACTAACTACAAAATTATTATATATGTTTGTCAAATATTTTTACTTTTTACAATAAATGTTAGAGGATTAAAAAATGCAAATGAATCCAATTTTAAGAGTAAACATTCTAATATTCTTTAAAAGGTCGATTAACCGCCTTTTAATGGTGAACCTCTTTTAAATCCACTTTTTGACAATTTTATGTGTTATATTTGACAAAATAAAATTCTTCTTTAGAATCGGGACATCAAAGTTTACTTTGCGTAAATTTTTGGTATTTTGCCAAAAAAGTTCAATTTTTAATGAATAGTGAAAAATGTTGTATTTTAATTCAAAACCTCTTTTAATCTAATTTATTTATATGATTGTATTATCTTTTGAATTGGTTTTAAAGTGAAATTAGAATATATTTTTACCATTTAATCCAATAGTGGTCATTGGAATTAATTTCACTTTGAAATCGGACTTAAACTAGTGTCAATCTTTTGATACATTTTGTTTCATAAAAACACGCTATTTCTTTTGACAGCGGGAATTAATTATTAAATTAATTAATGCAACTTATATGCTTTGAATTTTGTAAAATAGAAATCATTTTTGAATTCGGAATATCAAATATAGCTTAGGGTGAACTTTTAGTAATTTTCTGAAAAACTTCAATTTTTGATGAATAGTGAAACCACTAAGTGGTACTTATAAAAACTGATTTTCCGTTTAAATGAAATTTTTCCATCATTGTGTTTTGAATTTAAAAAATCCAACATACATGGTTGTCATTAAGAAGTAAAATGTGGTTCAATGGGATTAAAATAATTTTTTGGTGAATAGTAACTTATTAAGTTTTTAATCGCGATTAGAGGTAATTAGTGTATTTTAAGGTAAGAATAATGTTTTAATAAAATAAAATGACCTAGAAACATGTCCTAACCTCATTGGATGTGTCATGGCAGACCAAGAAAATCCATGGGTCAACTTGGGGACCCCATGGAGCCACTTTGGTTGGAAAATGACATAAATATCTTTTTATTTAATGTTAAAGTAAAAATGACACAAACATGAGATGTTTTACTAAAACAATTTTTACATGGGGTTATAAAAGTCATATTTTTTACTATAAATAGTAATTGGAAAGATAAAACGATTTCCTACATCATAGTAGTTTTTTATAATTTTTAGACATTAAATAAATTAAATTATTTATGACATCATAATGATGCAGCGATGACCTCATTATTTAACGATTTAAATAAAATGGAAAGATAATGTAATATCTAAGACCCACACATGTCCAAAACCTATTGGATGAGTGGATTTAGAACCCTTATCACCTTATCCTTGAAATACATCAATGTGGGACTTTTAAAATCTGAAACTCTTTTGAAAATAAAGTAACATTTTGTAACTTTACAAGAGTGTCCCTCCTCTCCTCTTATAAAAGGCCCCCACCTCTACCTCCTTACCCACACTCCCAAAGCCCTTGGCTCGGCCAACCTCTGCCCATTTTGTCTCTCCACTTCCCTCTATTACTCCTTGAAGCCTCACTTTGGGGAGAAGTCTTCCCAAGGAAGCCTTTGAGCTCAAACCAAAGGGAGTTACCCGATTTTAAGGTAATGTCTTCACTTGAGTCCTTTTGTTTTATTTTGCCTCTCCAACCCCCTAAACTATTTTTATTCATTTCTTTTGTAACAACTACAGTATCTTAAATATACTAGGATGTTTTTATAATGAATATTCGATCTACACTTACACACACCTACAACTAATGGTTAAAGAACATACTGTTTCCGTGGATGGCGAATTTCTGCCTCACGAAACGATGATTGTTCAACACTCATATAACACCTTCAAAGGTGGCCATTAAGATGTCACTATATTTATATATGATATATAATATGTTTATTTTTTACTTAAGCTTCTGTATTTTCATTTATGGAATACTTTTATGGTTTCCATTATGGGTAAACGTGATATCTTCATTTAAGGAAGTGCGGACTACCGCCCCCTCAAAGTGATGTGATTCGTTAATGCCATATGTGGGACGTATAAAGGATGTATTTAAAGTTATTATATATTATTTTATACTGGAATTATAATATACCTCTATATCATTATTATTTCTTTCCATTAATGTATGAGATAGAAATGAAAGTAGCGTTCATGCGTACGTACGGCTTACCGTCTCCATGAACGGTGCATTTCATTTCTTATCCCCAAATGTAATGTACTATTATAAGTACATATTTATAATGGATATATATAATGTATGTTACATATAAATGATGAATATAATTCTGGAATTAAAATATACATACCTATCATTTATTTTTAATTCCATTAATATGACAAAGAAATGAAAGTAGCGTTCATGCGTACGAACGGCTTACCATCTCCATGAACGGTGCATTTCATTTCTTACCTCTAAATGATTATGTAATATTATAAATACATGTATATTCTGGATATATATGATATATATGATATCCAAATCATGAATATCATTCTGGATATAATGAACCATTGACCACACGAACAACATGTAATTGTAAGAAGTCCACTTTTGACTTAAGAACCAAATATCGACAAAACAAACATTGTTAACTTAAATGATTACATAATGTTTATAACATGTCAATAATTGATATAAAAGGAATAATGAACTTGAAAAGGGTTCTTAAGCAAGTAGAAATTAACTCAAGTTTATTATTCAGGACGTTAAAGAACGATCGAGTCATGTCGGACCCGAGTTAAGGGATCCTACTCCTCTCTTTCTTTTTAAGTACACTCTTTTATGTCATTCCTTTTAAGATCATATTTATTATGATTGGGATGTTATTTTATATTAATCCTACTGTACTTTTTATGTTCATATGATGAGAGACACTATTCTCTCTCATCAATCCATTTTGGAAGTTTTGAGTGGCGTCATTAGGCTGCCGAATTTTCGTAAGAGATCTAACCTCTCTCTTTCTTTTTAAGTACTCTCCTTTATGTAACTTCTTTTAAGCTCCTCTTTGTTATGATGGGGGATGTTCTTTTATATTCCTAATACTTTACTTTTTATTTTCATATTATGAGAGACCCTATTTAATCTCATAAATCCATTTTTGGACGCTTTAAGTGGCGTCGTTAGGCTGCCGAGTTTTCGTAAGGGATTTTTCTTCTCACTTTTATTCCCGTGAAATTTATGCTACATTTGCCACTATTTCCTTTGATTGGTGTATGTAATGCCCATTATTATACACTTTGTGTAGTATAATTTCATTTATGGGTATTTACATCTTCATTGTATGCCCTTCTTCCATGGGGTGTAATTTTCGAAAGTTACCCAACTCGGTAAGGGGACCTTTCACCCTCCTCTTTTTAAAAGAATTATTTTGTTATGTCTTTTAATTCACATACTATTATGTTGGGATATGTTATTATATATCCTTATTTATTTAAATTTTATGTCCAAGTGATGAGATACCCTTTATCTCTCTCATCAACCCTTTTTGGTAAGATTTTATGTGACGTCGTTAGGCTGTCGAATTTTACCAAGGGAACTTCTTAACCCAATTTCGATTTCTTTGGGTTCAACATGTAGTTATTGAATATTTCATCGATTGAATATGTGTGAATGACCTTTGATTGTTTTACACTTAATATCCACTTATATTGGGTGTATTTATATTTTTCACACATAATTATGATATTGATTTATCCTTAATTTAAGGATACCTTCTTTATAATGTATTTCATCTCATTTTACATTTCTTTTGAGACTTCATTGTTGTTATGCACCAATTCAATCTTATATGGTGTGTATACTGTCCTTTGACATATTATATCATGAATCCCTTTATTCTCATGATATTATAAAGTTTGGATTAAATGTTATTCTGCTATTATTTGTATTCAAGAGTCTCTCATTTTGTTAAAAACTATTTAACAAAAATATCGTTTTAAATGTTTTAAAGATTTATTATTCTAAATCTTTATATTTAATGTCAATGTTTTCAAAATGGTTTTCAGTATTTATTTATATGGACATTAATGTTTTAAAATTATAATTCCATTAAAATCTTCAAAGTGGTATGGGACACTTTGATTCAAAAATCTCTTTTAAATGGTTTTTGAAAATGGATTGCTTAATTCAATATCTTGGAATTACTTATTTTGATTTCAAATGAAATGTTGTTATTGAAGTGATTATATTTTCAATATTTTATGTGTAATGATGGTACTTGGACATTTTACGGGTGGTTACGTGATAAACCATATGACGGGTGGTGCCGTGAATACCAGGACGGGTGGTTACGTTATAACCTCCAATGCATTGGGTATGGAAGTCGGTCGTATGGCTATTCCATTAAGTATGTATGGAAGTCATCCGAATGGATATTCCATTAAGTGATATGTGTGGAAGTCGACCTTATGGTTATTCCACTTAAGTATTTTTATGTCCCAAGTTACCTTTATATGTTATGTGATCTTTATATGGGTTTTATGGTAATATTTTGGTTACAGAAGGGTAAGTAATGAACTTTTATTCAACGAAGAGTTTTTTACTACTTATAAAAGGTTAAAAGTATTACTTTGATAAAGTATACGTGGTTTACTTGTTGTTTTGAAAAAAACTAACAGTTTTCATTCTTTGTGAATCCCTTACTGAGCTTTTTATGCTCATCCCAAGTTTTTGAAATGTTTTTCACAGGACTTAACGTGGAATAGGGTCAAGGATGGGATCAAGGGAAAGTCATGCAACCTAAAACATGGAACTGGACATGTTTCTTTTTAAGAGTTTTTATTCTATGGAAACTTATTAAAAGTTTCTACTTTGTAATCTTTTGAGATGTAATAGTTATGTCCTAATTATATAAAACTCTAAACCTGAAATGATCCTCAATGTGAATTATTAATTTAATTCATTATTAAGTAAGGTTTAAGGTCGGGGCCTTATAATCTTGAGAGGTGTGAGGAAGTGAGAGGAGATGAGGCCTTTTATAGTGGAGGAGTAGCACTTTTGTAAATTTTGGAAAATGAATTCTACCCACATTTTTTCCATTGAAATTGGATCCAATAATGATAACAATTGGATAAAATGGAGTATAGGGTCTAAATATGTACATAAAATGTATTTTTTACAAGTTTCTAGGTCATTTTGTACCTTAATATTAAGGGTTAGTCCCTTATTAATCTTAATTTCACCATAATTGTTGTAATTAATTTTAATTACTTTCACTAATATTTTTGGTCAAAAACTAAGTTGACATTATTATACATTATTAATTATTATTATTACAAATATGTAATCCATTTTTATAAATTCCAATCACATAAGTGGCAAAAATTAATTTAATATTAATCTTGCAGACATGATGACAATGCGGGTTTTTAAAGTAAAAACGTCCAAAAGTTTGCTAAGTTTTTATATTCAATTTCAAAGTGAAATTGATTTCAATAAAATAAATTGGTTTAATTGATAAAAAATTAATCTAATTAATCTTTAAAACAATTTAAAAATACAATTTAACCTTATAAATAAATTATATGAAAAATTAGTTTTGAATTAAAATTCATTATTTTCCACTATTCATTAAAAAATGAAACTTCATAGAAAAATACCAAAAATTTAACCTAAACTAAATTTTATGTTTAAATTTAATATATAAAGTTTATTTTGACATATATATTCTATAAAAGTTACAAAATTTTTATTTAAAATGGGTTCTCTATTAAAAGACGGTAAAACTGCCTTTATAAAAATATTAGTTTTTATGTATAAAATTGGTTTTGTTCTTATCTTATGCCTATAAAATATATTGGATGAATATAAAAAATATTTGATTGAATATAATATATATATATATATATCATTAAAATAGTCCACTAATAGTAATTAATTTAATTTATTAAGGTAATACACCTTTAGGTGCATAAAAATAGGTTTTTATGAAAATAATTTCCTTTATATTCAATTGGTACTTATATTCATTTCTAATCAATTTGTAATAAATAAATTCATTTTATATTTTTGTAAAACATATATTTTCATAAGTTAGTTAATATTATTCATAACTTATAATTTAATGGCTAGGTTAACTCTTATTAAATTAAATAGTAATATTTTAATAATATATTGTTATTAAGTTAAAACTTGGTCTTGCGTGTAATGAAAGCTATCGAACATGGTCATTCTTTCATGTAAGGAAAGCTAACTTAGTGTTTTTTTGAATTGAACGCTATATAATATTTTAAATTTATTTCAAATATTAATCATATTGTAAAGTATTAGGATATTATATTCCCTTACGCGCTTGGTGTTGCGTGTTATACACGCTATCAAATACAATGTTCTTACTTTAGAATTTCGGGGTGTTACATTCTCCCCAGATTAATTAAATTGTATCTTTTCAATTTAAACTTGACCTTGGTAATCAATGGATTGATATTTGAAAATACTATTGTTGAAAAACCCACATTGTGAGAAGAGTTAATAAAATATCTTCTTCATAAGAGGGTATGAGAAGTACAAAGGTCACAGAGAATAACATATAACTAGGTCTCTATATAGGTGAACATTAGTGTCAAGTAGAGATGCATACATGGATTAAAACTGTAAATATTTATAGGGAGTGACTAAGGTCATCAATCACAAATAAGTGAATGATCAATGGAAATTTGAGGGCCTAAAATCCATAAATCTATAATGATTTAAAATATCATCAGTTCAAAAAAAATTAAGGTATTAGGATAACATTTTGTTAGAATCTTTTCCTAGATTTGAATTATTTTACTATATAATAACTTATGTATATATAATTACTTGATTCATTTCTATTTCATAAAAATAATCTTATCCTTTGGTTGTGCATTGAACTATTTATACTTTATCTCTTAGCACAAGATGCTTCATAGAGTGAAGTAATATATCAATCTCTAAAACCACATCCAATGTTCAACTTAAACAATTTAATAAATGGTTCAATTTTCTAAAATATTATAATCTAACACTTTAAAAATAAGGTCACTAAATTTCCAAAATTAATTTATCATTAGACTTTAATCAACATAAAGCATCTCTAAATTTTCACATTCCAAACATGTGAATACCTCCATCACGCATTCTCTCAAAATATGGTAATAACTTGTATTACTATAAAATATTATTGAAAACGTGTATTTTTCCTTATTCCTTAAGTAAAACACATGTTATTGGATATATTACCTAAATCCAAAAGTGTTTTAAACTCTATAAATGATAGCATAAACCACTTTTTCAAAAAATCATTAATCGGTTCCAAGGTAGTCAACACATATCCAAAACAATCATTTATTTATCCAAATAGCATTGTATCAATATTAGGTACATATTAAGGGTTATCTTTCCCTAAACCATGTGTTTTCCAAAAAGTTTCACCTTCTATTGAATAAATTTTCTTGGTACTATTCAGAATATGATCTCAAATCCTTAATGAAAAAGTATTGCAGTACAATCCTCATATATTCCATAATTATTATAACCAGTACATCATTGATAAAATATTAAAATGACATAATTCTTGAATAGGAATATTAATCATTCCACTTCATATGTGGCAGTAGCATAACTTGATCATTATCCATTAGCAACATTTGGGGTATATTCCTTTAATTCTTGAGACATTGATTTGTATAGTGTCTCATCTCCTTGCAGTTGAAGCATTTCACATTGAAATGTTCTTTATTTCTCTTGTAATCACAAACTTGGTGGAATTTTTATCCACACTTATAAAAAACTCAAATTCACTTAAAGTAAGTATTAGGGTGTTTCTTTCCACAATTATCACATGTGGTAAAATACTTCTTTCTCCTCTTCCCTTTATATATATTTTGACCATTCATCCTATTCTTTTCTTACTTTCCTTAAAATACATAGGACTTGGAGAATTATTTACCCATATCATTATCACATGATAATATGTCCTCATATGATGAGAATATTTGGGAGACTATATCCCTTCTAAATATTGGCTTAAGACCATGAAATATTTGATCCTTCTTACACTTTTGATCACGTGCATCGGTAAGGTTCACATTCCTTATACTATGCACCATTTCTAAATGAAAACATACACTAGGTTAGATCATATCATAATGTATAATCTAAAAACTAGAAAAATACTTAACATAAATTGAAAAAATTATGTGTATATAAAATGATAATCATAAATATGGTTTCTTTGGGGATATATTTACTTTTAAATCCTTTATAATGATTTTTAAATAAAAAATAAATTATCCTAAGTGTATCCCTTGGGAATGTCAAACCAGGTGTGCAGTAAGGCCCATTTTTGTGTATCATGTTACACCGAGTCAGACCCGACACACTTTGTTAGATTTTTTTACTCCTAGGTACATATATTCTAGAACCACATCAACTTGTAGTATCTAGACAGGTATGTATTGCTATGAATAACTACATAATCTCTACATTACCAAAATTCTATTATGTTCTTCTATACTCATCCTCAAATTCTATCTTAGGGTTATGTTCCTTAATATAATTTTTCTAAATCTAGTTTCCAAGGTTGTTGTTAAACTTCCTCTGATACTAATTGTAATGTCCCAACCCCATAATCCTAGAGTTGATTCATTATTTTATTACATTAAAATGATTACAATGAATCAAATCCTAAAGGACCGATCAGTTTAGCAGTCTTGGAAATCCAAATTACATACATGATTCCCATAATACATTGGGAAATAGAAAATACAAATATGATATATGATAAAATAAAATAAACTTCATCCTTGAATGCTTATTCAGATATTTATTCTTCATAAATCGGGGAAAGGAAACATAATAAGGGTGAGCTCAAATACTTGGTAATGGTAAATAAAGTGGAAGCAATAATAAATCAATGAGAATAAATCAACATGGAAAGGTAAATAGTTGATAAAACATGCCACTCAAATAACTAGATAAGGCATAAAAAATATGTAAAGGTAAGAAATTTAACCACATGTCATTTAATCTATGAACTAAGAATGAAATTAATCCATAGATATTTCGATGCAAAATATCGTGGATAAAAATGATAACTGAAATGAAGGAAATTCTTTCATATTGGATGCCATGTATCTAGAACATGAACCACTATACCCTCAAGATATATTCTCAATACATTTTAAACTATTTTTATTTTTTCAACTGATTCATATCATGAGACTATTGATGCATTGAGGGGTTATCTATAATTGGTCCTTGCCCGTATCTGTCATTCCAAAGCATTCCACATATATCGAATAATCGATTTAATTAATAAAAAATGTTTCATATCATAAAATATATGTATTGAATAAAGGATACATATTTATCAATAATTTCCCAATTAAGGATAAGTAAGAACAATAGTTTTTTTCATTGATGAAATAGAAATACCATTGAAAGATCGTTAAAAACATTCTTGAGGAAAATAATCATTAAACATTCTAGAGTGACTTATACCACTTTAAAACATTTGAATCATAATTCCCGTGAAGGAATAACATTAAATGAAACTTATAATATCATTATAATAATTATATTAATGATATAACATTTCAAATGTAATTATATACACCATATAAAAGTGAATTGGTGCATAATAACAAATAAGTCTAAATGGAATGTAAATTGAGATGAAATCTCTTACCTTGAGTCTGACTTGTCACGTGTGTCTTTATATTCCTAAATAATAAACTTATGTTAATTATTTAATTTATTGATAACCTTTTTCATGTTTATAATAACTTTTATTTCACTTATTACTATGTTATATACAACTACTTAATCAATTAAGTTTACATCATGTGTTTTGATCAAATTCAGTTTATGTGTCAAAAACAATTTTTGTAGGTCAAATATGGTCAAAGAGGTCATTATATAACATCTAAAGAATAATAATAATTAAATAATTATTATATTTAAACATAAATTATACTTTTAAAGCCAATCATTAAATATGGTTATGAAAAATTAACCAACATTACAATCATGGAGACGGTAGGTCGTACGTACGCATGAGTAATGTTCCCATTTTTCAATGATCACTATAGAAAGAAGGTAACTAACATTATATATTTCCATAATGGTCATTATATCATAAATTCCATGTTATTTAATCATATATACGTATATATATAGTTTTTGTGATGTAAAAGGAATTACATCGTGTCGAGGAGGCGATAGTCCACACTCAACGGCCGACTTTATCACTTTTTAGTGTGTGTGAAAGAGTAATAAATAAAATGGTATATATTATATTTTAAGAAATGTGATTATTTAATTAATATCATATAGATGTTTTTTATGTCACATATGTTTAATTAAAATCATCCTTTATACATTCCATGTATTTTGTAATCGAATCACATCGCTTTTAGGAGGCGGTAGTCCACACTTCCACAAATGATGTTATCGTATTTACACAAAAAGGAAAGTATAATGATATGTGTTGTAAAATAATTGAATAAGAATAAAGACATAATAAATATCATATATAACATATATAAAAATATTTCCTATAATAATTCATTATCATGAAATGCGATAAAGGAAAAAATAAGTAATCATCGTTTCGTGAGGTGGTAGTTCACCGTATACATAAACAGTATGTTCATTACCCATTAGATGGAAGTGATTGTGAGTGTAGGTAAAACTATTAGGATGAAAAAAATAATAGTATATTTATAATACTGGTTTTTTTATATAATCATGGAATAATAATATTTTAGGGGGTATATAATGGAAATAAATCTAAAGAGCTTAAGGAAAGATGTTACCTCTTCTTTGGGTAACTTTTTTTGGTTTGCACTAAAGGGATTCCTTGGATGGATTTCTTCCCAAGGGGAAGATTCTAGGATTAGGGTGGGTATTTTTAGTAGATATTTGGTTAGATATTTTTCCAGCCAAAGTTTCTTGAGAGGTGTGAGGAAGTGGGAGGAGAGGAGGTTTTTTTATAGTGGAGGAGGAGTGACACTCTTGTAAAATTTGGAAAAGGAATTCTAACCATGTTTTTTCCATTGAAAGTGAATCCAATAATGGTAAAAATTATATAAAATAGAGGGTAGGGTATAAATACAGCTATAATATGGATTTAAGACACATGTATAGGTCATTTTGGCCATTAAGATTAAGGTTTAGTCCCTTGTTAAGCTAAATTTCACCTTACTCGTTGTAATTAATTTTAATTTTCATTAATATTTTTGGTAAAAAAAACTAAGTTAACCTTATTAGAAATTATTAATTATTATGATTCAAAATATGGAATTAATTTTTCCAAATTCCAATCGCATAAGTGGCATAAATTAATTTAAAATTAATCCCACAGACGGGACGACAATGTGGGTTTTTAAAGTAAAAACGTCCAAAAGTTTGCTAAGTTTTTATATTCAATTTAAAAGTGAAATTGGTTCTAATGAACTAAATTAGATTAATTGATAAAAAATTAATCTAATTAATCTTTAAAATAATTTAAAAATATAATTTAACCTTATAAATAAATTAGACGAAAAACAGTTTTGAATTAAAATTCATTGTTTTCCACTATTCATTAAAAAATGAAATTTCACAGAAAAATACCAAAAATTCAAACTAAGATAATTTTTATATTTCAATTTCAAATATGAAGTTTATTTTGACATATATAGTCTATCAAAGTTCCAAAATTTTGATTTAAAATGGGTTCACCATTAAAAGACATTAAAAATGCCTTTATAAAAATATTAGTTTTTATGTATAAAATTAGGTTTGTTCTTATTTTATGTCTATCATATCTATTGGATGAATATCAAAAATATTTGATTGAATATTATATATATATATATATATATTTATTTATTTATTTATTTAAAATCATCAACTAATAGTAATTAACTTAATTTATTAAGGTAAAACACCTTTGGATGCATAAAAATAGGTTTTTATGAAAAACATTTCCTTTATATTCAATTAGTTATTATATTCATTTCTAATCAATTTGTAACTAATGAATTCCTTTTATATTAGTATAAACCAAATATTTTCATAAGTTAGTTGATACTATTCATAACCACTAATTTAAAAGTTATGTTAAGCCTTATTATATTAAATAATAAAATTTTAATAATATATTATTATTCAGTTAAAACTTGGTATTGCATGTAATGAAAGTTATCGAACAAGGTTGTTCTTGTATGTAAGGAAAACTAACTTAGTGTTTACGTGCATTGCACACTATAGAATATATTAAATTTATTTAAAATAGTAATTATATTATAAAGTATTAGGATATTACATTCCCTTATACACTTGGTGTTGCGTGTTATACATGATATCAAATACAATGTACTTACTTTAAAATTTTGGTGCGTTACGCCGGGTATGGGTTTTGGGCCTTTTTTTGGCCACCACTGATTTTTTGGGCCATTTTTTGGCTATTTTTTGGGTATATATTGCAGTATACTATTTTGGGTGTTCTATGGCATTATGAAATGAATCATATCAGGGCACATGCAAGGAGAGGGATTCTTGATCAGTTTTCGGTAGCTTGGGTTCCGGTGATTTTTTACTCTTACAGCGACCGTCAATGGTATGGGACACTAACATGTGTGTTGGCCTCTACTCACTCTGGACATTGGTGGCATGGGATGTCAATGGGTTTGTTGAACAACTCCGACTTTGAAGTGATGGTTCATGGAAGATGAACGGGTGGAGATGCTAAGGAAACATCAATGCAATGGGGGTAGTTTGATGGATAGCAGCATGATGACGTATGGGATTCAGGTGTGTAGGGGTCTTCTCAAGAGGCGGGCTCATGGTGGTCGCATGGGATCCCGCAGTGGGGATTTGGCCCAGTTTTTAGGATGGGATTCGAACTGGTTTTGTGGGCCTGTGGGTTATATATTTTGGGGGTCCTTGGATCTCATTATTACTGGGCCTCTTATTGGACACTTTTTTGTTTGGGGGTATATCTTGTGCCCGTTTATTTTTTCTTTACGCTTTTCTTTTTTTAATAAAGTTTGGGGACCATAGGATAAAACTCATGGTCTTCACCACTTTGGTATAACTTTACACCATTTTTATGCATGAAACGAAAATACATGATGTTATTTATGCTTATATCAGGGGAAAAATAACTAGGTGATGATATTGATGTTTATTTGGATCCATTAATCAAATATTTGAAATTATTGTGGGATTCAGGTGCTATGTTGTATGATGCTTACAGAAATGAATATTTCACATTGAGAGTCATGTTGTACGAGATGATAAATGACTTTCCTTCTTATAGAAAATTTTCAGGATATAGAATTAAAGGAACTCAAGGTCGTCCCATTTGTGAACAAGGTTTATAATCAATTAGGTTAAAACATTCATCAAAGACTATGTTTCTAAAATATTGTAAATTTATACCCTGGTGACATAAGTACCAATCTTGGATGATATCATTCAATGGGAGTTCAAAAGAATATACAAAACCATCTCCACCAATAGGTGATCAACTATTTGATAAAGTAAAAGATATAGACACTGCTTTCTGTAAATCTTTTTCAAAAACTGGTTGGAAAAGGAGATCATTTTTTTATTACCATACTAGAATTGTTTATACATCAGGAATTTTCTTGATGCCATGCATGTTGAAAAAAAATATGTGATAGTTTTATTGGAACATTACTAAATGAACCTAGAAAAATGAAGGATGGAATTAAAGATAGGTTGGACATGATTAACATGGAAATACATGAAGAGTTGGTGCCAATGAAGGGTGAAAAATAGACTTTTCTTCCTCAAGTTGTTTACACTCTTTCCAGGAATAAGAGATATCGTTTTTTAAACTTCTTGAATGATGTAAAAGTTTTAGATGGGTATTCGTTGAATATCAAGAATACTATGTGAATGAATGATTTAAAGTTAAAGGGACTAAAATCACATGACTATCATGTTTTGATGAAAATTTTAATGTCTACAGCTTTACGTTGCATTTTTTCCAAGAATTTCCATCATATATTAACCAAGTTTTGTTTCTTTTTCAAATCTATCTACAGAAAATATATAGACTCGATGAAATTTACAACTATAGAAAAATAAATTGTTGTCATATTATGTGAATTGGAGATATTCTTCTTGTCGACATTCTTTGATATGATGTTTCACTTGATGGTTCACTTGGTAAAATAGATTTGATTATGTGGTATTGTACATTATAGATGGATATACCCCATTGAATGCTATATGAATATTTTGAAAGGGTATGTCTAAAATCATAGTTTTCCAGAAGGTTGTATTGTGAAGCGATATATTATTGAGGAAGCCATTGAATTCTATACCGACTACCTGTCCGGTGTGGAAATCATTGGTCTACTGAAATCTCATCACACTGGGTGGCTTATGGGTGAAGGAATTCCTAGAATATATGTTATCACAATCATTGTAATAGATCAGGAGCATTCCCACCTTTACATTTTCACTACTACAAAACTCGTTATATACAACAATGGCCTTTATTAACACAAGCAAAAAGTGTTGATAAAGGAAGCCTTTAGCACAAATAAAAAACATTGATCAAGGAAGTATTTTATCATTGCTAAAAAAGGCACTGATAAACAATACTCTTTATCAATGCTTTATTTTTAGCACTGATAAAGGTCCTGATCGCGTGGGCGAGTCCCACATCAAAATAGTGCAAGGGAGACTGCTTCTTTATATATCATTTCACCGCATCCCAATATCATAATCCTGCTACAGGGATGGGCTCCCGTATACACTACACACACATTTATGGGCCCTTTCATGGGCCCACACAAGCCTTGGCCCACCCCCTACTTCCCCCGGGTCTTACACCACCATCGTACACCCAACCAAGTCATACACGACCCGACCCACTTATTTGTGCAATTTCACGGCCCAGTCTGGTCCATGCCTAATTTTTTTATATAAACCAATAAAAAAATTCAAGTATTAAAAATATTTAAAATAATTAAAATAATTAAACAAATAAAAATGAAAAATGAAAAAATTAAAAAAAATAGTTTTTTAATTAAATAATTATTAGTAAATATAATATATATATATCTATATATTATATATTAATAAATAGTATATAATAAATATAGATATATAAAATGAATAAATTTAAATAATTTAACAAATAAAAATAGAAATTTAGTAAATTAAAAAAACTAAAAATTTTATTAATTAAATAATTATTAATAAAAATGAATAAATTTAGTATACATATATATAAATTATAAATATTAATAAATGTTATATAATAAATATAGATATATAAAATGACTAAATTGTAATAATTAAAGAAAAAATTAAAAAATTAAAAAATTAAAAAAATATTAAAAAATATTAATGAAACAATTACTAATAAAAATGAATAAATTTAATATATATATATTAATTATAAAGATTAATAAATAATAAATATTAAATATAAATATAGAAAATGAAGAAAATGTAATAATTAAAAATATATTAAGGTCTTGTTCATTTTTAACGGTTTTTATACATAATTATTCATTAATGTAATTAATATTTTTATTATAGAAATATATTCATATATACTTCTATATATATATATATCAATATATATATTATTCCATAAAATATGATTTATATAATAAAAAATATTTATTCATACATTAAATAAGTCATATATTTAGTGAAACTACTTTATAATTAAAAAATATTAATTAAAATTATTAACTAATTGTATCAAGTAATAGACATTTAATTGAATGTATTTTTATTTTTCAATTTAACATATATCAAACATGTCTTCCTTTAATTTCACACATATATACACATAATTAATGCATTTTTTAGACAACACTCACACATCTTTCACTTTCTCTATTTTTTTTATTTTTTAATAAAAGGGATTTGACCATAGCTTTTCAAAAATAATATACAACACACACACATAGTATTTATTTACTTTATTTAATTTTTAATATTAATTTGAGAATTATATTTATTAACATAATATATTTAATATATATTATGTTTCTAATCGGTAAATTTTATTATTTTTTATATTTTTATTCAATATATACTATTTATTACTTTTTAATATTTTTTTCAAATTTTTTATTTTTTAATATTATTTATTCATTAATAATCTTAATTATTTTTTTTAATATTTTTGTAATTTATTCATTTTCAATTTTTCATTGTTTGATATGTTTTTAATTTTATCCATTTTCAATATTTACTTATACATGTTTATTTTTTAATATTTAATGTTTTTAATATGGTAGTATTTTATATAATTAACATGTATTCATTAACATATATAAATATTCATGTTTAATTTTTTAAAATTATCTATATAATTAATAATAGTTATTATTTTTTTAAAATTTACTCATTCTTATTACTATTTATTTTATTAATAGATGCTATATATTATATAATGTTATTGTTCAATCTAATATATATCAAACTTGTGTATATATATAAACACACATTAATTTTACACATATAAATATTTACGTAATTAATGTAATCTTATATAGAAATGCATACACCTAATATTTATGTTGTTTATTCAATTTATAATATTCATTTTATAATTTCATTTAGAAATATAATATATTTAATATATTATGATAAATATTTTTAAATAATGAATATATTTACTATATTTTTATTTTTATTTAATTATTAAATATATATAATGATATAAATATATTTATAATTATAAATAAATAATTATAAATATATTTACAAATATATTTATAAAATTATATATTTATAATTATAAATAAATGAATATAATTTTTTAAAGTATTTATATAATTATAAATAAATAATTACAAATTTAAATACTTATAAATTTATAATGAATATATTTAAATAATGAATATATTTAATATATTTATATTCATATTTATATTTATTTATTAAATACATATATAATTATATAAATATATATAATGATATAAATATATTTATAATTATATATAAATATTTATAAATATATTTACATATATATTCATTTATAAATATAATTATAAATATTTACTAAAAATTCATGTTTATCAATACTAAAAATTAGTGTTGATAAATATGGCTTTTATCAGTGCTAAAAAAGCATTGATAAAGAGGTATTTTATAAGCACTTATTAATTTAGCACTGAAAAACCCCTCTTTTTATACGCTTTTTTGGAAGCGCTGATAAAACCTGCCTCGATCTTTTTTTTTAAAAACTCTAACCGAACTGATTTTAGTCACATCTCTCAAGATTTCATGGAAGTCCAGTGTTGTTATAGCTCCCTCTTGACCTTCTCTCAGAAAAATTAAGCCTTGAATCTAAGGTATGTTATTTTTTCTCTTCCTCTCTCATTGCTTTCTTGTTTGGGATATAACGTGTGCGTTAGTGCGATGTTTTCTTATCATGGTTCTCTTGTGGGTTCTGTGGTTTCCTTTTTCCTTTATTTTATCCTCTATCCATGTTCTTATTTATCCCCCCTCACTACTTCACCCAATTGTTTGAATGCAAGTTGGGTTCGTGTTCTAAATTTTTAATGTCTAAATCCATAGGGTGTTTAGGTTCTATTTTTTGATATGTTTGATTGTTTTTTATTGGTATGTATTTTTTGTTATTGGTATTTATTGTGGTTTTATAGTTATATATTCTGGAATTAGGTTTCATTTTAATGGGATAGTTATAGATGTCCAAATTTTGTGGTATTTATTGATTTGGGTCAGTTTTGGGGGTTATGAATTAGAAATACGATGAATGATTTGTGGCATAATTCATTGTGTGTTTTTGAGTTAAGTATTGGAAATATGGTTATGGGTTGGTTATTTGGGATATAGGATTGGTTGGATTTGATGACATGTGATCAATTTGGATATGTGTGTCAGAGGTTTAGTAGGTACTTCAGTGTATGGATTTCAGACTTAGTGGTTGTCTAAATTCATATAAATATCTTCTAGAAATTCTCAGGGATGAGAAGCCATATTATGGGGAGGATCTAATAGTTATTCCATGTTTTCCTTGATTAGTAATCCATTAAGGTCCTATTCATGGAATTTAGATGGTTATTGTATGGTTTCAGTGGTATTTTTTATCATCAATTATAGTGGTTTTTTATGATTTTGTTTCTTTTATTATGAAATTACAGTTCCATGGTTTTAGGGGCTTTAGATGATCATTTAGAATTTTAAAATATCTCTATTAATATTGGTAGGTGGTCTCAACTCACCATGTGATTCTCAGAATATTCCTATAACATGTTTTCCCTCTATTTTCAAAATATTTTTATAAAACTCGTATTATGTTTTAAAAATATCAATGGATGGTTTCCAATTATATTTTTATATAAAGGATTAAATTTATTCAAAGGTTCCAAAGGATTGTTTGTAGATATAATCACTCTCTCTTTCTTATTTGGGGTGAACCTTACTTTACAAATTTAACTTTAGTGATCCCCTACAAACCTATATCATAATTTTTCAGTCTATTTCATGAAATCCAAATCTAGTACCCCATATTAGATCTTGTCACATAAACCCATTCTCTTAAAGTGTAACACGCATTCTCTTGACTTATACTTAGAAAGAAATGGAACCCTTGGTTATGTTTCTAAGTCATTATATTTTATATACAACTTGTATATAAGGTTATCCACTTGACTTATCACATTGGTTAATTTTCATATAACTAGAGTGGACTTATTTTAATCTCAACAAATTTCTATAATTAGAGTCACTTATTCCCACTTGAAATTGAACAATCTAACATTAAACAAACCACACTTTACCTATGGTAAATAGTGTTTCAATAGTGATTTGGAAGCTGAGTATAATTGGTGAGAATAATTGATTTACTATGAAAATCCAAAAAAATGATATATATATATACCCAAACATCACACCTGAAAACTATAATGGTTTAATGAGAATTAAAGTGTGGAAATTTCTATGAAAACATTATTCTAGAAATGTTTTCTCTTAGGATATTCTTTAAATATTTTTTTCATTTACATATTTAATTATTCTTCAAAAGGTTTTATAGAATCTGTTTCAGTTACTACTTGCATTTCCCTTCTAAAACATGGACACTTAATTTAAATGGGGTTATATCTAGTGTTGGTTATAAGCCTTTTGTTTATGTTTGAGTTAATAATTGTAACATTGAACCTAAAAAAACCTAAAAAATGGTATTGGTAGTCTATTATTAACTTATAACATTGTTTTGAATTTATTCTTTACCATTTCATCCAAAGTACTACCTCTAGAATGCCCAAGTAACTGTAAGATCACCTGAGAAGATCATTTATGTTTGTTATAGAATATAGATTAGTTTCTACATTAGAGTATGAGCTACTGAAGGTTATCCTCTATCCTATTTGTATCTTCTCAAATTTATCTTAGTTTTTTCTCAGTATTAGGATGCATTTGGTTTGAATTCTATTATGGAATTACTTTATACTATGAGTTTCATGTTTTTAGTTGTGTTTGAATTTATGTAAAGTTTTCATTGTTTTTATTTCCTCATATGGCCTTTTTGGTTAATGTTTTATTCTTGTAAGTTTATACCTACTAATGAGTCATTTTGAATTTTATATAAGGAATAACCATGAAATATCTCTATATAAAAATGGGTAAATCATTCCCCAGTAGTAAGTTGATATCCACAACACTAGCCGCCTATTGTTGGGGACCAAGGAGCATTATTGAGGTAATAGTGGACGTGAATCAAGTGTCCTATGGGTATTCATGTCATGGATAATGCATGGAGAGTCATTTTTTACTTTTATAAATATTACTAATATCATGGATTCAAATTCATAATAATTTAATGCTAAGGATAACTATATTGAAGTTAAAAATGAGAAAAAATTAATATATTAATAAAAATAAAATGACTGACTGAACTTTCTCACTCCTTTAAAGCTCCACTCAAACTATCAATGAAACACCACCTATCCTAACACAATCCAAGTGAATAAATGAATAAACATCAACTCCTCCCACTTGTTTGACTCCCACCTATAAATGTTATAGATACTATCCTAGAATTAACACCTTTTTTCATGGGAAGCTAATCACTTTTGAAATTAATTCCTCATACTAAAGGCATTTTCCTTTTTATAGAGTAATTTAAGGTTTTCTTTGAATGTTGAAACTTCAACGGTTATCTCAACATGAGTGTGTGTAAGACCATCCAGTTGAGCCTTCTCATGATCAATAACAGTTTCATCCATTAGTTTTATAAAATTCCTATCTCTTTGAGCCTGTGTCAAAATCTAATGATTACATGACCTTGTATGTTCTGAGGAAAGATATTTTTACACAAATTTAGAAAGCCAGGTCACAATTAAATGGAAAGTAAGAACAATAATTTTCTAATGGATTATTCTATCCAATAATAAATAAATTTCTTTATCCAACATATTTATTAGTGATGATTAGATTAATATATGTCTGTAAGTGATTCATTTGAGTAAGAAATCCATTTTATTAACATTGTTAATAATATATTTTATAATTATACATGAAATAATGATTTGAAAGCCCTTGATTTATGATGTAAATCAGAACATGGTAAATGGGAATAAATGAGAGAAGAACCATTTATTCTTGAAGTGGAAACCTATCATTGGTAAGATGTCATAATTAAAGGTAAGATGGATCAAGGGTTTAATGATACTTGTTAGTGGTCAAATTTCCCATACGATTTCAATTTCTCGCTACTTTTTCTGGATCTTTGAATTAATCATATGTGACATTTGTCCACTAACTAGTGATGGTCGCCTGAACTTTTCCACTCCTTTAAATCTCCACTCAGACTGTCAATGAAACACCACATGGCCCACCACATAGCAAGTGAAGAAATAAATAAATATAAACACCTCCCACTTTTTAGACTCCCACCTAGAAATGTTACAAAACCATCCTAGAATTACCACCTTTTGTCATGGGAAGCTAAGTGATTCTGAAATTAAGTCCTAAGATGAAAGTTCTTTTCCATTTCATGGAGTAATTTAAGGATTTGTTTGAATGTTGAAACTAAAACATTTGTCTCATCATGAGTGTGTGTAAGATCATCCAGCTGAGACTTCTCATGGTCATGCTAATCAAGGATCCCCTTGTAGGGATCAAATAGTTGCTACAGCTTTTTTTAGATTTAGGCAACAAACTAAGAAATGTTGTCTTGTGCTTCACCAAGTCCCATCTTGATAACATTTAGATTTAAGGATACAAGAAACATCCTTTTCTTATTCATCTCTAAAATAGTTATTATTGCATTTTGTTGATTGAGACTCATCCCCCATCTCTTTTGGACATACACTTATGTCGTTTGAACTACTCTGAGCAGAAATCATCCCATACCAAGTACTGATGATCGTTTTGGATGAATTAAAAGGATAAAACCTACCACCAGTGGATTAATTCTTTTCTTAAATTCAATTACCCATTTCCTTCAAAGCATACTAAAATTATTTGAAACAATTGTATGTTGGGTTCCCATTTTTATAATTACTTATAACCTTCTCCTTTGATTATGAATATCTTATGTGTATTTATTTATTTTTTGTAAAAAAGTAATATTTTATGAACTTAATAGGATAGATATTAATCAAAAATGGATACATGTTATCATATGAAAAAAGAGTATGAATATGGATATAAAGAGTTCATAAAATTTTCAATAGAGAATGCATACGACCCTTCCCAAATCCTTTGAATGTTTTTACATTGTTTTCATTCAATATAAATTAGTCTGGAAGAGTTAGAAGAGAATTTTATTTTTCAAAAAATAGATCAAAGTTATAAATTTTGGACTAAACATGGGGAAAACTAAACATGAACACTGATTGGGATAATACTACAGTTTATGGATAATTTTATATGAATACCAATGTAAATGATGAGAGAGATCATATGGAAGAAATGATAATGATAATTGAATATGAACTTCATGATTGTTCAAAGTTTTTTGAGAATTTAAATAGTTATGCTAAGAAACCATTATATACCGGTTGTACTAAATACACAAAATTGTTAGCTTTATTGAAGTTATATAATTTGATAGTTGGAAGCAGATGGAGTGACACTAGATTTACAAAACTACTTGGTCTCCTGGATGATATACTACCAGGATAAAATGAAATTCTATGTCAAAAATATAACTCTAAAATAATTCTATGTTCAATGGTCATGATATATAAAAAAATATATTCTTTTCCAAATGATTTCATATTGTTTCACAAGGACCATGAATCACTCATAAAATTACCTAAGTATGGTATAGATTAATATGATAAAGATGAATCAATTCCTTCAAAAGTTATATGGTACTTTCCTGTAGTGGGAACTGTGCAATACTGTAACAGGTACTTTAGCGGGACTATGCAGCACTGTAGCAGGTACTGTAGCGGGAACTGTAGCAGACACTGTTTGGCACTGTAGCAGTTGGGAATATGCCCCCGTTTGGGCCTTCGGGACACCGATTTGGTCCCTGAGTCCTTTAAGGCCTTCGGGCCACCCAGGCCTTCGGGTCAGTAAGGCCTTAGGGCCACCTCAAGGCCTTCGGGCCACCTTAAGTGCTGATGAAAACCATACAATCTACAAGGAACAAGCTCTACAAGGAGGATCAACAAGAAGATTTCACCACAGCAGAAGATAAACAGATTTTAAGAATGAGAGGGTATGTCACCTGCCATCAGGACAAGCCTTTGCATGCATGGGAATGCCTATCTGAATAGCCATGCGAAGGTGGAGAGATGATTTCATGATGAAGATGCTGGGGAGGAGCAGTTCCAAGTAGTTAGTCTGGGTTGTATGTAATGTTTGAAGCCTACGGGCAATGAATTCCTCTAAGGCCTACGGGCCATGTAATACTTATGCCTATAGTCCTTGTAAGGGTTCCACCTCACCCCTTGAAAGGTGGATTATCAAAAATCAATAAAAAATGAAGGCCTTCGGGTCATTGGAGGCAAGGATCCTAAATTTGTAAATGAGATAAGAGAATTTCATCTTATGATATCTATATATGGAATAAATCCTTTTGGTGTATAGAGTAGTACTCATAGTACATGGACCATCATTTTGGTAAATTATAACTTGTCTCCATGGTTATACATTAAATACAAATACATTATGTCATCTCTACTTATATCTGGACCAAAACAACCTAGTAATGATATTGATGTCTCTTTGGATCCATTAATCAAAGATCTAAAATTGATGTGGGATAAAAGTTTTATAATGTATGATGCTCATAGAAGTAAAGATTCTACATTAAGGGATATGTTTTATGGGATGATAAATGAATTTCCTACTTATGGAAAATTTTTATGCTATGGAACTAAAGGAATGTTTGGGTGTCTAATTTGTGAAGAATTCAAACACTCGGTTCGGTTGAAACATTCCTTGAAGATTTTGTTTTTAGGAAATTGGAAATTTTTATCTCGACGGTATAAACACCAATCTTGGATGAAAAAATTCGATAGGAATACTGAATAAGGTACAACACCATCTCCACTAATGGGTGATCAACTATTTGATAAATTAAAATATATTGACACTATTTTTGATAAACCATTTTTAAAAAATCTTAAGAAATCAGGTTGGAAAAGGAGATTAATTTTCTTAGAATTTTCATATTGGATTTTTTTGTGCATCATACATTTTCTTGATGTCATGCATGTAGAAAAAAATATTTTATAGTGTTATTGTCATGTTACTAAATGTTCCTAGAAAAATAAAAGAAGGCATCAAGGGTAGGTTGGACATTATTAACATGGGGATATGGGAATATCTGGCATCAGTGAAGGGTAAATGGTGTAATTTTCTTCCTCTTGTAGATTACACTCTATCCAGATAGAAAAAATTGGAATTTTTGATTTTCCTTAATGGTGTAAAAGTTCTAGAGGGGTATTCATCAAACATCAAGAATGTTGTGTTAATAACTAATTTGAATTTATAGGGAGTAAAATCACACAAATGTCGTGTTTTGATACAATATTTGATTCTCATCACTTTACATTTCATTATTCCTAAAAATGTATGAAATACATTAACCAGTACCTACTTCTTTTTCAAATTCATATGCAGTAAAGTTATAGACCCAGTAAAGTTTCTAATCATGAATAAGGTGGTTGTGGTCATATTATGTGAATTAGATATGTTATTCCCACCATCATTCTTTAATATAATGGTCCATATTATGGTTCATTTGGTTAGAGAGTTTCAACTATGTGGTCTTATCCATTATATATGGATGTACCCCATTGAATGGTATATGAATATTTTGAAAGGGTATGTCAAGAATCAAAGTTATCCAGAAGTTTGTATTGGATAATGATATATTGTTTAAGAAGATGTTAAATTATGTACTGATTACATATCAAATGTTTATAACATCAGTCTCCCAAAGTATCATCATAACAGATGCCTTATGGGTGAATGGATTTCCAGAAGAGATGTTACAATTACCATCACAAATCAAGAGTAAGTGAACCTTTACATTTAACATAATAGTGAAGATTTTTATCCATACATTGAATCCCACAAAGCAATTATTATAGATTTGAATCTATACAGGGATAAATGATAGATATCAAATACACATAATCAATAGTTTATAGGATGGTTCTGAGATCATATTTACAAGGAGTTATCTAAAAATATGAATTCAATTGATGAACAACTTTGATGGATAATCAGGGGACCAAATGAAAATGTTATATCTTATATTGGTTATGTAATTAGTGGTTATATGTTATATACAAAAGAACATGATGATTGTAGTATAATGAAAAATATTGGATTCATGCATGTGGTAGAAGCGATGAACATATCTGGTTCCAAGGATTGAAATCCAATTTTTGTGAATATGTCATATTGCGACATTATCAAATAGATATACGAGTTGGATTATACAACATTTCAAGTGCCGATTTTCCATTTCAAATGGGTTGAAAACAAGAGTGCAGTGAAATTTTATGAAATGGGATTTGTGAAGATGAATTTTAGTGTGGAAGGGGAAAAATATGAAATGTTCATAATGACATCACAAGCAGTGAAATTGTTTTATGTATCAAATCCAACAAACAAGAATTATTTGATTATATTATTGGTGACTAAAACAATTGTAGGGTTAGATGAAAATTCAATCAAGGGTGACCCTTTCATTAGTATATCATAATTAGTTCATGGTGGTCTCAATGTAAACAATGTCTTGTATGTTAGAGGGGACCACAAATAGGGGATTTGGATTCTTAATAGAAGAGACAAATACCTTCAAAATTTAAAAAAAGAAAGATATTTCAATGTTAAGGTTAAACTATTTTTTAATATACTATGATTTTCCTCATAATATTATGTATTTTCTACTGTATTAACATAATCTAAATTAAATTTTTGACTAATCATGTAGACAATGTATTTTATACATGATGATGTTACCAATATCAAATAATAACAAGTGGTTGATACTAAAACTATAGAATTATTATGGGATCAACAGAATGTCGATGAAAAAAATAATAATGACATAGCATCATATTGTTGACTAGAATTATCAAGTCAAGAAGGAAGGGTATAAATTTTGAATTTGGTTGGAATCAACACGACCAACCTATTGACCCCAATAAGTCAATATTAATTTGTTATATTAGGTTCACAACAAGGATGAATGTGCCAATTGATATATATTTTCGGCTCCATGTCCAGCCTATAACAAATAAAACCCTTTGAGAATATATAAAGGTAATTTATGATATACTTTCTCTATTTTATCAAAAAATTATATAATGAAACATTGATTTAATTTTCATTATTCCTTATAGAGTTCATTTATTTTAGATTATTTCCATAATAAATATGTCTTAATGGATCCTGGAAAAGTCCATAGTGGATTCTGGACTCTCCTTACTAAGTTTCATCTTAGGGATGCTGAGGTGAGAGTAAATCCCCACCCACTAGTTACTTATGAACACGTTAT
The DNA here is from genome assembly GCA_963277665.1 of Viscum album. Classification (NCBI taxonomy): domain Eukaryota; kingdom Viridiplantae; phylum Streptophyta; class Magnoliopsida; order Santalales; family Viscaceae; genus Viscum; species Viscum album. The sequence goes on from OY728136.1 coordinate 1,906,699,485, forward strand.
AAAGTAGGATACATGGAATTATTTCATCGATAATTGTGATAAGAAATCATTTCAAGTGAATTGTAGTAGATAATATATTATTTTGACATTATTTATTGTATCTAATTTGATTTAAAAAATTTAATTTATGAAATGGTAAATGAGTATAGAAAATAAAGAATGTGCATCAAAACCAATGTACCCCTATCATAAAGTAAAGATGGGGTACGCTTCACTATAGAATAAATTTTTATATATTTTAAATCAATAATAAAAATTTTATGTGATATGAAACAAAATATATTACTTTGTTTATATGCATATTTATGATTCAAAATATGAAGCCACTTCCATCCCACGTCATGTGATATATAAGGAGGTTTGTGTTAATCAAGAGGGTAAACTAGTTGATAAAAACACAAAAGAAGTATGGGAAACATGTGTAAGTATGACATAATAGTAATTTGTTATGATTTATAATATTATTACATAAAAATATCAATTTATGTTAATATGTTTTTAAAATTATTTAACTAAAAGAATTGGTAGTGACCGTACTGTAAAAAAACTACTTTCAGTAGCTTTGAAGTGGTCAGAACAATATGGCCACCTTAAAAGTGTAGGTTTTAGAGTGTCTCCTAAAACATATTTTGAGAAGAAAAATCCACAATAAGATACATATAATATGATGAAAGGATTTTATGAGTAAATATATGCTTTTTAAGATATTATTGTCCATTCTGGTTTGGCAGACCAATATATGAAAAGGTATCAAAGTGAACCAGTGGTGGAACAAATATCAGCACATGAATAACCAAATGATCCCACTAGATTTGATGCTAGTCATTCCCGTAAACTGTATACCTTACTTGAGGTAATCAATTTTTTTATTACTCTTGATCCTAAACGTGAATCAAACAACTTCTGATAACTTTATATTACTAAAATTCTATAGGGTAAATTTGTATGTAATTTCTATCTGTTAACACCCACGCACCACCTTATTTCGAGGGGTATGGTGTATAATATCTCGAGAGACATGCTATACAACAAATAAATCTCAAAAGATCACATGGGAGTGGGTATTGAGGTAGATCAAGAGCCAACCGCTGAGTTTCTTGTTCCACTTGATGATCTGGATATTACAAAGGTCAATGATGCTAATGGAACTTTTATATAATGGATGTCCAATCTTATAAAGATACATGAGGTATGTCTTTAAAAAACAAATTAAAATCCTATAAAAGTTGATGAAAAAGGTATAAATTGGGGTTTGGTATTACATCCGGATAAAGCGATGGGGAAATAGAAGGTTGAACCAAGAAAATCTTGTGAATCAACCAAGAAAACAAAAGGACCTTATGGGAGTACCTTCTCCCCAACAGTTTCTCTACAACATTTATTATCACTACAACTTTTTGTAAAGAACATATTAAAAGATGGAGATATGTCCTATATTTCATATGGAGAATAAATATTTGGAACTGTCATTACAGATGCAGTTGGTCTCGAGAGTATAAATGATATTCTTAAGTTTGAATGAATGGAAGTCTCAGTTGTGAATACACACATAAGGTACATTTTCATAATATGTATGTCCAAAAAATGATCTAATATGTTCATTAAAGTTAATAAATATTCATATTTTATGCAGGAGTTTATATTACTACTACATAAATGTAAAACCCTGTGAATCATGATTTGGATTCATTAATCCTTATATCATTTATATGGAAGAAATTAAATTAGAGTCAAAAGAAATTTATAAGAAAAAAGATGAGATAAATGAGGTGTTTGAGGAAAAAATAATAGACAAAGGACTCTTGTTGATGCCTACAATACAGGGGTAAAACTCTACAATCTAATCATATAAAATATATTTTTATTTTTTTCATTACTTACTTCTTTTTGTTTGTTTAGGAATCACTGGATGATGATCACAATGAATCTGGTTACCCCAAATATTTATTTTTTTGGTTCCAATGCATGGATATTCATCAAAATGACCACAAATGGTGTGTATTGTGACTTTTTAATGCATTTCAATCAACATTTTATAGATAAACATTGAATTATATGCTTTGTTCTATGTTTTCACAAGAATTTTGTTATGATATGGTGGTCACTAAATATAGGCTAAATCATGGTATAAGGTTTGTTATTGAGTATAAGAAGCCTATGGATTACTTCAAATAGAAATATATTAAGATATATATAGAAAAATTTAACTATCAAAACATATTTAAAAATAATTTTCTTATTTTTTTCAATGTTTTTGTATTGTACAAAGCAAGATAACAACAACAATTATGGATATTATGTTTGAAAATTTATGAAAGATGTCATAAAACATCAGAATACAAGCATCCCTGAATAGATCATTTTCAAAGGTAATTTCAATTTCATTAAAAATATTTATTAATCATTTTTTTCTATATTTTCTCATTACTACCAAGATTTTATACATTCTACGTACTCAAAAGAAGAAGTAAATTTGTTTAGATATGAGTGGGAAACATACATGGTGGTGGAATGTTTGTCGATATCAAATTTAGGTGATTATCTACTATGTTTGTGATCTAGTATAGGATATGAACTTAGAAATATATTTGGTGTGTGAAGCATTAGTATCATAATGATTATAAATTATTTTTTATTAATTTCTCAAGGAGAAGTATAATGGAGGAAATCAATTTGTTTAGAAATTAATGGGAAAAATATATGTTGTCTAAATGTATATCAATATCATGAAGAGGTTACTTCCTACTATATATTTAGTTAATCATCTCATCATGTTATCTACTTTTTTTAGTTAATTTACTTATCATTTTTATCTAATACTTATTTTGTTAAATTTACACATTAGTTAAAAACACACATCACCTTCTCAAAACTGAGAAAACAAGTTAGAATTGTTTTCAAAATTTTGGAAAATCAATCTATAATTCATTTTTCACATGTAGGAATTGATTTCATGTCAATATAAAACCTAATGTGGTCAATATGACTCAAAGTATGTGTTTTCAATACAAAAATGTCATTTTAGTTTAAAAAATATATTAAATAGTCAAAATCTAAAAAATGAACTCAGATTGTTTTCAAAATTTATGAAAATGGTCCACAATTCATTTGTCACATTTAGGAATTTACCACACCTTAATTTGACACTCAATGTCATTGTTATGACTTAAAGTACATGTTTTCAATATAAATGTATCATTTTAGTTTAAAATATACATCAAATAGTCAAAACTAAGAAAACGATATCAAATTGTTTTTAAAATTTAGGACAACGATCCATAATTCATTTTTCATGTGTAGGAATTGACTACATGTCAATATGACACCTGGTGTGGTTGATATGATTTGAATTATGTGTTTTCAATAAAAAACTTGTCATTTTAGATTAAAAATATATCAAATATTCAAAATCAAGAAAACAAGCTCATATTGTTTTCAAACTTTAGTAAAATGATCCATAATTCATTTTTCATGTGTAGGAATTGACCACACATAAATCTGAGACACGATGTGGTCGATATAACCTGAATTATGTGTTTTTAAATCTATTTGTGCTCATGATATATTGAACTTTGAGGCTGCAACTAAGATAATGAAAATAAGGAAATGGGTCAATAATGTATAAAAATATCATGAAAAAGTGAATTCCTGATACTTATTTAGTTAATTTTTTCATCATTTTATCTACTATTTTTAAGTTAATTTCATTATCATTTTTATCTAATACTTATTTAGTTTTTTTCACAGATCTTTTAGGAAGTCATATTTTTCTTTCAACTATCTACAACAAGATAGAAAAGAGATAACATGTTTCTTTTGGATGGAAAAAGAAACCCCATGCTTCCTGAAATGTGAAGTGTTTCAAACAGCATGGGGTTTCCTCTTCTATCCAAATGGAAAATGTTCTCTCTTTTCTGGCTTGTTGCAAATAGTTAAAATAAAAACACAAATCACATACTCAATCATCCACACCTCAATCTGATACATAGTGTGCTTAGTATGACTCAAACTATATATTTTTAGTTTATAATTTATATTTTAGTTCAAAACACATATCAAATACTCAAAACTAATGAAACACATTCATATTGTTTTGATACTTTAGGAAAAAGATCTATAAGTTATTTTTGACGTGTAGGAATCAACCACACCTCAATCCAATGCATGGTGTTATAGGTATGACTCTAAGTGTGTCTTTTTATTTAAAATTGACATTAATTTTAGTAAAAAACAAAATTGACATACTCAAAACTAAGAAAAAATGTTTTTATTGTTTTGATATTTTAGGAAAATGATTCATAAGTCATTTTTGATGTATAGGAATCAGCTGCACCTCAATATAATATACGGTGTGCTTGATATGACTCAAAGTGTCTGTTATCAGTTTAAAATTGATATTTTAGTTCAAAATTTGTGTCACTCACTAAAAAAAAGAAAATATTCTTGTATTGTCTTGATAATTTATGAAAATAATTCATAATTCATTTGTGATTTATAGGAATTAGTCTCGTATAAAACTGAAACATGATGTGATTGGTATGACTCAAAGTGTGTGTTTCTAATTTAAAATGAAATTTTAGTAAAAATAAAAGACATAATCAAAATCAAAAAAACACATTTGGATTGTTTTCATAATTTAATACAATTATCCATAAGTAATTTTTGATGTGTAGGAATCATCCACACCTCTGACGCATGGTGTGACCAGTATGACTCCAAGTGTGTCTTTTTATTTAAAATTGACATTAATGTTAGTAAAAAACATAATTAACATACTCAAAACCAAGAATATTCATTCATATTGTTTTGATACTTTAATAAAATGATCCATAAGTCATTTTTGATGTGTAGGAATCAACTTCACCTCAATCTGATACACAGTGTTCCCGGTATGACTCAAAGTGTTTGTTATCAGTTTAAAATTGACATTTTAGTTCAAAACGTGTGTCACTAACTAAAAACTGATTGAATACACTTTAATTCTATTAATAATTTAGTAAAATTATTCAAAATAATTTGCAATGTGTGGGAATAATTCTCACATCAAACTGATACATGATATGATCGGTATTATTCAAAGTGCATGTTTCTAGTTTAAAATGACATTTTAGTAAAAAAAAATACAAGTGACATACTCAAACCTGAGAAAATACATTTGGATAGTTTTGATATTTTAATACAATGATCCATAAGTCATTTATTACATTTATTAATCACTCTCACTACAATCTGACACACGGTGTGACCGGTATGATTCCAAGTGTGTCTTTTTATTTAAAATTGACATTAATTTTAGTAAAAAAACACAAGTGACAAACTCAAAACTATGAAAACACATTCAGATTGTTTTGATACTTTAGGAAAACAATCCATAAGTCATTGGTAATGTGTAGGAATTATTTGAACCTCAATATGATATATGATGTGCCTGATATGATTGAAAGTATATACTTTTAGTTTAAAATTGACACTTTGTGTTTAATTTACTTATTTATAGTATTACTAACATAAGAATTGTTTTCTTATATAGGTGAATTATTTTTATCAACATGGGGTATTTTGTTCAAAAAATAATAACATGATCAAGGTTAGAGATCCAAAGACAAAGGAACAATTATGTTTTTGAATGTTTGTGATAATTTGTACTTACTCATGTAATTGTACAAACCAATATTCTAAATAACTATATTACAATGTTTTTTTCTTGTATTTGTGTTGTAAATTTAATTTCAATTAAATTTTTTATTTAATTTTTTATTTTATCCTCTATTTACTATATATTTTTATTCTTTTTTATATATTTTGATTGGGTTTGATTTTACAGGGTTGTTGTAGGGTTGTAGCTATGTGGCAGCTAGAATGGCCTTTATCAGTGCTATATGAAGCCCTGGTAAAGGGACCTTTTATCAACACTAGGTACCCTTTATCAGCACTTCATCTAGTTCTAATAAAGGTTCCTTTTATCATCACTTCATCTAGTGTTGATAAAGTAACCCATTATGAGTGAAAAATAAAAAACACTAATAAAGATAGTCTTTAACAGTGCTTCATCTAGTGCTGATAAAGGTACCCTTTATCAGCACTTTATATAATGCTGATTAAAGAAAACTTTATCAGTTCTACATAAAAAACGTTGATAAAGATATCCATTATCAGTGCTTCCAAAAAGCTCTGATAAAAGTGTCCTTTATCGGTGCTTTTTCTAGCGTTAATAAAGATTGGGAGATTTTAATATCACTTAGGTAGTTGGTGCTTTTAAGCACTAAAAAAATCATTTTTAGCGCTATTAGAAGCACATTTTTTAGTAGTGTTTGCATAACATTTTAGAGGTTTCCACATATGTTGAAACCCACAAAGAAATTCTTAGGCATTTAAATCTATCAAGGGATGAAGTCTCAATATCAAATACACATAATAAATAGTTTATAATATGTTTTTTAGACTATATTTTTAAGGATTCAACTGAAAATCTGGATTCAATTTTTGAACAACTTCTATAGATAGCTAGAGGACCAAGTGTACATGTATTATCTTATAATTGTTATGTAATTAATGGTTATATGTTCTATAAAAATGAACATGGTGAATAGAGTAGCATGAAAAATATTGGAGTTACGCTTGTGGATGAATTAATGCATGTATCTGTTACTAAGGGAAAAAATCCAATTTATGCTAATATGTCATACTTTGGCATCATCAAACAAATATGGGAGTTAGATTATACAACATTCCCCAAGTGCTGATTTTTCAATGAAAGTGGGTTGATAATAGGAGTGTTGTTAAAATAGATGAATTGAGATTTGATAAAGTGGATATCAGTAAGGAAGGGTATGAAGACAAACCATTTATAATGGCATCATAGGCAGTACAAGTATTTAACATTCCATATCTCACAAACTAAAAGTGGTTAATTATTCTATTATCGACCAAAACCACTGAAGGTTCAGATTTCAATTAAACTGAGGATGGCCTTTTCATTGGGATTTCACAGTCATTTCATAGTGGTCCCAATTTAGATGGGGTTTTTTATGTCAGAGGAGACCATAATGAATTGATTTGGATACTCTATAGAGGGGCCAAATCCCTTCAACCTTTAAAAAAATAATTCAACAATCAGGTTATATATTTTTTGTAATATGCATTGTGTTACCTCATATTATTATCTAATCACTACTTCATTTATGTAATCTAAATTAAATTTTCAACCACTTATCCAGATAATAACTTATACACATTCCAATGCTCCTAATCCTGAGGAATAACCAATTTCTCAACTTTTTGGTGCTCCCAATGTAGAGAAACAACAACCTTATGCACATATCGATGATACCAATCCAAAGGAACAACATATTGATGATGTTGAAGATGAGGAAATGGTAGATGGTGAACAACTGGTGTCCTAGAAAAAACAGGAGCATCATAGCATGATTATGTTAGCAAAAATTATTAAGGTGAGAAATAAAGGCATCAAATTCAAGGTTTTATGGAATGCACACACCCATCTTGTTAACCCCAACAAGGCCATGTTCAGTAGTTACATTGGGCTCACCACTCGCATGTGTGTGTCGATTGATGTATATTCATGTAACAATGTTGTTCTTGTGCTTAAGACACTGATTTGGGAAAATATTAGGTTAACATTATGATATAATTTCTTTATTTTACTAAAAAATAAAATAATGAAACATTGACTTACTCTTCATTTTCCCTTATAGAGTGCATTTATAATAGATGACTCCCGAATGAAATTTTTATTAATTATCATTGAAAATGCTCACGGAGGCTTTCACACAATTCTTACGAAGTTTTATCTCAAAAACATTGAAGGGAAAATAAACTTTCACCCACCGCATATGTATGCACACCTGATAAACCAACAAGCTTGGGATATGTTTATTGGTCATCGTGACAAGACATATTTTCTGGTACATTGAGACCGCTAATAATTTCCTTGACAATACATGTATTAATCACTTTGATTACTAATTTTTAATTTATGAAACAATAGTTGAGTGCTAAAAATAAGCAACTGGCAGAAAAACCAATGTACCCCTACCATAAAGCAAGGATGGGTTATGATTCACTTGAAAAAAATGGTATGTATTTTAAATCTGCCATAATACTTTTATGTGACATAATTATGTTCCTATATTTATATATATTTATTAATCCAAATCCAAAGTCACGTCTATCCCACATCATCTGATATGGAAGGAGGCACGTGTAAATAAACAAGGGATACTAATTAATGAAAACGCACAAAAAGCATGGGAAACATTTGTAATTATGACATAATAAAAATTTGTTTTAATTTAAATAAGTATTACATAATAATGATTACTTATTTTCCTATATTTTTTATCTGACTTAGACATAAGAATCATCATCAGTTATACCCAATGAACAACTACTATCAGTGGACTTAAATTGGCTAGAACAGTATGGTCGTGTTAGCGATGCAGGTATTGGGGTGTCACCCAGAACATAGTTTGATAAAATAAATGAATAGGGGGGTAAAGATAAAAAATGGAAGGGTTGTAGGCACCATTAACTACCCTTTAAGAAAAATTTAATTTGTATTCAGAGTTGTTAGAAAATTTTATGGGAAGGAATAAAATAGAATAAACAACATAAGAATAACTACTATGTGAAGACCCCCCACTTCCAGTTTTTAGGTGAGTCATTCCCCTCAGAGAGATGTCTTAGAAGAGGTAATCAATATTGTCATAATTGTTTCTGTGAAATGTGGATTAGGTAGACATTGATACCTTTCTTGTAAAAATATTCTATAAGGTGAAAATGATTGTGATTTATATCTATCAACACCCACTCATCGCCTTATGGCTAGGGGTGTAGTATACAATATCCAAGTATATATTCTACATAATAGACAACTTCTAATAGGTTATGTGAGAGTGGTGATTAACGTAGATCAAGAACTGATCATCAAGCTACCTATTACACTTGATGATGTAGATATTCATATAGTCAAGCAATATATTGAAACATTTGTATAATGTATTTTAGATCTTGTAAAAATACATTTCGATAAGGAGGTATTCATTTATAATTTATTTTTAATGAAAAATCTTTAAAAATTAATGAAAAAAGTTCTGAAACGATGAATGTTATTATAGATAGACAAAGGTAAGGGGTTAAAATGGAAGGTTGAATCAAAAAAAATATAAAGGATATACCAATCAATTGAAATCATATTTACAAATTACCTTTAACCTATCCATTCAACTTCTGTATTTACTAACATTAAAGGGTCATGAGGATACAACATTGGAAAATGGTGCTATGACTAGAATTGATTGTGAAGAATAGATATACAAAGAGGCCATTATAGACTATATTGGTATTGAGAATGTAAATTAAATCCTCATGCATGAATGGATAGGAGTCTCAATTTTAAATGTATACATGAGGTGTGTTTTCATGATTTATTTGTCCAATAGCGGATCTACTATGTTAATTATGATTGAATGCTATTCATAATTTTTGCAGGAATGTATATTAATACCAATTGAATGTGAAACGCTATGAATATAAATTTGGACTCATTAGTCCTCACATCACTTCTAAATAAGAACTAAAATTAGAACCAAAGAAAATTGAATTAATATAGGACAAACTAGCCGCAATGTTTTAAAGAAAACATACAAACGATAGACTCTTCTTAAAACCAATGATGTAGGGGTAAAACTATAAAATTTAATCATATAAAATATATTTTCATTCATTTAATTACTTATTCCTTTTTAGGCGGTGTTGTTTACTCATTGCGGTCAATTTGGATACTCCAAAGATCTATTTTCTTGATTCAATGCATGGATACCCAAAAAGATGACCACACATGGCGATGTTTATTAATTTGTAATACACTACATTCAACGTTTTATGACTAAACTTAAAGTTATAAATTTTATATTATGTTTTAATGAAAATTATATTATGATGTAGTGATGTTTAAATATCATCAAAATCATGGGACGAAGATAGTCCATGAATACAAGGAGCCTATCAACTTCTATAAGTGGATAAATATTAGGGTATATATAATAATATTTCACTATCAAAACATATATCAAAATAAATTACTTATTTTTTTCAATGTTTTTTCATTGTATGAAAAAAAAAACCAAAAGTAATGATTGTGGTTATTATGTTTGTAAATTTATGAATGATATTGTATGCCATTAACAAACTAGCATCCCCATAGAGGTATTTTTGAAGATAATTATGATTTCATTTAAAATATTTATAAATCCTTTATTTATATTTTTTAATTACTATTGGGAATTTAAATGGTCCTTATATTCACAAGAGGAAATAGATTTTTTTAGAAATGAATGGGCAGCATACCTGGTACTAGAATGTATACATACATAATGAAAAGGTTACTGCCTACTACCTATTTAGTTGATTTTCTCACAATTTTATGTAATTTTTTAGTTAATTTACTTATCATTTTATATGATACTTTAGGAAAATAACTCCTAAGTCATTTTTGAAATGTAGGAATCAAACACACCTCAATATGATACATGGTGTGTCTGGTATTACTCAAAGTGTGTGTTTTCATTTTAAAATTAACATTTTAGTAAAAAAGAAAAGTGTCATACTCAAAATGAAGAAAACACATTCAGATTGTTTTTATATTTTATTAAAATGATAAATAATTAATTTTTGATATTTATGAATCATTCACACCTCAATCTGACACATGGTGTTTCTGGTATAACACAAAGTGTCTGTTATCGGTTTAAAATTGACAATTTAGATCAAAACATGTGTCACTCACTAAAAACCAAGAAAATGCACTTGAATTGACATTATAATTTAGTAAAATGATTCATAATTTATTTTTTATGTGTAATAATTAGTCTCATGTCAAACTGAAATACAATGTGATCGGTATGACTCAAAGTGTGTGTTTTCAGTTCAAAATAACATTTTAGTAAAAAAACACAACTGACATACTCAAAATTGAGTAAAAACATTCAGATTATTTTTATACTTTAGTAAAATGATCTATAAGTCATTTTTGATGTGTAGGAATTAGCCTCACCTTAATCCGACACACGGTGTGATTGGTATGACTCTAAGTGCGTGTTTTCAATTTAAAATGAAATTTTAGTAAAAACCACAGGTGAAATACTCAAAAATAAGAAAACACATTTTTATTATTTTTATATTTTATAGAAATGATCCATAAGTCATTTTTTACATGTATTAATAATCTACGCCTCAATCTGATGCATAGTGTGACCAGTATGGCTCCAAGTGTGTCTTTTTATTTAAAATTGACATTTTAGTAAAAATGACAAGTCACATACTAAAAACTAGGAAAACATATTCAGGTTGTTTGATAATTTAGTAAAATTATCCATAATTGATTTTTTATTTTTAGGAATCATTATCACCTCAATATGATACATGATGTGCCCAATATGACTCAAATTGTCCGTTATCAGTTTAAAATTGACAATTTAGTTCAAAATTTGTGTCACTCACTGAAAACTGAGAAAACATGCTCAAATTATATTTATAGTTTAGGAAAATTATTCATAAGTCATTTGTGACATGTATTAATTAGTCTCACATTAAACTAATACACAATGTGACCGGTATTACTCCAAGTGTGTCTTTTTATTTAAAATTGACATTTAGTCTAAAAGACAAGTGATATACTTAAAACTGAGAAAACACATTAAAATTATATTTATACTTTAGTAAAATGATCCATAAGTAATTTTTGATGTGTAGTAATTATCATCACCTCAATCCAATTCACAGTGTGACTAGTATTACTTAAAGTGTCTATTATCAGTCTAAAATTGACATTTTAGTTCAAAACATGTGTCACTCATTAAAACCCAAGAAAACGCACTCGTATTATAATGATAATTTAGTAAAAATATTAACAATCCATTTTGGATGTGTAGGAATCAGTATCACCTCAAATTGACACACAATTTTACTGGTATGACTCAAAGTACGTGTTTTCAATTTAAAATGACATTTTAGTAAAAAAGACAAGTGGCGTACTCAAAAATGAACAAACACATTCGAATTATTTTTATACTTTAAGAAAATGATCCATAAGTCATTTTTTATGTATAGGAATCATCCTTACCTTAATTCAATTCATTGGGTGACTGGTATGACTCCAAGTGTGTATTTTTATTTAAAATTGACATTTTAGTAAAAAAAGAAAAGTGACAAACTCAAAACAAATAAAATGAATTTGTATTGTTTTGATGATTTAGTAAAATGATCTATAAGTCATTTTTGACATGTATGAATCTTCCATGCCTCAATCCAATACATGGTGTTCCTGGTATGACTCAAAGTGTCTATTATCAGTTTAAAATTCATATTTTTTGTTTAAAACGTGTGTCACTCATTAGATTCTAAGTAAACATTATCGGACTATCTTAATAATTAATTATAATGATTCATAAGTTATTTTTTATGTGTATGAATCAGTATCATGTCAAACCAACATATTATGTGACTGGTATGACTCAAAGTTTGTGTTTTCAGTTTAAAATGACATTTTAGTAAAAAAACAAAAGTGTTATACTCTAAACTAAGCAAACACATTCATAATATTTTCATACTTTTGTAAAATGATCCATATGTCATTTTTTATGTGTAGGAATCATCTTCACATCAATCCAATGCACGGTGTGACTGGTATGACTCCAAGTGTGTCTTTTTATTTAAAATTGACATTTTAGTAAAAAATAAAAGTGACATACTCAAAATGAAGAAAAAAAATTGGATTGTTTTGATACTTTAGTAAAATGATCCATAAGTAAGTTTTGATGTGTAAGAATCATTCCTACCTCAATTAGATGCACAATGTGTCCAGTATGACTCAAAGTGTGTGTTTTCAGTTTAAAATTTACATTTTAGTTGAAAACACACGTCACATACTCAAAACTAAGCAAACACGTTAAAATTGTTTCGATACTTTAGGAAAAAATACATGAGTCATTTGTGATTTTTAGGAATTATTCGCACCTCAATCTGATACACGGTGTGCCTGGTATGACTCAAAGTGTCTGGTATCAATTTAAATTGACAATTTAGTTCAAAACATGTGTCACTCACTAAAAATTTATAAAACGTACTCAGATTGTCTTGGTAATTTAGGAAAATGATTCATAAGTCTTTTTTTATAGGTAGAAAATAGTCTCGTGTCAAACTGACACACGATATGACCGGTATGACTCAAAGTGTGTGTTTTCAGTTGAAAATGACATTTTAATAAAAAACATAACCAACATACTCAAAACTAAGAAAACACATTTATATTGTTTTGATACTTTAAAAAAATGATCCATAATTCATTTGTGGTGTTTAAGAATCATTCTTACCTCAATCTAACGCACAGTGTGATCGGTATGACTCCAAATATGTATTTTTATTTAAAATTGACATTTTAGTAAAAAAGATAAGCAACATACTCAAAACTAAGAAAATTCATTCGAAATGTTTTGATACTTCAGTAAAATGACCCATAAGTCAATTATGATGTGTAGTAATCAAATTCACCTCAAATCGATGCATGGTGTGATCATTATGACTCAAAATGTCCGTTATCAATCTAAAATTGATATTTTAGTTCAAAATGCGTGTCACTCACTAAAAACTGAGAAAAACACTCATATTTTCTTAATAATTTAGGAAAATTATTCATAAGTCATTTGTGATATATAGGAATCAGTCTCACCTCAAAATGACACACGATGTGACTGGTATGACTCAAAGTGTGTGTTTTTAGTTTAAGATGACATTTTAGTAAAAAAGAAAAGTGACATACTCAAAACTGAGAAAATTCATATAGATTGTTTTGATACTTTAGGAAAACAATCCATAAGTAATTTTTGATGTGTAAGAATCATCTTCACCTCAATCTAATGCACAATGTGATATGCAAGACACAAAGTGTTCACTGTCAGTTTAAAATTAACATTTTATTAATTTATTGCTTCATATTTATGTTTAATTTATTTATTTATAGTATTACTAACATAAGAATTGTTTTCTTATATAGGTGCATTATTTTTCTCAAGTTGGGGTTATTTTTTCAGTAAATGATGTCGTGATTGGGATTTTTGAGAGGGGGTTGGGTGCCAAAGATAATGAAACCATTGATGTTTTTTAATTTTTGTGATAAATTGTACTTGCTAATGTAATTTTTACAAAAAAATGTTTTAAAATCTATAATATAGTGTTTTTTTATATTTTTGATGTAATTTTTATTTCAATTAAATTATTAAATTTTCATGTCTTGTGTTTTTTGTTGCTATTTGTATTTGGTGTTGCAGTGTTTTGTAATTTTAAATCACACTGAAGTAACATGGCCTTTATCAGAGGTTACAACATCATAGTGTTGTCATACATTTTCATTTATATCATATCCTCCCACATCCCTTTTTTAACATCATGGTACACTTAGTAATTTATTTATCATATGAATACATGATTATTGAACATGTTTACTATCGTTGGATATATCTAATTGAGAGGTATGAAAAATGTGTTTTCATTTTTTAACTTCTTTATATATTTAATTAAATTATTTATGTTGAATGATTAAAGGTTTTTTTAAGGATTAAAAATGTATTTTCATAACAAAATTCCACTGAAAGGATAAAATACTGAAGTATATATTGTTTAAGAGTGTATGACATTTTGTTCAAGATATTTTCATGACATTCAAACAAGATAAAATAGGTCTACAAGAACCAATGGTGGTGAAGGTGATGAAACACATAAAGGGTTATCCATATTCCCTCTAAAATGTCATGCAATGTCCAAAAAGAAAGATACCCAACTTAACTTTTCAATAATATTTCGAGCACATAATTATGTTTTGGGAAACTGTGATGAAGCTTAGGTATATGTACAGTAAAATACAAGCCCATAAATTTTTTTATATTTGAATTATTTCTAAAATTATAACTTTATTATTGTTTTACAGAGATCACTATGAAATTTTCCATAGAAAATATCAACACACACCAAAAATAATTAATGACATCTATAAAACTAAGTTTTGTAAATGGTTTGTGTATAATGTGTGTTTCATATCATACTTTGAATTTAAAATTTTATGTTTTTTGTGTTTCTAACATTCTTAGTTTTCACTAATTATCCAGGTTTCAACTTTTCTACCTTGGGACACTTTTATATAAAATGATTTGACACATTTAGGCCAGTTTCCTAATATGTGGATTAAAAGGATAACCAAATTCACTTGAAATAGTTATTGGTGTCATGTAAAATCTATTGATAAATGTAGTACGACACAAATATAGGTATTCACTTGAAAATATTGGTGATCTTATGAGTGTAACATCAAATATAGGAATTGAATCATATTGTGGTGTGTTGACAGAAATTATTGAGTTAATTTATCTAGATGGAAAGTGTGTTATTTTATTTTGGTGTGATTGATTAAATCCAATTGAAGGTGTCAAAGAAGATATTTTTAGATTCGCTATCATTAACCTTAATAGGATTATTAAAACAGATGAGCCCTTTGTACTCGCCTCTCAATCCATAAAAGTGTTTTATACATCCAAATATAAAGATAAAAATTATCATGTTGTTATCATCACTAAACCAAGATAATTATTTGAAATAGAAAAGGATATCATACGTGAAGTGGAAAACTTATAAAGCAACTTGTAAACTGATGTTGATGTGGAAAATTATACCATATAGGATATAGAAGTAGTTTCAATTGTTTAACTTTCACTTGATTTCATTGATGTTTGGCATGGAGACATAAAATATTGATAATGAAATTATTGAAATATGATTCTTGTGACTATGATCATAACAATGATATGTTTTATGATTTTGATTATTATAATTTTTTTTGACACTTAATAATTTATTTAGTTTTGGATTTTAAATATTTTTTTTTATTTTGTTGAAAATATAACTTTATATTTTACACTTTTATATGTTTATCCATTATTTTAGTTATTGTATTTCATATATAATATTCTTTTATAATACATTCATTGATAACCCTTCAATCAAGTGAAATGTGGTTACAATAGATCAAATAATGGTATTATTTTATGAATTTTATTTAAATTTATACTTGTTATCTTTTTCTTTCATTTTATATTGTTTCTTATTGATAACTTGAACTTGATTATTTGTAGAAATTATTAGTTGCGGGTTATATAAAAAATAGACAAGTGGAATCAAACAAATCATTGAAGTATTCTTTATTTCTAACAAAGATCCCTTCTACTACCTCTCAAAAAAACTTTTTATGTCACTGATAATTGAAGATGAAATTCCTAATTCAAAATGTAATTTTCTTTTAATTTACTAATAAGTTTAATATGATATTATTTTAGGTTTCCTTTAGATAAATTATAATTTTTTGTTTCCTATATTTGTTTTAAGTAGTGTATAGAAGGGAAAAATAATAAAACTTCTAAAGAGATATCCTTGAATAAGTGGTATGTGTTACTTACAAGAATGGGTAAGTTGATGAAATTTATGACCTTATTTATTTTATTATTACTTTAATTATAAAATCAATGTTTTTCTTTATATAGTGGGCATTAAAATATAATAAAATCAAATTGTAGGTAAGTGGTTTTCCACTTTATGAAAATTATTTATTTTCTTATACTGATTATATGTGTTTAAACATATTTTAAAATTTTGATTTTATTTGAGGGATTATAATCTCATCAAGGAGAAAATAATGAAAATACTCTCATAATTCAGTCATCAATTTTGGATATTGATGAAGTACTAATTGAATTGAATCGATAATAAAATGTTTCTTATTATTCCACTACAAGTAAAATGAGATATTGGACATGTCATGTAATAAATGAAAAGGGTCGTAGATTTATAAAAGACTAAAATAATTCCATGGCATGTTTTTGTTGATGTCAATGACTAGCTTCAACCAATTGGTGATTCATAAAAAAAATCATCTTCCTCATTGGTTGTTTGGATCATGGACTTAGAATATTACCGTTATATGGTCGTGATTGGTGATTAGTAGATATGAAAAAGTAAAATGTGTGGTATGAAATTAAGGTAAATATTTAGTCTTTATTATTATTATTATTATTATTATTATTATAGTATAGTTTCTATAAATATGATTTCATTTTTTATATTTAAGTTATCATATTACTTCCCTAAAGTTCATGAACCTTATTATTGAGGAATGGATAAAATGGGAAATGTATGGAGAACCTAAAAATATGAGTTAAAGATATCTTACTTTGATAATCAAACACACAATTAGGCTATGGAAAAAAGACCAAAATACATTCATGAAGATCCATGGAATAATTTGAGGAATTTTTGGGAATTTTTTGTTGGCCAAGTAATATTTTTCTTCATAATTTATGTATTTAAACCATATTCAATTACTATTATATATTTCAAGTCTTAAATAATCATTAATTAAGATTAAATATCCCTCAAGGTGTAGCTTAGTGGTAGTTTCCCCTATGGGTCTTGGTAAGGTCTCGAATTCGAATCTCACTGAGTAATTCCCTGAATTTTTGTGTTGAATGATTTTCATTTTAATATAGCTCATTTCCACTCATCGATGTAAATTAATTAATATAAAAAAAATATGTTTCATCCCAATATAATTTAAATTTCTTTGCATGCAAGAACTAATATGGGTATAGAAAATCATTCACATTTGAAAATGACTTGTTATGCAGGGACAAAGGGTTTTGCATGTATACATGATAAAATTAAGGTATTTTTTATTCACTAATTTATATTGTTATATTTTATAATATTTTTTATTTAATTTTATCACATGTTTTTTGTTTAGTAAAAATAAGGTAAAGATGTGGATAGTCTTCAAATATGGATCAAACCCCATGGGCCTAAAAAAGGTTCACAACTTAATGGTGCTTCTATATTATTTAAGGTAATATTTGGATTGTGTTATAACCTTATAAAATATTATGTATATTCAATATTGTATTTTTTACATGAATTGATATTTTTTACAGTAATCAATTGATAATGAGTTACCTTTTATTTTACTTGTTCCCAATGATATATCCCCATTCTTGAGTCGGGAAGCATATATTTTTGAAGGGGTTTCTAGAAAAGAATCCAAACATTCTAAGATAAAGTTACCAAATGGGGAAATAAGAATGAGTGGCATCCCTAAACTTTATAACTTTCTAGTAGGTGATTAATTTATTTCTAAAAAATGGGTATATTCTCTTCTAAGAAACTCCTCTAATGTTGAAAAGAATTAGTTTTTCAAAAAAATGTAGGATAGGATAAAAATGGATATTTAAAAACTTTTGGTTTTGGTTTCTATGTGTCCATGTGCTCATAAAAAGAGACGTGTATTAGAGAAAGATCAAACTAGAAGGATTAAGAGTGAGGAAAATATTGAGAAAATTGATAAACAACTTAAAGAAGTTGTTGGAAAAATATCACATTTATCAAATTTAGTATAAGTTCTTATAATGCACTGGGTATTCATGCTTGTATGTTTATTTTTTCTTAAAAAAATTAAAAAAAATTCTAGTCATGTGGGTTTGACTAGACCATGACCAATCTATTGGTTATAACATCCTTATAGAGTGAATGTGGTTTTTCATGTGGTATTTTTATAGGGGGTTTCTACTAATCGACTCTTATTTAATGATGAAGAAAATGATTTTGAAGTTGAAAAATTTTATGGTTTCTATGAAGAAAAGGATAACGAAGAGTATCTTTAGTTTTTTTTTATATATGATTTATTTATTTATTTATTTATTTGGAGAAATTTTAGGTTTCCATTCCTTATCATGAAATTTTTTCTTTAAAAAAGTTTTTTATGCAGCTTTATTTAATTTATTTTATTATTATTTAAATATGTGGAGTATTAGGATATATTTTTAGTTTTATTTCATTACTTCACAAGGTATTGTGGGGTGGTAGGTTGGATGTTTTATTTGTATTGTTTTATGAGTTGTCCCATATAAAACTCTATCTTAATGAATGGAGCTATCTTCTTTTATGGTAGTTTGTAAACTGTGAAAGAATAAGAACTGAATGATTGTCATGATGGTTGATATTTTCTACATTTAAAGGCATATATTAGGGTCTTTTATGAGATTTTATTATGTTGTTCCATTGATATTTTCTGTAATTCAATGCATACAAGGTTAATACTTAAAGATTCTATATTGTTGCTTCATTTGCATATTTTTTGCAGTTCAATGCATATAAGATTTCTATTTAAATGGTTTTTTTATTTTGCTTCATTAATCATGCATGGAATGAAAGTATATGTAGTGAATGAATGTTCTTTTAAGTGATTTATTCAACTCTTACTCTCTCTCCGCTTCTTCATGATAATCATCATGCAGCATTAACTCTCCCCCTACCGGCCACCTTCCCTTCCAGCCTTCCATTTCCATGATTTTTCTATAGAACAATCCTTCCCACATCTCTCTCTCTCTCTCCCCCTCTCCCTCTCCTACCACATGCAGACATATATATATATATATATATGGGTGTGCATGTGTTGTGCAGCCATGTCGGTTCCTTCTATGTCCCTCTACTGCTACTAAAGGCTCCTAACACTTGCACAAACCCAAAAGGGTGGATGATAGAATAAGAAATGGAGAGGCTGAACTCAAAGATGTACATACAGAACTGCTAAATTTTCTTGGAGAACGAGAAGCTGAGGAAGAAGGCGCAGCGTCTGAACCAGAAGAATCAGCAGCTACTGTTGGAGTTACATAATCTTAATTTGAATCCCCAAGGAAACCCAGATCAGAAGAATGTTGTTGGTTCATCGTCTTCATCTTCCCTTCCTCCCCATCCTCCCCATATAATCTATGAATGAGAGAAGCTTGATGATGGGTCATCCATGGAGTTGTGCCCCTTTTCCCTTTTTGTGTCAAAAACGAAACTCAATAGTCGTTCTCTAGTTTCGGTCATCTCTATAGCCTAGTGGTTCATTTATCTCCATGGAATTGGTTTTTTTTTCTTTTTTGTGAGGGGAGGGGTTAAAGGATTTGTTGAAGATCTTGACTTCTATAAAGGAATTATAATATTCTAGTCTAAGTGATTTCTTCAAAACATTTATCATTGTATGAAAGGTAAACAATGAAGTTGTAGGTGCACTGAAGTTATAAGTAAAAACATATCAATAAAAACTAGATTAAAATATTTTAATCTTGTAAAGTTGTTGTAAATGAAGCTAAATGTGCTTATTTTACTTATTGATTATTAAAAGTGTTTTTTGAATAGGTTTTTATAAATTTTTTATTGAAAAAAAATGATTTTATATGATTTTAAGTGATTTTTCTTGTGGAATTCAAATGAGTTTATAGATAGTGAATCATTATTCCCATGAGGTGGGGCTTTAAAGGAGAGTTTTAGTTGATTTATTCTGCAATACAAAGTAGCTGAGGGGTCATGTTCATGAGATCACTGCTCATGTTTGATCTCTTTAGATTCCACCCAAAATTTTCATCATCAAATCATCTCTTCTTAGTTTAAACATGTCTTTGGCATGATTCAATGGTATAAAGTGTGATAAAATGGATAATGAAATTTAATGAGATCTAGTATGTTATGTATGGATCCAATTTACACATCATTGGATCAAGATAAGAAAATTATCATTAATATCATAGATGTGGTTGGTATGCATTAAGGGCTATGAGACCTTTTTAGGGTACCTAAAACTGTGGTTTATTATTACAATAATCTAAGTCTTATAACTGACTATATGAAATAATTTATATAATGTGTATAAATACTATAGTGATATTGTGAAATTTTTGTAATATATAATAGTTATGAAATCATGCTCGTACAGTAGATAAATACTTCTTGAAACCCGGTTCCCCTCCTCACCCAGTGACATATGCCACTCAACTGATTTGAGGGTTACCCCACTCTAATCTATGCAATTGAAGTCACATCCCATGTCTATTCCTTAAACATTAAACCTGGACAATAAAACACATTTTCCATCAAAAAAAAGAATGTAACTTTTTTTGTTTAAACCAATTTTACTCTCAAGTTTATGACCAGATAAATCTATTTCAGTAAAATAGTCATTACCATCCTTTGAGTCATAAATACTTAAATCCTTTTGTAAATTTAAAACATGACCAGCCACTATTTTATTAGCTTCTAGATCAATATTCTACTTATCACCAACATTGAGGCTTCCAAGAGAATCCTTATCTTCAGGAGTGATATTAATAGGATTAAATAACCATCCCTTATCAATAACCATATCATCTTAATGAGTGGTATTCACTATAGTCTATGAATTCTTTCCAATATTAGTGACCAGAACAGCTTTATTTTAAGGTAGATTCAAAGAGGTCTAGATATGATTTTTTATCTCTAAAATCTAGTTGTAGAAAAAGATAATATAAATAAATGACATGTTAGATAAAATCCAAATATCAAGGGTGTAATAGTGCATACCTATAGGAAAAAACTAGATATTATTTGTTATTATAAGATCCTAAGATAGATGGTTGACCTAATATTTATTATCTTAGCTCTATAATGGATCACTAGTCATGCATAACTAAGATAGATAGGGTATTAAACACCAACTTATAATGATATGATGCACATCCCATATGATATTTAATTAAAACTTGTAAATATTATCCACACTGACAACATACATGGCCTATGTTTCAAAAATCACATGCCATGTGATTAGGAATTAAAGAACCAGTAGCCCTTCGAACCAACTAAAACTATCTAATCCTCCATGAACATCACCACCATATTCAATAAAATTACACACACACAAAACCCATGAACAATGATCATAAGTTGATAAAAATATAAATGTTATCAATATAAATTTAATGGATCCCTAACTTGTGGTCTTTTTTCAATCATCATGGTTTGTATGCACATGATCTATAATCCAGCATTATTTTCCTCTAATAAGTAGGTCTGTTATTTCAATCTAAATATTATGTGATCCAATTCTCCCTCTATCTAAGAGGTTTGTAATAAGTGTAGGTGAAACCCTCCCTATTATTAAGAATAATATTACAAGAGAAGAAAATAAAAATAAAATAACCCCAATAAGTTCCCAGTTATATTAATACAATTTTAAAGTTTCCTTCAAGACTATCTTTGTAGATTTGTATTTAACACCTAAGGTTTTTCATTAAACTAAATGGTTTTTCATCTATTTAATTAGGTTTCATTATCAATTGAAAATTAGTTTTATTATAAATTGAAAGAATCTTTAATATATTATATAATTTAATGTAGTGTTACTATATTATATAATTTTGAGTTATGTGTTGCTCTTAATTGAAATTATTGTCATCCATAATGGTTTGTGGTCATAGGTTAGATAATATTCTTGTTATTTTTATATCATGAATTATTAATTTTAGTTTTTGTGGTCACTGGTTATCTTCTGTTAATGTGGTCAATTGTTTTTTTATTATCATTGGTTCTTCTAGTCATTTTTTTATTGTTGTGTGAACTGGTAATTTTTATATCATGTGTTATGGAAGTTATTATGGTCATTGGTTATATATTATTATTGTGGTCATTGGATGGATAATCTCCCAGTTGTTGTGGTCTCTAGTTATATTATCTTATGGTTATTATTTACACTTGTTAGATAATTATCTTATTGTGGTCACTAGATGATATGTTTATATTATGCGTTGTTATTTTATATCATGTGTTTAATTGAAAACTATTTTCTAATTGTTATGTTTGTGTGATCAAAAAATTTCTTGTGATGGTGCATGTTTAAAGTGGAGGGACATAGGTCTAGTGTTACTTCAAACATATAAGGGTGGTCCATTGTAATCAAAGGGATTATGGTGAAGTTGTGCATGTTCAGATCCACTAAAATAGATAATATCTCATGTGAAGTGATGATGATTCCATGACAGTGACGTCTGATGCTTGTGATAAATAGTTCATTGAGTTCCTTGTAAAGTCTCTCAGTGTTTGAACATGTTTAAACATGTTTTTAATATGTTTCTTGGATCTTCTTGTTTTTCATGAAGTTTGAACATGTATTTAAATTATATTTGAACATGTTTTTTCAAATAAAGTCTAAGTTTGTTGGTGTTTTA
The DNA here is from genome assembly GCA_963277665.1 of Viscum album. Lineage (NCBI taxonomy): Eukaryota > Viridiplantae > Streptophyta > Magnoliopsida > Santalales > Viscaceae > Viscum > Viscum album. The sequence continues at coordinate 1,906,722,617 of OY728136.1, forward strand.
TATAATCTAATTTTATAATTATTATATAATAAATATAATAATATATTATATATAATTATATTAATAAATATAATATAAAATTTTAACAAAAAATATTTGAATTCCAACACAAAATGTTTTATTTAAAATATAATTTACAAACAAATATTAATTGTTGGTATTGTTTATAAATGTTAATAATATTATTAAGAGATATATTAGTTATATTAATCTATTGCTAAACATTTTGACCAACATATATATTATCTTTTGGTATTATTATAATTGCAATAGAATCATTTTATCTATCATAATAACATTTAGTGATAGATTTTTTACCAATAATTTAGTGGTAGGGACATATCTGTTAGTAAAACACTTTACCAACAAAAAATGTGCCTTTACCAATAGATATTTCCCTATTGTAAAAAGTAAATTATTTTCTAGGGGTATTTGGTCAACCAGTCCATGCCAAGGATCACATCGAAGCTTGATATCTATAGGATTGTGAAGTTCTACACATGCTCAAATCTAGTAACCACCATAGGGTAGTTTGGAAAAATATAAAGATGATCCACTTTCCATCTCAGGTGTATATCAATAGATAACAACTTAGAAGAAAACTTAACTGGTAAGCCCAACCCAAAAACCACTTGAGAAGATATAAATTAATAGGATGCACTTGTATCAAACAAAGTAACATATAGTGTAGAATAAATCACGATTATACCTTGAACTGTTGAGGGTCCCTCTCTACCATCATCCAAAGTTTGATTGACCCCATAATCCCTACTATAAACCACTCCATGATGCCCCAGAGGCTCATGAGCCACCTAATTCACTGACCCTTACAGGGTATGCACCTAGTGCTGAGGTCCTACACCCATACCATAGCCTAACTTTATTGTGTGCATCTACAAAGCCTTGGAACAAAACCACCTTAGATGACTGGTCTTACCACACTGATGATAAGTCTTGAGGGAAACAAGACAGTCCTTGAGATAATTCCCTTTCCACCCATAATTATTGCCCCTAACATAGTCGTCTCTCACAAAGGGAATTGAGGAACCTTTTCTTTTCCCTAACTGTCGACTATCACCCTAACTTTTATCCTCTGACTTCATTTTCTTACTTCCAAAATAATAAATAGGGACTGCGCTAGAGAAGGAACTGATCGATTCACTGGCAGTTGGGAGAAGACTTGAAACTCTATCTTCCTTGATGACCTTCTCTATCATCAGTGCCTTACAAAGCACTGCAGTATAGGGTGTCAGATCGAAGTTTATGACCTATCGTTTCATCTCTAGATTAAGACCAATCTCGAACTATCTAGCCTTATACACCTCATTCCCCACTAAAATAGGAGAAAAATGAATAAAATAAGTGAAGCATGATGAATAGGCAGACATTATCATCATCCCTTATAGGAGCTCCATGAACTCTTGAGCATGGTCTAGTTTCAATGAATCCACTACTAAAAAACTGGTATTTAACAACACTGGTATTTATCAGCGCTACAAAAAAGCACTGATAAATGGAATCTTTATTAGTGCTAAAGAAAGTGATGATAAATGTAACCTTTTATCAGCACTGATAAATTTAAAGATTATCAATGCTTTATTTTAGCACTGATAAATGATACCCTTTATCAGTGCTTTTTTGTTAGCACTGATAAAGGGTACCCTTTATCAGTGCTTTATTTTTAGCGATGATAAAGATAGATTTTATCAGCGATTTTTTAGCGTTGATAAAGACCTGAATAAATAAATGAACTGATTAAATAAATTAAAAGTAAAAATGATTTTATTAAAAAAATATCACAAATTTTATTAATTAAATAATTATTGGTAAAAATGAATAAATTGATTATACATTATTAAATATTAAACATTTTATTAATTAGATAATTATGATAATTAATTTTAATATATTAAATATATATATATATATATTAATGTATATAAATATGATTTATATATTACAATATATTTATGCATTTTACATTAAATAGTCATATATTTATTGAATAATGGTTTATAATTAAAAATTAATATGAATTAAAAATACTAACTAATTGCATAATACAATGGATATATAATTGAATGTATCATTTGATTTTTCAATTTAACATAGATCAAATGTGTGTTATATTGATTTCACATATATATAATTAATGCATTTTTATATACAATGCACACACACAAAACTTATTAATTTTTTCAATATTTTTAAAGTGTACTTATTTTTAATTTATTCAATTACACTCATTTTTAACATATATATATATATATATATATTTATGGGGTGAGTTCTAGTCAAAAGACCATAACTTAGAGATTTATTCAAAAAGAAAGAGAAACAAACAAGTTACAACAAATGGAAAGAGGGCAATTTTCTAGAGTCTTTAATAAAAAAGGTGTCAACTCCGGAGGGAGTTCATTCCTCCAAGTGATCTCGTGTGAGACCCCCATGTTGGCAAGTCCATCAGCGATCATATTATCCTCACGATAGGTATGAGTGGCAATAAAGTTGAGGCCATTGAGCGCGGTGAGGCAGTCCATCCATCGGGGGGTGAGAGACCATGCAAGATGAGCATCACCCTTCCAGATGGCTTGCACAATAGTAGTGGAGTCGCTCTCAATCTAGATATTATTTCAGTTGAAAGACTTTGCATAGGAAATGGCATGAATGGTAGCAATCATTCCTGCCTCCAGCGTAGAAGCAATGTTGTAGCTTCCAAAGAAACATTCGAGGATCCGGTCCTAATGGTCTCTGAAAATTCCTCCGCATCCCGAGAGTCCAGGGTTGCCCTTTGAGGCTCCGTCCACATTTATCTTAATCCATCCAGGAGGAGGAGCCTGACATAAGACTTCAATAGTGTAGCATGGCTTCGGGAAGATACCTTTGACACCAATTCGGCGGAGGGTTTCAAAATCGATGACAGAATTGTCACAACAGTCTTTTTGGATCGTATTCGCTTCCTTTATAGCAAGAAGAATCCTCATTTTACCTGTATTAATATTAAAAGAGTTATTGTTGAAAAAATAATCATTTCTACTATACCATAGTATATGCATAAGCTCCGCAACAGTAGTAAGAAAGAGGTTCTTGATTTGGGGAGACCTTGGAAACTCCAACGTTCTTTTCAATTGTGAGAAAATAAATGTGTCTAAAATCCATCTGCAATCAAAAAGGTCAAAGATGTAATGCCAAAGATCCATAGCAGTATCACAAGATAAAAAATATGATTAATGTCCTTGCGATGATGATTGCATAATCTAAATTTTGAACAAAGATAAAAGCCATAATATTGCAGGCAAACATTAGTTGGAATTTTTTGATGAGCAATACACCACATAAGAGTAAGAAGAGAAGGCTTGATCCAGGCTTTATTGAATTTGGACATCCAATTAAAATTTTCATCCTCATTAGGGAAGTGATGGTGATAAAAAAAATTAGAATCTAACAAGCCATTATGAGCAGGTTCCCAAATAAGAAAATCCTCATTGGAAGTGAAATGATAATTGTCTACAATCCCCTTGATAGGATTCAGAAGTTGAGAATCAGGGGAATTGATCATGTCCCTGATAGAGAAGTTCGCAGGATTAGGGGAAAAAAGTATTAGGCATCTCCGAAATAAGGGGGGAGCCAGTCCAGTTATCAAACCAGAATTTTAATGAATAATTCTTACTAACAAGCCATCTAGAATTTTCCAAGATAGAGTGAAAAGAAGCTTTGATCGATGGCCAGATAGAAGAAGTCATGTAATGAGAAGAACCAGATTTAAGCTTATCAAGGAAACGATTTTTGAGGAATCTCATGGAATGAGAGTTATTATGAATGAGGGACCACGTGAGTTTGGCTTGGAGGGCCTCATTAAAGATTTTAATATTCTTAATACCAATGCCGCCATTTTCAATGGGTTTATAACAAGTGTCCCAAGAGACCGTGACCAGTTTTCTTTCCAGAGTGCTTCCGCTTTAGATGAAGTTTCTTATAGAATTATTTAACCATTTTATCAGGCCCAAAGTCCATTTGTAGACCATCATGGAGTAAACCAGCTTAGAGACAATAGTGGATTTAACAAGGCAAATTCTTCCAGCCATAGAAAGGGATTTACCTTTCCAGGAAGAAAAGTGCTTTTGGATTTTATTAGCAATGTGGTGAAAATAACAAGCTTTGGGGCAACCCCATAAGATAGGGACACCAAGATAAGTAAAAGGGAGGGTGCCTTCCTTAACCCCTAAGACATTGGTGATATGAGTTTTCCTATTAGAGGGGAAGTTTTTACCAAAATAAATAAAAGATTTTTGCCAGTTAATACACTGGCCAGAAACCTCCTCATAGTGTGAAATGATGGATTTAAGATTATTGATATTTCTTTCTTCTCCCTAAATGAAGAAAATAATATCATCGGCATAGAGTGGGTGAGAGGGAGCATGAAGATTTCTGGCAGCAATAATAGGTTTGATTCTGCCTCGCTCAACATTGAGGGAGAGCAATCTACTAAGGTAGTCTTCAGCAATAGAAAAAATGATAGCAGAGAGCGGGTCTCCTTGTCTGACACCTTTAGAGCATTTGAAGTATCCCCTAGGCGAACCATTAATGAGGATAGAGATATTGGATGAGTTGAAGATGATTTTCATTTTACTGACAAAGGAATCATTAAAGCCAAAACTAGAGAGGACTTTAAAAATGAAGGTCCAGTCAATCGTATCGAAGGCTTTAGTGATGTCCATCTTAAGAGCAATATTTCCACCTCTAGTGTTCCTATTCAATAAATTAGTGGATTCTGAGGCGAGTCAAATGCAATCTTGTATAGATCTGCCTTTAATGAAGCCAAACTAGTTCCAGGAGACAATTTTGTTTCTAATATTAGAAAGCCTATTCGCAAGGATCTTAGTGATAATTTTAAAGAGGGAATTTAAAAGGGCGATGGGATGGAAAAGGTGAATTTCATCAGCATTATCAACTTTAGGAATTAACGTGAGGAATTGAGAGTTGAGAGCATGGGGGAGAACCCCTTTTTCAAAGAAAGATTTAACTAAATTACAGACGTCATTTTGAAGGATATCCCAATGTTTTTGATAAAAACCATTGTTAAAACCATCAAGACCTGGGGAACTGTCTGGATTTAGACCGAAGACAGTGTCCTTAATTTCAGAATCAAGGGGGATGTTGTTGAGCAGACAATTATCCTCATAAGTAACCATGCATGGAATAATGTTTGGCAAGATATCTTTGTTAATGTTAGGACCATTGAAAATGTCCGTGAAGTAGAAAACAACATGATTAAAAATTTGTTCCTCATAGTCAATGAGATTACCCTTGACTCTTAAGTAGGATAGAGGCTTCCAAGTTTTCCTAACACGCTGAAGAGAGTTGTAAAATTTTGTGTTTCTATCTCCATCATTGGGCCATTTTGTTTTGAAAATTTGCTTCTTTAAGTTATCTTTAAAGTTAAGGAGAGAGATCAATGTAGTAGAGATGTTGATTTCATCCTGGGGATCAGAATTGAAACTGGATATGGTGTTATTATTCTGAATGAGAGAAAAATCCTTTTCCAAATCCTGAATATCTTTATCGATTAAAGCAGATTTATCAGAACACCACTTTTTGAGAATGTTTTTGAGGTTTTTCAACTTAGTGGTGCAAGCAAAGGCATCATTGTGATTGCCCATATTAGTCCAGGAAGAACTGATAAGAGAGACACACTCTGGGTCCGAAGACCAAGCCAAGTTAAATCTGAAAGGAAAGGAAGGTTTCCGAGAGTTTTGAGGAATGCTGACTAAGATCGGATGATGATCAGAAGCAAGTTTAGTAAGGGTAGCACACAATATCTGGTTCCATTTATCAAGAGCATACTCATTAATGAAAGCTCTATCAAGTTTACTCGCCACCACGCGGTTGTAATGATGTCTGTACCAAGTAAATTGATCACCTGTAAGGTTAATCTCAATAAGATTATTGCCTTTTATGGTAGCTTTGAATTCTCTAGCGGAGATAGAGGAGAACGAGTGACCAATTTTTTCAGAGGGTGAAAAAATATCATTAAAGTCACCAACCAAGACCCAGGGATCTTGAATCTTGGTATTGATGTTAGAAATCTCATTCCAAAGAGATATTCAATCCAGGTAATTGTTTTTGGCATAAACAAAGGTATTGAACATGTGAGTTCTATCCAGGTAGTAATCACACGTCATATCTTGAACAGAGATACTAAAAATGTTGACATTTTGCAGAGAAGAGTGATATAAAATCCAAAGAGAGTCAACATAACCATTGTTACAAGCACCTAAGAAGGAAAAACCATGATTACACAGATGCATGAATTTAGGGGCAAAGTTAACTTTAGGTTTAGCAATGTCAATCAGCATAGGACGATGGGTAAAAATAAAATGCTTCAAAACATTAAGGGTTCCAAGGTTTGCAATCCCCTGACAGTTCTAGTAGAGAATATGCATTATTATTTACTCTTGGGGTTTGACCCCCCTTTTTTTATTACCAGCACTTTGACCTCTAGTTTTCCTAGGGGAAGTTTTTTTGTTGGGAATACAGATTTTATCCTTTTTATATGAGGGAGACTCAGATTTAGAAATGTTGCTTCCTGCCTTAACTTCACAGTTAGTCAACATGCCTACAGGATTTCCAATAGGGGCTGGATCCGAGGTATCCAGTTCTGAAACTGTGGAAACAACCAGATCAGGGGGGTTTCCATCCAAAACAGAAACCTCCTGATGAAGGGCCACTGACTCAGAAACTGGATCTGTTTCAATAGGTCCAGAGGCTGAAGAATTAACATCAACAACAACAGGGGAAGGAATCTGCATTGACACAGTGTTAGAACAATCTGCAGACAAAGCAGATTGGTTACTGGGAAGAACAGAGTGGCTAATTGGAGAGGAGGGTCTGTTTTTTGACCAAAGTCCCAGAGGGAACAACACAAGGTATTGAAGAGATAACTTTCCTGTTGCATTTCATCTTATCAAAAGAGGTTTATTCTTGAAGACATGCAGGTGAACTGTCAGAAACAGGAGTGGGAAGGGGGAGTGTGCGCTGGGTTCCAAGGGATGGGCCAACCACACTTTTGGTCAAGGAGGACTCACCCTTAGATATAAATATTATTTTTCAAAAAAAATTCTATAATTATAAAATAAATAATTATAAAATTATAATAAATATATTAAAAAATGAATATATTTACTATATTTATATTTATATATATTTATTAAGTGTATATATATTTATAATTTTTTTATTTATAATTATAATTATAAATAATTTATCAACGCTTAAGTAATAATCACTAATAAAGGTAGGTCTTTATCAGAGATTTTTTTGTGCTGATAAAGATTTGTCTTTATCAGCACTTATTACTTAAGCACTGATAAAAGGAATCTTTATTAGTGCTTATTTGTAAGCACTCATAAAAGTGTCCTGATTTATTTAAAAAAAACTAACAATTTACAAACTCATCATAATATCAGAAGCTTTCTGTGGAAGCCACCTACTGTCGGCACTCCTCCTCGATTAATCGAATCTTGAATCACACCACTCGACTGCCTCCAGTTGATCAAACATCGTTGGACATCCAGTGTTCGGTTGAAGTTAGGGTTTCTGAAGTGGATTTTCTTCAACCTACCGATATAACGACCCATACTTTACATACATTGTTATTACTTCAGAATTGAAGCATACTTATTACAACATATAACAAAACCATGATAGGACCATATAGGTATAGTGTCTTTAGAAACTGGGAAACATAAACAACTGATTCGTAAAGCATCTACATTGTCTCCCATTTATTTCATCATATTTAGAGTCCGTTTTGGCATATCCTACTTAATACCCTTCTTTCTGACTTGGGGAAAATAAAACATCCACAAGGGTGAGCTCAAATGCTTAGTAAGGTTAAACAAAGGAAATATCAATCATATCATATTCATAAGAACAAAACATTTTGAAAATCGTAACCTGCAAAAGAGATCATAATATCATAACATGGGATAAATCATAGTAGTGAAATGTAATCCCAACAATCATAACATAAAACATGAAACTTTGGGGCATACACACATAATCATAGAAAATCATTTATTATTAGTCAAGACTCATTTCCAAGACTATAATAGTGGACAAATTCCATTTCTGAACCGAGTTCACTCCTCGTTCCAGTCTTGTATCACTGAACCAGATTAACTTGTCGTTCCAGCCATGTCTATCTCATGAGATATAAATCTTTACCCAATGCATTTTAGGGAGATATAGGTCCCACCCATATCATAATTAAACCATTCTTATGTGTGCCACAAAATCATAAATCATATATCATAGCATAACCCATGTAATAAAAATGGGATTCTTAAACATCATGTCATCATAACATAAATCATATAAGATAAAAGGACTTCATAAAAATAATTCCATCATAACATAATAAAATAAATGTAAAAAAAGGGATAGAAATAGAACCCTATATTATCTTAGATGGAAAATAATTTTGATAAAACACTTGAACTCCATTCTTAAGGAAAATATCATTTCTACTTCAAAAACATTTTTCCTTTATTAACATGTCATACAATTTTAAACTAAAAGAAGTTAATTAAAAATAAACTTGAAAACTTGTAAAGTAAGCTTCATGTAAATAATGTTCTATGAAATCATAAAAATCCATTCATGCCGTATAAGTTAAAAAAAACATTCTTCTCATACTTTGGCTGGAAAAGTCAAAAAGTATCTCGTACTGAAAACGATAAAAGATTCCTTTCATGTCTTTTACTAAAAATTCACCAATAGGTAAAATTTGATTTAAACAATTTTATGAGGATAGAAATAATATTACATATTGAGGAAACATGGATGTGGATGATAAATATTCCCCAGTAAATTCTGAAGTATAAACAATCTCGGATAAAAATGAGATTGTGAGATTTTCCCTTACCTTAGGTCCGATATGATTTGTACGTATCTGAACCTCCTGTATAATGATTTAAATAATGTCATTGAATTATTATAGAATCATACTCATTGTTATTATATCATATATGGTCATATTATTATCTTCTTATTAGTAATATTTCATTGTTACTTGTTATCTGGGTGTTCGTTGCTTTATGTTCTTATGCATGTTTTGTCGAATAAATTCTTATTCCTCTTTTTAGGTGATAGATACCTCATTTACAGAATGGTTTTTTTGTAATATATATAATATTTATTCATTAAATTTATTTATATAATAATTATTCAATGAAGATCATGTAGAACTAGTCGCATCACATCATGGAGACGGTAGGCCGTACGTACGTACGAGCGATGATATCATTCTCATGATTGTGGAATTGTATTGAAGTGTATGGTGTATAATATTTCAGAATCAATATTACTTTACAACAATAATATATAGTTATTTATTCTATCATATACCCATCCAAGTATGTTAGTGATGAAATAAAAGATTACACCACGGCGTGGAGACGGTAGGCCGTACGTACGCACGCGTGGTGATTTCATTTTTTTTCTCATAGGATAGATAGAAGATAGATTATGGTTGTTTCATATAATAACATATAATTATACAATTGATACTGGATTTATTACTTAATAATGAAACAACTAATATAGAGGAATTAGAAGAATAAATAAGTTTCAAAGAATCGGTCAAGGACATTACCTCTTCTTCGACGCGCCTCTTCTTAACCTCCTCTTAGGGCACTAAATTTGGTCTTTGAAGAAGACCAGGACCTCTAGTATATTTCTAGGGAAGTGGAGAAATTAAATTGGCAGTGTTTGGCCGAGATTTAAGGCTTAAAATGGTGTGATGAGGAGAGGGAGGAGGTTCCCTTTTATAAGGGAGGAGAGGGGCACCTTTGGAAACATAAGAAATATTAATTTATAATAAATTAAATCCCCACTTAAAAACCTCAAAAAATGACTTAAATCAAAATATGAGATTATATAGGGTTGTAATCTCATCAGCCAATAAAATTTAAACATGTTGGGAATTTATTTTAAACCTTATCAACTTGATTTATCCTTATTTAATCTATTTAATTTTATTTGTGGTAATAATATTCTAAATTTTAAATTGTTATAAATAATTACTTATGTGTTTTCAATTGTCCATAATTGGATAAATTATGAAATTTTAGACCATTTAAATTTAATTTTATAATTTTTAAATATTTTTGTGATTTTTAAGACATTTAATAATATGTTATTTTTATAAAATAACAATAGTGTCAATTTTGAAACTATTAATTTATTTGAATTTAAATAAAATCCACACCAAAGATATGTTCAAAAAAATATTTAATAGATTCCTAATATGTCATATTTATTTATAAAATTCGTGGAGTACATTAAATATTTCATATAATATTTATTTTAATATTTTTAAAACCATTTATTTGATATTTCAATCAATAAAATAATTTTAACATCACTATTGTGTCATCATTAATAATAATTATTTGATCCCTAAAAATTCAAAATAAATTCACATGATGTAGATAATTTTATTATCTTTCTATATACTATTCATGTTCGAAGTTTTATTGAGTTTATCACTAAATTAAAATTATTACACTTATAAGATATAAGAGAGTGGCATGTTGTCACTTTCTTTGGTTTTAATAATAATTATATAATTTTCATAGTCAAAATTCAATGAAATGAATCTATTCCGAACCTTAGGTGATATGGGTCGACTTTTATTCATCCAATAGAATTTTTTCAGGTGTTAGGTTAATTTTATAATCTTATTTTTACCCTTAATTACCCGATTTACCTTTAACTGTAGTAAATAAAAATTATCATAGTTACTATTCATAATGTCAAAAAAAATTAAAAGTAACCTATTAACATAATTTGGACCCACTTAATAAAAATATGGAATCCATTTTTCAAAATTCAAAACATATAAGTTGCAGTAATTAATTTAAAATTAATCTCGTTGTTAAGAAAATGAGTTTTAAAAGTTAAAACATTGTCAAAGATTAACATGTTTTTACCTATGAATTCAATGTAAAATTAATGGAAATGACATACATTATATTAAATGGTAAAAATATATTATATTTATACTTTAAAACCATTAAATTTTATCATTTATGCATATAAATTATCTGGATGAAAAAAGTTGTTTTTAAGAAAAATTTAGCGTATTTTTTCTATTCATCAAAATAAGAAACTTATCAGAAAAATACCAAAAATTTATCCAATGTAAATTTTTATATCATGATTCAAAATAAGAAGTTTATTTTGTAAAATTGAACTTATAAACTTGTCAAAAATTATATTTATAAAGGGTGCGCCATCAAAAGGCGGTAAAACTTCATTTTTTTGAAAAATACTTCTTTTATCTGAAAAAATGATTTTGTTTTCATACCTCATTCTTGAAAATATGTAAGATGAATTATAATGTTATAAAATTAAAAATTTAGTAAAAACTATTCATAATGGATAATTTATAATATTATAATAATATATCATTGTTTAGTGAAACTCAGCATTGCGTGCAACGCAAACTATTAAGGAAGGTTGCTCTTGCGTGTAATGCAAGCCAAGCCAGTGTTGTGTATAGTGAAAGATTCTATTGGTATTGCGTATAACATAAAAAAAATATTTCTCATAAAATCTCAGGGTGTTACATTCTACCCCCCTTAAAATGAATTTCACCCACGAAATTCGTCACTTCGTAACAAATAGATGAGGATACCTTTCCCTCATCAAATCCTTAAGTTCCCATGTAGCTTCTTCTAATTGGTGGTTTCTCCATAAAACTTTAACCAAGCGAGTGGTCTTGTTTCGTAGAACTTTTTTGCTACAATCCAGAATCTCTATTGGTTGTTCTTCATAAGAAAGATCTTGCTTCAGCGGTACAACTTCTGAGCTTAGTACATGTGAAGGATCAGGTATGTACTTTCTCAGGAGAGATACATGGAATACATCATGAACTTGAGAGAGATTCGGTGGAAGTTCCAATCGGTAATATACCTTCCCAACATGATCCAGTATCTCAAAAGGACCAATATACCTAGGTCTCATCTTGCCCTTCTTTCCAAATATCATTACTCTCTTCCAAGGAGATATTCGTAAGAACACTTTATCACCCACTTCAAACTCTAGGTCTTTTCTTCAGTTGTCGGCATAACTTTTTTGTTGACTCTGAGATGATCTTATGTGTTGTTGAATAGATCTTACCTTTTTTTCCATCTCATCAATAAGATCATGTCCTAATAGCTTTCTTTCCCCAACTTCATCCCAGAAAGTTGGAGTTCTACATTTCTTTCCATAGAGAGCTTCATAAGGAGCCATCTGAATACTGGAGTGAAATCTATTATTACAAGAAAATTCCACCAAAGGTATGTGTTGATCCCAACCACCTTTGAAATCCATAGAGAAATCTCTCAACATGTCTTCTAGAGTTTGAATTTTCCTCTCAGACTGACCGTCCGTCTGAGGATGATATGCAGTGCTAAAACTCAACTCTATATCTAGAGTATGTTGAAGACTTCGCCAGAACTTCGAGGTAAACCTCAGATCCCGATCAGATATAATGGAAATTGGTACTCCATGCAATCTTACCAGTTCCTTCACATATATCCTGGAAAGATGATCAAGAGAGAAATCTTCTCTAATAGAAATGAAGTGTGTCGACTTTGTAAGATGATCAACTATAACCCTGAAAGCATTATTGCCTTTGGATGTTTTAGGAAGTCCAGTGGCAAAGTCCATAGTGATGTTTTCCCATTTCCATTCTGGTATGGGTAATGGTTGTAACATCCCCTTAGAATTTTGTCTCTCAACTTTAACTTCATGAAAAACCAAGCATCGAGAGACATATTCAGCAACATCTCTTTTCATGCCATCCCACCAGAAGTACTCCTTCAAGTCCCTATACATCTTCGTGCTTCTAGGGTGAATAGAGAATGAAGAACTATGAGCTTCATCCAATATTTCCTTCTTTAATTCTGGGATGGTAGGAACACAAACCTGATTCCAAAACCTTATTATTTCATCACAATCAATGTGGAATTCAGGAACATTTCTCACCTTCTTTTGTAACTCTTTATCTTCTTTCTGTGCCTCTTTAATCTTCATATGTATAGATAGTTGAACATTCATTTGAGAAAGATGAGATTTTTTCCCTTCCATTATAATTCCAAGATCCATCCTTTGTAAATCCATAAATATTGGATCTTTTGTGATCCTTGTCATGGAAAAGCTAGCATGGTCTTGTCAACTTAATGCGTCTGCCACCTTGTTTGCTTTCCCAAGGTGGTAATGAATTGAGCAGTCGTAATCCTTAATCATCTCCAACCATCTTCTTTGGTGCATATTCAGCTCTTTTTGTGTGAAAATATACTTTAAACTTTTATGATCAGTATAAATATCACACCTTTCACCATAAATATAATCCCTCCAAATCTTTAATGCCAAGATTACCGCAGTTAATTCCAAATCATGAGTTGGGAAATTTTTCTCATGGATTTTCAATTGTCGTGAGGCATAAGCTATCACCATATCGTTTTTCATGAGAACACACCCCAATCCCTTCTTGGATGCATCACTGTAGATCACAAACCTTTGTCCACTACAAGGCTGTGTGAGCACAGGTGCACTGGATAACCTTCTTTTTAACTCCTTGAAATTCTCTTCACACTCCTCCATCCAAGTGAACTTAACTCCTTTTCGAGTCAACCTGGTGAGTGGATTAGATAATCGTGAAAAATATTTCACAAAACGTCGATAATATCCAGCCAAACCAAGAAAACTTCAGATCTCAGTTACTATTGTTGGTCTCGACCATCTTTCGATAACCTCTGTTTTGTTGGATCCATAGATATCCCCTCTTTTGAGATTATGTGACCCAAAAATGAAACTTTTTGAAGCCAAAATTCACACTTGGTAAATTTGGCATAAATCTTATCCTTTATTAGGGTCTTTAATAAAATTCTCAAGTGATCTTCATGTTCTTCCTTGCTCTTTGAATATATAAGAATATCGTCTATAAAGACTACCACAAACTGATCAAGATAGTATCTAAAGACTCTATTCATTAGATCCATAAAGATAGCAGGGGAATTAGTAAGACCAAATGACATCACTATAAATTCATAGTGTCCATACATTGTACGGAAATTCGTCTTTGTATATCCTCCCTTTTGACCCTTAATTGATGATACCCTAAACAAAGATCAATCTTGGAAAAGTAATGAGCTCCGCCTAGTTGGTCAAATAAGTCATCAATTCATGGGAGAGGATATTTTTTCTTGATAGTGATCTTTTTAAGTTCTCGATAATCAATGCAGAGTCTCATTGATCTATCTTTCTTCTTAAAAAACAGAACAGGTGCTCCCCAAGGTGATGCACTAGGGCCTATGAATCCCTTATCAAGATTATCTTGGAGTTACTTCTCTAATTCCTGCAACTCAATTGGGGCCATTCTATAAGGTGTCTTTGAAATGGGCATAGCACCCGGTATGAGTTCAATTGAAAACTCAACTTCATGATTTAGTGGAAGACCTGTAAATTCCTCTGGAAAGACATCATCAAACTCCCATACAATGGGCATATTATTAATCGTGAGTTTATCTCCAACCATTTGAGATAAATAACCTTCATTTATTGGAATCAAGACCAATAAGATGGAAGAAATTTCCACTGTAAGGTTATATTCATCCTTACATCGATAAATGATCATAGATTGATCGGGAATATGAAATGTGACTTCTCTTATTTGGAAATCGATATGAGCTCCATATAAGGAAATCCAATCCATACCAAGAATCACATCAAATCCCACTATAGGAAGGTTCACAAGATTTGCAGGAAGCATTTTCCCACAAACGTCAATTTGAGAAGAATTATAAACTTTTGATGCGACCGTTGTGCCATTAGGAGTTGTCACAGCTAACTCAACAGCTAATCATTGAGGTAGTACAAAGATACCCTTAGAAAATTCTTCAGAAATAAAAGAATGGGTGGATCTAGAATCAAATAAAACATTTTCTACTTTAGAGTGGATGGTAAGTTTACCTTTCACCACTTCATTATCATACTCCACATCACCGATAGAAATTACATGTGACTTTCCTTTGTCTTTGGCCTTAAGATTTTGTTGACGTCTATCATCATCAACAACCCTTGGATTAGGGCATTGATTGGAATAATTCCCCATTTCCTTGCACTTGTAACATTGAAGTGTAGGAGGTGCATTCCGTGTAGCCTTTTCTTTGTTCGCATCACTAAACATCTTTTTCCCATCATTGCGGCATTCAAATGACCGATGACCTTCTTTTCCACATTTGAAACATTTACTTGTCCCTTTAAGACAATTCCCTCCATGTTTCTTTCCACACTTTGAGCAAAAGGGAAAACTCATCTTCTTTTTAGTGTGGTCTTTGATTTCCCTTTGAATTCAATCTTCCTCTTCTTATCAAACCCATATGACTGATGGGTTACTCCAATCTCCATCTCAACCTTGAGAGTGCATCGAACAATTTCCTTGTATCTATTGAAGTCCCTTATGGATAACGCCCTTCGAAGACTTTCTTTTAATCCACTAAAGAATCGATCGATCTTACTCTCAGGTTGGATAATAATTCTGGAAGCATACCTTGCAAGTCTTGTAAAATTTTCTTTGTAGGTACCAACAGATTCATTATCCTTTTGCTTTAGTTCAAGAAACTCCTTCTCTATATTTGTTTGAAGAATCTGAGGGAAGTACTTATTGAAAAATAAGTTCTTGAACTCATCACATTCCATGGACTCAATTTCATCCCTTTACCTTGTATTCTTGATAATATTCCACCATTGATCAACTTCACCTACCAAACGATATACTGCTAAGATGACTTTATCATGTTTAGAATATTGAAGAACTGAAAATATCTTCTCAGTGGTATTGATCTATTGTTCAGCCACTAATGGATCAGTAGACCCGCTAAATGAGGGTGGATGCTGCCTCATGAAGGATTCAACAGAATCTTGCTTCTTCTTTTGCTCGTTTGGAAGTCCTGCATGATTCATATATTGAGAAAGTTGTGTGAGCATGGCTATAAGATTTTGCATTCCATCTCCCATAATGTTTGGTTGCTCATGAGGACAATCATTACATTGCCCATCACATTTAGCATTAACACGGTTCCTTCGGGTTCCAGCCATTGACTAAAACCAATAAGCATAGTGTGAGAAACACTAATCATAATAGCAAAACCACATAATCAAGAATAAAATTTCACACTTAAGGTATTATAATAGGTTATTCATTTCCATTTCTAAAACACTAATATTGTGTTCTATGCTTAGACATATCCTTAGGGTTCTTACTAAGGCTTTCACATTCTAGTTTCCAAAGGATGACTATACCTTTCCTCTGATACCAACTATAATGACCCATACTTTACATACATTTTTGTTACTTCAGAATTGAAGCATACTTATTACAACATATAACAAAACCATGATAGGACCATATAGGTATATTGTCTTTAGAAACTGGGAAACATAAACAACTGATTCATAAAGCATCTACATTGTCTCTCGTTTATTTCATCATATCTAGAGTACCCTTTGGCATATCCTACTTAATACCCTTCTTCATGGCCTGGGGAAAAGAAAACATGCACAAGGGTGAGATCAAATTCTCAGTAAGGGTAAACAAAGGAAATATCAATCATATCATATTCATAAGAACATAACATTTTGAAAATCCTAGCCTGCAAAAGAGATCATAATATCATAACATGGGATAAATCATAGTAGTGAAATATAATCCCAATAATCATAACATAAAACATGAAACTTTGTGTCATACACACATAATCAAAGAAAATATTTTCTTATTAGTCAAGACTCATTTCCAAGACTATCATAGTGGACAAAGTCCATTTCTGAACCGAGTTCGCTCCTCGTTCCAGACCTGTATCACTGAACTGGATTAACTTTCCATTCCATCCATGTCTATCTCATGAGATATAAATCTTTACCCAATTCATTTGAGGGAGATATAGGTCCCACCCATCTCATAATGAAACCATTCTTATGTGTTCCACAAAATCATATATCATATATCATAGCATAACCCATGTAATAAAAATGTGATTCTTAAACATCATGGCATCATAACATAAACCATATAAGATAAAAGGACTTAATAAAAATAATTCCATCATAACATAATCAAATAAATGTAAAAATAGGGATAGAAACATAACCCTATATTATCTTATATGGAAAATAATTTTGATAAAACACTTGAACTCCATTTTTGAGGAAAATATCCTTTCTACTTCAAAAACATTTTTTATTTCTAGACATGTCATGCAATTTTAAACTAAAAGAAGTTAATTAAAAATAAACTTGAAAACTTTTAAAGTAAGATTCATGTAAATAATTTTCTATTAAATCATAAAAATCCATTCATGTCGTATAAGTTAAAAAAACATTCTTCTCGTACTTTGGCTGGAAAAGTCAAAAAGTATCTTGTACTGAAAACGACAAAAGATTCCTTTCATACCTTTTACTAAAAATTCACCAATAGGTAAAGTTGGATTTAAACAATTGTAGTAGGATAGAAATAATATTACATATTGAGGAAACATGGATTTGGATGATAAATATTCCCCAGTAAATTATGAAGTATAAACAATCTCAGATAAAAATGAGATTGTGATATTTTCCCTTACCTTAGGTCTGATATGCTTTGTACGTATCCGAACATCCTGTATAATGATTTAAATAATGTCATTTACTTATTACATAATCATACTCACTTTTATGATATCATATATGGTCATATTCTTATCTTCTTATTAGTAATATTTCATTGCTACTTGTTATTCGGGTGTTCTTTACTTTATGTTCTTATGCATGTTTTGTCGAATAAATTTGTATTCCTCTTTTTAGGTGATAGATACCTCATTTACAGAATGTTATTTGTATAATATATGTCATATTTATTCATTCAATTCATTTATATAATCATTATTCAATTAAGATCATGTAGAACGATTCGCATCACATCATGGAGACGGTAGGTTGTACGTACGCACGAGCGATGATATCGTTCCCATGATTGTGGAATTGTATTAAAGTGTATAATGTATAATATTTCAGAATAAATATTACTTTAAAATAATCATATATAGTTATTTCTTCCATCATATACCCATCCAAGTATGTTAGTGATGAAATAAAAGATTACACCACGGCGTGGAGACGGTAGGCCGTACGTACGCACGCGTGGTGATTTCGTTTTTTTTTCATAGGATAGATAGAAGATAGAACATGGTTGTTTCATATAATAACATATCAGTATACAATTGATACTAGAGTTATTACTTAATAATGAAATAACTCATATAGAGTAAGTAGAAGAAGAAATAAGTTTGAAAGAATTGGTAAAGGATATTACCTCTTCTTCGACGCGCCTCTTCTTAACCTCCTCTTAGGGCACTAAAGTTGGTCTTTGAAGAAGACCAGGACCTCTAGTATATTTCTAGGGAAGTGGATAAGAGAAATTTGTAGGGGTTGGATGATATTTAAGGATCAAAATGGTGTGAGGAGGTGTCACGACCCCCTCCCCCCAAAGATGTCCCTCCTGAGCTGGCGATGGTGAAAGGGAGATAATGACCCCCGAGTCCCGCCTCCAGTAGGCCCCGGGGTGGCGACTAGCACCAAGGGTATTAATTTTCACAAATATGGGAGGCATTACCCTTTATATTTTTAAGATCAGGAAATAGGACAGGTCAACCACCAAAAATTAAAAGAACAAGTGTATAGAAATAAACCCAAACCAATCCCACATGCATGTTTAAATAGTTCTGAAACAAGGTACAAGTAAAAGAAAGCTCAAAAGTACAATACCAAAAGAAACAAGTGTACAGCAACTGCAACAACTCCAACTACCCCGACTAGTAGAGTCCTGCACGGCCCTGGTAGTCCTCCTGGAAACCTGAAAGTAAACTTAGGGTGAGCATACAAGTATACTCAATAGGGAAACCTAAAGCTCTCATGCACAAGTGGGGAGAAATCCTAATGCCCCATGAGAAAATAGAAGAACCAAAACCTAGAAAGGAAATCTATCCACCCAACATCACCAGCCACACTCACCAAAAACACAATCACAACAGGTAATAGTAGTATATAATAACAAGAGTATTGGGTACCCCGCACCATTCCCCATTTAGTTAGTTGCTCTTCCTAACAGCGAACGTCCTGACGCTGCCACACTCTCCCCGCCCGCACACACCTGGGCCTCACAAACCACACATCCTGCCCGTTCACACCTGGGCCTCACAACCATGTATCCCACCAGCACACACCTGGGCCTCACAACCACGCATCCCGCTCGCACACACCTGGGCCTCATCCCAAAGATTCTTGGGAAACAGTAAAACCTGCCCGAAGAGTCTTGGGATAAAACCACCCCGATTGAAACCTACCTAAAGGGTATTAGGTGTAAGGTCGCATCAAGCCATCACAGTCTAGGGAAGGAGCAGGAAGGAGCTAGTAACAAAGGGGAAAAACACCCTCTCCCATGAAATGGGAGTGTTCGGCACTAAGTGCTCAACATGGGTGGGGTGTGATAAAACACAAAAGATATAGATATATATATGTATACCAAACACACAGCCCAACCTATGGCTTCTAAACATAGAAACTGAGCACGTGCCTCGACACTGCTACTACGAAGCATGGATATAATAAACAACCCCAACCCCATTTAGGTTTTCACGTTTCAGCAGAATTAGTTTATTTAGTTCCTTAACTACTGGGAAACTATCCACAACCAACCACATCGATAATTCATAAAACATATCCCTGCCATCCACAAATCAAGTTAGGAAAACACAATCAACACAAACAAGTCCCTTCTTATTAACCAACCAACCCCATTTATTATTATTCCAGTTCCATTACCATGCCCCACCATTCATTAACTCTTCCACTTTTTATTTATTATTCAAAACCCATAGTCCGTTCACATTCAAACCCATCCCTGCAGCCCCGCTGCCAACTTCCATAACCACAACTGCACCGTACATCATTATCCTTTTAATACCATTTATCGCAGCCCCGCTGCCCACCCGATCCACAACAACCCACAAAAAAAGGTTTGTGCCACATCATCTCCCATTTAACATCATTTACCGCAGCCCTGCTGCCTGTTCTATTCGTAACAACCCAGGATTCACCCCTCCCTTTCACACACCAGTAACCAAGCCAAAACCCACATGTTCATTATTCCATTTTGTTTAACCGGGGTAATCACACAAGGGTTCCGGATTTTAAACAGCCAACTTTACGTGATTAACCAATTTCCACATTCCACAAAGTTTCCATCTATAATAAAATCCAGAAGGAGAGGGAAACATTTAATTGCGTAAGAAAAGGCCCCCAATGACCATGATTTTCAGTAGGCAGAATCTTATTCAATTCACAACATAATATCACAAGATATAAATAATATAAATGCATTCACAAACATCCCATCCCCATTATATAAGCCAGTTATTATCTTTATTAAACCAGTTCAAAAGTGTTTCACGTAAACAAGAGAACACCCACCCCGCAAGATGCACAAATTAGAGAGATGAAGGTAAGATCCCTACCTCAACAGGTTCTGATCGCAACGCTCCCCCGGATCAACCTTAGAAGACGTCCTTCGGCATCCGTCACTTCTGTCGGGTCCCAGAAAAACATCCTCGGGTGGAAGTTAAAAAGGAAAGGTCGAAGGAAAGACAATGGATCTAAGCTCGGAAGTTCTGCCTCGTCATTACGATCTCGTGGCCGCTGACGGATCGTAAATCGAAGCTTCGACGAAGAAGTTATGGAATAAAGAGCCTTCGAGTCTCTTGGGAGAACTCTGCTCGGAGGAAAGGGGAGGAGATGGGTGAGTTGAAAAGGAGGAGGGGACCCCTCCTTTTATAGGCGAGAAAAGAAAAAGTACACGGCGTGTACTTTATGGTACACGGCGTGTACTTGGTTATTTCACACGGTCTCCACGTGGCTTCCAACACGGCTCTGTGGCCGTTGACTGGTCAACACAAGGTTTGAGGGTAACGCATATCCGGGGAGGGGCTACACGGCGTGTAGTACTGGACACACGGCATGTACCCATTTATTGTACACGGCAAGGACATGGATCCAACATGGCACACGGACGTTGACTGGTAACGCGTACACGGGGAAGGACTACACGGCGTGTAGTACTGGACACACGACGTGTACCCATTTATTGCACACGGTAAGGACACGGCTCCAACACGGCACACGACCATTGACTGGTAATGCATACGCGGGGAAGGACTACACGACATGTAGTACTGGACACACGGCGTGTACCCATTTATTTCACACAGCAAGGACACGGCCTTCAACACGGGGTATACCCGGCAAGGGGGTACGCAGCGTGTACTCGCACTACACGGCGTGTAGTTTCAAAAATTCTATAAAGTGTGGGAAAAGTCCATTTTACCCTCCAGAACACTTCGTGACCTTCTTTTTGACAAAGGAATGGGTCGGAGAGGTCCGAGTCATTACATCAGATACCTCTTAAAACATTCTCGTCTTCGAGAATTCAAAAACCAACCCAGAGGAACCCAAAAAGATACCTCTTAGGGTTCTCGTTATAACAGGAACCCAACCAACAACCCTAATCATATGTGTTAGGAATTCCTTCTCCTGTGTCGAGATATTATCTGCTTTAGGCGGAACTGACTCGCCTGCACGGGTTTAATCGCATCCTCATTAATGTGTCTCGATTAATAATTGGGTTTTCCCACTTTCATACATTAGGATTTTCCAACTTACACTGCCCCTAACACCATACAACCCACACATTGCCCGAACACGTGGTTTGGGGAAAATTCCTTCTTCTATGTCGAGATATTATCTGCTTTAGGCGGCACTGACTCGCCCGCACGGGTTCAATCACATCCTCATTAATGTGTCTCGATTAAGAGTCAGGTTTTTTCCTTTCCCCACACATCCGGACATGCTAAACATTTCCAGAGAACAAGGAAACAAAAGGTCTCACAACCGAAAAGCCAAGAATTCCATATATCAAAAGTACAGAGTACAACATCAACACAAAGCTCAGAAGAACAAGGGAAAACACAAGTCAAAACAGCTCCGGGTACTGAGCATGCATCTGGGTCTCCCGCTCCCAAGTGCTCTCCTCGAGGCCGCCATGCCTCCACAACACACGAACCAACGGAATGGTTCGTCCACGGATCACCTTCTCTTTACGATCCTCGATTCTAACTGGTCGTTACTCGAAGGTCACATCGTCTCCCATATCTAACTCTCCCCAGTCGATAACGTGAGAGTCGTCGTGTAAGTACCGAAGAAGCTGGGAGACGTGGAAGACGTCATGAACCTTCTCCAACTGAGGTGGTAGGGTTAGCTGATATGCCACCTCGCTGACTCGCCTCAACACCTCAAAAGGTCTGATGAACCTAGGTGAGATCTTTCTCCCTTTCCCAAACCTCCACTGCCTCCGTCGAGGGGAAACCTTCAAGAACACATGATCTCCCACCTCAAACTCCAAGGGCCTCCTCCGACGATCAGCATAAGACTTCTGTCGATCCTGAGCTACTTTCATCCTCTCGCGTACAAGTTGGAATTTCTCTATGGTGCTCTGCACTACCTCTGGCCCAAGAACACCTGTCTCACCAACCTCTGCCCAGCAAATGGGTGAACGACATGGTCTTCCATACAAAGCCTCAAACGGTGCCATGCCAATAGTAGAGTGGAAGCTGTTGTTGTAGGCGAACTCTACTAAAGGCAAGTGGCGTACCCATGATCCTCCGAAATCCAGAACGCATGCTCGCATCATGTCCTCCAGCGTCTGGATAGTCCGATTTGTCTACCCATCAGTCTGGGGGTGGAAAGCAGTGCTAAGTCGTAGTTGGGTGCCAAAAGCATGTTGTAACCCCCTCCAGACTCGTGAGGTAAACCAAGTATCCCGATCTGAGACGATAGTCTTTGGGACTCCATGCAACCGCACAACCTCGTCTACGTACCTCTTTGCTAAGGTACTCATCAGGCTTGACTCCTTAATTGCTAATAAGTGAGCTGATTTCGTCAGTCGGTCCACCACTACCCAGATAGTATCATAACCACCCTGAGCTTTGGGTAGTCCTGTGACGAAGTTCGTTGATATTCCATCCCACTTCCACTCGGGGACATCTAAAGGATGCAACAAACCACTGGGAACACGGTGTTCAGCCTTCACTTGCTGACACACTAGGAATTTAGCCACAAACTCTTCCACTGCCTGTTTTACCCCGAGCCACCAAAACTGTTCCCTCAGGCCTTGGTACATTTTTGAAACTCCTGGATGTACCGCCAAGGCTGAGCTATGGAACTCACGGAGAACTCCCTCACGCATTGTCTCCGGGACAAACAACCTTCCATGGAAAAGCATCTGATGTTAGATGTCGTCTAACCATCCTTCTAGAGCGTTCCCCTGATCGACACGATCCCGCATCACTTCTGCCTCGGATTCCCCCCACTAAGACTCTTCCACCTGCTGCAACAAGGAGGACTGCACCGTCATCTAAAATAAATAGCCTCTAACACCTTTTACCCTGGAATCCAAGTTCAAGGTAGCCAACTCTCCCATCGCCTTCCAAGCATCAGTGGATTCCCGAACCACTTCCTTATGAGACTTCCTGCTCAGGGCATCAGCCACAATGTTTCCCTTACCTTCAGTGTAAGAGATCTCAAAGTCATAGTCTTGGAGAAACTTGACCCATATTTGTTGCCGCAGGTTCAGGTCATGCTGGGAGAAGATATAACGCAGGATCTTGTGATATGAGAAGACCACAAAGCGCTCCCCAAAGAGGTAATGTCGCCACAACTTCAGTGAGAACACTACTACTGCAAGATCTAGTTCATGGGTGGCATAGTTACGCTCATGAGGGCGTAACTTCCTAGACCCATAACAGATCACTCCCTTATTCTGCATCAGCACGCACCCCAGACCAAGTCCAGAAGCATCACAAAACACCTCATACAACAACCCTTCATCTGGCAACCTGAGTACGGGAGCACTGACCAACTTCTCCTTCAGGTAGTCGAAAGCCTTCTGGCATTGCTCGCTCCATAGGAAGACCTGGTTCTTCCTAGTCAAAGCTTTCAATGGAGCAGCAACTCGAGAGAAGTCCGAAATGAACCTCTGATAGTAACCTGCTAACCCCAGGAAACAGTGAACTTCTGCCACGCTCTTGGGTACTGCCCAAGAAATAACTGCCTCCACCTTCGACGGGTCCACTGACACTCCATGTTGAGACACTACGTGCCCAAGGAAGTGTACTTCTTGTGTCAAGAACTTACACTTCGACAATTTCCCATAAAGCTGGTGGTGTTGAAGGACTTCTAAGACTACCCTGAGATGCTCAACATGCTCCTCCTCTGATCTTGAGTAGATCAAGATTTCATTGATAAACACAATGACGAACCGGTCCAGAAACTCTCAGAAGACAAAGTTCATAAGTCCCATGAACACAGCCAGTGCATTCGTAACTCCAAACGGCATCACTACAAACTCGGAGTGCCCATACCTACACCTGAAATCTGTCTTTGATATGTCATTGTCCTTTACCCTCAGCTGATGATATCCAGATCGTAGATCAATCTTAGAAAACCAACCTGATCCCCTCAGTTGGTCGAAGAGGTCATCTATCCTTGGAAGGGGGTAACGGTTCTTGACCATTACATGGTTCAACCTTTGGTAGTCTATGCATAGCATGAGACCACCATCTACCTTCTTCATGAACAAAACTGGAGCACCCCATGGCGATACGCTGGGTCGAACAAAACCCTTCTCTATCAGATCATCAATCTGAATCCGTAACTCTCGAAACTCTGAAGGTGTCATCCGATAAGGGGCCATTGAAATCGGACAGGCACCAGGCTGTAAGTCTATCCCGAACTCAACGTCACGTCAGGGGGGTAGAGTCACAA
Source organism: Viscum album (assembly GCA_963277665.1). Classification (NCBI taxonomy): domain Eukaryota; kingdom Viridiplantae; phylum Streptophyta; class Magnoliopsida; order Santalales; family Viscaceae; genus Viscum; species Viscum album. The sequence continues at coordinate 1,906,747,580 of OY728136.1, forward strand.
CCTCCTCAGGAAAAACATCGAGGAACTCCCCAATAACCTCCGAGACATCCATCATCTCTGTATCAGCTGGAACCACTGACAGTCCTCCTAACAAGGAAAGGAGAGGCTCCACGCGCCGACTTCCCACCTGATAGTTCCTCTCACCAACAAAAGCTACACGTTTCCCGTCCATGTCGGAGAACACGACTCTTCTCCGGAAGCAGTCAATAACGGCACTAAAAGAAAACAACAAGTTGATGCCTAGGATGACATCGTATGGCTGCATCTGTAACAGAAGAAGGTCCCCACTAGATCGATGTGGTCCCAACGTTAGCCCACATCCCCGGCAAACACAAGATACACTGGTCTGGCCTCCAACTGGTGTACTCAGCACCAGTGGTACGGAAAGTCTCTCTACGTCTAGTCCCAAAGCATGGGCTAGACCAGGTGCAACAAAGGAGTGTGAAGATCTCGAATCGAACAAAGCATAAACAAGAGTGCTGAACAAACAAATCATACCTCGCACCACCTCTGGTCCTGCTGGAGCTGTCAACTCTACTACATGCAACTATCCACGCCCAGCTCCTCTGCCTCTCTGATGTCGTCCACCTCCCCGACCACGCCCTGGTCGAGGTCCCTGAGGAGAAACCTGTGGTCGGCCTCCTCCCACAATTTCTTCCCTCGGAGGAGCATGGTCCTGCTGCTGCTGGAAGGGCCTCGCTGGCAACTGGTGCTGCTGAGGTGGGCGTTGAACCTACCCACCTCTACCGTACTGAGCTCGGGTCGGGCACCGAATCTGAATGTGCTCGAAACCTCCACAAGAAAAACACTTCAGTCCTGGGCTCATGAAAAAGGGATGAGGACCCGAAGATCTGAACTGGAACTGCTGGGGCCTGCTCCCCACTGGCCTAAACCTGGAAGGTCCCGTCGCTGGAGACCTGCTGCTAACTACCTTCCCCTTTGATGAGCCCGGTCGGATCCCCTCTCGTGGTGCACCTCCCAACGAGTGCATCCTCTCTAAAACCACTGCCTTCTTCTATACCGCCAAGTACGTCGGAAGGGTGAAGGGGGTGACAACATACTGGAGCGAAGGAAAAAGCGCCTCCTCCAAACGTCTCGCCCGAGACTCCTCATCCGGAAAGAGATCCGGAGCAAAGCGCAGGAGATCCTTGAACTTGATCCCAAACTCTCGTACTAACATACTCCCCTGCTGAAGGGAGATTAACTCCTGCCACTTCTCCACCTTGATCATGGAAGAAAGGAATTCCTCTCGGAATTCCTTCTCAAAGTCAGCCCATGGAACCTCTACCTCTATCCTCTCTCCGAGGTAGAGTGTCCACCACTATCGTGTCACGCCTCTCAGCTGACTGACTACTAGGGGAACCCAGTACTCCCTCAAAGCACGGATCAAGGTAAAAGTGATCCCTAGCTCCTAAATCCACCCCTCCATCTCCGTATCCGAAGTACTACCCTTGTACTTCTTGAGGGTCTGCCGCTGAAAAGAACGGAGAGTCTTTTTCCACTGGCTATATTCCGCCTCTCGGTCAATCCTCAACTGATCGACCGCCTGAATATACTGGGCCTCGGCCGTCTGAGCCACCTGGGGATGACGTCCAGGTGCCATAGCTGTACGGTAAACAGAGATCGCCTAAGCCCAAGTAGTAAGGAAATTTCTCAGGGTTTCATTTTATCATTTTATTTCAATTTCTTTCCAAGAACACCCAAATCAAGTAAAACACAATCATGATGATTCATGTACCTTCCCTAGGGTCTCTACCCTACAATCAATGTAGTCTCACTTGGTCATTCAGTATGCTCAGAGTCCTTGCATCAGATCACGAGGGGGCCTAAAATCTCGTGTCCTAGCCGGTCTTCACTAGCCTATGTCACGCACCAAGATTAACTAACATTGTTTCCCTATCATCCCATGAAATCCTCACTGTGCCTAACTCTAGACTCCATCCTATCTCTCAACCATCAGCTCTGATACCATTCTGTCACGACCTCCTCCCAACAAAGATGCCCCTCCTGTGCTGGCGATGGTGAAAGGGAGATAATGACCCCCGAGTCCCACCTCCAGTAGGCCCCGGGGTGGAGACTAGCACCAAGGGTATGAATTTTCACAAATATGGGAGGCATTACCCTTTATATTTTTAAGATCGGGAAATAGGACAAGTCAACCACCAAAAAGGAAAAGAATAAGTGTATAGAAATAAACCCAAACCAATCCCACGTGCATGTTTAAATAGTTATGAAACAAGGTACAAGTAAAAGAAATCTCAAAAGTACAATACCAAAAGAAACAAGTGTACAGTAACTACAACAACTCCAACTATCCCGACTATTAGGGTTCCGCACGGCCCTGGTAGTCCTCCTGGAAACCTGAAAGTAAACTTAGGGTGAGCATACAAGTATACTCAGTAGGGAAACCTAAAGCTCTCATGCACAAGTGGGGAGACATCCTAATGCCCCATGAGAAAACAGAAGAACCAAAACCTAGCAAGGAAATCTATCCACCCAACCTCACCAGACACACTCACCAAAAACACAATCACAACAGGTAGTAGTAGTATATAAGAACAAGAGTATTGGGTACCCCACACCATTCCCCATTTAGTTAGCTGCTCTTCCTAACGGTGAACATCCTAACGCTGCCACACTCTCCCCGCACGCACACACCTGGGCCTCACAAACCACACATCCCGCCCGCACACACCTGGGCCTCACAACCACGTATCCCGCCCGCACACACCTGGGCCTCACAACCACGCATCCCGCCCGCACACACCTGGGCCTCATCCTGAAGATTCTTGGGAAACAGTAAAACCTGCCCAAAGAGTCTTGGGCTAAAACCACCCCAATCGAAACCTACCTGAAGGGTCTTATGTGTAAGTTCACCTCAAGACATCGCATCCTAGGGAAGAAGGAGCAGGAAGAAGCTAGTAACTAAGGGGAAAAACACCATCTCCCATGAAATGGGAGTGTTCGGCACTAAGTGCTCAACATGGGTGGGGTGCGATAAAACACAAAAGATACAGATATATATATGTATAACAAACACACAGCCCAACCTATGGCTTCTAAACAGATAAACTGAGCACGTGCCTCGGCACTGCTACTACGAAGCATGCATACAACAAAAAACCCCAACCCCATTTAGGTTTTCACATTTCAGCAGAATTAGTTTATTTAGTTCCTTAACTACTGGGAAACTTTCCACAACCAACCACATCGATCATTTGTAAAACATATCCCTGCCATCCAAAAATCAAGTTAGGAAAACACAAGCAACACAAACAAGTCCCTTCTAATTAACCAACCAACCCCATTGATTATTATTCATGTTCCATTACCATGCCCCACCATTCATTAACTCTTCCACTTTTTATTTATTATTCACAACCCATAGTCTGTTCACATTCAAACCCATCCCTGCATCCCCGCTGCCAACTGCCATAACCACAACTACACCGTACATCATTATCCCTTTAATACCATTTATCGTAGCCCCGCTGCCCACCCGATCCACAACAACCCACAAAACAAGTTTTGTGCCACATCATCACCCCTTTAACATCATTTACTGCAGCCCTGCTGCCTGTTCTATTCGTAATAACCCAGGATTTACCCCTCCCTTTCACACACCAGTAACCAAGCCAAAACCCACATGTTTATTATTCCATTTTGTTTAACCGGGGTGATCACACAAGGGTTCTAGATTTTAAACAACCAACTTTATGTGATTAACCAATTTCCACATTCCACAAAGTTTCCATCCATAAGAAAATCCAGAAGGAGAGGGAAACATTTAATTGCGTAAGCAAAGGCCCCCAATGACCATGATTTTCAATAGGCAGAATCTCATTCAATTCACAACATAATATCACAGGATATAAATAATGTAACTACATTCACAAACTTCCCATCCCCATTATATAAGCCAGTTATTATCTTTATTAAACTGGTTCAAAAGTGTTTCACGTAAACAAGAGAACACCCACCCTGCATGATGCATAAATTAGAGAGACGAAGGTAAGATCCCTACCTCAACAGGTTCCGATCGCAACGCTCCCCCGGATCAACCTTAAAAGATGTCCGTCGGCGTCTGTCACTTCTGTCGGGTCCCGAAAAAACCTCCTCGAGTGGAAGTAGGAAAGTAAAGGCCGAAGGAAAGAAAATGGATCCAAGATCGGAAGTTCTGCCTCATCGTTACGATCCCGTGGCCGCTGACGGATCATAAATCGGATCTTGGACGAAGAAGTTATGGAAGAAAGAGCCTTCGAGTCTCTTCGGAGAACTATGCTCAGAGGAAAGGGGAGGAGAGGGGTGAGTTGAAAAGGAGGAGGGGACCCCTCATTTTATAGGCCAGAAAATCAAAAGTACACGGCGTGTACTTTATGGTACACGGCGTGTACTCGGTTATTTCACACGGTCTCCACGCGGCTTCCAACACAGCTCCGCGACCGTTGACTGGTCAACACACAGTTTGAGGGTAACGCATACGCGGGGAGGGACTACACGGCGTGTAGTACTGGACACACGGCGTGTACCCATTTATTGCACATGGAAAGGACATGGCTCCAACATGGCACATGGTCGTTGACTGGTAACGCGTACGCGGGGAAGGACTACACGGCGTGTAGTACTGGACACATGGCGTGTACCCATTTATTGCACACGGCAAGGACACGGCTCCAACACGGCACACGGTCGTTGACTGGTAATGCGTACGCGGGGAAGGACTACACGGTGTGTAGTACTGGACACACGGAGTGTACCCATTTATTTCACATAGCAAGGACACGGCCTTCAACACGGGGTATACCCGGCAAGGGGGTACACGGCGTGTACTCGCACTACACAGCGTGTAGTTTCAAAAATTATGGAAAGTGTGGGAAAAGTCCATTTTACCCTTCAGAACACTTCGTGACATTCTTTTTGACAAAGGAATGGGCCGGAGAGGTCCGGTCCATTACAGGAGGAGAGGGAGGAGGTTCCCTTTTATAAGGGATGAGAGGGGCACCTTTGGAAACATAAGAAATATTAATTTATAATAAATTCAAACCCCACTTAAAAACCTCCAAAAATGACTTAAATATGAAGATGAGATAAGATAGGGTTGTAATCTCATCATCCAATAAAATTTAAACATGTTGGAAATTTATTTTAAACCTTATCAACTTGATTTATCCTTATTTAATATATTTAATTTTATTTGTGGTAATAATATTCTAAATATTAAATTGTTATAAATAATTACTTATGTGTTTTGAATTGTCCATAATTTGATACATTATGACATTTTAGACCATATAAATTTCAATTTATAATTTTTAAATATTTTTGTGATTTTTAATCCATTTAATAATATGTTATTTTTATAAAATAACAATAGTGTCAATTTTGACACTATTCATTTATGTGAATTTAAATAAACTCCACATAGAATATATGTTCGAACAAAAATATTTAATAGATTCATAACATGTCATATTTATCTATAAAATTCGTGGGGCACATTAAATAGTTCATATAATATTTATTTTAATATTTTTAAAACCATTTATTTGATATTTTAATCAATAAAATAATTTCAACATCACTATTGTGTCATCGTTAATAATAATTATTTGATCCCTAAAAATTATAAATAAATTCACATGATGTATATAATTTTATTATATTTATGGAGACTATTCATGTTATAATTTTTATGGAGTTTATCACTAAATTAAAATTATTACACTTATAAGATAAAAGAGAGTGACATGTTGTCACTTTCTTTGGTTTTAATAATAATTATATAATTTTCATGGTCAAAAGTCCATAAAATGAATCTATTCCGACCCTTAGGTGATATGGGTCTACTTTTATTCATCTAATAGAATTTTGGCAAGTGTTAGGGTAATTTTATAATCTTATTTTTACCCTTAACTACCCGATTTACCTTTAACTGTAGTAAATAAAAATTACCGTAGTTACTATTCATAATGTCAAAAAAATAAAAGTAATCTATTAAAATAATTTGGACCCACTGAATCCAAATATGGAATCCATTTTTCAAAATTCAAAATACAGAAGTTGCAGTAATTAATTTAAAATTAATCTCGTTGTTAAGAAAACGGGTTTTAAAAGTTAAAACATTGTCAAATATTGAAATGTTTTTACCTATTAATTCAATGTAAAATTAATGGAAATTACATACATTATATTAAATGGTAAAAATATATTCTATTTATACTTTAAAATCATTAAATTTTATCATTTAAGCATATAAATTATCTTGATGAAAAAAGTTTTTTTTAAGAAAAATTTAGCGTATTTTTACTATTCATCAAAATAAGAAACTTATCAGAAAAATACCAAAATTTTATCCAATGTAAATTTTTATATCATTATTCAAAAGAATAAGTTTATTTTGTAAAATTGAACTTATAAACTTGTCAAAAATTATATTTATAAAGGGTGCGCCATCAAAAGTCGGTAAAACTGCATTTTTTTTTAATACTTCTTTTATCCGAAAAATTGATTTTGTTTTCATACCTCATTCTTGAAAATATTTAAGATGAATTATAATTTTATAAAATTAAAAATTTATTTAATACTATTCATAATGTCTAGTTCATAATATTATAATAATATATCATTGTTTAGTGAAACTCGGCCTTGCGTGCAACGCAAGCTATCGAGGAAGGTTGCTCTTGCGTGTAATGAAAGCCAAGTCAGTGTTGTGTATGGTGAAAGATTCTCTTGGTGTTGCGTATAACATAAAAAAAATATTTCTCATAAAATCTCAGGGTGTTACATTATACCCCCCTTAAAATGAATTTCTCCCTCGAAATTCGTCACTTCGTAACAAACAGATGAGGATACCTCTCCCTCATCATATCCTCAAGTTCCCATGTAGCTTCTTATAATTGGTGGTTCCTCCATAAAACTTTAACCAAGCGAGTGGTCTTGTTTCGTAAAACTTTTTTGCTATGATCCAGAATCTCTATCGGCTGTTCTTCATAAGAAAGATCTTGCTCCAGTGGTACAACTTATAAGCTTAGTACATGTGAAGGATCAATTATGTACTTTCTCAGGAAAGATACATGGAATACATCATGAACTTGAGAGAGATTAGATGGAAGCGCCAATCAGTAATCTACCTTCCCAACATGATCCAGTATCTCAAAAAGACCAATATACCTAGGGCTCGGCTTTCCCTTCTTTCTAAATCTCATTACTCTCTTCCAAGGAGATATTCGTAAGAACACTTTATCACCCACTTCAAACTCTAGGTCTTTTCTTCGGTTGTCGGGATAACTTTTTTGTCGACTCTGAGCCGCTTTTATGTGTTGTTGAATAGATCTTACCTTTTCTTCCATCTCATCAACAAGATCAGTTCCTAATAGATTTCTTTCCCTAACTTTATCCTAGCAAGTTGGAGTTCTACATTTTTTTCCATAGAGAGATTCATAAGGAGCCATCTAAATACTGGAGTGCAAGATATTATTATAAGAAAATTCCACCAGAGGTAGGTGTTGATCCCAACCACCTTTTAAATCCATAGAGCAGGCTCTCAACATGTCTTATAGAGTTTGAATTTTCCTCTCAGACTGACCGTCTGTCTGAGGATGATATGCAGTGTTGAAACTCAACTCTGTATCTAGAGTATGCTGAAGACTTCACCAGAACTTAGAGGTAAACCTAAGATCCCGATTAGATATAATGGAAAATGGTACTCCATGAAATCTTACCACTTCCTTCACATATATCCTAGCAAGCTGATCAATAGAGAAATCTTCTCTAATAGCAATTAAGTATGACGACTTCGTAAGACGATCAACTATAACCCAGATAGAATTATTGCCTTTGGATGTTTTAGGAAGTCCAGTGGCAAAGTCCATAGTGATGTTTTCCCATTTCCATTCTGGTATGGGTAATGGTTGTAACATCCCCTTATACTTCTGTCTCTCAACTTTAACTTGATGACAACCCAAGCATCGAGAGATATATTCAGCAACATCTCTTTTCATGACATCCCACCAGAAGTACTCCTTCATGTCCCTATACATCTTCGTTCTTCCAGGGTGAATAGAGAATGAAGAACTATGAGATTCATCCAATATTTCCTTCTTTAATTCTAGGATGGGAGGAACACAAACCCGATTCCTGAACCTTATTATTTCATCACAATCAATGTGGAATTCAGGAACATTTCTCACCTTCTTTTATAACTCTACATCTTCTTTTTGTGCCCCTTTAATCTTCACGTGTATAGATGGTTGAACATTCATTTGAGAAAGATGAGATTTTTCCCCTTCCATTATAATTCCAAGATCTATCCTTTTTAAATCCATAAATGTTGGATCTTTTGTTATCCTCATCATGTACAAGCTATCATGGTCTTGTCGACTTAATGCATCTGCCACCTTGTTTGCTTTCCCAGGGTGGTAATGAATTGAGCAGTCGTAATCCTTAATCAGCTCCAACCATCTTCTTTGGTGCATATTCATCTCCTTTTGTGTGAAAATATACTTTAAACTTTTATTATCAGTATAAATATCACAACTTTCACCATAAAGATAATGCCTCCAAATATTTAATGCAAAGATTACTGCAGTTAATTCTAAATCATGAGTTGGGTAATTTTTCTCATGGATTTTCAACTGTCATGAGGCATAAGCTATCACCATATCATTTTTCATGAGAACACACCCCAATCCCTTCTTGGATGCATCACTGTAGATCACAAACTTTTCTCCACTACAAGGCAGTGCGAGCACAGGTGCACTGGATAACCTTATTTTTAACTCCTTGAAATTCTCTTCACACTCCTCCGTCCAAGAGAACTTAACTCCTTTTCGAGTCAACCTGGTGATTGTATTAGATAATTGTGAAAAATATTTCACAAAACTTCGATAATATCCATCCAAACCAAGAAAACTTCGGATATCAGTTACTGTTGTTGGTCTCGACCATCTTTCGATAACCTCTGTTTTTGCTGGATCCACATATATCCCCTCTTTTGAGATTATGTAACCCAAAAATGAAACTTTTTGAATCCAAAATTCACACTTGGTAAATTTGGAATAAATATTATCCTTTCTTAGGGTCTTTAATACAATTATCAAGTGATCTTCATGTTATTACTTTCTCTTTGAATAGACAAGAATATCGTCTATAAAGACTACCACAAACTGATCAAGATAGTATCTAAAGAATATATTCATTATATCCATGAAGATAGCAGGGGAATTAGTAAGACCAAATGGCATCACTATAAATTCATAGTGTCCATACATTGTACGGAACGCTGTCTTTGGTATATCCTCCCTTTTGACCCTTAATTGATGATACCATGAATGAAGATCAATCTTGGAAAAGTATTGAGCTCCGCATAGTTGGTCAAATAAGTCATCAATGCATGGTAGAGGATGTTTGTTCTTGATAGTTATCTTGTTAAGTTCTTGATAATCAATGCAGAGTCTCATTGATCGATCTTTATTCTTAACAAACAGAACAGGTGCTCCCCAAGGTGATGCACTAGGGTGTATGAATCCCTTATCAAGATTCTCTTGGATTTGCTTCTTCAATTCCTGCAACTCAATTGGGGCTATTCTATAAGGTTTCTTTGAAATGGGCATAGCACCTGGTATGAGTTCTATTGAAAACTCAACTTCATGATTTGGTGGAGGACCTGGAAATTCCTCTGGAAAGACATCATCAAACTCCAGTACAATTGGAATATTCTTAATTGTGAGTTTCTCTCCAACCATTTGAGATAAATAACCTTCATTTATTGGAATCAAGACCCATAAGATGGAAGAAATTTCCACTGGAAGGTTATATTCATCCTTGCATCGATAGATGATCATAGATTGATTGGGAATATGAAATGTGACTTCCCTTCTTTGGAAATCGATATGAGCTTCATATAAGGAAATCCAATCCATGCCAAAAATCACATCAAATTCCACTATAGGAAGGATCACAATATTTACAGGAAGCACTTTCCCATAAACATCAATTGGAGAAGAATTATAAACTTTTGATGCGACTGTTGTGCCATTAGGAGTTGTCACAGCTAACTCAATAGCTAATCATTGGGGTAGTACGAAGATACCCTTAGAAAATTCTTCATAAATAAAAGAGTGGGTGGATCTAGAATCAAATAAAACATTTGCTACTTTATAGTGGATAGTAAGTGTACCTTTCACCAGTTCATTATCGTACTCCACATCCCCGATAGAAATTGCATGTGACTTTCCTTTGTCTTTGGCCTTAAGAGTTTGTTGACGTTGATCATCATCAACAACCCTTGGATTTGGGCATTGATTGGAATAATTCCCCATTTCCTTGCACTTTTAACATTGAAGTGTAGGAGGTTCATTCTATGTAGCATTTTCTTTGTTCGCATCACTAGACATATTTTTCCCATCATTGCGGCATTCAAATGCCCGATGACCTTCTTTTCCACATTTGAAATATTTACTTGCCCCTTTAAGACAATTCCCTCTATGTTTCTTTCCACACTTTGAGCATAAATGAAAAATCATCTTCTTTACAGTGTGGTCTTTAGATTTACCTTTGAATTCCATTTTCCTTTTCTTATCAAACCCATATGACTGATGGGTTACTCCAATCTCCATCTCAGCCTTGAGAGCACATAGAATAATTTCCTCGTAGCTATTGAAGTCCCTTATGGCTAACGCCCTTCGAAGACTTGGTTTTAAGCCACTAAAGAATCAATAAATCTTACTCTTAGGTTGGATAATAATTCTGGAAGCATACCTTGCAAGTCTTGTAAAATTTGCTTCGTAAGTACCAACAGATTCATCATCCTTTTGCTTTAGTTCAAGAAAATCCTTCTCCATATTTGTTCAAATAATTCAAGGGAAGTACTTATTGAAAAATAAGTTCTTGAACTCATCCCATTCCAGGGACTCAATTTCATCCCTTTGCCTTGTATTCTTGATAAGATTACACCATTTATCAACTTCACCTTCCAAACGATATACTGCTAAGATGACTTTATCATGTTCAGAACATTGAAGAACTGAAAATATCTTTTCAGTGTTATTGATCCATTGTTCAGCCACTAATGGATCAGTAGACCCGCTGAATGAGGGTGGACACTGCCTCGTTAAGGATTTAACAGAATGTTGCTCCTTCCTTTGCTCGTTTGGAAGTCCTGCATGATTCATAGCTTGGGAAAGTTGTGTGAGCATGGCTACAATATTTTTCATTCCATCTCCCATAAAGTTTGGTTTCTCATGGGGACAATCATTGCATTGCCCGTCGCATTCAGCATTAACACGGTTCCTTCGGGTTCCTGCCATTGACTAAAACCAATAAGCATAGTGTGAGAAACACTAATCATAATAGGAAAATCACATAATCAAGAATAAAATTTCACACTTAAGGTCTTATCATAGGTTATTCATGGCCATTTCTAAAACACTAATATTGTGTTATATTCTTAGACATATCCTTGGGATTCTTACTAAGGCTTTCACATCCTAGTTTCCAAAGGTTGACTATACCTTTCCTCTAACACCAACTATAATGACCCATACTTTACATACATTGTTATTACTTAGGAATTGAAGCATACTTATTACAACATATAACAAAACCATTATAGGACCGTATAGGTATATTGTCTTTAGAAACTGGGAAACATAAACAACTGATTCATAAAGCATCTATATTGTCTCTCATTTATTTTATCATATCTAGAGTCCCCTTTGGCATATCCTACTTAATACCCTTATTATTGGCATGGGGAAAAGAAAACATACACAAGGGTGAGCTCAAATGATCAGTAAGGCTAAACAAAGGAAATGTTAATCATATCATATTCATAAGAACATAACATTTTGAAAATCTTAACCTGTAAAAGAGATCATAATATCATAACATGGCATAAATCATAGTAGTGAAATGTAATCCAAATAATTATAACATAAAACAAAAAACTTTGTTTCATACACACATATCAAATAAAATCATTTCTTATTAGTCAAGACTCATTTCCAAGACTATCATAGTGGACAAAGTCCATTTCTGAACCGAGTTCACTCCTCGTTCCAGACCTGTATCACTGAACCGGATTAAATTTTTGTTCCAGCCATGTCTATCTCATGAGATATAAATCTTTACCAAATGCATTGTAGGGAGATATAGGTCACACCCATCTCATAATGAAACCATTCTTATGTGTGCCACAAAATCATAAATCATATATCATAGCATAGCCCATGTAATAAAAATGGGATTCTTAAACATCATGCCATCATAATATAAACCATATAAGATAAAAGGACTTAATAAAAATAATTCCATTATAAAATAATAAAATCAATGTAAAAATAGGGATAGAAACATAACCCTATATTATCTTATATGGAAAATAATTTTGATAAAACACTTGAACTCCATTCTTGAGGAAAATATCCTTTCTACTTCAAAAACATTTTTCATTTCTTAACATGTCATACAATTTTAAACTAAAAGAATTTAATTAAAAATAAACTTGAAAACTTGTAAAGGAAGATTCATGTAAATAATGTTCTATGAAATCATAAAAATCCATTCATGTTGTATAAGTTAAAAAAACATTCTTCTCGTACTTTGGCCGGAAAAGTCAAAAAGTATCTCGTACTGAAAATGACAAAAGATTCCTTTCATATCTTTTACTAAAAATTAACCAATAGGTAAAATTGGATTTAAAAAATTGTAGTAGGATAGAAATAATATTACATATTGAGGAAACATGGATGTGGATGATAAATATGCCCCAGTAAATTTTGAAGTATAAACAATCTCAGATAAAAATGAGATTGTGATATTTTCCCTTACCTTAGGTCTGATATGCTTTGTATGTATCCTAACCTCCTGTATAATGATTTAAATAATTTCATTTACTTATTATATAATCATACTCATTTTTATGATATCATATATGGTCATATTCTTATCTTCTTATTAGTAATATTTCATTGCTACTTGTTATTCGGGTGTTCATTGCTTTATGTTCTTATGCATGTTTTGTCGAATAAATTCTTATTCCTATTTTTAGGTGATAGATACCTCATTTACAAAATGGTATTTGTGTAATATATATCATATTTATTCATTAAATTCATTTATATAATCATTATTCAATGAATATCATGTATAACGAGTCACATCACATCGTGGAGACGGTAGGTCGTACGTACGCACGACCGATGATATCGTTCCCATGATTGTGGAATTGTATTGAAGTGTATGGTGTATAATATTTCAGAATAAATATTACTTTAAAATAATAATATATAGTTATTTCTTCCATCATATACCCATCCAAGTATGTTAGTGATGAAATAAAAGATTACACCACGGCGTGGAGACGATAGGCCGTACGTACGCACGCGTGGTGATTTCATTTTTTTTTCATAGGATGGATAGAAGATAGAAAATGGTTGTTTCATATAATAAAATATCAGTATAAAATTTATACTGGAGTTATTACTTAATAATGAAACAACTCATATAGAGGAATTAGAAGAAGAAATAAGTTTGAAAGAATCGGTAAAGGATATTACCTCTTCTTCGACGCGCCTCTTCTTAACCTCCTCTTAGGGCACTAAAGTTGGTATTTAAAGAATACCAGGACCTCTAGTATATTTCTAGGGAAGTGTATAAGAAAAATTTTTAGGGTTTGGATGATCTTTAAGGCACAAAATGGTGTGAGGAGGAGAGGGATGAGGTTCCCTTTTATAAGGGAGGAGAGGGGCACCTTTGGAAACATAAGAAATATTAATTTATAATAAATTCAAACCCCACTTAAAAACCTCCAAAAATGACTTAAATATGAAGATTATATGAGATAGGGTTTTAATCTCATCGTCCAATAAAATTTAAACATGTTGGGAATTTATTTTAAACCTTATCAACTTGATTTATCCTTATTTAATCTATTTAATTTTATTTGTTGTAATAATATTCTAAATTTTAAATTGTTATAAATAATTACTTATGTGTTGTTAATTTTCCATAATTTGATACATTATGAAATTTTAGACCATATAAATTTAAATTTGTAATTTTTAAATATTTTTGTGATTTTTAATCCATTTAATAATATGTTATTTCTATAAAATAACAATAGTATCAATTTTGACACTATTCATTTATGTGAATTTAAATAAAATCCACATAGAAGATATGTTCAAAAAAATATTTAATAGATTCCTAACATGTCATATTTATCTATAAAATTCTTGTAGCACATTAAATAGTTCATATAATATTTATTTTAATATTTTTAAAACCATTTATTTGATATTTCAATCAATAAAATATTTTCAACATCACTATTGTGTCATCATTAATAATAATTATTCAATCCTTAAAAATTCTAAATAAATTCACATGATGTAGATAATTTTATTATATTTCTGTAGACTATTCATGTTCTAATTTTTATGGAGTTTATCACTAAATTAAAATTATTACACTTATAAGATATAAGAGAGTGACATGTTGTCACTTTCTTTGGTTTTAATAATAATTATATAATTTTCATGGTCAAAAGTCCATGAAATGAATATATTCCAACCCTTAGGTGATATGGGTCTACTTTTATTCATCCAATAAAATTTTGGCAGTTGTTAGGGTAATTTTATAATCTTATTTTTACCCTTAATTACCTAATTTACCTTTAACTATAGTAAATAAAAATTACCGTAGTTACTATTCATAATGTCAAAAAAATAAAAGTAACCTATTAACATAATTTGGAACCAATGAATCCAAATATGGAATCCATTTTTCAAAATTCAAAACACAGAAGTTGTAGTAATTAATTTAAAACTAATCTCGTTGTTAAGAAAATGGGTTTTAAAAGTTAAAACATTGTCAAATATTGAAATGTTTTTACCTATGAATTCAATGTAAAATTAATGGAAATGACATAAATTATATTAAATGGTAAAAATATATTATATTTATACTTTAAAATCGTTAAATTTTATCATTTAAGCATATAAATTATCTTGATGAAAAAAGTTGTTTTTAAGAAAAATTTAGCGTATTTTTACTATTCATCAAAATAAGAAACTTATCAGAAAAATACCAAAATTTTATCCAATGTAAATTTTTATATCATTATTCAAAATAATAAGTTTATTTTGTAAAATTGAACTTATAAACTTGTCAAAAATTATATTTATAAAGGGTGCGCCATCAAAAGGCGGTAAAACTGCATTTTTTTGAAAAATACTTCTTTTATCCGAAAAATTGATTTTGTTTTCATACCTCATTCTTGAAAATATGTAAGATGAATTATAATGTTATAAAATTCAAAATTTATTTAATACTATTCATAACGGCTAGTTCATAATATTATAATAATATATCATTGTTTAGTGAAACTCAGCCTTGCGTGCAACGCAATCTATCGAGGAAGGTTGCTCTTGCCTGTAATGTAAGCCAAGTCAGTGTTGTATATAGTGAAAGATTCTCTTGGTGTTGCGTATAACATAAAAAATATATTTCTCATAAAATCTCAAGGTGTTACAAGCGAGGTAGGCCTTGCAATTTTTTTTTTTTGTATTTTTCATTTCATTTTTGATTTCTTGTTCGACGATGTCATGATTTATTTTTGGTCCAGTCCTTGTATACCATTTTTCTTTTAGATTATGAATAGAATGATTTGTTTATGATTTATTATTGGATTGTATACCGATTTGGATATCCTATTTTGATATTTTTAAATTGTTGTTTTGAATCAATTTTCTTTGTTGTCTACATCTGTACCCCAGCTTGCTCCGCAAGCTTAATTTTTAGTTTTTAATTTATATTGATCATTGGTTGATAATCGTTCTAATTATTCCTTATCTATTTATATATAGCAATCTTGGTCATTAATCCTTGTTCAAGATTTCATATTCTTCTTAATACTAAAGGTATTATAATTACAATTCTATTGTGAGTTAATATGTTCCATGTTCATTCCATGGATGTTTTAGGTATGGTTCCCCAACACAGAATCTATAACATGCTTGTTTTAGTAATTTTTGAAAAACTTAAGGTGGTTTATTAAGAATGGGTTAAATTTTCATGTTACCTTTATAGAACCATAAACAAAAATCCTTTAATTATAAATATAAAATAAAAAAATAATTATGTTTTCATAATAATCCATGGTATCATTTTATATCATCCTCCATGTTGGTGGTTAAATTGACTTAAAAATAACATGTAATAATCAATGGATGGGAATTAATATAAAGTTAATTTTGTTGTAATATATTTATTACATAAGTATAATTATTTTATTTTAATTTTATTAAAGTGGTAAATTAGTGTTATAAATAGGTAGTTGAAGAAGATAAATGGAAAAGAAATATAATAAATTGTTAATTACATAAATGAAATCATATCTTCTATTGAAATATTTCTTTGTATTGAATAATTTAGGACATCCTATTGAGACTATGACCTATAAAAAGTGTAATGGATGAAAATTATAAAGATTACTTTTATCTTATATTGAGGGATCATAATTTTAGTTGTTGGTCTGAAAGGGTGGTGGAGGGGTTACTATATAATTGAGGAGTGTAATTTTCTCAAATACTCTTTCCTTAATGTGTGATAAATAAAAATATACATTTCATGTGGATCCAATGTAAAGAAATAATAGATTTGTTTTTGCATTACCTATAAATATTAAGGGTGGGTATGCATCATGGAAAATGAAATGAGGATGAGTTATTTATACTTTCACCTTTGAATGAATTCATAGGATAAAACCTTTTATAGTGGATTAATTCTTTTCTTAAATCCAATTACCCATTTTCTTTAATATACTGAAATTCTTTGAAACAAATCTATAAATGTTGAGTTTCCCTTTTTAGAATTGTCTATAATTTTCACCTTTGATAATGAATATCTTATGTGTATTTATTTATATATTATAAAAAATTAATCTTTTATGATCCCAATATGATGGATATGAATTGAAAATAGATGCATGCTAATCATTTGACAAATAAGTATGAAGATTGAGTTAAATATTTTATCAATTTTGCAAGATATCATGCAGAAGACCCTTCTAAAATCCTTTTTCCATGTTTATATTGTTGTTATTCAAGACAAATTAGTCTGGAAGAGATGGAAGAACATTTGATTTGTCATGGAATAGATCAAAGCTATAAATGTTGGACTAAACATAGGGGAAAACTGAATGTGGATACCGATTAGGATGATATTATGGTTTATGAATCATTTGATATGAATACCTTTGTAATTAATGATGGAGATTGCATGGAATAAATGAAAATGGAAATTGAAGATAACCTTCATGATTTTCCAAAGTTGTTTGAGGAGTTAAATAGTTGTTTCAAGAAACCATTGTATACCGGTTGTACTAAATACACAACATTGTCAGCTGTATTGAAGTTATATAATTTGAAAGATGAAAACGGATGGAGTGACACTAGCTTTACAAAACTAATTGGTCTCCTAAATGATATGATATTAGAATAAAATGAACTACCATTTTGAACATATGGCGCTAAACAAATATTACGTTCAATGGACATGATCTCTAAAAAAATACATGCTTGTCCAAATGATTCATATTGTTTCACAAGGACCATGAATCACTCATAAAATTCCATAAGTGTGGTGTGGATACATACAAGAAAAATAAATCAAGTCCTTTAAAATTTGTATGGTACTTTCTTATCATTCCATGATTTAAAAGACTATATGGATATTAGGAAACCACAAGGCAATTAACATGGCATGTAGATACAAGAATTAAATATGGGAACTTACGTCATCTAGCAGATTCTTCTCAGTGGAAGAAAATTGATTATGAGTTTCCTTAATTTGTAAATAAGTCAAGAAACTTGCATCTTGCATTATCTATAGATGGAATAAATCCTTTTGGTGTGAAGAGTAGTACTCAAAATACATGGCCCATCATGTTGGTAAATTTTAACTTGCATCCATTGTTATGCATAAAGCACAAATGCATTATGTTGTCTCTACTTATATATGAACTAAAGAAACTTGGTAATGATATTGATGTCTATTTGGCTCCATTGATCGAAGATCTGAAATTGATGTGGGATACAGGTGTTACAATGTATGATTCTCATAGAAGTAAAGAATTTAAATTGAGGTCCATGTTGTACGGAATGATAAATGACTTCCCTGCTTGTGTAAATTTATCAGGCTATAGCATTAAAGGAATGTTGGGGTGTCCCATTTGTGAAAAATGCACATACTCAGTTCGGTTGAAACATTCCTCAAAGACTATGTTTTTAGTACATTGGAAATTTTTACCTCGACAACATAAATACTGATCCTGGATGACAGCATTCAATGGGAATATTGAATAAGGTACAACATCGTCTTCAGTAACGAGCAATCAACAATACAATAAAGTAAAAAATATTGACATTGTTTTCGATAAACTATTTTCAAAAAAACTTACACAATAGGGTTGGAAGAAGTGATCAATTTTCTTTGAATTACCATATTGGAATTGTTTATATGTCAGACATTTTCTTGATGTCATGCATGTAGAAAAAATATATATTTGATAGTGTTATAGGAATGTTACTAAATGTTTCTGGAAAAAATAAATATGGCATCAAGGTTGGGTTATACTTGATTAAAATGGGGATAAGGGAAAATTTTGCACCGTTGAAGGGTAAAAGGTGGTTTTTTCTTCCTCCAGCAGCTTACACTCTATCCAGATAGGAAAAATTGAAATTTTTTCTTTTCCTTATTGGTGTAAAATTTCCAAAAGGGTATTCATCATATATCAAGAATGTCATTTCAATGAATAATTTGAAGTTACAAGGAATAAAATCACAATAATTTCATGTTTTGATGCAAGATTTAATGTTTGTTTCTTTCTATTGCATTCTGCCTCAAAATGTACGACATACATTAACCAGTCTCTGGTTTTTTTTCAAATCCATATGCAGTAAAATTGTAGACCCGATGAAGTTACCCATCATGAATAAGGAGATTGTAGTCATATTATATGAATTAGATATGTTCTTCCCACCATCATTCTTTGATATAATGGTCCACCTGATGGTTCACTTGGTTAGAGAGGTTAAACTATGTGGTTCTATTCATTACAGATGGATGTACCCCATTGAATGGTATATGAATATTTTGAAAGGGTATGTCAAGAATTAAAGTCATCCAAAATTTTGTATTGTATAATGATATATTGTTGAAGAATTTATTGAATTCTATACCGATTACCTATCAGATGTTGAAAGCATCAGTCTCCTAAAGTCTCATCACAGTAAACGCCTTCTGGGTGAAGGGATTTCTGAAATAGATGTTTTTACAATTACCTTGACATAGTGAGAGGAATCACACCTTTACATATTACATAATAGTGAAGATGTTGATCCATACATTAAATCCCACAAAGAAATTCTTAGAGATTTGAATCCATCAAAGGCTTAAGGATGGATATCAAATACACATAATCAACAGTTTATAGGATGGTTCAGAGATCAAATTTATAAGGAGTTATCTGAAAATATGAATTCAATTGTTGAACGACTTCAATGGATAACCAAAGGACTGAATGAAAATGTTATATCTTACATTGGTTTTGTAATCAATGGTTATATGTTCTATATAAAAGAACACGATGAATTCAGTACGATGCAAAATAGTGATGTTATGCTTTTGGCAGAAGCAATTCACATATCTGGTTCCAAGGATAGAAATCCAATTTATGCAAATATGTCATATTTTGGCATTATCGGACAGATATATGAGTTGTATTATACAACATTTCAAGTTCTTCTTTTCCATTACAAATGGGTTTACAATATCAATGGAGTAAAAGTTGATGAAATGGGATTTGAGAAGGTGAATTTTAGTGTGGAAGGGTAAAAATATGATTTTTTCATAATGGAATCACAAGTAGTACATGTATTTTATGTCTCTAATCCAACAAATAAGAATTGGTCGATTATCCTGCTGGTGACTAAAACAAATGCCGAGTCTGATGAAAATTCAATTGAGGGTGACCCTTTCATTGGGAAATCGTAATTAATTCATGTTGGTCCCAATGTAGGCAATGTCTTATATATTAGATGGGAGTACAAAGAGGGGATTTGGATTCTCGGTAGAGGAACCAAATCCTTGAAACCTATAAAAAATAGAGTTAAATGAGAAGGTAAAAGTGTTTTTTAATATATTATATTTTTCCTCGTAATATTATATGTTCTCTACTATATTAACATAATCTAAATTAAATGTTTGACTACTCATGCAGAAAATGTCTTCTACACATGATGATGTTACCAATCCCTCAGAAGAACAAACTATAATGAAGGAAACCCTTTGGAAAGATATAAAGGTAATGTTATGATATAATTTCTCTATTTTACTAAAAAATATATATAATGAAACATTGATTTAATTTTCATTATTCGTTACAGAGTTCGTTTATTTTAGAAGATTTCAATCAATGTGTCATGTCTTTGCAAGAAGAGAAATGACGTTGTCTCTACTCAATCACAGAGGTAATCTTGATATTTGTAGTAGTAAAATCATTTTCTATATAATTAATGTATTTTTTTATATTTATGTTTAATTTATTTACTTTTAGTATTACTCACATAATAATTGTTTTCTTATACAGGTGGATTTTTTTGTTAGAGTTTGGATGGTTTGTCCATATTTTATGCCTTTCTGCATTAAAACTTTCACAGCCTTCTTCTCCCTCAAAACCTTTTCACCCCTATAGTGTTTCATTTATCACTTTATTTCAAGTTATCTCTACTACCTTTACATGAAGAGAAACAAAACTACCTATACTCAATTATAGAGGTAATCTTGATTTTTTCACTGTAAAATCATGGTACACAGAATTAATGTATTGTTTCATATTTATGTTTAATTTATTTCTTTTTAGTATTACTCACATAATAATTGTTTTCTTATACAGGTGGATTCTTTTGTTCAGGTTGGGGTGGTCTGATCATTTTTTATGCCTTTCTACACCAAAACTTCCATAGACTTCTTCTCCCTCAAAATGTTTTCACCCCTACAGTGTTGTATTTATCACTTTATTTCAATTTATCTTCACTGACTTTGTAGGAAGAGCAACGATGCTATATTTTCTCAATTACAGAGGTAATATTAATTTTTTCACAGTAAAATTATTATCCATAGAATTAATATATTGTTTCATATTTATGTTTAATTTATTTCTTTTTAGTATTACTCACATAATAATTATTTTCTTATATAGGTGGATTATTTTGTTCGAGTTGGGGTGATCTATCCATATTTCATATCTTTTTGCACCAAAACTTCCACATACTTATTCTCCCACAAAACCTTTCACCCCTACAATGTTTCATTTATCACTTTCTTTCAAGTTATCTCCACTTCCTTTGTGGGAAGAGAAACGACACTACCTATGCTCAATTACAGAGGTAATCTTGATGTTTTCACAGTAAAATCATTGTCCATAGAATTAATGTATTGTTTCATATTTATGTTTAATTTATTTATTTTTAATATTACACACATAATAATTATTTTCTTATACTGGTGTATTCTTTTATTCGAGTTGGGGTGATCTGTTTATCTTTCATGGCTTTCTTCACCAAAACTTCCACATACTTCTTCTCCCTCAAAACCTTTCAACCTTGTAGTGTTGAAATTTATCACTTCTCTTAAAGTTCCCTTCACTTCTCAATCATAGAGGTAATCTTGATATTTTTACAATAAAATCATTTTCCATAGAATTAATGTATTATTTTATATTTATGTTTAATTTATTCATTTTCAGTATTACTTATAATAATTTTTTTCTTATAAAGTGTAATGACTCGGACCCTCCTGGTCCATTACTTTGCCAAATACTAATGTTTGAGGATTTCTAGGGACCATTAGTGACTCATTGAGGAGTTTTCCAAATTTCGGGTCGAATGAACGATGGCACCAATCAGCATCAGTGGCACTGATGGGCATCTGTGGCATCGATGGGCCATCGATGGCACCGATGGGCATCGGTGGCACTGATCGACCATTGGTGGCACTGATCGGAATTGATGTCAGGGCATCGGTGTCAGGGCATCGGTGTCAGGGCATCGGTGCCAGGGCATCGATGCTAGGGTCATGGTGTCAGGGTGTCGGTGACTCACCCATTGGTGAGTCATTTCCAGTCTCTCCCGGACTTTCCAATTTCGCTCCAGTAATGCCTCTTTTAATGTAAACATGTTTTAATACCCATTTTTAAGTTATCTAAGGACATTTTAAGTCCCGTAAAATATGTTTTAAATCCCCCAAGAGTCGGGTGACCCTTGATTTACCAAAATGTGTGTCCCTTTTATCGGTGTCACTCCCTTTGTTGCGTTTCCAGTTACGCCCCTGTTATGCGTTTTCTTAGCTTAAATGTAACATATCAACTCACAATTGTCCGCTGGTATATCTCCACCATTTCAAAGGAAAATTATTAAATATCAATTAATCACAATGTGTGAAACCACCCATCCGTGTGGTCAAGCCATGATCCGACTTTTAAGTACTTTGAAATGGTCTCCCTAATTTTAGGATCTAGCCTCTTCTTAAGATGATATCCTCTATTCCTTATTCCTTTTAGTATCTCTAAGTGCGCCTTGAGACTTCCTCCTAAGATGAATCATGTGCCCGTGTTTGATCCCTTTTCGCTCAGTCTTGGAGTTCTTTCTGCAAGTCACGTCATCCCATGTTTCTGGAACAATGAAAAAACTTCGATCCTTGGTCATCCAAGTAGGGTCTTTTTCCTTTTTCTCTCTTTAATTTACATCATGCAGGGTGGGTATGATGATTTTCCCTTGGTACGTAGATAAAACCAAATTTAACTAAGATAATAAATGGACTTTTAAATAATGAAGAGTGGGAAAGATGATGATGTTGTTGTGTTTTACCTTCGTTTTATATTGTGAATTGTATGGGCTCATTTCCACTGAAAATCATGGTCGTTGGTGGTCCTTTCTTCACTACTGGAAAGGGGATTTATCCCCATACATATATACCCATAGTTTAGAAAAACCATGGGGATATGTGTTTTTTATCTATACCCACGGTTTTATTAAAACTGTGGGTATTCAATACCCAATTTCACCGCACCATCGGGCTTCTCCTCCTTCACTCTTCCATTGCGCCCCCCGCTTGAACCCTTGCTTCCCTAACCTCCACATACCAACCCTCTCCTCCCCTCCCCGACCATCGCCTCCTGGCCATCCAAACTTCACCTCCCAGCCTTCTCCTCCCCTCACCGACCTCCACCTCCTGGCCATCTGACCACTGCTTCCCGGCCATCTCTTCCCCTCCCCAGCCTCTGCCTCCCAGCTCCACCTCCACTCCCGACCTCGACCTCCCAGCCTTTGCCTCCGCCTCAAAGTCCCGGCCTCCACCTCCCTACCTCCATCTCCAAAGATGTCCCCCCTCTCATCTACCTCTCCTCTAGCAACATCCCTACCGATTCATTGCATCTAGGTTTGGAATTTCTTCTCCTTGATTTTTTATTATATTTAAACTAATCACTTATTCTTATATCAACGGCCTCAACAAGCTGACTACACAATTAATATTTTGAATTGTTTATTTAATGAATAAGCATTCATATTAGAGGTAAATTCTGCTTCCTCTCATTGTTATTGCAATATCCTTTTTCATTTACAATGTTTTATACCACTGCATTTTGTTCTTTGGATATAACTGAAAACACTACTAATTTAGGATCATGTTAACAGCCTCAACAAGTTGGATACACAATTGCTCTTTTGCATTGTTTATTTAATAAATAAGAATTCATATTAGAGGTAAATTCTAATTCCTCACATTTTTATTGAAATATCCTTTTTCATTTATAATGTTTTATACCACTGCATTTTGTTCTTTGGATATAATCAAAAACACTACTAATTTAGGATCATGTTGTCGAGGTCCTTTATAATATGCCCTTACCACATAAACATTCCAAGAATTCTACCATATTTTCCTCCCTATTTTATGATCCATAAGTTATTTCATTGTAGCTGATTATTCATAGTATTGGAAGTAAAATTTTCATGGATTTCCTAGCTTCTTAAGCCCCTATCATTGAATACAGGTAATTAAGATACTGATTTTTATTTCTCATTGGTAACAATATTCTCTATCTAGGTCTCATTTAATTCTTGGTTTAAATTGGTTCTCACATAATTTCAACCATATTCATTTAAAAATTTTAATTTAACTCTAGCATCTTGTAATCATCAAATGGACCTGATCACTCATGAGACTACTCTATAATCAAGTGTGGCCCTTTATTGTCGAGCTACAGTTTATTCTCCAAGAACCGAAAAACTCCAGTGAAATACCTATAAAATTACACCATCTCTTTCACATCTTTTTTCTAGTGCTAGTGTCGATGCATGACATTCTCCACCACCATGGCCATCTTCTTTGTTGAGACATTTAATTCTTCTATAATTTTGACAACATAGTCTAGGAACTACTCCAATCCCATGATATAGAAATCATAACTCATATATATATTTTATTGAGTCCCCACCCCATAATTGATCACTAAAACTCCCTTGTGGTTCTTTTATTTTCACTATATAGGATATATTATACTATAAAGAAAAATATTTTGGTCCATACCTTCCACAGCACCAATAAAAACCTTGAAATCTTTAACTTTCAGGTTGATTCAAGATCAATACAGATCCATGTTCTATTTTTAATGATGTAGTGTAAGCCTACTCCACAATTAAAATAATATATTGTATCTCCACACATGGTTGGCTCCAAGATTACATCAAAACTCAGTGTCTACATTCTCATGCACAAATTTATCATGAAGACTATATCCAAGATCCAATGACCCACATTTAATCTATATTATCCCCACACATATTAGAAACTATACATTCCTATTCTATATTCCAATCTCACCAAGCATAGATCACCCTTATTGTTTCTTGAAACCATAGGAATCTCACCATGTCAAACCATGTAAATTAAAACTCATAATTATATCATCATTTTATAATTCAACTAGAGTTCATTCATAGTCTCACCACTGTTATAAAATATTATCCTGAGTTTATAAGGCCATGTTCATAATCACTTTTCCATTGAAAATTTTAAACACTATCGAAACACTAACTCACATAGTGTATTCATCACAAGATCACCAGGTATCTCTATATGCCTAAACCCAAACTCCTCCAAGAGTGTTATTACCCATGGGCATCGGACATTCTATCCACCATGAATACATTTGTACTACCTGACATGTACCAATGTCACCTAGGCTAGGAATCTAAATGAGACTTCCCTTCCCGAAACCATCCATAAGGATGAAAGAACTAGCACATGAGTACTTATCTTAGAGAACCCAAGTCACCTAACACACCTATCAGAAATAAATTTTCAAATTTGTGGGAATTGATATCATAAAATGAAGTTTTTACTTATGCCTGACACACCTAAAAGTTTCAAAAAATGTCCAACCAGTCTGATGGTTTACCCTCAAAGGTTAGAATGTACTAAATTCTAAACCTTGATTCATGCTAAATAAGGTAACCAGCCTCTCAAACCTACTCCACACATTATGCCTAATAGTGGTCATAACTATGGGTTGTACTTATCCCCATCTCAAGGTAACATGGAATTTAACATTCAAAATACTTACTTTTATGTTTCAACCACCCATTGAAATTAATTTCAACCTACCCACTCATAGGTCAAGCATAAACCAACAGTTTCACAAATAATCACTACACATCTAAAAACAAACTCACTTACACTGTGACCTACATAAAAAATCACTACAGTTTTAGAGCCTCCTCGTCATAGGCATACCACATAACTCTGGCACTCTAAATATCCCCAAACACCCAAACAATGGGTCCACATCTACTACCCACCATGTCACCAGTATATATATATATATATATAATTCAAAATTATTTTCATTACACTTTAAAATTTTATATTAACCCAAAAATTACACAATAAGGTCTTAGATAAATGAAATTTCAATTAAATTAGATCAATTATATAATCAAATAGTATAAATAGAAATTTAGTCCTAGATAACATGGACTTTCCTCATACATGGGTTGGCTAGTCCCAGGGAAAAGCTCCATATCATGTCTCGACACATTCTTATTCTATTTTGTACCTTTCCAAAATAGTAAGACTAAAAAAACATCTAATAACATTTTACTAGGTCCTACCACCAATCAGTGCTTGGACCATTGGTAGATATAATACCCTAGGAATGCCTCCCCATATGATAGAGGATGCTAACTAATAGTGAGGGTGTCAAGTAGTATGGTGGGGAGACTATACCCGCATATTCGATTAAAAAACGGTAGAAATAAACATATTAATATAAACATATATAAAAAATACATTTAATTACACAATGAAACATTTCAATAATAATCAAAATAATCCATGCAATAAAAAATTAATTTTATGCAATATATTTAGGTTGTCATAATATAATCGGAATATCAGAAGATAAAACTATGAAAACTATGGAAAATGGTCTTGAGTATCAACTTGGACCCAAAGCCCATGATTATTCCTAGAAAACATGCAATAAAAAACATCAGGTGCTTTCCCAAATCTAAATATACAATATAATATTTATAACAGCTTAATTACCCAACTTCCATGGTAGAAAGTTCAGGGTTTTATTATAACTCGGTAAGACTCAAAAAATGGTGTCCCTAAAATTAAAATTCAATTGTTTTTTTCATTGAGATGTGATTTAATAATAAATTATTGATTATCATATTAATATTTGACAAATTTATAATTTAAGTTAAAGTGTAATAAAAATACTACCGATTCTTGATCTCTATAATGACACTCAACGTCATTTTGTATATACTTGTTTCATCACTTGAGAGTCTATAGTCATGGTACATGCCAAATCGTAAATGGTAACAATGTAAAAAATCAAGGAAACCAAGGGAATAATAATCCTAGAGAACCCAAATGTATCAATATAGAATTATCTCTCAATAAAACTCATACAAAATACAAATGGGTGAGCCTTTCCATTCTTCCAAATCCATTCTTCTAGTCTAAACTCAAGGAACCATCCTTGACATTTAGAAGAATGGTAGTATTATAACCCATAGATTACGATGGAGGTATTATAACCAAATAGATCAAGTCTAATCCAATTAAATCATCATTCAAAATTAAATGAGGGTACGCCATAAGAATCCAAAATAGTAATCTATGACATTTGATACATAAGACATTACCTAAATCCCATGGGAGATTTCCCTGGTCATTTCACTTCAATTTCCCACATTTTAATTTCTTATGAGAACCCTGATCATTGTGTGTGTAAAATTTAGTGTTCTTTATTAATTTAATATTGTGTATTTTATTTTTAAATTGATTTTAAATTCATTTATTTTACCAAAATGACCTTTTCCTTTTTAACAGTCTTGTTGTGACTTGTTCCACTTTGTATGTAGTAGGTGTTTCTAGGTAATTATTTTTTTTAAAAAATCATGAAGTGATTTAGTTTATTAAATTCATCTTATAGAATATTTATACCAATATTTTATACCCATTATTGTTTTATATAAATTATCTAAATTATTTTCATTCTTGGAGATGAAGTGGTTTTCTTTAAAAAAAATCCCTCTTTGAATTAAAATTTTACCCATGGAAAATATTAAATTAAATGAATATGGGGATTGTTTAAAATATTTTTGATTATGGGTGAATGTTTTTATCTCAACCTTTCTTTTTAAATGAAATATCATGTGTTTAAGGGTGTGTTTTAATGTTAAAAGTTGGGTTTTTTTATGTCACACCTAAGGGAGGACAAACTTTTTTATCTCTCCCTTAGATCAATTATAATGACACATAACACTCTATCATAGTCATGAAACCTTTCTTGGACCATTATGGTTTACCTTGTTAATCATCCCTTTATAGGATAGAGGTAAGAATTTTATCTCGGACGCTGAAAGGGTTGAAATTGGTTATAAAAATAAAGGCACTTGCAATACAAATGTGAATTAACTATTAAGTTTTTATGTTCTAATAGTTTTATTTTCTATAGTGCATATCCCTTTTTTAATTATAGTTTACATTGTTGATTGGAAGATAATTTTTTTCTTATTATAGAAAGGATAGAAGTTGGATGTATCGTACCGATAGGATTTCAACTGCGTTTCAAAATAATTTGGAGAATTTTTTAGATTTTGCATTTGACAATGCTTCAGATAGAGGTTGTATACAGTGTCCATTCTATAAATGTGTTGGAAGAATGTGGTTAATCCAGGAATAATTTATCTAAAATATAATGAAATTTGGATTTCAAACAAACTATTATGTTTGGTATCACCATGGAGAGATGATTCAATGTTCTACTAGTCATGAACAAAATGAAATAAGTGGCATGGAGAATTTGATATTTGATCGGTTTCCATTTGTACATCATCCCGAGAGAGATAGTATTCCTGTGAAAGAAGACAATGATATCAATACACATGATGAAAATACCGAAGATGATGATGAGAGAGTGAAAAATTTATTAGATGATGACAGAACTCCAGTATATCAGGAATGTACTAAAATGACCAAGTTGGAATTTTTAATGCGGTTATATCATGGGAAAACCATGTATGGAATTTCTAATACCACTATTGATTATATTCTTACATTTTTGAAGGACTTTCTTCATGATGGTGAAGATATTACCTCAAATCATTACAAGGCATGGAAGTTAATTAAGCAGCTTGGATTTGATACTAATAAATTCCATGCTTGTCCGAAAGATTGCAATTTATTTTGGGAGGAAACAGCTGACCGTAATGACTGTAAAGAATGTGGTACATCTCGATGGAAGACAAATGCATATGGAATGCCATATTGTGTGGCACAGAAAGTCATGTGGAACCTTCCATTGATTCCAAGACTTTAAAATCTATTCATGTCTGTAGAAATCTTAGCCAATATGAGATGGCATGATGCTGAGATAATTAAAGGTAACGATGAGTTGGTTCATCCTAAATATGGATTAACATAGTAGATATTTGATGAAAAACATCCTAATTTTGTAGCTGAGGTGCGTAATGTCAAGTTTGGTCTATCCTATGATGGTTTTAATCCGTTTGGTCATATGCTTACTTCTCACAGCATGTGGCTAGTTTTTATTCATGTTTATAATCTTCATCTGTGGATGTGTATGAAAAAACCTTTAACTTTCTTAAGTATAATGATATCTGGACCTTCTGATCCTGACAATGATATAGATGTCTACTTTCAGCCTTTAATAATAGATTTGAAACAACTTTGGTATTTGGGTCTGTGGACATTCGATGCTTCTTCAAAGAATACGTTTCAGATGTGTGTTACTCTTCAATGGACCATAAATGATTTCCCTTATTATGCAATGATTCCTGGGTGGAGAAAGAAGGGAAAACTATCATGTCCTGTTTGTATGAAGAATACATGATCGAAAAGGCTTAAATATCATCTTAGTTTTTGTTTCATGGGGCATCGATGATTCTTGTCAATGGATCATCAATACAGGATGAATCGTTAAAGGTTTGATAATACTGTTGAGACTAAAAAATCACCTCAACGTATGTTAGGAAGTTATGTGCTTAATGAATTGAAAGATTTTAGTTTTTTATTAGGTAAAGGTCAGTTGAAATCTAAAAAGATGAAGAATGTTGACACTAAAACCACTTACAATTGGAAAAAGAGAAGTATTTTTTTTGAATTTCCATATTGGTCTACCAATTTGTTATGTCATTGTTTATATGTAATTAATATTGAGAAAAATATGTGTGAAATGTTTCTTGAAATTCTTCTTAATATTAAGGGGAAGACCAAAGATGACTTTCGATCTCATCAGGACTTGTTGGATTGGGTTATTCGACTAGAACTGCATCCTGTGTGTATTGGTGAAAACAAATGGAAATTTCCTTATGATTCTTATGTGATGAAACTGTCAGAGAAAGATCAATTTCTGGTAGTATTGGAGAATATCAAGGTTCTCGATGAATATTCTAGCAACATATCTAAATGAGTCAACATAAGATATGTGAAACTAAAATCTATGAAAACTCTTGATTATCACATCCTTCTTCATGAATTGATTCCAATAGAAATTTGGAAATTTCTATCCAATAATGTAAGGGTAACAGTGATTCACTTGTGCCATTTTTTAGATACCTTTGTGATAAAAGGTTATCTAAGTCATTCTTGATAAAAATTCAGTAGTAGGCACCATTAATTTTATGTGATATGGAAAAGATTTTTCCTCCATCCTTTTTCACTTGCATGTTGCATTTAACGGTTCATCTTCTAACTAAAACATTTCTTGGGGGAACAGTTGATTTTCGGTGGATGTATCCTACTGAAAGAAATATGTTCACAATGAAATCATATGTCTGAAACAAGAATTATCTTGAAGTTTTGATTGTGAGAGGTTATTTGGCTCAAGAATGTATGGATTTTTGTTCATTGTATTTGTTTGATGCCACCACAAGACATAATCGGCCAATGAGAAATAAATATGGCCATTATGGGGAAATTGAGACCTCTTTTCCATCTCTTCCCCAAACAGAAGGAATTGTTGGGTCTTATACATTGGCTACATTGATCCTTAAAGAGCGGGAGATGGTACATCACACAGTTTTGTTTAACTGTGGTTTGTTCTATGACTATATCAAGTAATTAATTTGGATATTTATATGTTATCTCATATTATGAAATTTCACATATAACATACACTTTTATTATCATTTTATGTAGGGAACATAAACAAATTATAAGTAGAGTTCATCAATATTTGTCTTTGAGAAGGAGAGAGGCTTTGTATAGCCTAGAGTTTCCTACTTGGTTGAAATAAAATGTATTACCATTACTTTAATTAGTTTGAAAATATATATCCATTTAATTGTATTATTCATGTATATTTTAGGTGTTGAGTTTACCTATTGACTCTATTTCTCAAGAATTAATAGGTTTGGCTTTTGGTCCTAATTCTTTGGTTCGTGAATGAAAATCTTTAATAATCAATGGGTATAAATTTTTTACAATAGATCGAGCGATGAAAATGAGAACACAACATAATGGTGTTATGTAAACCGCTACAACGGATTATTATGCTAGTGTATCAGATAGTCATCCTTGATATGAATATGTGTATTATTACGGACTTAATGATAAAATATTGTTATCGTATTACTACTCTCAAGGTAGAGTCACTATGATGAAATGTAAATGGTTTTATTTAATGAGACGACGGGGTACATTTATTGATGATTGTGGATTCAGAGTTATTGATATGAGTCGATTCCTATATACCGATGAACCATACATTTTGGCATCAATGGCTAAACAAGTTTTTTATGTGAAAGATCATTTGAGACCTGATTATGGTGTCATTAATTACGTAATCCCCGAACATATTTTTCATGATGCTGGTGATGAAATTTCCACCATTGACGTCCCCATTGGTGTTTGCCAAAATATTGCATTTGATGAATCAAATTGTCTCATTGTGAGAGTTGATGTTGAACCTGAAGTAGTGGTCGGTAATATATAGAAGCAACTATATATGTTCAATGTTCATTAAGTTTACATCGACATTATTTTCTCATGTTAGTATTACTATAATTGCTTTAATTATGTTTCAGTTTGGAATGATATGCTTGTTTTTTGTATTTTCTGGTTTCGTTTTATTAAATCAGATTTATTTCAATGTAAAAAACTTAGTTTAAATCTTGTTTTTAAAAAATCTATAACTTGGTAATGTAATTTTAAAAATTGTGTTAGTCATTTCCTTATAATCATTTGTATAATTAGTAATTAAAATAAGTCAAATTGGTTCTTCTCATGAATTTCTGATATATGTAAGTTGTATGCATGATTTATAAAAAATATTTCTAAAAACTTTACATTTAATTCTTATATAGATTATGCAAAATACTACAGAAGGTCTAAGGAAGCGACTATTTAATCTTGATCGAATGTGGCGTGAGCATGCGTTTCCTTCACTTCCATCAGTGAGTATTATAATTTTAATGTTTTTCTTCTACATTACACATAATTTCATGTTAATATTCTTTATTAATTTTTTTTAGGGACATTCAGTTCCACCGAATTTGAATCTTAATCTGGTTAGCATGGGTGTGGGTGGGGATGCTCCTAGACCTAGACGGATCCCCCATCATACCCATTTCCACACTAACCCACCATCGTACACCCCTTCCACCACAAATTTCCATCCTCCTCTTGAGCCTCCAGGGATGTTTTTATCCATGCCTCTATCATCATCTTATCTACCCTCTTATTCACATTCCATGTCTTTGTCGCCTTCGGGGATGATCCCACAGATTCCTTCATCATCTCATTTTGCCTCTTCTTCCCATACGATGACTACACCACCTCCACAGATGTTTCCACCTTTACCATATCCATATCTGATGATGTATCCCCCATCCTACTACCCATATGTTGTCATGTATACACCGCCTCCAATTCCTACCATCCATCCAGTATCTGATGAGTATGTATCATTAGCTTCCACTCCAGTGCATGAAGGTCACCCAAAGCATGTACTGGAACAGACACTTCCTGCAGAGGCTGCTGAGTTAGGACAACCCATAGATCCATCACAGTCTATTGAGCAACCTACAGATGGTTTTTTTATTATAATTGTTTCAAATTATATCACTTTATTTTTTTCGTGTTGTATTGTGACTTAATTCCCCCCCCCCCCCTCTTTTTTTTATTTAATGGGATCTTCTACTAGGTGATGTGGGCGCACTAGGATAAAGGAAGTTTGGAATTACCAGACACAACTAATGGTGGATTACAATAGACAAAATCAGATGGTAGGTCCAAATGCAACGCAGTGTAGAAGTTTCATGGCCACTTTAGCCAAGTATCATGATATAATTCTGGTGGAACCAGTGTCATGGAGACGTATCAGTAAAGAGATCAAGGAAAAAGCATGGGATAAAATATGGGTAAGAAAATTTTATAAATTCATATCTATATTATTGGTGTATTTAAATGAAATAACATGTTTATTGCAGATTCAGTTTAACTTTCCCGATGGAGAAGCTGTTAAGACTACAAGTTTGATGGATATTGGGGAGTTCTAGTGCTCATAAAATCATAAGTTTTATGTTGGTTAGAATATTAGGGTTTGTATTGACTTAGATGGGGTACCCATATTCCCTGACTATCCAAAAAGTCAATATGAAAAAATGATTGTGCATTGGAAGACTACTAAGTTTAAGGTAATCTCAATATTTAATGGTTTGCATATAAAATTTAAATATTATTACTTGTATTGGAATTTTTTTAGGAAGTTCCATGGAAAAACATAAAGAATAAGGATTCAATGACATGTTTTCACACATTGGGGTGCACTACAATGCCCGGTCATGAAAAGCAATGGGTACTTTAACCGGGTATTGTGATGTTATATAGGATGTTCTACTAAAAATATTATTGAATAGACATAGGCCATATTTGTGCATTTCTCATGTATGGTTCTAATCTATATTTGTGCATTTCTCATTTACAAAAAGCTACATTGCGCATCGAAGTCCTTGTACCTCGTGCCAAATTATTTTGCTTCAATAGAAAGAAAAAGGATGAAAGTGCAGTAAAGGCACAGACATAAGATAAAATTGTAAGGTTTTTTATTTATATTTTAAATATTTATATGAAATTCATAATTTAATATGTTTATAATTTTAACAGTCTTCCTTGGAGGCCCTTGATGGTAAGGAAGATGACCACTTCAGGCCACATGATCATTTAAGTTAGGTATTAGGTGAGGAGCACCCAGGGAGAGTACAATGTTGACCAAGGAAAAACATCATCCACTCTAGGTATTGGTTGCCATCGGGCTCCTCTCAAACCTCCCAGACCTCTGATCTAGAAATTTCTCATGCTGAAGTAGATGAGGCAAAGAAAATAGCTTTAGAGGAGCATGAAATAAGTAATTTGATGACCAAGAATTTCATGAAAGCTATGGAAGTTTTAAGTCAGTCGCTTCCATCAGAGGATGCTGCTAATTTTGAATCATATATGGCATCAATGTGATCTTAAAATGATGTGTCGGGTGATGCTAATGAGGTTCATAGTGTTGATGAAGGTGGTGGAGATAGAGTTGTTGGTGGTGAGGATGTTGTTGATGTTGTTGTTGGTGATGAGGCTACTGATGATGTTGCTGATGATGATGATGATGATGATGATGATGATGATGATGATGATGGGCATGTAAATGGGGATGGGGATGTTAGTGATGGGGGGATATTAATCCCATCCATTTTTGACTTAGCAAGGAGACTTATGTATGTACTTTAAGAACTTGAATTGAATTCTTGTATGGATGAGAATGGTTAAATTATTTTCTTCTGAAAAGTTATGCATAAATTTTTGCATGTATTTACATAAATCTAACATTAGAATCCTTAGTCATGTATATGGGTAAGTGATGCCCTTACTACCATAGAATACTTATCTCTAAATGATATCCCATATAGTGACATTGGATTCCATTTATTATCTCTTTATTTTCCATAAATTATTGAATTGACAGGTCTAAATTAATGAAGGTATAAAAGGAATATATTCCTTGGTTGTTTTTTATAAAATTTTCATTTTTGTGAAATATGAAGTTGTTATATTGATTGAACTGGTTGGGTTTTTTGATATCCCAATTCACTGAATGATATGGTACATGCTAGAGAGTTATGATCTATATATAGGGGGTGGGGCTGGGTGTAAGGGGGCTGGGTGCGGGGGGGGGGGCTAGGTGCTGGGGGTGGGGGTGGGTGTAGGGGGGGCTGGGTGTAGGGGGAGGGGGATGGGTGCAGTGGGTGGGGATGGGTGTCGGGGGATGCGGGCTGGGTGTAGGGGGGTGGGGTTGGGGCTCAGTGTGGGGAGGGGGGGCTCGGTGCAAGGGGTGGGGGGGCTAGGTGCAGGGGGAGGGGCTGGGTGCAAGGGGTGGGGCTGGGTGCAAGGGGTGGGGTTGGGTGCAGGGTGGTTGAGCTTGGTTTCACTGGTTCTTCATTTTTCTGGGTTACTATGTTGTGGAGTTGAGTTATGGTATATCATTCTTCTTGGTGTTAGAACTCTACAACATGGTGTTTTACCTAGCATTATGGTTCTATCCTTGAATTATAGGATCTATACAATGGACTGCACCATGTTGGTTAGATTCAGCTTTGAGCAGGTGTTCCATGGCATAGTTTTCATCCTTACACTGTAGTTTTATCCTGAGTAAACAGCTTTATGTTGTTTCACGAGTTCTATATCCTAGAATCTAAATCTAATTTCTCATGACAGGTAGGTTTTCATTGATTTTATATCCACAATCTCCAAGTATATGTTAAATGATTCTTGGAATCTCATATCCCTCCATAAATATCAATCTCCTTTCATCCATTTTTCAAAAAAAAACCTATAGTTTTGCAAATCCTAAAATTGATATCTTTGATATGCTACCATGATACAGATCGAGGCTCCTTATAAAATGTAACCTAGAAAGTTGTTTCCTTCAAATACCCCCTCAATCTTCATAAGGCGCCATATTTTAAAGATATTCTCGAAGTCATCATTGAGAAAATGTTGAATTTACAAGACATTGTTGGAAGACCGAGAGATTTACAAGGTATGGTAGATAAATATTTTTAATACCAGTTTTAGGTACATCTAGAACACATCCTACAAATTTGATTTATAAAAATACTCCCTCTATCTCAGAAAGACATCATTTATCAAAGATGTGCTCCAAAGAATCATTGAAGGATGGCTAGATTTTCAATGCATCATTAGAACACTACTAAATTTCCAAGGTAACATTGAAACATATTTGTAAAACCCTATAACATACATCTTATAGGTTCAATATTTTATTGTGTTCTTGATGCATTCTGGGAATCCAACTTAAAAAAAAGTGATATTCAATTATCCAATGTGAAATTGCAAGGGTTTGATTATGATTTTGAAAATCATCGATAAAATTATAAAATTGGAGTTGTTACACTGTGATTTGAAGTATTATCCTACTGTTATTAGTTTGTTTCAATGGTAATTTATAGTGAGTTCTTCTATTCATCTACATTTGTATTTTTATCATGATTTTCTTAGGGGAATGGTTATTGATTCCAACTTATCATAGACTAATTTGATGAAGATTATGGGGAGTTTTCCCAGCTTTCATAGAAGATTTCTTGGAAGGTTGAGTACGTGTATTTGGATGATATTTTGGTGTGATAGTGATTCCTGGTGAGTTTTGATAAATTATTCCACTTTGGATAAAATAAATAATTATTTATTTATGGTGTATGACATTAGATAGGTGCTCATGTGGCAATAAAAACTTGGATGAGGCATGAAGTGGCTTGAATGTGGATCAGTGAAGCTTAGTAGGGATGTAAACATCATTTTGGAGGTACATGATACCTTTAGTAAAAATCTATACACGAGTTTATTCATGATTTCATTATGAATGCATGTTTCATACACCAGTGGCTAAAAGTGAAAATATTAGATAGACTAAGAATTCAATTCCATTGATTGAAAATTTTCGAGCCTAATTCAGAGAGCTTAATAGTGGATGAAAGTGGTGAACTGGAAAAGGGTTGAAGCATGTGCAGGTAACAAATATGAAAATGTAATGCTTCTATATCTGGTTCTCTTTGTCTTTGGAATGTTTTGTTATGGTTGGTGTACTTTTCACATGAATGTTTTATTGTAGGAATGCTTTCATTATCCATTTTCCATGATAATAGATGTAGATTTGAAGAGAAAGAGAGATTAAATATTTCAATTCCTATGAAGTTATAACATTATAGAAGATTCCCTACCACCTTCCTCCACCCCATTTCACTGTATTCAGCCTCATCATAATGATTGATTAATCCCATTATGGTCACCTACAACCTGTCGTTGATTCTTCTAGAGAGGGGATGGTTATTAGTGTGTTTTGATGGTAATTTAGGGTTGAGCACATGTCATTGGAGGTTGTTTTGGTGAGACAATGATTCCTGGTGAGTTTTGATAAATTATGCCACTTTGAATATTACTGATATTGTTAACTGATTCGAAAAATATAATTCTCTATATTGATCATATAATCATTTGATATATTATACTCTATATGCTTGAAATATTAGGATTCTTAGATATCAATGAATTTTTCAAATTATAGATAATACATGGAACTTTAGAACATATTCTTTTTTATGTTTTCATGCCTGCACAATTATAGTATCAAGCTATTCAATCACACAATTTATTTTATTCCTAAATACATAGAAAACTAGACATTGTTCAGTTGTACATCTACTAAAAAGGTATTGGTTCCCAATACATAGTGACCAAGATAATCATCTTTTTTCTATTGCCTTGGAACATAATCCAATTGTGTTGAATTTTAATAGAGGTAATGTTTCCCATCCTAGAAAGAGGAGTTTTAAAATTGATACTTTGTGGTTAAAATATAAAAACTACGAACATATTATCAAGGATGTGTGGCTCTGAGGGTGTGAAGGTGTACTTCATAAGCTGCAGGTTGGAGATATTGATTTACAATCTTGTAGGATATAAACAATTAGAACCTTGACATTGAAATCCAATGAATTGAGAGGATTATGTGGGGCTTATTGAAGGGTTTTTCCTAAGTGATTTCATTTTTTGGAGCAACATGTTGATGTATTGATCCAAAGGAGTAATACTAGAATCTTTGATCAAGTGAGATGCTCTTGTAAGAGGGGGACCAGAATATTGTGTTCTTTCATCAAAATAAATCTTGCTAGAAGGGACTATAATACTGTTTTCTTTCATCAAAATTCATCTTCTAGGAGGTGAATTAATTTTATTCACAAGCTATATAGTTCATAGTAGCAGTGGGTGGATTCTAGAAATGATATTAAATAGTTGGTCACTGGTTTTTGTGACTCATTGTTCAAATTTGAAGGTGATGAACGGTACGTCAGCAAAGTCTGTGTGGGAGAAACTAGAGAATATTTATGAAGGTGACAACAAATTGAAGGAGGATAAGCTCCAAGTTTTAGACAACAGGTTTGATGATATGAATATGCACTCTAATGAAAATTAAAATTCTTTCTTCAATCAAATTACTGAAGTTGTAGGAGCAATTCGAGGGCTTGGAAAAGAGTTCAAAGACATTGATATTATAAAGAAAATTTTGAGAAGACTTCCGCTCATTTATAATGCAAATGTTTCAGCTCTTGAAGAAAGGGATCTTTCTAAACTTTCTCTTAATAATATGCTGAGCAACTTAGTGAAATATGAGATGAGACTCAACCTAGAAGATGCAACGACTTGTGTAAGCAAGGAAATGGAATTCAAAGACATAGAAAAACTAAAAATTTCAGGATATTTTGTTGATAAATATGATGAGGAAAAATAAGTTCTTTCTCTCATTTCCAGGAAACTCAAGAAGGGAACAGAGAAATTTGAAGGAAAGCTACCTCTGGCTTGTTTTCGTTGTGGAAGAGTTGGGCACATTGCCACTCATTTCCCAAGAAAGTTCAATGATGAAGAAAGCGAAGATGGAGACATGCAAAAACCTCAAAAAAGGTTCTTCAAAATGAGAGACTTCAAATCTGGAAATAAATTTTAACGAAAGATTTTTGTTTGTGAAGAATAAGATGATGACAATGAACTCTTTGAGGAAGAGGAAGCAGAATTCAAATCTGGGAACCATGCTTCCATGATGGCTACCATTGAAAAGTCAGAACCATTGACAGATAAAGTTAAATATAATCAGTTGACTACTAATGTCGATCCAAATTTGCAACTTAAGGATGCTTTTTGTAAGCTTGAGAATAAATTTAAGAGATTCAATAAGTGGAAACCAATGGTGGAGGAATCATCAGAATATATTGATCAGTTGGAAGAAAAAATTGAACGATTGGAAGAACTGATGAAAGTTCAATCATCAATCCTTGAAAGCACTATTGATGTTGTGGAACTAAAACTCATAATTGAAGAACAATAAAAGTTCATCAATTACTTTACCTTGAGACTGGAGGAGAAGTCCAAGACCATTGAGTGACTCAAAGAAGAATTGGTTACTCTGAGAAGTAAACTCGAAAGTGAATCACTTTAAAAACAAGCAAAGAAGAAAATACAATTTGGAAGGTTCTTGGATGCTGAGATACTAGAGAGAAAAAAATGTGGTTTTGATGGAGTTAAAAAGATATTGAGTGATCAAAGACCCACATGCATGGTAAATAGTAGAATTAGTCGTGATGTCGAAATGTCAAATGCTTTAAATAAAGTGAACCAGAATAAAGGCAAGCTAAAAGTTGATCATGTTGAAAATCCACTAGAAGTGCAGAAAAAGAAACCCTTAAATCAAACTGAAAGGAGAACTAAATATTATAATCGAGTTTCTAAAAATTATAGGCAGTCAAGCTATTTTCCTAAGGAAAAAGACATGGGGATAAATATAAGTTAGAAGACATTTCCTTTCATGAAGTGTCAGTTTTGTGGCTATCTGGGCCATACCATGTCATATTGCGAAGAGGCAAGGAGCTATATGAATGAGGAAGATTTAGGGGTTCAATAAGGAGAAAATATTCATATCCTACTTCACATAGAAGAAATGATTTCTATGTATATTGTTTTCATTATTCTAACATTGTCCATAAAGCTGTATATTGAAGGCATAGGTTTGACAGGAGAAATTCATTCAATGCTCAAAGACGAGTCAATACTTATCAACCATATGGTGTTTCTATTTCAAATAGGTTTTCTCCTCTGAAAGAATAATTTGAATATAAAGACTCCATGTACACAAAAGAGAAAATTGAAAGGCCATAAGTTCCCTACACTCAATCCAATATCTCATAGAAAGAAAAGAGGAAAATTCAAAAGTCCAATTTTGCATAAGTATCCCTCAAAGCTACAAAGAACAGCAGCACATGGATTCTTGATAGCGGATGTTCATCCCGCATGATGTGTAATGCAGAACTATTAACGAATGTTAAGAAAAAGGTCAATGAAACAGTGAGGTTCAATAACGATGGTGCTTTGAAGATAAAAGGCAGTGGAAGTACTGAGCTATCTAATGAAGAGCTGAAGAAAACTGAAGTCTTGTATGTGGATGGTATGCGTCAAAATATTCTTGGTGTGAGTCAACTCTGTGACTCAGGTCTTATTGTAAAATTCAATCAGAATGGTTGTACTATAAGAGGAAAGTCTGGGAATTCTCTCATGAAAGGTCGTAGAACAGAAGGCAACTTATATCGGGTTGACAATAAAGAGAACATTTGCTAACTAACATTTGGAGAGGAAAACAACTTATGGCATCGAATATTGGGTCATATCAATCAACAAGACATGGAAAACATATCTAAGCTAAAGATAGTCATGGATATCCCTAATCTGAAGCGTGAATGAGAAAAGACCCGTGATGTTTGCATGCGAGGGAAACTGGTATGCAGTTCCTACCATCCAAAGAAGAAAAGAGAATCAAATCTCCTTGACCTCATCCATATAGATGTATGTGGCCTAATAAATGTTGTTGGAACACATGGAGATATGTACTTTTTTCTTTTCATAGATGATTATAGTAGAATGGCATGTGTGATCATTATACACAGGAAGCGACAAGAGCTTGATTGCATGAAAATCTATTGATGAATCGTCGAGAATGATACTGGATGAAAGATCAAAGTCATATGGTCTAACAATGGAGGGGAATACGTGTATATTGAATTTTAAAATTACCTATAGAAGCATGGGATACAACATGAGGTGGTAGCTGTGAGAACTCCACAGCAAAATGGAGTTGTTGAGTGCAAGAATAGATAGGTAAACAACATGAACAGAACAATGCTAATTGAGAGTCATATTCCTCGACATTACTGGAAAGAGGCAGTACAAGTTGCAGTGTATATTCAAAATTGAACAGGGATATATATGGGTGAAAAAAATACACTATATGAACTGTGGAATGGAAGGAATCCCTCTTTGAAATTTTTTCATGTTTTCGGAAGAAAATGTTTTATCTGAAACAAAGAAGGAAATCAAGTGAATTATGGAGACAATGCAGATGAAGGAATATTTCTTGGATACTCAATGAATGGCAAAGCCTACAAGTCTTTCAATAAACAC
This sequence comes from Viscum album, assembly GCA_963277665.1. Lineage (NCBI taxonomy): Eukaryota > Viridiplantae > Streptophyta > Magnoliopsida > Santalales > Viscaceae > Viscum > Viscum album. Next base: position 1,906,788,746 of record OY728136.1, read on the forward strand.
TTGGGAAGAATTGTGTAAAGTAGTGATGTAAAGATCATTGAAGAGAAAAACCTGAATGCTTCATGGAATTCTTATGCCGATGTGATAAAAGATGAGGAAGAATGTGAACATGGAACAAATGCTAATATAAAGGTAGAGGAAGGTGTAAAAAACTCTCAGGAGTCATATCATGATGTTGAATCTAAAGAAGAATCAGAAGAGGAATCCATAGCTAGAAAGAATTCAGTTAAACCCTAAATGAGAAATCAAAGAGTAGAGATTGATCAGTCCAACATTATCAGGGATCGGAATGCACCTACACAAACAAGTAGAATGAGGAATAATGCACAATCTATATTTCTATCAGTTTTGGAACCATCCTCATTTGAAGAGGCTGCAAAGGATGAGTCATGGGTGAAAATAATGAATGAAGAGTTAGATCAGATTGGAAAAAATCAGACATGGGATCTTGTTAAAAGACCTGAATATCATAATGTGATTGTTACGAAGTGGATTTTCAAGAACAAATTTGATGAACATGGAAATTTGATCAGAAATAATGTGCACTTGGTCTATAAAGGATATTCACAAATCGAAGTCATTGATGTTGAGGAGACATTTACTCTCGTAGCAAGACTAGAGTCAATCAGGCTATTTATTGTCATGGCAATCCAAAGAGGTTATAAAGTGTATCAATTGGATGTCAAGGTAGAATTATTAAATGGAGTATTGGAAGAATAAGTCTATATTGAACAAACTGTAGGGTTCTTGGTTAGAAATGATGAACTGAAGGTTTGCAAATTAAAGAAATCTCTTTATGGCCGAAAACATGCACCACGGGCATGGTACTCTCGATTGGACTCTTATCTGAGAAAGCTTGAGTTTAAAAGAGGAGGAGTGGATCACAATCTCTATGTGAAGAACTCTCAATAGGATTAGTTTATAGTATTGGTATACGTGGATGATATTATTTTTGGTGGAAGCAGATATGGATTAGTGGATGAATTTTCCAATCATATGAAATCAGAATTTGAAATGTCCATTATTGGTGAACTCGCATACTTTTTAGGGTTGAAGGTACTCCAGAAGAAGGATTACATGTTCATTTCTCAAGAAAAGTATGCAAGAGAGCTACTGAAGAAGTTAAATATTCATGATTCCAAACCAATGTCGACTTCGATTGCAGTTGGATCCAAGCTTGGAAAGCATGAGGAATGGACTTCGATGGATCCCACCATGTACAAAAGAATCATTAGAATCCTACTGTACCTAACAGTGACACGACCATATATTGTCTTTTCAACTTTCCTTATAGCCCACTTTCAGAGTAATCTGAAGGAAGAACATATGGAGACAGTGAAAATAGTCATGAGATACATTCAAGGTACACATAATTATGGGCTATACTTTACTGCGGGAAGAGATAGTGAACTATCAGCATTTTCTGATGCTGACAGGGTTGGAGATGTAGAAGATAGAAAGTCTACCAGTGGTGGAGCATTCTATATTGGGAAGAAATGTGTGGGCTGGTTAAGAAAGAAACAGGAAAGTACTTCACTTAGTACTGCTGAAGCTGAATATATATCTGTTACAAAGGCATGCACTCAGTTATTGTGGTTGGGATGGCCTATATGGTTGTTGTTGGGGGTGATAGTGGGACTGCAGTGGGATTTGTGGGGGAGGTCTGATGTGTAGGATGTTCTAAATAACCAATGGGGAAGCGGTGCGGGGTACCCAAATATCGATGTGCTATTACTATTATTTTTACCTGACTTGCGTTATTTGGAGAGTGTGACTTGGTTAGGTTGGGTGGATAGTTTTCCTTGCTAGGTGTTTTGGTTACATCTTTTTTTCTCACAGGGCATTAGAATGTCTCCCCACTTGTACACAAGAGTTTTTGGTTTCCCTACTGAGTATACCTGTATACTCACCCTATGTATATAAAACTAATTTTAGGTTTCTAGGAGGACTTTGAGGACCATGTCGGACCTTACTATCTCAGGAGTTGGGACAGTTTTCGTTGTTTCTTTTCTTTCTTTTAGTACTTTCATTCAAAGTTTTCTTATACCTTGTATCACTTTATTTTGAACATGCATGTGGAAAAAGGGGTTTTGGATTTACTTTTACTTTATGTATTTGGAGTTGTTTAGGATTTACCATCTTATCTCCCGATCTTGTTCTATAAAAATGGTAATGTCTTCTATATTATGTGAGATTTTATACCCTTGGTGTTAGTCGCCACTCTAGGGCCTATTGAAGGTGGGACTCGAGGTGTGACAACCGGGTCCCGATGACAGCACAGCCACCCCGCCTTAACATGGTCGTCGGGTCCTGGCCCACCAGGTACCACCAGTTGCCCCCGCAGACATGTGGGGCCCACCCCAGGATCCACCCACATGCCTGAACGGGTCATCTGACTAATGACAGTCCCCACAGGCCAACACTTCTCCTTTCCAGTGTGCTTTGTCCTCACTCACACACGCCCTGGGGAACTTCCCAGGAGGTCACCCATCCTGATCACTACTCCAGGCCAAGCACGCTTAACTGTGGAGTTCTAATCAGGCAGGCTCCCGAAAAGGAAGGTGAACCTTGTTGACATGAGTCATATCATTTAGTCATTTAACCCTTTATCATTTGGGGATGTTACAATCACCCCCCTTTAGAGCACAACGCCCTCGTTGTGGGCCCTACATCTCAACTCAGGCAGTGCACCGCGCACTTAAGGCTGGGTTCCTCCTCTGATACCAAATGTGACAACCGAGTCCCGGTGACAGCACAACCACCCCGCCTTAACATGGCCGTCGGGTCCTGGCCCACCAGGTACCACCAGTTGCCCCCGCAGACATGTGGGGCCCACCCCAGGGTCCACCCACATGCCTGAACGGGTCATCTGACTAATGACAGTCCCCACAGGCCAACACTTCTCCTTTCCAGTGTGCTTTGTCCTCACTCACACACACCCTGGGGAACTTCCCAGGAGGTCACCCATCCTGATCACTACTCCAGGCCAAGCACGCTTAACTGTGGAGTTCTAATCAGGCAGGCTCCCGAAAAGGAAGGTGCACCTTGTTGACATGAGTCATATCATTTAGTCATTTAACCCTTTATCATTTGGGGATGTTACACGAGGGGTCATTATCTCTCCTTCAACTTGAAGAAATAAGGGTTTGGCAGTTTGTTGTTCCTTCCCCCATCTTGGAGAAGGTGGGTCATGACATACAGGTGGATTCTTTTTTTCAAGTTGATGTGGTTTGTTTAAAGCTGCTCATGTAGTGTTGGTAGTTTGACAAAGAAAGTCAATAGACCAGTATTTTTGGAGCCAAGGATGTTCATTGCTAATAATGGAGTTTGGTTTTTGTTTGTTGTCAATCTGCACAAGGATGACTAGGGAGGTTACAAGGAATGAGGTCATACGTTTGAGGCTGAAAGCAGTATTAAAGGTGGCGCAGTTTCCCAGTGTTTTCCATTTTTTGAGCCTCGAAAATCAGGAGTTTGGTAATGGTTTGAAGCAATGATACGCGGTGAAGGATGGTGGTACGTGGTGAAGGCACACGGTATGCGTTGAAGGTGCACGGTACATGGTGAAGGTGCATGGTATGCGGAACAGTGCGTAGATCCAAAAACAGTTGCAGCGACGGTACGCGGTGAAGGAGTGTGGTACGCGGAATGCTGTCGAAAATAGTTTGCAACGATAGTACGCAGTGAAGGCATGTGGTATGCGGAATGGTAAAGTTTGGCAGGATTGTTGCGGTTCGCAAAATAGGAGTGGTATGCGGTGGAGGATGATAGTATGCAGATGGAGTTCAGTACAGTGAAGATTGTCCCACATTGAAAATTTGGTTAAATCATATTACCAAAATTTGCAGAGTTATGGGCCTATTTAAGGAACAGTAATCCCCTTTGTTAAGGGATGAGATTGGAGATTTTAAAATTTCGGGAAGAAATTCAATGAAGTCTAAAGTGGTACATATTGGAGAAGATGGTACGCGGAGAGAATCATCCATGTAAGGAAAACATTATGTGGAAGAGAGTGTGGTTCACATAGGTAGCTCTCGCAGTACATGGCAGAGCAAGGCAGTATGCAGAGTAGGATGGTACACAGAGGAGTGGAGCTATACGCGGAGCAGGGTAGTACGCCGAGTAGGGAAGTTCACAGAGGAGCTGGATTGTACGTGGAGGAGTTGGACAGTACGTGAAAATAGCAACGGTATGCAGAAATAATAGCAGTACACAGAACACCCAAGGAAGCCTGAAAATTGACCAAATCAGTTTGCGAAATTAATTTCCATAACATATCAGTGTACAAGAAAATAAATTACATTTATGGGTGATTGTGGGACTTCAACAGAGCATCCATTTATAGCTGAGTATGCATGTTTTGATGATAAAACATTGAATTGACCTTCAAGTCATTAAACTGAGTGAATATTCTTCCAGCGTAGTGATCAAGGGGGGTCATAGGAAGTGATCTGAGGGACGCAGTGTGTTATCCCTAAAACCTTGTAAAGGTAGTGTGTCTGGCACAGAGTGATTGTGCTAAACTCTTGTAATCCACAACATGTGAAGATTAGTGGTTTTTGGTATGACCTACACACTGTCAGCGTATGCTCCTTGGACATAGCCCTTAGTGGTGAATCAAGTAAAATTGTTGTGTCTTTGCTTTGTGTGTGATTGTTTATTTTTTGCACTTCCTCTTCAGAAAGGTTTAACAGGTTATTACCAACGTGGGAACAAGATCCATCAATTTAAAAGAAAAATTTGACACCCTGATTCACCCCTCCCCTCTCAGGGTGTTCCAGGGTCCTTCAAGTATGACTCCAAGTACTTCTTTCTATTTAAAATTGACATTAATTTTAGTAAAAAGGAAAACTGACATACTCAAAACCAAGAAAACATATTTAGATTGTTTTGATACTTTAAGAAAATGATCCATAAGTCATTTGTGATGTGTAAGAATCATCCTCACCTCAATATGATACACGATGTGCCTAATATGACTCAATGTGTCTGCTATTAGTTTAAAATCAACATTTGGCTTTAAAAAGTGCCACTCACTGAAAACCAAGAAAACACGCTTGGATTTTATTTATAATTTAGGTAATCGGTTAATAAATCATTCGTGACATGTAGGAATCAGTCTCACATTAAACTAATACAAAATGTAATTCGTATGAGTCAAAGTGTGTGTTTTAAGTTTAAAATCACATGTTAGTAAAAAAGACAAGTGATGTACTCAAAACCGCGAAAACACATTCATATTATTTTAATACTTTAGGAAAACAATCTATAAGTGATTTGGAACGTTTATAATTCATATCCAACTTAATCTGATGCATGGTGTGACTGGTATGACTCAAAGTAAGTCTTTATTTAAAATTGACATCAATTTTAGTAAAAAAACAAATTGACCTGCTAAAAACTGAAAAAACACATTCAGATTGTTTTGATACTTTAGAACAATGATCCATAAGTTATTTGAGATGTGAATGAATCAAATTCACCTTAATCTGATGCATGGTGTGACCGCTATGACTCCAAGTGTGTGCTTTTATTTAAAATTGACATCAATTTTAGTAAAAAGGTCAATTAGCCTACTCAAAACCGAGCAACCACATTCAAATTGTTTAAATACTTTAGTACAAAAATACATAAGTCATTTGTGATGTGTAGGACCAATAAAACACATTCATATTATTTTGATACTTTATTAAAATTATCTATAAGTCATTTAGAACGTGTATGAATCATTAACATCTCAATCTGACGCATAGTGTGACTGGTATGACTCAAAGTGCGTCTTTTTATTTAAAATTATCATCAATTTTAGTAAAATGGAAAATTGTCTTACTCAAAACCAAGAAAACACGTTAATATTGTTTTTATAATTTACTAAAATGATCCATAAGTTATTTTTTACATGTAGGAATCAGTCGTACCTCAATCAGATACACGATGTGCCTGATATGACTTTAAATGTCTGTTATCAGTTTAAAATCGATATTTTAGTTCAAAAATGTCACTCACTGAAAACTGATCAAACACACTTATAATTTATTTATAATTTAGGACAATTATTCATAAATCATTTTTGATGTGTAGGAATCTGTTTCACGTCAAACTGATACACGATGTGATCGGAATGAGTCAAAAGTGTGTGTTTCTAGTTTAAAATGACATTTTAGTAAAAAAGACAATTGAATTACTCAAAACCAAAAAAATACATTCAGATTGTTTTCATATTTAGAACAATGATTCATAAGTTATTTATGACATTTAGGAATCATCTGCACCTCAATCCGACGCATGGTGTGACTTGTATGACTCAAAGTGAATCTTTTTATTTAAAATTATCATTAATTTTAGTAAAATGGACAATTGTTCTACTCAAAACTGAGAAAAAAACATTCATATTGTTTTGATACTTTACAAAAATGATTCATAATTCATTTGTGAAATTTAGGAATCAACTGCACCTCAATCTAATGCACGATGTGTCTGGTATGATTCAAAGTGTGTTATCAATTTAAAATCGATATTTTAGTTCAAAAAGTGTCACTCACTGAAAACCGATCAAACACACTTGATTTTTCTTGATAATTTAGGAAAACTATTCATAAGTCATTTTGTGGTGTGTAGGAATCTATTTCACATCAAACCGATACATGATGTGATCAGAATGAGTCAAAAGTGTGTGTTTCCAGTTTAAAATGACATTTTAGTAAAAAAGACAATCGACATACTCAAAACCAAGAAAACACATTCAGATTGTTTTGATACTTTAGTAAAATGATCCATAATTCATTTGAGATGTGTAGGAATTAGCCTCATCTCAATTTGATGCATGGTGTGATTGGTATGACTCCAAGTGCGTCTTTTTATTTAAAATTGACATCAATTTTAGTAAAATTAACACTTTCTGTTAATTTTTTTCTTTATATTATTACTAACATAAGAATTGTTTTCTTATACAGGTGCATTCTTTTGCTTGATCAAGGGTGGTTTGTTCGGCAATAGCATGAGTTGGGTCAGGATCAAAAGACAAAGGAACATTGATGTTTTTGAATGTATGTAATAATTTGTATTTATGTAATTGTATAAACAAATATTTGAAATGTATATAATATAGTGTTTTTTCTTGTGTTTGTGTTGTAAATTTAATTTCATTTAAATCCTGTATTGGTACTTGTTTTTGTGGATATCTAGTGTGTTTTTGGTGTTGTGGTGTGTTGTTACAACACATTGCAGTGGTGTTGCAGTGTGCTGTTACAGCACACTACAATATAGCCATTTATCAGTGCTTTTAAAAGTGCTACTAAAGGACACATTTATCAGTGATTTTATAAGCACTAATAAATAGAGCTTTTATCAGCGTTTTTTAGCACCGATAAAGGACCCATTTATCATCGTTTTTTCAGCACTGATAAAAGACAAGGGCTTTTAACCTCACTTATGTAGTTAGCACTTTTCTAGCACTAATAAAGGCCAACTCTAACACTGTTAAAAACCTATTTTGTAGTAGTGATCGAGGAAGAACTCCTTGAAGAAGAGGTCCTTAAAGCTTTCCCATGTCAATCCATCATGACTACTAGCCTAAAATGTAATTTCCCACCACAGTCCAGCAACGCCCTGAAGCATAAAAGTCACAAGCTTCACCTTTCAATCCTCTAGGGTTACCACCAGGTCAGAAATCCTCTTGATGACTCGTATCTAGACCTTAACATCCTGGGAGACTCTAGTGCCCTGGAATGATAGGTGTTGTTGGAGTTGGAAATCATGAGCAGAGTCTATCATCATCGTCTCACCCCTGTTGGATCCTCCACCCTAAATAGAAACTAGCTAAAAGAGCCCCGATTGGATCAATTCAATAGTTTGACCTACTGGAGTAACCAAGGGAGCATGCTTGGGTGCATCCTCCTACACAACATGTGGTGCAACTGGCTACGTAATATGTCTACGACGCGAAATCTTCGTAAGATGATAGATCAACCCTTAGAGGAAGCCAACAACTAAAACAAGAAGATCGTTAACAGATCACAGGAACACACAAGGGTTTACAATAAGGTTCGGCCTATGAGGCTACCCACAAGAACGAGACATAACCTCGTAAACACTACCCATTACCCAAGTCAAGCCTCCGGTACCTGCATGTTAGTCACAACCATATATATACACTCAAACATAGAATACTCGAGCTCAAATAAAACAATGAAAGAATTAATGCACCAAAAGCGCGTAGCATAATTTCAATGGACATTTAATTATTTGGGCTCTATAAAATGTAAGCAACAAGCATGTGAAATGTGATCTTGTGTGCCTGGAAATTATGCATGAATGCTCACCAAAACCCATAAATCAGTATACCAACATCATGTGCATTACCCAAGGTGAATTTAAATCAAAGGTAACATTGCACAATAAGAGCATAAATTCTCACTTTATGACAACTCAGAGGTCCACTATAAATTGTCGGCTAAGCACTGGCATAGTTCCTCTGCCCAAGTCTCAGCCATTCTGACTCTTATCTTCCTAGTCCCAAATCAAGGAAAAAATAAGAAACAAGTTAGTGAATCTGATCCTCTAATACCATTTTGTAACACCACAACCCAAACCACCAGTTCTAAGTCGGAGTGTCACATGACCTCATGTGCGCCTCCCCATACGCAAGAGGTTGCCGACTATCGGCGATGGCCTAAGGGAAATCATGGGGAGACTGTGTCCTCGGTACTAGGTAAACATCATGTTGGAATGGTGTAACTCGGTCTATTTGAATGAAGTTGGGTCAAATATTAGCGACTCAGACTATACATCAGACAACAACTCTTGTGGTTTGATCTCCGCGGTGAGGTCATTGGGGGTTGTAGGGGGTAGTGCACCCCTACTCCAAGGGTCCAAGGGCTAAAGGTCCCCTAGCCCAAATTGTGGGGGAACTGTAACAATGCCGACTCACTGTAAAAAAACTAATCAGTGACACTGACGGGACACTGTAACGGTGTGGACTTACTATAGTAGCATGCGATGAGACACTATGACTGTGCAGACATTGACATGGTTATTGTTGCATCTCAGTCTTTGAAGATAGTGGTGTTGTAACTCTGTGGACTTCCATGCACCAGTCGTTGTAGTACAGTGGACTTACTATGCAGTTGGTGACATAGTTGTATCGTCTTCTTTTATGAGCTCATTAAAGCTAGGGTTTTTGTGGGTGTTTGAAACTCTGATTGCACCCTGTAGTTTTGCTCCTGATCATAATGAAATTTTCACTTCTTCGTGGGAATAGGGATCATTTCTCGAACTGCGTAAATCTTTGTGTTCCCTGTTTATCTTCTTCTTATTCTTTTGTTCTGTTTTTTCTTCATCTGCATGCATTTTTGTCACTGCAACTCTTGTGTTTTTTGTAACACATCAGAGCACACAATTGAAGTGAAAACGGTAAAATCAACAGTTAATGAATAGATAAATCATCATATTAGCAGTATACACAAGAGGTACTAACCCATGCAGTTCCAGTATAACATGTCAGTCACGTAAACCAAAACTAAAGAAAAGGATCTCCTGAGATGGTATATCAAAGTACGAAGTAAGCAAATAAACATAAGCAATATTAGATATCCAGCCCGAAGTCCATCCTGCAACACCTGCATCCTCCTGCTAAACCTGCTCAACTGTCCACCGCATGACCTTTGCCATTCACTGGATCCTTGACTATGAAATCTATAAGCGCGCTGAAATGTTCGGGTGGGGTGTGAGTACGAAACTTGGTAGTACGCCACCAACGATCCTTAATATAAGTGTATAAGATATATCAGTGCATGTCATGAAAGTATACTAAACATAGATAAGAAAAGTATATCATGCAAGCATAACACATGTGTCAGGTCCTCATAGACCAACTCTGCCTACTTTAGATCCATGCGAGAAGTAAAATCGACCTACCGTTGGGCATATCCCCCTCAATGGGATTGTCCAAAAACATGTATGACACACCTCCCTGGAGGGATAACTCGTGCACATGCCGACCAGGCATCTGACACATCCCCCCGGGGGATAGTCTATATGGCTCAACCTGTACGCTCGACTGCAAAGACATAGGAACAACACATGCAATACAAGATACAAATGAAAGATCAAACATCACGTCATATCAAGCAAGAGTCGTAACAATCATAATCCGCATGCAGTCAGACATTAAGCACAAGTCTCGCAGGGCTACACACGCACACCTCATGCGATCAAGCGTTAGACGTAGGTTTCATGGGGATACACACGCACGCCAACAGTCATGCCAATAACCCATACAAACATGTGCTAATGTCAAGGACTTCCTAACTTAGGTGCAACAACGTTCAAGGACTAGGGTCGAAATCTGAATCAAATTGCACCACCAAACCCTAAAACCATCCATGATTCACCAAAATTGGAATTATATGATCAAGATCGAGGATAAATCACACCCAAAAAGGTAGGTCAGATTTGACTTACCCGAGAAGATCCGCTGCCAACAACAGTCTAGGTCTAAACAGTGCACATATGCTGATTTCTTGAATATGAGTGCCAATTCTACCAATGATCAACAATTCTCTTGTCAGATCATATCAAAACCATTAGATCTGATCAAAACATCAAGGATCTAATTAGTTTTGATCAAGGAGAAGAGAAGAGGAATGTTCTGGATCAAGATAAAACTTATTGGATTGGAAGTGCTGGATCAAACCGATGTTCGAACGTCGAGCATAGGTGACAGTGAGGGAGGAGAGAGCCCCAAAATCGTCAGAGATAACTCCAAGGGTGTTGGGGGTCGAAGAGGGCCTGAGAGAATGAGAGAAATTGAGTGGGGTCGAGTTTTTAAGAAAAACACCATAAAACTCGACAAGTCTGTTGGGTCTCGAGCGAGATCTACAACATTGTTGTAGATTCTGGTAACCGGTGCAACCCACCAGCCTGACCCCTTTTTGTTTATGACCTCCCGAACACCCCTAACCCACTTCAAATCACTTTAAAATATATTAATAAAGCCACACACAAGTTGTACAGAGACGTACCATAAATAGAGGGTGTTGCACATCATATGAAATCTCAAGCTCCTCCTATGTAAGAATCAACCAGCTAAAGTATCAACAATGCGAGATTGATGCCTTTGTTGGATAGTTCATGATATGAGTTGCATTACAAGTTTTTTCTAAATTAATAATACAATGAAATGGTCATAATTTTGGTAGGACTTAAAAGACTACTAGTCTACCCCCTACACATTGACAACTCTATTTTACCACATCATTACGGTGCTCTTTGGTCACTTCAAAATTATTTTTTCTTTGATCGCATCCTTTGAGGAATACTACTGATATACTTGTTGATTTTCATAGGAATTTGTTTCATGTCCAGCAATTTAGTAAGGGCTATTAGGCTGGTTCATTTGGTGCGAGCCCCATGACGGTGGAGTGAGTGGTTGTTGTTCGACCAGATGATGTTTGGCTTGCTACCAATGTCTGCTGCCTATTTGTGTTTCATGTTTTATTTTATCTTGTTAGTCTATTTTTGTTTTTCTATATTTTTAAGTCCCGGGTCATGATTTTTTTAGAACCATGCACTATTATGTTTTTTTGAGAACCCTACACTATTTTTTTAGAACCATGCACTATTTATTGGTTGGTGAAATATCCAAATTTAGTTTGTTTTTGGTGTTCGAATTTCATATCATTCTTTTGGCTCTCCTTTGATTTTGTGGATGTTTTTCTTAACTAGTGACCATTTTGTAATTAATTTTCAGTGATTAAGGATAAATTTCATTTACATTACCAGCCAACCATTATAAAATATCATCCATACGTTACCCAAAAAATACAGGTTTATCTATAATCCAAACCGAACAGTACCTCAGATTAATGGTTTATTATTTTTTTTAATCCAAACCAATCCAAAGTTAAATGGTTCTGTTTTTACATATAAAAACCTAACCGTATTTTATTGTTTGGTTCGGTTTTTAATCAAAACCCAACCAAAACAACCCCCACCTTTAGTATGATCATTTTTCTAGACGATTTAAATATAATTTTATAATTAAATATAATATTAACTGCACATGAATTTTGTTTTTTCTTTTGCAAGGCACTGATAAGATCGATCACCCGTGGATCCGATGCATCGCTCGGTCGTGCTGAGTGAGGATTTTCCTGGAGCGGTTCCTCATCTCCATCTCGATTCTCCTTCCGGGTTACCAGGCTAGGGTTTTAGAAATCATTCGATTTCGTCCTCCCTTAATCATTGGATTTTGTCGGTCTAGGGTTTCTTTTTCTTCCACTGGCACATCAACATGAAAACCCGCACCGCTGGAACCCCCAAATCGGCTCCCTCAAAGAAGACGCCACCAGCCAGGAAATTCGCCACCGATGCTTCGGTGACCTCTTCTCAATCAAAGACAGAATCCCCCGCCGCTAAGAAAACGCCACCGGCGAAAAAATCTGCTGTCAATGCCCCTCTGAGCTCTCCAGAAGTTAGGGCGGAATCTGCTGTCAATGCCCCTCTGAGCTCTCCAGAAGTTAGGGCGGAATCGGCTACTCCGAAGTCCAGCGAGACTGCGCGCATTTCGGCAACCAAAGCCAAGCTGGTTAAGGGAAACGATACGGGCGCAAGCAGCGATACGAAGACCGACCCACCTGGTAAAGCTAAATCCCGTGACGTTGCACCTTGTCCTGCTTCTTTAAACTGGATTATATTTGGATCAAGGCAATTCTGATGGTTTTAACTCCATGGTTCTTATTTTTTACCTGAGTACTGCTTTCATTTTTGCTTATACTCACAAATTGGTTTGTACTTCTCCACGCATTTGTTGCCATGTTTTTATGGATATTGTGATTGTGACCGTTTAGGGGACCTTCCTAAGGAAGCTGCTGCTGGTGGTCCTGTAAATTCTGAAGGAAAAGCAGGTCCACGGACTAAAACTATTGTGCGGAAAGTAATACGTAGAAAGGTTGTGAAGCTGATAAGTGGAAACTCCAAGAATGAAGAGGCCCAGGCTGCAAAAGTTGAGGATCCTACCACAAACGTATTGGTTGATGAAGTTGGAGGAAACCCCAATAATGAAATACAGGAGGCTGAAGAAGTTAGTGATTCAACGAAAAAAGAAACAGTCAAAGAAATTGGTGGTTCCACAACCAAGGGGGAGAGAACACCTACTACAGAGCTCTGTGAACATGCAAGTGCGGGGCTGGCGGCTCCCTCGATAAAGACTGGAGAATCCACAAATAAGGAGAGCTTGACACGTACTACGACAGTTGAAGAACCGGTGAACAAGGGGCAGACCACACCTACTGATGTTGTTGCAGAATCCATGAACATGGGGCAGACGGCTCCCTCCATGAATGTTAGAGAATCTGGTAATTCGGAACGACCTATTGCTGTGAAACTTGAGGATTCTATGGGGACTGCAGGGCACTCTGTTGTGGCAGAGGGAAAGGTTTTCAAGAAAGAAGACAGCGCTGTGATAAAAAATGGAAGTGAAAAAGAGGAGCTAGAAGACAAGGCAGCTAATGCAGAGGAAAATGTTACCAATGGACTGGAAGGGGAAGATGAAAAATCTGAAGACGAGCATTCTCAGGGTGGAAGGCTGGAGGAGCATGGTGCTTCAGAGGTTTCTCTAGTAGCTAAAGGCAACCCTTCCGAAGATGATGAAGTAAACTGTGGCGATGAAACTATGCAATTAGAAGAACACATGGAATCGACAACACATGTGAATGAACGCAGTTTAAGAAAAGATCTTGAGATATTTATTGGTGGATTGGATCGCAGTGTAAAGGAGGATGATGTCAGGAAGGCTTTTGAGAAAGTTGGCGAGGTGGTTGAAGTTAGATTGCATAATGACATTTCAAATGTTAGGGCCAAGGGCTTTGCATTTCTGAAGTTTGGAAATAAGGAACAGGCTAACCGTGCTTTGTCAGAAGTCAAAAACCCCATTGTATGGACCACCTTTCATCTTTTTTATTTTGTTATTTTTTTCTGCTGCCATTTTTCTTACTTGTTTTTCTGATAGATATGTGGGAAGCGATGTGGTACTGCTCCTAGTGAGGACAACAATACCCTTTTTCTGGGCAATATCTGCAATACATGGACAAAGGAAGCTGTAAGGTTTCCCCTCCCTTAAAAAAAAACACAGAACAGTTATTTTTCTTGCTGTCTGTATGATTCTCATGCATTCTGGATTGGCAGATCAAACAAAAAATTAAGGACTATGGCGTTGAAGGTGTTGTAAATATAACTCTCGTTGCAGACCCTCGGCATGAGGGTAAGAGTCGTGGTTTTGCATTTGTTGAGTTTTTGTGTCACAGTGATGCAATGCTTGCCTATAAGAGGCTTCAAAAACCAGATGTTCTGTTTGGGCATGCTGAAAGAACCGCCAAAGTTGCTTTTGCTGAACCTATACGTGAACCAGACCCTGAGATTATGGCGCAGGTCAAGTCAGTCTTTGTTGATGGGCTTCCACCGCACTGGGATGAAGATGCTGTCAAAAATCAATTTAAGGTCTATGGAGAAATTGAAAAAATAGTGCTAGGGCGTAATATGTCAACTGCCAAGAGGAAGGATTTTGGTTTTGTTGATTTCAGTTCCCATGAAGCTGCTGTCGCTTGCATTGATGGTATAAAAAAGTCTGAATTGATTGATGGAAACTCAAAGGTATATGTCTATTTTAAGGATTTGATGTCCAATCAGTCATATGTGCTTGGCGTGCAAACATTTATTTCTTATTGCATTTTTAAGTTTGGACTGCTTGATTAGTGCACATTAAACATTTCACTTTGTTTTTTTTATCATCCCTAGTAAATTATAAGGTCAAATTCAAACGTTTCTATGTACGTTCTTATCATCATATTTTTTTTTTTTGCTGTTTTTATGAATTGCTAGATTAAAGTGAAAGCAAGGCTTTCAAATCCTTTGCCAAAAACTCAGGCAGTAAAGGGAGGAATGTGTGGCGGTTTTCGAATAGGTCATGGAGGCGGAACTTCTTTTCAATATGGTAATGCACTAACATGGTTCAGGGTTCAGTGATTCTGCATATATTCGTTGTCCTTCATCTAATCTTGATGTTTACTTACAGCAAGGGGTTTTGGAAGGTCCCAGCCCCCCAACAGGGAAAATTTCCAACATGGAAGGGGCTTTCACCTTTACGGACAGGGTCAAACTGATCGGATGGGTTTTGTCGGTGAACAAGATTTTGATCATCCATATGGTGACTTCCATGGAAGGCATTTTTTTGAACCAGGTGACTTTTGACCCCACTGAATTGTTTTACAGTTGTCGATTGCATTAGGATGGACTGATATGAAAACTGCATCAGCAAGAAGTTTCATGGATGCACATGCAGTACCTTTATGATCATCTATCACCAGTTTGTCTGTTATATTTCTTCCTGGAAGAATGAACAGGATAGGGCCATGGTCAGGACACAGAGATTTTACTTGAGTAAGCCCAAGAGCATCGCTAACCCGCACAAAATTTGGTGTGAAAACTGAAAAATGCAGTAAAATTGATTCTCCAACCCACGCTAAACACATGGCCATTTTAGAGATGAGCAACAGTGCGACGCCAGATATGGTGTTGCACTGCAGGTATGCTAAAAAAATTATTATTATTATTATTACTATTCTTGTTACGTAATTGTTACGTAAAACAGTACCAAGTAGGTCGTACAGTAGAATATAGGCAGAGGAAAGAGGAAGAAACACTATATTCACTATATTGAACAGCAGAACAGAGAGATACAGTGTGGGGAGCAAAAAGAAGGATTAAGAGATAGAAGAACTCCACTCGGAAGAAGACCACTCCCCCAAGGATGATGGTTGGCACCTTCCAAGGTCCCACCCCAAGCTGCTACCAAGCAGAAAATACAAATGATAATTCGCGCCCCCCTCTCCACCTGCTTCTCCCTTATTTGTTACCCCTCCTGCCAGCCAACAACTATTACAGAGTAAATGACCGCACTGCCCCTTGGCATTAGACAGCCCATGCACCCCCACCCCGCAGCGTAAGGGTCCCCTGCTACAATCCATGCACTGACAGCCCTCACCCCGCTTACCTAACAATTATTATTATTATTATTATTATTGTTTTTTATTTTTTCAGCTTTCAATCAAATATTTATTTATATTAAAAAAAAGACTTTACCGGACATTCTTTTTAGTGTTAAAAATAGAGTAATGGGTTGGAGATGATTTCATTGTGAATATGATGAGCATCATCAGGGAAACATACATGATTTACCAATTACTGTAGCAAATGTGGCAATGGAGTTGGATCTTTCCTATTTTCAAACAAGGGGTACACCATAACCAAGCACGATGTATGTGAACAAAATGTATGAGATGGAACATGTTACAAATGCATGCATAATCATGTATTGGGAAATACACAACTCACACTGAAACAACTGAAAAAAACTGAAAGCTGAGCTTCTATTTGGAAATACATAAAAGTGGCAAAAGTTGTAAAAATAAATTAGAAATTATACATAACTACAATAGTAAGTAAGACAAGTTATGATGAGTTTGTAAATCTTGACATACAACATATTCATAATGTTAATCTAGCTGGTGCTTACCAATTGTTTTCTTTAAAAAAAGCTTGTTTCAAATCAATATAGCAATTGAAAAAATTATTTTATAGATCCAATGATTTAGCATTCATGAACTTGTTAACAGTATCAAAAAAAATATTTCAAAAATTTTATGGTCAAGATGCTGGAAATAGATTTTATAATTTGAACTTGATGGATAAAAACGAAATGTTTATTGTGTTTATCATCCATGGACAAATATGAGCGAAGTTGGTCCACGCCTATGGTTTTGTAGTGTATTGAAAGCAACCATGCAATGTTTATGAACATGTTGATTTTATTGATGATCCATGGATATTGATCATGAGGCTAGCTCATATGGCATTGGATGTGGGTGGGGTATGGGTTAGGTCTTGGGTTCAAACCCTCCCAATCTAATCCCCCCCTCCCCACAAAAAAATAAAAATAAAAAATAAAAAAATAAATAAAAACTGATGTATGCATATCATTCTAAAACTATTTAAATCTCATATCTATTCTGCAAATCCAAAATTACTTTCTCGGTTGTAAAATTAATAAAACAGAAGTTGGAGATTGTGTACAAAATTGAACCCGCAACAAAGTGCAACAGTATCTAAATACTAAAGGTACTTTATTGTATTGTAAAATAGGATGAGAAGTTATGGTTTTTTGGGCTGTGCTAGACGTTTTGCATTTTTCAGATTGTTCCATCAAAACTTTGTTGAGCAATTTTTGCTTGAATGAAGTGGGAAGAAGGGGGGCTCATTTGGGCGCAGTGAAGGAGGGACAATAGTGAAATGATGTTAGTTTATACATTTTGGGCTCCTGCATGGTGCTAAGGTTAAGTTTTACGTGTTAGGTTAGAGGTAGAGTTTATAATGGTGTACTGTGTTGGATTGGACTTTTTGGGGTTGAACCATGCCTTCCTGTATAAATGTAGCTGCGGTGATGTTCTTTATTTTGATTTTAATAAATCGTCTAGAACTGTTAAAATTTCTAAGAATAAAAAGGCTAAAAGGTTGATCCTGATCCATATTTTGATAAATCATCTAGAACTGTTATTATGAAACGCATTAAAAATTATTGAATTTCACCTCAATACTTTCTGCCAGTTGTGATTTGTGGGAAACATTTATTTGATATAATCCAAGACTGACCAGTGGATTGCAAACCTTGAAAATTTTCTGGGCTTGTTTGACCCAAGGATATCACAATCATGATGTGTACACACAATCATCTGTTCCTACTCATGCATGTTTTCATTCCTTTGTAAAACCAGCTGGAAGAAGCGTTTTTGCAGCTCCTCCCAGATTGGATCTTAGTGGACCCAGCCATCGTGTGACTGGTAGGGGCCATGGGGGGCATTTCTCTGCTAGGAGGATTCCATTTTCTCCTGATGAAGGTTTTGTTCGGCCCTTTGTTGGTAGACGCTTTGATGACCCTTATGAAGATGCCCCAGCTGGCTTTAAGCGACCATTTTATATGACTGTAAGATTAAGTTCTGCATTGTGGTGCGATTGCAATAGTTGTCTTGCATCTCACTTATGAGTGGTGCAGGACCCTGGTTACATGGAACCAAGTAGACTGCGACCCCGTTTGGATCATTCTGGTCCTGCTGCATCACTCCGTGAAACTCATTATAGAGGTATGGTTTTGTCCTGCACGTCTCTATTCCCTCCCCTCCCCTCCCCTCCCCTCCCCTCCCATCCCCAACTTCGAGTCCGTTTGGCATCACTTATTGAAAACTGTTTATAGCACCCATCACTTATGATAAACAGTTGTAAAAAATAAATGCTGTTTCTAAAAAACTGCTAAATTGCATTTGAAAACCAGTTAAATAAGTCGTAAAAAAGCACTTTTATGAGCAACGTGAAAACACTTCCACAGAAACGCTTTTACATAAGCGATAAGCTTTGTAAGCAGTTTTCAATGAGTGATATCAAACGGAGCTTCTGCTCCATATCTCCTTGAATAACACCCAAGTGGAGGGAGTGATCATTCATTCTTGTTGTTGTTTTAGCCTGTTGTTTCACCTGGCTACTCATTCATATGCTTTCTTTGTTTTAGATGCTTTTGGAATGGGTGCTGGGATGTATGATCGTGAGCGTTATGGTCCCGATGTAAGCATTAAATCTTTAATTTATCCTTTATTTATTAACATGCCTTCTGATTTTTAATGTCTTCCATTTCGCATTCTTGCAGCACGACGGTTCTTATTCACCGTTTTATGGTGCTGATCGACCATTTAGGGGTGGCTATTACTAGACGGCACCGTCTATTGGTATGTGAAAACTTCAATGCCATAAATTTCAAATCTTTCAATACATTTATTGTAATTTTTTTTTGTGTTAAAGTTTCTGGTATGTTTGGGTATTTTTTTTAATATATGTTTATAAGTTTCTCATAATTGTTTCTAGGTACTTGGATGAGGGATTATCTTTATCGGCGGCGGACATGCACGACGCTGCTTCGAAGAAATTCTCATTTTAGCTGTATACTTTCTCTGGTTTCTCACTATCCTCGGTCCGGTTCTTTGTTGTCCACCTCTTCTTATATTCCTTGGAAATTTTGATAGGATGTCTCGGGGTTTGATATTTCTCATATAGGTTGTCTTTGAGAGGAGTTTGATCTTTATTAATCTTATTTGTGTCCAAATCTTGTGGATTCAGGAGACAGCAATTGAGACATGCTCAAATCTTTGTTAATTCTTGTCTAATGATTTATTTTGATTTGATGGATTGGGCACTGAATTGAGTAATTGTTTTTGGGGATGAAAGGAATAGGTTGGTGGATTGGTTACGTTGTTTATATGCACACCAGGATTTTGGAGATATTTTTCATAGCTTGGCATGGCTTTTGGAGATATCCGGCTCGACTTGTATTGGATTTGGGAGTATTGGAGGCATTTGTTGTACGTGGTGCTGTGATGTTTAATGGATGGTGGCCATCAATGAAGTGTGGTGCATTGTTGAATTTGAGCATGATTTTTGAGGTACTTAAAAAGAATGTTTTGTAAGGTGTTGTTGCCGGATCATAGTTTGGACGGTAGTTATGATGATAATTATCAGAGTCGGCAGTTGATGATTTGATGATACAAGTTCTGAGGAGCGAGGGTTTTGTATTTTTATTGTGAAATAATCGGTTCCTCTTGATGCCGTTTTTGCAGGGGGTGTGCTGTTGAAGGGCAATTTTTGAGAGGTTTGTACCTTTTTACCTGTCTTCCCTTAACAACTTTTCGTCTCCTTTGATTGGTTTTTGAAGTTCAGCTTGTATTCATCACCCATGATTATTTTTTTTTGGTAACAGAAGTTTGCCTCTACTGTATTTAATAATAACCCCAGGCATGCTCGGTCAATGAGTTATGAAACTAAATACGAGTTGAAAGTGATTTACAATCCTGCATGGGATCAGTCACCCCCTCTCCCAAGCTTACTGTATTTTCCGAGCTTCCACTCACTGCTTTGAATGTGGTTATATACAAAACTTTTACACCTTACCAAATGGTGCCATTATTAGCCCAGTGCACTGGAAAAACTTCTGATATTAAGCAGAAGCGCTGCTTTCCTAGCTTCCCTCTGAATTGATGTAAATGTAACACAAACAAAATAGATGTTACTATAATAGTAAGGAAAACACACACACATATCAAATTGTATATATGCAATGATAATCAAAGTACAGTAGAGCCAATTGCTATCTACTCTCACCTAGTTGGCTTTTTCTGAAATATGACTCAGCCAATTGGCTTTCACATGAGAATCTATCTCACACGAGAATTGATTTCACTGCAGTATTATCACTTTATGCTATAACATAGTCTACATTGCTAGGTACAATGAAAATATTTGTGACAATGCAGTGTATTCAAACCGCTTCCCTAGTTACATCAAAAGTTGCGCGATATATTTGTATTTCGCTGTAGAATCAGTCACCATATGCTACTTTAAGAGTTTCTTTAGCTCACTACACTACCATTCAGGCAAAAGATTGCAATTTGAATTCTTGATTTGCTTGGAAGCTAACATCAATGTATCCTCCCACTACTATCTTCTTATACACCAGAAACACATTCTTTGTATGTTTGAAGTACTTCAAGATAGTTTTTATGGCTACTCATTGTTGCTCTTCGATTAGCTTGATATTTGTCCACCATCTTTAAAACAAAAACAATATCAAACCTGGTACATAACATGATATACATGATAAATCTCACTCTTGAACCTGAATGGATTCTACTCATCCTCTCAATCTCTTCATTTGTCTGTGAACACATTTTTTTGGGAATATTGATACTATGTGACATTAACAACAATCTTCTCTTGGATTATTCCATTTTGTACTTTTTGAGTGCCTTATTAATATATACATTTAGATAACCTCTAAGATATATCTCGATATATTTTGATCCTTAGAATATAAGTTGATTCTCAAGTCTTTCAAGTCTTAATTGACTACAAGACTTATACTTTGTTTTCCATAATTAACATCATTAACATATAATACTAGGAAATCGATGATATTCCCACCAACCTTCTTATAGACACATGGTTGGTTTTCATTCTAGATGAAACCAAATTCTCTTATGGTCTCATCAAAATGAACATTTCATGATCGTGTTGCCTGCCTTAATTCATAAATGAACCTTTATAGCATGCATATTTTATTGACATTTTTACATAATAAATCTATCGGGCTGTGTTATATAGGCATCTTCAACCAACTTTCCATTTAGAAAAGCAATTTTGACATTTATTTTCCAAATCTTATAATCATGCAAGGTTGCCACTGCAAGTAATATTTTGATGGATTTTAGCATCGCAACTGGTGTGAAGGTTTCATTATAGTCTATGTTTTTACGTTGCTTGGAACCCTTCATAATTAGTTGTGCTTTATAGGTACAAATTTTACCTTATATGTATAGTTTTTTCTTGAATACCCATTTACACTCGATTAGTTTTACATCAATTGAAGGGTTTATAAAAAATCCAAATTTGATTTTGAAACAGGAACTCTATCTCAAAAATTACAGCTTTTTCCCATTTACCAGTGTCATTTCCATCTACTGCTTGTAGGTTAGAGGTTCATTATCCTTAAGACGTAATGCGTCACCCGACTCGATGATAAGAAAATCATCTCTTCGGTTATTTATATAAGGACTCGTTCTTAAAACATTACATAATCTTGAGTTTTAAATTAAGATTTTATTTTCTTGCATTCGCGAGGATCATTTTAAGTTTAGAGTTTTAGAGAATTAAGTCATAACTCTTACATCATAAACCCATACATTGCAAAGTGAACACTTACACTTCAAATCCATTTTTTATATAATACAATACTTTTAAAATGAAACGTTTTATTTTTATTACAAATCTTCATGATTTTCAACTTGAATTCATCATTGTTCATATTATTTAAATCCTGTGAAAAACATTTTAAAACGTGGGATGAACATAAAAAACTCAGTAAGAGACAAATGAAGAAAAAGAATCTGCTAGTCTATTTCAAAACCATAAGATCATATAAGATAGTTTGCCTTTAACATAATAAACTTTTAGCTCAAATAATCATTTACTTACACATGAAATTAACTTTATTGTTTAATGTTTTTTTTGCATAACATACTTTATAAGAAAACATAAAGGCAAAATCATAGTCATGAGGGTTGTTTAGAAGACACGAGAATCCATGAAAAACATTTTCTACTTTGTTAATTCCAATATAATTCTCTAGAAAACATAATCATTACCCAATGCATGGGGTTCATGTAACGACTCAAACATTTGTTAATGAAAATCCCTCTTGATCTAATTAAATGTCTATTTATGTAAAATGTTTATATAAAATGTCAACTTCTTTGGTTTTATGTTAAGAATTGTGACCGTTGCTAATATAGCCATTGGACAATGATCACATGATTAGTATAAATATAGGGTTTTAACGAATCCAATTTACTCACACAAAGCGATGACCTCATCCAGTAGATGTGCCCCATACGAAGCCCATTTGTCGGAACTCGGAAAAGAGGTGACGTCATTGGGCTTCGCTCTTGACCAAGCCCAAACTGAGTTTCAACAGGTTAAGCTTGAGCGAGACTGCCTACGAGAGAAGTGGAAGTTGATAGAGATTACCACCCGGGCAATGTTATCCGAGCCACCCCAAGAGTCTGTCACCATCGCACACCTTACTCTTCGGTCTTATGCAGGTGTTATAAGGGGTTATGTAACAAGACATTAACACTATGGTTATGAACATTATTTTTGTATATAATAATGAATATATTTTCATGTTATTTTTGTTACATTGTAAATAGTTTTTTTAAAGTTCAAATAGTGTTTTTAGTTAATATTCAACTAAGAAATCTATTTTGATGAATTAATGGATTTTGTATTAAATAATATTTTAATAAAATATTATTATTATTATTAAATTAATTTTTATTAAATATAAATGATCATATAATTTATGAATGCAATTGTAATTTTTATTAAGGTTCGAAAGCCATTTTTGTCCAAACCCGTGAATTTTCGATAAATGTCTGTTTTTATTTTAAAAGTGAAAATTAACATATTTAAAAAATTATTTATATAAAATAAATATTATTTCTGGAATCAGGATGTAGAAATTATCCAACGGTGAATTTTTCATAATTTTCTGAGACAGTCGGGTAAAAATTAAATACCGTTTAAATATATAATGTGTTTTATGACATTATAATGACCCGATAGTGATGTAATAAAATACTACAAGCCTTATGTTCGGTCAATATATATTTTACCATTAAAATAATGTGATTTTGGGTTTGTTTGACTTATTTTACAAAGCATTAATAGACCCTTCAAGGCTTATTAAACATCTTGTCTTTTTAAATTGTTTTCCTTGGGAGTGTGACTCACTTCCACATAAGCAACCCCATTATTTTAAGAAGTTCGGATTTTGACCTTATAAAATATTGTTTTCCACTCCCATTTGGCAAAAACCATGGGCTGATTTGTGGTTTGAATTAGTTTAATGTGAGGTGTCCCAACCCTAAATAATAAAGAATTCCCTCACTTTTTCTATATAAACCCACCCAAACTCCCACTTTCTCCTCACTCAAAGCCTTTATAGTTCATCCAACCTCTGCCCTACTCTCCCTAGAATCCTGCCAAAGTGTCCCAAGCTCCCAAGAAGCCTCTCTCAAGCCTTTGGAAACACACTTACAATTAAGAGTTTTTCTTCCTTTCTCATTTTTTCCAATTTTCTGTAAGTTGTTGTGTCCTTTTAATTTCAATTATAAATGTTGGGGTATGGTTTCACACCTCCTCCATACTGTCCTCTTTATATTTGAATGGTGGGAGACCCCTTTCTCTCTCATTAAATGCCTCCCATGTACACCTGTTACTATGTCGAAATTCTGAAAGAAATTCCTCTCTCCTCATTTACATTCAAGCAATTTTTTTGTATCATGAATCTAAATTTGATTACAATTGTTGGGACATGTATATATATGACCCCCTTACTGTCCATTTCATGTAAATATGATGAGACACCCCTTTCTCTCTCATCAACCATTTTTATGAGTTCTTATGTCACGTTGTTATGCTGCCGAAATTACACCGCGTTTTTCCAAGCCAAAGTCATTGTGTAGTGAATAACATGCCCATTTCTCTATCAAGGGTATTCACCTTTATGCACATTTAACTCACTGTTTAAAGAGTTTTATGTATGTATTCCACATTCGTTTATCGTGAAATAAATGATTATGTTGAATAATTCAATGTTTTATGATCCATGTGGCACACTTATGCATGAAATGAAATGTTTAAGAAGGGTGCCTCCCGATAGCGCTCCAATGCATTGAGTAAAGTATAGTATCATGATACGTTATGTGCAATGGGTGTTGACTCATGCTAATTCAAGTGCAACGAGGGTTTACTCGTGCTTCATGTGCAATGAGGGTTTACTCATGCTCTATGTGCAATGAGCCTTGACTCATGCTAATTCCATGTTAAGAGTTGTTATCACATTTCCATGTTATGATTATCATGTTTTATCATGGCTTTATGTTTATGATTCTCTTGTGCTCTATTGATATGCCTATTGTCTAATATGTATTGTATTTCTCATGTTATTCCATGGTTATTCCTTTACTGGGATTTGTAGCTCACCCTTTTCTTATGCACGTCCTCAGGTTATCCCATGCAATGCTAAGTACAAGGGAATGTAGTGGTCATGTAAAGGAAGTTTTCAATAAAGATGTTGCATGTTTCATGTTTTAAGTTGTTATGTAATGACCATAAGCCCCAAAGACACTTGACCTCTCGATCTTCTATGTTGTATCAAGTGAAGTTCATGTAATAAATTATGTTTAATTGTGTAATAAAAGATGAAGGTTGTCATAGTTGGTATCAGAGGATATGTTTAGTTATTTTTGGGATTAGGATTAGAAAACCCTAGTAAAGCCTTAGAGACAAGACAAAGTATAATAAAAACATCCCTAAGTTTTGGTGAGTATTGAGTAAGTGGTTTATCGAGCAAATACATCCCTATCTGGATACGAGCAGGTAGAGGCGGTTCTGACACAAATGTATTCTAGGGGTAAAACCCGAAAACACCACTTTGAGTTAGACTCGAACGAGAACTGGTGCACGACAACAGGCCTTGCTGCACTCTTAGTTAGGACACTCCCGGGAGATATGCTTTGGTTGATTCACGAGCTTAGTACAAACCGTTATTAAGGAACAAAAACCCCCCATAAGAATATAAGTTAAGAAATAGATTGAGGATAACCTAGATTTAAACATAAGGAATGACAAATTAGGATATACTTCTTCTTTATAAGTTTATACTTTTATGTTCAAAGTTTCCTTTTCACGCACAATGGCTAAGTATTTAAGACCTCTAATTATACGTTCTTTTTCTTAGTTAATGGCGGGAAATAGAAGAACACGTTCCAACAACCAATGTGATAGGCAATGTGAAGATTGCCCTAATGATATGCCTGATATGACGAGAGTGGGTGCTTAAAACTTCATGATAGTACTTGCTCAAATGGCTCGAGTTATGAATAATAACTTGAATCAGGCGGAACACCCTCCTCCACGGAAAGAGCAAGTTGCCGTAGAATCCTTTATGTGGCAAAGGCCTCCCATGTTTAGCGGATCTTTCGATCCCCTCCTCGCAGAACAATGGATTAACTCTATTGAAAAGATATTCTCCGTCCTCTAGTGTTTGAAAGAGGAAAAAGTTGTACTGGCGGTCTATCGTTTTGATGAGGAAACTGATCAATGGTGGACACTGATCAAGAATACAAAGTCCCGAGAGGAAATTGATTCCATGAATTGGGAGGAATTCAAGAGGATGTTTTTCAACAAATATTTTCCTTAAACCCTCAGTCTCAAGATGGAAAGTGAGTTCCTTGGGGAGTATGAAACAAACTTTACAAGGCTTGCAAGGTACGCCTCTGGCTTTGTCATGAACACCGAAAGCAAGGTGGATCGCTTCTTTAGTGGAATAAAGCTGAGTCTACGAAAAGTGTCAGCGATTCGAGACTTCGACAGTTATGAGGATATTGTCCGTTGGGCCCTCAAGGTTGAAATGAAGATTGGAGACTTTTAGTGGTCTCTTGGGCCCAGTGACAAGAAGCGGAAAATAGAGAACAACATGGGTGGTCTATCAAACAAATTCCATGATGGAAAGAAGCATGAATTTTCCCCTTGCAAAAATTGTGGGAAGAAACATCCTGGTAACTGTCTCAAAGGAACCAGGAATTGCTTCAAATGCGGAAATTTTGGTCATCTGGTCAAGAACTGCCGAAGGGATATGAAAAATCCCGCTAATATTGAAGAAGAAAGGAAGGTTCAGATCAACACTCAGCTGGCAGTGCAGTGTTACAACTGCAAGGAGCTTGGGCATTATGCAAACCATTTCCCTAAGTCGAGGGTTGTCAGAGGCAATCAACAACAACCTCCGAGACAACAAAGAAGGGCCTATGCTATCACTACCACTGAGGTGGAGCCAGACAACGATGTGGTGACAGGTACGCTAGTTATTCATTCAAGAATAGCGAACGTACTATTTGATTCTGGTTCTATGCATTCTTTCATATCTTGCAAGTTTAGTAGAACAATTCAAACACCACCTCAAAATTTGGAGGAAAAGTTATCTGTGAGAACAGCGAATGGGGTAATTGTTGCGTCAATGGTTTATAACTCATCCTCGGTTAACGTTTGTGGACCGAACCTCTCAGCAAATCTCGTCATACTTTCTTTAGTGGGGTTTGACGCTATCTTGGGCATGGATTGACTGTCTTTATAAAAAGCCACTATCAACTGCCGGGAAAGGGAGATCACTCTTCACATCCCGAAGCATCCTCCAATTCTTTACAAGTGCAAGGAGGGAGATGAATCTCCTTTTGAATCATCGTCTCAAGTGTGAATATTGATGCCTTATGAGCAAGCATATCTAGCTCAAATGATTGAGGCAAAGGAGAGAATCATGCTTGAAGACATGACCATCGTGAGGGATTACACTGATGTATTATCTGAAGAGTTGCTTGGTATTCCTCTGGACAGAGAGGTTGAGTTCTCAATTGAACTTATCCCTGGATCTATACCAATCTCAAAGACACATTACAGAATGAACACTGTAGAGCTGGAAGAGTTGAAGAAGCAGTTACAAGAGAATATGGAGAAGGGTTTTATATACCCGAGTGCTTCACCGTGGGGTGCGCTAGTCCTCTTCGTCAAGAAGGATGGATCAATGCGCCTCTGCATCGATTATCACGAGCTCAATAAAATCACAATAAAGAACAAGTATCTCCTACCACAGATAGATGACTTGTTTGATCAGCTTCGTGGGGTCAGTTATTTCTCTAAGGTAGACCTTCGGTCGGGATATCACCAATTAAAGGCGAGGAAAGAAGATATTCCCAAGACTGCCTTTCAAACGAGGTATGGACACTATGAGTTCATAGTGATGCCCTTCAGACTCGCTAATGCTCTGAAAATTTTTATGGATTTAAAATAGTGTCTTTAGAGATTACCTCGACAAATTTGTGGTAGTCTTTATTGATGATATTCTGATATACTCCAAGAGCAAGAAGGAACATGAGGAGCATTTGAAAACTGTGTTAAAGACTTTGCGAATGGAGAAGTTGTATGCAAAGTATAGTAAATGTGAGTTCTGGATGGAGGAAGTATCATTCTTGGGGCATGTTATCACCAACAAAGGGATATCTGTGGACCCTACCAAGATGAAGGCAATTGAAGAGTGGCCGATGCCAACTTCTGTAATGGAGATCAGCAACTTTTTGGGTCTATCTGGGTATTATCGATGATTTGTGAAGAACTTTTCACGATTGTCAAGTCCAACGACCATGCTGACAAGGAAGGGAGTAAAGTTTTTCTGGACACAGGAATGTGAAGATTGTTTCAAGGAGTTGAAAAAGAGGCTTATCACTGCGCCGGTACTCACACCCCCTACAAGTGGAGAACTCTTTGTGGTGTACAGTGATGCTTCTAAGAAGGGCTTATGCTATGTGATGATGCAAAATGATAAAGTGATATCCTATGCCTCAAGGCAGTTGAAAATCCATGAGCAAAACTATCAAACACATGATCTGGAGTTGGCGGCTGTGATCTTTGTCTTGAAAATCTGGCGACATTATCTCTATGTGGAGAAATGTGAGATATATACTGACCACAAGAGTCTCAAATATATATTCACACAGAAAGAGTTTAATATGCGCCAGTGAAGATGAATAGAGCTCATCAAGGTTTATGACTGCTCAATCCACTACCATCTCGGTAAGGCAAACAAGGTGGCAGATGCTCTAAGTAGAAAGGATCCTGCATCTTTATCAATGATGAGAATTAAAAAGGATCCGATATTCTTAGATTTGCAAAGGATGGACATGAGAATCATTAAGGGAGGAACATCATCAATCCTTTCTCAAATGATTTCTTAACCATCCCTCTTGGAGAGAATAAAGACTGCTCAAAGAAAAGATGTGGAAATTCAGAAAAGGGTGGAAGCTGTTAGAAATGAGAAATCCTCTAATTTCAAAGTTGATGAGGAAGGAGTTGTAAGATTTGAGATGCGAATATGTGTACCATCCGATCCAGAGATAAAGAAGGAGCTATTGAATGATGCACATAGCTCGACCTTCTCTATCCACCCAGGGAGCACAAAGATGTATCGAGATCTATGAGAAAACTTTTGGTGGACAATATGAAAAGGGAGATTGCCAAATATACATCAAAGTGTCTGGTATGTCAACAAGTGAAGGCTGAGAGACAAAAGAGTAAGGGGATGATGCAACCACTACCCATACCAGCATGGAAGTGGGAGAACATTACCATGGACTTTGTCACTGGACTTCCAAGGACATCCAGAGGAAATAATGCTATATGGGTCGTTGTGGATCGTCTTACAAAGACAACTCACTTTATCGTGATTTGAGAGGACTTCTATTGGATCAACTTGCGCAGATTTATGTCAAGGAAGTGGTAAGGCTGCATGGAGTACCACTATCTATTGTATCCGACCGTGATCCTAGATTCACCTCAAAGTTTTGGAAGAGTTTTCAACATGCTCTGGATACTGAGTTGAAATTCAGTACAATTTATCATCCTCAAACTGATGGCCAATCTAAGCGGACTATCCAAACACTTGAGGACATGTTGAGAGCGTACTCAATGGACTTAAAAGGAGGGTGAGATCAACATCTTCCTCTGGTTGAGTTCTCATATAATAACAGTTTCCACTCGAGCATCCAAATGACACCTTATGAAGCCCTGTATGGGAAGAGGTGCAGAACACTGACATGTTGAGATGAAGTCAGTGAGCGTAAGCTTCTAGGACCTGAAATGATCGAAGAAATGGTGGAGAAGGTGAAAACCATTCAACAACATATCAAGCAAGCCCAGAGTCGACAAAAGAGTTATGCAGATAACCGTCGACGAGACTTTGAGTTTAAAGTAGGGGACATGGTATTTCTACACATATATCCGTGGAAGAAGGTTATGAGGTTTGGAAAGAAAGGGAAGTTAAGTCCCAGGTACATCGACCCCTTCGAGATCCTTGATCGTATCGGGGCTGTAGCCTATCGACTAGCACTTCCACCTACCATGACCAAAGTAAATGATGTATTTCATGTGTCCCTCTTAAGGAAGTATATACCAGACCCTTCACATGTACTCTCTTTTGAGGTGGTACAGTTGGAGGATGATCTTTCCTATGAGGAGCAGCCAGTGAAGATCTTGGATCGTAGAGACAAAGTTCTACGCAACAAGACTACTCATCTGGTCAAGGTACTATGGCGAAACCATAAGTACGAAGAGGTAACATGAGAACTAGAGGAAACAATGAAGGAAAAGTACTCACATTTGTTTGTGGCCTAGAATGTAAAATGAAATTTTGGGGGCGGAATTTCTTAAGGGGGGGGGGATTGTAATGACCCAAACCTTTGTTAATGAAAATCCCTCTTGATCTAATTAAATGTCTCTTTATGTAAAATGTTTATATAAAATGTCAACTTCTTTGGTTTTATGTTAAGAATTGTGACCGTTGCTAATATAGCCATTAAATAGTGATCACATGATTAGTATAAATATAGGGCTTTAACGAATCTAATTTACTCAAAAGAAGCGATGACCTCATCCAGTAGACATGCCCCATATGAAGCCCATTTGTTGGAACTCGGAAAAGAGGTGGCGTCATTAGGTTTCACTCTTCACCAAACCCAAGCTGAGCTTCAACAGGTTAAGCTCGAACGAGACTGTCTACGAGAGAAGTGGAAGTTGATAGAGATTACCACCCGAACAATGTTATCCGAGCCACCCCAAGAGTCTGTCACCATCGCACACCTTACTCTTCAGTCTTATGCGGGTGTTATAAGGAGTTATGTAACAAGACCTTATCACTATGGTTATGAATATTATTTTTGTATATAATAATGAATATATTTTCATGTTATTTTTGTTACCTTGTAAATAGTTTTTTAAAGCTCAAATAGTGTTTTTAGTTAATATTCAACTAAGAAATCTATTTTGATGAATTAATGGATTTTTGTATTAAATAATATTTTAATAAATTATTATTATTATTATTAAATTAATCTTTATTAAATATAAATGATCGTAAACTTTTATGAATGCAATTGTAATTTTTATTAAGGTTCGAAATCCATTTTTGTCCAAACCCATGAATTTTCGATAAATGTCAGTTTTTATTTTAAAAGTGAAAATTAACATATTTAGAAAATTATTTATATGAAATAAATATTATTTCTTGAATCAGGATGTCAAAATTATCCAATGGTGACTTTTTCATAATTTTCTGTGACTGTCAAATTTTTGGGTAAAAATTAAATACCGTTTAAATATATAATGTATTTTATGACATCATAATGACTAATAGTGATGTAATAAAATACTATAAGCCTTATGTTCGGCCAATATATGTTTTACCATTAAAATAATGTGATTTTGGGTTTGTTTGACTTATTTTACAAAGCATTAATGAACCCTTCAAGGCTTATTAAACATCTTGTCTTTTTAAATTGTTTTCCTTGGGAGTGTGACTCACCTCCACATAAACAACCCCATTATTTTAAGATGTTCGGACTTTGGCCTTATAAAATATTTTTTTTCACTCCCCTTTGGCAAAAACCATGAGCAAAAACCATGGGCTGGTTTGTGGTTTGAATTAGTTTAATGTGAGGTGTCCCAACCCTAAATAATAAAGAATTCCCTAACCTTTCCTATATAAACCCACCCAATATCCCACTTTCTCCTCACTCAAAGCCTCTGGAGTTCGTTCAACCTTTTCCCTACTCTCCCTAGAATCCTCCCAAGGTTCCCCAAGCTCCCAAGAAGCCTCTCTCAAGCCTCTATCAAGCATTTGGAAGCACACTTCTAAGTAAGAGTTTTTCTTCCTTTCTCATTTTGTCCAATTTTCTTTAAGTTGTTCTGCCCTTTTAATTTCAATTATAAATGTTGGGGTATGGTTTAACACCTCCCCATACTGCCCTCTTTATATTCGAATGGTGGGAGACCCCTTTCTCTCTCATTAAATGCCTCCCATGTACACCCATTATTATGCCGAAATTTTGAAAGGAATTTCTCTCTCCTCATTTACATTCAAGCAATTCTTTTGTATCATGAATCTAAATTCTATTACAATTGTTGGGACATGTATATATATGACCCCCTTAATGTCCATTTCATGTAAATATGACGAGACACCCCTTTCTCTCTTATCAACCATTTTTATGAGTTCTTATGTCACGTCATTATGCTGTCGAAATTGCACCGTATTTTTCCAAGCCAAAGTCATTGTGTAGTGAATACCATGCCCATTTCTTTATCAAGGGTATTCACCTTTATGCACATTTAACTTATTGTTTAAAGAGTTTCATGTATGTATTCCACATTCGTTTATCGTGAAATAAATGATTATGTTGAATGATTCAATGTTTTATGATCCATGTGACACACTTATGCATGAAATGAAATGTTTAAGAATGGTGCGCCCTGATAGCGCTCCAATGAATTGGGTAAAGTATAGTATCATGATACGTTATGTGCGATGGGTGTTGAATCATGCTAATTCAAGTGCAACAGGGGTTTACTCGTGCTTCATGTGCAATGAGGGTTTACTCATGCTCTATGTGCAATGAGGCTTGGCTCATGCTAATTCCATGTTAAGAGTTGTTGCCACATTTCCATGTTATGATTATCATTCTTTATCATGCCTTTATGTTTATGCTTCTCTTGTGCTCTATTGATATGCCTATTGTCTAACATGTATTGTATTCCTCATGTTATTCCATGATTATTCCCTTACTGGGCTTTGTAACTCACCCTTTTCTTATGCATGTCCTCAGGTTATCCCATGCAATGATAAGTACAAGAGAATGTAGTGGTCATGTAAAGGAAGTTTTCAATAAAGATGTTGCATGTTTCATGTTTTAAGTTGTTATGTAATGATCCTAAGCCCCAAAGACACTAGATCTCTCGATCTACTATGTTGTATCAAGTGAAGTTCATGTAATAAATTATGTTTAATTGTGTAATAAAAGATGAGGGTTTTCATAGTTCATCTGTCATTATTAACAATGTCAATGGACCATAACATACACAAAACACATAAAAGTTTGCATTTCTATCATCAAATTCATAAAAATATGCTTTTGAACCCACAAGTAAAACATTTTCGGATATTGATATATCCCTTTCCTTTAAAGCCTTATTTTCAAAACTAAAATATCCAGAACAAGGGGAAGAAAAGTTTTTCTTTGAAGAAAACATGAAAGCCTGTAAATGAAGTCAAATATCAAATAATGGTTGCACTGGTGGGAGAAGTCATTGACATAGTATACGTTTAAATAAAACATCCATTTGAATTTTTTGTAAAGAAAATCAAAACGTTTTGTAGAAAATATGTAAAAAAAATTCTTTTGAAAAACTCTGAAAAAAGTAAAAGGAGACATAAAATGTCATTTATAATTTATTTATGTTAATATAACATTTTAAGGACATTCAACTTTTAAGTCATAAATAGCTTTTGTAAGTTGACTAGTTAAATGAATCATGATTATATCATTTCCAGAATCTTAATCATGTTATAATCATCATTTTTATATATTAGTTATACTTTTAGAACTAAACATGTAATATGGTTATGCAAAATGAATTATGTTACAATCACGAAGACGATAATCAGTGCGTACGCATGAATAACATTTTCATTTTTCAACGAACATGATGGAAAAAAAGTAAGTATCATTTTCTTTCTAGAATGAAAATTATATCATAATTATCATATTCTTTCTTTAAATCCACCTATATATACAATCCATGTGAGGTGATGATGAAAAATAAAATACATCGGTTCGCGAAGCGATAGTCTTCACGTACACACAAGTGATGTTTGGATGATGAAGAAAGTAGGATATCTATTTACCATTCTAGAATGAAATTTATAACATATATATCATATTATTTTATTTGGATCCATTATAATGACCATCCATAAGGGTCAGTGATGAAAAATGAAATATATCATCTTGTGAGGCGATAGTTCGTGTGAGGGATGTTTTTATTTTTCATTAGATGGTTAAGTAGATGAAAAAGGGTTATACCATAAACATAATAACATTATAGTATATGCGAGATACTGATATTATATGACAATGATTAAGAGAGGTTTGAAGGAGACAAAATAAGACATAAAATAAAAACATTTTGTTAAGAACTATACCTCTTCTTCATACAAACTCCTTTGGTTTATACTTAAATCCTTTCTAGGATGATATTCTGATCAAACTAGGACCTCTAGGAAGTGGGGAGAGATGTTAGGAAGGAATTAGGGTAGAGATTGTCTGTGAAAGGATGATCTTGAAGTCAATAGGATTTAGACATGTTTTTAAGTCATTTTAGTCCTCATCATTTTAGTTTTATCCCTTTTAACCTATTTTAACTCTTATCGTGACGACTAATTTTTTTTACCAAAGTTATTATTCATAATGATAAAAAATGAAAGTGGTCTCATTACAAAATTTGGATATGAAGATTCTAAATATGAAGTTCATTTTATCAAATTCAATTTATATAAGTGGAAAAAATTAATTTAAAAACAAACTTTCAAAACACGACAAAAAGCGATTTTTTTAAAATGCATTCTCAAGTATAAAAATGTTTCTATACCAAATTCAAGTATAATGTTGATTCCAATGATATTGATTGAGTTATATTTAATAATAAGGAATTAATGAAACTTTAATGCCAAGAGAAAACAAAATAGGACTGTGTAAATACTTGAAAAGAAAAGAAAATTTTCTTAAAAATCGTTATTTTCTACTATTCATCCAAAAATCAACCTTTTTAGAACATTATCAAAAATTCACTCTAAACTAATTTTAATTGCTGATACAAAAATTATGTTTGTTTTTTCAAATTCCAATTCTAAAATTTGGAAATTAAGATTTTAAATTAAACCATATAATACATGTAAACAAATTTAGGAGGATTAAACTAGTTTATTTTTGATTAGAAAATTAAATAATATTATTATAGTGAATATAACTCTATAAAATCCAATTTATGAATATTTATAAGGAATGAAATTGATATATTATTAACATTTTATGATTCCCATGTTGCTTCTTCAATCATATGTTTTTTATACAAAACCTTAACCTGGTGAATCATCTTATTCCGCAACACCTTCTCTCCATGGTTAAGAATTTGAACATGTTCACCATATGGAAGATTCTCTTCCAACTTTACCACTTCCAGGTTTAGAACATTAAATGCATCAGACACATATTTTCTTAATAATGAAACATTAAACACATCATGTACCTGAGATAAAACCAGAGGTAAAACCACTCTATAAGTAACTGATTCAACATTCTTTAGGATTTCATATGTTCCAATGAACCACAGACTTAACTTTTCTTTTTTACCAAAATGCATAACACTTTTCCATAGAGATATAGAGATACTTTAAGAAAAAACATGATCACCTACCTTGAATAAAAGATCTTTCCTCTGGTTATCTGTATAACTTTTTTTGCCTACTTTGAGCCATCATCATATGTTGCTGAATAATTTTCACATTCTCAACCATTTTTTTCTACCAATTGTGGTCCCAAAAACAATCTTTTACCAACTTAATCCTAATAAGTTGGAGTCTGAAATCACTTTCCATATAATGCCTCAAAAGGTGCCATCTGTATACTAGAATCAAAACTATTATTATAAGAAAATTAAATTAATGACAAATGCTAAGACCAACTTCCCTGGTAATCCATAGAATAAGCTCGAAGCATGTCTTTTAATGTCTGAATAATTCACTCCGACTGTCCATCTGATTGAGGAATGAAAAACCACATTGAAATTTAATTCAGTACCAAACGACTTCTGAAGAATTTTCAAAAAATTAGAGGTAAATTTGAGATCACAGTCCGATATAATAGAAAGAGAGGCCCTATGTAATATGATGATCTCTTTGACATAAAGTCTAAAAAGATAATCCAAAGACATATTATCTCGAATAGAAAGAAAATGCATAGATTTAGTCAAATGATCAACAATAACCCATATTGTATTATTATCTCAAGATGTATTTGGTAATCCAACCATAAAATCCAAGGATACATTCTCCCATTTCCATTTTTGAACTGGAAAAGGCCTAATAATTCCCTTTTATAATTGTCATTCCACTTCAACCAGTTGACAAGTCAATTATTTCATGGTAAAGTCAACAATGTCTTTATTCATTACTTCCCACAAAAAATGTTCCCAAAGGTCTCTATGCATCTTAGTGATGTCAGGATGAACATAAATGAAGAACTACGAGCTTCACTCAACATTTATTTTTTCAACTCGGAATCAAAAGACACACATAACTTTTTTTTGAATCTCAAAACACCGTATTTTTCAATGTTAAATCCAGAAACTTATCTTTCTTAACTAATGATAAATTTTCCTGTAAAACATGATCCTCCTTCTAAGATCACTTAGTTATGTCTGACAAATATGACTACACTGACACCTAAAACAAAATAGAGGGAGTTCCTACATGCACAATTTCTAGACTAGTATTCATCAAACCATTTACCAAAGGATCTTGTTTCAAATGTAGAATAGTTAATGATGCATTGTCTTTTTGAATTAAAGAATCAGTTACTCTATTTTATTTTCCTAGATGATAATGAATCGTATAGTCATAATCCTTAATCAGTTCCAACCATCTTCTTTGTCTCATGTTTAACTCTTACTGAGTGAAAAGATACTTCAAACTTTTAGGACCAACATATATTTCATACTTTACTCCATATAAACGATGTCTCCAGATTTTCAAAGTAAAATCCACAACAACTAGTTCAAGATCATGTGTAGGATAATTTAGATCATGAGGTTTCAATTAATGTGAAGCATAAACAATTACCTGATCATTCTGTATCAAAACAAAACCAAGTCCCTTCAAAGAAACATCACTGTAGATAACAAAATCACCATTTTTGGATGGAATGTCCAAAACTGGAGCATTCACTAATCTTATTTTCAATTCTTAGAAACATTCATCACATTATTTTGTCTAGATGAATTTGACTCCTTTTCGAGTTAACTTAGTTAGTGTGCTAGATATTCGAGCAAAGTTTTCAACAAATCGTCGATAATAACCCACTAATCCAAGAAAACTACAAATCTCTACAACATTTGTAGGTCTTGACCACTCTTAAACCCATTTAGTTTTAGATAAATTTACATTTATTCAATCTTTATTTATAATAATTATAAGGAAAGAAATCTATTACAACTAGAATTTTCATTTAATAAATTTTCCACATAACTTCTTTCCTTTCAAGATGTGCAGAACTATCCTTAGGTTTTTTTCATGATTCTTATAACTTTTTGAATATATCAAAATATCATCAATAAACACTCACAAATTTATCCAATAACTCATGAAAAACCCTATCCATAAGGTCCATAAATACAACTGGAGTATTTTTCAACCCAAATGGTATAACTACAAACTTATAATGCTCATACCTATTTTAAAACTTCATTTTCAGAATTTCATCATCCTTCACCTTTAGCTGATGGTACCTGGACCTGAGTTCAAACTTAAAAAAATAGTGAGCTTCCCGAAGTTGATCAAATAAGTCATCGATATGAGACAAAAAATATTTATTATTAACAATGATGTTATTCAATACTCTATAATCAATGCATCATGGAACAATATTTCTTTTTAACGAACAAAATAGGAGCACCCCATGGTAGAATGATTTGATGAATAAAACCTTTATCAAGAAAACATTGTAAATAATTTTTCAATTCCAAAAGTTCTACTTGAGCAATTAGATAAGGAGGTTTTGAAATTGGATTAACATCAGACACCAAGCCAATAGTAAATTCAATCTCCCGATTAGGTATAATACCAGACAATTCATCATGAAATACATCCAAATATTCATTTACTATAGGAATATCACTAATTTGAATAGTTTCATTCTTCTTAACAATATATGTATGATAAATTTCATTTCCATATTTAATCAATTTATCATCTTCTTAATATGCCATCAAATGTATGAATTCATTCATTCTTTTATACAAACCAAAACTCATTCCAAAAGAAAGAATGCGCAGACTTCAATAAGATTTTCTGGTAAAGTCTTTCCACAAACAACAACAAGAAGATTCTTATAATTTCTTCTTACCTTAATACTACCCATGTGTTTTTATCAAAAGTTTCTGGCTTTATTTCTTGAGGTGAAATTTCCAATTTATCAATAAATTTATTAGAAATGAAAGAATGTGCATACTTAAAATAAAACAATACATTGGCATAACCCGAATGAACAAGTAATGTACCTGACACCACATCGCTGGATGGCTCAACATATTCCAAAGAAGTCACAAAGGATTTAGCCACACCTTTATTATTGTGATCTTGAAAAATTCATTCATTTATTCATATCTTCAGACAAGTACTCACATAATGACCCATCTCACCACAATTGAAACACCTTACTGTTGGATTTTCATTATTTATCTGATCATTATCATGATCTTTTTCTTTGTAGTCATGAACCATATGTCCAAACTTACCGTATCATAAACACTTCATAGTCTTCAAAAGACATTCAACAGGGTTCTTTTTACCACACCTATCACAATATGGAAACTTGATTTTCTTCCCTTAGGATTTCTTCGATGGATGCTTCCCCATTAATTACAGTATATACCTCTTTTTCTGATTGTTTTCAAGGAATAAATGATCATAAGAAAACTCCATTTTTACATTCTCATCACATCGAACAAGCTTATCATAATTTATGAATTCATGAGAAGCTAATGCTCTTCAAAATCTAAGATTCAATCTGGAGTAAAACTAATTAATTTTACTATCAAACTCCTAAATATAATTTGGTGCGTACCTTTCCAATCGGGTGAAGTTTTCTTCATATGCGACCATTGAATCTTCCTCCTTCTATCTCATTTCAAAGAATTGATTTTCCATTCAAAGTAAAATAACTTTAGGAAAATAATTCTCAAGGAAAATATTCTTAAATTCATCCCATTTCAAGACATCAATATCTTCTCTTTCTATGATATTCTTAACCATTAACCACCACTGATCGAACTCACCTTCAAAATGGTAAGTAAAGATAGTTACCTTTTGATGTTCTGAGCAACCCATGACTTTAAATATTTTCTCCAAGTCTTTAACCCATCCTTCAGCTATCATAGAGTCATATGATCCACCGAATGCTGGAGGGTGTTGTTTCAAAAAATGTTTTACAACATACATGTTTCTATGTGGTGAACATGGTTTCTCTCTCATATGGATACCACCACCATCTGTATCTTGCATCAATTAATCCATAAAAACAACAAACTTATCTATTTCAATTTCAACTATTCCACACTGTTTATTTGGAAGGATATTTTTATCTTGTTGTCTTTCTAATTCAACTTCCCTATTTCCTCTATGAAAAAACATTTTGAACAGACATAATTTAGATGAAACAACATGGTAGTCTTCAAATGCTATATCATTATAACTATATATTAGAATATCTTAAGGGAACTTACTTAGATTATCATAACCTCTATAATTATCTAGACCTTTATTCGGATACCAACTATAAGGACTTGACCTTAAAATATTACATAATCTTGAGTTTTAAATCAAGGATTCATTTTTTTACATTCTCGAGGACCTTTTTAGGTTTTGAGTTCTAGAGAATTAGGTCATAAATCTTAAATATTAAACCCACACATTACAAAGTGAACACTTCCACCCAGTATCTATTTTTCCATAATACAATACTTTTAAAACAAGACATGTTTTCTTTTCATGGAAAATCTTCATGATTTTCCCCAATCTGTTCAGTCACATGACCTCAAGCGCACCTTCCCATATGCTAAAGGCTGTCGAATAATAGCGAGAGTCTGATATGTCGATCATGGAGTGACCACAACCCCTTTTATCAGAGTAAATACACCAATAGAAAATAAGAAACAATAAATGAATAACCTGAAAGAACCAATATCACAAGATGAGCAAATTGGAAATAAAATATCAAACTAAAGCAAAAAATATATCATGACAATGTATGTTTCAAGTGTCTAAAATGAAACCCAAAATAAAGACCCTAATGACTCCCCCAAGCGAGTACCGAATCATGTATCGTTCTCTCATCCATGCTACATCTCATATCAGTCATCTAACCTAGGGCCTTTTCCCTTAACCTGTCCAGAAAACACAAAGTCTATTCAGGTACTGATCATGCAGTCTGAGTAGGGTGTGAGTACAACTCAATAGTCCACCACTAACAGCGTCTAAAACAATATCCAATCAATAGAAAGTGTATGAAGTTGTATAAATAAATAATTACAATGCACAAGTAAACAATTATCATGTTATCAATTAATCTTTATTTAACCACATAAACCCTTGGGTTCTCATAGAAACCCATACCTCAATCCTTACTTCATCTCATACCGGAGCTTGAAGTATGTCTGAGGGATATCATATCTCAGAATTCCATTGTTACCATTATTTAATTCATACTTGAATGCCCATGTTACCATTCATACATCACACAATAGAATGACCATATTCCCATTCTTTAATTCACAACTAAATGACCATGTTACCATTCATACCTTACACATTAGAATAACCATGTTTCTATTCTTTATTTCACAACTAAATGACTATATTACCATTCATACCTTACATATTATAATGACCATGTTCCCATTCTTCATTTTAGAACTAAATGACCATGTTACCATTCACACCTTACACATTAGAATAGCTGTGTTCCCATTATTTATTTCACAACTAAATGACCATGTTACCATTCATAACACACAATTAATTAAACAATTAATTATCCACATCAAATCCATTACTAATTCAATAATTATTTAAACATAACAATTCAATTAGTTAACTCAACAATTAACTAATCATATCAATTCCTCTAGTCAATTCAATAATTAACTAATCACACCGAATTCATTATTAATTAAACAATTATTTTATCACATAAATCCCCTTAATTAATTCCAAAATTAATTAGGTATTCTAAACCCATTAATTAATTCAATAATTAATTAATCAATATCCACAAACTCATAACCCCATAATTAATTCCACAATTAATTATCTCATTCACAATCTCAATACTTTATAATTAATTCCACAATTAATTATCTCAATTATCAAATCTCAATATCTCATAATTAATTAATTAATTAATTAATTATCTCAAATCAACAATCTCTATATCTCATATTTAATTATACAGTTAACTATATCAAAATCCATAATTTCTAAAATCCCCAATTTCACATCTTCTCAATTAATTAATTCACCAAATTAATTAATTCAATCAAGAAAAAATTTGCTAAATATCTAATTGAAATTCTACAATTATATATGAGTAATTTAAATATATTTTGGGATTTGAATTATATACCACCTACCTCGATTCGGTGACGAGCAATCGCCCAACAGAAATCCCCAAAATTTGAGCAGCACAACGATGTGAAATGAGATCTAAATCTAAAACCCTAAATAAATATTGAAAAAATAAATATCATTAAAATATAGATCTAGATCTAAAATCCTAGATCTATATCTAATAAAAATAGTAAGAAAAAACCTTTCTTGAATAGGGGAAGAAAGGAAGAGAAATGGGAAACCAAGAGGAATAGGAATCACTTATCGGGAGAGGTGTAGATCTTAGATACGGGCTTCGAATCATAAAGAATGGAGATTAGGATGGCTTAAAATCTGTTTAGAAGGATCCAAAATCATGAAATAGGAGTTAGGGTTGAATGGGGGTCAATTTTGGATTAAGATGGGGGTTATGGTGATTAAAAATCTAATTTTAGGTTGAATTAAATTCTCGCACACGGTTTGCTGGATAGGGGTGCACAGTTTTCCCTAATTATGTGCCTAAATAGTGCACCTTTTTTATATGGGGTCCAAAATTACTCCTAATAGGGTGCACAATTTGAAAAACCATGCACCAACCATGCAATTCCCCTTTTTCTAGGGTTGCACAGTTTGTTGGGCCATAGTTCATGGTTAGAGCTAACCGTGCACCACCCATGCACTGCCCTCATTCTTTCATTTTTTCTCAATTTCCACCCAAACACACTCCCAGGTAAAACCGAACCAAAGTATGCTCAAACAAAACAAAATAATACCTACAATAAATCTCAGATATTCTCTAGAAAAGGATTTACAATATCCCCACCTTATAATAACTCATCATTGATTTTCACTCCTAATCATCTATAAGATTCTGAGTAAAAAAGATTAGGCTACTGAGCCCTCATATCTACTTCCCTTTCCCAAGTTTCCTCCCACACACATCCATATTGCCACAATACATGAAATATCAACATAGTATTTCCCCACAACACTTTTTCACTATGATCCAACACACATATCAGATGCTCCTCAAAGGATTTATCTATCTCAAGCTCAACATAATCCACATATATCACATGCTAAGGGTTGGGGTGATACTTCTGAAGTTGTGACACATGGAAAACATCATTCATAGCACTGTATCGCTATGGAAGAGCCAATAATTATTCCACCAGCCCGATTCTCTCCACCACCTCAAATGCTCCAATGAATATGGGCACCAACTTGCCCTGTCTTCATATCCTATAGTGACCCAACCTAGGTGACACCCAAAGGAATACATGATCACCCTATATAAACTCTAGGTTTTATCGATGTATATTAGTGTATGACTTATTTCTACTCCAATCCATAACTATAAGTTTCCAAATAAACTGTACCTGCTCTGATGTCTCCCACACAAGACTCGGTCCTAATAACTCAGACTCACCTACCACCATCCAACATAGAGGTGATCTACATGAACTACCATAAAGAGATTTGTATGGTGCCATCTAAATAGTTTCCTGATAACTATTGTTATTGTAGAACTCCACTAAAGCTATTTGATTCTCTCAAGACCCACCAAAGTTAAGAACACAAGATCATAACATATCCTCAAGCACCTGTATAGTATGCTCTGACTATCCATCTGTCTGTGGGTGGAAAGACATAATCAAAAAAACTTGTATACCAAGAATCTTCTATAATACTTTCCAAAAACACGAATTACAATGTGAGTCATGGTCTGAAACAATAGTCCGTGGCACCCCATGCAGATAGACTATCTTTCAAACATACAATTCTTCTAACTGATCCACTGAGAAAGTTTCCCATTTAGGAAAGAAATGTGCTACCATTTTCAAACGGTCTAAAACCACCCAAATAACATCATTCTTATGAGGCATCATCAAGATACCCACAAAAAAATACATTGTAACTTAATCCCACTTCCATTCTAGAATGGTCAACAGATGTAACAAACCTCTAGGTCATTGATGCTTGACCTTCACCTACTGAAAGGTGTAGTATTATGTCACGAACCCTGCTATCTACTTTTTTATGTCCAGACACAAAAACTATCATCATAGGTCACAATACATTTTGGTCACACCTAGATGTACCGCCCACTTTGAGGCATGAAACTAAAGCATTAGATCCTCCCTCATGCTCATAGGCACAACCACATGATTCCTAACATAGATGATCTCATCCTCATCTATGCTTCAATCGGAAGATGGCTCCCCACCTTCAAGGATTTCCCTAAAGGTCAAACACTCTGGATCCTCATACTGTCTATCCCTGATCTGTCTCAAAAGTATAAAATCCACTGAAACTGATACCATGGTCATCTGCTCCTGACTCTCCTAAACCACAACGTGCATCTTAACCAGTAAAGTCATCATATTCCACTCAACACTAGACTCCTGAACTACCTGAGTCTGATTTTTCCTACTCAAAGCGTCAACCACGCTATTTCCCTTCCTAGGAATACATGATATCTCAAAATAAAATTATTTCATATACTCAAACCATCATCATTTTTTTAGATTCAAATATCACTATGAAAATATATACTTTAAGCTCTTATGATCTGTATAAACAGTAAAATTTTCACCTAAAAGGTAATTCCACCAACACTTCAAAGAATAAACCACTATAGCCAACTTGAGGTTGTGTGTAGGGTATTTCCATTCATGTGGACTCAAATACCGAGAATCAT
Organism: Viscum album; assembly: GCA_963277665.1. Classification (NCBI taxonomy): domain Eukaryota; kingdom Viridiplantae; phylum Streptophyta; class Magnoliopsida; order Santalales; family Viscaceae; genus Viscum; species Viscum album. The sequence continues at coordinate 1,906,832,449 of OY728136.1, forward strand.
AAACCACAACTTGATATCATTTCATTAACAAAGATCTGAGTCTAATCCCAGAAGCATCAAAATAAACTGTATACTCCTCACCCAAGTTAGGTAGGATCAAGATCGGTACTGATGTTAAGTACCTCTTTAACTCTTGGAAGGCATCCTCACAAGCTTCAAACCATTAAAACCTTATCCTCTTCTTGGTCAATCTCAAAAGTGTAACTGCCAAATGAGAAAATTTTTGGATGAATCTCTGATAATATCCTGCCATCCCTAGAAATATATGGGTATCAAACACGTTCTTGGGATTCTCCCAAGAAACCACTACCTGAACCTTCTCTAGGTCTAGTGACACACCTTCCTTTGAGACGATGTAACCTAATAAGTGTAATTAATCAATATAAAATTATCACTTAGATAGATTGGCATATACCCGATGCTCTCTCAGTGAAATCAGGATGATTTAAATATGTTGAGCATGATTGTCATGAGTGTTGGAGTATACCAAGATGTCATCCAAAAACACTAACATAAACTGATCTAGTTACGGATGGAAGATCCTATTCATTAAGTCCATAAACACTACTAGTGTATTCATTAACCCAAATGAAATTATGAAGAACTCATATAGGCCATACCTACTTCTGAAAGCATTCCTCATTATATAATAATTCTGGACTCTCAACTGATGATACCCCAATCTCAAGTCAATATTTGAGAACACAAATGATCCTCTCAATTGGTCAAACATATTTTTGATAATCGGGAGAGGATACTGGTTTTTCACAGTCATCCAGTTCAAATTCTAGTAATCAACACGTAAGCGTAAACTCTCGTCATCCTTCTTGGAAAATAGAATTGGTAAACCCCAAGGTGACGTACTCAAATGAATAAATATTTTATCCTCTAACTCCTCTAGTTGAGTCTTGATATCTTGAAGCTCTATTGATTCCATTCTATATGGTAGAATAAAAATCAGCTCTGCCCCTAACATGAGATCAATGGTGAATTTCACATCTCTCTTAGGTGGAAGCCTTGAGAAATATTCAGAAAACATATCCTGAAACATGTCCACTAAGGGTGGAAAGATATATCACTTTACACCTTCTTCATCCAATAATAGACTATAAACTTGGGCTATGAGCTTTCCCAGTTATTGAGTAATTTTCCCTGCTCAGCCCGCCTGGATATCCCACTCTCCACAGTGAATATAGTTGTCACCCTTAGGTGATGTAAAGGTCACTCTCCTATGGTAACAATTAATGTGGGATCAATATTCTACCAACCAGTCCATACCCATAATTAGGTTAAAGACTGACATGTATTGGATATAAAGATAAAACCGAAATAGATACTCCCCAACCTTGAGAGAACACACCTTTCATAAGAAAATTTCTATTGACCATACTCCTAGAGGTGTGTCTATCATCAACACCCCACTCATGAACTCCACTGCTAGGCTCAAACCATTAACAAGTTTTGCAAAAATAAAAGAATGAGAGGAACCAATATCAAATAAGGAACTAGATAGAATATAAGCTAAAAGAATAGTACCTCACACCATTGATGGCCCAACCTCACTATCCACAAGTGTAGGCTAAATAACACGCAACTACCCTGCCCATATTCCCTAAAATGATGTATGAGTCCCCTGTGCTGCACTACTCTACTGATATAGGTTCTCTTTCCCTGAAGATCAATATTCACTGCCTCTATTACCTTGACTAGTAAAACTCTATCTTCCATACTGATATGGGTGCAGAAGATCCCCTTACTACACTCCAATTTTTCCTAGCTACACCCTCACTGCCCATCTATTGCTGGATCTTGTAGAACTTTTGTAGATATACCATATTGATTTAAGACCCGAACTCTACTAGTGGTCGAGGGGGGGGGGAGGGTACTATTTCAGAAAGTGTACCGACCCACCACACTGGTGACAAATCACTCAAGTAAGGTCTTGGGCAATTGATCCCTCTATCTAGGTACTTCATTTCCCACTGCCCTAGCTGATGCTATCATAGAAACACTTCCTACTCTCAAAAGTCATACCTTTGGATCATCCAGATGGAACCAACTTTCCAACACTAGAATCCTCCTTTAGGTTCCCCTCATCTATGAGATCCTGATCCACCACCTCAGAAAACTTCTTTAACCAAAAAAGGTTAACATGGGACTTAATGTTACATTTAAGCCCATCCTGAAAACACCTCTCCCTAGTTGTCTCATCCCTTACCAATGTTGGATCAAAGTGTTGCAAATCCTTAAAGTTTAAAACATAGTCTAATACATACATACTCCTCTGAGTCAACCTCATGAACTTATCTCCTCTCTCCTACCTCATCGTCTCTAAATAGAGGTGGTCTAAAAACTTCTCCAAGAAGTCCCTCCATAACACACCATCAAACTATCCATTATATGCCTAAACATCCCACTAGTGCTTTGCTGATCCTAATAGAATTTAAGAAACCAACTGAACCCTCCTTTATATAGGAGTCTCAAAGTGTTCAAGTATAGTCTCAATGGAATCAACCCATAACTCAACTCCCTTAGGTCCACCCTCTCTAGTAAAAGTAGGAGGGTGATGCAATTGTAAATCCATCATCAGATCAGAAATACTCTTCACAACTCACCTTGGGTCTCTTACCATAAATTGAATAAAGATGGAAAAGTTATCTTAGAACTTATCCTTGAATTTTTCACCCAGCACAATCGGTGCCTCGAGTCCCACTACTAGTAGATCATCTCTAGCTATGTCCTCCTGATGTCCTCTTAACAAGCTTCTTCATGGAGGCATATCTCTACAATGACAAATATGCACCTTAGGAGAAATTTCAAAAAATTAAAAAATTTACAATAACCACAATATGCCACAACAAGTCATTTCCCCAATCCCCACCAAACGATCAAAACCGAAGCGCTATCACTACCCTTAACCATCCTACATCTTGGTCATGGGTCACAAAGGGAAAGTCATTCTCATTATTAAAGTTTATCATTTAGACACCCAATAATTATCATCTTGAATAATTTTAAAATATTTATCAATTTCACGATAGGTACCATTTTCAGTTCAATTTTTACATGTAATAAAAAATAGTTCGAGTTCAACAAATTACCCACAACCCATTTTCTAGTGCATGCTTAAAATGATGCATGTCACAAAATAATCCTATGTACCTAAAATGATGCATGAAAACTCAACTCTTGTGCCATACTAGCCCATGATTCAATTCTAAAAAAATATCAGAAACAATAATCATATCACACAATAATTGCATCACCCAAGGTGAAATAATATTCAACTATAACAACAAACAACAATAACAACAATCCCTACCCTGAGTACTTGGGTTCTCTCCCATACGTGGGTTAGCTACTCCCATGCATGAGCTCATAAACAAGGCCCTAATATTCCTAGTCTCCTGTATAACTTTTCCGAATAGTAAGAAAAAAGAAAAAGAAAATAAAACTAGGCTCTAATACCACTTTGTAATGTCCTGACCTAGGTACCTCACATCGGTTCCTTGAGCTGATCGACCACATGACCTCAGGTGTGCCTCCCCATATGCATGGGATCAGTCACCCCCTCTCCCAAGATTAATGATTTTTTCTAAGCTTCCACTCACTGCTTTGAATGTGGTTATATAAAAAATTATATTTTTACACCTTACCAAATGGTTTCATTATTAGCCTAGTGCACTGGAAAAACTTCTGATATTAAGCATAAGCGCTACTTTCTATTACTTCCTCTTGATAAATCACACTTTTCCTCCCTACCTCTTTCTGTGGGAGGGTCTATTTGTAATATTAAGTTGATATCTATAATTATTGAAAGTGTTATTTCACTAATAGGAATTAATGGACCACCTTTTGCAGTAAAAAATGTGACCATCACCAATATTAACGTCTTTAAAATGAAGAACCTTGACAACCACAATCAATTTCACTGTATAATTTTTTTGCAATGAAATCCACATTATGAAATTTACTCTTAATCCCTATATTTCTAAAATAGAGTATTCCTATAAGGATATATATAAAAATGGAGAAATAAAAATGGAGAATAAAATGGAGAAAATTTAAAACGAATGTGTATAAATAGAGAAAATATAATGTTATTTGTAATGGGGGATTCCAAACCTGATCAACCCAAATTGACCTAAGTTGTTTCAGGTCATAGGTTAGAAAAATAATGAACCAATGACCCAATCAATCCAATCAATATTTTAATTTTTTTCCATTGTTTTGAGTGGATAATGTATTTCTTGGTTTTTTAAGTAAAATGTTTTAAAATTTTGAATTTTAGTTGATGAAGATTATTTCTTTACTTGTATTTAAAAGATTTTATCATGCTTTGGTGGAGCTTTCTTATGAGTTCAGAACACTTATATTCAAACTTCATCTGTGTTGTATTAGTATGATATATCTAATCACTTCCCTCTGAATCAATGTAAATGTAACACAAATAAAATAGATGTTACTATAATAGTAAGGAAAACACACACATATAAAATTGTATACATACAATGATAATTAAAGTACATGAAAGTAGATCCAATTGATAACTACTCTCATCTAGTTGGATTTCACATAAAAATCACATTTTCGTTGAAATATGACTTAGCCAGTTGGCTTTCACATGAGAATCAATTTCACTAGAGTATTATCACATTATTCTATAATAGAGTCTACATTGATAGGTACAATGCTAGTATCTGTGACAATGGTGTTTATCCAAAATTCTTAGTTACATCAAAAGTTTCAATATATTTGTATTTAACTGTATAAACAATGACCACATGCTACTTCAAGCTTCTCTAGCTCACTGCACCACCATTAAAGTAAAACATTGCAATTTTAGTTCTTGATTTTCTTGGAAGCTAACATCAATGTATCCTCCCACTACTATCTCCCCATATTCCCATACAAAAAAACATATCCTTTTTACGTCTCAAGTACTTCAAGATAGTTTTTATGGATTCCAATTGTATCTCTCCAATTAGATTAATATTTGTCCACCATCCTTAAAACAAAAACATCAAACCTGATACATAACATGACATACATGATAAATTCTGTTACTGAACCTGAATGGATTCTACTGATCCTCTCAATATCCTCATGTCTTCGTAAACACATTTTCTTGAAAATATTGATACCATGTGACATTGACAACAATTCTCTCTTGGATTATTCTATTTCATACTTTTTGAGTGCCTTATTAATATATAAACCTAGATAACCTCTGAGATCTATCTTGATATATCTTGATCCCTAATAATAGGTTGATTCTTAATTATTTAATGGAGAAACATTCATTTAACCAAGTATTAACTGACTACAAGACTTATACTTTGTTTCCCATAATTAATGTCAATAATATATAATACTAGGAAAGAGATATTCCCACCAACCTTCTTACAGACACATGGATGATTTTCATTCTTGATGAAACCAAATTCCCTCACAGTCTCATCAAAATAAAAATTTTATGATCTTGTTTCCTGCCTTAATTTATAAATGAACCTTTATAGCATGAATATTTTATTGGAACTCTGACATAATAAACCTATCAGGTTGTATCATATAAACATCTTTAACCAACTTCCCATTTAGAAAAGCAATTTTGACATCTATTTTCTAAATCTCATAATCATGGAAGGCTGTCATTGTAAGTAATATTTTGATGGATTTTAGCATCATGAATGGTGTGAAGGTTTCGTTATATTCTATGTCTTGATGTTTCTTGGAACCCTTCATAACTAGTTGTGCTTTATAGGTACAAATTTTACCTTATATGTATAGTTTTTTCTTAAATACCCATTTACGCCCAATAAGTTTTACACCAGCTAAAGGGTTTATAAAAAATCCAAATTTGATTTTGAAACATGGATTCCATCTAAAAAATCATATCTTCTTTCCATTTACTAGTTTCATTTCCATCTATTGCTTGTAGGTTATAAGTTCATTATCCTTAAGGCGTAATGTGTCACCTGACTCGGTGACAAGAAAACCATATCTCCAGTTATTTATGTAAGGACTCATCCTTAAAACATTACATAATATTGAGTTTTAAATTAATATTTTATTTTATTGCATTCCCAAGGATAATTTAAAGTTTTGAGTTTTATATAATTAAGTCATAAATCTTACATAATAAACCCATACATTTCAAAGTGAACACTTCCACTTCGTATCCATTTTTTACATAATACAATACTTTTAAAATGAAACACGTTTTTTTATTATAAATCTTCATGACTTTCAAATTGAATTCATAATTGTTCATACTCATTTTTAAACCCTGTGAAAAACATTTTAAAACATATTATGAACACAAAAAACTTATTTAGAGACATAAAAAAAGAATAAAAAAATCTGTTAGTCTATTTCAAAACCATTAAATCATATTAGAGAGTCCGCCTTTAACATAATAAAATTTTAGCTAAAATAATCATTTACTTACACATGAAATCAACTTTATTGTCTAATTTTTTTCCATAACATAATTTATAAGAAAGTATAAAGGTAAAATCATAATCATGAGGGTTTCTTATAAAACACAAGAATCCATGAAAAACATATTCTACTTAGTTAATTTCAATATAATTCTCTAGGGAACATAATCATTAACCAATGCATTAATGATATATATAGGGTCCATACGCCATCATAAAATATTTAAATGGACCATAACATACATGAAACACATAAATGTTTTCATTTCTATCATCAAACTCATAAAAATATGTTTTTGAACCCATAAGTAAAACATTTTCAGATATTGATATATCCCTTTCCTTTAAAACCTTATTTTCAAAACTAAAATGCTCAAAACAAGGGGAAGAAAAGTTTTTCTTTTAAGAAAACATGAAATCTTGTAAATGAAGTCAAATATCAAATAATGGTTTCGATGGTGGGAGAAGTCATTGACGTATCATACGTTAAAACAAAACACTCATTTTGACTTTTTGTAAAGAAAATCAAAACATTTCGTAGAAAATATGTGAAAAGTAAAAAGAGACATAAAATTTCATTTATAATTTATTTATGTCAATATAAATAAAACCATAAAATAATTTTAAGAATATGGAAATGGAGGGAAAAAAATTAGAAAATAAATTTTTAAAACATTTAAAACGAGGTTTTAAGATTGTGTCCCTTACCTTGAGTTTGACTTTTCATGTATGTTTCTTATCTTTTTGAATAATAAACTTATGTTAATTAATTAATTATTTAATAACCATTTTTAAGTTTATTATTCCTTTTATTTATCTTATATCTATTTTATACTTAATTACTTAATTGATTAAGTTCACGTTGAATGTTTTAAGGACATTAAACTTATAAGTTGTAAATAGCTTTCATAGGTTGACTACGGTCAAATGGACTATGATTATATCATTTCCAAAATCTTAATCACGTTATAATCATAATTTTTATACATTAGTTATACCTTTATAATTAAACATGTAATATGATTATGAAAAATGAATTACGTTACAATCACGAAGACAACAATCAGTGTGTACGCATGAATAACATTTCCATTTTTCAACAAACGTGATGGAAAAAAGGTAAGTATTATTTTCTTTATAGAATTATATTTATATAATAATTATAATATTATTTCTTTAAATCTAGATATATATACAAGCCATGTGAGGTGGTGATGAAAAATAAAATACATCAGTTCGCGAAGCGATAGTCTGCACGTACACACAAGTGATGTTTTTATTTTTCATTGGATGATAAAGAAATTAGGATATATATTTACCATTATAGAATGAAATTTATAACACATATATCATATTATTTTATTTGGATCCATTATCATGACCATCTATAAGGGACAATGATTAAAAATGCAGTATATCATCTTACGAGATTATAGTTCACATGCATGCGTGAGGGATGTTTTAATTTTTCATTAGATGGTTAAGTAAATGAAAAAGGGTTATGAAATAAACATAATAACATTATAGTATATGAGAGATACTAATGTTATTATATGACAATTATTAAGAGAGGTTTGAAGGAGATAAAGTAAGAAATAAAATAAAAACACTTTGTTAAGAGCTATACCTCTTCTTCATACAAGCTCCTTAGGTTTATACTTAAATCCTTCCTAGGATGATATTATGATCAAACTAGGACCTTTAGGACATGAAGAGAGATTTTAGGAATGAAATAGGGTAGATCTTGGATGATAAAATATGGTCTTGAAGTCAATAGAGTTTAGATATTTTTTAGGTCATCTTAGCACTTATTATTTTAGTTTTAACCCTTTTAACATATTTTAACTCTTACTGTGACAATTATTTTTTTTACCAAAGTTACTATTCATAATGATAAAAAATGAAAGTGGTCTCATTAAAAAATTTGAATATGATGATTCCAAATATTAAGTTCATTTTATCAAATTCAATTTATATAAGTGGATTTTTTTTTCAAAACATGATGAAAAATGATTTTTTAAATGCATTCTTAAGTATAAAAATGTTTCTATACCAAATCCAAGTATAATGTTGATTAAAATGACATTTATTGGGTTATATTTAATCAAAATGAATTAATTAAAATTTAAGACCAAGACAAAACAAAATGAGACTGTAAATACTTGAAAAGAAAAGACAATTTTCTTAAAAATTAGTATATCTATTATTCATCCAAAAATCAACATTTTTAGAAAATTACCAAAAATTCACTCTAAACTAATTTAAATTAATGATACCAAAAATTATATTTGTTTTTTCAAATTCCAATTCTAAAATTTGGAAATTAATATTTTAAATAAAACCATATAATACCTATAAACAAATTTAGGAGGAATAAAACTAGTTTATTTTTTATTATAAAATTAAATAATATTATTATAGTGAATATAACTCTATAAAATCCAATTTATGAATATTTATAAGGAATTAAATTATTATATTATTAACATTATTTGGGTTATTATATTCTTCCTCCCTTTTGGAAATTACATCTTATCAATTTTATTCATTACTTAAATAAGTGATGATATTTTTGATTCATAACATTTTATGATTCCCATGTTGCTTCTTCAATCATATGTTTTTTTACACAAAACCTTAAACTGGTGAATAATATTATTCTGTAACACCTTCTCTCCATGGTTAAGAATTTGAACATGTTTTTCATCATATGGAAGATTCTCTTCCAAATTTACCACTCCAGGGTTTAAAACATGAGATGCTTTAGAAAAATATTTTCTTAATAATGTAACATGAAACACATCATATACCTGAGATAAAATTAGAGGTAAGACCACTCTATAAGTAACTGATCCAACATTCTCTAGGATTTCATATGTTCCAATGAACCACAAACTTAACTTTTCTTTTTTACCAAAATGCATAACACTTTTCCATATAGATACTTTAAGAAAAAACATGATCACATACCTTGAATAAAAGATATTTCCTCTGATTATATGCATAAATTTTATACATGCTCCGAGACATCATCATATGTTGCTGAATCATTCTCAACCATTTTTTCCTACCAATTATGGTCCCAAAAACAATATTTCACCAAATTAATCCTAACAAGTTGGAGTATGACATCACTTTCCATATAATGCCTCAAAAGGTTCCATATGTATACTAGAATAAAAACTATTATTATATAAAAATTCAACTAATGACAAATATTGAGACCAACTTCTCTGGTAATCTATAGAATAAGCTCAAAGCATTTCTTCTAATGTCTGAATCATTCACTCTGACCATCCATCTGATTGAGGAATGAAAAAACACATTGAAATTTAATTCAGTACCAAACGAATTCTGAATACTTTTATAAAAAATTAGAGGTAAACCTAAGATCATAGTCAGATACAATAGAAAGATGGACCCTATATAATTTGATGATCTATTTGACATAACATCTAAAAAGATAATTCAAATACATATTATATTGAATAGGAAGAAAATGCACATATTTCATCAAATGATCAACAATAACCCATATTACATTATTATCTCGAGATTTATTTAGTAATACAACCATGCAATCCATGGATATATTCTCCCATTTCCATTCTGGCATTAGAAAAGGCTGAGGAATTTCCTCTGATAATTATCATTCCACTTCAACTAGTTGAAAATCCAATTATTTTATGGTAAATTCAACAATGTATTTATTCATTACTTCCCATAAAAAATGTTCCCGAAGGTCTCTATACATATTAGTGTTGCTGGGATGAACATAAATGGAGAACTATGAGCTTCACTCAACATTTATTTTTTCAACTGGAAATCAAAAGACACACACAGTTTTTTTCCAAATCTCAAAACACCATATTTTATGATGTTAAATTTCGACAACTTATCTTTCTTAAATAATTCTAAATTTTCTTATAAAACATGATCCTCATTCCAAGCTTACTTAATTATATCTGAGAAAGATGATTACACCAGCACCTGAAACAAAATAGAGGGAGTTCCTATATGCACAATTTTTAGACCAGAATTCATCAAACCATTTACCAAAGGACCTTGTTTCAAACGTAGCATAGTTAATGATGAATTATCTTTCTAATTTAAAGCATCAACTAATCTATTTTATTTTCCTAGATGATAATGAATCATATAGTCATAATCCTTAATCAGTTCCATCCATATTCTCTATCTCATTTTTAACTCTTTTCAAGTGAAAATATACTTCAAACTTTTAGGATCATCATATATTTCACACTTTACTCCATATGAATAATGTCCCTAGATTTTCAATGAAAAATCTACAATAACTAGTTCAAGATCATGTGTTGGATAATTTAGCTCAATAGGTTTCAATTAATGTAAATCACAAGAAATTATCTGATCATTCTACATCAAAACACAACCAATTCCCTTCAAAGAAACACCACTGTAGATAAAAAACTCACCATTTTTGGATGATAGGTCCAAAACTGGAGAATTCACCAATCTTCTTTTCAATTCTTGGAAACATTAATCACATTATTTTGTCTGGATGAATTTGACTCCTTTTTGAGTTAAATTAGTTTGTGTACTAGATATCTGAGAAAAGTTTTCAACAAACCATTGATAGTAACCCACTAATCCAAGAAAATTACAAATATCTGCAACATTTTTAGGTCTTGAGCACTCTTCAACCCATTTAGTTTTAGCTAAATTAACATTTATTCTATCTTTATTTATAATAAGTACAAGGAAAGAAATCTGTCACAACTAGAATTAACATTTACTAAACTTTCTATATAACTTATTTCCTTTAAAGATGTACAGAACTATCCTCAAGTGTTTTTCATGATTCTTATAACTTTTTTAATATATCAAAATATCATCAATGAACACCCACAAATTTATCTAATAACTCATGAAAAACCCTATCCATAAGATCTATAGATACAACTAGATCATTTCTTAAACCAAATGGTATAACCACAAACTCATAATACTCATACCTAGTTCAAAATTTTATTTTCAAAATGCCATCCTCCTTCACCTTCAGTTGATGGTAACTAGAACCGAGTTCAACCTTCAAAAAATAACGAGCTTCCTGAAGCTGATAAAATAAGTCATCGATATGAGACAAAAAATATTTATTCTTAACAGTGATGTTGTTTAATACTCTATAATCAATGAAGAGAATCATGGAACCATATTTCTTTTTAACAAACAAAATAGGATCACCCCATGGTAAAGTGATTTTATGAATAAAACCTTTATCAAGCAACTCTTGTAACTAATTTTTTCAATTCAAAAAGTTTTACTTGAGAAATTTGATAAAGAGGTTTTGAAATTGGCTTAACATGAGACACCAAGCCAATAGTAAATTAAATCTTCTGATCAGGTATAATACCATACAATTACTAATGAAATACATCTAAATATTCATTTACTATAGAAATATCACTAATTTTAATAGTTTAATTATTCTTAAAAATATCTATAAGATAACTTTAACTTCCATATTTAATCAATTTCTCAGCTTCTTGATATATTATAAAAGGTATGAATTCATTCATTCTTGTATACAAATCAAAAATCATTTTAAAAGAAAAATTCTTTAGCTTTATAATCTATCTTAGCATGATAAATAAAAATTTAATCCATACCCAAAATAACATCATACCCTATAGAGGGTAAGAAAACAATGTTTTCAGGTAAAGTCCTTCCATAAACAATAACAAGAAGATTCTTATAATTCATTCTTGCCTTAATACTACATAGGTGTTTTTATCAAAAGTTTCTGGCTTTATTTCTTGAGGTGAAATTTCTAATTTATCAATAAATTTATCAGAAATGAAAGAATGTGTATACTTCAAATCAAAAAATAAATTGACATAACCTGAATAAACAAGTAATGTACCTAAAACCACATTACTGGATGGCTCAACATCTTCCAAAGAAGTCACAAAGGATTTAGACACACATTTCGTCTTGTGATCTTGACAAATTCATTAATTTATTCTTATCTTTAGACAAGTACTCACATAATGACCCATCTCACTACAATTAAAACACCTTACTGTTGGATTTTCATTATTTATCTGATCATTATCATGATATTTTTATTTTTAGTCATGAACCATATGTCCAAACTTACCATATCATAAACTCTTCATAGTCTTAAAAATACATTCATTGGGGTGCTTTTTACCACACCTATCACAAGATGGAAACTTGATTTTCTTACCTTAGGATTTCTTCGATGGATGTTTCCCCATTACATACAATATGGAACGTCTTTTATGATTATTTTCAAAGAATACATGATCATCAAAAAACTTCATTTCTACCTACTCAGCACATCCAAAAAGGTTCTCATAACTTTTGAATTCATGAGAATCCAATGCTCTTCGATATCTAGGATTCAATCTGGAGTAAAAATAATTAATTTTACTATAAAAATCATGAATATAATTTGGTACATACCTTTCTAATCAAGTGAAGTTTTCTTTATATGCGACCATTGAACCTTCCTCCTTTTGTCTCATTTCCAAGAATTAATTTTCCATTCAAAGTCGAATAACTTAAGAAAAATACTTATCAAGGAAAATATTCTTAAATTCATCCCATTCCAAGGCATCAATATCTTCTATTTCTATGATATTCTTAACCATTAGCCACCATTAATTGAAATAACCTTAAAAATGGTAAGTAAAGAGAGTTAACTTTTAATGTTATGAGAGATACATGACTTGGAATATATTCTACAAGGCTTTAAACCATCCTTTATCTATCACAGAGTCATATGATCCACTAAATTCTGGAGGTTTTTTTTTATAAAATGTTCTACAAAAAACATGTTCCTATGTGGTGAACATGGTTTCTCTCTTGCATGGATACCACTGCTATTTTTAGCTTGCATCAACTGATCCATCACAACAACAAACTTATCTGTTTTAATTCCAAACATTCTAGTTTGTTGATTTGGAAGGATATTATCATCTTGCTGTCTTTCTAACTCAACTTTTCTGTTTCCTCTATAAAAAACCATTCTGAATAGAAAAAATTTAGATGAAGTAACATGGTAGTATTAAAATGATATATCATGATAACCATACATTAGAATATATTAAGGTCACTTAATTACATTATAATAAACTCTAAAATTATCTAAAACTTTGTTCTGATACCAACTATAAGTACTTTACCTTAAAACATTACATAATATTGAGTTTTAAATCCAGGATTAATTTTATTACATTCCTGAGGACCTTTTCAGGTCTTGAGTTCTAGAGAATTAGTTCATAACTCTTACATAATAAACCCACACATTAAAAAGTGAAAAATTTCACCCAGTATCCATTTTTTCCACAATACAGTACTTTTAAAATGAGACATGTTTTCTTTTCATGGAAAATTTTTATGATTTTCAACTTGAATTAATTGTTATTAATCATCCTTAAAACAAGTGAAAAACATTTGAAAATGTGGAATAAGCATGAAAATCTCTGCAAATGACATAAATAAAGAAGAAAATGAACCCATTAGTCTATTTCAAAACCATAAGATCATATAAGAGAGTTTGTCTTAAACATAATAAACTTTGAGCTCAAATAATTGTTTAATGACACATGAAATAAGATTTACTTTTTTCTTCATAAAAAACTTCATAAGAAAGTATAAAGGAAAAATCATAATAATGAGGGTTTCTTAGTTTAACGTCCTGACCTGGGTACCACACATCGATGCCCCGATATGGTTGGTCACATGACCTCAGGCATGCCTTCCCATAGACCAGAGGCTATCGACTAGCAGTGAGGGTCTGATATGTCAATCATGGGGATACTATACCCTATTTTATTAGAGTAAATACACCAGTAGAAAATAAGAAATAATAACTGAATAACCTGAAATAACCAGTATCATAAGATGGCCAAAATTGGAAATACAATATCAAACTAAAGTAGAAAATATGCCATTACAATGTACGCATCGAGTGTCTAAAATGAAACCCAAAATAAATACCTTAATGACTCCCCCAAGTGGGTCCCAAATTGTTTCTGGTTCCCTCATCCATGCTTCATCCCATATCATTCATCTAACATAGGTCCTTTGCCCTTAACCTGTCCAGAAAACACAAAGTCTATTCGAGTACCAATTAAGCAGTCCGAGTAGGGTGTGAGTACAATTCAGTAGGCCACCATCAACAACATATAAAACAATATCCAATCAATATAAAGTGTATATAGTTGTATAAATAAATAATTAAAATGAATAAGTAAATATTTATCATGTTATCAATTAATCTTTATTTAACCACAAAAATCCCCAGGTTCTCATAGACACCCGTACCTTAATCCCTGCTTCAGCTCATGCCGAATCCCAAAGTATGTCTGAGGGATATAATATCATATAATTCCATTTTTACCATTATTTAATTCATACTTTAATTCCCATGTTACCATTCATACATCACAAAATATAATAAACATGTTCCCATTCTTTAATTCACAACTAAATGACCATGTTACCATTCATACCTTACACATTAGAATGAGCATGTTCCCATTATTTATTTCACAACTAAATTACCATGTTACCATTCATACCTTACACATTATAATGACCATATTCCTATTCTTTATTTCAAAACTAAATGACCATGTTATCGTTCACACCTTACATATTAGAATGGTCATGTTCCCATTCTTTATTTCACAACCAAATGACCATGTTACCATTCATAACACATAATTAATTCAATAATTAATTATCCACATCAAATCCATTACTAATTCAATAATTATTTAAACATAATAATTGCATTAGTTAACTCAACACTTAAATAATCACATCAATTCCTCTAGTCAATTCAACAACTAACCAATCACACCAAATTAATTACTAATTCAAAAATTATTTTATCACATAAATCCCATTAATTGATTCCATAATTAATTAAGTATTCTAAACCCATTAATTAATTCAATAATTAATTAATCAATATCCCAAACTCAAAATCCCATAATCAATTCCACAATTAATTATCTCATTCACAATCTCAATAATTTATAATTAATTAAAAAAATTAATTATCTAAATTCTCAAATATCAATATCTCATAATTAATTCATCAATTAATTATCTCAAATAAATAATCTCTATATCTCATAATTAATTATACAATCAACTAAAATCCATAATTTCTAAAATCCCCAATTTCACATCTCCCCAATTAATTAATTCACCAAATTAATTAATTCAATCAAGAACACAATTGATAAATATCTAATATAAATTCTATAATTAGATACACATGATTTAAATAAATACTTTGGTATTTGAATTATATACCACATGCCTCAATTTAGTGATGATCTATCGCCCAATGGAAATCCCCAAAATTTGAGAAGCACAACAACATGGAACGAGATCTAAATATAAAAACTTAAATCAAGATTTAAAAAATAAATATCCTTAAAATCTAGATCTAGATACACAATCCTATATCTGTATCTAATCAAAATAGGAAGAAAAACCCTTCCTTGAATAGGGGAAGAAAGGAATAGGAATGAGAAACCAAGAGAAATAGGATTCACTTACCAAGAGAGGTGTAGATCTTTGATATAGGTTTCTAATAGAAAATAACAGAGGTCAGTGGGGATTAAGATCTATATGGGAGTCTCTAAAATCATTAAAGAGGCATTAGGATTGAATGGGGGTCAATTTGGGATTAAAATGGGGGTTTGAGTGATTAAAAATCTAATTTTCAGGTGAATTAGATTCCCATGCACAGTTTGTTGGACAAGGGTTCACAATTTTCCCTAACCGTGCATCTAAACAGTGCACCTCTTTTATATGGAGTGCATGATTACTCCTAAGAGGGAACATATTTTGAAAAACCATGCACCAACTGTGCAATTCCTCTCTATCCAGGGTTTCATGGTTTGCTGGGCCAGGGTGTATGGTTAGGGATAACTGTGCACCACCCATGCACTGCCCTCATTCTTTCATTTGTTCTGAATTTCCACCCAAACAAACCCCAAGGTAAAACCCAACCAAAGTATTCTAAAAAAAAAACAAAATTATACTTTAAATCAAGATCGAGTCATATCTAGAAAAGGTTTTACAATAACCACACCTTATAACAACTCATTATTAAGCTACACTCCCAAGTATCTCTAATATTATGAGTCAAAAATATTAAACCATTGAGCCCTCATATCTTCTTCCATTTTCTATGTTTCCTCCTGCACACTTCCATGTTGCCACAATACACGAACTATAGACACGATCTTTCCCCACAGCACTTTCTCACTATAATCCAACACATGTATCAGATGATCCTTACAGGATGCATCTATCTCAATCTCAACATCATCTACATCTATCACATGTGAAGGGTCGGAGTGATACCACTAAAGTTGTGACACATGGAAAACATCATGCATAACACTTTATCTCCGTGGAAGAGCCAATCATTATGCCACTATCCAGAATCTCTCCACTACCTCAAATGATCCAATGAACCTGGGTGCCAACTTTCTATGTCTTCATATCCTGGGGTGACCCAACCTTGGCGAAACCCAAAAGAATACATGATCACAATCTATAAAATCTAGGGGTCATAGATGTATATCAACATATTACTTTTGTCTACTCTGATCCATATCCATATGTTTTCAAATCAGCTGTACCTGCTTTGATGTTTTCTGTATAAGACTCATTCCTAACATCTCAGACTCACCTACCTCCATCCAGTATAGAGGTGATCTGTATGGCCTACCATAAAGAGCCTCGTATGGTGCCATATAAATAGTTTCATGATAACTATTGTTATTGGAAAACTCCACCAAATCCAAGTGATTCTCCCAAGACCCACTAAAGTCCATAACACAAGCTCATAACATATCCTTAAGCACCTATATAGTATGCTCCAACTGCCCATCTGTCTGTGGGTGGAAAGAAGTACTCAACAAAACTTGTGTACCAAGAACCTTCTATAAGAACTTCTAAAAGTGAGATGTAAAATGTGATCCACAGTCTGAAAAAATAGTCCATGGAACCCTATTAAAACTAACTACAGTTATCCCAATTTCTCTACTGAGAAAGTTTCCCGTTTAGGCAAGAAATGTACTACCATTTTCAAATGATCTACAACCACCCAAATAGAATCATTATTCCAAGTAATCATCAGGAAACCCACCAAAAAATCCATGGTAACTTCATACCAATTCTATTTCATAATGGTTAACGGCTGTAACAAACTTCCAGGTTATTGATTCCTAGACTTCAGTTGCTGAAAGGTGTAACATCATGTCACGAACCATGATATCTCCTTTTTCATGCCTGAACACCAAAATTGTCGTGGTAGGTCATCATAAATTTTGATCACACCTGGATGTACTGACTACTTTGAGGCACAAAACTCAAGCATCAAGTCCTAACACATTCTCATAGACAAAACCACATGATTCCAAACATAGATGATCTCATCCTCATATATGCTCAAATTGGAAGGTGACTCCCCACCTTCAAGTCTTTCCCTCAAGGCCAAATACTCTGGATCCTAATACTGTCTATCCCTGATCCATCTCAAAAGTGAAGACTCCATTGAAACTAATACCAGGGTCATATGATCCTGACTCTCTTGAACCAAAACATGCATCTCAGCTAGAAAATTCATCATCTTCCACTAAACACTAGACTCCTGAACTTCTTGATTATGAGTTTTCCTACTAAAATAATCAACCACACTATTTCCCTTCATGGGCATATATGCTAGCTCAAAATAAAATGACTGAATATACTCAACCCAGATCCACTATTATATATTCAAATATTGTTGTGAAAATATATACTTTAAGCTCTTATGATCCATATACACAATAAACTTTTCACCCAATAGGTAATGACACAAACACTTCAAATCATAACCCACTATAGCCAACTTGAGGTCATGTGTAGGGTAGTTTTGTTCATGTGGCCTCAACTAACGAGTCCTATACACCACAAGTCAATATCCTTGCATTAAAAAAGCTCTGAGTCTGATCCCAGATGCATCACAATAAACTGTATACTCCTCACCCGACTCAGGTATGATCAAGATTGGTAATGATGTCAAGCACCTTTTAAACTCCTTAAAGGCATCCTCATAAGATTCCAAACATTCAAACTTTACCCCTTCTTGGTCAATCTCAAAATTGGTGCTTCTAAATATGAAAAGTCCTGGATGAATCTCTGATAATATCCTTCCATCCCCATAAATCTGTAAGTATCGAACGCGTTCTTGGGATACTCCCAATAAACCAATTCTTAAACCTTCTCTGGGTCTGCTAACAGACTTTACTCTAAGATGAAGTGACCTAAGAAGTGTAATTGATCGATCTAAAACTGGCACTTAGATAGCTTGGTGTATAGACGATGCTCTCTCAGTGTACTCAGGATGATGTTAAGATATCGAGCATGATCATCATGAGTCTTGGAGTACACCAAGATGTCATCCAAAAACACTACCACAAACTAATATATGTATGGATGAAAGATCTTGTTCATCAAGGCCATAAAAATTGATGGTGTGTTTTTCAACCCAAACAAAATTATGAAGAACTCATATATGCCATACCTGCTTCTAAAATTAGTCCTTGGTATATCATAATTCTAAAATATCAACTGATGATACCCCAATCTTAAGACAATCTTTGAGAACACATAATCTCCTCTCAACTGTTCAAACACATCATTGATACTCGAGAGAGGATACTGGTTTTTCATAGTCATCTAGTTCAAATTCCGGTAATCAATACGTAATCGCAAACTCCTGCCAGCCTTCTTGGAAAAACGAACTGGTGAACCCCAAAGCAACACACTCATACAAATAAATCCCTTATCCTCTAACTCCTCCAGTTGAGTCTTGAGCTCTTGAAGCTCTATCAGTGCCATTTTGTATGGTGGAATAGAAACCAGATATGCCCCCAATATAAGCTCAATGGTGAATTCCACATATATCTTAGGTGGAAACCCTAATAAATCTTCAAAAAACACATCCTGAAACATGTCCACTAAGGGTGAAAATATATCTTGCTTTACACCTTCATCATCCAACAATAGACTAGCAACCCGGGCTGTGAGCTCTCCCAGTTGCTGAGTAATTGTTCCTACTTGGACCACCTGAATATCCCACTCTCCACCATGAATATAGTTGTCACCATTAGGATACGTAAAGGTTACTCTCCTACGGTAACAATCAATGTGGGATCGGTATGCTACTAACCAGTCCATACCCATAATTAGTTCAAAGCCCGACATGTATTGAATATAAAGATCCCACAAAAAGTGATATTCCCCAACCTTGACAGAACACACCTTGCATAAGAAAATTTATCTCAACCATACTCCCAGAGGCGTGTTTATCATTAACACTCCGCTCATGAACTCCACTGCCAGGCTCAAACTATTAACAAGTTTTTTAGAAATAAATGAATGAGAGGCGCTAGTATCAAATAAGGAACTAACTAGAATAGAAGATACAATAATATTCCCTCTCTCTATTGATGGTCCAACCTCTCTATCCACAAGTGTAGGATGAATATCATGCAACTTCCCTACCCCTCTTCCCCATGATACAGTTTGAGTCCCCTGTGCTGCACTACTCTACTAATACGGGTGATCTTGTCCCTAAGATCTATATCCAATGCCTATATCGCCTCGACTAGTAGAACTCTAGCTTCCAGACTGATATGGTGTAGAATATCCCCTTCCTACACTCTGACTCTGCCTAGCTACACCCTCACCACTTGTCTGTTACTGGGTCCTGTAGAACTTTTGTAGATCTACCATCTTTTCGTAAGACTAGAACTCTACTAGTGGTCGAGGGAACTATTTACAAAAGTGTCCCAACCTACCACAATGGTGACAGATCACTCAAGTAAGGTCCTATGAAACTGATCCCTTTGTCTAGGTATTACATTTCCCACTGCCCTGGATAATACTGTCATAGAAACACTTCCTACTCTCGGAAGTTGTACCTTCAAATCGTCTAGATGGAGCCACCTATCCTACACTGGAATCCTTCTTCAAGTTCCCCTCATCGATGAGATCTTGATCCACCACCCCAACAAACTTCATTAACCAAAAAAGGTTAACATGAGACCTAATCTCACGTTTAATCCCATCCTGAAAACACCTCTCCATAGATGTATCATCCCTTGACAATGTTGGGGAAAAGTGTTACAAATATATAAAGTGTACAACATATTCCATCATAGAGATACTCCTCCGAGTCAACCTTATTAACTCAACTGCTTTCTCATACCTCAACGTCTCTAGATAAAAGTAATCCAGGAACTTCTCCAAGAATTACCTCCATAACACACCATCAGCCTATCCATTTTGCGACTGAATGACCCACCAGCGCTTCAGTGATCCTCATAGAATGTAAGCATCCAACTTAACCCTCCTCTCTACAGGAATATCCAAGTGTTCAAGTATAGTCTCGATGGACTCAACCTAGAACTCAACTCCCTCAGGTCCACACTCTCTAGTAAAAGTCAGAGGGTGCTTCAAATAGACCTCCCTCATCAGATCAGACATACTCTTCACAACCTTCCCTAGGTCTCTTTTCATAAATTGCATGAAGTGAGAAAATTTCTCTCAAAACTGATCCCTAAATTCCTCACTTGGTACAATCGGTGCCTCAAGTCCCACTACTAGTAGATCATATCTAAACATGTACACTTGTCATCCTCTTAATAAGCATCGTCACATAGGCATATCTCTACAATTTTAAACATTCACCATATGACACATTACAAAACCTTAAAAAATTTATGAGAAATACAATATGCCACAACAAGTCATTTCTTCAAACCCCTCCACATGGTCAAAACTGAGGCGCTATCACTAACCTTGACCATCCTACATATAGGTCATGGTTCATAAAGGGAAACTCATCATAATTATTCAAGTTTCTCATTTAGACACCTAATAATTCTCATCTTGCATCATTTTAAAATATTTCTCAATTTCATGTTAGGCACCATTTTTAGTTCAATTTTCATAAGTAAGGAAAAATAGTTGAAGTTTAACAACTTACCCACAACCCATTTTCTAGTGCATTCCTAAAATGACGCATGTCACAAAATAATTCCATGTTCCTATAATGATATATGAAAACTCAACTCTCATTCCATACCAGACCACAAGTAAATTCTCAAAAAATCTCAGAAATAATAATCACATCACACAATAAGTGCATCACCCAAGGTGAAATAATATTCAACTATACTAACAAAAAACAATAACAACAATTCCCACTCTGAGTACTTGGGTTCTCTCCCATACATGGGTTAGCTACTCCCATGCACGAGATCGTAAACAAGTCCCGACTCTTCCTAGTATCCTGTCTATATTTCCCAAATAGTAAGACAAAAGAAAAAGAAAATAAAACTAGGCTCTAATACCACTTTCTAATGCCCCGACTCAGGTTCCACACACCAGTTACCCGAGCCGGTTTGTTACATGACCTCAGGCATGCCTCCCTATATACCAGAGGCTGCTGACTAGTAGTGAGGGTATGATATATCGATCACGAGGATACTATACCCTCTTTTATTAGAGTAAATACACTAGCATAAAATAATAAAAAATAACTGAATAACATATAATCACAACATGAAATAACCAGTATCATAAGATGATCAAAACTGGAAATACAATATCAAACTAAAGCAGAAAATATGACATGCCAATGTACATGTCAAGTGTCTAAAATGAAACCCAACATAAAGACACTGAAGAATCCCCCAAGTGGGTCCCGAATCATGTCCGGTTCCCTCATCCAAACTCCTTCCAATATCATCCATCTAACATAGGATCTTTTCCCTTAACCTGTCCAGAAAACAAAGTCTATCTGGGTACCGATTAGGCATCCCAAGTAGGGTGTGAGTACAACTCAGTAGGACACCACAAAAAATGTCTAAAACAATATACAGTTAATATAAAGTGTATGTAGTTGTATAAATAAATAATTATAATGAATAAGTAAATAGTTATTACATTATCAATTAATCTTTATTTAACCACATAAACCCTCAGGTTCCCGTAGAAACTCGTACCTCGATCCTTGCTTCGGTTCATGCTAGAGCCCGAAGTATGTATGATGGATATCATATCTCATAATTCTATTTTTACCATTATTTAATTCATACTTTAATTTCCATGTTACCATTCATACATCACAAAATAGAATGACTATGTCCCCATTCTTTATTTCACAACTAAATGACCATGTTACCATTCATACCTTACACATTAGAATGATCATGTTGTCACTATTTATTTCAAAAATAATTGACCATGTTACCATTCATAACACATAATTAATTAAAAAATTAATTATTCACATCAAATCCATTACTAATTCAACAATTAGTTAAACAAAAAAAATTTAATTAGTTAACTCAATAATTAACTAATCACATCAATTCCTCTAGTCAATTCAACAATTAAATAATCACACCGAATTCATTACTCATTAAACAATTATTTTATCACATAAATACCCTTAATCAATTACCTAATTAATTAAGTATGTCAAAACCATTAAATAATTCAATAATTAATTAATCAATATCCACAAACTCAAAATCCCATAATTAACTCCATAATTAATTATCTTATTCACAATCTCAATATTTCATAATTAATTCCACAATAAATCATCTCAATTATCAAATATCAATATCTCATAACAATTAATTATCTCAAATAAACAATATCTATATCTCATAATTAATTCTATAATTAATTATCTCAAAATCCATAATTCCCAAAATCCTCAATTTCACACCTCAATTAATTAATTCAATTAAGAAATTTTTTTCTAAATATATAATATCAATTACAAAATTACATAAATTTAATTTAAATAAATACTTTTTGATTTTAATTATAGACCACCTACCTTGATTCATTGACGAACGATCGACCAATGAAAATCCACAAGATTTGAGTAGCACAATGACATAGAATGAGATCCAAATCTAAAATCCTAAATCAAGATTAAAAAAATCAAGATCCCTAAAATATATATCTAGATCCACAATCATAGATTTGGATATAATAAAAATAGGAAGAACAAACCTTTCTTGAATAGGAAAATAAAGGAAGAGGAATGGGAAACCAAGAGGAACAAGATTCACTTATCGGGAGAGGTGTAGATCTTCGATCTAGGATTCGAATTGCAAAGAACAAAGGTCACGAGGGCTTGGAATCTATTTGGGAGGATAAAAAATTGTGAAATAGTATTTAGGGTCAAATGGGGGTTGATTTGGGATTAAAATGGGGGTTCAGGTGATTAAAAATCTAATTTTTGGGTGAATTAAATTCCCGCACACAGTTTGCTGGGTAGGGGCGCATGGTTTTCCCTAACCATGCACCTAAACCATGCACATATTTTATATGGGGTGCATAGATACTTATAATAGGGTAAAAAATCTGAAAAACTATGCACCAACTGTGCAATTATTCTATATCTAGGGATGAATGGTTTTCTGGGTTAGGGCACACTGTTAGGGCTAACCATGCACCACATGTGCACTTCCCTCCTTTCATTTTTTCTCAATTTCCACCCAAACACATCCCAAGGTAAAACCCAACCAAAGTATGCTCAAAAAAATAAAAAAATAATTGAAATCAAGCCTGATTCATCTCCATAAAAAGCTTGATATTTACACTTAGAAAACATGAGAACCCATGATTTTTTTTTCTTAAAAACACACATTTTACCCTTAAAGGGCATAATCATTCCTTTAAATAAAAGGTCATTAGTTTACCTTATAAAATCAAAATATTTCCATGAAAATTTATTTTTAATCATATAAAAGTCATGTATGATCCTTGAGACATCATCTTCATAGAACCCTTACAAGAACCCTTACAAATGAAATAACCTACTCAAATAATTCTCACATAATTCTCTAAAAAATATAATCATTACCTAATGAATTAAAGTGATATATCAGGATCAATCGTTATCATAAAGAATGTATATGGACCATAAAATACATGAAACACATAAAATATTCATCATAAAACTCATAAAAATATAATTTTTAACCAAGAAGTAAAACATTTTTGGATATTGATATACCCCTTTCCTTTAAAACCCCATTTTCAGAACAATAATACCTAGAAAAAAGGGTAGAAGAGTTTTTCTTTAAAGAAAATATCAAAGCTTGTAAAGGAAGCTAAATATCAAATAATAGTTGTGGAAAAGGGAGAATCTATTGACGTCGTATATGTTAAAATAGAATATCCCTTTTTTCCTTTTTGTAAATAAAGGTAATTTTTTTTTTGTATAAAATATTTAAAAAGTTTCCTTTTGAAAATATTTTAAAGAAAGTAAAAAGAGACATAAAATTCACCTTATAATTTATTTATACCAATATAAATAAATCCATAAAATAATTTTAATAATATTAACATGGAGGAAAAATATTTTTAAAATAAATCATTAAAACATTTAAAATGAGTTTTTGTAAACGATTCTCATTGACATGACCAAGCTTAAACTTCCATAGGCGAGAAGGATATGAGTAATTCTTACTGGATTTTTCATAGATTTTAATAACAAGTTTCTCTTGTTTAATTATATAAAATCCATTATTGATATACACTGTAACAACCCAGGTAAAGTTAATAATAAATTTATTTCCTTATTATCATTCATGAATTTGATTCTATATAGTTATATACATTATAATAATATTAAGTAAAATTTAAATAAAAAAGGAAATAGTTTTATTCTTATTAAAATTATTTTCTTATATTATAAGGTTTTATTTAAAAGTTAATTTCTAAATTTTATAATTTTAATTTGAATAAATGAACTTAATTTTTGAAATTAGAATATCAAAAAATATCTTATGGTGAATTTTTTCTAGTTTTCTAAAAAGATTGATTTTTTAATAAATATTGAAAAAATAACATTTTTTGTAAAACAATCATTTATTTTCGTTAAATAAAGTTATTTAAAAGTATAATTTGATCTTAAAGTAAAATAAGACACCATTAATTATAAATAATACAATTAATTACATAAGAATCATCATTATACTTGATTTTCGTATAAGTTCATTTTTTGGTTTAAAAACACATTTTTCTAATTTTTTTCTATTGCGTTTTAATATTAAATTAATTTATTTCAATTATATAAATTTTATATTGAAAAATGGATTCCATATTTGGAATTAGAAGGTCTATATTTTTTAAATAGGCCCTTTTTATTTTTGGTCATTATGAATAGTAACTGTAGTAAATATTTATCACATCAGTAAGGGTAAATCAGATAATTATGGTTAAAATTAAGGTTATAAGATCTAAAAATCTCCATAAAACTTGTCTTTATTTTATTGGATAAGTTTTTTTGACCTTGTACATATAATATTTGAAAATGTGGCAATTTATTTCCACTTGACTTTGATTATAACATTTATATTATTTTAAGTAAATATAAAGTCAAAAATGTCACTCTTGCTTTTAATATCTATAATATTTTTTGATAGTGATACAAAAATTATATTTGGTTATAAATTATTATTTTAGAGATAAATTATTTTTTTATCATGGTAATTTATTTCTAATTTTTATTGATGAAATAACCATGTTAAATGCTTATGGAACGCCAAAACCTTATTTATTCAATTAATAGGAAAATAAAATAAATGATTTTAGAAATATTAAAATTAATATAATTTGAATTAATTATTGTATTACAAAAATTTTCAATATAAATATAACATATTAGGGATATGTTAAAGGATTAGATTTTAATTCCCTTATCGTTATGTTGTTTTCAAAGTCGAATTAAATGAATAGTTCCAAAAACGACATTGATGATATTTTATAATAAATAATGTTTTATTAAATGATTTAAAATTTATAAAAATATTATATTCTACAAATTTAATGAGATATGGTTTATAATATCAACTATGGTCCATTTATGATTCATTTTTCCCTTTATAGGACCTCTAAATAGAAAAAAACATTGATATCATTGTAACTATCAAAGGGGTTAATGATGGGTTAAAACAAAGAGATAAGGATAAAAATATAATTTAAACTTTTCCAATTTTTATTGTATGAGATTATTTTTAACCATAATAATATTATCTTATAATTATATCAATTTGGAGCCATTTTTTCTTGAAATTTAATTTATATTAATTTAATAATTTAAGTAATTCCAAGAGTGTCCCTCCCCTCTCTTATAATAGGGTGCCCATCTTATCTTTTATTCAAAATTAAAAATCCTATTGGTTCAGATGAAAAATAAAAAAATACATTACTTACATCCCTACCCACATTATAGAGACCCTGTTTTGATTAGAGAACCAACCTAGGAAGGCTTTAGGTATAAACCTAAAAAGGTTGTTTAAAGAAGAGGTATAGTTCTTAACCATGCATTTTCATTTTATTTATTCTTATACCTCATTAAAATATTATTAAAACATGATAAAATAATTACATCAGTATCTTACATATACTGGGGTTTAATTATGTTAATGACATAACCTATATTCATCTTCTCTTTCATCAAATGAGAAATGATACCATCGATCGCATGTATGACATACTATCGCCTCACGAACTGATGTAATTCATTTTTCCATCACCACCACTTACATATGGTTATAATGATAGATTTAATATATATATATATATATATATATTATATTCATAATACACTTTTCATTCTATAAATATATTATATCATTCAATTTATTACCTTTCCATGCATTAAAAAATGACAACGTCGTTCATGCGTACTTATGGATTACCACCTCCACGAAGCGATGTAATTTGTTTTTCATAAAAAATTACATGGATGAAATATATAAGTATATTTAATGAAATAATATTATATTTATGATATAATAATAATTCTGGAAAGATAAAATAATACCTACCTTTTTTCCATCAGGATTGTTGAAAAATGAAAACGTTACTTATGCGTTCGTACGACCTACTGTCTCTATGATTGTAACATAGTTCATTTTTTATAAAAATATTTTATGGTAGGTTTTAAAAATACAACTAATGTATAAAAATTATAATTATTTCATGATTATTTTTTAGATTATGAAATAATGTCCTTGTTGACCATAGTCAACCCACTGAAGTCATTTTGGACATATGATTCGAATATCATCAAAATATCTAATGTGAACTTAATTGATTGAATATGAAATGATAATAAATAAAATAAAAATAATAATAAACATGAAAATGATTCTTAATTAAGTAAATAATTAACATATTTTTATTATTCAGGAAAATAAAAAATATACGTGACAAGTCAGACTCGAGGTAAAAGACACTTTAAAAATATCATTTTAAATGTTTTAAATATTTATTTATAAATATTTTTCTTCCATTTAAATATTATTAAAATTATTTTATGGTTGTATTTATATGGAAATAAATGAATTATAAAGGAAAATTTTTACTTTCTTACAAATTTTTTTAAAATGAATATTTTTATTGAATATTTTTACATTTTTTACAAAAGATAAAAGGAATGTTCTGTTTTTAACATATACGATGTTAACAGCTTTTCCAGACACCACAATAATTATTTGATAGTTGACTACCTTTATAATATTACATGTTTCCTTCAAATAAAAAACCTCCTTCCCATTTATTCTAGGAATTATATTTTTGAAAATAGGTTTTTAAAAGGAAAGGGTATTTTGATATTCAAAAGTGTTTTGAATATGAGTTTAAAAAAGTTTTTCAAGGGATTTATGATGAAAAAGTGTAAGCATAAAATGATTTATTCATGATATGGTCTTTGGAATTGTTTATGATGATTAGTTAACTCTATATATCTCATGATTACAAATGATCCTGATATAGACCATGATGATAGGTGATCCCCATATAGATATTGATGATGGGAAGGCCTAATATAGGTCTACAATGCATTGGGTAATGATTATGTTCTCTAGAGAATTATTTTGGAATTCGACCACAATGGTTATTAAAATTGTGAGGGTTCTTGTAAGGGTTATATGAATATGATTTCCCAATTCAAATACATGAATTTTCTATGATTTATAATGAATTTTCATAGAAATTGTTTGATTTCAAAAGGTAAGTTAATGGTATTTTTAAAGGATTATGCCCTTTTAGGGTAAAAAGGTATGTTTTTAAGATTTTTTTTCATAGGGTCTCATTTTTTCTAATAAAACCTCATGATTATTATTTTTTCATTTATGTTTTCTTATTAAGTGTTTTATGAAAAAACTTTGGGTAATAAATTTTGATTTCATGTGTAAGTAAAGGATTATTTGAGCTCAAAGTTTATTATATTAAAGACAAACTCTCTTTTATGCTCTCATAGTTTTTAAATGAACTAATAAGTTTATTTTTTTTATATATATTAATGATCTTTTTATGCTAATATCATGTTTTTAAATGATTTTCTTAGGTTTTAAGGACAAGTAGGAACAAATAAGAAATCAATTTGAAAATCATAATGATTTTCCATGAAAAGAAAATGTATTTCTTTTTAAATGTTTGTGTTATGGAAAAAATGGAGACTAAGAGGAAGTATCGAACACATATTTTAGAAGTTTTTTATGTAATATTTATGACCCAATTATCTAATACTCTAAACCTAAAATGATTATTGAAATGAAAAAAAGTGAATTCTTACATAAAAATGAAATTATGGGTTGAATAAGGATCAAGTTATTATGGCTGATATCAGAGGTTGTTTTAGATACTTTTTAAGGTTAGTATAATGAAATTAAATACCATTAAGATATTCTAATTTATGGTTATCATGATAGAGAATTTGAATATTACCACATTGCTTCATCCAAACCATGTCTATTCAGAATCATTTTTTATATAGGAAATAGGGAAGATGATATAGGATGAAATCAAGAGAATAATATCCTTTCAAATCAACAACCTAGAATGGTTGGAATTGGACCATAGTAGTTTGTTGTTATGATGGATTAGTTGACACAAGATATAAATGATGATGGTATCAATGTGAGAGATAAACCATGTTCACCATAAAAGAAAATGTGTATAGTATAGAATTTAATGAAACAAAAAACACTAACATTTAGTGGATATTCTAACCTAGTGGTAGCTGAGGGATGTATTAAATCCTTGGAGATGATATTTTAAGTCATGAGTTTTTTGAAACACTAAAAGAAAAATCTTACTATTTACCATTTTGAAGGTGAAGCAGAACAATGGAATTCAATGGTTAATAATATTAAATAAGTAGAAGATATTAATGCCTTAGAATGAGATTAATTTAAGAATATTTTCCTTGAGAAATATTTTATGAAGTCTGTTCAACTTAGGATAAAAAAATATTCTTGGAATTGAGATAGGATAAAGATCCAGTGGCTGCGTATAAATAAAAATTCACCTAATTGGAGAGGTGCACATAAAATTGTATCTGAGATCTTGATAATAAAATAATCAGTTTTACTTAGGATTAAAGCCGAGATATTAAAGAGCATTGGATTCTCGTGATTTCAAAAGTTATGATAAAATTGTTCGATGTGATGAGAAGATAGAAATAAAATTTACAAATGATCATGTA
Organism: Viscum album; assembly: GCA_963277665.1. Classification (NCBI taxonomy): domain Eukaryota; kingdom Viridiplantae; phylum Streptophyta; class Magnoliopsida; order Santalales; family Viscaceae; genus Viscum; species Viscum album. Next base: position 1,906,862,509 of record OY728136.1, read on the forward strand.
TTGCATAAAAACAATAAGAAAAGGCCCAGATGAAAATAAATTGGGAAGCATCCCTCAAAGAAATATGGAGGTAAGAAAATTAGATTTTCATCTTGTGATAAGTATGGTAAAAAGAACCCTAGATAATGCCTTATAAAATCTAGGAAGTGCTTATGATATGGAAAGTTTGGACATTTGGATCGTGAATGTAAAGAAAATGATTAGAAAAATAATGAAAAGATGATAGTAATATTCTTTAATTGTAATGATATGAGTCATTATGTGATTACTTTTCCAAATATAGGAATAAAGGATGGAAACCATCATGATCAAAAACATAAATGTGTGGATAAATCCTTTATGACTACTTCAAAAAAAATTGGACTATCTAGATATGTAGTGTCAAGTACATTAATTATTTATTTATATTATACCAATGTCTTATTTGATTTAGGGTTTTCACACTCTTTCATTTCTGAGAAATTTTCTGATAAATTGGAAATTTCACCACAAAAAATGAATCCATAACTTTTAATAAAAACACAATGGGAAAGTATTAAGATAAAAATAAATTATAATAATATTCATGTTGCTGTCTATGGAAAGGATTTACCCAAAAACCTTCTCATCTTTCCCCTTATAGAGTTTGATGTTATTCTAGGTAAAAATTGAATTTCTATTTACCATGCTAAAATAGGTTATGGAGCTAAAGAACTTGTTTTTTAGAATGATTTTTAGTTTTTATACAAGAATGAATCCATACCTTTGATAACATATCAAAAATATGAGAAAATATTAAAAATGGAAATGAAAGTTATCTTGAATATATTATTGAGAAGGAGTCTATTCAAATTGGTTATGTCCCTATAATGAATGAATATCTGAATGTTTTTCCTAATGAGTAACATGGTTTAATACTAGATCAATAAGTTGAGTTTACTATTGACTTAGTGCCTGATGATAATACAATTTCAAAACCCCCTTATTGAATGGATCAAGTAGAACTTTTGGAATTGAAAAAACACTTGTAGGATATGATAGATAAAGGTTTCATTCATCTTATCACCTAACCATGAGGTGATCCTATTTTATTATTTAAAAAGAAAGATGGTTCAATGAGAATTTTCATTGATTATAGAGCCTTGAATAACATAATGGTTAATAAAAAATATCATTTACCTCATATCGATGATTTATTTGATCATCTACTATGATTATAATATTTTTAGAAGATTAATCTTAGGTTAGGGTACCATTAGTTGAAGGTGAAGGAGGAAGATATCCCAAAAACAATGTTTCAGACAAGATTTGGGAATTATGAATTTGTAGTTATAATCTTTGGGTTGATGAATGCTCCAACTGTATATATATACCTTATGGATAGAGTTTTACATGACTATTTAGATAAGTTTATGGTTGTGTTTATTGATTATATATTAGTATATTCTAAAAGTCACGAGGAACATGAGACACCTAAGTATTTTTTTGGAAACCTTAAAATAAAATAAGTTATATGGAAACCTTAGTAAGTGTGAATTTTGGTTGTAAAATATTTCTTTCCATGGAAATATTATTTCTAAATATAGAATAACTATTAACCCTTATAATTAATTGACCCGAGATACCCTCAAAACTAGTACCCGAATCGATCTTCCACATACTCAAAGGGTGTTCCCGATCCCCACAGGCTGACGACTAGCACCCGACCATCAAATAACAATAGAAGGAATGAATTCACCTAACATGAAAAAAACTGAATGAAATATATATACATCCCACCATCTCACCAAAAACTACCCATACCCAAATGATATGAACATCGATGACTCACTGTGTCACCTTACCTTTTCCTATATCAAAAGAAAATACCAGGTCTATACACCACTGAAGGGGTGTGCAGGGTATGATCTAAATAGGCTCAGTGGGATCCCACCCAGGTGTTCCATATCAAGAATCTATACAACAATCCTATATTCTCAATTTATAAAACATATAATGATAAGTAGTAAAATAGTTTTTACATAAAAATCATGCTAAGTCATTTCCCCTTTTTCTACAGTTCCAAAAAAATCTAGGTAAAATAGTTTCAAATCATAAATCCATAAAGCCATTTCTATTTCATAAAAAACATGTATATCAAGTCAAACTAGTAAAAATCCAACACAAAAAGGATAAACACACCATGGATAACTCATGGTCAGGTTATTTAGGTCACTTGTACATCAATAATGACTAGTAAACACTAAAAGTCCTTAGATACCATGCATTAAGGTCTAGGGAATAGAGTAACTCCCTAGAAAGTGAACCCTCTTAAAATGTCAATTCATGTACTAGATCCAAATGCATCGCAATCTAGGAATAAAAGAACACCCCAAAAAGTGAACCTTCCTAACAATATCAAAATATGAGCCCCAATACTACACCTCCCACCTAAGTACCCAAGGATCCCATATTCAACATATAAAATCATTTAAAATGGATTACACCTTTCATAATACAATTTCAAACACCCTTTTCTCTATCAAAACCTTCTTTGAAAACCCATCTTGCAATTCATTTCATAATTCTTTGTAAATCATATTTATTTTAGCAAAATAAGGGGAAAACCATATTTTTCTCAAAAACCCATTTACACATGAAAATAAAAAATCTAATATCATGCCAATTATTTAGATTTTTTTTAAAAAAATAAGATCAATCATCTGTTCACATAATATAGGCCAGAGATGGAACCACCCACCTCAAACTCAGGTTGTAAACCACCTGCAACGGTATCCACCAACACTAGAAGGAACACTTAACAACAAAAGAGTCCCTAGAATCAATTCCCACATCTTAGAATCAAAATCCATAACAATAAGGTTTGGAGGATAGGTTAGGTCACACATACCTTGAGAACCACACAAGCCGCACCATAACCAAAGTAAGGATGAAACCCCAAAAGAAGATTTCACAACAGATCTAAAAGAAACAAATAAGAATCAATATGTGATCCACATATCCTATAAATATATCCCATTTTCATTGTCATGACCAATGATAATGAAAAATCAGAAATGTCACTTGTTGATAGAGACACAGTTCAAAAACCATAGAGATCGAGCGCCAAATAAAGTGATCCAAAAGGAGGTGAAACACCCAAAATTATTTTGAAGAATGACTAGGGTTCTAATAAGGGAGAAAAAATATAAATGAACTAGGATTTAAAATTGAAGTGCATAAAAACTATAGGTAATGAGGGGTTTATGTTACAAACTATGGATTTACCATATAAAATCCACATAATTCATGAACGCTAAAAAACATGTCACCTCAGATTAAAAATTTTGAGAGACATATTTGTGATGTAAAATTATATCTTACACTATAAATAGATTTATGCCAAAAACTATTTTCATGGATTATACCCTGTAACTTATTTACACTATAAGCTACAATCTTACGATGTAAAAATGACCTGCAGGTTGCAACCAGCTTAGGTTCTGTATAAAAACTCCAAAAACCATTATTAATGCCCTCTGAACCTGAGAAACACACTCTTAAGAATAAAAAGAGCATAACATTAATATCTAATATGTTACAATATCCTCACTATAGGAATTTTTTTCCCTGATAAGTCATGAAGAATAAGGTTTCTCTAGAAAGAGGTGATGTCACTACTCCCTCACTAATGATTCACACTCCCAAGTCTCATGAGAATATGATCCGTTCCACCATACTACTCTAACCAATGAAATAAAATTCCCATGAAATACTTGAACCTAATAATAAATGATCTCCATTAGTTTCCCCACAACTAAAGAATATGTCTCCAACTTGATATGTTTCCAACTCAAAAAATGATAGGGATCAGGATGGTATTTCCTAAGCTGAGATATGTGAAAATCATCATGTATACCCATTAACTATATCGAAAATATCAACTGATATGCAACCTTCCCAAACTTCTAAGTGACCTCAAATGGTTCAACATATCTTAGATCCATCCTTCCCTATTTTTTAAGATTATAGTGACCCAACTGAGTAGATTCTTTCAAGAAAACCCTGTCACCTATGGAAAACTACAAAGGATGACATAGATGATCTACATATGATTTCTGATGACTCTGTTCTATAACCAAACATTGACATATATCATGAATCCTCACTAACATCTCATTAATAAGACTTGGTACCACAAAAGAAGCTTCACTCACCTCTTCCCAATAAAGAGGTGACCTGTACGAGTGACTATAAAAATATTCAAAGGGCACCATTCTAATCAATGACTGGTAATTATTATTATAGGAAAAATAAACTAGTCCCATATGACTATCCCACAATCCACCAAAATCCAAGACACATAGTCATATATCATATCCTCTAAGATCTGAATAGAATGCTCTATCTGACTGTCTATTTATGAATGGTAATATGTACTCAACCTTATTTGAGTCTCCATTTCCTATTGGATACTCTTAAGAAATCTAGAAGTAAACTAATTATACCCATTTGAAATTATAGTATAGAGAACCCCATATAAACTCATAAAATATTTCATATACATCTTAACCAGATCTTTAACCTTAGTGGTGTCCCTAACTAGGATATAATGAATAGATTTCATTAACTGACCAACCACCATCTAGATAGAATTATTCCCTTAGGGAGTCCATGTAAATACAGAAGCAAAGTCCACAGAAACCTCATCCAATTTCCAAACTGACACTGAAATAGGCTAGAGAAAACTAAAAGGATTCAGGTGCTCTACCTTTATCTGTTGTAAGGTGTAACATGGGACACAAAATTATCAATATCAAACTTCATACTTGATCACCATAAATGATATCTCATGTCATAATATATCTTTATAGAACCCATATGAACGACCTATGAAGAACTATGATATTCAAACAAAACTAAAATTCTCATAGAATATGGAACGAAAAAATGATCCCCAAAGTAGAGAATACCATCAGAAGGGAGAGACCAACCATAAATAATATCCCCATCATAAAGGGGTTCCCTAATTCCTCTAAACTCATTTTCCTACTACTGTACCTATATAATAGGCTCAAGGAGAGAAGATAATAAATGAACACTAGTCATAACCATACCCAAATAATTATTATGAGCATCTAGATACAACTGAGTGAAGATACCCATAATGTTATATTCTTCATTTGATTCCAAGATATCTTGTGATGACACTTTTCTACTGAGAGCATCCACAATGACATTATCCTTCCCTAGGGTGTAGATGATGTCAAAATTGAACGTCTAAAGGTACTACACCCACTGTATCTCTATGATATTCAATTATTTATGAGAGAATATATAACTCAAAAATTCATGATCATAAAATACCATGAACCTCTTCCCAAAAAGATAATACCACTAACACTTAAGCACATGCATAATTATGATATGGTATGAATCACGAGTGAGGTAATTCTTCTCATGTGGAAAAAGCTATTGAGATCCATAGGCCACCACATGATTGTCCTATATAAGAATGAAACCCAGACCAGTACCAGAAACATCATAGTATATCAAATACCTTTTATTGGGATTAGGTAAGATCAAAATAGGTGATGATATAAAAATCCATTTTAACTCATCAAAATAGGTCTGAAAAGTAGCATCCCATATGAATTTCACCCTGTTACTGGTAAAAATAGTCAAAGATGATACCAACTTCAAGAAATCCTCAATGAACCACTAATAGTATCTAGCATGAACTAAGAAGCTCCATATTTTAAAGGTGTTATGTTGATCTTCCCATGATAATAAAACCTTCACCCTTTTAGGATTGACTGATAGTCCATGTTTATAAATCACATGTCCTAAGAACTTCACTTATGGGATCCAAAAATTTCATTTCTAAATGTTACCATAAAGTCAGTGGATTTTCAATATTTATAAAACTATATTCAAATGGTGCTCGTGCTCATGCTTAGATATTGAATAAACCAAGACATCATCCATAAACACAACTAAAAATTTGTTGAGATACCTATGGAATTTCCTATTCATTAAATCCATAAAACCGTAGGAGTGTTAGTCAGAACAAAAAACATAAAAAGATATTTATAATGGACATACCTATTCTTGAAATCCATCATCGGTATATCAGACTCCCAAAACTTGAGGTGATGATAACCCGAATGAGGATCGATCTTTAAAAACCACCTCTCCCCCTTTAACTGATCAAATAGGTCATACACATGGGGAAAATGGTACATATTCTTAACTATCACCCATTCTAGATTTATATAGTCCACACACAATTGAATTGAACCATCTTACTTCTTGTAAAAGAGCACGTAAGATTCCCATAGAGAAACACTAATGAGAAAAAAACCATTCTCTATATAATCATCCAACTGAATCTTGAGATCTTTTAGCTCCGCTGGTGCCATATGATAAGAGGGTATCAAGACTGACTGAGTACCTAAAACCTAATCAATCATTAACTCTACCTTCATATATGAAGGAAGATAAGAAAATTCATCTATAAAGACATATGGAATGTACCTAAAAATCATGGGAAGATTACCAATAGAAGAAACACCATTTAGTTCAATTGGAATGACAGACAAAAAACTCCTAAGTTCTATGTGGGATAGTCCTACATGACCAGACCTTAGATACCACTCTACCTGAAACACCTAAGAGATCCCATCATCATCAAATAATGAAACTCTCTGATGATAACAATCAATCTCATCCTGATGGGTAACAATATAATCTATCTCGATAATGACATTAAATAGATATAGATCAAGAACAAAGAAATAACATACTAACTCCACTCCAACCATCGATAGAGAACATAACGAACAACGAAACCCTTATTCCTTCATATTTCAAAGAGGTTTCATCATCTCCATAATAAAGGAAATGAGATCTATTAGAAGTTTGAGCTCATAAATAAAATGGGTAGATATAAACAAATATAGGACACCAATATCAAATAAAATAGTTCCTATAGAAGATTCAATAAAAATGGTACCTATCACTATCATTGGTCCTACATCAACCTATTTTGAAAAATCATCCACTACATGAAGGTGATTCACCCTTGAAGCCTATGGTTGGAGCCCTGTAGATTTTGAAGCATCTGACTGTGCCATAGTGGCCTTTGGAACTGAAGACCCCAGACCATAATGAGGCCAAAACATAGCCTAAAATAACCTCTGTAGATAACCTTGATAACCACAAGAACTGGAAATCTTAGCAGGTGTATGACAAGTATATTAGGCGTGACCTATATTTACACACTGATAGAAAGTCCTAGAAACACTAATAATTTATGATGATGGTGTAGAGGAAGACCAAAATTGTGAACTACCTCCACCACATTTGCAATGATCATGGAAATTATTATTCTTTACTCGCATGCCACTGAAGCAGCCACTGGGTGGAAGGTAATGAGTAGAATAAAAAATCTTAGCTATCATATCCATCTTGGGCATCATATTCTTATCTATCATGTCAACATATTTAATAAGCTTAAACATATACACCTGCGATTGAATGTCTCGTTGCAAACCCTATAGGTATTTATAATCTTTTAACTAGTCATTCATCACCACCTTTAGGGGAAAAAAAATATATTTGTGAAATGATTAGCATACTTGAACACTGAATTCTCTCCCTACTTCAAGGATAAGAACTCTAAAGACTCCACTTTCATCAGATATTTTGTGTGAAACTACTAAAATAATAGGGTCTTGAACCCCTTCCAATCTAAATCCACATGTCAATTTTCCTATACCATGGAATCCTAGCACCTCTTTCCATAACCCTCGAGCCTAAAAATCGTACACTTTAACTTGATATACTTAGGTGTATGTAGGAAGTCAAAGACATGATCAATATTGTCTAGCTAATCCTCTTCCTATTTAAGTTTATTTGTACCATTAAAGGATAGGGGCTTCTCATTTAGAAACTCTCATGTTCGGTCTCTGTCCTTCTCAGCTCCTAGATACACCTCAACAACTAGGTTATGAACTCATGGAACATTAAGGTTCATGAAAAGAACTACTTTTATGATAATTTCTATAAGATTTTGATCCAAAGGTGAATTCCCTTAGGGATAATCTCTTGTTGCATCCTCCTGAGGAGCTCGAGGAAGTAGTATTGAAGGTATATTGATACACACTGAAAATATAAGAAAATGATCAAACAACAGAAAAACTTCAATTTAAAATAGATAAATAAAAGTAGAAGTTGATATTTAGATTAAAAATCAACACATAAGGCACACATCCCAACATCCCATGGTAACTTGAGCCTCATGACGATAAGAGATAACCAGACACTCATCACAACCTACCTCTCAAGTCTTAATAATCCTATCTACCATCTAAAAAATTCACAAGATTGTGCATAACCTCATATGATAACAAATTTTAATGAACCGACCTAATATACCCTCAAAACTGGTACCCAAACCAATCCACACATACTAAAAGGGCCTTATCGATCCCCATGGGCTGGTGACTATCACCCGGGCATCAAAAAAAATAATAATAGAGGGAATGATTTTCCCCAACTTGAAAAAAAATTGTATGGAATATATATACAATGGAAGAAAACAATGGAAGATAACTAAAAGAAATATATTCCATAACCAAATAGAAGTAACAGTAGAAATACAAATCAAAGCAGCTAAACCAAACTCTAAGGTACATGTCTGACAACAAAGGAAAACTAAAATAGAAATCAGCTACTCCATGTGATAAGTGGGAAATATCCCATCATCTTACCACTAGCTACCCATACCTATCAAACATGAACATCACTATGTAACTACAAAACTTTTACTTTTCATACATCAAAATACAATACCAGGTCTACACACCATTGAAGGGTTGTGTAGGGTGTGAGCTAAATAGGCTCAGTGGGATCCCACCACATTATTCCATATCAAGTCTCTATATAAAAATATCATTTGATCAATTCATAAATCATGAAATGATAAAAAGTAAAGTAATTTTTATATCAAAATCATGAAAAGTCATTTCAGCCTTTTCCACAATTCCAAAAAAATCCAAGTAAAAAAATTTGAAAGCATAAATCCAACAAACCATTCCCATTTCATCAAAAAACAGTTATATCAAGTCAAATTAGTACAAATCCAACACACAAAGGATAAAAATTCCATGGATAACTCTCGATCAAATTAGCTAGATCATTCATACATTAGTCATGATTAGTGCGCACTATAAGTCCTTAGAACCCATGCATCGAGGTCTAGGTGTAACATCCCGTTACTGTTTTTAGGTATTCTTAAATCCTATTATATTAAATTATTAATATCTTAAGTGAGAAAAAATTATTTATCAACAAAATTTTGATAAATGTGTTAAATTCCTTAAATTACAGTTAATATATTGGGATGTTCAATTGAATATTTTTGAAGTTCAGCACTGAGTTAGTGTGAGATTACGAGCCCCAAAAAGTCTCAGTGAAGACTGAATAAAAATTTTAAATATAATATATTATGTACACACTTTTATTAAAAATATTTGAATAACTCCAAAATAGTGCATTGTATGACAAATATGAGACACCGTTATGTCCGAAATGTGGTGTTTACCCAAGGAGGGATATAAAATTTGAATGCATTAGAAGTTTAGATGTCTTTATATTGAGATAAAGTTACTAAATAATATTTAATATATTATTTTATTAAAAATAATTAAATATCTCCCAAATATTACACCGTATGTGAAATCTGAGACCACTGATGGGTCCGGAATGAGGGCTTTACCCTAGACGGGGTATAACATTTGTAAGAGTTGGGAGTTTGGATGCCTCACTCACAAAATAACCCTTTTAATTTTAATTAATTATTTATTTCTTTTTTTAAAATAATAAATCATTAATATCTCTCAAACGGTGTGTCGTATGAAAAATACGAGACCACCGTTAGATCCAGAATGGAGTGTTTACCCAAGGAGGGATGTAATATCTATACGCAGTGGATGTTTGATATTATTTAATATTTATGTCAAATAATTAATTGATTATATTAATTAAAATAATTGAAAATTAATTTTTTATGGGTCATATTCATCAATGGAGATACCTCCATTTTTGACAGACAATATATTTCAAAACCTCTATTTCTCAATCATTCTTGACCATTTCAGTTACCAATGCATTAATAGAGTAAATTAAATCTCTCCACCAATAATTTCCAGTTGAAATAGTGGATTAAATTAGGGTTTTAATTTATTGGGTGAATGAACGGTACAAAGATTAGGTTCTAAATACCTAAACCCTTCAGTTATGGTTCTTGGTAGATTATGTCGAATATGAGGACCCTGATTTCTTCATGCATGTGAGCAGTGATGTTCTATCCCTCTTCCGCGGTCTTCTCCTCCAGTAGTAGCGACTCCATCATGTGTGGGTCCTATGAGTGGTACCCCTGGTTTTGTGTTTCTTTTCTTTATTTTATTTTTTTTCTTCTTCCATTTCTTTATTCTCACTTCTCAACAATACAAAAAAATTATTGAATAATAATTTGATGATTTAAAAAATGAATATTTCATCAAATTATTGAATGGATAGTTGTTTAAAATTATCAAATGATAATTATTTGAATTATAAAAAGCTAATGAGTTATCAAAAGATATATATATATATCGATAAACATACTTGGGATAATTTATTAAAATTATCTAATTTTATTTATTTTGATTATCAAAAGACTCACACACACACACACATATATATATTTAGTTAGATATATGTTTTTCATAATCACTTCGGAAGTTAAGGATAATTTTATTAAATATAAAAGTATCAGTGTGTAATTGCATGAACTACTGAAGGATAATTTCAAACACATGCGTTGTTTTATTTAAATGAAAATTTATAATTATCCTGGAGAGATAAATTATCATCACACATGATAATTTAAGTAATAATTTGAAAATTATCAATGAGAGATAAAATATTATCACATGTAATATTTTAAATGATAACTTAAAATTATCCAGGATAGTTAAAATATTATCGCATGTAATATTTTAATCGATAATTTGAAAATATACAGGAGTGTTAAAATATTATTGCATGTAATATTCTAGGAACCCTTGATGAACGTCAAGTATAGGTGTGTCAACGCTTACAATATTAAGGCCATGAGGAAGTTTATTAAACCCAATAGGATGGTTTATCATTTCCACTGACATCAACGACCTTGAGGTAGGTGGTTCCATCCCGATTATCCAAATTAATTAACCTTGAATTGATTGATTTATTTAAATTGTTGATTTAAATTCAATTGACCAAATTTCTTTCAATTTATCAAATAAAAAATCCGATTCCAGTGAATTGAGAGTTTTGAAATGGTTTTGGCATGAGAAATTGGAAAACCCCCAATTCCATTAAATTGGGGCGTGTTTTATGAAAATTGGTTAATTTAAATTGTTGAATTTAAATTGTGGATTTGATGGAAATGATTTCAATTAAATTGTGGAAATGAATTGTGGAATGATGGAATTGTATTTGAATGAATTTCAAACTTGTGAAAATGACTTAAAATGTTTTGATAGAAACCGAGTGATTTTATCTTGGAAAGAGGCATGTTATTGATTAAAACCCATTTTGATTTTAAATAAAAAATTGGAATTTAAATATAATAATGAGATTAATTATATTTTAAGAAGTATTAAAATAAATTTCCCATCATTGATTGTGTAAGAGAACATGAAATCCTTAGGTAGTTGGTGAGTTATTTGGATACACTCTATGATTATACAATGTTCAAAAACACACATACAACAGGTCACATCCCTTAGGATATGGTGAGGAGTCCTCTATGACTAGTGTCTAGAAGATGTATGTGTACACATATTTCCAAGATCACTTAGAGAGTGCAGAGTCCTGTAGCCATAAATATTATCATACACATTTGGAAGATGACCATGTTTCTTGATTATTTATTTATATATGAGATATAAATGTATCACAATGTTGATAAGACTATTTAACATGCCCCTTGTGATTTTATATAAATTGTTTTATATATAATATTTTATTTAATCCATTATTTTAGAAATATTTCATCACTTGTAAGGTAAATCCTATGATTAAATTATTTTACATTATTTGAACTGTATAACATGATTTGTTTAAATATACTTTAAAATGTCAGACATGTTTACTTTAAATTGAAATTACTTCCATTGGTTAATCTATTATTAGAATCTGTTATGGAATCCTTTGTAATACCCTACTAAGATTTTTAGCTCACACCCTACTTGTGCCTTCATGTGTTTGTAGATTATCTTCTTCCAGGTTCAAGCAAAGGAAAAAGATCACTTGGAGGTGGATCTAACTGCTGAACCATAGTCTTGGTGAGTTGTGTCCTTAGGGATCTGGGTTGTTTTTCCTTATTTCAATACTTGAGTTGTAGTACTTTGGGCATGTTTATTACTTATTTTATTCTATTAATTTACTCCCAGTGGAGTTTTCTTTTGATATGCACACTATCTTTCTTCTTTTACTTCCACATTATTAGTTTCAAAATCATTACCACTTTCATGTTGTATGATGCCAGGTGCTAGTCTCCAACCTACGGGGATTGGGAATTCCCTTCTGGATATGTTAGGGATGACTCAGTTATTGGGTTACCAGGGTACCTAGGCTGGTTTGTGACAAAATTGTATTAGAGGGAGGTTGAAATTTTCTCTTGAAGTTAGTATGCATTGTGAAATCTTGTTGGGTCTTAGGAGGTAGTTGTGATTGAGTGTCTGGACAGCTCTCACTACAATGAACCTTAAGCTGTCAGTGGTGGTTAGAGAAAGATGTATTGTGGATTAGTTCTAGTATTTTTCCTATTTTGATTTGGATAGAGTGGAATCCAAATATTTTCTGTTCTATCGGTCGAGATAATGTTTCCCTCATTGCTCTATACGATCATTATCTAATGTCTTACTTATTCTTTGCTGATGTTGTGTAACATCATGCCTTTGAGAAGACATGTGAATCGAATCTAGGAAGAGGCTGACGCTAAACCTCAATAATCTAATACGTCAGTGGACCCGAGTCTAGTTAAGGTGACTGTACACACTGTCCAAGCTCTGAGACATGCACCACCTCTAGTCCCCATTCAGGATCCAATTGTGGAACCTCAGGGGGATGCTCTTTGAAATCATTATCAAGAGTTCCTTCACAAAAAACACTATTTTTCAAAGTCTCCACTGATCCTCAATACGCTGAGGAATGGTTGGGAAATATAGAATGAATGTTTGATTTCATAGAGACACCAGACGAGATCAAAGTAAAGTGTGCCACCTTTGTGCTAGAAGGATCAACTAGGAGATGGTGGGACATGATGGTAATGGTATAGAAACATGAAGTCTTAGCATGGAAAGACTTCAAGGTTCTTTTCACCGATCGGTTTTACCCAGATTCAATGGTATTGGCTAAGGCTGTGGAGTTTTCCAAGCTTGAGAAAGCTGATAGAACTGTGACTGAGTATTCAAATTGCATTTCTAAGTTGGTGCAGTTTGCGCCTGACATTTTATCTAATGAGAGGATGAAGGATTGATGGTTCAAGTTGAGGATTTGATCAGATATATTTTCTTAGGTTTTCTAGATAAATATTCCCACTTATGCTAATGTGATAGATAAGGAGATGATGGTTGAGATGGACCTGGCTGGAAAGTCAGGATTGATGGGAGTTCCTTTTTCTCTCAGTGGCAGCGTGAGTTCTTTTTAAGGAAAGAGGATTCATGATGACTCTTGTAGTGGTTCTTGAAAACAGGTTCATTTTCGACCTCCTGTAGTGCCTAGAAGAATCCATTAGACATGATACAAGTGCAGTTATCCAGGGAATTAAAATAGGTTTTGCACTGAGGCACCCAATAACTGTGGCTCCTACAGATGTTTAGGGAACTTTCAGAAGTTTTACCACAACTTTTATACTTTGCAGAGTGTAATGATATAATTAACAACTCCAAAAACTTTGGGACAATCAAATGTTTCACGTACAAAAGGGTTACAACCACAGACATCTGAAATAAATCTTTTCATACAGTAGAAGTGTTTCCATAGGAAGATGATACGGGTTTAGTGACTGTGAGAGGCACCATTACTATAGCTTAGTCTTTAGTGACTGCTCTATTTGATACCGGTGCATCTCACTCATTTATTTAAACCTGTATAATTAATCTTCTTAATATTACTATAGAGATTTTATCTTGTGCAGTAGATATTACTACACCCAGTGGCGTTCCTCTTATCTTTCAAGGAAAATAGGACCCAAGGTCAAGTAGAGATGAACCTTCTTATTTGGAGTTGGGGAAAGTGATATCCGTGTTTGATTTTGATATGGAGTGAGAATATTTGAGTGGTGATATCCCTCCATTTTTCATTGATTTTACCATCATGTTTCCTTCTAACTTTTCTAGTTTACCACTAGTAAGAGAGGTTGAGTTTTCCATTGAATTGATTCCAGATACTCAACTAGTTTCAATTCCCTCTTACTGCATGGTACCACATGAACTGAAAGAGATGAATTCTTAGTTGGACGATTTTCTTGAGGATATGATTCACACTAGTGTTCTCAACTTTGGTGGGGCTTGGGGTGATTGTTTGGGGCTGGTTGAGTTTTCTTATAACAATTGTTATTAGTATATGATCAGAATGGCTCCTTTTAAGGCCTTGTAAATATCTATCGTGTTGGTCAGATATTGGTGAAAGTTCCTTGGTTGGACCAAGTTTGGTGAAAGAGATGACAAAAAAGATTCAGTTGATTTATTAGAGAATGTTAACGACCCAAATCTGATATAAGTCCTATGTTGATCATCGCCATAGACCTTTGGAGTTCTCAATTGGTGACCAAGTGTTCTTGAAAGTTTCACCCTAGTTGGGTCATCGATGGATTGGGAGGAAAGGGAAGCCTACTCCTCATTTTTTTGGAACTTTCAAGGTTTTTGATTAGGTGGGGAAATTTGCTTACCGTTTAGCAGTACCACCGCAGCTGACATCGATACATAATGTGTTTCATGTATCACAGTTGTGAAAGTATCTATCTAATCCATCTCACGTTTTGAGCTAGCATGATCTTGAGATTGAACCTGATTTATCATTGAATGAGAAACCAGTCGGGATAGTTGATTCTAAGACCAAGGTACTTTGTGGGAGAGGGAGGCACTGATGAGAGAGTAGTGGCCTCATCCTTTTTATATGGAGACTTCTTTGTAGGCTTTCTGGGGACAGAAATTTCCTATGGTGGGGAGGTTATAACATCCCGTTACTATTTTCAAGTATTCCTAAATCCTCTTATGGTAAATTATTAATATCTTAAGTGGTAAAAATGATTTATCAGATTTTTTTTAATAAATGTGTTAAAGTCCTTAAATGCCAGTTAACATCTTGGAATGTTCAATTAAATATTTTTGAAGTTTGACACTGAGTTAGTGTGAGATTACGAGACTTGAAAAGTCTCAGTGAAGACTAAATAAAAATATTAAATATAATACATTAAGCGCACAATATTTATTCAAAATATTTGAATAACTCTAAAATGGTGCATCGTATGAAAAATACGAGATCACCTTTCACTACCACAAAACTGGGCAAGGCCAGCGCCACCCCTTTATCAGCGCTAACGAAAAAGTGATGATAAAGGGGAGGGCCTTTATCAGCGCTCAAAAAAGCACTGATAAAGGGTGCCTTTATCAGCGCTAAAAAAAGCACTGATAAAATTACCCCTTTATCAGTGCTTTTTTTTAGCGCTGATAAAGGGACCCCCTTTATCAGTGCTTGTTTAGTAGCGCTGATAAAGGGGGGGCCTTTATCAGCGCTTTTTTTAAAAGCACTGATAAATGGTTGACTTCAATTTTTTTTTAAAAAAAATATATTAATATATAAATATAGTTATATAGTTATATTGATATAAATATAATATATATTTTTAAAATATATTTTAGATAAGTATAAATGTACATTTACACTTATTATACTTAATATATAAGATATTTAGTGAAAATGGATTATAAAAAAATTTAAAAAATTATTTTTAATTAATAATTTGCTAATTATTATGGAGTAATAGTCATTTAATAACAATTTTAAGAATAAAAAATAAAAAAATTAAAAAAATCCAAAATATGCTGAAAACGCAACTCGAACTTCAAACGACCATAACTTTTGATCCGAGTGTCTGTTTGAGCTCTACCACATATCAAATCGAATCCTGCAATAAGATCTACGTCACTGTGACCTGAGGGGACCTTGGTTAAGCATTTTTAGAGGCCAAAAGAGGCCTAGAAGGCCTCAAAAACTGAGTTTTTAGTCGGGGTACCCAGATTTTTTAACATTTTGTGGATTTTCAGCCTCGTTTAAGAGGGTATTATTGGCTTTTTTTGGTGGGGACTGAATTTATTCCAAGTGATTACATTCATATTGATATTATGTCCTTGAAATTTATCCTTTTTTATAATGAACTGCTATTTATAATAAAATATATAACTATATGTACATATTTTTTATATATTCACACCTAAAAATTAATTTTTTTAAATAAATAATTAAACATATTTACATATAAAATATATTAGCTTTATCTAAATAATAACTAATATCCATTTTATTTAAAATACTAATATATAAATATTTATATAACTACTATATATTAATATAACTATACATATATTAATATTACTATATATATATATTAATATAACTATATGTATATATTAATATAATTATATATATATATTAATATAACTATATATATATATATTAATATAACTATATATATTAATATAATGATATATTACTATATGAATAAATATAACTAAATATATATATAAATAAATAGATATATCATGAATAAGAGAACAAATCAATATAGGGTAGTGGCAAAGGCTTTAGGTGCGCATGGGGGAGGTCTCGAGATCAAATCCGGGTGGAGGCACGAGTGCGCGCGCAAGGGTGATTTAAAGGGCTAGCGCTGATAAAGGGTGTAGGCAGTGTGGGCGGGCACTGGAGGTGCGGGAAAGTGCTGATAAAGGGGGGATTAGGCGCTGTAAAAAGCCCCCCCCCCCCGAGATTGGCAGTATTTTTTTAATTTTTTTAATTTTTATCAGCGCTAAAAACAAGCACTGATAAAAGGGGTCTTTATCAGCGCTTTTTGGAGTGATGATAAAGGGGACCCCCCCTTTATCTTCGTTGGCATTAATAGCGCTTTTTCTAGCACTGTTAATGGCCATTTTTAGCACTGATAAAAGCTATATTTATATATCCAAAATGTGGTGATTACCCTAAGAGGGGTATAACATTCAAAGGCACCAGATGTTTATATATCTCTCTATTGAGATAAAGTTATTAAATAATATTTAATATATTATTTTATTAAAAATAATTAAATATCTCCCAAACGGTACATCGTATAGAAAATCTGAGACTATCGATGAGTCCGAAATGAGGGTTTTACCCTAGAAGGGGTATAACATTTGTAAGCATTGGGCGTTTGGATGCCTCACTCAAAAAAACCCTTTTATTTTAATTAATTAATTATTTCGTTTTTTAAATAATAAATCATTAATATCTCTCAATTGGTGTGTCTTATGAAAAATCTGTGACCACTATTGGGTCCAGAACAGGGTGTTTACCCTAGACGAGATGTAACATCTATGTGTAGTGGATGTTTGATATTATTTAATATTTATTTTAAATAATTAATTGATTATATTAATTAAAATAATTGAAAATTTGTTTTTTATGGGTCATCTTCTTCAAGGGAGATACCTCTATTTTTAATGGATGATACATTTCAAAACCTCCATTTTTTCAACCATTCTTGATTGTTTCAGTTACCAACACATTAATGGAGTAAATTAAATCCCTCCACCATCAATTTTCAGTAGAAATAGTGGATTAAATTATGGTTTTAATTTCTTGGGTGAATGAACGATGCACAAATTGGGTTCTAAATACCCGAACCCTTCGGTTGTTATTCTTAGTTAATTAGGTCGAATCCGAGGACCTTGATTTCTTCATGCATGTGAGCGGTGATGTTCTATCCCTCTTCCGCGGTCTTCTCCTCCGATAGTGGCGAATCCATCATGAATGGGTCCTATGAGTGGTGCCCCTGGTTTTTTGTTTATTTTATTTATTTTATTCTTCCATTTATTTATTCTCTATTATAAACAATACAAAAAATAGTTGAATGATAATTTGATGATTTAACAAATAAATATTTCATCAAATTATTGAATGGATAATTGTTTAAAATTATCAAACAATAATTATTTGTATTATCAAAATATAATAATTTATCAAAAGGTATTATATATATATTGATAAACACACTTGGGATAATTTATTAAAATTATATAATGTTATTTATTTTGATTATCAAAAGATATATGTATATATATATATATATACACACAAACACACACAGATATATAGTTAGACATATGTTTTTCATAATCACTTCAAAAGTTAAGGATAATTTTATTAAATATAAAATTATCAGTGTGTAATTTCATGAACTATTTAAGGATAATTTCAAACACATGCATTGTTTTATTTCAATGATAATTTACAATTATCCTGGAGAGATAAATTATCACCACATGTGATAATTTAAGTCATAATTTTAAAATTATCAATGAGAGATAAAATATTATCACATGTAATATTTTAAATGATAATTTGAAATTATCTAGGAGAGTTAAAATATTATCGCATGTAATATTTTAATCGATAATTTGAAACTATCCAGGAGAGTTAAAATATTATGACATGTAATATTCTAGGAACCCTTGACGAAGGTCAATCATATTTGTGTCGATGCTTACAATAATAAGGATGTGAGGAGGTTTATTGAACCACACAGGGTGTTTTATCATTTCCATTGACATCGACAACCTTGAGGTAGGTGTTTCCATCCTAATTAGCCAAATTTATTAAATTTGAATCGTTTAATTTATTTAATTTTTTGATTTAAATTCAATTGCTCAACTTTATTTCAATTGATTAAATAAAAAACCCAATTCTAGTGAATTGGGAGTTTTGAAATGTTTTTGGAATAAGAAATTGAAAACCCCCTATTCTATTTAATTGGGGTGTGTTTTATGGAAATTGGTTAATTTAAATTATTGAATTTAAATCGTGACAATGAATTTTGGAATGATGGAATTTGTTTTGAATGAATTTCATACTTGTGAAAATGGATTAAAATGTTTTGATAGAAACCCACTGGTTTTATCTTATAAAGAGGCATATTATTGATTAAAACCCATTTTAGTTTTAAATGGAAAATTGGAATTTAAATGGAAGAACGAGATTAATTATATTTTAATAATTCTTAAAATAAATTGACCATCATTTATTGTGTAAGGGAAAATGAAATCCTTAGGTAGTTGGTGAGTTATTTGGACACACTCTACGATTATACAACATTCTAAAACATACATATAGTAGGTCACATCCCTTAGGTGATGGTGATGAGTCCTTTCTGAATAGTTTATAGAGGATGTATGTTCACACATATTTTCATGATCACTTAGAGAGTGTGAAGTCCTGTAGCTAGAAATACTATCGTACATATTTGGCAGATGACCATGTCGCTCACTTGTTTATTTATATATGAGAAATAAATGTATGGAATTGTTGATAATATTGTTTTAAATGCCCCTTCTTATTTTATATAAATTGTTTTATATAATTTTTTTTATTTAAGACATTGTTTTAGAAATATTCCATCACTTGTAAAGTAAATCATATTCTTAAAGTATTTTCCATCATTTGAATTGTATAACATGATTTGTTTAAATATGATTTAAAATTTCAAACCTGTTTACTTTAAATTGAAATCACTTCCTTTAGTTAATCTATTATTGGAATCTGTTATGGAATCCTTGGTGAGACCCCACTAGGTTTTTTAGCTCACACCCTACTTGTTTCTTTGGGTGTTTGTAGATTATCTTCTTCCAAGCTCGAGAAAAGAAAAAGGATCACTTAGAGGTGGATCCAGATTCTGAACTGTACTCTTGGTGAGTTGTGTCATTAGGAACCTGGGTTGTGTTTCCCCTATTTTAGTACTTGGGTTTTAGTACTTTGGGATTGTTTATGCCTTATTATATTCTGGTACTTTACTCACAATGAAGTTTTCTTTTGATATGAATACTATCTCGATTCTTTTACTTCCGCATTGTTATAGTGGAAAAATTGTTCCCACTTTCATGTTGTATGATTCTAGGTGATAGTCGCCAACCCATGGGGATTGGGAACACCCTTTGGGCTATGTCTGGGCCAGCTCAGTTATCAGGTTACCAAGGTACTCGGGCTGGTTCGTGACACTAGGGAACATAGGAACACCCTAGAAAGTGAAACATATTACAATGTCAAGTCATTTCATAGAGAAAAATACATATTGATCTAGGAAAAAAAAGATCATCCCAAAATGTAAAATTTCTTAAAAATATCAAAAAATGATCCCCAATACTACACCTCCCACCTAAGTACCCAAAAATCCCATGCGTGACATGTCAAATCATTTCAAATGGCTTACACATTTCATAATAAAATTTTAAACACAATTTTCAATGGAAATCTATTTTGAAAACCCATTTTCAATTCATTTCATAATGCTTTTAAAATCATATTTGTTTTACCAAAATGAGGTAAAAAAACTTTTTTCTAAAAAACGCATTTACACATAGAAATAAATAATCCAATACCATGCTAATTATTTAGAAAATAACTTAAAAAAAATAAGAGAAATAAATAGTTCACATAATATAGGTTATAGATGGAACCACCCACCTTTAACTCAGGTTTCAAACCACCTAAAACATGATCCACCAATACCGAATGGAACACATAACAATAAAAATAGGCCTTATAATTGATTCACACATATTATAATCACAATACATAATAATAAGGGTCAGTGGAGAGGTTATACCATGTATACCTCAAGCACCAAGCATGTCGTACCACAACTAAAGAAAGGACCGCCCCAAAAGAATATTACACAAAAAATATAGAAGAATAAGACAATAACTAATATGTAATCAACAAATCCTGTAAACACAACCCAATTCAATTGATGTGACCAATGAAAATGAAGAATCATAAAGGTCTCTTACCGAGAGAGACAGAGCGCGACCACCATAGAGATTGAGCACTGAACAAAGCAATCTGGAAGGAGAGGAAAGACCCAAAATCACTTAGAAGAATGCCTAGGGTTCGAAATCGAGAGAAAAAAGTTTAATTAATTAGGATTTAGGATTTAAAATCATAAAAACTATAAGGAACTATGGGTTTATGGCATAAATAAGATATTTACAACATAAAATCCCTATAATCCACATATGTTAAAAAACATATTACCTCAGGTTAAAAATCATGAGCGACATATTTATGAAATAAACATAGGTTTTACAGTGTAATTAAATTTACACTACAAAAAATTTTCATGGATTGTTCCCTATGACTTATTCAAGTCGTAAGATACAGTCTTACGATGTAAAAACATCCCACGGGATGCAACATGCCTAGGTTCTCCAGAAAAACTACCAAAACCATTCCTAATGCTCTCCAAAATTGATAAACACACTCTTAAGAATAATAAGAGCATAATTTAAAATACAGGATGCTAAAAAACTACTAAAACTAAAGTATTTTAAGAACAACAAAGACAAAATTTTTTTACATTGATTCATATTTTTCTTGGATTAGTGGTTTATTACTGGTATTTTGTTGAAAAATTTGCTCAGTTATCTAGATTACTAACTAAGTTAACTCAAAAAGGATTTAAATTAATATGGATGAATGAGAATTATATTTGTTTCTAGTAACTAAAAATAATAATGTTTAACGCTCTAGTTTTTTCCCCACCCTCAAAAAATGGTGAATTTTTTATCTACAATGATGCTTCATTAAAGGGATTTGGTTATATTCAATTGATCATATAATTTATTAGGTTTTACAACAACTAAAACCTAATGAGTTAAATAATATTACACATGATCTAAAATTAGATACTTTTATTTTTTTATTTAAAATTTTGAGGCATCATTTTTATGGAGTAATGTGTAAAATTTATAATTATCATAAAATTTTGAAGTATATATTCAAACAGAAAGAGTTGAACATGAGGAAAATAATATAGATGTAACTTATTAAGGATTATAACTTCAAGATTCATTACCATAATGGAAAATAAAAAAATATGAAACCTTGAGTCATAAAGATAATAATAAATTAACCATTTTACATTTGGAATATAACCCTTTGGTTAATGATTTGATGAATTTTGACCTAGAAATTGTACATGTAAGAACTTCCTCTATTTTTTTTAAGTTTTAATACAGTCATACCTATTATAAAGAACTAATAAAGATTATAAGGATGATAATGTTTTATAGGAAAAGGTATAATATTTTAAGAAGAGTAATTTTCCAAAGTTTAATATTGATGAAGAAGGTGTTATCATATTTTCAAAGAGATTATGTGCACCTTGTGATTCATAGTTGAAAATAGAATTTTTGAGTGAAGATCATAGTTCCACATTTTATGTTCATATTGGTAGTAATAAGATGTAAAAATAAATTCAAGAGTATTACTGGTGCGATGGAATGAAAAGAGGTATTGATGAATTTACCATAAAACATTTGACTTGACAACAGGTAAAAGAAGAAGGAAAATTATCGAAGGGGATGATTTAGCCTTTGTTAGTTCTGGATTATAAATAGGAGAATATATCTATGTATTTCATAGTGGTATTTCCAAATACATCTTATATTAATAATGAAATTTGGGTTATTTTTGATCAATTAACTAAATATACACATCTACTTCATATTATAGATACCATGTCTTTAGATCAGCTTTCTCGAATGTACCTCAAGGATATAGTTTGATTAAATGGAGTTACTCTCTCTATTGTATATGAAAATGATTTTAGGTTTACTTATAATTTTTTAAAATGAATTCAAAATTCATTGGGTATTTAATTAAATTTTAGTATAGCCTTTTATCCTCAATATGATAGATAATCCAAGAGAATGATTTAAACCTTGGAATGCATGCTTCATGATTGTTCAATGTATTATCAGGGAAGTTGGGATCATCATATTACATTATTTGAATTATCTTATAATAATAGTTTTATTCTAGTGTATAGATGGCACCTTTTGAGGCTTTATATGTAAAGCGATGTAAGATTGCAACTTATTGGGATGAAGTAGGTGAAAGGAAGCTGTTGGGACCAAAACTGGTATAATAAATGGTTAAGAAGGAGAATATGATTCAAAAACATATTATGGTGGATTAAAGCGGGAAAAAAATTTATGCATATAACTGGAGGAAAGATCTTTCTTTTGATG
Organism: Viscum album; assembly: GCA_963277665.1. Classification (NCBI taxonomy): domain Eukaryota; kingdom Viridiplantae; phylum Streptophyta; class Magnoliopsida; order Santalales; family Viscaceae; genus Viscum; species Viscum album. The sequence goes on from OY728136.1 coordinate 1,906,885,842, forward strand.
TAGGCGATCATGTTTTTTTAAAGTTTCTCCATGGAAAAGTGTTACGTGTTTTGGTAAAAAAGAAAAGCTAAGTATATGGTTTATTGCAGTATATGAAATCATAGAGAAATTTTGATTAGTTTCTTATTTAGTGTTCTTTCCTCCGAGTTTATCTCAGGTACATGACATATTTCATGTTTCATTGTTAAGAAAATATATGCCAGATGCATCTCAAGTTTTGAGCACTGAAGTAGTTCAGTTGGAAGAAAAACTTTAATATGAGGAACAACTTGTTTAGATTATTGACTATAGAGAGTAGATGTTATGGATTAAGGTGATTCCTCAGGTTAAGGTTTTTATAAACACCAAATGATTGAAGAAGTAACATGAGAATGAGAAATATTATGAAGGAAATGTATCCCCACTTGTTTAAGTAATGAATAAAATTATGAGAACACAATTTCCAAAAAGTGGGAAGAATGTAACAACCCAGATAAAGTTAATAATCAATTTCATGCCTTATTAGTATTCATGAATTATATTTTATATATTTATATAAATTATAATAATATTAGGTCATTTTCAATAAAAAAGGAAATAGTTTTATTCTTATTAAACTTGTTTTATTATATTATATGGTTTTATTTAAAAGTTTAATATCTAAATTTTAGAATTTTAATTTTACTAAATGAACATAATTTTTGAAATTATCACATCAAAATTATCTTTGGGTGAAATTTTGTAATTTTTATGAAAATATTTATTTTTTCTTGAATAGTAAAAAATATCAATTTTTGTAAAACCATTATTTATTTTCATTAAATAAAGTAATTTAAAAGTATCATTTGATATAAAAGTAATATAATTACAATTTAATTTTAAATAATCTAATTAATTACATAGGAATAATCATTATATCAGATTTTGGTATAAGTTCATGTTTGGTCTTAAAAAAACATTTTTTTAAAAATTATTTTTCGTTGTGTTTTGCGTTTTAATATTAAATTAATTTATTCAAATTATATCAATTGAATATTGAAAAATGGATTATTTATTTTTAATTATGATGTCTAAATTTGGTAAATATGTCCCTTTTCTTTTTATTCATTGCGAATAGTAACCGTAGTGAATATTTGTCACCTCGGTACAGTTTAATCAAGAAATTAAGGTTAAAAATAACGTGACAAGACCTAAAAATTTCCTAAAAACTTGTATTTATTTTATAGAACAAGTGTGTTTCTACATTTACCATCCAATATTCTGAATTTTTTAAATTTATTACCACTTTCCTTTGATTATAAAATTTATATTATTTTAAGTAAATATAAAGTAAAAAACATCACTCTCTTGATTTTAATATCAATAATATTTTGTGATAGGTATAAAAACAAATTATGTTTTATTATAAATAGTTATTTTATATATAATAACTTTTTTATCATGATAATTTATTTATAATTTTTATGGATGAAATAATTACCTTAAATTCTTACGCAACACCGATAATATTTTTTCAATTAATAGAAAAAAAATAAATTATTTTAAAAATATTAAAATTAATATAATTTGAATGAATTATTTTGTTCTAATTTTTTATAAATATATAAAATATTATGTATGTGTTAAATAATTATATTCAAATTCCTTTTCCTTCATGTTTTTTTTCAAAGTTAAATTAAACGAAAAGTTCAAAAAGTAACAATAATGATATTTAATAATAAATAATGTTTTATTAAATGATTTAAGATTTATAAAACTATTATATTTGTAGATCTTAATTTTATATGGTTTATAATATCATCATGGTCCATTTATGGGTCATTTTTCTCTTTATATTAACTTTTATGACCCCTAAAGGGTAAAAAACATTAATATCACCGTAATTGCCAAAAGGGTTAATAAGAGGTTAAAATAAAAAGATAAGAGTAAAAAAATAATTTAAAATTATTAAAATTTTATTGGATGAATTTATTTACACCCATAATCATCTTATATTCAAATTATATTAATTTGGAACCATTTTCCCTTGAAAAATAATTTATATTAATTTAATACTTTAAGAAATTCCAAGAGTGTCCCTTCCCTCTTTTATAAAAGTCTTATACTCTTTTATTCACACTTAAAAATAATTTTGGTTAAAGAAATAAATTCCCAAATATCTTTATTATGTTCCTACCCACTTACTATATGCCCTGGTTTTATCATAAAACAAACTTAGGAATGCTTTAGGTATAAACCTAAAGATGTTGTCTAAAGAAGAGGTTTAGTTATTAACTGAGAATTTTCATTTTATTTATCCTTATAAATCCTTAAAATATTATTTATATTTTCTGAAATAATATAATAAATATCTTATATATACTTAGATGTTATTATGTTAATTAAATAACCTATATCCATCTCCTCTTCCATTAAATGAGAAATGAAACCATTGATCATGTGTATGGCGGACTGCCGCCTCACGAATCGATGTAATTCATTTTCCATTACCACCAATAAAATATGGTTATAATGATGGATTTAATATATATATGATATTAATGAAATATTTATCATTATGGAAAGATAATATATCATCCAATTTCTTACCTTTTCATCCATCAAAAAATGAGAACGCCGTTCGTGCGTACGTGTGGATTACCACCTCTATAAAGCGATATGATTCATTTTTCATGAACACATCACATGGATAGTATATATAACTATATTTAAATAAATAATATGATATTTATGATATAATAATAATTAATTAAATATAAAATAATACTTAAATTATTTCCATCATGACTGTTGAAAAATGGAAACGCTACTCATGCATACTAACGACCTACCATCTCTATGATTGTAATGTAGAAATTTTTTCATAACCACATTTAATGGTTGGTGTTAAAAGTGAAATTTAAGTATAAAAATGATAATTATTTCATGATTATTATTCTATATATAATGGAATAATGAACTTATTGACCATAGTCAACCTACGGAATACATTTTGGATATATAAGTCGAACATCATTAAAACATCTGACATGAACTTAACTGATTGAATATGAAATCATAATAAATAAAATAAAAAGAATAATAAACATGAAAAAATTTATTAAGTAAATAATTAACATAATTTTATTATTCATAAAGATAAATAATGTACATTACAAGTCATACTCGAGGTAAGAGACACTTTATTTTAAAAATATCATTTTAAATATTTTAAATATTTATTTCTAAATATTTTTATTCCATGTCCATGTTATTAAAATTATTTTATGGTTGTATTTATATGTACATAAATTAATTATAAATTACAATTTTTTAATTTATTATAATTTTTTTAGAAAGGAATCTTTTTATGAAATGTTTTTATTTTCTTTATAAAAGATAAAAGGAATGTTCTATTTTTAACTTATATGGTGTCAACGACTTTTATCACTACTGCAACCATTATTTTATATTTGGATTAATTTATAAGATTCCATGTTTTCTTAAAAGAAAAACATCCCTCCCTTTTGTTATGGGTATTTTAGTTTTGAAAATTTGTTTTTAAAAGGAATGATTATTTCGATATCTGAAAGTGTTTTGAATATTAGTTCAAAAGAGTTTTTCAAGGTATTTATGATGAAAATGTGAAAGATTAAAATGTTTTATTCATGATATGGTCATTTTATATTTTTTATGATGATGTGTGATATTGATATAGATCATGATGATGAATGATCCTGATATATCTCATGATGACTGGTGATCCCGATATAGCTCTCTAATACAATGAGTAATGATTATGTTCTTTAAATAATTATATTGAAATTAAACCATAATGGTAATTCTAATTATAAGGATTATTATAAAGGTTTTGTGAAGATGATTTCCCCAGGAACTTATATGACTTTTCTATACTTTCTAATGCATTTTCATGGAAATAATTCGATTTCAAAAGGTAAGATAATGATCTTTTTAAAGGAAGGAATATGCTCTTTTAGGGTAAAAATGCATGTTCTTAAGAATTTTTTTTTCATGGGTTATCATGTTTTCTAAGAAACCCTAATGATAATGAGTTTGAGTTTATGTTTTATTATGAAGTATTCAATGAAAAAACATTGGGTAGTAAATCTGATTTCATATATAAGTAAATGGTTATTTGAGTTTAAAGTTTATCATATTAAAGGAAAAATCTATTTTATGATCTCATGGTTTTTAAGTGAATGAACATGTTTCTTTTTCTTATGTCCCTCCTTGATATTTTTGTTCTAATCATAAATTTTAAGTGTTTTTCATAGGTTTTAAGGATGATTAGTAATAAATAAGAATTCAAGTTGAAAATCATAAATATTTTTCATGAAAAGAAAACATGTTTATTTTTATAAGTTTTATATTATAGAAAAAATGGATACTAAGAGTAAGAATCCAACATGTATTGTATGAGTTTTTTATGTAAGTGTTATGAACTATTTCTCTAAAACTATAAACCTAAATAGATCTTAAAAATGATAGGAAGTGAATTCTTGTCTAAAAATGAAATTATGGGTTGAATAAGGATTGAGTACTTATATGTACCATACCATAACATATGCTATCCTTATAAAATAGACAAAATTTATTTCCAAAATTGAAATAAAATCCCACAATGTATAAACTTAAAACAAATATTATGTCTCTGGTAAAAGAGGGTACATAATAATAATTGTTCAATATAAGAACCAAAGCTCTAGGAAAAGTTAGATGAAAATATCCCACTATTAATGCTGTAAATATTTCATAATTTGATTCTCAGAGATCCACCTCACAGTTTTAAATCCTATTTAATCTAATTGGATCCTATATTAGAATAAAAATTTGTTAGATAAATTCTGTATTTAATGCCAAACTTGTATATATAGACATATTGCATTCAATGAAAAATATAACTAAAGAAGGATCATCACCTTACTTCCTCTTTCTAACTATACAATTCCTCTTCCAATATCAATTATTTACATTTTAAAAGAATAATACTTCTTGATAATTTCTCTTCCTCTTTATCTTTGGTTTCTTGGAAGGCTAATGCATTGATGTTTTTGTATTAGACTTATCCTTTGACCCCTTGTCATTTCCTTCTCTCTTCTTGTTCAATATAAGGACCAAAGAGTTAACATTATTTATCTCCTCATATACTTAGAGAAATAAATCCAATACACCTAACAATGACTTTTTCATGTTATTAATATTATAAATAACAATAAAATTTGAGAATCATGGTGAAAAGAGCTAAGAATGTGATCAGTTTCTAGTTCTTGGTTCAATTTTAACCCAAGGGACTCTAGTCTCTCAATGTACCCAATAATATTGAGTATATGAGGTCCTACCTAACTCCCTTATTCTACACTTCACCAATATATCATAATGGATATCTCATATCTTTCTTGTCATGATCTCTCTTGGTATAACTCTTGGAGATGAGATAACATTTTGTAGGCATCTTTATCCTTATGAATTTTCTACAGCTCACTAGACATAGATGGAAACATAATGAATTGTAAATCTATAATATCATCCAAATTATTATTATATTTATATTTATCCCCCTTTCTTTATCTCTAAGATAGATTAGCTGGAAGTTGAGATTTCAGAATATAAAGCTTCCTTTCTTGGTGGAGTACTATACAAAAGTGTCTGTATCACTCCTAAAAGTTATGGCCAGTTAGAATATTTTATTAATATAATACTGATCATAGTGATATTGAATTGGTAGTGGTAATTTCCATTTGATATATAGAAAATAATTTAGCAGATTATTACTTTATCTTGATTACCAAAATACATTACTAATTAAATCTTTAAATGTTTCCCACTGTTTTATCAAATCCCAATAGCTATAAACTACTAGATTTGGAATACTCATTCATTTGAGTATTATAGTATTAAAGATCCTTAAAAAATATCCTAATAGTTTAATATATAGCTACTCCACTATTCATAGAGTTTCAAGGTAGGATTTTGGCTTGACAACTATATTGACTCACGACTCATTGATCCGTTGAGTGAAGTCTCAACTTCTATAAAGTGTAACTTTGAATTGCTCAATGATTTTCATCTAAAGTTTCAAAAAAATATCTATTAATACTTATTTGATAACAAATTTAGTTAATTATACCCAAAATTTTCATAAAAATTTTTAGTGCTAAGAGGCACCCTCAATTAGGGCTGGAGAACTTAAAACGTATGGGTTTGTTCAAACTCAAGTGATGGAAGACGTTTGACTTAATATTTCTTTGAGAGATTTTAATTATTCTCAGTGAATAAAATCCTTTTATATTTAACATGATTATCTATGTGATTGTAATTACAACTTAACCATGAATAATAGAAAAAATTCAGAGTATTAATTAATTTTATCTATGCATGCTCGTTTATTTTTCTACACGATCGTGTAAAATACACATGAAAAATAATAAAAAACCATGCATAAATAAATAAATAAAGAGACTGATAATGGGTGTTTACTACTGGTTGATCCATTGATAGAATAATAGATCAATAGTGACCGTAAGGGAAAATCTCTGAGTTGCATCCGACTCAAGTCACAACACCCACCCTGTCCAATGTATCAACATACTGCATGATACTTCTCCAAGCCTTGATGCAGTCCACGTCTTCTTTTATCCTTATCATTATACATAAATAATCACACACATGTGAAAGGGTATTAAGAATGTGAAATATACATGAATAAGATCAATCATGGAAACACATACCGTTACATATAATGAAGGAGAGATACAATGCACAAAACATCATTTATTATTAATTACTACAAACATCACACATATTGAAATAATTAAATAAATACATAAAAATACATTGGTTGGTCTCACTCATGATCAGTTGATATGAAATCTATCTGGAGTATAAAATTAAATTTTCAATTACTTATTCTAAAGACAATAAATTATGAATTAAAATAAATTAAACTGATTTTAATTCCTAATTTCTTTTTCATAGCCTTAAAAATATTTTTAAACATTCCAAATATTTTTAATTATTTTTTAGAAAATTTTCAAAATTTTTTCCGGTCTCTTAGGTCTTGAATCACCCACCAAAGGGGTTTCAGGATTGTTTTGGACTCAGACCAGACCAGGTTGAGTGGTGACACCCCCTACCTCATTGTGTGTGGGGGGTACTTACTATTAAAAAATTGAGACAACACATATGCACTATCCCTTTTACCCACACTATGCCTTCAAAGATAAAAGGGGTGGGGGGTGGGGGTGTAGTTACATGCATGTGTCACTACCTCCCACACATATTTTTAATATTCTTTACTTTTTATAAAGGCTATGTGTTAGTATTTATATATATTATTTTTTCTCATCAATTCCATAACTATTTAGAATAATTTACCATGAAAAATACCTTCATCCATGACTGAGATCCTCACCACTACATGCATAGTGCCTAGATTAAGGCATATTATCAGCTTGTGATGCCCAAACCACTATTTAATATATATATATATATATATATATATAACATATATAATTTAATTTTATAAACCTACAAAAATAATTTTGATTTTTGGATTACCACAACATGACCATTTGACCTTGGATAAAAGTGTCATTTAAGGCATTGAGACCACAACAATTCCCTCTAAAAATTATATAAAAATTTAATTTAAACATAGACTTAATTCAAAACACAATCACTCTGATATCACTTGTTGATCCTGGGCATGCATTATAAACATACAATAAGGGAATTAAAAATTTTTATCTTCAGAATGATGTAATAAAGTCATCTTTGGAGTGGTAGTGCCTGGATTCAACTTGAGGATCTCACATGAAAGGAATTAAGTAATGGAAAAAAATTGAACCATTAACACATTTTATTTTGAAGATATAGGTGTGTTCATATCATCATTGGTAATTCTTTCTTGAAAGAACTAGTGTCATATCCCTCTATATCATCCAATCATTCTACAGATGCTTGAGTATGTGCCAATAATTGATTTCTTAGGACTAGAATGGAGAATATACGATGATTTCAATGTATCAACAATCACTGGAGCTTTGTTACTTTGATCTGAGAAGGAAACTTGGATTAGAGAGCTTTGAGCATTCCCTTATCTCTCTAGGAATTGAGAGAGATATAAGAGGCATAATGAAAATATTGGTTGGAATAGTATACATGCATAATGTCTTTTATTTCCTTATATAGGTAGGTTTAATTAATAAAAAATTCACTTTGGACTTTCAATAAATGAAACCTTCTAAATTAAACCACATGTGACACATGCGATTTAGTGAATGTGTAAAAAGTTTCATAAATATTTTATCACTTTCTTGTAATATATAAAGTGTGTTTCATGATAAAATATGAGCCATTAATCTTGACTCATCTCTACCAAAAAATATTTAATGAACTTTGGATAAAACTATCGATTCATAAAATACTATTCCTTGTATTCACTTAAACTTGTGAATAAATTAATAAAATAAATCCAACTCCTATTATTCTAAACTTGAATAATATTTAATTTATTTATTTCTTGTGACTATTAAAACTTGAACATATCCCAACCCCTAACATGGGGCCCATCATGCCCTAAAATCCAATTCATGAGAATTGGAAAAGCATTTGAATACACTTTGTGTGTGACCTTATCTTGATATAAATGAGTGATACTCATAGACTAGGAGTAGTGTCTAAAAATACATGAAGAAATATTAAGAGATAAGGTTTAGTCATATCAATGAAAACCTATCATATGAACACACACCATGTAATATAATCTCTTTGTCACATAATATCACATAAAGTAGGATGTATAACTTATGCCACCATCCTTGATTTATTTATTCTTTGTATAAATTTGATGTATGGACTTACCTTCTTCTACCATGACTATAGATTTAGTCACGGTACTACCATCCTGGTCAACTGAGCCCTAGATATCTCTTCCTCAACTCATAAGTGAAACACTCTATCTTGATCATTCAACTAATTCCATACCACCAATGATATACCTGATGCAAGATACCTCACTAAAAACATAAATTTCATGGTTTTCATATTGAATCAATGTATAAAATCAAATGATACACACTAATAATGATATCAATTCATGAAACCAATACACATAATCATAGATAGGAACATCCAATGACACCCAATACACCTAGTGTTCCTATTAACAGGTCATTACTCATAATCTCATGTACTCAAGATCACCATGTGTGAATATCATGAGAATAAGTCTCAATGTTTATGATCTCACAACACCTAATAGTCAAACATCATATGTGTCCTATTAGTATGATTTATCTAGACCACAAGACATATATCTAAGATTACTATCATAGTATCTCTAGGTTCTAATTATAATTAAGAACTATTATAACCTTTTTATATGATATATAATATAAGGAAATTACCATACATATAACATGAGTAGAAGAAATTTTACTATGATGGTAAGAAAGAAACTTGTATATATCAATTTTTATACATGTAATGATAATAAAATTACATATAGGAGTTGGGTCTAGGACACCCACTCACAAAAAATATTTTAAAAATACTGTATAACTTGAAATATGTTTTTTTGTGGAACCATAGTCAAATAGATGTCTATGACCCATTCTATGGGTTGCATTATGGAATAAATTGTCTTTTGACTTGGCTTTAAATGAAAGAAATTTAACCTTTTTAAAATGGTATTTTAAAGAAGTAAGTGGGTTTGGAATGAAGTTTCAAAATAAAGTGGTATTTTAAATGGTTGATTTTTAAATGATATTCTAAAAGGGAAATGATGTATTTAAAAAGGGTAATTTTAAATTAAAGGTTTTAAAATGAGTTTTTTAAAAAAAGAATTAGTTTCCCTAGAGCGGTGTTTATAGGTTTTTGTCCAAAGGTATAGTGTTAGTAAGGATGACATGTGAATCCTTTTTAAAGTGGTTATGAAAATGAATTTTTAATTATATTTTAAATGGAAGTAAGGAGGGCATATTTTGATACATGATTTGGTTACTTTGACCTTATAATGGATATACCTTTCTTTTCCAAAGATTTTATTGATCTATAATCTCTATTTATCTATGGTTGATTTATATTCTATGTATTTCAATGTTGTGATTCATGGTAGAATAATATCCATATAAATGAAATCTTTCCTTGAGTGATGAGTTAGGTATTTCTAGTGATATTCTTGATGATGTAATATCCAATTCCCCTTAGGAGGTTCCCTTTTAAATTATAATTGAGTCTAAGACTCTTGTGTAACATCAAATACTTGGAATGAGTTTTGAGATGCTGTGGGAATTTTATTGAGTGATCACACATAAGATGTGATTAGGTCACAAGGTGACTAATTAGAGAATTTCATATTCCTTTTCAAATTACATTTCTAAACTCTTAAGAATGTAGCACAAAGATGAACTTAGGATTGTATTATAAGGAAGTGGAAAATCACAACATGATCCTAAATTTACACTTATATATAAATATTTATTTGTTTTTGTTTATATGAAAGTATGGTAAATAGAGTGTGTTTGTGAATATTAAATGAAAATAAAAGCAAAATCCATGAAAATAAAAATGAATATGGGTGTAAGGGGGAATCCATGACTTGTCCTAGGTTGATCACAATTGTTATTTTATCACCGTTTCACATTTGAATGTTATCCAAAACCTACCCCCTTAGTGGTTAACTATTTGAAATATCTTGTTACTGTTTTTAGGTATTACTAAACCCCTCTTTTTAATTTTTCATTGTTTGGTTTTTTTGGGGTTGTTTTGGGTTGAAATTTTAAAAGTTTTTAAAATTATGGGCTAGTGCACGATTGGTGCACGGTTTTACCAAACCATGAACCCTCTCAAGACAAACTGTGAAAACCTAGGGAGTGGGGTTTTTCATGGTTGGTGAATGATTTTTCATACTATACACCCTCTTAGAAGAAACCGTGTATCCCATTTAAAGGGGTGCACGAACAAGACACACATTTTGGTCTAACCTTGTGGATTTTTCCAACTAACTGTGCATGATATTTATGTAATCTCAAATTCTAATTTTAAAATCCCAAACCCCTCATTTTAGGTTCCAGAAAGACCTAGAATGACCCCATATGTTTTCTTCTTCCTCAGGATCACCCAAGAGGAAATTTTGGCCCCTCTACACCCTCCCAAAAGTGGATTAAAGCTTGAATAATGCCATTTGATCTCCTCCTAGTTAGTTTCCTCACCCCATTCTCTATCTCCCACTATCTCTCTTCTCCTCTGTAGGGTTTTGTGGATACCCATGTTGACTTTTGGATCTAATATTCTCTATTTTGGGATCTTAAAACTAGGTTTTATCCTTATCTCCTATATCCAGTGATCATTATTCTTCATTGATGAATCTTGACTAGGGTTTGGTGAATCGAGATCCCATGATCTCGAGGTAGGTGGTTCCGTAATGATGCCCAATTTTTATTAACCCTAAATTTCTTTGTTTAAATTAAATGGTTTGATTTAAATGAAATTTATTGAATTTAATTAATTTTATTTCAATTGGTTTGTTGTAAAAACCCAATTATAATGAATTGGGGTTTTAAAAATGGGATTTTGGCATGAAATTTGGAAAACCCCAAATTCTATTGAATTAGGGTGTGTCTATGGAATTTTTTGAAATTTAAAATTTTTTATTTAAATTATGGAATGTGTTTGATGGAAAAGTTGTGAAAATCCCAATTCCATTGAATTGTGGGTTTTTTGTGAAATTGATGGAAACTTTTTGAAATTAAATTGTTGAATTTAATTATGGAAGTGAATTGTGAAATTAAATTGTGAATTGATTTCAAATTACTATTTGTGAAAAATGGATTAAAAATGGTTTTGATAAAACCCTTAGGGTTTTATCTTGGAAAAGGCTTGTTTTTTATTAAAAACCTATTTTTTAAATGGAAATTGGAATTTTTGAAATGGGGTAATGGGATTTAATTATATTTTAAGGCTGCTTAAAATAAATTGCGCATCATTGAATTTTACTAGAGCACATGCAAGCCTACGTAGTTAGTGAGTTATTTGAAAAAAAACACTAGGTTGGAATTTACCTAGCAATAGATTGATGATTTACAACACTAAACAAACTTTGGTTAACAAATCTTACTTCCCTAGTGGAACATAGATGAGTCCTCTCTTTCCAGTTCCAAGGGATATGTGTACACATTATAGTTATGATCATATGAGTGTGTGAGGATCCCATAACCTAGAACTATAGTACCTCTTAGAAGATGGCCATGTTTCTCACTTGTTTTTATATGAAATATAAATGTATTCCATTGTTGTAAAATGTTTTTCATGCTTTTTATTTCTATAAACTATTTTATATAAAATTATTTATTTAAGCTATTTGTGTAAATCACCAATTTTTTAAAAGTATTTCCATCATTTGAAATGTATTTACATCAAGTGAAATGTAAAGAATTATTTTATGAAATATTCTATTGAAATGAAAAACCTATTTATTTGTAAATTGAAATCCCTTTATTTGGTTAATTTAATATTGGAATATTATTATGGAATCCTTGGTGATACTCTACTAGTATTTTAACTCACACCCCACCTATTCCTTCAGGTTTTTTATATTTTATCTTTCCAGGTTCGAGTAGGGGTAATGAAACACTTGGAGGCAGTTATAGCTATTGATCCCTGGACTTGGAGAGTTTCATCCATTAGGACTTGGGCTGTTTATTTATCCTATTTTATTGATAATTTGATATAGTAATTCATGTTTTTTATACCTATTTGAATTCTGGTACACATCTCCTAGTGGAGTTTCTTTTGTATGCATGATGATTTTTTATATTTCTTCTAAAATGTTAGTGTAAAATTTATTCCCACTTTCTTTGTATGATGTAAGGTGATAGTTTCCAACCCATGGGGATTAGAAATTCCCTTCAGGCCATGATAGTGCTAGCTTGATTATCATGTTACCAGGGTACCCGGACTGATTCATAAAAAAGTGGTATCCGAGTTCTAAGTTGATATTATTATCTTGAAATTAGTATGATTTGTGTAATATTTTTGGGACTTAGGAGGTATTTATGATTGAATTTATAGATATCCCTCACTGCAATAAACCTTAAGTCACTAGGGGTGATTAGGGAAAGTCATCTTGAGGATTAGTCCTAATCATTTCCATAATTTTTATTTGGATAGACTAAAATCCAAATATTGTGTCTATATTTTGGGATTAATTTCCCCTTGTTTCTCTATTTGAGTGTCAATATGAAATATTACTTGTTTTATTTTGATGTTATGAAGCATCATTCCTTTGAGAAGACGTGAAAATCAAATCCAGGAGGAAGCTGCTGCTGAACCATAGCGAGAAAATCCTCTCATGGACCCAAATATGGTTGAGGTGATTGTGTGTACTATCCAAGATCTGGGATAGGAACCAACACCAATGCTTGTTTAGGATCTAGATGTGGAACCTCATAGGGATGTTCTTTGGGAACATTCTCAAGAATTACTTCACTATAATACAACAACATTCAAAGGCTCAAATTATATTCAAGTTCTTAAGGAATGATTAAGCAGGATGGAATATTTGTTTGGGTTCTTGGAGACACCTGACAAAATCAAGGTGACATGTTCTAACTTCATGCTAGAAGGACCAAGTAGAAAATGGTGGGAAACTATGGTGATAATGAATAATAATGAGGTATTAGAGTGGAAGGAATTCAAAGTTATTTTCATTGAACAACTCTATCTAGAGTCAATTATTTTGTCCAAGGATACAAGGTTTTTCAAACTTGAGCAGGCTGACAAGACTGTGACAGAGTATGCAAACCATTTGCTGAGCTCATACATTTCACATCTAATATAGTATCAAATGAGAAGATTAAGGATAAAAAGTTTTAGTTGAAACTTATTCAAGATATTTGTTCTCAAGTTTTCTTATTGAATCTACCTCATTATGCTGATGTGCTAGATAGAGCACTGATGGTCAAAATGGACCTGGATGGAAAGTTAGGGTTATCGAGAGTTTCTTTCTCTTCCAGTGACAGTGTGGGTTCCTTTAAAATAAAGTGGAATCATAATGATTCTCATGGTGTATCTTGATAGTAGGTTCATTCTAGACCTCCTAAAGTACCTAGTAGAAGCCTCTTGATTTGCTACCAGTGTGGAAATCCTAGGCATTATAAGAGGGGTCTCACTAAGGCACCCAAGGTATATGGTTCTTATGGATGCTCAGGACACTTACAAATATTCTTCCATGTTTATTACACTCTGTGTAGTGACCCAAGATCAAACTAAAGGGCAATCATATTCTTAAAGGATAAAAGGGTTCTTGCCATAGGAATTCAGAATGAATCTTCTTTACGCAGTGCAAGAGTCTCTAGAGGAAACAGATACAGGTCCAAAGATCGTGAGAGGTACCATCACTATATATTTTTCATTAGTGACTACTTTATTTGATACTGGTGCATCTCATTCATTTATTTCAACCCATATTTTTAATATTATAAATATTTCTATGGATCTTTTGTCTTATGTCATGGATATGAATACACCCCTTAGCAAAAAGAAAGAACAGGGTCTCCGTAGTCCCACTTGTGTTTTATCTCTCTCAGATGTTAAGATTACTTGGAGTTTTCTACTTCTTAACTTGAAACCAATTGATGTCATTTTCAGGATAGATTAACTCATTGACAATAAATCCTATATTGATGATTATATTTGATGGGTATCCTTTACTACACCCGATGGTGTGTTCCATGTATTTCAAGGAGAATGGGACCCAAGTTTGAGTAGGTCCGGACCTTATTATCCAAAGTTGGGGAATGTAATATCAGTGTTTATTTTAATATGGAGTGAGAATATTTAAGTGGTGATATCCCTCCAGTTTTCTTCAAGTTTCCCAATGTGCTTCCTTCTGACTTCTCTGGTTTTCCATCAGTAAGGGAGGTAAAATTTTCTATTGATTTAATTTTTGGTACTCAACTAGTTTCTATTACTTTTTACCACATGTCACCAGATGAAATGAAATATTTGAAGACTTAGTTGGACGATATTCTAGATAAAGTATTTATACGCCCGAGCGTGTTACCTTGGGAGGCACTGGTTCTCTTTGCTAAGAAAGCTGATGGTTCAATGCGCCTATGTATTGATTAATGAAATATCAATCAAGTTATGGTAAATAATAAGGATCTATTTCCACAAATTGATGATCATATTGATTTGTTTAAAGGGGAAAAGTGGTTCTCAAAGATTTATCTTTGGTTTGGTTACCATTAGTTGAGGATAAAAGAATATAACATTCAGAAAACTACCTTTTGGACTTTCTTAGGTATATCTGGGTATTATCTCTAGTTTTTTAAGGAATTTTCAAAGTTAGAGGCATTAAATTTATGAATAAAGGTTTACCATGTTTTCATAACACAAGAGTTAGGGTTATATCTTCTCTCAAAAATATTTGAATCTCTGCTAGAGGCATTAGGTGGAATACCTAAAATATTTTGAATTTGACATCGCCTATACCCCATGGAAAGGTAATTTCATTTTATATTTCTTAAGCAGGAGAATTCCATACCAAGCCATAAAATAATTATTTGAAGAGTGGAGTTTGATGGATATCTTTGCACAATCGCATATTAGAGTCTAGGAATCAGGGGATGAGGTTTATTTGTACGGTTTTCAGTTGGAATCCACTCTTCTCGAGTTGATTCTTCAAGAAAAACATCTTGATGATGATTTATATATCTTTGGAGACTCTCTTTATGGTGGGGAGACCATTTCTGAGCGTTAGTTCTCCAAAGATGGAATTTTATGCTATTAGAATTACTTTGTTATGCCATTAGCAGTGTGGAAATATATTATGGTAGATTTCCAAAATTACCAGTGGGAAGTGTAGCTAAAAACCATGAAGATGTTATATATAATGTGGCATAAATTTTGGTGGCCAGGTATTAGATGAGGCATCGCTGATTTTTTCTCTCATTAATATACGTGCCATCAGGTTAAGGCTGAGCACTAGAAACCTTTGGGTTTGCTTCAGACACTCACAGTCCCTACTTGGAAGTGAGATAAAATCTCTATGTACTTTTTTTTTGGGTTTCTATGTACCTAGATAAATAATAATGTGTTATGGATTTTGATCAATCAACTGACTAAATCAGCTCATTTTATACCCATTTACGATGCAACCAATGTTGAAGAGTCGGGAAATCTCTATGTTAAAAAGTTTTTTCATTTTAATGGATTTCTATCTGCTATAGTCTTTTATAGGGATCCTTGGTTCACTTCTCATTTTTAGATAATCCTTTAGGAGGCACTGGGATCTCACATTTTTTTGAGTACAACATACTATCTGCAGTCAGATGTTTAGACAAAGAGAGCTATAAATATTCTTGAGGATATGCTTTGTACTTGTGTTCTCAACTTTGGTAGGGCTTGTGATGATCATTTGGGTCTGGTTGAGTTTGCATATAACAATATCTAACAGTTTTCAGTTATAATGGATCCTTTTTAGGACTTGTATGGTTGGCCTTATAGATCTCCATTGTGTTGGTTGGATATTGATGAAAATTATTTAATTGTACCTAGCCTAGTTCAAGAGATGATAGAAAATATTCAGTTAATTCATCAGAGAATTTTGATGACACAAATCTAGTATAAGTATTATGCTGATCATTTTCATAGACTATTAAAGTTTTCAGTTGGTGATCTGGTGTTTTTGAAACTTTCATCCCAGTTGGGTCATTAACGACTTGGGAGGAAAGGGAAGATTGATCCTTATTTTGTGAGGCCTTTTGAGGTTGTTGAGTAGTTGGAAAAAATTTGATTACCATTTATCACTTCCACCATAGATAATGTTGATACATAACATATTCCATGTATCTTAGCTATAAAGGTATCTATCTGATCCATCTCATGTTCTAAGCTGGCGTGATATTGAGTTTGAACCTGATTTATCCATGAATGAATGGATAGTTAGGATAGTTGATTTTGAAACCAATGTAATTCATGGGAGGATGATACCTTTGGTTCATGTGCTATGGTAGCACAGTTCTGATAATCATGAGACACATGATAGGTAGGTACTGATGAGAGAGTAGTGGCCTCATATTTTTGTAATGGAAGCTTATGAGTAGGATTTCTAGGGACAGAAAGTTTCTATGGTGGGGAGTTTGTAACAACATGTTACTATTTTTAGGTATTTCTAAAACCCTATTTTTAATGTTTCCTTGGTTGGGTATTGTTTGGGGTTGTTTCGGGTTGAAATTTTAAAAGTTTTCAAACTTCTAGGCTAGTGCACGGTTGGCACATGGTTTTCCAAAACCATGTTCCCTCTCAATAAAAACCATAAAAACCTAGGTAGTGAGGTTTTTCATGGTTGGTGCATGGTTTTCCAAACCGTGTTCTCTCTGAGGAGAAACTATGTGGCCCATTTAAAGGGATGCATGACTAGGCTGCATGATTTGGTCTTACTATGCGGATATTCCCAACTAACCATGCATGATATTTAAGTAATATGAAAATCTAATTTTAACTCCTGAAACCCTCACTTTAGGTGACATACAGACCTATCATGACCCCATACATTTTATTCTTCCTCATGATCATCCAAGAGGTAATTTTTCTACTCTACACCCTACCGGAATAGGATCAAATCTTGATGAACACCATTTGATCTCCTCCCGGTTAGTTTCCTCACCCCATTATCTATCTCCCACCATCTCTATTCTCCTCCCTAGGGTTCCTTGAATCCCCATGTTTATTTTTGGATCTAATACCCTCTATTTTTTAATCTTAAAACTAGGTTTGACCCTTATCTCCAGGATTCCATGATTTTCATTCTTCATTGATGAATCCTGATTAGGGTTTCGTGAATCAAGATCTCGTGATCCAGAGGTAGGTGGTTTCATCATGATGCCCAATTTTTATTAACCCTAAATTGATTTTTTTGAATTAAATGGTTTGATTTAAATTAAATTTCTTGAATTTAATTAGTTTTCTTTAAATTGGTTTGTTAGAAAAACCCAATTTCATTGAATTGAAGTTTTTAAAATGGGATTTTTCCATGAAATTAGGATACCCCCAATTCCATTGAATTGGGGTGTGTTCATAAAAATTGGTGAAATTTAGATCGTTTAAATTAAATTTTGTAATGGGTTTGATGGAAAAATCATGAAATCCCCAATTCCATTTAATTAGGGGTTTGTTGTAAAATTGAAGGAAATTGTTTGAAATGAAATTGTTGAATTAAATTTTGGAAGTGAATTGTGAAATTAAATTTTAAATTGATTTCAAATTCCTATTTGTGAAAAAGGTATTAAAAATGGTTTTGATAGAAACCTTATGGGTTTATCTTGGAAAAGGCATGTTTTTGATTAAAAAACCATTTTGTTTTTTTAAATGGAAATTGGAGTTTTTGAAATGGGGGAATGTGATTTAATTATATTTTAAAGTTTCTTAAAATAAATTGCCCATTATTGAATTATACTAGAGAACATGCAAGATTAGGTAGTTAGTGAGTTATTGGGACAAACACGCTAGGTTGTAATTTCAATAGCAATGTATTGAAACTTCACAATACTAAAAAAACTTTGGTTAGCACATATTACTTCCCCAGTGAGACATAGATGAGTCCTCTCTTTCCAGTAATGAGGGACGCGTGTACACATTGCAGTTATGATCATACGAGTGTGTGAGGATCCCATAACCTAGAACTACCATACCTCTTAGGAGATGACCATGCTTATCTCTTGTTTATATATGAGATATAAATGTATTCCATTGTTGTAAACTATATTATATGAATTATTATTTATATAAATTTTTTTATATGAAAGTGTTTATTTAATCCATTTATGCAAAACACCATTTGTTTAAAAGTATTTCCATGGTTTGAAATATATTTCTATAATTTTAAATGTAAAGCATGATTTGTTTAAATATTCACTTGAAATTCCACAAATTTTTATTTGTAAATTGAAATCCATTTATTTGGTTAATTTAATATTGGCATCTTATTATGGAATCCTTGGTGAGACCCTATTGGTATTTTATCTCACACCCTACCTGTGCCTTTAGGTATTTGTAGATTTTCTCCTTCTATGATTGAACAAGGGTAAAGCACCACTTGGAAGTGGTTCTAGTTATTGATCCATAGACTTGGAAAGCTACATCCATTGGGACTTGGGATATTTATCTATCCTATTTTATTGGTACTTTTCTATAGTACTTTGGGTTTTTTATACATGTTTTACTTCTGTTACACATCTCCCAATGGAGTATATTTTGTATGCTTGTTGATTTGTTATCTTTCTTCTATAATGTTAATAAAAAATTACTTACAAATTTCGTTTTGTATGATGATAGGTGCTAGTTTTCAATCTATGGAGATCAGGATCGCCCTTCAGGCCATGTTAGTTCCTACTTGGTTATTAGGTTACCAGGGTACCCAGGTTGGTTCGTGACACTATTACACTACCACCTCCAATGTTCTAATTTAGGATATTAGTGCCTAAATTTTGTAGTACACTTACTCCCTTGTTCCTAGGTAATAGATTCTATACTCCTTGTGTGTGTAGAGGTAAACTGATATCGCTTAACCATACCCTCTCTCAAGGTATGTTAAGAAATGGGAAACCAGTGTACACTCTAGCTTACCTAGCCACTTTCATAGAACATTCTCTTCTTAACCAAAAAACATTTACTTATACTAAATGACCAATAAATGGATCATTGATTACTCAAATATTCAAGAGAAGCAAACTATTTAAAGAATAATGATATAGAACTTTCACTCTTCTCCATCACTCAACACTTTGAATCCTTAATGTAAGAGATATAATAAAGAAAATAAACGGAAATATTTTTAATAAACTCTAAAACTACAATGGAGATCTCCCTTGGACTTTCTATAATGAGTTAACCCTCCTTTGAAATTGAGATGAAAAATCGAGAGATAAAATACATTGATTACAAATAGAAAGTGAAAAAATGAAGTAAACATTAGAATCCTAACTACTATAAGTTTAATCCCTTGGGTGGGAACCCTTATTCATCTACCTCATTTCACTTTAAATAGGCTCACTCATTAGCCTTGGGTTCTAAGATCACTTCTATGTGAACATGAGGTCTTATTTGTGATCTTTTGGTGTGAAAAGTTAGGACTCCAGGTGGTTTCCTTCTTCACTAATCCTTAAAAAAGCACGTGTTTCAGTGCCCATGGTATTTTCTATCTTATCTATCAAGTATCTATCTATAAATGGATTGTTTGTTTCTCCCTTATTCGATTTTATTAGTCAATTAAGTAAAAATATCCCTTTATGTATCTATGAAATTACATGTCTTCAATGTGGATTTTCATCTTCATTAATGGTCATGGATTTTACCTTTGAATAAGTAATTTATATGTCTTTTAGAGTGATAATCACATGTGAATAGGTCATCATCGATCATCGATTGTCATTGTTGGTAACATGATTTTTTTGATGAAATTATGGACTTTATGATATAAGGGTATCATATTCAGATATATGAATTATTTTAGTTCAAAAAAATAGTTCACTTCTCTGATATGACATATTCATAATATATAATTAAATAACCTTGTGTTTTTTTGTTATCGATATAGACCATCATAACATACAAAATGTCATTATACATCTATTTTCCAAGACACACTCATCATTTCGTACTACACGATGGATATTATAGGCAACAACACACCTTATTCCTTCACCCACCATCATTGATATATACATATCATATAAAAAGATTCCCTACATGGACTCTATTCATTATATCTCAAAACAGGGCACTATAGACTTATAGATACATTTATATATCACAGGGTGAGACTGGGTTGTAGGAAGTGACTTGGGTATTTCATAAAATATGATTCCCCCCTAGTTCATTTCTTCAATATCAACTGTCAATATATGATATTCATAGGGGAAGATCTATATTGCATCTAGTGACACCTCTCCATCATAGAATCTGGTTGTGGTGTAGGAAATGACATGACCTTACCATTGTCTGTGATATCATGGTTCCTTAAAAAGTTGGGTATCGCATCATACAATGCTTATTTTCTTCAAAAACCCCTTTAATTCAATTAATTCCTTAGCTTAGTTTAGCTTCTTAAACTTATTCAATAACAAAATCATATAATAAAAGTTTTATCCTTTCAATTAACTCATAGAGTGATGAAATAATTGATAAAATTAACAATTGAAGGGGTTGTTTTAATTAAAATACAACATAAAGACATGTTAAAATTTCCATCTATCATTTCCCCTACACTTAAGTTATTTCAATCCCATATAATACTCCAATAATTAAAATTGGAAATGATATACCCAAGTCAAGTTCAATTTCAATAGATTAATGAGATTAACATTTTTAATCCAAATCATCCTTACACGTATCATGCTTTATATATGTTCTCAACTCCCTAATTTTTATTTATTCCCATTAAAATTTATCTAACCTTCAATGTCCACCCATGCTCACTCACACCTACCTTCCTTCTCTCAATCCATTTTTTTTGTATTTTCATAATCCACTTTGAGGTTGAGTGGAAACAAAAAAAGGTGGGATTTTTTGGGTTCCCCAACCTATAATTAAACATAAACCTCATATATAAGAAACCAGATCAATGAAAATCAAATAAATAAAATCCAAAAAAGTGGGATGGGTGACTCGAGTTGCTGACAGAGAGATCTAGAGGAGGGACTGAGGGGGATCAATCATTATGTGCCTTAGTCCCATCATCCTTAGGACCCTACATCGATGCTGTCCAATGTGATTCTACTTACTGGAGCTCTTCCATCACCACCAGATTATCCCTATGACCAGAAACTACCATGGTAGAGAACAAAAACTAAAGAGACATCACCAATAGGGCATCTTAAAAACCAAATAAAAAACATAAACAATACAAGAAAACCTTCACCACCAGGTTCAGATCTAGTTCATCTGAAGAAAAATACTCAATAAATGATTCATCACTACTGAAACCACAATCACCACACAACACCATCCCACTTTAAAGGCTACCATCGTAAGAAATTGTGTTTACTTTACTAGTGGAGACAACCATAGAAAATACACCAAATAGATACCCTAAAATTAGATCAATATGAAGGGATGAGGAACTGAATAGAAGACACAAAACACAACCTACAACACTGTATGGATAAAGGAATAGCAAGTGGAATTAGATGACATATGGGAACCGAAGACAAAAAATACCAAATAAAAAAGAAACCCAGAAGGACCCTTACCCACAATTTTTTACCTAGGGAAGTCTTGATGAAACATTTTAGAACCACTAGGTCAATGTATATGGACCAAAACCTCTCTGATCTTGAAGGGCCACCACCAAGACCTGAATTCTCTACCAAGTATGATACCTATGACACCAAGAACATTGGTCACCTTTGAGGTATTTCCATTGAACCAAGAACAAAACATGGGGGATGAACTCGTTTGAAGCACAACACAAGAACCACATCCAAGAAAGGGGTTAAAGGAATCAAGAAAAACTGAGGTAAGAAGATCCTAACCTATAAAAAGTGTAAAGATCACAATGGGGGGTAAATCCTTGGCATATCACATCACTTCTGAATCATGGGGAATACCAAAATAGGCGAGAAGGAGTAGTAGAGGATGACCAATGCTCAGATGTGCTGCCATCACCACTATAATGGTTTTTATGAAGAAACCCTATAAATCACATAGTTGAGAGAGTGGGAGATAATCTTGGGAGAAAATGAGGCCATCTCAGTATAGGAATGAATCTCAATATAGATAGTCAAGATAGAAAGAATGAAAAAAAGTTTCACTTTCACCCACCTTCATGGAATTTTTTTCCATTATCAATCTTACAATATTTTTTAAAATTATACTCATTCTCAAGATCATGTATGCATTACCACAGGATTACTAATTTTCATGTTTATCCACTAATGGATCAAGTTTATATGATAATCACAAGGTATTTTTAGGGAAACAGTGGGTGAAGGTGGTGGGTCAATTGTAAAAAAAAGTCATAATGAAGAATTTAGGATGTTAAAATCATAATTCACGATTACAAGTGCCTATCTCACTAAAATTAACTCACTCATTCCCCTTACATATAATACATCCATACCATTTTTTTATTTTGTCATGGAGGTTCACATATCAACGAAAATAGTGAATATGATAGCCCCTTTGTAACATCTCGGATCCAGGTTCCACCCAAATGTTCCCCGAACTCGGTTGGTCACATGACCTCAAGTGAATTTCCCCAAATGCCAGAGACTTCTGACTAGCAGTGAGGTCCAAAGTGTGATATTAAAGAAACTATTCCCTCATTGACAGAGTATATATAGTGAAATAAAAATAGAAAACAATAGCGGAAGTAGTAATACCATATAAGAGAAGTAAATAGAGGAAGAATGGAAGTAAATCCAATAGAATACAAAATATATATATATGATGCATGGAATATGTATCTAAGAAAAAATCCAAATAAGTCAGAATGCTGGAAAGAAATACAGAAACTAAAGTACAAAAGAAACAAGTAAACTATAGTAGCATCACAAGCCTTAGCTTGGTCCCATGCTCTCCAAATCCAAAAACAATAAAGTACCTAAAGAGGAAGGGAGCTTTCCCTTATCTATACCTACAACCATATAATCTGTTTGGGTCCAAAATCATGACCCAAATAGGATGTGAGACAAATCCTAGTAGCCAACCAGCAAAAGATCTATGCCTAACTGTCAGTGAATATATATAACAGGAAATATGTAGAAATGAAGCAATAAACTATGAAGTACTAAAAAATAAACAATCCTATAGTTTTCAATTACATTTATTCACATTTATTTGTCAATCTGTTGAATCATATAAACCTTGAGATCTAGCCTAAGCTCTATATCCCCTGTGTAAGTATAAAAATAGATGTCTTAGAAGACCATATAACAAATAAGTAAGACTGAGTCCAAGCTTGTGCTTTGGCTTGGAATACTCTTCACAATTATTCAATCATTCATAAGAAACCCTATGGGAAATATCTCATGGTATAACCCCTTTGGTCTAACATAACACTCATTTGTTTGATAACAACCCTCTGGGAAAGCTCTCATGGTCTAACCCTTTTTGGTTCTACATAATATAAATCAATTACAAACAACCACCTGGGAAGCTCTCACAGCAATACACCCTTGGTAAATATAGCATAAATAAATTATAAATGACCACCTGGGTAGCTCTCACAGTCAATACCCCCAGGGTCAGTCATCTACACTAAGTTTCTCACGGTCTGGTCTAAATAATCTGGAAGTCCCCCCAGTCTTCCTAGTCTAAGGATCTCACAGTCCATTGGAAAAATAACATGCATACCATATCAAAGAAGCTCATGTAATTTGAAACTTCTATATAGATAATCATTCACAAGAATATCATATTCATTTCATATAATCAACAACTCCATCTTAATAAGACAAGGAATAGAAAACAAGGAAAGCCTAATAGGAATCCTAGACCAAATGACCATAAATAATCAAAGGGGAAACACACCCATGGGGTGACCCAATAACAAGATATCTAACCTTACGTATAAGCAACAACCCCTTTTCAATCAAAACAACCATAGAAGGTATTAAACAGGGTTAAATTCCAAATCAAGAAATACCCCAAACATGTGTATATGACACTTCTAGCATATATAATCCAAATATGAACAAAAAAAGGAACAAAACACCTACCTCGATGTAATAATATCAATATATTTGAACGTCAACCCTTGAATTGGCCTAAATAAACATAGATGTATAAAAAGGTGAAAAAATCCCAACCTTGAATAACTCACTAGATAGGAAGAATCAAGAAGAGGGGATCTAGAGGATTTGAGAACTCACCAGTGGGATTCCAACACACCCGACGATGTCTCAATTGGAGCTTAGATAGAGAATTGGGGGTTCGATCTTCATTCATCATTCCTTAGAAACATGAGAAGAAGAAGTTGTTTCTAGACATAATACGCGACCCCACTTCGATATATCAATAAAAAAGAAAAATACACAGCGTTTTCATTAAAACTACATGCCATGTATTAGCCACAAATGACCCCTAACTTAAGAGGTCTTCTTGGTCACCACATGACCATGTACTCGGTCATTACATGGCCAATACACAGCTATATGCGACAACCAGGTACATGGCGTGTACTCATAAGTACACGATGTGTACTTAGAAAATCATCTTTTCTTCCTTTTTCCTAAAAATCAACCTGAAATCAAGATCCATATCTGAAATGAAGATCCTAGTTCTTAAAAACTTCCCCCTTAAATAAATTCATCCTTGAATTTTCCTTCTAAGGGTGGAGAAGAAAAATATACAAACAACTTCAACCACTATGACCGCACATCGACCTCCCTCTCCCAAGTATCATCCTGTACTCACCTGTTCTTCCATAGCACCTGTACTAGAGGAATAAACTAGCCACGAATAACCCTCACGCTGTGATTCAAAATTTGAATAGGGTGTTTCTAGAAGGATGAATCCACATCAAAATCAACATCCTCATGTTGAAAAACATGATACAGGTCTGAAAAGTAACTCCATAGATGAGAAACATGAAAGATGTCATGAATAGTGCGATACCTCTGAGGTAACTGCAATCGATAGAAAACCGAACCTACTCTATCTAAGACCTCAAATGACCCAACGTATCTCGGTGAAGGTTTCCCCTGTCTTCTAATCCTCCTATGTTCCAACCTTAGTGTGACACGTGGGAAAACCTGATCTCCAACCTTGAAATCCATAGGTCATCTCCATCGACCAGTATAAGATTTTTAGAGAGATTGTGCAGTAGCCATCCTCTTCCGAATCAAATCCACATGCTCAGTGGTCTCCTGGACAAGACGAGGTCCCAACATAGCTACCTCTCCTACCTCCAGCCAACATAGGGGTGATCGATATGACCTACCGTACAAAGCCTCATAAGGTTCCATATGAATCGTTTCCTAAAAATTGTTATTGTTGGAAAACTCCACTAGGGATATATGTCTCTCCCAAGTGTCCCCAAAATCGAGGATGCATGCTCGAAGCACGTCCTCCAAAACCTGAATCGTGCACTTGGACTAGCCATCTATATGGGGATGGTAAGTTGTACTCAAAAGTACCTGTGTACCCAAATCCCTCTATAGCCCCTTTCATACATGAGAAGTAAACTGAGCATCCCTATCTAAAACGATAGAGTGCGAAACCCCATGAAAATGTATTATATCTCAAATGTAAAACTTTCCAAGATCATCAAAACTAAAGGTTCATTTAATCGGAAGGAAATGTTCTTCCTTTGTGAGCCTATCGATAACAACCCAAATCGCATCATTCCCTCGAGGTGACCTTGGTAAACCTATCAAAAAATCCATCGTGACATCATTATACTTCCACTCGGGAATGGGTAACTACTGTAAAAGCCCTACCGGTCGCTGACGCTCATCCTTCACCTACTGGCAGGTGGAACATCTCATAACAAAACCAATTGCATCCCTCTTCATACCTGGCCACCAATCCTAATGATGTAAATCTTGATAAATCTTGGTGACACTAGGATGAAATTCCCATACTAAGGAATGATAATCTCGCAATAGCTCCTCACGTATGTCTTCTGACTCCCATATGCACCCATAAAAATGAAAAACCTCATCCTATCATATAATATACCCAAGAGTAGGTTCCTCACCTGACACACACTCCCATAGGACCAGGCCTTCGGGATCTGATAGATGCCTCATTCGTACTCAATCCAATAGAGTAGAGGTAACAACTATAGAAGAATGAAATGTCTGCCCCTATCTGTCATGCACCTCCAAATGTATCTCAAAGAACATATCCATAAGCTTCCAATCACTACTGGTCTCCTAAACTTCTTATATCTGAGTCCTCCTGCTCAACTCATCAGCCACTACATTGCCTTTTCCAGATGTGTATGCAAGCTCAAAGTAAAAAGACTTAAGGTACTTAACCCACCTTCGCTATCTCAAATTCAGATCATGATGAGTAAAGATATACTTGAGGCTTTTGGGGTTAGTGTATACCACAAAATTCTCTCCCAAAATATAATGTATCCAACTATGTAAAGCATTCACAACCGCGGCTAACTCGATATCATGCGTAGGGTAGTACCTTTCATGTGGCCTCAAATGCCAAGACCCGTACGCAACGACTCTTTCCCCCTACATAAGTAATGATCCCTTCCTAATACCTAATGCATCACAATAAATGGTGTAACTTTTTCCTAACTCTAGAAAAATCAGTATCGATGCTAAAGTCAATCTACCTTTCATCTCCTGAAAGGCCAAATCGTAGGAATCTATCCACAAGTATTTTGCACCCTTCTTTATCAGGCCTATCAGTGGTGCTGCTAAGCATGAAAAGTTCCGAATAAAGATCCTATAGTAACCATCCAGCCCCAGAAAACTTCGTACCTCAAATAAATTCTTCATCTTCTCCCAATAAATTACTGCTCTTACTTTCTCCGGGTCTAGTGATACTTCTATCTATGAGATAACATGACACAAGAAATGAATTTGGTCCATCAAAAAGTGAAATTTTGAGATCTTAGCATATAACTGATGATCTATCACTGTACTCAATACGATCTCAAGATGGGTGGCATGGTCGTGTCGAGTGTGAGAGTACACCAAGATATTGTCCAAAAAGACTACCACAAAATAATCCAAGTAAGGATGGAACACTTGGTTCATTAGTGCCATGAAAATTTCCAACACATTTGTGACACCGAACGGAATAACCAAATACTCGTATAGACCATACCTACTCCGAAAGGCTATAAGAGGTATATCTGATGGTCTAACACACAACTGATGATAACCAAATCTCAATTAAATCTTTGAGAACACCTGGGCTCCTTGAAGATGATCAAGAAGATCATCAATCCTCAGTAAGGGATATCAGTTCTTAACTATCAACTGGTTTATCTTTCGATAATCCACACAAAGCATGAGGGTACTGTCCGCCTTCTTTTCAAAAAGAATAGGTAAACTCTAAGGATAAGTACTGGGTCAGATAAAACCCTTTGCCTGCAACTCCTCCAACTGCTTTTTGACCTCTTTTAACTCTGGTGTAGCCATCCTATAAGGAGTAATGGATAACGGTGCCACTCCTAGCACAAGCACAATAGAGAAATATACCTCTCTCTACAAAGGTAAACCTGAAAAGTCCTCTAGAAAGACATATCTAAAATGACCCACCATTGGATGAAATTCCATCTATGAAGTCCCCTAGTCATCCAGATATAAACTAGAAATCTGGGCTATAATTCCCCCCATCCCATGATACTCAAGTCCAACTTTTCTCTCCTAGACATTCCATTCACCCTTGTGTAGAAAAGACCCGCCCTTGGGTGATGTGAAACTCACCCTATGGTGATAGAAGTCAAAGAAGGCCTAAAATGAGACCAACGAGTCCATTCTGAGAATAAAATTGAATCCTATCATCTCTAGGACATAGAGGTCTCATAATAAGCGAATCCCACCAACCTCAAGAGGGCACTCCTTGCACTGACGTACACTATCCATCCTAATTCCCAACGGAGTGCCTAGCATCATAACATCATTAGAAGTAAAGATATAGAGCCCCAAGATCTAAAAAACAACAATATATATAAAACTATGAGAAGTGCCCATATCAAAAGATAAGGAGCTAAAAATGTGGAAACTAGAATCATACCTCTAACCATAGAGGGTTCAGGATCCTGCTTTTGCTAGTTCTGTTCTATCGCAAAAGTCTAACCTGTACCACAGACCTGCAACCCTACCTAGCTACGCTAAGATGATCCACCCTGCTTCGCTGAAAACCTGTCGTCTGTCTATCAAGGCCACGACCACCTACTCATCCCGACCTGAATAACTCCAGTTCCCTGACTGATGAGGAACTAGTGGCCCCGCTCTTGTACGTGGAGTCATAACAGATCCCCTTTCACTAGCTGCTGGTGAAAAAACCAGAAAAAATTCTGAAGATGACCCATCTTTCCATAATATTAGAACTGAAATAGATATCTTGGTCACTAAGGTCTCATGTTCCCACTCTTCCCGCATTGGTAGCACCTCACCTGGATACTAGAATCACTGCGCGAAGGCTCATTGAGGCACTTCCTGCTATCAAACGAAGGAGTACCATCCCTGGATGCTGAACCTACCTAGTTCACAAATCCCAATTCCCTTAAATTATGCATGGTAATCAGCACCTAATTTACTATAGCATCCACTAAAGTTAGCCTGAAAACATTCACCTATGATCAGATGTCATACCTGAGACCATCCTCAAACTGCCTAGCTAGTGATAACTCGTCACCTCCCAAAACAGGTGCAAAGAATCGAAGCTATGTGAAGTGAGAAGAGTAATCCATCAATTAAAGAGAACCCTGATCCAAATTCATAAACTCCTAATCTCAGTTGGACCTTAACAAGTAATCATATAAGGTTATCTAAAACTCTTCCCAAGCCATATCTTGATGACGACCTGCCTATTAGATAACATCCCACCATCTCTTGGAAGAATCATGTAGCATGTAAGTCATGAGATTCATCCTCCTATCAGGAGTAATCTATATATTCTTGAAGATAGAAAGCATGGCCTCCAACCATGACTCTACAGCTTGTGGTTCTTCATCCCCCCAAAAAGTGGGAGGATGCTGCTACTGGAACACCCACATCAGCTCTGCCATAGTCGGGGTAGGATGTGGTGCTCCATGAAAAGTCTACATAATCCTAAAAAATCCTTCATGGAACTATGCATCAGCACCTGCATCCAGTATAACAGCTGGTGCCAAGACGGGCACGACAGGAGGATCTGATGGTAGTCCCTGATATACCATTTTCGGTGTCTGAACATCGTCCTGCACCTGATGTACAACTGGTGGACATCTTGGTAGCATGAATTTTCAAGGTCAATCACACACCTTAGTTCAATATTATCAAGGACAGTAACTTAGAAGTGTAATAATGGAACATGAGAAATAAAGCATTCAAGTTTTACAAAATAGGGTTACACAGCGTGTAAAACTACTACACTGTGTGTTCCCTTTAATCCTTAACATGGGTGTGTACCTGTACCAACTTGGTCATGTAATACCCTATACACACAAAGTGTTCATCATGAGACTTGGTGTTTACTATAATATTACCTAATTCCCAAGTACTCTTACACAACTATAACTACACGGTTCTTCTAGTGTAACACTACACAGTGTGCACACTCTAGACACGACATGTACCACATTTGTTCCATCTACCCATGTTGTTAGTCACATGGTCGGATAAAAGGTCAATTACTACACAATGTGTATAAGATAGACATGACATGTACAACCCAAGTTTCATCCACCCGTGTCGTTAATCACATGGGTGGATACATGGTCTTTTACAGCACAACGTGTACTGCCAGTACACGGCATGTTCTACCAAACATTTATCAACCCCATGTCTCTACTCACACAACCAGTCACATGGTCAACCAGTACACGATGTTTACATATAGTACATAGAGTGTACTTAAGAAAATCCATTTCTTCCAGAATAGAAGAACATATGGCGTGTGTTCATAACATCACACATCATGTTTTATGGATTTTTTCGAACAGTAAACCTCTGAAAATTCTCAGGAACCCCCAAAATCTTAAAATTTAGCCAAGGAATACCAATTTCTGATCTGTGAGAGACCATACTCCCCAAAAATAAAATTTTTTACATCCTTATTCATGTTGTATATTAACATAATTCATTTAAATTTCAAACATGATCCACCAAATTCTGATCCAAGAGGGCCCATAACACCTCAAGGACCAAATATTAACATCCATCAAAATGAAACTTTACTTATACCAATACCCTATAAAAATATTAGGTATTATATCATGACATATATCACAACATAATTCATATCTATCACAACATATGTCACAACAACATGAAATATGTAATGCACCCTAAATGGAATGACAAGAATGCATGACATGTGATCCCTAGAAAGTGCCTATATGATGCATGAGATGACATACCCTCATATAATTGGGTTGAAATAGAAATATAACCACAATTATATTAATCATAATATCACAAAACAAGTGAATCACCCAACAGTGAAATCAAATCAACTGTAATAATTGCAAAACCAAAAAAAATTGCAACATTCAAGGTAACTTGTCTTTTCCCTGTACACGAGTTAGCTACTCCCGAGAACAACTTATTAACAACTACATATTACTTTCCATTCCAATATATTTCCTCTAAATAATAAGTCAAATCACAAAATAAAACCCCTATGATACCACTTTGTAACGTCCCAGATCTGGGTGTCACCCAAAGGTGCCCCTAACCCAGTTGGTCACATGAACTCAAGAACATTTCCCCAAACACCAAAGGCTAATGACTAGAAGTGAGGTCCAAGGTGTGATATTAGGTAAAATATTACCTCATCGGAAGAGTATACACAGTGGAATCTAAATATTAAACAATAGTGAAAGTAGTAATACTATATAACATAAGTAAACAGAGGAAGACTGAAAGTAAATCCTACAGAATCCACAATATATATATATATATATGATGCATGACATATGTATTTAAGAAAACATCCAAACAAGTCATAATGATAGAAATAAATACATAAACCAAAGTAACAAAGAAACAAGTAAACTCTAATAGCATCACAAGCCTCAGCTTGGTTTCATGATCTCTAGCTCCAACAATAATCAAGTACCTGATGAGGAAGGGTGCTTTCCCTTATATATACTTGCAATCATATAATCTGTTTGGGTCCAAAAGCATGAACCAAATAGGGTGTGAGAAAAATACCAATAGGAAACCACCAGAATATCTGTGCCTAACAATCAGTGAATATATATATCAGAAAATATGTAGGAATGAAGTAATAAACTAGGAAGTGCTCAAAAGTAAACAATCCTAAAGTTTTCAATTACATTCATTAAAATTTATTATTCAATCCGTTGAATCATGTAAACATTGGGATCTAGCCTAAGATCTGTATCCCCTGTGTAAGTAGCAAAATAGATGTCTCAGAAGACCATCTAACAAATAAGTAATACTGAGTCCAATCTTGTACTTTGGATTAGAATACTCTTCACAATTATTCAATCATTCATAATCAACCCTCTGGGAAAGATCTCACGGTCTTACCCCTTTGGTTTAATATAACAGAAATTAGTTATATAATAACCCTCTAAGAAAGATATCATGGCCTAATCCATTTTGGTTCCACATAGTATAGATCAATTACAAATGACCACCTGGGAAGATCTCACGATCAATACCCCTTTGGTCAACATAGAATCAATAAATTATAAATGAACACCTGGGAAGATCTCACGGTCAATAACCCCAAGTTCAATCATCTACACTAAGTCTCTCACAGTCCTGTGTAAATAATTTAGAGGTCCCCTCAGTCTTCCTAGTCTAAGGCTCTCACAGTCCATTGGACAAATAGTGTGCATACCATATCAAAAAAAATCATGTAATCTGAAACTTCTATGTGGATAATCATTCAAAATCATATCACATTAATTTCATATAATCAAAAACTCCATCCTAACAAGACAAGAAATAGAAAAAAGGTAATCCTAACAGAAATCCTAGACCAAACGACCATAAACAATCAAACAAGGGGAAACTCACCCATGGGGTGTCCCAATAACAAGGTATCTAACCTTATGCATAAGAAAAAACCCCTTTTCAATCAAACAAACCATAATAGGTATTAAATAGGGTTAAATTCCAAATCAAGAAATACCCCAAATGTGGGTATGAGACACTTTTATCATATATAATCCAAATATGAACAATGAAAGGGAAAACCCACCTACCTCAATGTCGTACAATCGATATACTTGAACGCTGACCCTTGAATCAGTATAGATTGGCATAGATATACAAAAGGTGAAAAATTTTCAGCCTTTAATAACTCATTATAGAGGAAGAATCAGGAATAAGGGATCTATAGGATTCAATAACTCATCAGTGGGATTCCAACGCACCTAATAGTGTCTCAATCAGAGCTCAGATGGAGAATCAGGAGTTCGATCTTAGCTTGTCATTCTCGAGCACTTCTGTATGAAACATGGGAAGAAGAAGTTGTTTCTAGATATAAGAAGTGACCCCGATATGATATATCAATAAAAAATAAAAATAGATGGTGTGTTCATTAAAACAATATGCTGTGTATTAGCCTTAATTGGCCCTTGACTTAATCGGTCTGTTTGGTCACCACACGACCGTGTACTCAAATAGTACATGGCTGCATGCAAAAACCAGGTACATGAAGTATACTCATAAGTACATGATGTTTACTTAGAAAATACTCTTTTCTTCTTTTTCCTCAAAATCAACCCGAAATCAAGATCGATACCTGAAATGAAGATCTATTTTCTTACACCATTTCTCTAAATTTTTTTTTCAAATATTTATACAAAATAGTTTTATTTTCTTTTTCTTGGTGGAATAGAGGGAAATTTGAATTTTAATGAATGTAGTGAACCCTTATTCCCAAAAAATGATGAAAAAACTCAATATATTTCCAATAATGAAATCCTCCTCCCATGAATTCTATAAAACATATCCCCTTATTCTCAATAAAATCTATGAAATATTCTCAAGAGTAGAATATATGAGGATATATGACTTGTAATGTAGCAACCTAGTATAATATTTATAACTTATATTGGATAATAAAAAGGTCTTATGTAAGGGGAGAATTAAATAGAGTGATATTTCAAAAGATATTTCAAAATGATGTCTCAATAATTTTGAAATACTTTTAATTTATCAAAATATTTGAAATAGAAAAACTAAAGGTTTTAGTTATCATGACATGAATCAAATTATCTTAAAAAATATGAAATTGTAAGAAGATATAAAAAATGTTTAAAAACGTCTTAGGACTATAATATGTGGTAATGTATAATGATTTTGTCATGAGTTTTCATATTCATAATAATTACATTTATTCTTAAAAATTGAATTTGGGAATGAAAAAAAAATATTTTTAATAATCTAAGGTTTAGATTTTCAAGTAAAATTATTACATAAACCTCACTAAAGGAATCTAAAATACTTGGGTATTCCATTAATCTCAATATTTTTGTTTTTTTATATTTTTATAAAACATACCAAAATAAAAAATATAAACAAATACACAATCATAACAACATG
The DNA here is from genome assembly GCA_963277665.1 of Viscum album. Lineage (NCBI taxonomy): Eukaryota > Viridiplantae > Streptophyta > Magnoliopsida > Santalales > Viscaceae > Viscum > Viscum album. The sequence continues at coordinate 1,906,920,029 of OY728136.1, forward strand.
TTAATACCCTTCTCCCCACCCTTATATGAAATTATTACTCTATAAATAACTAATTTTGATAACATAGAATAGTAAATAAAAAATGGTTTGTAGAAATACAACATTTTAATTTTCTATGGGTAGAAAAAAAAGTTTCTATCGACCAAATTTCTATAATCCTACAAGAAAAATAAAAATATTACAAAAAATTAATTGAAATAAACAAAGAAAAACTAAAAGAGAAAGGGAAATAAAGATTAGGTTACCCTCTAAGAAGTGTTTCATTTTTACTATATATATATAGAAAATGATAGTGATATTTCTAAAGTTTGATGGAAGATGTGTCTTATGTGATATTAACCATGATACCCTTGTTTATATAGTACCCTTCTGACTGTACTGGATACCAAGGTCACATTGTGCTGAGTTCTGTTCACACCCACCAAAAAATTCTCTTTGTTTTAACCATAGAGTGTCTTCTCTTCTTTGTGTTGAGTTGTGAGTTTTTGTTGGTCTTGTATCTCAATAACAACTCTCTCTTCATCATTAGTGGATGGGAAAACTGGATCTTCCATTATTTCTTTTCATCTAGCCATGTCTCAAGTGGATTATTTTTTTAAAATTCTCTATGATAAGACTCACTTATGATGAATCTACAATTTCATGGTAAGATAGATTATTAGACATATGATTTTTAATAAAATTGAAAATAATTGAATTCATATAATAAATGAACCCTCAATGTTTTTATCATAAATCTATTCTCACATGTGTAAAGACTCTAGAAATACTTCTTTGAGAGATTTAGAAAGTGAGAATCCATATTCAAACTCCCTTTTTATCTATTCAACTTTATCATCAAATTACTAATAGTCAAATTCAAATATTATGGTCTTAGAAATTGTGGGTAATTTTAGTTTTCATTTTACCACTTCTTATGTTATTACATGTATCTTTTCTTGAATTTCTTTAACCTATTCCAATTTCTTTAAAATCAAGTCAGTGTCAATCATGGACCCAATAACATCTCTTTCCACTCGGTAAGTTCATAAAACCCAAACCCATTTTGAGGTTTATTTTTTGTTTAATTATTTGGTTAACCTCATTTATATACCTTGTTTAAGCATGTTTAAGGGGGTTTATGGGGTCTCAAGAGATTTTTGGGTGCATTAGAAGGGGGGATAAACACTGCAACACCATGTTGCACTTCCACTAGATAGTCAGTGAAATTCCTATAGGTGGTGGCCCTGATAGGCTCACCAGTGAGCCTATACTTCTTAGAATAGATGGTGATGCTTGTATTATTATTTTAGTATGTCTAATTTTAACATTTACCCTTTCTTATTTAAAACCCATCACTTTAATTTCTCCCCCAAATCATATAGGACACCCTCCATTTGAGAATCCCTCTTCCTCCTATCCTCCCATGGTGTAACTCCTTTTATATTTGGTCACTTGGGATCTTGTTTTATGAGATAAATTCCTCATGGTAAAAATATCCTTCCTCTCTTCTCTTTTCTCACCCTCTTTTATTGTCAGGTTGTGTTTTTTTAGTTTTGTCTAATTTCTTCTATTTTAGGGATTTAATATACTAATTTGATATATCCTATTATAATTTGAATCAAAGGTCAATATCGAACACGCGACCCTTACTAGACTTATGTTAGGTGGTATGTAAGTATATTCTATAGTCTCACTATTTTTCTCTTATATTCTAGCGATATGCCTCAATTCGATTACCATGTTTGAAAATATTTTTTGTTCACTTCCTTAAACCAAGAACTTGTAATGATATATAACGCTTTCATGGATTTTATTGTTATTGGAATAAGGGTAGGATCATGGTAACCCTTAGTTGGATTATTACCCTTCGAATACACCCTTGTAAATTATTTTAGGTTAGTGTTTAATTTTTGAAATTTAATGCGGCATTTAAAAATGGAATTTCTCCCTTTTTAAAGTGACTTGAAATAGGATTTTTTTTAAATTATAATTGAATATAGAAACAATATTGGTAAATGGATTTATCCATTATTGGTTTTATTTTTTTAGGAATTAGAAGTTTGTATTTGTGAATGATTTAGAGTAATAGAAATTGAACTTATTTTCTAAATGAGAATATTAGTTGAACCCTTTTACTTTTAAATGTTTACATTGCATCATTAAAATAACGAGTTATTCCCCATTAACATTTTACTTGAGTATTTTAGTGACTTATGGATTTCCAATTGATGGTTAAACATAGGGTGGATCCATTCCTTGGGTAGACATGGTGACTGATGGATCTTTAGTTGATGGTTAAACCTGGGGTGAATCCGACCCCTAGATGGATGTGGTGACTGATAGATATTTTATTTATGGTTAAACCTAGGGTGAATTTGTCCCCTATGTGTACTCTTGGGATATATAGATGGGTATATTACCCCCAGGTTCTGGTTGGACTAGGGAGAAGTATATTACCCCATAGTCGAGAGTGGTTTGGGTTAGTACAGTCTCCATGATGTGTTCAGAGACATCTGACACTAGCTAAAGCAGGTGGGTATAATATTAAATGTCACCATAGATCCTAGGTTCATAGTTTTATTATCTATTTATTTTTCTAGTTTTTTAAATTTTTTATATATGGCACCATCACATGCACTTACTGTTCAAACAAGATTATTTATGGATTCCATTGGTGGTGGCCTACTGAGTCCTACTAAAACCCTGATCGGGACACTGATTTGTACCTAAGAAGATTTCATGGATGTAGGTAGGGGAAAGGGTAAGAAAATTATGACCAATGTGTGATTTCATACTAAGTTGGGTTTGGGAGATGGGTTTGAGTCTAGATCTCAAGCCACTTTTGAGTCTTGTAGTTTTTGGTCATTTTCCCTTTTGTACATGTTGTAAATTACCATTTTTATGCATGAATCCCAACTATTGTAGCATTATTTTGGATATTACATGGATTATGTTTTGTGCTTGAATTTTATCTCTATATTTCTTATAGAATTATGTGATGTATATTATCTCCCTTATTTTTTGTTGCTGTTTTACTCTGACCAGAGGGTATAATCACCCTAATGTAACTTATCAAACTCTCATCACTAGTTGGTAGCCTATGGTGTATAGGGAGGTTCACCTAAATTTAGTACTAACCATTAGTCCAGGCACTGATTAATGGTTTGGTGTGGTGATAAATTAAAAAATGGTATTAGAGAACCTTTTTTCTGTATTACTATTTGGATGAGATAGACAAGAGACTAGGAATGTGTTGGGGATTGGTAATGAGGTTATTTCTAGGAGTAACTAACCCACGTATGAGAAAAAATTTAGTCTCTAGGGATGAGATTGTTGTTATTTCTTGCACATTTACAATTGATACATTTACACCTTGAGTGGTGCACTTGATTTTCATTGTTATTGATTCATGGAATTTTAACTCTTAGGCCAGTATGACAAGAGTGTGTGTTCACGTTCATACATAATTCTAGGCATGTAGGGCATTCATATCATTGATCTTTGTTTTTTATTGACTGATATATATATATATATATATATATATGAATATGCCTATGGATAAAAAGGTGGTAGACCATTTAAAGTTTCAAAAACATCCTATATGATGTTTTTCCAAATAAGGCCATGGTTACATCTTACTTGGCCAATTATTGGGATAATAATTTGATATAAATGAATATTTAAATAGACTGTTAAATGATGGTTAGTTAAATAGAGCATCAGTAAGCAACCTATAAGGTGTTTTCCTTTATAGACTGTGAATGGAACTCTACTTGACCATACCTTGGAAATTAAAACCTTGAAATAAAATTTAATAATTTGTAATATAAAATTTATGAGTATGATACCTTGATAAATAATAAGATAATTACAATGTTAAATTATTGGAAAAGAATTATTAATAAAAAATTAGGGGTATAACATGCAAGGACATGGGTTGTTATGCCTGTCTTGTTTTACCTTGAGCATTGATAAATTACTGTTACACGTATCATTTTGAGATCTTGTGTTGGAATCGTATAGTTATGATTCCATAGAGAGATATGGTTTTAGACCCAAAGGAGAAGGGTGTGTATGCTCGTCCGGTGGGTGGAACGGAACCCTTGAAAAATATTTGTCTAGTTTTGGATGATCAGATCCATGAGAGTCTCCTATGTGTAGTATGGGCCTTGGATAGGGGATCTCCTCAGACTTCTCTAACTATGTTATATCTCAACCATGATTTCTAGCATCAACACCCTTCACTTTTCACTAGTGAGGGTGGTCCACTAGCGATATAGTTGTGGATGGAGTCAATGTAGAATATTCTTGATCAATTAGAGACCCATTAGGATGAGAAAGTAAAGTTGTAAATATACCTATTGCAAGGGGTATCAAATTGATGGTGGGGAATTATTTTCCAAGTTCAAAAACATTTTGGGATGACATGGAAAGATTTTTAGACCTGTCTCTTTAGACACTTATTTCTAGATACCCTAAAATTGGATAGGGCCTATGAGTTTATGACATTGGAGTAAAGGGATATGGTATTCATGAAATATACTACCTGATTTATGGAGCATCAGCAGTTCAATATGACATTGTCTAGTGATGAGGACGTTATAAATAGGTACTTTGATTAAGGAATGCACTACAAGATAAAGGTTTATGTGAATGTGTTCTATTTTCCCTCCCATTTTGATATTGTGAACCGGGATTTTATTAGTGAAATTAATTTTAATGAGTGTCACCATACTGTAAGGCTATCTTCCTCGGGGAAAGAATTAGTGTTGGTGGATCTTTTGGTAGCTAAAAGTAATGATCAGATAACTCACACCAGGTTGGTAGCAGTCAGTCCAAGCAGGCCAGTGAACTTTCTCTCCCTTCATGAGGGAGAAATGATGCATGGTGTTATCATTGTATTTTTTTGGGATACATGATATCTCAATGCCCTCAACCACCTATGTTGTTCCATCTTTATGGGATGATGGGGCATGTATACCGAGTTTTTAGAATGCAGTGAGATGGTAGTGGTAGAGGTTCAGAACTAGCTCAGGGTTCAAGGGATGGGGTGGACACCAGGTCACTACAACTATCCATTTGGGTATCTACTAGCCACTTAAGTCATGGAGGTGTCAATGGGATCATAGATGAGGGTTATAGGGTTAGAAGGGGAGTATGAATTGTGGTACTCACACTACAATACAAGGTTATGGGAAAGAAAATTGCATGGAGTGAATCCTACTCCAATAAAGAAGGATGTCAGGCCATCGAATGTTAGAGGTACAATTTTGGTTACATATACTATTACTTCTAACTTATTTAACATAGGATCCTTACACAATTTTATATATTCTTCTTTCATTGGATTCTTGGGTTTGGTGGTGGAGTATCTCTATGGTTTACTCTTTATTGATACAACCTTGGGTATGAAGTCAGAGGGGTTTCAATAGTGTACCAATTGAACTAAGGTCATTAGTAATTGTTGTTTCCTTTATACTTCTTTATATTAGAAATGAGTGTCTTTGATGCAATTCTTATAATGGAATGAATTTTCCATTATTGAGATAAAATTGATTTTCATCGTTGGTGGGTTTCTTTTACATCTCTGAAGGGTGGTAGCTTCAAGTATACGGGAGAGTAGTATGTCTGTATAGGTTATTACTGATAAAAACTTTAGCAACTGGGTGGCATTACTACCTAGGTGGCTAGTATTTTCCTATATGAGGGAGAGATAAACCTATCTTTCTTCCTGTGGTTAACATATTCTAGGATTTCTTTTCTGATAATTTCTCAATATCACCACCTAACTGCGGAATTGAGTTTATGATTGATATTTTACTAAGAACAAAATCTATTTCCAACCCTACTTATAGAATAACACCAATAGAGTTGTGGAAATTAAAATCTTAGCTGAAGGAATTTGAAGCAAAGGGGATTATCCTTTTAAGTACTCCCCTTAGGGTGTTCCAATTTTATTTTCCAAGAAGGTTGATTGTTCCTTGATATAGTGTGTAGATTATCATAGGCTTAACCAAGTAATGGTTATGAATTGATATCCAATCCCACGATTCAATGATTTATTCAACCAAATCAAGGGTTTTTGAATTTTCTATAATAATGATTTATGGTTGGGGTACAACTGGATCAGAGTGAGACCATATGGAATTCCCCAAATAAATTTTTAGAGTGCCCAAAATATATGGGGTTTTTATTAGTGGTCCATGGTGGATTGTGGTTTGGGATCCCTCAGATAGATCTGATCATGGTGGGAATCAAGGGGTTTGGCATCAGGTTCGCAAGAATGGGAGTGGGACCCCAAAGGCAAAAATATCGATGTCAACGATGGGAGACCACAGAGGCAGTGGCATTCACCATGAGGTGGTGGTGTCAATGACTCAGTGTCACATCCTTAGGATAATGAGAAAGATAAAAGGCCTTGGTGGTCAAGGTTGGGGCTTGTAAATGATAGATTGACGATATTGGTTCCTTAATAGGTGTGATTGTCAGATTTTTTGATGGTGTGGTCCACACTTAGAATAGATCAGTAAAGTACATGCCCCAAATGAGGATATTAGAGAAAAGAAATGAAACCACTCATAGGTATAACCAGATTGGAAATGATGAGAGGGTATGTCATTTTACATCAGTACTAGACACCATGTAGTTCTGTATGAGGCAATTCTTTCCAGTCATCTTTGAGTGGCTAGGATCTTTGGATCATTAAATGAAAAAATTACTAGGGGAGAGGTTTGTGTCACATTTATGAAAAACAATTATGCCTCTGGGACTATGGTCCATACAGGGTTCCCTATAAACCATTAAAAGAGGTATTATCCAAAAATTAATAAAAATATAAGGCCTTAAGGATTGAGGCCAGGTATTGTATTCATGAGTACCTTGTTATGCTATTCAGGTTGATAAATGCTCCTGTACTATTTATAAATTTGATGAATAGGGTATTCTACACTTAGTTGGACTCCTTTGTTGTCATGTTCATTGATGATATTTTGGTACACTCCTGGTTAAGGGAAAACCACATATAGAACCTAGAGATAGTTTTGAGCATGCTTCAGAATCATCAGATTTATGATAAATTGTACAAATATCAGTTTTTATTGGATCAATTGCATTGATTAGGCCATGTAATATTCGAGACTGGAGTTTCTATGAATCTTGAGAAGTTTGATGTCATGTTTTCTTGGGAGAGGCCTAATAATGTATTTGATATTCACAGATTCTTATGGATATATGGACACTACCATAGATTTATCAAGGGATTCTCTCACTTGGTGGCATAGTTGATAGGCCCGACCATGAAAGAAAAGTTTATTTGATCCGATTATTCTAAGACAACCTTTAGGTATCTAAAGAGGAATTTTAAATCCTTGATGATTCAAACCTTAACCAATCTTGGTAAGGGGTGTACTTTTTATTATGATGCATCAGTTTTTGGTTTAGGTGTGGTGCTTATGCAGGATGAGCAGGTAGTTGCTTACGAGTCCCAACAACTGATACCCCTTGAGTGCAACTACCCAACCCATGAATTGGTGCTAGATGTAGTGGTACATGACCTAATATATTGGTGATACTATCTCCTTGGGTAGAGTATTATAACTTATTCATATCATAAGATTTTAAAATAACTCTTCTCCCAACATGACTTGGACCTTCTATAGAGGAGGTGTGTTGAGTACCTAAAATCATTTGAATTTGAGATAGTTTATACCCATGGGAAGGGGAATTTATTGGTATATTATTTGAGTATAAAAAAACAGTCATAGTTTGTTCAAGAGTTAAGTTCTAATGTGAATATCATGGCTTTGTTTACTCATATGAAACTGGATGTCTAGGAGTACTAGGGAAAAGCAAAATTGTCTTCCCTATCCAATACTTACTCTCTCCATGAGAGGGTAAAAGAGTTCCGGTTATAAAATTCTAACTATCAGGTGATGAGGTAAATTATATATACTGGTGATCCCCCTATTTATTGGTCCTTGTATGATGATGATATTCTGTATGTCCGAGGCCAAGTGGTAATCCCCACTGGTATTCATGAGAAACTAATAAGGGTCTTTCATGCCTCGATATGGGACGTGAATTCGGGGATGACCAAGATGTATGTGAAATCTGAGTGCATGATATTGGTTCTTAAGGAAATGCTTCAGGAACGTGTCCTTAATTTTTAGGATTCCTAGGAGATTTATATTTCTTTGGAAAAGTTTGATTATAATAATATTTATCGGGTGTCCATTCAGATGAATCTGTTCAAGGACTTATATAGAAGTCTGTACTGATCTCCCTTGTACTGGTTGGAAGATAGTGAGTCATCCATGCATGGGACAATACTAGTAAAGGATACCTCTGAGTATATTTAGTTGATCAAGAAGTATTTGACAGTCGTTCAAAGTTATAATAAATCCTATGATGACTTAAAATGACATCCCTAGAAGTTTGAGGTGGGTGATTGGGTTTTCTAAAGAATTACACTAAGGTGAGGTAATCCTCATATTCAGAGGTAGGGTAAGATTACATCGAGTATTTTTGGGATATTTGAGGTTGTGAAGAGAGTTAGCCCCATGAATTACCAACTAGCTATCATGCAGAGGTATATTGTGACGCATGATGTGTTCCAAATTTCCAATATTCAATGATATTACCTTGACCCATATCATGTTATCAATATTGATGATGTATAACTATAGGGAAATTCTTCCTTTGAGGAACATCCCATGCATATCATGGATTATATAAAAAATACCCACCATGGGAAGACCGTTCCGCTTATATGTGTGCTATGAAAACATGGATGAAACTATGAGAAAACTTGGAAATGAGAGTCATATTTTCAATCCCAATGAATGATTAATTTTATCAAGGTTTATAAATATGTAAAAGAGCATATCTCAAGGGTGATATGATATATTATGAATAGGTTTTAAAACACCACCCCCTTTTGGGGTGTTTTTTTGCACAATGTTTTTGTTAAAATCATGTAAATAACTCATTTAATCATGTTTAAGGGGGGGGGGGGTTTGAGGGGTCTCAAGAGATTTTGGTGTGCATATAAAGTGGTCTTAGACACTACAACACCATGCTACAATTCCACTAGCTAGACAATAGGATGACACCAACTAGCTAGTGGAAATATAGTATGGTGGACCTACTAGGCTCACTGGTTGGTTAGTGAGGGCTGCATGATTTTTTTGGTGGGGAAAATTTGGTTATTTCCCCTTCCTTTTTCAATATACCTCACTCAAATTTATCCCCCAAATCGTAGAGGAGGTCCTCTATTCAAGCAACCCTCTTCCTCATCTCATTCCATGGTGTAACTCCTTGTATTATTGGTATCTTGGGATCCCATTTAATTTTATCAACTCCTTATAGTAATCCTATCCTTCCTATGTTCTCTTTTCCCATCCCATTTCATTGATGGGTTGAGTTCCATTAGATTTGTCTAAATTATCCTATTTTTAGGGATTTAATATTCTACTTCAATTTCTCCCATTATAAGCCAAATAAATTTTTGATATTGGCCATGTGAACCTTCCTATATATAATGTAGGAGGTCCATACATATCTCCCACAGTCGTGTTATTTTTCTATTAAGTGCTAGAGATATTCCTTAAGCCGATTATAATGCTTGAACATATTTTTTGTCCACAAACTTAAAATAAGACTTTGGAATTCTATATTATACTTGAATCGATTTTATTATTATGGGAATAAGTTTAGGATCATGAGAAATGATAGAAGGCTTATACCGATTATATTATACCCTTGGAAATTATTTTGGGTTGGCGTTTAATTTTTGGAAATTGAATATAGTATTTAAAAATGGAATTTTGTTTTTGTCTTTTTAAATTTCCTTGAAATGGTTATCGATTTTAAAAATTTTAATTGGATTTAGAAATGATCTGGGTAAATGGATTTGTACCTTTTTGGTTTTATTTTGTTAGTAATTAGAAGATGGTATTTGTGAATGCTTTTGGGCAATAGATATTGAACTTATTTATGAACAAGAATTTTATTTAAACCCTTGTAATTTTAAATGTTTATATTATATCATGGAAATGTTGATTTATTCCCTGTTAACATCGCACTTTCATGTTTTGGTGACTTATGGATTTTTGATTGATGGTTAAACTCGAGGAAATTCTGGGCCCCAAGTGGATTTGATGACTGATGGATCTTCAGTTAATGGTTAAACTTGGGGTAAATACTCCCCTGAGTGGATGCAATGACTAATTGATTTTTGGTTTATGGTTAAAACTGGGGAGAATCCAGACCTCGGGTGGATTCTTGGGCCTTAGGGATGGGTATATTCCCCCTAGGTTCCAATTGGAATGAGGACATGCATATTACCCCCAGTCGAGAGTGGTTTGGGTTAGAACAGTCTCCATGATGTGCTCAGAAACATCCGACACTAGTCGAAGTAGGTGAATCTAACCTCAAGTGTCACAAAAAGTCATAGGTTCTGAGTTTTATTAATTATTTATTCTTATAATTTTTAAAATTGTTTATATATTGCACCATCACATGAACTTACTATTCAGATTTGTTTATTTAGGGGCATCATTGTTGGTACCCTACTAAGTCATACTCGCACCCTATTTGGGCCACCATTTGGTACCTAGTCATATTTCATAAATGTGAGTAGGGACAATGTAAAGTTCCCAATGACCAATTCATGATTGCGTGCTAGGATAGAGATGGGGGTGGGTGATGGGATAAAGCTCGAGCCACTTTTTATTATTTTAGTTTCTTATTGTTACCCCTTTTGTAAATTTTTTTATCTATTGTATATGATCATTGTTATGCATTACTCTTGATTATTGTACATCATTTTGGATATTTCATGGATTATGTTTGGTGCTTGGATTTTATCTTGATATTTCTTGGGGTATTACGTGATGTATGTTGTTTCACTTATTTTCTACTATCGTTTTACTCTAACCATAGGGTATAGATTCCCTAAGGTAACTTATCGAACTCTCACTGCTAGTCAAAAACCTCTGGTGTACAGGGATGCATGCCTGATATTTGTAGAGACCACCAGTATAGGCACCGATTAGAGGTCCAAGGAAGTGGGATATTACAGAGTTGGATATAATTGTTCTCGGTACCTATAATTCCAAAGGTAGTTTCCATACCCTTTAAAATAAATATAGAAAATATTTTAAAAGTTACCAAACATGTTATTTTTCAATTTTAGTTAAGGGATTTAATTGAATTAGTAAAATAGAAATGGAAATAAAATGGATAGAGGAACACTATGTAACTTATTAACCTCCTCGATAATGAAGGTAAATTTTGATTATAGGATTGTAATAATCCTTATATAATCACATTTCTACACTCATAATAATAAAACACAAGGATGACCTCATGTCCATATCATTAGAAGGTATAAAATCACAATGCAATCCTCAATTTTTACATATTATAGTTTTTTTTCATATGAAAATAAGGGAAACTTGGGGTGTGTGTGTGGTTATGAAATGAAAATAAAATGAAAATACATGAAAATGAAAATATATATGGGTTTTCATTATATCACTATTTCCATTTTAATGTTATCCAAAATCTACCCCTTAATGGTTTACTATCAAAATAAACACCTCCATTGTTCTAATTTAGGTGATCAGTGCATAACTTCCATACTACTATAACTCCCCTTTTCCCAAGAGTTGGAATCATAATTATTTGGGCTAGATAATGACGGTGTATTGTTTTTTTGTCAATTAATTTAGGGTTTATTAAGGTTTTTGAACTCTAATAGATATTTTTTTTATAGAATTTTGAATCCCAAAATAATTTTTTAATGGAAAATTTTCCCAATATTTTCTAATTTTTTAGTCCTAGAAAATCCAGAAGTTAAAGAGTTGAAGCTGATCAAAAAGTTTTGATAGAGATAATATGTTAATCATTTTTATATATTTTTAAATTATTTAATCCCTACCAATTTATCAATATGATTTTATTTTCATCAATTTTGGACTTATGGTGTGTTTTGGGATAAAATGTGACAATTACTTAATTCTGGAGTTTTAACAGATTTTAATCACTTTGATATTTTGATCAAAACTTTTACAAATAGTGATCCAATTGAAGTGATTTTTTTGTAGGATAACTATGTTCCTAGTATTACAATTTTTATTCTAGATAAATATCTAATTCAAATATCTAAAGATCTAAAAAAAATCAATTTGAAAAATTATTCTGAATGAAATAGTGGACACCACCTACGTAAATGAGAAACAAGTCAGGATAAAAACCTCTAATTAAAGTGATTCCATATGGATTTGAAATAAGACTCGTATTATCATTTAACCATTAAATTACATAGATTCATTCAATCATTAAGGAAACCATTTAATGCAAAAAATTGAGGGAATATCTCTGAAATCCTCGTCCAGAAAAAGTATGACTCATTAATTATGTCATAACTTCTATTATAAGTGTCCAATTACTATGAAATTTAAAGGGTGAATATAAAAATTAATTTTTAAAAACATATAAGAGTGAACCTTGTAATGATTTATCTAGATGGTGGGAATAACGTGATCCAACTTCTAAAGGAAATATTCTAGAGGGGAAGATGATGCACCCATTTATTTTCTTCTTTTATTTTTATTTATTTTTTACTTTAGTTTTATTTTAAAATGTAATTTTATTTTTTTATTTTAAATAAAATATAATTCATTCATGTTTTTTATTTTTGTGTATTATTCCAAACACCCCTCTTATTCTTCTTCTTATTCTTCTTCACTTATTTTTTTTTGATTTTATATGCGTGTTTTATTCTTCTTATATCATCCATTTTTATTTTATTTTATTTTATTTTCTTCTTCAATTATTTATCATTACACCATGACCTCTTACCCTAAAAAATTATGGGCTAAAACAAGCCTTGGAATAGGGGATTTGAGTGTAAATTTCATTTATTCAGTACTTAAATTCATAAGTTTGATTGTGATGAGAAAGAGTAAATGTGCACGGGTGTGGAAATCATCCACCATGAAAATAAACTCAAACTCATTTATATTATCTTATTAAATATTTTCACTCCCTTATATTGGATACAAGATCTTCATACAATTGATTTGAGCCATTAAATGGATGAAATGGCATACGATGGAGTTAGATCTTGGAAGATGTTACACTCTAAATTTAGGTATTCTATCAACCTTGATTACAGGAGGAGGTGAAATTGATATTCCTAAAATAATTCAATATTTCAAATAACTAAATAAAATAATATTAATTCATGAATGGGATCTCATAATTTAATTTTAAAACTTAATCTAAACACCAATAATAAGAATGATGAAACCCATGAACTAAACCACAAAGGCCAAGTTATTTATTTACTAATTCAATTTTTTCATTGCATGATAGTGTAATATTTTTATATGATTGAGTTGATCCATTCAGTGGATGAAATGGAATATTATGGAGCCAGATATTAGAAGATGTCACAATCTAGATTGAGGTGTTCCATCAACCTTGATTATAGGAGGAGGTGGAATTGATATTCTTAAAGGAATTCAATATTTCACACCACTAAATGAAAGAATATTAATTCATGAATGAGATCTCATAATTGAATTATTAAACTTAATCGAAACATCGACAAGGAGAATGATGTAACCCATGAACCAAATCACAAAGGCTAAGTTCTTTCTTTACTAATTCTATTTTTTCATTCCATGTTAGTTTATTCTTTTATTTAATTTAAATTCCATTTATTTACTATATTAAATAAAAATAACCAAAAAGAAGTAGTTTATGTGAATTAGATTAAATGAGTAAACAACTGAGAAATATTCTCAAGAGAGATGACCCTGATTAGACTTTGTGCTGTATTAGAAAAATAATTTTCTTTTTTCCATACCCTATGACATTTGTGCATCAAAACTAGCACTGTTACCAAGGAACCAATAAATTATTTTCTTGAATTTTATATTTCCACATATTATATAGATTTCATTTTTTTTAGAAAAAATCCATAAAAAAATTCATTTTCCATGATGTTTTCAAATGATTATTTCTTTAATTTATAAAACAATTACTCACAGGTGTAAGAATTAATTATTAACTCACCCTTGTCCATAGAGGATGGTATTTATATTATTTTTATACATGTGAGGTTATTTTGGAAATCAAATAATTGGGAATAGTAATTCAAATAATTCATAGATGGAATATGGGAGGACATGAACAAACATATTTTTGAAGCGATGAACCATGAGCTAACTGAGTTCTCCCATTACTTTCTAGAATTTTATCAAGTGACCAAGGTCCAAGAAGATTCCCCCTTAGTATTACTTGATTTTTATAAGGATATCTAAGAAATGTAGTACCCCTACTACCTACCTCCACTTGCCACCATCCAACTCTAAGAGGCACTCACCCCAAAAGAAGTTATTAAAGACGAACCAACTCAAGGAGATGATACATTCTTGAACTAAAAATCTTTTAATTTTATTTAAAATAATTTGAGTATCAATCATAGTTGTTTTGAATTTTCAAATTTAGAAAACACATGTTATTCCCTTGAGTAAGATGATGAAAATTAAAATACACCCGTTTAGGAACACTTGGAGATCCCTAATTTTGATGAACATACATTTGAGTAAGCCCATGAAGAAATCCAAGTAGATTATCTTTAGGGAGTCAAGATATATGATGATAATTATTTAAGAGAGAATATTTTTTATTATTCCAATTTAAATTATATTTATTTAGAAATACCTACTTACTTTCCCTTTGATCATTCAATTCATGTAGCCTATGTTGAGCCAACATTGGAATAAAAAAGAAGAAGTTACACAAGTAGAAACCAAAGAATAGGACAATAAATACTTCATCCTGCCACTCCATGAAAGGTATACTTAATTTTTAAGGTGATGGATCTGGTATACACTATCCATGGATCATTAATCATCAACAAAGAAGATATAGAAGCTGGGAAAATCCACATGTGGTGGTTCAAGTCCAAGAAGATCCAACCATCATAAGATCATGGATAACATCTTGTACCACCCTATGGAGGTAGTAAAAAATTATAAGTCCCACTTTGGGGATCATACCAAGATTTATCTTTAAATTATTTAGAGGCATTTAAATTTCAATTTCAATGTTACGATTAGTTCTGAATGCATCCCCACTCCCTTCTATTCTTTTTGAGCTTTAATGACATGATACTTGTGATTAATTAATTTATTTAATTTTTTAGGACCATGATGGCACAAGGTATCCCATAAAAATTGGATGAAGAGGACTAAATATTTATTTCAAAATAGAGTTCATTTTTAATTTTTATCTTTTAAACTCCCTAAATTTTTGTATGAGATTCTGATTTGAGATTTAAACTGGAATTTCACGACTATGCTTGAATTCATGATTTACTCGACTTATCTAAGAGACTTGAGTTTCTTAGTAATACAATGATACCATGTTTTATATTTCAATTTTAATGAAATTGAATGAGTAAAATGGATAATTAGATGATTAAAGTAATGAATGGATATTAAAACGAGGACTCATAATTTGAGGAAATTAATTGATTGATGTAAATGAAATATCTCTATAATTTTTCATGATTTGAGTTTCTAAAATTCATGTTAATTGATTTTATTATTATTATTAATTCTTTAAGTGATTTTCTAATAACAAATGTTCCATTCTTGATATGAATTCTGGACCAAGAACTTCCTATTTATTCATGGGCATATTTCTTGAGTGATCTTGGGACATGTCCCCAACCAGAACTTTCATTTGAACTTTTAAAATCTATAACTATACAATAACACATTTAAAATTATTGAGGAATATTTTTAAAAGACCTTATCCTTAATATAACACCTTTACATCAATACTTATTTAAAACATAGAAACCATGAATGACCTTAGTAGCGATGATCCATGTTTCAATCCATTTTTATACATTCCTACCCTCATATTAGTATTTTTCATTATATTTTAAAGTTTAAGTGTGGGTGTGAATGGATTCATGGTGGAGGGGATGAAATGAATTGTAATGAAAAAGTGTGGGGGTGATATTTTCAATATACTTAACTGTTTTACCTTTTTGAAAAAAAATAAGAAATAAAAAAAAGAATGGGTTGTGACTTAGAAGAATCATAAATCAAAATCACTATACTAATGATTTTTATCATATGTTTTTAGTTGGTTTATATGAGGTATATTCTAAGAATAAATTTCTAAAAATAAAAAAAGAAGAAAAAACATACTTTGAAAAAGAAAAAAAGAGTGTAAAAGTAGAGAAAAATTCAATAAGGTGCACATAATTCATTATGCTTTCTTTATTCATGACCTTTACTTTGAAATTTTGGGGAATTGGGAGTTTCTACATTGAAGGGGAGAATTTCATTACACTTTTATTTTTGATATCATTCATTGTAATTAAGAGATAAACCTCATCCTTGATCCTTAATTTTTAAAGCATTAAATCATACCAACCTTATGCCTTAGAGTCATTTGAACCTTTATTGAAAGTCCTCATGATTTTATACTCCTTTTGTCATTAAAAAGTGGAGAAAGAAATTAATTTAAAATACTTTGGAGAAGGAGCATGTATTCATGATATTATCACAACTCTATATAAATTTTATCACGAGTGATGAGAAAAAAGAATCCACTGTGAGGTAGATCATGATTTGGAATGTTTAATAATAATGAATTAAGAATATTGAATGAATGAAAAGAAGAGTTCCACAATTTTTTAAAAAGGGAAAATTAAAATTATTTAATTGATTATTTTTTAAAAATTGAGAAATTAAATATATATTTTATGTGAATTTTTGGAAATTTTATTTGAAATTTATTTTTTTGATTTTATTACTTTGGAGTTTAAATATTGGTAACATTAGTGCTCTCTGAATTCCTTGTTGAGATTTTATGCTTGAGGAAAAACATGGTTTAAGTGTAAAGAAATTGAAAAAGATAATATTTCATCATTTTTATATGTTTTTTAGTTATTTAATTCCTACTAATTTATCAATTTGATCTTATTTTCATCAATTTTTGATTTATGGTGTGTTTTGGGATAAAATGTAAAAATTGATTAATTCTTTTATTTTAATAGATTTTAATCACTTTGGTATTTTGAGTAAAATTTTTACAATAATGATCCAATTTAAGTGATTATTTTTTTAGGATACCTTTGTTCGTGGGATTCAAATATTTCTTTTGGGTAAAGATCTAATTTGAATATATAAAGGCCCTAAAAAATAAATCAATTTGAAAAATTGTTCTAGATGATAAAATGGACACCATCTTTTTAAATGAGGAATAAATTGGAATGAACACCGCTAATTGAGGTTATTCTAGATGGATTTGAAATATAATGAGTATTCACATTTCACCATTAAATTTCATAGAGTTATTCACTCATTAAGGTGGTTATTAAATTCTCAACATTGAAAAAATATTTCTATAATCATCTTCCATAAAACATGTGACTCATTAATTATGTCATAACTTCTTTTATACTCTTCTAATTAACATGAAATTAAGAGTTTAAATAAAAATATTAATTTTGAACAACTTATAATAAGAACCATTGGAATGATTTAACCCGATGGTGGGAATAACAGGAGCCAACTTCTAGAGGATAGATTTTGGAGGGGAAGCTGCCGCACCCATTTATTTTATTCTTTTTTTAATTTAATTTAATTTTTAATTTTAATTTTAATTTAATTTATTTTAAATAATATATAATTAATTAATGGTTTTTATTTTTTTCTTCTTCTTCCACACAGCCTTATTATTATTATTATTATTCTTCTTCTCATTCTTCTCATTGTCTTCTTTATTTTTTTGATTTCATGTGTGTGTTTTCTTCTTCTTCTCTTATCACTTTTATTTTATTTTATTTTATATTATTTTATTATTCTTTTCTTTCTCATATTATCACTGTGACCTCTTAACCTATGAAATGAGAGGCTAACCCAAGGCTTGGACAGAGGGAGGTTAGGGGGTGCTTTCATTCATTCTTCACTTAGATTCATATGTTTTATTCATGTTTGTGGTGAGTGAGAGTGATATTAATGGGTGTATCGATCATCTACCACAAAACTAAACTCAAAATCATTTCTCTGATTTTATTAAATATTTTTCTTACTTTATACTGATGCAATATCTTGATATGATGAAGTTGATCCATTCAGTGGTTGAAATCAAACACAATGGATCTAGGTATTGGGATATGTCACACTCTTGATTGAGGTGTGAAACCAACCTTGATTAAAGTAGGAGGTGAACTAAATAATGATAAATGAACTCAAGATTTCATGTCACTAAATAAAAGTATAGTAATTCATGCATGAGATCTCAGAATTGAATTATCAAACTCAATTTAAACACCAATAAAGAGAATTATGAAACCAACAAACCAAATCAGAAAGTCCAAGTTCTTTCTTTCTAATCACATTCTATTTATTATTTCATGTTTCATTATTGTTTTTAATTTCATTTATTTTTCAAAAAAAACTCTATTTATTTCCTAAATAATAATAAAATAAATAGTTTAAGATAATTATAATTATTAATTAAACAAACTAGGAAAGATCTTAAAGGGAGATGACCCTGGTCAGCCTCTGTGTTGCATTAGGAAAATAATTTTCTTTTTCCACACCCAACAACATGCATGTGTCAAGTTTTCACAAAGTTCTATGAGTAAAGCTTCATGAAAGTCTTGTTCTCAGTGATGGTGAATTGGTTCTTTTAAAAAGGAAGTGTTTCTTAAAAGTAATGTTCTTATAGATGGTGAAATGTTTCTTCAAAAAAGGAAAATTTTCATCAAACTAATATTATTGGAGATGATTAAATGATTATTTTTTAGAGTAAAATTATCATGAAAGTTCATAAGTCTCATGAAAGTTAGAGTTCCAGAAACACATAAAGTGTTTTGATTTTTGTGTGAAAAGTGTATTTAGAGGTGACATGTTTTGTGGGTGCTATATATTTTCATGGGGAGGTGATGTTTTACTGTAAATAGTTTTTGTATCATCTTTTGTGATCATAAAAAATTTAGAGAAGGGATAATATATTTATATTTTTATAAGACTCACACAAAGGTATTTATTTCAAAAAACATAAATCTTATACCAAATCAAGTTACGTGAAAATTTTGTTTGAGAACTAAGTAGAGCATAGTGATTTCAGTAAATGAAGTCTCATGAAAGCTAGAAGTTTCATAAAAAATAGAGTTTTTTAAAAAAGGAAGCTATACAAAAATAGTTATGTGAACTAAGTTTCACTTGGTGATTTTTTTTAATGAATTAAAGAATCATATTTGGTCTATAATGATGAAAAAATTTATTTTCATATAATCAAATATGGAGGTGACCTTCAAGTTGATAAACTAAGGAAGACTTTAACCTAAGAAGTGAGAAATGGGGAGTCAATAGAAGTGATCTAAGAGAGGTATTGTGTCATCCCTAAATTCATGTAAAGGTAGTGAAACTAATACAAGATTAATATAAATGAATCATGGTAAACCATCAAAACTATTGAATCATAGTTTATTTGGGTATGATTAAATCATTATGATCATATGGTCCTTAGACTATCCCTTAGTAGTGAACCAAGTTAAGTTATTGCGTTGTGTTTTTATTTATATATTCCCACTTTTGGTGATTTAAAAAATCAATAAGTTAAGTTTAATGAGTTTCTACCAACATAGGGATAAGATCTATTTAATTCAAAGAAAAATTTGGCACCATGACTCACCCCTCCCCTCTTAGGCTATATTAGGGAATAAAAAGTGCTATAAAATATAGGTTTCTAGAATTTAATTTGTCTTTTAAAGATTATTATGTATAATTTAGTTAATTTCAAAGGATTTACTCTCTTTTATGGGAACAAATATCAAATTTGGAAAAATTGGATGAGATCATATCTTCAATCACTTAGGCTGGAAGTTCTATATTCCACCATATATGGGATTCATGTTAGTGATATGAAAGCATAAACTATAACTAAGGATGATAGGAAAGTGATATATGGTGATGTTAAAGATTAAAATGCTATAAATTTATCCCTTTTAGATCAAATATATATGAAGGTGATGAGCTATATGAGTGTGAAGGACATGTGGGACAAATTGGATAACATTTATAAAGGTGATATTAAGGTGAAGGATGATAAGAAAAATCCCTTTATAATAGGTTCAATGACTTAATAAAATGATGATAGTTTCTTCTATAAAATCACTGAGGTTGTTGGAGCTATTCAAGGATTTGGAGAATAGATAAAGTATATAAATATTGTTAATAAAATCTTGTGAAAATTTCCACCTCTATAAATTCTAAAGGTCTCACCACTTGAAGAAATGGATATATCCAATCTATCTATAGATGATCTGATAATTAGCCTAGCAACTTAAAAAATGTGAGTTAAGACAAAATAAATATCAACCAACACAATTAATGAGATGAAATTAAATTCCATGTAAAACATAAATCTCAATAAATAATGTGGAAAAGAGGAGGATGTGGATGATGATTTCCTTTCCCTTGTTTCTAGAAATTTCAAGAGAGGAAAAGGATAATTCAAAGGGAAGATTCCTTTGGCATGATTTCAATGTAGTAAAATTGGTAATATTCTTGAAAGGTTATAAAGAAGATTTGATGATGAAGAAAATAATGAAAAAGTTATACAGAATCCTTAAAGAATCATCCATCCAAGAAGAGACTCTAAAATTGGTTGTTCACCTAGAAAGAAATTACAGAGGAATATATTTTAGATTAAATAAGAATATGATAATAAATACCATCTAGAGGAATTTAGTACATGGTTAAAATTGGATATAGAAGATGTTATGATAGCTATAGTTGAGAAAGAAGAGCATAAATCGAAAAATGTCAATGGAACTAAAGGAGAAATAGATATCAAGGTGTAACTTGAAGGACCCCTTAAAGATATTTATATTTAAATAAATAAAAATTTAAAGGAAAACATAATACTAAAATAATTATCCAAATATGTGGATCATCCTGAATTAGATATTGATCGACTATAAGTAGAATTAGATAACAATATGCCCATTTAGGTAAATCTAGAAGAAGTTTTTAAGTCCAAGCTAAAGATTGAAGAACAATTTAAGGTTATTGGTGAAATTAATTCATGTGTAAAATAGTTAACAATTAAGGTAGAATACATAAAAGAGTATATTGTTACCTAGAGGAAAAAATTGTAATCTGTGATAAAATCAAGTGCCTTGCATAAGAAGCTACACTTTGGGAGGTCCAAAGATGGAGAATATATAAAAAGTGTCAATATATGATATAAAGGTAGAAATAAAATTCTTAATGAAAAAAGACCTTGATTTTTGGGAAAAATTGGAATCAACTATAATACTAAACCATTGAAAGATACCACAGTAACATATCTAAACAAAGGGAAGAAGAAGGTTGTTATTACTAATGTAAAATCTAAAACACCAGTTCTCTAGCGGATGAAATCTCATATTAATGGATATTATAGGGAATAAAAATAATAATCAATCCTCAAGTGTTAACCAATGATATTCATGAAGGTTTACAAAGGTTTGGGACATGTTTATAAATTAATGAGAGAAGATATTTACTCATATGAAATGCTATTTTTGTGGATTTCTTGGTCATAACATGTCCTTTTATGAAGAGTTAAGGAACTATCCAAATATGAAAATTACTAAAAGTCAAAAAATAAGAATGAGGATATATCATTCATCATAAATAATAAATAATTCTTATAGATATTTTTTTCACTATTTTAATTTTAGGAATAAAGCTGTTGATTATAAGAAGAGAATAATTGGAGGTTACTACCATGGAAGCAAGAGGCATGAGATTTCTATAAAAATAGATAGGGTTATATTGAGTAAAATATTGTTCTCATCAGAGGAATAATACACTTATTCCTTTATTTATTATGATGAAGATAAAGAGGAGAGGACACGTTATGACTCAACTTAAAAAAGTATCTCATGGAAAGAAAATAAGAAAATAAAGAAATCTAATATCACTAAAATCACTCTCAAAGTAACTAAGAATAGAAACACCTAGATACTTTATTGTGGGTTCTCATCACACATTATTGGAAATATGAAAATTTTAAATAAAATGAAAGGAGGAGTTAATAGAACCATGTGCTTTGGTAATGATATTGCCTTGAAAGTTAAAGGAAGCGACAACACCTGATTGGCCGGTAACGAGTTGTAAAATAAAAAATCTCTATATACGGATAGCCTGTGACATATTATTTTTACTGTGAGTTAACTATGTGACTCCATATTTGAGGTTACTTTTAACCAGAAGGTATTCTCAATCAAATACAAGGCTAGGAACTCACTAATGAATGGTTAGAGAAAAAATGATAATATATACCTGATGGATAATAATGAAAAAATTTGTCTCCTTACAATTTAAGAAGATAATATCTTATGAAATAAGTTTCTAGGATACATTTATAAAATAATTATAGATAATTTTTTAAATTTAAAGGAAAAATCATATATTCTAAATCCAAAATAAGACCAGGTAAAGACTTGTGATTCTTGTATATGAGTGAAGATGGTATGAAATACTTACCGATATAATAAGAAAAGTGAATATAATATCATCAATCTAGTGTACACCAATGTTTATGGACTGATGAATATATTAGGAACATATGGTGAAAGTTATTTAATTATTTTTATTTATGACTATAATAGAGTTGATTGTGTGATGTTAATGGAGAGAAAGAGGGAAGTGATAGACTTTATGAATAGGTATAAGAGAAGAGTGTAAAATGATACTGGACACACAATAAAGGTCTTATACTCTAACAATGGAACAAAATATACATCCATTAAATTTTAAGAATACCTTGAGAAACATGGAACTAAGAATGAGGTATCATCAGTGTGAAAACCTCAATAAAATGGAGTTTTTGAAAAAATAAATTGGTAGGTGAATAATATGGAAAAAACATTTCTCATTGAAAGTGGCATCTCTCATCACTATTAGAAGGAAGAAATTCAAGTCTCAGTGTACAGAAAAAACCAGGTGGTTCTTATCCTAGGGGAAGAAAAGACACCTTATGAAATATTAAATAAAAGGAATCGCACACTGAAAAATTTTCTATTATTTGAGAGTAAATTCTATAATAGAAATAAAGAAGTGAATTAGTGAAAGTATGGTGATGTGGAAAATAAAACTATTTTTTAGTATACTTTAAAAATATTAAATAATACAAATTATTTAACCAAAGCTTGATTTTTTTGGAAAATAATGATGTCAAAACCATTGAATAAAAGTTTAAAAGGATTACTCAAATTTCTAACTGGGATGAATCATCTGAAGAAGAGGATAAAATTGAAACTACTACTATAGTTGAAAAAATTTCCCCAAATGATAAAGAATTTGAGGCTATCAAAGGAAGAGACCATGGATAAAGATACTCATTCTATACCACAAATGAGTAAGATCAGAATGGAGGTTTATCCTTCTAACAAAATTAGAGACATAACTACTCCAACACAGACACAAAGGATGGGGAATGATGATCATACTTCTCATATATCATTGGTAGAACCAAAATCATTTAAATAAAAAGTAAAGGATGAATCATGAGTTTGATCCATGAATGGGGAATTGGATTAAATTGATAAAAAACTAACCTAAAAACTTTAAAAAAAGACCAAACACCATAATGTGATTGGAACAAAGTGGATTTTCAATAATAAGTTCTATGAACATGGAAATGTGATATGAAATAACCTATATGCAAAGGATTTTCACATATTGAAGGTGTTAATGTTGAAGAAACCTTTTTCAACTATGGATCGACTTGAGTTAATACAGATCTTTTTGGAAATGGCTACTTGGAGAAGCTTTAAGATTTATTAGATGGATGTTTAAATGATATTTATGAATGGAGTTATCTAAGAGGAAGTTTACATTGAACAACTAATGTGATTTATGATTGGAAATTATAAAACGAGAGTATATTGTTTTAATAAGGCCTCAAATGGATTGAAACAAGTACCAAAATCAGGGTATGCTCATCTAGAATCATACTTAAAGAAGGTTAAATTAAAAATGGGTGGTGTTGATCACAATATCTATGTGAAAACATCCAAGAAAGAATAGTTCATTATGATATTCTATGTCAATGATATCATTTTTGGTGGTATCAGGCCTAAATATATGGAAAAATTTACAAAGTTGATGAGTTATATAATTAAGATGTACATAATTGGAAATATCACATATTTTCTAAGGATTTATGTGATTAAAAAAGAGAAATTAACATTCATATATAAAGCTAAGTATGTAAAGGAGATGCTAAAGAAATTTGATATGAATGACCCAAGTCAATGTCAAATTTATTTGTGGTTGTGAAATTTTTTGGGAAGAATTAAAACATAAAGTATATGGATCTTACCATATACAGTTGGATAATTGGAAGATTTATCTATTTGAAAACAAAACAGATGAATATTGTATTTTCAAATTGTCTAACAACTTGATTTTAGAGTAATACAAAGGAAGAGAATCTCATAATAGTTAAAAATATCATGAGATACATCTGAGGCACTATTAATTATGGTTTTCAATTTGATATAGGAAAAGATCAAGAGTTATTAGAAATATTTAATATGGACTAATATAGAGATGCGGTAGACCATAATTCTATAAGAGATGGTGCATTTTTTATTGGGAAAAAATGTCTAGGATGACTGACCAATAAAGAAGAAATAACCTCACTGAGTAGGTTGAAAATAGAGTATATATTAGTAACCAAGAAATGCACTCATATTCTGTGGATGAAGAAAAAATTATAGGATATTATTTAATAATTCAAATAGATTATGGTGATCTTTTATGATAATAAAAGCATGATTGATCACATAAAAAATCTTTTATAAAATTATTACACTAATCATATTTAAATTAGGCATCACTTCATTAAAGAGAATATTGAGCAAAGATTGATCACAATGGAACATTTTGGAACTAATGGCTAAGTGTTGGACATCATGAATAAGCCATTGACCACCCTAACATTTGATAAACATCAGTTAAACCTCACTATTCAACCTCCTCCCTTAGATTTATGAAGTTTGAAGGCACCCCACTCCCCATACATGAAATTATTTATAAATATTTGTTAAGTGATATAAGATTCAGGGGGATATATGAGTTATGTGGTGTAGTGATTGAATAATGGAAAATATTTTTCTCTTTGGTTTTATTGTCAAAGTGGGAGAAAGTCTGTGAATGTGGTATTATTTTCAGGGGGATTTTATGAGAGTGGAGCTTCAATAGTGAGGAATATAACAAGTCTTGGAATACTCTCTTGAAATATTTTTTTCTAAAATGATCATTTCTCACATAAACTAATAGTGATAGATGAGTTATGTAACATCACACCCATCACCCATTGGATTAGGAAAAGGCGGTAGGTGTGTTACTAGGAATTAAGCGACATCTCTAAGACATCGAAATCTAGAAATAAATTCCCAGGTCTTTATGACCAATTGGGGGATTATTTTTCCTTAATATATAAACATCCAAACCATAATAAAAAAACCAACAAAGTCACTATATGATGAATGAGTAAAAAATAAAGTTTAACGAAAAAACAAACCAAATACTATATCAGAGTACAAAGTGGAAACCAAAACAAAAAAACTAAAAGAAAATGAAGACACCAACTCAGAAAATCCAATACTACTCCAATATCCAACTCAATAATCCATGCCCATGGTGTCCCAATACATCACTAAAGAACTAGGATACCTTTACTTTACCCACGTCTTAATAGATAATATCTTAAAATGCACCAAAGTTCCCAAGAAGGGGGTGATTAAAAAACTCAGTAGGATTTACCCAATGACTTCCCAACACATACCACTAGGATAAAACATGTTAGTATATTTATATAAAATATTTTAAAATTTTTAAATCAGTTTATATCAAATCTAAAAAAAGTTATCCAAACCAAAATAGTTTCCATGGAAAGTAATCAAACAAGCCTTTAAAACCATTTCTTAAATCCATTTGGAATAGACATTACACACATCCACATATGAATGACCAAGTGATAGCTCCATACTCATGAGTGGTCTCTCATTGATCTACCAAGTCATCAAAAGGTAACCAATACCAGGTTCCCCAATGGAACATGCCCCTTCCACAGGGTCAAGTCTAATGAAAATTAACTAATTACAACCATGTATGCCAAAAACCCATGCCAATCCATTTCAATAAAACATTTATTTTATTTAAAAAAAATTCTATAAACATTTTCCATGCTTTAAAACCAAAACTTAATTTTAAAAAATCATTTTAAAATTATGAACCAAATTCACTTTCCCAAAAACAAAAACATTTACAAATTTCTAAGAAAACATCACTAAAGTGGTTTTCATCAAATAAAAAGAGGGTTTAACAAAAATTTAAAGTAATATAAATAGTTTGAAACCAAGCCTTCAAGTTTTAATCAATATGAGTTAAGAGAGAATCCACCTACCTCTCAAACTTAGGTGAAAAAAATAATGACACAAAACTTCAAAAAACCGGCTTGAAACTCATAAAAACATCCTTATATCTTGTTCTATTAAGTAAAAACAATCATATACTATAAATATTGACATAAAAAATCATGGATCTATCCCCAATGAACTAAATACATGATTTTAGGAGTGGGAAGAAGAAGATAACTAAGGAAAATGATGAAGAACAAGAACATATCGATGAATATGGGCCTCCAACTTTCTTTAATTCTCCTAGGAATAACTTTAGGATAAAAAATAAATGTATATATAGATTTGGGAGGAAGAGGAATTCATTTTATATCCTAATATAGGAAAAATAAGTAGTTTAGGAGGTAAACTAAATCAGATATAAAATTTTTGGTTCTAAAATTTCAGGGTGCATGATTAGGTTAAAGAGTTAGAAAAACTATATGCTAACCGTGAACAAGCAACTAACTCAAACTGAAACTTGCATGGTTGTCTCACATAGTTATAAAAACCATGTACCAACCATACTATACCCAACTTTATAATATTTCATCATTTATATTAGGAATATTCATGGTTTTTCCAAACCATATGCCAATCGTGCACTTGCCCAGTGAACTGTGTTTTCCCTTTCATGATTTCCTAGATGCGTTGCATGATTTATACTAACCATTATTAAACTGTGAACCTTAATAAAGAACTAAAAAAAGTTCCAAAAACCCTCATAAAATCATGAATATTAACCCAAATATTATATATACTTAAAATACATAAAGGGTCATGTACCAAAAACCATGGGAGATAAATTCTCCCCACCTTTGGTCTTTCCGTCCTTAGAAATTAAAAAACCACCACTGTCCTGAAATATTTCAGGAAATTTCTCCACCATTTCTTTCTCACGCTCCCACATTTCATCCTGATTCCAACCTTGTTTCCATAAAACCCACACTAGACCAATTATTTTTCCATGAAATACTTTCTCTTACCTATCCACAATTCATACCGGCACATGAACCAACATAGCATCTAGATCTAGATCGATGTGATCCCATAAAATCATATGGTCAGGATTAGGTTGATACTTATTCAATTGAGATACATGAAAAACATTATGCATAGAACTTAACCTTTGTGGAAAAGAAAACCAATACTCTACCTCAAAAACCCATTAAAATACCTAAAAAGGGTTTTTGTATCAAGGAGATATCTTTCCATGCTTACCAAAATGATGATTAACAAGATTTGGAGTGATTATCAAGAACAAATGAAAACTTAACTTAAATGAAAATGGTCTTTGATAATGATATTAATATGATTTATGATGACTCTAAGTCATATTTATTCTATTTATGATCAACTGAGTCTTCTCTGTTGTTTTTTACACAAGGCTTGGTCTAACTAGTGAAGTATCACCTATTTCCACCCAACAAAGTGGAGAATGAAAATTAAAACCATAAAATGATTCAAAAGAAGTCATATGTATCAAGAATTGATAATTTTTTTTGTATGATAACTCTACTAATGGTTTGTGATCCTCCCATGAGCCACCATAATCCCTTACACAAGGCCTAAGCATGCCCTCCAACATTTGGATCATCCTCTTAGATTGTACATCCATTTGAGGATGATATGACATGATCATAGTCAATTGGGTCCCAATAGCTTATTATATAGATTTATAAAAATGAGGAGTAAACCCGGGGTCTCTATTTGATACTATCGAAATTGGTATACCTTGAATTTTTACTACTTCTCAGATATATATTTTTGATAAGTC
Organism: Viscum album; assembly: GCA_963277665.1. NCBI lineage: Eukaryota > Viridiplantae > Streptophyta > Magnoliopsida > Santalales > Viscaceae > Viscum > Viscum album. Next base: position 1,906,948,294 of record OY728136.1, read on the forward strand.
TTCCACTGTATTGGATTCATGAATAGGGATGAAATGGGTTGAATTTGTGAGATGATCCAATATCACCCATATGGAATCATGTTTCTGAACCATAATTGGTAGAAATGTTACAAAATCCATGTCTATCTATTCTTATTTCCATATGGGAATTGGTAAAGAATAAAACATACCCACTACCTGCTAGTGATTTTCCTTAACTTGCTGACAGATGAGGCATCACAAAGCAAACTCTACCAAGTTTATTTTCATGCCATCCCACTAAAATTATGATTTCATTTACTTATACATATTTTTTATTCTAGGATGAATATCTCATCTTGAATGGTGGTAAGCATGAAGGAATTTTTCCTAACTATCCAAAGGTACGACCATACGATCTTAAAACTACAATGCTGATTTCCTATCAAGTTTCCATCCCTCAATGGTCTCCCCACCATTGAGTTTTAAACTCATAGAAACACATTTAAAATTAGATGTCTGTGCCTCTATAACCTCCTCAACCAAATTAGGTACAAAAGAAACTAGAAATAAAAATATAAAACTACCTCAATTTTCACAATCCAAGTGCATGTCGGCTATGAATGACACCGACTTCCACTAATCTGAAGTATCTTTCACCAAATGACTATATGAATTTATTATTAATGAATTAACCATTGAATTTTCTTTACCCGGTGTATACATCAATTCAAATCAAAACTTTTAAAGATACTCCATCCATATTCTTTATCTCATATTCAAATATCTTTGTTAGAAAATGTGTTTCAAGCTCTTATAATCCATAAACACCATAAATTTTTCACCAAATAGGTAATGATGCCAAGTCTTCAAATCATAGAATACAATAGCTAATTCCAAATCACGTGTTTGGTAGTTCTTATCATGAAATCATAAATACTATGATCCATAAGAAACAACATGATCTCCCTACATGATAACACACTCCAACCCATATCTTGAAGCATAAAAATACACCACATATCCTTGTTTTTATTATGGAAATATCAAAAGTGGTGCTGATTTAAGGTGAACTTTAATCTCTTGGAAAGACTTATGAAATTCATTATTTCATTGGAATGGAACAAATTTCCTTATCAAATCTATCATTGGTGAAGCTAATCATAAAAATTTATGAATAAAACATCAGTAATAATTAGATAGGCCAAAGAAAATTCATATCTCAAAGACATTTTTGGAGGTTTCCAAGATATCACAACCTCTATATTTTCTAGATCTATAGAAAACCCTTTTTCATAGATAACATGGCCAAGGAAACACCACTCTTGTATCCAAAAATCACACTTTGAAATTTTGGAATATAAATGATGAAACCAAAATATTCTAAACACTATATCCAAGTATTTTTCTTGCTCATCCTTTGTCCTAGAATACACCAATATGTCATCCACAAACACCAACACAAAATAATCTAGATACCTTTAAAATATAAAATTTATTAATCCCATAAATATAGATGGTGCATTCATAATATCTGAAGTAATAACCACATAATCATAATGGATATATCTAATTCTAAAAGTTGTCTTTAGAATATCCTCTTTTCGAACCTGTAGTTGGTTATATCATGATCAAAAGTAAATTTTTGAGAACCAACTGGATATACTAAATTTATCAAATAGTTTATAAATTAATGGAAGAGGATATAACTTATTTATCATAATTTTATTAATCTTATGATAATCTACACAGATACTTAGAGTTCTATCCACCTTTTTCACAAACAAACTCGTACTACCCATGAAGATGTACTGAGTTGAATGAACCCTTTGCTTTCCAAATATTCTATCTAGACATTCAATTTAATTAATTTTTTTGATTCAATACAATAATATGAAATTAAGATAGGACTATTCCTTGGTAAGAGATCAATCATAAACTCCAATTCTCTTTTGGGTGGAAACTCTAAGAAATTATTGGGAAAAACATTAGGAAATGATAAAAAATTGTGGGAAAACTTCTATTCCCAATCTCATCCACTGATACCAAGTTCAAAGCTTCCAAATGATAAGAGAAAGTTATAACTACTAGTTCCAACTATCTTACTCCACTTGTCTTTACATTCTGACCTCCTCTAAAGAGATGCTCAATTCCATCTACATTTATAAAACTAACCCTTTAGGTATATTAATTGATGTGAGACTTGAACATTTTCAACCAATCCATACCCAAGATTAATTCATATTCATCCATCTTGAGAATAGAGAAATCCCAAATCAATTCAACCCCATCAATAATTATAGAACATGATTTTCATATAAAGTCTCTACATTCTATTTTTCTAAAAAATTTTTGAAGTTTCAAAATAGAAGGCATCATCTTAACATGGAAACCCAAAATATCAACAAAAAAAGAATTAATAAATTAATGGTATGTTCCTGCATCAAATAAATATTTCGTAATGGTATAATTATAAAGAATCGTACCTCTCAAAATTAAATGTTTTGATTCATCATCCATGATCACATGCTCTACTCCATATAATTGCTCACTCACTAAACTGTTCTATTTACTACCCTGATGATATTTCCTTGGTTGAGGAGTCATGATATTTCTTGATTCACCATATATTTCTAGGTTTTACTGATGATATTATTCTACTACACTCATCTTATCGAAGCATATGATTTTTGAGAATAATTATATGTGTCTTTATCACCTGACCTTGGAACACTACGACAATAATATTGAAGACGTCCCATTTGGTTTCAGTTATGACATGCTAAGGGTGGTACCATACAATATAATTTCATATGATTAAAATAACCACACTAAAATCATCGGAGATTACTATTTGGTTTAAGAGAAAGATTCACTGATCCCACCATCTGATTCTGAGTCATACCCACACCTTGGAAATAGGTGTCCCTCTTCCAATTATTTCTATAATTAGAGTTCCCACCAGTTTCCATAGGTATCAACATGCTTCCTCCAACCATATTACTTGGTATGTATATTTCTACTACATTTTCTCTATTGGACATTTATATATAATAAATTATAAAAATCATGTCAATATTTGATAAAATCTCCAGCCTCAACCCTGATTCAAAAATGCATTAGTTCAAGGATGCACCTGCAATAACTTTGGGTGAAAAGAAAACTAAATTCATAAATTTATCTACATACTCTATCACTGATAGGTACTCTTTCTTAAAATAGAATAAATCCATTATTTTATAAATTCTAAATGTGTGAGAATAGAATTGTTTGTTGAACAATTATTTAAAATCCTCTCATGCAATGCCTTGGTCTAATTTAGTCCGAACTTCTAAATCCCACCACTAACATGCAAGATCTTCCAGTATGTACATTTTCAACTTCACCTTTAGCTCTGATGGTGTTCCAAGTAAATAAAATATTTGATTCATCATATATATCCACACTTCTTCTTTTTATAGTTCCAAATCACCTCAAAATATGGAAGGATTATAATTTTGGAACTAAACTGAATGATTTACTTGACTTGGTTCATCATTTATTTTCCCTATATTCACAACTTTAAAATCTTGGAAAATAATTTGGACCAACTATTGGTTCACCTGTGGCTTAGGTGTAACCATATTCTCAATAACCTATCCTATTTGGTTTCATTGATGCCTACTCGGTTCCATTTTCTATAACAAAAAAACTCCATTTCGGCTCACTCTCTAGAAACTGAAGACTTAGAAATTTTAAATTTACTATAGAACACATATCAAAACAAGGATTTCCAAAATTAAAAAATTTCTATTTTTAAACCATTTTTTAAAATTACACCATGCTCTTCAAAAATCCAACCATTTTCAAACATTTTTAAAAATAAATAATTTTTCAGCACATCGTAAATCATTTAATAAAAATTAATTGTGAAATACTATTGATAAATCATTAATATAAATGCATGTCATGCTCTTATCATTATTTAAACCCCTGATGATGAGGTAGAAACTCCTAGAATTGTCTTAAAACACCAGTGTACCCAAAATCCCTAGTAATTTGAAGTTAAACATAAATAGGTTATCTATGAATTTTTATACTCTACATTTCATGTTATTATGATCCTATATCCTCCCACCAAACCAAATCAAGGAATAAACATGAATGATTTTATAACTCCAGGTTCAAACAAACTGATACCATTTATAACATCCTGCCCCTCACCCATTGGTTTGGGAAGAGAAGGTGGGTGTGTTACTAGGTGTTAGGTGACATCCCCAAGACAAAAAAGGCTGGAAATAAATTCCTAGGGTTTCATAACAAATTGGAGGATGATTATCCCTTAAAAAATGAACATCCAAACCACAAGAAAAAAAATAAACAAATCCGTTATATGATCCATGAGTAAAAAATAAAGCTCAACCAAAAAACAAACCAACAACTATATCATAATACAAAGAGGAAACCAAAACCAACAAAACTCAAAGACAACCAAGACACCAACTCAGAAACTACTATCACAATCTATGATCCAACTCAACAAGCCTTTTCCATGGTATCATGATGCATCACTAAAGAACTTGGATAACTTTTCTTTACCTGTGTCTCAATAGATAACATCTACAAAAACACCAAAGTTCCCAAGAAGGGAGTGAGTAAAAAAATCAATAGGATTTCCCCAATGACTTCCCAACTCACTCCATTAGGATAGAACATGTTATCAAATTTATATAAAATAGTTTAAAAACAATTTAAGGTAGCTTATATCAAATCCCAAAACATTTTTCCAAACCAAAATAGTTTCCTTGGGAATTAATCAAAAAATACTTTAAAACCATTTATTAAATCCATTTGTCATACCCATTCCACAAATCTACATATTCATGCCTAGGTGATAGTTTCATACTCATGAATAATTTCTCATTGATCTACTAATTCATCATAAGGTAACCAATACCAGGTGATCCAATGACACAAACCCATTCTGCAAGGTTCTATTTAATGAAAATAAAATCATTCCAACCATGTGTGACAAAAACCCATTTCAATCCATTTCAATAAAAAATTTATTTTATTGAAAAAAAATTCTCTAAAAATTTTTCATGCTTCAAAACCAAACCTTAATTTTAAAAAAATCATTTTAAAATTATGAACCAAATGCACTTTCCACAAAACAAACAAGTTCTCAAATCTGCAAGAAAACATCACTAATGAGGTTTTCATCAAATAATACAAGGGTTTCCCAAAAATTTCAATAAATTAAAATAGTTTGAAACCAAGACTTGAAGTTATAATCAAGAGGAGTTGAGAGAGAATCCACCTACCTCTCAAAAATTGCCAAAAAATGAAGAACGATACAAAACTTCAAAAACCTAGCTTGAAACTCCTAAAAATATCCTCATATATAATTCCCTTCAATCAAAACAATCATATACCATGAATATTGAAATCACACAGCATGGATCCATCCCCAATAGACTGGATCCATGATTATAATATAGGGAAGAAGAAGAGACCTAAGGAAAATGATGAATAACGAGCACTTACCAATGAATCCAAGCCTCTAAATCTCTTTAATTCACCCAATAATCACTCCTAGATCAAAAGGAAAGGTATCTATAGCCTTGGGAGGAAGATTAATTAATGTGATGACCTAATTAGGGAAAATTTGAGTGGTTTATAAGGTAAACTAAATCATATCCACAATTTTCAGATCTAAAATTTTATAAAGCACAGTTAGAAAAACCATGTGCTAACCATACATGATCTACTGAATCAAACCACACCTTGCATGGTTGGATCATATGGTTAGAAAAAACATGAGATAACCATACTATACCTTACTTTATATAATTTCATGGTTTCTATTAGGAATCCACACAGTTTAAAAAAACCATGCACCAACTGTGCACCTGCCCAGTGAACCCAATTTTCCTTTGCATGGTTTCTTGGAGGTGTTGCATGGATTTTACTAACCATTATCAAAATTTTCACCTCCATAAAAGCCTACAATAAGTACCAAATTCCATTGTAACTTCCTAAAACTTAACCCAAAAATTATCTATACTTAAAATACATAAATAAAGGGTCAAGTACATGAATCTGGGGGGTACTACGAGTTATTTCAATACTACCCATAAATAGTATGACATTTGTGTGGTATTGAACTTTAGTTTGTATTTATAACAAAAACAATGGGGGATAATGTTGGAACCATAGTAATTTGGGTTAACGAGTGATGGTGTGTTTTGTTTGTTATCAATACATTTAGTTTTGATAGAGGAGTTTTAACTCTAAGAATTATTGTTTTCATAATTTGGAAGACTCTAAGACATTTTTTAATTATGAATTTTCTAAATTTTTGTGAAATTTTTTATCCTTGAAAATATAGAAGGTAAAGAGTTAAAGTTGATTGGGAAGTTTGAAAAAAGTTGCACAAGCAAAGATAAGAGTTTCATTAAAGTCATTTTATCAGAGATTATAAAATGGTTTTATCATAAAGGAATAGTTTTATGAAATTTGTATTCTTAGATATGGTGAAATGGTTCTTTCATAAAGGCAGGGTTGTGCAGAAGTCATGTTCTCAAAGATGGTGGACTGATTTTTTTTCTCAAAGGTATAATTTCATGAATGTTTAGAAATATTTAAAATGTTAGAGTTTTGTAAACATTAAATGAGTATTATTTTTCATGTGAATAACATATTCGAAGGTGACATGCTTTGTGAGCATGATATATTTTCATGAGGCAGTGATGTTTTCCAATTAATAGGCCTTGTATCATCCTTTGTGATCATCAAAAATTTATATAAGATCCAATCACTTTATACTCATGTGAAGGTATTTATTGCAAAAAATATGAATCCTATACAAAATCAAGTTACAAAAAAATTACATTTGAGAACTAAGTTGAGAATATAGATTTCATTAAAGGAAGTTTCATGAAATATAGAAGTTCATAAAAAATTAGCGTTTCATGAAAAAGGAAGTTATGAAAAAGTAGTTGTATAAACTAGATTTCACTTGGGAAAATGTTATTGGAATGGATGGAAGCATCATATTATATCTATCTTGATAGAAAACTTCATTATCATGTACTCAGATACAGAGCCAAACTTCAATTTGATAAACTGAGTAAGACTTCAACCTAATCAGTGAGAAAGGGGTAGTTAACAAAAGTGATTTGAGGGAGGCAATGCATAGCACCTGAATTCATGTAAAGGAAGTGTAATAACCCATATCTTCATTTTAGGTTTGGATCTTGATTTAAGATGTTTTTTAGGAAAAAGGGGAGAATTTGGAAATTTTATAAGTACACGCCGTGTACTTAAGAGTACACACCATGTACCCTGTTATCATGTACATCCATGTATTGGGTGTGTAACGGCCGAGACATGGCCATGAGGGGTTATGAGAAAGACTAATAATGTCGGGGGACGATTGAGGTAAATACATGGCATGTTCATTAATAGTACACACCATATAGTTTTTGTTTTATTTGACTAATCAGACCGGGGTCACGTCTAATCCCCATAATCATCTTCTTCTGGCCTTGGTTCATCCAGGAGAGACTGAGAATAATGAATATTCTCTAAGTCACCATTTCTCCATCCAAGGTCTGATTAGATCTCCGGTGGGTGTGTTGGAATCCCACTAGTGAGTCCTTCCTTCTTCTAGAGTCTCTCCTCTTGATTTCCTCTCTTTCTTTAGTTATTATAGGTTGAATTTTTTTGAATTTTTTATAGATATACAATGTTATAGGTTTATTCAAGGGGTAAGGTTTAACTATATTGATCTTAAAACATCAAGGTAGGTGTTTTTTTTGCCTTTTTGTTGTTTTTCTTTGAGTTTTATATGCCAAAGTGCCGATTACCCATGTTTTGGGTATTTTCGGTTAAGGAAATTAAAACCTATTTTATCTGCCTTAGATTCATTATTGGTTTAAGGGTTTGTTGATGTGATATTATGTGAAATTGAATTTTTAAGAAACATCCCATGAGTGTGTTTACTTGTTTGGATGTTTAGGGACATTTGGAATAGGTTGCCTATGAGGCATATCTTGCTTTCTTGACTTTCTTGATAGGATGGAACTGTTTGACTTTTGTTGCTTGTTAAATTCTTGTGATATGATTTTTAATTGTTTATCCATGTAGAAGTTGAGATTAATTTTAGATACTTGATATCGTTTATGTATGATTTAATTACATAGGGCTGTGAGAACTTGGTGTAGTTAGACCATAGGGGTAATTCACGTTGAGTGCTTCCTCAGAGTGTATGTTATATTTCATGCTATGAGAACATAGAGAGGATTGACAGTGAGTCCTCACTCAGAGTATCTATTGTTTACATTATGAGACCACATGGGGAATTGATGTTGAGTGTTTTCCCAAAGAGTCTGTAGTTATTATGGAAATACCATAGGGGGAATTGATCTTGAGTGCTTCCTTAGAGTGTATTTTCCTTTTTATTTCATTACCTAGACATAGTGTTTAGACTCTGTAAGCTACCCAAAAAGTTAACATAAATATTGAATGTTTGTGATGTGTCTTCCAAGCCAAAGTACAATCTTGGATTTAGTCTTGTTAGGTAGTCTTCAGAGATACCTGATTATGATACTTACTTGATTAAATGTTGAACATTAAATGATAATTAATGTAAATGGAAACTGTAGGATTGGTTACTTTTGTGTACTCCTAGTTTCTTTGCTGCATTTCATTATTACCTGCTATATATATACTTCTTGACAGTTAGGCACAGATCTTGTAGTGGTTTCCTACTGGGATTCATCTCACACCTTTTTTGGGTCATACTTTTATACCCAAACAGATTATATGGTTGGAGGTATAAATATGGGAAAGTGCCCTTTGTCATCAGGTACTTGATTGCTGTGGAGCTGGATAGAATGGGACCAAGCTGAGGCTTGCGATGCTGTTGAAGATATTTAGTGTTTTCAATACTTCAGTTTTAGCATTTTATTTCTAGCATTGTGACTTGTTTGGATATTTTCATAGATACTTGTGACATGCATAATTATATATATATATATATACTATAGTTGTTTATACTATTAGTCTTACACTGTTTACTTCTGTTGTATGATATTACTGCTTCCTATAATGTTTACTGTTTGTTACTTATTATTTTGTTGTGAATACTCTTCCAATGAGGTAATATTTTCCCCACTATCACACCCAAGCCCCTCACTACTAGTCGGCATCCTCTGGAGTTCAGGGAAATGTGCTTTATGCAGTGTGACCAACTGGATATGGGGAACTTTTGGGCGACACCCGAATCTGGGATGTTACAAAGTGGTATCAGATGAGTTTCCTTTTATTCTTCATCTTAATGTTTGGAGCCTATAGATAGGGATAGGAAGGAGTGTATAATTGGTAATAAGCTATGCCTAGGAGTATCTAACCCGTGTATAGGGAAAAGTCAATTTATCTCGATTATTATAATTTTTTTTGGTTTTGCAATTGTTATAGTTGATTTGATTTCACCATTGGGTGATTCACATGATTTGTCCTATCATCATTGATATTATTGAGATTCTATTTCTATTTCAACCCAATGAGATGAGGGTATTCCATCACATGCATCATATATGAACTTGATAGGTATCACATGTCATGAATTGTTTTCATGCCATTTAGGGTGCTTTACTAATTGCATGCTATTGTGATAAATATAGTACTAGATATGCATGCTGTTGTGATAGATGCCTTGATAGAATACCTGCTATTTTGATAGGGTATTGGAATATGGAAATTTTTGTTTGGATGGATTCCAAACTTTGGTCCCTAAGGTGTTATGGGCCCTCTTGGATTGAAATTTGGTGGATCATATGAAACTTTAACAGAATTCTATTATGATATACATGAAACTGATGCCAATATTTGATTTGTGGATAGTATGGCCCCCCCACAGATATGAATTTGGCACTTTAATTATTGTTTTAGTGTTTTTATGGGGTTCCGATGTAGTTTCTGAGGCTTACTATTTGGAAAAACCTAGAATACACAGTTTTTGATGATGAATAAAATCCATGTATCCTTCTGTTTGTGAAGAATTTTTTTTTCTTAAGTACATGTTGTGTACTTATTCCACACGCCGTGTAACCTTTAACCATGTGACTCACTGTGTGGGCAGAGACATGGGGTTAGTAAATGTTTGGTGGAACACGCCGTGTATTGGGAGTACACGCTGTGTTGTAGAGACCATGTATCCAGCCATGTGACTAACGTCACGGGTGGATGAACTTCAGGTATTACACGCCGTGTCCAGCATGAACACACTGTGTGGAAGTCAATAGTGTCTCCAGTCATGTGACCAATGACATGAGTCGGTTAAATCCTTCTAGTACACACTATGTTTGGCATATACACGCTGTGTAGCTTTGTTCTAAGAGAACTGTTTAGTTATAAATATGTATAAGTACTTGGGAAGGAGAGGAAATTCAAGTACATGCCGTGTCACCGGAGGAACATGCCATGTTTAGGGGTGTTACATGACCAGTTTTGGAAGAGGTACATGCCATGTTAAAAGATTAAGTGGACACAACATGTAGGGGTCATACACACCGTGTATCCATGTTTTAAAAAACTTGAATGTTCTCTTTATTCTATTCATTTCTTGCACTTCTATGTTGCTATTTATTAAATCTTGTTCTGAGGTGTGCATTTTAACTTGCAGAGTCATGCCACCTAGACGTCCTCCAGTTGTACGCCAGGTTTGGGGAGATGATTAGAAAATGAAAACAGTCGACCAAGGACTACCAATAGATCCTCCCGTCATTCCATTCATGGTACCAACCATCATTCCAGATACACGTGTCGATGCACAGTTCCGAGAAGGCTTCATGAAGATGATGCAAAATTTCCAAGGAGCACCACATCCTGCCCCATCTATGGTAGAATTAATGCGGGGTTTTCTGCAGAAACATCCTCCCACTTTATCAGGGGATGGGGGACCTTAGGCTACAAAGTCATGGTTAAAAGTTATGCTGTCTATCTTTGATCATATTGATATACCTCTGGAGTAGAGGGTGATGCTTTCTACGTATGTGCTTTGAGAATCTTCCAAGAGATGGTAGGATTTGATATCACAGGCGGGAAGACAGTGGGTTATGTCTTGGGATGAGTTCCAGTGTACCTTCTATTTATACTTCTACCAGAATACCTTGAGGGCCAACCGAGCTCAAGAATTCATGAGTTTGGAGCAGGGTACTCTCTCATTAATGGAGTATTCTTCTCGATTCACAGAGCTACAACACTTTAAACCCATTCCTGGGGGTGATGAGTTATTTTTGTCAAGGAAGTTTGAGGATGGTCTCAGACATGACATCTGATCCTAGGTGAACATCTTCAGGTTGAATTCCACATCTTCTATAGTCAACTAGGCGCTGATCACTAAGTGAAACATGAGGGATTATGGAGATGTGGTCCAGGTCGGTTTAGCATCTAGAGTTGGTACCCTTTCGACTGATAGCATGAAGAGCCGTAGGGATTCTACACGTGAAGATCTGATTAGGTGGGATTTTCCTTCAGGTATCCCGGTGGTGTGCTACCAGTGCAGGAAGGGCAGACATAAGAAACCTTAGTTCCCGAGTGACCCAATTGAGTGACAATCTTGTGGAAAGATGGGACATCCTTAGCATTTCTACAATTCCCTCCTTTCAGAAGCTAGTGAGGGAGGATCTATTTTGACTCCTCATACCAGAGCTGGACCACCAGTCCCACATCAGACTGGGGGCTAGAGTTCTTTAGTCCATTCAGGATGAGGTGGTGGTCATGGAAGTAGTGGTCAGACACAAGGTTTTTGACAACCATAGGGTGGATCAACTCATGGATCTCAGACAGCTGCATAGGGCTGCGATGTAGGTCAAGCTTTTGCGCTGGAGAAAATCTAGCAGGATCAGGATCCCAGACCCTCTACAGTTAGAGGTATGATTTTGGTTTCCTCAGTTTTATCTTCTACTCTTTTCGATATAGGGGATTCCCATATCTTTATATTTGTGCCTGTTGTGAAGATCCTTAGGCTATGTATCTTTACTTCTATTGATATCTTGACACTGGACACTCCGTTGGGGACTAGAATGATTAGTGTACATCAGTGCAAGGAGTTCCCTCTTGAGTTTGGTGGGTTTCACTTCTTATGGGAACTTTATTTCTTAGAGATGATATGATATGACATCATTCTCATAATGGACTGGTTAGTTCTATTCCAGGTTTTTTTGATTGCTATCGTCATAAGGTGAGTTTCACGTCACTATAGGGTGGATTTTTTTCTACATAATGGAGAATGGGATGTCCAGGAGAGCAGATATGGACTCAATAATCACAAGTTGAGAGGTGTTACAACCCATATTTCTAGTATGTATCTGGATGAATAGGGGACTTCAAAGATGGAATTTTCTCTAGTTGTCGATTGTTTTAGGGATGACTTTCCAGATGAATTTCTAGGTTTTCCTCCAGAGCGATAGGTAGACTTTTCTATTGATCTTGTGCCAGAGGTAGCACCAGTGTCCATTCCTCCTTATAGAATGGCTACACCAGAGTTTTAGGAGCTCAAGAAACAGTTAGAGGAGTTACAAGAAAAGGGTTTCATCAGACCCAATACTTCTCCTTGGGGTTCTCCTATCCTGTTTTCAAAGAAGGCGGATGGTACCCATAGACTTTGTGTGGATTATCAGAAGCTTAACCAGTTGACGGTCAAGAACCGATATCCCTTACCAAGGATTAATGATCTCTTTGATCATTTTCTAGGATACCAGGTGTTCTTAAAGATTGAATTGAGATCCGATTATCATCAGTTGCGCATTAGACCATCATATATACCTCTTAGAGACTTTCAGAGTAGGTATGGTCTATATGAGTATGTGGTTATGCCGTTCGGTCTTAGGAATGTGCCTATAGTTTTCATAGTACTGATGAATTGAGTGTTCTATCCTTATTTAGATTATTTTTTGGTAGTCTTTGTGGATGATATCTTGGTGTACTGTCACACTCGACATGACCATGCCATCCATCTTGAGATCATTTTTAGTACACTGAGAGAGCATCAGTTATATGCTAAGCTCTCAAAATGACACTTTTGGATAGACCAGATTCAATTCTTGGGTCATGTTATCTCAGAGACAGGAGTATCAGTAGACCCAGAGAAAGTGAGAGAAGTAGTTTCTTGGGAGAAACCGAGGAATTTCTTTGAGGTATGGAGTTTTCTAGGCCTGGATGGATAATATAAACGTTTTATACAGAAATTTTGATGCTTAAAAGCACCACTGACAGGTCTGACTAAGAAGGGGGTGAAGTACTTGTGGGCAAATTCTTGTGATTCAGCCTTTCAGAAGCTTAAAGGGAGGTTGAATTCACCACCAATACTAGTTTTTACAGATCCTAGCAAGAGTTACATAGTTTACTGTGATGCATCATGTATTGGGCTGGGAGTAGTGCTTATGAAATTGGAAGGAGTCGTTGCACATAGGTCTGGAAATTGAGGCCACATGAGAGGAATTACCTGACGCATGATCTCGAGTTAGCTGTAGTTGTGAATGCTTTACATTTTTGGAGACATTATCTGCTAGGAGAGAATTTTGTGGTTTTTACTGACAAAAAAGTGTCAAGTATATCTTTACTCAGTGTGATATGAATTTAAGATAGTGAAGGTGGGTTGAGTACCTTAAGTATTTTTACTTTGATCTTTCCTACACTCTTAGGAAAGGTAATGAAGTGGTTGTTGCGTTGAGTAGAAGTACTCAGATACAGGTAGTTTAGGAGGCCAGTAGTGAGTGGTATCTTATGGATCTGTTCTCTGAGATGTATTTATAGGTGCATGACAGATAGGGGCAGACATTTATTTCTTCTATAGCTGTTACCTATACTCTACTTGATCGAGTGAAAATGAGGCAACTATCAAATTTCGAAGGCCTAGTCCTACGGGAGAGTGTGTTAGGTGAAGACCCTACTCATGGGTGGACCATAGGCGATGATGAGATCTTGTGCTTTAACGGACGTGTATGGGTGTCCGCAGACATTTGTGAGGAGATGATGCGAGACTTTCATACTTCATATTGGGAAGTTCATCCTGGTGTCTTGAAGATGTATCGAGATCAACACCGTCAGTACTGGTGTCTAGGTATGAAGAGAGATGTTGGTGGTTTTGTGATGAGGTGTTCCACCTATTAGTAGGTGAAGGAATAGCACCAGTGACTGAAATGGATTTTGCAGTAGTTACCCATTACCGAGTGGAAGTGGAATGATTTTGCGATGGATTTTGTGATAGGTTTACTGAGGTCAACTTGAGGGAATGATGCAGTTTGGGTTTTCATTGATAGACTCACAAAGGTTTCACACTTTTTACTGATCAAGGAGACCTTCAGTGTTAATGATATGAGAAGGTTCTAAATCCAAGATATTGTATGTTTGCATGGGGTTCTGCGCTCTATCATTTTAGAAAGGGATGTCCACTTTACTTCACATTTCTAGAAAGGGCTATATAAGTTTTTGGGTACACAAGTACTTCTGATTATAACTTACCATCCCCAGATAGATGGCCAATAAGATCACAAAATTCAGGTGTTGAAGGAAATTCTTCGAGCATGCGTCCTAGATTTTGGAGCTTCTTAGGAGAAGAACATACCTCTGGTAGAGTTTTCCTATAATAATAGTTTTTAGGAAACTATTCAGATGGCACCTTATGAGACTTTGTATGGTAGGCCATGCCGATCACCCCTATGTTGGCTGGAGGTAGGAGAGGCAGTTATGCCGGGACCTCGTCCTGTCCAGGAGACCACAAAGCATGTGGAGTTGATTCGAAAGAGGAGGACTACTACACAGTCACAAAAGAAGTCTTATGACGATCGACAAAGATGACCTTTGGAGTTCGAGGTCAGAGATCAGGTTTTCCTACATGGAACACCAAGATTGGGACACACGAGGATTAGAAGACAAGAGAAGCTTTCATTGAAATACGTTGGTCTATTTGAGGTTTTGGAGAGAGTCAGGCTAGTTTCCTATCGGTTTTAGTTACCTCAGAGGTACTGAGCTATGCACGACGTCTCCTATGTTTCTCATCTACGACGTTACTTCTCAAATTTATCTCATGTTTTTCAACCCAAGGAGGTTGAGTTAGAGGTGGATGCATTGTTCAAGGAGAATCCTATCTGTATTGTTTATTGTAGCATGAAAGTTTTACATGGCCGGTCTGTTCCCCTGGTATGGGTGTTGTGGAAGCCGGACCGAGTGGTGGACGAGACTTGGGAGAGGGAGACCGATGTGCAATCATAGTGTCTAGAACTATTCAAGGATTCTTATTTGCTACATTGTTAGGGAAATTTGGGGAAAAATTTCTTTAATGGGGGAAGTTTGTAAGAACCCAAATCTTTATTTCAGGTATGGATCTTGATTTAGGGTATTTTTGGGGAAAAATGGGAGAATTTGGAAATTTTATAAGTACACACCATGTACTTAGGAGTACACACCATGTACTTAGGAGTACATGCTGTGTACTTATGAGTACACACTATGTACCCTGTTACCACGTACATCCATGTCCTGGGCTTGTAACGGATGAGACATGACCATGTGGGGTGACGAGGTAGACCGTTAATGTTGGGGGCCTATTGAGGCAAATACACGACGTGTTCATTAATAGTAAGGGCCATGTAGTTTTTCTTTTATTTGACTAATTGGACCGGGGTCAAGTCTAATCCCTAGAATCATCTTCTTCGGGCCTTGGTTCGTCCAAGAGTGATCGAGAGAGATGAATCTTCTTTGAGCCACCATTTCTCCATACAAGGTCCAATTCAATCTCTAGTGGGTGCGTTGGAATCCCATCGATGAGTCCTTCCATCTTCTAGAGCCTCTCCTCTTAATTTCCTATCTTTATCAAGTTATTCTAGGTTGAAAGTTTTTGATGTTTTTATAGATATGTAACATTATAGGTCTATTCAAAGGATGAGGTTCAACTATATCGATCATACAACGTCGAGGTAGTTGGTTTGTTTCCTTTCATTGTTTTCCTTTGAGTTTTATTTGCCAAAGTACCGATTACCCATGTTTCGGGTATTTCAGGTTAAGGAAATTGAAACCTATTTTATTTGACTTATATTTATTGTTGGTTTAAGGGTTGGTTGATGTGATATTATATGAAATTTCATGTTTAAGGAATACCCCATGAGTGTGTTTCCTTGTTTGAATTTTTAGGGCCGTTTGGTCTATGTTGCCTATGAGGTATACCTTGCTTCCTTTCCTTGCTTGATAGGATAGAACTGTCTGACCTTTGCTGCTTATTAAATGATTGTAATATGCATTGGAATTGTTTATCCATGTTGTAGTTGATATTACTTTGGTATTCTTGATATCATTTATGTACGATTTAATTGCACAGGGATGTGAGAACCTGGTGTAGTTAGACCACAGGGGGAATTGATGTTGAATGCTTCCTCAGAGTGTCTATTATATTTCAAGCTATGAGACTAAAAGGGGGATTAACAGTGATTTCTCCCTCAGAGTGTCTATAGTTTTTGTTATAAGAACATATGGGGAATTGAAGTTGAGAGCTTCCCTAGATATTCTGTAGTTATTATGGAAATACCATAGGTGGAATTGATTATGAGTGCTTCCTCAGAGTGTCTTTGACTTTTTATTTCATTACCTGGATAGAGGGGTTAGACTGTGTGAGCTACCCAGAGGTTTAACATAAATATTGAATGTTTGTGACACATCTTCCAAGCCAAAGCATAAGATTGGATTTGTTCTTGTTAGGTAGTCTTCTGAGATACCTAGTTGTGATACTTACTTGATTAAATGTTGAACATTAAATGCTAATGAATGTAAATAGAAACTGTAGGATTGGTTACTTTTTTGTAATCCTAATTTCTTTGCTTCATTTCATTATTACCTAATATATATACACTCTCTGACAGTTAGGAACAAATATTGTAGTGGTTGCCTATTGGGATTCATCTCACACCCTGTTTGGGTCATGATTTTGGACCCAAACAGATCATATGGTTGCAGGTATAGATTAGGGGAAGCGCCCTTCATCATCAGGTACTTGATTGCTGTGGAGCTAGAGATCATGGGACCAATATGAGGCTTGCGATGTTGTTAAACTTATTTACTATTTTCAGTACTTTGGTTTTAGTATTGTATTTACATCATTGTGACTTGTTTGGTTGCTTTTATAGATAATTGTGATATGCATCATTATATATATATATATATATGCTGTAGTTGTTTATACTATCAGTCTTCTACTATTTACTTCTGTTGTATGATATTACTGCTTCTGCTACTATTTACTGTTTGTTACTTGTTATTCCTCTATACATACTCTTCTAATGAGTAAATAGTTTCCCAACTATCACACCCAAGGACCTCACTACTAGTCATAAGCCTCTAGAGTTTAGGGAAATTCAATTTATCCCATATGACCAACTGGGTACGGGGCACTTGAAACTAGGATGTTATAGGAAGCACACCTATCATAGAGTGACCATGAACAAATCATTGTAATTCATCAAAACCAGTGAAGCTTAGTGGATTCTATTATGACCTAATTATCATAAAAATATACTCCTTAGACTTGAACTTAGTGATGAAACATTAAAATTTTTGTGTTGGGTTTTTATTTCTACATTTATATGTTTGGTGATTGAATAACTCAATTAGATAGGTTTAATGAGTTCCTACCAATGTGGGGATATGATTCATTTAATTAAAATAAAAATTTTAGGCCTTGATTCACCCATCCCCTATCATTTCATCCCATGTCATAACACTAGGTAATCATGTCTACACTCCTGGGGGTGTTTTGGGGTACACTAATCTCAATTAACCACATATTGTCTTAATATATGCTTCATTAAAGGGGGAACTAGTTCACACTCTAGTTTACCTGGATTCTTTTATAGACCATCCAATCTTCAACCACCCAATCTATTACTTAAACTATATGATCAAATAATATATTATTGAGTGCTCAAAAATTTTAGAGAAATTAAAACAGTGAAGAATGATGGTAGGGAACCATCACCTATCCCTATAACCCAACACTTTGAATCCCTAAACTAAGATATAAAATTAAGAAAACAAATGGAAATAATACTAATAAACTCCAGAACTATAATGATGATATCTATTGGACTAACCACAGTGAGTTATATCTATATTAAAATGTTATGTGTTAAATAAAGGGGCATAACACATTTATTACAGATAATAAATGAACAAAAATATAAAATAGAGAAATATTAACCACTACTGGTTCAATCACCCAGTGGGAACCCTTATTCCCCATCTGCATTTCACTTAAAATAGGCACAATCATTAAGATCAATTGCTGCTATGTGGATATTAGGTCATCTTGGTGATCTTTTCATATATATAGTAAGGCCTCAAGGTATTTTTATTTTTCATTAATCTTTGATAAAACATGGGTTTCAATACTCATATCTTCTTTACCTTATCTCTACAATACTTACCTAAATGTGGATTTTTCATTGATCTGTTTTCCCATTTGATTATCCAGTCAAGTAAAAAGATCCCTTTGTATTCCTCCTTGGGATTTCATGTCTTCCATGTGGATATTCATATCCATAAACAGTTATGAATTTTCCATTTACTTTAGTTTTCATGTAACTTGCAGACTGATCATCTCATGTAAATGGGGTGTCATGGATCATCAGTTGGAATTGATGTTGATGGGATGATGGTTTTATAATGAAATTTGGGATTTTTAATACACATCGGTATCATATTTAATGATATGTATTTTTTTAGTTCAACTGGCCAATGAACTTCTTCGACATATCCTAGTCATAATTTATGATTCCCTGGCCTGGTATACTGCTGTATCTAATATGGTATGTCATATCATATAGAAATCCCTTATCTATATAGTTTCTAATCCATGACTATCATATCATATTATCTATTAGATATTATAGGAAATGGAATGACTTATTCATTTAGTAACCCATTTTAATATTCCAATATAGTATGAAATTATTCCCTTTATGTCCACTATTCATTATACCCAAAAAAGGACACTGTAGACTTGTAACATCATTTAGATACCATAGGGTGAGATGAGGTCTTAGACAATGACTTTGGGATGTCATTAAATATCATCTCCTTCCCTTAGTTCATTTCTTCCATCATAGTTATTGATATCCATCAATCATAGGGGCCAATTTGTATCATGACCAGTGAAAACTCTCCACCATAGCATACAGTTGTGATGTAATAAGTGACATGACATTGTCACTACTAGTGATATCATGGTTCCTTTAAAATTTGGGTATCACAACATATGACTTCACCCATGTTGTTGAACATGAAATGTTTATATTATTTAACAACTCCTTTAATTCCATAAATTCCTTAGTTTGGTTCGACCTCTTTAACTAGTTCAACAAAAAAATCATCCAATAAAAGTTCATCCCTTACAATTAACTCAGAGAGTGATAAAATAATAAATATAATTAACACTTGAGACCAGTTTTGTATTTAAGTCCAAAATTTATGAAATTGTTAAAATTGAATTATATTTCACAAGAATAAAAGAATAAAGGGGTTGTTTTTTTTGAAATTCAGCATAAAAAATATGTTCAAATTTTCTAAAATTAGTGCCTTTTGGGATGGTACATGATATCATGACCATGTTTAAGTGATCAAACCTAGGTTGTGATCAGGGTTCGGGGTGAACTTTGGGATGGGTTTGAGACACTGATATTGCTTGAGTGATGGGTGAGACTATTCACTATTAGCATTTGGGTAGTGTTTTCCATTTTTGATGAGTGATTTACCTCTTTAGGTTTTGTAGGAGTGACTCTATTGATCTTAGAGATGGATGTGAGAGATAATACCTATGATGTTTTGATTGATGACTATGGATAGATGGGGGGGAGTAATCCACATGTTTTGATCATCCTTAGTGTGGATAGAGATGTGATATTAGGAGATGAGTGGGTTCCCTCAGTATTTCCATGAGAAATAGAGTGGATTCCTCATTAGTAATGTTATATTAGAATAATATGAGACAAAGAGACCAGATATATACCTTATGAGTTAGTGTTATAGCATGACAAACCTCTTAATCAGGATTTAACCACATGGGAGGTGATGATTAGGTTGAACTCAGGGTTTTAGATTTAGATCCAGAAGCTACACTACTTTTACTTGTGAGGTCATTTCTACCAATTAATTTCCTAGATGAGAGTATGGTCTCTCTAGCTGTGTTCTCATCATTGGTGTACTAGATGTAGTGTAGTGATTTTCAAGTTTATGTGAGAGGTACTTGATTGCACTTGGGAGGTGTTACTGGATGCACGTGATTATGTATACCTACAACCTTTAAATAACCACCTATGTTAAAATAATTTTGATGAAATAATCTCATTGATAATGATGTTGATACAATATCCAAGTAATCATTATGATGATATTAATGTATGATTTGAGGGATCAATATTCAGTTTTAGGGTTATATTATTGTGTAATTAGTTCCATATTTTGTAGCTAATTATGATATATGGGTTAACATTAAGGTGTTCTATGGGTATTATAGTAGATATCTTAGGAGAGGACCAATGATATGAGATGAAGTGGTGCATGAGACCCGATATTGTTATTTTATATGGTTAGGAAACATTATTTTTTTACTATTTTTTTTATCATGGTATTGTTGTTCATATGATATTTTTTGTTTTGGGATCTCTTTGACTACCATTTTTGGGTTTTTTTTTTGTTATTTGATAATGTTATTGATGGATGATCCCTCTTTTATTTCTTGTTGTTTTATTTCATGATACAATAATTATTTCCCATAACATTTGGGGTTTTTAGTTATTGACAGGTAGTGATATGATCAATGGGTTAGGTGTAACTCTAATGAACAAGTCTTTATGGTTATTATGACACTTCTTGATGGATGTGTCTGATGAGTCAAGAGGGATTGTGAGTATACCTTATTGGGATATGAGGTTATATATGTCTTTGATTGAAGGAAGGTGTGACTTGGATTAGTTAGGAAGTTCCTGTTGAGTCTTTGAGGCACATGTGTCTTCTAACCATGATGACACACAATTATGTCTTTTCATGAGAATGTATGGGTTATGTTTTAGGGTGGGTTGAATTTCCCTAACTATATACTTTCACAAATCGTAGACTTACACATGAAATGAGTTGATCACTATCACTCTATGAGTCAAAGTTAGTGGGGTAATCCTTTTAGGATTTTGGATTTACCCCTATTCATATAAAAAACATGAGTTTCTATGGCATCCCTCCTTTTTAATACATGACTTTTAACATAAATCCTTAATAAATATTGCATTAATAACTTCGAAGGATCTTTTTAGGTCTAGTGTCTTGGAAACTAGGTACATAATAAATTAATTACACAAGTAAAACATAAACATTAACATTATTAAATAATTTTAAAATAATCCTTTTTTAATCCTTATTAGGTCACCTCACTGTGAGTAATTTCCTAGGGACATATATCAATAGAAAATAGTGATCATAAATCCTAGTAAGGGATAAAAAAGGAAACAGAACATGAATAATCATTAAAGTTAAAAAAAATAACATGATAGAATAATCACAAGTACTTTATATATAACATATAAATTTATCTAAAATAAAAAAATGATACATTCATAAGAATATAACCAAGGTTTTATCACCAAGGTGTCATAAAACATATTTACTAAAGTTATTTACCAAGGTCTCATAAAACATGTCATCTATAGAGATTAATTATATACCCAATGAATTGAAGTGCCATTAGAGAGAACCCTTCACATGTATTAATTCATGTTATCCATATTGATCATAATAAATCATTTCATCAATAACCTGAGGAGAGTAAATAATGGGTTTCATAAAAAAACATTGAGTACATAAGTTATTAAAGGATTAACATTACATCATTTTTAACCCAAAAAAATGGAATGTGGGTTTCAAACATGTGAATAAATGAATAAATAAATTATTTTTATATCTAGATGAATTACCATTGATAAGTAAGGGGTTTGGGTATTCATAATATAATAATATTTCATGTAAAAGAGGGAAATTCAAGAAATGATATTGGAAACCGGATGATATACAACATGGATTAAAGAAATGGTAAAATTAGAGGGAACAAAGGTCTTAAATTGATGAAATACTATTTTTAAGTAATGGTATAATAAAAAATTGGAAGAAAATAAAGGAATTCAACAATTAGAATACATACCAAAAAATATTTACTTAAATAGAAAAAAAGAAGCAGAAAATTACCTTACCTTGAAGAGTTGCTTCCTATAACATGAGGATTGAGCCTTAAGACCTTTAAGACACATTAGAGGGATTATTTGGGAGGTAAAATGACTATAAATTCATGTATAATTTATTTTTATTGGGGATTAATGGTGGTATTGGTGGATATTTATAGTAAAAGAGTTGGAATTGTTTAATAATTTATAAATATAGGTCTTGGAATTCTAGGTTGTGGAAAATGAAAAAAAATGGATCAAACATGATTTTTCTCATTATTTTGGGTATTTAAGTTATGTTTTATAATATTTTAATCCATTAGAACAAAATTACATTTTTTAATATTACTTTGGACATGGGAAATTAATTTTTTCACAAAATATTATTTTTAAAGCCATAATTTATATTTTAGACTTTGGAAAGTAATTTATAGGTTTGAAAATTTATTTAAAACCATTAAAATAAATAATATTGATAAAATAACATAGTTTTGTTCATTAATTTTGTATAATTAATTATTAAATCATAATTACATATATATAAAGTCATAAAACACACTGAAAATAGAAAATTGTATTTTTTTTACTATTGACTGAATAATTAAGTATTTTATAAAATTATCAAAATTTAACTCTAACATAATTTCAATGTGATTATTTCAAATATAATTTTTATTTTATAAAAAATAATTCTATAAATATAATAATTGTAATTTTAAATAAAAAAATCCTTATTTATTAAAAAATAACTGTTTTTATGACATAGTTCACTTTCTGACACTTATAAAAATTTACTTGGACATTATAAAATTATATTATCATTTATATTTATATAAATAGTGTTTTAAAAGACTATTTAATGAAAATTATCTTTTATTTAGAACACTTTATTTTATTATAAATGTGTATATTTTCCAAAAATACAATTTTGTTTTATTTGTATAAAAAATTTACCTATCAAATTCATCCTATGTTCATGTGTATTTTATTAAATAAAATAATATTGAAAATGGGATTGATGAAATAACTATTTCATTTTTAAAAATGAGATTACAATTTTATGACACTAAGGTCTAGATACATAATCCCTTATTAAACAAACATAAACCCTAAGGGTAAGGTGTGTGATGATGGTAGTTTTATGGGATGACTTAGCTAACATTGACCTAGTGGTGATATCCACTAAATTTAATTTCTCCCATACTTGATTTCGTTCAAGAATCACTTGTTGAATATATACTTGGGATTAGTCTAGGGTGAACCCTAGTGATGTTACCTTGCTCCCAAGTTCTGACAAATGAGATTCAAAAGGCATGACTCTACCGAATGTGTCCATCATTTCTTTTTTCTACATCATTTATTATTTTCCATTACCCTTTATAAAAAATAATTATAATTATAATATTATTACCAAAGTTTATAATACCCAACAATTATATTTACCAATAGTCATATTGAAAAACAGTTATATAGGACAATGGATAGGTAATAGTTAGATCCCAAAGGTCACTTTGACCTTTATACTCTATATATTATCCACCATTCATCAACATTTACTACTTGATTCCCAATGTTTTTTTAAATTACTTTGATAATTTCAATTATATTCCTAACATTTATTTTTATTTTAACAGTTTTCATGGTAAATTTAATCTTCTTGGGAGAGTTCGATCCTATGGAGTACACCATTACATGGTCACTATTTTTTGGTTTTTATATCCCCGTACTAGTCTTAGCTATTGTAATTGATATTATTACACAATATGCATATATATATATATATTTAGAATATTATTTATATATACTTTACATTATGAAATATAGTAAAACAGTCATTATGAAAAAAAGAGTTCTTTTATTAATCATGAAAGAATTTTTTTGTCCATTACATTCCCCCCTTTTAGAAATTTCATCCTCAAAATTTGAATCCTACCTAAAAAAAAGAGGGGGTATTTTTTCTTCATTTATTCTACAGGTTCCCAAGTATCTTTTTTAAACTCATGGTTTCTCCATAGTACTTTCACAAGTCATGTTGTCTTGAATCTCAACACTTATTCCCTTTTATCAATAATCTAGACTAGTTTCTATTCTAAAGAAAAGTTAGGTTCCAATTCCAAACCATTATTATGAAGTATATGTGTTGGGTAAAACATATAATTTCTCAATAGAGACACATGTAAGACATCATGGACATTGGAAACATTTTGAGGAAGTTATAATCTATAAAAAACCACCACAAAATGATCTAGAATATAAAATTGTCCAATGTAACTTGGAATTAGTTTCCCCTTCTTTACAAACCTCATGACCCCTTTCCATAGTGATATCTTGATAAATACATTATCCTTGACATGAAACTCTAAGTCATTACTTAATTTGTTAGTATAATATTTATATCAACTCTAAGAATACTTAATGTGTTTCTAAATCATTTGTATCTTTTCTCTAGTCTAATTCATAATGTCTGGTCCCAATAGTTTCCCTTATCCAACTTCAACCAAATATATTGGATTTATACAACTCTTTTCATAGGGAGATTTAAAAGGTCCCATTTGAATAATCAAGTGGAAATTGTTGTTATAGAAGAATTCAACAAGTGTAAGTTGTTGATCCCAACTCCCTTGAAAATCAAGTGAGATAGCCTATAACATGTCTTCCAATGTTTGAATAGTCCTCTCTGACTTCCCATCTGTTTGAGGATGATAGGATGTGCTTAGGTTTATTTATGTATTCAAATACTTTTTAAGGATCTACCAGAATTTGAAAGTAAATATTGGATCTTCTTTAGAAAAAATAGACAACAATACTCCATATAGTATCATTACTTATAGAATATAGAGACAATCTAGTAATTATAGAGAGGAATCCTCTCCTATGTCAAATAAATGGGCAAACTTTTTCAATCTATTGATGATTACCCATATAGTATTGTTACCCTTGGATGTCTTTGGAAGGCTAGTGACAAAGTACATAGAAATGTTATACCACTTCCATATAGGTATGGGTAGTGGTTGTAATAACCCTTTATGAATTTATTGCTCCACCTTTACTTATTGACACTCCAAACACCTTAAAGTCTAATCAGGAATCTCTCTTTTCATATTATCCCACAAATAATGATCATAAAGGTCCCTATACATTTTTGAATTTCATGGATTTATAGAGAATGTAGATCTATGAGATTGATCCATAAAATAATTCTTTATTATCATAATAGGTGTAATATATATCCTTTTACCAAATTTTAATACACCTTCTTGATCAATATTGAATTCAAGAAACTTCCCATTTTTTATAGCCTCTATCTTCTTTTGTATCAAAGAATCATATCTATGAGATTTTTTGATCTTCTATAATAATTATTATTGAAAAATAATTTAGGATAGTATTGATGATGTACCTTCCCTTATGATTTCCATGTACAACCTTACTAGGTACTTGATCAATGAATCTACTTCAATCCTCATCATTATAAGAACACTAGGATCTTTCCCACTCAATGAATCTACAACTTTGTTTGCTCTTCTGGGGTGATAATGAATAGAAAAATCATAATATTTAAGAATATATAACCATATAATTTGTCTCATTTTCAGTTCATTTTGTGTGAATATATACTTAAAACTTTGGTGGTCAGTGTATATATCACACTTTTCCCCATAAAGACAATGTCCCCATATCTTTAGAGAAAAAATGACTATAGTTAACTTCAAGTCATGAGTAGGATAATTCTGCTCATGAGACTTTAACTGTAAAGATGAATAGACAATAAACTTTTCATTTTTCATGAAAAAACACCCAATACATTTAAGAGATGCATCACTATTGATAAAAAATCCTTCTCTAAGATAGGGTAGAGTTAGAATAGGTTCATTAACCTGCTTCCTCTTCAGTTATTGGAAACTTTCTTCACACTCATTTTTCTAGATAAACTTAACTACACTTCAAGTTAACTTCGTTAGTGGATTTTAATGGAATTAATTTTTTTTCAAAAACCTTATATAGTATCTTTCTAGACTAAGGAAACTATGAATACTGGTTACAGTTGTAGGACATAGCCACTCCCCCAGGACTATTTTTTTTGATCCACTGAGATTCCATCACTGGTCACAATGTCTCCCAAGAATGTGACTTATTGTAACCATAACTCATATTTCTTAAATTTACCAAAAAACCTTTCCTTCCTTAGAGTTTAATATACGACCCTTATATAATACTCATTCTCTTCATGAATTTTGAAATATATCATAATGTAATCAATGAAGACAACCAAAAATTTATCAAGGTAGTCCCTAAAGAATTTATTAATCAAATCCATAAATTTGGAGGGATCATTAGCCAATCCAAAGGGAATAACAACAAAATTTTAATACCTATATATTTTTTGGAAGCTAGTCTTTGGGATATCTTCTTTCTTCACCCATAACTGATGATATCCTAATCAAAGGTCAATCTTGGAGAAGAGTTGAGACCTCAAAATTGGTTGAATAAATCTTCAATCCTTAGGAGTAGGTACTTGTTATTTAATATGATACCATTAATCTTATTGTATTCAATGCATACTCGCATTGATCCATATTTATTTTTCACAAAGAGAACATGTTCTCTCTAAGGAGACACATTGGTTGAGTAAAACCCTTCTCTAAAAAATCTTAAAGTTTCTTCTTTAATTCCTATAACTCCACATATTCCATTATTTATGGGGTCTTCAATATTAGATTTTATATAGGTATGAGCTCAATTGTTAACTCCACATCTCTTTCTATGGTAAGTACAAGTAACTATTTAAGGAATATATCAATGTATTCTTGAATAATGGGTAAATTTCTAATCTTTAGACTTTATCTTTCTTATCCTTCACTAATCATTTCCATAAAGAAGGTAATAAGAGGTGGTTCTCAGAAATACTTAGGTTGGGATATCTATCCTTTAAATATTATTATGTATTTTCTCTTAAATATGATATAAATCTCCTTAATTCTATAGTTTATCTTGGTATTATACTTTGACAACCAATCCATCCCAAGTATGATGCCAAATTTTGCCATTAGAAGAACCACTAGGTTTTTAGAGAGATTATAGTCAAAAAAGTTAATAGGGTAATCCCCATATAACTTTAATTTTTGAATATTTTCTATATAAATTTTAACTGAAAACTCTACCAATAAAGTTTAGGGATTAAATTGATGTTATTTTCAAACTTGAATGACATAAAAGAATGTGTAGAACTAGAATCAAACAATATACTTGATAGATTTGAGTGTATGATGAGAGTAACTTCTAGAAAATCATTTTCACCCTCTACTTCAACCATCATGATTATGATTACACAAACTTACTCCCTTGTCCTATTCTGAGTTTGATGGTGATTAAACTCCATTATTTTCTAATTTGGACATTGGTTAGAAAAATATCTATGCTCTTCGCACTTAAATCATAGCATGGTAGGTTTTGATTTAACCATATTCCCTTTGTAATTGGAATTCATATGTGTATTATTAACACCTATTTGATAGTTTCTAGACATATGTCCATTTATTCCACACTTTTATCACTTTCCACTTCCTTGCAGAAAATTCCCCAAATTCTTCTTCTCACATTTGTTGTACATGGGATGTTGTAATTTATTTTTATCTAGATTATTCATAACCCCAAAATTCTTGGATTAACAATATTTTTTGTAGATGGGATCTTAGTCTACTAAATAATCAGAAGATATTCCAATCATAATCAACGACAAAGATTGAAGCATAACACACGATCCATGTAAGGTTTATATGATAATTCCCAACCAATTAATTTTATATTGGTTTTAACTCAAGAAATTACATCTCTATCTTATCATGGAGGGTATGAGGAAAATACTTTTTTAAAAATACTCTTTTGAATTCTTCCCATTCCATGGCTTCCACCTCATCCCTTGACTTCGTGTTCTTGATAAATTTACACCACTGGTCAGATTATCCATCTAAGAAATATACTAACAACATAAATTTCTCTTATTTATAAAAATAAATTATAGAAAATATCTTTTCTATATAATTGATCCATTTTTTGGCGATCAGTGGATCATAGGTTCCACTAAAAACTGGTGGTTATTAACGCATGAAGGATTAAATTGATAGTTATTCATTCGAGGGTGAAGTTTGATTCTCTATATGGTTTTTTATTCATGAATTGAGTTAACTATTTATCATCATCATCATTATGAATTTTTCAACTCTAAATCCACCTGTATTGGGAAGGCCATCATCTCATTTTCTATTGCATCCATTGTTTACACTAGTCCTTATATTTCCTACCATTTTTCTAGGAAAAAAAACCTAAGTGACAAATTTGTTACTAATGGGAATCTTATAACAAAAATTTTAAAGGAAATATTAATACTAAAATATTCTAATATCATTCTTCTAGGATGATATACATAAATCATAAAAAGTTTACATTATCTATATATCATTCATAATGGTTTATAAAAAGCATGTTATTACCCAAAGAATATCCTTTTAGAGTGTCAAAACAGGTGTGAAAAAACAAATCTTTATCATGTACTAGGTGAAAATTGAGACAAATTCCAATGAACCATTTTTGGGGTTATTACCCCTTGGTAAAACTGTGCCATATCCACATCCACTTATCATATATAGATAAGAATTTCATTTCTTATAAACCACTCGATTTATACTTCACCAAAATTTAAAGAAGTTTTCCTATATTTAGACATATACCTATATCTATTAATAATATATTTACAATACTAATTTACAAAAATAAATAAACCTTACCTATAATACCTAATATGTCATCCTGCCATTTTAATATAAGAATTTTAACATAATTCCATAACAAATATTACATTAATAACTTCGAATAATATTTGGAGGTTTACTGTCTTGGAAATTAGGTACATAATACATGAATTACATAAGGAAAACATAAACATAAAAATTATTCAATCCTTTTTAAATACTCCTTTTTAATCCTTCCTAGGTTACCACACCACAAGTAATTTTCTTAGGATATACATCAATAAAAAAGGGTGATCATAAATCCCAATAAGGAAACATAACATGAACGATAATTATGGTTAAAAAAGAGGCATACCATGATAGAATAATAATAAGTACTTGATACATAACATGGAAATGTGTATACAATATAAAAATGATACATTGATAATCATATCACCAAGGTCTATCACTAAGGTGTTATAAAAAATAATTACCAAGGTTATTTATTAAGGTATCGTAAAACATGTCATCTCAAGAGATTAATTATTTACCCAATGTATTAGAGTGTTATCAGGGTTCACCATTAATATGTATTAATTCATGAGATCCACATTTATTATAATAAATAATTCCCTCAATAACCCAAGGAGAGTAAAGAACAAGTTTCATATAAAAACATTGTGTGCACAAGTGACTAATGATTTGAACATTACATCATTTTTAACCCATGAGGAGGGAGTGTGGGTTTAATAAATTTAAATACCTGAATAAATAAATTATTATTACATATAGGTGAATTCAAATGTATAATTAAGGGGTTTTTTTATTCAAAATATAATAATATTTCATGTAAAATAGGAAAATTCAAGAAATGAATTCAACAACATGATAATATACTACATGGATGAAGGAAAGGGTATAATGAGAAGGAAAAAAGGTATCCCATTGATAAAAACCAACATTTTATAATTAATGGGATAATAAAAAAGGTTATTAAAATAAATTAATTCAATACTTAGTAAATATACCACAAAATATGTACGTTAATGGAAAAGAGGAAGCGATGAATTCCCTTACCTTGAAGCTACTTCTTAGAAATTGAGTATAGACCCTAAGACTTTGATGACACCTTAGAGGGACTCTTTGGGAGGTAAAATTACCACAACTTTATGGATAATGGATTTTAGAGTGGTCAATAATTGTGGGATTGATGTGTATTTATAGTAAAAGATGTGGAATTATTTAATAATTTCTAAATATAGGCCTTGGAATTCTAGGTTGTAAAAAATGAAAAACCAAAGGATTACCCAAAGTTTTTCTAATGGTTTTGGGTATTTAAGAAATTTTTATAATATTTTAATCCATTAGAACTGAAATCAATTTTTTAATATTACCATGGACATAGAAAATAAAATTTTCCACAAAATATTATTTTTAAAAGAATAATTTATATTTTAGACTTTGGAAAGTCATTTATAGGTTTGGAAATTTATTTGAAACCATTAAAATACCTAATATTAATAAAATAAAATATTTTTTATTATATTTAATTAATTATTAAATCATTAATATGTATATATGAAGTCAAAAAACATACCAAAAAACACAAAAATACATCTTTACTATTCACTAAAAATAAATGATTTTAGGAAATTCTCAAAATTTCACCGTAACCTAATTTAAACATGCTGATTTAAAATATAATTTTTATTTTATCTAAATAATTCTCTAAATATTATAATTTTAAATTTTAAAAAAAATCCTTATTTATTGAAAAATAATAGTTTTTATGACATAATTAACTTTCTAACACTTTTTAAAATTTCCTAGGACATTATAAAATTATATTATAATTTATATTTAAAAAATAGTGTTTTAATAGGTTATTTCATTTTAAATAATTTTTTATTTATAATAATTTATTTTATTATAAAAATATATATATTTTTTGAAAATAAAATTATATTATATTTGTATCAAAAAATCTATCTATTAAATCTGTCATATATTCATGTGTATTTTATAAAGTAAAAAAATATTGAAAATGATATTTATGAAATAAATATTTCATTTGTAAAAAGGAGATCAATATTTTATGATACTAAGGTCTAGATACATAACCCTTTATTACACCAGTATACACCCTAAGATTAAGGTGTGTGATAGTGGTAGTTTCATGGGGTAGCTCAGCTAACATTGAACATGTGGTGATCTCCACTAACTTGAAATTCACCCATATGTGATATAGTTCAAGCCACAATTGTTTAATCTCTTCTTGGTATTGGTCATGGGTGAACCCCATTGATGCTACATCCCTCCCAAGTTCTGAAAAGTGGGATTCAAAAGGTATGACTATAATGGTTGTTGCCATTATTTATCCTTTTTGCATCAATTATTATTTTTTTATCACCCTTTATAAAAACTAATTATAATGGTAACATTATTACCAACAGTCATAATACCCAAATATCATATTGAAAAATTGTTATATTGACCAACAATCATATTTTCCAATAGCCATATTGACCAATGATCGTATAGGCCAATGATCAGATAATAGTTAGATCCTAATGGTCACCTTTCCAATTATACTCTATATATACTCCACCATTCATCATCATTTACTAATTTATTACCAAAGGTTTTTATAATTAATTTAATAATTTCAATCATATTTCTAATGTTTGTTTTCTTTTAACAGTATTCATGGAAGGTTTAATATTCTTAGAAGATTTTGATCCTATGGAGTACACCATTGTGTGGTTGATATTTTTTGGTTTTTATATCCGTGTACTAGTCTTATATATTGTAATATATATTATTAAAATAAATAAATAAATATATATATTTAATACTATTTCTATGTACTTTCCATTGTGCAATATAATAAAATAGTCATTATTAAAAAATAGTTATTTTATTAATCATAGAAGGAATTTTCATGCCGTTACAGTTTCAATACATATTGATATACCTTCATGTTTTATTTACATGAATAGGTATTAGTGTGAAGTTATATTTTTTACTTAGGAAATTTTTTAATCGTCCAGACCTTTCAAATTGTTGCTTTATGGGAATTTTAGTGGTGGAGGTGTATGGGGAGAGCTGTGAGGTTTTTGGAGGGAAAAGGTGGAGATGAAGGTGAGATTTTATCTTAGAGGAGTCCTACAACGTGGAGAATAATCTATGACATTTAAGTGAGGTAGTTATGGTGTGGATAGGATAGATATGACACATATCCTCGAGAAGAGGTTTTTGGTGCTATTTCCATTTTCATCATAGTTGCAGCATGAAGACCCAAGCTGTAGCATGGATTCATAAGGGTGAGTTTTCATAGGTTTTACAATTTTTAGAATTACTACACCATGGAGTAGGGATATGGTGTAGACCTTTATGTTTTGTGGCATGGAGAGGTTAGTCGTGGCATGAGGTCTCATAAGGGAGTTTTTGCTAGTTCTGTTGATTTTGGGGTAGCTGAACCGTGGAGTTGGGTTGTGGCATATCCATCTTCCTAGTTTTTGGATTTTGCGGTGTGGTCCTTCCCACTATGACATGCTGTACTTTCCATTTTATCATATCTTTGGTTTAGAGATAACTAAAATTCTAAAAAATAACTTTTACTATCCAGACTATAGCATGGTCCTCCCCTTTGATCCATATTCCCTTGATTTTTCAGTAATTATTTAGCATGGGGTTCGTACCATAGTATTATGTTTTTAAAACTACCTATAAAACCTAAAATCACCACAAAACCCCTCATTATCCTAAATTTATTCTCAATTCATGGGAAACCCAAGTTTTTCCCAAGGATGTATTTCAGCCCCCTTTTAGTGGCTTTCAACCCTAACCTTGGGAGATTAATATTTAGTGGTTTTTGGTGAGTCCCACTCTTTTATTCTATATTTTTATTCCCATTTCTACCTATTGTTTATAAAATTTAGGATACTATCAAGAGGAATATATTGCTTTAATGTTTTTTTAGGGGTGTTGGGTTTAGGGTGATCAATATTTTTTCCTTCATTTAAGTTCTTGGTAGTGGTATCCCTATTATTCTAACCTTGTTAGAGGTTTGAGAAGCTCCGTTTAGGTAGGGAATCCTTTATTTCTAATATAATTGTATCATGTGGGAGGGGTTATGATCTTTTTTTCTTTTATGAAGATATTATTCCATAACCTAATAAATATTATGAATTATTTTAACTGAAATTGGAGGAGAAGGATAATCAAACACATGTTTTACCACATTTAATATTATTTGATATTGAGATTGTATGAGATTGATGTTTTGATAAAAATCATGGCCATTGGATGATTTTTTTCTTCACTATGTGTATTTGTGTATCCTTGTTGGTGATTATTTTATGTCACTTTAAATGAAATTGGATAATAAAATATATTTATATAATGAATTGGTTGTACATGAAAATTATGGATTTTGTGATAATTCCATTGAAATAAGTGAACGTGATAAAAATACCCATTCCAAATAAAAAAATATGTGAATGATGTGAAAATTGTTGTGATGTGTGGTTGTGATGTATGGAAGATGTTATAGGAAGTAGTTTTTATGTGGCGGTTGTCATGAGAGTTGTGGTGATGTGAAATGGTGGTAATGTGGGGCTTGTTGGCATGGAAAAGTTGGGCTGTTTTTGTGTTTGTGTGGTGTTGTTCTAGTTTCCCACTAATGATGGAATAATTTGTTAATAATGAACATAAAATGGCATGGGTAGGTTTGTATAGTGAAATCCAAAATTTAAATTGGAATTTTCGATTAAATGATTATTGATAAATGTGAAATAAATGGGTTAAAATAATGAAATGAATGGGATAGAATAATGAATTGGTTGGTAAGTGGGAAATATATAAATTGTATTAACTTTAAAACAAAGGAATGTGGTTGTAGTGAAGCTTTCTTGTGTGGTATTTTTCATTTAGAAGTGGTAGTGGAAATGAGGAAGGTTATGAGGATTATGGTAATTTTGTGAGTTGGTATTAAACTCTGGTTGTGAAACCTTAGTTTTGGATTGTGTATTAAGGATATTATATGTATAATGTATGTTCATTGTGATTTCTATACACACCCCACCCATATTGAACACATTTTTTCTGACAAAAACATGTTTTGGGGGTGTTTTTCCCAACATATTGGTGGTGAGGATGGATGGATGACTAACCAATCTTTCCCTATCTAACTTTTAGGTGATGTTGACATGAACATGATATGGTGTAAAGAAGTCAAAAGTGCACTATGGTGATGTTTTATAAGATGGTCTATGGTGGGGGTCATGTATGGTAGGAGGAGGGCATGAGGTTGATGACTTTTATGTTTAGGATACCCTGCTATTCTAGTTATGGCTCTAGTTGAGATGTGATGTGATGTCCTAGGTGTTTGTAGGTGAGATGTGAAGTGATGTGATGTGAAGGCCTAGGTGTCTATAGGTGATATGTGATGTTATTTGACATGATAGACCAAGTTTCTATGGGTGAGATGTGATGCACTATAACATACTAGGTGTTCTCAAGCCGGGTTATTATACTTAAGAGATGAGAGTTCCAGGACATATGACATTGGGGCGTGAGAGTATAAAATTGGTGGGAAATTTGTGTGGGGAACCATTTTATCAATATGATTATTATTATGTTACTATACTTAGATAAATTATTTGGTGAGTATTCCATGGTGAGGATGAGTTTGATTGGTTGACTTGTTTAGGTGCTGTTGGTTTTTCTGTTTGCTCACTAGTGCATTAGTATGCTCTTTTCACAAGTGCATGAAAGACTTTATATAGGATCATACTGAGTATAATTTTATGCTCACCCTACATATATAACTATTTTTTAGGTTCATATTAGGACTTTTTCAGTTATTCCCGACACTTCTAACTCAGACCTTTGGATCCTCTATTGAGTCACTATTATAAGACCTTTTCTTTTAGGTACTTATTTGGAGATTCATTGTATTTGTTTACATTATTCATGCATTGTGGGATGGTTTTAGTTAATTTATTTTATATTATTCCATGGATTTTATTGAACATTGATATCCTATATCTTGATACTATATTTTTATATAGGTCAATTCCTTCCACATGTGATATTTTATACCCTTAGTGCTAATCACCAAACTGGGGCCCACTAAAGATGATACTTGTGGGTCATTATACCCCTTATTTCATTTTCGGGCTAGGAGGGGTACCTTTGGAGGGAGGGGGTTATGACAGAATGCTATCAGAGGTTTTGGTTGAGGGATATGATGAAGTTTGGAGTTAGTAACAGTGAGGATTTCATGGATTGGTAGGGAAACTGTGTCAATTGATCATGGATTATGACATAGTTCATGTAATACTATCTAGGACATGGTATTTTAGGGCTCCCTGTGATCTGATGCAAAGAACCTAAGCCTACCGAATAACCAAGTGATGATGCACCACTTTCAAGGTAGAGACCTATAAAAGGTATATGAATCATTATTTCTTGTGTTATTATTTGAATTGGGTGTTTTTTGAAAGTAAAAATGAATTAAATGATTCTTAATATAATTTTATACTACCGGGCCTAGGAAATTCTTGTTCTCCTTTAAGCGATGGATTTTTTTCATCCACATGTGGTTCAAGAAGTTGAAGTTCAATAAGAATATTTGGTTGATTGTTGGAGTATTAACTTGAAAGAGGAGGATGAGGCATGACAGAGGGCCCTATGTGCCTTCTAGTGGAAGAGTCTAAGTAAGTATAAGGGAATTATTTCTGATTTGGAGGTAGAGAGATGGTTACACGATCTTGATATTTCCTTTAGTTTGATCCAAACCCTGATAAAGTATTGGGTTCCATTGGAAGTTAGTCAATTATATGGTGTTGTGTGTCAGTGGTGGGCATTGTATCTTGGTGAGAGAAAGTAGGAAGATATTTTGTGGGAAAAATTTCAAATGGAGTTTCGAGTGGAGTTCCCCTCATCAACCATTAAGGTAGTGAAGAGGTAGGAGATTCTCTCTCTTCATAAGGGGAGCATATATGTGTGGGAGTTTGAGATCAAGTTCAAGGATATTTTGTGTTTCACCCTATATATTTTTCCTAATGAGAATTCCTAAGCATGACATCTCGAGGACATAATCCTTCCTTCTATCGAGTATACAGTTACTCCTTTTACATTACCAATGTATCTAGAGGTTCAAAAGAAGGTAGAGGTGATAGAGTTCATGCAATCAAGAGGAGGTTTACCATGAGAGGGGAAAAATTAGGGTTTCTTATAGAATAGAGTTGTCAGTGAAATTTCTTAGGTTCTGAGGACTTTGAGGTTTTGACTAGTGGGGAGTCGACCTCAGTAGTTTCCATCTCAGCCTTCTAGGATCAGTGGTTTCTAGTCTTTTTCTAGGGGCCTTAGGCTAGTGTGATTTTTCTTTAGATACTATAGCTATCCTAAAAATATGTTCCCTATAGTTCTTTGATCTCAATATGGTGGATGTGGTTTGGTTTATCATTATCCTCAGTATTAGATACTAATAATATTTTTTTTAGTAGTAGGGGTAACATCTTTATTCTCCACCAAGAGGAGATAAAGAAGTTTGAGGTCAACCTGTGGATGCTACTCATCTTTATGGACCCCAATCTGAGTGTAAATGTATAGGAAAAAAATCAGTAGATAGTCAGAGAATATGGGTGTGGTCAATTACATATAATGGAGGTGGAAGCACCATAGGGGCCATATACCATTATAAGTATGATCAGTTTATCATATACTCTTGTTTGTGATTTATTTTATTCAAGATATTTACACTATTTTATTTTACCCACTCTAGTCCATGGTCTAGGACTAGAAATAGAGTGGATTATAATTCCCTTGGTGTTGGATATTCTAGTTAGAGGATAAACTATCTTATTTGTTACATACTAGGGGCATAGATTAATGATGTTTCCAAATTAGTCATGTGGGGTTCACTTCTTGCTTTATATGAAACTGTATGATATCACCCTCTAAATTTAATTGTTTTGTTCCATGTATTCTATTATTGAATACTTATGGAGGAGAGTTATATTCTCATACATGGATGGTCAGAATGTAGTTTTCCTTGGCAAGTGGGGTTGTTGGTTGGGTAGTATATGTGTGGAACCCCTTCCTTCTATGATGGCTAAGTTGTCTGTGGAATCAGTAGATGCTAGGAGGGAGGAGGTTCCCAAAGTCATCAAGGAGTTTTTGGATTTTTGTACCAAGGAAATTGTGATTCTACCCACTTGTTGTGATATCGAGTTCAAGATAGATCTATAGATTGATGTTTCTTTGATTTCAATGGATATTTATCGGATGAAACTCTATGAGTTGTTGGAGTTGAGGATTTAGATAAATGATCTAATGGAGATGGGTTTCATTTGGCCCAGTGTGTCTATGTGGGGTGATCCACTAATATTCTAAAAGAAGGTGTATGGTAGTATGAGGTTGTGTATAGAATACCATAGGTTTAATCTGGTGATGATAAAGAATAACTACCCTCTACTGAGTATTGATAACATTTTTTTACTAGTTTATAGGGGATATTTGGTTTTAAAAGATTGCAATTATAATATCACTAGTTGAGGGTGAAAGATGAGGATGTATTGAAGACTTACATCAAATATAGGTATGTGAAGTTTGAGTTTGTGGTCATGATTTTTAGCATCATAAATGAACTTTCCATGTTCACGGGGATCATTAATTTTGTTTACTTTAATTCCCAGACTAGTTCATATTTGTGTTCATCGATGACATGTCAATTTAATCATGGTTAGAGGAGGAGCATTCTGATCATCTCAGATCTATCTTTCAAGTTCTTCGCTGCAACCATATCTATGGAAATTTTTATAAGTTAAAGTTCTAGACATGATAGGTGAAATTATTTGGGCATATGGAGTCCCAAAAAGGTGTGGGTATAGACCCATCAAAGATAAAGGAAGTTGTTTCTTGGGAAACACCCAAAATTTTGCCATAGGTTTGTAGTTCCCTTAGTATCTGAGGTTATTACCAGAGGTTCATGTCAAATTTCTCATGGATTATTCCCCTATTAAAATATTTTACCATAAAAGACCAAGATTTTATCTAGACTTATCAGTGTCATGCGACATTTGAATACTTGAATGAGAAATTGATTAGTGATCTGATGCTCCAGTTTCTATAGGAAGGTGTGATGTTTGAGGTGTTTTGTAACACTTACCATTTGTGATTGGGGTTTATCATAATGCAATAGAAGGTAGTGATATCTTATGGGTCTACACAATTATTCCCCCCATGAGCATAACTATTCCACCCATGATCTGTAGCTAGTAGATATTGTTTTTGTATTGAAGCTATGGCAATATTATCTCATTAGAGAACACTTCTTGGTCTTTACAAATCATAAGAGATTGAGGTATATCTTTTCCCAACATAACCTGAATCTATGGAAATGTAGTTGGATGGATTTTATCAAGGATTATGACATTGAGATATCATACACCTTAATAAAGGGGAATTTCAAGGTCGACACTTTGTTCTAGAAGTCATGTAAGGATATTGTTTAGGTGTTTGTAGATGCTTGGAGGGAAATAGAGGAGTCAGAACCCATTCACTTAAATTCAAGGGTAGTTTATGATAGTGGTTTCTTATTTCATATGATAGTGTAGTATTCTATGATGCAACAAGTGGAGGAGTCTTAGTGGGGAGACTCAAGATTGAGGGGATGTGTGATTGTGTTAGCCATGCTGATGCTTCAAAGGGATGTTCAGAGGATGTTGGAACTGGATGTTGTTTTAGTGGAAGTTGTATATTCCATTAGAAATGTGCAAGGGATTACTTCATTATTTTTATAAATAACCTTTGGATATACACCCAGGAGTTTTTAAGATGTATAGTGGATTGGGGATATAGTTATGGTATCCTAGGATGAAATGTGTGGTGGCCGAGTTTGTGGCTTAGTGTTTGGATTTTTTTAATGGGTTTTAAGTTTTTTTTGAAAAACCTCATAGGGTATAAAATATTTTCAAATAGGGGTTTTGAGAATCCTGAACCCCATTCATGCTTCTCCCTATGCCACAAAGGAAGCATAAACCCTATAATGTTTCTTCATTGCAGAGGAGGAAGCATGAACCCCATTAACACTTCGTTCACAGAAGTCACAAAGGAGGCATGAACGCATAAACCCTATTCATGTTTCTTCATTGTGGAAGATAAAGCATGAACCCCATTAATTATTCATTCGCGGAAGTCACAAAGGAGGCCTAAATGAGGTTCACATCTCCTATCGACCCAAATCATATAAAAGGAGATGCTTCCCCCCTCTAAAATTCATTCTTCTCCTCAGGATTTTCCTGTGAATCCCTACTAGAATTATTTATCATCATATATTTGTGAGTCTTTTCATGACCCCCTCCCACCAAGGATGACTCTCCTGGGATGGAAATGAATAAAGGGAGATAGTGACCCCTAATTCCTACCTCCAATAGGCATCGTGTTGGTGACTAGAACCAAGGGTATATATATCTCACAATATGGGAGGAATTACTCTTTAAAGGAAACAATATTAGGAGATAAGATGGTCCATACCCAAAAAACTCTAGGATATATATATATATATAAGATAAATAAAAAAAATCCCATATGCATGTTTAAAATAGAACTAGTATAAATACAAAAAAACTCCAAAGTAAAAATACCTAAAATAAAGCTAAAGTAGTGACTTAGTAACTATCCAAAATCCTGAGCTAGTAACACCCGACACGGTCCATGTAATTATCCTAGAAACCTGAAAGAAGTTTTATATAGATAGGGTGATCATACATGTATACTCAGAATAAAACCCAAAGTCTCTTGAGAACATGTGAGGGAAAAAATCTAATACTTATGTGAGAATACAACAGAACAGAACATCACCTAACAAGTATACTAACCAAACCAACCTCACCAAGGCATGCTCACTAAATAATTCAAGTCAAGTAATGTAATATTACTAAAGAACATCAATGTTAGGGTACCCCACACTACTTTCCCACTAATTAGTCACTCTCACACCATAATGATAGATGTCCTGGCACTCCCACCTCTTACAAAGATACCACATCGCAAACCTCCTACACACACCTAGGCTATAAAACACATCACATCCCACCCACAGACACCTGGGCCACAAACCACAACACATACTGCCCGCAGACACCTAGGCCACAAACCACAACACATCCCACTCTCATTCACCTAGGCCACAAACCAAACCTCATCCTGAAGACACCTAGGAAATCACAACACATCTCATCCTGAAGACACCTAGGAAATCACAACCCGCCCTCAAACACTAGGGCCTCACACCTAACCACAACCTACCCCAAGAATCTTGGGCTATCATCACCTGAAAGAGGGAGTAGGGAAGATCGGGTGGCCAGCCACCCATCTCCCACTAGGATGTTTGGGAAATACACCCCCCCATGATGATGGGGGCGTTCAAAACATAGTGCTCAACTAGGATGGGGTGTGTATAGAAATCACAAGGAAAAATAAAAGTATATACATACATGATACTAAAAACTCAAGCCCAACATATGGGTTTCTAGGGAAAAATCAACCCACAATACTATCAACTTTGCTGCTACCTATAAATGCAATTATTAGTATCCACAACAATCATTTTAGAAGGTGAAGATCCTAGTAAACTAATATGGATTTACATTTCCCCCATGTTTAACACCCATTCATGATATTTCATTAACGATTTATATTTCGTTGTCCAAACCAACCGAAGAATTTACAAATTTATTAAACGATTATTTATTAATCCATCACAACCCGAGAAACTATTAGGCATGACACAAATAGGAAACATAGTAAAAAATAGCTAATAAGATGAAGATTTATGATAAATAATTAATATTACTTCACATTAAAACACATAATACCACATTCTTTAAAGATAAGGGGGAGCTTTCTGCATGTTACTCAAGGAGAAAATCTAGGTGAATTACCCATACCCACACTAATATCATCCTTCAAAATAATCCCACCCAGATCACATATTAATGGAACCAACCCCCAAATCACAACCCCATATGGTAAAAAATTACTACACAACTAGTTTTCATCCCTGCTATACAATACTTCCCATCCATCCCATAATCAATCAATCTCTCAACCTGAGATTTTATTACACCACACAAGCCATCCCACAACACACAACCATTCTCACAACCACACTACAACACAAACTAGAACAAACCCACACATCAAATCTCCCCATGTACCAAGGAAAAACACAATTCCAGATTTAAAAAGGCATATGTTATTTAATTACACCTGTTAATTCAAGGGTTATCATAGAAACTGTATGATCCTAGGGAATCTATTTATTAGCTAAATATACATGATTAACCAATTTCTATATATAAGTGTCCAACAAAAAATGAACGACATGCATTCCATAAATCATTTAGTTTTCAAACAAGGGGACCCAAT
Organism: Viscum album; assembly: GCA_963277665.1. NCBI lineage: Eukaryota > Viridiplantae > Streptophyta > Magnoliopsida > Santalales > Viscaceae > Viscum > Viscum album. Next base: position 1,906,989,665 of record OY728136.1, read on the forward strand.
GACCACAATTTTCAGTGGGTAATTATCCCATAAAAATCACAATATCAACCAGAAATAACAACAAAGTAGGATCATGCACTAATTTTCCCAATCCCCTGTATATTGATCTTAAACCAGTTTAATTATATTTGTTAATTTTTATTCAACTATATTTACAAGGAAAATATACATATCCCCACCTTACATGATGCACAAATAGGATAGATGAAGGGAAACCTACCTCAAAAGGGTGTTAAATTTCTTCACATGAGAACAGACCACTCAATAGATCTCTAATCACCTCTCCCATAGGATATGCATCCATATAAGGATGCCACGACACCACCGCACCAAAAAAAACTGAAGAGAACCCCATTAGAACCAAGGGAGATCATCTTCCATCACATAGTGAGAAAAAATGGAGGAAAAGTATATTAACATGGAAGAAAACACAAAAATAGAGGAAGAACACACCTTAGATCAAAGATATATTGCTACAGATCGAAGGAAAGAAGATAGAAATCAATCCTTAGCGTAAGAATCCTCAAAACACTGAAGAGGGGTTTCCGAGTCACTTGGGGTTGATGGAGAGTCACTGCAGCCATAGGGTTTAACAACCCGAGTGGATGGAAAATACTTAAAACATTACAGTATTAGGGGATTACATGATTTGTAATCCAATTTAACATTGTGTAATTCCTCGAGGTTGGTTTCCACCAAAAAACCCATAAACTTTCTCTTTATTTTATTTTTCAAACCCTGAAATATTACACACCATGAACCACCCATAGCAAGATAGGAAACCAAGATTCACACCATGTAATATACTTACATGACGTGTAATCCCTAAAGAATATTTACTGCACCCATGACTCCCATGAAAACTCCCAGGACCTCCTTCGAACATTTAAAACAACCAAAAACCTAGAAAAGTAATGGACTGGGATGGAAAATACCATTACATTAGATACCTCTCGAATAATTATCATCATCGAGAATCAAAAACCAAACCCAGAAGGAAAGGGGTCTGAACAACCACCCCGTGAGATACCTCTCAAGAGTCTCTCCACACCTCAAATTCTACCACCAACCAAACATGCCAACCAAAATGACCACATGAACACTCCACACAACCACAACCACAAGATTCCTCCTTTCACACAACCATACCACCACACAACTACCACACAAATGATATGGCCAATGAAATTCACTGTCCCAAACATATGAATTAGGGAATTCCACCCTCCATGTCAAGATACTATCTACTCTAGGGGGCACCAACTTCCCTACATGAGTTTAATTGCATCACAGTTAATGCATCTCTATTAGGAATCTGGTCTTCCCCTCTTTATATTTCAGGACTTTATCACACCACACATATCTCAAACCAATATAAAATAGCTCATTTTATAAAATAAGGTTTAAAAATCACATTTAAAAATAAAACAGAGAAAATAAAAACTCAAAACAACTTCGGGTAATGGGCATGCATCTACATTTCTCATTCCCAAGTACTCTCCTCCTAGCCACCATACCTTCATAACACATGAACCAAAGGAATGGTCCATCCATGAAACACCTTATCTGGATGATCCTAGATCTCTACTGGATTCTCCATGAATGTCACATCATCCTTGATATCCAACTCTCTCCATTCAAGGACATGTGATTCATCATGAAGATAAAAATGAATCTGAGAGATGTGGAAGAAATCATGGGTCCTCTCTAACTGTGATGGCAATGCCAACTGGTACCAACACATAAAAGGGACCAACAAACCTGGGAGGAATCTTACCCCCTATTCTAAACCTACACTTACCATGTCAAGGGGAAAACTTCAAGAACATGTGGTCCCCAAACTTGAATTTAAAGGGCCTCCTCCTACGATTGGTATAATACTTCTGTCAGTCTTGTGTTGCTTTCATCATCTCACAAACAAGATGAATTTTTTCTATCATGCTCTGCACTACCTTAGGACCAAGATCAATTGCCTCCCCAACCTATTCCCAGCACAATGGAGAATGAAACAGTCTTCCATACAGTACGAATTCTCACAAAATATCCTCCAGTGTATGGATAGTCCATTCCATCTACCTATCTATCTGAGGGTGGAAAGCAGTGCTGATGTGCAACTGGATGCCAAAAGCATGCTGCAATCACCTCCAAAATTGTGAGGTAAAACATATTTCCTGATATGAGACAATAGACCTTATAAATCCATGCATCCACACCACCTCATCCACACACCTATTTACCAAGGAATCCACTATGCCTTACTCATTGATCCCTAAGAAGTGAGTTTATTTAGTCAGCTGATCCACCATCACCCAAATATAATCGCAACCCCCCTGAGATCTGGGTAACTCTATGACAAAATCCATTGATATGTCATCCCACTTCCACTTGGAAACATCCAAGGTCTATAAAAAATTTCCAGGAACACAATTCTCGACCTTCACCTTCTAAAAAACCAAACATATTTCCACAAACTCCACCACTGATCGTTTCATCTCGAGCCACTAAAACAACATCTTTAATCTACAATACATCTGGGAAACTATTTTATTTACTACCAAAGTTTAACCATGAAACCCATGAATGAATTCACTATAAATTGACACCAAAACAAAAAAATTTCCACAAAACAATATCTGGCTTTGACCATCCCATAACCACCCCTCCGAAGCATTACCACGGTCAATACGATCGTGCACCACCTCTACCTCTGAGTCCCCCCACTGAGACTCCTCTACCTAATGCATCAAATAAGGATACACCATCATCTAAAAAAATAGCCTCTACAATCTTCCATTCATGCATCTAAGTGTAAGGATTCCAACTCCTCAATTTCCCTCTAAGAATCCACAGACTCCTGGACAACCACCTTCTATGACTTTCTTCTCAAAGCATCGAGCACGACATTCCCCTTCCATGAGATGTAAGTGATATCAAAATCATAATCCTTAAGAACCATCCTCCTCCACTTTCGCAAGTTCAGATATCACTGGAAACAATATACCTCAAACTCTTGTGATCCATGAAGACCACAAAGTGATCCCTAATGAGGTAATGTCTCCACAACTTCAGCACAAACAAGACTGCTGCTAGCTCCATATCATGGGTGGCATAGTTATGATCATGGATAAATAAATTCCTAGAACCATAAGAGACCACTTCTCACTACTGTATCAAGAATCATCCCAAGCCTAGAAAGGAAGAATCATATAACACCTCAAAAATCAACCCTTCTTCAGGAAACCAGAGAACTAACCAACTTACCCTTCAGATAGATGAATGCTTCCTGAATCTGATCACTCCACAAAAAATCTTGATCCTTCCTGGTAAAAGCTGTAAACAGGGCTATAACTCAAGATAAATCAGGTACAAACATATGATAATATAATATGAGACCAATAAAACTGCAAACCTCTACCACATTATTTGGTACTTCCCAAGAAACAACCACTTCAACCTTTGAAGGGTCTACTGCCACACCCTGCTAAGACACCACATGCACAAGGAAACACACCTATCATGTCTATAACTTACACTTGGACAACTTTCCATTAATTTGGTGGTGTTAAAGAACATGAAAGATAGTTACAAGATGATCAACATGCTTCTCCTATGACTTTGAGTAGATTAATATGTCATCGATGAACACGATGATGAACCGATCCAGGAACTCATGGAACATGGAGTTCATGAGTCCCATGATCACGGTTGGAGTATTTATAACACCAAATGTCTTGACTACAAAATCGAAGTTCCCATACCTGCATATGAAAGTAGTCTTTGGGATATAACCCTCCTTCACCCTTAACTGGTGATATCCAGACTACAGATCAATCTTAGAAAACCAACTCACCCCTCTCAGTTAGTTGAAAAGATCATCTATCCTTAGAAGGGGGTAATGGTTTTTGATCTTAGCCTAGTTAAACCTATGGTAGTATATACAAAACCTCATACCACCATCCTCCTTCCATGTGAACAACACTAGATAAATCCATACTGACACACTGGTATGGATAAAACCCTGCTTCATCAGATCATCTATCTGAATCCTTAACTCCCAAAACTCAGAAGATTACATCCGATAAGGATCCATCAAAATAGAATAAGTAACATGATGTAAGTCTATCCCAAACTCAAAATCACGTCGAGGGGGTAGAATCAAAACCTATTTAGGGAAAAAATTCAAGAACTCCATAACAAAATTGGGAACCTCTACCATCCCAGTGTCTACCGATTCCACTGACAGCTCAACTAACAAAGAGAGAAGGGGCTCCACATGCCAACTGCCCACATGAAAACCCTACTCTCCAATGAAAACCACACACTAGCTATCCATATTCGAAAAAAAGAATATCCTCCAAAACCATTCAATAAAATAATGTATGGAATATAACTAGTCAATTTTGAGGATGATATTTTATGGATGAATCTATAACAAGAAGAGATCCTCACATGATTGATGTAGTCCCATCATTAGTCTACACCCTCGACACACATCAAACAAGATGGTATGGTTACCAACTAGCGTAATCAACACCAAGGCTATGGGAAGACTCTATATGTCTAGTCCCAGAGCATGGGCTAGAGTGGGTGCAACAAAGGAGTGTAAAGCTCATGAATTAAACAAGGTAAAAACAAGGGTACTAAACAAACTGATCATACATTTGATGATATCAGGATCCCTTGGAACTGCTACCTCCACTATGTGAAACTGACCACGACCAACTCCTCTACCTCTCTACTGATGACCACCTCCGTGAACATGATTAGGTTGAGGTCCCTGAACATAAGGAACATACTAAGGTTAGCCTCCACCTACTCCATCTCCCCTTAGTGGAGAATGAACCTGTGACCCCTGGTACTGAAATGACCTAACTGGAAACTGCTGCTAAGGCTAGCACTGAACATGTCCACCTCCACCAAACTAAGCTCAAATAGCCATTGTGAATTGATTCTAAAGATGTCTATGAACTCCACAAAAGAGACACTTCAGTATTAAGTTTATGAGAAAGGTATGAGGACTAGAAGGTTGAAAAGGAAGATATTGAGGTCAAATCCATTCCTGTCAAAACCTCAAAGGTCCTAGTGCCTGAGACCTACCACTATCAACTTTACCTCTCAAAGAACTCTTCTATCTCTCATCTCATAGTAAAACTCCTCACGAGTGCTTCTGATCAATCACCTCAACCTTCTTATGAACCTCTAGGTATGTTGGTAATGTAAAAGGAGTAACTGTATATCAGATAAAATAATGAAATTCCTCCTCAAGAATTCTCACACGAGACTCCTCATATAAAAAGAGATCTAGGAAAAAACAATGGAGATCCTTGAACTTGATCCCCATATCCCACACTAACATACTCCCTGACTGAAGGGAGATTATCTCCCACATCTTCTTAACATTTATAGTCGATGAAAGGAACTCTTCTAGAAACTCCTTGTTGAATTCAACCCAAAAAACATCTTTCACTTTCCATTCCCCTAGATACAATGTAAACCACTTATAGGTAGTTCCCTGCATCTAGATAATATCCAAAGGAACCTAGTACTCCGTTAGGCCTTGGATGAAACTGAAGGTGATCTCAAGATCCTCGAGCCAGCTTTATATCTCCATTTCTGAAACACTACCCTCATACTTCCCCAAAGCCTACCGATGGAAATCACACAACTTCCTATACTACTGGTCATCCTCCTTAACTAGATTAACCCTCTGTCAATAAATTGGACCATCTTAATGAACCTACAATACCTAAGACAAACATGGATGATGACCAGGATCCATCTCTGAAATGAAAATAAAGACTTACTTGGCCTGAGTAGTATAGAATTTTATTAAAATTTATTTTAATTCATTTTACTCATTTTATCCATTTTAACATTCCCAAAAAACCCAATTCAAATAAGAAAGAAAGTAATTATGATGAATTTACCTTTCCTAGGGTCTCTACCCTATAAATAGTGTAGCCTCACTTAGTTATTCAATAGGCTTATAGTCCTTGTGTTGGATCAAAGGGGGCCCTAAAATTCAGTGTTCTATCCGGTCTTCCTTGGCTTATGTCATGCACCAAGATGACCTAACACTGTTATCCTACCAACCCATGAAATCCTCACCATTCCTAACTCTAAACTCCATCCTATCACTCAACCATCACCTTTGATACCATTATATCATGACCCCCTCCCTCCTAGGATTCCCCTTATAGGCTAGAAATGAAGAAAAGAAGATAGTGACCCCCAAGTCCTGCCTCCAATAGGCCTCAGGTTAGAAAATAGCACAAAGGGTATACAAATCTCACTAAATGGGAGGCATTACCCTTTAAAAGAAACAAGATCAGAAGATAAGATTTTCCATCCCCAAAACAAATCCAAGTTATATATAATAGAAATCCAAAAACTAATCCACATGTATGTTTAAAATATAACTGGTGCAAATACAATAAAACTACAAATTAAAAATACCCAAAAGAAAGCTAAATAAGTGACTCAATAACTTTCCCAAATCCCGAGCTAGTAATACCTGACATGGTCCATATAATACTCCTGAAAACCTGAAAGAAGTTTTATATACCTAGGGTGAGCATATAGGTATACTCAATAGGAAAACCAAAGTATCTCATACACATGTGAGGGAAGCATTCTAATGTTCCCATGAGAAAACTATAGAATCAACACCTAACAGGTATACTAACCATCCCAACCTCACTAAGGCACACTCACCAAATAAATAAAGTCAATTAATGTAATATAAGTAAATCACATCAATGTTAGGGTACCCTAAACCAATTTACCACTAATTAGATGCTCTCACACCCTAATGGCAGATGTCTTGGTTCTCCCACCTTTTCTAAAGGTACCAAGTTACAACCCACCCACACATAACTAAGCCACAAACAACATCACATCACATCCATAAACAGTTGGTTCACAAACCACAGTACATCCCACTCATAGACACCTAGTCCACAAACCATAGAACATCCCACCCATATACACTTGGGACACAAACCACATCTCATCCCAAAGAAACCTAGGAAAGCACAACACATCTCATTCCAAAGACACCTGAGAAAGAACAAATCACCTGCACACACCTGGGCCTCACACCTCACCACAACCTGACCAAAGAATCTTGGGATATCACCTCCTAGAAGAGGGAGCAGGGAAGAGCGGGTGGCTATCCATCCATCGTCCCACTGGGATATTTGGGAAAGACACCCTCCCCTATGATGATGGGGGTGTTTGACACATAGTTCTCAACTAGGGTGGGGTGGATATAGAAATAAAAAAATACAAGTCTATACATACATGATACCAAACACTCAAGCCAAACCTAATGGTTCCCAGATAAAAATAAACCCATAATACTACCACCTTTGTTGCTACCTCTAAATTTAATTATCATTATACACAAAAATCATTTCAAAAGGAAAAGAGCCTGGTAAACTAATGTGGCTTCACATTTCCCCCATTTTTAACACCCATTCTTGATATTTCATTAACTATTTATATTTTGTTAGCCAAACCAACCCATGCCTTTCCAAATTTATTAAACAATTATTTATTCATCCATCACTACCTGGAAAACTATCAAGCATGGCACAAATAGGCAACAAAGTAACATACAGTCGATAATATGAAGATTTATGATAAATAATTAACATAGATTCATATTAAAATACATCATACCACATTATTTAGTGATGAGGTAAATCTTTCTTAATGTTACTCATGGAGAAACTCCAGGAGAATTACCCATACCAACACTAATGTCATCCTTCAAACTCATCTCGCTCAGATCACATATCATTGGAACCAACCCCCAAATCACAACCCCAACTAGGAACACATTACTACCCAAACAGTTTGCATCCCTACTTTAAAATAATTCTCATCCATCTCACAATAAATCAATCTCTCAACCTGAGATTTCATTACATCACCCAATCCATCCCACAACACCCAACCATGATCACAACCATACTACAACACAAACTAGAATAAACCCACACATCAAATCACCCCATGTACCAAGGAAAAACACAATTCCAGATTTAACAAGGCATCCATTAATTAATTCCACTTGTTAATTGAGGGGTTATCACAGAAACTTTATGATCCCATAAAATCCATTCATTATCTGAATATACATGATTAACCAATTTTCATATATAAGTTTCCAACCAAAAATGAAAAAAATGAATTCCATAAATCATTTAGTGCACAAACAAGGGCCCCAAATGGTCATGATTTTCAGTGGGTAGTTAGCCCATACAAATTAAAATATCAACCAGAAATAATAACAAAGTAGGATCATGCATCTGTTTTTCCAACCCCCTGCATATTGATCTTAAACCGGTTCAATTATCCTTGTTAATATATATTCAAATATATTCACAAGTAGAACATCCGTATCACCACCCTACATGATGTACAAATAGAAGGTATAAAGGGAAACATACCTCAAAAGGGTGTCAAAGTTATTCGAATGAGAATAGACCACTTGACGGATCTCCGATCACCTCTCTCATTGGATCTGCATCCACCCGAGGATGCCACAAAAACACCACTCCAACAACAACTGAAGAGAACCCCATTATAACCAAGGGAGATCATACACCATCACATAGTGAGAAGAAAAAGAGTAAAATGAGATCAAACTGGAAGAAACTGCAACAAATAGAGGAAGAATTCACCTTGGATCGAAGATAGATTGCTAAGGATCAAAGGATATAAGATAAGAATCAATACTTGGAATATGAATCCTCAAAATGCTAAAGAGGGGTCTCCAAGTCACCTAGGGTCGAGGGAGAGTTTCTACAGCTGTAGGGTTTGACAATCCAAGTGGTTGGAAAATACTTAAAACATTACCGTAGGGGGGGGATTACATGATGTGTAATCCTTTTTAATTTCATGTAATGCATAGAGGTTGGTTTCCACTAAAAAAGCCATCAACTTTCGATTTATTTTATTTTTAAAACCCTGAAATATTACACACTGTGAACCACCCAGAACAAGCTACATAACCAAGCTTCACACCATGTAATCTACTTTCATGACGTGTAAGTCCTGCAACAACTTTACTTCACCCTCGACTCCCACAAAAACTCCTGAGACCTCCTCTGAACATCTCCAACAACTGAAAATATAGAAAAAGTAATGGATCGTGATGACACAGGCCATTACAAGTTTTAATAAGGTAAAATTTCTATTTAAAATTTTAATTTCTAATCTTTTTTTTAATTTTTTTGTATGATTTATTTATCTAATATGTATTAATTTATGAATATATAAATTAGTGTCTTTTGTATGATTTAATTTCTGAATGAGTTATTGATTCTTGTATAGTATAATTTATATTGAATGTTTATAAAATTTAAATATCATGTTTATATAATTGAAATGTTATGTATAAAATTTTATTTATATTTAGGGAAATAATATTATTTTAAAAAATGTATATATTTGTAATTTAAATGTTGAGTAATTAGTTTTGAATAGATTTATATGTATATAAAATATGTTTTATTTAAAGTAACATAAATTTAAATATACACAGATAATTAGCTAAATATTTTATTAAAAATATATTATTAAAAATATATTAGTTATATTAATTATAATATTTAAATTTATTAAAAAAAATATATAATATTATTTTTTTAATGATATAAAAAAAGGTTTACTATAAATAATAATTTTAAATTATATTAAGTATAAATAATTATTATTTGAAGTAATAAATTATGAAATATAATTACATAAATTTTGGAAAGTAGAAATATGATAAAAGTTTTATATATACATATGTAATTTTACAAAATTTAAAATAACATTAGTTTACAGTATTTTAATGGTTATTATGTTAGTGTAATGTATATTACATTTATTTACTATAAATAATAATTTTAATTAATAAATTTAAATTATATTAAGTATAAAAAATTATTATTCAAAGTAATAAAGTATAAAATATAATTACTTATATTTTGGATAATAGAAGAATGAGAAAAATATTATATATATATATATATAATTTTATAAATTTGAAAATAATATAAGTTTATAGTATTTTAATAGTTATTATGTAAGTGTAAATTATATAATTTTTATCAATTAAATTTGATAAAATTTATTATTAAATATATATATATATACAAACACATACACACATTGAATAGTTAAAATTTTGGAAGGAAGGTGTAGATATTTATTATATATTACATCTAGTTATAGGTAAAGTTATATAATATGTAGAACATAATAAGGCAGGTGTATATATTTATTATATATTACATCTAGTTATAGGTAAAGTTATATAATATATAATGCATAATAAATATACCAAAAAACATGTTATGTATTGCATGATGACTGATATCGAGATAACCGACCAATGCATAATCGGAATTTCATGTCTTTTTTTTATGTATGTGGTTATATAATTTTTAATAATTGCATTTTATTTTTGGCATTGATGACCTATGAGTCATCCCTCTCTATGTATGTAAGGACCTGCATGTCCACCTAAAAAATGTCATGTATTTTATACCCCTAGACCCCCTCACTTGAATGTGAGTAACTTTGTAATAAAAAGGAATTTGACAATAGGTGTTCGACAAGAGGCGTTTGATAAGAGGCATTCAACAAGAGACATTACTGTTTGAAAGGAGATGGTGGTTGCTAAAATATGTGATTATAGAGACCCTAGGATTTCAACCACAGGTTTTGGTTAATTTATCAAATAATGATAAACTAATCCATAGATTAACTCTCAAGATCAAGTCATAGCTATTTATTCATAAGTAATTAAAATTTATAAAACATTTGATGATGTTGTATAAAAATATATAACATTTTATTTAATTTGATTTGGTAATAATATCATCATCAATATACTTCAACAATGAGAAAATTTATATTGATCAAGGTTTTAGTTATAGTTTGTCACATGTAACAATGAAAACTCAACATGATAGTATAAATAAATAAATAAATAAATATATTATTTATTAAATATAGTATGTAAAGTGACAAGATTTTAAACATAATAAATATCTCAAACAAACATGTTAGGAATCTAGAATGTTTATTGATCTTTAAATAACTGTATAATGTATGGTTGAAATTTCATGTTGTATTTTTTTGTATCTGATTATTTAATTTATAATAATTGAATGATCTTGAGATGACCGAACAATGTATGATTGAAAATGCATGTCCTGTTTTTTTTCTTCAGTAATATAATTTGTAATAATTTCATTTTGTTTTCCTCATTGATGACCTATGTGTCATCCCTCTCTCTAAGTATGTAAAGACCTACATGTTTTCTTAAAAAATGTCATGTATCTGAAACCCCTATACCCCCTCACATGCATGTGAGTATCATTGTAATAAAAGGGTGTTCGATAAGAACTGTCACTATTTGAAGATGGATTTTTACACAATGTTTGATATGGGACTGATGGTAGCTAAAATCTAAGCTAATAGACATGCAAGGAGCCCCCTTAGGGTTTGGTTGGTTTATCATATAATTATAAACAAATCCATAGAAAAATTCTCAAGACCATGTTAATTATTTAATCATAACCAATTTACATAATTCAAAAATTTTATGATGTAGTATATAATGTTTTATTAATTTTTTTTTCTAGGTAATCATATCTGCGCAAATATATTGAAATGGTGAGGTAATTTATACCGATTAGGATTCTAGCTATAATTTTCCACCCTCAAGAGTAAAAAATCTTCATGATTGTGTGACATTGGATGATATTTTCAAGAAGATTCATAGTCGGTTAAAACTGAGGGCTGATCAATTAATAACTTCAATAACATATCAACATCTTCGATTTCCTGAAAATTTATGGAACACTGAGTATCCTATAGTTTATGATGAGGGTTAGATGTATGAATCATTGTTATTCAAGAAATAGTATAGTAATGGTCTAATGGAATTATATGTGGTGATTTTTGATGTTGATGTGGTGTAACTTACTATTATAGAACCATGTTTTGTGAGCTCTGTAGAAGTCAATCCTTTACAAAACTCTCATTCATTGCCTCCTCATATGAATCCTATGATATAAACAAATTATAAAGAATATGATCAACATTTGGAAGTAAATGTAGGGGACATCACTGTGTTTACTTCAAGTATACTTAATGATAGTTTATGTGAGGATGAAGTATCTACTAAGGCCTCAAGAGATGATGTGGGTGAGGGTGATGTGGGGAATGAACCTTCTATGGTTCCTATGATAGGTAGGAATCCACCAGTTAGTAGTAATCATCCTTTAGTATTGACTTCTTTATTTGAAGGAATGTCATGTGAAATTTTTTTTTATTGTAATGTCATTACACTGGATACTGAATTCCCTAGAATTATAGAGAATAGATCCACATCAACTGATAACACCATCCATGTTAGGCTGAATTTTGAAAGTAAAGTTTTGATGAAAAATGTGATAAAAAATACCACATATAGAATCATTACACATTTGTATTTTATGAGTATAATATGAAAACATATCCCATTCTATGTAAAAAATATGGGTCAGAATGTAAATTCCAATTGATAGAAATATATGATAATTTTTTTTTCATGTTGGAAGATAAACAAATTAGAAGGCCCACACACTTGTGTACATCCAAACTTGTCACAAGATCACTCTTCACTTGATACAGTGTTTATATCAACTATTATTATAGAGATGATCCAATAATGTTAAGACATTCCCATGTACCTTGTTCAGGAATGAATACAACTGCTGTTTAACTATAGGATATCGTACGAAAAATCTTGGAATGAAAAATAAAAGGCGATCAAAAAAGTGTATGGTGATTGGGATGAATCATATGTTTCCATATATTATGGAATTTTTGTCTCTAAAAAATCATATTATTTATCATTTAGACACTTTTGATTATGTCTCCCCAAATCACCAAGTTGATCAATCAAAGGTGAAGTTCAATAGGATGTTTTGGGAATTTAATAAATGTATCATTGCATTTACCTATTTTAATCAATTTATTCAGGTCGATGGTAATTTCTTTTATGGAAAGTATATAGGTGTTCTACTTATTTTTGCCACATAGTATAGAAATCATGCTCCTCTTCCAATTGCATTCGCTATTTTTGAAAAGGATAATTTTGAACATTGGAGTTGGTTTTTGGCATGTATACTCATTCATGTCACACAAAACCAGGGAGTGTGTCTGATAACTGATTATCATCAAGAAATTATAGAGGTTGTTAATAATGATGAATTTTCATGTATAGAATTGAATGATTATCATCGATATTTCATTTGAAATATTTCAAGTAATGTTCATAATAATTTTAGAGATGAGTCAATAAATAATGTGATCATCAAGTTGGATATGTTTTTCAAAGCATACTTTTTTTTGAAAGAAAATATAATATTCTTTTAAATACATTATTCTCTTATGGATTCAGTATAAGATCCCCAAAAGGAAAGGTTTAATCAAAGTATTGAATAAATTTAAAGGGATAATGAAGATTTGTATGATTATATGATGCATATTTAAAAGGATAAATGATCATTAGAATATGATGGTGGTAGAATATATTACTATATAACCACTAATATAGCAGAGTGCATAAATGGGGTCCTCAAGGATGTGCGCAAACTTTAAATCACAAGGTTAGTGAAAGATAAATTTTATAGATGTATGAAGTAATTTGTTGAATAGTCCCAATAGGCTTATCATAGGATGGAAAATGGAATGCATTTTACTCATCATTTGCAAAGTGCCATTGATCAGATACTACTTGACACATCAGGATTGCGTGTTCTAAAATTTTATTGGGTACAAAAAAGATTTTAGATAAGAGAGTTTTATAAACAGGTTACATTCAACAATGATTGACTACTAGTGGTCATGTTGGATAATAGGTACTGTGATTATGACAAATTTAATGCATTGAGATATTTCTGTGCACATGTTTTTGCAGCTAGTACATCGATAAACATATCGTGGGAGCCCTATGTTGACCCAATGTATCAAATGAGAACTCTTGTTAATTGTTATAGTGTATCTTGTATGCCTTTTTGAGACTTTCATTCTATTAAATTTCCTGCTTATCATCCGTCTTTCATCCCTGATATTTATAGGTTTTGTAATTTGTTTTTTTTCATTTATGATTTTTTCAATTTCTATCTTTTTTTTAAATTATTGAATTGATATTATTAGGTTGCACCCATGGGGAAGACCAAAATATAATCAAATTAGAAATTAGATAGACTAGCCTCAATAATGGGGAGGGGGACTATGATGCAACATTTTTCATATAGAAGGGTGTACTTGTAAGAGGTGTCACCAAGTGGGAGGACAGATCTCCACTTCCCATCATCCATGATCGAGTCTATGTATTTTATCATGAATGTGTATATTTTTTAGTATATAAAATTTCCATTAATGAATCCTTTTATTCTTGAATTGCTCCATTTTTGACATATTTCAACTCTAGATTGTTTTATTTATGGATTTTATCATAATGAATTTTGTGACAATATAACTATTAAAAAAATAAACAGATAATGAAAATGAATATATCATGCAACCACTTGTTCTATGTGAGTTTTTCATCATGCATGATTTATATAAAAATATTTAAAATAAATTAAACTTCATTGGAGATTGATAAAACAATGAATTCATAGACTAAACCAAAAACATCAGCCATATATATTTTTTACCTCTTTTTTTCATCATAATATTGAATTATACATACTAATTGTCTACATCATTTTTATTTTTTTAGATTTTTAATTTTTTTTACAAATTTTATTGAATTAACTATAAAAAAATAATAATTATATAAAATTTACTGATTTTAGGTCCTCTATTTCTCACATTTCAGGATAACCATGTTTCACGATTAGTTTTAGAGGGATGTCCAATGTCTCCTTTTAGTGTATGGAGATCTCATAATTTTCCATCATGCTACACCACCTCCCTCTATCATCCCCAATCTTTGTCGTGCTGGGTTCTATGGCGTAGAAATGTGTGACTTCACCTTTTTCAATCATAAGATTATTACTACGATCGGAGAGAGATGAAGGATAGATACACATACATTTTATTTTATATAGTGGAGATGACTATTAGACTACAAGATGTTTTCATTATGTTGGGCCTCTCTATCGACAGTGCAGTTGTAACAGGCTGAGTCAGAGCATGTTGGTTTAATCTAGTCCATAGATTACTAAGCATTGAGGTCCATGATGATGTAAGATCCATTATTGGTAATAGATTAAGCATTCCATGGATAGACTATAACTTCACTCATCTAGAAGAGGATGCCAATGAGATCACCATGATGTGATTTACACGTTTATACATCCTGAGGCTGATCAGTGGCATGATATTCATTGATCATTCCTCTATATTTTTACATTTGATGTATTTACCTTTAATGGAAGACTTAGACCAGAAAGGCTGGTATAACTGGGGGTCTTACTAAATCTCATATACATATAGGGTGCTATACAGTGCATGTCGCATCAATAAGATGTAGATTGCTGAATACATTATTATTATAAAGATGTGGATATGGGATAACACCCCTCACTTAGCTCCACATGCTCATGCGCTATTACCATCTGATATTGTAGTAGAGCCTTTGTGTAGAAGATGGTATGTCATTCCTTCCTCATAATGTCTAAATCAAATGTATAAATTTATATTATGAAATATAACTATAACAATATTATCTACCAGTGGAGGTAAGAAAATAAATATTCAGATACATCCAGACATGATGTCTAATCTTATAAAATTATACTAGATAGTATTTAAACAGATGATGTAAGTTATTATTATTTATATAGTTAAATTTTTATTCTATACTATACATGTATTAATTTACCAACTAATTATTAATTTTTTTCTTCAGATTTCATGGATGCCAAATACTGAGGATATCATCCAGAGTCTTCCACCGTATTGTATGACGATGCTTTCTATTGGCTCCTACATCATTCCTTTGATTCATTTTCATATTGTTAAGTGGAATCAGACTAATAGGGTTATGAGGCAGTTCAGATTCCTTTGGCCCATTTTTGCACTGCCCAATCAGTTACCTTTACTTCATTCCCTAAAGATATCAGGGAAGCAATACTTTAATTGGTGGAGGTATCACACGAGATATATTGATCTATGGGACTGATGACATGAGTCCCGATTATGAGCAGTGGGCACAACATATATATACTTATTCAATCAGCTGGATTATGCTCCCTGGTATAGTAGGTCCCCATTCATATTTCTTACATGAAATAGTTGGGGCTATAATTACTTGGTAATAATTCTTCCTTCCACCATTGTGCATATTTTTTATTAATATTACTTACAATACAATTTTTGTTTCACAGGATTCTCTTATTACCCATCTCATTCACATCTATGATCCGATAGAGGGAGGCACATTTGACCAGACATATTTTCGTAGAGATGTGACAGAGTTGGTTCCTCCCATAGACAAGATTTGTCATGGGATTTTATTTGATCTATCACACAATGATGTGACTACTAATTCTGATATAGATGCGCTAGGGGCGAGGACCCTATTATGGATGCTGATGTGGAACATAAGGAGGGAGTTCATCATGATCATCCAAATGCTCCTCCAAATCCTACTGCATATGATCCACAACCACAACCAGAGGCACAAGCACAGACATGGCCTGTTACCATGTTAGATTTTGTTACAAAGATAGAGGCTGATTGGTCTGTGATACATACTTTATTAGCCTATTATTCACATACATCCACAATACAACAACCTTCTTGTTCATATATTAGAAATAGTTCCATCCAGTAGTATCCACTAACCTTAGAGGTAGGATATGGTATAAGTGGTGAGGCTACACATCCATATCCTACCACATAGGATGATATGGAGGTAGGTATCAATGATGATATACAGGACCATCATACGCTAGAGTAGAGACATAGACAGACACGACATTGATGCATCATATATACACCTGTCCATGTCATAGAGGAGAATCCAGGCCACAAACCTAGATTATATTGAGTTTACATGTTGTATGTTTTTGAAATCATTATTTATACATTATTTAAAAACATTCTAATATATTACATAATGTTGCATAAATCAATTAATTGATATAATATGAAATTAATACAAATAATTTTCAACAAATAAGAAACATTAATATTAATAACTACATTGGTAATACTAATAATTAATATTTATTATTCATATTAAAACTTAGTATTATTATCCATAATATATAATATTCTTAATTTTATTATTAAATATTAATAATAATATTTTTTTAATTAATTAAATATTATTAATATTTAATAATTATTTTAAGATGATTATTTATTATATATAATATAGATTATAATACTACATATTAATATAATAAATAATCATCTTAAATTAATTATTGAATAGTAATAATAATTTTATTTTAAATTCTTTAAGTATAATTAATATTAATAATAAATATTATCTTATTTATTATATAAGTAATTACTTAATAATACAACATAATATACTAAGAATAATATAATTATTAATTAGTAAATATTTTTTTAAATAGATTTTTTATCTACATTATTATAAAAAATATTTACTACAATGATATTAATTGTATTATATTAATTAATAATAAATAATAAAAGTTATATTTAAAAAAATTACATTTTAAAATATTAATAATAACTATATCAAAAAAATTAAACAAAGATTTATTTTTAAAATATTATAAATATTATATTTTTTACTATTAATTAATTAATAAAATAATAAAATAATATTAACTAATAATAAATAATACAATTCATTGTTGATAAATATATAATTTATCAAAAAAATTCTAATACTTTATACCAATAAAAAATTTAACAAATTTTTGTAAGGAATATTGAGAGAAATTAATATTAATAATAAATATTATATCATATTAATGATAATATATATATATATATATATATATATATATAAACAAAGAGGCGTGAGTGGGGTTCATTCCTCTTTTAATGAGAGGAAGAAGCATGGACCCTGTTCACACTTCTCTCTTTAAGTGGAGAAGCATGAATGGGGTTCACACTTCTGCAGAACCTTTTTTGAAAAAAACTGAGAACCCTATCCATTTTAATAATTTTTTTGAAAAAACCCTTTAAAAAAATTATCCATTTTTTTCCAACATGTAAAGGTAGAGAATCATATTTCTTGAAGTTTTTTTTATTGCCCTTTGATATTCCCAAGTAGAAGTGGTTTGACATCTCAATAGACTTTATCATAGGTTTACCTTGTTCTCATGTAGGTTGTGATGCTATTTGGGTAATCGTGGACCGGTTGAAAAAATCAACTCACTTCTTAGTGATCAAGGAGTTGGGTACCATGCATGTCTTGGCAAGGAGGTACATGGATGAGGTTGTGTAGCTACATGGAAATATATAGTTTATTGTCTTTGATTAAGATGCTCATTTTACTTAATGACTCTAGAGAAGAATTTATCATGCTTTTGGCACTTAGTTATGCCTTATCACTACTTTTCAACCTTAGAACGATGGGATGATGAAGTAGAATATCCAAGTGATGGAGGATATGTTTTAGGTGTGAATATTGGAGTTTAATAGATCTTGTAAAAGTACTTTCCTTAAGTTGCATTCCCTTATAACAAAAGATATCACTCATATATCAACATAGCCATGTTTTTGGATTTTTATGGGTGACTATGTTGTTCTCTGTTGTGATGCTTTGAGGATGGAGAGTCATTAGTTCTTGGTCTCGATGTGGTATAGATCACGATAGAGAAGGTTCAGGTTATTCAAGAGAGGATGAAAGTAGCACAATAATAGAAGAAGTATTATGATGATTGCAGGAGGAGGCCCATAGAGTTTGTGGTAGGAGTTCACGTTTTCCTAAATTTTTTCCTCCTCATGGGAATTAGAGGTTTTGAAGATAGAGAAATATTTCTCTCTAATTTATTAAGCCTTTTGAGGTGTTTTAGTGAATTTGGGAGGTATCTTATTAGTTGAATATCCCACCACGGCTGGGCAGGATCCTATATGTCATCCACATCTCTCAGCTCCATCAGTATCTTCATGATGACTCCCATGTCATTGAATATTGAGAGTTGGATATCGAGGAAAAAACAAAATTCATGGAGAGGCTAGTAGAGATAATGGAATTTTGGGTGAAGGTGTTGTGTGGATGGATCATTTCTTTAGTTTGTGTGTTGTGGAGGAATCTTGGCCTAGAGGAGAGTACTTTGGATCATGAGATGCAGATGCGTGCCTATTAATTGATTTTTTTTAGTTTCGTATTATTTTACTTCACCTTATTGGTGTGATGTTTGAACCTTGGTGTTTTAGTAGATTTTATTTTTTCATTAATTTGAGGTGTGTTAAAGATTCAAGCATGTTAAGGGGAGATTAACCATTCCTAATAAATATGTGTTATACTTTGATATGTTTTAAAACTTTTTTGGAGAGTCAGTGCTTCCCAAGGTTGATAATATCATGGTATGAGAAGTATATTTTCTTAATTCATGTGATTGAGTCTGTGATGTGTGTTGGTTGTGGTAATATTTGGATGGGATTTTTGGAGGTTGGAATATTAGTGTAGAGGAGAGATGGATTGAGGCTGGTATGATGTGGTGTGGTTATGTTTGGGTTGTAACAATATCCTTGAGAGGTAACTCATGGGATGGTTGTTTGAACCTTTTTCCCTTTTTCTTTTTTGGGGTTTAGTTTTTATTTTTAAGGGAGGGAATATTTTGATAGGTATATTATGTAATGTTCCAAACCTTCCAACCCATTAAATTTTAGTAATTTTGGTGGTGGAGGATTCAAAGGGGAGTACCAAGGAGTTTAAAGGGGAAAATGGTAGAGATGGAGTTGAAATTTCATCTTAGAAGATTCGTATAGAGTAGAGACTTGGATTCACTATGGAAGAGAGGAAGCTAAAATGTTGAGAGGTCGGTTATTGTGAAGAGGATTGAAGAAGGTTTTTGGTGCTACTTTTATTTTTGACATAGCTATGGCATGGATACCATAACTACGATGTGGAGTCTTGAGGGTGAGTTTTCAATGGTTCTTTAATTTTTTTTATCATGGCTATGTTGGGGAGAAGTGCTGGGACATAGGCCTTTGACTTATGTGGTGTGTATAGGCTGGTTGCTGTGTGCGGTCTTGGGGGTTAATTTTTTGTGGATTTTTTAATTTTGGGGTAGTTGTGCCATGGAGATGGGCTGTGTCATATCCCCCTTCCTGGTTGTTAGGTTTTACAGCATGGACCTTCCCACAACACTGTAGTTTTCTTTCTATTTTCTTAGATCTATGGTATGGTTATAGCCTAAATTCTCAGACACGATACAACATGGTTCTCTCCTTTATGCTATAGTCCATTCCTTTTTCAGCAATTCTATAGTATGGTGAAGGGGGATGCATCATGGTATTATATTTTTCGTATCACCTATAAAACCGAAAAGATCTTCAAACCCATAATTATCCTAACTTTATTATTATTTCTTCGGCCACCCAAGTGTTTCCTAATCTGGTATTTTATAACCCTTTTAGTGTATTTCAACCCTATCCTTGGGAGATCAATCTTTGGTGGTTTTTGGTGACTCCCCCCTCTTTTATTCTCCATGTTTATCCATATTTCTCACTATTTTCCCTATTGTTCATCCAGAATATGTCTATGTTAAGGGGAACCTATTATTTTAATGATTTTTTGGGGTGTTTTTATTAGGGTGATAAATGAGGTCTTCTTCATCTAAGTTCTTTATGGTGGTCTCTATCTCATTATAACCTTGGGCAATGGTTCATGAAGCTCCTTTTGAGGCAAGGAATCCTTTAATTCTAATCTAGTTGTATCATATGGGAGGAGTTATGCTCTTTTTATCTTTTGGGATGATAGTATGGACAAAACTAATAAAGATAATGAATTGTTTTAATTTAAATTGGAGGTTAAGGGGAATGAAACACATGTTTTACTACTTTTGATATTATTTGATATTGAGACTGTACGCGCTTGATGCCTTACTAAAAATTATGGCTATTGGGATATTTTTTTTCACTGTGGTTGATGTATTTTTGAAAAATTATTGCATGATTATTTGAGGTTACTTTAAATTAAATTTTATATGAATACATATTTGGATAATAAATTGGTTTCACAAGGAAATTATGGATTGTGTGAGAATACCCTTGAAATAAAGAAGTGAAAGTAAAGAAAATACCCTTGATAAACCTAAAAAATGACATGTAAATGAATTGAGAAGTGTTTTTATGTTTGGTTCTGATGTGTGAAAGATGTGATGGGAAGTGGTTGTGATGTGACATTTGTGATGAGAGTAGTGGTTATGTGAAATTATGGTAATGTGGGGATTGTTGGAATGGGAATTATAGGTTGTTTTTATGTTTTTGTGTTTTTGTACTAGTTTCCTGGTAGTGATGGAGTAATTTGTTAATGATGAAGATGTAATGGCATGGGTTGTTTTGGATAGTGAACTCCTAAATTTAAATGGGATTTGTGGCCTAAATGGTTATTGATAAATGTAAAATTAATGGGATGAATTAATGAAATTAATGAATTGTAATAATGAATTGGTTGGTAATGGGAAATCTAGAAATTAGCTCAACTTGAAAAGAAAGGAATGTGGTTGTGGTACATCTTTATTTTTTGGTGTTTTTCATTTAGAAGTGATTGCAGAAGTGATAGAGGTTGTGAGGCTTGTGGTAATATTCTGAGTTGAGATAAAACTCTTATTTTGAGCCTTTATGTTGAGCTTGTGTGTTGAGGATACTATATGTATATCATATGTTCATTATGATTTCTATATGAACCCCAACCATATTGATCACTTTGTACTGAAAAAAAATGTTTTATGGGTGTTTTTTCTAACAACTTGATGGTGAGGATGGATGGATGGCTACCTGCTCTTCCCCACTCTCTCTTCAAGGTGGTGTTGACATGCATGAGTTGTGATGGATATAATTAAAAAGTGAACTATGGTGATATTTTATGAGATTCATTATGGTGGGGGTTATTCATGGTATGATGAGGGAATGTGGTGGATTCCTTTCATGTTCACAATACCTACTATTCTTGTTATGGATGTGGTTGAGATGTGATGTGATGACCCTAGTGTCTGCGGGTGTGATGTGATGTAATGGAATAGGTGTGTATGAGTGGGATATGATATGATGACCTAGGTGTATATAGATTTGATGTTATGCACTGTGATGACCTAGGTGTGTTTGGGAGGGTTACTATATGTAAGATATGTGAGTTCCAGGATGTACACTATTGGGGTGTGAGAGTGGAGAATCAATAGTAAAGAGGTGTGGGGTAACATTTTATTGATATGATTTTGATTATGTTAATATTATTCAATGCATTATTTTGTGAGTGTTCCATGATGAGGATGAGTTTTGTTAGTTGATCTGTTTATGAGATATTGATTCTACTGTTTTCTCACTGGTGCATTAGTATACTCTTTTCACATATGCATGAGAGACTTTGGGTATGATCCTACTGAGTATACTTGTATGATCACCCTATCTATATAATTTATTTTTTAGGTTTACAGGAGGAATTTGTGGACCGTGATGAACACTTATAGATCTAACCTTTTGAATTTATCTTGAGTCACTACTATAAGACTTTTCCTTTGGGTACTTATTTGGAGATTCCTTATATTTTATTACATTATTCATAAATCATGGGATGGTTTTGGTTACTATATTTTATATTATTTCATGGATTTTATTGATCATTTATATACTATTTTTAAATCATATTTGTTATAAAGGGTACTGCCTTCAACATGTGAGATTTTTATACCCTCAGTGCTAGTCTCCAACCCGAGTCCTATTGAAGGAAAAAATCAAGGTTCATTATATATCTTCATTCATTACCGACCTAAGAGGTGTAACTTTGTAGGGAAAGGGTTGAGACATGAGTAAAATAGATTAGGATAATGATTAAACCATATTTTGGTGAGTGATTTTTCTTAGAGGATATTATACATTTATTTTTTAGTTATATTGCTTATATATCATCTAAAGAACCACATGATATTATTTTGATGTTTTTTGTTATGTATATTTGTTATGCTATTAGTTTTTTTATTTATGAATCATTTAAATAGTCATTTTACTATTATATTTTTAACTATGATATGCCATGTTGGATCCCTATTTTATGTTTACAAATTTTTGGTATATCCGTTATTTGAATGATTCATGACTAATTTTCATTATATTTTAGCAGGACATTTATTCTTTATATTTGAGGTCATAAGTCTCCTTATTATTGTTTAAGGATATTGCCTCTATTTGATGACATCTAATATATAAATAGGCACTCTTAAGGTGATTTTGTGTTTCTGGATTAGTTACTATTATGGTAAATCGATATGATGTCATTACAAAGTGGTATAAGAATATTAGTTTGGTTAGGACATACTCAGTTAGTGGTGGAGATTGGATGTTAGGACTTGGAAGGAAGATCATGAGCATATATGGACAACACAGATATAGTTGAAGCCAAAATCAATATAATTTGTTTGGTCTCATGAGTAGACTCTATAGATTGAGTGAGGCCTTGATTAGGAATTTTGATATAGGAAATTTTTTGGATGTTTCCTAGAGATCACCTAGGAACCCATTTTCAGTGATCATGCATCATGAGAGAGACATGATTAGGGAATTATACACGTGATTATGGGATATTTTGTTTAAAATAATACACTAACATTATCCCTTATCAATTGAAATCATATAATAATCTATTCTATGTTTTCTCAAAAATATTATAAGGGGTGACTAGATTAATATTGATCAAATGAACTATTTTATTTTTTTGACGTGATTATTGACAATGTTTTTTCAATTGTAATAGAGAAATGGTATTGGCATGTTTTTTATTTTTGATAAAACCATAATTTTTAAAATAAAACTTATACAATAGAATAAGGTGTAATAACTTACAAAATTATATGTTGATGATTTTCAGAAGGAATTTGAATTTTGAGCTCTAGATATGGGGGTGTTTTTAGATTAGGTATTCATATTAGAATTATGATAATTTAGACATCTCTAAGAGGTGTTTTTATTTGATTATTTGAGTTTTAGGTATTGGTGATGAATTTAGAGGAGGTTCGGGGTGGAATCACTACTATTTGTAGTATAAGGGAGCCTTTTCGAACATGATGGCCTTGCATCAGGTACCCCGATGGTCTGGCATTGGGTACCTGGTGGTACTAAATTGCTTACTGAGTCTGTAATCTACGGGTGTAGGCCCATTGGATAGGAAACTGACCTGTCGATAAGTCTAGGAAAAGTAGACGATGATTACCAATTACCTAGTACCATCTGAATAGGTACTGGGTAGGAACTGTGTATGTTTTTAAGGAAGAAGAATCGAAATTGCACCCCCTTTCATTTTAACTCCCTTTGGGTTATTCTCTCTCCATTCAGTCAACCTAGAGGAGGGTTTCCCTCTCATTATATCCTATTCCATTTACTTCAATGGATATATTGAGTGCATAAAGGTTTTTATTAATCATTTGAGGTGATCCCCTTTTCACTCTTCATCCTATCTTCCCTCTCTTCTTCTCCTACTAATTTGTGATGTCTTCATCTAAGGTTTTGATCACAATTCCAAAATATCACTATGGATTCATTTTGGCATGATGGTTATTTGTGGTGTAGTGTTTTAAGGATGCTAAAATATGATGAATACAACTTTTTTCTCACTGTTTCATTAGAGGTATGTCACTTAGTGGGATTTTCTAGGGATTTTTCTAATTTGGATATAAATTATCTATCCATTGGGTGTTGTTTCATAGAGTTTTTGTTAGTTAAAGTAACAAGGGAATGGTATTGTTCATTAGCATTACATTTATTTATGTTCTATCTATTTGAGGCTACTCTATGATATTTTCTAAAATATTCTTATGGTTAAATTTATTTATAAATTATAAATGCTTTTTATTAATTATTTTTGGTTTATAGTGTGAGATAGGGGATCAAGAGAATGCTGAAACTTGATATAGGATTGGTTTAAGGTTGGGGGAGTGGCTTGGGATGGTGAATATAGTATTTGGGTATATGGTCCCTTTAATAATTAAACATATGTAATGAATTTACATTTCTTGTATATGCATTCTATGGGGTTTAGGTTTTAGATTTTTTTATGCAGGGCCGGGTGAGTCCTGAATTGTAAAATAGGTTAGGGTAGATACTTCTTGGAGTGTTATGGTTAGACCATGCATGGTTTGAGAATATTGAGAATCATGAAAGATATGCCACCAAATGGTTAGTGTCTAGGGATATTTTATATATCCTTGAGTGATCATGGGATGGGATATAGATCGTGATTATCTTGGGATGATCCTTTATGAATTATTTGGAGGCTTAACATATAGATATAACCTTGGGTAGATATTCTAGTTAACATAGAGTATTGAGAGTTATGTATTAAAGGCTAGTAATCCTTGGGACCTTGAGACTAATCAAGTGGGATTATGGTGTGATAATTGGTTTAGTGATCCATGGTGCCCTGTTAGGCTTGAGGTAGTGATGGTATTGAGTTTTGGAAGAGATAAACCACTCTCTTTGGTTTGTCCAATTTCACTTGGTAATAATTAAGTGGGGGCTTGGGATTTTTAGAGCATGGGGATCCATTGGGAGAAATGTTTTAATGTGGGATAAGTATGGAACCTTAGCATGAATACTTGAGGGGATTGAATAGGGAATGAAAAGTGATATCATTTTTTAAACTTGAGTGGGGGTTTTGATTAGACCATGAGTGGGATTAATGCATGGATAGTGTTGGGAAAGTGATCAAGCATCCAATGAGACATATTTAGGCATGGATGGGATTTAATAATGTTCTAGGGATAAAAATAGAGATTGTACCAACAGGGTAATAATTTTTTTGAACTGAGGGCCGGGTTATTTGGTGAGTATTACCATAGGGCCTAGGATAATCGTGGAGGTTGTGAAGTTGTAGTGCATGATGATTGTGTAGATGTTGAGGTTGGTTAGGGTGGGTTATATTGACCAGTACGTGATACCCCTAGAAGATATATAGAAGGTGATGTGTGTATAGATAAACAATGGATTTTCTATGGGATATGTATTCAATTTATTTCTTTTTTATTATTCTCTTACCATGTTGTGCAGTAGTATGAAACCTTAATCGTACTGTGATTCAATATTCATTTTCACCCTTTACACCACTGAATTAAACTGATTTTGTATTATAAATTACAAATATTATAAAAAATTTAACTCCATGTTTGAATTAATTATTTTGTTTTAATAACTGTTAAAAGGGTAATTTTTATTTTTTTCATAATTTCATTGTAGGTGGTCATGATTTGGAGGGTCCAGGATGAAGTGGAAGAAAAATGGGCCAAATTGCATTGGATCCCATGAACAACTATCAACTATTTTAAATTTTCTAAAAAATAAATGTATCTAAATGGGTTGATATTTTGTGGGATGATCCAAAATTTAGTGGGATACAACTCTTCTGAAGGAACTGAAGCACAATTATTCCACTAAGAGGCCCATCTAAACTGACATGTCCAGGGAATTGAATCTGCACAAAGTAAAAAGTGGTGTTATGTATTCTGTCGATATCTTGAGCTCTAGTTTTCAAAATGGCGCCACATTTTCTATGTATATATTCAATAGGTGGGGATAAAACTTTTTATTTTTCTCTAAAGTGAGATAAGATTGTATGAAGGTCAAAAAACATGGTATAAGTGATTTCTCAAAACATGAGGGCTCAAAACCACCTTGCAATTTTTCTATAAAATGATACCTTGGGAACCCCATTTGTAAGTTCGACCAGAAGGAAAGGTTATCACATTTTGGAGCCCCAAATAAGTATTATACTCAATACTATAAGTTTTTTAGGCCATGGGAAGTGATAATTCATCATCATTGTCTTTCTCCCAGTGAGGAACATGATGTAATCTTGAGCTTCATGTTTGTAACATTTGAATGATCTTTTTAATTTCAAGTTTTCATGTTGTTTTTATTCATATTATATTCTTATTTTATTGATTTATGTATTATTATGTTATGATCAACTCATATTATCAGGTTTTGGGGTACCCTTTCATGTGATATTCCACACACCATTCACTATTTCATCTTCCCTCTTTTAATTGTGGTGTTTGTGTGGTTCATATTGGTCAATTGAACTCACATAAACACTAACATGGACATGTAATTTTATTTCATGGTATCACATTTAAATAAAATAAAAACTTGGATAGTTCATAGAGTTCCTCATGTGTTTCCTTGGTGAGTTTCGATTATGAAGTTGAACACAAATCACCCAATCATCGGCGGTATTCGGTGAATCAATGTGTGTTTTTGACCAAAAACTAGGATCAATCCTAGTTTAAACTTAGTAAAATTATAGTTCTAGGTGTTACAAACTAGGGATTAAAATATCATAACCCTATCTCTTGAAGCGATGATGGATTGGAACCATGCGATTTCCTAGGGTTGATCATGCTTAATCGAATACGTCAATTTCTAATTTCTTATATCACTTTATTTTATAGGTTTTCATCTTAAATCAATAAAAACTAAATTTTATAAAATACCATTCCCCATATTTCTTAATAAAAAAATATTTTTAAATTAATAATCTAATGCTCCATCGAGAGATGACCTAAGTTTCATACTATATTGCAAAAATTCTAGTAAAAACTAAACATTTAATTTGACACTCTCGACAACGCGATCAAATTTTGGTGTTATTTATGAGGATCCAATATAATTTTTATCTTTATTTACTTTTAATTCTTTATTTTACTTCTTAATTAGTACTCCTTTCAATATTCCTCCCCATACCTTTTGATAATTTTGTTTTTCTTTTTTCTTTTGTTTGTTTTTGTGTGTTTCTTCTTTTCTCTCTCTATCTTCCCCCCTCTCTCTATCTAATTATATAGTATAACAATCTATTTTATTTTTCCTTTCACCCTTCTTAAGTGATTTTATTTTATCCATATACAATCATAAAAAGAAAAAAATACAAAAGAACCAAACATCATAAATTATTTGCATGGACCTATCAGAAAATAAAAAATTGCTTAAATTTGACCTAGAAATTGAAAATACACTTCACTCACAAATCATGTATTCTAGAGTAAGACAATAAAGTAACACTGAAGAAGCCATTTTGGGACCTCAAGTGGTCCAAAAACAATAGAAAATTGAACCAAATTAAACCCCATAAATCATGGATGTAAATAACCGAACTTTAAAAGAACTAACAACCCCCGATATAGAGTACCAACTACGTACATCCAATATCCTAAGGAATCAGCCAACTTTGAGCTGAGATCAGGCCTCATCCACCTTCTTCCTAAATTACATGGTCTTCCTGTTGAGGACCCTAACAAACATATTAAGGAGTTTCACATAGTGTTCTCCACCATGAAACCCCAAAATCCATCCGAGGACATCATTATGTTTAGAGCCTTACCTTTCTCCCTTGATGGTATAGAAAATATTGGATATACTATCTGCCTATCAAAATTGGGGGATAAAATGAATTGAAAAGAATATTTATATATAAGTTCTTCCATACCACCTAAACTGTATAAATTAGAAAAGAAATCTGTGGAATTAGGAAATCATAAGGATAAACCCTTCATGAATATTGGTAGAGATTCAAAAGACTTTGTTCATGTTTACCCCACCACAAAATTAGTGAAACATTTCCAATTCAATACCTCTATGAGTGACTTGTACCCATGGATTTTGTAATGATAGATGTTTCAGCTGGTGGTACCCTAGTTTATAAAACTCCTTCTGCCGCTCATGACTTAATATCCAACATGGCTCAAAATTCACAACAATTTGGTACATGAGAAATTGCACTGACCAGAGGAGTTCATGAGGTAAGTCATTAATCCCTAGAATAAAAGGTATATAATAAACTTGATGAGATGTATAACCTTATAAGGTAATTAGCTCAAGAACAAGTTAACTCACACTCTTCTTCTATTCCATTATATTTTGGTATTTGTTATGATAATACTCATTTTTATGACCAGTGTCCACAAATTTAGGATTCATCCGAGTCTTGGGATACAATATTCCCTGGGTGTCCTTTTCAGTAAGGACCAACCTTCAAGAAAGAACTATTCATGCCAAATCCTAACCCTTGGTGGCCAGCACAACAACAATACCGACAAAGAGGAAACTCAAGCTACCCTAAGTAGAACTGGTATCAATGAGGCCAAGGCATGAAACCTTATTATCCTTCAATATCTCAAAAACAATCCTCCTCCTCCCAATTCTGAACTAAGACTTAAAAATATGGTGAAGAAAATGGAAACCCAAAATATCTAGTTCCAATAGAACAGACAATATACTATTCATGACCTACAAACTCAAGTGGGAAAACTAGAAAAAACCATCAGTGAGATAAATATGCAAGGTTTTGGACAACCACTATCCCAACCTATTGCTAATACAAAAGAAAAGTTAATGTATGCACAATCACATTTCATAGTGATAAAGAAGTTTCTTCTTCTAATAATTCTACAAAAAAGTTATTTCCCCCTTTTTAAAACTCTATTTCCTTACCCTCAAACGATTATAATGATGAAAAAAAAACAAAAAATATAAAAAAATTATCATTGAGGATTCCCCTGAACAATATATTCCTCCTACTTTCCCCTAAACACTCTCTAAATCTAAGAAAATTTTTTATAATGAGATTAATAAAGAAATAATGGATAAATTTAAAAAGGTTTAAGTTAACATTCATTTATTAGATGAAGTTTAACAAATCCCTCACTATTCCAAATTTCTTAAAGAGATTTGTACCCATAGATGGTGACTAAAGTGTAATGAAAGAGTAAACCTTGAATTAAATGTCTATTCTTTGATCCAACCATCAATGACAACCAAATGCAAGGATCCAAGAACTTTCACTACACCGTGTACCATAAGGGGGACCTTCTTTTCTAATGCAATGCTAGATTTTAGTGCTTTTATTAATGTATTTACCCAATTTGTGTATACTTATCTATAGGTTTTAGAGCTTCAAATGATGAGCATTGTTGTTTAAATTGCCAATCGGAGCACAAAACACACCTTAGAAGTGGTCAAGGACATCCTCATAAAAGTGAATAATATCATCTTAACTATAGACTTCTATATTCTTGAGTTGAAAGATACTCAAAACAAAGGAAATTACCCTATCATAATAGGAAGGAAATTCCTTAAAATAGTAAATATGATCATTAATTTTCATAATGGTATGCTATCTAGGGAGTTCTGTAGAGAAAAGGTAAGTTTTAACATCCCTAAGGCTATAAAACACCTCGTTGAAGAGCAATCCACTATTCATGTATATTCGATGTAAGTTCTATCAAATTATACACACACACACACAAAATTCTCTCATCGACCCATCCTCTGATTTATTTTTCCCATTATTCACCCTTGGATGATTTTAGTTTTGATTCATGCTTTGAATGTTTCATGGGTTCAAAAAAGTGTAAATTTTGTGCTTTAATTGATGAGTGTATTCATTATGAGGTACCCATGATTGTCGATGATTTTGCAAATCAAATTTCTATAGATTCTCTTTCCTTAGAGAACAAACATGAGTAGATTAATAGTGTTGTGGAACTCACTCCCCCTAAATTTCCTCCCTCAATAAAAAAATCACTAGTGTTGGAATTGAAAAAACTTACATATAATTTAAAATATTCCCATAATGAGGGTATTGACCAATTTCTTGTCATTATTACCAATGAAATCTCTATATAGTAGGAATCAAAATTACTCAACCTTTTAAGAGAGTGTAAAAAGGTGATAGGATGGAAATTGGATGACATTCCTAGTATTATCACATTTGTATGCATAATATAATTTTAGATGATGAGGATAAGCCTGTAAGGCATGATCAATTCCAGTTAAATCCCACTCTCCTTAAAGTGGTAAAATTAGAAATCAGTAAATTAGTTTTTGTTGGGATCATTTATCCTTTATCTGATAGTAAATGGGTAAGCCTAGTGAAAATTGTTTCTAAAAAACTAGAATAATGGTTGTGTCAAATGAATATGGTGAATTGGTTCTAACATATGTGAAAAATAGTTGGCAAGTTTGTATTGAATCTCTTCAACTAAACCAATCCACACAAAAGGACCACTTTCCTATACCTTTCATTGACCAAATATTAGAAATACTGGATAGCAAGTCCCATTATTGTTTCCTTGATGTTTATTTGGGTTATTTACAAATCCATATAGCTCTTGAGAATCAAGAAGTTACAACATTTACCTATCCATTTAGCACATTTTCATACAGAAGGATGCCTTTTGGTCTCTATAATGATTCTGGTACTTTTTGATATTGTATGTTGAGTATATTTTTAGCGTACCTTGAGAATTGCATGGAAGTTTTTATGGATGATTTCATAGTTTATGTAACTTCCTTTGATGAATATTTGGAACACCTAGGTTTAATCCTCCGTCATTTCAGAGAAAAATATATTTTATTAAATTATGAGAAATTATATTTCATGGTTAAATGAGGGATAGTTCTTGGGTATGTTATTTTAAATGAGGGAATTCAAGTGGATAAATAAAAAATTGAATTAATTTAAACAATTCCATATCCAAAATGAGTTCATGAGGTGAGATCTTTCTAGGGTCATCTAGTTTTTTACCAACAATTAATTAAATAATTATTGTAAGATCACACTTCCCTTATCCTAATTATTAAAAAAAGTCTATAATTTTGTGTTTCATAAAAATTGTGAGGATGAATTCAATTAAATAAAAAAAAGTCTCACATCACCTAGCATCATCCAACCACTAAGGTGGGATATCCTCTTAGAACTTATGTGTGATGCCTCAAACTTTGTAGTTGGGGTAGTTTTATCACAAAAGGTTGAGATGAATCCTCATGTCATTGCATATGCCTTAACTATCCTTGACCCTTCCCAGATAAACTACACAACCACTAAAAAAGAGTTCATTTCTATTGTATTTTCCTTGAATTTTTTTTGTTCATATCTTATTGGGTTAAAAGTCATTTTGTTTTCTGACCATTTTTTCCTTTGAATTCTTCTTAAGAAATCTAAAGCAAAGCCCCGCCTCATATGGTGGATGCTCCTTCTCCAGGAGTTCTACCTTGATATTCATGATAAGGGAGGAGTGGAAAATACTGTAGCTGACCACATTAGTAGGATTTCCCCACCATCAGACTACCATGTTTACTCATCCCTCCCTATTAGATAATTATTCCCCCATGATAACATTTTTGATGTTGTGGACCTTACCCCATAATATGCACACATTATGAATTTTCTAGAAAAATCTAGGGTCCCCACTGATTTCATCACTTCAAAATACTAGAGAATTAAGCATGATTATCGATGGTATATTAGGGATGAACCATATTTTTGGACAATTTTTAGTGACCAATTTGTTCATTGGTGTGTCCTTGACTATGAGTTCACCTCTGTTTTGACATTTTTCCACACTTTGCCTTGTGGGGCCCACTTTGGCTCTCAACCTGTAGCTCGAAAGGTCCTTGAATCAAAAATGCCCATCAATGTTATTAAATATTCATGAATTTGGGAATATCTAAATGAATAATTTTTAAATGTGACTTTTACTAGGAGTGAAAATGTTTAGGTGTAGGGGTGTGATCTCACCATGATTCACTATTCATTTTCACCCTTAACACCACTCAATTAAAATGATTTTTATTATAATTTCCAATTATTATAAGAAATTTAACTCCATTTTTGAATTAATTATTTTGTGTTAATCACTACTAAAAATGTTAATTTCAATTGTTTTTATAATTTCATTATAGTTGGAGGTGATTTTGAGGGCCCATGATGAAGTGGAAGAAAAATGGGCCAAATTGCATGGGATCCCATGAACACTTGTCCACTTTTTTTACATGTTACAAAAAATTAATGGATCAAAATGGGATTATATTTTTTGGGATGATAAAAAACCTAGTTTTATACAACTATTCTGAAGGAACTAAATCCCAATTCATCCACTAAGAGGCCCATATGAACTGATCTGTCCAAGTAATCAAATCTTCACAAAGTCAAAAGCGGTGTTCTCTATTATGTCTATATCTCAAGATGTAGTTGTCCAAATGGTTTCAAATTTTTGGTGGAGATATTCAATATATGGGTATATAACTTTTTAGTTTTATAAAAATCAATATAATACTTTTTGAAGGTATAAAACCATGGGCCATGTAATATATCGAAATCCGGGGCTCAAAACCACCTTCCAATTTTTCTATAAAATGATAACTTGGGAACCCCATTTTAAAGTTCGACCAGTAGGCAAGGTGATTCCATTTTGTAGTCCCAAAGGAGTCTTATACTCAATCCTATAAGTTCTTGTGGACATGGGAAGTGCTACTTCATCCTCATTGTCTTTCTCTCCTCCCATGGAATTCTAAAAGCCTTATGATCACCTAGGGAGGAACGCGATGTAATCTCGAGCTTCATGTTTGTAATATTTGAATGATATTTTTAATTCTAGGTTTTCATGTGGTTTTTATTCATATTATATTCTTATTTCATTGATTTATGTACTAGTATGTAATTCTCAACTCATATGAGTATGTTTGGGGGTACCCTTTCAAGTGATGTTTTACACCCCATTCACCATTTCTTCTCCCCTCTTTTAATTATAGTTTTTGTATGGTTCATATTGGTCAATTGAACTCACATAAACACTTCCATGACCATGTAATTTCATTTCATGGTAATACCCCTCCAACCTATATTTTTTGTTTTCTAAAAACACTTTTATGGGAAAAGTGTGAACCCTAACAAAATTCAAACCGTAAATAAGTACAAGTGGGAAACCAAACATGTTCAAGCCGAAAGCAGTTAAACACAAATGGAGGTCACATATTCATTGAAAATGAGGCTAAAACTGGTGTAATTATATACCTGATATTATCCCCATTGAAGATCATGAACCTCTGAATCTAGATCATCTCTGATAAGATCCTCAAAATGAGTGGTGATCTTGTCCCATGATTGGATGTATTCTTCCACATTGATCTTCCTTTTATTGAAGCCACGAGCTAAGATCTAATCTTGTTTATTGATCCAATCTGTTTGAACTTTATTAGAATTAATATAAAGTTCCCTATATAAGATTTTATCCTTATCATTCTCTTAAGCCTTGAACTCCATGGTCTCAACATGAATTTTTTCATTTGAGTGAAGAACAAGCTCAAGATGTTTCTCTAGTTTTTTGGAAGCAACATGTTCAACCTGTTGCTTTTCCTTTTGAGTGGACACACTCTTATTTTTACCCCTAGATTTTTCTTCAATATCGTTACTCTCTTTCCTTCTTGAAGATCTGGTTATGATTGTTTTAGGGGTATTCAAGTAGTCCTTTCGAGGTATTAACTTTTCCCCCCTTTTTGGATTAGGAAACCTCCAAGGAGAGTGTTTCCTTACTTCCCCTTTCTTGAGATAGCTCCAACCAAAGGATGACCATGAGATTGATCATGATCCATTATTAGTTTAGAATCAACCTCACTATCACCTAATTTTAAAGATCAAGACTATCCACATTATCATTTCCAACTCCATATAAAGCAGTGAAATGATTTTGGGACTTAAATGACTTTGATGCTTCACATTGTAAAGTCACTCCTTGACCTAGAGAAACTATCAAAATCAGATCATGGGAGTTAATATTATCTATAAACACCCTTAATTCAGAGTTAATACTTTAATTATTATGAGCATCCACCTACTTATGCACCTGACTATTAACTAGCTCACCCGACTTCACCAACTCAACAAAGGAGGGAGCCGTCGACGAGTAAGGAACATATGAGGCTGTAATTGTTGACTTAGAAGTCCCCAAATCATGAAAAAACCTTGAAAATATGTCCTTGACTCTTGGATCCCGAGACACTTCCATCAACTTAAAGGTTGAACTGGGAATTTTTTCTACAAGGGGATTCCTACACCCAAAGCTTCTGCAACCAAAAGAACCACCCAAGATCCTATTTTTCACACAACCTCCAGGTTGAGGTTCACATTTTCATTGATATCTAAGTATTTTGGGTTAAGAGAGACCACCTGATTTTTATTGGGGATGTACTTAACAAGACCAAATGAGTTTTTCTGATCAGTAGTGTGTCCAAAGAGTAGCTCTGTTCCAACCAGCTCCCCACCTGTATGAGTTTCCATTCCTTCATCAATGATCCCCAAACCCATCACTAATTTATGATATAAAATAGGCCTTCTATGCCTCTACAATACCATTAAATTACCCATTTTCTTACAAGCATAACAGAAATAAAACCATGATTCAAACAAAAAAGATTTTTTGTAACGAAACTGATATCCTACAGAAACCAATATAAACTTAGTAGGCACCTTTGAAATTTCAACTTCAAAACAGATTCATGGAGAAATTGGGTGAAAACTTTCTTTATTACTGCTATCAGAGCATATATAGTGACCCAAGAGATTTCTCAATATTCAAAGGATCTTAGGATTTTGAAATGGAAGAGGGAGTTCTAAGAATCTTACCCAAATAGCTGTAGCCGATGAATCACATTTCATTTGGAAGTTGTAAGACCACTTGAAGAGGAAGAATCTGGAACCGTTGCAGATGCGGGGAGCACTAGACTATGAATTGAGTTCCTCATGTGTTACCTTGGTGAGTTTCAATTATGAAGTCAAACACAAATCACCCAATCATCAGCGGTATCCAGTAAATCATTATGTGTTTTCAATTGAACCCTAGGAGGTATACTATTTTAAACTTAGTATCATTATGGTTCTAGGTCTTATAAAATAGGGATTAAAATATCATAACCCTATCTATTTAAGTGATGAAGGATGAGCATCATGATATTTTCCTGGGTTGATCAAGATTAATCAAACATGTCAATTTATGATTTCTTGTATCGCTTTCTTTTATATGCTTTCATCTTAAACAAATAAACCCAAATTTCATACAATTCCATTCCCCTATTTCTTAATCAAAAACTTATTTTTAAATTAATGATCTAAGGATCCCTCGAAATGTGACCTAGGGTTCCTGCTATACCACAAAAAAATTATAGTAAAAACTAAACATTTAATTGGACCTGCTCGACAAAATGATCAAAACTTACCCTAAGTGAGAGGGTGATGGTATGTGATATGGTATGAGGTGAAATATGAGACCTCACCCTGAGTGAGAGGGTGATAGTATGAGATACAGTAATAGGCATGGTAAACTTGAGTGAGAGGGTGGAAATATGAGATATAACATGGGATGTGGTATGATACCTCACCCTGAGTGAGAGGGTGGTGGTACAAGATGTGTTTTGAGGTGCAGTATGAGACCTCACCCTAGGTGAGAGGGTGATGGTATGATATGTGGATTGACATGTTATATGGTACCTCACCTTGAGTGATAGAGTGACATTATGAGATTATATGTGAGATTGGAACTCTATATGAGACCCAACCTTGAGTGAGGGGGTAGTGGTTGAGACTCAGTTGTGGGACTCTTCTATAAGAAATGGGGCATGGGGCAAGGTTATATTGTGATAAAAATCTTCCACTAACATTGGTCAAAATATGTTAGGTTAGGTATCATGGTGTAATGGTTAACACACGATAACCTAACATGATTTCTTACATGTTATATGTTATTACTTGAATTAATTTACATACATGAATACAATAAATATAATGAAATATATAATGTGAACTTTGTTGGTTCCCTACTAAGATTTATGTTCACACTATATATGATAACTTCAGTGCATATGCATACCTTATGTTTGGCTTCTAGGTGATGGTTTTTATAGGGGATATGGCTAGAGTAGTTGGATGGATGTTGAGAGACTGGGTCCAGTTAGGAACTAAGTATTTATAGTTGAGTTTCCCCTATTTTTGTTTTAGTTTATTTTTATTGATCGACATGATGGATGATATTTTTTTTATGTTTGGATACCTAGAATTAGTCATTTATGTTATAAAATGTTGATATTATATCTTATTGATAGTTATATTTTTTAATTTCTTTCACTTACTATGATTCTTTATATGATTATTTTCTATTAATTATTATTTTATGTGATGGAACTAAGAGTATAATATCCCCACATTGGTTATATTCTCTCACCACTATTTAGTAGCTTCTATTATAAGAGGGGGCATTCTTGGGGTCTCATGGGGCTTCAACTAGGGTTCGATTTAGGTGGT
Source organism: Viscum album (assembly GCA_963277665.1). Lineage (NCBI taxonomy): Eukaryota > Viridiplantae > Streptophyta > Magnoliopsida > Santalales > Viscaceae > Viscum > Viscum album. Next base: position 1,907,026,944 of record OY728136.1, read on the forward strand.
TTTAGTTGGGGCATTAAAAAGTGGAATTAGAGCATTGTTTTGGTTGTCTTATTATTTTGGACTATTAGTCTTAGGTGGAATGTTATTAGAGGTTCAGAAGACCTTATGTTTGGTAATAGCTAAACCAAATTTAAGGAAAGTCTAAGCTACTTAGGATGATATTTCTATTCATAACCTACTATTATGATTTAGATATTGACTAAAGTATGATATTCTTACGTGATACTATTATTTATAGTTTTACTCTTTATATGCAGTGGAAAGAGAGTGTTTATTCATGCATTATACTAAGCCTACATTTATAATGGTCATTTTTATGATAGTTTGTGGATGAAAAATATTTTTTAAAGAGGTAAATGGTTTTGGAAAATTGTTAATTTTTTTAGAAATAGATGGAAACATATATCGATTAATTAAATAATCAATATTAAATTATTTGATGTTTTCCAAAATAACTTAGTGGTGGAACTCTAATTAATTGGGACTAATGTGGTGATTTTTTGTGACTTTTTGTGATGCAATTGTAATTATTATTAGGATAAAAAATAAAACTAGGTGATATAATGGTATGAGAGGTTTTGGTTGGTTATAGAACCTTGAGCGGGTTGAGATAGTTATGGTGATTTCAATATGGGATGTCTATGTGTCTCTATCTATAATGAGTAGAGAGGGGACTTGGAGGGTAAGGTAAGTGGTTTTTTATGATAGCATGATGATTATAGGTTGTTTGGTATGTAGTTTATGGGTTGTGTTCAAGATTCATAGGAGGATACAACCTAGGATGCATGGATAAGGGGTCTTTGGATGATGGAACAATGTTTTATTAATGGGGGATTAGGTTTTATTAGGATTTTTTTTGTTTTGATAGTTTTGGAAGAACAATAGCGCTTTGTGAGAGATATTTTGATCTTCTAGAAATGGGAAGATTATTGTTTCTCATGGTTTTATTTTTTGATCTAGAGTTGTGTTTTTATTTGGGTTATAGTACCTTTTTATGAATTGGGGAATGTGGAACCATGTGATGCATGGGGGATTGAGTAGCAAAAGATATAGAAAGCTCAAAGAAGAATGTTTGCAACATCAATAAGTTTTTTAAAAAAGGTTTTAGGAACTGTGGGATCTTGGATGACTAATAGTTTTGGAAGTAATAGATAATTCATTGAGGTATGACTATCAGGTTTGTTGTTTAATGTTTAAGAGAAATTCTTGGTAGGTATTTTCTTCTAAAATTCTACAAATGATTTAGGAATGTCTCTAATGGGTAGTGATTTAGTGAAACTACCCAAGGAGAGGGAATATAATGATACTTCAGAACTTCTAGAAATAAGTTCATAAAGATATTGGGGGAAACATGTGGTTTGGTTCTTTATAGAAATCCTGCCAGGTCTTCAAAGGACTGGAGGATGCTCATGGAATATGTAAATTATTATATGATGGGGAAAAATGATTTTTTAGTGAGTTAGAGTTCTAGGAGATGGTTCAGGAGTGGGAGAAATGGTTTCCCTACATTGTGTGTTTTAATTTTGGAACAAGTGATGGATAAAGGAAAGTTTCAAATGGGGAAATCTTGGAAAATGGTAGGGATTATTATCCCCTCTATAAGAGAAATGTGTTATAATAATGGGCATGATTTGGAAATATGAGGTAATGGAATATGGAAACTTTGATGGGTTCATTTTTGTCTTATTGGTCAAGTTGATGTGCCATAAGGGGTTGAATCATTTTGATGGTTAGAGGTGATGAACAATGGTCAACTAGGTCAAGAGAGGGTTGTTTGAGGATGTTTGTAATCTTATGACCCAAAATAAATGTTTGTGGGTCAATATTGATGGGTTTCAATGATTGGGGATCATGTTATGTGGCTATGTGGGATGTTGGTTCCCTGGAAAAGTTTTTCCATAGAGTGATGGTATAGATAATCCCATGGTGGGGAGTGCTATATCAATTTATTGGTGAGGGTCCCTAGTGTCAAGTGGATGTGTTTGAGATTAGTGATTTTGAATATAGGGAATGACCAATGGGTTTATGAGGCTAATGTTTATCTATGAGAGAGGTATGATGGTTCATATATGGTTCTAGGACTATGTTAGGTCAGGTGTTTTGTCTACAGGGGTTAGTACCATCAGTACATCCATCACCTAGAAAGAGGTATGTTTTGGTGAATGGGCCAGGTGAATCTCATGTATTTTTATATGTTTTTTGAATTAAGGCATCACCTTTTGGATTAAAAGTTGGTATGATGGTGGGTTGGTGGATATTCTAAGGAGGAAACTACATGGGTGTTGATGCATGTAATTGATTTTATGAAAGATATTTCAGAATCACTTACATTTTTCGGATGACAGAGGAGGTGTGTGAGGCATTGGATTGGGATTTTTTTAAAATCTAGTTGGGATGTAATGGGTGTATGTATGGTGGACTCATGATTAGTTTAAATTTAGGATAACTGGTGGCATCCGATTATGATATTCATATTGGGTGTTGGGAGATTTTCTCGAATACTTATTAGGGATTAGAATACCTATGGTGGGGAGTTTTTAATGACTAGTATTGTTACGAGTGAATTATTTTTAGAGTGAATTTTATTTTTAACCTCTAAATTTGGGGCATTTTGATATTGGGGATTCAGATTAGAATTCTGAGCATTAGAATATCTTTAAGAGACTTTTTTACTTGATTTTGAGAGTTTTGGGTCTTGGATATGACTTCCGATGAGGTTCTATGTGGCCCCACTACTTTTTGTAGAAACAGGGATCCAATTAGTACCAAGTGGTATTGTACTGAGTATACAGTGTATGATCCAAGGGTGCACGCCCCCCTATATAGGACACCATCTATCGAATAGTTTTGAGAAGTGCAGTCTGTGGGAACTGGGTTCCAGGTACTCGGTAGGAGTTGGGTATGTTTTTTAATGGGGAAGAATTGTAATTCCATCCCTTTCATTTTAACTCCCATTTGGGGTCTTCACCCTCTTGCCGAATGAACTAGGGGGAGGGGTGGCCTCTCCTCCTCTCATCTTCTTCCCTTTAATCTATTGGATCCATGGATACTGAATAGAGTTTTCTTCATTATGAGGGGTGAGTTCATTCCACCTATTCCTTTTTTTTCTTCCCTCTTTTCCTTACTCAGTACCTTGTGATGTCTTAATCTAGAGTTTTGATGATGATTCCACAAGATAATGGTGGAATTATCTCAATATGATGGGGATTAATGGTTTAGTGGGTTGAGGATGTCGACATAGGATCAATTACATTTTTTCATTCCATTTTGTTATAAGTACATCACTCGATGGATTTTTTTGAAGATACCACCAAATTGGATATAAAATGGATATTGATGAGGTTTCATTAAATGAGAATTATTTTTATAGGAGTACCAGTAGAATTCCATGAGTTCTTGACATGTCGTTTATCAAGGTTATAATCATGGGAGTATGATCAATGATACTTTGAAAATTATACCTCCTTAGATTAAATTTATTTATTAATTATAAATTTTTATAATTATTTTTATGATTTTTGGTGTGAGATAGGGGTTTGAGATCATCATTACACTCTATGTGGGCTTGTTCGAGGTTGGGAAAGCATGAATTAGGACAATAACTCTGATATCAAGGTAAGTAATCCCTTTAATACTTATCCATATACAATGAATACATATTCCTTACATGAGTGTGCTATAGAGTTTGGGTTTTGGAATTTTTAAGTGGGGCTGGGTGAGTCATTAATTATAAAATAGGCCATGGACGAGCCTTCTTGGAGTGTTATGGTTAGGCCGTTCATGGTTTAGGAATATTGAGAGGTTTAGTGGATATGATTTCAAGGGGATAGTATCTAGGGGTATTCGATGGACCACTGAGTGATCATGACATGTGAGATAGATCATTATTGGATTCAAATGAGCCTTTAAGAGTTGTTTTGAGGCCTATTATATGGTTAAGAATTTGGTTACATATTCTAGTTGACATGGAGGCTTGTGAGTTATGTGTGAAGGGATAGGGAAATAGAATTGGGACCTAAAGACGCCTTGAGTGAGAGTCATAGGGTGTAAGAATGGGTTTAGTGAGCAGTGGTGTGCTATTGGGCTTAAGGTATCCATGCAGTTTAGTTACAGGAGAGAGTAATCATTCTATTTGGTGTTAATAATGGTACTTGGTGATAGTTAAGAAGGATATTGGGATTACTAGAAAATGATACTACATTGAGAGAAAGAATATAATGTGGGATAAGTTTTAACCCCTGGTAAAAAAGACTTAAGGGGCTTGACTAGGGTAAGGAATGCGATTCCTAAGGGTAAACTCAGGTGGGGTTTTTTATTTTGACTGTGAGTGGGATTAGTACATAGAACGTATTAGTAAAGTGATTAAGAATCTATTTAGATTATACTAGGTTTAGATGGTTTCTAGTAGTGTGATTGGTATCAAAATAGTGCTTATCCCAAGAGGGGTATGGTGTTGGTATGACCTTCGGGTCCATTTATAAGGTGAGTATGTTATGAGGTCCCATAATCATTCTAGAGGTTATGTAGTTGTAGTGTATAATGATTACATAGAGGGAGAAATTGGTTAGGGAAGGTTATTCTAAGAACTATGTGCTACCCCCTAGAAGAGCTCTAGGTGAGAATATGTGTGTGGATGGTGGAGGGATAGTCTATTGGAATTTTCTACCATGTATTTCATTTTTATTATTCTATTACCATGTTTTTTCTAAGGTATGGTATGAGATATCACCCTAAGTGAGAGAGTGGTGGTATAATATGTGGAATGAGATGTGGTATGGAACCTCATTCTATGCGAGATGGTGAAAGTAGGAGGCTGGATATAAGATCAGGACTAGGTATGAGACCCAACCCTGAGTGAGAGAGAAGTAGTCAATACCCAGTTATAGGTCCCTAACCTGAACAATGGGTAATGGGGTTGGGTTTCATTGTGATATGACTCTTACATTGAAATTTTATGAGGAAGGAAAGTGAAGGTATCATGTTTTCATAGCTAACACATTATGACCTGACATTATTACTTTCATGCTATATATTACTACTTGATTTACTTTTATTACATGTATACACTATATATGACGGTGTGTATAAGGGATGCGTTGATGGATCCCTACTGAGTTTTATATTCACAACCTACATGAACACTCCAATACATGTGAAAATGTTATGTTTATATTTTGGGTGGGAGGTTGTAATGGGGATCTGACTGGAGTAACTGGATGGATGCTTGAAGATTGTCCTGAGGTGGGACCCGATTTTTTATAGTTGATCCTACCCCATTTTTTGTTTTAATTTATTTGTATTGATCATACCAATGGGATATCCTTGTTTATGTTTGTTTTTTTGATAATTGGTATCATTTATGTTATAATCTGTTGATATTATCTATTATTGATCGATAACCTTTAACTTTAATCACTTGTGTTTACTTTGATGATTTATATAATGATTTTATTGTTAATTTCTATTTTATGTGATGGTACCAAGAGTATAGTATCCCCACATTTATTATATACTCTCACTATTAGTCATTATCCTATGACATATGAGGAGGTGTGCCTGAGGCCTCAAGTCACTCTATCTTGGATTCTGTTCATTTGATTTTATTCAGGGTGTTACATAAGTCATGGATGAAGTGGGTTTTCAAAAAAATGACCAACAATGTTGGGAGATTTAATTTTTTTAGGTTTTTGGGAAAACTAAAGAAATGAATTCTAAAATTTAATTTTAAAATAGGTTTTGAAAATGGGATTGATTTTCAGGAAAGGACTACTAAGGATATATATTTTTATATTTTTGGGTTTGATAGAAAACCCTTGGATTCCAAGAGAGTTTTAAGAAAAATTGAGTGAGATTGGTGTGTATAAAATTATTTGACCATGTTTTTAAAATATACCACCAGTAAGGTATAAATAGGTTTACTTGGTTTTCATCATTTGGAATGGGAGTAACCAATATGTTTTGGTTTATGTTCTATAATTGATTAAAGGATATTCTTTTGGTTTAGGCTTTATGGATCAGTGTTTGGAGTAAGTCTTGGAAATTTGGGAATGTAAATTCATGGCCTTTTGGTTTTTCTATTTGAATTTTGTTTTAGGTATAAAATTTATATAGTGGGGAGAATTATTATTTATAATTGGCCTTATATATCCAATTCTTATATTGGGGATATCAATATGATTTTTTTTAATTTTTAGTGTTTTTGGTTTGGTGGGTGTGTTCAGACACCATATTTGTTGAAGGATGATGGGTATGATTGGGGATATTTGGTGACTAGATTGGTGATATGAGAGAATTCATGGGTGTTTTGGAGTAGAATGATACCAATGGTGAGATAGATATTATTCATAGATTAGTGGGGATATCAATGTTCATCTAATAAGGCTTTTAATGAATAGTGTTCTTGGGTATCTAAGTCATACAGTGGAAACACATTTGAAACTTGATGGTATTATATAGTGAGTTAGTGATGAATTTATAAACAATACATGTCATGATGTATGGTTGGGTGATCATCATGGATTATTAGATATAAAAAGTGTTATTTTAGAGAGTTTTAAATGTACTGTGCCTTTATGTATTGGTAAATTGAGATGCATATTGGATTCTTATTGATTTAGTGGCAAGGTGAATGTGAAATTTCAAAAATAGATCAAGAGGGGGATATTTTTTATATTTTTTAGGAGCTTAAATAGACATTTTAGATTTCACATAGCTAGTGGAGAAGCCCATTAGAGAATTTAAACCATGAGTGGAAAAGAATAGATCTTGGTGGGTGGATAAATACCAGACCAGACTCCCAGTTTTAGTCCACTAGAACTCTAGTGGAATTACTGAGAGTCCAATGATAGATCCAAAACTTATGATAATCCTATGTTCCATTTTTTAAATGGTGGTAAAAATGTTATTTTACTAATTTATTAATAGTAACCCACTCGAGGGATCCTTCTCCAGTTGATCACATATAGGGGAAGTTAGACCTCACCTCCCTCACTTCCTCCCCTTCTTCTTTATTCAATTTAGGTGGTTTGAGGTTGATTTATTGCATTGATTCAAGGAAATATCTCTACCATTTCTTTCCCTTCCTCTTCTACTCCTCTCCCACCTTAGATTTATCTAATTTTGGTGTTTTTATGTTAGGTATTCAATGAAAATTCCATAAAAGTATGGTGAAATCATGTTGAGATAAATGATATTTCACATGCATTGTATAGAGGCAGCTCAGAAAGTGTTGTTTCTTATTATATTTCTTTTTTATTTATGTTATGTTACTTAATGGATTTATCTAGTGATTTCATTAATTATGGATAAAATTATCTATAATTTAGGAATTGTAATTTGAGGATTTTGGGAATTTTAGGATCATGTTTTCATCAAGAGTTGACCACACCCCTTTCTAGTTTTCGTTCCATTATGTCCCCAATGAGGTTTTTTAGATTTTAGATGATTATGGAATATTGTTATAAAATTATTTAGTCATTTATTTTTTGGGTGTTTATCAATGATATAAGTGTTTGTTAGTGTGATAGTGGTTAATAAAATATTAGATTAATAAAGTGGATGTGCGATTGAGGTAGGTGGCCTTTACCCATTAAGAATGGCCATTTCTTGGTTATTTGGGATTTACTATTGGTATATTATGTTCATGTGATTTATTATTATTATTGGAATGGATGTGTGACATTAAATGGATATATAAATAGGATGATCTTGATTTTGATTAATATTAAAAAAGAATCACATATCTTTCTAAAAGGTTCATTGGTGGAGTCTTTGTCAAATGGGTGCTGGTGTGCTGTTCTATGTATTGAATGGTAGTGTGAGTAAGATTTGAATCAAATTGAAGTAAAATGATTTAATAATTTTAGAATGATATTTTAAAAAGGGAAGTTATTTTGGAATGGAATTTTAAAATAAATAGGTATTTAAAATGGTTTATTTTTAAATGATATTTCAAAATGGAAATGAGGGATTTCCAATGGGTTATTTTAAATCAAAGATTTTGAAATGATATTTTAAAACAAAGTGTTGGTGTCCTTATAGGGGTTTTAGGTGGATTTATGGACAAGGGAATCATGTGGGTAAGGATAAAATGTGATTCCTTTTTAAAGTGGTTGTGAAAGTTTCTTTTGAATAATATTTTAAAGGTAAGAAAAAATGACATGTATTGATATATTATTTGGTCCATTTATCCTTATAAAGGAGAGGCCTTGATTTTTAAAATCTTGTATTCTTTTGTGAGCCCTATTGATTTATATTTTCCTTGTATGTTTTCTTTTTTATGTATTATGATGGATGATAACATAAGAGACATATATGCAAAACCTCTCCTTGGGTGATGGGTTGGTTAGACTAGGTAGGAATGTATAGAGTGATTCTTGATTATGGGATATTCATAGAACCTTAGTAATTTCTATTTTATATTATGATTGAGTTTATGACTCTTTTGTAACCCTAATTACTTAGAGTGGGTCATGGGGTGTTATAGAAATTTGATTAAATGATCTCAAAAAGGTAGTGTTTAGGTCATAGAGAAACCTAAAAGACAACATTGGATACCAAGACCATGATTGAGTGATCACACATAGGCTATGATAAGGATTTAGGTGGAAATTTGGGATGGATTTGGGACACTGATATTGAAAAACTGATGTGTGAGATTATTCACCATCAAAATTTTGGAAGTTATTGACATTTTTTTGAGTCATTGGACACCATAGTACCTTATGGTAGTTCCTACTGATTGACCTTAATGATGTATGTGGGAGATAGTTCTTGTGAGTTTTTGATTGATAACTATGAAAAAATTGAGGTGAAGTGGTACCTATGTTATGATGATACTTGGTGAGGATCAAGAAGTGAGATTAAGATGTGTGTGAGTTCCCTCCATAGTATTTCTGATAGGAATAGAGTGGGTTCCTCCATACTTTTGTTGGATTATTTCAATATGAGATAGAATGACTGAGCATTTAGCTTGTGAGGTAGTGTTGTATCATGATGGACCTATTTACCAATACTTAATCCTATGTGAGGTAATGTATAGGATGACACTATCATTCAAGATTTAGCTCAAGGATTATTACTAATTTTATTTGAAAGGTCACATGCACTAAATATTTTCAAAATAAAGATTATGATTGATCTATCTTCACTCCCATTATTGAAATATAAGACATGGAATAGTGATTATGAAGTCTATAAATGAGACAATGGAGTGTTCTTGGTAGGATTTTTCAATTGAATGCGATTTCCTAGACCCTCATAATATAAGGACCCACCTATGGTTTGACCATTTCCACAAAACTCTCTTATTAATGATGATACTGATACATGATATGAGTTATCAATGTGGTAATATTGATGTATGATTTGAGGGACCAATATGCACCCTCAATACTACATTATTATATATTGGGAACAAGATTCTACACTGACTTGAGATATATGGGTTAGGGTTAGAGTTTCTCTATGTGTATTTTAATAAACAGACCTAGTAGAGACCAGTGAGATGGGATAGAGCAGGGAGTGAGTTAAAAGACTATTATTTCATGTGATAATGACCAATTAATTATTTTACCATTTTTTTATATCATGGGATTTTTATTCAGATCATATTTGGTGCTTTGACCCCTCTTTAACTACCTTTTAGTTTTCACTACTCTTTGAAAGTGTTATTTATGGTTTGGAACTCTTTGATTTCCCATTGTTTTATTTATTTATATAATCATTATTTCTCATGTTATTTTTGGGGTTTTTAGTTATTAATGGGAAATGAGATGATAAATGGGTCATGCAACACTCTGATGAGTGAGTCTTTATGATTATAACCTGAACTCTTGATGAATGTGCCTAATGATATAAGAGTTATTATGGGGTATAACTCATTATGATATAAGGTTATATGTGTCTTAAATTATATGCAGGTACCTGGTTTAAGTTGGGTAGTGGCTATTGAGTTTTTTTGGGGTTTGTGGCTATCTTTTGGCTACGATGACATGCAAGTATGGATTTACATGATCATGAATGGGTTATGTTTCTAGGTGAGTTGAGTGTAACTCACCATATAAATTAATGAACCAAATATTTGTTTATGAATCCACTATATCACTAGAACTTAGTGAGTTGAAGTGAGTGGTGGAATCCTACTAGGTTGCTGGACTCACCCCCTAGTCGGTACATGACACAAGTTTGACTGTACTTGGATAAACCTTCATGTTTTTATTTCAAGAACAAGTATCAAAATCTATATAGATGTATAAATCATGATGATTTATATAGTGGTGGTCAATGATTTAGTATTAGTTTTACTAGTAAGCTGGTCCAAAGGCCATTTTATATTTATTTTTTAGTTATATTACATGTGTATCGGTCAATGGGACACCTATTATTATTCAAATGATTCTTTTGATATATAATTGTTCTTATGAGACTATATTTATTTATGTATCATATAAAAGTTCATTTTACTATTATATTTTAGACCGTTAGATTACCTCTTAACAAATTGTTCCATGTTTATAATTTTTGGTATGTTTGTTATACAGATGATTCTTGTTGATTTTTTAGTATATTTTGGAATGAACCTTATGATTTATATTTGATGGAAAAGTCTCACCAAAAATGTTTCCAGACCATTAAATTAATTTAGTACTTATGGTGTATGGGAATACATTTTTTAGGTGATTTGGAATCTTTTAATTGATTACTATTTGGGTAAATCGAGCTGAGTCATTAAAGTAGGGGAAAAATATAGTGGGGGGGGGGGTATTTGGTTGGGAAAGATAAACCAGTTAGGAAAGAGAGTAAGAGGAGACAAAACAATGGGAGGGAGGCTTGTTAGATATTAATAGGGTTTTTATATAGGAGAGTCATACCACCAATTTACATTTCCCATAAAATATTGACATGCCTTTATTAGAATGTTTTTTTGGAATCATAGAGTTAATAGGAATTGGAATTTCTATGGAAGGCATGAATATTTCTATGAAGGCAAGAATGAAAGGTTTTTTTTGATGGTGAGGGTATATATAATGATATAGGTGGTGTAAATAAAATTTTGATTTTAAGATTTGTGGTGGAATTAGTGATGAATGTGATGAGTTCCAAACATGACCGACTTGGGTTTCCCCTTGCCTATTAGTTTCTCTAGCCTCAGGGATTATGAGGATTACCATTAGGCAAGGTATAAATATAAGTGGGAAAAGGTGGTTGGGACACTCACGATCTATAAATACTTCATTAATAATGTTATATCTCCACTCAATATTATATTTTGGTGAACTATGTTTATTATTCTATTGCATGAGTCACACTTCACTTGTTAGAAAATATGGTTTATATTACTATAGCGATAAATAAAGAATTAATAAAGAAGTTTATAAATTGAAATATCACATTTTACAATGATTTAAATAAATAATGAAAATTTATCAAGTTAATTTAACACTTTTACTCTTCTTTAGTGATGTAATTTTTTTACAGGCCCCCTAGATTTGTTCTAATGTCTTCTTCCAAGACTCTATTTTTTTATTGTTCTAAGATAGAAATCCTTAAATTTAAAATTTTCTTCATGAAACTTTATCATTTTTTTATTTTATTCCATTTAATGTTATTCATTAAAAAAGTGTAAAATTATTTATATTAGAAAGTGACATGTTCCCCTACCATTATTATCATGACATCATGTCAAAATACATTTTTTTAACATTTTAAACATTAGATGATAGGACCTCATGCCAATAGACATGTATTTTAGTTTTTATAGAATCTTAAAAACACAAACTTAAATCTCATAAAATTTATCTTCAATGTTAAAACACCTCTTTGCATTTATAATTTCTAAATACCTAAAATAAATATCAATTTAAGGTGAGGAATATATTTAATGAACATTAAAATATAAATAATAATAATAATAACTATAATAATAATAATAATTTCAGCATTATCAAATTCTATAAATTTTTTATTTTTCTGAAATAAATACTTATACATTAATTACAAAGAAAACTTGATATAAAAGTGAAAACATCATATTTAATGAAACTTAAATAAAAATTATTTGTAATGAATTATTTTTCATTCTAAACATGTATAACATCATTTCAATTTACCAGTTCTCAAGAAAAGTTAGTCCAATAGTGTAATATACTAATTTCTCTAATTCTTTATTTAAAAAATTAATTAATGGTGATAATTTTAATTCTTCATTTGAAATATATAATTTCATTTAATTTTCAGTTTCTTTAAGAATTAGACACAACACAAACACAAAAATATTTATTTACTATTTATTAATTTCATTATTCTTATTTTTTATGTTATATATAAAATGAAAATAAAATAACCCATAATATCACCATAAATTACCAAATGTGGCTATTTTTTATAACCAAGACACAATTGGAAAATTTTAAGCATCCATTGATTAATCCAATATATCATTTAGTCAAATTAAATAAGTAACTTAAATACCACCATCAATCACCCCATGTATGAAGTAGGGATATTTATTCATTTTTAAAACATTTTTCAAAATATTTATTATTGTAATTTTTAAATATATATATTAAAATTTAAATTGAAAACTTTAAAACCAGGATCACATTTATCAAAAACTCTAAGCAATTTTTATATCAAAATTTTTTTAACATGAAATTATAAATTGTTTTACTTGTGTATACCAACTAATTCACTCTATTCATGGTTTCTTATTTTTTATTCCATGTTCCTCATATAAAATTACCAATTTCATGAAATCATCTCTAATTATATAAATTATTGAAGGTAATAAGTTATTCTTATCAAACCTAATAAGATAAAGCTCCATTCCTTCTCATGAAAAATCTTCATAAAAAATAATCTTCTCTAAATAAACTTTCAAAACATCCCTAACATCCATTGAAACATAATAAAACTTTAAGTTTAGTTCACTATTTGTAATGCCCTAAGAGTTTAGTTTATATTTTACTTTTAAAATAACACTACATTTGATAATGTACACCACATGAAACCTCGAGCTTAAACGTACTATGGAATAATATTATTTAAATATTACTGTTATAACCTAGCCATTGGGTTGGTGAGTATGAATAGGGATAAATGAATTATGAAATATATATATAAATTATTTCCTTAATATAAATAATGAATTTAATCAAAAAGTTTAACATTTATCTAATTTTTGTTACTAGGAAAAGAATAATAATAAATCCATTTTATGATTTAAGGTTACTTTTATTCTAAAATGGGTTATATTAAATTTTGTTCATTTCTTATACATTTATAAATATTTTTTTTAAAAATTAATATAATTTTTTAAATTATCATGTCAATATTATTTTATGGCGATTTTTTTTTATTTTTATAAAAAAATTTATTCTTTAGTGTATAGTAGAAAATACCATTTTTTGTTAAAATCTCATTTATTTTCTTTAAAAAATGCAATTTAAAAGTACCATTTTGTTTTGTATTTAGTTTTAAAGTAAAATAAAATAAATTTTATTACATATAATCTAAATAATTCTATATGAATCAAATTATTATTGATATTGTTATAAGTTTATTTTTATTCTTAAAAATATAATTTCCAAAATTTTTTTTATTATATTTTATGTATTTATATTAATTTTTTTTATTCAAATTGGATAAATTTAATCTTATAAAATTGATTAAATATTTTTAATCAAGAGGTAAAAATTTAGTAAATAGGTAAATTTAATCTTTTAGTCAAAATGAATAGTAACCATGATGAAAGTTTATCACTATGATAATAGGTAAAATAGGTTAATTAAGGTTAAAACCATGGGATAAGGTCTGAAAATAACTGCAAAACTTGAATTTATTTTATTTTATGATATTAATTTGACCATATACATCTTAACTTTGAATATATGGAATTTTATTGTTATTTTCCTTTGATGATGACATTTATATTAAGTTAAGAACTCTTTTTTTAATATTTATAATATATTTTCATTGGGTAAAGAAGTAGTTATTATTGGTTTTAAATATTTATATGTAAGATGAATACATTATTTTTATGATAGTAATAAATTTTTAATTTTTAATGAAGATACAATTACCATAAGTTCTTATACAACACTGATACAGTGGTTGTGCATCCAGTAGAAAAACCAAGGTAAATGATTTTAAAAATAATAAAATTAATATGTTTTGGATGAAATGAGGTATTACATTATTTTAATAGGTAATTATAAATTATAATTTATATAAAATGTTTTTATATTATAACTCAATTATTGTCTTGATATCTTTGAAGTCAAAACAAATAAATAGTCCCAAAAATAACTTTAATGATATTTTATGATAAAAAATACTTTATTAAATGATATAAAATAAAAAATAATTAATGAATAAAAGTGTGATATAAAATGGTTTATAATTTAATCCAAGAAACATTTTTGATCCACTTATCACCTTATAATTAAATTTATGACCCTGAAAGTCTAAAAAATGTGTTACGATGGTTAAGGTTAAAAAGTTTTAATGAAGGGGTTAAACCAAAAAATAAGGTTTAGAAAGTAAAATAATAATATATAAACTTTATTGGTTGAATTTATTTTGAACTTATCATTTCGAAAATTTTAAATCATTTTCATTTGGTTATAATTTACATGATTGTGATATATATATATATATATTATATTTATATCTTTTATGCAAACTAAGTGTATCCTTTCCCTCACTTATAAAAATGTACATCCTATTCTCCTTTACTCAAAAATTTTAAGAACTCTATATCAGAATAAACCTACCCTAATAGCTTATTATATTACTTCTATTCATCCTAGATCCCATGATCTTCCCCTAATACTAACCTAAAAAGGATTAAGGTGTAAGACTAAGAAGGTCTCTTAAAGAATATGTAATCATATTACCCGAATCTTTCAAAGTTTATTTCTTATTATACTTCCTATAAATATGTTATACCCATCCTAAAATAATAACTATAGTATCATAAATATACTGATATGTTATTATGATTATGGTTAAATAATTTTCATCTCCTTTCAATCTTATGGAAAATGAAAACATCGATCGTGTGTACGTATAACCTACTTTCTCCATGGAGTGGTGTAATTAATTTTTCATCACCAATTTAATTGGATTTTTATAAAGATACAAATAATAAAAATATATGACACCTATTAAATAATTATGATTCTATAAATATAAGATATAATTGAACTTCTTAACCGTCCACCTGTTAAAATAATGACAACATCGCTATTGCGTAAGTGCGAACCACCACCACCATGAAGTGATGTTATTCATTTTTCGTGTATTCCTTTCATGGATGATTATCAATATTTATATAATGAATATATATTATATTTATATCATTATTAAAATATTTTATATGTTTTGACTATAATCAAGATGTAAAGACTATAATTCCTGAAACAAAACATACATGAAAAATGAAATAGTTAACACCCGAAATGATGATGATAATGAAATATTATTAATGAATGGTTGATAATATGTTATAATTAAACCATATATGATATTTTAATTATGGTTATTTTTTTGGTATATAAGTATAATAAATTTGAATTTATTATAGTAAAGGTTAAAATTACTTACTAAGCAAGTCAGATATGAGGTATGGGATTTCTCATCTCAATTTCCCTTTTTTGAGACTTATGCCATTAACACCACATGTTTTATTTTATGTGGTGTATGAAATTACTTATGTATTTATTTTATCATTCATTTAATAAAATTAAAGTAGTTTAAAAATCCATTTCAAGTTCTCTTCTTTAAAATCCTTTTGTTTCAAAAGTTACAAAAGTTGTTAGGGGTTTTTTAACTCAATTTATTTTAATTGGATTATATTACTTATTCAATATATATGTTATGCTAAGATTTTTTGTGCAATTACCTATGATTATTTCATATTTTATTTCCCTTATTTTTTGATATAATATTTTCACACATAATCACTTCATTGATTAATTCTCACTTCAATGTTACGGTCTTTATATGGCTTTCTCATATCACTTTTGTTTCCATGATACATATTCCATATTAACCATTTATTTATTTCATATAGTGTTTATACTGAAAACTTAATATGTTATATCCTGAATATATTTATATTCATTATGTTTAGAGTTTTATTTGATGTCATTTTTTTATGTGGGTTATGATTCAAAATCTACCAAAACTGTAAGAGTTTATTTCACAATCTCATACTTATTCAGGATTGTTCATATTTAAGTTTACATTGGAATAATTTATGAAATTTTTATATTAAAACCCATATATGTTATTATTATATCGTTATTTCTATAAATTGAAAGTTTTAATTGAATTTTTCTCTTACTAAGTACTCAAAATTATGACAGAATGTTTTTAAGAAAAAAAACTTTCTTTTTCTATTCGATGAGGAGTATTTTTCCCCCATGTAAATATTTTCTTTAAAATATTTACAAGAAGGTTTTTAATATTATTCTATGGTTATTTAAAGTAATTTTTATCCATATTTTAATTTATTTGAAAAGGGTTTAAAGGAATATTATTATCAATTTTTGAATGTGGAAATTTTTACTGAAGGTGTATACAAAATATTTCTTTTAACCCTTACCACATAAATGAATTTTCCTACCATAATGATCATTATATTACTTAAATACTTATTTATAGTTTTTATGGTTATTATGAAATAAATTTTCTTCCCTAATATTCAGGAAATTTTAGATTTTAAATAAGAAATTTCAAAATGAAAAGGTTATTTTCCTCAAGAAATGTTCGGGTGCTATTTTAAAATTATTTTCATTTATGAAAAAATATTTTTATGAATGTTATACTTTAGTGGGGATATAATATAATGATACCATTAAAATTATTTCTCTAGATGAATTATGATCTTGTTATTCTATTCAATGACTTGTGAAAATATTAATATTTCATATTCTAGTTTTCAATAATAATGTTTATGTTTATTATGTATTAAACTGTTATTAAT
Source organism: Viscum album (assembly GCA_963277665.1). NCBI lineage: Eukaryota > Viridiplantae > Streptophyta > Magnoliopsida > Santalales > Viscaceae > Viscum > Viscum album. Next base: position 1,907,043,934 of record OY728136.1, read on the forward strand.
TTTTTTCATATGATCAATGATTTGGAATTAGTTTGTGATGGGTGAGACCCATTATAGACCCTTTATGCATTGGTAGGTATCATGTGATAAACTAGCCTGAGCATTTGGTGTATTCTTGCCTAATTATTTACTATACCATAGAATGAGACCTTGATAGTATGTTTATGATGTATTTTCACAAGGACTTAATGATATTATAATGATGTTTGGAATTATGAATTCCATCATTATGAAATTTGTTACTATTATCCAGGTTATTACTTTTTTGGTATGTCATCCATGGATATAATCCAATTTTACAGTATTTTTTATATGGAATATTTGTTTATTTTTTACCTCTTCCATATTATCCAAGATTTATTAATTTTATGATAGATTATATTTAAGACTTTCCCTTATTGAGCGTCTTAACTCACCATTTATTATGTTTTCATTTCTCCAGGATACCTAGAAAGGATCTATAAATGATTCAATAGATATATTAGAAGAAATAATAACATTTTCACTATAATTTTAAGTTGTATTTCATGTTTTCAAATGTAATGTGAGAATAATGAATTTATATAGTCTCCTAAGACTACTAAATTATTCAATATTTTGGGATTCAGTCTCTTACATCTTGTACAAATGTAGTAAGATAGCCAATGACTTTGGGTTAATAGATTTGGGTTATTATAATTAATATCAACGAAATTTTAGTATAATCCCTGGGAACTAGATTTAGGAAAAAATTTATTAGAGAATACAAACCTATGATATATTCTAGGGATAAGTATAAGTATAGTTTAATATAAATAAAATTTGGAAAAGAAGAGATTGTATGATTTTACTAGAAAATACATCCCTATATGGATACTATAAAGTGGATGTAGTTGTGGCATAGATATACTGAGGATTAATAACTCTAAAATGTGATTTTTGGTATTAACTTGATTTTCACTGGTGCACGATGAGTGGACCTATGACTACACACCTAGCTAAACGCTCCCAATGGATATACTTGGATAAATGTACATTTTCTTTATGAACCATTATGATGAATGATAGGATATAACCTATGGAAACTAATGATATTACATAGTGATATGGTATAAAACTAAACTCTCATGCATTGATAATTTTAAGATTGATCAGAAGTTTAATTTAAAATATACCCCTTTTGAGGTTTTATGTGATGGTAGATTAAGATGATTAAGGATATTTTCTGAGAAATTTATGGGAATATAACCCTTTGGTTTAGAAAATAATAATTAAAATTACAAGGGAAAACTTTCTTTAAGGATAATAGAATGTAATACCCTGAGAGTTTAGTTTATATTTTACTTTTAAAATAACACTATGTTCGATAGTGTACACTACACACAACCCCAAGCTTTCATGAACCATGGAATAATATTATTTAAATATAACTGTTATAACTTATTTTTTGGGTTGATAGGTATGAATATGAATAACTAAATTATTAAATATACATATAAATTATTTACTTAATAAAAATAATGAATTCAATAAAAAAATTTAACTTTCAACTAATTTTTGTTACTAGGTAAAGAATAGGAATAAATTTATTTTATTATTTGAAGTTACTTTTCTTAAAAAATAGGTTTTATTACATTTGAAGTATTTATTCCAATTTTATAAATATTATTTGAATAAAGGAAAATTATTTTTTAAATCAAAATTTCAATATTATCTTATTTTGGATTTTTGGAAAATTTCTAAAAAAATTATGTTTTAGTGAATAATGAAAAATACCATTTTTTATAAAACTATCATTTATTTTATTTAAATAAAGTAATTTAAAAGTAAAATTATATTTTGGATTTGGTTTTAAAGTAAAATAATTGTATTTTATTATAAATAATCTAAATAATTCGATAGTAATCAACATTATATTTTATTTTGGTATAAGTTCATTTTTATTCTTAAAAACAAAAAATTTTCTAATTTTTTTTCATTGCATTTTACACATTTATATTTAAATTAATTTCTTAAACTTATATAAATTTAACATTTAAAATGAATTATATATTTTTGTTTAGTTTTTTTAAATTTTAAAAATAGTTTAATTCAATTTTTAGTCATAACTAATAGTAACCATGGTAAAAGTTTATCACCACCATAATGGATAAACCGGGTTAATTAAGGTTAAAACTATGGGATAAGGTCTCAAAATAAACCCAACATTTAGATTTATTTAATTTTTTGAGATCAATTGGATATATAATTCATAAATTTAAATATATGGTATTATATTTCCATTTTCGTTTGATAATGACATTTATATTAACTTAAGTTAAAAAAATTACAATATACCACTCTATTTATTTTAATATCTATAATATATTTTCATTAGGATAATAATAATTCATGATCATTTATAAAAGGTTATTTCAAATATGGATATATTATTTTTATGATAATAATTTATTTTTAATTTTTAGTGATGATATAATCACCTTAAACTCTTACGTAACACTGATACAATGCTTGCGCAATCGGTAGAAAAATCAAGGTAAATGATTATAAAACTAATACAATTTATATGTTTTTCTATGAATTTTGGTGATCAAAAAAATTTATAGTTAATTATAAATTATTATTTATATTAAATTTGTTTATTTTATAATTCCATTGTCATCTTGATGTATTTGAAGTGAAATTAAATGAATAGTACCAAAAATGACTTTAATGATATTTTTTGACAAAAAATATTTTATTAAATGATTTAAAAATAAAAAATTTATTTAAAGAGGAAAATTATCATGTTAAATGGTCTAAAATTTAATCCATGGACCATTTTTGATCCACTTGTCAACTTAGAAGTTAATTTTTAACACTTAAAGGTTAAAAAATGTGTTACTATAGTAAAGGTTAAAAAGGGTTAACGAGAGGGTTAAACCAAAAGATAAGATTTAAAAAGTAACTTAAACATGTATAAACTTTATTTTTTTATGGTATTTAGAACTTATAATGTCCTAAATTATAAATTTTTTCAAATTTTTCCACTTGACATGATTATGATATATATTAAATTTAAATCTTTTATGTACTTCCAAGTGTGTCATTTCCCTTACTTATAAAAGGGAACCTCCCCTTATCTTTTATTCACAAATTTTGATCACTATTTCTTGGACAAGATATAACCAAATACCTTATTATCTTCATTTCCTTAATCCAAGATTAATTTTTCATCCCCTAAGATCATACTAAGAAGGATTAAGGTATAAGCCAAAGGAGATCTCTCAAAGAAGAGGCAATGGTCTTACCCAACTCTTTCAAAGTTTATTTCTCATTATAATTCATATAAATATGGATTAAACATAATTAAATAATAACTACAGTATAATAAATATATTTATATGTTATTATTGTTATGTTAAAACCATTTTCACCACCTTTCAATCCCATGGAAAATGAAACCATCCCTTGCTCGTATGTACGACCTACCATCTCTAAGCAGTGGTGTAATTCATTTTTCATCACCACTTTATTTATATGGATATAAATATGGAACTAATGAATATATATGATATTTATGAAATAATTATGATTATATAAATATAATATATCATTTACCTTATTACCCTTCCACCCATTAAAAAATGATAATGTCGCTCATGCGTATGTGTGGACTACCCAACTCCACAAAGTGATGCGATTAATTTCTCATGTTATCATTTCATTTATGATTATAAATATTCATATAATTAATATATATGATATATATATCATTATTAAAAAAATTTATATGATGTAATCATTATACCTATGAAAGCACCATCACTACAAAATCAAATATACATGAAAAATGATGCAGTTAACACCCAAAATAATGATGATAATGAAAGATTGTTAATGAATAGGTGATAATATGTTTTAAAAAACCATTAAGGGTATATAATTATGAATATTATTATAGTATATAATAATAATAAGTTTAAATTTGTTATATAAGAGGTTAAAATCACTTAATAATCAAGTTAAACCTGAGGTAAGAGATTTATCGTCTCAAATTCCTTTTGTTAAGACTTATTCCATTTTCATAACATGTTTTATTTTTTGTGGTGTATAAAATAACTTATATGTGTATTTTATCATTTATTTAACGAAATTAAATTGGTTTAAAAATACATTTTAATTTCTATTTTTCAATATCCTTTGTTTTTAAAAGTTACGAAAGCTGTAATGGGATTCTTAACTCAATTCCCTTTCATTGGGTTACATTAATTATTCACTATCTATGTCATGAAAATATTATGTGTGAAATGAAATTTGATTATTTAATTTTTTATTTTCGAGGTTTTTATTTGTATTTACATTTTTTATACCCAATAAATTCATTTATTAATTCTCACTTCAATGTTACAATCTTTGTAGGGGTTTCTCATCTCACTTTTATTTTTGTGAGATAGATGCTATATTCACCACTTATTTATTTCATATGTTGTATATAATTCCCATTTGATATGTTATATCATTAATATATTTATATTAATAGTATTTAAAGTTTCATTTTAGGTTATTCATTTCATGGGGTTTATGATTCAAAAGTTTCCAAAGTCTTAAGGAATTATTTCACAATCTCATCCTTATCCGGGATTGTTTATATTTTAGTTTCCATTGGATAAATTATATTATAATTTTATATTAAACCACATATATTCTATTATGATCTAATTATTTCTATAAATTATTGGTTTTCATTTCATTTTTGTCTCTCTAAGTACTCAAATGTTTCAAAGAGTTTTTTTAAGAAAAATTGACTTTGTTTTTCTATTCACTTAGGAATTTTTTTATTTTATTTATGTATTTTATTTAAAATAATTTAAATAATGGTTTTATTATTCTCTAATGATTTTTTAAATTCATTTTAACCCATGTTATAATTTATATAAAAAGTTTTAAATGAAATTTTCTTGTCATTTTCCAAATGAGGCAGTTTTTTAGTGATGGTATGTACAAAATATTTGTTTTAATACTTACCACAAGAATAAAGTTTCCTACCATCATGAATATTATTTCACTTGAAGAATAATGTACAATTTTTAGAATTTTTAAAGATTTTTTACTATTTTTTTACTATTTTTTTATATAATTTTATATTTTAAATAAATGATTTCAAAATGAAAAGGGTATTTCCCCCAAGAAATGTTCCAGTGATATTTTAAAAGTATTTTCATCCATGAAAACATCCTTTGATGAATATCGTGATTTACTAAGGATATAATCTAATGATACCATCCACATTATTTATATGGATGACTTATTATCATGTTTTTCTATTTATCGACTAGAAAAAACATTAATATTTCATATGATAGTTTTTTAAATTTAATGTTTATATTGATTATGTTTTTGAATTTTTCATTCATTTATTTCATATGATAAATGAATTAGACTTAGTAAGTTATGGGCGAGTCCCGTTATATCCCCTATATGTATCAATAGGTCTCATGAGACAAACTTGTCTGGGAATCTGTTGTATTCCTACCCAATTATTTATGATGACTTGGAAAGAGGTCTTGATGTTAGGTTTATGATGTATTAGCACATGACCTTGACTGTATGATTATGATGTTCGACATTATGAATTCCATCCTCACGAAACCATTTATTGTTTTCCATGTGATTATTTATGTGGCTATTTCATATATGAATATAGTCCCATTTTATAATATTTTCTTTATGTAGAATATTTGATTATATTATTATCAACCATATAATTCATGATTTATTAATTTTATGATAGCTTCTATTGTAAATATTCCCTTATTATGCTTTTAAACTCACCCTTTAGTATGTTTTCCTTTCCCTAAGATACCATAAAGGGATTTATGAATGATTCCAGAGATATACTATAAGAAATAATAAAGTTCTCACTAGAATTTTATGTTATATTTATGTTTTCAAATATAATGTGAGAATCATGTATGTATTTAGTATCCTAATACTTCTTAGCTATTTGATTTTTGGGATATGATATCTTGTATCGTATGATAGTGTATAAAGATAACCACTAGCTCTATGTTAATGGAGTCAGGGTGTTACACTATTTATAGAAAGGTTGAAATTTTAAGTAACACCAAGATACATGTCATCTTCCATGAAAAATTTCTCATTAATCATTTTTAAAAATTATTGTTGGATAAAATTCTTAGGAATAGTGGACTCTTAGTTTTTCTTGTCACTTTTATCCCCCATGCCCCACTTTTACAATATAGAGGGCATCATAAAACCCATTAATTCAAAATATGATATATCATGTAATTAAACATCTTATTAGTCCTAAATATATCTAACAAATTAGGAAAATTATATTTCAAGCCTTTGAATACTATATTTATGATCTTTGTAAGTTTTGTCATATTTAATTCTCATTTCCATAATTTTTATATCTATCTTGAAAAATAATATCTATATCGTTTTTAAACCTTCCTCTCATTGTAAATATTTATATGATTGATGGGATGAATCCTAATTCTTATCTTGGGATCCATATAGTTTCAAATATGAATATAGATCTAATTATATTATCCCATATGATCTCACATAATTTTGTGATGTTAAAAAATTGATATTTATGCATTTAATCAACATGTGACTTTATGTTTTTATAGATGATTTTTTACACATTAGTCCAGTCTCATCGATTTTTATGAATATATATATATATATGTAATATAATCAATTATTATAGAAAAAACATTATATTTTAATCATTTAGATACACTATGTCCATAAAATCCATAGTACAAATATTCTTTCTCTTATAATTGTTTCAAAATCCAAAATTGATTTTTTTAAAAATAAATTCCAAATAAGAAACAAGTTAAATGGGTAAAATGTCAGTATAATAAGTAATAAAAATACATTTAGGCATACATATTTCAAATAAAAGGCATTAAAGTCAATTAAAAATGATATAAAAATTAAATTCATAAATAGTTTTTTTATTGTTTTTAGTTTTTAGGGACAATGATATTTAAATTTATTATAAATATTTATATTTTTTAAACAAGATAAATAATTATAAAAGGATATGAATAATAGGTAGGTTTTAATTAATTTATTTAATTATAAAATTAATAGAGGCAAGGGGTTTTATTTAATTCATAATTTGTTATTTCAATTAAGTCAAAGGGTTTTAACTAGAAATCAAAAAATTATTTCACCACTCTTCATTAAACAATGGTAAACCCCTAATCTAAACCAATTTAGTACCATTGTTCTAATTTGATTTTATATTAGGGATATATAATCAATAATTAATGTTTGTTATAATCCCCATGATTACCATCCCCTCACTATTTTTGGATGAGCCTTTTCAATGATAAAAATTTGTTTTCATAGAACTTTTAAAGTGTTGGTGTTTCATATAGAGAGAAAAAGACCCCATTTTTATCAATGCTAAAAAATAATGATACATCAGGACTTTTATCAGTGATAAATTAGTAATAATAAAATATGACTATTATCAGTACTTCTTTATGATGATAAAATTCTTCTTCTCTTAGTGTTAATATCTAGAATAGATAACGACTATATTTTTTGTTTCAGTTTGCTGTAGTATAACAACAAATTACAATTGAAAAAATCAGAACAAAAATAACCATATTTTAATAACAAATCATTCTATTTTAAAATAATAAATACATTTCATTACATTACAGTAATTTTTTATAATTTTAATTATCAATTATATTAATATAACAGTTAAAAAAAATTATTACCCTAATAGAATAGTAACAAAAACTATAAACAATCCACAAAGAATTTAACACATGAAAGAGAGCATGTTATTGAAGGATTAACCATTAATTGAGTTTATTTATACAAAAGAAGCATGTTATAATAATATAAACAATTTTTATTTTAACACTACTTAAAAAAATAAAAAATAACTTCAATTTAATCATTATATAATAACATGATGAACTTAAAGTGATTAAAAGTCTTTTATCTTCATGATAAATGATATAAAACACTAATAAAAAATAAAATACTAAATTATATACTTATTTAAATAATTAAAATAATTTTAAAATATTCACATATTTTTTTAATATATAAATATCTTATAAGTTTATTTGATACACAACTATCATAAAAAAATAAACACCTTTATGGGATAAAAATATAATCTTATATATGCTTATATTTTTCTTGAAGATCCATGGTTCTCTATCATTGAAAAATAAATTTCCTTCCTTATGAGTTAATTATATTATATATATGAAAGGTCCAAGAATTTAATTTAATAGAAAGAGATATTGTTCATGTATATCCTTTTCTTCTAATAATACATGAAAAAACAATTTATCTTCCCATGAAACTAATTTATTATACTTTTCCTTTGAAAAATGGGATTCGACTCATATATGGAGAATTTTTTTTAATGATATAATTTTTATCATAAACTAATAGAGTGTAGGGAAAAAGTTATTTATATTGTAATATCTCATTCTATTTAATATTATTTCAGATGTATTTTATGGTAACCCTCATAAATTGAGCTATGATGAAATATCATAGTCTAAAAAATATATATAAAATGTAAATTTCTTAGATATTTACATTGTTAACATCACATTTTCATTAAAATTAGAAGGTTTGGAGCCATATAGAAATGATATTATATTTCTTAAAAAAATTATGAATCATGAAAACTAGAATAATATTTTAAAACTTATGGATTGGAGATATTAACTCTTTAAGTAGTCAACTTTATTTATAACTTTTTTGTATATGAGAGTGATTTACCCCTTGTATAACAGTCCTATAACTTTTTAAAAACCTCTTAAGGAAACTCAATTTTCTTTCCTCAAATAGTAAAATATCTAAAAATCTAGTTGTTCAAAAAACATACTTTATCTAGACATATAATATATTGTTGAGTGCTGGATTATATGAAATTATTTGTTTATAGGGGAATTTTATTTCCTTCTAACCATAGTTTTAGATTTTATAAAGAAAAACAATATGAAATGTATTATACTAATTAAATTCAATTAAATCACAAAAATTGAGTTCCCTTTATTTAAAACTTTTGAAGGGTATAGATTTAGATGGCATGGATTGTAGATATTAATCTATTAGTTTTTATATAAAAATAGAGGTTTATAAGACTAAAAAGAGAGATTGTTCAATGAGCCAAAATTTTATAAATAAAATTCATTTTATTGTTGAATTAAATTACCTATTATGTATTATGGTTATAGAAAACAAATGAATTTTTTTATTGTATCCTATTAGATTTAAAATACCATTAAGTACCATACAAATTGATAATACAACCATTAAATAGTGATCATATAATTAGTATAAATATAGGGTTTTGATAAATTGGATTGACATAGAAAAATGAGGGGATGGCCTTGACCAGTAGGATTGTAACCTATAGAGCCCATTTTCTAGAACTGTTGAGGGAGATTTAATAATTGGTATTTTCCATTGACCATTCCAAATCTGAGATACAACAACTAAAACATGAGAAAAACCATTTATGGGAGAAGTTCAAGATCACCGAGATCACGACCCAAACCATATACACCGAACCACCCCATGAAAATATCACTATCATGCACCTTACCATTATGAAATTTATTGGTGTAATAAAAGGATACATTTCAAAATCCTAATAATATTAATATTTATATTTTATATAATAATTAACATATTTACTTCTAATTGTCCTTACTTTGTAAATGATTTCGATTTTGAAATGATAAAACACAAATTGTATCTTGGTTTAATATAAAATTTCAATTAAGATATTCCGTTTTTAATAATTCATGAATTTTAAAAATAATTTATATTTTAATAAAATAATACAATTAAACAACTATTAATAAATATAAATTATAATATATTTTTTATGAAGTAAAATGTAATTTTTTATAAGTGTTCAAAAAACTTTTATTATAAAAAAACCCAACATTTCTTAATAAATATATATTATTATTTTAAAAGTAAAAATTTGCATGTTTAGAAAATTATTTTGATAAAATAAATATATTTTTTAGAATAATCATGTCAATATTATAAAATAGTTATTTTTTTAATTTTCTAAGATAATCAAAATTTTGGGTAAAAATTAAATATAGAATAAATATATAGTGTGAATTATGACATCACAATAACCTAAAAGTGATGTAATAAATGATATAAATGGTATCCATGACCAAATATATGTGTAACCTTTAAAATAACATGATTTTTAGCTTATTTTATTAATTTTATAAAGCTTTTATGAATTCTCCAAAACCAATTATATATTTTCAACTTTTAAAATCAGTTCTTTATAAACATGAATCACTTCTATATCAATAAGGGTAATATTTTATTGATTTTAGACCTTTTACTTATAAAAAAAGGAAGAAAATATCCTATTTTATAGAATCCATGTGAAAAAACCAAGGTAATGTTTGTGGTTTTAATGACTTTATTATAGAGTCCAAAACCTAAGTTTGAGAAATAATAAATAACTCGCCTATCTTTTCATATATAGACCCACCAAAGATCCCATTCATCTTCACTAAAAACTTTGGATCACGTCCTTACACTTCCATACCCTCTCTAGAGTCCTCCCAAGGTTTCTCAGGCTTTCAAGAAGCCCCTCCCAAGCTTTTAGAATCAACCTCTCAAGGTAAGGGATCTTTTCCTTCTTCTCTCTATTCAAGCATATTCTTCATTTTATGAATTTTATTTCTAATTAATAATGTTGGTATATGTTTTTTCACATAATTATTACTATCTATTTTATTTCCAAATGACGAGATACCCCTTTCACTCTCATTAAAAAATTTCATAAATCTTTAAGTACTGCTGTTATGCTGCTGAAATTTCACAGTGATTTCTCATGAAAAATGAATGAATTATAAATATCCACTCACATTTATAGTTAAGGATATTCACCTAGATGTACATATACTTAATTAACTTGGGAACTCTAGGTGTGTAACCCACAATCCTTGATCTTGGGGTTAAAGTTTATGAAATAAATCCTTATGTTATATGATCTATGTGTCACACTTATGCATGTACACTACGGGAAAAATGAGCAATTGCGACGGGTTATTTGCGACGGGATTAAATCCCGTCGCAAATAGTCATGTTAAAAAAGTATTTGCGACGGGGGTACATCCCCGTCGCAAATAATGAGTCATTTGCGACGGGATTGCTTTCCCCGTCGCAAATAGTTTTCCCGCGATGCGCGCCAAATCGCGGGAAACGTATTTGCGACGGGGAAATATTCCCGTCGCAAATAGCCGGCGGCGGTAAATGGTATTTGCGACGGGAATATTCCCCCGTCGCAAATACTATGTCGGCAGAGGGTTATTTGCGACGGGACCCGTCGCAAATAACTATTTACCGGTTGACCGTAATAAATGTTGGCGAAGGTATTTGCGACGGGACCCGTCGCAAATAATACTATTTGCGACGGGAATCCCGTCGCAAATGGACCCGTCGCAACTAATCTAACCTATAAATACCCCCATCCGTTTTTTTCATTTCATTCTCATTCTTTATCTTCTCTCTCTCTCAGAATCATATTTCTAGAGTTTAGTTTTTCTCCAGTTTAAGTTTTTTCTCCGGAGCTGATATTAAAGTTTTGAAGAACGATCAGAACAGATCAATTTTCAAGGTATTTATCTTCATTTTAATTTTTTATTTATTTTTAATTTTTTATTAGTTTTTATTATTATTAATTAGTTGTAATTTAATTTTGTTTACATTGTTTTATTACTTAATAAATTTAAATTATTAGTATTGTTTATATGGTAATTAGGAATAATTAGTAATAATTTTTAATAATTAAGAATAAATATTAATAACTAGTAATAAATACCAATAATTAGGAATAAGAACATTATTACATTATTAGTTTATTTTATTATTAATATTAAAATAATATAATTTTTTATATATATACAGTTCTTTTTTCATCTGTGTGTTTGCTGTCTTCACATGTATTATTTGTATGTGGAGATAGAAAACGCACAGATGAAAAAAGAACTGTATATAAATTAGAAAATTATATTATTTTAATATTAATAATAAAATATATTAATAATGTTATTATTTGTAATTATTGGTAATTATTTCTAATTATTGATAATTATTCATTTTATTACTAATAATTATCAATAATTAAGAATAATTAGTAATAATTACCAATAATTAACAATAATTAGTATTAATTACCTATAATTAGTATTAATTACCATTAATTAGTATTAATTACCAATAATTAGTATTAATTACCAATAATTCGTAATAATTAGGAATAATTAACAATAATTACTAATAATTAGGAATAATTAACAATAATTACGAATAATTAACAATAATTAGTAATAATTAGGAATAATTAGGAATAATTAGTAATAATTAAGAATAATTAGGAATAATTAGTATTAATTAGGAATAATTAGTAATAATTACCAATAATTAGGAATAATTAGGAATAATTAGTATTAATTACAAATAATTAGTATTAATTAGGAATAATTAGTATTAATTACAAATAATTAGTATTAATTACAAATAATTAGTCTTAATTACCAATAAGTAGTATTAATTACCAATAATTAGTATTAATTACCAATAATTCGTAATAATTAGTATTAATTACCAATAATTCGTAATAATTAGGAATAATTAACAATAATTAGTAATAATTAGGAATAATTAACAATAATTAGGAATAATTAGTAATAATTAGGAATAATTAGGAATAATTAGTAATAATTAGGAATAATTAGTAATAATTAGGAATAATTAGTAATAATTAGGAATAATTAGTAATAATTAGGAATAATTAGGAATAATTAGTATTAATTAGGAATAATTAGTATTAATTACCAATAATTAGTATTAATTACCAATAATTAGTAATAATTACCAATAATTAGTTTTAATTACAAATAATTCGTATTAATTACAAATAATTAGTATTAATTAGGAATAATTAGTATTAATTACCAATAATTAGTATTAATTACCAATAATTAGTATTAATTACCAATAATTAGTATTAATTACCAATAATTAGTATTAATTACCAATAATTAGTAATAATTAGGAATAATTAACAATAATTAGTAATAATTAGGAATAATTAACAATAAGTAGGAATAATTACGAATAATTAGTATTAATTAGGAATAATTAGTAATAATTACCAATAATTAGTATTAATTACCAATAATTAGTATTAATTACCAATAATTAGTAATAATTAGGAATAATTAACAATAATTAGTAATAATTAGGAATAATTAACAATAATTAGTAATAATTAGGACTAATTAACAATAATTAGGAATAATTAGTATTAATTAGGAATAATTAGTAATAATTACCAATAATTAGTAATAATTACCAATAATTAGTAATAATTACCAATAATTAGTATTAATTAGGAATAATTAACAATAATTAGTAATAACTAGGAATAATTAACAATAATTAGTAATAATTAGGAATAATTAACAATAATTAGTAATAATTAGTATTAATTAGGAATAATTAACAATAATTAGTAATAATTAGTATTAATTAGGAATAATTAGTAATAATTACCAATAATTAGTATTAATTAGGAATAATTAGTAATAATTACCAATAATTAGTATTAATTACCAATAATTAGTAATAATTAGGAATAATTAACAATAATTAGTAATAATTAGGAATAATTAACAATAATTAGTAATAATTAGGACTAATTAACAATAATTAGGAATAATTAGTATTAATTAGGAATAATTAGTATTAATTAGGAATAATTAGTATTAATTACGAATAATTAGTAATAATTACCAATAATTAGTAATAATTACCAATAATTAGTAATAATTACCAATAATTAGTAATAATTAACAATAATTAGTAATAATTACCAATAATTAGTATTAATTACCAATAATTAGCAATAATTACCAATAATTAGCAATAATTAGAAATAATTACCAATAATTACAGAGTACGACGTATATCGGAGGATGTATAGTGATCCTGCTACTGGGGAGCTTAGAGGTGATCGTCAGCATCACATCGTGGTCAGTATTATTTGTTTTCAAGTTTAAAAATTAACTGCATATAATATATTCACAATTTTAATTTTAAATTGCAACTGTAGGAGTCATATGAGGCCGCAGCGGCACAGGCCCGGCCTGAGAGTCAGGCCGAGTCATCAGATCAGACCACTGCCCGTCAGTTTGATGAGGCGGCATGGATGCAGGCCACCCAGTATGCCTTCGAGAAGGGCCGGGTAGTTGGTATCGGCTCTCGACTGACTCCCGGAGATTATTATGGCAGTGCTGCGATGTCGGCGTCCAGCTCGAGGGGAGCTCGTGCATCTTCTTCTACACAGTATGAGGAGCAGTTGCGATCTCAGACTGCACAGATAGAGAGTCTCCGACAGGAGCAGGAGCAGATACGTCAGCAGCATGAGGAGGAGCGTCGACGCCAGCAGCAGCTGTACGAGGAGCAGACGAGTCGGTGGCAGCAGCAGCATCAGGAGCAGATGGAGTACATGCGCCGACTCACTCATGCTTTAGGGATGGAGTTTCCTCCACCACCATCTGCAGATCCCCCACCTCCCCCCCCTCCTACAGATTAGAGTTTGTATTTCTGTTATAAAATTTGTGAAATCAAAATATTTTTTTTTTCTATTCGTAGTTTCTGTCTCATTATAAAATATTAATAATATTATATTTTTAAATAACAATATTAATATGAATAATAATAATATTTATATTTTATAATATTAAATTTTATATATATATTAAAATTTTATATATATATTAAAATTTTATATATATATTAAAATTTTATAATATTATAATTTAATTATTTTTTGGTAATACTTGAATTATTTTAATATTTGAATGTAAAATAATTCTATTATTTTTATATTAATTAAAATAACTTATTAATATTTTTTTATTTATGAATTATAATTATAATATTATTATATTAATTAAATTATTTATTAGTATTCTATTATTTTTATTTTTGAATTATAATTCTACTATTATTATATTAATTAAAATAATTTATTATTTTCATTTGTAAATTATAATTCTATTATTATATTAATTAAAATAATTTATTAATAATTTTTTTTTATTTTTTTTATAGTATTTGCGACGGGATACTATGCCCGTCGCAAATACTAGTATTATTAATATTTTTTTATTTTTTTTTAAAAAGAGTATTTGCGACGGGTCCCGTCGCAAATACTATTCATAGTAATTGCGACGGGTCCCGGTTCCCGTCGCAAATACTAGTATTATTATTTTTTTTTATTTTTTTAAAAAAAACGTTATTGCGACGGGCCCGTCGCAAAAACAATTTGCGACGGGAACCGTCGCAAAAGGTATTTGCGACGGGCCCGTCGCAATAACTGTTTAAAAAGTTTTTTACAAAAAACGGAATACTATTTGCGACGGGGAGAATGCCCGTCGCAAAAAAGGGCTTTAGCGACGGTCCCGTCGCAAATAAGTTTAGTTGCGACGGCGTTTTCCGCAACGGGCTATTTGCGACGGGACCCCGTCGCAAATGGCTATTTGCGACGGGATCCCGTCGCAAATAGCCCGTCGCAAATACCTGGTTTTCCAGTAGTGGTACATGATATGAAAGTGATGGGTGCACCCAGAATTATATAGCGCTCCAATGTATTGGGTAATGTTTTAGTCTCATGAGAAATTATGTATGGGATTATGGAGTGAACCTAATAAATTATAGAACTTTTTCTATAGTGTTATAACTTCTTGGAAGTTATCCTTGACCTATTTTTATGATGTCATGATTAAATTTGTTTCCACTTTCCCAAGTTTCTTTTATACTATCATGCAATATCCTGCCTCTTTGTTCATGTTTATGATTTTTACCCATTTTATGTCCCATAAAACTCCTATTACCTAAAATTTAATAATATCTTCATGTTATTCCATGTTTATTCCCCTATAGGGATTTATATCTCACCCCTTTCTTATATATGTCCCCAAGTTATCCCATGATGTTTTAAGAATGATAGAATATTATGAGCATGTTAATGAAGTTTTCAATAATGGTGATGTACCACTTATTTTTGAGTTATAATTTAATATACCTAATTACCCAATGTCACTATACTTATAAATCTTATGTGTTTTAATATGCATGTTTTTATATAATAAATCATGAATTAATGTGTAATAAAGACAAGGGTTGTCATAGTTGGAATCAATGTAAAGTTTAGTTATTTTTTGGATTAGGATTTGAAAACTCTAGTGAAAGAATTAGGGACAATATGAAACATAAAAATAAATCCATAAATTTTGGTAAATCATACAGTAAGTGGTTTCTAATAAAATACATCTCTATCTGGATACTATAAGTGGGTGTGGCTTTGCCACAGATGTACCTAAAATTACAAAGGATTGAATAAAAACTGGGGGGGGGGGGTTGAATCAATTTTTCACTTTTTATAAATTTAATAACATTTTGAAACTTATCCTCCACAACCTATTGAATTTTATATCCTTATCATATTTTTTTAAATGATCATGCATGAAAAAATAGGAAAGAAAGTAAAGAACACAAGATTTACAATGTTCGACCTTAGTGTGAGAACCTAAATCCTTCCCATAGACACTCATGTGGGTCTATAGAAATTCACTATTATTAAGAAGTGAATACAACTTTTTCCAACTCCCATTAGGCACCTTCTATCACCTGATAGGAAAGATTATACCGAGTCCCACCAGTTTAAAAGTTTTTTACAAAAAAATTGTGCAAAAAAAAAGAATAAATACTTTGTTCAAACTGCTCCACAAAAGTTCCTAGGTCCGATGATCGTGAGTCTGATGGAATTTAGTATAATGAAAAAAATCTGATTGGCTCTATTTAATCAACTGAATACGATTCCCCCTTTCTCAATCTGCACTTTTCATACTCTTCTCAAATTCTCAGTCCAATCTTCCTCAGTATGATATTCCTTAGTCTGATTAACTCAATATGGTGCTGCTCAGTCTGATAAAAAAACAATAGAAGTATGAACCTCTAAGGAGATCTCTATCAAGAGATAAATCTTACTCTAATTACTCATCCCTCAACCTTTTCCAATCTCAATAAAATTTACAAAATGAGAATGAAAATTTCTTCTATTTATAAAAGACTCTAAAAATAAAAGGTAGGAATGAAAAAATTTTCTGACTTAATCAAATTTCAAAACTTTGAAAATCACTCACATTAAAACTTTAAATTTGAATTCTTAAAACCTTATTAAGAATACTCTGGGATCATTCTTCTAGAACAAACATACATTTATTCAGTCCAATATAACTTCCTCAGTTTCAGTTTCCTATTCTCATTACAATATGTATTTATTTCTCAGCTCATTATGATTTGACTTTTTTTCACTGCTCATTACGATCTAACTATTTTACTCAACTCATTATGATGAACTTACTTAGAAGATGAATTATTGGTGTCACTATATTATTAAATTGAAAACTTGAACTCTCCATTTTTTTCTTTGAAACTATTTTAAAATATTTACTTCTTTTTATAACTGATCTTCTTTTAATGGATCAACATCAGCAACTCTGATTACTATAATGTTCTATATCTGATGTTTTATCAATGTGAGGCATTCATTTGATGAATCAATACCTATTCTTGATCCGATTGATCTTTATCCTCATATTATATCTGGTAAAAATCCTTATAATGATGGAATTATCATTATGATATAATTATGATTATGATATTCTACATTCGATGATGACTACACTCAATAATATTGTAATTCTTCAAACTTCATCATATTTACAAATTCTATATTCTAACAACTTCTGATTCTGGTACTTCTAGATTTAATCTTCTGTGTCTGGGTTTCTAGAACCGATAAAATATTTACGATTCCTCCATTTCTTAAAACTATTTTACCATGATAGTTTTCCTGATTTTTAAGAACTTCATGACCATAAAAGCATACTTTTATTTTTACTGTTATAAATTATGAAAAATTTCTAAATACTGAATTTAATTTCTTAAAAAATCCTCTTCAGAATCATTCTTACTTTTTCACTCAGCAACTTTTGACTTTCTAACAAAAACTGTGTATGATGGATTTGAGTCTGATGGTGCGTCCGGTCAACAACATTATAGAACTTCCTACTTCTATCTTCCTCAACAACTTATGCATCTAGTACTCCTCAATCCAAAGACCTATTTCGGGAAACCTATTTTTAGAAAATAAAATTCTTAGACAAAAACTTTTCTCCCCCTTTGTTTTTATATTTGAACATTAAAATTTCCTATAAAACCCATTCCTATGGGCTGCGTCTGATTCTAAAGAAGAAAAAAATTCTTTTACAAAAAGGTTAGTCGTTAAAAAATACAAATTTTTTTAAAAAAATGAAAACATCATTATATTTCTTCAATATAACTATTTGTATTTTTTGATAACACTCATTAAAAACTTTTCAAACTCTTAGAAATTTTAACAAATAAAATTTTATAAATTACAAAAGGTTTTTTTACTTTTAAAAAATCATATATTTTCTCAAAAGAGAGTGTCTTGAGACCACATTAATGGATAACGTAATGTTTTTGAATGAATTCCATCCCTCAGTGACAAGAAAATTTTGTAGCCATGTTATGATAAACCCCCTCACTTTTATCATTTCTCACTTTTCTTACTTTTATATTTTCTCAATTTTTTTCTCTCCCCCACTTTATTATTACCATAACTTTAGATTCATTAAATAAAGATATGTAAAATATTATTATAAAGTAAAAATATATTACTTTCTATCCACCTTTGTCAAAATAATCCAAAGAATGGTTGGGGGAATTCCTTATGAGATTTAGAAAGTCATTGGAGGAGGTTGAGTAGGAAGTTGTAGCCTCAACTCAACAAACCTTTCATTCAACATTTCCATTGTGGAAATATCAACAAAATGATATTTAATTGAGATATATTCTAGAAAAAATATCCAAAAACAACTTTCTCTTTTATAAAGTGAAACTTTATATTAATGTGTTTTGATCTTGAATGCTGGAAAACATTTTTAGAAAGATCAATTTCCCTCTGATTATTTCTTTATGCTTATCCATTTTTTGTAGAGTATAAGGATAACTATACTGATGTTTGATAACATTATTTCTCAGATAAGTTTCCAAATTATTACTTTTTAATTCATTGCCATTATCTATTCTCAAATTCTTTATATAAACCCCCATTTATTTCTCAACTTCTTTTCTTAAAAACTTGAACATTTTTATAGCCTATGACTTATGTTTCATAAACATTATTTCAATCATCTGAGTGAAATAATCAATAAAATTGATGAAGTATAAATCTAGATTTGTTGATTGATGTCTCATAGGTCCACATAAATCATAATGAATAAGCTCAAGAGGTCTAGTATATTTAATATCAACTCTCTTATTACTTTTGTAAGTCATCTTCCCTTTTTGAAAATTAATACAAAAATATTCATCTATTCTTTTCAATTCTAGAAAATAATGGACAACATCAACTTTAGAAAGTTTTTTCATGGTTTTATACCAAAGTTGGCCAAGTCTTCAGTGCCACAACTTATTTTTATATTCAACACTCAAGTAATAGGAATTATTAAACTCTCCTATTTAGAAGAGATTCCCATCGATTCTTTATCATTTTTTGATAACATTTCCATCTTTCACAATTTTGATAATACATGAATATTTTCTAAAAATAAATTATTTTTCATCATAAAAATGTTTATTTACACTAAGTAAGTTATGTTTTATCCCAACAACAAATAAAACTTCCTTAGATTTTAACTTTTATACTTCAATATCAGCTATTCCAATTCCTTTGATTTTTAAGGAACTGTCATTGCCAAAGGTAAATTCTCCTCCATCATGAATTTCAACATGTTTTAATATTTTTATATCACCTATCATATGTGAAGAAAATAAACTATCAAATATATATGGTTTTTTCATTTTACTTGATTTTAATGTTTTCTTACGAATAAAGCCTCTTTCCTCAATTTTATTTTTTCCAGCTTTATATTAATTTCTACCATAAGAAACTTGTTTCAGAAGGAGTGTCATACATCTTTTGGAATGATGAATAGACTGATCACATATTCCAAAAACTTATTCTAAACATTCAAATTTATGTTTTGTTGAAAGTTTCTAACATATTGAGTTTTTCATTTTACAACTTCCTATTGGTTAGAGAAGTTACTCATCCTTCTTCCACAATTGCTTCCTCTTTGTTCAAAACTTCTTTTAAGAAGTAATAAGTTATTCTAAAAATTATATTATATGTTCCCATATATTCCACAACACCAGAAATAACCATCAAATATCGATTTTCTACTGAAGAAAGACCTTTTTCTATAGAATCTTTATTGAGGTTGATAACTTATTTTTTCTCTATCACACTTAAGACATGGTCCACATTTCCTTCTGAGTGAGTTTTTAGCTTTGGTATATGTGATAGATTTCTTACATCCTTTCTCTACCCAAGATTTTCCAACACCTTTTATGGAACTTTAAATTTTATAAGAATCTGATGATACATTATTTTTGGTGAGTGATGATTTCACATGATTCTTGTTTTGAGACTTTTAAACAACTTTAAAAGTATCATATTTTACTTCCAAAGACTTTTTGAAATTTTAATTCATCTTTATAAAGGTACTTTTAGACTCAATAAGTTTTGATTGAAGCTTGTTAACTTATTCTTCGTCAGCCTTCAGCTTCTTGCTGAGATCTTCAACCATCTTTCTCTATTCAGAAAATCTATGTTTGTAACTTAATATCTTCTGGATTTATTCTTCACCCTACTTGATGGCATATTTTCTTCCTTCATCAAATTCTACACAATATTTCTTAATTAATATAATTTATTTCTTGAGAGAATTTTTTTAAAACATGAAAAAAGTTCTTCTTTGAGTTTATATTCTCTATATGATTCTTCATCATCTTCTTTACTATCTGAGGAATCTTTTTTTCTAAAATTTTTCAATTATGGTTATTATTTTTTTTTGAAATTTCATATTCCAAATAATTGTTGTGATTTGAGTCCAATTCATATTTATTACTCAACATACTTATCTTTTTCCCATTAACATTACTTTTAGATTTTTTCAATGAATTTTCTACTTTATAACTTTTTTTCCACTTCTTCCATTGAGGTTTTTCATCAGAATCATCTCAATATTCTCCAACTTTATTTTTGGTATAATTCATAATAAAGCATTCGATTCCACCACACTAAAAACATTTTAGAGTAAGTTTACCTCAATACTTTACTCTTCCTATTAAATAGTTATTTGATATAAGTGTAATTATTTTTTCTTTCAACTCATCATCCTCTTTATCATCGAATTTACAAGGATCAACATCTTCAACATCTTGAATTTTCATTTTTATTATAAATTCAAAATCCATTTCATATTTAATCTTATTTTTGAACTTTATATATTTTCTAATTTTTTAAGCAGTAAGAAAGTTATTCAATTTATTAGGAGATAAATCATCCTTCTCTTATAAAGAAGAAATTTTAGAATCAAACCTATCCTGAAATTTTTTCATAAGTTTCTTCACAATTGTAGAATCTTCGTGGACATCTCTGAATCATATGATGTTGAAAATAATTTCATTTACTCTGGTGAAATACACATTAATAGTTTCTTCATTACTCATTCTAATTTCTTTATACTTACTATGCTATATTTGTAGCTTTTATTCCTTCACTTTAGTATTCCCTTTGAAAATACATTACAACTTGTCCCATATACTCTTTGAAGTTTTGTGAACCATTATGTTCATATAAAAATTTTATGATAAGGACTTAAGGATAGAGTTTCTATCTTTTCCATCAACTTAAATATTTATATTATCAACAAAATTCACCCGAGAATCCTTCTTAATATGTTTAAAACCAATTATAGTAACATCAAAAACTTTTTGTCCAAGAGATAGGATAAAAAGAATCATCATATTTTTCCATCAAATTTAGTAATTCCTATACTGTTGATATAATTGATATTATCCATGATAAGGATTCAATAAGGGAACCTTAGCTCTGATAATAGTAGAAGTTTCAAAGGATCAAATAAAAACTGAGGGGGGGAGGGGGGGTGTTGAATTAGTTGTTCACTATTTATAAGTTTCTTCACTTTTTAAAACTTAACACCTAAAACCTATTAAATTTTATATCCTTATAATCTTTTTGAAAAAACTCATTCACAAAAAAAGGAAATCAATTAAATCACATGAGATTTATAAGCTTTAACCTCAATGTAAGAACCTACATCCTTTCCAAAGCCACTCCCATGGGTCTATGGAAATTCATTGTTATGAAGAAGTGAATAAAACTTGTTCCAAATCCCATTATACACAATCTATATCCTGATAGGAATGATTATAATATATCCTAATGGTTTATAAAGTTTCTTAAAAAATAATTGATCCAAAACAAAAGAACAAATAATTTTTTCAAATGACTCTACAAAATTTCCTAGGTTCGATGACTGTGAGTCTGATGGTCTTCAGTCTGATGAACACAATTTGATTAAATTAGTCTAATAGACTTAACATGATGCTCCCTTTCTCAATATTTAATTTTCAAACTCTTCTAAAATTCTAGTCCTGATATTCCTAAATCTAATATTCCTCAATCTTATTGACTCAATATGATGTTTCTCAGTTTAGTAAACAAAACAATAGAAGTTTGACCCTATAATGATATTTCTATCTGGAAAGATATCTTACTCAAATTCCTTAGCACTCCACCTTTTACACTCTAAATAAAAGTTATAAAATGTGATTGAAGTTTTCTTTTATTTATAGTAAAATAATAAAAGAAAAGGAGGGAATGAAATACTTTTACCACTTACTCAAATTTCAAAACTATGAAAATCATTCACATTTAATCTTCAACTTTGAATTCTTCAAAACTTCTCAAGAATACTCTGAGATCAATATTCTCAGAAAAAATTACTTTTCCTTAGTTCAATATAACTTCTCAGCTTTATATTTCTATAATCATTGTGATATTCCTTTCCTTATCAACTCATTATGATTTGAATTTTTTGAACTAATCATTATGATCTAACTATCTTCCTTAGCGCATTATAATGAACTTCCTCAGAATATGACTTATTACTGTCACAATATTATTTGATTAAAAACTTTAAATATCCCTTTATTTCTTCACAAATCTCTTATAATATTCACTTGTTTTTATAAATGATCTCTATTTGATGGATTAGATTAAAAAACTATGATTAATATGATTTTCTACATATGATGTGTTATCAGTGTGATGTGTTCATTTGATGAATCAGTGCCTGATCTTGATCTGATTGATCTTCCTCCTCAAACTTAGTCTAGTAAAAATTCTCATAATAATGGAATTATCATTATGATAGATTTATCATAATGATGTTCTACATATGATGATGACTCCACTCAATAACATTGAAATTCTTCAAGCTTCCTTAGCTTCACACATTCTGAATTTTGACAACTTCTGAGTCTGGTACTTTTGGATCCGATCTTCTATGTCTAAGTTTCTAGAATCGATACAATCTTTAAAATTTCTTTATTTCATCAAAATATTTTATCATGATAGTTTTAATGATTTTTGAGAACTTCGTGAGAAAAAAAAACATCATCTGATTTATGGTTAGAAAGTATGAAAAATTTATAACTCTTGACTTCAATATTTCAAAACATCCTCTTCAGCATCATTATTACTTCCTCACTCTATAGCTTATTAAATTCTAAAAAAAATAGTGTCTGATGGATATTCAACATCATGTTGATGGATCTGAATCTGATGGTGTGTCCAATCAATAACTTTATATAAATTTCAGCTTCCATTTTCTCCAACACCTTCTACATCCGGTACTGCTCATTCTGAAAACTTGTGTATGGAAAACTATTTCTAGAAAATAACTTTATAAAATACAAAAACCTTTATCCCCCTTTATGTTTGGATTAGAACATTAAATTTTCTTACAAAATTCCTTTTTATGGAATGGGTCTGATTTTGAATAACAAAACTATTATTTTACAAAAATTTTAGTTGTAAAAAAATAAAAAAACTTTGTTAAAAACAAAAACATCACAAAGGTTCTTCAGTACCTAAAGGTAAAACCATAAAGCATTGTATTGAGCCAAAATCAATTAGGAACTAGTTCATGAAAATGGTAATTTATACATATATAGTTTGAAAAAATTGAGGTATATTCCCTGGTAAATTTACAATCTCATTACAAACCATTATTAATGGAACAAAAAATACCCATAAGTGTATATGTTATAAAATTGATCATGGATAACACATATTAAAGCCTAGAAATTTATAAGAAAAGTAAATATAGGTCATTTATAAACTATACCTTTAATTTTATTGGATTCTCTATTATGTGTTTAATAGTTTAAAAGTACTCATCTTTAATTTTCCCTTTATTTTAGACAATGGCTAGAAATAAAAGGAACTGAGTAAATATCCAATGTGAAGGGAAATATAGTGAATTACCAAATGATATTCCTAACATGATGGGATCTAAAGAAATACACCTTGTGATTATTCCAAACCAGTTATCAAAAATCAAGGTTAAAAACTATCACATAGTTGAATTTAAAAAAATTTCAAGTAATAGGAGGAAAAAATATCAAGGAATTTCATTTGATAAAGGTGATAAAGTAAAGAATAACCAATTTCCTTTCTGAAAAAAATGTGGAAAGAGTCACTAAGGGAAATTCTGAAAAGGAACTTAGAGATGTTTTAAGTGCGGAAAGATTGGGAATAAAGTATCCAATTATCATGAAAAAATGAATAAAGTGATGGATAGAAATAAAGATCAATATATGGTACCATATCAAGTCTTTTTCATAAATGTGTAGAATTTGGGAATTATCCAAGCCAATGCTCTATTACATGGGATAACAAACATGATGGTAATAAATAATATCCAAGACCAAGGGAACAAGGAAATTACTATGCTGATATGGATCCTGATTATTGAAGTATATATAACCTATACTTAATATTATTATATGTTATGTTGTATTTCAATTCATTATATATTAACATATCTTGTAATAATATTGAGTTACCACCTAAAATGGTTTGACATCATCAGAAAAAGAAACTTCTATGATTATGTATCACATGTTGATGTTTGTTAGAATTCTCTTCTTGTAAATATTATCAGTCTCCCTTTAGTGAAATTTTATGTTATCCTTGTCATGGAATGATTTTCCTTTTATAAAGATAACATAAATTACTAGGAGAAGGAATTAACCATTTGTACCATGAATCACCCTTTGATTATATGCGAGTGTAAGGAGGATGATGGATCTTATTTGGTATCATCATCTCAATCATGGATATTATTTCCATATAATAAAGTGTATTTATCTAAAATAATTGATACTTTTAAAAATATCATCTGTGAATACATTCCCATTGTGAGGGAAAAATATGATGTATTTCCTAAAGCATTTCCTAGTATCCCTCCTAAACAATTTATTGAGTTCGAAATCAAAGTTATACCTACACTAAGTAACATTCCTAGGGAATTTCATCACTAAAAAAGTTATATACGTGGAACCTTCAAAGATATAAGTAATTGAAGGTTGGATAATGCCAACATCTGTGACAGATATCTATAGTTTCCTTGGACTGGCTAGGTATTATTGATGATTTGTAAAAAATTTATCATGACTATCACACTTAAAATTAAATTTTTTATTATCCAACACTTTTAATGAAAAAAGTGAGAAACCATAGTTCACACACAAAAAGAAAATAAAAAAGACATTAAAATGAAATTTCAGCATACCAGTATCAATATCCCTAAAAAGTTTCCACAAGATAGAGCTTACCAGAGTGTCGGGTTCCTCTATCAGAAGATCTTTAAACCCAGATACCAACTTCTCTTAGTATTAAATATGCTTATCAAGGATGATTTTTACTTTTCTGAACCCCCTTATTAATAAGTGATCCATATTATAATTCCATGTGCCTTGTTCCTCATTAGAAGTCACCCTTAGGGCCCTTTCCCTTATTCTTTTAGCCTCTTCACCAAGAGCATTAATTTTCAAAATAGTTTTGCCAATTACCTATTGCAAAATTATGAGCAGTTCCAAAGAATGCTCGGGTATAACATCAGGTTCCTACTTCTGGAAAGAATACTTGGAGAAAGATTGGGTATTATTGACTATTTTCTTTGATTTCATATTATTTGCTTATCGAGTCTCCATAATTAGAGGTAGGTAAGAGTAGTCCTTCCTCTCTTTATGGTTGAAGATTTTATGCTTGCTCCTCCTCATGCATAAGAGATGATCATCTGGTACCTCCTCCAAATCACCTGTAAAAAAGCAGCCATCATTGGGTTCATTTCCAGAAACCTTCATCCCATCCATGACTGCCCTAGCCGAGCCATCCAATGGAACCTCATTCGATAGCTATGAAAAAAATCTTTCCCAGAACAATAATATAAACCTCTCTTATGGGACTTACCCTAATCACAAAATCTCTATATTAACCAATACTCAAAGAAGTACTTCCTATATGAGCATCCCTTGGTATCCTATCTGCTTTTTATTTGTCATTATTACCCCTCCTTACACACACCACTCCAGCATATGATTCACCCATTTTGTAACCTCCCTCCACAATCCCACTACCTCCCTAGGGGCCCTCAGGTAACATAGGTTCAAGATCTCTCTTTGGCCACCTCTTCTCCAAGGGGACCTCCACAGATATCCCAAGGTCCTTTCTCAACCTGTGGGAAGCATATTCCACCGAGGTATTTTCGTGTGGTTTACTATGTGATTCCTTTGTCTGAGTCTCCATACTCTCTTCCCCCTTCCCAATAGGCTCATTTGTTGTATTAGGCACAAAATACTTACTTCCACCAGTACCAACAACCTTTATCTTGTCAATTTGGCATGACCCACACCTAAAGTTCACTAATGCATGACCCAACCACTTGCAATTAGGACAAAAATCAACCCACGACTCATAAACCATAGACTACTTACAATGATATTCATATCCTACTGTAATCCAAAGGAAGTTAGATGGATCTCTTGAAACATAGACTTCCACACACACACAAGGATTCTTAGGGTGACATACTATTTTGGTTCAGTTATCAGAACAAAAATATCTACCAACCATGTTCCCAAGCATCCTAATTGTTGAGGGATTTTGAAATGGAAGAGGAAGACTAGAAAAAATCACCCAAATCACAACTGAGGGAGAATCCTAATTCATATAGAAATATTAAGACCATCTATGCAGATAAAAATAGGAACTGTTGTAGTTACAAGATGCAGATGATCAAGATTTAATCATGTCTTCATCCAAATTGAAGCGAATCATTATATTAATATTATCAAGTAAACCCACAGTAGCCTTATCCTATAAATCCCAATATTTGAAAACAAACCTGTCAAATGTGTAAACCGAAGGCCTCCTCTCTGAAAAGCGAGAAATCAATTTTCAATTGAGAATCGAAGAAGATTTTTTGAACTCAGAAATCCATAGAGGAAGGTTGGGGCATCCTTCATAAATCTTGATCACCTTCGGACACAACAAAAAATATAGGAATGAAGGGATAAGCTTAAGGTTAGAGAAGGGTGATAATTTAGATGCCTCTCCTTTGAAGGATGATGAGGGTCCCTCCCCCTCTGGTGGGGGAGGTACTAGAAAAGGATCTGATGTCATCATGGTGTGGGAGAAGAAATCATGTCGCTCCCCCTAGGATCTTGATCCTTTCTCATGATTGTAAAACTATCTAAAAAACTAACTTGGAAGGGAGAAATGTTTGTTTATAATAATGAATGTGAAGAGGGATTCAAGGATTTGAAAAATATTCTTATCACTGAACCTATAATTACACTACCGACAAGTAGGTAACCTTTTATGGTATACAATTATTCTTTGAAGAAGGTATTGGGATGTGTACTAATGCATAATGACAAAGTGATAGCCTATGCCTCAAGGAAATTGAAATTTCATGAATAGAACTACCAAAATCATAATATGGAGTTGGCAGTAGTAATCTTAAAATTGAATATCTGGTGGAATTATCTCTTTGGGGATAAGTGTGAAATATATATGTATCATAAGAGCCTCAAGTATATATTCACACAGAAAGAGATGAATATGTATCAATGAATATGGTTAAAGCTAATTAAGGATTATGAATGCTCAATCCACTACCATCTGAGGAAATAAAATAAAGTGTAAGATGATCTAAGTATAAGGGATATGAAAATTTTATCATTGATGAGAATTGAGAATAATCCTATCTTCTTATATTTGAAAAGGATGGAAATGAGAATAAAAAAATAAGAAACATCATCGATCCTTTCACAAATTATTTCCCAATCATCTATTCTGGAGAAGACAAAGGATGATCAAAGAGATGATGAAAAAATTTAAAAGAAGATGAAATATATAAGAAAAGGGAAATACTTAGATTTTAAAATTAATAAATAAGGAGTCGTAAGATTTGGTTCACAACTATGTGAACCATAAAATCCCTAGTTAAAGAAGGATATATTGGATCATGCACATAGCTTGACCTTCTCCATCTATTTGGGGAGAAAAAATATGTATCGAGATCTTTGATAGAACTATTGGTGGGACAATATGAAGAAGGATATCATGTAATATACATCAAGGTGTCTTGTATATCATCAAGTGAAGGATAAAAAGAAAAAAATCCAAGGGGATGGTGATACCATTACCCATAACTACATGGAAATGTGAAAACATAACCATGGACTTTGTCACTAATATTCTAAGCACATCAGTAGGAAATATGTATTACAAAGACTACTCATTTCATTGCAATTCGAGACGACTTCTCACTCAATCAAATTACAAGGATATATATTAGATAAGTAGTGAGGTTTCATGGAAAAAAACTATTGATTGTATCTAACAGAGATCCAAAATTTAACTATAATTTCTGGAAGAGTCTCTAACATGCTTTAAATATTGAGTTAAACTTCATCACAACTTATCACCCATAAACTGATGGCCAATCTGAGTGAAATATCCTGATAGTCGAGGAAATGTTAAGAGAATGCTTGATGGAAATCAAAGGAGGATGGGATCAAGATCTTCCAATGGTTGAGTTCTCATATGAAAATAGTTTCCACTCAAGAATCCAAATGTCTCCCTATGAATCCCTTAATGGGAAGAGGTACAAAAAACCCACATACTAGGATGAAGTTGGTGAACACAAATTGCTGGGTTCTGAAGTGGTTGAGGATATGGTGGAAAAGGTCAAGACCATTACATAACACATCAGGGATGCTTAGAGTTGAAAAAAGAGATATGATAATAATCATTGACGAGACATAGAGTTTGAGGTTAGAGATAAGTTATTCCTCCACATATCTCCATGGAATAAAGTCACGAGACTTGGGGATAAGGGAAAGATTATTCCAAGATACATGAGTCCCTTTGAGATCTTTAATCACATCATAGTGGTGGTCTATCAACTTGAACTACCACATAAACTATATCAATTACATTATGTGTTCCATGTATATCTATTTAGGATGTAACACCCCAAGCTTCCATGATACACTTCTCTTTGAATAATACAATATCTTGCGCCGTACGCAACTTTGAGTTCTAACACACCACGAACAATCAAACAAGTCATTATGAATAGTAATACCCATTTTTTGAAATTTTATAAATTTTATTTTTCAAAATGCACTTAATTTTTGGATTCAGAATATCAAAATTAGCTTAGGGTGAATTTTTGGTATTTTTCTAAAAACTTTCAATTTTTGATGAATAGTGAAAAACACTACATTATTGTTTAAAATAAAATTTTTATTTAAATAATTAATATTTTATTTAAATTTATATTAGGTAAAAATAGATACATAATACCTATATATGTTTAATGTAATTCATTGGAGTCATTTTATAACAATATTAGATATATAAGATTTTATTGAATTTTTTACCGCCTTTTACCCACCTTCTAAGCGCATTTGCAAATTTGCATAAAAGATAATTTTACCACCTCTATGAATTGAATTTAAAAAATCAAATAGATATAGTTGACATCAGTAAGTAAAATTTGGTTCAATAATATGAAAATAATTTTTGGTGGATAGTAACTTTTGACTTTTATTTACCACGGTTAAAATTAAATAGGGTAATTAAAGGTAAAAAATGAAATTATAATTACCCTAAAACATGTACTAATTATTTTTATAAGTTTATTTCGAAAAAAATCAACCTTATTAATAAAATATTATCCTTTTGGTCCACTTGGATAAGATTAGGACATTTAAGAGTATTTTATTTGAAGAAGAGTTAAAAGTGTTAAATTCAAAGTTTAATAACTAAACCAATTTTAATATAGAGTTATACATAAGATAAATTTGACTATAAATATTCATTATAAATTTAAAAATATTTCTTAAATAATGGTATTTTATTTATAATTTTGATATATTAAATAATTAAATTTATTTATGACACAATGATGATGCAGTAATTACCTTATTAATAAAAGATTAAAATAATTGATATTATAAATATCCAAATAAATGTAAATTGATACTTTTGATGAATTACACTAATTTTATAGGTTAATATGACATGTTATGGTTTACTAAATAGATTTTTTTGAAGTGATAAAGTTGTTATGACTTTTACAAAAACAAAATACCAAATAGTGTCAAAATTGACATAAATGAGTTTTTAAAACAAATACTATATTATTAATTGATATAATATTTTTAAAAATATGAGGTTTGGCCAAATGACTTATATAAGATTATATATATCCATAATTAACCACTTGGGGTTCTATTAGATTTTTATAGTATGTTTATTAACCATTTATTATAATAATACAAGAATACATGGTAAAAGTTAAACTATTTAACTAAGAGTTAAATCTAAAAGATAAGGTTAATAAGGTGACCTAAACCAGTCTAAAACCTATTGTTTGAGAGGTTTTAGACTCATAACCACCTTATCCTAGAAATATATCATTTTTGTGCCATTATAAACCTAATATGATCATATACTAAAATAATATTTCAAGATTTTCCTAAATTGACCCTCACCTCTCTTATAAAAGGGAACTTCCCCTTCTCTCAAAATCACACCTCCAAAGCCATTTTTCTCAGCCAAAACCTGCTCAAATATCCTGCCAAATACCCTCAATTTGATTTATAGGCCTTAATTTGATCATAAATATAACCTAAGCATTTCTTTTGATCAACTCAAAAGGAAACACCCGAAGAAGCCGTAATAATTTCACCACCTCTTTCAAAGTTCTTTTATTCTTCAAATTCCTCTTTCTTAATTGTTTCCATACCAAAATAATAAATCCTGTACATTATACATACTGTTATGTTATTATAATTATGGTACAACCAAATTCATTATTCTATCCATCCTATGAATGACAAGTCACCATATGTGCGTACGCACGACTTACAGTCTCCACGTCGTGGTGTAGTTTGTTATTCATACACTTTATTATTTTGATGAGTATAATAATGAGTATAAATGATGTAAATAATAAATATAACATGTTAAGAATTATTTATATATTATATACCATCCAATTACATATGATTTCACCATAAATAGAATGATATTATCGCTCGTGCATACATACAAATTACCATCTCCACGAACGCGATGAAATTCATTCCCCATCATAACCATTCAAGAATAATTTTCATTTTATGATTAAAAATAATGTTTAAGAACTTAATATCATTATTAATATGAATAAAATACATACTATACCTAACAAAAATGTCTTACGTAACCAAGAATATAAAGGAAAACGAATCAGTTAACACCCGAAACGATGATACTACTGAAATATTATTAACAAATAAATATTAGAAGATCATATATGTTATCATATTTATGTATGTGGTTCTTGTATAATTTAATAACAATGATTTTACTATTATAAAAGAGGTTAATGTATCCTCTACCAAGTAAAAGTACAAGGTAAGGGTTAATTCTACAATCTCTTTATTATCCAAGGTTATTTATACATGAGTATCCACTAGGACCTCTTTATCATCCACATATGTGTTTCTTAAAAATGTATTTCAAATTTTTTTACTATTTACTATAATATGGTTTAAAGTAATTTATACCCTTTTTTGAATTTTTATAATTTTTTTGAAACGAATCTTTCCGTTATTTTCCAAACAAGGTACTTTATGGCTTTTTTCGACGAATTAAGGAAAGAATGTTTTTTAACTAATACGGTGAGTGAGACTATTTTTCGCCATTATAAAACCTTAAAATATTCCCTTAAAATATTATAAGAATATTTTCAAATAATTTTTTTCTTTTATAATTATGTGAATTTTAAATGATTTCAAAATATAAAGAGATATTTCTCTCAAATAGTTTTGATTTCATCTATGTCAACATCCTTTGATAGATTTTACACTTGTTTGAATTTGATTTATTATGATACAAAATTCCATACTGTATTGAAGGTTTTGTGATATGTTTGACTATGGATGTGTTATTTTTATACCATTCATGGTTTATGGATAAAGTATTGACATTTCTTATGCTAGTTTTAATACGAATGTTTATGTTATGTTTCAACCTTTTCATATGAGGGATGCATTGGACTTAGTAAGTGATAGGTGGATCCCGCTATATCTCCTTGATGAATTGGTAGGTCTATTGAGACAAACTATTGTCTTGGCACAAGTCCTTGAAAAATGTTATTTGTATTCTTGGCACGAGGCCTTGACTATGTGGTTATGATGTTCGGTACTATGCACTCCATCATTATGTAATTGGCTATTGATATTACATGTGATTATTCGACTAGTAGAATATACATGTGAATAAGTAAATGGAATTATTTGATTTATCATTTCCATATTATGATGAAGTTTAGGTTTAAAATTATTGTGTTTTTTTATTATACATAGCCTTAATTTTTTATGCTTATTTATGAGAGTTTTTGCTATATTCTTATCCTTACTGATCACCTGAGATCACCCCTTTATATGTTTTATTTTTCCCAGGATGAAAAGAAGTATATTATGAATGACCTATAGGGATAGTATAAGGGAGATGAATGTGTTAAAAGGAGACATAATGTTGTTGTTTTTTGTTTCATAAATGTAATGTAAAACTTATGTTTGTATCTAGTAATTCCAAGGATACTAAACTGACCAGTCTTTTGGGTTTTGATCCCTTGTGATCATGCCAAAGTTATGTAATAATGCACTGACTTTGGGTAACTATAGTCGAGGCATTATAGTTGGTATCAGAGTAATTTTAGTACAAACCCTGGAAACTAGATTTTGAAAAACTCTGATTATATAACATTACCCTAAGGTAGACTTTGAGGATTAGTATATAATAACTTCATATAATTTTGGTAATATAGAGATTTTATGAGTTTTCCAAACAATACATCCCTGTTTGGATACGATCAGGTAGAGGCAGCTCTGACACAGATGTACCTAGGAGTGAAAACTCTGACAAGGAGTTTTGGGCTTAACACGAGGTATCCTGGTATATGACAATGGGCCTTGCTGCACTCTTGGTTATGACAATCCTAGGGGATATGCTTAGGATAATTAACATTTTCTTTACAAACCATTATGAAGGATTTATGAGTAAATATTTCCTCAAAGAAAACATTTTTTTTGATTATGGATTATATCCATAAACTGTTCAATTTATGTTATGTGTTTTACAAGTTTGGAATTATGTATTGCGATTCATAAACTAATCTAGTGTATGAAATTGTTTAGAAATGGCACCTAGTTGAAGGAATGGAAACCATATTAATGAATGTAATCCATGTAGGGATTTCTCTCCGAATCAAGATAATTATAGTGGAGCTGGTGATACAATTAGTGATGATCAGCTTATCACCATACTAGGACAACTCACTCAGGTTATGAATAATAACCTCAACCGTATGGAGCACCCTGATCCACAATGTGGAGGATCAATGTTAGAACACTTTATGGGGAAACAACCACCAACATTCAATGGGACTACAAATCCATTTGTAGCTGAGTAATGGATAAGTTCCCTAGAGAAAATATTTCATTCTTTGGGGAGTAGTGAAAGGGAAAAGGTTGTCATGGAATTTTATCACATCATGGGAGATGCAAATCCATGATGGTCTTTAATTCAAAACAAAAAAGAGGATGAATAAGTATCAAATATGGAATGGAAGGAGTTTAAAGAGATTTTATTAGAAAAATACTTTCCTCGTGACCATCGAGTGGATATGGAAAGATAATTTCTGAGTCTGAGGCAAAAGGAGGCTGAGAATGTCGCCAAGTATGAGGCTAACTTTACAAGGTTAGAAATTCATGTAGTAGATTATATAAGTAACCCAAGGAGTAATATTGATCGATTATTCGATGGGTTAAAAACATTTATCCATTGAGAATTAGTCTCACGATCCTTCTCATTGTATGGAGATATTGTCTCATGTTCTATCTAGATAGAAAAGGAATTCTCTAAGTCACACGACTTTAAAGAAAATCCAGATAAGAAGAGATTTGCTGAACACTCTAGAAAAGGAAATAAGGGGAAGAAAGGAAAAGTTGAATTTCTATCCTATAGTAAATGTGGGAAGAAAAACCCTGGTACTTTCCTGAAGGGAATGTGTGTCTATTACAAGTGTGGTGAAAAAGGCCACCAAGCTCGTGATTGCAAGGGAAAGAAAGAGGCTGTCAATGTTGAATGGTACAATTGTAGAGAAATGAGACATTATGAAAATGAATGTACTAAGAGCCATAAGGAATGATGGGTTTTTTATTTATAGTGATGAATCAAATAAAGGACTTGGTTGTGACCTTATATAGCATGATATAGTTATTTCCTATGCATCACAACAACTAAAAATTCATGAAAAAAACTATCCCACTCATGATCTTGAGTTAGCAGTTGTGATATTTTATTTGAAGATATGGAGACATTATCTCTATGGTGAAAAATGTGAGATATATACCGATAAAAAGAGTTTGAAGTATATTTTATCACAAAAATAACTCAACATGAGGAAAATAAGATGGTTTGAACTACTCAAAGATTATGATTGCACTATAAACTACCATCTAAGGAAGGAAAATAAGGTGGCAGATGCTTTGAGCAGAAAGTATCATGGAGTTTTGAACAAGATGAGAGTTAAAATGGATCCTATATTCATGGATCTAGTAAAGATGCATATGGGAATAATCATGGAAGGTGAAACATCAATAATTTTTTAAATGGTTTCCAATCCAACTTTACTAGAAAGGATAAAAAGTTCCCAAAATGATGAAGAGGAGTTTTAAAAGAAAATTAAAGCTGTGAATGACAGGAGACTGATTGAATTCGTATATGAAGATAGAATTTTAAAATTTGGTAAGAGACTTTGTGTTCCATACATACCTGATCTAAAAATTGAATCGTTGGATGATTCTCATAGCTCCAATTTCTCTATACACCCTGGCAGCACTAATATGTATAGAGATTTGAAGGAACATTTTTGGTGGGACAACATGAAGAGGGATATGTTTGATTATGTGTCAAGATGTATGGTTCGTCAATAGGTGAAAGCTGGAAGACAACATCCTAGAGGAGTCATGCAACCTCTTCCCATACCTGAGTGGAAATTGGATGATATTAAGATGGACTTTTTCATGGGGATACCAAAGACTCCAAGAAGGAATGATACAATATGGGTCATTGTTGATCATTTTACCAAGTCATCACATTTTCTTCATATAAGAGAAGATTTACCACTTGAACATTTATCAAGACTATATATTAATGATTTTTAAGACTTCATGGTGTACCCATATTTATTATTTCTGATTGTGATACCCATTTTACATAAAGATTCTGGAAAAGTCTTTAGAAGGCCTTGGATACTGAACATCGTTTGAGCACTACCTACCACCCTCAAACTGATGGACAATCAGAACGAACTATTCAAACCTTATAAGACATGTTGAGATCTTTCTCACTTGACTTTCAAGGTACGTGGGATCAATATTTATCTCTAGTATAATTTTACAATAACAATAGCTTTCATTAAGTATTCAGATGGAACCATATGAAGCGTTATATGGAAAGAGATGTCACACACCAACTTTTTGGGATGATGTTGGTGAAAGAAAACTCGTAAGCCTAGAACTTATTGAGGAAATAATGGAAAATGTGAAGATTATCCAAACCCACATCAAATAAGCTTAAAGTAGGAAAAAGAGCTATGATGATAATAGAAGGAAGGATTTGGAATTTCAAGTAGGAGATCATGTTTTCTTAAAGGTATCACCATGGAATGGTGTTATACGATTCAGTAATAAGGGAAAATTAAGTCCTAGGTACATCAAACCTTTTGAAATTCTAGAACGAATTGGAGTTGTATCTTATCATTTGGAAATGCCTCCAAGTCTCTCCAAAGTTCATGATGTGTTCCACGTATTAATGTTGAGAAAATACATGCCTTACCCAATGCATGTAATCACCTATGAAGAAATAGAACTAGAACCCAACCTGTCTTATTGCGAGGAGCCTATCCGAATTCTTGATACCAGAGAACAAGTGTTGAGAAACCGGATAACTCGTTCGGTGAAAGTTCTATGGAGAAACCATAAGATGGAAGATGCAACGTGGGAACCCAAGGAACTTATGATGAAGAACCAACCGAATCTTTTTATGCAGTAATATTCTAGAAATTTTGAGGATGAAATTATTTGAAGGAGTGAAGAATGTAACACCCCAAGCTTCCACAGTACGCTTCTTTTTGAATAATACAATAGCTTGCACTATACGCAACTTCGAGTTCTAACACACCATGACCAATTAAACTAATCGTTATGAATAGTAATACCCACTTTTTGAAATTTTATAAATTTTATTTTAAAAATGGAATTCATTTTTAGATTTATAATATCAAAATCAGCTTAGGGTGAATTTTTGATATTTTTCAGAAAACTTTCAATTTTTGATAAATAGTGAAAAACATTGTGTTGTTATTTAAAACCGAAATTTTAATTAAATTATTAATATTTTATTTAAATTTATATTAGTTAAAAATAGACACATAATACCTATATATTTTCAATGTAATTCATTAGAGTCATTTTATAATAATATTAGTTATATAA
The DNA here is from genome assembly GCA_963277665.1 of Viscum album. Taxonomy (NCBI): domain Eukaryota; kingdom Viridiplantae; phylum Streptophyta; class Magnoliopsida; order Santalales; family Viscaceae; genus Viscum; species Viscum album. The sequence goes on from OY728136.1 coordinate 1,907,081,128, forward strand.
AATTTTATTGAACTTTTTACCATCTTTTACCCACCTTTTAAGCGCATTTGCAAATTTGCATAAAATATAATTTTACCACCTATGTGAATTGAATTTCAAAAATCCAAGAGACACAATTGACATCAGTAAGTAAAATTTGGTTCAATAAGATGAAAATAATTTTTGGTGAATAGTAACTTTTGACTTTTATTTACCACATTTAAAAGTAAATAGGGTAATTAAAGGTAAAAAATGATATTATAATTACCCTAATACATGTACTAATATTATTGGATAAGTGTATTTCAACCAAAATAAACCTTTGGAATAAATTATGATCCTCTTGGTCCACTTGGATTAGATTAGGACATTTATTATTATTTTATTTAAAGAAGAGTTAAAAGTGTTAAATTTAAAGTTTAATAACTAAACCATTTTTAATATAAGGTTATACATAAGATAAATTAGACTATAAATATTCATTATAAATATAAAAATATTTCCTACATAATGGTATTTTATTTATAAATTTTAGACATTAAATATTTAAATTTATTTATGGCACAATGATGATGCAGTAATTACCTTATTAGTGAAACATTAAAATAATTGATATTATAAATATCCAAATAAATTTAAATTGATACTTTTGATGAATTAAACTAATTTTATAGGTTAATATGACATGTTAGTGTTTATTAAATATATTTTTGTAAAGTGATAAAGTTATGAATTTTACAAAAACAGAATACAAAATATTGTCAAAATTGACATAAATGAGTTTTTAAAACAAATACTATATTATTAATTTATATAATATTCTTAAAAATATATGGTTCGGCAAAAGGACTTAGATAAAATTATATATATCAATAATTAACCACTTGGGTTTCTCTTGGATTTTGTTATAGTAAGTTTATTAACCATTTATTATAATAATACAAGAATACATGGAAAAAGTTAAACTATTTAACTAAGAGTTAAATCTAAAAGATAAGGTTAAGAAGGTGACCTAAACCTGTCTAAGAACTATTGGTTGAGATGTTTTAGACCAATACCCACCTTATCCTCTAAATAAATCCTTTTTGAGCCATTATAAACCGAATATGATTGTATAATAAAATAATATTTCAAGATTTTCCTAAAGAGACCCTCACCTCTCTTATAAAAGGGTACTTACCCTTATCTCAAAATCACACCTCCAAATCCCTTTGGATCGACCAAAACCTGATCAAATATCCTCCAAATTACCCTAAATTCTACATAGAGGCCTTAATTTGATCAGAAATCCAACCTAAGGGCCCCTTTTTATCAACTCAAAAGAAAACACCCAAAGAAGAGGTAATAATTTCACTACCTTTTTCAAAGTTCTTTTCTTCTTACACTTCATCTTTCTTTGTTGTTTACATACAAAAATAATAAATCAAGTAAATTATACATAATTTGATGTTATTATAAATAGTTTAAAACCATATTCATTATTCTATCCATCCTATGAATGACAAGTCACCATACGTGCGTACGTACGACTTACCGTATCCACGTCGTGGTGTAGTTTGTTATTCAAACACTTCATTATTTGGATGGGTATAATAATGATTATAAATTATGTAAATAATAAATATAATATTTTAAGTATTATTTATATATTATATACCATCCAATTACATATGATTTCATGATCAATAGAATGATATTGTCGCTCGTGCGTACGTACAAATTACCGTCTCCACAAAGGCGATGAAATTCATTCCCCATCATAACCATTCAAGAATAATTTTCATTTTATGATTAAAAATAATGTTTAAGAACTTAATATCATTCTGGATATGAATCAAATACATCCTATCCATTAAAAACATGGCTTACGTAACCAATCATATAAAGGAAAATGAATAAGTTAACACCCGAAAGGATGATACTATTGAAATATTATTAACAAAGCAACATTATAAGATCATATATGATATCATATTTATGTATGTGGTTCTTTTTTAATTTAATAAAAATTATTTAACTATTATACAGGAGGTTAACATACCATCTACCAAGTAAAAGTACAAAGTAAGGGTTAATTCTACAATCTCTTCATTATTTGAGGTTGTTTATACATGAGTATCCACTAGGACCACTTTATCATCCACATATGTGTTTCTTAAAAATTTATTTCAAAACATTATTACTATTTACTATAATATGAGTTAAATTCATTTATACCCTTGTTTGACTTTTTATAAAATATTTTGAAAGTATTCTTTCTGTTGTTTTCCAAATAATGTACTTTATGACCTTTTCGATGAATTAAAAAAAGAATGTTTTTTTAACTTATACAATGAGTGCGGATATTTTCCACCATTATAACACCTTAAAATATTCCCTTAAAATCTTATAATAATATTTTCAAATAATTGTTTTCTTTTATAATTATGTGACTTTTAAATGATTTCAAAATATAAAGAGATATTTCTCTCAAATAGTTTTGATTTCATTTATGTCAACATACTTTGATAGATTTTACATTTGTTTGAAGTTGATTTATTATGATAAAATCTTCCATATTATATTGAAGGTTTTTTGATATGTTTGACTGTTTATGTGTTATTTTTATACCAATCATAGTTTATGGATAAATTGTTGACATTTCATATTCTTGTTTTAATACGAATGTTTATGTTATGTTTCAACCTTTTCATATGAGGAATTAATTGGACTTAGTAAGTGATGGGTGTAGCCCACTATATCTCCTCAATGCATCGGTAGATCTCATGAGACAAAATAGTGTCTTGGAAAAATGCCTTGAAAAAATATTATTTGTATACTTGGCATGAGGCCTTGACTATGTGGTTATGATGTCCGACATTATGCATTCCATCATTATGAAATTGGCTATTGATATTACATGTGATTATTCGACTAGTAGAATATCCATGTGAATAAGTAAATAGAATTATTTGATTTATCATTTCCAAATTATGCTGAAGTTTAAGTTTAAAATTCTTTTTTTAGTCTTAATCATTTCCTTAAATGTTTATGCTTATTTATGTAAGTTTCTGCTATATTGTTATCCTTACTGAGCACCTGATATCACCCCTTTCTATGTTTTATTTTTCCTAGGATGTGAAGAAGTATATTATGACTGACCTGCAAATATAGTATAAGGGAGATGTATGTGTTAAAATGAGACACAATGTTGTTGTTTTTCATTTCATAAATGTAATGTAAAACTTATGTTTGAATCTAATACTTCCATGGATGCTAAACCGATCAGTCTTTTGGGTTTTTATCCCTTGTGATCATGCCAATGTTATATAATAATGCACTAACTCTGGGTAACTAGGGTAGGGGTGTTACTAAGGAAGTACATACGAGACCCATTACATGTTTTGAATCCAAAGGTGGAACCATTGGAGAATTATCTTTCATATTAGGAGCAACCGCTGAGGATCTTAGATCGTAGATAAAAATTTCTATAAAACAATACAACATAGTTGGTCAAAGTGATATGGAGAAACCAAAAGTTTGAAAAATAAATTTGGGAACTAGAGGAGGTTATGAAACAAAATTACACTCATCTGTTTTAGTGTTTGAAATGAAAATTTTGAGGGAAAAAGTTTTGAAGGGGGGAATATTGTAATGACCTAAATATTTATAAATAAAATTCCCTTTTTTATTTAATTGAATGACCTATTATGTATTATGGTTATAGAAAACACATTCACTTATATGGTTTTATTACATCCTATCAGATCTAAAAGACTGTTAAGAATCATAAGCATTGATAATATAGCCATTGAACAATGATCATATGATTATTATAAATTTAGGGGTTTTGATAAATTCAGTTGACACAGACAAAGGAGGTGATGACCTCGACTAATAGGATCATACCCCATGAATACCATTTATTAGAGATTAAAAGGGAGATAACATCACTGATCTATTCCCTTGACCAATCCCAATATAGGATCTAACAACTAAAGCACAAGAAAAACCATTTATGGGAGAAGTTCAAACTCATCGATATCATGGCCCAAACCATGTATGCTAAACCACCACATAAAAATATCACCATCACGCACCTTACCCTTAAGGAACTTTATGGTGTAATAAAGGGATACTTATCAAGACCCTAATAATATTAATATTTATATTTTATAGAATAATTAATATATTTACTTCTTATTGTCGTTACTTTGTAAATGATTTCAATTTTGAAAAGATAAAACACAAAATATATTTTTTGTTTAATATTCAATTTCAATTAATATATTCCTTTCTGATGAATTCATAAATTTTAAAAATAAATGATATTTTAATAAAATAAAACAATTAATCAATTTTTATTAAATATAAATGATAAAATAATTTTTATTAAGTCAAATGTAATTTTTTATATGGGCTCCAAAACTATTATTTTAAAAAAATACAAAATTTCTCAATAAATGTTGATTATTGTTTTAAAAGTGAAAATTAAAATATTTAGAAAATTATTTTGATAAAATGAATGTTATTTTTGTAATCATCACATTGAAATTATCCAATATTTAATTTTTATAATTTTCTGAGATAATCAAATTTTCAGGTAAAAATTATGTATGATATAAATATACAGTGTGTATTATGACATCATAATGACATAAAAGTGATATAATAAATTCTATAAAGGGAATAAATGACCAAATATATGTTTCTCCTTTAAAATGATGTAATTTTTATGTAATTTTATTAATTTTATAAATCCTTTATGAATCCTCCAAAACCTATATTATATTTTAAAGTTTTAAATCAATTCTTTATAAAGATGACTCACTTACACATCATTAAGGGTAATATTTTATTGGGTTATACCCTTGTAATTATAAAATAAATAAAACCAATCTTTTTTTGTATAAATCATGAAAAAACCATGGTAAGTTTTGTGGTTTCAATTAATTTATTATATAAATTTCAAAACCTAAGTTTGATAAATAATAAAGAACTCCCCTCTCTTTTTCTATATAAACCCACCAAATATACCCTTAATCTTCACTAAAAAACCTTGTATCACATCATTACTCCACCATAATCTATATATAGTGCTCTTAAGGTTCCCCAATCTCTCAAGTAGCTCCTTCCAAGATTTTTGAATCACCATCTCAAGGTAAGGGATCCTTTCCTTCTCCTCTTTATTCAAGCATATTCTTCATTTTATGCCTTTTATTTCCAATTACTAATGTTGGGATATGTTTATCAACATCCCTCTTAATTTCCATTTCATTTCAAAATTACAAGATACCGATTTCTATCTTATTAAACCATTTTATGAATCTTTAAGCATCGTTGTTACACTGCTAAAATTTCACTATGATTTTTCAGGCCAAATAATTGCGTTGTGAATATATTCCCCCATTTCCACTCAAGGGTATTGAACTAGATGTTACTATCCTTAATTAATTGAGTAAATACATATATTTAAACTAAACACATTTATTTTAGGGTTATAATTGATTAATTACATCCTTATGTTATATGATTTATGTGTCACACTTACGCATGTACATGATATGAAAGCGATGGGTGTGCCCAAAATTATATAGCACTCCAATGAATTGGGTAGTGTTTTAGTCTCATTAGACATCATGTATGGGATTAAGGAGTTAACTTAATCTATTATGGTACATTTTACACCATTTTATGATGTCTTGGAATTTATCCTTGACCTATGTTTTTTACATCAAGTTTAAAGTTTTTTCCACTTTCCTATGTTGTCATTATGTATCATGCTATATCATGCCCCTTTTTTCAAGTTTATTATTCTCACCCCTTTTATATCCCATTCAAATTTCTATTTTCTAACATGTAGTACTTAGTTAATTTTATTCCATGTTTATTTCCTTATTGGTCTTTATATACCACCCCTTTATTAGGCATGTCCCCAGGTTATTCCATGTAGTTTCAAGATAAATGGAATATTATGAGAATTTAAAGGAAGTTTTTAATAATGATGATATACCACATATTTTTAAATTGTAATATAATGTACCTAATTACCCAAATAAACTACAATTTTATATCTTATGGGTTGTAATATGTGTGTTCTTATGTAATAAATTTTGAATAAATTTTTAATTAAGACAAGGGTTGTCATAGATTGAGTCTATAACACCCCACCTCAGATCACTCTGAAAAGTAGATAGATATGATTTCCACGTTACCTCATTCTCACCTACCCATATTATAAAGGCTCTTAACTAATAATGGGACTCCTCATAGGTATAGTGTGGGGACTATAACCCCTATATCAGAGTGTATAATATCAATAAAATAACCAAGAAATAAAACAAATTAGAGTATGCTATATAATAAATAAACTAAACCTTCTAATAAATATAAAATGACAGCATGATAGAATACAAGAAGGATATCCCATTGGTATGATAATATATATTGATAAAAATGAAAATAAAATACATTATAGGATCTATTTTCACTCCGAGGCACACCACACTCTAATCTCTAACTCCATTTGAGCTTCTCTAACTTAGACAGATAATCCTAGGTCTCATCCTAACCTGAACATTCAAAAATGAGAGATTCTTGGGCACCCAAGTTCCATGGTCGATTGATTAGGGTGTGAGTACAATTATCAGTTGTTCACCACCAAAATGATCTCATTCTATATCTATAATGTAGGGATATGTGCATGTTACATTATTAAAATAGATAAATAATCCTATAAAAAAATAAATAAAAGAAACCATGATACCTTCTTTGGATTGATGTCAGAATGTATTTGTGCACATCAGGGTGACCATTATAACTAGTATCCCAATTTCCCTGAGGATATATACATATAACTAGGTCCATTCCTAAGAACCATCACCGATTCTCTGGCCCAAGACCCTAATAAAACATACCCACCTTGACTAGTTTTAGAGTGTCTCTAAGCATGAGCATCACCTCAGTGGAACCTATTTCTATGCCCCTGGGATCTCATAATGACACATACATTATAATGGGTAGCATAACATGGGGCGTCACTAGGTATCCCTCATCCTCAAGCCCCTAGGGTGAACCCCATGGTAGTTTCTAATAATTCTTGATGTTAGGGTGATGATTTATTCCTAGGAGAGAGAGGCCCTATGTAATATTATACATCTATATGTGATTTATTCTTGTTAAACCTAAGAATCCAAATGGGAATAACCTCCATGTATCTCACTTTCAATATCCTGGGAATCCAATATCTCATGGATCCTTATCCAAACCATCACTGATGCATCATATTCAAAATTTGATAAAACATAATAGGGTTTGGATGGATTCCCCAAGATCATCCTCATCATTACAACCCATTTGGGGTTACCAATTGGTTTGGGTTCTAGGTCTCACCTACAACCATCTATGATTGTATTCGCCTATAATCAATCATCGTTATATCATGATGGGGAACCCACAAGTCTCCCCTAGGTAATAACCACAATATATGAATTCAATTCAAGATCCTTCTTCAAAACTGGTTTATTAGGCCTACACCCAATGCTCAAAGGATATCCCATCCCTTAGCATCATTGAAGTCATCTCATGACCTCACATGGCTCAGGGTTCACACTACACTGGTTATAGTCTCAAGAGATAGCTCATGACCCATCTCTATATCTTGGTTCACTCTAGATCAGTCAACTCACCCAACCCATCCACTTTGCCTATGGTTTATACACCTAGGAAAAGTACATCATATGGGACCTCACTCATCCTACCCAGTTCATCCATCTAAATTCACCCCACACCCACTCTTGGAGGTGTCCTAGCATCTTGGAATCCTCTCAGTCCAAGCCTTGTTCATTGGTGGCCAAGGTGTGAGGCCAGTGTACAATGTCCATAGTGTCTTGGAATATCACTCATCTCATACTAGGAATTTTACACAGGTTAAAAAATCTAAATTAAATTACATTTAATTTAAAGTAAATAAAAATTTAAATTAAAAAAATATTTTTAACTAAACATGTCATCACCCTCAGCGGAATGACCACACATCACATATAAAATAACCAAAATGAAATAATACACATGAATATTTTCAATTTTATCCTCAGCTCGACATTTCACTGCCTATACTTTTCCAAGACTCATCCAAACTTCTTCCAAGCTTGGGCCACTACCTGGGCACCTATATCAACAATAACATAAAAAATTATTAACTATAAAAAATTATAATTAGTTATTTTACCTAACCTAAAGTAGAATAAATTCCAAATAACTCATCAAGAACCATCACGTATCCAAAAACTCAACTTAACACACCTGAAGGGCTCAAAACATACCCTCAACACTAACCCAAGAAAAATCCATAACCAACGAGGCTAATTCAACAATTAATTTAATTAACTTTAAGGAAAAACCCTAAGTAAAACCATAACATGACGGTCCTTTTTAAAAATGGTGAATAGTGAAAGGTGGACATAATATTGGTATGCATTCTAGCCAGTTACATGAAAGCCCCATTTAAAATGGGTGATTTCACCATCCTTTGTTGAAATATCCTTTTTTTCTCACTAAACCAATCAATGATGAAATAAATGGTAAATTATGGAAAATGAGATAGAGGGAGAGGGTGATAGAAAATTACTTAGAAACACCATCCAATATCAATAGTAATCACCTCAAAGGAAGAAGAGATGGGAGGGGGCGGGGTACAACCATTGAACTCCATGAATGCTCCTTCGTCTAGAAGAGAGGGGGATGGACCCACTTTTTTAAAAAGGATCCCCATAAGATTAATAGTGTGAACCAGTGGTTCACACCATGAACCATCATGGAAAGGGAGGGGATTCCCTCAATCCCAAAATTTCATGGCATGATCACACTATTTATGATGTGAATAAGGTTTACTTCTACTTTTCAGTAGCACCATCCTCTCGTTCCTCTTACAGTGTCTTCCCAAATATTTAGGTCCTTACATGTGCCATGAAACCCATCCTAAAACACCATTTTGGTGTTGTAAACCCTCAAAATCATATTCCAAGATCTATTACTTGAAAAAAATAGTATACTAATCAAAAAATTTAAATTCCTTCCAGAAATTTCCAACTCATAGAGACACAGGGTTTTAAAATCTCCCCACCATAAAAATTCTCATTCATGAGAAGTCTCATTGACCATTCAACCAATGAAACTGGCCTACATGGGTCACTATCTCATGAAAAACCTCTCATTCTTGATACTTGAACACCCAAAAAATCTTATGTTGTGCAACTATGAATACCAAACACACCTTTCACCAGAAGCTGATATGCCTTCTTACTAACTAAAGCTAACATCGAGATAATGATCATCACACCCATGTCTCCCAACATGCCATGAAATATTTTCCAATTAATAATCCAAACTATAATGATCCTCGCTATAATTTTAATCTCATAATAGTCAATTCTTATATATGGTTCTTCACACCATTAGAAAAACCTACCAAAAATTCCTTTCCAGTGGTCCACCGAACCACCAACTACATCCCACACAACGCTCCCAATACAATATCTCTCTCACCATGTCCAACCTTATGAAAAATCACTTGTCAAATTACTTCCAACCGACTTCCTCAAAACACTCATTCACACCCACTGATGCATATGAAAAATAAATTCCAACCTATAACCCAAACTTTCCACTAACAACCCCATACACAGGGTCCCACTCATACTTTGAGCCACAACACCAACTCTCTATACTTACTAATAATTTTCTCCCATAATGGGAGATTATTTAAATTTATTCACATGGTTCACTCCTAAAACATGTCGCAAAAAATTTCATCACATGATTCACCCTCTAAACCATTCTAAAAACAAGGTTTCACCCCCTAAACTAGGTCATGAAACATTTCATCACATGATTTATCCTCTGAACCATGTGAAAAACTGTTTTTCACCCCATAAACCATGTCAAAAATCATATCTCACCCCATGAATCACCCTAATATCACACTAAGATAATTTTAATCCTAATTCCAACGAAATGACACTACCTATTACCTTATAGAAATTTAAAATATGGTATTTACCTCAAGACCAGATACGTTGGATTCACTTACTCATATCGACCATCTAAAAACTGTTTCTATCACATATATAAACCTACCATCATAGGGCCATCCCATCATAGGCCTCACTACATCCACCAACTCACACAATAGATGGATGTGACCATATCACTCATACATGAATGCCAACATTAAGCATTAATTATAACCCATTATTAGACCATGGGAACATTATCATTGGAAATCATGAAAATTCCCATCATAATGAGGGTCACACCCTCAAAGAGATAATGGTTCACTCCCCACCATATGAATTACAATATACCACTCCTAGATCACAACCTCATCATGTTTATCCATAATTAAATGCATGTTTCTCCCTCTACACCATACTCATGCATCCCATCAAAACACATCATCCCTCAAATCGCACAAGATCATCACCGATTTCACTTTAAATAATACCATATGTAACCAACACACACATTTCATTGATATTATTTGAAAATAAATAGGCATATACTCTGACACGTCCCAAAAATAGAAAACCTGACTCACACTCTCATGAGTCACCTCACCAAACTAGGTTGACTAGACTCTATGACATGTAAACTCGTTATGAAAAAACATCATAGAGTCTCTCATCCAAAATCCCTATGTTTCACCCACATCGAATATAACCACATAATTATTTTCCAGCTAACACCATTCTATGTCCCAAGCATACCCATTATCTCACAAGTGAAACCATTTTTTTATCAATAATAGGGCTAGGAACCTGAACAATCTCAGCCTTCAAAGACAGCCTTGATACCAAAATAAAAATCACTAAAGGTTCTTAATCTTATACAACCCAAGGAACCCCGACAACAAGAATTTCTTATAATTACAATGGTGCATTTGTGACGGATTTTAATCCCAAATGACTTTTTTGTGATGGGTGTCTGTCGTAAATATCCTATCACAAAATAAGGCATTGAAAATATAATTATTTGTGATAGTCCCTCACATAAAACCTTTTTTAGGATGTATATATAGTCTGTCGAAAACAAATCCTGGAATATTATTTATAACCCTCTTGCAATGGATCATCGCAAAAATGTTTTTGCGATGGATAAATAATCTGTCGCAAATAAACTTTTAAAAAATAAATAATTAAATTATTTATAAATAAATAAAAATAAAAATATTTTAAAAAAATTAAAAAATATTTTTAAAAACTAAAACACACACAAAAGTAATTCATCATTTCAAATATAATATTTCTATCATACCAAATTACAAAACAATCATGAAAATATTCAGAAATCATTAACTGATATTAGGTAGAGAAGGATCACTTGATGGAATAGGGTAAGGAATCTCCATACCAATGTCACGCGCTAGTCGCCGCATATAATCCATCATCTCCTCATCTCTCTGACACTACTGCTCACGCTCCTCCTCCCTCTTCTTCTGCATCTGCTGTATCATCTCATCCTAAGATCTCAACCTCTCCTCATAATGTGTAGTGGATGATGGCATTGATGAAGAATCTCCACGAGCTCCCTTCACGCTCACTGATTCCATCACAAAAGTACCATAATAACTCATATGTGTTAGTTAAGAACCAATACCAATCACTATACCTTTCTTGAAACCCTATAAAGTCTCCTATATCCAAGACCCCTCATCGAAACCTGAATCCACAGGGACATCTTGTTCAGCCTCATCTTGACTCTCCCATGAATTAGAATTCACAACCTCATATGATTCCTTTTAAATATAATGACAAATTAAAATAAAAATAAAATTAATATTTATGGAATTGTTCAACAAAATCACTAACCACAATAAGACACTGTCATTCACCTACAAATTCTTCTATATAGGGATCATAATACATCTTCTTATAAACTTGAAAATATGTAATAGATGGGTCAGTAGTGGCCTGTATAATATAACAAACATGTTATAGTTAAAATAAATATACCTTAATAAATAATATCACTTACCCTATGTCTTCTATGTATGCCAAATGTACGACTCCTATCCCTATGGGTGACCTCTTTCCTCCCCCGGCTCTGACGTCCAACCACTGATCTCCTCCTAAAAGTCTCTCCTAGCCAGAATAAGCACAACCCATCCCATACCTGAGCTAATATATAGTCAGGACGATGGTAGAAATAATAATGATTGAAGAAAATAGCAAAATATTTATCCATAACTCGATTTTTGATGTTTTGTAGAAACTGAAAAAAGCGCTCGTGTATACAAGTATCCCATTCCTTTAGGATAGGACCTCTCTGACTATAAGAAATTATAGAAAATAAATTCTACAAGACAATTAAAAAAATATGTTAGTAATTAAATAAATTTTAAAAAAGTATATATTATTTAATAATGTACAATCTGTTAGATTTGGTGTTATGAGAACCAACTGTTTATACTTTGATTACATGAATGTACACTTATTATATATTGTTCATTATTCTGCATGACTATAATATAATAATGTCCTAGAATATTTGTTGCATTAATAAGGTTATGGAAGATCCTAGCTATGATGAGAACCATGTAATGCTATAACAATATTCTTAAATAAATTTCTATAGTTGGATGACATACTATGATAGGACACATAGTATATAGACTGTCATGCGCTAATACTCATAAGAAGATGAGACTCTCTCTCATGGAGTTCACACTTGGTAATCTCCAAGATGGGATATTATGAGAATAGACCCGCCAGTAGTAATTCCACATGTCTTGGTGTCATAAGACATTGCTATCTACAAGCGTGTGTAATGGTCCTTAGATTGGAAGATTATCATTAACTCATGTTATGACTCACACACTTATATTTGCTAACAAAAACCGTCACAAAGACAGTTGGTGGGAAGTAGGGTATGTTGGGTGCGTCACGAATGACATGTTGTTAATGGATAAGTCGAGGAAGGATTTGTCCCTTACATATTTATGGAAGTAGATATCTCAGGCCCTTTGATTGAAATATAACTATTGCCAAAATTCTATAACCATGGTGTCACAATGAGTTTATTTTTGGAACTCAAAGAATGAAGGATCAAGCATATAATTTTATGGCACTTCCATGAAACCTTCTTGATGAGATATTGAGACAAAGGGATTAAATTACACGGTAAACATTCATATGAGGTGACACGTCAATGCAACATCAACTTCTTTCCCTTGGGTGCCTTGTCCCGTTGCTAGACAGTAATCTTGGACTTTAGGCAAGCCTGCCTAATGCCAATGAGTAAGAGGCCTAGAGGGTCACACACTAAGTGTATCCAAGTATCTCAAGTAGAATAAAGATTATTCCCGTATTTGGTTTAATACTTATTCAAGGAAGCCTAAATCGTTTTAATGTTGGAGGAAGAATAAAATGAAAACAAGATATACATACCGTGTATATTGAATGTACACGCCGTGTAGTTTTCATTTTAGAAAGGAAATGAAAAAAATATATACATGCCATGTAAATTGAATGTACATGCCATGTAGTTTTCATTTTGGAAAGGAAATGAAAAATAAGTACACGCCATGTATTAATTATTACACGATGTGTATTTTTTTCAGTCGGGATTTTGAAGAAATAATATTGTTTTATTAAATGATATTTATTATAATCAGTGTGGGAACATGTCAAGGAATTAATGATTAGACATGGGGTTTTCAATAAGAGTTAATGAAATAAATAAAATTCATAATGCATTTATTTACTATCATAACTCTATAACCTCAGCATAGGCGCATGTCAAGGAATTAATGATTCGACATGGGGTTTTCAATAAGAGTTAATGATATAAATAAAATGCATAACATGTTTATTTATTGTAATAACTTTATAACCTCAAAACTGATTATAAATATCCTCAAAACCCCAACAGTTTTCCCTAATTGTTATGGACAACAATTCTGGAGAATTCTCTCAAGGCCGAAAGAACTCATTCCTCCAAGAACGCTCTCAAGACCGAGAGAGATCCTCCTCCATCGGATCAAGTCAATCTAAGGTGGACAATGTAAGAAAATGATTCTCTACACTAGCACCTGGAGAATCCTTTGGCAATGTCCAGAGATATGTGGTGCATGTGTGGATCACCACTAGAGGAATTATACACTTGGCTTCTGCGATGCAAGTATGAATCACATCGGAACGTGATCCAGAATATCAATGAAGAAATAACACCATAAAAGGTACTTCTTGTCAATTAATTAACTTAATTATAATCAACCTATGATGATCCTCCTTTGTGGTTATGGGACTATTATTCTTCTTTGTCTATTTCTATGATTCGATCTGTAGAGTCTGGCGTTTATCGTCATATTGATCCCGGATTGATCATTGATAATGAAAAAAAACCAAGTGGGCACATCCACCCACGAGCTTCTACTGCGCTCGGGACCTTCAATTAGTATCAGAGGGGTCACAACGTTGATTATATTTATTTAATTTTCGTTGATAATTTATACATTTATATTTGATTCAATTCTAGATAAATCGTTCTATAAAACTGAATGAACGAGATCTGTTATTCCTCCTTCGTTTCTCGATTCACATCATAGAAATGACCTTTTAATTTTAATTTTGATTAAAATAAAAATGAGGAACTCATATGGAGGAGCCGCTCATTCTATCTGTACAACACAAGAATACACGGTGTGTAGTGAAAAATACATGCCGTGTACTTAGTTTCAATGAACTGGTACTGGTCTGCCAAACCACAACCATGTGAGTTGAGCATACCTATGTTTTTAGTACACTGTGTTGACCAGAACTGAACAACGCATGGAAACCTGAATACATGGCATGTATGTTGAATCAATACACTGTGTATTCTGATCTGGCCTAGGTGAAACCATGTACAAGGAGAATTCGTGTATTGTGTACATGGGATTTCTAGGCCGATAACCACATAACAAGGAAGTACACACCATGTTAGATTAATCTACACGCCATGTACTCCAAAATTTTCAAAGTACAGAAAACACGCCAAAGCCCTTGACATGTACTTTGGATAAAGGGTGAAAACAAATACACGCTAGATAAGCTAACCAATAGAAGATCATGATCATGACATATTATTTTATTTCTGTCTAATTTCATGTTTTACTTATTATGTTTGTGTTGTCGCGATCACATAGTTAATGAAATAAACAAGCATGTAAAGATGGAATAAAATAAAAACCAGACTATGCATAAACATTATCAGAATATGGTTAATCACTTAAGAAAGAATCACTTAATATTAAAAAACATGTGATAATGAAAAACTACACATAAAGAATAAAATCCACCAAATACCTTATTAAGTCAGACCAAGCCTTCCATTACTTGATTAAGGGAAAGACTCAATAAAACTATGTGTTTGACCAACCCTTGTTGGGACACTTACTTTTATAAAGGAAGATCTTATGAAATTTTTGGGTTGACTTAAAAAAATTTCATCAAGAGGAGTAGCCCTTGCTAGAATAGTTGTAAAATGGAGGAAAGTATTGAGGAAATCCAAGTTAGGATTTCAGGATTTGGGAGCCCACTCAATAGATCAAGGAACTGTAATCTCATAGTTGGCAAAGACCTGCCAACCTAAATACCTTTAAATAGCTTGACCAACCCTTATTGGGGTTATGTGAATGGAAATATGGATCCTTGCCACTAGAATTTCAATGAAACTGGACATTCCAAGTTTAATGGCGAGGGCCATTGGGACTTGATAAAATAGTGGGAGACTTAATAAAAATTTATTATTTCTCATAAAAAGTAATCAAGAAAGTACTAATGATCTGCTCTTTTAATTTGTAGAATCAATATGAAAAACCCGTCAACCACATTTTATCTACGATAAATTATGGATAAATAAAATATCCTCACCAGCAGTAATTTTCATGAATGGTTTAGGAACCTTCAGGTTATCCTACACCATGAATGAAAGTTTTACATGTTGGACTCATCACTTCCTGATTTTCCAGCCCAAGGGGTGAGTGATGAATATTTCCTGGTCTATGATCAATATTTTAACGACACACTCAACGTTCAATGTTTTATGATATCATCAATGTCTAGTGAGCTCATGAATTCTCATGAAGACATGGATTCCTATAGCATGCTCAAGAATCTCTATTGTCTATACTCGGAGAGAGAAAGACAAGAAATATTTGAGATCTCCAAGGCTCTATTCCAGATCATGCTTGGAGAGGGTTCCCCAGAAGGGCCTCACGCAGTCAAGATCATTGGCTACATTGATCACTTGGAGGTTATAGGGTTTAAACTCCTTGAAGAACTGGGTATTGATCTCATTCTTGCATCACTCCCACCGAGCTTCTCTATCTTTGTTGTAAATTTCAACATGAACAACATTGAGAAGTCTCTATCTGATCTTCTTATCCTCATTCACCAAGTGGAAAATGACATGAAGCGTGAAATGACTTATGTCCTTATGGTGAATAAAAGGAAAGGGAAGGTGAATATATTTTTTCCCAAAGATTCTATAAGTCCTCCCATGAAAAGGAAGATCAAAGGGGAGGCAAGAGGACAAGAGACTGTTTGTTTCACATGTGGTAAGAAGGGCCACTGGAAGAAAAACTGCACCCAACCAAGGAAGCAAGGGGAAGCTTTAAGTGCTTTTGTTATCGAATTAAATCTATCTATTTCTACCAATTGGGTAATAGATACTGCTTATGGTTCTCACAACTCTATCCAAATATAAGAACCAAGTAGATTTAGAAAGATTGACCGAGGTGACGTGGATCTGCGAGTAGCCAACGGTGCCAGACTCACTGCTGTAGCTGTCAGAGACTAACACCTCACATTGCCTACTAGGATGGTCTTGGTATTAAAAGAATTTTATTATGTACCCTATATAACCAAAAACATTTTTTTAGTATCCAAATTAGATACTAATGGATTAATATTTAAATTTGGAAATGAGTGTTGCTAATTTTATAAATATAGCATTTTTTTGGTAGGGAACATTTATATAATGTACTTTATGTGTTAGATTACACAAACCAAGTAATGGAAATCGATGAAAAAGTTAATTCACATGACTCATACCACACCCAACATTGGCATCACCAGCTAGATCATGTCAATGAGAATTGTTTGACAAAATTACATCAGGATGGGTATTTAGATTATTTTTAACTAAAACCACTTGGTGTATGTCATGCGTGTCTACAAGGAAAAATGACTAAAGCCCCATTTAGTGGGAAAGGTGAAAGGGCTAAAGTGATTCTAGAATTAGTTCACACAGATGTGTATGGACCATTTCTTATTGAAGCAAGGGGTGGGTTCTTGTACTTCATAATTTTTACTGATGATTTTAGAAGATATGGATATATTTACTTAATTAGGTATAAGTCATATTCTTTTGATCAGTTCAAATAATTCAAGAATGAAGTTGAGAACCAGCTTGGTAAGAAGATTAAGAAACTCTGCTCAGACAGAGTAGGATAATATCTTAATCATGACTTCATTGATTTCTTAAGGGAGTTTGGGATTCTATATCAACTTATTTCTCCTTACACACCTCAGTGGAATGGTGTGAGTGAAAGGAGGAACAACACCCTGTTGGACATGGTGAGATCAATGAATAGTCATGCGAGTCTTTCATTATCCTTTAGGGGATATGAATTACAAACAACAGAACACATACTAAACCGAGTACCAACTAAATTGATAAATGGTATTCCATATGAGTTATGGAGTGGACGCAAAGCCATGTTATCAAATTTACATGTGTGGGGTAGCGAAGCATTTGTTAAGGCCTATTCAAGTAACAAACTTGCACCCCGAGGGAAAAAGTGTACCTTTAGAGGATATCCCAAGGAAACAAGGGTATATTACCTATACAACCCTTCAGATAAAAAGGTTACAATGGAAAGACATGCCATATTCCTTGAGAGGGAGCACATCTCCAAAAGAGATAGTGGGAGTGAGATAGACTTCAATGAAGTCGAGGCTCAAGATACACAAAAGTTGGTACAAGAACTGATTCCACAAAGCCCCATGGAAGAAAAATCTATTCTAGAGACACAAGAATCTCATAGGAGCATGAGAGAGGTAAGAGAACTAGAATGATATGTTTTACTTGTCACCGAGGATGGTGACTAATTATTGATTGACAATGATGATACTTTTACCTATAAGGAAGTAGTTGAAGGCATAGATGTTTCTAAGTGGCAGGAATCCATGAATTCTGAAATGGATTCCATATACTAAAACCAAGTCTGGATTTTGGTATATCCTCTAGTTGATGTAAAGCCTGTTGGTAATAAATGGGTATTAAAGAAGAAACTAGACATAGAGGGACAAGTCAGTAGCTATAAGACACGACTGGTTACAAAAGGTTTTAGATAACGTTAAGGAATTGACTATGATGAAAACTATTAATTGGTTGCAATGATGAAATCTATTATAATCCTATTGGCCATTTCTTCTTACCATGAATATGAAATTTGGAAAATGGATTTCAAAACAGCATTCTTTAATGGGAACCTCCAAGAAGATTTCTACATGACACAACCTGAAGGGTTTGTGACTCCAAAGGATGCCAACAAGGTATACAAGTTACAGAAATCAATTTATAGATTAAAGAAATCATCAAGGTCACGAAACATTCATTTTGATGAAGATATAATGAATTTGGATTTATTAAGAATGAATGTGAGCCTTGTGTATACAAAAGGTTTAGTGGAAGTACAATCGTTTTCCTAATAGTATATGTTGATGGCATATTACTAATTGGAAACAAAGTACCTATCTTACAGTTAGTTAAGGCATGGTTGGATAAATGCTTCTATATGAAAGACTTGGGCGAGGCATCATATATTCTTGGGATCAAGTTCCATTGTGATAGATCCAAGGGAATGATGGGCCTGAGTCAAAGTACATGCATTGACAAGATACTAAAGATATTCAGTATAGAACAGTCCAAGAGGGGATTGTTGCCAGTTTCACAAGGCATTCATCTTTCCAATAAAATGTGTCCTCAGACACATGAGGAAAGAAAGAAAATGTAAAGGATTACTTACACATCCACGATTGGGTCAGTCATATCTACTATGCTATGTACAAGGCTATATGTTTCTTACGTATTAAGTGTGGTAGGAAGATATCAAGCTGATCCAGGAGACCACCATTGGATGGCAGTCAATACTATCCTTAAGTATCTGAGGAGTACTAAGGATATGTTCATAGTTTATGGAGAAGATGAGGAACTAGTCATTAGAGGAAATGTAGATGATAGTTTTCAGACTCATCAAGATTACATGAAGTCACATATTAGATACATATTTAGTTTGAATGGGGGTGAAGTGAGCTGGAAGATCTCAAACCAGGGTGTGGTTGCAGATTCTACAGCAGAGTCCGAGTATATCACAGCTTCTGAGGCAGCTAAAGAAGTAGTATGGATGCGAGGCTTCGTCCAAGAGTTGGATGTAGTACCTAGCAGTAAAGATCCTATCACACTCTATTGTGATAATACTACAGCGGTGACCCTTGAAAAAGAGCCAAGGTCACATCAACAGACAAAGCACATACTTCAGAAGTATCATCTGTTGAGGGATTTTTCTCAGAGATGTGAAGTTGCAATGAGTAGTATTTCCATGGAAGAAAATGTGGTGGACCCCTTGAATAAAGCCTTGAATCAGCAGAAACATGATCATCATGTGAGGTCTAGCAGACTAAAAATCATAGGCAGTTGGATCTAGTACAAGTGGGAGTTTGTTAGAGTTGGTGTCCTAAGAACCACCTATTTATTCTTTGATTACATGAATGTACACTTATTATATATTGTTTATTGTTCTACATGACTATAATATAGTAATATACTAGAATATTTGTTTCTTTAATAAGGTTGTGGAAGATCCATGCTATGATGAGAACCTTGAAATTCTATAACAATATTCTTAAATAAAGTTATATAGTTGGATGACATACTATGATAGGACACATAGTATACAGACCGTCACATGTGAGTAATGGTAAGAAGATGAGACTCTCTCTCATGGAGTTCGCACTAGGTCATCTTCAAGATGGGATATTTGAGAACAGAACCGCCAGTAGTAATTCCACATGTCTTGGTGTCATCATATATTGCTATCTGCGAGCGTGTGTAATGGTCCTTAGGCTAGAAGATTATCATTAACTCATGTCACGACTTACACACTTATATTTGATGATAAAAAACTTCATGAAGACAGTTGGTGGGAAGTAGGGTACGTTGGGTGCGTCACGAATGACATATTGTTAATGGATAAGTCGGGGAAGGATTTGTCCCTTCCATATTTATGGAAGTTGATATCTCAGGACCTTTGATTAAAATAGAACTATCACCCAAATTCCATGGCCTTGGTGTCACGATGAGTTTATTTTTGGAAGTCAAAGAATGATGGATCAAACATATAGGTTTATGACACTTCCATGATACCTTCTTAATGATCTATTAAGACAAAGGGATTAAATTACACGGTAAACATTCGTATGAGGTGATAAGTCAATGTGGCTTCAACTTCTTTCTCTTGGGTGCCTTAACCCGTTGATAGATAGTAATCTTGGACTTTTGGAAATCCCACCTAATGACAACGAGAAAGAGGCCTAGAGGGTCACACACTAAGTGTATCCAAGTATCTTAAGTAGAATAAAGATTATTCTCATATATGGTTTATTAATTATTCAAGGAATCCTAAATCATTATATTGTTGGAGAGAGAATAAAATGAAAAAAAGATATACACCCCGTGTACATTGAATGTACATGTCGTGTAGTTTTCATTTTGGAAAGGAAATGAAAACAAGATGTACACACCATGTACATTGAATGTACACACCGTGTAGTTTTAATTTTGGAAGGGAAATGAAAAACAAGTACACGCCATGTATTAATGATTACACGCCGTGTAGTTTTTTCAGTCGGGATTTTTAGGAAATAATATTGTTTTATTAAATGATATTTATTATAATCAGCATGGGCACATGTCAAGGAATTAATTATTCAAAATGGGGTTTTCAATAAGATTTAATGAAATAAATAAAATGCGTAATGCATTTATTTATTGTCATAACTCTATAACCTCAGTGTAGGCGCATGTAAAGGAATTAATGATTCGACATGGGGTTTTAAATAAAAGTTAATGATATAAATAAAATGTGTAACATGTTTATTTATTGTCATAAATATATAACCTCAAACCCGATTATAAATATCCTCACAACTCCAATAGTTTTCCCTAATCGTCGTGCACAACAATTATTGATAATTCTCTCAAGGACGAAAGAACTCATTCCTCCAAAAACTCTCTCAAGACCGAGAGAGATCCTCCACCACCGGATCAAGGAAATCTAAGTTGGACAACTCAAGAAAAGGATTCTCCATGCTAGAAACCAGAGACTCCTTTGTAAATGTCTAGAGATACGTGGTGTATGTGTGGATCACCGCTAGAGGAAGTCTATATTTGGATTCTGTGGCGCAACGACGAATCACATCGGAATGCGATTTGAAATATCAAAGAAGAAAGAATGCCATAAAAGGTACTTCTTTTCAATTAATTAAATTAATTATAATCAACTTATGATGATCCTTCTTTGTGGTTCTGAGAGTATTCTTCTTCTTTGTCTATTTCTATGATTCAATCTGTGGAGTCTGACGTTTATCATCGTATTGATCCCAAATTGATCATTGCTAATGACAAAAAGCCATGTGGGCACATCCACCCATGAGCTTATACTGCGCTCTGGACCTTCACAATCTAGTGGTTGAACATCTGGTCACACATGGTGATGGGTACCAGGTACCATGACACCCATCGCTCGGAAAAATAATTTCTCAAAATCACACTAGCCTGGCTATCCAGAATTAGTTTTCAATTAAGACAGCACCCCCTCCTAGTAGGAGCACCAGCCTGAGGAGGAGTAGCTGAATCAAGCTTGTCATCAGGAAGTCCGAAATCAGTGAGAGAACATAATAAATCGTCATGAGGATCATCTCTATCCATCTAAAACAAATATTTTCACAACTAAGATATTGTTAAAATAGATATGAAATATAAAAAAATAATGAATGTCAGAATAAAATAATGTTACCTATAACAGATTTTTAATACAAATATAAAATTTTAAAAACTAATAAATATCGTAATTTGATAATTACATGTAACTAAATACCTGAATATAATACATCAATCATCATATTCATCATTATTTTCATCTATATGGATGTATTTATCCTCATCTTCACCATTTTCAACTTCCATATGACTTTCAGTTTCATCATCCCTTATTAATTCATCAAAATTATCTATATCATCGGCCCTTAACTGAGGGGTTTCATCATCTATATTTATATCCCGTCAGGTAAGAGATATATTTTGGGATGTTTCTTGAAAAATTTCAATATGTTTCACTTCCACAAAACCATTTTCATTTTCAGTTAACTGGTTGTCATGTGATTTTATTTTTATCATAGTCCACCAGTCCTTCAAATATCTCAAAACATCACAATAATTTTCATATTAAATATTATGTGCTAGATGTTCCAATATAAATGGTTCATTTGATGTAAGAAGACTGTTATATTTAATGTTAATGACTCCATGTTGTGGATAAATTCACAACCCCCGATCAGTATCAAACCAATGAAATTTAAACATTATAACATAATTTTGTCCGAGATAACATAACTCAATTATTTCATCTAGCATACCATAAAAATAAACTTCACTTTCCTTATGATGGTATCCTTTCAAAAGAACACCACTATTCATTGATTTCGTTGAGTCACCATATATACATGTATGGAATTGAAATCTATTAACCACGTACCCATTATAATATTTTAACAATTTCTATGGTGGGTTTTTGAGCACACATAATGGACTGTAAATTTTATTTTCATTTTTTCTTACCTATAAACAATAAAAATTATTAATAATAGATATCATTGAAAAACTGGTTTATTATTCCATCGAAAAAACATTACTTATTAGTCTTTGAAAGCAATATAAATTTTTTTGTTACTCACATTCCACAGGAGTAGCAAATGTAATTTGTAGAAATTGATTTTTGATATGGTCCTCATATAGTATAAAAAATGTAAATTTAAATAAAGAGATATTTTATAAATATTTATCAAAAAAATAGTACTTAATGCACAAATCATGTCATTTCTTTACAATTTATAAGAACATAACCATGAGCTCTGTGCATTTCTTCATATGTAATCCATCGCTCATGATAACCAACGAAACCAAGCTCAGGATGATTAAAAACTAACAACTGATGGTCTATGAAATCATCAAAATTTGTCTCATTGCAACCCATCTGATTATGTTTTGAAGGATATTACAACTAAAAATTATAAGAGTTTTTAAATTTCCTCCTATAAGTATGATTTTGTAATCGACCCTTCAATTGATGCTTTGTTACATATTTTCTTCTATTTCTTTCATACATCACTCAAATGGATAAATCCACTAGAATTATAACGGCCCTATACATTTAGCTTCATATGGAAAATGAAATATTAAATGTTCTATGGTATCAAAGAATCTCAGTGGGAATATTTTCTCCAATTTACATATAATTAAAAAAATATTTTTTTTACAGGGAATTCAATGAATTATAATCCAAATTTTCCTCACAAATATCTTAGAAAAAAAATGATATTTCGGTCAACATGTCTCAGATTGAAGAATCCAATAGCCCTCAAAGACCAACATGCATTAATATTTCAATTATGACATGAAAATCATGGATTTTTAACCCATTAATATGCCCATTTATGATGCAATAAGACAAATTAGAAGTATGAACATATGGTAACCTCAAATATCTAATCCATTGACAGAATAATAAAGGGTTTTCTTTATTAAGTGAGAAAGCTGCTTTTGGATTCATTAATTTGTGTGATCATTCATCTTCAAATAATTTAAGTTTAGGATGTCTTCAAATCTGTACAAAATATAACTATGCCTTTACATTATCTTTGGTCTTACTGGGTGTGTCAAACATGGTATAAAACATGTTATCAAAAAAATTCTTCTGAATATGCATTGCATCTATCATGTGATGCACCAACAAATCAGACCAATATGGAAGGTCCTAAAAAATACTCCGCTTTATCCAATTATGATATCTCCCAAAAAAATTATATTTTTCTCATTTATGGTTGGTCCAAATGTAACATGAGGTAATACAGAGACAATAGATTTTACTTGATTACCTAAGAGTACTGATGGAGGTGCGTCTATTTTAATTGAACCTTTTTTAAAATTAATTCTATTTATTTGAAAAGGGTGATCCATAGGAAGAAATATCCGATGACAATAAAAATATATAAAGTTTCTCCCATTACAAAGAATAAACAATTTATTCTTATCCATGGAGTACAAAAATGATTTTAGACTATGTGTTCTCCCTCCAGATAACATACCATACACCTGAAAGTCACTAATTGTCTATATTAATGGAACCTTTAATATAAAATTTTGATCTGTAGTTACATCAGATGTAGTCACACCATTGTTCCATAATGAAATCAATTCATTAATTAGTGGTTTCAAATAAACATAAATATTCTTCTTTGGATGTCCTATAATTAACAATGTCAAATTTATATATGGTTCCTTCATCAATATCCAAGGAGGCAAGTTGTAAGGAGTAATGAAAATAAGTGAACAAGAAAATCGACTGCTGTAAGAACCAAATAGAAAAAAACCATTAGTAGAAAGTCCCAAACCTATGTTACAAGGTTCTGTAGTAAAAGAAGGATGCGTATGATCAAATCTTTTCCATGAGTCACCATCACATGGATGATTTAATCCTTTTCTGACAGAAATATTTGATTTATTCCTTGTCATAAATCCATCTATTCCGCGAGACATAAATAAATGCTGTAAATGAGGTGTAATAGGAAAATATATCAACTCTTTCATGAGAACTTTGGACTTTCCCTATTGTGCCTCTTTATACCTCAATTCTCTACATGTTGGAAAATTAACAAAAGATTCATATTCACCATAATATAAGATGTAGTCCTTTGAACATTCATGGATCTTCTAATAACTTAGACCCAAATTATGAACCAACCTTTTACTTTCATAGAAACTTACAGGTAATGTATTTGTGTCATGAAAAAACAGATTAAAAAAAGATAACATACAATCAAAATAACTATTAGACATTTCAAAATCTGATTTAATAGCCATAAATTTTGTAACAGCTTCAAGTTTTCCCATCTGGATTCCCAGATAAAAGGCCTCCTCAACGGATTGCAACAAATTGTAAAACTGAGAAGGTTTAAATTCAGGATTTGGAATGTCATTCTGAGTTGTCGTTTCAGGAATAGATGGACCAACTGCCTTATGTATTAAATTCTTAAATGATGGTTCTGGAACAAAAAAATTTGTATTTTCTACTGGACTCTTTTCACTATGCTGATTCCAAAAAATATAATCTTTCTTAAAACCATAACATAATAGATGAAGTCTAACATTGTAAAATGTTTCAAATTTTCTAAGATGACATTTCTAACATGAACATTTAATTATTACTTTATAAAAAAATCTGAATTTGATGATGAAAATGATATAAAGGCTTCAACACCTTCAATGTAGACAAGATTTAAAGAAGATCTGTTTGAATTTTTGTGATTATTTATCCAATCAAGATAACATAATAAATACTATTGTCTACTTCATGAGAGCATAGGTATCTAAAAAACAACAAGAATAAGAATAATTATTTATGATCATTTTGACTAGTTGAAAATTATTATTATATTTTACCATCTTGAAAATATTCTATTAAATATGAGCAGAGTGATTCACTAGGTAAGCACTAGTTTACGGGGCCCGTAGAGGCTTGGTGTAGATACAAAATATTAAATATATTATATATGACACATGATATTTTTTGAAAATAATAGAATATCTATTACACAGTGTCACACATGATAAAATGGAGATCACCGATGAGTCTGGGATGTGGGGTTTATCCTAGACATGACATTAGATTTGTGAGCGTTGGGTAGTTACATTGCAGGCGAGGGGAATTCATTTAATATTTGTATTATAAATTATTATAAAAATTTAATATATCTTTCAAACTATGTATTGTATGATAAATCAGAGAGCACCCTTTGGGTCTGGGTTGTGGGTTTTACCCTAAGCGCAACGTAACATTTGTTAGTGTCAACTATTTCATTACATCGCACGTGGGGGTAACGTTTTTAATATTTTATTAATATTATTAATATAACTATATAATTATATATATAAATATAAATTAAAATATTAATAAAAAGTATTAATAAAAATTATTTTAATTAATTAAACATTTATATGAAATTATTATTAATTAATTAATAATTAATATATATATATGTCATAATTAATTATAAATTATGTAATGAATATTATTAATTATGTAATGATTATTATTATAAATTATGTAATGATTATTATTAATTATTATTAATTATTATAAATTAAATAATTATTATTATGTAATGATTATTATTCATTATTTAAATTATTATAAATTATGTAATGACTATATATATATATAAATAAGATTTTATTAAATTATTATTGCAATTTTATTATTAAAATTTTATTATGCAATGATTATTATTATTACAATTTCATAAATTATCTAAATTATTATAAATCATGCAATGATTATTATTAATTTATTAAAATTATTATTACAATTTTAATAATTACTATATATATATATATATCATAATTTCTTAATTAATATAAATACATCAAATATATTCTAAATAATTTTTAAACTAATATAATAATATAAAATCTTTATAAACACACACACACACACACACACATATATATAATTTGATTAACTTAAAATTATAATTTATATAAATAAATTATAAATAAAATTGTGTTCATATTTTTGAATTAATAAGTAATTTGAATTCATAATTATTTAGAATTAATAAATTTTGAATAACTAATTTTTACCCTAGATGTATTATAATAGTTGTGCGAGTTGGTTGTTTTTACAACATTTATACAAAATATTAATACTAATTATTTTAATGGATACAATATTTTATACGAATTATTATGAATTTCTAAACATTTTTATATTTAATTATATTTTTTTACAAATTTTTATAATTTTATAATTATCACTAATATTTAAAATTTATTAATAATAATGCATCGTTAATTACAACATATTATAAATTATTTTTCTACTAATTATTTAAATTAATACGACATTTTTAATAATTAATATTTTTTTATGAATTTATAATAATTATTTTTAATTGTTATATTTTTCTACAAACTATTTCAAAAAATTATTCTAATTATTATTAAATAAGTTTTTAATAAATATTACATACTTTAAATCATCATTTTTTTTCAATTATACAATTTTTTAACGTTTTTTATAAAAAAAAATTCTTATAAATAACATTTTATAAAATGTTTTCTTTAAATTAATTTTATCATCATTATTAAAAATCAATCAATTATATTTAAACATACAAATATTTAGACATACATACATACATGCGCGTGCGCCAAAAAAATTTATTATAAAAAATATTATTATAAACAAATATTATCATAAACAATTATTATGCGCGCACACATATAATTATAAACAAATATTATACGCGCGAAAATATTAAAAAAATTAACTTAACAAATATTTAGGCATACATACACGCGCACACAATAAAAAATTTGGAATTGGGAAACAAATCAAAGGAATAATAAAAAAATAAACAACAAAGAATAGGTAAAATTATACTTAATTTCCAACAACCCTAAAACATGAATTTATATAAAAAAGATTTATTAATTAATATAAATATATAAAATATATTTTGGTAATTTTTTTAACAGATCTACATAAAAAATTTATATATACATATATACAAACACACATACACACACATATCAAAAACCATAAACATATTTTTAAAATCATTTATATATATATATATATATAAATACATTTTAATATATATATATATATATACATATATTTATACAAACATATATCAAAATTAACATGATACAAAAACATATATATATATATATATATACAAATATAAATACAAAACACATAGAGATATCAAAAATAAAAAATTACCAGAATTCCTAAAAATCAATTAAAATACATTATACGAACCAGATTAAAATCAAAACAAAGATTAATACAATTGAGTCACTCCTAAATATCAAATAAATCATGAAAATCAGATAAATTTCTAAACTTAGGGTTTAACCATACCAATATATCTGACGTTGAACTCAGAATCCACAAAAAATGAACCAGATTAAAATAAAATAGAAAATAATGCAATTGCATCTATCCTAAATATCAAATATAGCATGCAAATTAGATAAATTTTTAAACCTAAGGACTAAACTAGTATATTTATCATTGAACCCAAATACTTTAAAAAAATTGATGGAAAACGTAAGAGGAGTCTGTACCTTGAAGATTTGAGCCGGAATCTACAAAAAAACAGGAAGAATAAAGCAGCACGGTGCCAGGGGAAAATGGTTGACCGTAGGGTTTTGTTGCAAGAGAGGTAAGAGGAAGAAAAAATGTAGAGGAAGAAGAAAAAGAGGCCACACGTGGTGTTAAAATGTTGGGTTTTTTATGTGATGAGTTATTTGTGATAGAATTAATGCCGTCACAAATAGTTTTTTGTGAAGATTATTTGAGATGAACACCATGTTCCATTGAAAATAATCTAGAGCCTAGGTGAATTTGAGAATGATTTTTTTATTCATCACAAATGCCCATCGCGATTACATTTTTCACTGGGCGGCGGGAATGCGTGCAAAAATAGTTGTGAAAAACTATTAATTCCATCACAATAAACCATTATTTGAAATAGACTAAATAGTCCATTGCAAATAATAACAGAAAAACCACTATTTGCGATAGATCATTTGGCTGTAGCAAATGACCCTTTGAAAATGTCTGAAATTCTAGTAGTTCCCCAGGCCTCTCCACCCTTAAGAAACTCATAATCATGGTCTAACCCATCTTGTGGGTTTCCCTCATACATGTTTAGAAATTGACTCACTCAAAATCTTGTATCACATCTCAAGGTCCACTTAGTGTTCCCACCTATCCCAAAGGTCAAGTCTTGAATAGGGCCATATCTCTTGGGATGTTATCCAATCTCCCATCTCCAAATATAACATGGCATCGAGCATGAAAAAACATCCAATATAGGGTCTTGTATACTTATAACTGGAATCTCATGCCAAAAATACCCACCCACTAGGAATAAATCCTCACCAATAATCCATCTATGAGACTACTCCTTCAAAGATCAATACACATCAGTACCTTCCATCATAACTAATAACGTCATACTAGATGATCCATTCCAAGGGAAACCATAATAACTGGCTTAGTTAAGTAGAATTATATTCCAAGATATATAGGAAAACACTGTATAGGTTGTTTATAGACTTTAAATAACAAAGAATTTAGTCACATCACACTAGAAAACTCACTCAACTAGCATCATACTTTGACAATCCATACTAAGTACCACAAAAACGAGGTTCAGTTTTATAGAATTACATTCCAAGATATATGATAAATAACCTTATAGGTTGTTACTGGCACTTTAAATAACTAAACTTACATGGTATATTAAACAAGAATTTCCCTATTGGAGATCTATATCTATAAAAACACTATCACACAATTCAGTTAAGTATAGTTACATTCCAATATATATAGGAAAACACCAAATAGATTGTTATTGTAATTTTAAATAACTAAACCTAAGAAATAACAACCCACTATGGGTTTCCCACTAAGTAACCATGTAACTCTCTAACCAACTAAGGTCACATCTCATACCATACATTGAGGGACCATATTTTCATTGAAAGGAATCTTTATATATATCCACATGATCTACCATTAGAATAAAATATATATACATGCTAGTCTAGTTGAGTAGAATTCCACGATGTATTTTTACAAGAAAATGATGCATGAACAATTGCTGACACTTTAAATAATTGAAACTATAATTAGTGTATTAAATCACACTAATAGGCCCATACATGTCATTTTAATCCTGTATGCCAAATCAATATGAGTGATATTCATCTTTTCACTACATGCCAATATCCGAAATCTAGAACTGACTTCTTGATAATGGTCCAATAGCAAAAATCCATAATAATCATAAATCCAAAAACAATGTGCATCAACTATGGTAAAATCATATATCAAACTATAACACCACATACCAAGAACAAAAATCCCATCCTTGGATACATGGAATTCCTACTAGTGAAGGTATTCTTGATTCACTGACCCAATATCCATCACAGGCTCTAACACATTCCTTTTTTTGAATACCACTTCCTAAATAGTAAGGCAAAGGAAAAAAGAATGATTTGATACAAATTTGCAATGCCCCACCCTAGATCACTCTGAACAGTAGTTAGAAGACACTTCTATGTGACATCTAGCATGCCTGAGGTCACTTGGTGGTCCAGTATGACTACTATTTTGAGTAAGCTGGGGTAGGGTACTACATAGTGATTAGATCTATAATCTTATAGAGAAAGTCACTAAGAATTTTAAAAATATATAAGAGTGTGAGAATATCATATGATAATAGATGGGAGATATATCCACTTTATATATATTTCTCCCATTACCTTTATGATAATTTTTATTGGGATTTACCTAACTATATTAGAAGGATAATATCAAAAAAATACATATCAATATAATAGTAAAAAGAAGAAAAATTATTTTAAAATGTAAATGGGAATACTAAATTTTCATATTATAATATAACTTTTGTATTTAGATTTAAAATATAACCACTGTAGATATAAATTTTATAACCTTTACACTAATAATTTATTACTTCCATGGATATAACTTTTATATTATAGAGTATAAAATAAAAGAGTTCTATATAAAATATTTTTTCAAGATAAATGAGTTTTATAGATTAGTAAATACATAAAATATAGTTTTAAAATGAAATAAATTCAAATATAAATAGAGTTTTAGAGTTATATAGGATATCATTATAGTTCCCCAGACAATACTCCCAGATCCATTGCTCAGAAATACCTTCTTTACATACGATATTTGAAATAAACTGAAGAGACTCAATATTAACCATAATTTATGAAAATATCACTAAAAAATATTGAGTCACTTACATTTGAAATACCTTTTAGGTTTATAGTTTTAGAGAGTTATGTAAAACTTTTAACTAATAAATCTTGTTCCATTCTCATAAAATTGAAATTTTTTCCACTATATAAGAAACTACTTAATTCGTAATAATTCTTCAAAATTTCCCATAAAACTCTCCATATATTCCAATATTCTAGAAATATCATGTTTAATAATTTTATTTATAACCTATAGAAATGGAAACATAAAAAGGGTGAGCTCAAATTCTCATTAATAGAAAATATATATAAAAAATATTCATGGAATTAATAATATAACATCAATAAATAAGAGTAATATAATTCCATATAATATAACACATGAGAAATAAATAAATATATGGATGGAATACGAATATAATAAATCACATGGATAATAAAAACTGAATTCTTGGTGATGGAATGCATAATGTTAGAAATATTTTACCATCAAGGCCTCAACCAAGAAATAATTCTTGATGTCAAAGCCGCAGTCAGGATAGAATTATTTCTATCAAGGCTACTACCAAGTCATTATGATTATATTGGGTAGGTATAAACCAAATAAATAAATGTTTTTTCTAATGATACCAACCAATAAATTGAGGGGATATATAATATTATACCCAACACATAACTTCTTTAAGTCTAATTCATTCACTATGTGAAGGATATGAATATTAATTCAATGCATAATCAAATTTCATTAGTAATTAATAAGAATACCTACTAAGATATGAACATATAGAATGTAAATAATATTTTCATAAATAAATGAATATAATCCATCTATATAAAATTGGTGGATGGTTAAAAAATAAAAAATCATCTTTCCAGAGTAATCAATAAACCACCATATCAGAATAACACATTTATAGATTTTCAATATTCCCCCAATAAATAAATGGAATGAATTTAAATTTATGAATCCATAAAACTAAAATTGTATATATAAATATGTATACATTTAATTAAATAATTTCCCTAGTAAATATGTTCATATAATCTAGGTGAACACACTTTATATAATGGAAGGAAATATAAAGTACTCATAGAGGAAATACATTTGAAGGAAAAATCATGCCTATACATGGTGGATGATAGGAAAGAAACAATAATTAATGTATTTTCAAAAATATTAATCCCAAAACAGAAAATAGTATGATATGATTTATAAGGAATTACATTACTAATATATACACCATAAAATGGAAACAAGTGGTGAATTTGAATCATATCTCAATGAATCAAAATTGCGATGTAAAAATCCTTATGGTAATGTAATGTAAGAAAAAAATAACATGAGAGGGATAAAATCATATTAAAATATAATTAAATAAAATATATTCATTATAATTAAATTAAATTGGGATGTGAATAAACCATATAAAAAATATGATGCACAATATCAAACATGTCTCATGGAATTGAAAATCGATATAAATAACACTTGAAAATTTATAAACTTTCAAATCAAAAACCCATGAAGGATATAATTTCAAATGGAACATTAAATACCATTAATAATAATATAATAATGACATATAATACAAAATATGAATTAAGTGAACCATGAAAAATAAAACATGGTGTATAACATAAACATATATCAAGGATTTGGAATTTGTGATAAAGAACCACTTATGGTATTAAAAGATTTTAAATTTAAACCCATCAAAGGATATAATTTCAAATGAAAAATTAAATACCATGAATAATGAGATTATATTGATAAAATATATTAATGGTTCATTAGACACACCATTTAAAATAAATCATGGTATATAATAAGAAATATATATAAAGGGAAGAAAATTGAGATAAGAAACCTTAACCTTAAATCCCAACTTCCAACAAAAAACTGAAATATTCTGTATAATAAATAAATATCCTGATAAAATATTTTATAAAAATATTAATATCTATAACCATTTATAAAATTCATTTATCATTATTCTCTATATGTATATTATTGAGTTATTATATATTTTCAATATCAGGTGTGAGTAATCTTGACGGTTTTGAACTAACTACAAAATAATAGTGTTGTTATTAATTATTATCCAAAATTTCATCATTAATAAATCATAAAAGGCTCAAAAATTAATGTTTTTAATCATTTATAATGTTATAATTTCATTATATGCGAGTTTTGGCTATGATATTTAAAGATGAAATCAACGATGAGCATATTTCAGTGATTTTACATGAACAAAATTTGGTATCTTAATTAATGAGATTAAAATTAAATTTAATATTATAGAAACAAAATAAAATCATTTTATTATTATTTATATCATATATTTTCAGTAATTAAGCTATTTTATTCATCTATGGTATTATTTTATAGCATTATTTTAGTGGGTTGTTAGACCAAACCAAACATGGATATAACATAATTAATGTATGATTATAATTATGAACATGGTTTATTTAGGGAATAATATCATTATTAAAGAATAATAATGTATTATTTAGATAATTTTATGGTTTTGAATCATATCTGAATATATTTTAATAAATAGTAAAGAAACTAGATGAAGAACGAGATACATTACTTCATGGAGGTGGTAGTTCGCACACTGCATAATTAACATATTAATTTCTATAAGAGTGATATGGAAAGAAGGTATATTTTAATTCATATCTTTATAGTCATAATTATATTATATATTCAAAATTTATTGTTTAATTTCACCCTTATAATTAGTTAAGAGAGGAAGTGGGGAAAAAGGAAGTCGCCGCTTCATGGAGTCTATAGTCTGCACATCGTATGAATGACAATTTTATTTTTATTAATTGAAAAGAAAAAATATGGTTAATAGTTATTAACTTAGAATAATTAAATTAATTATACAATAAAAAAATATTTCAGTATATATTAATTATAAATTTATATTTGGGAAAGTAATGAAGAAAATAAAAGAAGTTAGGAAAAAATATTAACATTGAGGAGGCTTTCCCTTAGAAGAGTCCTTGGAAATGGAGGTCTAAGGAAAATATATTATGAAAAAATTATAATTAAAAAGGAAGGGTATTATAGATGATGAAAAAATGGAATATTTTATATATTAAATTGAATTTTAGGTTGGTCATTAATGGGTGGTTGGAGTCCCCTTTTATAAGTGTTGAAAATGAATGTTTTGTAAATATTTAAACATAATATAAAGAGAGTACATGTTTTACATGCCTATAAGACTAAAAAATGAGAAATAATGAAGTAAGGATGATATTAGGTCAATAATTAATCAACCATTTATTTTAAAATATGTTTAAAACTTGTTTTTTAAGTTCTTTACTCTTAGAATTTTCACTTTTCCTATTTTTATTTTACTGTGGTAACTAGTTTTTACCTACGTCAATATTTTTTTGACTAAAAATAAAATGGAACATAGATATTTATTTATATATAATGATTTAAAATGTTAAATAAGTTTTATAAAATAAAATTTTTTTTTTTAAGAAAACTTAATTTTAAAATCAGTGCATGTAACACTTAAAAACTCATTTTTTAGAAAAAGTGTATTTTTAAGCTTAAAATTTATGTGTAGGGTGAAATTATCATTTTTTTTATTTTAATGAAATAAATTGGTTTATTATAAAAAAATAAATTTTATTTTCTTTAAAATAAATCCACAACCAAATTTTAACAAAATAATATTAAATTAAATGAAAACACAAAGTAGTTATTTTTATTGGAAAACATTAATTAAGTCATTATAATGTTTATCGTAGGTTTTATAATTTAATAATTACCTTTTAAAGTGTATAGTTTTACTCATTAAACAAATATTTTTATAAATTAAATTTTTTATAAACTTTTATGTCTTTCCTATATAATTATAAAGTTATAGTTTTGGTAAAAATGATATTGAAAAAAATAGACTATTTTAGAAAAATCCCATTTTTTTAAGACAATATTAACATAATGAATCTAAAAATAATGTTTATTTTTTCAAATTAAAATATTAAAAGTTGATAATTTAACTTTAAAATAAAAAAATAAAAAAAAATAATGAAACCTGCTTTTATAGGAAAATAACTATTTTAAAAATATTAATTATTCTTATTCTTATTACCTATCAATTACTAATTTTTTTTTGTGAAAATAAATTTTTCATATAAATAATATATTTTATACATAATATATTTAGAATATTATAATAATACATATAAAATAAAATTTTAGATGTTTTATATTTTAAGTTATGAATCAGTCTTATTAGTTATTTAGCTACACTAATTTAATTTATCAATGCCTTAACATTGACAACGAACTTTATTTTTTATTTCTACGTATATTTCATAAATATTATATATATATATTTTCCCACCATTTCTATTTATACATTTAAATGGTTATATAATGATTCATGGTTCATTTTGGTTTGGTGTGTCATGTAAATCAAGCTAGTAAACACATTAGGTTTTAAAGACAAAAATATAATTTTAATTCTTGGGGTGGTACATTCTCCCCCTTAAATAAATTATGTCCTCACAATTTTAATTTTCACTCACTATTAAAATATATTAATTTTATATAAAATATAGTAATGACTTGGGATATATTTTCAAATGGGGTGTCTACCTTGATATATGAGGTACTACTATGAAATAGTTTTTTATCCATCATGCTCACCGACTGCTTCATTTTTTCTCAGAATATTGTTTCTTTATGGTATCCTTTTCCACACACAAAGAATATTTCAGTTCCTTTGAGGTAATCCCCTAGGCGTTTCGTCTAAAATACCTGACACATAGAAAATTGAATCTTATTTCCTTCATCATCTTCATCACCTAAACTTACATGAGACCACATCCTTCTCTTCTATGGTGTTCTTGGAAACTCAACTAAATTCACATTGTTAATCATAATTTGTGATATCTTATTAGGCATAAACACAATATTTCTCACTTAAATTATTATTTATTTTGGTTTCTTATTAATATAATCTCTACATTATCAATGGTGTCAATTAATAAATTGTTTTCTTCAGGCTTCAACTATTAATAAAACTCAAAGGAGTTAATCATGCGTGATGATAAATTAACACCATAATAGAGTCATTGTAATATGATAAATTCAACATCAATTTTTTATACTCTATGAAATTATTACATTAAATTCTAGTTTAACCTAAATAAATCTTAGTTTAATCAATGTCTACTTAGGTTGGGTTCTCTCATATACCTTAACCTAATTCATTAAAAAAATAAATCCTTTATGATAGTTTGTAAATAGAATGTTATTAACCAAATAATATACCCTGTGAGTGTTTATGTAACAACCCTAACTCTTGAAAACCTAAGCTGGTGTTTAATTCATTATATTTTCAGAAGATATATGGGATCTCATATTGAAGGACCGACCAGTTTAACAGTCTTGAAGAACTAGAAACATACATGATTTCCATTTTACATTGAAAATGAAATATAAAACATATTGAAAGTAAATATTCTACTTCCTTGAACTCATTCAAAGATTCCTTATTCATATCCTTGGGAAAACCAAAATAATGGTGATCTCAAAAACTCATTAAGGGTTAAGTACAATATAACATATCATGAGTGAATAAGTCTTAATCAATATGGAATGGTAAATAACTGAAAAACCATTCCATTTAATCAATAAATTAAGAATAAAATGCATCCATGGATAATATCAATATAGTAATATCATGGTTAATAATAATAAAATTATCAATGAAGGAAATGATTAATGTTTAGAATCATGATCTCATACATCATGATATATTTACCATCAAGACCTTACACCAAGATATTTTAATCGATGGGTAGTATACACCAAAAACCTATTTAATAAGGCTATCTAATTGATTTGTTTCATGAGACCCATTAATGAATCGAGGGGCCATCTATAACTAGGACCTACCTATCACTATATATAAAATTCATTACTTATATATTTAATGATCAATTTAATTCACAAATAATATTTCTTATAAAAAAATATCCATATTGAGTAAAGGAAATGAAGCATCAATATTTCCCCAATCAATAAAAATAACTTTCATAGTGAAAAATTATATGTAGAAATGGTATACAGTTTGGGTAATAAGAATATCTATGATGAAAATAATATTGAGATTTAAGATAAATGTAATTTCCAATGAAAATTGATCAAAAGGAAGTTAATGTTTCAAGAGAAAGTTAATGAACATAAAATTAATAAGATATAGAATATTCCCATCAATTCATCATAAATACAAGTTTTATAATAAATTAATTTATTTTGGCCAATAAAATAAAATATAAGTTAATCATTAAAATATTTTTTCACTAAATATTTTTATTTGGAAAACTATTGTAAACTTTTAAAAGAAGATAAATATTTTAAAATGGTTATAGTGGTAGGAAAAGTTATTAATTTTTTATAGGTTATAAAGAAACATTCCTTTCAAAGTTTTGTAAAGAAAGTAAAAAAATGATCATTTCAGAAAACATTAAATGAATTCCTTTAAAACATTATAAAAAGCCATAGATAACATAAAATATCCTTAATAAATCTTTTTAGTAAATAAAAATTAATTTTGTAATTTTTTTTGAAAAATATGGTTATATAAGAAAAATATATCTTATCAATAAAGAAAAATGATTAGGTTTTCTTTTAAAAATTTATTTTCTTGATTCAAGTTAAAAAGAGAAGAAAATTTTGGAAAAATGTAGAATCTTATTAAATATATATAGAATAATAAATATATATATATATTTTATGATGTATATATTATATGATTCCTTCAATGAAAAATACAAGAAATCCTATAAAAAAGATGTTGTAAAAAAATATTACCTCTTTGGTGACTTTTAAATTGAAACCCCTTGAAAGAGTAAAATTGAACTAAAAATTTAATCACCATGAATAAATAGATATTCATGTTAAATTAATTTAGGAGGAAATATATACACCATATAAAAGTAAATATGTGCATAATACCAAATATATCTCAATAGAGCTGAAATTAAGACTAAATCCCTTACAAAGATCGTATCATTGAATTGAGAACTAATCAATGAAGTAATTATGTGTAACAAATGAAAATAAAAAACAAGTGGAAATATAATATAACACAATAAAATTTCATTTCACACATAATCATTTCATAACATTTTCAATGAAGTAGAAGTATAACCCAATGAATAGAAATTGAGTTAAGAAATCTCTAACCTCAAGTTCGACTTGCCTCGTAAGTGATTTTAATATCATATATAATAAATTTAGATTTATTTTAATTTCACACCAAAAAAACATACCTATTTATAATATCATATATTATCCATTTATAACATCTTATAACCAATTTATTAATAATATTTTATTATTATTTTTGTTTTGGGTGTCAATTGTTTCATTTTCTTATATATGTTTTGTCATGGAAGTTCCAATACATGTACTTTAATCATGGTTCCATAATATCTAGAATGTTAATCATGATATAATTATCATATATATTCATTATATATATATATTTATATTCATCCATAAAATTTATATATGAAAATATGAATTAAATTGTTCATGGAGATGGTAGTCCATACATACGTATGATCGATGCTTTTACTTTTTGAAGGATGAAATAAAAGAAAGGTAAAAAATAATTCTCCTTTATAGGATAATTTTTACAACATATATTTTATATATATTCATTAAATATACACCTATTACCATCCATGTAAATCATAAATGAAAAACGGATCACATCGCTTCAGAGAGGTGATAGTCCACATGTACGTACGAATGCCATTATCATTTCCCAAAGGATTGGAAGGTAAGAAGGTGATATGATATTATAATTTAATAAGACTAATTTTGTTATAAATATCATAAATATTAATTATTTATATCTTTATAACCATCCCAAAAAAGAGATTATGAATAACAAACTACACCTATATGTGGAGACAATAAGCCGTATGTACGCACGAGTTATGTTTTCACTTTTTTATAAGATGTAAAATATATCTAATATAATTGTACCATAATAATAATAACATATCAGTATATTTATGATAATAGAGTTATTATTTTAGTATGGGTATAATATATTTAGAGTAAGTACAAGAAGAAATAAACTTGAAAGAGTTGGTAAAGATGATTTCCCCTTATTTGGTAAACTTTCTTTAGATCCCTTATTAAGGACCCTTAGAATAGAATTTTTAGAACAACAATAACTCTAATTAATGAATAGGAAATATGATAATGTAATTGGGTAGGGTTTTTTTGATCTAGGTTTCTAAAAAAGCATTATAGAAAATAGAGAAGTAGTGACCTTTTATAGGTGCGGGGAGGGGCATTCTTAGAATTTACTAAATTATTAAATTAATATAATTTATTTTTCATCTAAAAATGGATAAAAATTGATATAATCAGAATATAAGATGATTATGATTCAAAATAATCTCATAAAAAAATTTAGACAAGTTTTGGTTATGTTTCCACCATTAGCTTTTATTTTTAACCCTTATTAACCATATTGACAATTATCGCAATATTAATTTTTTCTACACTTTAAGGGTCAAGGTTGTTATAATAAAAGGAAAAAAAAACCAAAAATAGACCATGGTTGATGTTTTCAACCAAATAAAATTAATTTTTCTAAAGATAATATTTTTATGAAATTTAGTTCATTTAATAAATTATTATTTTTTATAAAATTTCATTAATGTAATTTTTTAGAATTATTTATTTAATCTGACTTTAAAAACAACATGAAAATGAATTAATTTTAATATAAAAATTTAAAAAATCCATAATATTTTATATATATCTATAAAATTAATGGGACACTATAAATCACTAAAAAAAATCAGTTTTAGAGTCTTTTAAACTATTTACTTGATTTCTGTACTTTTACACAAGCACTATGTTAGTGTTGCATTAGCATTTGAGATAATTATTTCATCCCTGAAAATTAAAAATAAATTACCATGATAAAAAATTATTTCATATTTAAAATAAAAATTTATAATTAAATATATTTTTTTTATATCTATCACAAAATATCATAGATTTTAAAATACAAAATGTGACATTTTTTTCTTTATCTTTTACTTAAATATTATAAAGGTCAAAATCAAAGAAAAATGGAATTTTTTCCTTATTTTAGAAACATTAATGTACATGGATGAAATAAATTCATAAAATATTTTAAATTATATTTTTATATAAATTTTAAATCCTTCTCCCAAGGTTTTAACGATATTTTACTTATTTTACCCTTACTGATGTGACAAATATTTACTAAGTTTACTATTCATAAGGATAAAA
Source organism: Viscum album (assembly GCA_963277665.1). Lineage (NCBI taxonomy): Eukaryota > Viridiplantae > Streptophyta > Magnoliopsida > Santalales > Viscaceae > Viscum > Viscum album. Next base: position 1,907,121,611 of record OY728136.1, read on the forward strand.
AATAAGAGTCATATTTAAAAATTTTAAACCCCCTAATTCTAAATATAGTAACCATTTTAATTATTCAATATATATAAGTTTAAGAATTCTATTTTTATATAAATTTATAAAAGACAACCGAAAATAGTTTAAAAAAAACATTATTTAGCAAAAAAACCAAGTTATATAAAAATCATTAATATCAATGATTATAATGAAATTATTTATATTATTATAAATAAATTGAATCATATTTCACTTTAACTCTAAATCTAAAAAATAATTATACTTTTAAGTTACTTTATTTAATGAGAATAAATGAGATTACTTGAAAAATCAGTATTTTTCACTATTCATTGAAAAAGAAATCATTTTGGGAAAAATAAAAAATTTAAACCTAAGTTAATTTTGATTTATGATTTAAAAAATGATTTTAATTTTATAAAATATTTTTTTATAATTGTTGGATATTAATTACAATCTTAATGAGTAGAATGTAATAAAATTTTTTTGTAAGTAAATGTATTTTTGAAGTATAAAATGATTTTATTGAAAATTGAGTACTTATTTATTATTAATAAATAAATTTATAAATATTTTTCATAATGTGGTTAAACCTATTCATTCTCACTAATAAAAAGGCTAAGAAATAACTATTACACCAAATATTAATATTTTATAGTATATCACAGATCTCTTAATGATCTATGTTGCGTATTTAGCAAGCTATGAATAATAGTATTGTAAATTTTCAGGGTGTTAAAATATAGATATGTGTGAATTATTAGGTCCAATAATCATAAACCAGAGTGAATATTGAGTTGATACTCAACTAGAATTTCTATGTGTGATCACCCCTAGGTGCATTTGTGCCACAACCACATCCACTTTACAGTATCTAGATAGATATGTAATTTCAAGGTGAACCTAAAAATATCTAATTTATTAAGAATATAAGATGTTTTACTATAATTAAACTTATAAATTAAATTTATCCCTAGTTTTCACTAAATTTATCTTATTATAATCCCTAAAATATTCAATGTTACCTCAATTAACCTAAAGGGTTATCTATACCTTTGAAAATTATGATAAAAATTAACCTATCACCCCTTAAAACATCCTCAACTAAAATAATAACCTCTAAAGTTATCTAAATCCTTTATTGGTACCAAATGTGGTTCTATAAACTCACACTCCCAGATCCGGTGGCCATAAATACCTTCATTATATACCATATTTGAAATGAAGTGAGGTAACCCAATTTTTACAATTAATAATTATATTATCTATAAAATATATTAAGTTGCATAAATTCAAAGTAACTTTTAGGATTAGAGTTTTATAGAGTTAGGTAAAACGTTTAAATAACAAATCCCTTGTCTTTATCATCCATTTGACATTTTTCCACTAAACTACTTATTACATAATAAGTTTTCCACATCTTCCACAAAACTCTCCACACATTATACTATTTTAGACATATATTGTGAAATAAATTTATTTATAACACGGGGAAATGGAAATATAAGAAGAGTGAGTACAAATGATCAGTAAGGAAAAATGTATATCAGAATAATTTATGGTATGAATAATATATCTGCAATTAAATAAGATAAATCAATTCCATATAACTGAACACATGACCTTGAAATAAATCCATGGATGACCTAAAAATATAAAAAATCACACAGATAACGAAAATAGAATTCAGGGTGATGAAATGCATGATGTTGAACATATTTTAGACTAAATTCCTCAACAAATACATCATTATTTCTATCAAGGGAACAACCATGATATCATTCTTATCATCAAGGTTATAATCAAGACATCATACTTATATTGGGTAAGAATACACCAAATATCCAAACCTTTTTTCTCATGAGACAAATTAATGAATCAAGAGGATATATAATAATGGTCCCCACCCATAACTTCTTTAAGACCAATGAATTAACCATGTGAATGATATTAATATCAATTAAATTCATAATTTACTTTCCATAGTAATCAATAAAAATCTGTATTTAGATACAAACATACAAAATGTAAATAATTTTCTATTCTATAAATAAACATAGTACATCCATATAAATAAGGCGTATAGTTAAAAAAACATAATATAATTTCCTTATTAACCAATAAACACCCGTATATGAATAACCAATACACATATTTTCAATATTTCTCCTATAAATAAATTTAGTAGCTTTATATGTAATAATCCTTCACATGAAAACCATATAGAGAAAAGGGTATATAATTAATTTAATAATTTTCCTAAATAAATTTATGAAATATAGGTGAAAAACCTTCAATCAAAGTAAGGAAATATAGAGTGTTCATAGAGGAAAGGCATTGGAAGTAAAAATTATACATATACACAGTGGATGATTAGGCAAGAAAAAAGAAGAGATTTATTTTATGTAAGATTAATCCCAAAGATAAAATATTATAATAGGATTTAGAATGTATTATATGACCAATAAACAAACCACAAAAGTAAAACAAGTGGTTAATATGAATCATATCACAATGAATAAAAATTGAGATGCAAAAACCCTTACAGTAATGGTATTGTAAGAATTAAAATTACATCATAGGGTTTCTATGAAATTAAAATATAATAAAACAAAATATATTAATTATAACTGATTTTAGTAGGGAAGTAAATACACCATATAAAATAAAATATGGTGTTCAATATAAAATATGTCTTATCTCTTTGAAAATAGAGGCAAATAACACTTACATATTTAGAAACTCTTGAATCAAAAACCCTTAAAGGATAGAATTTCAGATGGAATATTAAATATCATGAATAATAATATAATCATGATATAGAATATTAGAGTTATTATTTTAACCATACAATATAAAATATGTTGTATAAAATAAATACGTCTCAAATAATCGAAATTTGAGGCAAAAACCCCCTCATGATATTAGAATATTTTGAATCAAAACCCCGTAAAGAATACAATTTTAAATGAAAAAATAAATACCATTAATAATTATAGGATCATGATAAAAAAATTTAAAGGATAATTATATACAATATCCACAATAAATCATGGTTTATAATAAGAAATATGTCTCAATAGTGAAAATTGAGACAAGAAAACTCTTTCCTTAATTCCTAATTGCCACTAAAGTGTAAAAATATATTGTATAAAAAAAATAACTAACTTAATAACCTATTTTATAAACTTATTACCACACACACACACACACGTATATATATATATAATATTATATAATTAATTTATAATTATTCTCTACATGTATATTAATTAGTTATTATATATTTTAAATATCGAGTGTGTGTAATCGTGATTGTTTTGAAATAGTTTCATGATAATGGAGTTTTTATTCATTCTTATCCCAAATTTGATCATTAAAATATAATAAAAATTACTTAATTGATGTTTTATAATTATTTATAATGTTATAATTTCATTCTATGAGAGTTTTAGTTACTATCCTTAAAGATGAAATTAACAATGTGTATGTTTCAGTGATTTTCTGTGAACGAATGTTGGTATCTTAATTAATGAGTTTAAAATTAATGTTACCATTAAAAAACCAAAATACAATCTTTATTTTTTTATTCATATAATATATTATCATTAATTAAGTTCTCATAGTCATCCATGATATTATTTTATAGCACTGTTCAAGTTGGTGGTTAAACTGACCAAATCATGAACATATCGTAATTAATGCATGATTATGATAATGAAAGTAGTTTATTTTGGGAATAATATCATTATTAAAAAATAATAATAAAATAATTAAGATAATTTGAGGGTTTTTATTCAAATATTAATATATTTTAATAAATAATAGAGAAAATAAATGAAAAATGAGATACGTTACTTTGTAAAGGTGGTAGTTTTCACAACACATGATTAACGTATCATTTTTCAAATAATGACATGGAAAAAAATTGGATTATAATTTATTTATTTATAATAATAATAATTTTTTATTTAATTTCACCCCTCTAATCAGTGAAGAGAGGTGGATGTGAAAATGGAAGTCATCATTTCATAGAGATAGTAGTCCGCATAACACATGAGTAAAAATTTATTTTTTCTTAAAGAGAAAAGGGAATGTGGTTAATAATTATTACCTTATAATAATAAATTTTTTTATAAAAAAATAATTTTATCATTATATTGTAATTTTAAAATTATATTTGGGAAAGTAAGAAAGACAATTGAAGAAGTTAGGAAAAATTGGATTTTCCTTAGAAGACTCCTTGGAAATAGACATATAAGGTAAATATCTTGTGAACATAGGATAAAGGAAAATAAATGGGATTATATGTGAAGGAAAAATGGTAGAGTTTTAATTGTAAACAAAATTTTTAGTGTGGTCTTAAAGGGGTGGTGATAGGCTGCTTTTATAAGTGTTGATAATGACCTTTTTGTAAATATTTCAACTTAATAAAAAGAGGGAACATGTTCCACATTTCAAGAGAAGTAAAAAATTATAAATAATTGTTTTATTATGATATTCTTTTTACAATCACTCAATAATTAATTTTTGCACATGTTTTAAACTTGTTTTTAATTCCTTTACTCTTATACTTTTCACTCTTTCCATTTTTGGTTTTAGCGGGGTAACTTGTTTTTACCTAAGTAAATCATTTTTTATGACAAATAATAAATATGGAACTTTTTAAATAATTTTTAGATACTTTTTAAAAATATGAAATCAATTTTATCAGAAAAAATTTATATGTGTAAGAAAACTCAATTTTAACATTAGAGCATGTAATGCGTAAAAACACATTTTTAGAAAAAAATTATTTTTAAGCTTAAAATTTATGTGTAGGGTAAAATTATCAGTGTATTTAATTTTAATGATATAAATTGGTTTATAAAAAATAAAATAAAATTTATTTTTCTTCTAAAATAATTCCAAAAATAAATTTTACTAAAATCATATTTAATTAAAAGAAAATAAAAATGAATAGGTTTGTATTAGAAAATACTACTTAAGTCATTAAAATGTTAATGATATGTTTTAATAATATATATTTAAACATAAAACACATATTTGATCAATTAAAATGTTTATAAAATTCTAGTTCATGCTTATATATTTATAAAGTTTTTGTTTTCCTAAAGACTATATTTTCACAATTCACCTAAAAACATTTATTTTAGAAAAATACCAAAAATATATCTAAAGATAATATTAAAATGTTGAATCTAAAAATGAATATTATTTTTTAAAATTAAAATTCAAAATTTTTAGAATTAATTTTCAAATAAAGACATAAAAATATAATGTAAAATGTTTTCTTATGAAATTATTTTTTAAAAAATATTAATATTTTTATTCTTATTTCCTATAAATTACTAATAAAATTTTCTGTAAACATATTATTAATATCAATAATATAGTTTATATATAACATATTTAGTATCTTATAATAAATCACATAAAATATAATTTTATAAGTGTTACATTTTAAATCATAAATCAGTCTTATTAATTATTTAACTATACTAATTTAATTTTTTAATTCCTTAAAAACGTTAATGAATATTTTATTATTATAAATATTTAATAATTATATCACATCTATTTTTAGTTTATAATTCAATGGATACATTTACCAATTTTTTTATTAATTTTAAAAAGAGAGTATAAAGAATCACATAACAAAAAAGAGAGAAAAAAAAGAAAGATCAAAAAAGAGAGGGGGCCTTGGAATCAAGGGGTTTTGAAGTTGTGAAGCCCAAGGGAATTTTCACAGACCAAATTCACCCTTTAATGTATGGTCATAAAATAAATGATATCTTAATTTTATGTTTTTAGTCCATGATTGTTCTAAAAAAATTATTTATATAACAATGGATTTTTTTTATTTTACATCATTGGAACATGTAAGAAATCAAAACAAATAGTTTTAATTCGGTTTTCTTTCAAAAAATATTTTTTTTATATTCTACTTCAATAGTACATATTGATAAGAATTATTTCAGTACATAATGAATAAACACCAAGTATTTCTCATAGAGGTGAAAGGACTCATAAATATTCTTCTTATCTAGTTTAGACCCAATAAAGTCTATAGTTGAGTAACATAAAAAACAAAAGAATCTTTTATTTAGATAAAAAATACATGTTTTTAAGTTTTATAAAATAAATTAAAACTCCTTTTAATAATTTTAATAAGTAATTCCTTTTAATTTTTCTTGAAATTAATCATAAATAAGTAAAAGAACATGCTATTTATCTAACATGAAGTTAAGTATAACATTATCAATCATTCCCTTGTAAGACTTTTAATCCATAATTTTAATGGGTTTATATTGATTATGTTTATAGGATAGATTTAGTATAGTATACCATCCAAAAAGAATAATTTTACAAGGTCTATGATATATTTATGATGATTTATAAAAATTTATTCCACATTATGAAAATTTTGAAATATAAGAAAAAATTGAGCTCATTGATCCTTGGTATTTAAAATTCACCTTACATGACTATGGATTAATTTTTTAAGAGATATTTTTATGTGGATCTAGAAATATTATCATCCACATAAATATTCATGATGTTGGTTTTCTTTAAAACATTTTTGATAAACAATTTTATCCTAAAGAACGTCTTCAATAGGGGTGAATTGAAGAATTTTTGACATTAATCCATTAAAATATTCACTAAATAAATAATAGTTTATAATATTTTTTTAAAAAATAGAGTATAAAATTATAGAATATAATATTCAAAATAAAAATAATTTTTTTTGTCTAAATCATATGAAAAATACCATTCATGAAAATTGAGTTCCATATTTGAAATAAAAAATACTATGAATGAATAAAAGAGTAAAAAAAAGGAAATATGGTGGTTAATGATGGGGTTTTTTATAAAAAACCCTTAGTACTATGAAAATTTAACTACATATAAAATAATAGTATATAATGTAACCTCATCTCTAGGAATTCTTAATTTTTAACCCTATAATGGATGATTCTGTTTCTATTAAAATAATTTGAGGATTCCCAACAACGAGTATGAGTATTTTGAAACCATAAGTTGAAATGTTGAATTTTTTTATCAAATAAAAGTAGTTTGGAAGTATTATGAAAGTGTTTGAAGAATCTGGAGTGGATTCTAGAAGTATAAAAAAGGAAGTTCATGCCACGAACCTTGTGTCACACTTAGAGGATGAGTTTCATAAGGATCATTCGAAACATTATAAGGTTCATTCACACCTCGTGTTTAGAGGTTGGTACATAAAGATATTTTAATAAGGTATCTTAATTTGTTACAATGTTTTATTTAATGTTTTATTCCATGACATATTATTTCACATTACAAATTATATTTGGAATAATTTCAGTGTTAATAGAATTATTTAGGAACACTATGATATGGTTTGCCATTATAAAAATGAAAATCAAGTAAACATTAATGGTTTTGGAAAATTGATGGTAAAACTATGTAAGGAAGGCCGCATAATAATAAAATATTGAACATATTTCAATGATGTATTCTAATCAAGCAAAATGCCATGAAATTTATACCATGTTACAAATAGGTAGAGACCACTCCAGGAAATTTGTAAGATCCCATATTTTTCCAGGTAGGTCCCTATTTGAGTTTTTTTATTAAACATATTTTGTTGGGTATTACTTTTTATTTAATCCTTGGTGGTTTAGTCTTGTTTGGGGATTGAGACCCTTTTTTAGGGAGAGTGACCTAAAGATCATAGATGTATGTTTGTGTGAATTAATAGAGTCCAAGTATAAATGTGATAATCCCAAACCCGCACTTCCAGATTCAGTGGTAAAAACATGTTGTGCATTTGTTTTGTAAAGGATAATTGAAAAATACATAGTACATTAAATGGGGATCTTTTCCAGTCTAGGTTGTTGAGAATTAGACAAAACCATACAATTTATCATAGTTATATTTTTTTATAATTAACTAATTGTCTTTATGTGTGCTATCTCCTTATATGAAACAATCACATTTGGAAATTCTACTAAACTTGTGAAAAATATTTTAAAATGTCAGATGAGCCTAAAATTCCCCATTAAGGGGTTTTAAAACTACTGAAAAATACTTTCATACTTATTTTTTTTAAAAGTACATTAAAAATTTTTATATAAAATATATATTTTATATATTAAATAATTTTTAAAAATAATTTTCATTTTGAAAATCCATTTCCAAAAATAATATTTTAAAACTGTGTATTATTTTGAAAGTCAATTTCAAAAATAATCTTTGAAAAACAATTGGATTCCTCTATAAAGATCATTTGAATATAATAATAATTATTTTATGAATTAAAAATGATACTTGATAGATCTTTATGAAACCCATGTGGCTGCTTGGAAGTATCACTGGTAGGAGAACACCCCTAAAGAAAGTTGATTCACTCTACACCCCTTATCATCTCATTTTATATAAGAGATCCAATTTTAATTTTAAGAAAACATTTTTTAGTAGATCCTTATTTATCATAAATAACCAATTAATTTTTTTTCAAAATCTTACATGGATTATTTTCCTATAATTAAATAATTTTATAAATTCTAAGATTAGTAAAATTTACTTTTTTAGAAAATTCAAGAGAGTTAGGAGAAATCCATCTTTCTAAAAGAAATAATCATGATCAAAAGACATAAATATAAATGCTCTGAAATTAAGAAGAATTATTACATGAGAAATGAATGACTTTAAGTAATATAATATATAGACATATCTATATGAATTACATTCCTAAGTATATAATATTACATAAAATTATATATTTCATAGATATTTTGGATAAAATGATAAATGTTTTTCACTAAAAATGTAGAAATTTTCATAAAATAAGATGTACATAAAAAAAGAGTTAAATAATAACAAAAAAAATTATTATTATTTTACATTAATAAACAAATTAAAATTCTTTTAACATAAACTTTGAAAATATAATTGTTTACATAAAAAATTACCTTATACTAAATTATTCTAAAAATGGTTTTTATATTCATAAAATTTATTTTGCATAAAATGACTATAAGATATCTCCATTTCCTTATTTTAAAACAAAGTTGATACTTTTTTGTTGAATACAATGGGTAAATGAGAATAGATAGAGAGAGAGAGTTAGTGTGTGTCTGGAGAAATTATATTTGGGTTTATTTTGACAGAATTGGAAGAAGTTTCTTATATAGAGCAGTTCTATGTGAAATAGATGGTACACGTTGACACATCATACTTATTTAGAAACAATTTAAGAATCTAAATCAGATCATGATATAAAATATAATATATTTTTATATCATGCTAAAACTTGAGTCCCAAATAAGGAAGAGTTTAGAGAATGACAATAAAAGAAAATAAAATGATATAATAATGATAATTTCAATTATATTTTTCAGTGTGTATTCAATATTTTAATATACATGATATGTAAAATAAGAAAATATAGTCTTACCTAAAAGATATGAAATATTTATTTATTAATATATATACTCACATGTCTATAAATATGACCTGAGATACAATTTTTTTTGTTTAAATACTGATATGAATATATAATATTTATGTATAATAGAGGTGGTGCATTGGATGGTGTCATACCTGGAAACATGTAGTTATCCAAAAAACAATATTCAATGATCATACATTTAAATATATTTTATATCTTATTCATATCATCTTTGAAGTTTTGGATTTTTCTTTGGGAATGGATCAAAATCATGATGGGCCCCTTGTTCGATGGAGATGTAGACAATAGAAGTAGAAGAGAATTCATTAGTGGCGAGGGTTTCATTCAGCCAATCTCACAAGGCAGAAGACGTATAGTGAATCGAGATGGAAAACTTAGATCAAATAGAATGGACAACTAATAAATATGCTGTCATTTAGAATGTGTCAAATTAATTATTTATAAACCCTATTAAAAACTACTATAGTTTTTGTGCAAGTTTTCAAACCTTAGAGAAGACAATTTTAACCCTTGGACTAAGAAAAGAAAATAAAACAAATAATAAAATGAGAAAACAAACAAGATTTATGTATTAGGAGATATATGGACAATATGAGTAACAATTTTCAAGAAAACAAGAATAGAATAGGGTATGCATCAGAAGAAAGACAATGAACTTGATTGACTGGTTTAATAAATTTTTCTTTCATTCATGAACTAAAGTTTCATTAGAACGATAAATTTAAGTTATTAACATTATAATTAATAAATTTAAACTATTAATGAATTAATTCTAAAATCTATCAAATGTAGAATAAATCATTCAAGAAATTTATTAATAGTTTTTTAACAAATGAATCTATCAATTAAATTTGTTGTTTTACTCACTCAAGCTATATTTTTTATAAGATTGAAAATGTTAAAGAAGATCTTAAATAAATTTTAATTAATTTTTTTTATTTATTTTTGAAGAAGATATTGTTAAAGCTTCAAGAATTAATTGAGGGTGAAATAACCCAAAAGAAGGAATTATGCATGAAATAGTAAGTTTTAACCAGTCAATATTGTTACCCTAAAAGATTTAGCTAGAAAAAATAATCAGAAATTCAATTTTTCAATAATTCATTTCAACAAGAAGGAAATAAGAAATGAATAAGGAAAGAAGCTTCTCTATTGAGAAATATTTTTCATCTTTGACTTCCTGGTTCTCACTTTTCATCTTCCGCTCATTCTCTCTAAAAATGTGTTCCTGAGAAAAATGATGGAGTGCCCTAATTTATCCATGTCTGCACCCTTTTATTTCCTTTTCAAACCACCACCTAATTTTTCTCTACTCATGTGTTTGTCGTCAATTATAGTGTAAACCTCTCATTTTACCAATTGAATGATAGAAAAAATAAAATGCATTAATTGCTCTAAAAATATCTAAAAAAGGTACCCAGAAAAATTTCTTTCTAAAACTATAAACTCCTCCCTCAATTAAGCCTTTTACCATCTCTTCAAGGACCAAAATATCACCAGTATTAAACATAACTCCTCAATGAATTTCACCAAACATGTTATAGATGTCACCATTCAACTTCAAAGCTGCAGTAAAGGGATAGATACAGTCCCCTTTAATTATTCTAGATAAAACCTATTTCAAAATAGCATTGAAGAAGGAAAAAATCCAAGAAAACATCAAATTTGACCTGTATATGAAACAAAAACAATAATTCGATAATAAATTTTCATTGAAACTGGTTTATCACTACCTTTCCTTCCCCACAAAACCTAAATAGCTAGATGTTAATCATTTATTAATCCTTGACATAAATTGGGAGCATGAACACACTCTAGTCTCTAACTCGGGCTATGATTATCATTGGTTATTGGGAAGGGTCAACAAGAGTAGAACTTCCCTATCTATAGATTCCACTACAAAACTAAAATCAGTGATGGAAGTCTTGGATCAGACTCATTCAGTAGTGTCTCTTGATGAAGCATCACCTTAATTCATTTGTATTTATATGTAAAGATCGATCCTCATTCAATAGATTTGGAAGATATGATGTGAAAATCATAAAATTGTTTTCATCAACCATTTTAGGTAAAAGACGATTTGAATCAAATATCCTTCGGTGGAAACCTATTTAGTTTTAGATTTTGATGCTACGATCTCATCAAACTTGGATCTCGGTACTGTAAAAAAAATGGCATCGAAAAGCTTGAGCTCAGGTTGGTCTAATTATATATATTGATCATCAAGGATGAACAAATTTAGATTCATTAGTGAAGGCATATGTGGGTCATAATAGGCTTCCATTAGTGTAGTGATGGTGAGTTGAATAATATTTCTAGAATAAACGACGCATGTGATTAATTGGAACTCAACTTCGATGTTACCTCTTTCATTAGTCCTGAGAAGTCAGCTTCATTGACTTCATTAGGCTCAATCAGAATCATGGCTACAGTAACTGCTCGTCATTATCTCATCTCTGGTTGATGGTTCAGATGGCAACAGTTTTCTCCTTCATGAGTTCGGTGGGGTTGGGTCATGTAAGATAAATTATCTTATGTAACTTATTTTTTCTTACTGAGGGTTTTATCTCATATGCATATAGTCCGAATTATCTTACATAGATCCAATATTCTGTTATGTAGGATGATTTTTTCTTACTCACTACTCAACCAAATCTCTTAAAAAAATCAATAATATTGAAAAATTTATCTTTAGTGGACCACTTGTACTATAGGTAAAACTAAAAAATAATAATTTAACAGTGAAAATTAAAATTTCACAAACAAGATGCATATGATGAATTAAACTAAAAAATGAAATGAAATATTTAATTTTTAACTCGAGAGAAAAATAAATTAATCACAAATATTAAATTATAAAAAATAAAATTAATATTTTAAAAGAAAGAATTAATAATGAAATATGAAAATTAAACATACAAGGAATAAAATAATCATAAGTTTAGACATTTTTATTTGATTAATAAATAATTTAATATTATATATTAAAAAATATTATCACGAAAACTAACACAAAAATAGACAATTTAACACTAAAATTATATATTATTTAATAAAAGAGATGTCAAAAAACATATGATTTAATTCCAAATCAAATTCCCCCCACTTAAGAATTATTTTTCTCAATTAATTACTTAATCAAGTTTAGTGGATTTAAATAAATAATAAGAATGAAAAACAAGAATGGCACTAAGAATTAGTTTTCAAATTAATTTACCTCTATGGCCTCTCTCAAGTTGAAAAATTAATTTCCCCTTAAAATTAAACAAGTTCAGTGAAAAGTTAGTTTACTATTTTACAAAATTTATTGAAATTGAAAAATTTGAAAAGAATTAAACACATGTCAAATTGCATCCAAATATAAGTCCAAACTTATCTTTACCTTCAGGTGAGCTAACACACATAATTAAAAGTCATAACAATTAGACACTATGCTTGGATTAGCAAGTTTAATAATTAAAAGTAAGATAATTAACTCATCCGAAAACTTCAGAATTAAAGGATTAAGGAATGAAGAATTTTTGGCTCAACCCAGATTATGATTTTCATTTCATAATCCAACTAGATATAAATTTAATGGGTTCAATTCCAACTAAAAAGTTATAATATAATGAAAATTATAAAACATTCCACCAAAATTTTACCAATTTTTTTTCAAGATGGAAATTCAAAATGATATGCTATATTAATTCCATGGAGTAATAGAAATTAACTACCTCAAAGAGAATTTACAATCCTCAAATATAAGAAAAATTTTGACCCATTAAAAATAATGTAAATAAAAGCTTCAGAAACTCATAATTTTGAAAAAATTTATGGAATATGATGGGATTTTCATTAAATTACAGTCTAGTTTTTAAAGAAGACCCTTCCCTCACACTTAAAACTCAAATTTCTCCTCAAATCTGATCTCAAGGTGGAAGAACAGAAAAACTTTTTAAAGATCAAAAATATTTTCAATTCAAAAGTTAAAATAAATGATTAAATGGGTCAGAATATAACTCATTATGATTTTTACACAAACTCCTAGCACTTTTTCTGAAAAATTATTTTTAAACAAAAGTGCATGATTAAACAAATTTGACTAAGCACACAAATTTTCAACAAGGTACAAAAAAGTTGCATGTTTAAGAATTTTATCTAGAAAATAAATAAAGTTTCCATCAAATCAAAATTTATAAGCAAACGAATAAAAATTGAAGTTGTTAAAAAGGAGAAGGATTTTAAAGTAACCAGGGAGTTTCCCCCACACTTAATTTCATGTAGTGTAAAGTAATAAATAAGTAGAATTAAAATAAGTGAAAATAACTGAAACACCCCTAGTTATAGAAGATTTAATACTTTTAATCTCATTAAAAATTTACTCCCTATATAAACCTTGAGTTAAGTACCCTAGATAAAAGGTTTTAGTATCTACAAAATTGAAAAGAACAACATTAGTTACAATAAAATAGATTTCATGAAATAATTAAAACAAATAGAAAGTTTAGGGAAGTGAATCAAGTTTTTTCGAGCTTATAGCTCCACAAAGCATTGAAGAATAGTCAAGGCTTCAACCAAATAAACTCTCCGCCTCCAAAAAATAGAATGAATTACCAGAAGAATAATTTAAAAACTTATGCAATGAGAGGAATTTTCAATGAAAAAGAGAATAGTAGAGAACTAGGAATATATAAAATAGTAATTTTTATTGAAAAATTAAAAATAAAAACAACAAGAACCATGGATTGACTTCAATGAAGCACTGAGTTTGAATTCCTCAGTTAGACTCAGCAGAAACTCATCTCTGAAGAAAAAAGATTATAACCAAGCCCTTTAAATTCACTCAAAGTAATGTTTAACTCTCTTACCATTTACTAAGAATTTTCTATTCTCATCTCCAACTTATTCCAAATATCCATTAATAAACTCTTTAAAGGTTGTAAAGGGTCCTGACCATTTAGTTTTTAGTTTTCCTAGAAAAAGTCTCAATATAGAATTAAAAATTAAGACCCTATGAGAAACCTTAAAATGGATATTTTGAATTATAAAGTAATGATTTTTTATCTATTTTTATAAATTCTAGAATTCTCATAAGACTCCCTTTGAATTTATTCCATCTCACTTAACTCCAATAGCCTACTTTCTCTAGTAGATATGAAATTATAATTTAGAGCTTTTATTACACAATAAGATTTCTTATGAAGCTATCCAGGAAAATGAAATGTTATACCAATGATAAGTATATAAAGATATATCTCTATGGGAGTTTTATATGCTATCCTATAGGCCCATATTTCATCTTCTATCCTTAAAGACCAACCTTTTCTTAAACTACTAACAAATTTCTCTATAATCTATTTTAATTCTCTATTTGAAACCTATTACTTCCCACTAGATTATAGGTGATATGTGGTAACACTATTATGAATACATCCATACTTTTCCATAAATTATTTTAATTTAATGTTCTTAAAATGTGTACCTTTATCAGTGATAAAATATCTCGACACACCCAATCTATAGAAAATATTATTTTTGATAAAACTCACAACACTACTAGAAAGATTATTTGGAATAGATATAGACTCTACCCACTTAGAGATGCAGCATACAACAAAAAGGATGTACTCAGTTCCATAATAATATGGATATGATCCCATGAAATCGAATTCCCAAACATTAACAATTTCAACTTCTAAAATCCATTTCTATAGAAACTCTTGTTTCCTACCCACATTCCCTAGCCTTTGTTATTTATAAGAAATAATTACTAAACTTCTTTAATCCTTAAACAATTTGGGCAATAAAAACCTCAATGAAGAAACTTTTAGGCTTTCTTCTCCCCCCCAGGTTTTCCACCCCATGGATAAGAGTGACAACTATCTTCAATAAAAAGAATTTCCTCATTAGGAACACACCTCCTAAAAATCTCATTAGAACATCTACAAAAGATAAAGGGATCATACCAAAAATAATACTTAATATCAATAATGAAATTATTTCTTTGATTATGTGAAAGTTCTTTTTTTCATGACACTAATATCTAAAAAATTGGAAAAATCTACAAACCATGTAGATTGATTCACAGATGTGGAAAACAATTGTTCATCAAGAAAAGTGGTATTGATTTATATTATCTCACAAGTTTTAATTGTGGTTATAGATAATATAGAAAAGGGGTTATGTATAAAATTTTCAACACCTTTCTAATCTTTAATATCTAAATCAAATTCTTTAAATAACAAAATCCATCTCATAAGTCTTAGTTTTGATTAATTTTTTTTCCAAAATATATTTCATAGAAGAATTATTAGTGAATATTATGAATTTCTATCCAATGATATATTATCTAAACTTTTCTAAGAAAAATATGATAGCTGTTAAATCTTTCTTAGGAGTAGAATAATTTTTCTAGGTATCATCAAGCAATCTATTCGAATAGTAAATCACAAGTAACCTCTTCTATTTTCTTTGAACCAAAACCTCCCCTACTGCTAAGTCACTTACATCAGACATAACCTCAAATGGTAGTTTTTAGTTCAGAGTAGTAATTATTAGTAAAGATTTAAGCTTTTTCTTAAGTAGAATAAAATATTCCTGGTAGTTATCATGAAACACAAATGGTATATCCTTTACCAAGAGTGAGAAAAGTGGACTAGAAATTTTAGAAAAGTTTTTAAGGATCTTATGTAAAAATCAGTATGTCCCAGAAAACTTCTAATTCATTTACCATTTATAGGAGGTGGAAGTTTTTGAATCACTTTAATCCTATAATTTTTGACTTAAATCCCCTTCTTAGAAACTTTATAGACCAATAAAATTCATTCTGTAACTATAAAATGACATTTATCTAAATTTAAGACTAGGTTGGTTTCCTCACATCTCTGTAAAATTGTTTCTAAATTTTTTAGAGATCCCTTAAAATCAAAATCAATAATAGAAAATTCATCCACAAAAACTTATATAATTCTCTTAATCATTTCATAGAATTCAACCATCATACACAAATGAAAAGTGAAAGGATCACGACAAATTCCAAAGTCCATTCACCTATAAAAAAATGTACCAAATGGACAAGTAAAGGTGGTATTTTCTTAGTCTTCTATGGCCATGGGAATCAATATGTAACTAGATTAACCATCCAGAAAAAAAATTGTTTCCATCCAACCTTTCAAGAATTTGATCTAGAAATCATTTTGGAAAAATATATTTCCTAGTGATAGAGTTAAGATTCAGATAATCTATACAGTCCCTCCACTTTTCAGCTTTCTTAATTTGAATTTATTTATTTTTATAATTAGTAACAACTATGAAACCACCTTTTTTAGGAAAAAATTATATCAAACTTTCCCAAGGACTATTATAGATAGGAAAAATTATTCCAGCATCAAGGAGCTTAATTAACTCCTCTATGACTACCTCTTTCATGTTTGGATTTAATATTCTTTGAGCTTCAACTTTAGGATTGTGATCAGATTCCATAGGTATTTTATGAATTCAAAAAGATGGAAATTTTTTCATAATATCAGATATGAACCATCCATTAAAAAATTAAACTTCCAATGAATAGACAAAAAACTCTCTTCTTGACTCACAACTATCACAATAGAGATTATTAATTGAAAGGTAGAGTTTTTACCTAGAAAAGAATATTTGATATGGGAAGGAAGAGGATTTAGATCTAAAGTAGGTTCTTATGGAATAGAAGGAAGGAACTTGGGTCTAGGAGGGCTGGGTTCCTCAATTGTATTTCTAAAAAATGAATGAGTGCTAAATAAACCTTCCAACTTATTATTACTTAGAATTGATAAATCCTTAAAATAAATTTACACTTTTAGATTTTAAACATTTTCTATAGAAAAGTTATCCAAATTTTCGAGAAATTCACCTAAATAAGTATTACTCTATTCTACCTCATTACTTGAACAAATACCCATGAAATTTTTTGGTTTTGTGGTGTTTTTATTTATTTCATAAATCATGTTTAAAAATTATTCTTTTCTTAGTCAAAAGATTCTTCAGATTCATGCATTTTATAAGTTAAACAATTTACAAATTATGGTGAAACTTAACATTTAAAAAATAAAAAAAATAAAATCTTCACTTTGTTATCCCAGATTGAAAACAAAATTTCTATTAGAAACATTTATTACAGCTCTACCAGTGGTAAGTAGGGGTCTTCTAAGAATAATTGGAACTTATTTATCACACTCTATATCAAGTATGAGGAAATAAATAGGAATTTTCCCCCAACCCTAACAATCAAATCATCAAATCTTCCTATTGGATGGGTGATGGATAAATCAGCTAACCATAAAAAAATAGTAGTGGAAAAAAGATCTCTAAATCTGAAATGGATAAACAGGGAGTAGGGAATAATATTGATACTAGATTCCATGTCACAAAGGAAATTTACCTATCCAATATTTCCAAAAGTACCTTGAATAAAAATTCTACTTGGATCTTTGAGACTAGGAGGTATCATATTTTGAACCATAACACTACAATCCTTAGTAAAGTTG
This sequence comes from Viscum album, assembly GCA_963277665.1. Taxonomy (NCBI): domain Eukaryota; kingdom Viridiplantae; phylum Streptophyta; class Magnoliopsida; order Santalales; family Viscaceae; genus Viscum; species Viscum album. Next base: position 1,907,139,578 of record OY728136.1, read on the forward strand.
TACGTGGAAAAAATCCCCAAGTGTTTTCTTATTTTATTTTTTGATCATTTTCATATATGAAGGAACCAAGATTAAAGCTTTTAGAAATGGAATATTAATGTGAATATTTTTAAATAACTCAAAAAATTTGAGAAGTTCAGGTTCTTGATGATACTTCTTAATTCTATCAGGGAATGGAATGTGTGGACCCAAATTTTTCAAAACTATTGGCATCCATTCAGGTTATTTTTTAGTCTTTTCTTTCCCTTTATTTTTCATGATTTTTGGATCTTTATCATCTTCTTTAACATATAGAATAATAGGTAGTACATAATTTTCATTGGGGTTGTCTAGCTTTCCAGTTTTAGTGATTTTGTTGTTTGGGTTATCATTTTCTTCCACAATTTTACTTTCAGTGGGTTTATGCCCCCTAGAAGATTCTCAACGTGTATGAAGAACACTCCTAGTATTGATATCCATGATACTTTCCTTAGGATTGACATCAGTTGTATTTGATAATTTCCTTTTCTCCCTATAATTTAAACCTCTAGAAAGTTGGCCCATTTTAATTTCTATATTTTTCATTATTATATAAGATTGAATTTTATTAGAATCATATTGGTTTTTTTGTTTAATTAAATGAGTCTTAAACTTTTCATCATGAAAGCACATTCTATTCAGAATTTAATCTTTCTTAGAGATCATTTGGCCCCCAAAATTCCCTTTATAATTAGAAGGTTCTTCCCTTATTTGATTTTGGTATTGCTGCCTAGGTTGTTGTAGGAAACCAGGGGGTAAAGTCGGTCTGAAAACTCCCTACTCCTTCTATAAAAGGTTGGGATGATTTATATAACCTTGATTTTAATTACTAGAAAATGGATCTTCCCTTTGTTGTAACCTAGGCACGTAACCAATAAGTTTCCATTCTCAGGTTGTTAGGTAGGAATATCAAAGTTAGGAAAACATGATTCAGAATGTACATACATAACACAATTTCGGAATTGCGCCCTAAGTGATTTTTTATTATTTTCATTATAATATATAAAAACATTGACTTTAACTTGATGAACATTGTTATTTTGTTTTTTTACTATTATTCTTCTCCTTGAATACTTATGATGATAATTTTGTGTGAGTGTATTGAATATTTGTTTCAATTATTTAGTAGTTCTATTGCTAAAATATCCTCCAGAATCTTGATCAACTAATGTTTGGTGATAATGGGTGAGACTATTATAAAATTTTTCCATAAGAAACTGTAGAGTACACTGATGATTCAGAAACTGTTTAAGAATACCCCTAAATCTATCCCACGCCTCATAGAATAGCTCACCCTCACATTGTAAAATTCTTATGATTTTATGCCTAATTTTAGTAGCCATTCTTCATGGATAAATTTTCATTACAAAGGTATTAACTAACTGATCCCATGTATCAAAAATTTCCTCATCAAGATATTGAAACCACGATCTGGAATTTCCCTTTAGATAGAAAGGGAAATCCCCAAGCTGTAACTCTTCCTTACTCATCCCTATCAAAGGATGTTGTTGCACCATATAATAGAAATATTCGATGAAGTATAAAGAGTCTTTATTATTAATTCCTTTGTAAGATGGAAACATGGAAATACAAGACTATTTGATCTCATAATTTTGAGTCTTAAAAGTGTGTCTAATAAATGATGGATTACTAGAAATGTTTTGCACCTAAAACTCTATAAAAATCAATCTCTCTTCTAGCACATTCCTAAGAGGTTGAAGATTCAGATTCTGATTTTTAACATTATTAAAATTTTCAATATATTTTTCAATTTTTTATTTTTTTCTTCTTAATTGATGAAAAATTATCTTTTATTTCATAAATTAAAGGTTCTAATGTTTCAGGCCTTGATTTTGTGTGAATCAACACCCAAATTCAAGATTGAATCTTTAGAAAATTTTAGTTTTTATATTTTTTGGAATTATTTTATATTTTTTTTACTTTTTATTTTTTAGAGTTTTCTGGAAGTTTTTTTTATATTTTTGGATTGTATAAACACCCCTTTCTCAGAAATGAATCTAAAATTTAACTATGCTATCATTAAGAATGCATTAAATTAAATATTTATAAACTCTATTAAAAACTATTATAGTTTGCGTTTAGGGTGTCAAACATCAGAGAATACAATTTTAATGTTTGGACCAAGAAGAGAAAGTAAAAAAACTATGAAAACCAACAAACAGACATGCTTCAAGTAGTAGCATATAGCTAGACCACAAGAGTAAAATTTTCATGAAAATAAGAACAAACTAGGGTATGTAGTAAGATGAAGAGAAGTAACTTAATTGATTGGATTAATATATGTTTCTTTCATTATTTCATTAAAGTTTCACTGGAAATATAAAATTGAGTTGTTAATAAGCCAATTAGAAAAGTTAACCAATGAATGAATTAATTCTACAATCTATCAACTACAGAATAAATAATTCAAGTAATTTATTAACATTTTTCAACAAATCAATTTTTCTATTAATTTTCTTGTGTTTATTGATCAAGAAATATATTTTTTAGAATATTGAAAATGTTAAAGCTGATCTTGAATGATTTTTAATCAATTTTTTTTATTTATTTTTGAATAAGATATTGTGAAAACTTTAAGAATTAATTGAGGGTACAAAAACCTAAAAAGAAGGAATTATTTATGAAATAATAAGTTTTAACCAGTCAATCTTGTTTCCCGAAAAATATTTTACCATAAAATATAATCATAAATTCAATTTAAACATGATTCATTAAAAAAATAAAAAAACAATTAAGGAAATAATATTCTCTATTGAGGAATATTCTCTATATTCGAATGCCAGGTTCTCGCTTTCTGTCTTCTGCTCTCGCTCTCCAAAAAGGTGTGTTCCAGAAAAATAAAAGAGTCCCATCATTTCTCTGTGTCTTCCCCACTTTTATTTACATTTCAAAGCACTACCATATTTTTTTCCTCTCATGTGTTGGTTTTCAATTGTAGTATACAACTATCATTTTACCAATTTAATGATAGTAAAAAGAAAATGCATTAATTTCTCTAACACTCTCGGAGAAAAGTAACCCATAAAAATTTCATTCCAAAACTAGAAACTCCTTCCTCAATTCAGCCTATTCCCATATTCTTTAATGGACCAAAATGTCACCATAATCAAACATAACTCTTCAAGGAATTTATTTAAACATGTTATAGATTCTACTATTCAATTTTAAAGCTACAACAAATGGGTAAATCAATACCCATTTAATTGTGCTGAATTGAACCTATTTCAAACTAGCATCAGAGAAGTATAAAATCCCAAGAAACCTCAACTTTGACCTACATATGAAACACAAACAACAATTTGATAATAAATTTTCCCCAAAACTGGTTCATCCCTGCATTTCCTTCCTTGTAGAACCCAAATTGATAGATGTAAATCCTTTATTAATACTAAACTTCAATCAGTAGCATGAACAAAATTCAATATCCAGCTCGGGCTATGATTATCAACAATTATAGGGAAGGGTCGACAAGATCAGATCTTCCCTACTTGGAGATTTTACTAAAAACGATGATCGACGATGGAAGTCTTAGACCAAACTCATTCAGTCATGGATCGTGATGAAGATTCACCATAATTTATTTTGATTTTGATGCAAAGCATGACATTGGTTTGATAAATATGGTATCTATGATGATCCAATCTTAAAATTGGGTTCATCATACTTGGTTGGTAAAAGAGGATTAAACTCAGATATTCTTCGATGGAAACCCAATCAGTTTTAGATCCGGATACCGCAATATCATCAACGTCAGATTTCAGTATTGAAAAAAAAATCAGCATCATCAAGCTCGAGTTTAGGTTAGTGTCATCAGATCTGTTGATCATCAAGGATGAACAACTTCATCTTCATTAGTGAAAGCATATGTGGCTCATAATAGGCTTCCATTAGTGTAGTGATAGTGAGTTCAACAACAGATCTATAATCAACAACATATGTGGAATCATCAGAACTCAACTTTTGTATCACCTCCTTCATCAGGATTGAGAATTCAACTTCATTGATTTCATTGGACTCTTTTAGAATCACAACCAGAGTAAATTATCATCCTCAAATCATCTCTAGTTAAAGGTTTAAATGAAAAATATTCTCTTCTTTAGGAGTTTGATGGGATTGGTCCATGTAATACAAATTATCTTATGCAACCTTTTTTTATTACTATTGATTTTATATCATACACATCTTGTGCAAATTATCTTACCAAGATACGATATTCTCTTACACATGAGGATTTTTTTGTACACAGTCCTCAACCAAATATCTTATGAAAAATATAGAAGTCTTATAATTTTATCTTTAGTGGACCACCTATACTGCAAGTAAAATTAAAACAAGAACAATTTAACAGTGAAAATTAAAATTTCACAAACATGATACATACGATGAATTAAACTAATCACAAATAAAATTAAATATTTTATTTTTAACCAGGGAAACAAGTAAATTAATCACAAATATTAAATTATAAAACTTAAAATTAATATTAAAAAAAATTAATAATAAAATAATAAAATAATAAAATTAAATATACTGGGAATAAAACACTCATTAATTTAAAATTTTTTATTTAAAAGATAAAAAATTTAATATTATATAGTAAATAAATATTATTATGACAAATAATACAAAAATACACTATTTAACACCAAAATTATTGATTATTTAAAAAAATAGATGAGAAAAAACAATTGATTTAATGCCACATCAACCACGATTCTGTCTGGAGTTCTAAGGGATGAATGAGTAGTAATCACAACCTTGTGTCCCACATTGAATCCTACCATGTTTGGCTGCCACTTAATAACAAAAGAAGAGACAACACTGGTCCAAAATAAAAACACACACCACTCATGGGCTTTAGCCTAGTGGGCACTATGCCCAACCCATGCGCGATCCACGAGCCTTATACATGGGCTTTCCTATGGTTAGCCCTAGATATGCTAAAAAAACACGGGCTTTCACATGGGCTACTACACCTATGGACTCCCACCATTTTCATGGCCCTGTTCACTGGGCCCACTAAAGCAATGGTTGACCAGGAACTTGGTTTCCTTTGGTTGGGTAATTTTTTTTAAAGAATACTCAAAAACTTTGTTTTTATTATATTTCTTACATATACCACATTTATTTATATTACATGGTGAAATATTATTATTTTTTATTATAGTTTATAATTTTTAGCCTAAATTTATTATTTAAATTATTTTTAAATTATTTTTATGGCATCTAAAATTATCAATGTATCTTTTCCATTTATCACTATTATATTTTAAGAAAAAATCTTACAGATATTAAACAACTACAACAATAAAAATTACTATAAATAACCACTCCTTAGAGGTATTTAGATAAACCAATATTCCTTGAAATCCGATTTCTTACTCCCAAAATGGTTCTCTATATTTCTCTTACTCTATACATCTTCGCTATTTTTCTTAATGATGCTTTTCTAATTATGGAAGATCCAAGAGAGGTGGGTTGTACTTTTGGAATTATTTTTTTGATTGGAGGTTTTCCATTTGTATTACTGAAACTTGTAATAATCTTATTTAATTAGTTATAAACTATTGTACTATAATGAAATTAGTATATTATTAATAAAATGTTCCTTATCTTATTTCAAAGTCTGAAGTCTTATTTATTCATAGAATTTATAATAAATCAATATCCTAGGGTGTTACATTCCATCCCTTTAATGGAATTGTGCCCTCACAATTCTTTTGTACATACACCCTATCTTTTCTTCTTCCAAGCTTCAGTCTTGAGTTTCTATAATAATAAATGCACTATTATCACTAAATTTGAATTTAACAATTTTTCATGAAATCATTCTTACCATCACCAAAGTCTCCAATGTTGACAATTATCACAGAAAAGAAGGTTTCTTCCAATTAAAATTTTCATCAAGGAGGATTTAGGTTCTTCTTATTCTCTTTTCCATATGAAACTTGTTCAATTTTGGTTATATTTATGTAAACATAGATAATAAGTTCTTATAGAAATATAATTAGTATATAGCTCATAAAGGTTTTTTAAACATTATTTCTTTAAAAATAGTTTAAATTACTCATCTTCAAATATTTAAAAAATTATTATTGATTCCACCTCTAATTATCCCATATAAACTAAAAATTAAAAGTTGATGCATATATTTTTCATGGATGTTTCCCCCTTCCAAAGATTCAAAAAAATATATGAGAGACTTATATTGGTTGGAAAAGTTAAAACATATGAAAAGACTCTCATAGTACTTTCCTTGGTATACATAGTAAGAAACTTGAGTCTGCAAGATTTCATAATAGGTAAATCCCGAACCAGGAAAGAATTTGAGTATGCCTGATGTGTTAGATATATTATAGATGAGTTTATAAGTAAGTTGAATGGTGGAATAAGGGTTAGTCTCAACTGGGCATGATTTAATAATAATACTAATAAGAAACTCATCTGGAAGGTATAAAAGAGTTGTTTATTTCCTTCTTCCTTTCATCTAAAAATTAGAGAATAAAGGATTTACTAATAAGAAATACTTAACCTAATGAAATTTTATAATTTACAAAATTATATAGATTATTACTTAGATACCACTACGAAAAACCCAAAAATACACTTCCAGATTTTTTACTAAATACTTTATACATATTTTTTTATAAAATACAACTAAAAAAATCAGAACATGGACCAAGGATATTTTCCAGTCTTTGATTTGGAGAATTACACAAAATAGTAAAATTTATCAAATTTGTACAAAATTTATACAATTAATTAATTTTCTTCACATTCCCTACCTACTTAACAAAACTCGAAACTTTGTGAATTCTACTAAACATACAAATAATATTTTAAAACACGAGATGATCATAAAACTTCCATGTAAGGGGTTTTAAAACTGATGAAACATAATTTTATAAATAATTTTTCGAATACTCTTTTAAAACATGTTATATCAAATATATATCTAATATATAAAATACTTTTAAAAAATACTTATCATTTTGAAAATCCATTTCAAAAATAATATTTAAAAAATATTTATCTTTTTAAAGTTCATTTCAAAAATATTCTTTGAAAAAGAAAATGTATTTGTATATAAATATCATTTGAAAATAATAATTATTTTATTGATTAAAAATGATACTTGAAATATCTTTATAACACCCATGGGGTCTCTTAGCAGTATCACATCCAGGACAACACCCCCTTGAGGTAGTGGTTTTACTACCCACACCTTATCATCTTATTTGATATGAAATCTATAATTTTAATTTTAAGAAAACATATTTTTTAGAAGATCTAACTTTCTCATAACTAAACCAATAAAAAAATTTCAAAATATTATAAAAATTATTTTCATATAAGAAAATAATTTTATAACTTCTAAGCTCGGTAAATTTTATTTTTTTAGAAAATTCAAGAGAGATTTGAGAAATCCCACTTTTTATAAGAAATACTCTTAATCAAATGACATAAATATAAATTCATTGAGATTAATAAAAATGATTATGTGAAAAAGGAATGAATGTTAGTAATATAATATATAGAAATATCTATATGAATGACATTCATATACACATAATATCACATAAAATGATATCTTTCATTGATATTCAAGATAAATAAACAAATTTTTTCATTAGAAATGTAGATATTTTCATGAAATAATAAATCCTTAAATAAGAGTTAAATAATAACAAAAAAAGTTTTTTATTTTTTAGTTTACCAAATGAATTAGATTTTTTTAAAAATAATCCATGAAAATATAACTGTCTACATAAAAATACCCAAATATTAAAATATTCTAAAAAGGGTTTTGATATTAATAAAATTACCATTGCGTTATATGACTGTAAGATATATCCTTTTCCTTATTTATAGATAAAGAAGCTACTGGTGAGTTGAATACATTGGGTAAATGAGAAGTGAGTGAGAGAGAGAGTATAGAGAAATGAAAGTTGGGTTTCATTTTACAAAAGTGGAGGAAGTGTCTTATATAGAGTAGTTCTATATGAAACAAATGGTGCACGTCAACACATCATATCTTATTTTAAAACAATTTAAGAATCTTGATCAGATCATGATAATAATATAATATATTTTTATATCATTCTACAACTTGAGTCCTTGATAAGGAAGAATTTGGGGAATTATAGTAAAAGAAAATCAAATGATACAATAATGATAGATTCATTTATATTTGTAATTATGTATTCATTCATTTAATATACAAGACATGTAAAATTAGAGAAGATATATTTATCTTAAATATTGTATATATATATATTTATATATATATACTAATGTATCTACAAAAAATATTTTAGGTACAAATGAATCCATTTGTTTAAATGTTGATATGAATATATAATTTTTATGTATAATGCAGGTGATGCATTAGATGGTGGCATACCTAGAAACATGTATTTAGACACAAAACAATGTTCAATTATCATAAATTTAAATATATTTTATATATTGTTCATATCACATTTTAAGTTCTAGATTGTTCTTTGGTTATACAGTGAAATCATGCTGGGTCCCTAGTTCGACAGAGATATATACTATGGTTGTGGAATAGAATTCATTGGTAAGGAGGGTTTTGTTTAGCCGAGCTCATGAGAAAAAATACGTACAATGAATCAAGATGGATGGCTCAGATCAGATGAAATGAACAACCATGATTCTATCCGGTATTTTAAGGGATGAATTAACAGTAATCAAAACCTCACATCCCACATAGAAGCCTATCATGTTTAGGCATTATTTAATGACATAAGCAGTGAAAATTATGGTCTGAAATCAAAACACACACCACTCATAGTCTTTGTCCGAACGGGAACTATGAAAAACCCATGCACAATCCACTGAACTTATACAAGAGCATTCCCGTGCATAACCCTAACTATGATCAAAACCCATAGGCTTACACATGGACTACTAGACATATGGACTCCCACCATTGTCTTGGATGAGTGTATTAGGACCACCTAAGTAGTGTTTTATCAGGCGCTTGGTTGCCTTTAGTTGGGTAAAATCTTCCTTTTAATAAATACTCAAAAACTTTGTTTTACTTATCTTTCTTTACTATAACACATTGATTTATATTACATGGTGAAATATTATTATTTTTTCATAGTTTGTATTTTCCAGCCTAAATTTATTATTGAATTTATTTTTAATTTATTTTTATATCATCTAAAATTATCAACGAATCTTTTTATATTATCACTATTATATTTTAAGAAAAACTATAACAACTATTAAATAATGGCCATAATAAAAACTCTTATAAATACCCATTCTTTATAGGTATTCAGAAAAACCAATATTCCCCAAATTCAATTTTCTTAATCCTAAAATTGTTCTCTACTTTCCTCTTAATCTATATTTTCACTATTTTTCTTGTTGGTTCTTTTCTAATTACGGAATATCTGAGAGAGGTGGGTTATGCTTATGGATTATTTTTATTTGTGGTGTTAGAATTATATTAATGATTCTTGTAATAATATTATTAAGTTATTTGTAGACTTTTTTACTATAATGAAGTTAGTTGATTATTAATATAATGTTGTTTATCTTTTTTTAAAGTATAAAGTCTTATTTATTTACATCATTTATAATACATCGAAATCCTAGGTTGTTACATTATCCCCCTTAAATTAATTTCTACCTCAAAATTCCTTCATAAATAGACCCTAATTTTTATTTTTCTATGCTTAAGTATTGAGTTTTGTCAACAATAACTATATAGTTATTAATAAATATGAATTCAATGTTTTTCTTGAAATCATTATTACCTTTACCAAAGTCTCCAATGTTGGCGATTCGCATGGAAAGGATGGATTATTCCTTTTAAATTGTTTCTCAAGGAAGAATCAAGTTTTTCCACTTATCGTTTCCATATGAAACTTGTGAAATTTGGTTTATAATGATGTAAATATGGATAAATAGCTCTTATAGAAATATAATGAGTATATAGCTTAGAAAACCTTTTTTTGAACTTTATATCTATAAAATATTCTAACTGAATAATATTCAAATATTTCAAAATCATCAGTATTTCTTCCTTTTATTCTCCTATATAAACTAGAATTAAAATTTTATACATATATTATTCTTGAAGGTTTCCCCCTTCTGTAGTTTTAAAAAAAAATATTAGGGATCCATGTTGGTTGGATAATATAAAACATTTGAAAAGACCCTTATGGTAATATCCTTAGTGTAAATAGTAAGGAAGTTGAGTTTGAATGGTTTCATAATAGGTAAATCCTGATCCTTGAATGAATTGGAGCATGTCATATGTATTAGATATTTTATCGAGGCCATTATAAGTAAGTAGAATGGTGGCATAAGGCTGAAACTCAGCTGAGCATAACTTTTTAATAATACTAATAAGCAACTCAACTAGAAGAGATAAGGGATTTGTTCATTTTCTTATTCATTCTATATAGAAATTACATAATAAATTATTTACTAAGAAGGAATACTAAACCTAATGAAATTTTCTAATTTTAAAAATTATCTAGCCTGTTTTTCTGATTCCACTGTGACAGTCCCAAACTCAGACTTCTAGATTCAATACTACAAAAAAATCTATGTTTTTTTATAAAATATAACTGAAAAATAAACAGTACATTAACCAATGATATTTTCCTATTTAGTATTTGTTTAATGATAGAAAACCATACAATTTATTAGAGTTGTATAAAATTTATACAAATAACTAATTTCCTTCACATGTACTACCTCCTTATATGAAACAATCACCTTTATAAATTCTACCAAACCTTTGAAAAATAATTTAAAACATGGGATGGGCATAAAATTTCCCAATAAAGGATATTAAAACCGGTAGAAAATACTTTTATACATAATTTTTTAAAAAAATACTTTAAAACATTTTACAAAAAGAATATATATTTGATATATAAAATACTTTTAAAAAATACTTATCATTTTGAAAATCCATTTCAAAAAAAATCTTTGAAAACTACATATCATTTTGAAAGTTAATTTAAAAAATAATATTTGAAAAACAATTGGATTTATCCTTAAATATTATTTGAAAATAATAATTATTTTATGGAATAAAAATGATACTTGACAAATATTTGTGAAATCCATGTCCCCACTTAGCAGTATCACTGGTAGGACAACATCCCCTTTAGTTAGTGAGTTTACTCATATAATGGCTTGACCCTAGTTTCCCGAAGTCTTTGTAATATTTTATTACATTTTCTTAATTACAATAAAGTGATATCTTGATATACTGGGTAGTTTAGTAGTTTTGGATAACCAGATACATACTTAAGTTCAACATTACAACTTGAAATGAAATAAAATATAGTAGATCCATTAGTAACTCGCATCACTCTTAGATTATCCTTTCAATTCATTCATAATAAAATTCTTCACATCTTGGTGAAATATAAATCATGAGAAAAGGGTGATCTTAGATGCCCAGTAAGGGTAAATAATACAATATATGTAATCATAAATATAAAAAATAGGAATGATGAATAACTAAAAACACATGCCTTTAAAAATAAACTTTATCATAACATGGATGGAATAAAAAATTATTAAATAATTCCATAATACATAACCATGGATATTCTACTAGTCAAATAATCACATGGATTATAAATCTCTAGTTTCATGATGAGGGAATGAATAATATCGCACATCATAATCATTTTATGATGGCCTCATGCTGAGACCATACATGAATGGGTAAAAACCCAAACTAGTTTGTCTCATGATACCTATCGATGCATCGAGGGGATATAGAAGGCCCCACCAATCACTTACTAAGTCCAATACATTACTCTTATGAAAAGGGTGAAACATAAACAACATAAACATTCATATTGAAAAACAAGTATATGAAATGCGAACACTTTAACTACAACCCATGAATGCTATAAAATTAGCACATACACTATCAAAATGATAATAAAACCTTTAAAAAAACAAGGTAGATGATATAATAATAGATAAAACTCAATGTAGTACAATATTAAACAAATTATGTTGACTTATATGGAGGTACTTTTAAATGATACCATTGAAAGATTCACGAGGAAATAATCTTTAAACATTACAAAGTGTCCCATACCACTTTGAAATATTCAAATAATAATCCCTTATAATATCAGGAGAATAATGAGCCTCTTAGTATGATATATCAAAGGGTAGTACATACACTACATGAAATGAATAAGTGGTGAACAAGAAATATAGCTCATAAAAGTTAAAGTGAGATGAGAAAAATATTTTTTTACTTTGGAAAGAATAGTTCCTTTGGAAAATTATTTTATTTGTCACAAAATTAGATTTTAAACATGTATATCCTAGAAAAGAAAATGTAAGGACATTTAAATTATATTTGAGGCATAAATTATGTCCTACTGAAGTGAAATCATGTAAAACTATTTTTTAAGTATCTTTAGAAATGAAACATTTTAGTGCAGTTTAAGGAAAATATTAAAGAGATTTTAAATTGGAAAGGCATGTTTGTTTTCATAAAACCAGAAATAAACCAATACAGTTTTTAAAGATAAATTTTTTAATTTTATAAAAATAATTATGGATTAAATAAAATTCTATAGTGCATGTAAAAATGGGTAAGAATTAGGGAAGTTCACTTGAATCGAGCTTGTTTATCGGGAATAATTGAAAAGGGAACCATTTAGAAAAATAAAATTACCATAAATGAAAGAGTAAATGAATTGAATATATTATATTGAAGCATACAAATATAATTTAATATAAATATAAAAAAATAAATAAGCATTACATATGAGTAATTATAGAGAAAAAGTAACATGAATGATAAACCAGGGTTCTGGTAGAACCCCTTACCAGTTTGTAATCAATCAAATAATAATACCCAAAATTAATAATCAAAAAAAGAAACATTTAATATGATTAAAATAATTATATTCATGATATGATACATTAATGGGTAGTATACATACACCATATCTAACGACCCAAACTTTCATTAATGGAAATTCCTCTCGGTCTTTTTAAATGTCTTATTATGTAAAATGGTTATATAAAACATCAGAAATTCCTTGGTTTTATGTTTTTTAATTTTGACCATTGCTAATATGGCTATTGAATAGTGATCATCTGATTAGTATAAATATAGGTCTTTAACAATCCAATTTACTCAGACAAAGGATGGCCTCATCCAATAGAATTAATCCATACAAAGCCCATTTGTCGGAGCTTGGAAAATAGGTGGCGTCATTGGGCTTCACTCTTGACCAAGCCCAACCTATGCTTCAACATGTTAATCTCAAACGAAACTGTCTACGGGAGAAGTGGAAGTTGATAGAGATCACCACACGTGCAATGTTATCCGAGCCTCCCCAAGATTCTATCACCATCGCGCACCTTACCCTTAGGTCTTAAGTGGCTATTTTAAGGGGTTATGTAACAATACCTAGCACTATGATTATGTACATTATTTTTTATATAATAAAGAATGTAATTTCATTTTTTTGTTACTTTGTAAATTGTTTTTAAAGCATAAATGGTATTTTTAGTTAATATTCAACTAAGAAATCTATTTTGATGAATTAATGGATTTTTTAATTAAATAATATTTTAATAATAAAACATTATTATTATTAAATTAATTAAATATAAATGATCGTATAATTTTATGAATGCAATTGTAATTTTTATTAAGGTTTGGAAGCTATTTTTGTCAAAACCCATGAATTCTTAATAATGTCAGTTTTTATTTTAAAAGTAAAAATTCACATATTTAGAAAATTATTTAGATAAAATGAATATTATTTTTGGAATCAGAACATTAAAATTATCCAATGGTGATTTTTTCATAATTTTGTGAGACAATCAAATTTTTGGGTAAAAAATAAATACCGTTTGAGTGTATAATATGTTTTATGACATAATAATAACCCAATATTGATGTAATAAAATACTATAAATGTTATTTTCGCCAATATATGTTTTATCCTTAAAATAATGTGATTTTAGATTTGTTTGGTTAATTTTATGATGCCTTAGTGGACCCTCCATGACTTATAAAACATTTTATCTTTTTAAATTGTTTTCCTTGAGAGTGTAACTCACCTCCACATAAGAAACCCTATTATTTTAAGATGTTTGGACTTTAGACTTATAAAATATTGTTTTCCACTCCCCTTTGGAAAAAACCATTGGCAAAAACCATGGTATGGTTTGTGTTTTTTATTAGTTTAATGTGAGGTGTCCCAAACCTAAATAATAAACAGTTCCCTCTCATTTCCTTTATAAACCCACCCAAGCTCCCACTTCCTCCTCACTCAAAGCCTTTGAAGTTCGTCCAACCTATACCACCCTCTCTCTATAATCCTCTCAAGGAACTCCAATCTCCCAATAATCCTCTCTCAATCCTCTCTCAAGCCTTTGGAAGCACACTTCCAAGTAAGGGTTTTTCTTCCTTTCTCATTTTATCCAATTTTATTTAAGTTTTTGTGACCTTTTAATTTCAATTATAAATATTTGGGTATGTTTTAAAACCTCCCCCATAATTCCATATTTATGTTTTAAAAATGGTATATCCCTTTCTCTCTCATTAAATTTCTCCCATGTACACCCTTTACTATGCCGAAATTCCAAAAGGGATTTCTCTCTCTTTTACATTCAAGAAATTATTTTATATCATGATTCTAAATTACATTACAATTGTTGGGACATGTATCTATATTACCCCCTTACTATCCATTTCATGTACATATTATGAGAAACCCCCTTTCCCTCTCATCAACCATTTTAATTAATTCTTATGTCATTCCGTTATGCTGTCGAAATTGCACTACGTTTTTCCAAGCCAAAGTCATTGTGTAGTAAATACCATGACTATTTATCTATCAAGGGTATTCACCTTTATGCACATTAATTATTGTTTAAAGAGTTTCATTTATGTATTCAACATTATTTTATCGTGGAATAAATGATTATGTTGAATGATGCAAGGTTTTATGATCCATGTGGCACACTTATGCATGAAATGAAATTTTTAAGAAGGGTGCGCCCTGATAGCACTCCAATACATTGGGTAAAGTATAGTACGATGATACATCATGTGAAATGAGTGTTGACTCATGAAAATTCAAGTGCAATGAGGGTTTACTCATGCTTCATGTGCAATGAGGGTTTACTCATTCTCCATGTGCAACGAGCCTTGGCTCATGCCAATTCCATGTTAAGTGTTGCTGTCACATTTCCATGTTATGATTATCATGCTTTATCATGACTTTATGTTAATGCTCCTATTGATCTCTATTGATATTACTATTTTCTAAAATGTGTTGTATTCCTCATGTTATTCCATATTTATTCTCTTACTGGGCTTTATCACTCACCCTTTTCTTATGCATGTCCTCAGGTTATCCCATGCAATGCTAAGTACGAGGGAATGTAGTGGCCATGTAAAGGAAGTTTTCAATAAAGATGTTGTATTTTTTATGTTCTAAGTTGTTATGTAATTATCCTAAGCCCCAAATAAACTATACCTCTTGATATTCTATGTTGTATCAAGTGACGTTTATGTAATAAATCATGTTTAAGTGTGTAATAAAAAGCAGAATTATCCTTGTTGGTATCAGAGGATAGGTTTAGTTATTTTTGGAATTAGGATTAGAAAGCCCTAGTAAAGCCTTAGAGACAAGACTAATTATAATAAAAACGTCCCTATGTTTTGGTGAGTATTGAGTAAGTGGTTTATCAAGCAAATACATCCCTTTCTGGATACGAGTAGGTAGAGGCGGCTCTGGCACATATATATCCTAGGGGTAAAACCCGAAAACACCACTTTGAGCAAGACTCGAACGAGAACTGGTGTATGAAAATGGGCCTTAATAAAATCTTGGTTACAACACTCCCGAGGGATATGATTTGGTAAATTCACAAGCTTAGTATGAACTATTATTAAGGGACAAAAAATTCCCTAAGAATATATGTTAGATTATAGATCATGGATAACATAGATTGAAGCTAGTAGATTCATAAGTTAAGGAAATAAAAGCTATTTATAAGTCATCTGTTTTGTCCTTGGATTACACTTTATGTGTTACCCCTAAATTTTCTTTTATTCTATCCAATGGCCGGTAATTGGAGCACTCGGGCTAATAACCAATGTGATGATCAATGTGATGACTGTGCTAATGAGATTCCCAATCCAATGGGAGTGGTAATCGCGAAATTTGTCATGATTCTCTCTCAGTTAACTCAATATTTGAATAGAAACATGGGTTAAGAGGAACATTCAACTCCCCCTAAGAAATAAAAAGTCACTATTGAGAGCATCATGAGACAAAGGCCTCATACTTTTAATGGATCACCTAATCCCTCAATCACCGAACAATGGATCAACTTCATTGAAATGATCTTCTCTATCCTTAAATGTTCGGAATAAGATAAGGTTCTCATGGATGCTTAACGTATGGTGGGTGAAGTTGATAAATAGTGGACGTTGATAAAAAATAAAAAGCCTGATGAGGAGATTGAGGTGTTGGAATGTAATGATTTCCAGAAGATGTTTTTTGATAAATATTTTTCGCGCACCCTCCGTCTTAAGATGGAGATGGACTTCCTTGACTTAAAGAAAAAAGACGATGAATCTGTTGGAGCGTACGAGGGAAACTTCACAAGGCTTGCACGATACACTTCCAGCTTTGTCGTTACCCCTAAATGCATAGTTGACCGCTTCTTTGGTGGGATGAAACCTAGCCTATGGAAAGCGCTGGCGATCCGTGACTTCGACAGCTATTAGGAAATTTTCTGATGTTCCCTCAAGGTTGAAATGGAGATCAGAGAATATCAGAGGTATCATGGGGATAAGAATCATAAGGTGGAATTCAATTCTGGTGGACCTATGGATAAATCCGACGGTACTAAGAAGATCCAGCACCCCACTTGCCAAAGGTGTGTAAATAAGCACCCTAGAAATTGCTTGAAGGGGATGAGGAAATTCATTATGTTTGGAAGAGAAGAGAACCTAGCTGTTAATTGTCGGCAAGAAAGACCTGGGGCTGCGATAGAGGATAGGAACGCTCTGTTCTAACCTCAATGCGTAGTTCATTACTACAAATGCAAATAAACATGGCATCTTGAAAATCAGTGCCCTAAGCCAAGGGTTTTCAGAGGCAACCAACAACCTTCAATGTAGCAAGGGAGAGCTTTTTCCATCACTACTATTGAAGTGAACCCCAACAATGAAGTGGTGATTGGTACTCTAGTTATTCATTCAAGAATAGAAAACATATTTTTTGATTCTGGTTCTACACATTCTTTTATATCTCGAAATTTTAGTAGAACAATCCCAACACCACCAAAAATCTGGAAGTAAAGATGTCGGTGAGTATGGAAAATGGGGCAATCATTGTATCCCATGAATATAACTCCTCCCCTATCATAATATGTGAATTGAACTTCCATGAGAACCTCATCATACTCCCTCTAGTAGAATTTTATGCAATTCTCGGCATGGATTGTCTTTCCTTATATAGAGCAAACATAAATTTCCATGAGAGGGAAATCAATCTCCATGTGGAGAATCCACCCCCGATCCTGTATAAGTGCAAGGAGGAGGACTAATATTCTTTAGCTCCATCATCTCAAGCATGGATATTATTTCCCTATGAGCATGCATATCTAACTCAGATGATTGAGTCCAGGGAAACAACCATACTTGAAGACATTCCTAT
The DNA here is from genome assembly GCA_963277665.1 of Viscum album. Taxonomy (NCBI): domain Eukaryota; kingdom Viridiplantae; phylum Streptophyta; class Magnoliopsida; order Santalales; family Viscaceae; genus Viscum; species Viscum album. The sequence continues at coordinate 1,907,157,340 of OY728136.1, forward strand.
TGTGAGGGAATTTGTGGAAGTGTTTCCTGAGGAATTTCCTGGTCTTCCTCCAAGATGAGATGATGAATTATTAATTGAACTTATACCTAGGGAATTACCAATATAAAAAAATCCATATAGAATGGTTTTTGTGGATCTTGAAGATATGAAGAAACAACTACAGGAGAATCTGGATAAAGGGTTTATACGCCCAAGTGCTTCACCATGGGGTGCACCAGTCCTCTTCGTCAAGAAGAAGGATGGGTCAATGTGCCTTTTCGTCAATTATCGTGAGCTCAAAAAAATCATGATAAAGAAAAAGTATCCTCTATCACGAATTGATGACTTATTCGATCAGCTACATGGACCACAATACTTCTCTAAGGTGGATTTGCAGTCAGGATATTATAAAGTAAGGGTGAAGAAGGAAGATATCCCCAAAACTAATTTTCATACAAGATACGGGAACTATGAATTCATAGTAATGCCTTTCAGACTCACTAATGCTCCAACAATCTTCATGGACTTGATGAATAGAGTCTTTAGAGATTACCTCGAAAAATTTGTTGTAGTCTTTATAGATGATATTCTGATTTATTCCAAATCCAAGGAGGATCATGAGGAGCATCTAAGAACTGTACTAGAGTCCTTTTGGAAGGAGAATCTCTATGAAAAGTACATCAAGTTTGAGTGCTAGTTGAAGGAGGTTTTATTCCTAAACCATATCATAATAAGCATTGGGATATCTATGGATCCCTCCAAAACAGATGCAATTGAGGGGTGTCTGAGGCCAACATCAGTAACGGATATACGTAGATTCTTGGGTTTAGTTGGATATTAACGATGATTTGTGAGAAATTTCTCATGATTTTCCAACCCTCTTAACAAGCTAACTCGGAAGGGAGTAAATTTTTCTTGGAGTGATGAATGCAAAGAAATATTTAAAGAGTTGAAAAGGAGGCTTATCACTGTGCCTCTGCTCACTTTACCCACAAGTGGAGAACTTTTTATAGTATTCAGTGATGCTACAGAGAAGGGCCTGGGATGTGTGTTGATGAAAAATGACAAATTCATTGCCTATGATTTAAGGTAATTGAATTTCTATGAACATAACTATCCAACACATGGCCTCGAGTTGGCTGCAGTGATCTTCGCTTTGAAAATTTGGCAGCATTATCTCCTTGGGGAGAAGTGTGAAATATATATGGACCACAAAATCCTCAAGTATATATTCACATAGAAAGAGTTGAACATGCACTAGTGAAGATGGTTAGAGCTGATCAAAGACTATGACTGCTCATTCCATTACCACCCTGGGAAAGAAAACAAGGTGGCAGATTCCCTAAGTAGAAATGACCCCATGATTCTTTCATTGATGAGAATTGAAAAGGATCCAATCTTCTTATATTTGATGAAGATGGACATGGGAATCATAAAGAAGGGAAAATCATCAATCCTTTCACAAATTATTTCTCAACTGTCACTTTTGGAATGAATAAATGATGCTCAAAAGTATAATGTGGGAATTTAGGAAAAAGTGGAAGCTACCAGAAAATGGAAATCCTCGAAGTTTAATGTTAATGAAGAAGGAATTTTTAGATTTGGGAAAAGACTATGCGTTCCATCAAGTCCGGAGCTAATGACGGAACTTTTGGATGATTCGCATAGTTCAAATTTCTCTATTCACCCAGGAAACACAAAGATGTATTGAGATCTCTGAGAGAATTATTTGTGAGATAATACAAAGAAGGAGATCGCTAAATATACATCAAAGTGCCTAGTGTGTCTTCAAGTGAAGGCATAGAGGTAGAAGTCTAAGGGGATGATGCAACCATTGCCAATACCAAAATGGAAATGGGAGAAAATCACTATGGACTTTGTCACCGGACTTCCAAAGACATCCAAAGGAAACAATGCAATATGGGTTGTTGTGGATCATCTTACAAAGTCTGCACACTTCATTGTAATTCAGAAGGACTTCTCATTGGATCAAATGGAATGGATATATATCAGTGAAGTGGTAAGGGTGTATGGAGTACCACTATCTATTGTATCTGATCGAGATCTAAGATTTACCTCTAAGTTTTGGAAGTGTCTTCAACATGATCTGGATACTGAGCTAAAATTTAGTATGACTTATCATCCTCAAACTGATGGCCAATCCGATTGGACTATCCAAACACTTGAGGACATGTTGAGAGTTTTCTCAATGAACTTCAAAGGAGGACGGGATCAACATCTTCCTCTGGTTGAGTTCTCTTATAACAATAGTTTCTATTTAAGCTTCTGAATGGCACCATATGAAGCCTTTTATGGGAAGAGGTGCATAACACTGACATGTTGGGATGAAGTCAGTGAGCGTAAGTTTCTAGGAATAGAAATGGTCTATGAAATGGTGGAAAAGGTGAAAACCATTCAGCAGCATACCAAGGCAGCCTAGAGTCGACAGATGAGTTATACAGATAACCGCTGATGAGATGTTGATTTTAAATTTGGAGACATGGTATTTCTATGCATATCTCCATGGAATAAGGTCATGAGGTTTGGAAAGAAAGGGAAGTTAAGTCCTAGGTACATCGTCCCCTTCAATATTCTTGATTGTGTCGGGGCTGTGGCCTATCAACTAGCATGTCCACCTACCATGGCCAAAGTACATGATGTCTTTTATGTATCCCTATTAAGGAAGTACATACCATACCCTTCACATGTAATCTCTTCAGAGGTGGTACAACTAGAGGATGATTTGTCTTATGAGGAGCAACCAGTGAAGATCTTAGATCGTAGAGAAAAAGTTCAACGAAACAAGACAATGCCCCTCGTCAAGGTTTTTTGGCGAAACCACAAGTTTGAATAAGCGACGTGGGAATCAGAGGAAGTGACGAAGCATAGTTACCCTCATCTTTTTAGTGTGGGAAAAATAAATTTCTAGGGAAACATTTCTTAAGGGTGGAATATTGTAACGACCCAAACTTTCATTAATGGAAATTACTCTATATATTTTTAAATATATTATTATATAAAATGGTTATATAAAACATATGCACTTACTTGGTTTTATGTTTTTGAATTTTGACCGTCGCTAATATGGCAGTTGAATAGTGATCACATGATTAGTATAAATATAGGTCTTTAACAATCCAATTTACTCAGACAAAGGAAGCGATGGACTCATCTAGTAGAATTGCTCCATATGAAGCCCATTTTTCGGAGGTCGAAAAAGAGGTGGAATCATTGGGATTTACTCTTGACCAATCACAAGCTGAAATTCAACATGTTAAGCTCGAACGAAACCATCTATGGGAGAAGTAGAAGTTGATAGAGATCACCACGTGTGGAATGTTATCCGACCCACCCCGAGAGTCTGTCACCATCGCGCACCATACCCTTAGGTCTTATGCAGCTATTTTAATGGGTTATGTAACAAATCCCTAGCTCTATGATTATGTACATTATTTTTTTTATAATAAATAATGTACTTTCATTTTATTATTGCTACTTTGTAAATTGTTTTTAAAGCGCAAATGGTAATTTTAGTTAATATTCAACTAAGAAATATATTTTTATGAATTAATGGATTTTTGAATTAAATAATATTTTAATAATAATATATTTTTTTTATTAAATTAATTAAATAAAAATTATTGTATAATTTTATGAATGAAATTGTAATTTTTATTAAAGTTTGAAAGCTATTTTTGTCAAAACCCATGAATTTTCGATAAATGTTGTTTTTTATTTTAAAAGTAAAAATTCAAATATTTATAGAATTATTTAGATAAAATGAATATTATTTTTGGAATCAGGATGTCAAAATTATCCAATGGTGAATTTTTCATAATTTTATAAGACAATCAATTTTTTGGTTAAAAATTAAATATTGTTTGAATATATAATGTGATTTATGACATCATAATGAGCCAATAGTGATGTAATAAAATAATATAAATGATATTTTCGGCCAATATATATTTTATCCTTAAAATAATGTGATTTTAGATTTTTTTGATTAATTTTATGGTGCCTTATTGGACCCTCCATGACTTATAAAACATTTTATCTTTTTAAAATGTTTTCCTTGAGAGCGTGACTCACCTCCACAAAATCAACCCTATTATTTTAAGAAGTTCAGACTCTGGACTTATAAAATATTGTTTTCCACTCCCCTTTTGAAAAAACCATGGGCAAAAACAATGGTCTGGTTTGTGGTTTTTATTAGTTTAATGTGAGGTGTCCCAAACCTAAATAATAAACAATTCCCTCTCTTTTCCTATATAAACCCACCCAAGCTCCCAATTCCTCCTCACACAATGCCTTTTTAGTTCTTCCAAAATCTTCCCTCCTATATCTATAATCCTCCTAAGGCTCCCCAAGCTCCCAATAAGCCTCTGTCAAGCCTCTCTCAAGCCTTTGGAAGTACACTTCCAAGTAAGGGTTTTTCTTCCTTTCTCATTTTTGTCCAATTTTCTTTAAGTTGTTATTCCCTTTTAATTTCAATTATAAATGTTGGGGTAAGGTTTATAACCTCCCCCATACTTACCTATTTATGTTTGAATTATAGGATACCCCTTTATCTCTCATTAAATGCCACCCATGTACACCTGTTACTATGCTGAAATTCTAAAAGGGATTTCTCTCTCCTCTTTTACATTCAAGAAATTCTTTTATATCATGAGTCTAAATTCCATTAAAATTGTTGGGAAATGTATCTATATGACCCCCTTACGGTCCATTTCATGTAAATATTATGAGACACCCCATTTACCTCTCATCAACCATTTTTATGAATTCTTATGTCATGCCGTTATGCTGCTGAAATTGCACCACATTTTTCCAAACCAAGGTCATTGTGTAGTGAATACCATGCCCATTTCTCTATCAAGGGTATTCACCTTTATGCACATTTACTTATTGTTTAAAGAGTTTCATGTATATATTACACATTCTTTTATCTTGGAATAAATGATTACGTTGAATGATTCAATGTTTTATGATCCATGTGGTACACTTATACATGAAATGAAATGTTTAAGAAGGGTGCATCCTGATAGCGCTCCAATGCATTGGGTAAAGTATAGTATCATGATACGTCATGCAAAATGAGTGTTGACTCATAATAATTCAAGTGCAACTAGGGTTTAATCGTGCTTCATGTGCAATGAGGGTTTACTCATGCTCCATGTGCAATGAGCCTTGGATCATGCTAATTCCATGTTAAGTGTTGTTGCCACATTTCCATGTTATGATTATCATGATTTATCATGCCTTTATGTTTACGCTCCTATTGTTCTTTATTGATATTTCTATTGTCTAACATGTGTTGTATTATTCATGTTATTATATATTTATTCCCTTACCGAGCTTTATATCTCACACTTTTCTTATGCATGTCCTCAGGTTATCCCATGCAATGCTAAGTACGAGGGAATGTAGTGGTCATGTAAAGGAAGTTTTCAATAAAGATGTTACATGTTTATGTTCTAAGTTGTTATGTAATTATCCTAGGACCCAAAGACACTAGAACTCTTGACCATACATATTGAATCAAGTGAAGATTATATAATAAATGATGTTTAAGTGTGTAATAAAAAATAGGGTTGTTATACCATACATAAGAAAGAGTGTTGAATAAGAAATATCTCACAAAAATGGAAGTGAGATGAGAAAACCTTACTGCTTTGTAATCAATTAAATCGTATTTACAAAAATAAACAATCATCAAACGAATAATTTAATACCATGAATATTAAGAGATTAATGATATTATATATCAAATTTTTTTATAAATATACCACATATAAAAAATAAGTGGCGAATAATGGAAATCTCACGAAAATAAAAGTGAGATGAGAAACCCCTTATCTTATGTCCGAACGTGTTCTGAACGTGACCGAAAATTCCTATAAAATAAAATTAAATACATTAATAAATTAATTAATATCATTATCTACATTTATTTGATTTATTAAGTTCATTTATGGCCTTTTGTATGAGTTATAAGATACAAATTTATCGCTCATGAGTGTTTGTTTCAATAGTTTTCACGATCGACATACTTGTATATGAGTATAGAAGTTCATGTGGAATGGATATAGTTTTAAATAATTAAATTTATACATTATTAATGAACATAAATAAGTGTAAATGGTTATATATATTATTTTTTTACATGGTATGGGGATGACTTATTAAATAATTCATTTAGTGATAATCATTTTGATTATTACGACGATTATTGATCATAACGATCTCATTTTGTTTTATCATTTAGTATTATGTAAATATTTTACTTACAGAAAATAAAAAGGGTTATATTATAAATTTTACAATCTATATCAATCAATAAAATTGTTTTATGAATATATTTTAAGAATGAAACTTTGTCATCTACAAAGGTTAAAAATTGGCACCTTCAAGATGATGATTTAGTTTATAATAAAATAGATAGAGTAAGAAGATTGATAATTTGTATTACATTAACATGATATAATTATATTATATACATGATTATAGAGTTATCTTGATCAATTGAACTGAGGAGTTTAGTAGAGAATAATAAAATAAGACAAATTGAAAGAAATTAAATGAAAAAGGAATAGGATTTACCTCTTGAAATAACCTCATTGAGAACCTCCTTAAGGGAAAAGGGTTTTGTTATTTTGGAAATAACAAGGGCTACTGGATGTGGAGAGGGTATATGGAAGAGTATTTGGGTAGAAATTTTAGAATCTTTAAGGCTTATAGGAGTGAATAGAAGAGGGAGTGAGGGGTGGTTTTTATAGTGGGGGAGAGGGGGGGGGGGGTTCCATTATTTTAATCAATATTTTATTATTTTGCCTCAAGACTATGAATAGTACTGATTCGTATGAAGAAAAACAGTAATAAGTTCATGTGAGTTTGAAACAATTTCCATTTACATCATCTATGACTGAATCATGATGCAAAACTTCATTTATTTAGCATAGTTCTTAAATTAATGAATTTTACTATTCACCAAAAATTCAAGTATTTCAGAAAAATCCCTAAAATTCACCCTAACAATTTTTTGACATGTAGAATTAAAAAATGGACTCTATTTTATCAAAATAATTTTCTAAATATGTGAAATTTAATTTTTAAATAAAATCATTATTTAGTTGAGAAATACAAATATTAATTTTAAAACAGATTTTATAATACATTCAAAAATTAACTGAGGTCTCATAAAATTATCATAAAATCATAGGAAAAAAAAATATTTATCTAGGAATAAATTTTATGAATATTAATTTCATTTTAAATAATTTCTCTAATTTAAAATTTTAATTAAATATTTATTACTCACAAAAACACCAACACTTAATTATTAATTTTTAAAACATTCGCTATCATTTATAAGGTGCCTAATTTTTATTTATATTTTCATGGGTGAGGTTATTATTCATAAGGGCCAATTTACTATTCATAAGGGTAACATTACTATTCGTAAGGGTACATTACTATTCATAAGGTTCAAGTTACTATTCACAAAAAAATTAAGTTGATCCTATTAGACTCTAAAAAACTTACTGATCACAATAGTCTATGTCAATTTTTCAAAATTCAAATCACAAAATTAGAGAAATTATGTCTCATGGCTAGGTTTCAACTATCTTGTGTAAATAATTATAATAAAAAAGAATTTTTTTTTCAGAGAGACTCATTCTATATTTATTTTTAAATTCTTGGGGTGTTACAACTCCCCACCCCTTATCATCTCTTTTGATATGCAAGTACCAATTTTAATTTTAAGAAATATTTTTTAGAGATCCATATTTCTCATAAATAACTCATTAAAAACTTTTAAAAATCTTATATAAAATATTTTTATAGAAGAAAACAATTTTATAACTTATAATCTTGGAAAAATCTTATTTTTATAAAATTCAAGAGAGTCAGGAGAAATCCCTCTTTCTAGAATAAATAATCATAATAAAAATACATAAATATACATGATTTGAAGTTGAGGAAAATTCTTATATGAAAAATTCATGAATGTTAGTAATATAATATATTTCCATATATTTATGAATGACATTCATATGTACATAATATCACATAAAATGATATCTTTCATCGATATTAAAGATTAAATGAGAACTTTGTTCATTATAAATGTGGGGATTATCATGGAATCATATATCCTTAAAAAAGAGCTAAACATTAACAAAATATTTTTTTATTGTTTTACTTTACTGAATGAATTAAAAGTTTTTGAAAATAAACTTTTAAAATATAATTGTTTATGTAAAAATATCATTATAGTAAATTATTCTAAAAAGGGTTTTTATATTTATAAATTTTCCTTTTCATAAAATGACTCTAAGAATATCCCATACAATATTTGTAGACAAAGAAAATAATAGTGTGTTGAATACACTAGGTAAATGAGAACCAAGAGATAGAGAGAGAGTTTGGAGAAATGAAAGTTGGGTTTATTTTGACAGAAGTGGAGGAAGTGTATTATATATAGTAGTTCTATGTGAAATATATTGTGCAAGTCAACACATCATATCTTTTTTTTGGAAACAATTTAATAATTTGAATCAAATCATGATATATAATATAAATATTTTCATAACATGCTACAACTTGAGTCCCAGAGAAGTAAGAGTTTGGAGAATGAAAGTAAAAAAAATCAAATGATACATGAATGATATATTCATTTATATTTGTTAGCAAGTGTTTAAGAATTTAATATACAAGACATGTAAAATTATATAATATCTACTTATCCAAAAGATAAGACATATTTAATATATATATATATATACTCACATATCTACAAAGAAGATCTGAGAGATAAAAAAATCCATTTGTTTAAATGATGGAATGAATATATAATTTTTATGTATAATGGTAGTGATGAATTGGATGGTGGCATACATAGAAACCTCTAGTTTTCTGCAAAATGATGTTTAATGATCATAAATTTAAATATATTTTATATCGTTTTCATGTCATATTTGAAGGTATGGATTCCTACTTGGTTAGAAATAGAAATCATATTGGGGACCTAGTTTGATGGAGATGTAGACTGTGGAAGTTGAAGACACTTCATTGGTGTGGAGGGTTTCATTCGACCGAGCTCATGAGGAAGAGGACATACAATGAATCAAGATGAACGAATCAAATCAGATTAAATGAAGGGCCATAATTTTTTTAGAGTTTTATGGGATGAATGAATAGTAATAACAACCTCACATCCCACATAAAAGCCTACTGCATTTGGGAATCACTTAATAACATAAGAGATGAAGTCTATGGTCTAAAATCAAAACACACTCCACTCATGGGATTTGGCTCAGTACGTGCTATGACCAATCCATGAATGATCTATGGGACTTATAAATAAGCCTTCTTATGAATAATCCTATATATTCTCGAAACCCAAGGGCTTACACATGGCCTGTGACACCTGTGGCCACCCACCATTGTCTTGGATTAGTGCACAAGGCCCGCCTAAGTATAGGTTGATTGGGCGTTTGACTGACATTCATTGTGTAAAATTTTCTTATTAATAAATACTCAAAAAAATTACTTATATTTCTTACCAATACTACATTGATTTATATTACATGGTGAACTATGATTATTATTTATTATAGTTTTTAAATTTCAACATAAATTTATTATTTAATTGATTTTTGTGTCGTATAAAATAATCAAAAACTATTTTCAATTTATCACTATTATATTTTAAAGAAAAATCAAACGAATAAAAAACAAAGATCATAAAAAAATTCCTAGAAATACTCTTTCATTAGAGGTATTTAGATATACTAATATTCCTCAATGTCCATTTTCTTACTCCTAACATTTTTTGCTACTTTCCTCTTACTCTCTTTATTTTCTATATTTTTCTTACTGGTGCTTTTTTAATTATGGAAGATCCGAGAGAGGTCATTTATACATTTAACTTTATTTTTTTGATCTGAGGTGTTCCAATTATATTACCGATTCTTTTAATAAGATTATTATGTTAGCTACAGAATCTTATATTGTAATAAAGATAGTGAATTATTAATAAATTTTTGTTTATCTTGTTTTAAAGTCTAAAGTGTTATTTATTTACAGTATTTATAAAACATAAAAACCCCGGGGTATTAAATTCCCCCCTTAAAGGTATTGTTCCCACAAAATTATTTCTGATATACACCCTAATTTTGTCTTTTTCCAAGCTCAAGTATTGACTTCCTAAAACAATAACTATACTATTATCAATAAATTTGAATTTAATTTTTTTTCTTGAAATCATTTTTAACTTTACCATAGTCTCCAATGTTGGTGACTCTCATAGGAAGAAAGGTTTATTCCAATTAAATTGTTCCTCAAGGTGGATTTAATTTTTTTTTCTTGTTCATATACAACTTGTGAAATTTAGTTTATATTGATGTAAATATTGATAATCAGTTATTAAATAAATAAAATGAGTATATATCTTATAAAGGTTTGTTTTAACTTGATTTCTATAAAATAGACTAATTAAATCATCTTTTCATATTTTTAAATCATCATTGATTCTTCCTCTAATTCTCCTATATAAACTAAAACATAAAAGTTGATACATATATGCTAGGTGGAGGCTTCCCCCTTCTACAACTTTTAAAAAAATATTAGTAATTCATGTTGGTTGGATAAGATAAAATATTTTAAAATTCCCTCATGGTACATTTCATGGTGTATATAATAAGTAAGTTGAGTTCGAAAGATTTCATAGTTGGTAAATCTTGATCCTTCAAAAGAATTAGAGTATGTCAGATGTGTTAGATATATTATATAGAAAATTAAAAGTAAGTGGTGTAGTGGTCCATGACCTCTCGGTCCTTTAATTTTCTAGTTTTGAGTGTTGGAGGTGTTCAAGGGAGGTTCTGAGAGTTTTCAGAGGAAGGCAAAGGTGTTGTAGGACTGCTATGAGAAATACATGTCGTGTAAACATTGCATGATGTGAAAGTTCATTTCAAAACTTGTTTGGGTCTAGTTTATGATAGTTATATTTTTTGGGTTAAATAATGAAAAGGTAATGTGTTTTTCAACAAATTTGAACCCCAAGGATCACACGATGTGAAAATGGATTACACATCAAGTAAATCCTTAATTTAGTGTAGTTTTAAAAGTTATTTTCATCCAAATTTTCATTTATTAGGTTGTTTCTTATTCTTACTCTCTTTTTGGGTGAACCCTAGGCAACTCAAGGAGTTTTTTAAGATCTCTTCCTCCCTATTTGATCCATTGGTCCCGATGGTAGGTTGTTGGCAATCCATGACAATCCCTTTCTTCTTATTGGATGGTTTTATCTTATTTTTCTTTGGTGTTTCACTATGGAAGTACGGTTTAGTTTGGGTTGTATGTTTTGGATACATTTTGATGGTATTTAGGTGTAGTGTAAGTTTACACATGGTTTTTTATGTTGTAGTTGTGATTTTAGACACTTATTCTTCACCTTACGGTGTACAACAAGCCTGAAAAGCTTCTTTAAGGTAGGGACTCCCTCATTTCTATTTATTTTGTATCATGTGGGAGGGGTTTTATTTTTTATGGGTTATTGTTGTTCTGAATTAATCACTGATAAAGAATTAGTCAAATTGGAATTGAAAGGGGTAAATGGGGTTTTATTTTCATGATTTTACAACTTTGATATTGTTTGTGACATTATGGATTGTACGAGCTTGTGGTACTACTAACAATTGAGGATGTTGGGGGATTTTTTTGTGCTAGATGATATGTGATGTGACTATTGTTCCTATTATGATTCTTTGGATATTACCCTAAAATGGAAATTTATTAACCACTTATATTTGGATGACGAAATGGTTTCCCTAGGATTATGACTTGTGTGATAACAACCCCAAAATAAAGTGAAATATACTAAAATTCACTTTGTAAATCTTTAATATGATCTTGATGTGTTGTGATGTGTGGTCGGGCTTTTGGGATGATGATGTGTGGTTGGGAAATGTGGGGATGATGGTTTGTGGGTTGTGATTTTGGGTAATAAAGGGGGTTTGTGGGTCATGATTCTGGATAAGTGAGGTGGCTTGTGGGTTTTGATTTTGGGGTGGTGAGGTGGTTTATAGTAAGTGATTTTAGGGTGGTGAGGTAGTTTGTTTGAAATTATTTTGGGGTGGTGAGGTGGTGGTTTCTTTGTGCTAGATTCCTGAGTAATGATGGTATAAATAATTAATAATTATTGAAATGGCATGGGTTAGTTTGGTTAATGGGATGAAAATGGTTAATGAATAATTAAATGGTGGGTTGTGTTGTTAAATTCAGTTGAGGCTAAATAATGAAAATAATGAGATTATTAAATGAAATTTGTTTGAAAAAAGAATATGGCTTGTTCTGTGGTCTGATGCATTTAAAGGTGTTAGAAAAAGTGATGGTGTTGTGAGTTGGTTGGTTTTTTGGTGAACCCCTAGGTTGATATTGAGTGTTTGATATTATATATATATATATATACTTGTATGTTTGTTTGATTTCCATACATTCCCCACCCACATCGAGCACTACATGTTGAAACCTTCATAGTCATGCAAGTGGTTTTTTTCCTGACATCAGATGAGGAGGAAGGATGGATGGGTACCCACTATTTCCTGCTCTATCTTCTAGGTAAGGTAGGTGTTGCACATGCTATGATGGACAAAGGTCTGTTATCACATTTTATGGTGGTTGTGATAGCCGAAGTGTCTTCAGGTGAGGTGTGACTGTGCTTGTGGGGTGGTGGCCCATGCGTCTTCAGGTGAGGTGTGACTATGTTGTGGGGTAGTGGACCAGGTGTTTTCGGGAGAGATATGACTGTTCTTATGAGGAGAATTCTTGTGGGGGTCGTGTATGGTAGTAGTAGGGAAAGAGGATGATGTCATACATGGTCATGATACCCTAATACTTTGGTTTTGGAAGTGGTTGTGTTGTGGCCAAGGTGTTTTCGAGTGAGATGTGTTGTAGCCATTCTTGTGGGGTGGAGAGCCCAAGTGTCTTTGGGTGAGGAGTGTTGTGACCATTCTTGTGGGGCGGTGTGTTATATGAAAGGGATGGGAGTGCCAGGCTATAAGGAGTTGGGGTGTGAGAGTGACATACCAGTAGTAAATTGGTGCGGGGTATCCTTATTGATATGATTCTTGTTATATTATATTACATTTATTGAATTATATGGTGACAGTGCCTTGGTGAGGTTGGGTTTGGTTAGTATACTTGTATAGGTGTTGTTTGGTTCTGCTGTTTTCTCACAAGTTCATTTTCATGCTTCTTTCACATATGCATGTGAGACTTCTTTTTTCCAAATAAGTATACTTGTATACTCACCCTATGTATATAAAATTACTTTTAGGTTTCTAGGTTGTTGACCTTATCCATGATGGACATTACTAGCTTAGACCTTTGGATATCTACTATGTCGCTGCTTTAGATTTACTTTTGGGTATTTACTTTGGATACTTTTACTATATCTATTTCATTTATACATTCATTGTGGGATGGTTTAGGTTTCATTTTATATTATTTCATAGAGATCATTGTGGATGATTCATCTTATCTCCTGATCCTATTTATGTTATAAAGGATAACACATCCCATATGTGAGATTTTTGTACCCTCGGTGCTAGTCACCAACCTGAGGCATATTGAAGGTGGGAATCAGGGGTTATTATCTCTCTCCCATAATTGTAGTATCTTTGGAGGGAGGGGGTCATGACAAGTGGAGTGGTGGAATAAGGCCCAAACTCTGCTTAGCAAGACTTTATAATAATCCTAATAATAAAATCACTTACAAGGGATAAAATAGTCTTTCATGTTCTTATTCCTTCCATGTAAAATTATAGAATGAAGTATTTACTAAGAAGGAATACTTAACATAATAAAACGTTCTAATTTATAAAAATTGACTAGACCATTGGTATGATACCATTGTGACAACCCCAAACCCACACTTCCATATTCGGTACTAAAAACATGTTATGTATTCTTTTTATAAAAGGTAACAGAAAAATACACAACACATTAACCAATGATATTTTCTAGTCTAGGTTTTAGAGAATTACGAAAAACCATATAATTTATCATATTTTACAAAATTTATACAACTAACTAAATGTCTTCACATAACCTACATCCTTATATAAAACTATCACCTTTAAAAGGTCTAATAAACCAGGGAAAAATATTTTAAAACATGGGATGAGAATAAAATTTCCCTGTTATGGGTTTAAAACTAGTTAAAAATAAGTTTTATACATATTTTTTTTGAAATCTCTATAAATTTTTTACATCATATATATATATATAATCTATATAGAATAATTTTAAAAAATACTTATCTTTTTGAAAATCCATTTCAAAAACAGTTTTTGGAAAATACTTATCATTTAAAAATTTCATTTCAAAAATAATATTTCTTTTATGGATTAAAAATGATACTTGATAAATCTTTATTAAACACATGTGGATACTTAGAAGTATCACTAGTAGGAAAATGTCCTATTGAGGAAGTGGGTTTACTATCCACCCCTTAACCTCTCATTTTATATATTAGCGTCAATTTTAATTTTAAGAAAACATTTTTAGAAGATCCATCCTTTTCATAAATAATCCATTAAAAACTTTTCAAAGTCTCACATAAATTATTTTCAAAGAATAAAATAATTTTATACCTTATAAGCCTGGTAAAATTTCTTTCTTTAGAAGACTCAAGAGAGTTAGGAGAAATCCATCTTTCTAGAAGAAATAATCATAATTAAAAGATATAAATATAAATAATTATAAATTAAGAAAAATTATTATATAAAAATTGGATGAATTTAAGTAATAAAATATATGAAAAAATCTATATAAAATACATTTACATGTACATAATATCACATAAAATGACATATTTCATTGATATTCGAAATAAACTGATAACTTAGAAGAGAAGATATTATCATGAAATTAGATATACTTAAAATAAGAGTTAAAAAATAATTTTTATGTAATTATTTTACTTTACAGAATGGATTATAATTTTTTAAAAATAAAATTTGAAAATATAATTATTTACCTAAAAATACCCTTATAGTAAATTATTCTAAAAAGGGTTTTGATATTCATAAAATTTCCTTTACATAAAATCACTATAATATATCTCCCACAAATTATTTTAAAATAATGATACTATTGGTGTGTTGAATACACTAGGTAAATGAGAAGAGAAAGAGAGAGAGAGAGAGATTTTGGAGAAATGAAATTTGGTTTTCTTTTGATAGATATAGAGGAAGTATTTTATCTAGAGTATTTCTGTGTGAAATAGGCGATGCACGTTGAAACATCGTATCTTGTTTGGGAACAATTTAAGAATTTAGATCATATCATGATATATAATATAATATTTTCGTATCATGCTACAACTTGAGTCTTAGATAAGTAAAAGTTTGGATAATGATAGTAAAATAAAATGAAATGATATAATAATGATATATTTAGTTATATCTGTTAGTGTGTATTCATGTATTTAATATATAAACATGTAAAATCAGAGAATATATACTTATAAAAAAGATAGAAAATAGTTATTTATTTATATATATACTCACATATCTGCAAATAATATCTGAGAGACAAATGAATCCATTTTTTAGATACTAATATGAATATATAATGGTGATGATGCATTGGATGGTGGAATACTCAGAAAAATGTAGTTAATGAAAAAAATGTTCAACTATCTTACATTTAAATATATTTTATATCTTGTTCATATAATATTTGTAGGTATGGATTATTATTTGGATGGACATAGAAATCATGCTTGGCCCCAAGTTTGGTGAATATGTAGACTCTGGAGGGGGAAGAGAATTCATCGGCGTGGATTTTTTCATTTGTTTGAGCTCGCAATGAAGAAGGATTACACTGAATCAAGATGAAATGATCAGATAAAATCAAAAGGATGAATAGGATTATATTTATAATTTTAAGGAATTAATGAAAAGTAATCACATCCTCATGTCCCACATCAAAACCTACCACATTCAGGTGTCAATTAATAACATAAGAGGTGACAGTGCTAGTCTGAAATCAAAACACACACCACTCACGGGCTTCGGCCCAGTGGGTTCTATGACCAACCCATTCACAATCTGCGAGACTTATACCTGGGCCAACCCATGCATAACACTAGATATTCTCAAAACCCATAGGCATACACATTTCTTTCTACACTTATAAACACCCACCATTGTCTTGGGAGAGTTCACTAATCCCACCCAAGCAGTGGTTCGCCAAGCACTTGGCTACCTTTGGTTGGGTAAAATTTTCTTTTAAATAAATACTCTACAACTTTTTTTACTTATTTTTCTTACCTATACCACATTTATTTATGTTACATGGTTAATTATTATTGGTTTTTATTATATTTTGTAACTATCATCCTAAATTTATTATTTAATTTATGTTTAATTGAATTTTATGTCATCTAAAACTATCAGCGAATCTTTTCACTTTATCAATATTATATTTTAAGAAAAACTCTAATGACTAATAAATAATTATCATAATAAAAATGAATATAAATACCCATGAATTAGAGGTATGTAGATAAACCAATATTCCTCGAAGTTCAATTTCTTACTCAAAAAATGGTCTCTACTTTCCTCTTACTCTCTATATTTTCACTATTTTTCTTATTGGTCATTTTCTAATTATTGAATATCCAAGATAGGTGGGTAATAATTTTTAATTTTTCTTAATAAAGGCATTCTGATTATATTACTGATGCCTGTAATATTCTTATTAAGTTACCTGTAGAATTTGGTACTATAATAAAGTAAATGAATTATTAATAAAATTTTGTTCATCATGTTTTAAAGTATAAAGTATTTTTTATTTATAGAATTTATAATACATAAAAATCCTATGGTGTCATAATAATTTTTTTAAATTATATTATGATGGTTTTCTATTATTTTGGAAGTCTTTAGAGGTGGTTCTCGAACTTTTATAGAATTTGGTCTGAAAAATATTTGTTGGACAATTACACACTGTGTATATGTTACACAACATGTAACTACCTCTAGACACATGTCATGAAATGGATCATGATGTGAAGTGGTTACACATTGTGAACCCAATTCACATCATGTATTTTTCCACCTAGATACATATTAACTATAAGTGATGGATTTTTCAGTGTAACTAAAAAACGAGTAAATAAATGACATGAAAGGATTACACACCATGTATTCCACAGACCCAATAGTTTGAAGTGGGTAGTGCACATGTTTTTTATATTTATTTTGTGCAGAACCCCACCTTCTCAAGACTAGATGATTTATAGGTAATTTTGGACCCCTTTCCTCCCTTCCAGATATCTCAATCACACATTTAATCCCCAATGAGTGATTTTTACTTGGTTTCCCATCTCTTATGTCATTCCTTATAGTGGAAGTGGAATATTTTGACCACATTTTTTTTGGTTATTGATCTCGACCTAGGTTGATCCAGGTTCTTCTTACGATCTTTTGCACCTTCTTCCATATTGGCATTTTCCATTGGAAGTGTTGTGTTAATCACTGGTAAAAGGAACGAGGGTTAAATATAACTTTATAGTTTGCTAATTTTCAAGTTTAAGAAATATTTTAATTGTTCCAAATTAATGCGTGTATTAATTAATTTAATTATTAATTTTATTATTACTTGGATCGCTTTGGATTTAATTTTTCATGACCTACCTTATGTCTACCCTAGGGAGAGTGAACTCTTAGGTATATATATGAATTGAATAATGGATTAAAGTGTGTTTAGAATGAAATTGGATTATAGGTGATTTATTGATATATAATCAATTTGGTTATATCCTATGGTTTTTTATATGGATGTTGATAAATTAATATATAATTTTAAGGTTATTTGAAAGACAAATGGTAATTTTTATAATTAACCATTTAGTCTTATGATGTGATATTTTGATATCCTTTTCATTATGAATTATTAAGTTGATGCTGAAATGATTATATTTAGGGCTTTGACCAGAGGATGAAATTCTTATATAGCGGGCTTGGCCTAATGGAACATGCTGAAATGATTACATATAGGGATTTTCCCTTGAGACTGAAATGTGTAAATAGTAGGTATGTACCAATGGTACATGATGAAATGATTATATAGTAGGATATGACCAGTGACACATGATGAAATTCTTATATAGAGGGATTTTCCCAGTTGTTTGATTTATGCTATGGTTTATAGTTATGATTTACATAGTTGTACAACATGATCAAAGACATTATGGCATGGTGCTGAAGTAGGTTGATTTATGAATTGTATTAATTGATTTATTAATACAAATGTTTATCACTTTATTACATACACTTATTATTATGATAGTTTTTTTCAAACACAATGGTGTTGACCTAATGAGTTTTACTCACACTCTATTCGGGTTTCTGTTTGGTACTCGAGTAGATTTTATGGATATAGGTTTGGACAAGGGAAAGGGACCTTTTTGGTAAGTTCTTGATTACTGGTTACACTAGTGTTTGGAGATGGGACCAAACTGGGGTTCAGAACTAGGGCCTTTTGAGTTTATTTTATATCAGTTGATTATTTTATTTTTATTATCTTCATTTTTACATTGAGATACATCTCATATTTTCATTACATATGTCCTTATTATTATTTTATTTTTTTCTCCTTTTATTACCCAGTTGTATTATATATGGTTTCCACTATGTTTATTACTCTGATTATATTCAATTACATTTATTATTTCCACTACTATGTAACTCTATACTAGAGAGTGTAGTCTCCCCACTATATTCATCACACCCCCACTGTTAGTCGATAGCCTCTAGCATATAGGGAGGTGTGTTTGAGGTCTTGTAACAAACCTGTTTTGGCCATGTTAGAGAGTTCTAGGTTAGGGGATGTTATAAAGTGGTATCTGAGGATAATGTTTTCCTTTTCTATTATTTTACTATTTGGGTAAGGTGGAAAGGATACTAGGATGTGTTGGGACTTGGTAACGAGCTTCTATATGGGGGTAGCTAACCCATGTATGAGGAAAACTATGGGTGACCAGGGATGAATTTTTTTTTCATGATGTTTTCTTATTATAGTTGATGTTATTTCACATTGGGTGATTTATATGTTGTGTGATGTTATTATTTCTTGATATTTATACCCATGGACCAATTTGTTGTGAGATGAGTTTTCATGCATCATTATAGGCACATAAGGATATATTAACATGAATCATCCATGATAGGGACATATTTATTTCTCGTATTATATACTTACCTATATAAACTGTGAAATGAAATATATTTTATAATTGATAAATGAAATAAATTAACTGTTATATCATGCTAAAATACTTGTAATCCATGTTTAGAGATACCAGGAGCAACGCTTCTATGCTGTTTTCATTTATTGAGTTTTACCTTGCTATTATAGCTAGTGTTCTAAGGAGTCTAGTTTTCTTGTAAAGAAAATTCCACCTCTTCGTCTTTGAGTTGAGAATTAGGTGATTGGAAATCAGTACACTTCTAATGATGATAATCCATAGCTTCCTATAGCTGTAAGGGATTATATGGATTTTAATCTTTGATACACCTTCTTTAGGGTCATTCAATCCATGGAAAGAAAGACTATTTACACCATACCTTTAATGTATGAGCTGATGAGGTAGTTTCAGCTATAAAATCTACTTATTTTTACTAGGGATGAAGGTCCATAGGTAGTTGAGTTCTAGATTGAATCAGTCCAGATGATCTTCAATCATCTTAGAACACCCATTGATAGGAGGGTGAATCTTGAAATCTATACTCTATATATACCTTACAAGAGTTGATGGGATATTCTAGAGTAGGATGGCTAGTAGGAGGAATTATCTTGGAAATAATTCAAGGTGAAGTTCTTTACCCACATATATCCATATACTTTGAAGGATTATAAGGATTATGATTTCATGAATTTGACACAAGAGAGAATATTAGTGATGGATTGCGCTAAAAATTTCACTGACCTGTAGTTATTTTCCCATCTTTAGATATTTATGAGTTCTTTAGGGAAATCCATTTTCACTATATACTTTTCTTTTAGACCAAGTCATAAGTGAATGTTTTTTTGATTAGATTTTAAACATGATGAATAAGACACTCATCATTGAAGGGAATCTAAGAGAGGTCCTGAGCAGTGGCTAGACTATTTCAATAGGGAAAACTAGAATCTATTATTTTGGTGGAAAGAAGTGCCACTATGATAGTTTCACCAAGGAAATAGTGGGTAGAGCATCCAAGACATTGGGAAGACATCTTAGGATCATGTTCTGTTGCAGTGATATTAGTGTGGAAAGTTGGTCCATTAGAGGCCTCAACGTCTATGCCCTAATTTGGACTACCATTCTTGTGAAAAGGTGGAATATATTTAGAAGCTTTTTAGGAACTACTCATAGTAGAGAAGTGGCAGGGGATTAGGATAGGTACTATATTTTGGAAAAGACTCAATTGCTACTCAATAGATATCTATTTGGAGTTCCATAGGATGTCTTAGTTGAGGTAGGATATTTGGTACCCCTGTGAAAGAATGGAATCACCAGGAAGAGGGGATAGCTTAGGGGTGTCATACTAAAGTCTGGGGAATAGGGGTGAGTCAACTACATTCTATTCAGACTACTTATACTATTGTGTATGTAGGACCATCTATCATTAGAGGTATGATTCTTGTATCATCAACCCTTGCTTTTATTTTTTTTGATATAGGAGAATCACATTGATTTTTATCTACTCTATTTATAACTATTTGGGATTGGTTATGGGAATATTGGATGGCTATTAGACCATCAAATCACTGATGGGAGTGTGTTTAGATAATATGAAATGTTTCAAGGTGTGTTTTATAGAGACCAGTGATTACCATTTCTTGTGGGAACCATTTGTGATGAAAATGGAAGGTTTTGATTGGATTATTGGTATGGATTGGATAATTATATACCAGGATCATATTGAATATTACTATAGGAGAGTTATTTTTCTATCTTCATAAAAAGATAGCTATTTCCACGAAGGTGAGTGAGATCTTCAGGCTAGTCATGTATTACCAATTCATTGCAGATTGGATTGTCTTATGTATCAGATAACAAGTCTTGTTCTAGATGAAAGATGAATGTAGTTGGATTATTTTCCACTAATGGTAGACTTTTTTTAGTATGTATTTCTTAACTAGTTCCATATCCTACCATATGAGAAAGAGACCAAGTTTATGATTGAGTTTTTGTCCGGAGTGGAACTGGTTTCTATTAAACGTTATAAAATATCACCGACAGAGCTTCAAGAGTTGAAAGTTGAATGGTAAGATCTAGAAGAAAAATATTTTATACATCCTAGTATGTATCCATGGGGTTCTATAGTTATTTTCAATAAGATATATAATGGGGCTTTGCACTTATGTATAGATTATTAAAGATTTCACCAGATGATGGCCAAGAACCGGTATCAACTTCCACGTATCAATGATCTCTTCCACCACTTGATAGGTTCTAAGATATTCTACAAAATTTATTTGAGATCAGGATACCAATGGTTGAGGTTGACACCATCTTACATACCTCAAAATACTTTTAGGAGCAGGTATGGATTGTATGAGTTCATAGTGATGCTATTTGGTTTGAAAAATGCACTTGCGGTATTCATGGATTTGATGAATCATAACTTTAATTCCTTCCCAGACCATTTTATAGTATTTTTTTGATGATAAAATATTTGTGTAATCCGTGTTAGAAAAATATCATTCCAAATATATTGATATCATTATGAGTATATTGATAAAGAATTATATTTACACCAAACTAACCAAATACAATTTCTGGACTGATAAAGTGCACTTCTTATTCCATGTCATCTCATAGGTAAGAGTGTTAGTGGATCTAGATAAGGTTTAAACCTTGGTATCTTGGTATGATCCCAATAATTTCTTCAAGATTCAGATATTTTTTGGTTTTATCAGGTTACTATTGGTATTTTATTGAGGACTTCTCCTATATGGTAGCACTGATTTCTGGGTTGACTAGGAAAGGGGTGATTTTTTTTTGGTTGGATGATTGCAAGAGATATTTTTTATATTTGAAAGGAAGGATGAACTCAACACCTATCCTCAAATTAACTATGTTAGGTAAAGCATATATTGTGTACTATGACACATCCAGAGCTAGAATCCCAGTAGTTTTGATGCAATAGGATCAAGTGGTTTTTATGGATCCAAACAGCTAAGATCAGATGAGAGGAATTACCCTACTCATGATCTAGAGTTAGATACAATGGTACATTCCTTTAGGTGATTGTGACATTATCTTATGGGTGAGAGGTTTATGGTATAAACATACCAAAAGATCACCAGGTATATCTTTTCTCAGTGAGACCTAAACCTTTGGCAGAGGAGGTGGGTTGAATATATGTAGTCTTTTGACATTGAGAAGGATTATACACTGGGAAAAGGCAATGTTGTTGGCAATGATTTAAGCTGAAATACATGAATAGAGGTAGTGTGGGAGTCTTTAAATGAATGAAAAATGATGGAACTTTTTTAGACACAAATCTAGATGTTCAGGAGTGTTAAGAATGAGTATCTATGACTTAGATATATATTATACCCATGCCTTTTGGACCGGACCAAGACAAATTAGTTATATAATTTGGAAGGATTGGTTCTAAGAGATAGTTTATATGGTGGAGAGAAGCCACCAGGATGATCTATTAGTATAATTAATTCAATTCTTTCCATGTCCAAGTATGGGTTTCTACGACCTTAAATGAGGAGTTGACGAAAGAATTGCATTCTTCTAGATGGACTATACATCTTAGTTTGAAAAATGTGTATCATGATCTCCATATATAGTACTAATGGTCAGGAAAAGGATCTAGAAATATTTGTGGTGAAATTTTTCACTTTTCAGTGGTGAAATCCTAGCATCAGAGGCCAATAGAGATTTTACAGCCTTTTCCCATTCCTGAGTGGAAAATGATGATGTCACTATGGATTTTGTGACAGGATTACCCAGGACACCCATAAGAATGATGTAGTATGGGTGATTATAGATTGAATGATTAAGGTATCCCACTTATTTCCAATTAGGGAGACCTCCACCATTGATGACCTAGGTAGTTTCTACATTTGAGAGATAGTTTGGATACATAGTGTTATGAGGAGTATCATTTTAGATAAATATATTTGTTTTATGTTGTGGTTCTGGAAGGGACTTCAGAAGTCTCTGGGGTTATAGAATATTTTGAGTAAGACCTATCATCCACAAATTAATTATAAATTTGAATAGATTATTCAGGTTATTTTATGAGATTTTGTTTTGGATTTTGGTGGTTCATGGGTAAAACATATGGAAGTAATGGAGTTTTCAAATAACAATAGCTTCCAGAATTTTATCCAAATGGAACCTTTTGAGGATTTGTATGACATGAAATTCCATTAATTTTTTTTTGTATAGAGGTAGGTGAGTCAGAGCTTAATGGTCTTAGTCTCATGTAGGACACATTTGATAAGGTTTAGTTGATCAGGAGGTAGTTTGTGACTATGTTGAGTAGGAATAAATCTGATGATGACCATTGGAGAAAACCTCTGGAGTTTGAGGTTGGTCATCATGTATTCTTTCATGTGTCACTTAGGTTGGGGAAATGTCGTATCCGGAAATAGTGGTATCTAGCACCTTAGTTTTTCAAGCCATTTGAGATATTGGGTAGGCTGTAGAGGCATATTCATTATCCCCTTCATAATGTTATAGTTCCATACTTGACATGTTTTACATGTCAAAGCTTCAAAGACATTATCCCGACACTTCTCATGTGGTAGACATTGAGGATGTCGATCTTTGTGAGGACATGTCCTTTAAGGAGAATACAATATGGATTGTTGACCATAGTGATAAGTATCTATAGGATAAGACTATACCTCTAGTTTTAGTGAAGTACCAACATGGGTGTGTTCAAGAGGAGACCTGGGAGGGGGAGTTTGATATGAAAACATAGTGGTCAGAATTTTCCACTGAGACCCTACAATGATACTTGGAGTATCTTGAGGATGAGCTATTATATAGTGGGGAGGTTTTAAGATCCTATATTTTTCTAGATACATCCTTCTTTTTATTTTTTTGTTAAGCATCTTTCGTTGGATGTTTCTTTTTCTTTAAACCTTAGTGTCTAAGTCTTGTTCGAAGATAGAAAGACTTTATTGAGGAAAATGACCTAATTTCCAAATATATATATGTTTTTTTAATTAATTAATTATGGGTATAAACATGTTAAATGTAATTATGATTGTTTTAATTGAGTTTGGAAGGCTTCAGAGGTGGTTTAGGCACTAAACAAATGTTAGGTTTGAAACTATTCAAACGACAATTACACTCCATGTATATGTTACACGATGTGTAACTATCACCAGAAACATATTGTGAACTAGTTTATAATGTGAAGTGGTTACATGTTTTGAACCCAATTTACATCATGTAAATGTTGATTAGGATAAATATTTACCCAAGGAGACAAGTTTTTCTGTGTAACAAAAAAATGACGAAATACATCACATGAGAGGATTACATACCACTTATTCCTCAGACCTGGACATTTTAAGTGGGACTAACATACAATTTTTATTTTCATTAGATTCATTCCTGTACTCTCTTGAGACTAGGAAAATTCCAGGTGATTTTGGATCCCTTTTATCCCTTATGGAAGTCCCGATCATGTATCTGATCCTGGGTGAGTGATTCAACTTAGGATTCCCATCTCTTCTTTCATTACTTATTGTGGCAGTGGAATCTTTGGACCATATTTTTTTATGGGTTTTGATATTTACCTGGGTTGATCTAGGTTCTTCTTTCAATCTTCCCCACATTAATATATATTTCTATTTTCCATTGGAAGCATTAGGTTAATCTCTAGTAAAAGGCAGGGGGTTTAAACCCAACCTTATGGTCTTATAATTTTGAAGTATGTGAAATATTTCAATTATTACAACTTAAAATTCACATTAATTAATTGAAGGATGAATTTTATTATTCCTTGGATCCCTTTGAATCCAATTTATCATGACCTAACTTATAGATACCCTTGGGTGAAGGAACCCTCGAATATATATATGAATTTTATAATGGATTAAAGTGTGTTTAACATAACATCGTATTACATGTGATTGCTTGATATAGAATCAATTTGGGTATAACCTATGAGTTATTTATATGGTTATCGATAAATTGATATATAATTGAAATTTTAATTGAAATACACATGGTAATTTTCATAATTAACCATTGAGGATTATAATGTGGTATCGTGATATCCTTGTTCTTAAAACTTATTATGTTGATGCTGAAATGATTATATATAGGTATTTTCTTGGAGATTTAAATTCTTATATAGCGGGATTGGCCCCATAACACACTCTAAAATGCTTATATATAGGTATTTTTTTGGAGGAAGAAATGCATATATAGCAGTCTTGGCCCGATGGTACATGCTGAAATTCTTATATAGTGGACTATGCCCAATAAAAAATGCAGAAATGCTTATATAGAGGGATCTGACCAATTATATGATTTATTCCATGATTTATGGTTATGGTTTGAATAGTTGTGTTACATACTAAAAGACAATCCATCATGGTGAAAAAAATGTTTATTTATGTATTATATTAATTGATTAATTAATACATTTATTTATTTATTTAATTCAAACAACCATTATCAGGATATTTTTTTAGACACGGTGGTGTCGACATACTATGATTTACTCTCACCCTATTCAGGCCACCATTTTTTTCCCAAGAATATTTCACAGATACACGCTTGGACGAGGGTAAACGACCTTGTTGCTGAGTTATTAAGTTTTGGTTAAACTGGTGTTTGGAGATAGGACTGACCTGGGGTTTGGGATTGTGGTATTTTGTATTTTTTTATTTTTATTGTTTTTTATTTTAAATCTAGATACATATCAGCATGTCATTACATGATTCCTTATTATTGGTTTGTTTTTTTCTCCTTTTATTTCCCATTTGTATTATATGTGGTTTCCATTATTTCTATTACACTAATTATATTCATTTATATTGATTATTTATATTTCTATGTAACCCCATACTATGAGATATAGTCTCCCCACTATATTCATCACACCCCCGTTATCGGTCAGCAGCCTCTGACATACAAAGAGGCATTCTTAAGGTCTTATAACCAACCTGTTTTGGCCATATGAGAGAGTTCCAGATCAGGGGATGTTATAAAATCCCACCATAAAAATTCTATAGGACCATAATTTTGGAAATATATTTATGGTTGGCACTAGATTCAGTTTTATACCATGAATCATTATACCACACAACAAACTATCTAGAATTTGAAAGAATTTATAAAAGAAACTAATCTGTCACATTGTAATGGTTCATGTTGCTTCATGACTAAATATAAATATATAATTCAAATAATTAATTTGTGTAGTTTTCTATTAGTGTATAAATAGTTATTTTAGAAAATAATAAATAATTATTAAAATTTAATGGTGGAGATATAATGAAATAAATTCAAGGGTTGGATTGGAATTAAAGGAAGTTAGAAGTTAGTGTTTATTTGATTTTCAAATTTAAACTTCAAACATCCTATGTTTTTAGGGGATCAACTATATAGAATTTTTTTATCACACACCAAATATAAGGAGATAATTTTGAAGATAAAAAATAATAGAGAAACATTGAGTATCTAGATTTGAGAAGATAAGTGTCTAAGATTGAATTATATTAGAGATAAGTATTAGAGGAAAGTATTTTTATATATATAATTGAAGATACAGAATAGAAAAAATTGAATAATGGAAAAACACTTTCTATTTATTGTTGATTCGTTGAATATAAATTATATCTCTCCAAAATTCTAATGTAAGAACATTGTATTCAATAGCATGTATGACATGTAACACCAAACATAGAATATAATATAATCTCTAGATACTTTATTGTATATTTAATATTTAATAAATTTAAAATATTATATAGCTTTAAATGCATGAAATAATTAGTTATCTTAAATCACAATCAACCAAGAGTTTCTTTGATAGCTTGATTTAGACATAACACTAAGTTTTACTAAACAACAATATTTTACTAAAATATTATTATTTAATATAATAGGATATAACCTATCTGTTCAATTAGTGGTTATGAATAGGATTGACTAACTTTTGATAATATATATTATATGACCAACAATTTTTTTTACATTCATCCAATATATTTTATAGTCATAATTTAAGAGAAAACTCAATATTACACATAAAAACCTATATTTTTCTAAAGGTAATTTTACAGCCTTTTAATGAAACACCTATTTTAATTTTTTTTTGAAATTTTATAAATTTAATATGAAAAAATAATATTTATTTTTGAAATAGGAATGTAAAAATTATCTTAGTGTGATTTTTTTTATTTTTTTGAGAAGTTTCATTTTTTGATGAAAAGTGAAAAATTCTGAATTTTAATTAAAAACCGATTTTTCATCTAAATAATTTATAGGGTTAACTTATAATTTTATTCGGTTTTATAGTAAAATTAGTTAAATAATACATAATTAATCTAATATAGGTCATTGGAATCAATATCACTTTGAAATTGGATATAAAAATATAGTAAACTTTTGAATATTTTCATTTTAAAAACCCTCTTTTTCATATCACCTGCAGAATTAACATTAAATTAATTTATACAACTTATGTGATTGAAATTTATAAAATTAGATTAAATATTTTGAATAATAATAATTTATAGTGTCTAAAAATTTCAACTTTGTTTTTTACCAAAAATATAAGTGAAAGTAATTAATATTAATTAAAGCGATTAAGAAAAAATTAGCTTAACAAGGGACCAAACCTTAAAATTAAGGATCAAAATGTCCTATAAAATTGTATGAAGGATATTGAATGTAAATATTTCAACATTATAATCCATTTTATCTAATTTTATCAATCTTTTTATCTACTTGACATGGAAAAAATGTTGGTGGAATACCCTTTTCAAACATTTACTAGAATGACACTCCTCCCCTACTACAAAATGACACTCACTGATCCAACTTATTCGCACATATCAAGAAATTTTACCTGTCCAAAATATACCCAAAAAATTTCCCAACATCCATACCCTAATCCTATAATACTCAATTTTTACAGAAAGTGAACCAAGGATGTATTTTGGTTTAAACTAAAAGGAATTACCTGAATAAGAGGTAACGTTTTTCAACAATCACTGTTGTTTTATTTACTTCTCCAACACTTCAATTATTTTATATCATGATTATATGATAACATAGGTACCTTAAATATAATTAAATATAGTTATTATAAGAGTTATACCTATAATTTTACACACATCCATCAAATGGGATACACAATCATCATTCGTGTGTACGGTGGACTACCGCCTCGCGAACCGATGTTGTTTGTTCTTCCATTTACCACCTTATAAGGTTGGAAATAATGATGTATTTATAGCTTATATTATATATATATATTATTTATAATTTATTTATTCTTATATAAATTTCATATAACACATACCTTTATGATTTCCATTTTTTGGGAATATGATAACATCATTTCTGGATGTGTGGACTGCCGCATCCTCAAAGCTATGTGGTTCATTCATTATATATATAGAATGTATTAAGAGATGGTTTTAATAAAAATATGTGACATATATGAAATAAATATGATTATAAAATTATAATATACATATATATCATCTACTTTTAATTCTTTTAAGATGAAAAATATATGGAAGTAGCGTTCATGCGTACGTATGACTTACCATCTCCCTGAACGGTGTATTTCATTTCCTATATAAATTTTTTTATGGATTATTATATATAAATAAATATTGAATATATATTATAATTAAATCATGATTTAAATTCTTATGATGATGAAATCATTATCTGCCAAATTAGAACACATACTCAAAAAACAAGACAATTAACACCTGAAATAGTGAAAATAAAGAATAATTGTTAACAAATAAGAAATAAGATATTATAAGAAGGTAACATATGATATTATAAATATTATTATGGTTATGGTATAAGTTATTGATATGTTTAAAACCATTATACAGGAGGTCAAAGGATGTTCACCCAAAAGGAAATGCAAGGCAATAGATTCTAGTCCCACCTTTTCACCCATGAGGCATAAACCATTTTCACCACTTATTTATTTTATGTGGTGTATATAATACCTCCATTTTATTTTATATCATGAATAAATTATATTAATGGTATTTAAAATTTCATTTTATATCATTTCTTTCATGGGTCTTATGATTTAAATGTTACCAAATGGAAAGGGACTCCATCTCAATTTCCATTCTATAAGGAATACTTTATCATTGTGTACCTAATTTCCTCTATATGGTGTATATAATTCCAATTTGTCATATAATATCAAGAAATATTCATTATTCATGGTATTTTGAGTTTCAATTTGAATTATTTCATCTAAGGGGTTTTAAATATAAAATTACCATGTGGTAGAGAAATTTTATAACTCAATTCCTTTTCATTAGGTTATATTACTTCTTCGTTGTCATAAATATTCTATGATAATGTGTATAATGTATTTTAATATATAATGATTTAATTCCACTTATTTTATTTTTATTTATAGTTTATACACATAATATCTTCATTTATTAATTATCACTTCAACATTATGATAATTTTAAGGGTTTATACCACAATCTCATTTTAATCGAGATTAATTAGTATTGAATTTACATTAAAAGAAATTATTTGATTATTATATAATAAATACCTTCATTTTCCTGTTATCTATTTATTCATGACCTCTATCAATTAATAATATCATTTTCCCACTATTTGGTGCTCAAATGTTTTTAGAAAATGTTTCTAAGAAAACCCGACTTCATTTCTATCTTTAGCGAGAGAACCTATTTTCTTCTAAAAACCTTGTTTTCAAAGAAAAGCGATTTAATTTTTTTTTTCAAAAAAAAGGTTATTTTCACCAAGAATTTTATTAAAAAATATTTTTATAATATTTCGATTCATCAATGAAAACAACCATTTATTTTTACTCCACCTTAGATATGTTGTATTGATACCATCCTTATTCTTCCTTTATGTGGTTTATGGTTGATTTGACCAAGGATAGTATTGAAATTCAATTCCTTGATTCCTTTTTAGTACCCTTGAAATATTAAATTTACTATTATCATTAGACATTAAATTTCCCCTAAATATCCATATCATTTATTATGGATATGATATTTTCTTAAATCATATACCATTTTTACATATGGTGTTTACTTTGGTAGTTATTTGATAATTTGAGGAAATATTGATAAATCTGCATTCATTATTCAATACAGATATTTGATAAGGAATATTTTTTATTAATTAAATCTATTACTCAATATAAGGAATGATTTTTATAGGTAGTGACAGTTTGGGTTTGAAATTTATATATCCCCTCGATGCAACGATAGGTTCTCATGAGAAAAATTAGTTTTGAAAATTACATGTGTTTATACCTATAGTTTTAAACATTCTTGTAAAAGGTATTGACAATATAGTATTTCATGTTCCTTATACATGATTCCAAAAAAAAAAGCATTACCTTTATTTTGATTCAAAATTTATTACCCATGAAATTTTCACTATGAAAAATCTATGGATGAATTTAATTATCAGTTTATTGATTAAATGTCATGTTTTTTTTGAATATTAACTTTATATATTGATTATTCATTATCCAACTATTTAAACAGAATTTGTTTTAAGTTATTTACCTTTACATATTGTTTATGCACTTCCTTATTAGTTTATTGATTACATGTCATGTGTGTTTGGTTTTTTACCATTCCATAATGATTATTATCATTGATTTATTATTTATTTCACTATATTTAACCCTAACTAAGAATTTGATCTTAAAATTATTATTTTCCCTTTCCCAAGAATTTATTAAAGTGTGTTATGAAATATATGAAATGATATGTTAGATAAAATAGATTTATTATCAAAAAAACTGTGTTGTAATTTGTGTATTCATTTGTAATATAAGAATCATGTATGTATCTATTTTACCAAGACTATTAAACTGTTCATTATTTTGGATTGTGATTTAATTGTATATTATGCCAATGTAATGGTAGTAGGCACCAAATCCATGATATTTGGGGCAATGTCGCTACAATTGTTATCAAATCAGGTTTAGTAGAAACCAAGAGAATTAGATTTTGGAAAACATATATTATAGAACATAACCACGATGTATAATTTGAGGATAAATATAGAAAAACATCCTATATTTTTGGTAAGTTAGAGATTGTGTGGGTGTTTTTATAAATACATCCCTTTGTGGATACTATATGTGGAATTGATTTTGGAAAAAATATACCTAGGGGTAACAACTCCCAAAAGGTGCATCAGGTTTGACTTGAGTGTAACCTGGTACACAACAATGGGCCTTACTGCACATCTAGTTTGACACTCCTATGGGATGTTCTTAGGATAATTCACATTTTATTTACAAACCATTATAAAGTATTTGAATATATAATGAAAATTAATAACCTATGTTAAACCTAAGGTGTCTTAGATTGAAAATAAGGTGTCATGATTTATATATCCTATAAATGATTATAAAATTTTCTCAATATGAATATTATTACTCACACTATGATTTCTTGTTTTATTCAATGGGTGAATCCTGAAGGATTCATGTTAACATTGATCATAAAAGACAAGGTGGTGATAATGTGCAGCCAAATGGGATATTGATAGGAGTGAAAGATATCATGTTCATGACTAATCAATTTTCCTAAAAAATGATTAACAACCTATAACTTAACCAACTC
This sequence comes from Viscum album, assembly GCA_963277665.1. Lineage (NCBI taxonomy): Eukaryota > Viridiplantae > Streptophyta > Magnoliopsida > Santalales > Viscaceae > Viscum > Viscum album. Next base: position 1,907,189,215 of record OY728136.1, read on the forward strand.
CTGGAATCACAAAATAAGAGAATGATGAAGTTTTATAAGAAATTAGGTGGTGGAGACCATGGAGGAAAATGGATCAACTTCCCTTAATTGAGAAATGTGAACGGTGACACCCATGAAAGTGTCCCAATGGAATGAGGAAATGATTTATGTGTGGGAAAGACTCATATAAAGAAAATAACTATTGAGGAAAAAAGAAGAGTATGATGTAAGAAAATAAATATCATCTTGAGGATCCATTTATAGTTATTTTACTTAACTGTAGGGAACCTAGGACTTACCTGAGTCAATGTACTATTTTAAAGGATAAAATCCTGACCAAGGAAGGTCCTATGTGGAAATAAATTTACTAATTATTTATGGGTTGGGGTTGTATTGAAAACCTTAGTTAAAAGGATATTTAATGATTAAATTTTTATTATTTCCATCATATTTATTTCATAAATTATATTATTATGGTTAAAAAAAGTACAAATAGTATTCCAGGTGACAACTAATCAATTCTGATAAGGTGGTTGGGCTTGAACCCATGACTGAAGGATGATAAAGGTTTTGTGGTTATCACTGGCCTACATGATTTCATGGTCAATATATCATTGTTTTTAGATAATAAATTTGAGAATAAATATTAATTACGAAACAATAGTATCAATTTTTAGGTTTAGAGATTAATGTATTAACCATATTAGTTATGTAAACTAGTTAGAGACAAACATAAAGACCTGTTTTATGGATCTTACAATCAGAAAAAAGTAAATTATAGTTCTTCATAAAAAAAGGGTTCTTTCTAGGATATCCATGTCATGGAGTAAGGGATGAATTAGAATTTGATCCAAGAAAAAATGTAACGCCCCAACCCCAGTTACCCAGAGTTAGTGCATTATTTTAATAAATTGGCATGATTAGAAGGAATCAAGTCCCTAAGGACCAATCAGTTTAGCAGTCTTGGAAAATAGATTACATACATGAATGTTACATTACACTTCATAACATACAAAAAACATAGATAATCCTTTATGAATGCCATTATTCCCTTGTCTTAACCCTGCATATCAATCACAACACACTTCTTGGAATCCTGGGAAATATAAAACATAGAAAGGGGTGAGCTTAGATGCTCAGTAAGGATAATAATATAGCGAAAACTTTCATAAATAAACATAAACATTTAAGGAAATGTATAACTAAAACAAAAGCCTTTTAAACTTGAACTTCAGCATAATATGGAAAAGATAAAATGAAATAATGCCATTTACTTATTCACATGGATATTATACTAGTCGAATAATCACATGAAATATCAATAACCACTTTCATAATGATGGAATGCATAATGCTAGACTATCATAACCACATAGCCAAGGCCTCGTGCCAAGTCTAAAAATAAGATTTTGTCAAGGCCTTGTGCCAAGACACTAGTTTGTCTCATGAGACCTACCCATGCATCGAGGAGCTATAGCAGGCTCCACCCATCACTTACTAAGTCCAATGAATTCCTCATATGAAAAGGTCTAAGCATAACATAAACATTCATATTAAAACTAGCATACGAAATTTCAATACTTTACCCATAAACCATGAATGGTATAAAAATAACACATCCACAGTAAAACATATCAAAAAACCTTCAACATAATATGGAAGATTTTTATCATGATAAATTAACTTCAAAACAAGTTTAAAATCCCTTAAAGGATTTTGACATTGATGAAAATGATTTGTAAAAATCTTTGAGAGAAATACCCCTTTTTCATGAAAACATTTAAAAGTCGCACAATTCGGAAAAGAAGTCATTTAAATACATTTTTGAATCAAAGTTTCCCATACCACTTTGAAACTTTGGAAAGGAATTAACATTTTAAAATCATTCATGTCCATATAAATAAATCCTTAAAAACCATTTTGAAGACATGAACATTAATGAGAAAGATTTAGAAGAATAAATATTTAAAACATTTGAAATGATGTTTTAGTAAAAATTAACTTAAAATAATCCCTTGAAAACTCTTTCATAAAACATGTACATGGATAATAAATATGTCCCAGTAGATACTTACGTAAAAATAACCTCGGATAATAAAGAGATTGTGAAATCAACCCTTACCAATTTGGTAACTTACGAAACATACACCCCATGAAAGAGGTATCATACAATGAATATGTAAATAAACATAAATTAATGTGTATTACATAAATAATACAATTATGGGTAGTATATACACCACACAAAAGTCAATATTGGCAATATGGAATGAATCTCACAAGAATAAGGAGTGAGATGAAAACCCCTTACCTTGCACTTTCCTTTAGTCTAGGGTACATTTAGCCTCTTGTATGAAAACTATAGTATGTTATTAAATTATAATAGAAACATATTAATATTTATGATATCATACATTATTCATTTATGACATTATACTACCCATTTAATAATAATTTCCATGTTATATTAATAATTCGGGTAATAATCGCTTTCTTTATCGTATGTGTTTTAACTTGTTACTCTTGATTGTATCACTTAGATCATGATTTAAATACTTCCAGAATATAAAACATGATTTATTTATAATATATATTTATAATATAAAAATTTATAATAGATGTATATATGAAATGGAAAACACCATTTATGGAGACGGCAATCCGTACGTACGCATAAACGCTGTTTCCGTTTTCATATAGTATTGAACAGAAGTAAGTGAATAAGATATATGTAAGTACATAAATACTTATATATATAAATTTATATCTAAAAAATCATTATTATTTAATATATTACATACTTATTAGCAATATATATTTTTTATAATCGTCGATGAATGGTGAACTTGGAAATGAATCTCATCGCGTCGTAGAGACGGTAATCTGTATGTACGCACGAGCGAAAATATCATTCTTTTGATATTAATATAATATATAATTGGATGGTATATAAAATATACAGAACCTTTATCATGTTATATTTTTTATTTACAACAAATACACATCATTATTATACCCATCCAAATAATAATGTATTGAATAACAATTACACCACGGCGTGGAGACGGTAAGCCGTACGTACGCACGTATGGTGAAATGTCATTCAAAGGGTGGATAGAATAATGAATTTAGTTGTACCATAATTATAATAGCATCACATTATATAGAATATATTGGAGTAATTATTTTATAATGGAAAAAACAAAGAAAAAGGAAGTGGAAGAATAAAGGAACTTGAAAGAGGGCGGTGAAATCATTACCTCTTCTTCGGGTTCTTCCTTTTGATTTGATAAAAAGGGCTCCTTAGGTTAGATTTGTGATCAAAATATGGCCTATAGGTTTAAGGAAGGATATTATAGAGGTTATTTTGGTAGGGGTTGGCCGAGACAAATTGCTTAGAAGGTGTGAATTAGATAGAAGGGGGAGTGCCCTTTTATAAGAGGGGTGAGGGGCACCTTAGGAAAAACTTAAAATATTATTTTATAATAAATTCATATTCAATTTCTAATGGATCCAAAGTGAATTATTAAAATCCTAAGGTGGGGATGGGTCTGAATCCTTTTAACCAATATATGTTAGACAGGTTTGGGTCATTATATTAACCTTATCTTTTAGTTTTAACTTTTGGTTAATTAGTTTTACACTTACCATGTCACTTTGTATTTTTATATTACATGGTTAATAAACTTACTATAAACTTTCAAGAGACCCCCTAGTGGTCCATTAATGATTAAACTATCATGATATAAGTCCTTTGGCCTAACCTTATATTTTTAGGAATATAATATCAATTAATCATATAATATTTGTTTTAAATATTAATTTATGTCAATTTTGACACTATTTGGTATTTGTTTTTGTGAAAGTCATCACAACTTGATTACTTCAAAAAAGATACATTTAATTATCCCTAACATGGCATTTTAACCTATAAAATTATTGTATGTCATAAAAACTTTGAAATTATATTTATTTTCATATTTATAATACCATTTATTTGATTCTTTCATGAATAAGGTAATTACTGGATCATCATTGTGTCATAAATAAATTTATTTATTTAATGTATAAAAATTATAAATAAAATTCCATGATGTAGGAAATATATTTATATTTCTAATGAATATTTATAATCGAATTTATCTTATGTAAAACCCTATATTAAAAATATTTTAGTTATTAAACTTTGATTTTAACTCTTTTAATTCTTCTTTGAGTTAAATAATAATAAATGTCCTAATCTAATACAAGTGGATCTAAAGGGTCATAATTTATTCCTAAGGTTGTTTTTTTTCGAATTAAACTTATCCAACAGAATTAGGACATGTGTTAAGATAATAATAATATCTTTTTTACCCTTAATTACCCTATTTACTTTTTACCGTGGTAAATAAAAGTAAAAAGTTACTATTCACCAAAAACTATTTTTATCTTATTGAACCACATTTTACTCCTTGATATTAACCGTGGATCTCAGATTTTCGAAACTCCACTCACAGAAATGGTAAAATTAAGTTTTATGTGAATTTACAAATTCTCTTAGGAGGTGGGTAAAAGACGGTGAAAAAGTTCAATAAAATTTTTATATATCTAAAATTATTATAAACTGACTCCAATGAATTAAATTGAATTTATATAGGTATTATTTATCTATTTTGACCAAAAAAAATTTAAATAATATAAATAATTATTTTAATAAAAAGCTGATTTTAAAGAGTAACTCAGCGTTTTTCACTATTCATCAAAAATTGAAAGTTTTCAAAAAAATATGAAAAATTTACCCTAAGATAATTTTGATATTAAAAATTCAATATTGAAGTCTATTTTAACAAATTAAAAACATAGAAGTTTCATTTATTAATTTAAAATTAATTCCCGCTGTTAAAACAAAATGCGTGTTTTTAAGAAACAATAATTATTAAAAGATTGACACTTGTTTATGTCCGGTTTAAATGTGAAATTATGTCCAATGACCAAAATTGGATTAAATGGTAAAAATATATTCTAAATATAATTTAAAACCACACAAATTCATTATTTATCACTATTAATTATTTCGATTAAAAAAGTTGTTTTTAATTAAAATTTAGTAATTTTCACTATTCATCAAAATATGAAAGTTATCCGAAAAGTTCCAAAATTTCACCCTTGGATAATTTTGATATTCCAAATCCAAAAATGAATTCCATTTTGAGAGATAAAATTTATAAAATTTTAAAAAGTGGGTATTACTATTCATAATGGCTACTTTGATTGGTCGTGGTGTGTGTTAGAACTCGAAGTTGTGTACAACACATGCTACTGTATTATTCAAAGAGAAGCGTACCATAGAAGCTTGGGGTGTTACAAAAAAAAAAAGATGAAATTGTTCGCATGAAATTGAAACGTATCAATGATGTAAATTTTCTTATATTCTTGGCCAATCAAATAATTCCTCAACATTAGAAAAATGATCTTAAAACAAAAAATTTATCATAATATCTTCATTTTTGTTGAACTGATAGTCTTTCAAATCATCCCAGATTTATGGATTTGAGGACCTCTACTATTTATTGATAAGTCACTTGTTTTTTATTTATGAACTCAATCACCCATATAAATATTTATGTTTTTCCTCCATGTACGTGTCTCCACTTTCCACTAATGTTCTCCTTCTTAGAGACCTAGTTATATGTTAGTCCATGTTACCATTATACTTATCATTAAATATTTTATGGAGGATGTTTTTTGAAACCCTATCATCATGTGAGATTTCAAAATATGAAATATCAAAAAATATATTACCAAGATCGAGTTTAAATTATGAGGACAAAATTTATTTAAGGTGAGCAGAATGTAACACCCCAAAATTCTAATGTAAAAACATTTTATTCAATACAGTGTATGAAATGAAACACAAAATGTAGAAAGGAATATAAACTATTGATATGTATTCAATACTGAGTTATGTTGCATCACACACAACAATGAGTTCCTTTGATATCTTGCGTTACACGCAAGACTGAGTTTTACTGAACAATAATATATTATTAAAATATTATTATTTAATATAATAATATATAACCTAGACATTAAATTGATGGTTACAAATAGGATTAAATAACTTATGATAATATACATTATATATCTAATTTTTTTTTAAATTCATCCAATATATTTTATTGTCATAATATAAGAGCAAACCGAATATTATGCATAAGAACATATATTATTCTAAAGGCAATTTTACCACCTTTTAATGGAACACCTATTTCAAAACTAAATTTTTGAAATTTAATGAATTATATATATATAAAAAATATTTTCTAAGTAGTAACATTAAAACTATCTTAGGGTGAATTATTTGTGTTTTTCCATGAAGTTTCATTTTTTGATGAATATTGAAAATACAAAATTTTAATTAAAAAAATGATTTTTCATCTAAATAATTTATAGGGTTAACATATATTCTGAATTGGTTTTAAATTAAATTTAGTTAAATAATACATAAATTAATTCAATATAGGTCAATGGAATAAATTTCACTTTGAAATTGGATATAAAAAAGTAGAAAACTTTTGAACATTTTCACTTTAAAAACCCACTTTGTCATCGCATCTGTGGGATAAATTTTAAAATAATTTATTTATTTTATGTGATTTAAATTTTTAAAAATGGATTCAATATTTTTAATAAAAATAATTTATAATTTATAATAAGGTAATATATGATATTATAAATATAATTATTTTTATTTTATAATTTTTTTTAAATATTTAAAACCATTATACTAGAGGTTAAAGGACATTCACCCAAAAGGAAATGCAAGGTAAGTGATTCTTGTGTCAGTTTTTCTTCTGTGAGGTATACACCATTTTAGCAACTTATTTATTTTTCTGTGGTGTATATATTTACACTATTTTATTTTATATATTTAATAAATTTGTCTTCATGGTATTTAAAGTTTAGTTTTTTTCATTTATTTCATGGGGCTTATGATTTAAAAGTTACCAAGTGGTAAGAGACTTGGTCTCAATTTCCATTATTTGAGGAATACTTTATCATTGTTAATTTCTTATATATAGTATAAATACAACCACTTTTACAAATAATATCATGAATGATTAATTATTCGTGGTATTTTTAGTTTCAATTTTAATTATTTCATCTAAGGGGATTTAAACTTAAAACTACCAAGTTGTAAAGAAATTTCATAACTTAATTGATTTTCCTTAGGTTATATTACTTCCTCATTGTCATTAATATTCTATGATTATGTGTATAATGAATTTGAATATATATTTATGAAATTATAATTATTTTATGTGTATTTATAGTTAATACACATAATCTCTTTATTGATTAATTCAAACTTTGATGTTATGATCATTTTAAGTGTTTATACCACAGTCTCATTTTAATCAAGATTTATTATTATTAAATTTAAATTAAATGGAATTATTTGATAATTTTATAATAAACTATTTCATTTTATTATCTTATGGTTATTCATGATCTTTATCAAGTAATAATACCACTTTTATACTCTTTGGTACTAAAAATGTTTTAGAAAATGTTTAAAAGAAAACCCGACTTTATTTCTCTCTTTAGTCAGAGATGCTATTTTCTACTAAAAACCATGTTCTAAAAGAGAATGATTTTCAAATTTATTTTCAAAATAAAATGGATATTTTACTTAAGAATTCTTTTAAAATATATTTTTATAATATTTCAATTCATTAAAGACAAAAACCATTTATTTTTACTTCATTTGGGATATGTATATTGATACCATCCTATTTATTCATTTGGATAGTTTATGACTGATTTGGCCAATGATTGTTTTAAAATTCACTTTCTTGATTCATTTGTTACTCCCCTTGAAATATTAAATTTCCTGTGATCATTAGATTTTATATTTCCCCTAAATAACCATATCATTTATCATGGATAATATATTTTCTTAAATTGTATACCATTTTTTACATACGATGTTTACTTTGATTTTTATTTGATTGTTTGGGGAAATATTTATAAATATTTATTCATTATTCAATATGGATATTTTATAAGGCATATTTTTTATTAATTAAATTGATTACTTGATATGAGGAATTATTTGGACAAGTAGTGACAGTTGGGGCCCAGACTTCATATAACCCCTCGATGCATCGATAGGTTCCCATGAGAAAAATTGGTTAAAAAAATTAAATGGGTTTCTACCTATAGTTTTTAACCATCTTATGAAAGTTCTTGAAGGTATAGGTTTTCATGTGCCTTATACATGATATCAAAAAATCAACCATTTCCTTCATTCTGATTTAGTATTTACTATCCATGATATTTTTACTATGACAAATTCTATGGATACATCTCATTTGAAATTTATTTATTAAATGGAATATGATTTTAGTTTCATACCTTTACATATTTATTATTCATTATCTAGTTATTAAATGTAATGTGTTTTCAATTATTTACCCTTCTATATTACTTATGCACTTCGTTATCACTTTATTGATTATATGGAATGTGTGTTTATTTGTTTACAATGCCATAATGATTATTATATTTGATTAATTATTTATTCTAATATAATTGAAATTTATTGATCATTTTAGATGACCCTTATTATGTTCCCTTTCCCTAGTATTCCATAATGTGTGATTATAAATATAACCAAGGATACAATAGATGGAATAGATTTATTATCAAAATAAATTATATATTAATTTATGTATTCATTTGAAATACAAGACTCATGTATATATCTAGTTTAAAAAGACTACTAAATTGTTTGGTACTTTGTGATGATATTTACTTATATCTTATGTGAATATAATGGTATTAGGAACATGATATAAGATTTCTAGGGTCAGGTCGCTACAAAAATATTTTGAGTTCTACCTACATATCGATTATATATTTCTAGCCCTCTTGAAAGCATAGAGTTGAAGGTTGGAAGCTTTCTTGGACCCAAGATAGGTGTTCAGATCCTATTAAAATATTGAAATCACATACTAGTAAAATTTTTGTTAATTGTAATATAAAAACATCATTGATATGTTCTCCTTGGATGTATCATTTTATGGGTGAACCAATTAAAATAATTTATCCATGCTCTTGGTTTTTTTATATCTAATTTTAATTACAAAAAAAAAATTAGGGTGTCTTTTCCAATTCAAAGAAAAGATCTAATTTTTTTTCTAAAGAAAAGGAAAACTTTCAAGACACCCAAACTCAGCCCCCTCTTAGGGTGTTTAGTGGGACTACCTTGGTACAAAAATTGGTTTCATAGCCACTGGTTATTTATTGATTTTTTTGAGTGATAACAGCTATTATATAGAATATTGTGAATTATAAGGGAGTAAATTTATTTGATGGGTGTGACTATAAAATTAAAAAAATAGGATGAAATCACATATATTATCTCTTGGTCTCAATGTATACTCAACAATTGTTCAGGGAATTTAGGTAAGTTATTATACCAGAATATCTATGATATAAGTTGATAAGAAGTTGTTGAATGATGATGCTAGGGATAAAAATACATCAATGAGATCTTTATATAACAATATATATATAAAGGTATTGGATAATATCATAATAAAAGAAGTTAGGGTTAAAATTATAAAATATATAAAGGAGTTAACAAAGATAAGAAGTAAAATTTTAGATTTTTAAAAATAGATTCGATGATATGATAATGAATCCAAGTGAAAATGTGGATGGAATATTTAATCATCCCAATAAAGTTATTGGTGAAGTATGTGAAATTATACATGAGGTCAAGGATTATGCTATTAGGGAGAAACTTACTAAAAGGATAACTTCTATGTACAACCCAAATGTGTTAACACTTGAAGAAATTAGCATTGGATATTTATCACTTAATGAGTAACATAGTAAGTGGTTTTCATTTTAAATGAGGGTTAAAATGGAAGTCTCTTTAGAAAACCCATCTAAATTGGTAGAATTAAAATAATTTGAGAAGCTAGAGTTTGATATTCTAAAATTAAAAAATATATAAGTTAATATTTCTTATCACTCATGGTAATGAAGTTAAAAAGTTTTAAAGGAATATTTCAAGGTAAGTTACTTTTATATTACTTTGACTATGGAAAGGTTTTAAATATCACTACTAGATGTATGAAGAAGTTTGATGAAAAGTATGGTGAGTTTTAGTTATCTCCAAAATAGAATAAGAGGTTACCTCTCACAAGGAATTTAAATTCTATAAATTAAAGTTGAAAAAATATTCAAAGTAAATTATTGATTAAAAATTAAGTAGTGAATACTAAGGAAGATTTATTAGAAGTTATTGGGATTGATTTCATATTAGATACTAAATATGTAATGATGGATTCAGTAGATAAGTTTAAAACTGATGTAGAAGACAATGTTCAACACTAAGAAGTTTTTTATTTCCAAGAATAATTATACGGTTCCCTTTAAGAGATTTATTTATAGATAAAAAATTGGAGAATATATAAAGAGACTTTGAGTTATATTGATGAAATTTAAGTAGAAGTTGATCATACTTAAAATATAGTGGCAAGATGTGAGAAGAATCATGTTAAATATAAAGACACTATGAGTTATAGATTAAATATTGGAGAACTAAATAAGATCATAAATGATCATGAAGAGCCCATGTGGATGGTTGATGAGTAATGTTATGTTTTTTATAAATATATCATGAGGGATAAAATTCAATTCATAAATAATATGAAAGATTGTTATGATAAAGAACCCAAATGAGGATGAAGATTGAGTATAAAAAAATATATATCACATGGATGGTTTGATTTTCATTTAATGAAGAAAAAATATTATGTGAATAGGGCTTATGAAATTATGAAAAATAATATTTATTTTAAGGAATTATATTATTTCACTTCTTTATTTTACTAATTCCTACAAAAAATTGGCCAAGTAAAAAAATATTGGCTACTCAAGCTTGAGGGAAACCCCAAAAAGGAAAATAAGAGTATAATTGAGGTGTACACATGGGAAGTGTAGTGGTAGAGGGTCGGTCTGCAAAAGGTAGAAATGAATGCTTAGTATCAACTATGAGGGTTTGGTTCAGTGGACTGTGGGAGAGAACTGAATCCCATCAAAACCATACTAGATGTATAATAGAGAAACCTTGGTAATAAACTAGTGAACATGTCATAAATATAATTGATGTGAGAATACATATAAAAAATGAATACATTATTACTTTATTAAAACATATAGATATAACATTTGAAGATGAACCAAACGATGTTTCCCCAACATTGTCTTCAACCTCCAATGCATGAAAGTACATGAAGCATGTAGGGTTTAAAGAACATGTTCCTACATTTGTGAGATCCATGAAATCCACCATGTGAGGTTATATAAATATTGTGGAAGAAAAAAAATGGAAACTTAAATATGAACTCATACTTACATGTTGTAGTGTATGGTTGGTAAGTGATCAAAACTATGTGAGACCTCCATATGAGAATAACAAAAAAAAATGTATATAGTAAGATAATTTTAGGGTTTGTACAAGATGGAAATATTTTTTGAGGTTTCCATATGGGTGATATCATATCATAATGATACCACATGGTCATAAAGTAGTGGTGTTTTGGATTCCATGATGTTGTTTCACGATGAAGCGGCTACCTGATAAGGGAAGAGTGTGCAAATAGTTTTATGTAATGATGAGTAAAAAAACATGCATGCATAAAGTTGAAAAGATTTCCTATGAGGAAAACTACATGAATCACATAGTACATGAGAAGGAAGATAATTTTACACTATGTACCCATATTCACATCGAAAACTTCAAAGAAAATTGAAGCTAGAATACTATAATGAAAATGAAAAAAGTTTTAATGTTCATATACTAATGTTTGGAAACAATAACACGTGAAGTATTTACCCATTTCATGTGATGATATACAATTTTATGATTCATAAAGTTCATGATATTCATATAGTAAATGATGAAGAATATTTCATTTGAACATGTGATGAGTTAATAGTGCTCATTAATGCTTGTATAATGTAATGATGGCTTGTACAAAATGGGTAATTAGTATGTGTAAATTGGTTTTTCTCATGTATAAGAATCCTATAATTCACTCTATAGGGTATGTAAAATAGAGGTGATTTATTTTTCATCATCATGTGAGATAAAGAATATAATGAGGAATAAGGAATATAAATTTCATGTTTCTTAAAATATGGATATTTTAAATTTAGATGAAATTTTTTAGATGCTTTAACTTAGCATTATTTTTTTGAACAAAGGTAGTAAACCATCCTATATAAATATTAAGACACATGGTAAGTTTTTGTGTGTTGATATCTTAAGATAACTATTAGAATTATTGAAGAATAGAGATCCTACAATGCATCTTGAATGAAGGGGGGAATCAAAAATATTTATGGATATCTTAAGGAGAATTAGATAGTGAGATTACATTCTCTCTATCACATAAAGAATAAGGTGATGAATAAAGTCTACATACCCATATATGTCACATGGAAAAGTATTTTTCCATTAATTGAGGTTTCATAAAGTTTATATTAATAAATTTCTATGAATTTTCAAATACATGAAGGACATTGAGGAGTGAAAACTTGTGTTTTGTGAATAATACAACTAGTTCGAGGTATAATTGAGTTGGTATATACATGAAATATAATTTTCATAAAGATAAAACCATGCATGAACAATATAAAATATTCAAGCATAAAATGATAAAATATAATGAACAATATATTTCATATACATAACTAGATGAAGATTGAAGATTAAATATTTCTGGATTGTTATTTGAGTTGAAAATAATTTCTTTTATATATTCATAGGATCAAGGAGAAATACAACCTGTAGTGTATTTAAGTTCTTTAAGTTGACCATTATGATTTTACATTGAGTGAGAATAGAAGTCACAACATCTACTTATTGAATAAGTGTACTTAGATGATGTCAATTTTTTTAATATTGTTCATAAAGAGTTAGTCTAAGAACATTAGTTGAGGAACATGATTGGTCAGTTGATGTAAGTACATCCAAAGTAGAAGGAAGATCTTGTCCAGAAGTTCATTGAGAAGAATCTTTGAAGAACTAGTGGTACTAGTATAAACATTTATATTAATTAAATAGTGTCTCTATTATAAAAAACACCATATCTGGGAATTGGATGATACATTGGTGATAATTATTTGTGAATTTTACAACACTTGTAACCACTTAAAATTATAATGATAATAAAATCCATGAAACAACCACAGGTTGATCACAACAAGGATTATTCTCACACATTGATCCCAAAATCTCACAAAAATATTGGTGTTCTTCTATTTATTTTATTATTTTTATTACATGTTCATATTAATATTGATAGTGTATATCAGATCCATTACTCTTGAATAGGTAATATTGTCATGTGTAAGATGGGACAATTAAATAGAAATTATAAAAATGGTCAAAGTTAGGTACATTGATTCACATTCTCTAAATGTCACTGCACAATCCACTAGGATCTACAAGTGGTATTAGAGCATAAGTATTCCTTTTATTGAATCTAATATCTCTATCCTAGATATTTTTATCAACATTTACAAGAAGTTAAAATCTGATGAAAACTTTCAAGCACCTTAGATGAAGAGATATTCCTAAATCTATGTTAAAATTAAAAGATAAGTTTTATCAAAAACCTACAAAAATAAAAAAATAAAGAGTCAAAGAGATTTAGGAAAATATAAAAGAATTAGGAAAATGATTAATCATATTTTGAAGTAGATCAAGGTGATAATTTCCCATTTCCAAGATCTATTGGCAGTGATCAATTTTGAGAAACAAGTTCAAGATATAAAGAGTGTGATGGGGATGAACATATTAAACTAGTTTATGAATTGAAATTCTCTCACAAACTTATTTAAAGAAAATGAAGAATCTATGATAATTTACAATGAGAATATTTCAATGACTGATAAAAAATTGAAAGACAATGTTTGTGAGAAAGAAGAATCATATATTATTCTTAAATAAGTTATCTATACTTTTGAAAATACACATTAAAATTTTATGAATGTCATGGATGAAAAAAATAATCCAAATCCAAGAAGATTAGTTTGATTGATAGTTTTATACAATAAAGTAATATAAGGCTTGAATAATTAATTGAGAAGATGAAGAATAATTGGGAATTAATCCATACACTTGAAGCATTATTCAATGCTTCCATGAATGTTAGAGACACTCTACTTGAGGAAAAAACTAGAAAAGTCAAAGAGTATGATAGTTTGGTGAAAAAAATAAGAATCATGAAAAGTATATTAAAAATATCTATACTATGGAAGAATTATATAAATATACCCTTAGTGTTAAGGTAGTTCAATTTGAAGTTAAAACTAAAGGAATCATTAAACTTGATTATTATTTGAATTAAAGTACTAGATAACATGAAGTTAAGATTAATAAACTGAAAAGTGAATTACAAGGAAGTATAATTTTAGTTAAAAATGAAAAGATTATCCTTAGATTGAAATTTATTAAATTAGAAAACTGTAAAACCCCAAGATTTTGGAATATTTTTTTAAATTTATAATATCTTCAATAGATTTTACCCCATGAAAAACCTAAAAAAACAAGTCATGAAATATTATATAAACATTATTATGAAATTATAAGATGAATAAATCCTACACTAAATAAAAATATAGTAATAAATTAAAATTTATTACATATAGAGGATAAATAATTAATATGATTTAATTTTTCTTTCTCAAATTAATTTTTATAGTGTTAAAAAACTAAATAAACAAATTTAAAATTATTATTAAGTTAATATATGAAAGCTAAGTGTATAAACTAATATACTAAAATTATTTAAATTAGAAATTTCTATGAAATAATATTAATAACCCTTAATGTTTAAAAATTCCAGTCATTAATAAAAGTAGTTTTCCTTTATTTTTTAAATTTTCATTTAAAAGATAAGATTTTGAAAATTAGAATTTGAAATTTTAAAAATTAACATAATTTTTTAATTCCAAATATCAATATTATCAAAAGTCATTATTCTTTGATATTTTTATGAAATAATGTTTTTAGATAAATAGTAAAAATAGAGTTTTTTCTAAAAATGTAGAGTTTATGACCATCAAGAAGTAAGTATAACTTGAAAACTTATAAACATGTATTATAAATGAATATGTATTTATGAGTAAATCTATTCATTTATAAATAGTATTATTATTATATAAAACTTGTGTTTACAACATAATAAATATTTTCTTATAAAAGAATTCATTTTTAGACATTTTTAATTATATATTATTTTGGAATAATTATGTATTTATTTATTTAAAAGAAAAATAAATTTTATTTGTTTTACAATAAACCAATTTATATCATGTAAGTCAAATATATTGAAAATTTTATCATACACAAAAATTTTAATCTTAAAAATACAATTTTTCTAAAAATGGTTGTTTATGCGTTACATGCACAAATGTTAAAAATAATTTTTATTACATATAGAAATTTTATATGATATAATTTATTTAATATTTACAATAATTAGTAATAAATTTTTAATAAGAGAGATTTTATTTTTAGTCATTAGAATTAAATCACTTAGGTAAAAATTAGTTATCACAGTAAAATCAAAAATGTTAAAAGTGAAAATTCTAAGAATAAAGGACTTAAAAACATGTATTAAAATGAATTTTTGAGGTATTATAAACCTTATCTGATCCCTAATCCATAATTATTAATTTTCTAGTCTTCTTGATATGTGAAACATGTGATCTCTTTAAATTACGTTGAGATATTTTAAAACGAAAATTCCATTCACACCACTTATAAATGGGGCCTATCACCACCCCCTCAAGACCACTCAAATAATTCAATTTTAACCTAAAAATATTCATATTTCATCTCCTTTATAATCCAAATACTTTTTTTTGATCCTTTAGTAATACTATATTGGATTATGAGCTCCATTTCTAATGATACTTCTAAGGGAAATCCCAAGTCCTCAACGTGAGTAATTTTATCCCTAACTTCTTTTCTTTTATCTCTTACTTTCCAAATACTAATTTTATAATTACTATATAGTTAAATTAGAAATTTTTATATGTAATGTTAATATTATAATGTAATAACCATGAACCACCTTTTATTGGTCAAAGTAAAATGGAAGGGGATGAATTGCCGTTAGAAACAATTTTTACGTGATGCTATAAAATAAAAGAAATTATCATGCAAGAATTAAATATACTTAGAAAACAGTAAAAGTAAATAAAGCATATTGGAAAATAAAACCTTAATCAAATTAGAAAATAAATTGTAGAAATTTAATATGAACACTTTTATAAAGGAGTTTAGCAATAACTCATGATTCGAACCCTATGTATCCTCCCCTCAAGAAGTCTTGGGATGGTTATATTTCTCCCTTGGTTTTAACAGAAACCATGAACCAAATAAGAAAAATAGAATACCTTGGATTAAAAAAAACTGAAAACCAAAAAAAATAACATTGGTTTTAACAAAAACCAAGAACCAAGAACCCTCACATTAACATTAGTAATAACCAAAAGAAGAAGAAGAAAAATAAAGGTTTTTTTTATAAACCCTTTACAAAGAACTGAACTCTCTCTTAAAGATTTAGAATAATATGAAATATAAACATATAGAGAGAGAATTTGAAAGATTTAACTCTAAGAATTATAGTAAGGGATAATTTGTTTTCAAATATAAAAGGAAAAATAAATTATATTATAGAAGTTAAAGCCCGATTTAATTTTAAGAGTGAAAGTTTTCTTAGAGATCTCTTAAAAAAGAACATTGTGGATTAATCAAAAGTAATTTTATTATTTATTGTCTTAGGAATCATAATTGAGATATATGAATCCCTTTATGCCTATTTATAGGCTTCAAGATTCTAGAGGATACTTAGTTCGATTCAAGACATTAATGAACCAAATCAAGGCTTTTAGACTAAGCATTAAATGTAAAATGACTATTATGGATCAAATTACCTTGTAGTGTGGTAGAGATCACTATGATATTGGGGATGTATTTTCATATTAAGGATTTATGTTATGTCATAGATTCATGTAGGATATCTGGTGGCTCTGCAGTCTCATTGTAGTTTTTGTGTGGCTCTTAAGCCACACCATAGACGACTAATGTATAAAACTTTTGATGTGTGATCATTCACCTTTACATGTGGCCTTTGTAAAATACCAAAATTTTGTGAAGGTTCGTACTTGTTAAAGTTTTTTGGTTAACTCTCTTTTATTGTTAAGAAGTGGTTATCAAGTTCTTGAGGAGTCCTAGGAGTGTTCTGAGGGTTCATAACACCAAAGGAGGTGAAAAGTGGCCAAATGGTGCATAACACATGGTTGGAACAAGATTAGTGTCCACCATGCACCTGGTTAAAGAAATTGTGTGACATGGGATCCATTCTGGATAGAGGGATAGTCCACAATTACCGTATAGTTTTTTAAACCATGTGGGTATCCCCAGGTAACAGTGTGACCCAACTTACGTTAGATAGTGGCTTGTTCACAGTTTTCACACAGTTTGAAAGACCATGTGGGTAAACCATTCACCCCATTAGAAGTTGAAAATTTATAGTTTTTCCATCTCAGTATTTTTATAACACCACCTGATTTTTCTTCCCATTCAACCCCCACTACCCTTGGTGAAAAACTAGTAGCCCCCCTCATTCTCCAGGTATTGTTCTCCTTCTATTCTTGGGTGTTAGGAGTGCATTTGGGTGCGAATCAAAGATCTGGGTGAGTCTAACACTCACTACTACAAAACATTCCTTAAATAGCACTGACATTTATAAGCACTAGAAATATATGATGATAAAGCCTATCTTTATCCTTACTAAAAAAATCACTGAAAAAAGGACACCTTTATCAGTGCTAAAGAGAGGCACTGATAAAGTGAACCCTTTATCAGTGTTTTTTAGCCCTGATAAGATGGAATATTGATCATTTCTTTATTTTAGCATTGATAAAAGTCCACAAGAAAATGAAATGATTAAACAAATAAAAATAAAAAAATTTCACAATTTCATTAATTAAATAATTATTGTTAAAATTTTTGTAAATTTAAGATATATATATATATATATATATATATATATATATTTTAAAAATTAATAAATAGTATATATTAAATATATAGATATATAAAATGAATAAAATGAAATAATTAAATAAATAAAAAATTAAAATGAGTAAATTAAGAAAAATATTAAACATTTTATTAATTAAATAATTATTGATAAAAATGAATAAATTTAATATACATATATAAAGATTATAAATAATAGTAAATAAAATATTTTAAATGCAGATATATAAAATGAATATATTGTAATAATTATACAACAAATTGAAAATGAATAAATTACAAAATTGTTTAGAAATTTATTAATGAAACAATTATAATTAAAAATGAATAAATTTAATATATATATTAATTATAAATAGTAATAAATAATATATATTAAATATAAATATATATATAATGAATAAAATTTTAATTAAAAAAATATTAATGGATTATTCATTTTTAATGTTGTTTGATTTTTCAATTTAACTTATATAAAACATCATGTGTTACATTGGTTTCATGCACACACACACAAAAACATATATATAATTAATGCGTTTTTATATACAAAGGCACACACAAATATATTCACACAATATATAAAAACACATAAACCTAATATTTATGTAATTTAATCAAATTTTAGTATATTTTATAATTTTCATTATAATATGATATATAATGTTTTTAATCATTCAATTTTATTTATTTATTTTTAATACTATTACAGTTAGGGTATTCATTTTTAATATTTTTTTTATTCTTGAATTTGATCATTTTCTATTATTTAATTATATATATATATATTTACTTTGTTTTAGTATTTTCAATATTTATATATATCCATATATTTTAATAATTTATATTTAATTAATAAAACTTATCCATTTTTCAATATTTTGAAAGTGTACTCATTTTGACTTATTCAATTTCACTCATTTTTAAAATGCATGTATTTATGATTATCTATCGATTAATAATGTTAAAAATATTTTTGTTAATAAGTATTTATAAATAAATATATTTATTAATGAATATTTACTATATATATTTATATATTTATAATTTTATAATTATTATAAATAAATAATTAATATTTTTTAAATTAGTATTTATATAATTATATATAAATAATTATATATATATAAATAATTATAAAATTATAAGAATTTTATTTAAATAATAATAATTATAAATCATTTATCAGCACTAAAATTTTAGCACTGATAAAAGAAATATTTATCATCACTTAACATTAGCGCTGATAAAGATGTTTTTTATAGGCACTTTTTTAGAGCTGATAAATCTCAAAATTTAACTATTAAAAGTGACTTCGATCTATTTAAAAGAACCCTAACCACGACTCAGTTACTCGTGATTCTCAAGCTCTCATGGAACTCCTCTGCTACCCACATGAATCCTCTATGATCCCTTGGATGAGTCAAGGATTGAGTTCAATGTATGTTATTTTCTACTTTTTCTCTATCATTGTTTGATTTTTTAGGTTCTTCATTTTCCGTTTGGCACTGTTCTTAACCATGACAAACCTACATCTCATTTCCTCCATACTAAAATACAAAGAGTGATCTAGGGTGACTCTCATGTAACATCGATACCCCAAAAGTCATTACATCCACAATAAACCAATATATAATTGTTGTACACAACTTTTAAACAACCGTATAGTACCAAACTGATGCTCACAGAGGATAAATAATGTCCTTCGATAGTGCACGATATGATTCTATTAAATTCTAGTCTCATGAAATATTTTTTTTGATACTAAAAAATCTCACTATTTTATTACTTATCATGTTGTAGATCATATGGGATTACATGTTGAAATGAAACCTCATGAGTTGAATATTTGAACACCTCTTGGAAAAAGAGAATTTCTAGCATTTAACTGTGAAACATGTTCAATAATTTTCATTCACGCTAAATTTTTCTAGGATTTATCTGTTCTTGAGATGGATATATTTGACCTGATTTTGGGAATGCATTGGTTGATATCCTTCAAGATGTACATAAATAGTTATACCCACTAATTTCGTATAAAATATTTAGATGGTGTTGAAAATCATTTTAAAGGGTATTGGGATGTGAATTCATGTCACACCCCGACCACAGATACTCCCTTAGTTTATTCTTTTCTAGATGTTGGATCTTATGGTTGAGGTTTGGGTTGAGTACCCAACAAAAGTCCTTATGTTTTTATGGTTTTGGTATTTCTTTTATATCTATGATTATTTATTCTTTTTGGGATTGAGATAAAGTTTCATGTTGGAGAGTTTGTGATGTCATTGGTGTCTCTATATTGTGTTTAAAACATTCAAGGATCAATGGGTAGACTTCCCTAGTGTTTGGGATGTAATTTTGGGGTTTTGGCCAATTTTTGGGGTCACATGGTTTGAAAATGGCCTGGCCAAACCATGCATCCTAACAATGTGAATTTGTAGGATTTTCTAGTATCCCCCACATGGTTTGCGCACAGTTTGACAAACCGTGCAGCCACTTACGGGCTTTATAACTTTTGATATGGAGATTTTATTTTGGTGATTCCACCACCAAAATGAAGCCCTATCTATTGGTCATCGACCAGAGGATCCTCCCCCTCATCCCCACTTCTGTTTGGGGATATTTTGGGGGGATTTATCAAGAAATGTTGGTGGTTCTTCATGTTTCCTTCATCAAATATTCTCTCCTTCTCTTTCCCTATTTGTTCTTGGGTTTCCTTTAGGGGTTTTCTTCCATAGACAAACCCTAATATCTAGGTTTTATGTTTGGTTCTTTTCTCTTTGGATCTAGGGTGTGCTAATGGTCAATGGGGCTTATAATTCTCCTCCCTTCACATTTTGTTCCATTCACACATGGTTGAGGTAGGCATTTCCAACATTTTCCTTTTCGGAACACTCCATAAGAACTTGTGTGTTTTCATTTAATTTTTAAATGTCTTCTATTCCTCTAATATATCTATGGATTGATGCGAATTATGTCTTCGTGTTGGTAGAATTTACTAAAAATAGGTTTTTAAAGGTATTT
Organism: Viscum album; assembly: GCA_963277665.1. Lineage (NCBI taxonomy): Eukaryota > Viridiplantae > Streptophyta > Magnoliopsida > Santalales > Viscaceae > Viscum > Viscum album. Next base: position 1,907,210,342 of record OY728136.1, read on the forward strand.
TTGTGAAATACATAGGTTTATTGCACCTAGGTTTATTGTTTAAAACCTCATTGTTCTTTAAAGTTAAATTAGGGGTTTTTATGAAATGTTTAGCCTTGATTATGGTGGGATGGCTGTTTATTATTTGCGGTCTTGATTTGGTGTGTATGGTTTGGTAATTATTTATCTTTTTAAAAGTGTTAAAATGTTGTAAAAAGGGTTTTATGGTTACAATGGTATTGTTTTATGTTCTTTGAATACTATGGATGGTTGTATGAGGTTTTTAAGAAAATTATTGGTTTGGTGGAAGTGGTTTTTGGGTGTTCCTTGAAATATTAGTTTCCTAAATGTTGTTTAAAATGGAATCCCATGGGGGGATATGCCCGTTTGGCTTTTAGTGTGTGTGTTTTGGAAAATGTTTGGATTGAAGGGTTATTTTGAATTTCACACTTGAAGATGGTTTTGTAAAAGATTTGACAATGTATTGGTAAATGCATTTGGGTGTGTAAACATAAAGGTAGTTTTGGAATTGTACCTTTAAAGGTGATGTTTTGTTTTGATTTTAGAAAAGAATGTGAGTTGGAAAATGTGAAATCCCGGTTGGAAACTTAAGGTGTTTTAAAAGATGGTTTGAATGATTAAGTGATGTGATGGCCCATTTGGCAAGTTTTTAGTGTTTCATGTTTTTCCTAAAATGTAGAAAGGCTTGTTTATAAAATTTTTGAAGAGGTGGTGTTCCTCATGGTTTTTGAAGTGATTTTTAATTGTTTTGGTTTGATTAATTTCTCAAGAGTGGGTTTGTGATGTGAAAGTGGTGGCTTATGGAATGAGATGCTCGGTGTGGTTAATGAATGGTGTATTTAGTAACATGTGATGTGTGAAATTTGATTGAGCACAAAATGGGAAGCCTGAGTATCTAGGTGGGTAGACTTGTACTGGTATGCTAGTGATCCTGTGGGGTTTCTCCCTTGTTTCACGTAGCATGTTTGACGATGACAACACTAACTAAACTATGATGATGATGTTGGGGACCACTAGGTTATGGGTATGTTCCCTACTAGTGGCTCGTGCACGAGAAAGGATATTGTTACAGTTACTTTTCACCGAGATACGAGGTATATGGGGATCAAAGCTAGCTATTGCCTAGGGGCGTTCCTGTGACTAGTTCTCAATGATTATATTTAACCTCCCATCAGCATATAGTAGGTTGGGTTGGTAATTTTAAAATTCAGTTCTTTGTCTTTAATGCTGAGTTATTTGAAATTATTTTCCATTTAAATTTGTTCCATTGAAAATTGTTACTGGTATTGTTTGGATTGGGTTTTTGTTATAAAATGATAGTTTTCTTAAAAAGGGATGGGGGAATGTGTTGGCCTTTGAAATGGTAAAGTTGTGGTTGTTTAATAAAATGTGAAAAATCTATTTTTATAATTTTATTTCAAACTAGTGTTAAAAGTCTATTTTGGGAAAGGAAACGCTTGTAATCTATGGTGATTGCCTACTGAGCTGTTAGCTCACACCCTACCTATACCACTCAGTGTCGGTAGACCCAAGATGTTTTGTAGGTTCAGGTTTTTATCAGGTTTTTCTTGATCGAGATATCTCTTGGATCAGGGTGGCCTTGTGGTTCGCGGGGACCGATAGGTCACATGAAGATCATGTTACTAGCTGGTTTTTTTTTATTTTGTTGTAGCTTATGGTTCTTTCAGTGTTAGTTTTATTCAGTTGTATTTGTATTGGACTAGATTTTTCATTTATTGAGATTTAGTTGTGGTTAGCTCTATTGATTTTTCAATGTTGTATAATATGATCCTATTTATTATTGGGCCAAATCGTTCCCTCTGGATTCATATTGATGGCCGACACTTTTTTCCAGCCCATGGGGATTGGAAACGCCCTTTGGGTCATGTCGCGGATCGAGTTGGGTGCCGAGTCAGATGGAATCTCGACTTGGTTTGTGACAAAATGGTATCAGAGGAGGTTCTTTTTATTTGGGGTGTCCAGTAGATAGTGACTAGGGTTTTCGAGACTTAGGGGGTAGGTGCGGGAAGGGTGTCATAAACCCTTTCTCGTTCTAAACCTCGAGTCACTAGGGTTAGTTCGGGGTTGAATATTGTGTTTTGTATTGTTTTGGAATTGAAGGATGATAATTGAGGTGATTTGGGTTATGTTGTGGCCTTACATGGGGTGGTGACCCATTTGAAGTCCAAGTGCCCGATTCAAGGCCCTCCTAGTGTTATGCTTCACTTGGGGTATGGCTCACCACCATGTTTTTGGGCTATGCATAGTCACTATTACCACATTTTGGTGGTCCATTGTTGGTTGGGTTTCATTTTTGTTTCAGTTGATGTAAGTGTATGTGGAAAATTAAAGTGTATTTTGAAATGAAAATGGATTTAAAAATGGAAGTGTTTTTCATGAAATGGGTTTAAGTTGGGAAAGTGGGTTTTCGAAAATTGAGGGTGATTTGGGTTTGATAATTTTAATGGAATGTGTCCCTTGGAATTACTTATGGATGTTGACATGTGTGTGGGTATGTGAGAGAAGTGCGTGTTGGTACATGAGGATGGGAATGGATGGACGAACATGTAACAGTTCATGGGATACCATGGTGTGGGTTTTGGAATTAAAGTCTTAGCATAGTTTTTATAAAGTGGATTTGAATGAGAAAATGGTTTCGGGTATTTGTTTTTTTTTTCTTGAAAAATGTGTTATTGGTATTTGGGAATTATCCTTGGAAGAAGGTTGTTTTGAATTTTCAAAGGAAAATGATGGTTTTTGAAAAAATATATTATGGTGGTGTTTGTTTTTACTTGGATTTTGAGCCAGTTGGTTTTGGTTTGAGGTGTTCCTCTTTGTTTGTGCCTCAGTTTGATGTTGGATATGGTCTGCACTTTTCTTGTTGTTCAGAAAATGCTTCCCAGAATGGTCCCCAAAGTTCCTAATGAGTCATGCCTGGTTCCTTTTCCTTCACAAGTTTTTCTTATTTTCTGTGGTGATCAAGGTTCACTTGAGGCTATGGAGTATCTTGAGGAAGTCAAGCATGTATCTAATTCATTGGGAACTACTGATGCTGTTAGAGTCCGTGTAGTTCAAAGGTTGTTTGAGGGTCTAGCCTTGTTCTAGTGGCGGTTGGTCTCCCTGTCTTCAATGGAAGGTGAGATGTCGTGGGAGGTGTTTAAGGCCACTTTCATCTAACGGTTCATACCAGAGAATCATATGAAGGCCCCTATCTTTTTTTTGGGTTCTTCATCCTGAAATTACGGAGAAAGTGATCTTATCCAGTGAAACCTATTTTGAGAGGTTGGTTGATGAGGCATTTATGGATGAGCTGGTTTTGGGGTCAGCCAGTAGTTCTTGGTTCTTGTGAAGGTTCCCCATATGGCGAGTAGGGTGTGCCAGGGGAATCAATTTCTGAAACACTTTCTCTTTCGGCTCCGAATTTCAGTTCGTCAGACCGTTCTCTTGTATGTTTCTAGTGTGGCTAGTTTGGTCACTCAAAGCTATCTTGTCATATTCCATTGAATACTTGCCGCCACTATGGCCATTGGGGTCATTTAAAGAAGTAATGTAGGGGGTGTTGTCTGAAAAGGAAGTCTTGATCGGAGGATGTGTTTCTTAACTGTGAGGCAAGAGATGATTCAGCCTTCATAGCCCAAACCAAAGGTCTTGGGGTGAAGCTCGCGCACAGTCAAGAGGGACAAGGGGGTGTGAAACCCAACCTAGCTTTGTTTTCAGTGTTGGGATCGAAATGATTAACATATCCTTGTTATGGTTGCCTTGATTTTGTAAATTAAACTTTTTTGGTAATGATGAGATGAACTAGATCTCTTGTAACCCAAAAATTTGAGTCTATCTAAATGTGGACTTTGAAAATTTTCATTCTCCTTTGAGTGTGTCTTTCCTTCATATAGGTTGGTTACGGTTTTAAATTTTGGAAGTTCTCATTTGGTGATGCTTTAGTTTTGTAGAATTGGTTTATTGTGTGTTCGGTTTGTTTGGCAGGGTCCTGTTTTAGTGGTGGTAGTGTTGATATTTTGTATGGAAGTTCAGGTTTGACCCTGGTCGAGGTTTCTGGGTTTTTGGAGTTTTCATGAGATTTTTCCAAGTGAAGCACAGTTACTGCACAACTAGCCGAAACCTTGTATCCCCAACTAGGAAGATAGAACAAACTGCATTGTCATCACACGACCATGTAGTAGGTCTCATAACCATGAATCTTTGTGTCATTTTAGGGTGGAGGCATTGGAACGGTTGGCATAAAGTTTTGAAACTATGAGGCCAAGCCGTGCGGGGTGCCCCTTCAATCCAGTAGTTCGCGCATGGTTGACGCAAATTTTGGTAAACTGTGCGGCCAAACCATGTGAGATGTATAAAAATTTTAAATATTTAAATCCCCTATTCCTAGTTGCAGTGAGGGTGTTGTTTGAGGTTTAAATGTTTTTCATATTAGTTGAGTTCTTGTGGTGGGGAGAACCCTCTCATGTTCCTCCCTCATCCTCATCCATGCGTTGTGGTTTCTTCTTGATTGGTCAGGCGTGACTTGTGGATTGAATAGTCATCCCGGAGTTCATGGTTTCCCCTTGGTTTTTGTCAGGTATGGACTTGAGATTTGGTTGAATTTTGGCTGGGTGACTTTCTGGGGGCAGAAAGTGTCTATGGTGGGGAGAATTGTCACACCCTAACCACAGAAACCCCCTTACATTATTCTTTTCTCAATGTTGGATCTTATGGTTGAGGTTTGGGTTGAGTTCCCAACAAAATTCCATGTGTTTTTGTGGTTTTGGGTTTCCTTTTATACCTATGATTATTTATTCTTGTTGGTATTGAGATAAAGTTTCATGTTAGAGAGTTTGTGACGTCTTCGGTGTCTCTATATTGTGTTTAAAAAATTCAAGGATCAATGGGTGGACTTCCCTAGTGTTTGGGATGTAATTTGGGGGTTTTTGGAAATTTTTTGGGGTCACACAGTTTGAGCATGGCCTAGCCAAACCGTACAGCCTAACCATGTGAAGTTGCAGGAGTTTCCAGTAGCCCATGCATGGTTTACACACGGTTTGACAAACAATGCCGCCAAACTGGGCAACCACTTGAGGGCTTTATAACTTTTGACGTGGAGCTCCAATTTGGGTGATTCCACCCCCAAAATGATGCCCTATCTGTTGGCCATCGACCAGAGGAGCCTCCTTCTTCCTTCCTACTTTTTTTTGGGGTGATTTTGGGGAGATATATCAATAATGGTTGGTGGTTGTTCATGTTTCCTTCATCAAATATTCTCTCATTCTCTTTCCCTCTTTGTTCTTGGGTTTCCTTTGGGGGTTTTCTTCCATGGCCAAACCCTAATGTCTTGGTTTTATGTTTGGTTCGTTTTTCTTTGGATCTAGGGTGTGCGAATGGTCATTGGGGATTAGATCTCTCCTCCCTTGAAGTTTTGTTCCATTCACACATGGTTGAGGTAGGCGTTTCCAACATTTTCATTTTCAGAACACTCCACAAGCACTTTGGTGTTTTCATTTAATTTTTAAATGTCTTCCACACCTCTAATATATATATGGATTGATGCGAATGATGTCTTCGTGTTGGTAGAATTTACTAAAAAAAGGTTTTTAAAGGGATTTATGAAAAATACATAGGTTTATTTCATATAGGGTTATTGTTTAAAACCTCATTGTTCTTTAAAGTTAAATTGGGGGTTTTTATGAAATGTTTATCCTTGATTATGGTGGGATGGTTGTTTATTATTTGTGGTCTTGATTTGGTGTGTATGGTTTGGTAATGATTTATCATTTTAAAAGTGTTAAAATGTTGTAAAAAGGGTTTTATGGTTACAATGGGATTGTTTTATGTTCTTTTAATACTGTGGATGGTTGGATGTGGTTTTGAAGAAAATGATTGGTTTTGTGGAAGTGGTTTTTGGGTGTTCCTTGAAATATTAGCTTCCTAAATGTTGTTTAAAATGGAATCCCATGGGAGGATATACCTGTTTGGCTTTTGGTGTGTGTGTTTTGGAAAATGTTTGTCTTGAGGGGTTGTTTGGCATTTCACACATGAAGATGGTTTTGGAAAAGATTTGGAAATGTTTTGGTAAATGCATTTGGGTGTTTAAACACAAAGGCCTGTTTTGGAATTGTACCTTTAAAGGTGATGTTTTGTGTTTATTTTAGAAAAAAATGTGTTTTGGAAAATGTGAATGCCCGGTTGGCAACTTAAGGTGTTTTAAATGATGGTTTGAATGCTTAAGTGATGTTATGGCACGTTTGGAATGTTTTTAGTGTTTCATGTTTTTCCTAAAATATTGAAAGGCTTGTTTTGAAATTTTTTGAAGAGGTGGTGTTCCTCATGGTTTTTGAAGTTATTTTTAAATGTTTCAGTTTGCTTAATTTATCAAGAGTGGGTTTGTGATGTGAAAGTGGTGGCTTATGGAATGAGATTCTTAGTGTGGTTGATAAATGGTGTATGTGGTAACATGTGATGTGTGAAATTTGATTGGGTAAAAAATGGGAAGCCTGGGTATCTAGGTGGGTTGACTTGTACTAGTATGCTAGTGATCTTGTGGGGTTTGTACCCTGTTTCACGTAACAGGTTTGACAATGACAATAATAACTAAACTGTGATGATGATGTTGGGGACTACTAAGTTATGGGTATATTCCATACTAGTGTCTCATACACAAGAAAGGATATTGTTACGGTTACTTTTCACCTAGATATGAGGTACATGGGGCTCACAACTAGCTAGTGCCTAGGGGTGTTCCTATAACTATTGCTCAATGATTATATAGAACCTCCCTTCAACATACAGTAGGTTGGGTTGGTAATTTTAAAATTCAGTTCTTTGTCTTTAATGTGGAGTTCTTTGAAATTGTTTTCTGTTTAAATTTTTTCCATTGAAAATTGTTACTAGTATTGTTTGGATTGGGTTTTTGTTATAAAATGATAGTTTTCTTGAAAAAGGGATGGGGGAGTTTGTTGGCCTTTGAAATGGTAAAGTTGTGGTTGTTTAATAAAATGTGAAAATATATTTTTATAATTTTATTTGAAACTAGTGTTAATGGAATGTTTTGGGAAAGGAAATGCTTGGAATCTGTGGTGATTGCCTACTGAGCTGTTAGCTCACACTCTACCTATACCACTCGGTGTCGGTAGACCCGAGATGTTTTGGAGGTTCAGGTTTTGATCAGGTTTTTCTTGTTCAAGATATCTCTTGGAGTATGGTGGTCTTGTGGTTCGAGGTGACCAATAGGTCACATGAATACCATGTTACTAGCCGATTTTTTTATTTTGTTTTAGCTTTTGGTTCTTTCAGTGTTAGTTTTCTTCAGTTGTATTTGTATTGGATCAGATTTTTCATTTATTGAGATTCAATTGTGGTTATCTCTACTGCATTTTCAAAGCTGTATAATTGGATCCTATTTATTATTGTTCCAAATCGTTCCCTCTGGATTCATTTTGATGGTCGACACTTATTTCCAGCCTGTGGGGATCGAGAACACGCTTTGGGTCATGTCGCTGATCGAGTTGGGTGCTGGGTCAGATGGCATCCCAGCTTGGTTCATGATAATTCATGCACAAAAGGACTATTGGTACTGATTGTTGGGACTATAGTGGATTAAAAAAATATCCAAAATTGGAAGGCGAGGAATCCTTGAGTAGATATAAGTGACGTCGAATGTAGGTGGGGTGAGATTCCATTCTTCAAGACCATTAGAGTGGAGGTATTCTAATTTATCTTCAACTAAGAATAGTTTTTGAGTGATTCCATCAGTGTAGGTTCCTAGGACACTTTCATCCTTATTTCCTCTTTTACGTGAACCATTTTTATTGATGTAGTTAGTTGGGGAACCTCCAATGGTAGTTTTGAGATATTCCTTCTAGGAAGGGTGATTAAATATGCTTTATAGATTATTTATGACTGAGTAGTCTATAGATGATGCTATACAAGGTTATTCTATAGTGATAGGTATAATCCTAGTATATCATACTCTCTTTTATGGTCTTAGAACACATAAGATTCCTATACTTTATTTATGATTATATTATATTTCATATGTGATTTAGATTATAACTTATTAATAATGTTATTAAGATCAATATTCAATATAAGTAAACAAATAGAAAAAGTATAATTAGTGTCAATTTTATTAATGAGTATCTTATCTCTCTCCCTCTCTCTCACCCTTACCAATATTTACACAATGCCACCCCTACACTGTAAACTCATTCCATCTTCATATGAGACTGCTATGAACTACATAAACATCCACTATTGTGAAATAATCATAAAACAAACAATAGTTATGATAAACATAAATAAATTTCAATAAAAAAGGACTATGAGTTTCACAAATAAGGTTTTGTAAATAAGGATTCATTTTGGTAAGATAGATATACAATATAATACACTTCATGCATAAAAGTCCATAATTGCATTCATCATGAATGAAAATTGTTACTATATTGAATAGAGATATAATACTTCAATAATGAAATACAATTAACCTTTACTACCTTTATTTAATCTGTCATGAGATGATTGATTATATTTTATCTCTTAATGATGGATTTAACTCCCTCTTTCAAACTAACCTTCCTCCCATCATTGTGATTCCAAAGTTCCTTGATGACATACCTACCGCTCGGATTGTATTCACTAATCTTCCTCAAAGCTGCTTCCATGGATTTGAATACAGAATCTCCCAACTCATTCTTCATATATTTCTTCCTTTCATCCTTCTCATTTAATACTTCCTAGGAATATAAAAAATAACACTAAAAAATTAATCAAAACATAATGAATGAATTTTTTTTGTTTCTTGATATGAATTTTCTTATACAACTCACTCAGTTAATTTTGATAACACTTCACCAAAAATCACTTTTATTTTGAGTGAGGTCACATTAGATCCTATTAGAACTCCACAATGAAGAATATTTGTATGAGAATACTACTACGATGAGTCATATAATCAAGATTTGAAGGTATTACTACCACAATGAGCAGAGATCTTTGACCCTATTTTAGTCTTCATCTTCATAATACTTTCTCTTGGAAGCTATGAGAAATTGCTGGTTGACAATCTCTCTCATCCACCTCACATTAATATTACCAAAATTTTATGTGTCCTTTAAGACCTACCTAAAAAAGAAACATTTTAGAGGATGTGGAAGACAATAAATGTTTCTCAATGTAAGTAAATGAATGTGAGTGGAATTCATGTGGATTTGAATGTTCATTCCTTCATTTTTTAAGGTAATATGTTATAATTCATAATTAAAATTACATTTATGTTATTTTTAACCTTAGTGGAAACTCAAATTTATTCTCCTAAACAGTTATTTAATTTTTTCTTGAGAATCATCCTACATTTATTCTATGTTTCTTGAACTACTTGGAGTAGTAGTCATCCAAAATGATCATGGGATGACTTTTGGTCATATTAGTTCAAAAAACCTTGGTGGATGTTCACAAAAGATGAAATATAAATATCAAAAAACTAAATGAAATAATAACTATTCGGAAGGTAAGTTATCATGGAACTTTGGAACCACAATGATGGGAGTAAGGATAGTTTGAAAGAGAGAGTCCAATCCATTAGCAAGATATGTAAGAAAATCAAAGTATGAGGATAGATTAAATAAAGGCAGTAAAGGTTAGTTGTACTGAAGTATTGAATTATTATATCTATGTCCAAGAGAATAATAATTTTCATGCAAGATTCATGCAATTTTGGACTTATATGCATGGGGTGTATTGCATTTTTGTTATTAAAGACTATTTAAATGATTGACTAATCATGCAGAAAAAGTATTCTACAAACAATGATGTTACTAATCCCAAGGAAGAACATACTTTTGATGATGAAATTGTAGAATTATTATGATATAAAAAAAATGTGAAATAAAAAACAACAACATTGACACAACATCATAGTGACAAATAATATTATCAAGGAAAGAGTTTAGGGTATAAAATTCGAGGTTGGTTGGAATCAACGTGACCAACCTATTAACCCCAACAAGTCAATGTTCATTGGTTGTATTGGGATCATAATGACGACGAGTGTGCCGATTGATATTGATTCATGGTGCCACGTCCAACCTATAATGAAGGAAATCCTTTATAAAGATATAATGGTAAGGTTAAAATAAATTTCTCTATTTTACTAAAAAAACATATAATGAACCCTTGATTTAATTTTCATTATTCCTTGAAGAATTCATCTATTTTAGAATAATTTCAAAAGAAATTTTTCTTAATAGCTTCTAGAAATGCCCATAGAGGCTTCCAGACTCTTCTTGAAGAGTTACATCTTAGGGATGCTGAGGGTAAAATAAATCCCCACCCACCATGTAAGAACCCCTGTTTTGAGCCTCTAAGACTTTGAAATTATCTTGATGATATTCTAGAGCAGGGCGTTCTGACGACGTGTGATTCCGAGCCCCGGTGTGGCTGGGATTAATTTTGGCATGTATTCACACTGGGCGGGATAAATAAATAGAATAACTCCAGAATGGTAGCTCGGATGGGAAAACTGAGGGCACCGTTGAGTACAAAATGTGCCATTTACCCTAGGAGGGGTGTAATTTTCGAGGGCGCGGGCCGACTGTGAAAAATGCCCCCAAGGGAATTTTCGTAATTTAGCGGTCTCGGGTGTCGAATTTTATAACTTTTGAGAGGAGGCTCGGATTAAAATTTCAAGGCCGTCATTGCGCTCAGGGCATGGCGTTTTCCCTAGGGGAGGCTTAATCCCAGCTCCGACAAAAGTTCGTGTACTGGCCGACGAGCGGGTGATTAAGTGTGTTTTTCTATTTAAACACACCACCCACCCTCTTCACCCATACTTGGACGTTCTTCCCTGGTTTAAGGGCTCTCTACAAGGATCCAACCTATCCTCCACCACTATGGTAAGGCAAGATGGCTCCAGCATCCCAACCGTGAAGCGTTGGGCAAAGCCCCTTGAGGTAGGCTTGTGTTTTATCTTTTTCATTCTTGCAATCTTCTTCAATTTAGTTTAGTCACATCTAATTGTTGTACGATCGTCAAAATAATCACTTGGTTTCCTAGGTCTCGAGTTTATCTTCACAACGATCCTTTTGGATCAATTTTTGGTGTCTCAGGGTGCCCGGGGTGGTCGCGGGAAGTTTTCCGGCCAAATGCCCCATTTTCCCGGTGGAACCAGGGTGGTCCGGCGACCCCCGGCGGTGGTGTGGCGCGTTCCAGCGACATAGATACAGGTTGAAGGTGGCGGCAGTCTAGGGTGCAGGTGGCTCAATGGTCCAGGGTGTAGGCGGTGTGGTGGCTCGGGCTTCAGGCGGCGCGGCGACCGCGCTTCAGGCGGCAGGCGGCGGACACCCGCGACACGGGGGTGGACAGGGGTCGCGGCCTGCGACCCCGCGGGGGAACAAGACCCATGGCCCGCGGTTCTTCACATGGGACAAACGACCTCAGCCGGTCCGATCATGGACCACGGGTCTACAGCCAGCCTACGTGGCAAAGCTGCGGGTCGGGCTGGCCCAGGCCGGGTGAACCAGTCGGCTAGGCCGGTCCCGCCCAAGGGGCGTGCCCCCTCCGGCTTCGGACACCTGTAACTATCGCTATGGGTGTCCGTTTTACATGAAGTCTACAAAAGGGTAATCCTAATCTCGAGGAGTAAGTTTTGATATGGTTTTGGGGATTATAATTCCCGAGACGGGAGCTCGGTGGTGTGACACACGCGTTAAGTGCTACGTCGGGATTCTTGTTTTGATTGGTGCGGACACATCTGATGTTCGATTTGAGCGCCGTCAGTGGAGATGCGAACCTAGCATCGAGGCAGAGATTTCAATTAGGGTTTCAGGCATTGAAGTGGGGGTTGAGATTTGGGACCCATGGGCCATCTTTGAGTTGCGTGCATCATTTTTGCGCCTTTTCCACCAGACGTCTGTTCGGGTTGTATGAGTAGTCATTTCTGCGTGTTTTTCTGAGAGCATTGCAATGGAACAATTCTCTTGACGAGTATTAGAGCCAGGGTGCAGGCCCCACATGGGATGGCTATGGTGAATAGTACGATATTCACCGGCTGTCTGTTTAGGGTGAATAAATAGTCTATCTCACGTGTCTTTCTGCGAGAACTGCAACAGTGCAACCCTTTTGGGCATGTGGATCCTTCTTTGAGATCATGTTAACGTGGGATGGGGATCCCCTTTTTATGCACTCCAAACCAATTCACGGTGGAATTGTTAGGGACACATGGTGACGTTAGTACCAGTGTAGAGCTATCAGGATGATTCAGGGTCTACCATCTAGCAGGGCTGGGCAGTGGGTCACCTGAAGACACCTTAGGGTCTACCCTCCAGCAAGGTTGGGCAGTGAGTCACCCGTCGTCTTGTTCCAGGTCTACCCTCCAATAGGGCTGGGCAGTGGGTCTCCTGTCGACATGATCCAGGTTTACCCTCCAGCAGGGCTGTGCAGTGGGTCACCCGTCGATTGATTCTAGGTCTACCCTCCAGTAGGGCTGGGCATGGGTTACCTTATGATGTATTAGGGTGTACCCTCCAGTAGGGCTGGGTAGTGGGTCACCTGTTGGCATTTCAGACTCAACCCTTCTTATGAGGCTAGTCAGTGACTTTTTCTCCGTGACTACCAGTGCGAGATCCTGCTTGTGCGGATCAATGGTGTGGTAGTTTTAAAGTTACCTAAGGACCCACAAGGAAGAGGGGTACTTTCCCCAATGAGACGCGTCCTTAATATGCGACCTAAAACCGTGCGGGCGAGTTTGTGCCACCCAAAGCGTATAGTATTGAAGTGCGGTGATTGATCCCCTCTGACTTAGGCTTCCTAGGTGGACGAGACGAGATGATGGGCTGTGAGGATGGATTTAATTGGAACTGATGGTGAATTATCCTGGGATGAGATTGGATATGGAGATCCCCTTACACACTCATTTTGGTTTATTGTTGAGCATATATATATATATATATAATTGGACCCTACTTTCGTTCCCACTCCCTGGGGTCTGTGCCTACTTATTTTTGTTGGGTTGAGCTGCACTCTCCTTACTAAACTTTTATATTGTTCTTGTTAGTCTACTGCTCACCTCTTTAGTGTATCCTTTGTTTCCCTCTTGAGCTTTCGGGGCATCCTACTGAGTATCTTTATAATCACCCCTGCTTGGGCTTTTCCCACACCTGGTGTGCCCTTGCAGACGACAGACAAGTTTATCATGACTATGGAGGAGCGTAGAGGTCACAACAGTTGGAGCAGCGTACCGCGGTCACTCTAGATTATTCAGGTGGGAGTCTATCCGGTTGTCTTTTTTTACCTATTTCCAGGTTGTGGCATCTTTGTGGTTGGGCACGTGTTTTCCCTTTTTACCTTCCAGTTTACTTGTCAGTACTTCCAGCACTTTAATTACTCTTTTTAGTTGTTGATGCATGATTGTGGTTGGGGTATAGCTACCTGTCTTTTGGTTTCGTTTTTTAATCTTCCCTACTGCGTCGTGTGGGTTGTGTGTGCATGAGTACATGTACTTAGGAGAAGGCCTCCCTGAGATCGTTATGCCTTCGGTGCTGGTCTCCAGCCTCTAGCCTATGGAGGCGGGCTTGAGGTAGTTGCGGCTCGAGACTGGAAGGTTTGTGTCGTGAAAAAGTGGTATCAGATCTGGTTCGTTCCTTGGGGCGTTTTTCGGACATCCCTAAAAAGGAATTGGTTGGGTTTTAGGGAAATGATGCTGACGTGTCTCTAGAGCGGCTCTCAGGCCAGGGAGTCCAGTGATGGTATGGGTGGCCGACGTATCCATTCACCAGGACACTGATAACCTTCTTGTCGAATCGGCATGCTGATACCCTTGTTGTAGGGAATTTTGAAACATGCATCCCATAGGAATGAGTCTTTGACCGTCTTTGTTTGAGTCAGCTCCACTTTGATATTACTATTTTGTATATATATTCTCATCTGATCATGGTATACCTTGAAAATTTTCAGGATGCCCCCACGATAGCAGCCATCCAGGTTACCCTCCCCAGCTCGTGATGATGATCTAGAGAGTGACGAGGCGTCAGTTCATGGACCCTCACGTGATCTCCTTCCGCCCAGTGCTTCAGCAGTATCCCTTGCACCTGAGGAGCAGTAGTTAGTACCGATAGCTTAGGCTGAGGTTGTGCGTATACTGAGCATGCTTTGAGACTTCCAGCATCAGAGGTCGCCGAGGTTCCATGGGGACCTGAATCCCCAGGTGGCGGAGGACTGGCTTGAGACAGTGTCACGAATCTTCAGGCTGGTACAGACCCCAATAGACCAGATGGTGGCCCTAGCCTCCAGTCATTTACTCAGGACAGCCGGGCGATGGTGGGATCTGGTGACACAGACCCACAAAGAGTCATCCCTCACATGGGATGGCTTCCAGCAGCCTTTTCAGGAGGAGTACTCCCCCTCATGTTTGCGCTTCGTTCGGATCCAGGAGGTTCTGGAGCTAAAGAAGGGAGGGATGACCATGTCCCAGTACTCGGCCTAGTTCACTGTTCTTACACGCTACTCTCCGGACATGATCCACGATAGCTACTTTCAGGCATGAAAGTTCGAGCAGGGTCTTCGCAGGGAGATCCGAGCTAGCATGGTGCCCTTGTGCATCCCCACTTACACCGGGGTGTTAGAGCGGGTGCTTGTGACCAAGAGCTTCCTGCCTAAGGGGTGCAAGATAGCAGGACCTAGTAGTGGTCGTTTTAGAGTGGAGTCTTCAGCGGGAAGAAGACATAGGGCTAGGCCTCAACCGAGGAGGCCCTTATGTGAGCAGACCCAGGGCCAGGGTCGCACACCGCAGTGGCGTTGTAGGGCGCCGAGGCAGATAAGAGAGAGCCGATGCTATGCTTGTGATGGACTGAGTCACCTAGCATGGGATTTCTTGACCAAGCGTACAGATCAGCTGTGGCAGGCAGTGGGAACACCACAGAGGCAGAGGCAGCACCGTGACTAGGGGTCACCTAGGCGAGGACTCGGCGGTCCCTAGGGAGGTGGCGCAGGAAGAGTGCCAGGACCAAGAGGTGGGGGACGGCGTTTCGAGATCCTCCCACTGCCACCACCGGGCGGCCCATGCCATGCTCAGGGAGCTGGCAGTAGGGGCCGCAGGCATCTTCAGGCCATGGGTGTTTGAGATCCTCCAGCACACAAGATGGTCTGAGGTACGCTTTTTGTTTACTCCAAAATTTCTTCGATACTAGTACACATGGATGCCAACCATTCCGTTATATCACTGCTGTTGGTACGAGAGTTGGAGCTTCCAGTAGAGGCGCTGACACCTATACTTATCCTTGAGGTTCCTACGGGAAGTTCCTCGTTGGTGACTTTTATCTGCAGACAGTATGAACTGCCGTTAGAGGGAGGGAGTTTCATGTGGGACCTGCTCATCATCACGATGGAACCTTACGACATCATCCTATGCATGGATTGGATTTCTATGGTTCATTCTTAGATCAACTGTCGTCACAGATGAGTCAGAGGCGAGTTTTCTGATGGGACGAGGTTCACCATCCTTGGTGAATGAGACCTCATGGCAGAGCAGATGGGTACTCTGAGTAGGAGACCCTGACCTTTTTTCGCACCAGCTGGCGTGCATGGCTCTCGGAGCAGCGGACTCTATAGGCACTTGGATTTATACCGTGGTAGAGGACTACATGGATGTCTTTCCTGAGGATGTTCCGGGACTACCTTCGAGGCGAGAGATAGAGTTCTGCATTGACTTGCAGTCATGGACTGCTCCGATATCTTGTGCAGCATATCGGATGGCACCTACAGAGCTTTGGGAGCTACGACTTCAGTTGGATGACCTTTGTCAGAAGGGATTCATCAAGCCTAGTGTGTCCCCCTGGGCAGCTCCAGTTCTGTTTGTGAAAAAGGCATATGGGAGTCTACGACTTTGTGTAGACTATCGTTGCCTGAATCAGGCCACGATAAAGAACAAGTACCCTTTGCCAAGGACTGATGACCTCTTTGACCAGTTGTGAGGTGAAAAGTGGTTCTCGAAGATCTATCTCTGATCTGGCTACCACCAGTTGTGGGTTCGTGAGGATGACATCCCGAATCTGGACTTCCGTTGTCGATATGGGCACTATGAGTTTCTAGTGATGCCCTTTGTTGTGAAAAATGCCCCTACCATCTTCATGGATTTGATGAACCAGATTTTCCAGCCGTACTTGGACCAGTTTGTGGTTGTCTTTATTGACGACATACTCATTTACTCAGCGACAGAGGATGAGCATGCCAAGCATTTGAGGATGGTCCTAGACTTACTTCGAGAGAACCAACTATACGGGAAGCTCTCTAAGTGCCAGTTCTGGATTCACGAGGTTCACTTTTTTGGGTACGTCATTACAGAACAAGGTTTGTATATGGATCCCACAAATATAGAAGCAATGCTTCCTTGGGATCCACACAAAAATGCGTCTGAGTTGCAGATTTTCTTTGGGTTGGCAGGGTACTACAAAGGGTTTGTGGATGACTTCTCCAGGATTGCTGCCCCTTTGACCGCATTGACACGGAAGGGGTGACTGTTTACCTAGACTGATCAGTGCCAGAATGCCTTCAAGGATTTGAGGCAGAGGATGACTAGTGCACCAATGTTGAGGCTACCAGAGGAGGGTTTTGAGTTTGTCGTATATTGCAATGCTTCAGGAGCTGGGCTTGGGTGCATGCTGATGCAGAAGCGGGCAGTGATTTCATATGGGTCGAGGCAGTTGAGGCCCCATGAGAAGAATTATGCGACTCACAATTTGGAGATGGAAGTGGTAGTCCTCACCTTGAGGCTATGGAGACACTACCTTTTGGGTGAGAATTTTGTGGTCTACTCAGATCACCAGAGCCTCAAGTATATCTTCACTCAGAGGGATTTGAACCCGAGGCAGAGGTGCTGGCTGGAGTTTCTATAGGACTATGATTTTGAGAGAGTCTACACTCCAGGTAAGGGAAACGTGGTAGTAGATGCCCTTAGCAGGAAGTCCCAGGCTCATCTAGTACGGGAAGAATCAGAGTAGTTGGATTCCCTTCGGATGAACTTTATAGAGCAGGAGGGTACAACTTTTCTACAGTTAAAGGTGTTGACTCCTTCGCTCCTTGATCATGTGAGAGATTCGAAGCTGGGAGATGTCAATATCAAGGTAATGCGTGATCATATATCCACATGAGACACATATGATGGGTATTCTGAAGGAGGGAATCACGAAATCCTATTTCAGGGGCAAGCTGTAGTACTAGTGGAGATGCGGGAGGAGGTGATGCAGGAGTTCCACACTTCTCCCTTGGCCATAAATCCCGGTGTGGGGAATATGTACAGATACCTTCAGCGATAGTTTTGGTGGTCTTCCATGAAGCAAAGCATATCCAAGTTTGTTTCTCAGTGTCTTACCTATCAGCAGGTGAAGGCAGAGCACCAGGTTTCGGCAGGGTTGTTGCAGCCCCTTGATATCTCAGAGTGGAAGTGAGATGGTGTATCTATGTATTTCGTCACAGGGCTTCCATGCACAACGAAGGGCCATGACTCCATTTGGTTAATAGTGGACAGACTCACGAAGTCGGTGCACTTCCTTGCTATTAGGGAGCAGAGCTCGGTGGAGAGTCTGGGACAGTTATATATCCGGGAGATCGTCCGTCTTCATGGAGTACCCTCGACGATCGTCTCTAACCGTGACGCGCGGTTTACATCACGGTTATGGCGAGGCCTGCAGGAAACGTTTGAGACTCAGTTGCGGATTAGTATATCTTTTCACCCCCAGACTAACGGGAAAATCGAGCACACTATCTAGGTGTTGGAGGATATGCTCAGGACGTACGTTTTAGACTTTGGCCGGAGCTAGGAGGATCACCTGACCTTGGTAGAGTTTGCATATAATAATAGTTACTACTCTACTATTGGCATGGAACCATTTGATCCCCTCTACAGGAGACCCTACAGGTCACCCTTGTGCTGGACGGAGGTTGGGGAGACCTCCCTCGTGGGCCCAGAGTTGGTGCAGGTGACGACGGATAAGGTGTAGGTCATTCGAGAGAGGATAAGGATGGCTCAGAGCAGACAAAATTCCTATGCAGACCGACGTTGCATGCCCTTGGAGTTTGAGCAGGGAGACCATATATTTTTGAGATTCTCCCCATGGCGTGTGACATGGAGGTTCGTCTGGGGAGGCAAGCTATCCCCGAGGTTTATTGGGCCCTTTGAGATCATGCGCCGGGTTGGTGAGGTTGCCTACCATCTCGCTCTACCCCCATAGATGGAGAGAGTGCATGGCATCTTCCACGTGTCGCAGCTGAGGAAATACGTGAATGACCCCATGCACATTATCAACTGGGGAGAGCTGTACATTGAGGACATATCCACCTTTTCGGAGCACCCAGTAGCGATTGAGGACCGGTAGGAGCAGACTCTGCGCGGACGGGCCATTCCTCTAGTTCGTGTGCTGTGGCATCATGTGAGGTTGCAGGAGAGCACCTGGGAGCGGGAGAGCCAGATGCGGGCTCAGCACCCCGAGCTGTTTTTGTAGTCTTGTTTTTCGGGGATGAAAAACATAAAGGAGGGAATGATGTAAGAACTCTGGTTTTGAGCCTGTAAGACTTTGAAATTCTCTTGATGTTATTCCAGAGCAGGGCGTTCTGACGGCGTTCGATTCTGAGCCCTGGTGTGGTCGGGATTAATTTTGGCGTGTATTCAAACTGGGCGGGATAAATAAATAGAATAAATCCTGAATGGAAGCTCGAACGGGAAAACCGAGGGCACCATTGCGTCTAGAATGTGTCGTTTACCCTAGGAGGGGTATAATTTTCACGGGTGCAGGCCGACTGTGAAAAATGCCCCTGAGGGAATTTTCGTAATCTAGCAGTCTCAGGTGTCAAATTTTATATCTTTTGAGAGGAGGCTTAGATTAAAATTTCGAGGCCTCCATTGTGCTCAGGGCATGGTGTTTTACCTAGGGGAGGCTTAATCCCAGCTCCGACAAAAGTTCGGGTACGGGCCGACAAGCGGGTGATTAAGTGTGTTTTTCTATTTAAACACACCACCCACCCTCTTCACCCCTCCCTAGATGTTATTACCTGTAGAAAGGGATCTCATAAAGGATCCACCCTCTCCTCCACCACTCTGGAAAGGCGCGGAAGCTCCGGCATCCCAACTATTAAGCGTTAGACACATCCCCTCAAGGTACGCTCGTGTTTTATCTTTTTCATTCTTGCAATCATCTTCAATTTGGTTTAGTCATGTCGAATTGTTGTCCGATAGTCGAGAAACACCCATTTTTTCATGAGGATAGATTTTATCTTCACAAAGATCCTTTAGGATAAATTTTTGGAGTCCCGGGGTGCTCGGGGTGGCCCCAAGAAGTTTTCCAGCCAAATACCCCATTTTCCCAGTGGAACCAGGGTGGTCCGGCGACCCCCGGCGGCGGTGCGACGCATTCCAATGGTGGCGCTCTAGGGGAAAGGCGGAGCGGAGGTCCAAGGTGCAGGAAGCACAGTGGCTCGGTTTTCATGTGGTGCGGCGACCGCGCTTCAGGCGGCAGGAAACGGACACCTGCGACACAGGGGTGGACCGGGGTCGCGGCCTGCGACCCCGCGGGGGAACAAGAACCGCGGCCTGCGGGTCTTCACGCGGGACGACCGGCCTCGACTAGTCCGAGCGTAGACCGTGGGTCCACAACCAGCCCATGCAGCAAAGCCACGGGGCGGCGTAGCGAGCCGGCCCGGCCTAGGTCAGGTGGACCGGCCGGCTAGGCCGGTCCAGCCCAAGGGGCTTGTCCCCTCCGGCTTCGGACACCCCTAACTATCGCTACGAGTGTCCATTTTACATGACATATGCGGTATAGTAATCGTCGTCTCTGGGATTAAGTTTTTAGATGGTTTCAAGGATTATAATTCCTGGGACGGGAGCTCGGTTCCGTGACAAACGCGTTAAGTGCTACGTCAGGATTCTTTTTTTGATTGGCGCAGACACATCTGATGACTGATTTGAGCGTTGTCAGCGGCGATACGACCCTGGAGTTGAGGCAGATATTTCCAGTAGGGTTTCAGGGGTTGAAGTGGGAGTTGAGATGTGGGACCCATAGGCTGTCTTTGAGCTGCGTGCAGCGTTTTTGCGCCTTTTCCACCAGACGTCTATTCGGGGCGTATGAGTAGTCGTTTCTGCATGTTTTTCCGAGAGCATCACGATGGTGCATTTCTCCTGACGAGTATCAGTGATGGAGTGTGGGCCCCACATGCTCCAACTACGGTGAATAGTACCATATTCACCAGCTGTCCGTTTCGGGTGAATAAGTAGTCTATCTCAAATGCTTTTCCGCGAGAACTGCGACGGTGGAACCCGTTTGGGCATGTGGAGCCTCCTTTGAGATCATGTTAATGTGGGATGGGGATACCCTTTTTATGCACTCCGAACCAATGCATGGTGGCATTGTTAGTGACACCTGGTGACATCAATAGCAATGTGGAGCTATCAGGAAGATTCAGGGTCTACCCTCCAGCGGGGATGGGTAGTGGGTCACCTGAAGACACCTTAGGGTCTACCCTCCAGCAGGGCTGGGTAGTGGGTCGCCAATCAACGTGATCCAGGTTTACCCTCCAATAGGGTTGGGAAGTGGGTCACCCGTCGATTGATTCTGGGTTTACCCTCAAGTAGGGCTGGATAGTGGGTCACCCGTCAATTGATTCTAGGTCTACCCTCCAACAGGGTTAAGCAGTGGGTCACCTGATGATGTATTAGGGTTTACCCTCCAGTAGGGTTGGGCAGTGGGTCAACCGTTGTAATTTCAGACTCAGCCCTTCTTATGAGGCTAGTCGGTGACTTTTTCCTTCGTGACTACCGGAGCGGGACCCTGATTGTGAGGATCAGTGGTGTGGAAGTTTTAATGTTACCCAAGGACCCACAAGGAAGAGGGGTACTTTCCCCACTGAGATGCATCATTGAGACGCGACCTAAAACCGTGTGGGTGACTCAGTTCCGCCCAAAGCGGATAGTATTGAAGTGCGGTGATTGAGCACCTCTGACTTAGGCTTCCTAGGTGGACTAGACGAGATGATGGGCTTTGAGGATGGATTTACTTGGAATTGATGGCGACTTATCTTGGGTTGAGCTTGGAGATGGATATCCCCTTACACACTCGTTTGGGCTTTTTTTTTGAGCATATATATATATAATTGGACCCTACTTTAGTTCCCACTCCCTGGGGTCCGTGCCTACTTATTTCTGTTTGGTTGAGCTACACTATCCTTACTAAACTTTTCTACTTTTATTGTTAGTCTATTGCTCACCTCTTTAGTGCATCCTTTTTTTTCTCTTGAGATTTCGGGGAATCCTACTGATTATCTTTATACTCACCCCTTCTTGGGCTTTGCCCACACCTTGTGTGCCCTTGCAGATGATGGAAAGGTTGATCGTGACTACGGAGGAGCGTAGAGGTCACAACAGTTGGAGCAGCGTACCGTGGTCGTGCTAGAGTATTCAGGTGGGAGTATATCCAGTTGTCTTCTTTTGTTTACCTGTTGCTAGGTTGTGTCATCTTTGTGGTTGGGCACATGTTTTCCCTTTTTACCTTTTAGTTTACTTGTCAGTACTTCCAACACTTTACTTACTCTTTTTAGTTGTCGATGCATGACTGTGGTTGGGGTATATCTTCCTGTCTTTTGGTTTCATTTTTTACTCTGCACTACTACGTCGTGTGGGTTGTGTGTGCGTGTGTACATGTACTTAGGAGAAGGCCTCCTGAGATCGTTACACCTTCAGCACTGGTTTCTAGCCTCTAGCCTATGGAGGCGGACTTGAGGTAGTTGCGGCTTGGGACTGGTTGGGTTAGGTCATGACACACCAAAGATTTATTTACACATTATAAAGTGAGAAACATAGGTTGGTTTCATCAATCATCTCAATGATAAATAATTTCGGGTGCATTGAAGTCAATAATATATTATTTGACAATTTTAATTATATCCATATTGATTCAAAAATTTTAATTTATGAAACAAAAAAAGAGATGAAAATAAATAACGTGCATCAAAACCAACATACCCTTATTGTAGCGCAAGGATGGGGTACATTTCATTAGAGAAGAAATGGGTGTGTATTTTAAACCAACAATAAAAGTTTAATTATGTGATATGAAACAAAATATGTTCCTTTGTTTATATGAAAATTGATGAATCAAAATATGAAGCCACTTATATCCCACATCATGTGCTATAGAAGGAGGCTCATGTAAATAAAGAGGGTAAATTTGTTGATGAAAACAAAAAAATAATGGTAAGAATGTCTAAATATGACATGATTGCAATTTTTTATTCTTTATAAAAATATTACATAAAAATATCTATTATTTTTTCATATTTTTTATATGGTTTAAATAGAATAATCAACAACACCCGTACAAGAATAAAAGCTACTTTCTGTAGCTTTGATGTAGCTTGAACAATATGGTTGTGTTAGAGGATTAGGTTTTGGTGTATCTCCTAAAACATATTTAGAGAAAATAAAAACACATGAAGATACATATAAAATGATGTGACTATTTAATACAGAAATAGACTCACTGTATGATACTATTTTTTGGTCTGGGTTGACAGGCCAATGTATAAGAAAGGATCAAAGAGAAATGACGACATAGAAAAGAGCCACACATAAGCCAAATGATCCCAATATATTTGAGGCTAGTCATTCACCCCAACCACATACCTTAATTAGGGTAACCAATTTTTTCATTACTCTTTCTCCTAAATGTGAATCAAACAACTTCTGATAACTTGATATTACTAAAATTCTTTAGGGTACATTTTTTTGTGATTTGTATCGATCAACACCAATGTACCACCATGTTACGATAGGTATATTCTATAATATCCCAAGAGACCAATTACACAATCAAGACCTCTAAAAATATCACATGAGACTAGGGATTGATGTATCTTATGAGCTGAATTCTAAGTTTCCTATTACACTTGATGATCTAGATATTACAATAATTGAAGCTGCTATTGAAACTTTCATAGAATGGATATCTAATATTATAAATATACATGTTGTACATATTTATCATTTTTTTCATATGAAAAACATGTAATAGTTATTGATAAATGGATTGAAGTGAGGTATGATATTAGATATGGATAAAGCAACAGGGAAACAGAAAGATGAATCAAGAAAACCTAGATAATCAACCCAGAAAAAAAACAACCTTCTGAGAGAACCTTCTCCCAGCCAGTTGCAGTACAACATTTATTATCATTACAACTTCATATAGAGACCACATTTAAAGATAAAACAATGTCTTACATTGAATATAAAAAATAAATATACGTAGATTCCTAGAAAGATATAATTGGTCTATAGACTCTTAATGAGATTCTCATGCATGAATAGTTTTGATTTTTAGTTGTGAATACATACATAAGGTATATTTTCATAATATGTCTATCCAAATAATGAGCTAATATGTTTATTAAATTTAATAAATATTCATATTTTGTATAGACATTTAAATAAAAAGTATATAAAGGGAATATTGTGCGAATCATGATTTGGATTCATTAATACCTATATCATTTCTATGTCAGAAATTACTTTGAATGAGGAAGAAATTAATAAGAAAAAAGATCATTTACTCAAAGAGTTTAATAAAAAATAATCAGACTACAACCACTTTTTAATGCCTACAATGCTAATATAAAGATCTATAATCTAATCACATAAAATATATTTTTAATTTTTTTATTACTTAATTGTTTTTGGTTTTTTTAGGATGCACTGGATGTTGATAATAGTCAATATAGACACCATGAATATTTATTTTTTGGATCCGATGCATGGATATGAAACCGAACGACCACACATGATGTGTATTTTGAATATGTAATGCACTAAAATCAATATTTTATAGGTAAACATTGAATTATATGTTCTATATATGTTTTAACAATATTTTTTATAATAGTTTGGTTGCTCAATACAGGCTATATCATGGCATGAAGTCGGTGTTTGAAGGGATAAAGAATGAAGATTACTAAAAATGGAATCAAATTAAAGTATATATAGAAATATATAACTATCAAAATATTTAAAAACAATTTACTTATTTTGGCCAGTGTTTCTACATTTTCTGAAACAAGATAATGACACCGATTGTGGATATTGTGTTTGAAAATTTATAAGAGAATTCATAAAACATGAAAAGACCAACATCACATAATAAGTAATTTCTTAATTTAAATAAAATTTCATTAAATATATTTAATAATCATTTTTTTCAATATTTTCTTAGTATTATCAAGACTATTGAAACGTAGTTACTCAAAAGAAGAAATCAATTTGTTTAGAGATGAGTGGACAACACATTTTTTGTTAGAATGCATGGAAACAACTAATTTATGTGATTAACTTTATGTTGGTGATATAGTAATAATTACAACCTTCAAAAGATATTTTGGGAGTGGAGAATTAGTGTCAGAATGATTATATATTATTTTTTATTTTATTCTCAAGGAGAATTATAATGGAGGGAATCAATTTGTTTATAATTGCTGGCTTGAAAACAATAAATTTTTTAAGTAATAGCAAAGGTAAAGGTGGAGGTGGAGGGGGAGGTGGAGGTAGAGGTAGAGGAAAAGGCGGAGGTAGAGTCAGAGATAGAGACTGATGTGGAGGAAGATGCAGAGGCGAAGACTGAGGTGGAGACTAGGAAGAGGAGGATAAGAAGCGTTGGATTACAAATAATACTTTTTGGGAAATGAAGTTAATGAGGATCATACCATGATTATGTTTGAGAAAAACTATTTAAAAGTGAACATAACACTTTTAACTTAATATAAGATCCACTGTTCAAGTGTTTCAGGTGACTTATTGAAATAATGTTTTTCACCACTTATTTTGATAATTTGGGACAATGATTCATAATTTGTTTTTGACATGTATGAATCTATCTCATGTTAAACCCACACATAATGCTACCCATATAGATCAAAGTGCGTGCTTCCAATTTAAAATGATATTTTAGTAAAAAAACACCAGTGGCGTACTCAAAACAGAGAAAATGCATTCTTATTATTTTGATAATTTAAGAGCAGGATTCATGAGTCATTTGGGATGTGTAAAAATCAACCACACCTCAATCCATTGCATTGTGTGACCTGTATGGATCCAAGTGTGTCTTTTTATTAAAAATGACGTTAATTTTAGTAAAAAAAAACTGACAAACTAAAAACCAAGAAAAAACATTCAGATTATTTTAGTAATTTAGGAGAATGATCTAGAAGTCATTTGTGACATGTAGGAATCATGCTCTTCTCAATCCAATGCACAATGTGACCAATATGACTCTAAGTTTCTGTTATTAGTTTTAAATTGAAATTTTAATATAGAAAGTATCACTCACTAAAAACTAAGAAAACATGCCCGGATTGTATTGATAATTTAGGACAATGAATAATAATTAATTTTTTATGTGTATGAATCAGTATCATGTAAAACCCACACAAGATTCCACCTTTATGGATCAAAATTCATGTTTCTAGTTTAAAATGACATTTTAGTAAAAAAAAACAAGAGGTGTACTCAAAATAGAGGAAACACATTTTGATTGTTTTTATACTTTAGGAAAATGATCCATGAGTCATTTGGGATGTGTATAAATCAAACACACCTCAATATAATGAATAGTTTGACCGATATGACTCAAAGTGCATCTTTTTATTAAAAATTTAAATTAATTTTAGTGAAAAAAACAACAGACATAATCAAAATTGAGAAAATTAATTCATATTTTTTTGATACTTTATGAAAATGATCCATAAGTCATTTGTGATATGTAGGAATCGGTCGCACCTAAATCCGACGCATGGTGTGACTGTTATGACTCAAAGTTCTCAAAACAGACATTAGTTTTAATCCAAAAACCAATTCACATACACAAAACTAAGTAAACACATTTAAATTATTTTGGTACTTTAGTAAAATGATCTCTAAGTCATTTATAATGTGTAGTAATTAGTCAACACTCAATTTAACTCATGTTGTGACTAGTATGATTCTAGATGGGCCTTTTTATTCAAAATTTAAATTAATTTTAGTAAAAAAACAACTATCACACTCTATAATAGTGTTTTTATTATATTTGTGTAAGATGTTTTATTTCATTTAAATTCAGTATTTGTATCTTATTGTGGTCATTTCTGTTCTGTTTTTGGTGATGTGGTGTTTTGTTATAGCATACAACACCTGTTTCCGATGCTACAGTGTGCTGTAACAGGACGATGAAATTTTCAACTTTATCAGTGGTACAGAATGTATTGATAAAGATAGCCTTTATTAGTGTTTTTACAAGTGCTGATGAATGTATCTTTTATCGGTTCTTTTATAAGCACTGATAAAGGTATCCTTTATCTGTGCTTTCTAAAAACACTAATAAATGGTGTCTTTTATTAGTGATTTTAAAAGTATTGATAAAAGTATTATTTATCAGTACTTTTATTTATGATGATAAAAGAATTGGTCTTTTAACCATGCTGTGGTTGTCAGTGTTTTTCTAGTTCTAATTAAGGCATATTCTAGTGTTTTAAAAGGTGTGATTTATAGTAGCGACTCCTCTTCGTTCCATTTTTTGGATTAGGGATTGTAAAATATATCCTCTTCTTCCGAACCCCTAAAACCTTAACTTTTACCTCATATTTTTTTTTGGGATTTAGTAGGGATTTAATCTTGAATCAAGATTATAGATTAAGAAATAATTCATTTACGGTCATGAGGTAGGTGTTCATTATGATTTTTCCAATAACCTTGATGTTCTATACACATATAATGTTTTGGAAATGTGTTTACTTGTTGTGTTTCCTTATCCCTGATTTTGGAATTTTATTTGTGAATTATATTGAGTTTTAAATCCCTTCATAGACCCCATGGGTTCTTTGGTGAGTGATACCGAATATAGGACTAACCATGGGGTAGGCTGACCCCATGTCAATGGTGAATAAAAATTGTTAAACATCGAGATAAGGGGGTTATGGAAGGAAACATGTAGTCAAAGTGTAATTGGTATGTGATTAGGGTCAATGGGTTAATTAAAATAAATATGTGTTGAATTTTTTAAATGATTAAGTTGTTTTGAAATTGTTTTGATGGTGTGTTTTGGGGCTTTGACCTGATTAATTTTTTTTTAATGGAAAATGATGTTTTGAAATGAGGAAAAGGCCCCCTTTTTTGTGAAAATGGTTTAATAGTTGTTTTGGATAGTTAAAATTGAAATAAAATCCTTGGGTCATGTATTAGTTTTTAAAATGGGAATACCTATGTTTTAAAGGGTGGTTTCAAGATGTTTTCAATGAGTATTTAGAATTTTATTTATTTCAATGATATAGTTATAAAGGTCTGGTGAGACCATATTAATTGAAGGGATGTGAGGGTTAGTAAGATAGAACCCATACAATTATGTTGGTATGTTAACATGATTATAAAATTAACTAAATGAAGATTGGGATTAGATGATGATATAATATAAGGGGGTGTTTGGTATGATGTGAAAATGGGTTAAATGGGATCAATGTTAATGTGCTAACGGATTGTGTTTCATTCTTGAAATGATTAAGTTGTTTATATATGGGAAATGATTAATTATTTATGTGATTTAACATATATAAATTATTTCATATGTTAGATGGGTTAATGTATGGGGATTAATGAATATTCTTAATGAGTTTAGGCATAAGGAATGGGAATTAGGCTAAATGGCTATGTAATATAAATGTAGAAAGGTGTTAATGGGTTATGGAATAGTATTAATTATCATGTTAATTGTTATGGGTTATTATTCCTATTTGTATTAATTGGGTTTAGATTGTGCTCTGGTATATGTGGTAAATGGATAAATAATCATGTGCATATGGCTTGGTGGTGGGATAAAGGATTGAGGCTCTATCCATGGGTTGAGTTGGACTGATGCTCTAACCCCACCTAGGAATGCATGGGCTAGGGAGTTAGACCAATTTTCTATGCCCCTAATGGTTTCATTTAATGAGACTACCTAGAATGAGGATCCAAGGGAAGTGTTATGTAATAAAAGGTTTGGATGTTAGATTGAAGCTCTATTATTCCCAACATAAGGTAATGGTGTGGGTTGGGATGTCGGACTAAGGCTCTACGCTTCTCAAACACATAGACATGGACTAATTATTAGAACAAGGATTCAGGGTATATTGATAATTATGATTAGTAAATCCTTTATGAGTAGCAGTGAACAGAATCCCCTTATGTTGCAAGTTAGGTTCCCAATGTGACTTGAGCTAGTTTAGTTGGTTCATTTCCCTAGAGGAAAAAAGGTTAAATAGTTATTTTATAATTTCACAACTATGACATATAATGATATCTATATTTATTCTATTTCCTTGTTTATTTGCCACACTTGTTTACTTACATACACTTTTGAACTGACTCGTTATTTCTTTAGACATCGTTAGTGGTGGTCTATTGATTTTTACTCACACCCTACTCGGGATTCCCTATCACATAGAAACTTAAGAAGAAGCTACTTGTTTTAAAGCATAGGTTTAGGATAGAGACCTAGATTGGATAATGGGTTATAGGATGGAGGTTAGGACTGGGTTGGGACACATGTTTGAGATCAGAGTATATTAATAGTTATCATCGTGGTTTATATTGTATGATTGCTTGGAATGTAGAGTAATCAATGGATTTTATTATAGAATTTTTCTTTGGTTACTTTTTGGGTTCTCATGTATTTTCCATTTATTGTTCCCATTAGTTTTTTTATCTATTTATTTTACTTATATTATAGATATAATCTAATAATAGGGAATAGTGTCCACATGTTTCTATTTAGACCTATGCTATTAGTCGACATCCTATGGCATATGGGGAGGCGCGCCTGAGGTCATGTGATGACTTGACCCAGAGCACCGATTATAGTGGCTTATAAGTTGAAATGGAATTTGTTAATGTTAATGTGGTAACCCTTTTGAGTTGTGTTTTGAACCTTAGAGTAGCTGTTTAGTTCATGGCGCTAGTGTATGGGTGTGAGTATATTTGTTGTGGGATATATAGTAAAGGGTTCTTTGGTGTGTTAGACTTAGTGTGTTTTGAATGGGGGTAAGATGAACAACTTGAACATCCAGTTGATTGATGTTTGGTGTGGATGTATTAGAGATATCTAGGAACCCTTACTTGGTGTGACTTTATTTTGGAGAGTTTCTATCCTTTGGATTTTGAGGATGAACTATGAGAGTGGTCGGTCAGGGTGTTAGTGCTCATGGATGTGTGTTGCATAAGTTGATGATTCAAAGGTGAAATCGATGCACAAAGGTTGACCTTGAGTTTTGGTAAAGATTCATAGTTATACCTTATATTTGGATCAAGGAAGCACTTGGGTGCTTACATTTGGGTATAAGAGTGGTTGTGAAGGGCATGATTGCTCGGAGGCCTAGCCCTGTGATTTGATGGAGTAAGTTACAAAAAGAAATATTGACCTAGGGAAGACAAGGAAAGGGTGAACTAGGCATGGATGAGC
This sequence comes from Viscum album, assembly GCA_963277665.1. NCBI lineage: Eukaryota > Viridiplantae > Streptophyta > Magnoliopsida > Santalales > Viscaceae > Viscum > Viscum album. The sequence continues at coordinate 1,907,239,825 of OY728136.1, forward strand.
ACTTTTGCTTTGGAGTACAGCTGGCTGAGGGTGGTTACATAATTGGGATATTTTTTAGAGTAGTTTTTTGTGGGGTAAAATATTGATAAATACTTAGGTCCAATGAAGTTGGAAGATTAGGTGGCATGAACGGTTCATGTGATCTAGAGTTGGGTAATTTTTTTTGGCATAGGAGAGTGAGAGACCTCAATGGTTCCAAAAAATTGATGAATTATGGGAGTGTTTTATGAGTACATGATGTCTTCGACCAATTTTATAGGTGTGATGGTTGTAAACACACATGTTCTCTATCGAATTAAAGTATAAAGGCCCTTATAGTGTGGGAAACTAGTTAGTTTGGACTGGTGGAGTAAATATTTGTGTGTTTGTCATGGTTTGTGTGAATTTCCAAGAAGAATTTGAGTGAGGTAATGATAACGATGCTGAAAGGAATATTGGGATATGAGTGCTCAATAGAGGGTCTTGAGGTGGTGGTGAGTTTGGTTGAAAAAACCAATCAATTTATAGTGTTCTTGTGTGGATGAGGCATTGAACGGTAGGGAAGCCCAATACATTCAGTAGATTGCGGTATCCTCTTGGTGATAGGTGATGGAGGCAGTGGATAGTTTGTGGTGGTGACTATTGATGACTTCAAAGCGTACTTTTTCCTAGTGATGATCATAACCAATATATTGACATCATCCCAGGTGTGCTGATAAAGATATGGATTTATGCCTAGTGACTTGAGTGTTCTTTCTCATATTTGGGACATCTCAGATGATACAAACAAGGAAGAAGTATGTTTGAGAGAGCTATATGATGGGGGAGTAAACCATTGGACGGTTGTAGAAGAGGTCCTTGGAATGGACCATAGGTTGACAAATGCCATGGGTGTCATTCTCAGAAGTTGGGAAAGAGTTGTGGAGATGTTTATTTTGTCATAATAGTGGAAGATGGATTGCTACATCCCAGTTTTGGTGTTCAATATGTGTTTAAGTGTGAATCATGGAAGTCAGTATTACTTGAGAAAAGTAGTTATAAAGATACTATGAAGGTGTGGAGTGTCATGTTAAGTCATAGATGTAAAGAAAAATCTGAAAATTGTATGTGTTGTTATCTATAAGTGAATGGAAAGCCTATGAGGTGAATGTTTAGGTTCTTTGGGAAAAACCAAGTTGGCCTTAGATGTGATAATTAACTGAGCCGAGCGGTGGCTTTAAGATTAGGCTAATTTTGAAGGTAGTCAGTGTGGTTTCATTAGAGGTGTGTTGAGTTGTGTTTTTAACCCTAGAGTAGCTGTTTAGTTCATCGCACTAGTGTATGGGTGTGAGTATATTTGTTGTGGGATATAGAGTAAAGGGTTCTTTGGTGTGTTAAACATAGTGTGTTTTGAATGGGGGTAAGATGAACACCTTGAACATCCAGTTAATTGATGTTTGGTGTGGATGTCTTAGAGAGATCTAGGGACCCTTACTAGGTGTGACTTTATTTTGGACAGTTTCTATCCTTTGGATTTTGAGGATGAACTATGAGAGTGGTCGGTCAGGGTGTTAGTGCTTATGGCTGTGTCTGGTATAAGTAGATTCTTCAAAGGTGAAATCGATTCATGAAGGTTGACCTTGAGTTTTGGTAAAGCTTTATAGTTATACCTTATATTTGGATCAAGTAAGCACTTGGGTGCTTACATTTGGGTATAAGAGTGGTTGTGAAGGGCATGATTGTTCGGAGACCTAGACCTGTGATTTGATGGTGTAAGTTAAAAAAAGAAATATTGACCTGGGGTGGACAAGGAAAGGGTGAACTAGTCATGGATGAGCACTTTTGCTTTGGAGTACACTTGGGTGAGGGTGGTTATGTAGTTAGGATATTTTTTAGTTTTGTTTTTTGTGGGGTGAAATGTTGAGAAATACTTAGGTCTAATGAAGTTGTAAGATTAGGTGGCATGAACGGTTCATGTGATCTAGATATGGGTAATTTTTTTTGGTCATAGGAGAGTGAGAGAACTCAATGGTTCCTAAAAATTGATGAATTATCAGAATGTGTTAGGAGTAAATGATGTTGTTCAGAAATGTTATAGGTGGGATGGTTTTAAACGCAAATGTTCTCCATCGAGTCAAAGTAGAAAGGCCCTTATAGTGTGAGAAACCAGTTAGTTTGGACTCATGGAGTAAATATTTGTGAGTCTATCATGGTCTGTGTGACTTTCCAAGAATAATTCGAGTGAGGTAATGATAACGGTGCTGAAAGGAATATTGGGATATGAGTGATCAATAGAGGGTCATGAGGTGGTGGTGAGTTTGGTTGAAAAAACCAATCAAGTTATGGTGTTCTTTTGTGGATGAGGCATTGACCAGTATGGAAGCCCAAAACATTCGATAGATTGAGGTGTCCTCTTGGTGATAGGTGATGGAGGTGGTGTATAGTTTGTGGTGGTGACTATTGATGACTTCAAAGCGTACTTTTTTCTAGTGATGATCATGACCAATATATTGACATCATCCCAGGTGTGCTGATAAAGATATGGATTTATGCCAAGTGACTTGATTGTGTTTTCTCGGATTTGGGACATCTCGGACGATACAAACAAGGAAGAAGTATGTTTGAGAGAGCTATATGATGGGGGAGTAAACCATTGGATGGTTGTATAATAGGTCCTTGGAATGGACCATAGGTTGACAAATTCCATGGGTGTCATTCTCGGATGTCGTTAAAGAGTTGTGGAGATGTTTATTTTGTCATAACTGTGAAAGATGGACTGCTACATCCTAGTTTTGGTGTTCAATATGTGTTTAATTGTGAATCATGGAAGTCAAGATTACTTGAGGAAAGTAGTTAAAATTACACTATGAAGGTGGGGAGTGTCATGTTAAGTCATAGATGTGAAGAAATTTTTTAAAATTGTATGTGTTGTTATCTATAAGTGAATGGTAATCCTATGAGGTGAATGTTTAGGTTCTTTGGGAAAACCCAAGTTGGCCTTGGATGTGATAATTAACTGAGCCGAGTGGTGGCTTTAGGATTAGTATAATTTTAAAGGTAGTTAGTGTGGTTACATTAGAGGTGTGTTGAGGGGTGATATGGAGCACAAAAACAGTTTGAAAAGTAGAAATTTTGAAGAGTTTGGGCATCAATGGAGTGAGTCGACCAGGGATGGCCGAACTCATCTAGGCTAAAAGGAACAGATGTGGTGGCATATGAGCCACCTTTGGATAATGTTTGAAGGATAAGCACATTTTTGGTAAAGGGAATAAGATTTTAGGAACAACCATGTTTGACCTTATATATTATAATTTTTTAAAATGGCCTATTTTAGAGACTATTGTAATGATAAAAACATTGGTGAGATTAATTTTTTTTTAAAAAATTCCAAGTGTGTTGTATCCCTAAGTTATATAAGGTCACCCTCTATCCTCACATTTCCACACTTACAACACCATTTTTTCAGATGATTATTGATCAAATAACTTCACTAATCCTCTCCACTCATCTTATAATTCTTTTTTTTTCTATAAAGAAAATCTCAGAATGCTTTTTGTGTAAACCAACAGATGTTGTTGAAAGAAGAGGTAATGTCCTGAACCGAGCATTTTATATAATTTATTTCTCCCCCTCCACAAAGTATTATTAATACATTATGATATAATAAAATATTTACATTAAATATACTGATATTTTTTATGTTAATTTCATATCCAAGAACCATATCCTCCTATCCCAATTGGGAAATGAAACCATTGATCATATGTGTGGGGGATTACCACCTCACGGACTGATATAATTGGTTTTCCATCACCGATTCTCAAATATGGATATAATTATGTATAAAATGATTATTTATGATATTTATGAAATTATTATACTTATTTAATTATAATTTCTTATATACCTTATTTCATTCCATTCTGCATAGAATACGATAACGTCACTCGTGTGTACGACAGATTACCGCCTCGTGAAGAGATGCAATTCATTTTTGACCAAAACATTATATGGAAGATAATATGGTTAATTTGATGATGAGATATGATATTAATGAAATATTTATCTTTATTTAAAATAAATATATCATATAATTTCTTACCTTACCATCCTTTGAATAAATGATAACATCATTTGTGCGTACGACAGACTACCTCCTCACACAACAATATGATTAGTTTTCACTAAAACCTTACATGGAAGGTAATAAATGATAAATTTAATGAATATATATGATATATATATACAAAAAGATATTTTTTATATAAAATTAATATACAATCCACTTAAATATGCTTTCACCTTTTATGGAAATGATAATGTCGCTCGTGCGTATGTACGACCTACTATTTGCACAAAGTGAAGTGATTCATTATCCATGTTATAAATTAAATAATAATTATAAAAATTTATATAATAAAACAGTGATATTTATAGCATTTATATCATTATTTAAATTATTTAAATATATTTTATGTTTAGGATCTGGAACATTTATGATAAAACATGCATGTGAAAACAAGACAATTAAGAAATGAAACAATAGTGATAATGATAGATTATTAATGAACGGGTAATAAGATATTCTGAATGTATAAAATATAATATTATAAATCTTAATATTATTTTTTAAAAAATTAAAAATATTTTTAAAATCACTATATAAGAGGTTAGATACCACTAATCTAAAGATAAGCGGGAGTTAAGGGGTTTCTTAACTCAATTTCCATTCATTGGGTTATACAACTACTTCGTTGATTATATTATGAAAACATTTCTATAACATGTATTTTTATTGATTTATATTATATTTAAACCTTTATTTTTTTGATCTATATTTTTTACACATAATCACCCCATTTATTGAAACTCACCTCAATGATATAAACATTGTACGAGTTTTGTCTCAAACATCCTTCTTTGAGACACATGTTCTTTTATGCGCCTAATTTCTTTTGAATGGTGTATACAATTCCCCTTTACATAATATATCATAAATAATTACTAAATAATGGTGTTTTAATTTAATATTTATTTACTTAATTATCAGGATGTTATGATTCAAAATCTAACAAAACGGTAAGGTTTTATGTTTCAATCACATTTTAATCGGTATTACTAATACATGAATTTCAATAAATAGAAATTATTTTATCATTTCCTAATAAAACCATTTAATTTTATTCTAATATGGTTATTTATGAAGTTATATAGTAATAACACTATTTACACTTCTTATTTACCTAAAATTGTTAATAATTATTTAAAGAAAATCTGACATCATTTATCTATTTGGTTGAAAATAATTTTTCTTCCAAATCAATGTTTTCTAAAAAATGTTTTCAAAAAATTTTTACTATGATTTTTAACATTATTTATACCCAATATTAGATATGTAAAATTTTTTTTAAATGGAATCTTTCTTTAATTTTCATAACAAGTTACTTTTTTTATTTTCTTAAAAAAATGTAAAAGTAATATTTTTTAATGTATTTGGTATGAATGGAACTCTTCCATAATCATGAATAGTCCATGTTTTAAGGGTTCCTTTTTAATTTTTAATTTTGGTTTTAAAAAAAATGTTTTCATTATGTTTGAGAAAGGTTTATATTTTAAATAAGTTTTTTAGAAATGTATAAGAATCTTTCCTCAAGAAATATTCAAAGTGATCTTTAAAAATAATTTTCCATATAAGATGAAATCACTTGATGTTACACAAAGTGAAAAGGTAATTTTAATTAAGAATGTTTTTAATATTTTTAAAATTATTTTCATCAATGAAAACAACATTGGAATTTATAGATTACTTATAAATTATATATATGTATCTCACATATATACCTTGTTTATTATCCCTTCCCTTTAAAGAGTAATACCTGTCATCTAATCGTTTAACAAATGCCTTTGTTATGAAATTTATTTTAAATATGATATGAATAAAAATTATTTAACCCATTTTATTTTCATGGATAATTATTATGTCATTCCTTATGATTGATTTTATTTATAATCAACACATATATTATGAACTTGTTAGGATGGGTTCCCTTAAATAGTGCTCCAATGCATTGGGTAAAGCTTTAGTCTCACGAGACATCATGTATTGGATTTTAGAGTAAACCTAATCCATTATGGGACTTTTTATGCTATGTGATATTGTCTAAGAAGTTATACTTGACTCATTTTTATGTCATGTAATATATTGTTTCCATATTTTACATGCACCTATGAACTTATGATACAATTTTATTTATGACATTCTTACATGAAATTACTCATGTGATTTTTCTTTTATGATATCTTATTATACCTTTGACTCGCATGTTATGCTTATTTATCATGTTTATTACTTTTATAGGATTTTTAGCACACCCCTCTCTTTTTGAATTCCCCAGATTATCCCATATATATTTAAGAGATCGAATGGATTTTAGGAGCTCACTATATAGAATAAAATAAGGATGGCATGTTTTAGTTTAATCATATATAATATGAACCTAGTCTTCTAAATACACTATTACTTTATGATACTTGTGTTGTAATTTTTTTTATATTTATGTTTAAGGATAATGTAATAATATGTGTAAAAATTCATGGTTCACCATATACGTGGACCCAAAATCTTGGTACCAAAAAGAATGATTTATTAATTTTATATGAAATGTGTCTAATGGTTAAATACTAAAAATAAACATGGTACATGGATAATGTATACAATCTACACTAGTGTGGTGACCCCTCAAAATTTAATCAACTAGAAAAATCTAATGAATGATATGTGAATTTTGATGAAAATTCTAGAAGTAAAATCATCGGTATAGGTACAATCAATTTTATCAATTCAAAAATTATAAAAGATGTATTATTAATTGAAGTTTTAAAATATAAATTGATAAATATTATCCAATTGTGTTAAAATGGTTTTTAAAACATCTTTTAAAAATATTTTTTGAAAAGTTTTTAATCTCAAAGGAAAATTTTTTCATAATACTTTTCATTTTAAAAAGATTTATATTATCGATTTAAATTATATTTATTCGCAAAATTTTAAAATTTTAAGTGTTTAAGATAGAAATTATTGGATTTTAAATAGATTCATTTTTCACTATATCATAGAAACACTCATTAAGATCAATCAACATCATCTAGTATGAGATTTGACAAAATTGAGTTTCAAACATGATGTTGTTTGCAAAGCTTCAAAACATGGTAAGGAAAAAAAATCATATTTTAACCCTAGAAAAGAAGTATCTACCTCTAAATACCTTGATCTAGATCAAATTAGTGTTTTTGGACTTAGTCAAGTCAAGAATATTAGAGTTAAATCATATTCTTTTGTGATTATCAATTATTATACAAGATCCCATTGGGTATTTTTCATGGGATACAAAAATAACTCTTTTAATGTCTATAAGATTCAAAAAGAAGTTCAAAAATGTAAAATTGAAAAAAATAATTTCCACTCTATGTAATCATGGGAGAGAGTTTCATAATTAAGATTTTGATGAATATTTTTTCTTAAAAGGTCATAAGTATACTTTTTCCACTCCTATAACACCTTAATAAATCATGGTTATTGGAAAGAAGAATTGAACTCTTCACAAAATCTCAATTTCCCTACTAAAACATTTCTAACTCACATAAGACTTTTAGGATCATGTGGTCAATTAAACTTTATTTATAATAAATTGTGTTCTCATAAGACCCTTCATAGAAAATAAACCTTACGAAATTTTGATAAATAAAATCCCAAAAGTTGTATTTTTCAAAATTATTGGATTGAAATTTGATATTATTAACCCTAAATATAATCTTGGTAAATTTAATCCAAATTCAGAAAAAGTAATCCTTATTGGGAACTTGGACTCAAGTAAATCATATCAAGTGTTCAATAAAATAACAAAAACTATTGAATAATCCTTTCATGCCAAATCTGATAAAAATAGTTCTAAAGATTTACTCCAATTTGAAGATTTTATGGATTATCATGAATTATTAACTTTTAATTATATACCTTCTCCTAACAAGACTATTTAAGTTAAATCCTATTCTATTTTATATTACATAAATATTTTAAAAAATCTAATGAGAATCCCATGGAAAATATTATCTATGATCTACAAGATGAAACTAATACTATAAGTTCTATCTTAAATGAAATTGATTATCAATATTTTATTTCTTTTCTAGAACCTAAAAACCATAATGAGTCTTTTAATGATGAAAATTTGTTTTTTATATGGAAGAATAGAAGAACTGATTCTAATAGAATAATGTTTAGAAATTTGTTTAAATAATTAATTATCATCCTATTATTGGTACTAAATAGGTTTTTATAAATAAATCAAATGATATAGGTAACATCACACATAAAAAAGTTAGACATATAGGGAATGGTTATAATCAAGAAGAAGGAAATGATTATGGTTATATCTTTTCACCCATTATTTTTCTAGAATACATAATAATATTATTATAATTCACTACCCATTAAAATTTAAAAACTTTTCATGTTATAAGAATTTTTAAATGGTTTTATTTTTGATTTTTTTGTTGATCAAACACGTGGTTTTTTAAAAACTAAAAATTTTAAATTCCATTTTTAGGTTAACCATTGATTTATATGGTTTAAAACAATCCCCTAGTTCTTGGTACAAAAGGTAAATAAGTTTTATTTTATTAAATGGTTTTAAAATAGGAAAAATGATTCAAATTGTTTTCTAGAAAATGTTTCAAATGATATTTTATTCATTCAAATATATGTTGATGATGCAATTTTTAGATTATAAAATGAATAAATTTGTAATGAATTTTCAAATAATATGAGAAAATAATTCAAAATTATTTTTATGGCTGAGTTATGTTATTTTTTAGTCTTCAAATTTCACAAAATAAGGATGGAAATTTTATTAGACAATGGAAATACACTAATAAACTATTAAAGAGTTTCGGTATAGATCATTATATTGAAATTAGTACACCTATGAGTATTTATTATAAGATAATGTTTGTTGAAGCTATTAAAATGATTGAAAAAAAATACTTAAATAATTATAACAAGGATTATTCGTTACCTTACCACGAATCATCTAGAAATTATGTTTATTGTTTGTCTTTAGGCTATTTTTCAGTAAAATAATAATGAATCACATTTAAAATCTCTAAAAATTTGTTTCATTTTTAATTTTTTTAAAATAATTGTATATTTTATCCTAAAGAAACCACTTTTAATCTTATAAGTATTACCATGGCTGATTTTTGAGGATTCAAACTGGATAGGAAAAGTTAAAGAGGGGCTGGTCAACTTCTTGGAAAATACCTACCCTATTAGAGTAGTAAAAAGAAACATTAAGCTTATATTTCTACAACAAAAGTAGAATATATTTTCACAGAGATTTTTAGGTGCTAAATTATATGGATGAAACAAAATCACTGAGGTTTTGGGATAAAATTTCTTCATGATCCAATTAAACATGATATTTATAGTTCTATAAGAATCTCTATAAATACTATTCAGCATGTATTCACTAATAAAATAGATATTCCACATAAATTCTTGTGGGAACAATTTTAAGAAGGATATATGTTTTAATAATTTATTAGTAAGGATATTTAATTATCTGATATCTTTAAAAAACCCATTTTATTTAGAATGACTTAATTTTTTTAAGGGGGATATAGGAATAATATTCTTTCAATTATTTTTTACCTTTTATTTTCCTTGTTTTTTCTTTTCACAATCATGATTTTTTAAAGATATTTTATTTTATTATTTTTATGAAAATATTGTTTAAATTTTCAAAATTATATTTATGATCACCTTTATTATCATGTTTTAATGTATTTGATCTAACCCTTTTACTAATCACAAAGGAGAATAAAAGTTTAATATTATTAGGGACGAAAAGTGTAATGTTTATAAGAGAGAAAATTATAATTTATAAGAAGAATGTTTAAAAATTGTGTAAGATCTCTTTTGAAATGGTATATTTTGAAAAGAAAGACAAGGATCTTGTTTCAAGTGATAAACATTTATGCAAGCTACCACCTCCATAAAGAAACAACTTCTATTTTTCCACCACAGAATATCTTCACTGATTATATGGGTAAAATTGAGGAATAAATGTGATGTATAAAATATAATTAGTATTATGAAGACAAAAATTATAACACACCATATTTCCCCCTCATTATTTGAGAAATGAAAACATTTATTGTGTGTTTTTGGGACTACCACATCTATGAAGTAACATATTTTGTTTTTCATCTAGTTTCTTTTTTTGTTTATTGAAATATCTTAAAACTAATTCATCACCTTAGAATTATATAAATAATATCAATAAGATTATGTAATAATGATATTATAATAAAATAAACCACTTTCATAACTTCACTCATCCATTAATTATGGTATATTCATGTTTGGGTCGACCTAACCACACACTTTAACAATGATAAAATAATATATTGGTTGGCTAGGTAAAATTAATTAATAATTATATATGATATAAATAAGTAAATAATTTTTTTAATTTTTTAATGGTAACATTAATATTAAACACATTAATCAAGATACTATTATTCATTTCTTAAAGATAACTAAAACATGATTATCACCAATTTCATCTATAATAACCATAAATAAAATTATAATTTAATTTTAATATATCTTTTTAAAATATAATTAAACATTAATTATAATACATTGTATGATCTATGAATTATTAACTTTTAGAGAATAATTAAATTGAAACACCACTGTTACGAAACCTATTCAAAATGATCAATATTACTCACACCCGATATTGAAATTAGATAATAACTAATTAATATAAATTTATAGAATAATAAATAAATAAATTTTATAAAAGTTAATAGATATGAATACTTTTCTGAAGTATGTGATTAAGATAGTTTTTTTATATAGGAGATTCAGGTGCTTTTTTGGAATTTTTGAATAAATATAAGAGGGTTCTTTGTCACAAATTTAATTTCTTACGTCATATTTCTTATTACATACCATAAAATTATTGATATGGTGTGATTAATACCTAATTAATATATTTTAAAATTAATTTATTCATGTAATTCATGGGGTTTTGATATCAATATAATATTCTCTCTTTAAATGGAATTCGATTCAAAAGATACCAATGTTTTAAGGATCCTTGTTAAATTAACTCCCTTAGTTGAGTTATAATGATTCCCCTTGAACTTATTTCTTACAAGATTGGTGTATTATGCACTAAAATTTTATTTCATGGAACTTTATATTCCTTTTTTGGGAGAATGAATTTTTTAATTCAATAATTTTACCTTGATGAATTTATTCCTAAAAAAGTATATCATTTTTTAGAATAATTAAAATCCTGTTTAATGATAGTTTCCCTTCGTAATCCATATTTTCATTTCCTACATTTTCTATCCTTTATATTTAGAAAGATGATTATATTTTATCTTATATCACATTTATACTTCCATTCCAATTTTTTCAAAAGAAAATTTTATTACAATTTTTATGATGTGGGTTTTCAACAAAGGTATTTCAAAACATTTTCCCATCCTTTCAAAATAAACTTCTTTATCATCAAATACAAATTTATTTTGATAACCTTTATTTCATTGAAATGATATTTTATTGATGTTTATTTTTAAAAAATTATTGTTTTAAAAATATTTAGATCCACATTTTTAAAATTGTATGTCATTTTTATAGATTATTTATTAAATATTATTTTCCAAAATTAAAAGTTTTCAAAATGTTTTAGCTTAAATTTTTTGAAGACATTATATATTTTCAAGGATTAGTTACTAAGATTTATTTCTAACTATTTTTTAAAAAATAATTTGTTTTTAATTTTTCAAAAGTATCCTTTCTGAAAATGTTTTTTCAAAGGGACAGTAACTTCATATTTTATACCGAAGATAAAAGAATTTTATAAAAACTATTTTAAAATATTTCCACTATTTCATCATTATCTCTAAATTATTTATTTACTTTGAAGTTATTTTTCATAAATCATCAATAAATGTTTTTATAAAATATCATTTGGGCATAATTGTGTTGTGGGTATCAACCTTCTATATTCTTGAGGTCAATTTTGATGACACCATCTAGAAATATTTAGAAACCCATTTTTCTTTCCATGGGTTCTTTATGATGGGATGAATAAAACTAAATTTCTCCCATTGGGTTTCATGATATTTTGAATGATTTATTTATTCTTTCAAAAAAATTTGTTGTTTTTATTTAAGTGACACTTAGGATTTATATAGGCCTATGATGAATTGGTTAAATCTTTATTTATCATAAGATAATGGGAAACAATTTATAATCTGTAACATCCCTTAATTTGGCACCCTCACACGTGGCTATAAAGGGTTGGTTATGAGACCTCAAGTAAGACTCCTCGTACTCCAAAGGCTACTGACTAGTAGAGGGGGTGTGAAGAGTATAGTGGGGACACTATACCCCCTAGTTTGAAGTGTCATAACAGAAGAAAAAATTAATAATAAAACCAAAATAATGAAATTAAAAACAATACATAAGGAAAAAAATAAAATCCAACTGAATAATCCAATAAGTAATAAGAAATAATGTAATTACGTGCTGTAATGTAACTAAATGTCATGCTATAACAATAAAATAAAAATACTATAAGACTCAAATAAAAGTCTCAAAGTCCAAGATCCTAAGACCCATGTTGGTACCATCTCTAAAATCCATCATAATAGAAATAAATAATTCAGCAGTAAGGTCCTTTGACCTTGTCCAAAACTACATCCACAAAATCTGCTCGGGTACAAAACAATAGCCTGGATAGGGTGTGAGTATAACCTAGAAGTTCGACCCCACTGTGTCTAAAAAAACCATTATGATAAGAAGATTATGCAGTAAAACGATAAACATGTGTATTAATTAATTCAAAAATTAATAAAACAAAATGAAAAATATCTTTGACCCAATGGAGGAATATATCTGATCATGTCGGATGACCATACCAACTACAACCATATAACCGAGGTAAAAAAACCTGATTCAGCACCATACCTGAATATCTATAAGAATGTCTTACAACCATGCTAACCACCACCATGTAACCATGGTATAGTCACAACAATCAATATAGGTCAAACCCCTCTAAGCATTATATCATTTCCATGTCAAAGGCCTATAATCATTACAAAATTTATGGGTCAATAATCTATAAGAATTATAGCATGGGACTGTTTTGATCCCACTATATATAATAATTATAGCATAAATGTTTGAAATTTCATTGGCCTATCTCATTATATAATCATATTAGCATAGAACACAATCCCTATCATACAACATGGATATCATAATATCATATCACATATCTCAAAGGTTGATTATTAATATTACAATTATTCTTTAATATTCCACTTTTCAATTCAATTCATAATTGATTAAAAATTAAATCAATAAGAAATAAGCTACAATTTAGGGATTCTATAACAAAAAATCACCCTAGGTCACATGGAATACTAAACATACTATTAGTCATTAACCAATTCATTTAAATTCAATTAATTTGGGTGCACACTATGTTGGTGATATCATAATATTTTATAACCATAAAAATTATCAAACCATAGGGTTAAGATTTAGACCCCTACCTTTAACTAAATATCCAAAAATTATTCCAATAGAAAACTACCTTGAGGAAGATGATGTGGATGACTGAAAAGAGGTTCTTTGATCAAAACTGATAAAGATAAAAACCAAAAATGAAATCGGCCAAAGGATTTCACTACAACGGTTGGAGAACCAAATGAAATAAGGAATAAACCTAACCAAAGAAACTTACCAGGTATTTAAGACATAAAAACAATGTTCATAAGGGAGGTTGGCACTCCAAAATCACATGGAGAATGCCCTAGGGCCGAGAGGAGAGAAGCTATGGCTGAAAAATATCATAATTCGTCCACACATACCATTTAAAATAGAAGGTTGGTAATTTACACATCATGTAAATTTTTTTAATGGTAGTCACCAAAAAAACCTTTTTGTAGGATTAATTTACTAAAACCCATTAACAATTACATGACATGTAATCCCTTTACATGATGTGTAAATGTCCTGTAGTTGTTTTTTCAGCCCATTTTTCTTTTAAAAAACCCAAAAAACTTTAAAGATCCTCAACTTACCAATAACCCATGAAACACTTAAACCAATTTAAACCCAAACTCCGTTAATTAAAATAAATAATCATCCCTAGAATTTAGATCATTTTCACCCAAAAAGGCTCTCCATCTCCAAACAAGACATGACCACCAATAAAAAACAAAAAACATGGAGGGAAATGTACCTAAAAAATATGGGATCTTACAACCTCCCTAACTTATAAATTATCATCCCTGAGATTCTCCAAGAGTCATTGTGAGGTCTCATCGATTAAGTCTGGCCACTATGTTTGCATAGAAGACTCCCTATCCTATGTATCCTCCTAAACTGGCCCATGCTACCACTATGATCAATCCAATGGTATAGTCTGACCCTGAAGATATTTCTCACTATGATATATAACCCATATCAGATGATCATTAAAGGATTAATTAGAAAAAAGCTTAATGTCTGCTACATCCATCACATGGGAAGGGTCTGAATGACATCTTAATAGTTGCGATATATGGAACACATTGTTCATGGCACTGTAGTGTTGTGGAATGGATAAACAGTATGCCACTGGACCAACCCTTACAACCATTTCAAACAACCTGAATAACTTGGGTGCTAGCTTTACCTATTTCCAGACATGACATTGTCCCAACCTAGGTGAAACCAAATGTAAAACATGATGACCAATATTTCATTTCAGGGGTCATACATAATGATAAATATATTATTTCTACCTACTCGGGGAAGTCACCAACCGCTGGCTGATCAACTGAACTGATTCAGATGTCCCCTTCATGAGAATAGTTCCAAAAATTACTGAATTACCTATCTCCAACCAAAAAATAGATGAATGAAACAACCATCCATACAAATCCTCAAAAGGTTCCGTTTGGATCGATGTATGGAATCTATTATTATTGGAAAACTCCACGAGTTCCATATATTCCTCCAACAAACCACAAAAATCCAAAACAAAAGCTCATAGAATATCCTCTAGAAACTAAATAGTCTACTTAGATTGACCATCAGTTTATGAATGATAGGATATGATTAGAAGAACTCATCATCCTAGGAAGTTTTAAAGATGCTTCAAAAAATGTGATGTGAAATGAAGATCTATGTCTAAAACGATACTCCTTAGAACACTATGTAATATAAACACCTCACACACAAAAATATTTCCCAGATCTTTATATGTGAAGGTTTCCCTAATTCGTAAGAAGTGGGATACCTTATTTAGCCATTCCAAAAAAACCATAAAAAAACATTTTAATGGGTCATCCAGGGAAATACCATCACAAAATACAATGTTACATCATCCCATTTCCACTCCGAGATGGGAAAAGGTTTTAAAATCCTAGATAAACTTTGATGATCAACTTTCACCTACTGAATAGTGAATTATCTAGCCAAAAATCTTACCACATATTTCTTCATTTCTTACCACCATTACTATCTATGGAGATCATGATACATCTTTGTTAAACTAGGATGAAATTCCCATCGAGAAGCATGAAAATCCCTCATCAGATCCTCGCACAAGACTGTATGAACCCACCATCCTAATGGAGTCTCCCCACCATTTAATCTATCTCTTAGAACTGAGCCCTATGGATCTAAAATGTACTCAAAATTAATCTGGTTCAATAGCATGGGTGTAAAATATGTCAAAGGCAGAGCTACTTGCCACTAATATTCCTAAAAATCTATATTTACGTCTACAAGGAAGGACATTATCTGACAATCATCACAAGACTCATGTAATTCCTCTATTTGTAACTTTATACTCAATGTTTCTACAATGAAGTTTCCTTTTCCTAGTGTATAATCATATTCAAAGTTGAAATACTATAGATACTCGATCCACCTCCTCTACCGAAGGTTCAAGACTTGCTATGAAAAGATATACTTGAGGATTTTGTGATCCATGTATAACAAAAAACAATCACCCATGATATAGTGTCTCCAACATATCTGGGTATGTACCAATGCCTCTAACTCTACATCATTTGTAGTGTAATGCCTATCATGTGGTCTTACCTGCGTGGAGCCATAAGTAACCACATGATCATCTTGCATTAGAACCGTTTCGAGTCTAATTCTAGATGCATCGCAATACATGGTATATACTTTACCCATCATAAGTAAAGTGAGTATAGGTGTTGAGATCATCCTACCTTTATGATCTTTAAAATATATTTCATAGGCATGAGACAAAATGAACTTCACCACTTTCTTGGTCAACCTAGATATTGGTGATGCTAAATGGGAGAAATATTTGATAAAACACTGGTAATAACTAGTTAAACCAAGAAACCTCCAAATTTCAAAGACATTATTGGGATATTTACAAGATATCATGGTTGTGACCTTATCTGGTTCCACTAACACTCCTTAATATGACAAGACATGTCCCAAAAAGTGCACTTCTTTATCTAGAAACTACATTTAGTTATCTTGGTATAAATATGATGCTCTATCAATGTACTTAGGATGATGTCAAGATGTTTGGAATTATCATCTATTAAATTGAAGTAAAATAAGATATCAACGACAAAAACAACCACAAACCAATCCAGAAAAAGACAAAAGATCCTATTCATTATGTTTATGAATACCACAGGTGCATTAGTCAACCCAAACAGAATCACTATGAATTCATGCAAGACCTATCTAATCATAAAAGAAGTCTGAGGTATGTATGATATTCTAACCATTAACTGATGATATCCTGATAAGAATTCAATCTTCGAGAATATTTTAAAATCTCTCAACTGATTGAAAGGATCATCAATGCATGGAATAGGATACCAATTATTGACTATCATCCAATTCAACCTCCTATAATCCACACATAAGCACAAAGAATTATCAGAATTTTTAGTGAAGATAACTAGAGAACACTAAGGAGATGTAATAGGCTGTATGAATCCTTTAGATTCTAGATCTTCCAAATAGACCTTCAACTCCTGAAGCTCTATTGGTGCCATTCGGAAAGGCTGGATAGAAACTGTTTCTACTCACAGCACAAACTTGAATGTGAAATTGATATTTTGCTCGAGTGGTAAGTGATATAAATAATTAGGGAAAACATGCCGATAATAGTCTACAACTGGAGGAAGGAATCATGCTACATTACACCATTATATAGAGAAATATTGGTGATTTGATCCATGAAAAAATCTAATTTGAACTGAATTTGTCCCGCATGACCAGCCTAAATATCCCACTCACCCTGGTGAGAATAGATGCTTCATTCTAAAGATATTAAAGTTACTCTCCTCCTATAATATTTGATATCATCTTGGTATAGAACTGACCAATCCATACCTAGAATCAAATCAAATCCTATTATCTCCATAATGAATAGTTCCCAAAAGAAATGGTAACCACCAATCTCTAGATACCATTCCTTGCAACGTTTGATGTTTTATGACCACACTCCCAATGGTGAGTTAATGGTTAAAAAACCATATAATCTATCCAAATACAAGACTAAACCATTTTAAAAAATATTAGATAGAAAAGAATGAGATTATTTTATATTGAGAAAAACTCAAGAAAAGGTAGATGATATAAGAGTCATACCTCTAATAACAGATGGTCCTATATCCATGTTAGCTGGAGTAGTCTGCATAACGTGAAGCTGACTTGTCCCTCTTACTTGGGCTCCAGTCTGAATATACTGATCTATATCCCTTGAATGGTACTGTTGTTCATGAACTGGGGTACAATGTCCCCTACCATGACCTGGACGACCTATAGAACCCCAACTACTAGCCTACTTGGTGTACCTGAGCCCCTTCTTGATTCCAGTGCTTATCCAAATCCTCTAGCATTAGCATGCGATAGAAAGTTCAAACAAAAACTCTAACAATGAACCATTCTTCGATAGATATGAAACTCAACTACCAGGTAAGTAAACTTTGGTTTCTTGTGGCCAAACATTCCACACATATAGCATTAAAACGGAACACGATCTTGATATAGTTTTCCACCACACTGACTACTCTACCGAAAAATATTTTGGTCGAAACAATAATAATTTAATTTCCTACCACTCGAAGAATAATTCCAATATTTCCCCATTGAAATAGCCTTGCCACTGCTCGAGGTGACTCTCAGAGTCCCTTCCTTGATGAGAGATAGATTCATCACACCTTCAAATCTACTTAAATGGAAAACTTTTACATGAAAATTGATCTCATAATAAATACCATATTAAAAATATCTCACCCTGTAGATCTCATTATCTTCCATATATGGCACAAATCACTGTAGTTCAGTAAAACATCCAACATAGTTTAGCACTGACAAACCCTCATGTGTCAGATGAATGAACTCGCAATCCATTTCATCCCTCAAGGTTTCATGATAGAAATGTATTTGGAAAATCATCTCAAATTCCTTTCAAGATATATCATCCTACTTCTTAAATTCTTCCATAATATCCCATAAATTATTTGAAAGTCCATAAAGCATATACGCATCAAGATTCACCCTCCTCCCTACAGGCGTCTCCTGATGCTTGAAGATTTTTGGACTGACTCAGTCTAGAATTTAGAAACCTGGGCCCCCGTTCCCTAAAAACATAGGTGAATGATAAAGTTTAAATTCTATTATCATCTTAGATATTAAAGGAACGATATAAAAAATATCCCTTTCAATGGATCGTATGACCCTTAGGAATATTTCATGAATCTAAACATCCATTTTCTCCTTAGGAACTACAGGAAGTTCTAGTTTAGCTACTTTAGGAGTGTTCTGATTTCCACTCTCCTGATGCTCAAGTTGAAGATGATGATAATGCATTTTTTCTACAAGACAAACACACACCTTATAGAACTGACATAAAACATGTTCAACCCAATAAGTGACTGTAATAAATAACCATTAACTCTTGGTATCTCTAAAAATGAATTAAAAGTATTTTAGAATGACATGACATCTCATTTAATTTATCTAGTGAAATAGAGGTCTCATATCATAGTTTAACAAGAATGTATATATTATACACAAAAATAGATATGTCCCTATCATGAAAAATTCATGTCAATATATCCCTATGTGCCTATTATGATGCATGTATTCTCATCTCACACCATACTAGGTCACAAGTACAAAGATCAAGAAATAATGAAAACCTAAAACAATAACCTCACACAACATGTGAATCACCCAAGGTTAAATAACATCAATTATAACAAGTACACAACACAAAAATCAATCCCATACCTAGTTACTGGGATTTTCCCTCATACATGGGTTAGATAATCACATGCACAAGCTTAATACCAAGTCCCGACACATCCAAGTATCCTTTATACCTTTCCCAAAATATTAAAGAAAATGAAAAGAAAACCAGATGCTCTGATACCACTTTTTAACACCCCCAAATCCAAAACTCTCTCACATGACCAGAAAGGGTTGGTTACGAGGCCTCAAGTGTGCCTTCCCATATGTCAGAGGCTTCCAACTAGCATCGGGGGTGTGAATAGTATAGTGGGTAGACTATACCCCCTTGTATGATGTGTCATAGAATAAGAAAAAATTCATAATAAAATTGAAATAATTAGAGTAAAAATAATATAAGAGACAAAGATAAATGACAACTAAATAATCTAATAAATAATGAGTAATAATGTAATGGCATGATGGAATATAACTAAATGTCATGCTAGAAAAATACAAGAAAAATAATAGAATACTAAAATAAAAGGCTCAATGTCCCAGGTCCTGAGCCCAATATTGGCCCCATCTCTAAACTCCAGCCCAACAGCAAGAATGAAATCAATAGTAACAACTTTTTCCTTGCCAAAAACTACATCCATGAAATCTGCTCTGGTTCCAAATGATTTCCTGAATAGGGTGTTTGAATAACTTCGTAGGTCGACACCACTATTTCTAAAAAATCCCAACCTGATAAGAAGTGTATGTAATAATGTGACAAATACATATATTAATTAATTTAAAAAATAATAAAATTCCACAAAAACCTACTTTGGCCCCATCCCGGAATAGATCTGAGAATGTATTACAATTATATCAACCACAACTATATAAGCAAGGTAAAACAAACCTGCTTTGGAACCATGCTAGAATATCTCTGGGCATGTCTTACAACCATTCCAACCACCACCATATAACCATGTTATAGTCACAACAATCAATCTGGGTCAAATACCTATAAGAATTATAGTATTTTCAGGTCAAAGACCTATAATAATTACAACATTTTTCGGTCAAATTACAATAAGAGTTACAATATGGGACTAGTCTGAGACCACTCTCTATAAGAATTACAACATATATATGTGCAAGTGACTAGGCCTAGACAATTATATAATCATCTTATAATATAACACAATCCCTGTCATACAACATGGATATCAAAATATCACATTATATATATCAATTATTAATTATTTGGATTACCATTATTCTTTTATATGCAACTTTGAAATTTAATTCAAATTTGATTAAAAATTATATAAATAAGGAATAATCCACAATTTAGGGATTCTATAACAAGAAATCACCCTAGGTCAAATTTCATGCTAAACATACGTTAATACATTAATCAATTCATTTATATTCAATGAATTTGGGCACACACTACACTGGATCTATCATATGATTGCATAACCCTTATAATTATGAAACAATAAGGTTAAGATTTATACTAGATACCTTTAACTGAAGATCCAACAACACTTCCAAGGGAAAACACCCATGAGAAAGAAGGTATGGATGATTGAAAAGGGGTTCCTAGATCAAAACCGATCAATATCGAAACCAAAAACATAATATGTCAATGTATTTCACTGAAATAGTTAGAGATCAAATGGGAAGAATGAGGAAACCCAACCAAGGAACTTACCAAGGATTGAAGACACAAACAGAAAACCTAAAAGGGAGGTTGGTACTCTAAAATCACCTGCAGAATGTCCTAGGGTCGATAAGAGAGAAGTTACAACCAAAACATATTAGAATTTAGCAGTAGAACATTTTTAAAATATAAGGTCAGGTATTTTCACATCGTGTAATGTGATTAAATGTCGTGTAAATGTTTTTAATGTTATTTTCAGAAAAACCCATCACCTAATATTTAATTTTTTAAAACCCAAGAACAATTACATGGTGTGTAATCTATTTACACTACATGTAAATATCATATATTTTATTTTTCATCCCATTTTCATTTTAAACAACCTTAAAACCTTTAAATATTCTCAACTTACCAAGAACCCATGAACAAATTAACCCATTTTATACTGGACTCTATTAATTCAAACAAACATACACCCCTGAACATTAAATCATTTTCTCCAATAAAGGCTCTTTATCTGTGAGCAAGAATCAACCATTGAGGAAAAATGAAAAACTCAGAGATAAAAATACTCGAAAAATATGGAATCTTACATAATGCTTGAACCAACAAAAAAATAGGTGATTAAATCCTAATCCACCAAGGAAAATTGGTGAGTGAATCTAAATCCACTAAGGGAAACAGGTGAGTGAAGCATGATCCATTAAGGGAAATAACTTTTATTGCATGATACACTATGTTATGATTCTCATGATCATGTTTGTTACATATTATTTTGTTTGGAAACTTACTTCTATTATGATGGGTCCTTTATGATGCTCTATGATTTATGAGGTCATGTTTTCTTAATTTTATGTTCACGGACCTTGATTATTATCTCATACATATAAACGTATCTTTTTATCACTTATGATCATTATTGGTTATGTATTATTTTTCCCTTAATGAGTATATGAGCTATCCAATTTCATATGATTTCTTTCCCCAAAATACAGAGATGGGTATTACATGAGAGATGATTATAAGGGGTTTTATAGTTGAGAGACTATGAGAAAATATTGACGAGTATTGTAAAGTTAAATTTTTTATATAGATAATCTTCTAAGACACTAAACCTTCAATTTTTTAGTTTTTATGACTATTTGTGAGATGGAATGATTATTTATGTAAAATAATGAAATAAATGTGTTTATTTATCTTGGGTAGATTTATTTTGTATCAAAGGAGGGTTCAATTATTTTAGAGATTAGTTTAGAGAACTTTTATGAAAACACTGAGGATAAGTCTAAGTATATGATTACGTCGTAAAATTTAAGCAAATTAGATATTTCATCTCTTTCCTAGAAATAAAATCTATGTTTCGATACTACAAGAAGATACAAGATTTAGTACATATATACTTAGGTTTAGTAAACCAGAAGTGGGAATATTGGGTATTAAATCAATTTTCACTCGGTGCATGATAAAGATACCCAACTGTACACTTGATTTAACATTATCATGGGATATACATTGGTTGATTAATATTATCTTTCTGTACTATTATAGAGTATTTAAATATATAACTAGTTTAGTTATAAAATGAACCGTGGATAACCTAGATTAAAACCCCACGATTCATAGTATAATGTATGCACATAATTTATGAAATACTTCATCTAAATTTATGGTTTCCTTATATGTACATTAATTAACATAATTATACTCATTATTAATATTTCTTTAGTCAAGGTAATGTAGGGAACATGAAAGATCAAAGTTAGTAATAGGGGTAATGAACAATGTTGATATTGTCCCAATAATAAACCAAATTAAACTTGATTTGGGATGAAAAACATCATGGAAATGATCTCCCAACTATCTTAATCAATGAGAAATAATGAAAATAATGTTGATATCCAAAATTAACCAAGGAAGGATTTTATTTTTATTGATTCATTCATGAGGTAAAATCCACCTTCTTTTAGTGGGTCATCTAATCTACTAGTATATGAGAAGTTGTTCAATAAAATGAAGAAGATATTTATCATTTTCTAGTGCTCAGAATATGAGATGGTTTTTTATCCACATATTCTTTTGATAATGAGGCTGACCAATCGTTGACTTCGATTATAAAATAATATAAAATTTGGAAGATTAATCTATATAATTAGT
This sequence comes from Viscum album, assembly GCA_963277665.1. Lineage (NCBI taxonomy): Eukaryota > Viridiplantae > Streptophyta > Magnoliopsida > Santalales > Viscaceae > Viscum > Viscum album. Next base: position 1,907,262,912 of record OY728136.1, read on the forward strand.
GGAATTCAAGACAATATTATTCACTAAATATTTTAACCAAAATCTTTTCACAAGAATGGAGAGTGAATTTATAAAACTAAAACAAAAGGAGGATACATCCATTGGAACTTATGAGTATAAATTCACAAGACTGACAAGGTATACCTCCAGTTTTATTATTGACACAAAAAGTAATATTGACAATTAGTGACCTAATACACATCTTTAAAAGGTATTAGTTATAAGTTACATTACAGGTTATGGAGTGGTTGTTTGATGTGAACTTATAATATAAATGAATGTAAGATAATATAGTTATTTTAGATACAAAAAAAGGAAGATGCATTTAAATTAAATCCCAATTGAAAATCACATGGAAGGAAGTAAAATCAGTTTCTAAAATTCCAAAAGTGGGGGAAAATCTGTAAGGAAATTTATTAAAAGGGACTGAAAGGTTCGTTATGTTTGGAATGGTTGGACATATAACTCTTGATTTTTGAAAGTATATGAATAGGAAAATCATTACAATAGTAGAAAATAATATTCCAACTAATGCACCAACCATAATCAAATGCTTTAATTTTAAATATAAAGGGAATTATTCCATTCATTGAACCAATCCAAGAGTTGATGGAAATAATCATTGTCAAAAACTCATAATCCAAGGGAATAATGGAAAGCCTATGTAATCACAACTACTAAAATTAGTCTTAAAAGTGAAGTGGAATAAGGTATTCTGATCATCTAATAAAGAACTATGAGTGTTGTATTTTATTATTGTTAAACCAACTCCCTTGTACCTAGAATGATTGATAAGAACATAAAATCATCACCCTAATTATTTCATCATTGAATAAAAAATCTATTTGTATTGTATTACATGTTGAAATTTATAGGAAAATTCCTTTAGAAAATAACATTATCCCCCCTTTAAATGAAATTATTATGGTAGATTTGTTCTCTATACTTAAAGATCAATTATTTTGATTATAAAAATCATATTTCGTATCAACCTATGGTATTCTATGAATGGAATGTTGATTTTTAACACAATTTAGAATGAAAATATATAACTTTTATTATAAAAACATAAAATGATAGTCTCTTGGATCAAATAGTTGGATAAAAACTCAATATTGGTGATAAGCATATTATATGGAAAAAGGTATGTTTTCTTAAGTTTTTTTGGATGATATCTATCTAGAAGTTATATCTTGTGTTGTTTTTAAATTTTATATACCCTTAAATATTTTCATAGTATGTTATTATAAAAATTGAGATCATGTAATTTATTCATGTGGGAGAATGTAATGCCCTGATATTTTGGAATATATATTTTAAATTAATACTATGTTCAATAGATTATTGCATAAGAAAAACTGAACCAAAAGAAGCGAATATTTATTAAATGGAAATTAATAAGAAATAATAATATTAATATAAACTCTAGTGAATAAAAATAGAGTAATCAATTTAAAAATCCAATGTTTAGATGATATAAAATTAATATTATTTAATTTTTCTTTGTCAAAAATATATTTAAAGTGTTCATAAATTAGAAAAAAACTAATTTAAAATATTATTATGATAAAATATAATATAATATTATATGGAATAATATATTATAATTCCTTAAATTATAAATTTATATTAAATAATACTATGAACACTTTATATTTAAAAACATCAATTTTCAATAAAAGTTGTTTTCCTTAATATTTTGATGTAAAATAATTTAAATTTTATAAAATTAAATTAATTTTTTAATTAAATATTTAATTAATATTCTATGATCAATTCTTGATATTTTTTTAAACAATTGATATTTAGTTAAATAGTGAAAAATAGAGTTTTTAATAAGAACATAGAGTTTATGACTATATCCAGAAGTAAGTGTAATTTAAAAAATTATAAAAAATTTCCCACTACCAAATATGTATTTGGTATTAAATATATTCACTTAAAAGTACTATTATGAATTTAGAAAACCTTTTTTAATAAGATAAAAAATATTTTCCAATAAAATAAACTATTTTTAGTCTTTTCTTTTAATTTAATATTATTTTGGTAATATTAGGTTTTGGATTGATCTAAAAGAAAAATAAACCTTATTTGTTTTATTAATAAACAAATTTATATCATATAAATCATATAAATTAACAATTTTATGACACAAATAAATTTTAATCTAAAAAAATAGTTTTTCTAAAAACAATATTTTATGCATTACATGCACTGATGTAAAAAAGGATTTTTCTTACACATAGATATTTTATTTTATAAAATGTATTTTATATTTTGAATCATTAGGTACAAATTATTTAATATAAGAAATTTTATTTTTAGGCACTAAATTTAAATTAATTCGATAATAATTAGTTACTATGGTAAAACTAAAAAATGGTAAAAGTGAAAATTCTAAGAGTAAAGTGCAGGTTTTGTGTGCAGTGGAAGCGCGTTGGTGGGTGTACCCAACTTTAATTTTTGCTGTTAACAATGATAAATCCAAGATCTGTCACAATAATAAAACTTTATATCTTAGAAATAGAATGAAGAATGAAAGAAAGGAGGGGAGTCCTAGAACCATAGAGAGGATCATCATATATTGGTTATAATTAATTTAATTAAAAGACAAGAATTACAATGATGTAATTCTATATTCATTGATGTTTCCATTCATGATCTGATGTGATCCATCATTACATCTTATAATCCAATTGTAGGATTCCTCTAGTGGTGATCCACACATGCTCTACATGTCTTTGGATGTCACGGAAGGGATCTCCTGGTGCTAGCATAGAAAAGAATCCACTTGTGATTCCCTCCTTTGATTTCCTTGAGAGCTGCTTCCAAAGCACTCTCATTGATTCGGTGGAGGATGATCTCTCTCGTAACTTGAGAGTGTTCTTGGAGGAAAAATAATTCTTTCTTGGCATGAGATCTTTTTCCAATCCATTGTGCACAACCACAAAGAATGGATAGGCTCATGAGAATGATATAATTGGTATTTTTAATTACTTAAAATAATGTAATGAATTAATTACCTGAAATCTTTTATTCAATTCATTTAATTATTAGAAAAAACCCATGTCTAATAATAATAGTTGAAAATTATTATTACTTGACATGAACCCAAAAAATTACACCTAATATTATTTAATAAAATAAATAAAATTATTTCTCACAAATCCCCAAAAAATTCTTGGTGTATATATTAATATACACAGTGCGAGCTTTTTTTTTCTATTTTTCTTTATTTCCTCCACCACATTTATTAGACCTTGAATAATGACTTTTTATTTCTTAAATAAATATCACTGCATTACCCACAATAAATATATTATTTCACCCACAATATATTCTCTCGAATAACTAGTGTCGAAATAAATGCGATCAGAAATCCTGGAATAATTATTAAACCATAATCAGGAATAATCCTTATTCAACTCGTTAAATGAATATTTAACTGAGATACTTGGACACACATAGTGTGTGACCATATAGGTCTATTTCTTTGTGGCATTAGGGGGAGCCTGCGTAAACTCTAAGGTTAGCATCTAGCAACATGCTAAGGCACCCATAGAGAATGAACTTAACGCCACAATGACATGTCACCTCCTATGAAATCTTACCGTGTAATGTAATCCCTTTGTCTCGATATCTCAAATCAAGTGAGTTACATGCTAGTGCCATCAACCCATGTGCTTGATTATTCTTTCTTTGACTTCTTGGAATTGAAATTTCCCATTCCTCACTATTGTCCATGTATTTATTTAGGCTATATAAATTCTATCAAAGGGATTGAGATATCAACTTCTACTATGGAACAGAAGGGAGAAATCCTTTATCACATTATCTATTAATGCTGTATTACTCGTGAAGCATCGAAAATATCCTACCTCACTGCGAACAATGTGTCTTCATAATTTTCATCAATACATATAAGTGTGAAAGTTTTAATTCCCATTAATAATAATATTAAAGTCTAAGGATCAATACATACATCTGTAGATATGAACATCCAATCACACAATGAAATGTGTATTTCCTACAGGCAGGTCTCGTTCTCATAATATCCTCCTAGATATTACCAAGGGCACACACCATGAGAAGGAGCCTCAAAGTTTTATGAGTCCTCACCCCTAATGTATTGTATTATTTGTGTCCCTCAAATAACATCATCCAGCCAAAGAATATATATTCAAGTGTAGTGTTATGGCACTTTCAGGTTCTCATTATAGTAGGGATCCACTATAACCCTTTAGTGAAATAGATATCCTTTAGAAATTATAACATGAATTGTCATGTAGAAGAACAATAAATATGTGATGATGTATTTATTAATGAATAAAGTACAAAGTAGTTTGTTCTAGGACACCAACACCAACAGACTCCTACTTGGACTAGATCCAACTACCAACAACCTTTAACCCTCTATCCCTCACATGATATCCATGCTTCGACTATGATAAGTCTTTAGTCATGGGGTCCACCACGTTCTCTTATGTAGAAACTCTGTTCACTCCAACTTTACCCCTTTGATATAAATCCCTCAAGAGGTGATACTTCTAGAGAACGTTCTTTGTCCATTGATGTGACCTTAGTTCTTTTTCAAGAGCCACCACTATAGTATTATCACAATACAATGTGATAGTGTATCTAATACAAGACACCACATCAAGATCCTAGAAAAAGTTCTAAATCCATATGGATTCCTTGGATGCATTAGAAGACACTATATATTTGGATTCCACTATATAATCAGTAAAAACTGGCTACTTTGAAATCTTCCAGCTCAAAGCTCCTCTATTGAGACATAAAACATATCCAGATTTTAAATTCAGATCATTATGATCTATCTGAAAACCAGCATCAACATACCCTTTGATGACAATCTCCTTGTATCCTCCATACACCAGGAATAGATCCTTATTTATTCTCAGATACTTAAGGATAGTCTTAACAACATTCAAATGTAGTTCTCCTAGATCTTCTTGATATCTTCCTACCATGCTCAGTCCATAGGTAACATCAAGCCTGGTACATAACATATCATATATGATAGATCCTATAGTTGAAGCCTATGAGATATTACTTATCCTAACTTTCTCCTGTTGTATCTAAGGACACACTATTTTAGAAAGATAAATTCTTTGTGACACTGGAACCAATCCTCTCTTGGATTGTTCCATAGTAAATATCTTTAGTATCTGGTCAATGTATGTACCCTGACTTTGTAACGACCCAATGTTTTATAAATGGAGATTAATTTCATATAAACATGTCATAAAATCACATGAAAACATAACATAATGAACTACTAGGTTCTAAGTAACCTTTAAACATAATGTTTTCACTTCTGTGTTTGGAATTTTGAAAATATGACATACACGCTTGCAATCAGTAAGTTATTTGGAGCCCAATAAAGAAAACATGATTTTGGTGAATAGTAACCCACCCTTCTGAATAGTAACCTTCCTTTATGAATAGTGATATACCCTATGTAATAGTGACCTTAACTATGATAATATATAAATATTATTCAAGTTGAAAGTACGATATGCCTATATTTTAGAATAAGTAAATGAATGTTTTAAAACTGGTTTTTGATAATAAATTATGATTTTAACTAAATATTAAAATAATAATATTTAGAAAATTATTTTTGAAAAATGGACATAATTTCTGGATTCTACACGTCAAAAAATGGTCAGGGTGATTTTTTGAGATTTTTTAAAAATACTTAAATTTTTGATGAATAGTAAAATATGACAATTTACGATAAATGCTAAATAATGGATTTATTGAGTCATTGATGAAACTCTACTGATGTAATCCTAATTGGTCCAAAGTCACATGAATTTATTACTATTCTTGGTCATATAATACTTACTATTACTTTTCTTTTGAAGAAATAATAAACTAATGATTAATTTTTTTTGAAAACCCTGCTCTCCTCCACTATAAACCCCCGCCTCATTCTCTCTTCTCTTCACTCCTTTAAAGCCTTGTGCCTTACCAATATTCTTTCCAAATATTTCCCCAATATCCTTCCTCATGTTCAAAAGTTCCTAGACTTTTCAAAATACCAAAACCTCTCCCATTAATAGGTTCTCAAAGGAGGAAGTCTCAAGAGGTGAATTCCTATTTCCAATTCCTTCATTTCTTTTAAGTTCTTTTATTTTTGTTTCTTTCCTCACCTCCCTTCACCCAAATAGTATAATAAATCTAGTAGCATACATGTACTGGAATATTTTTATGCTAATAGGATATTTTATTATCTTCTCTTCTTTCCCCGACTTTTTTTGAAAGAAATGAAAGCACCGTTTGAGATGTGCTAATTTAGCACATTCAAGGAAAACAATTTATCAATTTATATTATTATATTTAATTATGGTACTGAAACCATTTGTGTTATGGTTGAAACAGATTATTATATATATAATATATCCTATTTTTGGTTCTGTAATCCTTTTGTACAAATGGTATTATGTTATAAATCAAAACATGTTCTTTGTAATCAAACCCACCGATTAACAAGAACGATTATCACTATAGTTTTATATAGTAATTCAACTTCACTCTAAGTAACCAAATTAAATTTAAAACCTTTTAATCTCTTGGATGTGAACTAATAGAATATAAATTCAATTCTAGATAACCACTCTCATCATACCAGTTTATCCAAACATGAATATAAGTGAACCAGTCATTAAAACCAAGTAAACAAACAATCTCGAACAGTGAAATTGAACCTCACAACCAATCAAAATATTTATAAATTAACATAAAATGATTATACTAAAACAATTAAATATATATGAGGTTATGGAATTATTAATTAATAAACCTAATTCTTTTATTCAGGTCTTTAATAACAAGTGGAGATCACCAATGGATTTAAGGTAAGGGATCTCTCCATTTCACTCTTAATCATGATGTCCTCTATGCTATGTCTTTTTATGTGTAATCCCAAATGATGGGGTATGATTTTGCAACCCCCCATACTTACCTCATGATTTCTATGTGATGAGAAACCCCTTTTCTCTCTCATCAACCCCTCTTAGTTACACCCGACACCATGCTGATAAACCGTAACGAATTCTACCCAAACCTTCTTTGTTCTTTCAGGTTTCCTTATATTTATTTATATAAAAATGGATTTGTATCATATGTTTTTTTACATATTATAAATTCTGTGTAGTTTTACATAATTCATTTATAAATACCCTTTAATCAATCTTTTTTGGGTATATACATGTTTTTAATAGAGTCCCTCCTTAGAGATTTTTGATAAGAAAATTTGTTTTAAGGGAACTTCCCAAATTTTTACCCAATTTCATGTGCACTCTATCCTATGTTTTAAGCCACCATTACCTTTATAAAATAAGACTTTTTATTTTTAAAACCTTCTTGTTTCAATTATGGTTTTATATAAAATATTTTCCTCTATTTTATTTTAAAAGCTCTATAGCATTTTCCTTAAAACCACAGAATAATGATTTAATACTAATGTTACTCAAATACACTTCATATATGTTGTCCCTTCTATTTGACACAACTTACCATGTTATATGCCTATTTTACACTATGAACGTCCATGTATGTTCTAATCAATTTCTTTCATGGACACTTTCATGATACGTCCATTTGTTATGATTTATGTCATGATTATGTTACCCAATTCTTTCCATGGGTACCCTTATGTTTATATATGGTTGATTATGTATGATTATTTATGTGGAAAGAATATTTATATGGAATGAATATTAATGAAAATGTTGAGATGGGTGCACCCAGATAGCATTCCAATGCATTGGGTACAGTTAAGTCTCATGAGATGCAATGTGAAATAGGATTGGCGGTTAGCCTTGACCCATACTAAAATGGGAAACAAGATTGGCGGTTAGCCTTGACCCGTACTAAAATGGGAAACAGGATTGGCAGTTAGCCTTGACCTTTACTAAAGACATGCTTTATTATCCTACCACATTTATATGATTCCATGTTTATATGATTCCATGATTATATGATATGATATTATGTGTTCCATTCTTTGGATATCATTATGTCATTCCTCCCAACTCATGTTCTTAAGACATATCCTTATGTTCATTCCCTTACTAGGATTTTCATCTCATCCCTTTGTTTATGTGTTCTACAGTGTACCCTATGTAGATGTAAGGGCTCAAAAGAAGTTAGGATCTCTTTATAGAGATTAAATAAAGAAATGTTTTCAGCCCCATGTTTTGGGTTTTATGTACCTAGTCTTCCAAGACACTAGACTTAAAAATACTTGGCTTGTACTCTATTGTATAATTATTCTTAAAATTATGTAATGTTATATCCAAAAGTCTTGGGTCTCTATAGTTGGTATTAGAGGATGGTCTAGTTATTTTTGGAGATTAGGAATAGAGAACCATAGTGAGAACCTTAAGGATGAGACTAAGTATAAGAAAACATTCCTAAATTTTGGCGAGTATTGAGTAAGTGATTTATCAAGAAAATACATCCATGTCTAGATACAATAAGTTAGAGGTAGCTCTGGCATAGATGTACATAGGAGTGAAAACTTTGAAAAAGAGTTTTAGGATAGACCTAGGGTATCCTGGTACATGACAACGAGACTTGCTACACTCTTGGTTACGACACTCCCAGGGGATTTTCTTTGGTATATTCACGAGCTCAGTACAAACCATTATTAAGGGACTAAAAAATACCATAAGAATATAAGTTAAACAATAGACCGAGGATAACCTAGATTTAAACCTAAGGAATCACAAGTTAGGATATACATCTTCTTTATAACTTTATCCTTTTATGTTCAAAGTTTTCTTTTTATGATTAATAACTAAGTATTCAGGACCTCTAATTATACTTTGTTTTTCTTAGTTAATGTTGGGAAATAGAAAAACGCATTCCAACAACCAATGTGGTAGGAAATGTGAATATTTCTCTAATGATATGCCTGATGTGATGGGATCAGGTGCTCAAAACATCATGGAAGTACTTGCTCAGCTAGCTCGAGTTTTGAATAATAAAATGGATCATGCGGAATTCCCTCCTCGTCTAAGGAAAGAGAAATTTTCTGTAGAATACTTCATGAGGGAAATAACTCCCATGATTAGTGGATCTTTTGATCCCCTCCTTGTGGAACAATGGATTAACTCCATTGAAAAGTCATTCTCCGTCTTCCAGTGCTCAGAAGAAGTGAATGTTATACTGGTGGTCTATCGTTTTGATGGGGAAACTTATCAGTGGTAGACATTGTTCAAGAATACAATGTCCCAAGAAAAAATTGATTCCATGGTTTGTGAGGAATTCAATACGATGTTTTTCAAATAGTATTTTCCTCAAACCCTCTATCTCAAGATGGAAAGAGAGTTCCTCGGACTCAAGAAGGAAGAATAGTCTATCATCGTGTATGAAGCAAACTTTACAAGGATTTCTAGGTATGCCTCTGGCTTTTTCATGAACACCGAAAGCTAGGTGGATCGATTCTTTAGTGGAATAAAGCTGAGTCTATGAAAAGTGTTGGCAATTCGATACTTTGACAGTTATGAGAATATTGTTTGTTGTTCCCTCAAGGTTTAAATAGAGATTACAAACTCCTAGTGGTCTCGTGGGACTTGTGACAAGAAGTGGAAAATGGAGAACAACATCGTTGGTTCATCAAACAAATCTCATGATGGAAAGATTCCTGATTTTCCCCTTGTAAAAGTTGTGGGAAGAAGCATCCTGGTAACTATCTAAAGGGAACCAAGAATTACTTCAAATTTGGAAATTTTGGTCATCTGCCAAGAAGTGCCGAAGGGATATGAAAAATACCACAAATGTTGAAGAAGAAAGGAAGGTTCGAATCAAAACTTAGCCTATAGTGCAGTGTTACCACTATAAGAAGCATGGGCATTATGTGAACAATTTCCCTATGTTGAGGGTTGTTGGAGGGAATCAAAAACAACCTCCAAGGAAACAAGGAAGGTATTATGATATCACTATTACTTAGGTGGATGTAGACACTGATGTAGTGATTGGTACACTAGTTGTTCATTCAAGAATACTGAAAATACTATTTGATTCTAGTTCTATGCATTTTTTCATATCTTTCAAGTTTAGTAGAACTATTCAAATAGCACCTCAAAATTTGGAGGAAAAGTTATCTGTGAGAACAATAAATGGGAAAATTATTGCGCCTATGGTTTATAACTTCTCCCCGGTTAATTTTTTTAGACGGAACCTCCCATAAAATCGTGTCATACTTCCTTTAGTGAAGTTCAATTCTATCTTGGGCATGGATTGACTGTCTTTATACAAAGCCAACATTAACTATTGGGAAAGGGAGATCACTATTCACATCCTGAAGCATACTATAATTCTATACAAGTGTAGGGAGAAATATGTATCTACTTAAGAATCATTGACTCAAGTGTGGATATTGTTTTATTATGATCAAGCATATCTAGATCAAATGGTTGAGACAAAGGAGAGAATCATGCTTGAAGACATTCCCATTGTGAGGTATTACACTGATGTATTCCCAAAAAAGTTTCCTGGTCTTCCTCCTGACCGAGAGGTTGAGTTCTTAATTGAACTTATCCATGTATCTATGCCTATCTCAAAGAAACCTTATAGAATGGACACTATAGAGTTGGAAGAGATGAAGAAGCAGTTACATGAGAATATGAAGAAGGGTTTTATATGCCCGAGTGCTTCACCGTGGGGGTGCGCCAGTCCTCATCATCAAGAAGGACATATCAATGCGTCACTACACTGATTATTGTAAGCTCAATAAAATCAAGATAAAGAACAAGTATCACCTTACATGGATAGATGACTTGTTCGATCAGATTCGTGGGGCTTGTTATTTCTATAAGGTGGACCTTCGGTCGGGATATCACCAATTCAAGGTGAGGAAGGAAGATATTCCCAAGACTGCCTTTAGAATGAGGTATGGAAACTATGAGTTTATAGTGATTCCATTCGAACTCACTAATTCTCCATCAATTTTCATGGATTTAATGAATAGAGCCTTTAGATATTACCTCGAAAAAATTGTGCTAATTTTTATTGATGATATTATGATATACCATAAGATCAAGGAAGAACATGAGGATCATTTGAATAGTATGTTAAAGACTTTGCAAAGGGAGAATTTGTATCCAAAGTACAGTAAATGTGAGTTTTGGATGAAGGAAGTATCGTTATTGGGGCATGTTATCACTAGCAAAGAGATATCTGTAGACCCTTCCAAGACAAAAGCAATTGAAGAGTGGCCCAAGCAAACTTCTGTAATGGAGAACCACATCTTTCTGGGTTTAGTTGGGTATTAACGATGATTTGTGAAGAACTTTTCACGACTGTAAAACCCAATGAACAAGCTGACACGGAAGGGGGTAATGTTTGTTTGGAAACAAGAATGTGAAGACTATTTCAATGAGTGGGAAAAGAGGCTTATCACTGTGCCAGTACTCACACTCCCTATAAGTGGATAACTCTTTGTGGTGTATAATGATCATTCTAAGAAGGTATTAGGCTGTGTGCTAATGAAAAATGATAAAGTGATATAATATTCTTTAAGTAAGATGAAAATCCATGAGGAAAACTATCCCACACATGATATGGAGTTAGAGGATGTGATCTTTGCATTGAAAATATGGCGGCATTATCTATATGGGGAGAAATGTGAGATACATATTAACTACAAGAGTATTAAATATATATTCACATAGAAAGATCTTAATATGCACCAGTGAAGATGGATATATCTCATAAAGGATTATGACAGCTCAATCCACTACTATCCCGGCAAGGCAAACAAGGTGGCGTATGCTCTAAGTAGAAATGATCCTGCATCTTTATCAATAATGAGAATTGAAAAGGATCCCATCTTCTTATATTTTCAAAGGATGGACATGGGAATAATTAAGGGAGTAACATCATAAATCCTATCTCAAATGATTTCTCAACAATAACACTTGGAGAAAATAATGGATGCTCAAAGAAAAGATGTGGAATTTCAGAAAAGGGTGGAAGCTATTAGAAATGGGAAATCCTCTAATTTCAAAATTGATGAGGAAGGAGTTGTAAGATTTGGGACATGACTGTGTTTACCATCCGATCTAGAGATAAAGAAGGAGCTATTTAATGATGCACATAGACCGACCTTCTCTATCCACCCAGGGAGCACCAAGATGTATCGAGAACTCCGAGAAAACTTTTGGTGGGACAATATAAAAAGGGAGATTGCTGAATATACCTCAAAGTGCCCGTTAGTAATTTAAGTATGAGAGGAAAAAGTCTAAGGGGATGATGCAACCACTACCCATACCAATATGGAAGTGGGAGAACATTACCCTGGACTTTGTCACTAAACTTCTATGGAAATCCAGAGGAAACAATGCTATATGGGTCATTGTGGATCATCTTACAAAGATAACTCACTTTATCATGAATCTAGAGAACTTATCATTAGATCAACTTACACGTATTTACATCAAATATGTGGTAAGGATAGATGGAGTACCACTATCTATTGTATCCGATCGTGATATGAGATTCACCTCAATGTTTTGGAAAAGTATCCAACATGCTCTAAGCACTGAATTCATCTTCAGTATGGCCTATCATCCTCAAACTGATGACCAATCTGAGTGAACTATTCAGAAACTGGAAGACATATTGAGAGAGTGTTCTATAGAATTCAAAGGTGGATAGGGCCAACTTCTTCCACCGGTTGAATTATCCTACAAAAATAGTTTCCACTCGAGAATCCAAATGGAACCATATGATGCCCTTTATGGGAAAAGGTGCAGAACACCGGTGTGTTGGGATGAAGTCGGTGAGTGAAACGCACGGCCGATTGTCGCCTATCGACCGGTCAAAATTCCGGTGCTCTGCTAATGTGTATAGCAGCACTCGGGTCGAATCCTCGGCGATGATACTTTGTAATAGTCGTTTGTTTTTAGTTGATTGTATTTTGATTAGGGGGGTTTGTTTGCAGAGCTTAATTGAAATGATTTATGGATGATTTTTGATTTACCAAATTGATAAATATTGGGGTGAGTTCATCATTGGGGAGTTAATCATGTTATATCCTTGAGCCTTACTTTGTATTGCATTAAATTAACACCCATGTCATAAGTTGACGTTGATTGGAATTCCTAAGTGTGAAGGCATTAATCCAAGCCTTAACTTAACTTAGGGTTCTAATCTCAATCAAAAATTATTTATAGTAGTGTATTTATGGTTCCAATAATCCATGGAAACCACTCGTTAAACAAAACATATCATTAATCCATGACATATAAAGTTTAATATGCACAATATTAATTTAAAGAATATTCATCGAGCAAAAATCTCAATCACTTAACATCCCCGAATTATAACTCACCCCAATGAGAGATTTACTCAGCCATTTGGATGTTTAATATTCTGGTTAAAATAATTATGATGATAAATTAAGAATAGAAGAAAGAGAAAGGGATTAGAAAAGAGTGGTACGTTGACACACACACACGAACGATGATGATAATTAAAAACAGATTTTCGATTGAATGAGGAAGCAAAAGAAGGGAAGGGGATTGAACTAAATTTAAACTATTTTAAGAACATAAATATTAAACTACAGAAGGTGGATGATAATAAGAGATATTGAAGAAGTAACTTGCATTAAAACAGAATTACAAAGAAAGAGAATTACAAGATTACAAAAATGAAGAACACAAAAGTAAGTGAAAACAAAGAGAGGAGGAAAGGTCTCTCAAGTGAAAACGTGAGTATGGAAGGTCCTCCCAAGCCTTTGGAAAGGCTTTGTTCGTGCCAATATGATATCCTCTCTTCTGAAATTCCAACCCCTCTCAAGGAGAGAAGGGGAGAGTATTTATAGCCCAAGGAGTGGACTGTTTGCATTCCCAATCTGTCCCTCCAATTGTATCGCCAATTTGGCTATTTAGACAGACGAATCGTCAAATATCTCCTTATTCAAAGTTGTAGACAATAATGTTGGAAGACTACTGTCAAAATATGGAGGCATTTTGACAGGTGGAGCCAAAGTTATGGCGGTTTTATTAAACAAAGGTAAACTGTCTATTTCTATCCATGCTTTTTCGATGGCCAAAATGTGAATGGATTTTTGAATAGGAAGATGCCTTCAAATCCGAATGACTTCTTCAACAAAGTCGTCCGTCTATATCTCCTCTTGCACACCGAAAATGAGCAGCTCTATTTGATGTATACATCATGAGATATGTCATGAATAGTATACTGATTTTAATTCTCGGACAGAATGGTGGGCTGGATTTCAAAGCTTCATTTGGGCCCCTTGTACTTGGATTTGGGCCGTGAAATTTTTATCCAAGATGACATGTAGTGTCCCCAGAATTATGGAGGATAGGTAAGGTTTTTGGACTTCTGTATTGAGCCCAGTAAATCAATCTTCAAGGCTGGTCCAGTTTGTTCACAGATTCTTTGGTCTTGTTTGTGAGGACCATATGACCCTTCAAATGGCAGAATTGGATCATGGTTCCTTCTAATGAAATGTTGTATATTGAAAGTAGAATCCTAAAAAACAAGAACCACACAATTTGGATCAGTATAGGGATAGTTATAATTAAAACATAAAACTGACTCAATTGGACTACTTCTAAAAATGCTCAAATATTATACTTAATATTAAAACATTAATATTTTACACAAATTATGCACATTTCATATAAAATAAGTAAAGGGGGAATACAATAAGTCATGAAAATATTAATAACATCAACTCCCCCACACTTAGATTTGCGCGTGTCCTCATGTGCAACAAATATAAAAACATGACAAAATCATTTTCACTCACCAACAAATATTAAAATTTTGTTTTCTCCAATCAGGGGAGGTTTAGACTATTTCACTCATCCATATTGAATTCCATCACAAATTTGGTTCACAATAATGCATCAAAAACAATTAATTTTTTCATGTTCAAGGTTTGAATTGGAAAATGTAGGCACTCAAAACTTATTCATCTCAAGATGATAAAGATGTATTTTAGGAGGTTCACTCATTCACCAACAAAAAGTGAAAATCAAGAGTTTGTAAGAGCTCTCAGCTTCCATTCCCAAATCTAATGTGTAAAAAAATCAAGAGGTCTTTTAAGGGGGTTTTCAGTGTCTATGGTACGGTAGGTATATAATGTCCAAAGGAAAAGAGGGGTTAAAAACACCAACATGGAAAAATCAATGCACATTTTTTTTTGAAATTTGATTTGAAAGGAAATAGAAACACATATTTACAAGGGCATGAATGTGTGATGAATGAAAAGTGAGGGAGATAGAAAATGGAATAGGGTGAGATGATGGAATATTTACAACATGGAAGACTTCCAATAATGACACAATACAAGATGATTCAAGTGTTCTTTTTTTTCTCTTTTTGATCTTTTTTTTTCGAAAGTTGTGCTTGAAACAAGTCTCACAGTCATCTCCCAACCCATGTTTGATATTCTCATGGAAATAATTTTAGTAGTTATAACATGATCAAAGGTTTATGATGAATGATTTTTGACCCACCCAAGACACAACCCATTCCTTTTTTTCATTTTTTTTAATATAATTTTTTCATTTTTTTGAACACTTTTCAATGACTTTTGTACAAATGACAATTACACATATACACCACAAAGCTCACAGAATTACAACCTCTCCCCCACACTGTAATGGATTCTTGCCCTCAAGCATATGATGACACATTGGAAATCAATGAAAGTACGCCCAAAAATGAAGTCCATTCCCCCCCCACACTTAAATTTCAATAAATTGTACAATGAAAATACATGAAGATGTTGGGTGGGACAAGGTATTAGGCTTGTAATGTAGCTATCAAAAGAAAGGTTTTCATAGGCTCAAAGGGGATTTCAAAAGTAGGATCAATGTAAGGGTAACGGGAGGCTATTTGGCTATTCTGATTCTCATGTGGCTTAGAAAATGCCTCTACCATATTAATGCACACAAAAGATGGAAATTCAGCTCGAAGGTCCACAAACTCAAGACTCACAATCAGTGGTGAAGACACACAAAGAAAAAGATGGCCATAGATGACCTTGGCATGAAGGCTAATGTTAATCCTCACGGTAGGGGAGAATCATTTTCCACCAAAAATTGTTCATTCAAAATGTTTGTTATTGACACAAAATTGTTTACCCAAGTTTGAGATAAAAATTCAATATATTTGAGTTTAAAACAAGCCTTTTGACTCCCCAAAATTGTTGGACAGAATTTCAATATTGGATGATGAGAAATTATGACACCCCCTTGTTTTTTCAATTTTCATTTTTTTAATTAATTTTTTTTATTTTTTTTATTTTTAATGACACATCCACACAAAAGAGAAAATAGAAAAAAGGTTGTGGAAGAATGTTGTAAAAAAAATGAGAGGGATAGAGGAAGAAGAATAAATAGAGAGAAGAAGAGAGGGAAGAGAGATTGAGGAGAGAGAGAGTTAAAGGGAAAGAGGTGCCCCCTGGTTTGGATTTGGCGGGTCTCCATCTAGTGTCGGTTCTATTGAAGTGGATGGGGTTTCGATGGAAGTTGACGTGGTTCCTGGATTGTGAGACCTCTCATGGTGATGCTTTAACCGATGTCCGTTAACCATGAATGTTCTTTTTGAAGAAGGGTCTTCGACTTGCACTGCACCAAATGGGTAAACATTAGTAATAATAAAAGGTCCATCCCAACGAGAATTGAGATTACCTGGGTGAAGTCGAAATCGAGAATTGAAGAGCATTACCTTTTCACCTTCATGAAATACCTTTTGAAGAATGTGCTTGTCATGGAGTGACTTTGCCTTTTCTTTGTAGAGAATGGAGTTCTCATACGAATCGAGTCGAAGCTCCTCCAATTCAGTCAACAGAAACAATATTTCTTCACCAGATTTTTCACAATCAAAATTACATGTTTTGACAGCCCAAAATGACTTATGTTGGATTTCAACTGGTAAATGACAGGCTTTACCAAAAACTAGCCTAAATGGAGACATCCCAATGGGTGTCTTATAGGCTGTTCGATAGGCCTAAAGTGCTTCACCAAGTCTATCGGTCCAGTCTTTTCTTGTGGGATTAACAATTCTTTCAAGCACTCTTTTCACTTCTCTGTTAGAAAGTTCAGCCATTCCATTTGTTTGAGGGTGATATGCAGTGGATGTTTTATGTACAACCCCATTCTTTTTCAAAAGTGACTCCATGGTTCTATTACAGAAATGAGTTCCTAAGTCACTTATCAAAGCACGTGGTGTTCCGAATCGATGGAAGATATGGGTTTTGAGGAACTCACTCACAGTTTGAGCATCATCTTTCCTAGTGGGTTTGGCCTCAACCCACCTAGAAACATAGTCAACAGCAAGGATAATGTAGGATAATCCATTGGAAGGGGGAAAAGGTCCCATGAAATCGATGCCCCAAACATCGAAGAGCTCACAGAAGATTAATGGCTTTTGAGGCATTTTGTTTCTTTTGGAAATTGTGCCAAACTTTTGGCAAGTGGGACATGATTGACAGAACTCGTGTGAGTCCTTGAAGAGTGAAGGCCAGAAGAATCCAGAATCTAAGACCTTTCGAGAAGTCCTTTGTGGTCCAAAGTGGCCACCTCCAGGCATTGAGTGGCAGAATTCCAAGATGGAGGATTGTTCAGTTTCATCAACACATCTCCTAATTACCATGTCAGCCCCAGTTTTCCAAAGTTTATTATCTTCCCAAAAATAATGCTTTGAATCACTTTTCATCTTTTCTTTTTGTTCTTTTGAAAAATATTCAGGGAAAATACCAGAAACCAAGTAATTGACAATTGGGGCATACCATGGTAACTTTGTAGTGAGAGATGAGAGGTGTTCAGTTGGAAATTCAGGATCAATTATTTCAGAATGAGAAGAATTAGAAATTCTACTCAGGTGGTCATCCACAGGGTTTTCTTTTCCAGGTTTATCTTTTATCACAAGGTCAAACTCTTGGAGCATTAAAATCCATCTTATTAGCCTTGGTTTGGAATCACTTTTCTTAAGTAAGAACTTTAATGTTGAGTGGTCCGTGAAGATGATGATTTTGGCACCTAAGAGATAGGTCCGGAATTTATCCAAGGAAAAAACCACAGATAAAAGTTCTTTTTCAGTCACAGTGTAGTGTGATTGATTTTCATCCAATTTTTTTGAGGCATAAAAGATGACATGAGGAATGTTTTCTCTTCTTTGACCAAGAACAGCCCCAATGGCCCTATCAGAAGCATCACACATCAATTCAAATGGTAAGGACCAATCTGGGGGTTGGATTATTGGAGCAGATGTAAGAGAAGATTTGAGTTCAATGAAGGCTCTCTTGCAAGCCTCATCAAAATTGAATGTGACATCATTTTGAAGTAAACGAGTGAGTGGGAGGGAAATCTTGCTGAAGTTCTGAATGAATCGCCGATAGAAACCGGAATGACCAAGGAAGGACCGAATGTCTCGAACTGATTTGGGTTCAGGAAGTGATTGGATCACCTCAATTTTGGCTGGATCAACTTGGATACCCTCTTGAGAAATTATGTGCCCTAGAACAATCCCATTTGAAACCATGAAGTGACATTTTTCAAAATTCAGCACAAGGTTGCACTTGACACACTTTTGAAGGACCAAAGAGAGTGAATGTAAGCAAGATTCAAATGACTCGCCATAAATGGTAAAGTCATCCATGAATACCTCCATGCAATTCTCAATGAATTCAGAAAAGATACTCATCATACACCGATGGAATGTTGCAGGAGCATTACAAAGTCCAAAAGGCATTCGCCTATAGGCATAGGTTCCAAAGGGGCAAGTGAATGTGGTCTTTTCTTGGTCTTGAGGTGCGATTGGAATTTGGAAGTAGCTGGTGTAACCATCAAGAAAGCAATAGTGTGACTTTTCGGCCAATCTCCCAAGCATTTGGTCAAGGAAAGGAAGTGGGTAGTGATATTTTCGTGTTTCAACATTCAATTTGCGATAATCGATGCACACACGCCATTTGTTTTTCACTCGAGTTGTGACCACTTCTCCATGTTCATTTGTGACAACTGTTATCCCGCCCTTCTTAGGAACGACTTCAATTGGACTAACCCATTCACTATCAGAAATTGGGTAGATAATACCAGCTTGAAGAAGCTTGGTAATCTCTTCCCTAACTACCTCAAGTATGAGTGGATTGAGTCTTCTTTGAGGTTGCCTAATTGGTTTGGATGATTCCTCTAGATGGATGTGATGAATGAAAAGGGCAAGATTGATTCCTGGAATATCCTCTAGGGTCCAACCTAAGGCATTTTTGTTTTCCTCTAACACTTGAACAAGTTGGGACTCCTCAGTTTCAGAAAGTGAAGCAGAGATAATGACAGGGTAGGAGGGATCATGGAAAAGGAATGCATACTTGAGGTGTGAAGGAAGTGGTTTTAGATCAGTTTCAGCCTTTATTTGAGAGCTAGACAAGTTAGGAGCAGGAGAAGGGATTCCAAATGGGTTTGGATCATTTTCCTCAACACTGTCCAAGGTGGAGCAGTAGAGATCAGAGTTGATGTGGGATTCAAGAGAGTTTTCAAGTTCCTCTAGATTGATGGAGTCTATGAATGAGAGGTCCACATCAACTTCACCATTTATGACTTTTTTAATCATGGTGCAGATTTCACAAGATGCTTTATCATTAGAACATGAAGAACATGGTGGATTGGGGTTTGATTGAATCTTAGAAGTGTCCTCCAAAGCATGGATTGAGAATGCAGAGTGATCCTCAGATGGGTATCACATGGCTTGGAAAATGTTGAACTTGACCAGTTGGTCACCTAATTCCATGGATAAGATGCCTGAATGGACATCAATCTTAGTTCTCGCAGTCATGAGGAATGGTCTTCCTAGAATTAGGGGAGATCGAGAAGAGGTCGTCTCACCTTCCATGTCAAGGACATAGAAATCAGCTGGGAAGATAAGATCATTGACCCAAACAAGAACAACTTCAATTATCCCCTCAGGACTGGTAGTACTTCGATTGGCTAATTGAATGACAACACCCGTTGGGTGCAAGGGACCTTGACCAAGGTTGGAGAAAATGGATTTGGGCATGACATTTATTGAGGCTCCAAGGTCTATGAGTGCATCATCAAAGTTGGAACTCCCTATTTGACATGGAACCGTGAAGGTCCCTGGATCTTTGCACTTCATGGGATTGGACTGTTGGGTTGAAACATTTTCAATGTTCCTAAGTTGCCTCTTATGGGTGCACAATTCCTTAAGAAACTTTGCATACTTAGGGATTTTTCTGATGGCATCTAAGAGGGGGATGTTCACTTCAACACGTCTAAACATGTCAAGCATTTCAGGATCAGGTTCAAAGGACTTCTTAGGCTTGGAGATGGCTTGAGGAAAAGAAATTGGGTTCCTTAGAGGAATGGAAGGAGGTGAAGGAGTGGATTCAAGTTCCTTTTCCAGCTTTTTGTTCTTTTCATTTTCTAGATCAACATCGAAAGGGGAGGTAGAGCAATCAGCATGGGGCATAGAAATTTGCTTTCCCGATCTAAGTGCAATTGCACTTACATTACCCTTAGGGTTAGGTAATGGTTGAGCTGGGAGTTGGGATGAATTGGATGGTTGTTGCTGGCTAAGGTGGGATGCAAGTTGACCTATTTGGGTTTCAATGTTCTTGAGGCTATAATGGGTGAAGGAAGCAAGATCCTATATAGCACTTTCCCATGGTTGTTTAGAAGAAGAGGCTTGTCCCAAATTGGGTTGGCCTTGATTTTGGTTCTTGGGAAAGCGATTGTATTGGGTGGGGAATTGGGAAGGCTCGTTAGGATAGTGGAATCCAGGAGGAGGATTGTTCCTTTAGGGTTGAGGAACAAAAGGATAAGGTTGATGGATGTTACCACCACTTTGACCATATTGGAACTGGTTTGGATTTTGATGAGGGAATTGAGGAGGATGAGAAATGGGATTACCATACCTCAGAGGTGGGTTAAAGGTAGAAGAGAAGGGCTCAGAGTGGGGTTGGTTGAAGTTTCTAACAAACTGACCTGATTGTTGAGGGTTGAAGTTTCGCTGAGCATATGCCGCATTGAGCTCCATTGGACTAGATGAATCAGATGGATCATCTTGAAGTTGTGGACATGTGTCAGTCGGATGAGTTGGTGAGTTGCAGATTCCACAGTTCTTGATAGGCCCAGTGAAAAGAGATTGTTGAGGAGAGGAGTTTGGGGCTTTGGAAGCCACAACTAGTTGACGCACAAGACCTGTAAGTTCACTCATCCACTCAGTCATTTTGTTGGGCTCTATGGATTGATTCTCTTGGGCTTGTTTCACTTGAGCATGTGCTCGAGTATGGAATTGCTGCGTGTTTGCAACCATGTTTCTTATGAGTTCTCGTGAAGCTGCAAGAGTTTTGTCAACAAGAGCACCACCACTTGTGGCATCAATGAGAGTTCGCTCCGTAGTCAATAACCCCTCATAGAAATATTGGATCAGGAGTTGGTCAGGGATTTGATGGTGTGGACAAGTTGCCACAAGCTTTCTGAACCTCTCCCAATACTCATGGAGTAATTCATTAGGGAATTGACGGATGCCGCTTATTTCCTTTCGGATAGAAGCTGTTCGGGAAGCGAGAAAGAACTTCTCAAGGAAAAGTCTCTTCATGTAAACCCATGAGTTTATGGAACCAGGTGGGAGGTAGTAGAGCCAAGACTTGGCAGAATCTGCTAGGGAAAAGGGGAAATCTCTAAGATTGATTTGTTCTTCAGAAACCCCTTGAGGTTTCATGGTTGAGAAGACCACTTGGAAATCTTTGAGGTGAAGATGAGGATCCTCGCCAGCTAGACCATGGAAATGAGGAAGAAGATGAATCAAACCCTACTTGAGTTCGAAGTCAGCCTCTATGTTTGGATATTGAATACCAATAGGTTGGTAATTCAAATCAGGGGTAGCGAGTTCTTTCAATGTTTTTTCCCTAGGATTGGCCATATCGAATTCAATTGGTAGGGCAATGATTGGTTCTTGGGTGATTTGGTTATCCCTAATGGTCCTCCTAAGTCGACGAAGAGTTCTATCAATTTCAGGGTAAAAAAAATCCGAGGGATTGTTTGGGAGGCTGCGGGGCATTCAGAGAGATTTAGAAAGGATGAGGAATATGGGTTTTTCTTTGTATTTTTTTCAGTTTATGATTTTTATGAGAAGATGGGTTTTTCATTGTGTTTTTTTTCAATTTTTTTAAAATTTTGTGTTTTTTTGGTTTTTTTTGACAATAACTAGAAACGAATGACTACTTAAAGCACAATCCCCGACAACGGTTCCATTTGAAACGCACGGACGATTGTCTTCTATCGACCGATCAAAATTCTGGTGCTCTGCTAATGTGTATAGTAGCACTCGGGTCGAATCCTCAGCGATGATACTTTGTAATAGTCGTTTGTTTTTAGTTGATTGTATTTTGATTAGGGGGTTTGTTTGCAGAGATTAATTGAAATGATTTATGGATGATTTTTGATTTACCAAATTGATAAAGATTGGGGTGAGTTCATCATTGGGGAGTTAAGCATGTGATATCCTTGAGCCTTACTTTGTATTGCATTAAATTAACACCCATGTCATAAGTCGACGTTGATTGGAATTCCTAAGTGTGAAGGCTTTAATCCAAGCCTTAACTTAACTTAGGGTTCTAATCTCAATAAAAACTTATTTATGGTAGTGTATTTATGGTTCCAATAATCCATGGAAACCACTCTTTAAAGAAAACATATCATTAATCCATGACATATTAAGTTTAATATGCACAATATTAATTTAAAGAATACTCATCGAGCAAAAATCTCAATCACTTAACATCCCCGAATTATAATTCACCCCAATGAGAGATTTACTCAGCCATTTGGATGTTTAATATTCTGGTTAAAATAATTATGATGATTAATTAAGAATAGAAGAAAATGAAAGGGATTAGAAAAGAGTGGTATGTTGACACACACACACGAACGATGATGATAATTAAAAACAGATTTTCGATTGAATGAGGAAGCAAAAGAAGGGAAGGGGATTGAACTGAATTTAAACTATTTTAAGAACATAAATATTAAACTACAGAAGGTGGATGAGAATAAGAGATATTGAAGAAGTAACTTGCATTAAAACAGAATTACAAAGAAAGAGAATTACAAGAATACAAAAATGAAGAACACAAAAGTAAGTGAAAATAAAGAGAGGATGAAAGGTCTCTCAAGTGAAAACTTGAGTATGGAAGGTCCTCCCAAGCCTTTGGCAAGGCTTTGGTCGTGCCAATATGATATCCTCTCTTCTGAAATGCCAACCCCTCTCAAAGAGAGAAGGGGAGAGTATTTATATCCCAAGGAGTGGACTATTTTCATTCCCAATCTTTCCCTCCACTTGTATCGCCAATTTGGATATTCAGACAGACGAATCATCAAATATCTAATTCTTAAAAGTTGTAGAAAATAATGTTGGCCGACTACTGTCAAAATATGGAGGCATTTGGACAAGTGGAGACAAAGTTATGGCGGTTTTATTAAACAAAGGTAAACTGTCCATTTCTATCCATTCTTTTTCGATGACCAAAATTTGAATGGATTTTTGAACAGGAATATGCCTTCAAATCCGAATGACGGCTTCAACAAAGTCGGCCGCCTATATCGCCTCTTTCACACTGCAAAATCTCAGCTTGATTTGATTCTTACATCATGAGATATGTCATGAATAGTATACTGATTTTAATTCTCGGACAGAATGATGGGCTGGACTTCAAAGCTTCATTTGGGCCCCTTGTACTTGGATTTGGGCCATGAAAGTTTTATCCAAGATGAAATGTAGTGTCCCCAGAATTATGGTGGATAGTTAAAGTTTTTGGACTTCTGTATTGAGCCCAGTAAATCAATCTTCAAGGCTGGTCCAGTTTGTTCACAGATTCTTTGGTCTTCTTTGTGAGGACTATATGACCCTTCAAATGGAAGAATTGAATCATGGTTCCTTCTAATGAAATGTTGTATATTGAAATTATAATCCTAAAAAACAATAACCACACAATTTGGATCAGTATACGGATAGTTATAATTAAAACATTAAACTGACTCAATTGGACTACTTCTAAAAATGCTCAAATATTATACTTAATATTAAAACATTAATATTTTACACAAATTATACACATTTCATATAAAATAAGTAAAGGTGGAATATAATAAGTCATGAAAATATTAATAACATCAGCAAGCATAAGCTGCTAGGACTTTAAATGGTCAAAGAAATGGTAGAGAAGGTGAAAACCATTTAGCAGCATATCAAGGGATCCCAAAGTTGACAGAAGTGTTATATAGATTACCGTCGACAATACCTTGAGTTAAAAGTTTGAGACATGGTATTTAAATGCATATCTCTATGGAAGAAGGTCATCAGGTTTGGGAAGAAAGGGAAGTTATGTCCCATGTACATCGCCCCCTTCGAGATCCTTGATCGAGTCAGAGATGTGGCCTATCGACTGGAACTTCCACCTACCATGTCTAAAGTACATGATGTATTTCACGTATCACTCTTAAGGAAGTACATACCAGACCCTTCACATGTACTCTGTTCATAGGTGGTATAGTTGGAGGATGATCTTCCCTATGAGGAGTATCTAGTAAAGATCTTGGATCATAGAGACAATGTTCTATATAGTAAGACTACTCATCTGGGCAAGGTACTATGGAGAAACCATAAGTATGAAGAGGAAACATGGGAACTGGAGGAATCAATGAAGGAAAAGTACTGACACTTGTTTTTGTCTTTAAATGTAAAACAAAATTTTGAGGGTGAAATTTCATAAGGGGGGAAGAATGTAATGACCCAATGTTTTATAAATGGAAATTCCTTTCATATAAAAAAATCATAAAATCACATGAAAACAAAAAATAAAGAACTAATAAGTAATAAGTGACCTTTAAGCATATGTTTTTCACTTCTGTGTTTGGAATTTCAAAAATTTGACATATACGGTTGCAATTAGTAAGTTATTTGGAGTCTAATAAAGAAAACATAATTTTTGGTAAATCGTAACCTGCCCTTATGAATAGTAACATACCCTTATAAATAGTTATATACCCTAATGAGTCTTAACCTTAACTATTATAATATATAAATATTATTCAAGTTGAAAGTATGACATACCTATCTTTTAGAATAAGTAAATGAATGTTTTAAAATTGGTTTTTGATAATAAATTATGATTTTAATTAAATATTAAAATAATCATATTTTGAAAATTATTTTTGAAAAATGGACTTCATTTCTAGATTCTAAACTTCAAAAAATGGTTAGGGTGGATTTTTTATATTTTTCTAAAATACTTGATTTTTTGATGAATAGTAAAATACGACAATTTAAGATAAATGCTAAGTAATGGATTTATTGAGTCATTGATGATTATCTGATGATGTAAGCCCAATTGGTTCGAATTAATGTGAATTTATTACTATTCTTGGTCATAGAATACTTACTATTCCTTGTCTTGTGAAGAAATAATAAACTAATGATTAAAAAATTATGAAAACTCTCCTCTCGATCACTATAAAACCCCCCTCACCCCTTCTTCTCTTCACTTCTATCAAGCCTTGTGCCTTGCCAATATTCTGACCAAATATCTCCTCAAGATCCTTCCCTATATTCAAAAGATCCTAGCCTATTCACAATACCAAAACCTCCCCTCCTAAGAGGTTCTCAAAGGAGGAAGTCTCAAGAGGTAAATTCCTCTTTCCAATTCCTTCATTTCTTTTAAGTTCTTTTCTTTTTGTTTCTTTCCTCACCTCCCTTCACCCAAATAGTATGATAACTCCAGTAACATACATGTACTGAAATTTTTTTATGCTAATGTGATATTTCATTATCTTCCCTCATTTCCCCACCTTTATTTGAAAGAAATGAAAGCACCGTTTGAGATGTGATAATTTAGCACATTCAAGGAAAATGATTTACCAATTTCAATTATTATATTTAATTTGGGTCATGAAACCATTTGTGTTATGGTTCAACCAGATTATTATTAATGTAATATATCCTATTTTTTGTTCTGTAATCTTTTTGTACAAATGGTATTAAGTTATAAAGAAAAACATTATCTTTGTAATCAAACCCACTGATTAACAAAAACAGTTCTCACTGTGGTTTTATATAATAATTCGACTTCAATATAAGTAACCAAATTAAATTTTAAACCATGTAATCACATGGATTTGAACTAATAAAATATAAATTCAATTCTGTACATCCACTTTCATCTAACATGTTTATCCAAACATGAATATAAATAAACTAGTCATTAAAACCAAGCAAACAAACGAGCTCGAACAATGAAATTGAACTTCATAACCAATAAAAATAGTTATAATTGAAAGTAAAATTATTATACTAAACCAATTACTTATAGAAAATTTTCTAGAATTATTAATTAATAAACCTATTTTTATTATTCAGATCTTTAATAACAAGTGGAGAACACAAATGAATTTAAGGTAAGGGATCTATTGATTTCACTCTTATTCATGATGTCCTATTGGCTATATCTTTTTATGTGTAATCCCAAATGATGAGGTATGTTTTTTCACCTCCCCCATACTTCCCTAATTATTTCTAAGTGATGAGAAATCCCTTTTCTCTCTCATCAATCCCTCTTAGTTACACCTGACACCATGCTGATAAACTATAATGAATTCTACCCAAACCTTCATTGTTCTTTTGGGTTGCCTTATCTTTGTTTATATAACAATGGAGTTATCTCATATGTTTATGTCCATATTATAAATCCTATTCTATTTTAAAAAATTAATTTATGAAGAACATTTCATCACTCTCGTTTGGGGATATACATGTTTTTAAAAGAGTCCCTCCTTAGTGCTTTCTGATAAGAAAACATGTATTAAGGGAACTTCCCAAAATTTTACCCAATTTCAAGTTCACTCCATCCTTATTTTTAAGACACCATTATATTTATAAAATCAGTCTTTTTGTTATGAAAACCTCTTGGTTTAATTCTGATTTTATATAAAATATTGTCCTCTCTTCTATTTTAAAAGCTCTATAGCATTTTCCTTTAAACCACACAAAAATGTTTTAAAGCTAATGTTACTCAAATACACTTCATATATGTTGTACCTTATATTTGAAACCACTTACAATGTTATATGAATATTTTACCCTATGAACTTCCATGTATGTTCTAATCATTTTATTTCATGGACACTTTCATGATACACCCATTTCTTATGATTTATGTCCGGATTTTGGTACCCAATTATTTCCATGGGTACCCTTATATTTATATATGGTTTATTATGTATGATTATTTATGTTGAAAGAATATTAATGTGTTAAGAATATTAATGAAAATTTTGTGATGGGTGTGCCCAGATAGATCTCCAATTCATTGGGTAAAGTTAAGTCTCATGAGATGCAATGTGAAATGGTATTGGCAGTTAGCCCTGACTTGTACTAAAATAGGAAACGAGATTAGAGATTAGCCTTGACCCATACTAAAATGGGAAACAAGATTGGAGGTTAGCCTTGACCCATAATAAAGACATGATTTATGATCCTACAACATTTATATGATTCCATGTTTATATGATACAATTTTATATGTTCCATTCTTTGGATATCATTATGTCATGCCTCCTAACTCATATGCTTAAGATATATCCTTATGTTCATTACCTTATTGATATTTTCAGCTCATCCCTTTTTTCATGTGTTCCCTAGGGTACCCTATGTAGATGTAAGGGCTCAAAGGAAATTAGGATCTCTTTGTAGAGATTAAATAAAGAAATGTTTTTTTAGCCCCATGTTTTTTGTTTTATGTACCTAGTCTTCCAAGACACTAGACTAAATGATCCTTGTCTTGTACTATGATGTATAATTATGCTTAAAATCGTGTAATGTTATATGTAAAAGTCTTGGGTCGCTATATTCTTAGTCCAAGAAGCCTCTTGGATCTATCACGAATGATCTTGATCCCATAGAATGTAAGCTACTTCACCTAAGTCTTTCATGGAGAAATACTTGTTTAACCAGTCCTTAATTTACTGTAAGACTGGTACATAGTTTCCAATAAGTAATATTTCATCAACATATACTACTAGAATAACAACCGAATTCCCATTAAACTTCATATAAATACATGGCTCACATTCATTCTTAAAGAAACCATGTTCTTTTATGGCTTCCTCAAATGGAATGTTCCATGTCTTAGATTATTTCATTAATCCATAAATGGATTTATGCAACTTGAAAACCTATTTTTCTTCACCTAGTGTCCCAAACCCTTCTGGTTGTGTCATATAGACATATACCTAGTGATTCCCATTAAGGAAATATTTTTTTACATACATTTTCCAAATCTCGTAGTCATGGTAAGATGCTATGGAAAGTATGATTCTTATTGATTTAAAAATAGAAACAGGCAAATTTTTTTCATCATAGTGAATTCCTTGATTTTTTATGAATCCTTTATAATATATCCTTGATTTATAAGTGCTAACATGAACATCCATGTCCATATTTATCATGAATACCCATTTTCATCTAATAAGATTTACATTAACTAGCTCATCGACCAGAACCCAGACTTGGTTCATATACATGGAATCCATATAAGATTTAATAGCTTCTAGACATATTTCATATTCTGAGCTCTCTACTACTTCCTTTTATTAGATAGGTTTATAATTTTCCAACAATAATGAACCACCATCCTCTGAGACTAGGAAATCAAATCTCTCTGGTTCCTTTACCTCTCTGGAGCTCTTACGCTGTATTTGTGTTTCTGGAACCTCTTCCATGGGGACCTATTGAACTTGTTCCTGTACCAACTCCAATGTATCTTGGGCATCGAGTTTTTCAAATTCAATCTTTCTCCCACTATCCTTTTTGGGTATGTACTCCCTCTAAAGAAATATGGCTTGTTTAGCGACAATCACTTTCTTGTGTAAATGGTTATATAGGTAATATCCTTTCGTTTACTTGGGATATCCTGTAGAGATACACCTTGCGCCCTAGGGTGCTATTTTCTTTCCTAAGAAGTACTTAAAAAACTATTCACATCCACATACATGTGTGTACAATAAAATGGGTTTCTTTCTATTCCATAACTCATAGGGAATTCCATTTTCTGCCTTCGTTGGTACTCAGTTTAATGTGTATGCTACATTTTGTAATGCATATCCCCAAAAGGATAATGGAAGATCTACATAACTCATCATCAAACTCACCATGTCAAATAAGGTGTGGTTCCTCCTTTAACTAACACCATTCCACTGTGCTGTATAAGGAGGAGTGAGTTGATATAGAATCCCAAACTCCCATAAAAGGTTGATTAAATCTTGGTTTAGATATTCTCCACCTCGATCTGATCGAATCTTCTTTATCTTCTTACCAAGATGATTATCTACTTCATTATTGAATTCCTTAAATTTCTATAAGGCCTTAGACTTATACCTCATTAATTATAAATATCCATATCTACTCAAATCATCAGAAAAATTAATGAAGTAGAAATATCCACCTACAGATTCTACTAGAAAGGGCCCACACACATCTGTGTGTACCAATCCAAGAAGCTCGGTGGCCCTTTCACCCCATCCACTAAAAGGAATCTTGTTCATTTTACCTTATTAACATGAATGAAATATATAAAGTGGTTTTAGATTAGTAGAGTCTAAAGAACCATCTTGGAAGAGATTTTTCAAGCGCTTCTCATTTACATGACTAAGACGGTGATGCCACAACTAGGTGTTGTATGAGTCATGTGAGTTTGTTTCATTATCAATCTCCAACACCTCGTTTTTGTAATTTAATACATATAAATAGTTATTTAAATGAACAATACCCTAACATCTGTTGTTCTTATAAAAGAAACAAACCTTATTTCAAAACATTAAAATAAATCCATCTATATCCTAACATGACACAAAAATTATGTTCTTGGTAACACTAGGCACATAATAATAGTTATGTAAAACAAAGAGCATCCCAGCTGGAAATGAGGGATGGTAATAACCAATGGAAAACATAGCCAGCCTCACACCATTGGCAGTTCTAAGATCCACCTATCCTCTAGAAATATTTCTAAATATACTTTGTTCCTACATTTGGATATAGATGTGAGTCCCACAAGCTGTATCTAATACCCAATGTGTAGAAATAGAAAGATTGCACTCAATAAAGAATGAAACTTTAGAATCCCCATGCTTCTGGGTGAAGTTCCTCTTCTAGTGGCCTAGCTTACCACATGAAAAACATACCACCTCCCATTCCATTCCCTAGCTCTATATCTTCCCCTTCGTAGAGGGATAATGCTCAGGGGCTTCAAATCATTTATAAGTCCTTAGCCCCTTTTCCATGTCCTCCCTTTTCTAATTCACTATAAGAACTGTGGGTTTTTCACTCCCATGTACTTATCTACCTGGAGAATTAAGGTTAGAAATTATGATATACTCTTCTCATTGTTTCTCATGTTATAGTTGACAATAAATCTAGATAAGGTTTTGGGCAGTGATGATAGGATGAGATCTGTACGCAACTCATCCCGAAACTTAATCCCTAAGATGTACAGGTGTTCAATTTACCAAATAAGCTTGACTACATTAGGCATAGCTGGTGAAGACTCTCAAAGATTAGTTGTAAAAAAATCATTTAAGATCTCATATCTCTCATGTATCTCCTTCTCTTGATAGAGATCTTTAAGGCGAGACATCATACTATACGCATCCATGATTCCATGTTTCTTCAAGAGCTTAGTTGACATGGCCAATAGCATGGAAAATTGGAAATATGTGGCATTATCCAAATTTTTCATATAAATAGATAGTTACTCATCCTTTTCTTCTTTTCCAGGCACAACTAGAATAGGCTTGTCTAACACATACAATTTCCTCTCGTGGCAAAGGATGATGTGTAAATGCCTCTGCCACTCCTGAAAATTGGTGCTGATGAGAAGGTTTTCCTTCTCGAGTATGGTTCACAATGATATGTTTGAAGTGTTTTTTCATTTCATTTCTATAAATTAAGATGAGAAAAGGTTTAGTACTTTATCATGATGAAAATGTGAAAAATAAATAAATTAATACTTATTAATCTCCCACTATTTTATCGAAATCCAATAGCCCTCACCATTGACTTTGGAATATTCTATTGCCTGAATATTCTAGTGTAAAGGATCCATATTTCCCTTCGAATTACCCCAACTAGGGTTGATCAAGAAACGTGAAGGGTTTTAGGTATGAATTCCAAATGCCAACTACATTAACTAGCTCCTTAATCCGCTAAGTAGACTCTCTAATCCTAAAATCCTTTTATTTTGGATTTCCTCAACCTTTGCCTCTTGGTCACATCAAGTCTTGCTATGGAAGTCAATACTTGATGTGAAAAAAGTCACGTCAACCCAAAAACTTTAATCAGAATTCCCCGATAATTGATATCACCCCAACTAGGGTTGGTTAAGCACTATGAAATATGGTTCGATTCTACCCAAGATTATGGAAGGCTATAACATTTTAATATTTCATTGAGGGATTTTATCCTTATACGTAAATTTCCATTTTATTATATTTATTACATGCTTGTTAATATTAAATGGGATATACTTAAGTGATTAACCATTTATAAGATAATATTTATGAATAATCTAGTCTTATTTTAGTTTCATATTGCATACTTGTTTAATTAATTAATTTTGTGATCATGAAAACACACCCACAATAAATAAACCATGAAACTGATAGAAATAAAATAAATAGTACGATCTCCAAGTAATTTATTTTTATATTTTCATAAAATTCACTTTGGGTTAAAGTGGGAATTGACCGAAACGCTACATCGGGACATTCAAAATTCAAAAAACCACAAATCCCATAAATCATGCAAAATCCTGCAAATCAAGTGATCTGCCCGAGACTACTGAACCAATGTGTCATCGACACCATCATCACATAACTGCCTTCATCATCACATCGCCTGCCATACAACCGCTGGCATCACCACCCCTCATAGCCAGAAACGATGACCAAATAAAAAAAAATGCACCCTTCAACCGTTCAAACTCGCCGCAAACCTTCACCTTCAATCTCAGGTCACCACCGTAAAACTCCATTGATTCCACAGAACATCACAAAAACAGACACCCATATAGATAGAATGCACAAATAGAATGGGAGACCATCAAAGAACATTAATCCACCGTAACACATCATCAATTTTCATCGTCATCCATCCACCACATGAAACATCCACACCATCGTCACTTCACCCAATTTAAGCCGTGTCGGGAGCACCAATAGCCGCCGAGTCACACATCCCAAAGCCTCGATTTAACCACCACTCCAGATCAGAATGGGAGAGCTGAAGAGGAACATGAGGCCAGAGTAGGCCTTGAGCAGCAATGGACTCCGAACACCAGCATCATCGAAGCAGTATAAAACTAGTAGCAACTAGAACAAAAAAACAACAACTGAATCCAGTATAATTCTACATAACGTAGATGAATTTACTTTAGATTCTCACCCGTCATAATTTTTAAAAAATAAATTTATTTAAAATTATCTTTGTATGTAACTTGTACCTTAGAGGAAACCCAGTGAATTCCCATTCATAACTACCCAATGGGTTGAAATGAACATTACACAATGTTAAATTAAACACATATATATAAAACACCTATCACAAGTTGTGCCTCATCTTTACTCTAGCACCATGGTACACATCTCTAGGGTTTGTATAATATAATAATAAATTTTAATAAATCTGCATAATTTTGATGAGTACATGATGTTTAGTTCTGAAAACACAACGTGTAGCATTGTTCACTATCCATTTGAAGCAAATTCCTGGGGACATGGCATGTAGATGTACTTTAGAAATCTTGGGAGTAAATAGCGTTTCCAGTTAGCCACACGCCATGTAGTGTTTGGGTTACATGGTATCCAACTGGGTAAGCCGTGTATGAGGTACAAAGACCAAACCTAACTCGAAGGGACTACACACCGTGTCTAGTGGGACACATAGTGTGTAATATGGAAATTGCATGCCACCTATTCCTGGTTAGCACACAGAGTCATCTAAGACATAGAAAGACTCCAACACACATCTTGGTTTGACGAACCTGTCCAATGCATTGAATTTTGACTACACAAAGTGTACTTTCAAATACACACTGTGTGTTTTGGTTTTTTATTTCCAGGATGATTTGGTACCTTTGGAAAATATCCTATATTTTATTTTAATAAAAATTAAAAGAAAATATCATTTTTGTAAGGTGAATGAGAAACGAAATAGGAGGAATAGATCTTGAGATTCAGATTTGTGGAACGAATAACATGAATTGAAACAACTAAATTATTAAATTCCTAAATCATCAATGAAAAACTAAATAATTATAATCAATGATATGAACTCCTTTGATACCACTTGTAGGTTTCAAGCATAGAGGACGTGCATTGGTTGGTGTACCCACCATTAATTTTTTCTATTAAAAACAATCAATCTGAGATCCATCACGACAATAAAACAAAGGATATTTAGAATAGAGAAAAGAAAGAAAGTAAGGAGGGGAGTCCTAGAACCATAGAGAGGATCATCATATATTGGTTATAATTAATTTAATTAAAATACAAGAATTGCCTTGATGAAATTCTCTCATTGTTGATGTTTCTGGTCACGATTCAATGTGATTCATTGCGTTGTAGAATCCAAGTGTAGGCTTCCTCTAGCAGTGATACACATGTGCTCAACATATATATGGATGTCTCTGAAGGGATATCTGGGTTTTAGTATAGAAGAGCCTCCACTTGTGATGTAAGCCTTCGATCTCATTGAGAGACACTTCCAAATCACTCTCCTTGATCTGTTGGAGGAGGATCTCTCTCATAACTTGAGAGAGATCTTGGAGAAAAAATAATTCTCTCTTGGCTTGAGATATTTTTCCAATACATTGTGCACAACCACAATGAATGGTTAGGATCCTGAGAATGATATAATTGTGATTCTTAATTACATAGAATAATAAAATGAATTAATTACTGAAAATCATTTATTCATTTTATTTAATTCTTAGAAAAACCCCATATCTAATTATAACAGTTGACATTTATTATTACTTGACTTGTGCCCAGAAAATTACACCTAATATTATTTAATTAAATAAATAATATTATTTCTCACAAATCCCCAGAAAAACTACATGGCGTGTATATTAATATACAAGATGTGTACTTTTGTTTTTCCATTTTCATTATTTCCACCACCACATTTATTATACCTTGAATAATGAATATTTATTTATTAAATAAATATCACTACATTATACGCTAATAAATATATTATTTCACCCACAATATATTCTCTCAAATAAATAGTGTTGAAAAAATGCTATCAGGCATCCTTGAATAATTATTAAACCACAACTGGGAATAATATTTATTCAACTTGTTAAATTAATATTTAATTAAGATACTTGGACACACTTAGTGTGTGATGCTCTAGGCCTCTTTATCAGTGGAATTAGGCGAATCATGCCTAAAGTCCAAGGTTAGAATCTAGAAACATGAAAATTAAACCATATAAAAAGAATTAAATGCCACAATGACATGTCACCTCCTAATAATTCTTACTTTGTAATGTAATCCCTTTATCTTAATATCTCGAATCAAGCGGGTTGCATGCTAGTTCCATCAACCCATGTGCTCGATTATTCTTTCTTTGACTTCCTAGAATTGAACTTTCCAATTAATCAACATGTTTATAGAATTATTTAGGCTATATAAACTACATCAAAGGGCCTAAGATATAAACCTTTGTTATGAAACAAAAGGAACAAATAATTTCGCGAATTATTTATTAATATAGTATTACTCATGACACACCCAACATATCCTACCACATTGCGAACAATGTTTCTTCACAGTTTTTGTCAATACATCTAAGTGCACAAGTTATAATACCAATTAATAATAATCTTAAAGTATAAGGACCAATTCACATGTCTGCAGATAGGAACATCCAATGACACTATGAAATGTGGATTTCATACTGGTGGGTCTCATTCTCATAATATCCTCTGGGATATTACCAAGGGTGCACACTAATAGAAGGTTCCTCAAATTTTTATGATTCCTCACCTCTAATGGCCTATATTATTTGTGTCCCTCAAATAACATCATTCGGCCATATAACATATATTCAAGAGTAGTGTTATAGAACTTCTGGGTTCTCATCAAACTAGGGATCCTCTATGACCCTTTGGTGAAACTTCTATCCTTAGGTAATTATCAAATGGATTTTCATGTAAAAGAACAATCAAGATGTGATAAAGTATTTATTAATGAATAAAGTAACATGTAGTTGGTTCTAGGCCACCATCTCCAACATGAAGGACTTAAAAACCTTCTTAAAACATGTGTTCAAATGAATGTTTTAGGAATTATTGACCATATCTCATCCAAACATCAATTATTTTCCAGTTTGAGTCTTCTATACATGTGGTACATATGGTCTCTTTAAATTAATTTGAAATATTTACAAAAACTCTATTCTCCCAACTTATAAAAGGGTTCTCTGACCACCCCTTCATGACCACTCAAAGAGTTATATTTTGACATAAAAATCTACAAATCCTTCCTCATTTATAACCCATTTCCTTTTCCATGAACTACTGGTAACAATATATTGGATTAAGACCTATATTTATATAGATTCATCCATGGGAAATAATTAGTCCTCAACATGAGTAATTTTTTCCCAGACTTCTTTTCTTTTCATTATTATTTATTAAACTTGATTATATAATTCTTATATAATTAAATTTTCATTATTTTTATAGTGAATATTATTATTCCAAGGGAATAAATATTATCCATATTTATTTAGGTTGGAGTAAAATATAAGGGGGGGGGGGTGAATTTACTTTAAAAACTATTTTTATAGCAATACTATAAAATAATAGAAATTATAATGAATGAAATAGATTTAAGTATAAAAAAATTAATGTAAAGTGAGTGTATAAGAAATTAAAACATTAAACATAGAGTAAAATAAATTTCATAAATTTAAAAGGCACACTTTGATAAAGGTGTTTGACAATATCTTCTAAATGATCCCTTATATCTCCTCCCCTAACAAAGACTTAACAAGGTTATATTTATAATTTGGTTTTAACAAAAAAAAACCAAATAATAAGAATAGAATACCTTGGTCTTAATTGATACAAAAAAAATAAGAAACTTTATTTTAATGGAAACCAAGAACAAGAACCCACACTTTCACACTAGTGAGAAATGAAAGAAGAAGATGAAAAATAATGGTTTTATTTTACACAACCATTATAGAGAAATCAAATCTATCTTTAATATTTAGAATAATATAAAAGATGAAGAGAGAGAGAGAGATGGTAGAAGAAGAGAAATAAAAAATTATAATAAGGGAGAAAAAAATTCCTCAATGTGAAAAGATAAATGAAATTGGATTATAGAATTTGAAGCCCAGTTTCCTTTTAGGAATTAAAGTTTTCTTAGAGATCTATTTAAAAATAATGTCATGCATTCATCATGATTCATTTGATAAAGGGGAATCTTAGTTGATATCCAAGCCTCTATTGGTGTCTAATTATATCCTTAAAGGTTCTATAGGAGACTTAGGTTGATTCAATCCTTTAATAAACAAAATAAGTCTTTTAGAACAATAATTAAATGCATATTGATCATTTAGGATCAAAGTACCTTGTGGCATTATAACAATCACTGCATCGTAGAGTAGGTATTTACATCAAAAGGATTTATACTATGAAGTGGATTCATATAATATCCTTAGTGGATCAACTGATCTTTTGGTAGTTGTGGCAGGAATCATAGATTGTTTCATAGATAAAATCTTTTTAGAATTTCTATGGTGTGATCATTCACCTTATATAATGACCTTACCCAAGTTTGTAGGATCATAGATTTTACAGTAGTGTGGTTTCTGATATTTTTATTTTGATTCTTGTAGAGGAAGTTGGATCTAGATATACTGTGGTGTGGCCTTTCTTGTTTAAATTCAATTATTATTTCATATCCTTTTTAGAATAGTGTAGAGAGTTTCAACACAGTGATTCTATAATGCTAATTTACATTGATAAAAAAGGTTAGAAATACCTTTAGTGATTTTGATCATAAAACAATTTAGAGGTTAAAAATTACCCCATTTTTATGATCACAACCACTAAAGGTATTTCTAGTGTTTTTATCTAAGTAAATTTACATTACAACATCACCACACCATAATCCTCTATACCATACTTAAAAGGTAGTGAAATAGTAACTATGGAGAAACAAAATGGACCACACTTGAGTAAAAATCTATCCAACTTCCTCTCTGAGAATTATGATGAATATTTTTGGAACCACTCAATTTGAAACCCTTAGACCCTAGAAACTAAGACAATACCATGCCATAAAGTGAACGATCATTCCACAAAACTTTATATGCAGTAGTCATCCATTGTGGATCTTAAGAGCCATGCTGCAACTACCTCATGATCAAAATTACCACTAATGATAATGAAACACTATATTCCATAAACTAAATCCCTAAACACAAATACCTCCTCCATGGTGTAAAAATAACTACCACCCACAAGATACTTTAATCAAGAAAAGTCAATGTATATTTAATGCTTGGCCAAAAAGCCTTTATTTGGTTTATTAAAGGATTGCCTTAATCAAAGGTTCCTCCAGAACCCTGAACAATATAAATAGACACCAAGGGAGGATTGGATATAAACTAAGAAACCTATAATAACTAATTGAAATAAAATGATACTTGATCAATCCCCGATGTGATTTTTAAAGAGATATAACAAGGCTTCAAAAACTAAAATCTAACTTCCTTTTCTTTTTCCCCTTGATATATTTTTTATCCCTTTTTACGATTATTAAAGGATCTTCTTTTACCTTATCCCTCTCTATCTATATTTTATTATTCTTTCAAACCATAAAGATGTAGTTGAGTTCTTTTTAAAGGTTTTTTAAAAATAAACCTTTACATTTCACCTTCTTCTTTAGCTAATCATCACCATCAAAGTGAGGTTTCTTGGTTCTTGGTTTTAGTTAAAACCAAGGGTATTTTTTTGGTTATTAATTTATATTAAAACCAAAGTATTCCTTTTGTTTTCTTATTTGGTACTTGGTTTCTATTAAATATATGGGGAAAATATAATCTTCTCAAGATTTCTTTTGGGGAGGAGATATAAGGGATCAATTTGGATTTATTGTTGACCTCCTGTATCAAAGCACACCCTTTTAATTTTTGTATTATTTTTCTACTTTTATGGTTTTAGTTATTGTTACACTTTATTTAATTTAATTTTTTTATATTTAAATCAATTTATATAATGATAATAACTTTTATTTTATATCACTATTTTAATTTTTTAAATGAAATTCACTATCTTATACCATTTTTCTATAAACTAAATTTGTTATCAAAGAGTGGTTTGCCTTTTTTTTTAAAACTTGAACCTTGAATTTTTCTAAAAATATCCTTGTTCAAAAAAAATTAATTTTATATTTCTAAATATTAACCGATTATAAATTCTGAACTACTTAAGTGGAATATTTTTCAAACACCCATGGTGCTCCTAAAGGGGAATCTATGGTTTCCGCACCTTATTTTCTTGGTTATAATTATTCATATTAGATGAATCATATTTAAACATTTATTAAATAAATTTTTTATCCTATATATAAAATATTTTTTTCATGGTTATGTTCATACTATTGAAAAATAAAAAAATAGGCACATGCTGATTTTATTGCTCTTGAATTAGATGGTAAAGTTATGAATTCATTTTCAGTATGGATTATATGAAAATATGTTCAATAAAATATCTATATGAAAATATACTATAAAATTATAGAAAATAATAAAAGATACTCATTAAGGAAAAAATAAATTAAAATATACTTGGATTGATATGTATATACAAGATTTTTAAAGCTTTAGTATGCATCCAAAGGAAAATATTAATGAAATTTTTACATGCATTACTGAAATTTACCATAGAAGAAGTTAACTAGGTAATATTATTACTATGTTAATTTTTTTCATGAAAATCCATTGGTTATTCTTATATTTTAGGACCCAAAAGTGATGAAAATATAAGAAGTGAAAGACAAAAAAACATATCGGTATTCGAGATAATTAGATCACTCATGACCAGTGTGATCACAATAAAGTGGCAGAGCAATAAGAAATCCAAATATGTCAAGGATAAAATGAAAATTTATTTCAAATAAATTAATGATGAATCTTACAATGATGATTAAATAAGTCATATATCCAAGAATATAAACTAATTATTAAGAAAAATAATTATTTCCAACATGAATGAAAGGAGTATGATCAAATTGAATAATAAATAACTTTCTTTGAATGAAGAAATAAGGGACACATAAGTTTGGAATGGCCCGTGATTATAAAGGAAAATAACAAGAAGATAAATAGAATAAATAAAGTATTTAAGATTTAAAATAGGATTTCAAGTGATGATTCTCTCTCCTCAAGAGACTCAAGTGATGAAAGTTAGAAGTTTCTCAAGGATGATGTCAAGGTCAGTAAAGAAGTAAACTCTAATTACTCTTTTTACACCTCCTAAAATTATTATTATTCCTCTTATTTCTCTAATATCCTAAGAAATAATAATATAAAATACACATTTTATAAACTTTAAGAAGGTTTTAGTTGAACATTATTCAATGTAAAAATGCCTAAAAATAAGTACAATAAATTGATTAATGAAAATGATCAAATCAAAATAAAAAAAGATGAATTATCAAAAAAAATTAATGATAAACCATTTTTTCATGAGTTATAATTAACTATCTATGATATCATGAATTATCTAAAAAATTTCACCAAAGGTGAAGAAACATTAAATAATTTTTTGGATTCTTAATGACCTATAAAAAATGATTTATGTTTTGATTTTTTAAATAATGATAGTTCTTAAAAAAGAGAAAATTTTGTTAAAGGAGTTTCTAAAAAAAGTTCAGTATTTGTTTTTGAAAATATGATCATATAATTAATGAATATAACTTCAAAAATTATTGATATGATAGAAAAAAGTATCCTTATTTTATCCCATATATTATCTCAAAAATCATTTCCAAAAAACGGGGTTCTAAGTCCGTACTAGCTATCATATGTGGAAACACAATTTGGGTACCAAAAAGTAATATTTCTTATTTTTGTAGAAATATGAGAAAAAAATAAATCCCAAAATGAAATGGGGTCCATGGATAGTGGATAC
Source organism: Viscum album (assembly GCA_963277665.1). Classification (NCBI taxonomy): domain Eukaryota; kingdom Viridiplantae; phylum Streptophyta; class Magnoliopsida; order Santalales; family Viscaceae; genus Viscum; species Viscum album. The sequence goes on from OY728136.1 coordinate 1,907,303,215, forward strand.
ACTTGGTACATGTGTGGTGACCCCTCATAATTTAATCAATTTGAAAAAAATGAGAAAAAATACATGAATTATAGTGTAAAAACAAGAAGTAAAATCATTGGTATATGTACAATATATTTTATCAATTAAACATTTATAAAAATGTTTTATTAATTGGTGTTTAAAATATAATATTATAATAATTAGATAATTGTGCAATAATGTATTTAAAATATATTTTAAAAATAATTTTGGAAAAGTTTTTTATTTCGAAGTAAGAATTTTGTTTATAATTTTTTTCCAAAATGTTTATATTATTAATCAAAAACATATTCCTATCAAAATGTTAAATGTTTGAGTGTTAAATATATTGAGTCTTAGATTCAATATAGACTCCTTGGTTAGTGTATCATACAAACACTATTTAATATCAACCAACATCATCGAGTATGAAATTTACCAAAATTTCATTTTAAAGATAATTTTGTTTTCCAACATTGATGAATTAGTATGAAAAAAAATTATTTTAAATATAAAAAATATGTATCAAACTCTAATAACTTGATCTTGTTAAACTTTATCTTTTTTGTAACTCAAGTAAAATGTATTAGAGGAAAATCATATTATTTTGTGATTGCTGATGATTATACAAGACTCACTTGGGTATTTTTCTTAGAATAGTTAAATGAGGCCTGTAAAGTCTCCCTAAAATTCAACAAGAAGTTAAAATATTAAAAATGGAAAAAAATAATTTCCATTCTATGTGATAATGTAGGGGATCATGATAATAAATAGTTTGATAAAATTTTTGGTTTACAAGGTTATAATCATAATTTTTCTACTCCTAGAACATGTCAACAAAATTGGATTATGTAAATAAATAATCAAAATATTATGGAAATATAATAATACATCTTGAATGATTTATAACTCCACTGAATAATTTTGGTCTGAGGTGGAAAATACAACTTGTTTTACCATAATCTGTGTTCTCATAAGTCCTTTACTCAAGAAAATCCTTATGAACTTTGGAAAAATAAAATTATTAAAGTTATATTGTTCAATGTGATTGGTTTTGAATTTTATATTATTAATACTTAATACAACATAGAGAAATTTGATCTAAAATACAAATAAATAAACTTTATTAGGTACTTTAATTCAAGTAAATCCTACAAATTCTTCGATAAAAGAACTGAAACCACTAAATAATTCATTAATATCAAATTAAATGAATATATTATTAAACCTTTATCTCAGTTCAAATATATTGTTAATTGTATTGAACCCTTACCTTTGAATGATCCACATTCTCATAAATTATAATTAAAGTTGAATATAATTTTTGTCCTTTCTTTGAACCTTTTAAAAAATTCAAATAATATCAACTGGGAAATATTATCTATTATCTACGAGCTGATACCTGTACTACATGTTCTATCAGAAATGAAGTTGAGAGATGATCTTTTTATTTATTTTATAGTACATAAAAACATTAGTGATGATATTAATGATGAAAATTTGTTATTTCATATTCTCTAAGAGATAACTAAATCCAACTGAATAATTATAAGACTCTTGTGTAAATACCTAATTATCATTATATTATTGGTAAAAAATGGAGTTCTTAGAAATAAATTAGATGAGTAAGGCACCATAACACATAAAAAATATAGAATCATATCCAAAGGATATAATCAAGAAGGAATTTATTATGGTGAGATATTCACACCCATTTCTCATCCATCACCTATAATAATCTTGTTATAATTCATCGTCCATCAAAATATAATTTTTTTCAGATTTAAATAAACAATGATTTTTAGATGGTTTTATTTATGAAAATGTTTTTGTTGAACCACCAACTATTTTTGAATATCCAGAATTTATAAATTCCATTCTCAAGTAAACCAAGTATTTATATGTTTTAAAATAATCCCCCAATGCTTGATATGAATAGTTAAAAAGTTTTATTTTATCAAATGATTTTAAAATGGGAGAAGAGAATTCAACATTATTTCTAATAAATGTTTCAAGTTTTCTATTAATCATTCAAATCTATATCGATAATGTTATTTTTGGATTAATAAATGAATCTTTCTATAATTAATTTTCAAATAAAATGAAAAAAGAACATTAAATGAGTTTTATTGGTGAGTTTAGATTCTTTCCTGGTTTTCAAATATCTAAAAATGGGGATGAAACTTTTCTTAACAAAAATACACACTAATGAACTACTAAAGAGTTTTAAAAAGGATTATTCTAAGAAATATAGTATACCTATGAATATTTATTACAATCTAACAATGGTTAAATATAGTAAACCAAATGGAAAAAATATTTATATAAGTATTATTGAGAGTCTTATTTACCTTACTATGACCAAAAAAACATTATTTTTAGTGTTTTTCTTTGTGCTAATTTTAAAAAGAATTCTAAAAAATCAATTTGAAAAGCAATAAAATTGATTTTTAATTTTTAAAAAGGTTTTAAAAATTATTGTTTATTTTATACTAAATGATCATATTTTAACATTTCATGTTTTTTGTGCTGATTTTAGTGGACATAAAGTAGATTGGAAATGTACAAGTGGGACTTGTCACCTTCTTTGACATTATTTAATCACTTTTAGTTGTAAAACGTAAAATTTAGTTTCAATTTTTATAGATAAAGTGGAATATATAGTCATAGGGAGTTGTTATACCCAAATTTTATGAATTAAACAAAATATCACTAGTAGAAATATATCCATCAACGTTAGGGTTCTAATGTTGTATTTTTATAAAATGACAATAAAAGTAAATGGTTCAAATTTTAACATTGGTTTTTATTAAAAACGACATTAAAATTCAATTTCTTTATATTATAACACTAGATTTTATTAAAAATAACATTAAAAGATATTTTAAAAAAGTTTTAACATAATTTTTTTATTAAAAATAATGCTGAAAATAAAATATCTATTTTTTAATATCAGTTTTATAAAAACCAACCTTAAGAAGATATTATTTCCCATTGTTTTTTAAAAAAACCCACACTAAAACTTTATTTTAATAAATTTTTAAAATAATTTTCATAAAAAATGATGTCAAATTATTTATAGAAAATATACCCACAGTTCAAACACTTATTTTCTTTCACTCAACGAGATACTGAAACCCTCTATGTCACCCGATTATCCACTAATGACAACTTTGATGAACTTAAAGACCTTTGATTCTCTCTTGAAGTTGATTTTCATCCACTTTTCAGGTTCTTATTTTTCTTGAAACACTCTCTCAACTGAATTTTGACAAACGAAATCACCAAACGCTTTGATGACCACAACCTCCTTTGATTCTCTCTTAAAGTCAATTTGAATAAACTTTTATTTTATTTCTCTTGGATCATCAATCCTTTATTATTATTCCAAGATAATAGGGCTATTACAGTCCAACCTCAATCACAATTTGATGTTTTTTTGTTTTTATTACTTCTATATTGTACTTGTTTTCATCAGTTTTGCAACATTGTCTATATTTCCGCTGATGTTAATTTTTTTTATTTGATATTTGAAGGCATTTCTCATTATCAAACTCAGAAATTTGAAAGTTTTATTTTTTATTTTTGAAAATAAATTATTTATAATTATTTATTATCATAATTTTTTAAAAGTTATTATATGTTTTTATGTTTATATATTTTTTATAATAATTTTTTAAGAAATATTTTTCAAAACTATTTTCAATAATTTTTTAATTTATTTTTGTATAAATGTTTGTATAATTGTTATTATTATTTCTGTATAATTTTGATGATAATTACTTGTATTTCTTTTCTATTATTTTTTTTATAATTTTTTGTATAATTTTTTGTACGATTTTTTGGAATTTAGAAGATATTTTTCCTAACATTTTATATGTCATTTTTTTATGTTTAATTTTTTTTTGATAATTTCTTATAATATGAATATTGTATAATTATTATTTATAATAATTTTTTGATATGATAATTATTTTGTTAGTTATTTTATTTTTTTATGTTTTATAAATTATGTATAATATATTGTTAGTTTTTTAATTTTGAAGATAAATTTTGTATATATTTATTAATATAAATTAGGTTTAATTGTTTGTTATTTTTGAGGATTATTTATGTATCATATGTTTGTATCATTATGTATAATTTTTTGTTATGATCGAATGGTTATCAATAATTGATTTTTTATATGCTTTTATTTTTAAAATTTTCTTATTTTTTATATTTGTGTTTAATGTTTATATGTTTTAATATATTCAACTTTTATATTTTTATATTAGGTATTTAATGGATCCTAATTGAATAATTATAAGAAGAACCAATGATTAATATGAAAAAGGAGTTGATAATTTCTTGGAATTTTCTAAATGAAATCTTCAAAACAAAGATTTGATTTTTTATCCACGCATGAAGTGTTTGAATATAAGAATGTTAAATTCGATAGAAATCAAGGTTCATGTCATTTGCTATGGTTTTTTTTCATAATTATACATATTGGATCTGGAATGGTGAAATAAAGGAAAATTCATCATCTAATATTGATGAAAATATTTAGAATGAGATAGAGGATCGTATTGAAGAATTAATTCAAGATATAGGCATTGATACCATCGGAAAAATAGAAGCTATTGAACGATTGTATGGGGATTGTGAGAAACCATTATTCTTAGGATTCAATAAATATACACTATTATTAGTAGTTCTTAGATTAGTTAAATTGAACAAAATAAATGGGTAGAGTGATGAATGTTTCTATGTGTATCTTGCTCTATTAAAAAGACACTTCTTGAAGGAAATGGGCTTCCATTTTCCAATTATGAGGAAAATTAAATATTATGACCAATGGGATTGGGGTTTAAAAAGATTCATGATTTCCCTAATGATTGTGTGTTATATAGGAAATAATATGAATGTTTATCAAAATGTATTAAATGTGGTACATCATGCTATAAGAAGGATGTAAAATTAAACTTAGAATCAATATTAGGTACTGAAATCAAACCTCCCACTAATTGAATTTGGTATCTAATAATAATCCATTTCAATAATTCCTTCCAATAATTCCAATAATATTACTCTGATTCATTATCATGTATGGAAATCAAACCTCCTACTAAAATAATTTGGTACCTTGTAATAATTCATCATTTGAAGTGTCAATTTAAAAATTCAATTAATACAAAATGTTAAGTTGGAATACAGATGAGAAATTCTATAATAGTAACATACACCACCCTACTGATTTAACAAAATATAATATATTTGATAAATATTTTTTGGAAGTGAAGCTTGAAATCTCAGAATGTGATTATACCCAGATGGAAAGAATCCATATCAGAGCCTAAGCAACCAACATAGTTCATGGCCTATTTTGTTGGTAGTTTATAACTTCTCCCCATAGACATGTAAGAAGAAAAAATATGTAATGATGATCATGATGATTTATGAACTAAAAAAGTTGGGAAATGATATTAATGTGTATATTTTACCATTTATTGATGATTTTAAGATTCTTTGGGATAAAGGTGTTACAGTTTTTGATGAATACAAAAAAGAGTATTTTCTTTTGAATTCCATGATAATGTTCACTATAAATTACTTTCATACATATGAAATCTTATCTAAATACAGTGTTAAGGGACCTAATGAATGTCTAATTTTTGAATAATATACTTAATATTATCAATTATAGAATAGAATAAAGACAATGTACATAGGACATAGAATATTTTTGTGAATTTATCATCCTTATCAAGGATTGACAAAAGAATTTAATGTTTTATAAGATTTTAATCTTCCCTCGAAACCATTATCATTTGAATAATATTAAAACAGAGAAAAAATAATGATTTCACATTATGAAATAAGGGATGTTATGGTCATAAACAAATATCTAAAAGACAGAATATATCCTTTTCAAATGTCTTTATTGGATATTTTTAGAGAAAAAATTTAATATTGACATTATGCATGTTAAGAAAAACATATGTGGCAATTTTAGTGGGGGTTTTTATAAATAAAATTAATTATATTAAATGGATTTCATGATAGATTAAACTTGATATTAATTGGAATATGTTTGGAGTCATATCCTACTATGAAAGAAAATAGAACATATTTACCTTAGAATTCTCACACATTAATAAAGAGTGAGAAGAAAATTTTTTGTTAGTCTGCATGGTATTAAAATACCAAGTGGATATTCTTCAAATGTGAATAATTTTGTGTTAAAGAAGGATTATAAATTAATAGGTATGAAATATGAGGAATGTTATGTATGGATGAAAAACTGATATCAGTCACACTACATGGTATATTGCTAATACCTATTAGGAAGACCATCATCAGGTTATGTAATTTTTCTAAATCTATTATAAAAAATTCATTGATCCAAATTTGTTATATATGTTTTAGAATGAATCTATTATTATAATTTTTCACCTATAAAAGTATTTCCCACATATTTTTTGATATAATGATTCATCTTATGATTCATCTAGTGTTTGAGATAAGAATATGTAGGCCAAATTATTTATATTGCATGTTTCCTTTTTAAAGATATAAGAAAATCTTGAAGGGATATGTTAAAAATAACCATCAACCAGAGTCCTCTATTGTTCAAAAATATATATCGAAAATGGTTATTGAGTTTTGTATTAATTATTTATTTTAAGTGGAGCATATTAGACTGCCTATATGTCAATATATAACAATTTATAATGAACGTATTAGGATTTCAGGCTTAAAAGGTGAAGTTAATTCCATGTGATAAAGTAATTTAGGCACATATATATATTTTGAAAAAACAAATGAGGTTCAACAATATATATAATCACATATTTCTGAATTAACGGTATGAAATATGAAAATAAATAAAAAGTGGTTGATGATTGAGCATAAATGGTTTTTTTTCATATTTTAAAGAGAAATTCATCATATATATATTTTCATCAGAAATATTGTAATGGTTGGTAGGGGGATATTCTCTTAATGTGATCACATGTTCTGGTTTTGATATCAATGGGTACACATTTTACAAAATAATAGGATAAAAAGAGTATCATTCAAAAATAGTAGGGTAATGGTCATCTCAAAAGCACTAAAATTTCAAATTGAAATAGATAAAAACAAAATTTCAATATAGACAAATTTTATATTTCTTTATGATATATGAGAAATTGATTATACTAAATTTCGAGTCATAGTGTTTAAGTGTAACAGGATTGATAGTAATATTAGTGTGAAACATGATGATTATGGGTTTATAGTGGTTGATTTGAAAAGATTTAGTTGCATAATGGGACCATTTATCATGGAGACACATGAAATTAAAATATTTTATTTCAATTATCTATTGAATGAGCAATGGTTATCTATTTTGGAAGGGAAAGTTATACATTTGGGTGATAAGGAAGATGATTATTTTGTTGATTTACCTGAGGCCTATTCATCTATGACATGATTTTAAATGATAATAATAACTATAATTTAAACATATTTCATTCAATGAAAAAATGATCATGTTAAATAGATATAATAAAACACTAAAGAGCTCTTTAAATTAGTTATGTAATATTTATATTTTATTTATTTTTTGAAAATGATATGTGGAAACTCTATTTTTTATTAATGAATGGATTTTTAATTATATATATTTGATTATTTATATATTTTTTGAATTAAATTTTTTATTAAATATTCATGGATAAACATTTTTTGTTTTGGAAACTCGACATACATCCTTACGTTTTGGTTAAATCTACGCATATTTTTTTTGTAACTATGATATTTAAATTTATAAATGTTTCTATCATTTTACAATTAAGCTTTTTATATAATAGTTTAACTTTCATATTTTTTAGTTAAAAATTATCAACTCATTTTTTTATGCTATCACATGTGTGAAACTAATTTTCTAGCTATATATTTTTTTAATCATTATTTTTAAATATTTACTTTTATAATAATATACATTTACACCAAACATCTTTACATTTTCCTATTTCAATGACAGACATAGAGGATGAGGAATCTTTATTGAGTTATATGTATTTTTCAAATTATTAAATATTTTGTAATACAATTCATCATTAAATTATACTTTTAATTAACAAAAAATAATTGTAGGACTACTGATGCACCTCTTATGGATGATTCTTCCCATTATACAGAGGAATCAATTTCTAGAGTTGCTAAATGTGGGATTAATCTTTTACCAAAACTATCACTTAAACATTGAGACCGAAGAATAAAAATTAATTTTGATGATAATAATAGTCAAATTAGAACAAATGTAATAAATTTTACCATTTATATCACAATGCAAATCCATTATAGGATTAACATTTTATATGCTGATTAGAAGTCCATCAATAAGACGATGAAAGAGAATATGTGGTAGTCCATAATGGTAAACTATCTCAATTGAATTATTTTCATCTAATTTTTAAAATATTTTATATTTTAAATGAATAGTATTTAATTTATTCATTTATAGAGGAAATTAAATTTTCAATAAATGAAGGAAATTAAGAAAATATTTCTATCTTTACCTACAGTTCCATGGAGATATTCCAAAACAAAATTGAAAAAAATTATGTTTTTGGGATGTTATATAATGAAAAACCATTCCACAAGAATGCAGTTTTAGATGTAGATACCCAAAAGAAATTTTTTCCAACCAATTTGGTGAAGAATTTATGGTATGATAATTATTTTATATTGTAAAATTTTTTATGTATTGCTTGATTACTAATTATTTTTTTTTGTAACAATCCTCTTGAGATACCATTAATATATACAGTTTCATAACATATGCCCTCCTACTTTATCATGTGGAGGGTATCATTTATTATAGGAGAAAATGATTATACAAAATTTTGGAGCCTTAAGATATCAAAATACTAGTGGTTCAAAATAATTATAGTTTGGTACTCCATCTTCCCTCACTCAACATGAAAAATAAAAAACAATGAGAAGAAAAAATTTAAAAATATCTTACAAAGTAATCTAATGAAGTAGCATAAAAAATTTTAAGAAATTAATTTTAATTTTCCATGAATGTTTTCATTTTTCAAATTAATAGCACTTATATACCATTTTAATTTTTCTTTCCAAGATGAACCTCAAGAGAAAATGACATAGTTTAATTTTATTCCTAAGGCTAGGATGAAAATCCTAGATACTAATTTAGGAAATCGAGAACACTCTTTCTATGTGAGAGGATATGAGGCATGTGTTAGTGTTAGGAAAGTTTTTGGTCATCCAAGTAAGAAATAAAGAGACATAAAAATAGATTCATTAAAAGATGAGAGGAAATATCTGAAACAATCAAAATAAAATCAAATTCAATTCATTGTGAAAGATATGTTTGAACAATTGATAATAGAATCATAGCCTACACACCTTTCACATCCTACACATCTTGCGAATCTTGTGAAGCCTTCCCACTTTTCTTACATAGATCATGAACCTCCCCATTCAGACTCAACCATATATTATGAGTTTTATACTATAAAACCTTATATATGTATTGTAGAATATGAAAGCATGCACATTTTTGGGTATTATATATGACACTGACATATGAAGTTGGGCTAGGTAAGAATATTAGTACTTGATATTATTGATCCAACTTGTCTACTACCATTGCCTACCGAGGAGGTTACCAGAGTTAGTGATTGTATGGGTGATTTTTTAATTTTTCTGAATAACCTTCTTTATTATCTGACATACGAGGTATGCATTGTTTTTTAAATATTATTTTAATTTTATTAAAAATTACTTATAATGTTTCCTGACATTTAATTTATATAAGAGTATATAAAACCAAAATAATTATTACAATGTAAACAAATGTTTCGGGCATCACCAACTTCATGCACTTAAGATATTTCTTATTGTATAGAAATATTCTCTCATGTTTATTCTTCGTTGGATAATATTTAGGGGTTTCATATGATGTTGATATATATGGAAGAGATTATCCTTTGAGAATATTCAATTAAGATATCATGGATCAGGTTAATTTGGATGAGATCATTATGCCTGTGTTGTAGTTTTTTTAAATGAAAGTAAATTTATGTTTCAATTTTTAGTTATTTAAATAATGATGATTTTAAGTGACTAAGTATATTAATTATTTAATTAGGCATCTACACATGTTTTTTATTCAAAATGCGACAACTATTGTATACTATCTTATAGATCCATAATTAATTTCAATGGCTACAAAATATATGAAAACTCTTTCTCGAGTTTCATATATATATAAATATATATCTAAGAGATTATCAAATATGGATATTGGGTGATGGTTTTTCCCATTATTTTATGGATAATAAAATTAAGATAATTATGAATTAATGTTCATTATAAAATCATTAATTGTGACCTTTTTATATTGTAAAGGTCATTGGATGTTAAGCATATTCTACCCAAGTGAATTCACATTATATTATATTTTTCCTTTATAACGTTGTTTCCATTAAAAAATTAGTATCTTATTATAAAATTATGTTTTATTATTTTTTTATATGTTATTCATTTTTAATTATTATTTTTTATAGATGTTTTGTTGTTTTATATGTATAAAAATACAAGTCATGGAAAATGTTTAACAAAGATAACCTATCAATAAAGAAGCCAAATAAAATCCAATATATTTATGTAACAGTAAATATATTTTATAATAGATAATTTTTTGTTTTTGTTATATATATATGTTGGTTTTTATTTTCAATTTAATTTATTATAACATTAATTTCAACATCAGAAAAGAAGGGTGTAATGTGGTTATTATGTTTTAAGATTTATGTATGAGATAATAACAATTGGCTCAACGACTAAATTTAATAAGGTTATTTATATTATTTATTCTATGTTTTATATAAAAAATTTCTATTTTTAATCATATATAATTTATTGTTATTGAATATTTTCAACGATACCATGTTTTATATGAATGAAAAACTTACCCATATTTGTAGTTTGTTCACAAACTGTTTATTAATTATGATTGTGATTTGAATTATCATGTTTGTCTCTTTTAATTAAAGTTAAGAAAATGATTATTCAGACAATAATTTTATTCTTATTGGTATATTATTATTTTTAATTTTTATAGGGTTGTTATCTTCAGTATAAAGGGTTATATATTTATAAAAAAACCTCCACTCTATAGAAGCCTTTAGATTATAAGGTATGTTTATTTTAGTTAATGTTTAAAAAAGGTGTAATTATACAATTTTCTTTCTCTTAAAGTTTATAAATTATTTTTTATAAGTTTTATATGCTTCATGTATGTCTCTTTTAATTAATGTTAAATAAACAAGTATTTATAATTGTTTTTCTGATTTTAGTAGGTATATTATGTTTGTTTTTACATTGATTTTCTTTGCCTTATATTAGTTTATAATGAGGGGAACATAAATATTTTAACAAATAATTAAAAAATTAACTCTTAATATATTTTATAAGTTATTTATTATAGATTATTATTTTTTATATGAGTTTTGGTAATTGATATATTAAAATAATGTTCATGGAAATAGTTAAATAATGGTCAATTATTAATACATAAGAAAATTAAATTCAACTATGTGAAATTATTGGTAAATATATATTATATTAGATAATATATGTTTTGTATTATATATATACATGTATATATGTTTTGTTTTCAAATTAATATTTCATAACAATAGTTTCATTATAAAAAAAGAAGGGTGAAATATAGTTATTTTTTTAATATTCAGGATTTAGATAATCAAAACTAGGGTGATGAGTGAATTTGATACGATTTATTTATATTAAAAATTTTACGTTTTATATCATAATATTATATTTTCTAATCTAATAACATTTATTAATTTTCAATGAGGTTGAGTCGAATACAAATAAGAAACTTAATCATCTTCAATTTTTTTGAATGCTATTTTTTAAGCATGGTTAAAATTTAAATTATATGGTACGTATATTTTATTTAAATTTAAAAATATTAGTAACTAGATAATAAATTTTCACTCAAAGTTGGTATATTCTCTTTTTTTAAGGTTTATTTTTTGAAAAAAATTATTATGTTTGGTAAAATTTTAAATAATCTCGTATGTATATTAATTTATGTGTAAAAAATTAGTTATTATACAATTGTTTTTTGGATTAAAGTTTTTATATTTTATTTATACGTGTAATTTGTTTCAGGAATGTATCTTTTAATTAAATTTAAATAAACGAGTATTTATACATATTGTTTTCTACTTTTATTTGGCATGTTGTGTTTAATTTTATAGGGTTGTTCTTTTCTTAATGTTAGTGTGTTAGGCAGTTTATGTAAATCTTTAGTAAATTGATAAATAAGTAAATTTTATTCATTTTTATAATTCATTTATTCTTAATTATTACTGATTATACGTTTTTAGATAATTAATATATTAAAATAAAGGTTATGGAAGTATTTTTGTAAATTTTAAGTTGTTTTATTTACTTTTAAATATTTATAAGTTTCTTGATAGTTGATTTGTTTTCATTTTAATTTTTATGTTAAATATTCCATTTTATAAATAAAAAGTTTATAAAAATGGATTCTTTTGTTATGGTAGATGTTTTTATTAAATATTACATTAAACAATATTCCATCATTTAATATACAAAAAATATGTTTAGTTGTATTTTAATGTTATTATTATATGTAAATTATATTTTGGTAGTTTATTTATGTAAAAACTATGTTTGGGATATTTCACATATAGAATAAATTTTTAGTAGTTTTAATGTCATGATAAATATTATATTGTAATAGAATTGATGATGACCTACTTTTCTATATTATTAAAGAAAATTAGATGATCATGTTTTTTAACAGTGACAACTATTTTGTCTAATTCTTCCTACCAACAATGTTCAGTGAGTTGATTAGGAAAGGAATTAAACAATTTAATTCAATATAGTATACTATATAGAATATCCTAATTGACAATGCATATTTTTTAATAGAAGGTTTAATTTTTATGAAACTAAATTGACCTAGTAGTAAAAGTGAGGTCATGATTCATAACAATATGAGAATAAGTCCTTCATTTGGGGGAAGTTAACTATGATGGGTATAGTTTTCATTGTTTGGTGATATATATAATTTTATGTTTTCATTTTTTCTCTCAATGCTGAGTTAATATTTTTATTTCATTAAAGTTTTGATTTTGGAAAATTGGTTTGATTTTTTAATTTTGTATTCCATCGAAATTTTCATAAGGGAGGCCTGTCATGGATTTTTCTCTCTCAAATAATGAACACTATAAGAGAGTTTAAACAAGACCTACAACTCACAACCTGTCTCCACACTATGGAAAATACCTTCTTCGATGACTTCAGGGAGGTCTTTTGATGGATGTATGAAAGAGTTTATGAGTCTTCAAAGAGGTACAAAGAAAATTCATCGTAGAGAAGATGTTCTTTTAGAAAACAGATAATTAGTTTTATTTTCACTATTGTATCTAATATTTATAGGTTTTTAGATTTGGGGGAATGAAATTAATTTTTTTAAATAATAATTCAACTTTCAACATCTGTTTTTTATAAACTAATGTGGAAACAAATTAAAATATGTCATTTTTAAAAATTGATATTGAAAGTTGATATGGAAAATAGTTTAAAAATCAATTATTCATAAAAACCATCATTAAAAGGGTATTTTAATGTATTTTCTTGTAATAAACATTGTTCAAAGTCTTAATAAATTTTCCAGTTGGAATTTTAACATCAATTTTGTTTGAAAACAGTTATTGAGAGTTTAAATCAATTTTCCCATATTAGAAATAATATAAATTTGAATGTATGTTTTTTATAAAACAGATGTTGAAATGTCGATTCAATAGTTTCCACATCTATTTTTGATTAAATCCAATGGGGAAATATATTTTCAATGTTAATTTTTTATATAAATTGATGTTGAAAGTTCACATAAGTTCCCTTTTTGTTAATGTTTAGATGTTGGTTTTATGAAAATAAACAACAAAACTATTATTTACAATGCTACCTTCATAAACATCGGTTAAAATACAATGTTAAAAACTAAAAAAAATCGATGTGTAAATATAATTTTCCACTACTTTATCTTATATTTTAAGATAACATTTATTTATTTTACAATTAAATGTGATAGTTTTAGTGCCACAACCATCTGTAGAAATCCTGTTCAGTTTAAACACACTGAGAAGATTGATATTTTTTGAGCCCTCTGGGAGAATTAGTTAAACTTATATTTTGATAATCCCAAACTATGCTCAATCATATTTTAATTATTATCAATTATATTTTGATAATCTCAATTATGTTCAACTATAGTTTGATAGTTCCTATATTAATTAATGATTAATTACTTATTTCAGTATTTATGTACACCATGCACATATTCATATATTACAATATTTATATTATCTTCAGAGAATTCGGTTACTAAATGGATATATATTCTAACTTGACCCATTCATCCAATAGAATGCTTAAACAGACAGGTGGTCACTGATATATGAAGGTCACCGATATGTGAAGGCTACTGATACGTTAAGGTCACCGTTATGAAAAGCCTACCGATACGGTAAGGTCACCGTTATACAAAGCCTACCGATACAGTAAGGTCACTGTTATTCAATGCCTAACAATATGTGAAGGTCACCGATATGTAAAGGCTACCGATATGTGAAGGTCACTGATATGCAAAGCCTACCGATACATGAAGGTCACCGATATGCAAAGTCTACCGATATGTGAAAGTCACCGATACAGACAAGTCACCGATACAGACAAGTCACAAGTACAACAAGTCTACCATTATGCAATCCTACCGGTACATCAAGCCTACCGATACATCAATCCTACCGATACAGAAAAACCTACCCATACAGACAAGTTACCTATCAAGTCTACTGACAGACATGAAGTCTGCTGATATAAAGCCTACCGTTACTCAAGGCTACTGATATCCAAAGCTACAGTTCCAGAGAATCCGATGCTACCTTAATTTATTTATCTTTATTTAATGTAACCAACAGTCATATTAGGTATATTTTAATGCTCTGTCTTTTATTTAATGAAGGTTGTTGGATGTCAGGGAACCGTACCTCATACCTGAAAAAATAAATAATTTCTTTTGCCGGAGCTCGTGCCATAAATAGAAGAAGTCCATGTTGCTACAAGAGACGCTACATACACACATGCAGAATACACGAGGAATCTACACAAGATAGAAGAATACAAGAAGAAGAACATACAGGAAGAGATCAGAGAGATATACATGCACGATCAAGAAAACATAGAATCTCATACACATTCACAAAGATTTTGAAGAACTTCATCGACTACTTTTCACTGTGTTTGAACCTGGATGTCAAGTAGACGACACTTTGTTTTTCAGACAAAAACCAGAAGAGGACTCAGAATCACTTATGATCAAATTCGAAGGAGTCTAGAGCTACACTGCAATCACTAGAGCCATTCTAAACTCTATATCTTGCTTAGTGATTTATTATTTACATTACGAGCAGTGTGTATCATCTGTTTTAATTTTCACACAAACTGTCTCCTAAACCTTAACTGGAGGATCAATAAATCCTCATTCAAACTCCTTCCATATTTTATTTCCCACTGTAGATAGTGTTAGAGGTCGTGTGTGACCTGGACAACTATTTTTGCTGTTGTTTTGTTACCCACGTAGAACTATGGTAGAGGTATTTGACCTAGACAATTGTAAACTGTTGTGAACCCCGATCCTAGGTGTGGATCAAATTTATATAAATTGTTGAGAGGACTAAGTCTCGGCTTGAGACTGAACCTCTGGGTTATATCTGATGTGCTTTATTTATAACCTTTTATTCATCTTCCAAGTGCTTTAAAACTTAAACTTTTTTCAAAGCTACTCTGATAATTGAATTAGAAAGTGCTTACAATAGTTGTAAATCATTAGGTTTGTTTCAAAAGATGATCTGATATTCTTATTAGATTAACTGAGAATTAATCAATCCCTTGAGAACCTATCTGCAAGTTTTCTTTAATTAAAATTCACTAGAATTCAATTATATTTTAAATTGGGGGATTTTTGTGAAATATTTTTAAACAGGAATTTTAATTGGAACTCAATTCACCCCCCCTCTTGAATATCCACTCCGACCAACATTTGGTATCATAGGATTTAAAATATTCTGATGTACTCTATTTTTCAACTGTGATTTTAGTTTTATTTTAAAGTTCATAAAATTTATATTATTTTTAAATTTTTATCTCTTTAAAAGTTTTTGTTTCAATCTATTTATCATGGATAACAGACTTGAAGGTGTTGCTACTAATAGACCACCATTTTTCAATGGAAACAACTATACTCAATGGAATATTAAGATGAAAATTCATTTAGAAAGCATGGGTTTTGATATTTGGACTGCTATAGAATCTGAATATAAAATTCCCACTACTGTTAGATATACTTGGAATGAAGCCACTAAGACAGCTCACAATAATAATTTCAAAGCTATGAATGCTCTGTATTGTGCCTTAGGTGATGAGGAATTTAATAGAATATCTTCTTGTAAAACTTCTTATGAAATTTGGGATACTTTAGGTGTTTCTCATGAAGAAATAACTAATGTTAAGGAAATGAGATTTAATAGATATACTATTAAATATGATAATTTTAAGATGAAGCCTTATGAACCCATTTCTGATATGTATCTCAGGTTTAACGAAATTTTCAATACAATGATCTCACTCGGAAGAGATGTTTCATCAAAGGAGCAGATCATGAGAATTTTGAGATTTCTACCTGAAAGATGGAGGGGCACTTCTATTTCAATTAGAGAATCTTGTGACATAGGTAAACTGCCAGTTAAGGAACTTATTGGTAAGTTAATGATGTACGAAGAAGATCTTATGGTAAACAAAGAAGAAGAAGATGAACCAAAAAGGAATTCAGTTGCCTTCAAGACATCTACTTCAAAGAATAAGGATAAGGAGAAACTTCAAGCTGTAAGTGATAGCTCAAGCTGTGAAGAAAGTGAAAGTGGATCTGAAAGTGATGCAGAAATGGCTCACATATCCAGAATATTTAAGAAGTTTTATAGGAAGAAGAAGTTTTTCATAAAATCAAATTAGAAAGGCAAGTATGACAACAAGGGACACTGGAAAAAGGGCTGGAAGAAAGCTGACAAATCTGATGAAGTTGTCTGCTATGAATGCCAAAGAAAAAGACATATAAAAGTAGACTGTCCAAAGCTGAAATACAAGAAGAAGTATGAGTATAAGGACAAAAAGTATAAGAAATCCATGAAGGCTACTCAGAGTTCTTCTGAGGATAGATCTAGTGAATCTGAAGCTTCTGAGATTGAAAACAGAAATAGGGAAAACATGTGTTTTATGACAAAGACTTCTGAGGTAACATCTGTAACTCCTTTTTTAAATTCTTATTATTCTGGAGATGATTCTGATTATGAAAATACGTCAAAATCTAACCTTTTTGAATACTGTGATATATTGGAAGAAACCTGTAATGATATGAAAGACAAATATAAAGGTTTAAGGAAACAATATGCTTTAACTATTAAACATAAATCTGATCTTGACATAGAAATGAAAAAGAAAGCTCAGTTGAATAAAAAAAACACTGAACTGAAATTGTCAAATGAGCAACTTAGGAAGGATTTAGAAAAGTTTACAAATGGCAAAGAAACTCTTACTCAAATTCTAGGTAAGCAGATTTCACCTAGATATACTACTGGTATAGGATACCAACCTGGACAAAGAAAAATTACCAAAACTAGATTTATTCCTAAATCTGGACAGAATATGGTTAGTTATAGTTCTGTAAGCTCATATGCTTCAACTAGTTACATTCATAGTTACGGATCTAATAAAGTTTATCTTTCAAAATCTGTTGATTCTACAAATTCTATGAGACCCATAAGACAAATTTGGGTATCGAAAGTTTTATTGGCTAACCTTTCTGGACCCAAGAAAATATGGGTACCAAAATCATTTCCTATCTAAATCTGTTTTGTAGGGAACCTGCTTAAAGAGCTCCTATAAAAAGACTTGGTACTTGGACAGTGGATGCTTAAGACATATGTCAGGATACTTCTCATGTTTTAAAATCTTAGTCAGAATTGATGGAGGTTTTGTCACTTTTGGTGACAATTCTAAAGGGAAAATCATCGGCTTAGGCCATATTGGTAACACTGACTTAGTATTAATTTCTAAATTTATATTTTTTGATGGACTTAAGTATAATTTACTAAGTATTTCTCCGTTATGTGATGATGGATTGAATGTTAAATTTGAAAATGATTCTTGCAACGTTTTTAATTCTAAAAATTCTTTAATATTTTCTACTTTGTGAAATGAAAATGTTTATGTTGTTGATTTAAATTCTTTAGCTATGCAAAATATTTCTTGTTTAAATGCTTTTCATTAAGAGTCTTGGCTTTGGCATAGAATATTAGGACACTGTAATGTATATTCACTTAGAAAACTTACTAGGAAGAACTTAGTTAGAGACCTACCAAAACTTGAATTCCCAATAGATAAAGTTTGTAATCCCTGTCAAAAGGGAAAGCAACATAAAGTTTCTTTTAAATCAAAGAAATAAGTGTGAACTTCTCAACCTCTCATGTTGGTTCACATGTATTTGTTTGTACCTTCTAGAGTTTCTAGTTTAAATGGGATGCACTATGTCTATGTTCTAGTAGATGACTATTCTAGGTATACTTGGGTATATTTTCTAGCTCACAAAAGTTAAGCTTGTTCATACTTTGTTAAATATTCCAAGTCTATAGAGAACCTTAGTGGACTTAAGATTAAAACCTTGAGAAGTGATCATGGCCGTGAGTTTCAGAATCATGAGTTTGAATCCTACTTCTCACACAATGGCTATAGTCACAATTTCTCTTCCCCTAGGACACCTCAGCAAAATGGTGTAGTATAAAGGAGGAATAGAACCCTTCAGGAAATTTCCAGAACCATGTTCAATGAGTATGACCTAACTGTTTATTTTTGGGCTGAAGCTGTCAATACAACTTGTTATATTATCAATAGAGTCTTGATTAGACCTGTTCTTAAAAAGACCCCTTATGAGTTGTGGAACCATAGAAAACCTAAGGTTAACTACATCACAGTTTTTGGTTGTAATGTCTTTATTCTTAATACCAAAGATAATATTGACAAGTTTTCATCCAAGAGTGATGAAGGAATTTTCCTAGGTTACTCTATTTCCAGTAAAGCCTATAGGGTTTTCAATAAGAGAACCAAATGTGTGGAAGAATCTGTTCACATCAAATTTGATGAAACTGATCCACATGAACCTAAGAACTCTCTTGAAAATCTTGAAGATGATCTCTCTGTTTTGGACCATAATGATAAAGACAGTGGACCTATAGTTAAAACATCTAGTTCTGGAAATTTTCCAGAACCTACTTCTGTTGATTCCCAACTTGTTGATGAACCTAAAACCTCTAGCCCTACCTTTTCAAGACCAACTAGGATTCTAAATAACCATCCTTTAGATGTTGTTGTAGGTAATCTAGATAGAGAAACACAGACTAGAGCTTCTCTAAGAAATCAGGTTGAACATCAAGCTTTTCTTTCACAGTTAGAACCTAAAAATATTAATGATGCTATCAATGATGAATTTTGGGTAATATCTATGAAAGAAGAACTAAATCAGTTTGAACGAAATAAAGTCTTGGAACTAGTAGAAAGACCTAAAGACACTCTAACCATAGGCACAAAATGGGTGTTTAGAAACAAAGTTGATGAATCTAGAAACATCATTATAAACAAAGCTAGACTAGTTGCACAAGGTTACAATCAAGAAGAAGGAATTGACTATGAGGAAACCTTTGCCCCTGTATCTAGATTAGAGGCAATTAGGATCTTACATGCCTTTGCATCAAATCTGAATTTCAAGTTATATCAAATGGATTTGAAAAGTGCTTTTCTAAATGGTTTTATTATTGAAGATGTTTTTGTAGAAAAACCACCTAGTTTTTCAAATCCTCACTTTCAAAATCATGTTTTTAAACTTTCTAAAGCTTTATATGGTTTAAAACAGGCTCCAAGAGCATGGTATGAAAGACTTACAATTTTTATTATTTCAAAAGGATTTATAAAAGGAATTGCTAATCCCACACTTTTTATAAAAAGAATTTCAAAATATGTTTTAATAGTACAGATATATGTTGATGATATTATTTTTGGATATTTTAAAAATTCTCTATGTACTGATTTTTCAAAGGTTATGCAAAATGAGTTTGAAATGAGCTTAATGCGAGAGCTTAAGTACTTTCTTGGATTTCAAAAATTTCAAACTAAAGATGGTATTATTTTGAATCAGTGTAAATATAATAAGGATTTATTAAACTATTTTGGTTTGGATAGTATTAAGGGAAGTGATACACCTATGAGTACCACCTGTAAATTAGATATTGATGAAACTGGGAAACCAGTGGATCAAACTAATTATAGTGGTATGAATCGGAGTTTAATTTATCTTATTGCTAGTCGACCTGATATTATGTTTAGTGTATGTATGTGTGCCAGATTTCAAGCTAACCCTAAAGAGTCACACTTACTTACTAATAAAATGATTTTCAAATATCTTAAAAATACTGCTAATTTGGGATTGTTTTACCCAAAAGGTCAATCATTTGATTTAATAAGTTATTCAGATGATGAATTTTTTGGATGCAAGTTAGATAGAAAGAGCACATCTAGAACATGTTATTTACTTGGAAAGTCCCTAGTATCATGGTGTAGAAAGAAACATAACTCAGTTGCTTTATCTACTGCTGAAGCAGAATATATAGCTGCTGGTAGTTGCTGTGCATAGATTTTGTGGATGAAACACACTTTATTGGACTATGGATTTCATTTTAAACATGTTTAAATTAAATGTGATAACAATAGTGCGGTCAATATCTCTAAGAACCCTATGTATCACTCTAAAACCAAACACATTGATGTTATACACCACTTTATAAGAGATCATTATCAAAGAGGTGATATAAATCTTGAATTTATTGGCACTGAACTCTAATTAGATGATATTTTCACTAAGGCTTTAAGTTCAGAAAGATTAAGTTTCATTAGACATGAATTAGGAATGATCACTCACTCTTAAACCATTAGATTAACCTCCCCGTTAGGGAACCTCACCGTTAGATGAACCTCACCGTCAGGGAACATCACCGTTAGATAAACCTCACCGTTAGATAAACCTCACTATTAGATAAACGTCACCGTTAGATGAACCTCACCGTTAAGTAAACTCACCTTTATATGAACCTCACCATTAGGGAACCTCACCGTTAGATACCTCACCGTTTAAGGACACCTCACCGATACATATCTCACACTGTTTTTGATTTTCGTATTAAGACTGAGACTTTAAATTTCTTTTTAATATGAGATTTATTTTATATGCGAATCCCAAATGATATTAAACCCGACTCTAGACATCAATCAATCGCCATGAACCTGTCTGTTTGAATCCCTCCTTCCTAAACCTCTCAAGCTCGCAAAACCCTAAACCTCAGAATCTAAAATGGCCTGTGTAAAGTGACCCTCAGTGGATGAAGGGAGTGATGCGCTGCAAGATAAGAAGCAGAAATTAACCAATGATGGTGCTAGTGGAAGCAGTAGAGATGCTGTTCGAAGGAGTATTGTGAATCCGCATTTATCAAAGTGAGAAATTGTAGTGGAAAAAGAGTTATGTGCGGAATGGTTGTTGGAATGAAAGTCCTTGATTATGAAGATCTTACAAGATCAAGGATGGCTTGAATGCTTCATGAACAATAATGGACCGTACTATCCAGTTCTGGTAACAGTGTTTTATGAGTTTGTCTATTTTGAGACATCAAAAGTGGAGAACAAGATGATTTCCTACGCGAATGGTCAATAGATTTTGTTTTCATCTGTTGAATGGGCTGAGAACCTTAGAGTTTCTCATTAAGGTGATTATGGATTTTATTCAAAATCCATACCTACTACTAGTGACTTTTTCAACTATGAGGATGCCTTGTTAGAGTTGACAGGAAATGGAACTCCTAGAAAGGTCATTGCTGCAGAGATGGTAGGGGAGGAAAAACTTCTTTTCAAGTTCATTCAGTATGTGATTAGTCCAAGGAGAGGAGATTTTGGTACCCTCAGATTTCAAGATATTTATTTGTTGTATCTGTTAAAACATGGAGTAAAGGTTAACTTGTGCCGATTGCTTATGATTCAGATTTAAGAGATGACTAGACCAGAGTCTAAGTCCAATGCACTATTCTTTTCTAAGTTAATTTCTATTATGTTGATGGCAAAGGAGGTAGCTGGACCTCAAGATGAAACTGTTGTGGTTAAGGATAAATTTTTCCTCACCAGGACTCTGTGCAAGTTTATGAAAGTAATATGGAACCCTTGGAAGAAATCATGGGTTAATGATGATAATAAAGTTTATGACAAGTACACTTCTGTAGATCATCCTTCTAGACCAAAGGATGTGAGGGATCCTGGTCTTGGACCAGATGAGCCAGAACCGGTCTACAGTGGCGATGAAGCTGGGGAAGAAGAGACATCAGTTGAGGAAGGAGGAGAACCTGATTTACCTCCTAGTCCTATGCCTCAAAATATTTCTTATGGAGTAGCTAGCCCTCCAAAATAACTACCAAGGAGTGAAACTATTTTGAAGGACAATGATCCTGAGACAGAGGAAGAAGAAGAAGAAGCATGTCAGTATATTGTTAAGGACACCTATGAAGAGGATGTGGCAACCGAATCCAATCATGTTATTAATGGAGAAAAGGAGGCTGCTGTTGAAGCAGATGATGAGGAAAATGAAGAAGAAGAGCTCAGTTTGAGCCCTCTGATAGATAGCACAGTCAGGACAGTGCCTGATCAGGAAGCAGAAGCAGCATCTGTTGATGAGAGAGTCATTGATGACTCAGAGAAAATGGCTATTGAATCTGCTGCAGTTGTAGAGGAAGTTGTAGAATTACTTCGAGCAGAATAGTTGGAGGAAATTCCTCAGGAGAATGTTCTAAGTGATGGGGAGAATCTTGGTTCAGTATCTGTTCTGTATGATATTGAAGGTTGGTCATCAGATCCAAGATATATGGTTCTTGGACTTTTCTATGGAGATTCGGATGAGGAAGACCAGCCCTAAAAGGAATAAGTTACCCTACCTGAAGTGGCTGAAAGTGTGGAAACTAAGGAGGACCTTGAGTCCTTAAAGGATTAATTGAAAGAAGCACTGAGAGAGTCAGTGGCATATTTGAAGACAAGTCTGGTTGAAGAGATGAGGAATGTGGAGAAATCCCTGGAGCTATCTATGGGATGTGATGTTTCTTGCCCAATAAAGTAAATAATGGATGAAGTTAAGGTGTGCCATAATCAAATTGAGAGTTGGACAGGAGCTGTGGTTGCTCTCAGTCAAAGAACATCTGCATAGTCAAGATGAACTTGTTCCGAAGGTGGTTAGTAATCTGACACAATCTTTCAAGGAGACAGTAGCTTTTTCAGTGAAACCTCTTCCCTCATCCATCTCCACTGTGAACCTTGACCAGATTAGCAGGAAGAGTTGGCTAAGGCCAGTCCCAGTGGTGCCTCAGATACTGAGATCCTTACTACCACTAGGGAAGTTAGTAGTTTTGTTCATGATCACCTACAGACAGCTACTGCTTCTCAAGAAGCAATTAAAAATAAGGTGGATGCTTACTTTGAGAAAGTCTACACCAAGCATCAAATGAACATCCATTTCAAGATTTTGATGGAGAATCTGAAGTTTCCTCCATTAACTCAAGCTTTTAGAGAACAGGTTAGTAAGCTCAGGGAGCTTACTCCTTCCTTGGAAAAATTCATTGAAAATCGAGATGATTTTGTGTTAGCCATGGAGAGATGAGGTAGTATTATTATAGATTTAAAGAACCTATTTCTACCCTTCTTGCATGTGGATGCCAGACCTGTGATTGTACCTCCTGCCCTTCGTGCCTCTGCCTCTGGGAGTACACCTTAGTTGACTCCAGTTCAGGCTATTCGAAGCTTGACACATATGATCCCACAGAAGAGCTCAGATTTCAGATTCGGTACAGTTTCAGTGGCTGACCCTCCAGTTGTTCTTTCAGCTATTGTCAAGACCTCTACTCAATCTGACCTACACCCTCTTCTGACCCTAAGGGAAAGACTTTTGTTCAAGAGGAAGATTGAGTGATTCTGGATGTTTTTTATGGGATTCACTTGTATTTATTTTTGTAATGCTGGCTTTATCAATTTGTACCTTCTGTACTTTAATGGAAATTTACTTTTACTTTACTGTGTTTATGTTACCTTGCCTTCTGATCTTTCTCTAATTCTATCCTTCTATTTATTAATCACAAAGGGGGAGAAAATGTACCAAAGGCGAAAAATGGGGGAGAAAATGAAATTAATGAGAACTGGGAGTGAAATTGAAAGGGGGAGAAAAATGAGAACCATGTTGTAAAGTTTTTAAAATGAGAACTTTGTTTTAATGTTTTTTTGGAAATTCTTCCTCTGACACTATCTTAATCTTCTTAATACTTTGGCATAAGTTGTGGTAGGTTGTGATTATCAAAAAGGGGGAGATTGTTGAGCCCTCTGGGAGAATTAGTTGAACTTATATTTTGATAATCCCAACTATGCTCAATCATATTTTAATTATTCTCAATTATATTTTGATAATCTCAATTATGTTCAAGTATAGTTTGATAGTTCCTATATTAATTAAGGATTAATTACTTATTTTAGTATTTATGTACACCATGCACATATTCATATATTAAAATATTTTTATTATCTTCAGAGAATTGGGTTACTAAATGGATATATATTCTAACTTGACCCATTCTGCCAATAGAATGCTTAAACAGATAGGTGGTCACCGATATGTGAAGGTCACCGATATGTAAAGGCTACCGATACGGTAAGGTCACCGTTATGCAAAGCCTACCGATACGGTAAGGTCGCCATTATACAAATCCTACTGATATGGTAAGGTCACCATTATACAAAGCCTACCGATATATGAAGGTCACCGATATGTAAAGGCTACCGATACGTGAAGGTCAACGATATGCAAAGCCTACCGATACGTGAAGGTCACTGATATGAAAAGCCTACCGATATGTGAAAGTCACCGATACAGACAAGTCACCGATACAGAAAAGTCATGGGTCAACAAGTCTACCATTATGCAAGCTTTCTGGTACATCAAGCCTACTGATACATCAAGCCTACCGATACAGACAAGCCTACCGATACAGACAAGTTACCGATCAAGTCTACCGACAAACATGAAGTCTACCGATACAAAGCCTACCGTTACTCAAGGCTACTGATATCCAATACTACCCTTCCAGAGAATCAGACACTGCCTTAATTCCTTTATCATTATTTAATCTAACCAACGATCATATTAGGTATATTTTAATGCTCTGTCATTTATTTAATGAAGGTTGTTGGATGTCAGGGAACCGTACCTCATACCTGCAAAAAAGAAATCATTTCTTTTGCCGGAGCTCGTGCCATAAATAGAAGAAGTCCTTATTTCTACAAGTGACGTTACATACACACTTGTAGAATACATGATGAGTCTACAATATATAGAAGAATACACGAAGAAGAACATACAATAAGGGCTCAAAGAGATATACATGCACGATCAGGAAAACACAGAAGATCATACACATTCACGATGATTTTGAAGAACTTTATCGACTACTTTTCACTGTCTCTGAACCTGGATGTCAAGAAGACGTCACTCTGTTTTTCAGAAAAAAACCATAAGAGGACTCAGAATCACTTCTGATCAAATTCGAAGGAGTCCAGAGCTACACTACAATCACTAGAGCCATTCTAAACTCTATATCTTTCTTAGTAATTTATTATTTACATTACGAGCAATGTGTATCATATGTTTTAATTTTCACACACACTATCTCTTGAACCTTAACTAGAGGATCTGTAAATACTCATTCAAACTCCTTCCATATTTTATTTCCCACTGTGGATAGTGGTAGAGGTCGTGTGTGACCAGGACAACTGTATTTGTTGTTGTGTTGTTTCCCACGTAGAACTGTGGTAGAGGTCTTTGACCTGGATAGTTGTAAACTATTGTGAACCCAGATCTAGGGTGTGGATCAAATTTATATAAATTGTTGAGAGGACTAAGTCTCAGGTTGATACTGAACCTCTTGGTTATATCTGTTGTGCTTTATTTATAACCTTTTATTCCACTACCAAGTTCTTTAAAACTTAAACTGTTTTCAAAGATACTCTGATAATTGAATTAACAAGTGTTTGCATTAGTTGTAAATAATTAGGTTAGTTTCAAAAGCTGATCTGATCTTTTGATTAGATTGACTGGGAATTAATCAATCCATTGAGAACCTAACTGAAAGTTTTCTTTAATTCAAATTCACTAAAATTCAATTTGTCTTTTAAATTGGAGGATTTTAGTGAAATATTTTTAAACAGGAATTTTAATTGGAACCCAATTCACCCCCCCTCTTGAGTATCAACTCCGACCAACAATATTCAACCCCAATTTTTGAGATACCACTTTAAAAAACCCTAAATATTGTAGGAATATATTATATGAGGTCTTCAATTAGATGATATCTTTATAAAAAAACATTTTATTTAGAATGTGTTAATTTTATTAAGGATGATTTAGGAATGACACACTTTAGTTCATTTTCCTTATCTCTAATTTTCATTGTTTTCTCTTTTCAAAATATTTATTATTTTTTAAAATGTTTTATTTCCTTATTTTTCAAAACACTATATTCAAAATTTTAAAATCATTTTTTATGGCCACTATGATTTTCATGTTTTTTTGTTTTCTATCTAACCCTTTTTATATGTAAGTATTTTTTCTACTCATAAAGGGGATGAAAAGTTTAATGTTTTTATAGGAGATATTTTTTATGTCTATGGGGTAGAAAATTATTATATATAGGAATAAAAGATAAAAAATTGGGTAATATCAATTTTTAAACTGCACATTTTCAAAATAAAGAGAAGGATATTGTTGCAAGGTAGAGGCACTTGGAAGGACTACTGTCTCTATGAAACAATGAATTTCATATTTTTACCACCACCACTATTAGAGGATTATTTGTGTTAAATTGAAGAATAAACATGAAATATATATTACAATTATGATTACAAAGATGAGAATTATAATCCATTAACTTTCTATCTCATTCTTATAGAAATAAAAACATTAATAATACATAGTGCAGACTACCACCTCCACGAAGTAATGTATCTTATTTTTAATATTATTTATTTATTTTTATTAAACTATATTAAAAATGATTCACCACCTTAAAAATATTTTATAATATCATTATTCTTATTTAATAAATATATTTTTCCAAAATAAACTAGATTCATAACCATACTCATCCATTAATTATGGTATGTTCATGTTTGGGTTGGTCAAACCACATACTTTAACAATGATAAAAAACAATACCATGAATGGCAATGAGAAATTATTTAATGGTGATATATAGTATAAATATGTAAATAATGATTTTTTTTTGGATGGTAATATTAATATTAAAATCATTAATTAATATACCACCATTCATTTTTTTAAGATCACTAAAACATTATTATCACCAATTTTGTATACAAGAACCAAGAATAAAACATTCATTGAATGAAATTATAACATTAAAAAATATTATGAAACATAAATTTAAGTTCATTTTATGTTTCAGTAATGATGAAAATTGGGAGAATAACAAATAAAAATAAAACTATTATGAAACATGTTCAAACAATGTAGATTACTCACACTCTGTATTGAAAATAGATAACAACTAACTAGTATACATGTAGAGAATACTTATGAATAATTTATATAAAATTATTTATATATATATGAATAAATTTCTAAAAGGGGTTATTAAAACAATTATTTTTGTTATATAGTAAATTCCAACACTTTAGTGGAATTAATTAATTAAGGTAAGAGGGGTCTTTATCTCAAATTTAATTTCTTAAGACATATTACTTATTGTGCACCATGAAAACTTTGATATGTTGTGAGTAATACCTAATGAATTTATTTAACTATATTCATGTAATTTTGGTGGTTTTAATATCTATATTATGTTCTTTATTTAAATGTAATTTGAATCAAAAGATTCCAAAGTTGTAAGGGTTTTGTTAACTTAACTCCACTTATTGAGTTATAATGGTTATTCTTGAAATTATTTCTTCCCATATTGGTTTCTTCCACCCTAAGATTTTATTTCATGGTAAATTAAAATCCTATATTAGGAGAATTATTTTTTAATTCAATGATTTTACTTTTATGAATTTATTATCATAAAAGGATATTATTTTTTTAGAATAATTCCCATCCTATTTAATGATGGTTTCCTATCCTTGTCCATATTTTCATTTCCTAGAAATTTTCTCCTTTATATTCAGAAAAAATAATATTTTATCTCATGTGACGTTCATATCTCACTTCTACTTTTTTAAAAGGAAATTTTCTTACCCTTTTTATGATGTAGGTTTTTAAACAAAGGTATTTCAAAAATATTTTTCCATCATTTCAAAATAAAATGATTTATATTCAAATCCATATTTATTTTTATAAAATTTATTTAATTCCAAGGATATAATATTGAATTTTCTTTTTTGATATTATGTTTTCCAAATATTATATTTATATTTTAAAACCATTATGTATTTTTAAGGAATCCCTATTAAAGATTATTTTTCACAAGTAAATGTTTTCAAAAGGTTTTCTCTGCATCTTTTTTAAAATTTTATGTATTTTTATGGATTCATTATTGATATATATTTCCAAATACCAAATTTGAAAATGAGTTTTTTATTCCTCAAAATTTCTCATTTCCAAATATGACTTTATAGAGTGACTGTAACTTCATCATTTATGCTAAAGATATTTTTTTTATAAAAACTCATTTATGATCTCCCTACTATTTCCTTTTTATATCTAGATGATTTATTTCTATAAAAGTCATATTTTAGGAATCAATCTTGAGAGATTTTTATAAACTACCCTTTCAGGGTGATTGAGTTGTGGGTGTCAACCACATAAATTATTGAGGTCAATTTTTGTGATACCATCTAGAAATGTTGAAAACCAAATTTTTCATTCCTTAGATCCTTTATGATGTGATTAATGAAACCCATTTTCACCCATGGTTTTTCATGATATTTTGAATGATTTATATGTTATGGAAAAAATATGTATGGCTTTAATTAAGTGATTCTTTTTCCCAATATAGCCCCTCGATTCATTTGGTGAATTTTTATATATCATGAGATAATGGGAAATGAGTTGTGATTATATATCCCCTAAGGGAAATATGTGAATAAATCCTAATCCCTTATGGGAAATAGGCAAGTGAAGTTTGATCCAATAAGGGAAAGAGGCAAGTGAAGCCTGATCCACTTAGGGTAATAGGTTGTGATGCTCAATCCACTATGTTGTGATTCATATGCTCATGTTTGGGACATATTTTATGTTTCTAAATGAACTTATATTATGATATATCATGTATATTTATCCATGTTTTATTTGGGTTTTTAATCCCAATGTTATATTCATGGATCTTGATTATTATCTAAAACCCATATAGTTATATTTTTATCACTTATGATCATTATTAAATATCTCTTATATTTCCCTTACTGAGCATATGATATCACCCCTTTTATATGTTTTATTTCCCTAGTATATAAAGATGGATATTAAATGTGTTATATTTAGAAGGGATATTAGTGTTTAGTAGTTATAAAGAAATTTTGATGAGTATTATAAAATAATTTTTATATAGATAATATTCTATGTTATGGAATTATTATTCTTGTAAAATAATTAAATGAACCTGTATATTTGGATTTCATTAATTTAGTCTATATTAAATGAGGGTTTAGTTATTTTGGGGATTAGTTTAGAGAACTTGAGTAAAAACCCTAGGGATAAGACTAAGGTATAAATCTAAGTCTATTATGAAATCATGAAATTTTAGTAAAGTAGGGATTGGGTGGTTTTCTTAGAAATAACATCCCTATTTAGATACTAAATGTTCTTGAAATATTTAGAACACATATACCTAGGGAAAGTAAATATGAAGGGGACATATTGAGTATTAATACAATTATTAATCGGTGTGCAATAAAGAGGCCTAACTACATGCCTATTTTGAAACTCCTAGGGTATATTCTTTGATTGATTCAATTTCTCTTTATGAACCATTATGATGTATTTGAATATATAACTAGTTTAGTTATAAAACTAACCATGTATTAGCTATATTGAAACCTATAGATTCAAAGGCTAGTGTGTGCACATAATTTATGAAATAAACTTCTTATATTTATAGTTTCATTACACGTACATTCATTAAATTAAGTATATTGATTCCTAATTTTCCTTTAGTCAAGGATATGGAGGGAACCCAAAAGAACAAAATTAACAATGGGTATGATGGACAATGTAAAGATTTTACAAATGGTGAACCTAATTGTATTATTATTGGGATTAAAACCATATAGAAATTATCAACCAAATGTCTCAATATGTGAGCAACAATGTAAACATTTTTGAGCTATTGAATGCCCCAAGGATGTAACAAATATTTATAGAGTCATTCAAGAGGAAACACCCACTCTCTTTTATCAAGTATTATAATACATAGTATATGAGTAGTGGGTCAATGAAATGGAAAAAATATTTCTCAATATGTAGTGATCTACATATTTGAAGATTGTTCTAGACATTTATTATTTTGATATCGAGTCTGACCAATGGTGGACTCTCATTTAAAATATAATGTAGAATGAGAAATTCAACTCTATGGAATGTAAGAAGTTTAATAAAATGTTCATCACTAAATATTTTCCCTGAAATATATGCATGAAAATAGAGTGATAATTTCTAGAGGTGAAACAAAAGGTGGATGAATCTATTAGAACATATAAGGCTAACTTTACAAGACTTACAAGGTATGCCTACGGTTTTTTTATTAACATTAAATGTAATATCAAACGATTCATTTGTAGACTAAAAAAAATTATTTGAATGGAATTATATATAATATAATTTATTAGCTATGAATAGGTTGTACAATGTTAACTTAAGGTGTAAATGGAAGTAATTTACTATAATTATCTTGGATAAAAAAAGATGTATTTTATTGAAAACATGAATGAAAAACCCATAGAGAGAAGATAAATCACATTCTATATATGATAAAAGTGTGGGATAATTCACAAAGTAAATTGATTAAAATTAATAAAAATTTTCTTTAAGTGTGTAATTTATTGATGTAAAACTTTTGAGTGATAAAAGGGATTAGAGAGGCTGACCAGTACAATAGTGGAAAATAAGATTCCAACTAATGTGCCTCCCACACTGTAGTGATTTAATTATGAGGAGTATGGGTATTGTTATAATCCATGAGTTGAAGGAAATAATAAACATAAATAACCACTTAATATAATGTAATAAGATAAATCTTAAGCAATATTGACAACTAATGTATATCTTGAAAATAAAGTAGAGTAAGTTACAATATTAAACCAATAAACACTTTAAGTATTGCATTTGATTCTTGTTCAACCCACTGATTTGAACCTAGAATGATTAATAAGAATATAAAATCACCACCCCAATGATTTTATTATTTAATAAAACATATTTATATATTACATCCAAATTATGAGTTTATGGGAACATTACTTAGCAAAATATTATTATACTTCCTCTAGATGATTTTAACGTGATAGATAATTTCTCTCTATTTAAAGGAATAATTATTGGGAATAATGAAATAACATTTCATATAAAATTATGGTAGTCAATAAATTAATGGATGATATTGAACATGATTTATATTTAAACTATATATTATGTTCTATAATACAGAATAATGATAGACTCTTGGCTCAAATGGTTACATGAAAACTAAATATTGGGTATAAACCTATTATATGGAAAAAAGATAAGTTTTATATGTTTTTGAGGTAGATATATCTTTGGAAATTATATATTGAGTTGTGTATATATTTTAGACACCCTTTTAAACTTTCATTAGTTAGTGATGAATAAAATTGAAATAATACAAATTATTCAAGGGGGAGATTGTAACGACCCAAAATTATGGAATATTTCTTTAAAATTAATACAATGTTCAATAGATTTATCTACACACAAAAATGAACCAAAATTATCCACCACAAATTATATGAATATAATTAATAAATTAAAATATTAATAAAACCACTAGAAAATAAAATGATATTAATCTATTAAAATTTATTATTTCTAAAGGATAAATAATTTATATTATTTAATTTTTTATTCACAAATTACTATTTCAAATGCTAATTAGTTAAATTTTCAACTATTAAATTATTATTATGATAATATATTATATTAATATATATAAAACAATATATTAAAATCCATTAATCTAGAAATTTATCTGAAATAATATTATGAACACTTAATGTTTAAAAACATTAATTTTCAATCAAAGTAGTTTTACTTTATATTTTTAATTTTCTTCCAAAAGATAAAATTATAAATTTTATAATTTTAATTTTAAACAATTAACTTTTTTTTAATTATACATATCAATAATATCCTAAGAATAAATTTTACGGCTATTCTGAAATAATATTTTTAGTTGAATAGTGGAAAATACAGTTTTAACCATAAACCTAGACTTTATGACTATATCAAGAAGAAAACATTCAAAAATTATTTTTCAAAAATTTATAATGAAAAAATATTTATTTTGTAGTAAACATATTAATTTCGAGATATTACTATGCATTTATAAAACTGATTTTTAATAACTTAAGAAAATATTTCCCAATAAAAGAAATTTTTTTTCTTTTTTCTTTTAAATAAATATTATTCAGATAAATTTAGCTTATAGAGTTAATTTAATGACATAAAAATTTTATATGATTTATAATAAACTAATTTTTACTATATAAATACATTAAATTGAAAATTGTATCATAAAAATAAATTCTAAGCTTAAAAATACACTTATTCTAAAAATGGGGTTTTATACCTTACATGGGTTGATGGTAAATTAATTTTCCTTTAAATAGAAGTTTTATATGATAAAATTTATTTAATATTTTAAATAATTAGTTCCAAATTATTAAATAATGTTTATTTTATTTTTATTTATTAAAAGTAAATTACTCTACTAAAAATTACTTACTATATAAAACCATAAATATTAAAAGTAAAAATTCATAGAGTAATGGACTTAAAAACATGGTTAAAACGTGTGTTAAAATGAATTATTTAGGTATTATCAACATTATTTAATACACTAATATAATATTTTCTATTTTATAGTCTTATTGATATGTGAAACATGTTCTCTCTTTATATAAGTTAACGTATTTATAAAATTTCAATTTTCATCACTTATAAAAGGGGCTCTCACCACCCCTTCAAGAAGAATAAAAAAATTAGATTTTTACGTGAAACACTACCCATTAACCTTAATTTATAATACTGTTCATTTTACTTGAGAATATAGTCATAACATATTGTCTTAAGACCTCCATTTCCACAGTGTCTTCCAAGGGAAAGCCCAACTCTTCAATGAGAGTACTTTTTTCCTAACTGTTTTTCTATTATTTCTTACTTTACCAAACCAAATTTTATAATTACTATATAATTAAATAATAATTTTTTTATATTAAATGTTATTATTACAATTTAATAACTATTAACCACCTTTCCCATTTTATATTAGGAAAAAATAGAACCATCATTTGTGCGTTGTGCAGACTACTGCTTCCACGAAGAGGAAACTTCTGTTTTTTCACCACTGCCTCTCTTCACTATTTATAAGGGTGAAATTGAAAAATAAATATGAATTATATAATAATATTTTTTTTATTTTGATAAAAATTATAATAAAACTACTTTCCCTATCATTATTCTATAAATGGAAATATTAGTTGTGCATTGTGTGGACTACCACCTCCATTAAGTGGTGTATCTTGTTTTTAATATAATTTCTTTATTATTTATTAAAATATGATAAAATATTATTAATTAGATTAAAATTATTAAAATTATATCATTATTATTCTATAATAATTATATTATTAAATATGAAACCACTTTCATAACCATACTCATCCATTAATTATGGTATATTCATGTTTGGGTCAGTCTAACCACCACCCATATCAGTGGTAGATAATAGTAATATGGATGAATATTAAAACATAATTACTAATTATATATGAAAAAATAGGTAAATAATTATTTTAATTTTCTTCAAGAATGGAAGCATTAATATTAAACTCATTAATAAAGACACCATTGTTTGTTCATTAAAAATCATCAAAACATGCTTATCACCATTTTAATCTACATAAACCATGAATAAGACTTTCACTGAATGAAATTATAAATTTATAAATTATAATTAAATATAAATTATAGTACCTTTTTATTTCCTTATAATTGTGAAATTTTTGGATAAGATGGAATAAAAACACCGCTATTATAAGACTAGTTCAAAAATATCAAGATTAATCACATTTGATCTTGAAAAAAGAAAATAAATAATAACATACCTATAAAGAATAACTATAGATAATGTTTCTAAAATTTTATATATATTAATTAGAATCTAAATTTTTTGATTAATATATTTATTTGTTTATATAGTATACTCATGTTCTTTAGTGAAATTTTTTAATTAAGATAGGGGTTCTTTGTATCGAATTTACTTTATTGAGACATATTTTTTATTATTACGAACCGTGGAAAATTTTCTATGTTGTGATTATATTATAATTAATATATTTTAATATATTCATTTAATTCAGGTTTTTTTTAATATCCCTATCATTTTCATTCTTTAAATGTACTATTATTCAAAAGATACCAAAGTTATAAGGGTTTTTGTCAACTCAACTTCTTCCATTGAGTTATAATGACTCTTATTGAAATTATTTATTACAAGATTGGTTTATTAAACACTCGGATTTTATTTCATGGTACTTTATATTACTATATATGGAGAATAAATTTTTTATTCAATTATTTTACTTTGATAAATTTCTTACTTAAAAAGTATTTCATTATTGAGAATAATTCCAATCCTATTTAATGACGGTTCCTATCATTTTTCATATTTTCTTTTATTGAAAATTTTACCCTTTATATTAATTTAAAAAATTATATTTTATCTCATGAGACATTAATACTTCCATTATATTTATTTCCAAATGATTTATTGTTACCTTTTTTTTATATGGGTTTTCAACAAAGCTTTTTCAAAATATTTTCCCATTATTTCAAAATCAAATGTTTTATATTTAACTTCATATTTAATTTTATTAAATTTATTTCATTTAAAAGATATATTATTGAAGTTTCTTGTTCAAAATTATTTTTTTTACAAATATTTAACGTCATATTTTTAAACCTTCATGTCTTTTCAATTATACTTTATTGAAGTTTATTTTTTAAAAGTAAAAGTGTTAAAAATCTTTTCACTTAATTTTTTATAGAATGATTTATGAATTTTAAAATAATATTTATTTATATTTAATTAAAAATATTTATATTTAACATTATTTATTTTAAATATATCAAAAGTGAAATTACCAGAAATGAATTTTCAAGGTGACTCTAACTTCTTTTTTACACAAAAGATAGAAGAATTTAGTAAAATCCATTTTATGATTTAGCTACCATTTATTCTTTATATCTAAAGAAATTATTAACCTGGATATTATTTTTCATGAATCACACTCTATATGTTATTAAAATATAATCT
Organism: Viscum album; assembly: GCA_963277665.1. Classification (NCBI taxonomy): domain Eukaryota; kingdom Viridiplantae; phylum Streptophyta; class Magnoliopsida; order Santalales; family Viscaceae; genus Viscum; species Viscum album. Next base: position 1,907,339,073 of record OY728136.1, read on the forward strand.
TTTGGACTAATTGAGTTTTTAGTATCAACAAATTACATTATCGGGTTCAATTTTGGTGATGCCATATAGAAATTTTGTAAAACCAATTTCCTTTCCATGGGTTATTTATTATTTAATGAATGAAATCAATTCTATCCCATGTGTTTCCATGATATGTTGAATGATTTATAGGTTATGGAACACATATTAAGGGTTTTTCATTAAGTTATTTCTCAACCCTATATATCCCTCTAATGCATTGGGTAAAACATTATATCGAGTGATATAATGGGAAAAGAGTTGCGATTCTAAATCTTCTAAGGGAAAATAGAACGTTAATTCTAATACCTAAATGGAAATAGGTGAGTGGATACCAATACACTAAGGAAAATATGTGAGTGAAACTTGATCCACTAAGGGAAACATGCGATGATGCCAAATCCACTATGTTATAATTTATATGCTCATGTCTGTACCATTTCTTATTTTTCGAAATATACCCATGTTATGATTTCTCATGTATTATGTTCCATGTTTTTTGTAGGAATTATTTACTAATTCTATTTTCATGGATCTTGATTATAATCTCATACCCATATATTTATCTTTTTCTCACTTATGATAATCAGTGTTTATCTCTTATGTCACCCTTACTGACCATCATATCTTTCCCCTTTATTATGTTTTCTTTCACTAAGATATGAATGTGGGTATTACCTATTAGATATTTAGAAGGGGGTTTAGAGTAAATCTTTCACCCCCAACGATATTTTATTAACTATTGTTTTTTTGTTTTTAAATATACTTAGTTTCAGTCTTAAATTTGAGTGAAATATGGATTAAAATTTTGAATGTTTTGAAACATCATCATAGGCTCATAGTTACACCATGATTAGTAGAAACCATTTACAGACCATGTGAGTGCATATGTATCTTGATAAAGCCAAAAACCATGTAGTAATATTTATTTCCCTAACCATATTGGGTGGTTCAGGTCCTATAGCAAGCGTGTATGGTTGGAACATGGTTTGGAAAACCATTCGGCCAAATAATGCACAATTTATAGATATTAAAAAAATAATATTTTAATAAATATACCCTTTCCCATTTTAATTAATCTCCCTCTCACTCACCCCTCCCCTTTATTCATTTTACACAAGCCTCGTAGAAGATTCCTTATATTCAACATTCATCCATCTCCCTCTGGTCTCTGATTTCTTTGACATTCACCTATGTCATCTCCTCATGACAGGTTTTCTTATCCTACTCACCCTTCTTCTTCTTCTTATTCTTATTCTTATTATTCTTATTATTCTTCTTTGTTCTTGGTTTCCTCCCCCTCTCTCTGAAAATCACCCTAGTATGAACACTTAAAGGGGTTTGATTTCAATTTCTGGTGATTTTTTGCCTTTATGGCTTATAAATCTTGATTTGAGTCATGTTATAGTGACGATCGATTAAGGTGATGAGTTTCACTTCTATTCCAAGTAAGTTTACCCTTGTTTTAGGCTTTCAAATTTAGGAAGCTTACTTCATTGTATTTTTAATCCCTTGTTTTGGTACAAAATAATATTATTAAATATACCTAAATATTTTTAAATGAAATTATTCACATGATTTTCAAAACAATTTAATGGTTTCCACTAATTGTATGTTTGTGAAAACATATTTTAGATAATTTTTTTTTTCTAATTTGTTTTTTATCATCCTGAATGACCCTTGTAAACAATTTATATTTTTTTACTATTTTTTAGATATTTATGGTGATATTTTAATTAAACATCTTCTCTTACTTTAAATTTCAAGTAATTATTGAAGGGAAAAGTATTAATGAATTGTTCCAAAGAATATTTTAAATTAAAATTGAATGACATGAAAATATATTATGACCCACTGGATGGTTATACTAATATGCATGGGTAAAAAAATATACATGTGGTTGTAAAAAATTCATATGGTAATATATGGATCTATTAAATGGATGATATATATATATAAGTGTATATGATTCTAACTGTGAAAGGGGAACCCTATTAATTTTAAATATTAACCTCAATATTTATTTTAAAATTGGTATTTAAGTGGATTTATAAAATAAATTATAAAGTACCTATTTCCCTTTTTAAATAAATAATTAAATCCTTATTTTATTTTGGATGAAAAGATTTGGATGTTATTTGGTAATCACCTTCTTAAAGGCCTTGGTGTGGGTTTTAAATATGTCCTTGTTTGTTATTAATATTGTTTTATTATTGTATATTGTGGAGTTTCCTAGTATTGTCTCATTTTATTATGATGAAATTGTGATTACGGGTCAAACCTCATGAGAAGCCTGAGTTCTTAGGTAGGAAAACCTATTTTGGGATGTGTTATGTTTCACTAGTTATTCCTGGTGAAGTATATGTGATGATATTTCCACTGGAAATTAGAATGTTATGATTTCGACTAATTGGGCATTTTCCATAATTAGTGAAATTAGTTGTAGGTTTTCCCAAGCCTTAGTGACAGTTAGGGTATTTATACAATGATTATTATTTTAAAATACATGTTATCTTGAATTACCATTATTATTTGTTAATATTATAAAATCCATGATGTGTATCATCTTTACTATTTCACGATTCTTATTCATTTATATTTAAATAGGTATTTTATATTATATTGAAAAACTTTTCTCAATTTTTTTTAAATGAAAATTTTATTTAGAATTGCATTGGGTATAATATATGTTTTCTAAAGTGATTTTTTTTTATTTTAAAAAATATAAAATAAATTTTATAAAATTATATTGGTCTTTATATGTCAAATTACTAAAAACCAATTTTTTATATTGGATTTAATACTACTATAAAAGGGACTATATATTTAAAGACTTTACATTGGGTCTGGTTTAATTTGATTACTATTTTCTTTTAACTAGTTATTCCTATAATCATAATTATGTTCAGGTTTTAGTTTATCTATTCCCAAACATGGGGAGTTGAGTTTCTTTTTTTGGGTCGTAACTTATAAAGTCACAGGGATGTATGTTTTTATTTTGGATTATTTTATTTTAATTTATTTTATCGCATCGGCCACATAGATATTTTACAAATTTCTAAAAATGGAGGTTACTTATATTTTAAAAAGGCCACGAGGGCCCTAGAGGTGGCTACAGTTTTCTTTATATAGTAGGGAGAACAAAAGTGAGTATAGAGATTAGTTAGTTAATTTTTTTGTGTGTTTGACTTTATTAAAATTATTTTATATTTAAAGTTCTTATTTGATTTTGGGGTGAGAATATGACATAAGGATGGGTCATATTGAAATTTTATTTATTTTATGCTTCTTCTTATCTTAATAATTTTATAAAAAAAACTCTTCCCACAAGATAATTTTGATGACACCACCTTGGGGAGACTGAGAATGTACCTTATGGATATAACAGACTGGATCAGGCATCTATTTAAGGGACGAATTGGGGTGATTTGTGATAAATGGTGTCATAGCCTAGGTTCTAAAGAGGTCTATGGTTTTTGAATCCCCTGTGTTATTTTGGAATTAATGGTAGATGGAGAAAGGATTGTTGAGACTCGAGGGATATTCACAGGAATATTCCTACTAGCTCTTTCACATTTAGATCCCTAAGTTAACACGGGATGTCATAATTTGAGTCTTGATTTTTGTGAGTTATTATTTTGTTCAGTGATTTTTTAATGGTAGGGGGAGTGAACTGGTTTTACTTGGTGATCTCAGAGGGCCTATAAAGATATGTTGAACACTAGTACATGGTTTTGGAGGACTCCCAGTGCTATTTTTACAATTAGAATAGGGTATATAGTGACCGATACTTTTCATAGATAAATATTACATCTTATTAGATTAATATTCAATATATAACTTAATTATACATGCCATAATTATATAGGTTTAGTTTATTTAGATACATGTATATGTAAATAACTTTTTCATAAGAGATCTACATCATCTCCCAATAGGTTATTCATAACTAGTATACTTCTAAGACATACCATACTTAAAACCATTCTTCATAACGTGGTGAAATAAAACATAAGGTAGGGCGATCTTATATTACTGGTAAGGGTAAGAAAGGGCGACATCAATGATTACTTAAGAATAGAATTGGAATAAGGGTATGTGAATATGAGATTAATAATTGAAAACCATACCCAACATATCACAGATCATAATATTAAGTCATGAAAAAAATCTTGGTAGTTTACAGGACCCATATCATAAAGGTATAAAAGAGAATTATCCATGAGAGAATAACATTGGCATAATACATAAGTTTCCACAATACACATTATCATAGAAAATAATTTCATTAATCATGGTTAACTACCAATACTATCCTAGAGGATTGGGTTCACTCCATATTCTATAATTTCTTTAGTCAAGGTCCACTCCCAAGACTATCATAATGGATATATTCTCTTACTGAAATGGGTTCACTACCCATTCCTATCCTTATTATCTTTTGAGATATCCATATTTACCTAATAAATTGGATGAACATATAATTTCGATCCCATTTATGACACAATCATAATACATTCATTTGTGTCCCCAAGATCATTAAATACTCATCATATATCATAACTCATGGAACATAAATAGGTTTCATAAACATTTCAATGATTCATATGAGATTAATCCATCTAAAATAGATGGGTTTCATAAACATCTCACCATCATAATAAAAAACCATCCAAAGAAATAATTATGATCATATCCTTGGATCATATATCTAGTAAAGCATAAGTAACATAAAATTATGTTATCATAAATGAAAATAACTCTAAAAGAATACATGGAATATTTTTTGATGAAAATAACCATTTCATTTTGGACTCACTACTTTAAAATATAAAAAATTTTAAAATATTATGGAAAAAATTTTATTTGAAAAGTATAACAACCATTCTCTTTATTACACACTTAAACATGATTTATTACATAAACACAAATTTAAGAAAACTATGAGGATACAAAGGTATAGTGTCTGGGGATATTAGGAGAACTACACAACAACTTAGAACATAAAACCCAATATCTTTATTAAAAACTTCTTTTACATGACTACAACATTTTTTCATACTCAATATTTCATGGGATAAACTGAGGACATGCATAAGAAAAGGGTGAGCTATAAGGCCTATTAAGGGAGTAAAGGAGGAATAACATGAAGAATAAAATACATGTTAGGAAATAGGTATATCATAGGATCATAAGATAAACCTGAACACAATAGAATTATATAGCTTGTTTTTCATAACCTGAAAATGTGGAAACAATATTAAACATGATATTAGCTTGAGCCAAGGCTCATTGCACATAGAGAATGAGTAAACCCTCATTTCACATGAATTAGAAGGAGTAAACTCTCATTAAACTTGCATTATCATGAGTAAACCCTCATTGTACATGGATTATCATGATACTATCTTTACCCAATGCATTAGTGCTCTATCAGGGCACACCCTTTATAATGATTTCATTTCATTCATAAGTGTGCCACATGGATCATGGAACATGGATTCATTAAACATAATAATTTATTCCATGAAAAAGATATTTTTAATAAATTAATTTATGTCCTAAATCAACAAGTACATGTAAATAAATGCTAATACCCTTGATTGAGAAATGGGTATGGTATTCACTTACACAATGATTTTGGCATGGGAAATTTTGGTGTAACTTCGATTACAAAACGACGAAAAATAGAAATATTAGAATGAGATTATGAGAGATAAAGGGGTATATCATCATTTATATATGAAATAGATAGTAAGGGAGTCATGGAATATAATATACCAACATATGTAATGGGATTTAGATGCATAATATAAAATAATTTCTAGAATGTAAATGAGAAGAGAGAAATTACTTATAGAATTTTGGCATGGTAACGAGTGTACATGGGATGAATTAATTAGAGAGAAAGAGGTATTTAAACATTAAAAAATAAGTAGGGAAGTATGGGGGAGTCAAAAAATCATACCCCAACATTTTTAATTGAAAATTAAAGGGTATAACAAAATAAAGAAATTTGGAAAAAATGAGAAAAAAAGAAATCCCTTACTTGGATGTGTGATCCCAAAGGCTTGATATAGGCTTGAGAGAGGATTCTTGGGGGCTTGGGGCACCTTGGAGGGATACTATAGTGATAAGGTAAGAGTAGGTACGTGATACAAGGGTTTTTAATGAAGAAGAATTGGGATCTTGGGTGGGTTTATATAGGAAAAGAGAGGAAATTATTTATTATTTCGGTTTTGGACACTATACATTGAAGTAATCAAAAACAAAAACCATCACATGAATTTTTCCCATAGTTTTTCCCAAAGAGGAGTGGAAAAAATTATTTTATAATGCCAATTTCCTAGCTTCTTAAAATATTAGGCTTGCTTATGTGGAGGAGAGTCACACTCTCAAAGAAATCATTTTAAAATGTTAAAATGTTTTATAAGTCTTGGAGGGTCCACTAAGGATTTGTAAAATAAATCAAAAAAACCTAAAATCACATTATTTTAATGGTAAAACATATATTTTACAAACATACCATTTATTTTATTTTTTTACATCACTATAGGGTCATTATGATGTCATAAAACACATTATATATTTAAACAATATTTAATATTTTCAAAACATTTGGCTGTCTGAAAAAATTATGAGAAATTCACCATTGGATAATTTTTTACTCCTGATTCCAAAAAAATATTAATTTTATCTAAGTAATTTTATAAATATTTGAATTTTTACTTTTAAAATAAAAACCGAAATTTATAAAAAATTCATGGGTTTTGACAAAAATAACTTTTAAACCTTAATAAAAATTAAAATTGTATTCCTAAAAAATTATACGATCATTTATATTTAATAAAAAATAATTTATTAATAATAATTTATTAAAATATTATTTAATTATAAAAATCCCTTAGTTCATAAAAATATATTTCTTAATTGAATATATATGAACTAAATAAATTCAATTTGTGCTCAGAGTAACAATAATAAAAAGAATGTATATTATTTATTATATAAAAAAATATTTCACATAATCATAGTGCTAGGGTCTTGTTACATAACCCCTTATAAAACTCGCATAATATCTAAGGGTAAGGTGTGCAGTGGTGAAAGACTCTTGGGGAGGCTCAGATAACATAGCTCGAGTGGTAATATTTAGTAACTTCCACTTATACCATAGGCAGTTCCATTCAAGATTAACATGTTGAAACTTTTATTGAGCTTGGTCAAGAGAGAAGCCCAGTGATGCTACCTCCTTTACAAGCTTTGAAAAATGAGCTTCGTATGGAGAAATTATATTGGATGGGGCCATCGCTTCCTTTGTCTGTGTAAATTGTATTTTTAAAGCCCTATATTTATAATAGTCATGTGGTCACTATTAAACAACTATATTAGTAATGATAACAATTCATAACGGTATTTCAAAATCCCAAAACATAACACCAAGGAAGTGGATGTGTTATATAACCATTTTCCATAATAAGAAATTTAGTTATATGAAGAAAAAAATTCATTAATAAAAGATTGGGCTGTTACAATCTTTCCCCCTTAAGAAATTTCTCCCTAAAATTTTTCTTTTCCTACACTAAAACAGATGAGGGTAACTCTGCTTTATCACTTCCTCCGATTCTCACATTTCTTCTTCAAACTTGTGGTTTCACCACAACACCTTGACAAGGGGAATTATCTTATTTTGAATAACTTTTTCACTATAATACAAGATCATCACTAGATTATCTTCATAGGATATTTTATTATCCAATGGTACCACCTCTGGATTGAGTACATGTGATGTGTCAGGTATGTACTTCCTCAAGTGTGATACATGGAATACATCATGTACTTGAGATAGGTTCGGTGAGAGTGTTAGTCGATAGGCCATTGCTCCAATGAGATCAAGGATCTCAAATGGTCCGATGTACCTTGGATTAAGATTTACCTTCTTCCCAAATATCATAACTCTCTTCCATGGTGATATGCAGAGGAATACTATGTCTCCAATATCAAACTCTAGGTCTCATTGACAAATATCAGTATAACTATTTTTTTTGACTCTAAGTAGCTTTAATGTGCAGCTGGATGGTCTTAAACTTCTCCACCACTTCTTCTACCATTTATGATCCTTAGAGTTTTTTCTTCCCATCTTCATCCCAACATGTTGGTGTTCTGCACCTCTTTCTACAAAGGGATTCTTAAGGATCCTTTTGGATACTTGAGTGGAAACTATTATTGTAAGATAAACCAACCAGAGGAATATGTTGATCTCATCCTCCTTTTAAGTCCATTGAGCATGCTCTCAACATGTCCTTAAGTGTTTGGATAGTATGCTCGGATTGTCCATAAATTAGAGGATGATAAGCCGTACTGAAGTTTAGCTCCATATTCAGAGCATGTTGATGAATCCTCTAGAACTTTTAGGTGAATCTTGGATCTTAATAGGATACAATAGATAGTGGTACTCCTTGCAACCATACCACTTCCATGATATATATCCATTCCAGTTGATCCAATGAGAAATACTCTTAAATTTCCATGAAGTGTGTAGTTTTTGTAAGACGATACACAATAACCTAGATATCATTGTTTCCTTTGGATGTATTCAGATGTCCAATGAAAAATTCCATGGTGATATTCTCCCATTTCAATGTTAGTATGGGTAATGGTTTCATCATCACCTTAGAATTATTACTCTCAACCTTTACTTGCTGATATACCAGGCACTTTGATGTGTACTCAACAATCTCCTTCTTCATGTTATCCCACCAATAATTCTCTAGGAGATCTCGATACATCATTGTGTTTCCTAAGTTAATAGAAAAATTTGAACTATGTGAATCATTCAAAAGTTATTTCATTAACTATTGATTTGATGGAAGATGTAGTCTTCACCCAAATATCACAATTCCTTCTTTATTAACATTGAACTCTGAGGAATTACCTTTTTTGATAGCTTCCAATTTCTTTTGAATTCCTACATCATCCTTTTGAGCATCCTTTAACCATTCTAAAATAGACTGTTGGGAAATAATTTGTGAAATGATTTATGATGTTCCCTTCTTTATGATTACCATTTACATCTTCATAAACTCTAAGAAGATTAGATCCTTTTCTATTCTCATCAATGATAGAATCACTGGGTCCTTTTTACTTAGATAATAAACCACCTTGTTCTCTTTCCCAGGGTGGTAATATATTTACTATTCATAGTCTTTTATCATCTCTCATAATATTTTTTTGGCGCATATTTAGCTATTTCTGTGTGAATATATAGTTGAATCATTTGTGATCCTTATATATTTCAAAACTTTACCGAAAGAGGTAATGTCACAAAATTTTTAAAGTGAAGATTACTAAAGCCTAGTCCAGATCATGTGTTGGATAGTTTTTCTCATGAACATTCAATTTCCATGAAGCATAGACAATGACTTTTTCATTTTTCATCAACACACAACCCATGCCCTTCTTCGAAGAATCACTGAATACCAAATAAAGTTCTCTACTTGTGGGTAATGTGCGCATGAGCACAATGATAAGGCTCCTTTTCAACTCCTTAAATCTATATTCATATTCATCACTCCATGAAAACTTGACTCCCTTCTTAGTTATCTTGGTAAGAGGTTTTGACAATCGTGAGAAATTTCTCACAAATTAGTGATAATATCCAGCTAACCTCAGGAAGCTATGGATATCCGTCAATGATGTTAGCCTCGACCATCCCTCAATTGCAGATGTCTTGGAGGGATCCATATATATCCCATTTCTTGTGAAGATATGTTCTAATAATGAGACTTTGTTCAACTATAACTCACACTTACTATACATTTCATAGATCTTCTCCTTTCACAAGGTCTTTAGTATAGTGATTAGATGCTCCTCTTCATCCTCCTTGGTTATGGAGTATATTATAATATCATCTATAAATAATGCCAAATTTTTTTGTGGTAATATCCTAAGAGTCTATTAATCAAGTCCATGAATATTGTTGGAGCATTAGTGTGTCTGAAATTCATTACTTTGAATTCATAGTGCTCGTACTTGTATGAAAATAAGTCTTGAGGATATTCTCCTTCTTCACCCTTACATGGTAATATCCCGACCACAAATACACCTTGGAGAATTATTATGATAAATGTATCTAATTGAACAAGTCATAAATTTGGGGTAGAGGATACTTGTTCTTTATCATGATTTTGTTGAGCTCACGATAATCAATTCAAAGGCACATTGACCCATCCCTCTTATTGACAAAGAGGACTAGTTCACCCTATGGTGAAGCACTTGGGTGTATAAACCCTTTATCTAGATTAATTTTTAGTTGTTTCTTCATCTCATAATGCTCTAAAACAACCATTCTATATGGAGTCTTGGATATTAGAAACTCCCCAGGTATAAGATCAATCGATAATTCAACATAACTTCTAGGAGGAACACCAAATAATTCTACAGAAAACACTTTAGATAATTCCATCACAATATGATTTTCTTCAAGGATGGTTTCTTCTTTAGAATAAATCATCTGAGAAAGATACACATGCTCATAGGGCATTAATATCCACACTTGTGATGATGGTAATAAATAAGATTCATCCCCCTCCTTTCACTTGTACAAAAATGAGGGTTGATACTTCATATATAGAGTGATTTCCCTCTCATGAAAATTTATGTTGGATCTATAAAAGGAAATCCAATCCATGCCAAGAATTGCATCAAATTCCACTTGAGGGAGTATGATAAGTTTCACTGGGATGTTCAAACCCCAAATCATGATAGGGGAGGATTTATATTCATGGGTTGCAATGACTTCCCCATTTTCCATTATCACTGACATCTTTACATATATGATTTGTGGTGTTGTTGGGATTGTTCTACTAAACTTTTGGGATATAAAAGAATTCATAGTACTAGAATAAAAAAGTATATTATCTATTATTGAATGAATAACTAGCATACATATCACCACTTTGTTGTCAGGTTTCACATAGGAAGTAGTGATGGAAAAAGATCGCCCTTGCTACCTTGGAGGTTGTTGGTTCCCTCTGAAAACCCTTGTCTTAGGGAACTGGTTTGAAAAGTTCCATGTTTCATTGTAGTTGAAGAAATGAACAATGTGTTGAGGGTTGAACAGAGTGTTCCTTTCCTCTTTGGCAACAATGGGTTTTTCTTATTAAATGTTAATATCCATGTTCCCTTATCTTCCACACGTAAGGCATTTCTTCATCCCCTTTATACAATTTCTGGGGTTCCTTTTTACTCACCTTTGGAAAGTGGGGTATTGGAATTTCTTAGCACTATTGGATTTATCCATTTGACATCCAGAATTAAAGTCCACTTTTTTCTTCTTATCCCCATGATACCCCTGAGATTATTTGATTTTCATTTATACATTGAGGGAACATCAGAAAAAATTCTTATAACCATCATAGTCATGGATCACTAGGGATTTTTGTAGGCTTTATTTTAGGCCACCAAAGAAGCAATCAAACTTGCATTCAAGGGTAATGAAAAAGACGGTGGCGTATCATGCAAGCCTTGTGATTTTTCCGCGTATGCTCCGATGAATTCCTCTTCTTTTTTCTTGAGGGAAAGGAAGTCCCTTTCCATATTAAATCGGAGGGTGTGAGGAAAATATTTGTCGAAAAACATTTTCCAGATATCCTTTTATTCAAAGGCCTTGATATCTTCCTTAGACTTCGTATTTTTGATCAATTTCTACCATTGATCATATTCACCCTCCAAAAGATATGTATCTATAAGAACCTTCTCTTTTTCAAATAATTTAAGGATAGAGAAGATATTTTCAATGGAGTTGATCCATTTTTCAATAATTGAGGGATCATATGATCCATTAAAAGTAGGATACCTTTGTCTCATGAATCTCTCTATTGCGACTTGTGCTTTCTTTGGGGGGTGGGGGGGTTTAACATTCCCATAGACACATGTTTCTATTCAAAACTATAGTTAGTTGAGAGAGCATCATAACAATGTTTGTGATTCCCACTCCCATCGGATTGGGTATCTCATTATAATGGTTGTCACGTTAATCTTTACAACGGTGGTTAGCCCAAGTCCTCCTATTACAGGCCAATGGATGGAATAAAAGAAATGTTAGGGGTAACACATAAAGGGTAATCCAAAAAAAATTGATGACTTACAAATTAGTTTTATTTCCCTAACTTATGAATTTATAGGCCTCAATCTATGTTATCCATGATCTATATCCCAACATATATTCTTAGGATCATTTTTTATTACCTTAATAATGGTTCTTACTAATCTTATGAATTTAAAAATGAATATCCCTCTGGAGTGTCGCAATTAAGAGTGCAACAAGACCCATTTTTGTGCACTAGTTCCCATTAAAGTCTAGCTCAAAATAGTGTTTTCAGGTTTTACCCCTAGATACATATGTGCTAGAGCCACCTCTACCTACTCGTATCCATACAGGGATATATTTTCTTTATAAACCATTTACTCAATACTCACCAAAATTTAGGGATGTTTTTATTATACTTAGTCTTATCCCAAAGGCTTTTACTAGAGTTTTCTAATCCTAATCTCAAAATAACTAAACCTATCCTTTGATACTAACTATAAAAACCCAACTCATTATTACATATTTTAACATGATTTATTATATAAACATTCACTTAAGACAACTCTAAGGATCGATAGGTATAGTGTATTGGGAAATTTGAAACATTACATAATAGCGTAGAACATAAAACATGGCATCTTTATTGAAAAGATCATTTACATGACGACAACATTCCTTCTAACTTAGAATTGCATGGGATAACCTGAGGATATACATTAAAAAAGGGTGAGCTATATATCCTAGTAAGGGATTAAACAAAGAATAACATGAAAAATAAAATACATTTTAGTAAATAGGAATATCAAAGTAGAATAAGATAAACATGAACATCAAATCATGATATTGAATGATTATCATAACATAGAAATGTGGCAAAAACATTAAACATGATGTTAGCATGACCCAAGGATCATTGCACATGAAGCATGAGTAAACCCTAATTACACTTGAATTAGCATGAGTAAAACCTCATTTAACTTTTATTATCATGAGTAAACCCTCTTTGCACAAGGTGTATCATGATTATGTTCTTTACACAATGCATTGGAGTGCTATCAGGGTACACCCTTTATAAACATTTCATTTCATCCATAAGTGTGCCACATAGGTCATAGAACTGGATACATTAAACATAATAATTTATTCTAAGAATAATATATGTTGAATACATAAATTTAAGTACAAAATAAATAAGTACAAATGAAAAAAGAATAATATAATTGATATAGAAATGGGTATGGTATTCACTTACATGATGATTTTGGCATTGGAAATTTTGGTGTAACTTCTGCAGCACAATAGCGTCAAATAGTAATCGTAGAATAGAATGATGAAAGAGAAAGGGGTATCTAATAATTTAGACATGAAATGGAAATTAAGGGTGTCTTGGAGCATAATATCCCAACATATGTAATGAATTTTAGATGTATAATATAAAATAATTTCTTGAATTTAAACGAGAAGAGAAATATTCGTTACGGAATTTTGACATGGTAATGGGTGTACATGAGAGGAATTAATGAGAGATAAAGAGGTATATAATCATTAAAACATAAGGAGTTCATTATAGGGAGGTGAAAAATCATACACCAAAATTTTTAAAATGAAATAAAAGGGCAAAACAACACAAAGAAATTTAGAAAAAAGTTAGAATGGAAGAAATATCTTATATAGAAGTGTGATCCAAAAGGATTGGGAGAGGCTTGAGAGAGGATTCATGGGAGAACAGGGCACCTTGAGAGGATACTAGAGAGAGGATTTCATAGTAGAGATGTGCTATAAAGTTTTTTAGTGAAGAAGAAGTGTGATATTGGTGGGTTTATATAGGAAAAGAGATGGGATTCTTTATTATTTAGTTTTTGGACACTACACATTAATCAAATCACCAACACAAACCATCTCATGATTTTTACCCTTGGTTTTTGAAAAAGGGGGTTGGAAAATATTATTTTATAATTCCAATGTCCTAAATTCTCTCAAGGAAATCATTTTAAAATGTTAAGATGTTTTATAAATCTTGGAGGGTCTACTAAGGCTCTGTAAAATAAATAAAACTAACCTAAAATAAAATTACATTAAAGGTAAAACATATATTCGATGAAAATACCATTTATTGTATTTTATCATATCACTATTGGGTCATTATGATGTCATAAAAGACATTATATATTTGAAAGGTATTTAATTTTTACCAAAAAAATTCAGTTGTCTCAAAAACTTATGAAAAATTGACCATTAGATAATTTCGACATTCTGATTCCCAAAATAATATTCATTTTATCAAAATAATTTTCTAAATATGAGATTTTTTTTAAAAAAACACCTGAAATTTATAAAAAATTCATGGGTTTTGAAAAAACAACTTTTGAACCTTGATAAAAATTATAATTGTATTCATAAAAAATTATACGATAATTTATATTTAAATAAAATCAATTTAGTAATAATATTTTATTACAATATTATTTAATTCCAAAAATTTATTAATTCATCAAAATAAATTTCTTAATTGAATATAAATATTAACTAAAAAAATACTATTTGTTCTCAGAGTAACAATAATAAAAATAATGTATATTATTTATTATATACAAAAAATAATTCACATAATTGTAGTGCTAGAGTCTTATTACACAACCCCTTATAACACCCGCATAATACCTAATGGTTAGGTGTGCGATGGTGATAGACTCTTGGGAAGGACCAGATAACATCAATCGAGTGGTAATATTTATTAACTTCCACTTATATTGTAGGCAGTTCCATTCAAGATTTACGTGTTGAAGCTCATCTTGGGATTGGTCAAGAGAGAATCTCAGTGACTCTACCTCCTTTACGAGCTCCGACAAATGGTCTTTATATGGAGTAATTTAATTGGATGAGTCCATCACTTACTCTATCTGAGTATATTTTATTTGTAAAAGCTCTATATTTAAACTAATCATGTGGTCACTATTAAAAAACTATATTAGTAATTGTAAAAATTATTAATGGTATTTTAAAATCCAAAAATATAAAATAGAGGAAGTGCATAGGTTATATAACCATTTTACATAATAAGACATTTAATTAGATCAATAAGATTTTTAATTAATAAAAGTTCGGTTCATTACAAAAAGAAAATTGAAAAATGTAAAGGAAGATTAAAATCATTGAGTATTCATGATGTCTAAAAATTCCATTCATAATATGTATGTCAAAATAAAGATTCATTTTACATTTTTGGAAAAAAGTCCAAAGTAAGTTATTTAGAAGGAAAAAAAGATGATTCCTTTAAAATATTTGTAAAAAGTAAAACATGGGTAAAAATTACTTTAAAAAATAATATTTGTACATAAAAAAACATTATTGAACATATTTTAAGAAATATAGATATATAATAACAATTATTTTCAACTGAAGTTAAAAATAATGTTGTTTTTTCTTAAGAACATTATTTTAGTATCTTGAGTTTTTAAAGAGTGTAAAAGTAATTTAAACCATATAATTTCAATAAATATATATAGGATAATAAAAATCATGTAATTATTGAGATATTAGTAATAAAATATCATCATCATAAACTTAATAATAAACAATCATGATAAACATTGATATTGTAACATAAATCCATTACCACATTGGAAATATCTGAATCAAAGCCTCATTAAATCGATAACTTTAGATGGATTTTTAAATCACTATAATTTTCATTAGAATCATAATAAAATAAATTCATATTCTGTATATACAACCCATAAAAGAGGCCAACAGTGAATATGGAATTTTTCTCACAAAATAAAGTGAGATGAAAAATCACTTACCCACAATTTTGAATTACATTGAAAGTTCTCTAAAATCCTATATAAAAAATTTAAATCTATTGTAATTATATAAAAATTTTATTTACATACATATAATATAATATATGATCCAATTATAACATTTAGACAACTATTTATTAATGATTTCTTATTAAAATCGTCGTTTCCAAGTGTTAAAAATTTCATTTTTCATAAAAATTTAGATTCGGTAGATCCGATCCATGTACATTGACTATGGTTACATCATATCTAAAATTTTAACAATTATATAGATATAATAAATATTCTTTATATATATATTTAATGTCATGCATTAAATTTATATATAGAAAAATGAATTACACCGTTCATGGTGGCAATTGAGCATGCATAAGAATGAACATTATTTCCATTTTTCAATAGATGGAAAGAAAGAAAGTTAAAAAATAAGACACACTTATAGAATAATTATTATATAATATTTTTATTAAATATATCCTTATTAAAATCTATGTGAAGTTGAAATTAAAAATGAATCACATCACTTCGTGGTGGTGGTAGTCCATACGTACGAACAAGCGACTTTATGATTTTACAAAAGATGGGTAGGTAAGAAGTTAAATATGATATTAAAATTATATAAAATTAACTATTTAATGAATATAATATATAAAAATTACCCCATCATAATAACCATATACGAAAAATGGTGATGGAGATGAATTGTATCACTATGTGAAGGTAGTAGTCCACATGTACACATAAATGATACTTTCACTTCCCATTTGATGGGAAAGAGTTAATAATGGTGGTTTCATAATAAAAATCGCATTTTAGTATATTGAAAATAATTAAATTATTAGTTAATGATGAATTACATATATTTAGATGTGGTATAAGAATAAATAATTTGAAAGTGGTTGGGTATGATGATTACATTCCCTTCGCTTGGCCTCCTTTAGATCATTTCTTAAGGACCATTGGAATGGTATTTTAAGAATAAAATAACATAATATTATTATATAGGAAAGTTTATAAGATATTTGGGATGGAATTTTTCAATATATATGGATAGAATTGGTGTAAAGAAGGTAAAGTAGTGGTTCCCTTTTATATGTAGGGGAGAATACACACATTGAATTTCTTAAAAGTTTATAATATAATAATGTCATACTTAGTCCGAATGTTTCCAAATGACTAGATATTAGAATTCGATATATTACGAGTTTAAATTTTTCTATAAAATTGTATTTATATAAGTTTTAATTGAAAAAAACCTTAATGTCTTATTTTAACCCCTAGGTAAAACCATTTTAAGCCTCACCATGATTGAAATTTTTTACTGTTTTTTCCATTAATTATAAAAAAATTGAAGTGGAAACATTACTAAATTTGGATTTTATTACTAAAATTATTGAATACATATTATCAAAGTCAATTCACATAATTGGAATAATTTAATTTAAAATTAAACCAATAAAACATGAGGAAAAATAGTTTTCTAGAAAAAATGTTTTCTAATGTATAAAACGTCTTTATACAAAAATACAATATAAAATTAATTATATTGACCATAATTGGATTATTAATAATTTTAATGAAATAATTTTACTTTTAAAATAATTTTAATTTTTTTAACTTTCTAATTAATTCAATTGGAAATATTGTTTTCAATAATTTTTTTTAATATTCACCAAAAATATATCTTTTCAAAAAATTATAAAAAAATTATCTCTATGCTTATTTTTAAAATATGATTTAAAAAATTAAGTTCATTTTTTCAAATAAAATTTCTTAAATTAGAATAAATTAATTATATTATTTTCTCAAAAAAGAAATAAATACAATTTTTGAGGAAAAAATGTATTTTTAAAGCATATAATGACTATACTAAAAATTGAGGACTTATTTATCAATATTTTTATCTTATCTAAACCCTTTATACCTATTTTTTATAAAAATTTGGTATTCCTATTCACTCTACTATCTTAACTACTTGGTTATAGTAATATACTATATTATATCTCATTTAGAAAAGGGATTATGTATATTACAAGATATCGATGAAATTAAAATTATTTTAATAGAAATATATCCTAAAACATTATGTTGTTATATAATTTTCCAACAAATGTGGGTGAGATGCACATTGAAGCTAGTCCTATATTAAAATTATGACTGGTAATTTGTTTGTTTTATTTCATTTTGATTATGGAATATTGTGTTGTTTTGGGAAATATGTAATTTTTAATTATTAAAATCTTTATTTTAAAAAGGATATATTTTGGTTTTGAAGGAAATAAATTATTTCTATTAAATTAATTAAAATAAAAAATTTATTTTTTGATTTCTAATGAACATTTTCATTAAAGAAGAAATGATTTAAATTTAAATTGGTGGAATCAAATTTAAAGCTAATTAAGAGAAATTTTGATAACATTTTTTATGTATATTAATTGATTTGAGTACTTTAAAATGAAAACATAGTTTTAAACATAAATGACATGTTTTAAAATTGAAAAAAGTGTTTCTAAAATAGTTCGGAATGATGGAATTTTTTTTATTTTGATAATGATTTTGATAATATATTTTGGGAATTTCAAATTGATTTCAAAAGTGGGGGTTTTGAGCTAATAAATAAGTATTCGATGTAAAATTTGATTGATTTTATCATTTTTTTTGTTTAACAAGTGTTTTAAATAAAGAAATTTATAACATTATAATGTTTTTTAATTTAGGTTTTTCGGTTTGAAACCTGAGTGTATAATTTTAAAATGGTTTAATGGGGAAATGTGGGCTTGTTTAAGTGATTTTAATTTAGTGAGTTATATTTTTGGTTTTTATTCTAGGTTGTATTGATTTGGTTTCCCATAAAGTCTCAGTTGAATGAGGTAATTAATTCCCTTCAATGATTCCTTCCTTTTCTTTCCTTGATGTAGTCCCATTCTAGTAGGTTAGGGGTTGTGTACCTTGGGGACTTTTCGTATTAATTCCATGTGTAGAGAGATTATGTAGAGTTGTTATTGGATATCTTTGATTTGATGTGAATCTTGATTGATTGGGTCCTTTATGTTTTTTTAATTCTATTAACTAAATGATGATTTAATTGGAGGTATTTCTGTCTCAGAGATCGATTTTATTTCAATGGTTTGATAGGATTATATTCTTTCTATGTGATCTTGTTTCGAAGGGTTTGAAAATAGGTAGTCTTGGGTGTATTCTTGGATTATCGGGATAGGTTCAACCCCTAGGGTAGGTTGTACTCTAGAAGTGACATTGATTATTTGAATGTTTTTATCAGAGATTTAGTGTTTCATGTATGAAACCCTAGGATACCTCTTCTTCTATAATTATTATATGGATAGAATTGGTTGTTCTTATTTAGGAACATTTCATTCAAGGTAATTCTAGCTGTGTATTATTTCCCCTTATTATTTCATCATGGTTATTATTGTTTGAGATAGTGGGTCATATTTATTTCATGGAGATAATATTGTTTTATTATAGTTATTATATATTATTCACATTGCCCTTTGTGAATTATCATTCACTTATGGTGACTTTTGTGAGTCCTCTCTTTCCTATTGAGTTTTCGTATAATTTATGATAAGATTGATATTTCTCATTTATTGGTGTTAATAGTTGCACTAGATAACTAGTGTGAGATTATAATTCTTATATGGTTGGTATACCACCATAGGTTTATCCTTTTGGATGAGATCGATTTTGGTTAATTCCATAGGTTTGATGTTGTGAGGTTGTGGTGCTTGGTTGGAAACCCATTTAATGATTCCAACCCAATTTCTCCAACCAAAGTAACAAATGTTGATAGTTGTCTGCATTAGTAACTCTAGGTTATTTATTAGGGTCAAATATCAAGCCTCATCCATTTATTGTTTGTTTTTTTCCTTTAAGAATTGAAATTTTTCCTTTTTAGATGGACTCTCATGTTTGGGGTCACATATGGTTGTCTGTGATGAGGGAATTTAACAATCATGGTATGTATAATTTTCTCACCAAGGATGATGTCATCAATCCATGATGATAATTTTAGAAGGTATTTTCATTTCTTTTATCATGTCCTCAGTCTGAGGTTTGATTCATTTCCCTTTGGAACCAACTAGTTGGTCTAAAGGATTTTTATGGGAAGAAAGCATTTTTATGCGGAGAATTTTCACACCACAACTTTATTTTATTAATTATTTTTTAATTTTTTAATTTTTGTTAGTTTCATTGTTGAATTTTAGGCTGATCCAGATTAAAAATATGAATAGTTTTGGAATTTCAACATAGGTTCATGGTTGGTGCATGATTAATTAAAAACATGTACAAGCGGTGTGAGTGTATCTATCACTTGATAGATCCAAAAAACATGGCTGGTTCATGGTTTCCCTAACCATGAACCTTGACCATAGGGGGGTTCTAGGTCCTATAATAGAGGGAAAATATTTAGAACATTGTTTTGCCAACTATGTGGCTATACCATTCACAATATCCAGATCTTAAAAAAAGAGATTTTACCAAAATTACCCCTCAATCATTTTTATTATACACTCCCCCTTAATCAACCATACTCATTTATGATTCAATGAACACCAAGAAGGGGCTACCTCATGCATGTACTTCCTCCATCTCCCTTTGATATGCAATTTATATTCTCTTTTGGTGTGCGATATCTTTATGTTAAGATTTTTCCTCCTCATATTCATCATCATTATTCTTCTTTGTTTATGGTTTGATATCCCTCTCATTGCTTCTCGAGCTAGCCCAAAACCTAGGAGGGTTTATATTTTTATTTATTTTTATATTTGGATTCTAAGGCTTTTTGAAGATCGATTTTAATCCCATAATGGTGATGAATTGTGAAGACGAAGAGTTTCTCCATGTTTCTAAGTAGGCTTCCCCTTATTTTGGGGATTTAAATTTAAGAACCACAATTTATAGTGTTTTTAATCTTTTTTTGGTATAAAATAATATTATTAAATATATATAAGTATGTTTGAAAGTAAAATAATGTTTCACATGATTTTCATTTTAATTTAATGTTATTTACCATATATATAAGTTTGTTAAAATCAATTTCAAGTAATTTGTTTTGTTAAAAGATCAAATGACCCTTTCAAATTATTTGTGTTGTTTTAATATTTTTTTGGATATCTAAAGTGATATTTTAATAAACATTTTTTTATTTTACTTTGAATTTCAAGTAATTATTGAAATTCTACAAACCAATGGGTTATTTCAGGGTTGATTTTAAATTAAAAGTGTGAGGATTGAAAATATCTTATGACCTAATCGATGGTTATAATCAAATACATGGGTGAATATATATATACAGGTGTATATAAAAATCAATATGGGAATATAGAATTTTTTTCATTGTTAAATATATATATAAGTTTATTTTAGTCTATCAGTGGAAGGGGAACCTTTGTAATTTTAAATTTGGAACTCAAAATTTATTTTAAAATTTGTATTTAAGTTTATTTCTAAAATAAATTATAAAGATCATTGGGAAATTTTTAGATTAACACTTAAAACCTTTGATTGATTTGAATTAAAACCCTTGGATTTTACATATACACAAAATTTTAAGGGGATTGGTGGGTGGTTTGAAATATGTCCTTTTTTGTTATTAATCTTGGGTAATTATTATAGATTATGGAATTTATAGATTAGTATTATTTTATTTTTATATAACTCTGATGATGGTCTAATCCACATTGTATTCATGGATGATTGGGTAAGAGAACCTAGTTTGGGATGGCTTCCCTTCCACTATTTATTCCTTCTGAAGTATATATGATGCTCTTCCCATTGGATAGTGATATGTTACTCATTACACTAAATGTATATTTAATTTAATTAGTGATTTTATTTTTAGGTTTCACCTATCTTTAGTGACCCTTAGGATGTTTATCCCATGATGTTTCTTTTAAAATACACGTGATATTGAGTTCCCCTTATTATTTTTTTATTTTATATTGCCCATGATTTTTATATTTTTTAATATTTATTGAGCCTAATTATTATATATTTAAAGAGTTATATTATAATATATTGAAAATATTATCTCAATGAAATGTTTTAAATGGGATTTTTATTAAATGGAGTCATGGACCTGATAATTTTTTTCCAAAGTATTTGTTCTCATTTAAAGAAAATATAAATATATGTTTATAAAATTATATTTGTCTTATTATGTACAAGTACTAAAAAAGTATTTTTAATATTGGATTTAAAACTATCATAATAAATATCCTCTATTTAATGCCTTAATTTGGGGTGTGTTTTACTTGTAATGCTTAATGAGCTTAATTACTGATGGCTATCATTATCTTTAGTTTCTAGTTTCAACTAATCTATTCCCAGATATGGGGCATTGAGGTTTTATTTATTTGGTGGTGACTTGTAATGTCACAAGAGGGTATATTTCTATTTTGATTTAATTTATTATAGTTTATTTTAACATATTGATCACACATTTCTGTTACTGGTTTCTATAGATAGATTATAGTTATATTTACGGGAGGCCAGGAGGGCACAAAAGGTAGTTACAATTTCTTTTGTGGGGGAGGGATATATTTGATGACGTAAGGGATTAGTAAGTTTTTTTGTCCTTTTATCTTTGATAAAATACTTTTATATTTAAAATTATTATTTTATTTCTCATGGATTCCTGACATATAGATGGGTCATACTAATATTTTATTTATTTTACACTACTTTTTTTAAATCATTTAATTGGAAAAATATTCCCACTATTTAATTACGATGTTAAAAGTTCTTAAAACCACCTCACGGTGACCAAGAATACACCCTAGGGATGTTGTGGTACAACTTGAGAATCTAATAGAGGGAAATTTTGGGCCAATTTGTGACATTATAATTAATAAATAAATTTTGACAAGTGCGGTAAAATAATATTTTTATGGAGATAACATTCCAAGACACCAATAAATTAGTTATTTGGTTTGTGCGAATATTTTTGTGACAGAGTGATTATTCATGTAAAATAATAAAATAAATGTTTTTATTTATCTTGGGCCATTTTAACAATAGCTTGATATATTTGAAAGAGACACATGTAGAAGATTCCCAAAACTTACATGAAGAGAGATACTATATATTCATTAAATGAAAATATTGTATTTAAAAAGATTAATATAAGTGGAAAGAGAAGTAAAAAAACACCCCTTGATCAGTGTATTATAAAATCATTGTAGAAGGAAAACCATAACCTTTTTAATACTATTTCTACTAATGTAATCTCATCCGATAATACAAGTTCAAAGTTGAAATATGGGAACATTTTAGAGGATAAAAATGATAAGAAATTCATAAGATCATTTAGAGAATACACCAAAATCTATAAGAATAAAAACTTCCTAGGTGGTTATCAATAGAAGAAAAGTAAACATTAGAAATAAAAGGGTTATAAATATAAGAAAACATGTACTGCATGAAACTTGAATAGATTTTTGGCTTCTACCAGTGTATTTAGAAGTTTGGGTATCATGTTAAATTGGGTTGACACAACATTCCATTGTATGAAGACTAAAAAAGGACTATATGTTGGGATGGGGTATAGATGAAGTGAAGAAGAAACCTACAAAAAAATATAAATCCATATAATAGGATGACTATGCACAATATAAATATATATGAATGTCTTAAATACTTATGTGAGTATTATAATATAAGTTGGAAAATAGAATAAGAGTGTTGGTATGCACCAACTAGGAATAATTATTTTACTAATATGAATAGAGAACAGAAACTAATATAGATGTAGGTTAGAAAAAAGAATAGAAAGTTTACTTTTTATAATAACAGTTAAGGAAAGGTGTTTAATAGAGGAAATGAGTTGAACCAACACCTCATAAGAATACTAAGAAGAATGATTACAAGAATTTATTTTTAACCAAGAGGAAATGATTCTACTATGACGAAAAATGCTACACCGTGGATCATTGAAAGAAAAAAATGGAAGTCAAAATAAAGAAAAGAATGTAGAATCAAAGAGATGAATCAATCAAATAAAAAAGACAAGAGGATTAATTTTGTGATTGAATAAAACACTAAAGATGAAGTTAAGATGTTTCCCAAAAGGGGTAGCACAAAGAATGGTAAATAACCCTATGGTAACTCCAATAAATTTAAGTATGTCAGAATAGAGAGCCTAATTTTTTTTCTTAAACAGGATAAAATGAAAAAAGTGGATAAATCAAAATTAAGTGAAATGGATAAAGGTAAAATTTTTATTTGAAATGAATAAAAACCTAAACTTCATGATATTCGTTTAAAAAATGGAAAAAAAGTTCTTTAGAAAACTTATGTGAAAGTTAGAATAAGAATCGACATAATGCAAATAATTTTATGTCTCTTCTAACCTCTCAAGAATAAATACTAAAGGTTGAATGTCAAGAACTAATAGAAACAAAAAAATTAATTGAAAATGTGAAGATGAAAAATCTAGACAAGTTGATGATGAATGAAATTAATGATTGTGAACTTCACAATAAATATCAACATATAAAGAATAAAGGATATACATTCATTATATTCTGTAGACTCTTTATAGTTATATAGAAATGAGTCTCAGTGTTGAGATAAATTTCTTAGACATATATTTCTTACTATGAAATTTATTAATGTTCCACCCTTATCCATAACATTTTGAGTTGTATTTTTGTGATTAATAGTTATCAAGGGGAAAATTAAATAATTAAATCTGGATAACAATATGAAGTGGAAAAATATGGAATAAAAATGTAATATCTAATAAAATATTGAATTGTTACATACTGGTGGATCATCAACATGAATATATTTAAAAATATATAATGAAACAATCCAACATGATGGAGAGAAAGGGAGTGAACTCATTGGTAGAGATATATCATGATGGATATACTGATAACTGTTGTTATATTAATATCTATTTTTTGATCATATCTATTAATGTTGAAGTAGGAGGTAATATAATCCCACTTTTTACCCTTGTATTAGTTATATCAAATATGTGTACAAAGGGAGGTGGTGTTAATTAATGGATAGGATTAGAGAAATATGAAGTATATTAATTTCTCTTGAAATTTCTAATATATTTTTTAGGTATAGTACATGGTATATGATTCTTAAAAAAAATTAATCATCCTACACCAAATATGAGAAGTTTGGAACTGGCATCGCATGCAGAAATAGTTAAAAGATAACTTTGACATATTTGTGAATTCACTCTTGTTTTATACACTATGTTTGACCACATATACATGGAGTTAAATAAAAATAGGATTATTTCTATGATAATAGATTTTATCATTATTTTCTATATAAGTGGATCAAATTAATACTCAGAAAAAAGGAGGGAGAATAAGTTTTGATGGGTAAAATGTTTTTCTCAAGAAGAGTAAGGAGAAAAAATGTGCAATTTATACCATTAATTTAAATTGTATTTATTATTAATAAGGGGAGAAGAATATTTAAATTATATAGTGAAGTCATATTGACCGCAAATCCAAAGGGGGATATTGAAGAGCCCATTTGGATGGCCAAAGAGTAATTTTTTATTTGTTTTTAATATATCATGAGGGATAAAATTCAATGTATAATTAATATGGAGGATTGAAATGAATACGAACCCAAATGAGGATGATGATTGAGCATAAATAAAATATATCACATGCATGAGTTTATTTTTATTTGATAAAGTAAACAGATTTTGAAAACAAGGCTTATGGAATTATGATAAAGAATACTCAGTTAATGGAATTACATTTTTCCTCTTTTATTTTACTAAGAATTTCTAAAAAGTTGGTCAAGAATAAAATCTAGGGAACCTAAACGTGAGGGAAACCTACCCATATGAGGATCTCCAAGTAAAATTTACAAACGTATTTCATCATTTTATATGAAAACATAAAATATGACATAATAATTCATGCTCCAAAATAGTGAATGTTAAGTGTATTAGGAGTTTATATAAACGATCAACTTATTTAAAGAAATATCTTAAACATCTACCACAAAGATTTTGTTTTATTGTACCCATATTAGACATATAATACTTATAACCTTTATTCATAACCCAAAGAATTAGAAATATAAGAAATAGTGAGCTTAAATGCTCAGTAAAGGTAAAAATGTGAGATATAAATTCATGATCATATGTGTAAAAACCCGATATTTTATGATAAGTATTCTTTTTAATTTATTTGATGTCATGTGTTTTTTTTTCTACAATAAGATTATCGTGTTCTATACGCAACACCATATTAGCTTGCAGTATACGCAACACTATTCTTAGATTGTGTTACACACAATTTCAAGTTCGTTTGATAATACTCATTCTACTCAACATTGAGTATATATATATATATATATATATATTCAATGTATAAATGAAAAATGGTTGGATTCTGTTATAATGAAACAAAAAAGGAGTCTTTCACAACATGAAACCTTATCTTGGCTTGCATTACACGCAATCACGACCTTTCTCGATAGCGTGTGTTGTACGCAATACCGAGTGTCACTAAAAAATGATATGTTATTAAAATATTATTAAAACTATCCATAATGAATAGTAATAACCACTTTTTAAATTTTTTTAAATTTCATCTTTCAAAATGGGCTTCATTTTTTGATTCGGAATATCGAAATTAGCCTAGGGTAAAATTTTGGTATTTTTTTGAAAACTTTCAATTTTTGATAAATAGTGAAAACACTAGGTTACTATTTAAAAACCGAATTTTTATTTAAATAATTATTTATTTTATTTAATTTCATTTTAGGTAAAAATTGATACATAATAATTATATAAGTTCAAATTAATTCATTGGAGTCATTTTATAATAATTTTAGATATATAAAAATTTTATTAAACTTTTCACCGTCTTTTACCCACCTCCTAGAAGAATTTTCAAATTCACATAAAACTTAATTTTCCCATTTTTGTGAATGGAATTTAAAAAATCTGAGAGACACAGTTGATTTCAGTAAGTAAAAATGTGGTTCAATGAGATGAAAATAATTTTTGGTGAATAGTAACTTTTTACTTTTTTTTACCACGGTTAAAAGTAAATAGGGTAATTAAGGGTAAAAATGATATTATTATTACCCTAACACATGTCCTAATTCTATTGGAAAAGTTTAATTTGACCGAAAAAAAACATTAGGAATAAAATATGACCATTTAGGCCCACATGGATTAGATTAGGACATTTAATATTAATTTATTTAAAAGAAGGGTTAAAATAGTTAAAATCAAAGTTTAATAAGTAAATCATTTTTAATATAGGGATATACATAAGATAAATTCTACTATAAATATTAATTAGAGAGATAAAAAGATTTCCTACAAAATGGTAATTTATTTGTAATTTTTAGAAATTAAATAAATTAATTTATTTATGACACAACGACGATGCAGTAATTATCTTATTAATGAAATATTGACATAATTGATGTTATAAATACCCAAATAAATGTAATTTGAGACTTTTTATAGATTAAACTAATTTTCTAGGTTAATATGACATGTTAGTATTGATTTAATTAACTTTTTTAGAACTAATAATTCTGTTATTATTTTCACAAAAATCAATTACTAAATAGTTTCAAAATTGACATAAAATAGTTTTTAAAACAAATATTATATTATTAATTGATATTTTATTCCTAAAACTCTACGGTTCGGTAAATTTAATTATATAAGGTTATATATATTAATAATAAACAACTTAACGTTCTTTTGGCTTGTTATAGTAAGTTTATTAACCTTATAGAGTAAGAAAACAAGAAGACAAGTTAAGAGTAAAATTATTTAACTTAAAGTTAAATCTAAATGATAAGGATAAAATAGAAACCTAAACTTGTATAAATTCTATTGGATCAGAGGATTTAGACCCATTCAAACATTATATTTTAATTAAATCAATTTAGAGCTATTTAAAATAGAATATGACTTTATAATAAAATAATATTTTTAGTTTTTCCAAAGGTGCCCCTCTCCTCCCTTATAAAAGGGAACCATCTCCCTCTCTTCCTCACACCACTTTGAGCCTTCAATATCGGCCAAACCCTGCCAAATTCTCTTCTCCACTTCCCTAGATAAATCCTAGAGGTCATGGTCTTCTTCAAAGACCAATTTTAGTGCCCTAAGAGGAGGACTCAAAGAGGCGCTTTAAAGAAGAGGTAATGTCTGTTACCGATTCTTTCATCTTTATTTCTTCTTCCACTTCTTATTCTTAGGTTGTTTAATTATGAAGTAATAACATTAGTATCACTAATATACTGATATTTTATTATAAGTATGAAATAACCCTATTTCAGCATCTATCCATCCTACGGGAAAAAAATCACCGCACGTGCGTACGTACAGAATACCATCTCCACGCCGTGGTGTAATCTATTTTCCACCACCACCTTACTTGGATGGGTATAATGATGTAAAAAATAACTATATATGATTATTTTAAATTGATATTGATTCTGAAATAGTATACATACACTCCAATACAATTCCACGATCATGAGAACGATATCATCGCTCGTGCGTACGTACGGACTACCGTCTCTACGACGCGATGAGATTCATTCTCCACGTTAACCATTCATGAATGATTATAAAGTATATATAATAACTAATCATGAAATATATTACATAATAATGATACTGGATTTATGTGTGTATATATGTATGTCATCTACTTAATTCCATTCAACTCAATAAGAAAACGAAAACAGCGTTCATGCGTACGTACGACCTACCGTCTCCATGAACGGTGTATTTCTTTCCATTTACTGATATATTATATATATGTATATTCTAAATATATATTATATATAAATCATGTTTTATATTCTGGAATTAATTAATCATGATCTAAGTAATCATATGAATAATTACAAGTTAAAACACGGACGACAAATGAAATGATTTTACCGAAAATTCTTTTTAACATGATATTTACAAAAGTACGAGTAATATAGAGTCATAAGTTAACCATATAAGATATCATAACAATGAGTATTATTCTGGAATAAGTCAATGAAATTATTTAAATCATTATACAGGAGGTTTGGACACTTACAAAGCAAATTAGACCAAAGGTAAGGGAAATATCACAAGTCTCATTTTTATCTGAGATTGATTATACTTTGGTATTTACTGGGGTGTATTTTATCATCCAAATCCATGTTTCCTAAATATTTAATATTATTTCCATCTACCTAAAATTTTTTAAATCCAATTTTAACCTTCGCTGAGTTTTTAGTAAAAGATATGAAAGGAATCTTTTGTCGTTTTTCGTACAAGGTACTTTTTGACTTTTCTGACAAAAGTACGAGAAGAATGTTTTTTTAACTTATACTGAATGAATGGATTTTTAAAAAATTATTTCCAAGAAGCTTACTTTACAAGTTTTCAAGTTTATTTTTAATCAACTTATTTTAGTTTAGAATTTTATGACATGTTAATAAATGAAAAGTGTTTTTGAAATAGAAAGGATATTTTCCTCAAGAATGGAGTTCAAGTGTATTATCAAAATTATTTTCCATCTAAGATAATATAGGGTTCTGTTTATATCCCTATTATTACATTGATTTGATTATGTTGTGATGGAAATATTTTTATGAATTCCTTTATCTTATATGAATTGTTTTATTATGTCATGATTTTTAAGATTCCCAATTTTATTACATGGGTTATGCTATGATGTATGGTTTATGATATTGTGGCACACATAAGAATGGTATAATTATGAGATGGGTGGGACCTATATCTCCATCCAATTAATTGGGTAAATATTTTATATCTCATGAGATAGACATGGCTGGAATGGCAGGTTAATCCGGTTCAGTGAAATAGGACTGAAACGAGGAGTGAACTCGGTTCAGAAATGGACTTTGTCCACTAAGATAGTCTTGGCAATGAGTCTTGACTAATAAGAAACGATTCTCTATGATTATGTGTGTATGCCAAAAAGTTTCATGTTTTAAGTTATGATTATTGGGATTACATTTCACTACTATGATTTATCCCATGTTATGACATTATGATCTATTTTGCAGGTTAAGATTTCCAAAATGTTATGTTCTTCTGAATATGCTATGATTGATATTTATTTTGTTTACCCTTACTGAGCATTTGAGCTCACCATTTTATATTTTCTTTTCCCCAGGACATAAAGAAAGGTTTTAGGTAAAAAAAGAAGATCTTTATGGGAGACGTTGAAGATCTTTCACCACGATTAGAAGATTATATTCCGAGTTTCCAAAGACACTAAAGTATTACGGTCCTTGTGTGTGTGTTTTTGTTATGTACTAAGTATTCAGAAAAATTAATGTAATGTCCATGTATGTCAGGCTTAGGGTCTCTACAGTTGGTATCAGAGGAAAGGTTTAGTCAACCTTTGGAAACTAGAATGCGAGAACTTTAGTGAGATCCCTAGAGATATTTCTAAGGTATGTCTAGGGATGTCCCTAAGGTTAAGTATAAGTATAGGTTATAGTACTAGAATTACGGTAACCCAAGATGTTAGATATTTAAGGTACTCCCCCTTTATTATATTGTTTTCCCTAGCATGATTTTTTCCTCTCAAAATATTCTTTTTGGGTTTTAGACGATGGCTAGAACCCGAAGGAACCATGTTGATCAATGTAATGGACAATGCAATGATTGTCCTCCTGAACAAACAAATGTTATGGGAGATGGAGTGAAAAATATTATTATTATACTTACACAAGCTATGAATCATTCTAGACTTCCAAATGAGTAGAGAAGGGAACAATATTCTATTGAGTCCTTCATGAGGCAATGTCCACCTTCTTTCAGTTGGTCTTCTGATCCACTTGTTGCTGAACAATGGATTAATACTACTGAAAAGATATTTTCAGTTCTTCAATGTTCTGAACATGGTAAATTAATCTTATCAGTGTATCATATGGAAGGTGATGCTGATCAATGGTGGAATCTTGTCAAGAATACGAGGCCAAGAGATGAAATTGAGTCCATGGAATGGGACGAGTTCAAGAACTTATTTTCCAATAAGTACTTCCCTTGTATTCTTCGAACAAAGATGGAGAAGGAGTTTCTTGAACAAAAGAAATAGGATGATGAATCTGTTGGTATATACGAAGCAAATTTTACAAGGCTTGTAAGGTATGCATCTAGATTTTTCATCCAACCTGAAAGTAATGTTGATCGATTCTTCAGTGGCTTAAAACCAAATCTTCGAAGGGCATTAGCTATAAGAGACTTCAGTAGCTATGAAGAAATTGTGCGTTGTGCTATCAAGGTAGAAATGGAAGTTGGTGTTACTTATCCATCTCATAGTTTTGACAAGAAACGAAAGATGGAGTTCAAGGATAAATCTCATAATAATGGTGAAAAGAAGATGAATGTTTCCTTATGCTCAAAGTGTGGAAAGAAGCATGGTGGAGATTGTCTTAAAGGGACTAGAAAATGTTTTAAGTGTGGAAAAGAAGGTCATCGAGTAGCTGAGTGTCAAATTAATGGAAAAAGGGTTTCTAATGATGTGAATAAAGAAAAGATTGCAGAGAATGCACCACCAACACTTCAATGCTTCAAGTGCAAGGAAATGGGGCATTATGCTAATAAATGACCTAATCCAAGGGTTAGTGATGATCGACATGAGAAACCACTTAAGGCAAAGGACAAAGGGAAGTCACATGCAATCACTATTGGCGTTGTTGAATATGAAAACGATATGGTGGAATGATTAAGTGTTTAGGTAATGGGATTCCAAAATAATGTTGTATATAGTATTGTGGAATATTGGAATATTTATGTATTGGTATATTGTGGTTTTCAATAATTTTATGTTACCGGTAACCATGGAATGTGATTGAGATATTTTTGGAAAAAAGAATGATATGCACATAATGAATGGAAAATGAGAAAATGAAATGTTTGACAGTACTCATGAGCTCATGATTGATATAAGGACTAAGTGATATCATGGTTTGAGTATATAGAATTTTGAGGATTTTTGGTATGTGGAAAGAGTTAACTATTGATAGCACACATGTTTTCACTAAGGTCCAATGATTATTCATTTTTCAAGAGAATACATGATTAATGCCTTCGAACATTTGGAATGTGACCAACAAGAAATATCTTATGATATATGGGGATCAACGATGGTATTAACATGCTTGTTATATGAAATCTATGGTAATTGTTTTCACTATAATATGACAACGAACTGCAATATTATGGATAAGCCTAAAGATTGGAATGGAATATGTTGGACATAAGTTAGTATTGTTTAAGGATAGAACTTTTTTCAATATTATTGATGGGATGTTATAGTAATATATCTTTAGAAAAAAAGGACATCCTACAAGATGGGCGACAGCCCATCGCGTCGGACAAGGCTATGGGAATCGAACCCACAACCGAAGTGCGACTGGCCTTTATCTCCTACCACTGGCCTACAAGAAGTCCCTGGTTAGTAGAAACTAGTTTTATTTTATTACGCGGTATGATATATGGCGTATAAGTTCATTTTTGGAATCGTATATGATTAACCTCACCATAGATGGACTTATGTATATTTGATAACTGTTGCTAACCTTTTGTTTGAAATAGATGGAATGGCCCATCATTCTATCACATGATCTGTTAACACTTCACGAATAACAAATTCAACTTCATTTCTTTAAGAGATGAAGTGGAAATTGTTCAAAGCACAAACAACAGTGAGATTCTACCAAAATAAAGTAAGTATTTATTCTAATTCAAATTCTTCAAATTTAAGGAAATGATTTTGAAAACCAAAAATGTTGTCCTCGTGATCTTATATCTGATGAATTAGATGGTACCTTAGATCGTCACAAATTTATGGCTTTTCCATAGCCATGTTCTCTACCACTCTCCATCAAAACATGATGGTTAGATTTCTCTTCCATATCCATATTTTCACCTATGTTCTCCTATGTGGAAACCCAGTGATTAGTTAACTTGGGTAACCATTACGTTTTATACTTTAGTTTTAAAGTTATGTTTTGGTATTTAATTTTACAATGTGGGTTTCAATTAAAGAAACTTTCAAGTAGAAAACCATGTGTAACCTCGACGAATTTCGAGGGTGAAATTCATTTTAAGGGGGGTAGAATGTAACAACCCGATATTTTATGATAGGTATTCTTTTTAATTTATTTGATGTCATTGTTTTATGCTACAACAAGATTATCGTATGCTATACGCAACACCGTATTAGCTTGCATTATACGTAACACTATTCTTAGATTGTGTTACACACAATTTCAAGTTCGTTTGATAATAGTCATTCTACTCAACATTGAGTATATATATATATATATATTCAATGTATAAATGAAAAATGGTTGGATTCTGTTATAACAAAACAACAAAAGAGTCTTGAACAACACACAACCTTATCTTGGATTGCATTACATGCAATCGCGACCTTTCTCGATAGCGTGTGTTGTACGTAATACCGAGTTTCACTAAACAACGATATGCTATTAAAATATTATTAAAACTAGCCATTATGAATAGTAATAACCAATTTTTGAAATTTTTTAAATTTCATATTTCAAAATGGACATCATTTTTGGATTAGGAATATCTAAATTAGCCAAGGGTGAAATTTTGGTATTTTTTTGAAAACTTTCAATTTTTGATGAATAGTGAAAACACTAGGTTACTATTTAAAAACCGACTTTTTATTTAAATAATTATTTATTTTATTTAATTTCATTTTAGTTAAAAATTGATACATAATACTTATATAAGTTCAAATTAATTCATTGGAGTCATTTTATAATAATTTTAGATATATAAAAATTTTATTAAACTTTTCACCGTCTTTTACCCACCTCCTAGGAGAATTTCCAAATTCACATAAAACTTAATTTTCCCGCTTTTGTGAATGGAATTTCAAAAATCCAAGAGACACGGTTGATGTCAGTAAGTAAAATGTGGTTCAATGGGATGAAAATAATTTTTGGTGAATAGTGACTTTTTACTTTTTTTACCACGGTTAAAAGTAAATAGGGTAATTAAGGGTAAAAATGATATTATTATTACCCTAAAATATGTGATAATTCTATTGGATAAGTTTAATTCGACCAAAAACAAACTTAGGAATAAAATATGACCATTTAGCCCCACTTGGATTAGATTAGGACATTTAATAATAATTTATTTAAAGAAGGGTTAAAATAGTTAAAATCAAAGTTTAATAAGTAAATCATTTATAATATAGGGTTATACATAAGATAAATTCGACTATAAATATTCATTAGAAACTTAAAAAGATTTCCTACATAATGGTATTTTATTTTTAATTTTTATACATTAAATAATTTAATTTATGTATGACACAACGACGATGCAGTAATTATCTTATTAATGAAATATTGAAATAATTGATGTTATAAATACCCAAATAAATGTAATTTGAGACTTTTTATGAATTCCACTAATTTTATAAGTTAATATGACGTGTTATTATTGATTTAATTATATTTGGTCTAACTAATAATTCTGTTATGATTTTCACAAAAATCAATTACTAAATAGTGTCAAAATTGACATAAAATAGTTTTTAAAACAAATATTATATTATTAATTGATATTTTATTCTTAAAAATATACGGTTCGAAAAATTGAATTAGATAGGGTTATATATATTAATAATAAACAACTTTGGGTTCTTTTGGCTTGTTATAGTATGTTTATTAATCTTATAGTGTAAGAAAAAAATAAGACCAGGTAAGAGTAAAATTATTTATCTTAAAGTTAAATATAAATGATAAGGTTAAAATAGAAACCTAAACATGTTTAAATTCTATGGGATGAGAGTATTTCGACCCATAACCACATTAGCTTCGAAATAAATCAATTTGGAGTTCTTTAAAACCGAATATGACTTTATAATACAATAATATTTTTAGTTTTTCCAAAGGTGCCCCTCTCCTCCCTTATAAAAGGGAACCTCCTCCCTCTCTTCCTCACACCACTTTGAGCCTTCATGCTCGGCCAAAACCTGCCGAATTCTCTTCTCCACTTCCCTAGAAACATCCTAGAAGTCCTTTTCTTCTTCAAAGACCAATTTTAGTTCCCTAAGAGGAGGACTCAAAGAGGCGCTTCAAAGAAGAGGTAATGTCCGTTACCAATTCTTTCATCTTTATTTCTTCTTCCACTTCTTCTTCATAGGTTGTTTCATTATGAAGTAATAACATCAGTATCAATCATATAATGATATGTTATTATAATTATTAAAAAAAACTATTTAACCATCTATCCATCCTACGGAAAACGAAATCACCGTGCGTGCGTACGTACAGAATACCGCCTCCACGCCGTGGTGTAATCTATTTTCCACCACCACCTTACTTGGATGGGTATAATGGTGTTCATAATAACTATATATGATTATTTTAAATTGATATTTATTCTGAAATAGTATACATACACTCCAATACAATTCCACGATCATAAGAACGATATAATCACTCGTGCGTACGTACGGACTACCGTCTCCACGACGCGATGAGATTCATTCTCCACGTTAACCATTCATGAATGATTATAAAGTATATATAATAAGTAATCATGAAATATATGACATAATAATGATACTGTATTTATGTGTATATATATTTATGTCATATACTTAATTCCATTCAACTCAATAAGGAAACGAAAACAACGTTCATGCGTACGTACGACCTACCGTCTCCATGAACGGTGTATTTCTTTACATTTACTAATCTATTATATATATGTATATTCTGAATATATATTATATATAAATCATGTTTTATATTATGTAATTAAGTAATCATGATCTAAGTAATCATATGAATAATTACAAGTCAAAACACGGATGACAAATGAAACGATTTTACCCAAAACACTCTTTAACATGAAATTTACAAAAGAATGGGTAATATAAAGTCATAAGTGAACCATATATGATATCATAACAATGATTATGATTCTAGAATAAGTCAATGACATTATGTAAATCATTATACAGGAGTTTTGGACACTTACGAAGCAAATCGGCTCTAAGGTAAGGGAAATATCACAATCTCATTTTTATCCGAGATTGTTTATACTTTGGTATTTACTGGGGTGTATTTTATCATCCACATCCATGTTTCCTCAATATTTAATATTATTTCCATCCACCTACAATTGTTTAAATCCAATTTTACCC
This sequence comes from Viscum album, assembly GCA_963277665.1. Classification (NCBI taxonomy): domain Eukaryota; kingdom Viridiplantae; phylum Streptophyta; class Magnoliopsida; order Santalales; family Viscaceae; genus Viscum; species Viscum album. Next base: position 1,907,375,183 of record OY728136.1, read on the forward strand.
TTTGGTGAGTTTTTATTAAAAGATATGAAATGAATCTTTTGTCGTTTTTCGTACAAGGTACTTTTTGAATTTTCTGACAAAAGTACGAGAAGAATGTTTTTTTAACTTATACGGCATGAATGTATTTTTAAAACATTATTTCCAAGAATCTTACTTTACAAGTTTTCAATTTTATTTTTAATCAACTTCTTTTAGTTTAGAATTGTATGACATGTTAAGAAAGGAAAAGTGTTTTTGAAATAGAAAGGATATTTTCCTCAAGAATGGAGTTCAAGTGTATTATCAAAATTATTTTCCATATAAGATAATAAAGGGTTATCCCTATTATTACATTGATTTGATTATGTTGTGATGGAAATATTTTTATGAATTGATTTATCTTATATGAATTGTTTTTTGATGTCATGATGTTTAAGATTCCCATTTTTATTACATGGGTTATGCTATGATGTATGGTTTATGATTTTGTGGAACACATAAGAATGGTATAATTATGAGATGGGTGGGACCTATATCTCCATCCAATGCATTGGGTAAAGATTTTATATCTCATGAGATAGACATGGCTGGAACAGCAGGTTAAACCGGTTCAGTGAAACAGGACTGAAACGAGGAGTGAACTCGGTTCAGAAATGGACTTTATCCACTAAGATAGTCTTGGCAATGAGTCTGGACTGATAAGAAATAATTCTCTATGATTATTTGTGTATTCCACAAAGTTTCATGTTTTATGTTATGATTATTGGGATTACATTTCACTACTATGATTTATCCGATGTTATGATATTATGATCTATTTTGCAGGTTAAGATTTCCAAAATGTTATGTTCTTATGAATATGAAGAGATTGATATTTAGTTTGTTTACCCTTACTGAGCATTTGAGCTCACCCTATTATGTTTTCTTTTCCCCAGGATATAAAGAAAGGTTTTAGGTAAAAAAGAAGAAGATCTTTATAGGATACGTTGTAGATCTTTCACCACGATTAGAAGATTATATTCCGAGTTTCCAAAGACACTAAACTATTACGGTCCTTGTGTGTGTGATTTTTTTATGTACTAAGTATTCCGAAAAAGTAATGTAATGTCCATGTACGTCAGGATTAGGGTCTCTACAATATTTAAGCATAAGATAAGAAAAATTGTATTAGAGCAAGATAATAACTTAAGAAATTCATAACTAAATTTTCATAGATCATGAATCCTGAGTCATGGAATAATGATTTAGGATTTCAAAATATATGTATCATGAGAATGAGGAATCATCATTAATCAATCATGATCCATGAGATCATATCAAGTGTATAATAACATGTCATTGGAATTCACGCAAAATCATTAGCATAGAATATCATTTCATTAGTCATGTTTACATAGAATACATCCATAGTGAAAAAAGAATTATAGTGGATTGGGTTCATCCCCATTCCATCATTTCCTTAGTTAAGGCTCACTCCGAAGACTATCACAGTGTATATTGACCCATAATGAACTATGTACACTCCCCATTTTAGTCCATTATCTCATGTGATATCAATAATTTATCATTTAATTGGACAGTTATATAATTTTGGTCCCACCCATCACATAATGAAAACCATATATAATGTGTGTTATAATAACATAAAAACATTAATCATTACAACATAACATAACCCATAGAAAATAAAATAGTTTCATAAATGTTTCATCATCACATATTTATAAGCCATCTAGAGAAATAACATGGATGGTTTCAATAGAAACTATTCATAATGAAGCAAAAGAAACATCAAAATATTTTGACATAGATAATAATACCTTTGAAATAAAATTCAATCATTTCTTTTAATACATGAGAAAAATATCCCTTTCTTTTGATAAAATTTAAAATAATAATTTCTAGAATATTGTTATTTTTTTGGAAATGGGCATATATAATTGTAATTTAATATTCAAATAAAATAAGGGTTATGATGATGGGTAAATATATTTGTGTGGAAGACATTGAAACAATGATTCCCTTATCGTTTGTTTTTATAAAAAGTCACAAATAACATATTCCAAGAAAATTTAAAAATTAATTATTAATCCTTTGCAAATAAAGTCAAATATTTTTGAAAATTAATTTATAGAAACATTGGATCATTGAAAATATTTTTTTAAATATTTTAAATAATATGGGAATCGAAGAAAATTTTCATTAACAAAAGAGGAAATAAGGTTGACTTTTATTAAAAACATTTTCTCAATCATTTTAACTACTCGAGAGCAATGAAAAAATGAAAAAAATGAAAAAAATAAAAAATAATAAGAGGATAAGAAAATATATGGGATTAAAAAGATATGGATTATGTAATCTCACTTAATGAAAATTTAATTCTAAAAAGAAATCAGATTGTAACATAAACCCTTACCTCATGTATTTTCTTTCTTCATATGTGTTTTTAGGATCTTATATGATAAATTTAGATTTATTATATATATACCATAAAAAATTCATAATTTTATTTCAATATAAAATTCCCTTATAATTTCAAATTACGAATTTAATAGTCATTTTTTATTAAAATCAACATTTGGGTGAAAACCTGCGTGTTTTACACGCATGTTTTGGTTTGACAGTTTTGGTACTTGCACCTTGATCATGGTTTAATTATTTAAAGAATCTTAATTATTTTATAAGTTTCATATTTATTAATTATATAAACTTTAATAACCATTTATATATGGCTGTAATGGAAATCGAATTATATAACTTTGTGGAGACGGATTCCACAAACACACACACGAGTAATGTTTTCATTTTCCAAAAAATTTAAAGAAAAAATGATAAATAATAAAATATATTTATAGAATAATAATATTTTAATCATATACATTCATTAAATCCATCCATATAACTATCACTTTATGGAGGACATGGAAAATGAACCACATCTCTTCATAGAGGTGGTCGTCCAAACATACGCATGAACGAAATTATAATTTCAAATAATATGGAAAATAGGTAAAAATGGATGTACCATTAATATAAAAATATTTTAGTACTGTCATTATACTTATTTTTCATGTTAAAATAGTTATAAAATATTTATAGGAGGTTTAGGTATAAATTAAATATAAAGATATCGGTAAAGACAATTACATATTCATTGGAAAACAACCTTTGGATTACACCATAATATTTCAACGATTGGTATTTTTGGAAGAAAATAAATTATATTTTTGTGGGAGTGAAGATAAAAAGATATATATGTACTTATTGGAAGACATATAGTTTTCAATGTGGATGAATAATTTAATATAGGATGTTCCATTTTATAAGTGTGGTGGGTGGAACTCTTATAAATACTTAAAACAATAAAATAATAATAATAAAGTCATATTCAAGTGAAACTAAAACCAAGTAACCATATTTTTGAAGATAAAATAATTTAAGGTTGAAATATTTTCATCCAATTAAGGCTATAAAATTATAAGTTATATTCTAAACCTTATCTTTTAGTTTAACCCAATTATTAACAATTTTTAACCTTAATTAATTTATCAAATTTATATAATACTTACGATAGATTGTAATAAAAAATGAAAGTATAATAATTTAAAAAAAATTTACATGGTGATTTAAAATATGGATTTTTTTATGAAATTAAATTTCTAAAAGTGACAAAAATTAATTTAAAAAAAATCTTTAAGAACATAATGAAAAGTGTTTAAAAAATGCATTTTTAAGAATAACACTGAATTTAATCCAATTCCTTACATAATAAAAACCATTATATGAATGTTAACTTACTTTAGTGAATATATTATCTAAAAATGTCATTAATAATAATTAATCAATAGCGATTAATTTAATTTATTAAGATAAAAACACATTGCACACATAAAAGCAGTTTTTAAGGGAAAAAATATTTTTATCTTAAAATGATTTTATTTTCATTTCTTACCCATTTATAACATAAGAATTCATTTTATTAATGTGTATAATTTTTTTCATAATTTTACTTCTTTAAATTTTAAATAAAATACATATGACAAAAACAATACATATAAAAAATACATTAAAATAGTTTTTTAAGATCAATAGTATTTCCTATATAAATTAGAAATTATTTTCAAAAAATATATTTCATTTAAATAACATATAATGTAATTAATTTTATAATTTATAAGAATTATTCACATAATTTATGGTTTGTGTGCTTCATACTCTATTGAACACATTTATTTATTAAATATAAATATATTCCAAAATCTTGAGGTGTTACAACATGACTAGTGGGAGTATAAGTGATGCTCAAGAAAGGGAAACATTGTTAAAGAGGGTATACAGATATAAGGTATGAAGTTTATGATTAGTATATATTGTAGGGGATAAGATAATTAGGCTCTAGGGGTGTATTGACTCTTATTTTGAGTTCACCAGTTGTATATGGGATAAACTGTTGTAATAAAATGGCACACATGTCTGAAAGAGAATCAATTTCAGACTAAATTTAAGAAATGTGGACATTATTGCTCTACTAAAGAAACACACACACACACACATATATATATAATAAAAATATTAAAAGAATGACATAACCTTAAAGCCTTATTCAACCTCCCATGCATTGGAGTACACAAAGCATATAGTGTACAATATGTGATCTTGAGTTCACGAGACTAATGAAAATCACTATGCAAGGTCATAGTAAGAACATGCTAGCTATAAAAAATGGAAATGTAAATATGAATTCATACTTATCATATGGTGCGACAAGTTTGGTGTATAATTGATACTATACAAGGCTACCATACAAGAGAAGTACATGAAAATTCATATAATAAGTGTCTAGAAAGGTTTGTATGAGATGAAGATTGTTCACAAGGTTTCCATGCAGGTTTGATAAGATCATGAGGATAACATTTAGTAATAGATTCAATGAGATTTATGTTTTTTGAGGTTGATTCATGATGTATATTCTATGTTATAGGGGAAAAATACATAGATAACATCTTATAATGATAAATATAGATACATGCATTCATAAAGTTTGTATGATTTCTTGTGATTTTGAATATGTGATGCATGAAGTATGTGTGAAGGAAGAAAAGTTTGTTCCATGTACTAGGATTCACACAACAAATTTATTGGAAAATTGAAGCTTAAATCCTACAAATAAAATTTATAAAGTGTGAATTTTCACATAATAATGTTTGGGAACAAAATGACATAAAGCCTTTTTCATTTCTTATGATGATATCATTTTTGATGTTTTATAAAACTCAACATATTCATAAAGTATGCATTGAATATGACTATATTTTAAAATATGAAGGATTAAATGTATGTATGCATGGATAGAGCATTCAATGAAGGCTTGTATAGGATAAGTAAGAAGTATGTGAAAAATAAATTTTCTTATGCCGAAGAAGAGTATAATACACTATGTAGTGTATGTGAAGTTTAGGTGACACATTTTTAGCATCATAGTTATAATGTATACAATCTGGATTTGGGAATAAGAAGACATTTTTTTGATGTATAAATAATTTGAATTTGTGTGAAAATGTTGGAGATGGGTTGACTAGAAATTTTTTTTATATCAAATTTAGTGGAATGTCCTCAACATATATAAAGAACTTGGTTGAGTTTTTTTACTGATATTGTAACATCCTGGACCCATATGACACTCAATAGTGCCCCGATCCCAATTGACTACATGGCCTTAAGTGCATCTCTCCAAATACTAGAGGCTTCCGACTGACAGAGAGGGCCTAGGTGAGTGAGTGGAGAGACTATCCCCTCATTACTAGAATATGACAACATAAGTAAAAAATTATAAATATCAGAATAGAAATAAACAATAGTAAAATGAATGTTGACAATATAGCAAAGAATATCAATAAACAGAAGTGTCTCAAATAAAAAAACTTACATATGATACGTGTATCTAGAAATCATCCGAAGTGGTACATGTAAATATAATAAAAAAAAATTTCCCAAAAAGAAAACAAGTCTAGAAGTGCTCATAGAATTACAAGCCTCATCTTGGTCCTATGCTCCCCTGATACAAAGCCATAATCAATAACCTGTACCAGGGCGCTTACCACTATCATCACCTATAACCATATAAACTATTTGAGTCCCTAAGGAGACCCAAATAGGGTGCGATATAAACATACCTGTAGGTAACCACCAATGTTCTATACAGTTCTAACAACAGTTCTATAAATTCTATCAAGTGTAAAGAAAAAAGTAACAAAAATAGCATATGCACATGGAATAATTCTACTCTGGTAAGTAAAACTAAACAACCCTCAAGTCTACATTTAATAGAGTTAGCTCATAACAAGGAATCTATAAACAAATAAACAACTCACATGACCCCATTGTACATCCATCCATCTCCAACAAGCCAAAACCACACTGTATAAAGAAGTCATGAAAGCCCACAAACATGTTGTCTAGTAAAGTGTATACCACAAGGTCCAGATCAAAGGTATCATGTACCAAGGAATCCATGCAAATAATCTATATCAGGAAGGGATTGATCCAAGGAACTTTTCCAAGGAATCCACATCGAGTCCCATGGGAATCCCAGTGGAAACTTGGTCTAGGCACTAATTGGGGTCCTAGGAGAATATCCTATGTGATCCCAAGAAAGTTGGATCCATGAGGTAGAAAGGCCCGAGGAATCCCATAAAATCATTACCCAATGGATAGAGTCAACCCAATGCCTCCACTACCGTATTCCAGATCCATGGTGAGATGTACATGGAATTTATCAAACCATTCATTCAAAATATTCAATTTAAACATTTTATTCTATGTTAGTATACAAACTAACTTAAATATGAACTACCCATGAGTGTACCCCCTCATGCTAACTATTTATCATTTACATACATATGGTCTCACCCTCCCATATAAACTATTTAACATTCCATAAAATCAATTCATATGGGTATACCCAACCATATAAACCATTTAATTTAATCCAAAATGTCAAAAAAGTCATGTAATCACAAAACATAATAAGCAAGGAGGATTTACATATCCTAAGAAGGCTATTCAATACCATAAAGGCATAAACGAGGATCCTCTAACTAGGTAAGCACATGTACACACCCCTTGGGTGGTTTAAATAGGCATAAATAAGGCATTTCCTTAAGGAACACACCATGGGTGGACTCAAATCAAGAAAAGGGTTCCAACACCCATTAACGAAACCTACAAGAATATTCAATAGGTCCATCAGAAACTACTAAAATAAAATCAATCAAAACAAGAGGCCATGTCAGAAATTTTGATAGGCATAAAAAAGGATGAACACCCAAAAATCACTCGAAAAGATGACAATAAGTATAAACCACCTACCTCTGCTCAGTATTAGAGAGATTGTCTAGGATCGAGGCCTGATTGGTCCCCTTTCAAGAGAAATATGAATAATGGACAACGAAAAAAAAGTTCATATGAACCTAAAATCAAATAGCACAATTGATCACCAAAATAATCGAATATGGATAAAAAGGTACATATGACTTACCAATACGGATCCCATGAGAAAAACCACAATCTAAACAAAGATCAGATGAAGAGTAGGGATCAATTGATACCTTAGGCACAAAACAAGAGCTCCATATAAGATGAGAGATTATACATTGAAGGAAAACCCAAAAATGGGTTTAAAAGGATTTTGATTTTTTTTTTAAAACCCATATAGTAGGCTCTCAAGGTTTACCCACACTGTTTCCTAAATCATGCGGCAATCATGTGTAGTTTACTACCTCTAAGGGGCACTTCACATGGCTTCATCATACAATCTGACTAACCATGTGGAAACCATATGAAAATGCTATGCTAAAATACCAAAAACTTTTCAGACTTCTCAGACGGTTGTGTGGCCTTACCCGCACAATTTCACGTAATAGTATAGAAGCTACATTCTCCACTCACACAGTTAGACTAACCATAAGTAAGCCATGCGAAAACCATGAATTAGGCCATTTTCAACCCAATTTTTTTTCAAGTTCCAAAAAATCCCTAGACACCTCTAAAACACCAGTGATCAAAATAGGTACATATATTAAGACATATCAAATCATTTAAATTGAAAATAAATGGATTTGTACATCATATGAAAACCCATGTTCTTAAAATATTCCCCCTTATAGTAATTTATCCCCAAATTGATCTTTGAAAGATGGTAAAGATTATTCTATGAACAAATTTGGCAATAGAGCACATACGTCATCCTCCCACTACCATGTCTTGTCCTATAAATGGTCCTAATTCCATAGCACCCATACTAGAGGAACTGAACAGCCTCAGAGAACCTTTATGCTCCTATCAACTATACGTGTCAGATTATCCCCAAAGGATGAATCGACATAAATCTCAACCTACTTAGGCTGAAAAAAATGAGACAAGTATGAGTGATAGCAGTTTAGATGAGATATGTGGAAGACGTCATTCATGGATTGATATCATTGAGGTAAATTCAACTGACCCGACTCTCTCTAGAACCTTGAACAGTAAAAAATATCTTGGTCAAAAAATTACCCAGACTACTAATCATCCCGTGTCCCAACCTCGGTGAAACACACAAGAAAACCTGACCCCCCAACCTCGAACTCTGGAGGCCATCTATATTGATCAATGTATGATTTCTGACGATACTGTGCATTACCCATCCACTTATCGATCAACTGGACCTACTCAAAGGTCTCCTGCATGAGACGCAATCCCAGTAGAGATGCCTCACCTTCCTCTAACAATCATAAGGGGGAATGGAATGTAATACCATTTAAATCCTCATATGGTTCCATTTGTATCATCTATTGAAAACTATTATTGTAGATAAATTCAACTAGGGGAATATGCCTCTCCCAAGAGCACCCAAAATCTAGAACACATTCTCTCAACATGTCCTCTAGTACATGTATCGTATGCTCTAATTGAACATCATTCTGAGGGTGTTATGCTGTGCTCAGTAGTACCTATGTACCGTGTTTCCTCTGAAAACTCTGACATAAATGAGATGTAAAACGAGCATCCCTATCTAAAATGATAGTGTGCGAAACCCCATGTAGTCATACCACCTCTTAGATATATTACCTTCTGAGTTCATCAATACTAAAGGTGTCTTCAATCAGAAATAAATGAGATACATTCACAATACTATCAACAAAAAACCACATAGCATCATTACCATGAGGTGAACTTAGTAAACCAATCAAGAAATCCATTGTTACATCATCCCATATCCACTTTGAAAAAGGTAATTACTATAAAATCCCAGTTATTTGTTGATGTTCTACCTTCACCTACTGATATGTGGAACACCTCGTAACAAAACTAAATACCTCTTTCTTCATTCTCGACCACCAATACTGATGGTGAAAGTCATTGTACATCTTGGTGACTCTGGGATGTACTGGCCAAGCTAAATCATGAAACTCATGCATCATTTCCTCATGTATATCCACTGAAACCCGGACACATCCATGGATACCTAGAATTTCATCATCACCTATCGTCCAAATAAGAGTAGGGTCCTCACCACACAATCCCATTGAACTAGGCCTTTGGAATCCGATAACTACCTCATCCTAACTCTTTCTAATAGGGTATAGTTCATAGCTAGGGATGATAGATAAGTCTGCCCCTGTTTTTCATGCACCTACAGATGCATCTTATAATAAAAACACCATGATCTTACACTCCATACTATCCTATTGCACAACCTATATCCGAGTCCTTCTACTCAGTACATTGACCACTACATTGCCTTTCCCAGGAGTGTAGGCAAGCTTGAAGTCAAATGACTCTAGGTACTCAAACCTCTTTCAGTACCTCAGATTTATATCACACTGCATAAAGATGTAATTGAGGCTTTTGTGGTCCGTGTAAACCAAGAATATCTCTTCTAGTAAATATTGTCTCTAACAACATAACACATGAACAACTACAAATTGCACCAGATCATGCATATGGTAATTCCTCTCTCAAGGCCTCAGCTTCTAAGACCCGTACGCCACAACTTGATCCCACTACATTAGCATTGCCCCTATCCTTATACCAGAAGAATCTCAGTGCACTGTGTAAATCTTTCCCTATACTAGCAGTATCAGAATTGGTGCTGATGTAATCCTTCGTTTCATCACCTGAAAGGATGTCTCAGAAGAATCATACCATATGAACTTCATGCCCTTCTTAGTTAAGCCTGTCAACAACACTACTAAGCATGATAATTCCTATATAAAATTCATGTAGTAACCAAATATCCCTAATAAACTCGTAATTTCAAAAACATTTTTGGGATGTTCCTAGGAAACTACCTCTCTCACCTTTATTAGGTCCACTGATACTCTTTTCTCTCAGATTATGTGACCTAGAAAGTGAATATGGTTCATCCAAAAGTATAATTTGTGATCTTAGCATATAACTAATTCTCTCATAGAATATTTAAAATGATTCCAAGATAGTTGACATGGTTGTGTCGATTTCAAGAATACACCAAGATATCATCCACAAAAACTGCCAACAAAGAATAGAAGAAAGGGTGGAACAACTAGTTCTTCAAGGTCATGAAAACCGCAAGAGCATACGTGAGACTAAATGGCATAAAAAGATACTCATATAACCCATACCTACTACAAAATATTGTACATGGTATGTCTGAAGGAAAAACATGTACTTGGTGATATCCTAACCTCAAATCAATTTTTGAGAACACTAGGTTCCTCGAAGATGATCAAACAGGTCATATATCTGTGGAAAGAGATATCAGTTTTTAAATTTCAGGAGGTTCAATTTATAATAGTCCACAAATAGCCTAAGGCCACCATCCTCTTTTTTTAAAAAAGGATAGTTGAACACCATAGAGAAGTACTGGGTCTGATAAACCCCTTTCACCTCTATATCGCCTAGATAAATCTTCAGCTCCTGCAACTCCACTGTAGAAATCATGTAAACAGGAATAGATATAGGTGAAGATCTTGTAACTAGCTTGATAGATAAATCTTCCTCTCCCTTAGGAGGTAAACCAGAAAATTCATCGGGAAAGAAGCCCATTAAGTGATCAACAACTGGATGGAAATCTTCCCAACTCACTCTTTGATCATCTAGGAACAAACTAGAAATCTAGGCTGTCATTCCACCCATCCCATGATGCTTGGGTCGAGTTCGGCTCATCTAGATATCCCATTTTACCTTGTGAGTAGACACTACACCATTATTGATGTTAAAGTCACCATTTTGTGATGGAAGTCAATATATGCTTGATATGATACTAGTCATTCAATCTCGAGGATGACGTCAAACCCTATCATCTCATTGTTATAAAGATCCTAGATGAAGTGACACCCTCTAACCTAAAGGGGAAACTCCATACACTAGATCACATCACCCATTATGACTCCCAATGGTGCATCTAGCATCATAAATCCCTCAGAAAGAAAAACAAAAAGCCCTAGGCTTTTAACCACTGGTGAAGATATGAAACTATGCGATGCACCAATATCAAAGAGATCAGATGAAATAGTAGAAGCTAATAATATTGTACCTCTCACCATTGATGGTTCATGATTCTTCTCTTATTGGGTCTATTGCACTGCATATGTCCAGCCTGTACCACAATCCTAGGACACTTCTTGGATACCCTGAGCCGATCCACCATGTTGTCTCTATAAACTTAGTGTCTAGATACCGTTACCATGACCACAAACACCATAACTCTGACTTTCCCGACCCACAATACTCCATCTCCTAGCCTAATGTGGGCCTGAATAACCTACTCCGGAACCCAATGTCAACGATAACCCCTACCACTCAAAGATGGAGGGAAGGTCCTACAGAACTACTACATGTGCCCCAACCTGACACATGCTCGGCACTCGACTATGTCATAGTTTCCCTGATTATTCTTGTGGAATCTCCTACCACACTAATGAAAATATGCCAAACTTACTAAAGTCACAAACTAACTGAAACGCATATCACGAGAAGCCTCGAAGTAGCACTTCCTTCCTAAAGATGTAGATCTACCATGTCAAGAAACAACACTCCCCTGTTTTGTACCACCGACTTCCCTCAGGTTCCGCTCTCTGATTAGTGATAGATTCATAATATCAGTGATATAAGTCAATCTAAACACAATGAAATGATATTTTATAGCATGTTTGAGACCTTCATAGAATATTCTCTTCCATGACATCTCACTAGTAAGATAAATTGGTGAAAAACTTTATAGCTCTGTAAAGTGTGTTGAGTACTCAATAACCGTCTTTGTACCCTGATCTAGATGCACAAACTCACTATCCTTATTTTCTCAGAGAGTCAATAGGTAAAATGAATCGTAGAAGCAGGTTTGGAAATCAGTGCAACCCATATCTCACAGCCTTTCAACTTGGTTCAAAATGTCTCACCAATGCTTTGCCACTCCGTATAGTATATAAGTCACAACCCTAAAACTCTACTCAGAAGGCTTCCCCAGATTCTCCAAAATCACTAAATTGTTATCAAGCCACATATATATGGCCTATAGACCACCATCCCCAGAAATAATGGGAGGATGATACTTCTAGAACACCCACGTCAGCTCAACCATAGACATAATAGGTTGTGGTGCTCCTTGGAAGGTCTGCATGCATCGAAATAATCCTTCTCAGAACTGTTCCATGAAACTTGTGTTTAGAACAACCTCTGGTGACTCGAATATCACTAAAGAAGGATTAAATGGTAGCCAGTGGCCCACCATTTTCAATGTATGGTCATCACCTCCCTCACAACATACCAATAGAGGTCGTTATGCTGGAATGTATCTACAATTCAAGAAACAAACCTTAAGGAAGAATAACACCAAACCACAAATCTCAAAATCATAGGACATGTCAAAAAACTCCTAGAAACCAAGTCAAACCCACATCTTTCTCCTAAATCTAGGATTGTCTAAAGAACAGTCATCAAACCACTAGAAACTATGCCTCTTTCCCACTAAAAAGATGGGTCTAGGTCAAGTTTCTATCATCAGTTCGAGTTTCCATTTTCATTTCACATTTAGTTATCTAGGAAATTCCACCAAGGTTTTAACAATTCCAAATCCATGATGGACCATAATACCTCATGAATCCAAAAATTTTCTCCCATTAAAACAATACATATAACAAGTTCATTTAGAATTTACATTCCATCGGTGCATCATTTCACAATTCATAAGGTCCCATACTCCTTCTGAATTTAAGGTTGACACTGCTCCTTTATCCACTACATCAAAATTATCACAATAACAGGAATAACAATAACATCAACTATCACAACAACATGCAATATCTAATGCATATTAAATGGCATAACATAATTCATGGAATGTGATCTCTAACAAGTGTCTATATGATGCATGAGATGGAATAACCTCATATCACCGGGTTTCAACTAAAATAAAATCCATAATTGAATCAATAATAAAAACACAAATCAAGTGTTTCAACCAATAGTGAAATCAAAGAAACTTTAATAGTCAAAATCTAGAAAATCACAATTCCATTCGAAGAAATTTGGATTTTCTCTATACATGAGGTAACTAATCCGAAGATCTATTTATTACTAACCTCTATTTCCTTCCTATCCATGTCTAATGTCTCTAAATAGTAAGTCAAACCAGAAAAGAAAACCTCCTTTGATACCACTTTGTAACATTTTGGACCCAGATGCCACTCAATAGTGCGTCGAGTCCAGTTGGCTACATGGCCTCAGGCACATCTCCCCAAACTTTAAAGGCTACCAAATAGCTGTGAGGGCCTAAATGAGTCAGTGGGGAGACTATTACTTCATTACTAGAATATCATATTGGAAATAAAACATAATAAATATAAGAAGTGAAATAAATAGTAGTCAACTAAAAGTAGACAAGACAAGAAAGAATATCAATAACTATAAGCGGATATGATACAAAAAGATGAAGACGACATGTGTATCTATAAGGAATCTAAATTGGTACATGGTAATAAAATACAAAACATGTATCCCAAAAAGAGAAAAAGACCAAAAGTACCTGTATCATCACAATCCCCAGCTTGGTCCTATGCTCCCCTTCTCCAAAGCCATAATCAAAAACCTGTACAAGTGATGTTTCCCCTATAATAACCTACATTCATATAATCTAATTGGGTCCCCGAGGAGGCCCAAATAGGGTGTGATATAAAAATACCAGAAGGTAAACACCAAAAGTCTCTATAGTTCTAACATCAAATCTATATGTTCTATAACATGTAGGGAGAACAGTAAAGAAAATAGTGTATGCCCTTGACATAAGTCTACTATGGTATGTAAAAGAAAACAACCCTCAAGGCTACCTGAAATAGAGTTAGATCCTAATAAGGAAGATATAAACGAGTAAACAAGTCATATGTCCACGTTGTACATCCATCCATATCAAATAATCCACAACCATGCTGTATAAAAAAGCCAAGAAAACGCACGAGCATGACATATAATGAAGTGTAGACCACAAGGGACAGATCCAAGGTATCATGTACCAAGGAATCCATGAAAATAATGTAGACAACAAATGAATGAATCCAAGGAAGTCATCCAAATCATCCACATAGAGTCACATGGGAATTCTTGTGGAAACTAGGTTTAGGCATTGGTTGGGGTCCTAGGAGAATGTCCTACATGAGCCCAAGAAAGACGTATCCAAAGGGTATCAAGGTTGAGAAATCCCATATAATCAATACCTAAGGGGAATATTCAACAAAAGGAATCTACTACTGCATTCCAGATCGATGGAGAGAAGTCCATAACATATATCAAACCATTCATTCAAAACATTCAATTTAAACATTTCATTCCGTGGGAGTATACCCACTCACTTAAACATGCACAAGCCATTAGTGTACCCACTCATGCTAACCATTTATCATTTAAAATCATATGGAACTACCCTCCCATATAATACATTTAACATTCCATTAAATCAATTTGTATGGGTATACCCACCCATATAAACAATTTAATTTAATCCAAACTATCAAAAAAGGAATGTCATCACAAGAAATAATAAGGCAAGGAGGTAGTACTTATCTTAAACAAGATATTCAAGACCATAATGGCTTCATGGAGATTAATCTAACTAGGAAAGCACTATTAAACACCTCTTGGGTAGTTTAAATAGGAATAAATAATGCATTTCTTTAAGGCACACCCCATGGGTGACCGATATTTTTCAAATATAAACGTTATAATATAAAATTTGAATTTGTAGATACGAATACAATTAATCACATTGTGATATATATATATATATATATTTATTATACAAAATAATATTATTTATTAACTATTTGGAAATAACTACTCACCTCTAAGTATGATAAATTTTTATTGAAAATATGTTTTCTTTAAAAATGATTTTCCTTACTTTTTGTG
This sequence comes from Viscum album, assembly GCA_963277665.1. NCBI lineage: Eukaryota > Viridiplantae > Streptophyta > Magnoliopsida > Santalales > Viscaceae > Viscum > Viscum album. Next base: position 1,907,390,582 of record OY728136.1, read on the forward strand.
AGTGAATATTATAATTAAAATTTTCAAATTTTAGGAATTTAATTTGATTAAAATAAAATAAGTTTTTAAATCATAATATCAAAATTATCATAGTGTAAAATTTTGGGACTTTTCTGAAAAGATTATTTTTCAGCAAATAGTTAAAATATAGATTTTATAGAAAAATCTCTTTTCTTTTCAAGTATTTGCAAAGTAATTTTTTTAATTTTTTTTAAAATTTAATTAATTAATCTTGAATAAATATAATAAAAATAATTGTTATTAAATCAATATTATTCTTATTTCTGATACTAAAAAAAATTATACATAAAATACTCTATTTTTGGAAAACAATTTTCTATCTTGTTTTGTGTGTTTAATTTAAACAAAAATTCTACCTATTATAATAATTTAATTTAGTAAATTGGAATAAATATTTGGAAGTATAATTTAAAAATATGCTAACAAAACCACTTTAATTTTTTTTTCAACAAGAATAGTCACTTTAGTAAAATGTTAGTTTCCACAATAAGAGTTAAAATCAGTTAAATGGTTTAAAATAAAATGATAATGGTTAAAATGAAATAAAAACATGTATAAATCATATTTAATGGAAATATTTAGAACCATTATAACCTCTACATTGAAAAAGAGTCATTTTGGAGCTATTTTTCTTGAGTAGGACAGAAATATATTTTTAACGTTTTAGAAATTCTTGGTGTGTTCTCTCTCCCGCTTATAAAAGTAAACCACCACTCCTCTCTTCTCGAATATTCAAGATCCTATTAGCTCAAAAAATACCATGAAAAATATTTCCATAACATCCATCCCCATTTCACATAGTTCCTTTATTAATCATAATAGTATCCTAATAAGGATTAATCTATAATACTACGAAAGATGTTTGAAGAAGAGGTATGGTTCTTAACCAAGTGTTTTCATATTATTTATTTCTTTAACTCATTAAAACCTATTATAAAAACTATAATTTAATAAAATAATTATATAAAATATAATAAAATGTTATTATTTTTATTTTATAACACCTTTTCATCTAATAATCCATCTAATATAAAATAAAAACATCTTTCATGCGTACGTGCAGACTACCGCCTTGTGAAGATGATGTATCCCATATTTCATTTATGCATATTATGGTTGGTTGTAATAGAGGATAAAAATTAAATAGTATTATATTTATTATATTTATGAACTTAATATTATTCTATAAATATAATATGTCATTTTCCTTCTGACCCTTCCACCCGTTAAAAATGACAGCGTTGCTTGTGTTCATGCGTGGACTACCACCTCCATGAAGAAATGCCATTTATTTTTCATGTACATGTTAAATAGATGACTATAAATAAGTATATAAATAATATATATGATATTAATATCATTATGAATATTATATAGTTTAAAAAACTATGATCAAGAAGCAAGGATGATAACTTTTGAATTGAAACATATATTAAAAATGAAGCATTTAATAATCAAAATGATAGTGATAATAAAATATTATTACTAAATAGGTGATAAGTTGTTATACTAAAAAAAATTATGTTATTATAAGTGTGAATATGATTCTTTTATAAAATTCTAATAAATTTAAATTCATTATACAGGGGGTTAAAATCACATAGTAAGAAAGTTAGTCCTGGGGCAAGGGGTTTTTTAACTAAATTAATTTTCATCTTGTTATATCAATTATTAATTATCTAAGTTATTACATGATCATGTGAGTAATAAAATATAATTATTTTATATTCTACTTTCACTTTTTTATGTGGATTTATATTTTTTATGCATAATAGCTTCATTGATTATTTATCACTTCAATGTTATGATTTTTGTAAGGGTTTCTCACCGCCCTTTTATTTCTATGAGACATATAAAATATTCACAACTAATTTAATTTTTTTGGTCTTTATACTAATCATTTGATATTTTATATAATAAATCTCTTTATATTCCGGGTATTTAATGTTTCCTTTGAAGTTATTTTTTTAATGGGTTATGATTCAAAAGTCACTATAATGGTACGTTTCTATTTAATAATTTCATCCTTATTTGAGGATGATTGTGTTTAAGTTACCATTGGAAGAATTATATTATATTTATATATTAAAAAAATTATATTTTATTCTCCTTTGGTTGTTTTTATTTTTTTTCAAGTATTATATCCATTTATACCTACATTGGCATTGAAAATACCAATTGAATGTTGTATAATGGAAAATAGACTTTGGATTTTCAATTCTATCAGGATTATTTTACTTCAAACCCTTAAATTATTTAATATGTTTTCTATATTTTATTTACTATGGTATAATGATTTATTACATTCATTTTTACCCATTCTTTGTTTTCAATAAAATGGTTTTAATGGAATTTTCTTGTCATTCTTTGAATGAGGTACTTTTTACCAGTGATGTGAAAAAAAATGTTTTTTTAACATAAAGTATACAAATTACATTTCTTGTCATCTTAAATATTAATTTATTTAAAAATTTCTTTATATTTTCTGGTATTTTTAACAAAAAAAATTCCCTAATATTATCGTAGTTTTTAAATTCTAAATATGTGATTTAGAAATAAAAAATATATTTTCTTCAAGAAGCGTTTCCATTAGTATTTTAAATGAAAAGTCATTGATGTCAACATCCATTGATGAATATAATTATTTACTAGGGATAGAATCTAATGATACCATCTACCATATTACTCTATATGGATTCTGATCTTTATGTTCTATTTTTTGACTATGGAAAAATATTGAAATTATGTATGCTAGTTTTCAAATACAAATATTTTTATAGATTATATATTATATTAATTATTCAACATTTAGTATGATAAATTTATAGGTATTATTTTGTGATGGGTGGGGAATATTATAGGCCACGGATTCATCAGTTGGTCTCAAGAGACAAACTATCCTTTGTATTTTGTGTATGCCTATCAAATTATTTATGATGACATGAAGCATGGATATTATGGTCTGATTATGATGACTGATATTATGAACTACATCATTATGAAATCATTTATTATTATCCTTGTGATTATATATGTTGTTATGTCCCCCATATATATATACCCCCTTTATGATATTAGTTTTATGACATATTTGATTACAGTTTATCTCTGCCATATTATTCATGATTTAATTATTCTATGACATCATTTATTGTAGGCATTCTCATACTCATCATTTTAGATAACCATTTTTTATGATTTTCTCTAATAATGAAACCAATATGAGATATGTGGATGATTCTAGTGATATAATAGAAGAAATAATAATTTCTCACAAAACTTTTAAGTTGTATTTTATGTTACAAAATTTATTGTGAGAATCAAATTATAATTTAGTCTCGTATGACTGATAAACTATTAAATCCTTCATGATGAGCTATATTTTATTTTTTTACAATGTTTTAATATAAAAAATAGATCTAGGTTACTATATATGGGGTGTTACAATTGGTATTAGTGGATGTTTAATAGGATATAGGGGAAGACAAATTATGAAAAAATATATTAGTCAAAATAACCTAATGATAGATTCTATAGATAAGTCTAAGTATATTGTAATATCAAAAAAAATTAGTTAATTATAAATTTTTAAGTTTTACTAGATAATATATCTCAATATAGATACTGTAATGTGGATTAGGTTGTGATAGAGAATCACCTATTGGTAACAACTCTTAAAGTAGTGGGTTGGGAATTAACTTGGTCATTACTGGGGCATGATGAGTGGGCCTAAGATTTGACACCTGGATAAACACTCTTCGTGGATATATTTGAGTGAATTCACATTTTTTATGAACAATTACAGTTAATGAGAGGATATAACCTATATAGACCTATGATATAATATACTGATATGGGATACACCTAAAGTGTCATGGGTAGATAAGTATAAGGATTATTATAATTTTAAAGGTATAGATTATACTTTTTTAGGTTTTATGTAATGATATTTTTAGACTATTATTACTATTTGTGGATATATTTATAAGAATAAAACCATGTGGATTAGGGTTTTTTTGTGAAAATTTTATTTGAGGAAGAATGATTTTATATTTTTTGGACATAATTTGAAAACTATTAATAACCGTTTGGTTGTATACAATCATTGAGGTTAATACGCTTAATTAGGCTAAAAGTGTTATTATATTTTTAGAATATATGTTTTATCACATATGTTACCATGGGATTAAAAATAGATTTGGTAACTCTGTGGGCAATGTTATTTTTGAAAAATTCTACTATATTGGGAATGATCTATTATTAAGGTTAATGTAATTATTTTTGAGGAATAAATTTGATTTTATCATATATTTCTGGTGATTAATGTAATTTATATAAAATGTTGGATTATTTTGGAGATTTTATGATAGTGAATACAAATTTTTTGCATATTACCTTATGAGATAATAATTTTTTGGAGGTAAATGGTAAATTAATCCTGAAAGAATATGTGATAAAATAAATCATATTTTTGGGTTTTTAACATGGTCATGTATATTTTTGAATTGTTTTAAGGGTAGTTACAAATGAAAATATTTATTTTTTAATTTTAGTGTTATCTATGAGGAATTAATGATTAATTTAGTAATTCCTTATATAAAGGTTTATTCATATTGGTTAATTTTTTTCCTTTTCAATCCATTTCAGATTAAGACAAGCAGAATAATTTTTCATCATTTTATTGATCTTATAGTTGATTAAAAGTTAATTTTAATTATTCTTATATGAAAAATTCATCATGAAATTATGATTCAAATCTAAGCATGAAATCATAATTATATAATGAGAAGAAATCATGTAAGTGGTTTTTTTTAAAAAATTAACCAAATTGTAAAGGAATTTATAAATATCAATCAAAATGAAAATATATATATCAATTATTATAAAAAAACTAACATTAAAATACCACGGTAAATGTTTATAAACTAATTTTCATGTATAAATATAATATAGATACATTCATAATAGGTTTTGTAATTGTAATCTATAAATTAACGTTTATTATATATTTATAATTATATATGATTTTATTACTTTGTAATATTTATTATATGAAAAAAGTATTAAAATGAAGAGGGTAAATCATCTGTAAGGAGGATATAATGTGATAAATATATATTTTGGTTTATATTTTCTTTAAAAAATAACGCTATGTTTAATATCAGGCAGCACACACAACACCGAGCTTAAACAAACCACAAAATAATATTATTTAAATATAATTGTTAAGACATAGTTATTGAATCGATGTGTATGAATAAGAGTGGAAAAATTATGAAATATGTAGATGTATATATATATTTCTTACTCAATACAAATTAATTGATTAATTTTTAGGAAATAAGATCATAATTTTTAGTACAATCATCATATGATTCAAAAATATGTTTTTTTTCAAAATTATTTTTTATTCCATTTTGTGTGTAAAAATCATGATTAATTAATGATACTTTAAAAATTCTTGAATGGATTATATAGATTAAGGAACCATATTCTTGGGATAATAAGATTCATATGTTTATAATTCCATATATATGGTGCATATGTAGTGTCGTATTAGGGGAATTTATGAATTCCCAAACGATGATTCTGTTCTTGTCAGATAGACTCAAAATCGATAGTTATGGATTAATTATTGAAATAAAATTATCTTAATAATTAATGTGTCACATATAAAAAGGGGTATAAAATAGAGTGATCAAATTTTTTAAGACCCTAGTTTTCCACTATTAGGCTATATTACTCCTTTGTAATATAGATAAAAACGTGTAATAGTATTTTTCTATATATAAAATGATTGATTTGGATGAATTTATCTATATTTTAATAACAATAATAAATCCACATGTTGTTATTAATTACTATGATAAACTCATGGTCATATGGTATAGACTATATGTCATATAGTTTAACATAACGGTATGAGAAATATGACTAAATACAATTAAACATCATGTAATAAGGACTTACGAGTTGTGGGGATTAACTACATTAGATAAGAACATATTTTTAATATAGTTTAATATAATGTTAAAATAATTTTGGTTTCATGAAATTTAACATAATGTTACTAGGACATAGGTGTTGTAAATTTTAATGTCACGAAATAGGGACTTAGGTACCTTGAAATTTAAAAGTATGAAATAATAAAATTAATCATTTAATTTAACATCATTTTTTTGAGTTTTTTTAATATGAAATAAATTATAATTATCCTAATGATGAATCCATTAGGGTTCAGAATCAGGAAGAAACAACTCAATGATGGGGGGATATTTTTTATTTGCATATGTTCATGGAAAAAAATAATTTAGGATCCTTTTGGTATAGACTATCCACAAATGATGAAAAGTTTCCCAAATTATAAATAATGATTTGGATGTTTCAGGTGTTTACTTGATAGAGGATCCACGTATCACTATGTATATTGACGGAATAGGTTTGAATCCACATATAGTGTTATATATATTGTTCATAGAACTAGATAAAACATAATGTAAAAGGGTTGGGAAGTATTACTATAGAGTAATGTAATTATTATGGACCCAATGTTCATGAGGAGAGACCAAATAATTGGGAATAAGAATGATGTATTTTAGTGGTGATCACTATGTTTTCTGTTACAACATTAACCGATCCACTCACATTTCATAAAGTGGACACCTTTATAATAGGACCATGGATAAATAATTATATATTAAAAGATATTATATATATCTTCATCCTAGTTAGGAAAGGGGAATATTTGTTAATAATTCTACCAATAGGGACTAGGATAAGAGATCCAGTCATGACTTCATACCCATTTATAATGGGAATCAATATGCAAATAGATTTTATAATTCCTCTAATACACAAATCAGATTCATTTTTAAGTGTAGATAAATTTGTTTCAACATAACATTGGAAAATTAATAATTATCAATTAGGATAGAGAGATGAAATCATTATGATGAAATGTGGAATTATTTAGTGATTAAATTTTCAACTAGGCCATGTATTAGAGAAATAGGTACTAAAATGTATTCTATAATAATACGAATCGAGAAAAAGATATTTCATTGAAGGAATAATTTCATTTGAAGGGTGATTTAAGATCCAAAAAATTATTATGTGGATCTATATCACATATATGAAAAAAGGACTCAGAATTAAGTCACCTAAAATTGAATGTGGAGTCATGTATAATGAATCTTATATCATAAGATTTAAAATCACATGACTATGGCTATATTTATTAAAATTAAACATGTTTCCTCAAAATATCATTGATCAAAAATATTAAACAAGACCATTAATTTCATATATATCATGTTATATGGAAAAAACAATTGATAATTAGGAGATCATATAAATCACATGAGTGTGAATGAAAGATAGAATATGAAGGAAATTTTTATGTTGATTAAATAAATAATTTCTACTCCAAAATGAATATCATATAATGAAATGAGAATAAGAGTGATTGAAATTCATGGATGTGTATGGTATAGAAGATCATGGAATTACCACATATCTTATATTAATAGTATTCAAGACACATATCATTCATATGTGTATGGGGGAAATGTGTACCCTAGTGTAGGACATTATAAAAAGAGGACCATAAATAGAGGATAGTTACATGTATCTAGCTACCATATAAGGAAGAAAAAAATATAAAATATAGTCCAATCTAACAAGTTATAATTACTATAATATTAATTTTTATGTAATTGTTTTTAATTTCATGAAACATGGAAAAATAGGGGAACATTATTAATGTTGTCATCTTGAAGAGGGGAAAAAACATGCTTAGGTATCCTATATGGATATAGAACTGTTGTGGGGGATTAAAAAATACTATGTATTAATCTATGGAGTTTATTAAGGTCTCAAATTCGTATAAGATAATGTCATGGAATAAGGATATTAGTGCTATGCAGTTTAAGGTCATACATCATGGACATGAAATTAACTATTTATATTTATATGGTAAGGAAATTAAAAAAAAATTATCTTATTATATTTATGAGGACTAAATAAATATAAAATTATGAAGATGATTATCATTTTAAATATTTTATTTGATGGGGGTAACACACTCAAAATCTATAGTGTCTACCCAATGGGCTCTATTTGAATAGACCTTGTGTACGATGACTGATCTCTCCTTAATTATAATGAATTTTAGAGGCTTATTCCCATGTACCATTTTCATTCTATGTGATATAACGAGTTCTCATTGGTTTACTTATCAAATGTTATTTACCCTATTGTAGGTTTATTTGATTCAATTCAATAGACATGTAGCATGTGTAGCACACACGACCATTTCTCTTATAGTCACTCCTTCTCATCAGGAAAATATTTGGTATAATAATATTTATAAAACATATTTTAGATGAATACAGTAATGGAATGTTACTAGATTTCAATTGTCAAAACCACCTATATACTGCAGATATGATAATTTTGAGTCTCTTTTGTAGGAGTATGGATTGGGGAGAAATAGGCACATAAGAGATGAATATGTTTATCTGGAAATGAATTCATTTAATTTATAACTATCTTCTTGAGAATATTTCATATTGTTTTATTTAAATCCTATAAATATATAATTTCAAATTTATGATATCAATATGAGGGGTTAGACTAGTTCTTGTGTCACATACATTACTTATTTTAAAGTTAAATTTCATTTATTTTTCATTTATGATTTGTTTTTGGGGTTTGTCAATCTTTTATGGTGGAATGGATGAGTTTTCATGAATTGGGCCAAACCGTGAGCTCAATTCCAGATTTAAAAATAAATTTTGTTTCTTTTATAACTTTTTCAATTTTTAATATTTTTTACCCATTCAAGTTCCTAAATGGTCTACCCTGATATAGAAACACCACCATTGTAGTTTGGAGCCTTTAGAAAACCATAAACAAGTTGTATATGGGTTTTTATTTAAGGGATTGGGCCTGCCCGAAAGCCCAATTCCTGTTTTAAAAATAAATTTTGTTTAATTAATAAGTTATCCAATATTAAGGATTTTTCGGTGATTCCAAGCCCCAAACACTCCCCTTGAACCCAGACGCGCGTCCCATATCCTCCCACCCTCTTTGCAGCTCATTTGAATCTCGGTTTGGGTCAAAACTTCTGAAGTACTCACATTTCGGGCAGATTAATAAAAGTAATTTGCTTCCTTCATAAATCCTTCAATTATCACTCTTTGTTCCCTATTCAAATTCCTACATGGTCTCATAATCCTTGTTCGAACATCCCTTGAATGGTTGGATGTTTTCAGATTCAGAATCTGGTGGATTTTGGGTCGTTTTATTCATGATTGTTTTGAGTAAGTGTTTCACTCTTCAATTTTTCATTCTCCTTAGGGTTTCCTCCCTCTTTCATTATATTCTAAAATGTCCAGAAGTTAGGGTTCCATCCTAAGGTCTGATTTGGTATCTTTTGGGTCAATTTTTGGTGGTCTAGGTATGGATTTATATTCCTTGTGGTGCGGCGGTGGTGCGCTTAAGGTTTCGCACCAAGTTTTGAGGATTTCGACTCAAAAGGTAGGTGATTTCATGTGTAGCCATTTTATGATGAGTTAGCTTGCATGGATTATTAATTTAGCATGTTTATAATCTGTTTTATGTGCTGTGAAAACAGTTTTGATGGATTTGGTTGAACATTTAATTTTTAGTTGCATTATAGCTTGAAATTGGGTACTTTTCATGTGTGACTCTTGGGGTAATGTTTGGGTTTAGTTTATAACATATGAAAGTGATTTATTAGTCTTGAAAGGGGATGCCAATTCTGGTTTGTTAATTCCTTATTGTCATGTTCGCCTTGAAAGTAGGTTTTTTTTAATGACTTTAAGGAGTAAAAACATGTTGTACTTCTTGAAGGTGATTTATGAAAACGTGTGTTTTTCATGTGTATCTTTGTGGTGTTATTTGATGTATTTTTATAACATTTGGTGGTTGTTTAATAATTGTTTTAGGGCTGAACAATTCTGTTTTGGATTGGTATTGATATGATTTTGCTTTTAAATGAGGGTTTTGAAATGGGTTTAGTGTGCAAACAATGGTTATACCTCTTGGGTTTGTTTTATAAAAATTGTCAATATTTTATTTGGTTAAACATAGTTGGAAAAGGGTTTATATGTACTGTTTGGGTGAGTGTGTTCACCTAATGTGGGTTTTTGAATGGTAAAGTGGTGATTTGAAATGTTAAACATTTTTATAATTTTTTTTTAAAATTGTCGAAATGTTTTACTAAATTGTGTTTTGTGTGCGAAACACGGGTGTGGGATATTTCATGTGAGTTTATTTATAAAATGAATTGTGAAGGTGAGAAGGGAATCGTGTGACATGTGTGAGGGATGTTATGTGAGTTGAATATCTTTTAATGGTTTTATAAAATTGTTTAATGGATTTGTGGAAGTGTTAAAGAAATTTGAAAAGTGTTGTAGGCAATTTGGAGTGAGTTTGATTTCAAAATGCATTTGAATGAAAAGTGGAATTTTTGACTTGCGTGATGTACATGGGGCTGTTTGGTTAATTTGTGATGTGGAAGTGATATTTTCATTTGAAAACTATACTTCTTGGATTGCTGAACTTGTTTGAGCACAAAGGGAAAACCCGGGTATCTAGGTGGGTGGATGTGTACTAGTATGCTAGTGAATCTGTGGGGTTTGGCCTCAGTTCCACTTAGCAAGATTGATGCTTACAACTCTAACTAAATTATGATGATGATGATTGGGGACCACTAGGTTATGGGTGTGTTCCCTACTGGTGGCTCGTGCACGAGAATGGATATTTGTGATGGTTACTCTCACCGAGATACGAGGTACCTGGGACCCACAGCTAGCTAGTGCCTAGGGGTTATTTCCCATTGATTGTGCTCACTGGATACTTTGTTCTAACCGTCGGTATACGGTATGAGAGGCTGGAAAATTCAGTAGCTATGGTATTTATTTTAAATGGTTTTATTCTTTAAATTAGCCCACCTGAAAACTGTTTTTATTTAATGTTGCATCTTTTAGAAATTTTAACTAGCATCTCATGTCTTTGAAAACATGCATGCTTTTCGCCATTAAATGTTTATCACATGGAATCTATTAGTGGTGGTATCCTATTGGGCTTTGGATCACACCCTACTTACACCCTTGGGTGTAAGTAGACTTGGTGATTTTTGTTGTCGCAGGTTGGGTACAGTTTTCTTTTGTTCCAGTGGTTCGGGTTTCTAGCAGGTCCTTGGTAGTGAAGTCTTGTGGAGATAGCATAAGGGTGGTGCCCCTTGACAAAAGGGTTCTTGGGCTGTCCTTATTTGTTTTTTTACCTTTGTAATGGTCTTTAAATGTAGTTTTAACTTATGTAATTCAGTTCTGAAATTTTGTAAAAGATGGTTTTAGTTGAAAAATCCAGATTTGTTTTATTGAGTTTTTTTTTGTTGTTTAATGTTTATAGAATCGGGTAAATCGTTCCCAATTATCATTTTATGATACCCGGGCACTTGTGCCAGCCCGTGGGGATCGGGAACGCCCTTCGGGCCTTGTCACAGGCTTGGTTTGGTGTCGATTTTTGCGGCGACCGGATTTGGTTCGTGACAAAATGGTATCAGAGGAGGTTCGCTCCATTTGAGTCATGTTATTTGGGAAATAGTCAACATAGTCTAGAGTTATGATTGTTGGGACATGGAATTCTGGTTATGGGTAGTGTGCTTGATCACCACACCTCATTTCAGGATTCAAGTCACCAGGGGAAGTTGGGATTTGTCTATGTCTTTGGGTTTTCTTGGTTTGATGATGATTAGGGGAAATGAAAAGAGAGTTGGGTTAATGGTCTCAATGAGCTCGCAGGGTCTGGCAAGCCATGTGGAGCCGGGGATATTCCCTAGAACACTCTCTGTGACAGTGAAGTGATTGGAATATGGACGCCAACCATATGTCCAAGTCACCCACTGAAACTAGTTTCCTCTTGCATTGTCTGGTGTTCTTTAGTTTTGAAATCTTGGCATTTTGGTTTCAGGTGACTTGGTTTTAAGAAGCGTAAAGTTATTATGAAACGATTTTCAAATAAAGAGGGAATGGTTGGGTTTATGAAATGGCAGAACTGAATTTTCAGAATTTTTTTTGAAATATAAAATGGTGTGCTCACACCTCTTTGAAAGCGGGAACTATATTGAAGTTGGTTTTGAAAAGTGTTTCCAATAGAGTTTTCTAAACAATCAGAGTGTGATTTAATGGGATGAGATGTTTTGAAATTGATGTGAATATCTTGAAAGTGAGTTATTTTCTAAATGGTTGTGACTTTCTGAAATTTTTTAAGATGTGAGTTGGGATTTTGATCTCATGGTTAGCGGTTTTGAGGAAAAAGGATGTGTTGGTTGACCGTTTTGGTTTTGAAAAGTGGAACAAATTTTTGTTTTAACCTTTGGTATTTTCGTGAGAAACCACATGCATGGGGTTATATGGGAAGATGGATGGTTGATGAAATGATTGGATGAGTGTCGAGATGGATACGAGGAGGGTGCCTAGTGTGGCACAGAAACATGCATGTGTAAGGCCCATGGGGTACCATTGGTGGATGTGCTAACCGCTGAACCATTTGTTTTTAAAGAACTGTTTTTAAAGAGAAACATGAAGACTTGATGAATTGTATGGAATGGTTTATATTATGTGTTTTTGGAAAATGTTGATGTTGTGGGATGTTTTGAGTCCAAGAACCCCTCCTGTTTGAACTGTGTTTTGGGTTTGGGTTTGTTCAGTAAGTTGTGTTATAGGGACAATTAGTGGTCTCTTTTGAAAAATGTTTTGGGGCGCCTTTATGATGGTTCCCTTCATGTGTTTGGATCTGGTTTGTGGTATATTTTGACCAATGAACCATCTTGGTTGGTTCCGTGGGTTCTCCCATTGGATAAGGTACGCCCCCATTTAGGGTTAGTGCACAACTGAAGCGAAACCCGTATTTTTTCTCCATTGGAAAATCCTCCAGTTAATCAATATAAGGAATATTTTATAGATCATTGTTGATTGAGTCTACAACCATTCATTTAGTTGATTTGTAGATCCTCTTGTAGTGGGATAGTTCTTTTGGAAGGTTGAAAGAGGCCTTGGTTTCTTAAGTTTCTTGATTCATCGATGGTGGAAGTGTTCTTTGGTTGTTAGTGTGGATGAGTGTCATGATGGTGTCTAAGAGGGCCTCTGGGTTCTTCATAGTTTCCTTGAAGCAAGAGTTATTATTAAACAACCAATTTTGAGATTTTGGTCCTGATAGGATATTGTGTCCACTTTTTGGACTTGTCTGTTGTTTAGGGACTTGGAATATGGTCATGTTCCATGTATTGTTTCTATCAATCACAAGGGTCATGTTCGGTGATGCATTGTGATGTTGTGTGCTCTTTTGACTATAAAGGTCAAGGTCACACTATCCTCTTAGGTTCTATGTTACGTTGGGAGTATGTATCCCTTGGGAAAAAAATCAAATCCTCTACCTTAGAGGAAAATGTTTATACGTGTACTGCCCTTCTGTTGTTTCTCAGCCAAAGAAAAAAAGGTGTGATGTGTGTGCTTATTCTGATCCCTTGTTTCAGTGAAATGTCTGGTTTTGGTAAAGTGAGTTATGGAGTGTTTTATGTCTTCATGAACCCATCAGGGTATGCGGTGTAGTTGTTTGTGGCACCGAAAGAAGAAGTTCCACATAGGGGTTTCAACAGCCAAACTGCGTGGCCGAAGATGCTTCAATATTTTGAGCTCCAGCCATAGGTCCCGGAGAGAAGCTGGCGCGTAGTCAGGGGAAACCCCAGTGTCGTTTAAACCCTTGTACAAAGTCCTATCCTCAGTATGAAAGATAGGAAGAGTTTAAACCTATGGTGTCATCATATTTCTTCTGTTGTTCCCGTTCTGTGGAAATAGGTGGAGGGTTTTGTACCCATGTCATCACACAATGTTATTCCCTCCCCATTTGGTTTCCATTGAGTCTTTGAAGAATGGTTGGAAATTTGGCTTGAAAAGTTGAGCACGCGGTTTTCACATGGTTAGTTCTAACCATGAACAAAAAAAACCCATGTAGATAGAAGAATCTCCACTGTTGGTTCATGGTTTCCCAAACCGTGAAGACTCACCGTGTGGTCGTCCCAACACTTTATATTTTGGGTCTTTCTGTACCGGCCCATGCTGGTCGATTAAGATTGTTGGTTCTTATGGTGGGGAGCCTATTTTTTTCCCTCGTACCAATAACATAGTCTTATCCAAGGTCAAGGATTGTTGGTAGGTAGTCTCATTCAGATCTATCAAGCTACCTAAATCTTCTTTGGGTAACCATTGAGATTTGAGAGTGCCCAATGGTTTAGTTGTAGCAAGGTATGTGTAACCTTGTTTGAAGTTGTTGTTCGTTTGGGTGAATTGCTTGAGTCTTGTTCGGATAGCGTTCGAGGAGTTTCATTTTGGGATAATGTATGAATGTGATTGATCATTTCAGTAATGTGGTGTAAGTTTGGGTTGTGAGATTAATCATTCTTTAATTGATCACTAGAGGTGTTTTGACCCTTGGGGGCAAAGCTTGGCAAAGAATTACATCTTAGTTTATCGGTTGGGCATGGTTTTGGTATCTGGCCTTGTGGTCACTTTCCGGGGACGGAAAGTTTTCATGGTGGGGAGAATTGTCACATAAATGACTTATATTAAAGTTAAATTTCATTTATTTTTCATTTATGATTTTTTTGGGGTTTGTCAAGCTTTTATGGTGGAATGGTTGAGTTTTCATGAATTGGGCCAAACCGTGAGCCCAATTCCAGATTTAAAAATAAATTTTGTTTCTTTTATAACTTTTTCAATTTTTAATATTTTCATCCATTCAAGTTCCTAAATGGTCTAACCTGATATAGAAACACCACCATTGTAGTTTGGAGCCTTTAGAAAACCATAAACAAGTTGTATATGGGTTTTTATTTAAGGGATTGGGCCTTCCCGAAAGCCCAATTCCAGTTTTAAAAATAAATTTTGTTTAATTAATAACTTATCCAATATTAAGGCTTTTCGGTGATTCCAAGCCCCAAACACTCCCCTTGAACCCATCCGCGCGTCACATATCCTCCCACCCTCTTTTCAGCTCATTTGCATCGCGGTTTGGGTCGAAACTTCTGAAGAACTCACATTTCGGGAAGATTAATAAAGGTAATTTGTTTCCTTCATAAATCCTTCAATTATCACTCTTTTTTCCCCATTCAAATTCCTACATGGTCTCATAATCCTTGTTAGAATATCCCTTGAATGGTTGGATGTTTTCAGATTCAGAATATGGTGGATTTTGGGTCGTTTTATTCATGATTGTTTTGAGTAAGTGTTTCTCTCTTCAATTTTTCATTCTCCTTAGCGTTTCCTCCCTCTTTGATTATATTCTAAAATGTCTAGAAGTTAGAGTTCCATCATAAGGTCTGATTTGGTATCTTTTGGGTCAATTTTTGGTGGTCTAGGTATGGATTTATATTCCTTGTGGTGCGGCGGTGGTGCGCTTAAGGTTTCGCACCAAGTTTTGAGGATTTCGACTCAAAAGGTAGGTGATTTCATGTGTAGCCATTTTATGATGAGTTAGCTTGCATGGATTATTAATTTAGCATGTTTATAATCTGTTTTATGTGCTGTGAAAACAGTTTTGATGGATTTGGTTGAACATTTAATTTTTAGTTGCATTATAGCTTGAAATTGGGTACTTTTCATGTGTGACTCTTGGGGTAATGTTTGGATTTAGTTTATAACATATGAAAGTGATTTATTAGTCTTGAAAGGGGATGCCAATTCTGGTTTGTTAATTCCTTATTGTAATGTTGGCCTTGAAAGTAGGTTTTTTTAATGAGTTTAAGGAGTAAAAACATGTCGTACTTCTTGAAGGTGATTTATGAAAACGCGTGTTTTTCATGTGTATCTTTGTGGTATTATTTGATGTATTTTTATAACATTTGGTGGTTGTTTAATAATTGTTTTAGGGCTGAAAAATTCGGTTTTGGATTGGTATTGGTATGATTTTGCTTTTAAATGAGGGTTTTGAAATGGGTTTAGTGTGCAAACAATGGTTATACCTCTTGGGTTTGTTTTATAAAAATTTTCAATATTTTATTTGGTTAAACATAGTTGGGAAAGGGTTTATATGTACTGTTTGGGTGAGTGTGTTCACCTAATGTGGGTTTTTGAATGGTAAAGTGGTGATTTGAAATGTTAAACATTTTTATAATTTTTTTTAAAATTGTCGAAATGTTTTACTAAATTGTGTTTTGTGTGCGAAACACGGGTATGGGATATTTCATGTGAGTTTATTTATAAAATGAATTGTGAAGGTGAGAAGGGCATCGTGTGACATGTGTGTGGGCTGTTATGTGAGTTGAATATCTTTTAATGGTTTTATAAAATTGTTTAATGGATTTGTGGAAGTGTTAAAGAAATTTGAAAAGTGTTGTAGGCAATTTGGAGTGAGTTTGATTTCAAAATGCATTTGAATGAAAAGTGGAATTTTTGACTTGCGTGATGTACATGGGGCTGTTTGGTTAATTTGTGATGTGGAAGTGATATTTTCATGTGAAAACTATACTTCTTGGATTTCTGAACTTGTTTGAGCACAAAGGGAAAACCCGGGTATCTAGGTGGGTGGACGTGTACTAGTATGCTAGTGAATCCGTGGGGTTTGTGTAGAGACCCGAAGCTTATCGTACATGGACATTACATTACTTTTGCGGAATACTTAGTACATAACAAAAACACACACACAAGGATCGTAATAGTTTAGTGTCTTTGGAAACTCGGAACGTAATCTTCTAATCGTGGTGAAAGATCTTCAATATCTTCCATAAAGATCTTCCCCTTTTTTTTACCTAAAACCTTTCTTTATATCCTGGGGAAAAGAAAACATAAAAGGGTGAGCTCAAATGCTCAGTAAGGGTAAACAAAAGAAATATCAATCACATCATATACATAAGAACATAGCTTTTGGAAATCTTAACCTGCAAAAGAGCTCATAATATCATAACATGGGATAAATCATAGAAGTGAAAATGAGATCCCCATAATCATAACATGAAACTTTAAACCTTGTGTCATGCACACATAATCATGGAAAATCATTTCTTGTTAGTCATGACTCATTTCCAAGACTATCTTAGTGGACAAAGTCCCTTTCTGAATCGAGTAACCCTCGTTTCAGTCCTGTTTCACTGAACCGGTATAACCTACCATTTCAGCCATGTCTATCTCATGAGATATAAAATCTTTACCCAATGCATTAGAGGGAGATATAGGTCCCACCCATCTTATAATGAATCCTTTCTTATGTGTGCCACATAATCATAAAACATACATCATCACATAACACATGTAACAAAAATGGGATTCTTGAAACATCATGACATCATAAATCAATTCATATAAGATAAAGGAATTCATAAACATAATTCCATCACAACATAGTCAAATCAATGTAAAAATATGGATAGAAACAGAACCCTTTATTATCTTAGATGGAAAATAATTTTGATAAAACACTTGAATTGAATTCTTGAGGAAAATATCCTTTCTTCTTCAAAATCAATTTCTTTTCACAAAACATCATGCAATTTTAAAAGAAAAAGATTTTATTGAAAATAGTCATGAAATCTTTTAGAGGAAGCTTCATGAAAATAAGGCTTTATAAAACAGTAGAAATCCGTTCGTGCCGTATAAGTTAAAAAAAAACATTCTTCGTACTTTTGTCGGAAAAGTCAAAAAGTACCTCGTATAAAAAACGACAAAATATTCCTTTCATATCTTTTACTAAAAACTCATATAAGGGTAAAATTGGATTTAAACAATTGTAGGTGGATGGAAATAATATTACATATTGATAAAACATGGATGTGGATGATAAAATACACCCCAGTAAATACCAACATATAAACAATCTCGGATAAAAATGAGATTGTGATATTTCCCTTACCTTAGGTCCGACTTGCTTTGTAAGTGTCCGAACCTCCTGTATAATGATTTAAATAATTTCATTGACTTATTACAGAATCATATTCATTGTTATGATATCATATATGGTTCACTTATGACATTATATTACCCGTCCTTTTGTAAATTCCATTTTAAAGAAGCGTTTTGGGTAAAATCATTTCATTTATCGTAGGTGTTTTGACTTGTTGTTATTGACATTATTATTACTTATATCATGATTTACTTACTTCCAGAATATAAAATATGATTTATATATCATATATATTCAGTATATATATATATATAATAGATATATAAAAGAAATGAAAAACACCGTTCATGGAGACGGTAGTCCGTACGTACGCATGAACGCTGTTTTCCTTTCCTCATTGTCTTGAATGGAAGTAAGTAGATGACATACATATATACATAAATCCAGTAGCTTTATAATGTCATGTATTTCATTATTATTGCTTATATATACTTTATAATCATTCTTAAATGGTTAACATGGAGAATGAATCTCATCGCGTCGTGGAGACGGTAGTCCGTACGTACGCACGAGCGATGATATCATTTCCATAAATATTGATTTGAATTGGAGTGGATTATACAATATATCAGAATCAATATGATTTTTTAATAACTATGTATTGTTATTCTTTACACCATTATACCCATCCATGTAAGGTGGTTGTGGAAAATAGATTACACCACGGCGTGGAGACGGTATTCCGTACGTACGCACGCGCGGTGATTTCTTTTTCCGTAGGATGGATAGATGGTGAAATAGGGTTGTTTCATACTTATAATAACATATCAGTATATGAGTGATACTGATGTTATTACTTCATAATGAAACAACCTAAGAAGAATAAGTGGAAGAAGAAATAAAGATGAAAGAATTGGTAACGGTAATTACCTCTTCTTTGAAGCGCCTCTTTGAGACCTCCTCTTAGGGCACTAAAATTGGTCTTTGAGGAAGACCAGAACCTCTAGGATGTTTCTAGGGAAGTGGAGAAGATATTTTGCCAGGGGTTGGCCGATCTTGAGTGCTCAAATTGGTGTGAGAAGGAGGGGGAGGAGGTGTCCTTTTATAGGGGAGGAGAGGGGCACCTTAGGAATTCTTAAAAATATTAATTTATAATAAATCTAAACCCACTTAAAAACCTCCAAAAATTACTCATATTCGAAGCAAAGATGAGATAGGGTTGTAATCTCATCAACCAATAAAATTTAGACATGTTTGGATATTATTTTAAACCTTATCAATTAGATTTAACTCTAAGTTAAATAATTTAACTTTTACCGTGTCTTTTTGTTTTCTTTCACTATATGGTTAATACACTTACTATAACATGCCAAACGAACCCCAAATTGTTTATTATTAATATATATATCCTTATCTAAGTCATTTGGCCGAACCTTAGATTTTTAGGAATATAATAAAAATTAATAATATAATATTTGATTTAAAACCTATTTTGTGTCAATTTTGACACTATTTGATATATGATTTTTGTGAAAGTCATAACAGAATTATATGTTCGAACCAAGTTGATTAAATCAACATTAATATATCATAGTAACCTATAAAATTATTGGAATTCATAAAAAGTCTCAAATTACATTTATTTTGGTGTTTATAACATCAATTATGTCAATATTTCATTAATAAGATAATTACTGCATCATCATTGTGTCATAAATAAATTAAATTATTTAATGTCTAAAAATTACAAATAAAATACCATTATGTAAGAAATCTTTTTATCTTTCTAATGAATATTTACAATCGAATTTATCTTATGTATAACCCTATATTAAAAATGTTTTAGTAAATAAACTTTGATTTTAACTCTTTTAACTCTTCTTTAAATAAATTAATAATAAATGTCCTAATCTAATCCAAGTGGGCCTAAATGGACATATTTTATTTCTAAGTTTGTTTTTGGTCGAACTAAACTTGTCCAATAGAATTAGGACATGTGTTACAAGAATAGGGTGTAAGAGAGATGTGGGTTGAAGAAGGGTAATAGTAATATCATATTTACCCTTAGTTACCCTATTTACTATTAACCGCGGTAAAAAAAGTAAAAAGTTACTATTCACCAAAAAATTATTTTTATCTCATTGAACCACATTTTACTTACTGATATCAACCGTGTCTGTCGGATTTTCGAAATTCCATTCACAGAAGCGGTAAAATTAAGTTTTATGCAAAATTCAGTTTTTAACCTACCACTTAGTGGTTTCACTATTCATCAAAAATTGAAAGTTTTCAGAAAAAAGCCAAAATTTCATCCTAAGCTATATTTCATATTCCGAATTCAAAAATGAAGTCTATTTTACCAAATTCATAACATATAAATTGAATTAATTAATTTTATAACTAAATCCCGCTGTTAAAACAAATAGCGTGTTTTTAAGAAACAATATCTATCAAAAGATTGACACTTGATTATGTCTGGTTTAAATGTGAAATTACATCCAATGACCAACATTGTATTAAATTGTAAAAATATATTCTAAATATACTTTTAAACCACTCAAATTAATAATTTATCACTATTAATTATTTCGATTAAAAAAGTTGTTTTTAATTATAATTTAGTAATTTTCACTATTCATC
Source organism: Viscum album (assembly GCA_963277665.1). NCBI lineage: Eukaryota > Viridiplantae > Streptophyta > Magnoliopsida > Santalales > Viscaceae > Viscum > Viscum album. The sequence continues at coordinate 1,907,411,165 of OY728136.1, forward strand.
AAAATATGATAGTTATCCGAAAATTATCAAAATTTCACCCTAAGCTAATTTCGATATTACGAATCCAAAAATGAATTCCATTTTGAAAAATAAAATTTACAAAATTTCAAAAAGTGGTTATTACTATTCATAACGGCTAGTTTTAATAATATTTTAATAGCATATCGCTGTTTAGTGAAACTCGTTATTGCGTACTACACATGCTATCGAGGAAGGTCGCGATTGCGTGTAATGCAAGGCAAGTCAAGGATGCATGTTGTGCAAGCTCCTTTTGGTGTAGCGTACAACACAAGACATTAATAAAATTAAAAAGAATATTTTTTTATAAAATCTTGGGTTGTTACATTCTACCCCCCTTAAAATGAATTTCGCCCTCGAAATTCGTCGGGGTTATAAATGGTTTACTATTAGAAAGTTTCTTTAATAGAAACCCACATCGTAAAAAGGAATATGAAAACCAATCTTTAAAAACAAAAGTATGAAACGTAATGGTTACCCAAATAAACTAATCATTGGGTTTCCACATAGGTGAAAATATGGATATGGAAGAGAAATCTAATCATCATGTTCTGATGGAGAGTGGTAGAGAACATGGCTATGGAAAAGCCAGTAATCACAAATCCATAGATTTGTGATGATATAAGGTACCATCTGATTCATTAGATATAAGATCACTAGGACAACATTTTTGGTTTTCAAGATCATTTCCCTAAAGTTGAAAATTTGAATTAGAATAAATACTTACTTTATTTTGGTACAATCTCACTGTTGTTTGTGCATTGAACAATTTCCACTTCATCTCTTAAATAAATGAAGTTGAATTTGTTATTCGTGAAGTGTTAGCAGATCATGTGATAGAATGACGGGTCATTCCATCTGTCTCAAACAAAAGGTTAGCAAAAATTATATACATAAGTCGATCTATAGTGAGATTAATTATATATGGTTCCTAAAATGGACTTATACTTCATATATCGTACTGCTTAATAAAATAAAACTAGTTTCTACTAAATAGGGACTTCCTGTAGGCCAGTGGTAGGCGATAAAGGCCAGTCGCACTTCGGTTTTGGGTTCGATTCCCATAGCCTTGTCCGACGCGATGGGCTGTCGCCCGTCCTGCAGGTTGTCCTTTTTCTAAAACTACATTACTATAACATCCTATCAATAATATCAAAAAAAAGAACTTCTTTAGGCTTATCCATAATACTGCAGTCCACTTTCATAACATAGTGAAAATTATTACCAGAGATTTAATACCATCGTTGATCCCCATATATCATAAGATATGTCTTTTTGGTCACATTCTAAACATTCAAAGTCCTTAATCATGTATTCTCTTGAATACCCATTGAACCTTAGTGAAAACATGAATGAAGTTAAACGTTAACACTTTCCACATACCAAAATCCTCAAAATTCTTTATAATCAAACCATGATATCACTTAGTCCTTATATCAATCATGAGCTCATGAATACTGTTAAACATTTAATTTTCTCATTTTCCCTTCATTATGCGCATAATATCTCAATCACTTTGAATACCACATTAGACCAATACATAAATATTCCAATACTCCATGATACAACATTATTTTGGAATCCCATTACATAAACACTTAATCATTCCACCACATCATTGTCATATTCAACATCGCCAATAGTGATCGCATGTGACTTCCCTTTGTCCTTTGCCTTAAGTGGTTGCTCATGTTGATCATCACTAACCCTTGGATTAGGGCATTTATTGGCATAATGTCCCATCTCTTTGAACTTGAAACATTGAAGTGTTGGTGGTGCGTTCTCTGCAGTGTTTTCTTTATTCACATCATTAGAAAACCTTTTTCCATTACTTCGACACTCAGCTGCTCGATGACCTTCTTTTCCACACTTAAAACATTTTCTAGTCCCTTTAAGACAATCTCCACCATGCTTCTTTCCACACTTTGTGCATAAGGAAACATTCATCTTCTTTTCACCATTATTCTGAGATTTCTCCTTGAACTTCATCTTTCGTTTCTTGTCAAAACCATGAGATGGATATGTAACACCAACTTCCATTTCTACCTTGATAGCACAACGAAAAATTTCTTCATAGCAACTGAAGTCTCTTATAGATAATGCCCTTCGAAGACTTGGTTTTAAGCCACTGAAAAATCGATCAACTTTACTTTCAGGTTGGATGATAATGCCAGATGCATACCTTGCAAGTCTTGTAAAATTCGCTTCGTATATACCAACAGATTCATCATCCTTCTGTTTCAGCTCAAGAAACTCCTTTTCCATCTTCGTTCGAAGAATACGACGGAATTACTTACTGAAAAACAAGTTCTTGAACTCGTCCCATTCCATTGACTCAATTTCATCTCTTAGCCTCGTATTCTTGATAAGATTCCACCATTGATCAGCTTCACCTTCCAAACGATATACTGCTAAGATGACTTTATCATGTTCAGAACATTGAAGAACTGAAAATATCTTTTCAGTAGTACTAATCCATTGTTCAGCAACTAATGGATCAGTAGACCCACTGAAAGAAGGCGGACGCTGCCTCATAAAGGATTCAACAGAATGTTGCTCCTTCCTTTGCTCGTTTGGAAGTCCTGCATGATTCATAGCTTGAGAAAGTTGTGTGACCATGGCTACAAGATTTTTCATTCCAGATCCCATATCGTTTGGTTGCTCAGGGGAAGAATCATTGCATTGTCCATTGCATTGATCAACACGGTTCCTTCGGGTTCCAGCCATCGTCTAAAACCCCAAAAGAATAGTGTGAGAGGCAAAAATAATGCTAGGGAAAACAACATAATAAAGGGGTAGTACCCTCAATATCTAACATCTTAGGTTAAATTCTAAGATCGTTAGCGCAATTCTAGGACTATAACCTATACGTTTACTTAACCTTAGAGACATCCCTAGACATACCTTAGAAATATCTCTAGGGATCTCACTAACCTTTTCGCATCCTAGTTTCCAAAGGTTGACTAAACCTTTCCTCTGATACCAACTGTAGCGGTCTGGAATTACTTCCAGTGGACTATAATTGATACCTATCATGGCACTCCATGGGTGGCTACACCCCCTGGGCGGTACACACCACCATCCCCAGTGGCAGCCGTTTCCTCATGAAGCCCTTGGGCGGAGAGCCATGCTTCGTCCAACGCTCACATGTGAGAGTTCCCAAGGATCGGATAAATTCCTACCTCCTTTGCCTCTGATACCAACTGTAGAGACCCGAAGCTTATCGTACATGTACATTACATTACTTTTGCGGAATACTTAGTACATAACAAAAACACACACACAAGGATCGTAATAGTTTAGTGTCTTTGGAAACTCGGAACGTAATCTTCTAATCGTGGTGAAAGATCTTCAATATCTTCCATAAAGATCTTCCCCTTTTTTTTTTACCTAAAACCTTTCTTTATATCCTGGGGAAAAGAAAACATAAAAGGGTGAGCTCAAATGCTCAGTAAGGGTAAACAAAAGAAATATCAATCACATCATATACATAAGAACATAGCTTTTGGAAATCTTAACCTGCAAAAGAGCTCATAATATCATAACATGGGATAAATCATAGAAGTGAAAATGAGATCCCCATAATCATAACATGAAACATTAAACTTTGTGGCATGCACACATAATCATGGAAAATCATTTCTTGTTAGTCATGACTCATTGCCAAGACTATCTTAGTGGACAAAGTCCCTTTCTGAATCGAGTAACCCTCGTTTCAGTCCTGTTTCACTGAACCGGTATAACCTACCATTTCAGCCGTGTCTATCTCATGAGATATAAAATCTTTACCCAATGCATTGGAGGGAGATATAGGTCCCACCCATCTTATAATGAATCCTTTCTTATGTGTGCCACATAATCATAAAACATACATCATCGCATAACACATGTAACAAAAATGGGATTCTTGAAACATCATGACATCATAAATCAATTCATATAAGATAAAGGAATTCATAAACATAATTCCATCACAACATAGTCAAATCAATGTAAAAATATGGATATAAACAGAACCCTTTATTATCTTAGATGGAAAATAATTTTGATAAAACACTTGAATTGAATTCTTGAGGAAAATATCCTTTCTTCTTCAAAATCAATTTCTTTTCACAAAACATCATGCAATTTTAAAAGAAACAGATTTTATTGAAAATAGTCATGAAATCTTTTAGAGGAAGCTTCAGGAAAATAAGGCTTTATAAAACAGTAGAAATCCGTTCGTGCCGTATAAGTTAAAAAAAACATTCTTCGTACTTTTGTCGGAAAAGTCAAAAAGTACCTCGTATAAAAAACGACAAAATATTCCTTTCATATCTTTTAATAAAAACTCATATAAGGGTAAAATTGGATTTAAACAATTTTAGGTGGATGGAAATAATATTACATATTGAGAAAACATGGACGTGGATGATAAAATACACCCCAGTAAATACCAATGTATAAACAATCTCGGATAAAAATGAGATTGTGATATTTCCCTTACCTTAGGTCCGACTTGCTTTGTAAGTGTCCGAACCTCCTGTATAATGATTTAAATAATGTCATTGACTTATTACAGAATCATATTCATTGTTATTATATCATATATGGTTCACTTATGACATTATATTACCCGTCCTTTTGTAAATTCCATTTTAAAGAAGCGTTTTGGGTAAAATCATTTCATTTTTCGTAGGTGTTTTGACTTGTTGTTCTTGACATTATTATTACTTATATCATGATTTACTTACTTCCAGAATATAAAATATGATTTATATATCATATATATTCAGTATATATATATATATAATAGATAGATAAAAGAAATGAAAAACACCGTTCATGGAGACGGTAGTCCGTACGTACGCATGAACGCTGTTTTCCTTTCCTCATTGTCTTGAATGGAATTAAGTAGATGAAATACATATATACATAAATCCAGTACCTTTATAATGTCATGTATTTCATTATTATTGCTTATATATACTTTATAATCATTCTTAAATGGTTAACATGGAGAATGAATCTCATCGCGTCGTGGAGACGGTAGTCCGTACGTACGCACGAGCGATGATATCATTTCCATAAATATTGAATTGAATTGGAGTGGATTATACAATATATCAGAATCAATATGATGTTGTAATAACTATGTATTGTTATTCTTTACACCATTATACCCATCCATGTAAGGTGGTGGTGGAAAATAGATTACACCACGGCGTGGAGACGGTATTCCGTACGTACGCACGCGCGATGATTTCTTTTTCCGTAGGATGGATAGATGGTGAAATAGGGTTGTTTCATACTTATAATAACATATCAGTATATGAGTGATACTGATGTTATTACTTCATAATGAAACAACCTAAGAAGAAGAAGTGGAAGAAGAAATAAAGATGAAAGAATTGGTAACGGTAATTTCCTCTTCTTTGAAGCGCCTCTTTGAGACCTCCTCTTAGGGCACTAAAATTAGTCTTTGAGGAAGACCAGAACCTCTAGGATGTTTCTAGGGAAGTGGAGAAGATATTTTGGCAGGGGTTGGCCGAGCTTGAGTGCTCAAATTGGTGTGAGAAGGAGGGGGAGGAGGGGTCCTTTTATAGGGGAGGAGAGGGGCACCTTAGGAATTCTTAAAAATATTAATTTATAATAAATCTAACCACACTTAAAAACCTCCAAAAATGACTCATATTCGAAGATTAGATGAGATAGGGTTGTAATCTCATCAACCAATCAAATTTAGACATGTTTGGATATTATTTTAAACCTTATCAATTAGATTTAACTCTAAGTTAAATAATTTAACTTTTACCATGTCTTTTTGTTTTCTTTCACTATATGGTTAATACACATTCTATAACATGCCAAACGAACCCCAAATTGTTTATTATTAATATATATATCCTTATCTAAGTCATTTGGCCGAACCTTAGATTTTTAGGAATAAAATAACAATTAATAATATAATATTTGATTTAAAAACTATTTTGTGTCAATTTTGACACTATTTGATATATGATTTTTTTGAAAGTCATAACAGAATTATATGTTCGAACCAAGTTTATTAAGTCAACATTAATATATCATAGTAACCTAGAAAATTATTGGAATTCATAAAAAGTCTCAAATTACATTTATTTTTGTGTTTATAACATCAATTATGTCAATATTTCATTAATAAGATAATTACTGCATCATCATTGTGTCATAAATAAATTAAATTATTTAATGTATAAAAATTCCAAATAAAATACCATTATGTAATAAATCTTTTTATCTTTGTAATGAATATTTACAATCGAATTTATCTTATGTATAACCCTATATTAAAAATGTTTTAGTAAATAAACTTTGATTTTAACTCTTTTAACTCTTCTTTAAATAAATTAATAATAAATGTCCTAATCTAATCCAAGTGGGCCTAAATGGACATATTTTATTTCTAAGTTTTTTTTTGGTCGAACTACACTTGTCCAATAGAATTAGGACATGTGTTAGGGTAATAGTAATATCATATTTACCCTTAGTTACCCTATTTACTGTTAACCGCGGTAAAAAAAGTAAAGAGTTACTATTCACCAAAAAATTATTTTTATCTCATTGAACCACATTTTACTTACTGATATCAACCGTGTCTGTCGGATTTTCAAAATTCCATTCACAGAAGCGGTAAAATTAAGTTTTATGCAAAATTCAGTTTTTAACCTACCACTTAGTGGTTTCACTATTCATCAAAAATTGAAAGTTTTCAGAAAAAAGCCAAAATTTCATCCTAAGCTATATTTCATATTCCGAATTCAAAAATGAAGTCTATTTTACCAAATTCATAACATATAAATTGAATTAATTAATTTTATAATTAAATCCCGATGTTAAAACAAATAGCGTGTTTTTAAGAAACAATATCTATCAAAAGATTGACACTTGATTATGTCTGGTTTAAATGTGAAATTACATCCAATGACCAACATTGTATTAAATTGTAAAAATATATTCTAAATATACTTTAAAACCACTCAAATTAATAATTTATCACTATTAATTATTTCGATTAAAAAAGTTGTTTTTAATTATAATTTAGTAATTTTCACTATTCATCAAAATATGATAGTTATCCGAAAATTACCAAAATTTTACCCTAAGCTAATTTCGATATTACGAATCCAAAAATGAATTCCATTTTGAAAAATAAAATTTACAAAATTTCAAAAAGTGGTTATTACTATTCATAACGGCTAGTTTTAATAATATTTTAATAGCATATCGCTGTTTAGTGAAACTCGTTATTGCGTACTACACATGCTATCGAGGAAGGTCGTGATTGCGTGTAATGCAAGGCAAGTCAAGGATGCGTGTTGTGCAAGATCCTTTTGGTGTAGCATACAACACAAGACATTAATAAAATTAAAAAGAATATTTTTTTATAAAATCTTGGGTTGTTACAGTTTGGCCTCAGTTTTACTTAGCAAGATTGACGCTTACAACTCTAACTAAACTATGATGATGATGATTGGGGACCACTAGGTTATGGGTGTGTTCCCTACTGGTGGCTCGTGCACGAGAATGGATATTTGTGATGGTTACTCTCACCGAGATACGAGGTACCTGGGACCCACAGCTAGCTAGTGCCTAGGGGTTATTTCCCATTGATTGTGCTCACTGGATACTTTGTTCTTACCGTTGGTATACGGTATGAGAGGCTGGAAAATTCAGTAGCTATGGTATTTATTTTAAATGTTTTTATTCTTTAAATTAGCCCACCTGAAAACTGTTTTTATTTAATGTTGCATCTTTTAGAAATTTTAACTAGCATCTCATGTCTTTGAAAACATGCATGCTTGTCGCCATTAAATGTTTATCACATGGAATCTATTAGTGGTGGTATCCTATTGGGCTTTGGATCACACCCTACTTACACCCTTGGGTGTAAGTAGACTTGGTTATTTTTGTTGTCGCAGGTTGGGTACAGTTTTTTTTTGTTCTAGTGGTTCGGGTTTCTAGCAGGTCCTTGGTAGTGAAGTCTTGTGGAGATAGCATAAGGGTGGTGCCCCTTGACAAAAGGGTTCTTGGGATGTCCTTATTTGTTTTTTTACCTTTGCAATGGTCTTTAAATGTAGTTTTAACTTATGTAATTCAGTTCTAAAATTTTGTAAAAGATGGTTTTAGTTGAAAAATCCAGATTTGTTTTATTGAGTTTTTTTTGTTGTTTAATGTTTATAGAATCGGGTAAATCGTTCCCAATTATCATTTTATGATACTCGGGCACTTGTGCCAGCCCGTGGGGATCGGGAACGCCCTTCGGGCCTTGTCACGAGCTTGGTTTGGTGTCGATTTTGGCGGCGACCAGATTTGGTTCGTGACATCTTGTATTCACAATATAACCTTTTTTAACTGGAAGAACAAATGTTAGTGTTATTTCCTATCAATATAGAATGATAGACACCAAAACTAGGGATAGTGGTTGAATTCACAATATTGATTATTAAATTTTCCAAATATAATTCAGGTTTATTGCCTTATAAATTTTTTATAAGAATTTATTGATGATAAATATGTACTTTTACAACATGTATATGGTTGGTAGATATGATCCCATGAAATCTATTCAAAAAATGAAAAATGACCAAAAATATTTAGTTGTGTGAAAATGTTCAAGAGGTTGATGAATGAAGCTTTCATCTATCGAGAAGGAATATATATTTTTTAGTGAACACTTCATAGTCATGAATCACTGGTAACAATTAATTCCATTCCCAAATTAATTTATTGGATAAGATAAAACCTAAGATATGGGTTCCACGTGCACCATCTCAGACATCGTGCATTACTAATGATAATATCAACTTTTGGAATGCATATGAGTAAATCTTCATCAATAATGGTCTATCGATAAATATTATTCCATTTATTTCATTGAAAAAGTGTAATGATTAAAACATTGAGATGTATCCTTTCTATATTATATCGATCAGGATGAAGTACTCCAATCCTGATATAATTCGATATAGAGGAAATCCATTGAGTTATGGAATCTTTCAGTGTGGATGTTATGTCTCTATATAATAAGATAACATTGATTTCATTGGATTCCCTCACATATCATCCAATTAATTGGGATATAACCATATGATTAGAAACTTAGATAATCATGTTGTCTTGTTATAGATCTATAATAGTTGTTGTGGCCTATTTCAATGCATTAGTGTAAGAATTTTGTGAACACATAATTTGAGAAAATATAGGTTCATATGGGAATTCTAATATTACACCTCATATTTTCTCATAGGAATAATGAAATCTTATTTAATAATAGAATGTATAAATTTATTTTCTTAACCACCTATTTCAAGTCACCCATGATGCTTAGGTAGGATGCCATTATTTTTAAAGGAAAACCTAAAATTAAAATGAGGTATTATTATATTTACTCATTTTTATAGAACCTTTTCAAAAAATAGAAAGAAATAATTTATAACATCCTTTACTAGGTAGTGGATCACAATCCCCAAGTTGATTACGTTAAGCCATATATTCCCCATTCTTATCACAATCATCCTCCTAGTGTGTCCATTGAAATATATATCCCATGTTAAGGGAGTTTAATGTATAGAGAAGATTCATTTATCCTAGATATCTATTTTCACTAATTATTCTTCTTATATTAGAATGTATTTCATGAAAATATACTTTAAGTATATTTTATGGCACAAACCAAATTAAAAATTATCTACAATAACCATTGACTATTCCATATATCAATTTAGAATTTGATGACTAAATATGTATTACATTTGGTATATATTATATACCAATTATACTATATGATGCTTTAGGTTATGTCTTAGATTTTTCATAGTTACTACTATGGTGTGGTAGTTTTTCTCAATTTCAAAGTACCTAGTTTCCATAACTATAATTTTCATACAGAACTAATAAGTTCTAATTCCATTAAAAATGAATATTTTTCATAATAATAGTACCAATTGATCACTCCATGGTCACAAAGTATATTTCAATTTCATTTCTATTAATGGGTGGAATTAATATAGGTGGGATCAAGAGATATTTATTCATTTTTCTAAAATCTTCACAATAATCTTTATCCCGTTGATATTTTAATCTCATTTTCATATATTTTATGATTGGTAGGAACTTTCCAGAAATATTCTGTACCACATTTCTAAAGTAATAGAGGATTACTTTAATCTATATCATCTCTTTGATTTTTAATGGAGGTGGACAATTAGGGGTTTTTTGGGTGTTTTGAGGGCCAATTTTTATGATTATATGGTGCTCCCTAAAGACAAAAAATCTAATCATCATATCAATATAACAATTTAGGGGACTAATTTTTAGTTTTCCACTATATTTTATCGAAATATATTTCATGGATAGAGAAAATATTACAAAATTATTCAGATTTGACTACCATATCATCAATATAATATTATATGGTCTTCCCCAAGAGGGGTTTTAAGATATGATTTCTGAAACATTGATATTTTTCACATGTATTGTTCAATAAAAATGCATTACAAGATAATAATCCACTACTTGATATTCAAAGAATGTAGTGGATTCTTCATCATTAGGTCCCATTCATATTTGGTTGTACCATGAATATTAATATAAGAAGGCGAGGGATTATATTCTAGTGGGTTTGTTATGAAAAAAAATTCAATTATCATGAAGGGAAAATAATCCTAGTGGATATTCTAGTTATGATCACTAAATTTGATGAAAATTTAAAATTTTACATTCTTCTTTTTTAGAACGAAGATGGAAGCAAGCCATGTGGGAGATAAAACCCCAGCAAATGAAGCTAGATTTTATATTATTTATAGGTTTTACTAGTACCCAATTGTAATGAGTATGGTGGATTTTCCTATGAGCCAATTTTTAACCATATTAGTCCTATATAAAACCTTGGTAATAGGTATTCAAGTCATGGTCTAAAACCATCATCTCTATATAATTGCATGTGAGTATATATTTGTGTTCAATTAGGTTGTAGGTTTCCATGTCAGGTTCATCAAGATTCATGGTTTAGTTTTCAATATAGGATAAATATTTTTCATTTATTCAATGTTTACTTATCTGACCTCATCAATGATGGATGTGCTTCCTTAATCAAATTATGGTGGGGAATTTTCATGGTATTATTAAATATCTTATCATTTTATAGCTTAAATTATATTGATAATGAGATATGGGGGAGAAACCATGGATTTAAAATATGTTATGGGGATATTGTTATATCATTTAGACTAAAAAGAACTGTATCAGAATTCTAAATGTTCCTATGAAGCTGCATAATTATTTTGGAAACATTAATTTTTTTCCTCTGATCTCTACGATCACCAAGGGAATATGATGTGCTAATAGATTAATACCCTAGAGATGATATGGGGGTATCTCAATTATTTTGTAATATAGAGAGAATGAATATAACAATATATTCACTAGGGATTGTAGAGATTTTTTTTAATTTTCAATTTAGATTCATTTGTTCCATGAGGCTAATAATATAACAATGCTGGTTATGATGTCTAGTCAAATAGTTTGTATAATTTTAAAACTATCCCAAGATTAGAGATACCCAGGGGAGATAGATCACAATCCATCATGATTGTATGTATCAACCTTGACTCATTTTATGAGTTTGTTATACTCTTCATTTATTTAATTTAATGTATTTCTATAGGATGAATTTATAAATTATGGGTTTGTGACATGGTAAATATCATATTTTGTTTGTTTATTCCCAAAATATCTTATAGAATAATTCCTATACATACTTGGTTCCATGGGACTCGATAGAATTTTTAGTACCCATGGTTTTTGGTATGAAACACATAATTTGGATTTTTATTTTTTAAATGTTTAAGGGTGATGGATGGGAGAGTTTTGTGAACATTAAATAATATGTTGTGGCCTAAGGAGAGGTGTGTGAGCTTTGCATGGTTTGTCAAAATCTTGGGGAATGCCTAGTAGAAACTATGTGGAGTTACAACTTATGGATTGTAGCTTTAGAACGGTGTGTTAATGGTTAGGGATATCATTATAGGAGGATATGTGAGGGATTCATTAAGGTAGCAGAAAATACATGGTATGTGCATGGTTTTTCTAACCGTGTGAACTAACTAAGAGTGGGGTTAAAGTGAGATCCTAAAAATTGGATGTCAAATGTTTTTACTTCTACACTGCATGTTTCTTGATCATAAGTGACCCTAAATTGTTAGTTTTCTTACTTAATGGTTTTAGAACCTCTACAATGTTATTTTGTGCCAATAAGAAGGATTTCCTTAGAGATTCGATGCTAGGTTCTAGAGGTATCTCATCGTTCTTCATCATTCTTGATCAATTTCTTAGATCTACTTAGATCTACGTCTCCTCTCTTCTCAGTTTCAAAAATATCTATTCAAATTATTGGTATATCTATGATTATGGATGCCAAATATGTTGATATTTGGTCATTATCATGATAGGAGAAGAGATATAAGGTGGTTTTGTGGAGAATCGACCCTGTTTATTGAACGATCTTCGTCTATTTTTGGTTTGCGTCAACACAGTTAATGTAGGTGGATTCTTTATCGACTGATCTTGATAGAACTAATTAGAATGATTTATAATTTATTTCCATTAGATGAATTGATCAATAATATGTGGTTTAAGATTTTTTGGAAACCATATTTTGGGATGGTTTGGTAAATTGTGGAAATATGGAAAATTCGGTGTTTTGAACAACATTATTTTTTTCATGGTTTTAAAATATAGATTTTAAAATTGAGACTTCATAAACTTGTATAATATGGATTTGATTATATCTTTTCAATAAAAGGGAATGTTTAATCAGAATAAAATGGTTGCTTTGAAATTGGATTGTTTAATGATTTTTAATAAAATAAAATTTTTGTTGAAATGTATTGAATTGGAATATTTTAATGGTTTTGAATATATGGGTTGTGTGAGTTCATGTTCGATGTTTACTTGAATTGCATACATGTAACCTAAGGGTACAAGGTGTGTGACCCTAGATCGGGGCATGTGTCACTGGGACATAAGTTAATTGGATGAGAGACCGCTCATGAGTATGGATCTATCAAAAGAAGAATGCATTGGTGTATTCATTGTGAACCATGGGTTGGGTATGCCAAAATATTAAATAAGAATTGGTTTTAAATCATTATTGGGAAGTATTTTTGGAAGTATGACTTCATGGAATTTTTTTTAAAAGAGAACTTGTTTTCATTTTTCTACAAATGGTTTTGGAACTTGTTTATATTGTGTTATAAACCATTTTGCATAATTATTTTATCTAAATGGGTTTTTATAAATATTGTTAACCTTTCTATACTAGTGGAATTAGTATGAAGTCATTGGGGAAAGCCTATTGTGGTTTATATTCACCCGTGATTTTTAACATTGGCGATTTTGAAGATTCTAACTTTCAATACATGTGAAAAGGTAATTTATCAAATGTATTTTACACCACCATGTGATATGTTCTCTATTGGTTGATTTTGGGGTATTGATATTGAGGAAAATAGAATCTTGTTGTCAACTTGGATTCTATAGTTGTATTTCCTCCTTTTTCCTTAATATTTTATTTGTCTTCCCTTGTAGTATAATTTAGTGTGGTTTTGTTATAACATTGATGGTTGATTTTCCTTGTTTTTATTATGGATCATATAATGGTTCTTGGTTAGTGGGTTCTTTATTAGAGGGTAAATCGTCAACCACATTATTTTCAAACCCCACAACAATTATGTCCATCCATTGGCATATTATAGGTATCGTTTAATGCATAGTAATGATTCATTGTGTTCTCAAGAAAATGATATTGTGTGGTTCATTACATATGGTATTATTCTGTTCAATCAAAAAGATATTTGAGGTAAATGGTATGAACTCATTCGGTTTTTGTAGAATAAGTATTCAATATTTTTCTTAGTCTTTGGGTTGAAATTAATTCTTGTCTATTCCTTTGGTTGTGATCTAAGAATGGAGTATGATATTTAGGACATGAAATATATATCATAAAAGAACGTACCTAACACATTTATGTTGAACTTCATGTTATGAGGGAGTTTGTTACATAAGTGTTTTAAAGACACTTATAGGATAATGGGAATCTCATTGTCAAGGGTTTATCAAATTAGAGAAGTCTGAGATTCATTTTATAGCAATGAATTCCAACTAGGATTGCATATTTCATTTCAAATAATGATTTATAACTTTGTAAAAAATAAGAATTTTTGAAAAATATAAAAAAAATTCAAATGAAAGACTTTGAAAAGTGAATGGTGGGTGTATTTTTGATAAGGGTTGATTTTAAGAACCAAGAATGTGATTTTCATTAAAAAATGGCTGAATATTGAAAAGGTAGTTTTAGATAAAAATAGTGTTATGATATTTGATGTGATAAAATAGAAAATTTGAACCCATCAGTTTCTAGAGAGTGAGACATACCGAGTTTGTTTTTTGTTTAGAAACTTGTTCCTAATATGCACCATAAAATCCAACTGGAAGTAGGTGTTGAGTATGTGGTCATACCTAATCCACAGGTGAACCAAGAGCGAATTTGGAGTATCTTCCAATAATTTTAATCTGTGGATATAGTGAACTAGAGGAATGATCCATGGCATGTGCATCATTTCATCCAGTTCATGAAATAGAATCCACCCATCATCCGGAGTGATTATTAACAAAAAATGGTATAGGTGTGCTTGAATTGGATGAATAATATCTTTTATTTCACTAGAACGTAATTATATTTGATAGTCAAGATGGTGAGTTATATGCTCGAGGATCTAACAAGAAAGTGGATGGAATTTTCCTTTGAGGCTAAAATGTATTATAGTCTTAATTGGGAGGATTTTGAGGATTTTTTACAAGAATTCTATCCTCACACGTTTAGGATCTAGATAAGATATACTTACTCATCTTAAAGTAGGAAAATATCACTGTCACAAAATATATGGATAAATTCTTGCATTTAATGAGCTTTTCACTTGATTTTGTATCTAGTGCATCCTTAAAGACACAAATTTTAGAATCAGGGATAAGTTAGGAGATTCGCTCAAAGATTGTGGTGCTCTATATTATTGATTATACAGAGATGGTGAACAGAGATACAGTGGCTGAACATGACATCTCATGATCAATGGGTGGAGAAAGAATGATCATACTGACAAAAAATGGGGGGAACTCAAATGTTGGGAGTAAGAGGATGGGGGAAACCTATTAAAAATGTGGGACTGTGACTCAAAATCAGATGGCTGGATCAGTGAACCATCCTCTATGATCCAAGAGCAATGCAGGTCATTACCAATGTGGCTCGCTTGACCACATAAAGAGAGAGTGTAAAACACAACCTATATCATTCCATAACTACATGTAGAAGAGGCATATTCAATGCTATTATCACAGTTCTCCATGGTCATATGTTCGAGACAGTTCTTAGGTGTCACAAGGATCTTTTGATTAGATGGGGAAAGGAAAGCAGACTTCCTCTCTCCAGTAGAGTAGGGTTATCCATGGGGATTCTAGGAACACCTTGAATCCTTGGCAAGGGAAATCTCAATAGGTCAACAAGGAGCCGAATGTAGAAGCAGTTTCATGGAGATGAGAAGATGATTATAAATTATTAAGCTAAACCATCTAAGGCGAGAGGTTTGATTATTATTAATTCATCCCTTATAAAAGCGTTTCTTGATGGTGGTGAATCGTATTCATATATTGGTACTCATTTTGTTGATTTGATATTTTTAAAACTTGAGATGATTCCTTTCGTGTCAAAACATCAAACCCATCTCAGTGAAAGGGAATGTCAAGCCATTGTGTGTAGATCATATTATATAATGGTTGATGGAGATGAGATGATGTGGGACTTCTCAATGTTGGAGATGGATGTCTTTGATGTAATTTCTATATATATTTTTTATCAACATTCCAGGCTCACATTGACTATTAGATAAGAAATGTTAGTTTCACAACTAGGGATGGTGTTAAGAATCACATTAATGGAGAAAGGGTTGTAATTAAATGTTCAATGAGCCTATGGGCTCCAATGGTGGCAATGATCTATCACTAGTTGGAATCATTAATGTTGGCATCGATGGAAGAGATTTTGGATATCACTTTTCTTGTAGTATTGGATGAATTTCTAGATGTCAGCCCCAAGAACATATAAGGATTACCACCTACAAGGGAAGTGGTGTTTACGATTGACCTCCTTCAAGGGACCAATTATTTTATTTTTTCATCTTATAGGATGTCACCAACTGAATTATTAGAACTGTAACTGTATTTAGAAAGGATGTAATGAAAAGGTTTCATTCAACCAAGTAAATTTCCTTCGGTAGCACTAGTATTGTTTATAAAGAAAGAAGATGAAACTTTGAAGCTATGTGTGTATTATCATAAGCTTAACCATGTTATGATAATGAATCGTTATCCACTTCTATGAATTAATGATCTATTTGATTAATTTAGAGGATCTCAGTGGTACTCTAAAATTGACGTGCAATTAAGATATCATGAATAACGAGTTTTGAAAGAAGATATTACAAATATAGCGTTAAGAAGAAGAACTAGACACTGTGAATAAGTAGTCATGTATTTCTATCTTATGAATACACCATCTGTGTTTATGGCATTGATGAATCTGATATTTCAGAGATATTTAGATTCTTTTTTTGTTATGTTTGTAGATGAAATATTCGTGTATTCAAGGACAAAGTCTCAGCATGAGAAAAACCTGAATATAGTGTTAGAAATCTTGAGAGATCATCATTTTTATTCCATGTTTTCAAAGTGTTATTTTTGGATACATGAGGTATGCATTCCTTAAAATATACAATTGGAAAAAGTGTTTCAATGGATCCTAAAAATATTGAAGCTATTATCTCATGGAAACCCCCAAAGAATATTTTTGAGATAAAAATTCTTTTAGGTCTAGCTAGTTGTTACTGATGATTTTTTGGTGAAATCTCACAACTATATTCTCATAAGATACCATTGAAATAGGGGAATTCTTCATTCCTATGGATTGAGAGATTCCACTTTTGTTTTCAAGAGCCTAATTTTTGACATACATAAACACCGATATTGATTTTTACAGAATCATTATAGGGGTATGTGGTGTACTGTGATTATTTTAGATCGGGGTTGGTATGTGTTCTGATTCATGGAGACTATGTGTTTATATATGGTTCAATGAATTTGAGAGTTCATGATAAGAACTACCCAACACATCATATGTAGTTAGGTGTACCAGTTCATGATTTGAAGTCTTGGTGTCACTATATTTTAATGTGAAATTTACTATGATCATAGATAATAAGATATGGAAACACATTTTCTCACAATAACATTTTAAAATGATGCAATATAGATGGATGGAGTATTTAAAAATTTGTATCTTTAACTTGATGTATACACCGAGAAAATAAATTTGGTAACAGATGCATTAAGAAGAATTTCGTACTCTCATTTTGAAAAGGAAGCTTTATATGAATGGATATTAATGTCGGTCCTATCTAAAATGAACATGGAATGTGGAGACCAAGGTGATTTGTAGTTTTCATTTTAGTTTCTATGGTACTTTATTTGGTAAATATGGTAAAATAGGTAAAAACATCCGATTCAAAAAACCTGGTTATTAGTTCAAAACTCAATGTTGGGGAGACAATTGATGACTAGAATCTTGATGGGAGTATGGTTTTGTGGTTTAGATATCAGATGGTTGTATCAATGGATTTTCAGAATCAACTTCTTCAACCTTACCACCATTCTAGGTGTGCTACATCCAGGTATTCAGATAATTTTTAAGGTGTTGAATGAGCAATTTTGGCGAAGTGACATGATAAGGAAAGTGGATGAGTTTGTTTCAATGTGCATAACATGTCAGCAAGTTAAGGGAGAATATCAGTAACTAGAGGGTATGTTACAGTCTTTACCGATCAGGGTTTGTGAATGGGAAAAGATAGTGATGGATTTTGTTATAGGTATCCCAAGAATGTATTAGAAACAAGATTCTATTTGGGTGATACTAGATCGACTTACCATGTCACCTCATTTCATTCCAATTCAAGAAACTCATAAGTTGGAGGATCTCTCCAAAATTTGTATCTAAGAATTGGTAAAGAGATAAGGAATACATGTTTCGATTGTGTCAGACAGAGATCCCAGGTTCACTTCTCATTTTTTTAAATACAAATAGAAATCCCTTGGGACTCAGTTGATTATGAGTACAATGTATCATCCTCATATGGGCAACCAATCCGAATGAATGATAAAAACCTTGGAAGGCATTATGTTATCTTGCATAATGGATTTTGATGGCTCGTGGGAAGATAATATACCCTTAGTGATGTTCTATTATAATAATATATATTATGCCTTTATATATATGGTCATTTTTAAGCGTTGTATTGTTATCCTTGTTGTTTAAAACTTTTTTTGGTAGAAATAGGTTAGACTACACTAGTTGGGCTGAGCCATGACCAAGAAACAATAGATAAGAATCATTTGATTAGAAAGAGAATGATGATGGCTTAGAGTCATTATAAATAATATGTTAATCATCCATGAAGACCATTTTTGTTTGCGGTGAGTGATTATGTTTTATTAAGGATCTCTCTATGGTTTTGACATCGTTGTTTTTGGAGGAAGAGAAAGTTATATCCTTGATACATTGGCCTTTTCAAGACACTAGAATGGGTTGGGGAGGTGGAATACTGGTTTTCATTTCCACCATGGTTTAGTGTGGTGCATACTATGTTCCTTGTATCACTATTGAAAAAGTATCATCCTGATCCAAACCATGTGATTAGATGGGATCACATTGACCTATAGATGAATGATTAATTGGTACATATATTAGTGTAGATTTTGGATAGGCAAGAGAAATTAATGCATTGAAAAACCATCTATCTTGTGTAGGTTTTATGGAATCATGGTTAGATTAATGAAGAAGCTTGGGAATTTGAGAAGTAAATGAAAGACAATGGTCAGAAATCTTTCAGGGTAGTGAGGGTTTTCAATATTCATTGGACAAAAAGGGCCATGGGGGGGGGGGGGGTGGGGGGAGAATGTTGTACCTAATGTTTCTGGTATGAAACCCTTAAATTGTTCTTTTATTGTTTCTAATGTGTAAATGTGATGTATTGGAGATTTAGGTGAGCTTTCAATAAGTTTTTGGGGTCAAAGTAGAGGCACACAATCTATGTAAGGTTTTTACAAACCATACGGAAACCATAAGAGAAATCATATAGAGTTGCAGATTCTGAACAGTAGCATCAGCCTAGTTTGTGCACGGTTAGAGAGACTCTGCATGGAGGTTCTATTAGGATTTCCTTAAAGAGTAATACAATACATGATTAGTGCATAATTTTTCTAATAGTGCGAACTAACCTTGTGTGGGTTAAAGTGAAATCTTAAAAAAGTTGATGTCAAAATATTTTACCTCTATACTACTCATTCTTTCATAAAAGCATCCCTAACTCTGAATTTCTCTTCCTTGATTGATGGATAACCTCTCCCAAGTGATTTGTAGTAAATTTTAAGGCTTCCCTTGGTGATTCAAAGCTATATTATTGAGCTTTGTGATCGTTCTTCGTCGTTTTGGATCAGTTTCATAGATCTATATAGATCTACTTCTCCTCTCTTCTTAGTTTCAATGATTTATGCCTGTCATGGGTATATATAAGATTTTGGATGCCAAAAATGTTTATATTTGGTCTCTATCATGGTAGAAGAATAGATATATGGCATTTTCATAGAGAATCATCTTGGTTTCGTGAGCATTCTTCATCTGTTTTCATATTTCATCAAAATAGTTGAGGTAGATGGCATCATTCTCGACTCATCATGATTGAACTGATGGGGATGATTTAAAATTGATTTCCATTTGATGAATTGATCATTAATTGGCTATTTATGAATTTTTGGAAGACTTATTTTCTGATGGTTAGGTAAATTGTGGAAATCTGGTATATTGGGTGTTTTGAATAATGTTCTTCTGTTCATGGTTTTAAAATATGGATTTTAAAATTGGGATTTTTTTGAGTTTTAGAAAATGGATTTCATTATATGTTTTCAATAAAATGGAATGTTATATTTGAATGAAATGTTTGTTTTGAAATTGTATAGTTTAATGGTTTTCAGAAAAAAGAATGGTTTTATTGAAATTATTTTAATTGGAATATTTTAATGACTTGGCATATATGGGTTGTGTGAGTTCATGATTGGCGTTCCTTTGAATAAGGGATGTGTACCATGGGGGTACAAGGTGAGCGACCCTAGATCGGGGTGTATGTCATTGGGAAATAAGGTAATTATATGAGAGGCCACTCATTAGTATGGAATTGTCAAACGAAGCATGCATGAGAGTATGGGTTGTGAACCATGGGTTTGTTATTTCCAAATGATAAATGAGAATTGATTTTAAGCTTTGTTTGGATTTTTTTCCAGATGTATGACTTTATGGAATTTGGTTTAAAGAGCGCTTGACTTCATTTTGATACAAATGGTTTTTGGAACATGTTTATACTGTCTTATAAATTATTTTTTATAAATTGATTATAAAAATTATTTTATAAAAATGTTTCTAACCTTTATATTATAGTTACATGGGAAGGAAAGGAATTCAAGAAAGGCTACTGAGTTTTATAATCACACTTTCTTTTTCACTTTGGTGATTTTGAAGATTCTATATTTTGGGGAATTGTAAAAGATAATGAATCAAATGTATTTTCCACCACAGCATCATATAAGGGTTGTTTGGTGAAGTTGGAGCATGGATCCTGTAGATAATGGATTCTTGTGGTAATTTTAAAGACTTTAGTTGTGTTTCCAATTATTACTTTGATAGTTTCCTTGTATTTCGCAGTAGTATACTCTGGTGTGGTTTTGTTAAAAAGTTTATGGTTTAGTTGCATTGTTTTTATCATGGATTAAGTAATGGTTGTTGGTTAGTGGTTTATTTCTTAGAGGGTAAATCATCCCCTACATTCTTATGAAACCCTTCTAAATTTATTTCCAGCCTTTTCCATCATGGATATATATCATAAGGCCTAGTAGTGATTCATTGTTTTTTCAAGATAATTAAAATGTGAGGATCATTATAGGATCTCTTTCACCATACCATACTTGGACACTGTAACACCCCGACCCTAGTTACCCATAGTTGGTGCATTAGTACATAACAATGGCATGATCACAAGGGATCAAATCTTGAAAGACCGATTAGTTTAGTATCCTTGGAAGTACTTGATACACACAAATTATTTACATTACATTATGAAATGGAAAATTTTTCCCCCTTTTAAAACACTCATATCACATAGCCTATACCTAAATGTCAATCATAATATTCTTCTTCGCATCCTGGGAAAAATAAAATATCATAAAGGGGTGATCTTAGATGCACAGTAAGGATGACAATATAGAAAAAACTATCATAAATAAGCATAAACATTAATGGAAATATACAAGACTAAAACACAAGAGATTTAAAAATAAACTTCAGTATAATATTGAAAAGATAAATCAAATAATTTAATTTACATATTTACATGTATATTCTACTAGTTGAATAATCACATGTAATATCAATATCCAATTTCCTAATGATGGAATGCATAATGCTAGACATTATAACCACATAGTCAAGGCCTCGTGCCAAGACTAAAAATAATATTTTGTCAAGTCCCTATGCCAAGACACTAGTTTTTTCTCATGAGACCTACAGATGTATCAAGGATCTATAATAGGCTCCACAACTCACATACTGAGTCCAATGCATTCCCAATATGAAAATGTTGAAACATAACACAAATATTTGCATTAAAACTAGAATACATAATGTTAATACTTTAACCAAAAACCATGAATGGTATAAAATTAACTCATCAATATTCAAATATATCACAAAATCTTCGGTACAATATGGAATTTTTTTCATAATAAATCAATATCAAATAAGTGTAAAATCCATCAATGGATGTTGACAGAGATGAAATCAAAACTATTTGAGAGAAGTATCCCTTACTATTTTGAAATCGTTTAAAAGTTAAAAAATTATAAAAGGGAACATTTATTTTGAAAATATTCTTATAATATTTTAAGGGGTGATTCGAAGGTGTTATAATGGAGGAAAATAGTTTCACCCACTGTATAAGTTAAAAAAACATTCTTACATTAATTTGATGAAAAGGTCATAAAGTACCTTATTTGGAAAACAATGGAAATATTCATTTAAAAACATTTTATAAAAAGTAAAAAATGGCATAAATTTCTTTATCCCATATTCTATGAAATAGTAAAAATGTTTTGAAATACATTTTTAAGAAACACATATGTGGATGATAATGAAGTCCCAATAGATACTTCCTTAAAAACAACCTCGGATAATAAAGAGATTGTAAAATTAACCCAAACCAGGTAATTTTACATAGTCAAGGGTACTTTAACCTCATATATAATAGTTAAATCATTTTTATTAAATTATAAAATAACCACATAAATACATATGATATCATATATGAACTTATAATATTTCATTGTTAATAATATTTTGGTAGATCATTGTTTCGGGTGTTAACTGATTTATTTTCCTTTATATGTATTGTTATGTATGTCTTGTTTGTTATGGATAGGTTTTATTTGATTCATATAAATAATTATATTCAGTTATTAAAAATTATTTTAAATCATAAAAAGAAAACTATTCTTGAATATTTATGATGGGAATGAAATCTCACCGCATCGTGGAGATGGTAAGCCGTATGTACGCACGAGCGATGATATCATTCTATTGATAGTGAAATAATATGTAATTGGATGGTATATAATATATAAATAATCATTAAAATTTTATATTTATTTTTTAAATCAATTATACTCATTATTATATCCATCCAAATAATGAAGTGTTGAATAAGAAACTACACCACAACGTTGAGATGGTAAGTCGTACGTAAGAACCTATGGTGACATTGTCATTAATAGGATGGATAGAATAATGAATATGGTTTTAATATATTTATAATAACATCACAGTGTTTAGAAGGTACTTGAATTATAATTTTGGTATAAAAAAACAAATTAAAATGAAGTGGATGAAGAAAACAACATTGAAAGAGGTAATGAAATTTTTACCTCTTCTTCAGGTGCTTCCTTTTGATTTGATCAAAATGGCTCATTAGGGTGGATTTATGAATAATATAAGGACTCTAAGATAATGTGAGGGTATTTGGAAAGAAATTTTACCAAGGAATTTCTGAGCCAAATGGCTTTGGAGGTGTGATTTTGAGAGAAGCGTTAGTACCCATTTATAAGAGAGGTAAGGGGCACCTTAGGAAAAGATTGAAATATTATTCTATTGTAAAGCCATTTTCGGTTTCTAATGGCACATAAAGTATTTATTTAGAGACTAAGTTAAGGATGGGTCGAAAATATCTCATCCAATAGGGTTTATAAAATTTTAGGTCACCATATTAACCTTATCTTTTAGATTTAACTCTTAGTTAAATAGTTTATCTTTTAACATGTCTTCTTCAATTAATATAATTAATGGTTAATAAACATACTATAAAAATCCGATCGAACCCCAAGTGGTTCCTTATTGACATATCTAACATTATATATGTCATTTGGACTATCCTTATATTTTTATTAATATTAAATCAATTAATAATATAGTATTTGTTTATATATTCATTTATGTCAATTTTGAAAGTATTTAGTATTTCGTTTTTTTGAAAGTCAACAAAACATGATTACTTCAAAATAAATGACATTAAATAAACCCTAAAATGTAATATTAACATATAAATTTAGTTTAATTAATTAAAAGTCTCAATTTAAATTTATTTGGATATTTTTAATATCAATTATTTTAATATTTCTTTAATATGGTAAGTACTCCATCATCATTGTGTCATAAATAAATTTAATTATTTAATGTATAAAAGTTATAAATAAAATACCATTATATAGGAAATAATTTTATATTTCGAATGAATATTTATTGTCTAATTTATCTAATGTATTACCCTATATTAAAATTGATGTAGTTATTAAATTTTGAATTTAACACTTTAAACTCTTCTTTAAATTATATATAATAAATGTCCTAATCTAATCCATGTGAATAAAAAAGATCATATTTTATTCCAAACATTTATTTTGGTCTAAATAAAGTCATCCAACTGTATTAGGACATGTTTTAGGGTAATTATAATATCATTTTTACATTTAATTACCCTATTTACTTTTAACCATGGTAAATAAAATTCAAAAGTTACTATTAAAAAAAAATATTTTCATCCTATTGAACCACATTTTACTTAATGATGTCAACCATGTCTGTAATATTTTTCAAATTCAATTCATAGATGCTGTAATATTATGTTTTATGTAAATTTTCAAATTTTCCTAAAAGGTGGGAAAAGATGTTAAAAAGTTCAACAAAATTTTATACATCGAATCTTATTATAAAATGACTCCAATGAATTAAATTTAACTAGTATATTTATTATTTATCTATTTTTACTTTAAAATAAATTTAAATTTAAAAATAATTATATAAATAAAAGGTCAGCTTTAAACATAAACAGAGGGTTTTCACTATTCATCAAAAATTGAAAATTTTCAAAAAAATACAAAAAATTCACCCTAAGCTAATTTTGATACTCCTAATCCAAAAATGAAGTCCATTTTGAAAAATAAAATAAATTTTTTTTAAAAAAGTGGGCATTTCTATTTGTAACTGTTTTTTAAATGACTCGTTTCATTAGTTGTTGTGTGTTGAACACGAAGTTACATACAACAAAAACTATTGTGTTATTTAAAGAGAAGCATGTTGGGGAAGATTGGGGTGTTACAAAACCACTTGTTGAAAATTATTAAAGGCATTGATGGTATGACGAGGGTAGAATTGTGTGAATATGAAGTAAATACCATATCCAAATTACACAAGAAACTTTTATCATGTCAAAAAACCAAATATTTTGAGCTAAATATGAGGTCTAGAAATTATATTATATGTGTGAGTGTATAATGAGGTTTCCTATTCATTTTATATCATTGGATTATCAAGAGATCCATTAACATAATTACATAACCAAAACGTAGTAATTTAATGGTTTAGATGTGCATGATAGTAAATCTGGAACAATTTTATGTTATAGTCTGCTGGATGGCGATGAAAATGTGTTATCTATTGACATACGAGGGTCTTATGTTCCCCTATATGAAGATATCTTCAGCATTATTTTTGAAGGATAATATAATATCACATTCAAAAAAAAAAAATTATGTGGGATACACTTCATTAGTAGAAACCTCATCCTAAATACATTTATACGTAAAATGATTTCAATGAGAACCAATCATTGTTAATTTGATAGTGAATAGAATTTATAAATTAGTTATTAAACTATAAAATTTTATTCTCTTTCATGAAATCATATTTCAGAGATAAGGGTTTTATTTTTTTCATGAGGTTTCCCTATGAACAGTGGTTTTGAAGTCGATACCGATTGTATGGCTGGCTCCCTTATCTGACCTAGATTTTTTTGTATATACATATATTTCATATTGGATAAATATATAATTCATGATTTATAATTAGAAAACTAGAAATTTTATAATTAATCACCCAATATGATTGGACCAAAATGAGTATTGGGGGATTATATATCATAATGGGGTTCCTATTGAGCCGACAAGATTTCTTATGTTCACAAATATGCATCAAATAAGGATTTAGCTAGGACTATTCAATAATATCTTATTTCATTTTGAACATGATTTCCTTGGCCTCCTAAAGCCATATGTCCTTACCCTTGTTCATGAAATGGAGGCCACCATATAAATAAATCTAAATCATTACCGAAGGGGTCATGAATGTGAATGATTTCAATATAAGCCTATTGATCCACCATGTTGGATGAATATTTTATTTTACAGGCGGTCCTCATCCTCCCTGTATATATGGAACAATGTCTTAGAGATTGTAATGAAATTTTTGTACCAATGGTTTCTCTTCCACCTATATATTCATCATTTGAAAACATTTTTTAACCTTTGGGTGATGATTACAAATAAGTTACTACTATAATGGAAAGGGGTGTTGGGGTCAGATTTTTTAAATTTAGTTGTTACCTAAGGATAGAATATGATTAATTGGATGATTTAAAAGTCCTACTATTATTGAAAATTTGAGCTTGTTTCTAAGATTTTCATCCATTAACATTTCTTCTTTTGTATGCTTGCAGAAACTCAGGACACTTATTGCACCTTGATATTTTAGAATATATTTCCCTTTTATAAATAAATGTGCTTGACATTATATTAATATTTAAATCATTTACATATATAAATTATTATAAAAAGTTTAATAACATTATACATTATTTAAATTAAATATAATATTAAAAAATAAATTTCAATTAATATAAGAAATACTTTCTTTCCTAAAGAATTGTTTTTAAATTTTTTACGATTTTTTCTCTTATATATTTAACATTAAAACTAATTCGGGTTAATAAACATTTGAAAATTTATTTTCATTTTTTTGTGAAATTTAATTAATTGGATTACTTTTTTAGGGAAAGAAAAATAAAATCATCCAAAGTAAAAATAGATTATTTTCTAAAAAATTATTTAATTCATATAATATGTTTTTACCTTAATAAATGTAATTAATAAATATTAATGAGTGATTTTAATTAAATTTTTAGATAATATATTTAACAAACTATCTTAGCTTTCCTCTAATTGTTTTTAGTTGGAAAAAAATAAGAATAAATCCAGTTTTATGATTAAAATATTTTTTCTTTAATTTTTCCATATTTTGGTTTGAATACATATTTTAATATGAGCATATTACACCTATATAAATTTAATGTGATATAATGGTTTTCATTTTTATAATAATAATATTTAAATTCACTAATGAGTTAATTTTAATTTCTTTCCGAATGAATAACACCCAATGTAAAAAGTATTTACTACAAGAAAGGTAAAAAGGGTTGACAGGGGATTAACTTGAAGATATAAGAGTTAAAATAACCAAAAAATGTATAAATATTACTAGATTAATGAATTTAATTACTATGTCTTCCAATAATTTAAATAGATGCAATTGAGAGTAACATTCTCATGCGAGTGACTTTATTATATTTTTTGTGTCTTAATATTAACATGTTATCCACAGACCTCTATAGAAAATTGAAACTCTAATTCTAAATTATCAACTGATTTTTAGCTCTTTAAACATATAAATACATGTAAAAAATACCAACATATGTTCTCTTTTCAAAGATCTTATAGTCTTTCCCTAATACCAACATAAGAATCCTTACAAATTATTCCAAATGGAGCATCCGAAAGAACATGGTATTTCTTTTACCAATCATTTTTATTGTATATTTCTTCTTTAAACTCAACAATATATTAAACTACCATATTAAAATGATTAAATATGTATAATTAAAATAATTAAAAAATATGTTATTTTTACATATATTTTATACCTTATCTCCATCATATTAGAAATGATAACACAGTTCGGGTGTATATATGGAGGATCACCTCCATGAAGTGATTTGATTCCTTTTTCCTATATTCTATACATGGATACTCATATGAGTGGATATAATGAATATATGTTATATTTAGGATATTACTATGATTCTTAAATATATTTTTTCATTTAAATTTCTCTCATTCCATTAATTATCATTATTGAGGAATACATAAAAGAAATCATCTCCAATGAGTGATGTAATTCAATTTTCATTTCCACATTATCTGAATGGTTAAAATAATTATAAGGAATCAATTTTTAATTTATCATAATTATCAAGTATTTTTTTTAAATTATATGGAATTATTTTTAGACTACACGATGTGACAGAAGATGATTCTGAGACACAATGATCCCAGAATGTAATTTTGAATTTTTTATGGTACGTTGAGTAAATGTGAAAGTGGGTTTTTCTAACATTTGAACTGGTGCTCAGAACAAAAAATATGAGGGCATCATTGAACTCAAAAAACTGGTATTCTTTTAGAAATGTCATAACAATAGCCGGCTAGGGCTGAACGGAAAAGTTAATTTTCTAGCCTTTTTGAAAAAATAAAATAACTTTAAAAAGATATTTTATTTATTTTACTCAACAAAAAAGTGGTGACACGAAAATGTAGTGATGTGGAGATGAGGAACTGATGATACTAATTAATGGGACTCATTAATCTCTCATAAACCTGCAACATAATTATTCATTAAATAAAACATAATAGATATGATTTTTCATAAATGAAATGTTGTAACGAAGTGACATCGCAATGTAACTAAGACGTTGCGACATGTTTTATTTTTTTTGGCACATTAGAGAGAGGTAATTAAACCATAGCAATTATCTAAAGAACAACCAGCGGGTTTCCTCTCCAATGAATAATTATGAACACCATCGATGAATGACTATGAACACCATAGACAAATGATGATGAATGCTAATAGATCTAGGATCGACGATGTATCAGAGCTTTGTACCTCATTAGGAACAGATCCTCAATCCAAGTTGGGGTTGTGTTTAAGTTGTTTTTCCATATTCTTAAATTCAAAAAAGAATGTGTATCAACCAACGAACATGTTGATTCGCAGATCATGCATTCTTATGGGATGGTGACATTTTTGATTTCTTTATCTGGGTTTAAACTATGACTTTTTTTATTGAACTAAAATCCCTGAGACTTCCCATGTTTTAAACATCTAATACGGAGTGTGTGGGCCAAAACGAACAAGACCCGGGTATGTTTACATTTTTGTTCTTCATGGATATATCCTCAAGTGGAAGAAAGAAGCAATTTCGGGCCAAGGCAACGATAGTGGTGACTCAAGAGGCCCAATGGAACAGATAGATCGGAGACAGGACCACAAGAGCATACTCGGTGGCCCATGAAAGGAGACACTGGAAGGACACCACCATCGTGGTGGCAGGGGCAGACATCCCTTTCCGGCTGCATTTAAGAGGCTGTGACAACCCAGGCGCCAAGTTTGGGGAGTGGCAACCAGACCTCACCTGCTGTGCTAGAGGAGGCAGTGCGCCCTTGTGCACTGTGGTGGAGAAGGCTGCGGCCCATTGGCGTCAATATAGGTAGTTCCAGCTGGTGTCGCGTAGAGGCGGTGGCCTACATTCTTGCCACCCAGGCGATCCATAGTTGCTCGACCATAGCAGAAAGAGAATCCCACGACGAGTTGCAGGGTATGGAGGGGTTTCAGTGGTAGCTACCGCGTCCCAGGTGCACAAAATTGGCCCACACCTGGTGGACCGTGCCTCTACTTGCGGCCTACGCCTATAGCTAGCAGAGCAGGTCCCTCACTCAGTGTGCCAGACCTGTATCAGTTGGCTAGACCCACGACCAATGGGCCAAAAAAGAACCCCATGGGCTAGACCTGCACCCAATGAGTCGGAACCATGCCCAGTGGGCTAGACCCACACTAGAAAGTGGGACATGAACCATTCGGTCCTAGCCAGACGAGACTAAGACACCGAGCGACTCGACAGGCTGGACCATCAGCCAAACTTGTATGGGTCCAGCGAGGCCCATTGGGCCTGGCCAACTGGCCTGGCCAGACAAAACTTACACAGACCTAAACTGGGTCAGGTTGAGTTAGTCGATTTAAATAGGGGTATGTGGGACACCACTTTCAGGTTGGTCGGGTCAGACCCCTCCAAGACACAACCTTCCCCTGATTACTATAATTCTAATAACCTGAAAACTGGTCGTCCAGTTGACGATCTGTTTGCGGCATTTTGACCCTGTCGATGAGGTGGATCTTTTGGAATTATTTAAAGAGACTTTCAAAATATTTTAGATGAGTTGAATTGATTCATGAGAATTTATCCAAAGCGTGCTTTGTACAGAACTTTGCAGTTGGATGAGTCAAAAATATCGATGACAAGAAGCTCGGTGTGTCTTGAATATGGCTCATTGGGAAGCACTTGTATGTTAATTTGTATTCCCATGGTTGGAGTGAGACTGTATGACTTAGAAAAACCATGTTACACGATGGGGAGGAGTAACATAGTTGGCCAAGGTGGGAAGCACCTCTGTGTGACTTTTCATTCCCATGGTGGGAGAGAGAGTGTGACTTGGTATACCCACCATACCAATCAGGGATGAGTACCAAAAAGTCAAGGTTAGTGGGAAGAATCTTTTGTGTGACCCAACATGCCCACTGTAGTCATATCGGAGGAGTTCTCCAGTAGCTGAGATGTTTGATTATGTGATTGTTGGTTTTTCTATCAATACTGTAGGATATACGTGATGTGAGATGTCTTATTATTGTGCTTCATGCTATTTCTTCAAGCATGTGCTTCATGATCTTGATTTGTCCTTATTCTTTGTGATTTTCATTGAGGATTTATTTGTGGTCATTCTTTTGTGTTTCAGGGAGCCCTACTGAGTATTTTTTTACACAAACCTACACGGGCTTTGCCCACATGTGTTGTGTCAAGTGCAAATGAGTGACACTTTGATGGAGGATTTTGTGACCAAGGAGCAGGAAGGGCCTTGAAGGATCAAGTGTATATGACTTACTACTTTGGATTCTAGTAGCTATAATACTCTTAATATGAGGTGGGGTTTTCAGTATATGGCTACCCGAGTCCGTTTTTACTTTTATATCTTTAGTTCATTTTGTTGGGTTTATATTCTGGCCCACATTTTCAGTTTTACTTGTACTCAACACTTGTTTCAATAATCTTTTTTCTCCATTTTAGTTTGTGGAATGTGGTTGGTCGTGTTTGTGTGTGTACATGTACATTGTAAAATTCCTCCCATAATCAGCTAGATGCCTTCGGCACTAGTCCTCAGCCCCTGTCCATTGGGAGATGGGATTTAGGTAGTCATGGAATGAGCACTGGTGGATGGGTCATGAAAATTGGAATCAAAATGCAGTTGGTTCCACCTATATGACCAAGAGTCTTTTATTTTTATTTTTGGGGAAACAATGTTAATTGTTTTGAGTCTGGATTGCAAATTCAGGGTGTCTAGTGTTACTATAGCGGTCGACGTATCAATACACCAAGTCCTTGAATCCTAATTTTCATCTCTAAACATGAAAATAATGTTTTTACAGGTGTATATTTAAGTTATTTTTGAATAAGATACAACTCACCATGTATAACCTTCTGACAATGGTGCATCATGATCTATCTCAGGATTCCTTGATGTGGACGACCATCCAGGATCCCGATACATGATCGTGTGGATAGACCGCATAGTAGTGAGGTGTCCGATCATGGGGCTAGTGCTAGATTTAGCCCTTCCAGGTGGTGCACCAGTGTTTCCACCACCCGTTGATCATTATTTACTACCAGTTGTACTGATTGAGTATGTTTGCAGGCTTAGCACATTGTACAAGTTCTAGAAATAGATACCTCTTAGGTTCATGGGAGTGACTGATTCTCCGTTTGCTAAGGACTGGATGGAGCCATGATTTCAGTCTTCTAATAAATGAGTACACCAATTGAAAAGATGGAGATCTTAGTTGCGAGAATTCTTCAGAGATCGGTAAGGAGATACTGAAGTTTGAAGATTATGAATCGTGATGAGGCCACCCTCTATTGGGAAGACTACAAAAAGATTTTCTAGGAGGATTTTTCCCCCGACATTTCAATCTTTGTGCATTCAAGAGATTCTTCACCATCATAAGTTGTACAAGATGGTGGAGGAGTATATATCGAGTTTCATGGAGCTTTCACGTTGCTCCACAGACATAGTTCAAGACCCTTTTGTTAGGGCTCGATCCTTTGATAAGGGACTTAGGTGGGAGATCGAGGAATTGATGGTGTCTTTTATCATCCCTACCTAGTCCATGGTGCTAGTTCCAGATATTATTGTGGAGAGCATCATCACGGAGTAGGCACTGATAGGAAGAGCTATTAGTAGACCCTAGGTGGGGATTCTTCAGTAGGAAGTAGACAACTGACACAAGGGCCCAATCATTACATGTCTTTTAGGGGCCGACCCCAGGACTCCGGGTCTACAGTTCAGGGCACCCATACCAGAGAGAGTCATCTAGGATGAGGGCTTTGCTTCACATGCGGTGGGCAGGGACACTATGCATTTTACTCCCCAACCCATCATACAGATGACCAGCATTCAGTCGAAGTAATTTTGAGACAGGGGCAGTGGTTCAAATTAGGAGGTCCACAGGGCGGAGGATGTAGTAGGGGAGGAAGTTGAGCAAAAGGTTGTGGGAGACGATTTGAGGTACTACCGCCAGCACCCCTAGGTGGTCCACACCGACCTCAGGGATCTTGTGGGAATGGGCGAGCTCAACATCAATCGGTAGAGGCTTATGACCGTGGTGCTCTAGATATGATCTGAGTTACGATCTATGTCTTCTCCACTCTAGCTATAGTTCTTATAGACACTAGTGATAGTCACTCTTTCATTAAATGGATCTCATTCAGATCTCTGAGATTTTGATGGAGCTATTGGATCAAACCTTATTGCTAGGGACTCCTAGGGTAGTGGATTCCACAATTACACACTGGTGACGGTAGTGTGAGATTACTCTAAGAGAAGAGAGAATCAGCTGGGTTCTCCTAGTACCAACGTTGAAGCCTTATGATGTGATCATGGGTGTGGAATTTTTATCCTAAATCCATCCTCATATCAACTATTTTAGGCATTCAGTGTGGTGTGTTCACAGAGATGGGACCAAATTTTTCTTCACTAATGAGAAGGAAACCCTTACAGGACAAAGCATACATTCTTAGAGGAGGGTGAATATGATCACTCACAATTTGGCTAGCCCAACCCTCAGTGTATTGAATTAGAGGATTCCCTTATTTCCTATAGTGGTGGAAGAGTATAGGGATGTTTTCCCTAAGGATGTCCCAAGACTACCTCCTCACAGAGTGGTATACATTTGCATCAAACTGTACATCGGGATGACACCGATACCACACCAGCATAGAGGATGGCTCCCACAGAGCTTCATGAGCTAAGGGTATAACTATAGGACTTTTTGTATAAGGGGTATGTAAAGCTGGGTATTTCCCCATGGGTAGTCCCAATGATGTTTTCCAAGAAGGAAAATGGGAGTTGGTGGTTGGGAATGGACTTCTGGTGCTTGAACCAGGTCATGTTGAAGAATAAGTATCCACTGCCAAGAATTTATGACGTCTTTGATCAGCTCAAGGGAGTGAGATGGTTCTCTAAGATATAACTCAAGTCAGGCTATCACCATATTCATGTACGAGATATGGACGTTCTAAATAAAGTATTCATATTCTAGTATGGCCACTACGAGTTCTTGGTGATTCCTTTTGGCATAACCAATGCCCTAGTGGGTTTCATGGGCCTCATGAATAGTATTTTGAGCCTTAACATGAGTAGGTTTTCATGGAATTCATTGATGACATCTTGGTGCAATCAACATTAGAGGAGGAGCATGCTAATCAACTATTGATTGTCCATGATACACTCTGAGAGCCCCAACCTTATGATATGCTCTCATAGTGCTATTTCTGGATTCAATATTTCTATATTCTAGGACACGTCATCTCAGATTCCAGAGTTTTAGTTGATACGGAGATGATAGATGACATGCTCACATGGGAGCCACTTAGAAGCATGACTGAGGTGATGAACCTTTTGGGGTTGGAAGGTTACTATCAAAGGTTTATGCTCAAATTCTATAAAGTGGTAGCACACTTATCAGCTTTGACATGGAAGAGACTGCACTTTGTGTGGATTGAGAAATTCCAGTAGAGTTTTCAGGAGTTAAGGTGGATACTAACTAGTGCACCCTTCATGAGACTACTTGAGGTGGGTGTTTAGTACATAGTCTTCTATGACACATTAGAGACCAGAATTGGTTGTGTCCTGATGCAGGGGTGAGAGGTGATATATTATGGCTCACACCAGTAGAGAGAGCTTGAGCAGAACTATATGACCCAGGACCTATTTTTAGCAGTTGTGGTCTTTTCCTAGAAGATGCGGCTGAACTACTTAATGGGAGAAAAATTTAAAGTTTAATCTAACCACATGAGTCTTATGTGTATCTTCTCTCAGAAGGACCTGAACCCGAGACAGTAGTGATAGATATAGTTCCTCCAAGACTCTGAATTTGAGATAGTCTATACTCTTGGGTATGGAAACACGGTAGGATAAGCGCGTTGCTGGAGGATGGGTTTACAACAGCTGAGTGAGGCAATAGAGAATCTAGCTGCGATGAAGATATCCTTCATGGATGATGATGGAGCCGTTTACCTTCTGTCGATGACTGTTACTCCACCACTCTTACAACGTGTCAAGGAGGCACAACCAGTGGATGTTGACTATGATTCACGACATTCTTAGTTATCCCCATGGAATTCCCCTGATTGATTTTCCATAGGTGGGGAGAAATTCATCATTTTTATAAGGCCCTACCATAGTACCAGTGGCATTATAGGAGGTGGTGTTGAGGGAGTTCCATACATCCCCCTTCAGCGGTACATCCTGGAGTTTCGATGATCTACTGGGATCTATGATGTTAGTTATGGTGGTAAGGAATGAAGAAATCAGTGGCCAAGTTCATCTCACGATGACTCACTTGTCATCAAGTGAAGGGCGAGAATCAGGATCCATTACTCTTGTGTCAACATAGTAAGGTTCCATAGGAGAAATGAGATGGCATCTAA
The DNA here is from genome assembly GCA_963277665.1 of Viscum album. Lineage (NCBI taxonomy): Eukaryota > Viridiplantae > Streptophyta > Magnoliopsida > Santalales > Viscaceae > Viscum > Viscum album. The sequence goes on from OY728136.1 coordinate 1,907,445,886, forward strand.
ATGGAATTTTTGACAAGGTTATCATGTACATCCAGAGGCCATGATTTTATCTGGGTGATTTTTGACTAAATCAACATGTCATCTCACTTCCTACCCATTAGGGAGTGGGGAATGGTTGAGGGATTGTAATGCCTTTTCATCCCCATGATAGTGTGGATTTACGGAGTGGCTTTGATGATCATCTCAGAACGAGATGCAAAATTTACATCCCGATTGTGAAAGGTATTATAGGACTCATTTGGGACGCATCTGTTCATGAGAACTACCTTTCATCAAAAGATTGAAATGCCTGGATCGGTTGTGATCACTGAGAGGGGAGGGGTGAATCAGTGATAACTTTTTCTTTTTATGAATTGTTCCCTTTGGATTATCAATTCAACCTATGCAGCTGGTTAAAGCCTAGATCTACTCTTTTAGTGGTGCATTAATAATGAGAGCACAGAACACAGAGATTTACAAGGTTCGGTACAAAGACCTACTCCTTGCCGTGTTGGTTACACCCCCAACACGGATTCTTCACTATGCCAAAAGATGATTACATAGTAATTGGTTACCCCCCTCAATTACAAGTTGGTTAAACCCCCCAACTCCACAGCATCATCTTCATCATGGCTTCACTTCACTTCTTCAAAGGTGTTGTTCAAAACTTCAAGTAGCTTCAACAGTCTTCAAAAGATCTCGTTGGTCTTGCTCACAAAAACCCAATCACTTAGAATGATCAGTTCTTTTGTATTCACACACATAAGTGTGTACTCCTCAAAGTTGATCTTCTTCACATGTGCACACATACACTACTCATTCTTTTAGTGCACACACTTGACTTGTCCTTCTTCTTCAATTTATAAACACACAAAGTGTGGTCTTCCTTTTGCATCCAAAGCATAAAGGTTCTCGGCCTTCTCCTCAACTTTGCACATCCACTGCCCGAGGTGGTCTTCTTCACTTGATCTCAAAGGAGGCGCGCAAGGGAATGCTTGAGCCGCGGCCTCCTCTTCTTCAACACTGCCGCGCAAGTGTCTTGAGCCGCGACCTCCTCTTCTTCAACAGCCGCACAAGGGTGCAGTGGCAAGGCGCGCAAGTCCTCTGGTGTAGCTTAGACGCGCAAGTGCAATGACACAAGGCCACAAGGGACCTCGGTGCAAGGCGTCGTGCAAGTGCTTGGAGCACAAGGCGCGCAAGAAACACTTAACCTCCTTCTTCTTGTCGCGTAAAGGAGTTGCACGCAAGGAACACCTTCAAAGCCTCGGGTGGCTTCGGGACAACAGCCGCGCAAGTGTGTTGCGCGGAGATACTTCGCGTAGCTCGGATGGCTTCGCGGGACTCTCGAGTTCTCAAAGAATCAGCAGCATTTCCAAGGGCGCTGGACTTCTCATTTTATAGGCGAGGAGTATGAATAGAGTCCGCGGGATCCAAAACATGAATGCCCGAAATCATCGGCGTTTTGAAAGCTTCAAACGCGTTAAATATCTTCCGCGTATCTCGTTCTTCTTCTCTGTTTTAATGTGGGTTTTCCATTTTTCGGTTTCCTTCACGTGCATGCGACTTAGAACGCATGCACGGCCTTCGTTTTGGCCATCCCATGCAAAACATGAACACCCCGAGGCCTCGGCAGCTTTGCTTGCCTCGGCCTTCTTCGAAATTTTCCATACATTGCATGCAAATGTATTTTTAAGCATGAATGTGATCAGTAGGCTCAGACGATCACCATGATGTCTTCGGCTTGATCAACAGAGGCCGGGTACTCGAATTTTGTTGTCGGGGAGGCTCTGGTTCAGCGGAGGCTCGCGGGAGGCTTCGACTCGAGCTCGAGGTGGAAGACGAAGCCGGGGCCGTCGGATCAGATCTTCAACGGCCTGGATTAGATCGCGGCGCCGCGGATGGATCGTGCGGCGCAAATCAAGCGCGCGATCAATCGAGCGGCTCAGATCTGTCCCGGGTGAAAAATGCGCGTCCCACATCGAAGTCTCTCGCGGAATTTCCGCGGTATATCAAATAAGAGCTGCCGCCATATGCTCAGTTGAATTCTCTCCCTCCACGGTGCCGCCCCGCACCGTGTTCTCCCTGCGGGCGCGCTCTGCGCCCACTCTGCTCCTGCGGGCGCGCTCCTAGCGCCCACTATGCTCTCCGGGTGCGCGGGTTTCACCCCCGCGTGCCCTCGGGGGCTTACACACGGCCCCTGCCTCTGCGCTCCTCCGGGCGTGCCCCAGGCGCCCATGTGGTGTCCCTTGGGTGCGCCCTGCCGCCCTGGCTCGCCCCACGGGTTCCCCCGGGCGTGGTGCCCTAGTGCCCATGCCTTGGGGTTGAACCCCCAATGTGCCTCGGCTGGCCTAATTTTTTGGCAAAGGATAGAATAAAGACTTTGTATAAAAACCAGTTTCTCCTCCATATAAAATATGCCAATTGCCACTCCAAGCCATTCTTCTTCCCATCTCTATTCTTCTTCTTCTTAATAATTCCTCCAATTCTTCAACACTTATTTATCACTTAGGATATGGAATTCAAAAGGTTCACCATCAACCGAAGCTCCTGAATCAAATAATTCTTCAATGTTCTTCAATGATCCAATTAGAGGTCTAGTTGGATCACATTCACATTGTCATGCACTAAGAATTAGTACATTGTCTTCTTCAGCTCACTTCATCCACTCAGTGATTGTGGATGGATCTCCTTTCATCTCCTCATGCATTGTCAATACAGTGCATGGTCTTCAATCAATGTTGTGACTTTGTATCATCAGGATACAAGTTCTATGAACTTAAAGATCAGCTCAACAATCGTCAGATGTTAATGCTTCTGTAATCATCAATCTTGAAGATGTACTTCATCAGATGGCACACCATGACAAGTTATTGACAACAAATGCAATTACTTCACTTGGGCACAACAATCTCCCCCTTTGTATTTGGTTGTCAATACTCCGAAGCACACTGATAGAATGTCGTGTGCCTTGTGCCTGATGATTTGTCCCCCTTATTGGCCAACAAATGCAAAGGGATGAATGAAAGCCATACTCATAGTAGAGAGCTTCTGGAACCTGCACATCTTCAACTACCAATGCTCCCCCTCAGGGGATGCACTCATCTCCTTCAATTACCTGCATGTAAGTACAAGAATACAAAAATTTAGGGAATAAGGAGGGACCTTCTTCTTCCTCAAGTGAGAGTAGAAGGCTGAACATGAAGTTTCAGCCTCAATTCAACAAATCTTTCCGTAGGCATAGCTTTGGTGAAAATGTCTGCCACCTGATCTTGAGTAGGAATGTAGTCTAGCTTGATGTCTCCACTGGCGACCCTTTCTTTGATGAAATGATATTTTATATCAATGTGCTTGGATCTGGAGTGTTGGATAGGATTCTTAGACAACCCAATTGCACTTTGATTATCACATAAGATCCTCAATGGTTTTTCAGCTTTAATCCTCAAATCTGATAGCTGCACCTGCATCCAAATCATTTGAGTACATGCATGTGTAGCGGCCACATACTCTGATTCAGCTGTGCTCAATGTTACAGAATTTTGTTTCTTGCTGTACCAGCTAACACATCCTTCTCCCAGAAAGAAGGTTCCACCAGATGTGGATCTTCTATCAGTGCAATCACCAGCCCAATCAGCATCTGTGAATCCCAACAACTGTATGTTTGCACTGTGTTTGTATAAGAGTCCATAGTTGAGGGTTCCTTTAACATATCTCAGGATTCTTTTGGCTGCAGTTAAATGAGATTCTTTTGGGTCACTTTGGAATCTGGCACACAAAGTCACTGCATATGCTATATCTGGCCTTGAAGCCGTGAGATAAAGTAGACTGCCAATAATTCTTCTGAACTCTTTCTGATCAACATTGTTGCCTTCTTCATCCTTGCATAGCTTGGTTCCGACAGAAATGGGTGTGGAGACTTCCTTTGAACTTTCCATTCCAAACCTTTTCACTAAGTCCCTTGCGTACTTTTCTTGTGAAAGAAATATGGAGTTTTGTCTTTGTTCCACCTGAAATCCTAGAAAATATGTCATTTGACCAAGCATCGACATTTCAAAAGTTCTTTTCATCTGCTCAGCAAATTCTTCACATAGTCCTTCCTTGTTACCAGCAAAAATGATATCATCCACATAGATAATGACTATGAGGGTACCATTGGCCATTTCTCTGACATAGAGGTTACTGTCAACTGTTCCTTTGACAAATTTCATGTCTTTAAGACAACCATCCAATTTTGAGTACCAGGCTCTAGGGGCCTGCTTCAATCCATACAAGGCTTTTCTCAATCTGCACACCATACTGCCATCTTTTTCTAGCAAAAATCCCTCTGGTTGTTCAATATACACCTCTTCTTCAAGATCTCCATTTAGAAATGCAGATTTCACATCCATCTGATAGACCTTGTACTGCTTGTGGGCTGCAACTGCTAAGAACATTCTGATAGTTTCCAGTCTTGCAACTGGTGCAAAGGTTTCCTCAAAGTCGATTCCTTCCATTTGTGAATATCCTTTGCATACAAGTCTGGCCTTGTTTCTGGAAACTTCTCCCTTTTCATTGAGTTTGTTTCTAAACACCCACTTTGTCCCAATAACATTTTTATTTTTGGGCCTTGGCACAAGATCCCAGGTGGAGTTCTTTTAAATTTGATTGAGTTCCTCATGCATAGCTTGTATCCATTCCTCATGTACAACTGCTTCAGCCACTGTGTGAGGTTCAACTTGAGAAACCAGTGCAGTCTGATCTTCCAATCTCAATCTTCTTCTAGTTCTTACTGAGGACTGTAGGTCTCCAAGGACATTTTCTGTGTCAACATGCTTCTTCAATTTGTTGTATCTTCTTCTTCCATTTTCATTACCTTCATCTTCATCACTGGTATATTCAGAGTTGATCTCACCAGCAGTTGGTGTTGGCTCAGGTAATTCTGCATTCTTCTGTTCCAAGGCTGTGTCATTCTTTGAGTCATCATCATCCACAGTGTATGGTTTGGTGTTGTTTTCAATTATTATGACATCACTGCAGTCAATCATTTTATTCAACCTCTTATTCCAGCATCTGTAGCCTTTTCCATTAGGTAGGTAACCCATAAAGATTCCTTCGTCAGCTTTTTCGTCAAACTTTCCCAGATTGATGTTTTTAATCTTGATGATGCAGGGACTGCCAAAGACTTTGAAATATTTAACAGTTGGTTTTCTGTTAAACCACATTTCATAGGCTGTCGTTTGTGTTTCTGGTCTTAGGAGACATCTGTTCTGTATGTGTATAGCAGTGCATACTGCTTCTCTCCAGAAAAACATAGAGATATCATGCTCAGCTAACATAGTCCTCCCCATTTCAACTATGCTTCGATTCTTTCGTTCAGCCACTCCATTATGTTGTGGAGTATATGGTGTACTATATTGATGTTTGATTCCATGCTTGACCAGATAGCTTTCAAAGACATCACCGGTATATTCTTTTCCGTTGTCTGATCTTACTTTCTTGATGCAGAGCTCTAGTTCCTTCTCAGCCTGTCTTCTGAAAGTCTTGAACATCGTGATTGCCTCTGACTTGTGTTTCATGAACATGACATTGGTCATCCGAGTGTAATCATCAATGAAGGTTATAAAATAGAAATCTCCTCTTGTAGACTTCTGTCTCATCGGTCCACATATGTCTGTATGGATGAGTTCAAGAGGCCTAGTAGTCATGATATCAACTCCTTTGTGTGACCTATGGGTCAGTTTTCCCATCTGACATGTGTCGCAGACTTCATCTCTTTCTCTCTTTAATTTGGGTAGATCTCGTACAACATTGTACTTCAGAAGTTTACTCATACTCCTTTGGCCAAGATGGCCAAGTCTTCTATGCCAGAGGTTGTTTTCATCTTTAGAGCTAAGAAAACAAGAATTGATGGGATCACCAATTTGAAATAGATTTCCAGTGGTTCTTCTTCCTTGAGTGATGATTTTTCCATCCTTTGAGCTCTTGATGATGCATGAGTCCTTCTGGAACAACACCTCATGTCCATCATCACATAATTGACTTACACTGAGTAGGTTGTGCTTTAATCCTTCAACAAACAACACATCATTGGATTTTAGATTTGTTGTTGCAATCATAGCCTTTCCAACTCCCTTGATTTTCAGAGAACGATCATTTCCAAACACCACGGTTCCTCCCTCATGAATTTCAATGTTGCTTAGAATTTTTGTATCACCAGTCATGTGGGATGAGCATCCACTATCAAGAATCCATGACTTGGTTTTACTGCTGGCTTTTAGAGCCACTTCAGCAAAGCATGTGATTTCATCATTGGTTTCTTGAATTCCTTTCCCTTTCATGTCTTTGACTTTTTGTTTAGGAAGAGTTGTCATACATTTATCAGCTCTATGACCTTGTTGGTCACATCTTCCACAAGCTTCACTCAGGCAGTCAAATGTGTTCTGAGTTGGTGGTTTTGATGCTTTCTGCAAAACACTCTGGGTTTCAGGATGTCTCCCCCTTGACTCATGCCTCATGTTTGGACGAGACATGTTATACCAGCATGCATAGGCCTTATGTCCAAACACACCACAACACCAGCAGTAGCCTCTGAACCTTGACCTTCTTTGTTGATAAGAGTCATGTTGTAATTTTCTGTCCAAGATTTGAGTAGTCCTTCCTGAGGATTTCCTTTCTTCCATTGAAGATGATTTTACACAGGTTGGTTCATGCCATGTTTGTCTCAATTTTATCTTTGAACCTGCATTGTTAGGAATAACAGATGTATTTAGAGATTTACTTAGTGGTAAATTGACCTGCCTCTGAGCACCAGCATAAGATGATTCTGCCTTGACCTCAACAGCCTTGTTGAAGTCTTCTCTCATCTTTGTCAAGCTATTCTGTGCTTCAATCCACTTGGAATGTGTCACTGATTGCTCTTCTTCTTTGAGGTGAAGTTTCTCCTCAAGATCTTTTGCTATCTTGTCCAGCTCAGCTACCTTCAGTTTATGTCTCTTGATTTCTTCAATGTACATTGTCTCTTTCTTCATACATTCTTCCAACTCCTCAGTCATTCTTTTAGTTTCCTTTTGTAACAATTTCTTCTCTTTCTTGAGTTTAATGTTTTTCTCAAGGCAATCCTCTAATTCATCTTTCAATATATATTCAAGCTCTGTTCGTTCACTTTCATCATCTTCACTGCTGTAGGTATCAAACCCTTTTTCCACATGAGCCATAAAATTCGTTTCTTCTTCTGATTGACTGGCTGAAGTAGAGTCTGATTCTTCCTCTTTGCTTACATAGCTTCTTCTTTCACCTGGAACGAACCTTTTCTTTCTTACACATGATTTGTTTCCTTCTCTTGGGTATCTACTCCATTTATTCTTTTGTGACTTCTCATCTTCAACTTCTGGAGCACTATATCTCTTCTTGGGGCAGTTTACAGCAAAGTGTCCGATGTTATTGCAATTGAAACATCTTGATGGTGATTTCCCTTTTCCCCTGAATTTAGTTTTTCCAAACCTTTTAGAAAAAAGAGAAATAATCGTGTTGAGATCTTCATCCTTTTCTTCATTGTCAGTATCACTTGATTCTAGGACTTCGTCATCTTTTATCTTGAGTTGTCTCATGGCCTCAAAAGCCATCTCATCCTTGATCTTCTTCTTGAATACTGGGATCTTCCTCATTTCATATGCAATGAGAATGTTGTGTAGTTCATCAAGAGAGAGATCATCTCTGTCTTCTAATGCTGAGACTTTGGGGTCAAACCTGTCAGGAAAATTTCTCATTAGCTTTTTAACAATAGTGGAGTCCTCCAACTTTTCTCCAAAGCCCCGAATGTTACTGACAATTTCATTGACTCTTGTGAAATAATCATCAATATTTTCTTCTTCTCCCATCTTGACATCTTCAAACTTGCTTCTCCAAATCTGTAATTTGGCTTCCTTGACTTTCATGTTGCCTTCATAACTACTTTCCAATTTGTCCCAAATTTCTTTAGCATTCTTGAGTCCCATGACTTTTGTGTATACCTTTTCTGAGAGTGACATAAGAATGGCATTTTGAGATTTACCATCAACTTCCATATTTCTTTTCTCATCGAGTGTCATAGCAGCTTCATTAGCAAGAGGAGGGAATCCAAATAAGGCTGCATTTCTAACTTCAAGGCCGAGAGATAGAAGGTAGGGTAACATCCGATTCTTCTAGCTGTGGTAATTCTTTCCATCGAATGTAGGAACACCCCAACTATTAACAGAATTCAGATTGTCCATCTTCTCAGAAGTAGATCCTTACAGAGGTAACCTCCCTCTGATACCACTTGAAATGCCTGGATCGGTTGTGATCACTGAGAGGGGAGGGGTGAATCAGTGATAACTTTTTCTTTTTATGAATTGTTCCCTTTGGATTATCAATTCAACCTCTGCAGCTGGTTAAAGCCTAGATCTACTCTTTTAGTGGTGCAGTAATAATGAGAGCACAGAACACAGAGATTTACAAGGTTCGGTACAAAGACCTACGCCTTGCCGTATTGGTTACACCCCCCAACACGGATTCTTCACTATGCCAAAAGATGATTACACAGTAATTGGTTACCCCCCCAATTACAAGTTGGTTAAACCCCCCAACTCCACAGCATCATCTTCATCATGGCTTCACTTCACTTCTTCAAAGGTGTTGTTCAAAACTTCAAGTAGCTTCAACAGTCTTCAAAAGATCTCGTTGGTCTTGCTCACAAAAACCCAATCACTTAGAATGATCAGTTCTTTTGTATTCACACACATAAGTGTGTACTCCTCAAAGTTGATCTTCTTCACATGTGCACACATACACTACTCATTCTTTTAGTGCACACACTTGACTTGTCCTTATTCTTCAATTTATAAACACACAAAGTGTGGTCTTCCTTTTGCATCCAAAGCATAAAGGTTCTCGGCCTTCTCCTCAACTTTGCACATCCACTGCCCGAGGTGGTCTTCTTCACTTGATCTCAAAGGAGGCGCGCAAGGGAATGCTTGAGCCGCGGCCTCCTCTTCTTCAACACTGCCGCGCAAGTGTCTTGAGCCGCGACCTCCTCTTCTTCAACAGCCGCACAAGGGTGCAGTGGCAAGGCGCGCAAGTCCTCTGGTGTAGCTTAGCTGCGCAAGTGCAATGACACAAGGCCACAAGGGACCTCGGTGCAAGGCATCGTGCAAGTGCTTGGAGCACAAGGCGCGCAAGAAACACTTCACCTCCTTCTTCTTGTCGCACAAAGGAGTTGCACGCAAGGAACACCTTCAAAGCCTCGGGTGGCTTCGGGACAACAGCCGCGCAAGTGTGTTGCGCGGAGATACTTCGCGTAGCTCGGATGGCTTCGCGGGACTCTCGAGTTCTCAAAGAATCAGCAGCATTTCCAAGGGCGCTGGACTTCTCATTTTATAGGCGAGGAGTATGAATAGAGTCCGCGGGATCCAAAACTTGAATGCCCGAAATCATCGGCGTTTTGAAAGCTTCAAACGCGTTAAATATCTTCCGCGTATCTCGTTCTTCTTCTCTGTTTTAATGCGGGTTTTCCATTTTTCGGTTTCCTTCACGTGCATGCGACTTAGAACGCATGAACGACCTTCGTTTTGGCCATCCCATGCAAAACACGAACACCCCGAGGCCTCGGCAGCTTTGCTTGCCTCGGCCTTCTTCGAAATTTTCCATACATTGCATGCAAATGTATTTTTAAGCATGAATGTGATCAGTAGGCTCAGACGATCACCATGATGTCTTCGGCTTGATCAACAGAGGCCGGGTACTCGAATTTTGTTGTCGGGGAGGCTCTGGTTCAGCGGAGGCTCGCGGGAGGCTTCGACTCGAGCTCGAGGTGGAAGACGAAGCTGGGGCCGTCGGATCAGATCTTCAACAGCCTGGATTAGATCGCGGCGCCGCGGATGGATCGTGCGGCGCAAATCAAGCGCGCGATCAATCGAGCAGCTCAGATCTGTCCCGGGTGAAAAATGCGCGTCCCACATCGAAGTCACTCGCGGAATTTCCGCGGTATATCAAATAAGCGCTGTCGCCATATGCTCAGTTGAATTCTCTCCCTCCACGGTGCCGCCCCGCACCGTGTTCTCCCTGCGGGCGCGCTCTGCGCCCACTCTGCTCCTGCGGGCGCGCTCCTAGCGCCCACTATGCTCTCCGGGTGCGCGGGTTTCACCCCCGCGTTCCCTCGGGGGCTTACACACGGCCCCTACCTCTGCGCTCCTCCGGGCGTGCCCCAGGCGCCCATGTGGTGTCCCTTGGGTGTGCCCTGCCGCCCTGGCTCGCCCCACGGGTTCCCCCGGGCGTGGTGCCCTAGTGCCCATGCCTTGGGGTTGAACCCCCAAGGTGCCTCGGCTGGCCTAATTTTTTGGCAAAGGATAGAATAAAGACTTTGTATAAAAACCAGTTTCTCCTCCATATAAAATATGCCAATTGCCACTCCAAGCCATTCTTCTTCCCATCTCTATTCTTCTTCTTCTTAAGAATTCCTCCAATTCTTCAACACTTATTTATCACTTAGGATATGGAATTCAAAAGGTTCACCATCAACCGAAGCTCCTGAATCAAATAATTCTTCAATGTTCTTCAATGATCCAATTAGAGGTCAAGTTGGATCACATTCACATTGTCATGCACTAAGAATTAGTACATTGTCTTCTTCAGCTCACTTCATCCACTCAGTGATTGTGGATGGATCTCCTTTCATCTCCTCATGCATTGTCAATACAGTGCATGGTCTTCAATCAATGTTGTGACTTTGTATCATCAGGATACAAGTTCTATGAACTTAAAGATCAGCTCAACAATCGTCAGATGTTAATGCTTCTGTAATCATCAATCTTCAAGATGTACTTCATCAGATGGCACACCATGACAAGTTATTGACAACAAATGCAATTACTTCACTTGGGCACAACAAAGATGGATGGTCAGACGGAGCGGATAACACAGACCCTGGATGGCATCCTCCTTGATTGAGTCCTTGATTTTTTTCATAGTTGGCAGGACCACCTACCACTGGTGGTGTTTGAATACATCAACAGCTATCAATACACCATTGGCATGGAACCGTTCGAGGCCATGTAAGGGCGACCTTTCATATCACCCTTATACTGGAAAAACCCATGGGAGACGACACTCATGAGTCTATAGATGGTACGTGATACCACTGAGAAGGTGAAGATAATATAGGAGTGGATGTGGAATTCATAGAGAAGATAGAAATTGTATGTTTTCAGGAGGTGGAGACCCTTGAAGTTTGATGAGGGAGACCATCTGTTCCATCAAGTCTCACCCTAATGGGGATTTCAAATATTTGGTTGGGGTGGAAAGCTATATCTGAATATCATCAGACTATTTTTTGTCCTGAGCAGAGTTGGAAAGGGGGCATACCACCTATCTCTTCCCCCATAGATATAATAGGTGCACGATATTTTCCACGTGTCGTAGCTGAGTAGATACATTCATGATCAATCACACATTATCAACTAGGTCGAGGTGGACATTGAAGACATGTCGACATTTATGGAGTTCCTGATGGAGATAAGGGGTTGATAGGAGTGGGCCTAGAGTGGGTGTTGAATTCCTCTAGTGTGCATTCGGTGGCAATATGGAAATCCCCAAGAGAGACCATGGGATTGGTAGGATCATATTCGTGCTCAATACCCCCATTTGTTTGATCAGCCCTTATTTTAGCTTTTGGGGATGTAAATCCCAATGCTGGAGAGAATGTAATGTCTCAAAATTTCTATGTATTTTTTTATATTATATGGAATTATTTAAAGAAAATATGCTCTGACGATATGTGATTCTATGGCCTGGTGAGCCCAGAATAGAATTTTGATCTTTATTTACTGTATGTTTAGTAAATGTGTGAGCGTGTTTTTGAAAATTTAGAAATGGTTCCTGGAAAAAAACATAGGGCATCGTTGAACTCAAACCACTGGGATTCTCTAATAATGTACATAACTTTGGCCGGAAAGGTTCGAACAGAAAAGTCAATTTTTTGACCTTTCGTGAAAACAAATATATTTTAAAGGATATTTTATTTCTTTTCCTCAACATATAGGTGGTGAAACAGTGACGTTGTGATGTGGCAATGAGGCGAAGTCAAGGCGCATTAATGGAACTCATTAATATCTCATAACTGGCAGTGTAACTACTCATTAAAGGATGTGTAACAGCTATGCTGTATCAAAAATGAAATATCGTACCAACGTAGAGTTGATGCGTATCTAAAACACTACGAACTGCCTTCTTTTTTTGTTTGGTGTGTTGAAGGTATGAGAATTAAACCTTATCTATTATTTGAAAAACCACAAGTGGGTTTCCTCTCCAATGAAGAATAAATAATCCCCTTGATGAATGGTGACGAACACCATCGAAAAATAGCGACGAACGCTAACTGATCAAGGATAGATGATGGCTTGGAGCTTCACCTCTCATTAGCGATAGCTCCTCAATCCCGATAGGGGTTGTGTTTATGTTATTTTTAACCATTCATAAATTCAACAACAAATACGGATCAACCCATGAACATGTCAATCCATGGATCATGTGTTCTTGGGTGAGGGTTTCTTTTTGGGATTTATTTATCTAGGATTAAACAATAACTTGTTTGATTGAACTACAATCCTCGAGCCTCAGCATGTTTTATAACTCTAACTAGAAGGGTGTAGGCTAACATGAACAAGGCCCGGGGACCTCTACATTTGTGTTAATCATGGTCGTATTCTCAAGTGGCAACAGGTGGAAGTATGGGGATAAGGTAGTGACGACAGTGACCCGAGTGGCCTGAAAGAGCAAACAGATCGGAAACTGGACCACAAGATAACACTCGATGGCCCACAGAAGGTTCCACTGGGGAGACACAACTGAAACGGTGGCATCAGAAACCATCCCTAACCACCCACAGTGGGGGAGGTGGTACACCCATACGTGTAGATGTGGAGGAGGACACAACCTGTTGACCACGATAGAGGTGGTACCAGTGTGCACTGTGTGGAGGCGGTGCCAGCGGTTACTGCTTGGAGGTGGAGGTCCGCGTTTGGGTTGCCCTGGTGAGCTGCAGTCTCTCAACCATGGAAGATGGAGACCCCATGGATGAGCCTCGAGGGAAGGAGGGGACGTTGCAGCAGCAGCTGCGTCCCGAGCGCACACAAATAGTCCCCCATAAAGGATTGGGTTTCTACTAGTGGGACACAACCAAATTCAATGGATTGATCCAGACTCACACAAGCAGTTCAAACTCAAGCCCAGTGGGCCAGACCCTCACCCTTCAGGCCGGTCCAAATGAGACTGGATCACTGAGCATCTCGGTGGGCCGAACCCTCGGCCAAATTGGGTCGTACCATACCGAATCAGACCAAAATATGGTTTGTTCTAGTTAGTAAAATTAAACTAAGGTATGTGGGACCCTTGTATGGGTTTTGACTAGTTGGTTTGACCTGGGCAGACCAGGCCCAGACACAACTAGCCCTTGATTACTAAAAGGCCAATAAATTTCAAACCGGGTGTCTGGTTGTTGATCCATTTGTGGATTTGGTACCCCCTTGATGAGCTAGATATTTTGGTATGCTCTAAGAAGACTTTCACTGAAGTTGATATGTGATGAATGTCTTGAGGAGGGTGTTACCAAGCACGTTGTGAGGCATGAAGACTACTAACAAGCGACTCTATTTGGCTCGACTATGGCCCAGTGGGAAGCACACCTATTTGAATTTTCAAGCCCACGGTGGGAGTGGGAATGTGTAACTCAGCAGACGCACATTACATAATGGGGAGGATTACCTCAATCATACAAGTTGGGAAGTACCTATGTGTGACATTGTAGGCCCAGAGTGGGAGTGAGATAGTGGGACTTGGTATACCCATGCTACTCATCATGGATGAGTACCACATCAGTCCAAGTATAGTGGGAAGAGTTTTCTCTGTGACCCAGTAGACCCACTATAATCATAGTGTAAGTGTTTTCCAAGAGCCTAGGTGTTTGATGATATGACTGATGATTCTTCTATCATTACCTTAGAATATACCTAGGGTGATCTGTCTTGTACTTGTTCTTCTTGCTCTTGCTTCATGCTTGTGCTTCATGCTATTCCTCCGTTCTCTTTCTTTGTGTTGGTTCTTTATGATATTTCTTCAGGATTATGCTTCGTGCCTTCTTTGAGTACTTCTTTGCAGTCTTTCCATTGTGTTTTGGGTTTCCCTACTAATTATTTTGATACTCACCCATGAAAAGGCTTCACCCGCGCGTGTTGTGTCAGGTGCATATAATTGATGCTTTGACAGAGGAATTAATGACCTAGGAGTAGGGGGCCCAGTAGAAGCATGTGGATAGGACATACTAATTCAACTTCTAATAGCTACACTACTCTTACCTTCAGGTGGTATTTTTAGTAGATTTCTAGCCGAGTTCCTTTGTACTTTTTCTATCTTCTGTTCTTTTTGTTGGGTATGCATTCTCGCCCACTTTTTTTCAATTGTACTTCTACTCAGTACTTCTTTCAGTATACTTGTTTCATTCTATCATTTTTTGGGCCATTGTTTGCCATGTGTGTGCATACAGGTACTCAGTAAAATTACTCTCACTTGTAGGTTGATGTCTTCAACGCGAGTCGCCTTCCCCTAGCCTTCGGGAGGCGGGCTTGAGTTCGTCACATCACGGGCCCCTGCGGATGGGTAGTGAAAAAATATCTTAAATATTACATGATTATGTCTATGAAAATGATGAAACCATGAACAAGTTGCAAGGAATAGAACCATAATAAAATAACATGCCAGTAATACATGCCCATTTTCACACTAATATAGATTTTAATAATGTATTTTTGATAAAAGTGTAATTTTAAATTATAATGGAATTATATATATGTTTCTATGTGTGTGTTTGTGTGTACCATAAGAGAGTTATGAGGTGATTCCCTTAACTCTAATTTCGTTATACATCTTGATAGCACAAAGCTATATATGGATTATATGTAACATTTTTTTGGATAACAGGAATTCGGAAATTAATGATTATATAGTATTATTGTTGAATTTTCAATAGGTGAAGGATGAGAGACAACATAATATTATATTCAGGTAACTTTACCCTTTCTTATGTGAAAATGGGATGCCACTACTATGGACTATATCACTCGATTACCAAAAAATCGTATATTTAATAATGAAATATGGGTTATTGTTTACTTTATTACCAAATCTTTGCATTAACTTAATATAGTGTAAGGTTTACCTATTGAGAACCTTATATGGATCTATATTAATAAAGATATAAGAAATAATGGGTAACCTGTTTCATTTCTGTATTTTCATGGTCAATGTTTTATATGAATGTTCTAGAAAATTATTCAGAAGGATCTTGATGCTGAGATTCATTCTTACACTGCCAATTATCCTCAAATTGATGGACAATTCAAATGTACTATTGAAATAATAGAAATAAATTTTGAGGTTTATTCACCTGACCTTCACGTTATATGGGATTATAATGTAAATTTGGTAGAGTATTATTATAATAATATCTTCCAAAAAAGTATTAAAACATATCTTTTTGAAGTGATATATAGAAAAAAAAGTTAATAAAATTTTTTGGTTGGAGTTGGTGAAAGGAAGCCTGTAATGCTATAAATACTTTATGAGGCAAAAATAATGCTAAATAATATTCAGAATCATTTTAATTAAACTCATATTAGAAAAAAGAGTTTTAGTGATAACCTGAAGAAATATTTAGAATTTTAAGTGGGGAATAAGGTTTTCTTTAAATTATATCCATGAAATAGTGTTATAGGTTTTGGAAATTTGGGAAAACAAATCCCATGTATAGAGAATGTTTTGAAATTATAGAAATAATTGGATCTCTATCTTACTGATTGAAAATTCCATGAACCCACATTGATGTAATATTGTGTTCTATATCTATTTTCTAGGGGTGTACATGTCATAGTCAACACATGTGATTAATAAAATGAAATATAATTGGTACCTGATATATCTTACTGTGAAGACTATAAATATTCTTTACATTAGAGAGCAGGTATTGTGGAAATGGATGACTTAGCTACAAATGGTATACATGATAAATTATAAAATGGAGGAACCAAAGTGGGAACATGAGGATATTATGAGGAAGAATCACCCTCATTTTTTCAGAATTTATAATTCATTAAAATTTCATTGATGATATTTTTGTAGGAGGGTATAATGTAATATATTTATTTTTTAGGTGAAAATTATGTTTGATAGAATATTCAACATGGAACACCGAGTTTAATTGAACAATGAAATAATATTATTTTAATATAAATATTTTAACTAAGAAATTGAATTGGAGGGTATGAATTAGAATAAATACATTATTAATGATATATGAAGTTCAAAATCAATACAATTTTTTTACTAATTCTTTTGAAATAAATAGTCATTTATTACTAAGGTCATTTCATTTTTCAGAAAAAAATATGTTTTCATCAAATATGATGTTTATATCCTTTTTTAAAAGGTAATAAAATTAATTATTTAACATTTTATACAACTTATTCAATAAAATTAACTTAATTTATTAGATAGTAATTACAATATTATCATTGAGGTATTTTTTGTGAAATTTCAAAAAAATTAAATATTTCAATGAATAAAGAAAATACTAAGTTTAATTAAAAAATTTATTTTCATTTAATAAATTAAAAAATTTATTTTTTATTTAAAATGTGGTTTGAATGTAAAATTTGTTAAAATTTGTTTTTAATATTCTAAATTATGTCATTTTTTATATTTTTATATATAATTTTAAATTAAAAACATTTTATACTTATAAAATCTTCTTCGGAAATATACTTTTCATTACTTTTGTAAGATTAATTATAGATTCAATTATTCCACCTCCATGAATGATTTTTTATAAAATGGAATCAATATTTGTAATTATAATAATAATAATTATTTATTAAGAACAATTTGATATTTGGACATATTGAATAGTAAAAATAGAAAAAATTCATCATAATAGTATAAATGTACAACATGATAAATTTGTTTACAATTAAGGGATAAGGCCACTTTTTTCTCATTAAAAATCATATTTTATCAATGCATTTCCATATTTATCACCTTAGACTCAATATTTTTTTATAGGATACTTTTCCGAGAAATTGACACATACAATATTTTATATAATAATACTGATAAAATTTCATTTGATTGATTTTAAATTTCAATTATGTTTTCAAATAGATAATTTTTATGAATGAATATTATTTAGAAGATTAAGAAAAATTAAATTATTTTATTGAATTTATTTAATTTATGAATTTTATTAATTATATAATTAGCTCAAAGATCTACCCAATTTTGATTCCATATTTATTTAATTAAAAAGAAAACAGAATGAATTTTTTAAATATATTTAATGAAATATAATTTAAATGAATTATTAAGTTACAAAATATTATTATATATTTATTTCATATTTAGGATGTGTGAAAGGTTTATACTCCAATTATAATTCTTTTTTGATGTTTTCAATGTTGAATTTATTGAATATTTTTAAAAGTGGGATAAATGCAATTTAAAAAAAATTGTTACTTTTTAATGATATAAAATTCCAAAAAATATTATATTTAGAAATTTTGTTGCAATGTGTTTTATATTATTAAACATAGTAAATTTATTTTTCATCTTCCCTTTTATATTATATTTTTTTACCCATATAGAGTAAAAAACATTAATAATGTGGTTATTGTCAAACAGTGTTTACATGGTATAAAAGAAACCCATAAGGGTAAACAAATCACATAACATTGACTGATTTTTATTATATATGTGGATTTAGAATCATCCAAATATTTTTATTTTTATTTTATCATTTTTGATCCATTTTAATATGCAAGAAAAATTATATTAATTTAATTCTTTAAGAAATTCCAAGTGTGACCCTCCCTTATCATATAAAATGTTACCCACTCCCCTCTTTTATTTACACATAAAATGCATATAGGATCAGAAAATTCCCACACAAATATCATCCTTAAATCCTTACCACAAACAATGTTCACTATTTTGATAACAAAACCATCATTATTAGGCATTACTCTTAAAAATTAATAGATTGTATGAAAAAGAGTTATAGTTCTTAGACATGTGTTTATGTTTTATATATTTTTGCACCCTTAAAATATAATTGAAGCATTATAAAATAATAATAATAATAAAATAAACCTGATTATAAGTTATGATGATAATTTTATAATCTATATCCAACTCCTCTTCTATCTAATAGAAAATTTATCCATCATTTTGCGTATAACAGACTACCACCTTGTGAACCAATGAAATTCATTTTTCCATCACCACCTCTCTAAACTAGTTATTAAGATGGGATTAATGAATATATATGATATTAATGAAATATTTACAAATTTTTATAATTAATATATATATTATTTTATAAAAAAATCATTTCCAGAAAAATGATAACGTCATTCTTGCATACATGTGGAATATCACCTATACAAAGTGATGTGATTCGTTTTTGATCAACACATCACAAGGATGATTGAAATAACAATATATGAAAAATAATAAGGTATTTATGATACTATTATCACAATTTAAAGAAAAAAATACAACTTACCTTCTTTGTATACTGATCATTAAAATGTGGAAACTTTACTAATGAGAACATATGACATATCATCTCCATGATTGGAGAGTAGATCATTTTTCAAAACCATTTTTATTTTATATGGAATCAATAGACTATCCGACACTCATAAAAATTTTAGGACCATTAGCTTTATAAATAAAATTTGAATGGTCTCACAAAGGATTTTATTTATTAAAAATTATATTAAATGTTCCATTTACATTTTCTTTAATTATTTTAATGGATTTATTTTATGAAAAAAATCTACTTTTTATAATAGTAAGCTCTCATATCTTGATTAGTTTTTGTGAAAATTACCATTATCATGAAAATATAACTTTATTGTTAAAATTGGATGGTATTTTTTAATTAAATATATATATTTTTTATCATATATATTTTTATTTTTTAAGCTATATATCTTATCGATGTATTTTGTTTTACTATAAAAGATATTTTATTAACTGGTGAAAATGTGATAAATCCATATTCATTACCCAGTATTGATATTTTTGGATAAGGAATATTGTTTATGAATCAAATTGATCATTCAATATATGAGAATTTCACAATACATGTAGTCCTAGGATGGGATCAGTTATAGGTAGCTCCTTAAAGCCCCTACAGGTCTCATAAGAAAACTTATTAGTCTTTAATTAAATGGGTTTTTGTTTTATATCTACTCATCAATTAAACATTCACAGAATATGGTATTGATGGTATATATATCATTATATTGTAAATCATTATTTTTATTATTACTCATTTACATTATTGAAAACATAGTTATTGTTATACATGTTATGGTTGCTTTGACATTATCCAAGGATTCATTTTGTGACCATGTTCTAGATTAAAGGGAATATATTTTATGTTATATTCCATAAGATATTTATTATCAGTTAATAATTCCAGGAAGCATCTTCTGTAAACAACCCTTACTTGTCATTTGAGGTCACCCTTTATCTATTTTAATTTCCTGAGGATATGAAGAATTATATGGTGAATAAAATCATAGATTGAGAATGATTTTATTCTATTTATATTATATTTACAATGTAATATTGGAATCATATATTTATATAGTTGATTCATGATTTCAAAATTAATCATATTGTTTGGATTATATACATTTTTCCTATGCCTATGTAATTATATAGACACTGGCTCTAGGTCACATAGGTTGGGTTTTTTATAATGATAATGTTTTTTCATGAAGTCTTTCACATTCTTACCTAAAATCACGAGGTATTGATTTCAATACAGATCTTACATATTGATATACGAATATCAATAAATTCTTAGAGAGTTTCCCTGATTGAGGTGAGGTAATTGAAGATGTAACTCCAGGTGAATTTTTATAAGTTATTCATTCGTCAATGTGAATCGCCCTGGCATGCACATATAATTTTTTTAATGAGAAAGATGGTTCAATGCATGTTTTTTCTTTGGAAAATTATATGATTACAATCAAGAACACACACCCTCTACCTCATATTTATGATTTACTTGATCAACTATTATGAGACCAATACTTTTCAAATAATGATCTATGATGATGATATGATATGATAATGGTAAAAAATATATGAAATATCTATGATATCATTTCATATGAGGTATGGTCAATTTTAATTTATTATGATTCTAATTGGATTTAAAAAGGACCCTGTTATCATCATGGATATTGTGAATAAAGTATTTAGATATTACCTTGATTAGTTTACGGTAGTATATATATAATATATTCTTATATATATCTAGATCATGGAATATAATAACTTTTATTCTTGAAATGTGGTTAAGACCATGTGTAAAGATAATATATTTTCCAAATTTATTAAATATGAATTCTTTGAACATAAACTATCATTAAGGGTGATATAATTTTATGTGAGGGTATAACAGTGGACTCGTTAATGATATAAGTTTTTGAACATTAGTGCATACCAACCAAAGTGACTAATAATCAATATTTTCTTATTTTGGATGGATTATATTAATGAATTGTGATAAATTTATCTTCTTTACCAAATATAGTAACCAAGATAACATCATTTAGAGCCACATTTCATTAGACTAATTGATCAATGGAATGTTTCTATGAAATAAATAGAACATGGTTTGGTGAATATTTTCCCACACATACCTACATTTTAGATGGGTTTGTGATCTAAAATGATGAATTAAAGAATGTATATTGATGTGTTCCCATGAGTAATTACATTAAAACTGAATTTTCCTCAATCCAATTGAGTTCGCATGTGTAAAATTACAAGTCCCATTAATTTGAACTAGTTGTGGTATTTTCTCTTTGAACATATGTGGGAATTAATATTATAGTTAAGTGTGTGATATATATATCTATCATTAATGTTGGTTGTATATATTCACATATAATGATTTGACTATTCGCAAAATAAGATGGTTGTATTTTCATAATGATTACAATCTCTCAATATTCTAACAACCTAAAAAGGTAAAAAACACATATAATGCTCTGAGATGAAATGACCATAATATTTTGGTCATGATTCTGATTTAAGGAGATCATGAATTTATTAATTTTTAGGGGGACTATAATGGAATTATAAGAAAAAGTGGAACATGTTTTCTTTTATAGATAAATGGTCGACCATATATTCATGTGAAGATTAAAGGGGTTAAGAAGGAAGATATAGATCTATAAATGAATGTGAGGAATGTTTATGGGGTCATTCATTTTTGATATATAACAATAATTATTAACAACATTGTATATTCCCCACTAATAATAGAATTCTAGTAGGATTTATTAAATTTATATAATAGTTCATTATTCCCAATTAATCTAGGTTGTAAGAATAATTATTGTAATATTTAAGATAATTAATTATGGGATAACATAAATAAGTAAATTTTAGAGTATGTATTTATTGTTTTTATGTCAGTAAGTTAAGGATTAGAGATACATGTCTAAGGGGATGTTTTAACCATTACCTATACCATAGTGGAAATGGGAAAAATCACTGTATATTTCACCATGGGACTCTTTAACAAATCTAAATAGAGTATCTCTATCTGGTTTATATTTGAACACTTTAAGTAATATGCACATTTCAATATTATGAGAGATTATTTAAATCATTATCAGTTCATCAGGGTATATGTTGTTGAAGTGGCATGGTTTAATGTACTAATATTCTCAATCATATTATACTAAGATTCATGGTTTACCGTGATGTTATTTTTAATAAGTCAATAATATTTTAATACATTGTTGAGTTTTAGAAATATATATCATCCTCATAAATGTGTGTCAGACTGAGTGGAACATTCAAACCCAAGATGATATGTTGTGAGATTTATATATATATTTCAATAGATGTTCGGATCAATACCTTAATATGGTAAAATTTTCATACAATAATAACATTCCATCAATAATTTTCAAACTCCTTATGAAACCATCCATGGAAATAATTTAATAAATATAAATGGACTGGATAAATTTAAAAAAATAATGATTTGGGACACAATATTTCATCAGATATACAGATATTGTAAGAGGATTTAACAACATATCTATGTCACTAAATGTTATAATAATTATTATTATGATAATTTATGATGATATTTATGGTTCCATGTTAGCGATACAGTGTTTCTATGAATATTTCCTTTAAAAAATGTGATAAAATTTTGACAGATGGTAATTTAACCAACATATATATCCCTCCCTATGTGATTATTAGTCATATCAAGAATGTATATTCTCTCTTGAAGATTAAATTGATCATATCCCATGTTCACAATTTATTCCATGTATCTCTCTTAATAAATTAAATACTAAATCCCAAAAAATTATTAAACGTAGAGGTTATAACATTTTAAAATATTCATTCTTATAAAGAACAACTTGTGGAAATCATGTTACATATAGATAACATATTATAGAATAATAATGTAATCTATAAAAGGTTATGTGGAGGAATCCAAAATTATAGGATACTATATAGGAACCCATGTCTGTGACAAGACTATGGCATCCTCAGTTGTTTGTGTCAATGTGAAATGATTACATGGGTGAAATTATTATAAGTGGGTTAGAATAAAACACTCCATCAATTTGGAATATATTTTTATTTAATAAATAAATAAACTATTAAGATTATTAAAAAACTAATTTTTTTGTGAACAATTATTAAAATTCATTAAATTAAGAACATTATATGGAATTATGATGAAATACAAATGTGTAATTTTTTTAATTCACGTAAGAAATATTATTGATCCTCAAGTACTATTTTAAAATATATTGTTTATTAAAATTGTTTTACTATATAATTATTAATAAAAATTAATTTAGAGTATTGAACTTATATATAATTATTATTAAAAAAATTTTAAAATTAATTCATTGGTTATGAATTGGTTAGAAATGAAAATAAAATCATTTGAAGGTAAAAAAGAGGTTCTTTTTTAAAAACAAATTTTACACACAATTTTTTTTAACATAATAAAATAAATAAAATAAAATTATTGAATTTAATTAAATTATTATATAATATATTATATAAATTATTTTAAATTTAATTTAATTAATTTTAGAAGGATAATAATGTGAATAAATTCAGTTTTATGTTTAAAACACATTTAATAGAAAAAGAAAGTTTTGTTGTGATTTTTCAGAATTAATTTAAAATGAATCTGTACAAATTATTAAAATTTAATATAATGAAATAGATTCCATATTTATAATAATTATTTTCAAATATATTTATGAGTAAGATTTTATTTTTAGTCATTATGAATTGTAGCCAATGTAAAATTACACTACATAAGTAAAGGAAAAAATGGTTAAAAATATATTAAATCAAAATGATAATAGATAAAATGGCCTAAAACATGTTTTATTTTTATTGGATAAACTTATTTTGATACTATATTTTAAAATTGTTCTTTATCAAATTTTCATCAATTTTACTTTTATAATGTCATTATTTTATATTAATTTTCATTATGTGTACATTTTTACACCAACCACACTTATAAAAAGACACATCCCCTAATAAAAAAATCAACCCACAATGATCCCATTATCTTGAAACAAATATTCTAATTTACCCTCCCAACATCAATCCCTACATACTATTTTTTCTTGTCTTCTCCTAATATGAAAGAGAAAAGTATTAATGTTTAATCGAATGGTATTTTTCCAAAGAAGATATAAATTCTTTATCAAACTACTTCAAGTTTCATTCTTACTATAACATCATGAATTCATAAATGAACATATTATCTTTATTTCATAAGTATCATAAATATAATGAAATTTATTATGATAATGGTACGACCATTTTTTAAATCCATTAAATCCTATGAGAAATTACAAAGTCATTCATGTGTATGTGTTGGCTACAACCATCATGAAGCGATGTGATTTTTTTCTCATTCCTAACATACATATAAGATAATATAAATGAATTTAATTAATATAAAAATTATATATATTATAATACTATGAATCTGAAAATAATTATTATTTTTCACCCTTCTCTCTATCCCTTCATCAACATTACACATGTGTACAGATAAATGGTCATCTCCACAAAGTGATATAATTAATTTTAATCACCACCATATATAAATGGATATTAAGTTGTATAAAATGAATAAATACAATATTAATAACCTGACTATGAATTTTGATTTTTATAATCAATGAAAATGGTGGAAGGACCAAAACATTGAAACCCAAACATGCTTGGAATATAGACTAGTTTTCACCCGAATAATGATTTTGAAGATAAATTATTAATAAAAGGGTAATTGGAAAATAAATTGGGATGATATATATATATATATATAAATATATATTTTTAATATATTTATAATAAATTTATTTTCATTATATAGAATGATTGATGAAAAATAAGTATAAGGGGAATTGGGGAAACATTTTATGTTGTAATCAAATTATTTAATAAAGATTGTTTATGTTTGAATCTATATTTTAAATAATATAAGACTATTATATCAGAAACCAAATTTATTTTTATATAATATAGTTATTTATTTTATTTTATTATTTTTGTGATGTTATACACAGTTTTAGAAATTATTGATAATTTTTTTTAAAAAAATCCATACATATTTCCCTTTTTTGGGAAGACAATCATTACTATCTATGTTCTTGTTCATAAAAATGATTTATTAATTTTTTTCTATTCCTAAATGTTTTAAAAAAAATTTCTTAGTAACTTTTAATTATTTAAAAATGAGAAAAGGGGTATTCTCAGCATTTTCTGATCAATGAACTTTTTTCCAATGGTGTGAATAGAATAATTATTTTAATGATTACTGAATAAACAACCTTTCCAAATATTATAAGTTATCATTTTTTAGGATTTTTAAAAAATAATATTTTATTATATTCAATGAAAATATTTTTCTCTATATTATATTAAATTTCATTTCAAATGTTGTATAAAAAAATTGATACTGTCTTATTTTTTTCATAGAATATTTTTAATGGATTTATAAAATAAATTTTTCATCAATGTATTCAAACTATTAGAATTTCTATAATTCCCTAAGTACATTATCTTATGGTCTTATAAACTTATTTTTTATGGGTGTTCTATGATTATGATGTTATAATAATGATTTTATAAATCCAATTTATTACAAATGGGTCAACTAATGTATAATATTTATAAGCATGTCTGATTTCATTGGGTCATTCTATAGTGATGGATGATTTTAGGATCTTTTGGGATAATTATGTTTGTTTTTCATTATATGGATGGTTGGTTGGAGTTATATATCCCTCTAATGATTTGGGTAAATATTGAAATCTCATGAGATAATAAATGTAGTAAAATGGGGAGAACCCGATTTAATAAGGGACTCTTTAAATTGTGATATTAATTGGAGGGAACCCTGATAATTGAAATGATGGAATGGGGAGTGAACCCAATTCACCATGAGTATAGATGAACTATTATAGTCATGTAAGTGAAAAATGACTATGGAAAATTAATTTATTTACTTATGTCTCATGCTTATGATATTTTCTCATTAAACATGGTTGATTACTTATTACACTATAATTTTATGAATTCTGTCACTTATTATGAAATAACCATTGCAATGAATAATAATAAATGATAACTTAATGATGAGTTATGTCTTTAATAAATTATTATCATTTGTTCAAACATTTATCTCTATATGATTTCTAATTACGGTTATTTACTGACTTCTCCGATGTTTACCTTTTTGAGTATTTGATCTCACCACCTCTTAAGTTTCCATTTTAAAAGGTTATGAAGATAGTTTTTTATTATATCTAAAATTGGGGATACATGAGACTAATTTTCATTAATATGTTAAATATAATTTATAAAATAAGGGAATTATTTCTCTACATTCCAAATAATCTAATCTTTTTGGGTTCGATTGTTTTTTATCATATGTATGGAATAGTAATATAAAACAATATAATATTTATGAATAAAATGATTGTTTATCTTCACTAGTTATGTCATAGTATCACCCAATATTACTTTCCTAGAGTAAAATACTTTCTAAATATTATATTTAAAGGTAATGTACAACAAGTTGTTTTCTTACTAGAATTTGATGTTATAGGAAGTAGTAACTAAACTAATTGAGTCTAATCTACTGGTCCCTCTAGATTTATATTAATATAAGAGAATTAATATCAAAATATAAAATTAAATAGTCTAGGAAGTTCTCATTTTTTTGAAATACATCCTTTAATGTTTATCGTCAATTGTATGAAAACTCTAATCCATAATTCCTCCTGATTGGGGCATTTAATTTGCTATTATTTTCTAGGAAGATCCATTACATTATATCATAATGTTTTGGGGGATGAATTGGGAAATAATATGGTTTTATATGTAAAATTCATCATATATAATATATCTAGTTTATTTTCTTAATATAATGAAGATGGCCAATATATAACCTTATGAAAACAGATGTATACCTCTATGGAATTTCATATTTGGAGAACTCTCAGAACCTACCATTGTATTTGAAAGGGATAAATAAAATTTTCAACCCATCACATTTATTTTTATATGTGTCTCTAACAACTATTCTTGTTTTTATTGTATATTCATGAAATATGTAAATAATTTCCACCATTATATAACTTTTGAGAACCTATTAATTTCATTAACTTTAAATTTTAAGAGAGTGATGACCAAAATATTCTTCTCCGTTGAGTTTTATTGAGGGATAAATTATCAATAATGATCCTCCCAACTAGTGATGGACCTTTCTGGTATATTTCTATAATAGTATTTTATTGATCCATTTGTATTTTGAATAAATTACTTATGTATGGTTGAATCTTTCCACTTGATCATTCTAGTCATTGGGACACATTGAGATAAACATTTTTGTGATATTATGTTCTGGGTCCCCCGTGCAATTCATGGATGAAGAGGATTGAATTTCATAGTTGGTAGGAGAGAGAATGATATTGACCCAATAAATATATTATTCCTTTTATAGATATGTTAGTGGTCTATGTTCTTTAATGACCTTAAATAGTAAATATAGAGATAAAATGAATACATGATGTGATTAAAAAATGGTATAATGTACAAAAAATAATATAAATATAATTAATAGAGTTTTATATATTTAACAAAAAATCATTTACTATGAGTATTATGCATGAGATGTTATGGGTAAGGTTTGAGGACATAAATTTGGCTACTACCTCTAGGGACATAATTCCTAATAGTTTTCACTATTGGGAATATATATATATTAACTATGTAAACATAGGTCCTATAAATTAGTTAGAATCTGTGTTAATGGGAATAATAACTTTATCTTGTTGGTTATATATTGGAGTATAAGTATTAGTTTCTATATAAGAGCGATACTCAGTGGGAATTGTTACACTAAGTAATTGGGAAATTATTCACATTAACATCATTAGCTCTATTATATCTTGAGATAACCTTTCCTTAATAAAGATATATATAGTCTATTTGAGTGGTCTATGGGATGTGGCCGCCCACATCCATGAATTTTTTATTGAATACCACAAAATCCATGGTAGATAAAAAATTGAGGGATCACCCAAATTCAATGTATCACCTTGGGGATGGCTATAAATACCTTAATAAACAATTTCAGTGTGGGAAATATTATATGTAGTGGCTATTTAATCATTAAATTTCATAATAAAGTCATGATTGATGTTATTTATGAGGAAAATTGGTAACATTTTAGATGCATAATATGTTTTAAGGATTAGGTATTCATCGTATATATATATAGAATCTTCATACCTTACGTATTCATCGAGGGTTAAATCATTTTATTTTCTATAATTTTCTTTTCTGGTGGACTATTACATCTTATGTCCCCTATAAGGTCATGAATTTTCATTCCAAAAATTCCCTAGAAAGGACCTATGTAGTATTACTCTAATGGAGGCCACACCATATTTCAGTGAAAAAAATTCCCAATGTGAGGGATGGATCCTATAGTGATAATAATTTCAAAGGCTTATATATTTATATTTTTCATAGTGGGTAAAAAATAGTAATTTTAGGATGAACTTATAGTGGTGAAATAAATTCTCCCAGCCCATAGGGCTGAGGATTTAATGATTATTCCAATAATAGATCCAAGGTATGTTAGGGTATCGTCTATCCCAATGGTGATGGTTGTGGTAGAAAGAATTAAAATTACACCATACCTCTAGGATGAGGATGTTTTTATATTTCTCTAAGAGTGTCTATTAGGGATTCCATTTTTATTTTTTATGATTTGGTTGAATCATATACTAGATGTGACAACTTTTTAGAGTTTGAGATACATTTTTATTGAGCTGGAGTTGTTTATATAGGATTGGCCTTTATTAGGTGATATGAATACTCATCCTTCAACGATAATGGATGTAGGATCCTATCAATGGTGCAATAAAAATGAGTTATTAGTTTTTATGCCTCAAAAATTGTAGAGAGTTGGCCTCCATAATTGATGGCATATACAGATCTCTTGTTTGATAATTAACATTGTTCAATGAAATTTCTTGATATATTCCTTCAAAAAAATTATAAAAAATATAGTACTGTGAAATTAAATTCTCTTCCCCACCGCATATTCATCATATGTGAAACCAATGATTAATTTGAAAAAACATTTCATGTCTCACTATAACTCGTATTATAAATATTTTCACAATATTCCAAACATTGGGTATTTTACCATTAAAAAAAGTCAAGTTGATTTGGATGTAAATCGCTCCAATTTTCTTGAAATGAGTTGTATACTCCCCATAATGTAAATTTGAATTCTTAAGATGAAATATATTTTTCAATATTTTTATATGTATATAGTATATGAAATCCTCACAGAATATTTTTGGAAAACCATAATATGGTGTGGTTATAGTCCAAAACAGGATAATTATATTGCCTCCAATTATCTTTTTCCCCATGATCATGGAATTCTATTTAAATTATAGATGTTATTTTCCAACATTACATGAACTATTTGGTCTTTATCTAGTTTCCTTAATGAGGATACGTATAATGGTAGGATTATATACCACTGTATTAGAGGATATATGATATGATGGTTGCGTAAAAGAATACTATTTATTTGAAATATCTTCCGGTTGTGAGGAGATGTCACAAATTATAGATGAGTTTGATAGTCTGAAAGGCCTAATAATTTAAGTTTCTCTATATATTAGTGAATCATATAAATATTTTTCAGATGTGGAGGGCGTTCTTTTTTATTAGACTTTCAAATGAAAGTAAGATTTTCGGGCCTCTCCTCATGTGAACTATTTCCAAGATTAATCTTTATAGTACCATGGGGGCCTATAGACATGATACTCTATGTATAACCACAAAATTTGTTGATCGAGGTTAAATTATGGAAAACCTAATGATAAGCATTGTCTTCTCCCTTTGAGGATAAAACCATTGATTTTAGGGACTCTATCAAAATATGTAGAAGGGATCAAAGATTTTTGGTCTTGATATTGTCAAGAATATTCTTCTTCTTTTTGTTTTGGGTATTTCCATTAATAAGACTATATCATTCTTCATTTTCAAGAATCTAGTTTTAGGATTATAACCTTGATGATTCTCATTCCTTATGGTCATGAACCCTCATGTGTATAAAACCTCCAAGGTGACCATCTGAATATCATCGTAATATGATGTTGAATTTCTTCAGTACCTTTTGTGATATTATTTGATTCGTTTTTTTGTATTGGTGAGTATTCCAGTTTGATCCCATTGTTAGTCTTTATGGTTTATCAGTATATGATGACTTTCCTTCTATATGGGATTTGAATATGAGCCTATCTATTGGCGATTTCTATCGATATATAATTATAGGATCCCTATTCATTATAAGGAATATGAGAATACTATTTTCCAATTTATGAAAAACAACGTAGGTCAAATATAGTAGGATAAGGGACTTGAGTATCTCTATAGAAAGTTATATATTATATAGATGAACTCCTAACATATCATAAGTGATAATAGAATTACCTAATGTTACTAATAATGTACATTGACATATTGTAGTTGGAATGGGGATATGATCCCAATAAAATTTATTATTCTTTAATTCAATATAATGATGATCCTCATAAATGGGAGCATGCATATGAGACCATATCGGAGAAGATCCTACTAAATGTTGATGATATTTTCTACTAGTTTTGGTAGGAATAAAATAATTTCCATTTTCATTCACAAGGATATTCGAATGGTTTTTTTCGTTATCTACTTCTAAAAAATTCTCGAAACATTTCATGTCTTGGTTCGAGATAGAATCTTATGCATCATTCAATTATAGGGTTTACTGGTTGGATTTGGGTGTTTTAATAGGGATATTGACCCATTAATTTATAATATTTGGAATATTATTTCACTATAATTAATATTTTTTCACTGGTATATTTCGACAATATTTCTATTTGAGGGTGGGAATTTATTCTAATTATTAGATGGATGTCTAGATATATGTACTAGTTCCTCCAGTTATAAACATGTTATACAAGAATACAAGTTTGAAATAATAATGATCATGAAGAATTTCTTCAATTATCATTTGGGTATAATTAAAATTATTATAGTTACTTGAATAATAAAATTATATTGGTTCTTGTGTATTGGTTTCCCCTAGTGGGACCACATTTTTTATCCTGGGACTATATTACCAAATATTTGGTTCTAAGAAAGCCTCTTTTTATAATTATATGGAGTTTAGGCCATATAAAATTAGTGGTGGTGGGTATATATATATATGGAATCTTAACAGACTCTTCTTCGTTGATGGTGAGATCATAATTGACATATTCTTTTACCAATCTAATATAAGGGTGGTAACCACTTTTCTTCTCTATTAAAATTCATCCCATGAAATTGGAGTTAGTAGAGAGTGCTATATTATTCTTTTACAAATACTTATTGTATTTAGGGAAATCTATAGGGATTCACATCATATAAGAACTCACATTTAGCCTCCAATTTAAGGATAATTCTATTAGATGGTACTCTCTAAATAATGAATTAATCACCTATCATTGAAGCCTTTTTTGGTTAAAATTATCTCTGTGTTAATGGTTCTACAACCCTATTTATGGTCAAAGAATGTGTTTAAAATCTTAATGCTTCCATAGGTTTGGATCAAAGGGTTTTCATTCAAATAATACACTAAAAATATAAACAACAAAAAACAAATAAAACCTATTAATGAAACATCATAAGTAAGATCATGTTAAATTTGTTTCATTCATGGTTAAAGGATTCCGGTTGGGTTCATCATTTATATTTTTGTGAAGCATGCATTAAATATTCCCTAATAGAAGATAATGAAATAATGTTGATATTATATGTATTAATCATGGGTTTATCATTATATTTATGATTGAAAAATCTTAATGTTAATTTTGTACAATGTTTTTGGTTGGTGTAGAACTATTTTACAAAGGCTAAAGGTCACTCGGAATTTTATAGTAACACCTTGGTATAAACATTGTTAATTAAGATGGGATGTTGGGCTCATACAATCATTTTGAAGGATAATTATTTCAATTTATGATTCACTATTACATATTTATGTTATATTCATCAATAATTTCCAAATAATATTATAGGACGTGTTACCCCTATAGAAGTGGTTGATTGAATAAACACATTGATGTGATCTTCTATTAAATATTAAAGGTATCTAATCAACCTAAAAATATATAATTATCATAATTTATTTATATATGGTTCCTTATTTAGGTTTCATAAGTTCTCCATCTTGTTTTTTCTGTAGTGATGCCCAGTTTTGGGATACTATCACTTAAATATACATAGATGACTATTCTAAATTTTTTCATAGTCTCGGGAGGTGGTAAGTATTTTTGGGATTGTTTTAGGGCCTATAAGAAATGATTCCAATGTATCCTCATGATAGGAATCAGGACAAACATAGTTTTGTGAAACATAATAAGTCATTTTTTATATTTTGATATTCCATGACAAATTCATTCATAGTACCTTTTAAGGACATGAAATAATGATTGCTTGAAGACTTGTAATTTTTTATATATATAGTTGGTGTGGGAGTTACAGGTGAACATATATTGGTTCTTGATATTAAATTAAATATTTCTCTTTTAATATAGACATGGAAAATAATAAGAGGGCACATATCCCTGTATGTGGGGCATTTTTTCATCAGGAATATGAGATAATGAGATTGTAAATTGACATTAAATGAATATTATCGAACGAGAAGGATATAACCATATCAGTGATAGGACATACAATTTATGGTTTTATATGGGATGAGTACTTAGATAAAGTATGTAGGATATTTAAGGGAATATAACCTAATAGGGAAGGACTTATGTGGTTTCATTAGTACCAGAGCTTCATGGGTATGGATATAGCAGTTTGATTTTTTGGGGTTTTAACAAAGCAGTGGCATTATACATAGTCTAGTTAATATTAATAAAATCCCAATTAGTTTAAGATAGATATTTTAAATTAGTATGTTTGTAGAATTTCATTATGATTATATCCATGTAGTGTGTAGAGACCCGAAGCATGACGTACATGGACATTACATTAATTTTGCAGAATTCTTAATACATAACAAAAACAGACACACAAGGACCGTAATAGTTTAGTGTCATCGGAGACTTGGAACGTAATCTTCTAATTGTGGTAAAAGATCTTCAACATCTCCCATACAGATCTTCCCCTTTTATTTTTTTTACCTAAAACCTTTCTTTATATCCTGGGAAAAAGAAAACATATAAAGGGTGAGCTCAAATGCTCAGTAAGGGTAATCACGGATAAAATAAAACAAATCATATACATTTGAACTTAAAAACATGAACATAATGTTTAAACATCAAAATATTGAGCAATGACATAAAACATGAAAGTACATAAGGCATAGATCATAAAGAAACATTAAGCATGATAAAATAGCATGGGAATAAAACATGTAATTGTGGAATCCATTAAGTACATGATATGATTTCCATATTAGCCAAGACATTGCTGCCAAGACCATCTTAGTGGACAAAGTCCCTTTATGAATCGAGTTCACTCCTCGTTCCAGTCCTGTATTACTGAACTGGTTTAACTTTCTGTTCCATCCATGTCTATTTCATGATATATAAATCATTACCCAATGCATTGGAGTGAGATATAGGTCCCACCCATTTGATAATGAAATCATTCTTACTTGTGCCACAAAATAAACATACATCATTCATAATACCCCAACGAATAAAATGGGTTTCATAAATATCATCCCATAATCAAATAATCCATATAAAAGAAATGGATATCATTTCATAATAAGAAAATTTAAACCATGTAAACCATATAGACATGATACATGAAACATACACATATGAAATTATGTCATCTTAGATGAAAAATGGTTTTGATAAAACACTTGAAATGAATTCTTGAGGATGATATCCTCTCTTCTTAGAAATCATTTTCTTTTCAAAAAATGTCATCCAATTTTAAAAGAAAAGGATTTTGTTGAAAATAGTCATGAAATCTTTTGGATGAAGCTTAATGAAAATAAGGCTTTATGAAACTGTAAAAATCCTTTCATGCCGTATAAGTAAAAAAAACATTTTTCTCGTACTTTTGCTAGAAAAGTCAAAAAGTACCTCATAACGTAAAAAAAAGAAAGATTCATTACATACCATGTAGTAAAAGTCAAAAATGGGTAAAAAGTACTTTAAACATAAATGAAAAAACTTTTATGAAACATGGACATAGATGATAGAAATAACCCCAGTAAATACTTATGAATAAGCAATCTCGAATAAAAATGAGATTTGCAAAATTATCCCTTACCTTAGGTCCGATATGCTTTGTATGGATCCGAACCTCCT
Source organism: Viscum album (assembly GCA_963277665.1). Lineage (NCBI taxonomy): Eukaryota > Viridiplantae > Streptophyta > Magnoliopsida > Santalales > Viscaceae > Viscum > Viscum album. The sequence goes on from OY728136.1 coordinate 1,907,479,899, forward strand.
GTATAATGATAATGTCATTGAATTATTATAGAATAAGATTAATTGTTATGATATCATAAATAGTTCACTTATGACTTTATATTACCCATTCTTTTGTAAATTAATGTTAAAGTAGCGTTTTGGGAAAAATCATTTCATTTTTCATTCGTGTTTTAACTTGTAATTATTCATATGATTACTTAGATCATGGTTACTTACATAAAGAATGTAAAACATGATTTATATATAATATATATTCAGAATATACATATATATAATAGATCGATAAATGGAAATAAATACATTGTTTATGGAGACGGTAGGCCGTATGTATGCATGAACACTGTTTTCGTTTCCTTATTGAATTGAATGGAATTAAGTAGATGACATACATATATATATACATAAATCCAGTATCATTATTATGTCATATATTTCATGATTACTTATTATATATACTATATAATCATTCATGAATGGTTAATCATTGAGAATGAATCTCATCGCGTCGTGGAGACAGTAGTCCGTACGTACGCACGAGCGATGATAACATTACCATGATCGTGGAATTGTATTGAAGTGTATGTATAATATTTAAGAATCAATATCAATTTATGATAATCATATAGTCATTATTTACACCATTATACCCATCTAAGTAAGGTGGTGGTGGAAAATAGATTACACCACGGCGTGGAGACGGTATTCCGTACGTACGCACACACGGTGATTTCATTTTCCATAGGATGGATAAATGGTGAAATAGGGTTGTTTCATACTTATAATAACATATCAGTATATGAGTGATACTGATGTTATTACTTCATAATGAAACAACTAAATAATAATAAGTGGAAGAAGAAATAAATTTGAAAGAATCGGTAACGAACATTACCTCTTCTTTGAAGCGCCTCTTTGAGACCTCCTCTTAGGGAATTAAAATTGGCCTTTGAAGAAGACCAGGACCTCTAGGATGTTTCTAGGAAAGTGGAGAAGAGAATTTTGTAGGTTTTGGCCAAGCTTGAAGGCTCAAATTTGTGTTAGGAAGAGAGGGAGGAGGTTCCCTTTTATAAGGGAGGGGAGGGGCACCTTTAGAAATCTTAAAAATATTAATTTATAGTAAATATGACCCCACTTAAAAACCTTCAAAAATGACTAATATTAAAATATTAGATGAGATAGGGTTGTAATCTCATCAAAAAATAAAATTTAGACATGTTAGAAATTTATTTTAAACATTATCAACTTGATTTATCCTTATTTAATCAATTTAATTTTATTTGTGGTAATAAAATTCTAAATTATAACAAATACTTACTTATTTGTTATGAATTTTACATAATTGTGTACTTTATAAAATTTTAGACCATATAAATTTAAATTTATAATTTTTAATTAATTTTCTGATTTTTAAACAATTTTATAATATGTTATTTTTATAAAATAACAATAGTGTCAATTTTGACACTATTCATTTATTTGAATTTAAATAAATTATATACAGAATATATGTTCGAAATAAAGGCTTTAATAGATTCATAAAAGGTCATATGTATCTAGAAAATTAGTGGATCACATTAAATAGTTCATATAATATTTATTTTATTGATTTAAAACCATTTATTTGGTTTATCTCTTTATAAAATAATTACTACAACATTTTTGTATAATTATTTAATATAAATATTTGTTGCATAAAAATTAAAAATAAAATCCTATGATGAAAATAAATCTATTATTTTTCACAATAATACTTTTACTCTAATTTATCATCTAAAAATCACAATAGTTAAATTGTTATATTTATTAAATTATGAAGGTGACAAATTTGGAATCATTTAAAATAAAATAATATAAGTGTCATAATCACCTTAATAAGGATCCAAATGGTCAACAATTAGGCCAGTGGATGACTAGGGTTTATAAATAAACTAATAATAATTCTTGTGCAGATTTTTGGGCCTTTTTATATGTATTAATATTTCAATAAAAACAATATTATTAATTTTTCACTAAATAAATAATTTCTGCATCATTAATGTATAAGATAATAAGGTAATTAAATAACTCTTAAAAATTACAAATAAATTACCATGAAAAATAAAAACATTTTATATTTCAAATGAGTATTTATAACTGAATTTATATTCTGTATAAACTTATATTAAAAATACATTAATTATTAAAGTTGAGTGAGACATATTTCACTTTCCTTTAAATAAAATAAACTAAAGGTCTTGGTCACCTCCAAGTGGGTTCTAATGGATTCATTTTCGACCAAAATATGACTTAGGACAAATTATAATCATCCAATTGTATTAATACAAGTATTAGGATAATTTTATAACATTATATTTACCCTTAATTACACAATTTACCTTTTACTATGGTAAATAAAATTTACCATTGTTACTATTCATAAAGCCCAAAAATAAAAAGTAGTCTATTAATATAATTTGGACACACTGATTCCAAATATGGAATCCATTTTTCCAAATTCAATACACAAGTGTATTTATACTTTAAAACCATTCAATATTATTATTTAACCACATAAGTTATTACGATGAAAAAAATTTGTTTTTAATTAAAATATAGCATGTTTTTACTATTCATTAAAATATGAAAGTTATCAGAATAATATGAAAATTTTAACCAAGGTAAAATTGTATATCCTAATTCCAAATAATAATTTTATTTTGTAAAATTGAACATATAAACATGTCAAAAACTAGATTTAAAGTGGGTGCGCCATCAAAAGGCGGCAAAACTGCATTTTTTGAAAAATACTTATTTTACCTAAAAAATTTATTTTGTTCTTATACAATGTTCTAGAAAATATGTAAGATGAATAATAATGTTATAAAATTCAAAATATAGTTAATAATATTCATAACGGCTAGTTCATAATAATAACATATTGTTGTTTAGTAAAACCTGGTATTACGTACAACACACGCTATCAAAGAAGTTTGTGATTGCGTGTAATGCAAGCCAAGTCAGGGTTGTGTATAGTGCAGACTCTTTTTTTGTTTCTTTGTAACATAATACATCCATTTTTCTCATTTATACATTGAATATATATATATATATACTCAATGTTGCGTAGAATGACTATTATCAAACGAACTTGAAATTGTGTGGAACACAATCTAAGAATAGTGTTGCATATACTGCAAGTTAATACGGTGTTGCGTATAACGCAAGATAATCATGGTGTATCTTACAACAGAATATATAAAATAAATTAAAAAGAATATATCTTATAAAATCTTGGGTTATTACATTCTACCCCCCTTAAAATGAATTTCACCCTCTAAATTCGCTGGGGTTATAAATGGTTTTCTACTTGAAAGTTTCTTTAATTGAAACCCACTTCATAAAAAGGAATACCAAAACTTATCTTTAAAAACTAAAGTATGAAATTTAATGGTTACCCAAATAAACCAATAGCTGTGTTTCTACATAGGAAAACATAGGTGAAAATATGGATATGGAAGAGAAATCTAACCATCAAGTTCTGATGGAGAGTGGTAGAGAACATGGCTATGAAAAATCCAAAAATCACAAAGCCATAGATTTGTGATGATCTAAGGTACCATCTGATTCATCGTATATAATATCATTGGACAACATTTTTGGTTTTCAAGATCATTTCCCAAAAGTTGAATAATTTGAATTAGAAGAAATACTTGCTTTATTTTGGTACAATCTCACTGTTGTTCATGCCTTGAACAATTTCCACTTCATATCTTAAAGAAATGAAGTTGAATTTGTTATTCATGAAGTGTTAGCAGATCATGTGATAGAATGACGGGTCATTCCATTTGTCTCAAACAAAAGGTTAGCAAAAGTTATTAAATATACATAAGTTGATCTATAGTGAGATTAATCATATATGGTTCCTAAAATGGACTTATACTTCATATATCATACTAATTAATATAATAAAACTAGTTTCTACTAAACAGGGACTTCCTGTAGGCCAGTGGTAGGCGATAAAGGCCAGTTGCACTTCAATTGTGGGTTCGATTCCCACAGCCTTGTCTGACGAGATAGGCTGTCGCCCGTCCTGCAGGTTTTCATTTTTCTAAAACTACATTACTATAATATCCCATCAATAATATCGAATAAAATTTCTATCCTTAAACAATACTAACTTATGTCCAACATAATCCTTTCCAATCTTTAGGCTTATCCAAAATACTGCTGTCTAATCTCATATTATTATGAAAACGATTACCAAAGAGTTCATATAACATGCATGTTAATACCATCGTTGATCCCCATATATCATGAGATATGTCTTGTTGGTCACATTCCAAACATTCGAAATCATGTATTCTCTTGAAAAATGAATACCCATTGAATCTTAGTGAAAACATGAGTGCTGTCAAAAGTTAACTATTTCCACATACCAAAATTAAAAAATTCTATATACTCAAACCATGATATAACCTTATCCTTATATCAGTCATGATCTCATGAATACTATCAAAAATTTAATTTTCTCCTTATCCCTTAATTATGCGCATATCATCTACTTTCCAAAAATACTGGTACCATTCATCATACACTTTCAAAACTTAAGGAAAGACAACAGTGTAACAATCCTTAGATGTCTCTTTATTCCGTAGTACAATGAGATTACTTATACAACATTACACTTGATAAACATGTAATCATTCCACTACCTTCTTAAACCATTGACCGAGCTTCAACAATTCTTTCATCTCACATATCATTTGTAGTCTCTTCATCAGTATCATCATAAATATTACCCATACGACCATACTAATTCTCTTCATGAAACTTTACCTTAGGGAATTGGTTTTCATAATGCCCATACATTCCACATTTAAAACATTTAACCATTGTTGATGTTGTAGCAATACCATTATCCTCATCCATGGTGTTAACTGAACCTTTTCCCTTGCAATTACTGGCTTTATGTCCTTCTTTTCCACACCCAAAGCATCTTCCAGTTCCTTTGAATAATTCTCCTTTATGCCTCTTCCCACATGATTTACATAGGGGAAATTGAACTTTGTTTCCACTATGATCATCATTAAACTCCATCTTTCTCTTATTAGATGAGTCAGGAAACTTACCAAATTTGAGTTTATTGATCATATTATGAGATTTCTGATTCGGCATAATAATGATGTTTGGACTTCCAAATCCAGTTTCATTTGGTTTATCATGAATAATATCATTCCATTGTCCGTTATATCCTCCATTATCGTGAATCGTCCTGTTTCCAGCCATTTTCTGAAACCCAAAAAGAATATTGTGAGAGGCAAAAATCTTTCTAGAGAAAACAACATAGTAAAGGGGGGAGTACCCTCAATATCTAACATCTTAGGTTAAATTCTATGATCGTTATCGTAGTTCAAGGACAATATCCTATATGTATACTTATCCTTAGGGATATGCCTAGACATACCTTAGAAATATCTCTTGGGATCTCACTAACGTTTTCGCATCCTAGTTTCCAAAGGTTGACTAAACCTTTCCACTGATACCAACTGTAGAGACCCGAAGCTTGACATACATGGACATTACATTACTTTTGTGGAATACTTAATACATAACAAAAATAGACATACAAGGACCGTAATAGTTTAGTGTCTTTGGAAACTTGGAACGTATTCTTCTAATCGTGGTGAAAGATCTTCAGCATCTCCCATAAAGATCTTCCCCTTTTATTTTTTTACCTAAAACCTTTCTTTATATCCTGGGGAAAATAAAACATATAAAGGGTGATCTCAAATGATCAGTAAGGGTAAGCATGGATAAAATAAAACAAATCATATACATTTGAACTTAAAAACATGAACATAATGTTTAAACATCAAAAGATTGAGCAATGACATAAAACATGGAAGTATGTAAGGCATAGATCATAATGAAACATTAAACATGATAAAATAGAATGGGAATAAAACATGTAATTGTGGAATCCATTAAGCACATGATATTATTTCCATATTAGCCAAGGCATTGCTGCCAAGACCATCTTAGTGGACAAAGTCCCTTTCTGAATCGAGTTCACTCCTCATTCCAGTCCTGTATTACTGAACCTGTTTAACATGCCATTCCATCCATGTCTATCCCATGAGATATAAATCTTTACCAAATGCATTGGAGGGAGATATAGGTCCCACCCATCTCATAATGAAATCATTCTTACTTGTGCCACAAAATAAACATACATCATTCATAATAACCCAATGAATAAAATGGGTTTCATAAACATCATCCCATTATCACATAATCCATATAAAATAAATGGATATCATTTCATAATAAGAAAATTGATACTATGTAAACCATAGAGACATGATACTTGAAACATACACATATGAAATAATTTCATCTTAGATGAAAAATGGTTTTGATAAAACACTTGAAATGAATTCTTGAGGAAAATATCTTTTGTTCTTCAAAACAATTTTCTTTTCACAAAATGTCATCCAATTTTAAAAGAAAAATATTTTTCTGAAAATAGTCATGAAATATTTTGGATGAAGCTTCATGAAAATAAGGATTTATAATACCGTAAAAATCCATTCATGCCGTATAAGTTAAAAAAACATTCTTCTCGTACTTTTGCTGGAAAAGTCAAAAAGTACCTCGTAACGTAAAAAAAAGAAAGTTTCATTACATACTATGTAGTAAAAGTCAAAATGGGTAAAAAGGACTTTAAAGATACATGAAAACACTTTTACGAAACATGGACATGGATGATAGAAATAACCCCAGTAAATACTTATGAATAAGAAATCTCGAATAAAAATGAGATTTGAAAAATTATCCCTTACCTTAGGTCTGATATACTTTGTATCGATCCGAACCTTCTGTATAATGATAATTTCATTGACTTATTACAGAATAATATTAATTGTTATGATATCATATATGGTTCACTTATAACTTTATATTACCCATTCTTTTGTAAATTAATGTTAAAGTAGCGTTTTGGGTAAAATCGTTTCATTTGTCGTTCATGTTTTAACTTTTAATTATTCTTATGATTACTTAGATCATGGTTACTTACATCCAGAATGTAAAACATGATTTATATATAATATATATTCATAATATACATATATATAATAGATCGATAAATGGAAAGAAATACACCGTTCAGGGAGACGGTAGGCCGTATGTACGCATGAACGCTGTTTTCGTTTCCTTATTGAATTGAATGGAATTTAGTATAAGACATACATATATATACACATAAATCCAGTATCATTATTATGTCATATATTTCATGATTATTTATTATATATACTTTATAATCATTCATGAATGGTTAATCATTGAGAATGAATCTCATCGCGTCGTGGAGACGGTAGTCCGTACGTACGCACGATCGATGATATCATTACCGTGATCGTGGAATTGTATTGAAGGGTATGTATAATTTTTAAGAATCAATATCACTTTAAAATAATCATATAGTAATTATTTACACAATTATACCCATCCAAGTAAGGTGGTGGTGCAAAATAGATTACACCATGGCGTGGAGACGGTATTGCGTACGTACGCACGCGCGATGATTTCGTTTTCCGTAGGATGGATAAATGATGAAATAGGGTTGTTTCATACTTATAATTACATATAAGTATATGAGTGATACTTATGTTATTACTTCATAATAAAACAACTAAAGAATAATAATTCTAAGAAGAAATAAAGTTGAAAGAATCAGTAACGAACATTACCTATTCTTTGAAGCGCCTCTTTGAGACCTCCTCTTAGGGAACTAAAATTGGTATTTGAAGAATACCAGGATCTCTAAGATTTTTCTAGGGAAGTGGAGAAGAGAATTTTTTAGGGTTTGGCCGAGCTTGAAGGCTCAAATTTGTGTGAGGAAGAGAGGGAGGAGGTGCCCTTTTATAAGAGAGGGGAGGGGCACCTTTGGAAATCTTAAAAATATTAATTTATAATAAATATGACACCACTTAAAAACCTTAAAAAATGACTCATATTCAAATATTATATTATATAGGGTTGTAATATCATCAACCAATAAAATTTATACATGTTAGGAATTTATTTTAAACATTATCAACTTGATTTATCCTTATTTAATCAATTTTATTTTATTTGTGGTAATAAAATTCTAAATTTTAAATTATAACAAATAATTACTTATTTGTTGTGAATTGTATACAATTGGGTACTTTATAAAATTTTAGAACATATAAATTTAAATTTATAATTTTTAAATAATTTTGTGATTTTGAAACAATTTTATAATATGTTATTTTTATAAAATAACAATAGTGTCAATTTTGACACTATTCATTTATTTGAATTTACATAAATTATATATAGAAGATATGTTCAAAATAAAAGTTTTAATAGATTCATAAAAGGTCATATGTATCTATAAAATTAGTGGATAACATTAAATAGTTCATATAATATTTATTTTATTATTTTTAAAACCATTTATCTGGTTTATCTCTTAATAAAATAATTACTACAACATTTTTGTATAATTATTTAATATAATTTTTTTTTGCATAAAAATTAAAAATAAAATCCTATGATAAAGATAAATCTATTAAATTTCACAATAATACTTTTAATAGAATTTATCATCTTAAAATCACAATAGTTAAATTGTTATATTTATTAAATTATGAAGGTGACAACTTTGGAATCATTTAAAATAAAATAATATAAGTGTCATAATCACCTTAATAAGGATCCAAATGGTCAAAAATTAGGCCATTGGATGACTAGGGTTTATATATACACTAATAATAAGTTTTGGGCAGATTTTTGGGCCTTTTTATATGTATTAATATTTCAATAAAAACTATATTATTGATTTTTCACTAAATAAATAATTTCTGCATCATTAATGTGTAAGATAATAAGGTAATTAAATAACTCTTAAAAATTACAAATAAATTACCATGACAAAGAAAAAAAATTTATATTTCAAATGAGTATTTATAACCGAATTTATATTCTGTATAAACTCATATTAAAAATACATAATTATTAAAGTTGAGTGAGACATATTTCACTTTCCTTTAAATAAAATAAACTAAATGTCTTAATCACCTCCAAGTGGGTTCTAATGGATTTCGTTTCAACCAAAATTTGACTTAGGACAAATTATAATCATCCAATTGTATTAAGACAAGTATTAAGATAATTTTATAATATTATATTTACCCTTAATTACCCAATTTACCTTTTACTATGGTAAATAAAATTTACCATTGTTACTATTCATAAAGCCCAAAAATAAAAAGTACTATATTAATATAATTTGGACCCACTGATTCCAAATATGGAATCCATTTTTCCAAATTCAATACACAGAAGTTGCAGAAATTAAATTAAAATTAATCCTGTTGTCGAAAAAAACGGGTTTTTGTTTAAAATATTGCAAAAGATTGAATTTATTTAACCTATGAATTCAATGTAAAATCAAGGCTAATTACATAAATTATATTAAATGGTAAAAATATATTATATTTATACTTTAAAACCATTAAAAATTATTACTTAACCACATAAGTTATTACGATGAAAAAAGTTGTTTTTAATTAAAATATAGCGTGTTTTTACTATTCATTAAAATATGAAAGTTATCAGAATAATATGAAAAATTTATACAAGGTAAAATTTTATATCCTGATTCCAAAAAATAATTTTATTTTGTAAAATTGAACTTATAAACATGTCAAAAACTAGATTTAAAGTGGGTGCACCATCAAAAGGCGGCAAAACTACATTTTTTAAAAAATACTTATTTTACTCGAAAAATTTATTTTGTTCTTATACCATGTTCTAGAAAATGTGTAAGATGAATAATAATGTTATAAAATTCAAAATATAGTTAATAATATTCATAACGGCTAGTTCATAATAATAACATATCGTTGTTTAGTAAAACCTGGTATTGCGTACAACACACGCTATCGAAGAAGGTCGTGATTGCGTGTAATGTAAGCCAAGTCAGGGTTGCGTATAGTGAAAAGCTCTTTTGTTTTTTCATTATAAAAAAATCCATACATTTTTTTCATTTATACATTGAATATATATATATATATATATACTCAATGTTTTGTAGAATGACTATTATCAAACGAACTTGAAATTGTGTGTAACACAATCTATGAATAGTGTTGCGTATACTGCAAGTTAATACGATGTTGCGTATAGCGCAAGATAATTTTGGTGTATCGTACAACAGAAGATATGAAAGAAATTAAAATGAATATATCTTATAAAATCTCGGGTTATTACACAGTGATCACATATTTATTATTAGGGAACAGATAATAGAAGATTCATTGTAGATTATGCATTGTAGATACACTAAAAAGGATTGGTAACTAAGAGAGAATAAGTGGGGATTACGCATGAGCATGTGATTAAAAAACATGGGTGTTATTGGTCATTTTTGTTCTCTTGGTGATTAAATCATAAATGTTAACTATCGTGGATCATATATATAGGAAGGAATCCTATTAGAACATGGATAGTTGTTTGGCATTGGGGGATATAACGATCATGTTAGGCTATGAGGGACTACACTAATGTAATGATGATAGAGACCCTCATTATCAAAGTAATAAAAAACTATGTTTACCCCCAATATTTTCATCCATATGGGTGGATAATTCATGTGAATAATTTTATTAAAGTATTTTTTTAATTTAAAGCATGGATTTTGGTGCCCAATCCCTAAACATGTGTGTTTTTGTGGTCTAAAAGGAATGATGTATCTGGTCTTTTCTGATTTATGACTCTTAAAAAAGAAAATAATGGAGGGATTTTCAAATGTATTTCCCTAACAATGAAGTACTTATGGATGGTAAGACATGATAGTGGTCTAGACACTTAATCTTTAGGATCCTTTTTATAGACCACATATGCTAATCAGAATCATAGTTTGTAAGAAATTGTTTAAAGAGGCGATTGATTACCCACATAATATGAATTTTTTTTGAGTATAAATATAAAGGGGACTCTTCCAAGTATTAGGTATGTGTATGGGACTATTCCATGTTGGAGCTGATAGTTCAAAGGGTTAATCCCTAGGGATCATACAAAAGATTTAATATACATTATTAACTTTTAAAAGAAGTTATTACATATAGTAGTAGTGTGGGAAAATTCACTTGACATGCTTTATTGAGAGAGTATGATGTATAAAAATTTGATAAATTAGGCTTAATATGAATTAATCAGTGAAAATAGTTCATAAAAGGAAAATAATTTCATCAAATAACTCATATGTTTCATGTTCCTTGGAATTTACATGTAATTTCCCCAGGACCACAAGGGATCACTTATTTTCACTAATTCTTCACGTATTATCAGTTGTTATGTCTCTAATGTGTAATATCATAGTGTTTATTCTATTATTTATTGGCATGAAATGAATAAAACTACCTCTAAAAACGGACACCATAAGTTTGGATGTTTATTATCACATAGTCTCATCAACATGCCTCTATAGGTGAGTTCCTCTTAACTAGTTAGGGAGATGCCATAGGTGGTTACACCAACGTTACATACAAGAATATTCCACCACATGGGTAATTATAATCTTCATGGTATTATAATTATTTTTTTACTCTAAATAATAAAAACTACTTCTCCATCTCATCTCTCATCCACAAAAGAGGCTACTCTTCAAGTGATGTTCCCATTTCGAACCCACATGGGAGGATGGTTCCAGAAAACCATGTTCACGCCATGGGAGTTTATATTTCATGGAATCCCGTCTTTGTTATGTTAATCATATAGGTTCATTTTCCTTACAACATGATTTTAAATAATTTAAATCTATTTATATTATCATGATACGTTATTATCCATAAAACATATAGTTGAACAATTCCATTGAAAATTTCCAAAAAACTACTTTTTTTCAAAGGCATTATAAGTAATACATATTAAAATTAAAATGTTTATCAATATATATAATAATATTTTGAGAAATATGATTTCTTATGGACTCTTACAAATATCATAAAATCTGTCCATATATAGATTCTTATATATTTCATCATATTCTGACAATGTTCTTTTTATGCCATCGGGCTTAATTTAAATACATATGAGATCAACATAAAGTATAATTATCATGATTACATATCCATTTTTATAATTCATAATAGAAATTATATAATTTACATAGATGGAAATATAACCGTGTCAAATCTTCATATGGTTTCCCAAATAACTATAAATCGATACAAATCATCGTATAAAATTTATCCTTCACCACAAAGATTACTGTGGATTTAAAGATCTCCATGTATGTATTATTAAGCTTCCAACTATCTATTTCATAGATAATATATTTTATGAAAACCCCCTCTAGTAAGATACACATGTTTCTTCGGTAAATAATATATAAAAAAAATTTCTTTAGATTTATTATTTTTTTACCTAGAATAATTGTTGAGAAATAATCACTTGTAGAGTCAATACCCAAGAAAATTTCCATCGAGTTGATTTAAAAAAACATTTTTTTTTGCATACTATGAAGATATACCATTATAAAATAAAAAATTAACTTCAAACCAATCGTATTGTCCACAAATAATAAAATATCTTCACAAATCCATTTGGTAACTACAATTTCCCCATCTTTATTTTTTCATAATTTATAATTTCCTTCCAAAATCAATTTACCATCTCCCCCTTATTGACAATAAATGAAAAGGTAATTAGACAATGGATCTTACTCTTACCCATGTATCCTAAAGGATTTTATAAATAATTTCATTAAATTATTTATATTTATTATTCCAAATAAATAAAAATTAGTATGAAAATATTAAACCCAAATGTTTCTTAGACATGAGATGTCAATTCTAAGCTATTAGTCTTATTGGTTAATTAGAGGTAAAAAATTATATTTAATAATTATATACATGGAAAATTTATAAAAGTATTTTTTTAAGAAGCTATATCTTTTATTTTATCCATTACAATGTTGTACAACTGGATTTATAAAATGGTATAATCTTATAAAAAACACTAACAAATATATAAAAAATATCTTCATGAAAAACCATTATCATCACCTTTTTCTATTTAAAACATAAATCCACATACCCTCTATGAATATATTTAAATAAGGAAACAAATGTGTGATTTTCACCCCACATCTAGCCTCCAATATGTGTTTTAGATAATTCATATTTTTTGGAATCACTCAACCATAGAAAAATACTCTTGAATTATGCTTCCTCTAAAATGTTGTAATCATTTAATATTTACAATGGTTTTTAGAAAATGGCATGATTGGATTCATATTTTATTTTTCGGTGATGGGATCTTCATATATACTATCATTTAATTCAAATAATTCACTTCATGTTATGTTAGTACATACAAAATAAATATGGGAATATAGAACAATCACGAAGTTCTATAGTAATAACAGAAAGGCTGAGAGTTTCCTATCAACCAAGAAGCTTTATTCTTTTAAATATCATCATGAGGATAAATATTTATATTTCCTCTCATTAAATGTTCTTTCAAAGGATTATGGGATCTTTTATTCCAGTCATATATATATTTTCATGAATTTATTTTACTAATATATTCTATTAGGGGATTTTTTAACTAATTCTTGCTTAACCTATTACATTTATTATTATATAGATATTGTGATTATTATATGATACTTTATACTATTTCCATTATGTTTTTAAATTCCACAGAATTTCAATTATGTCACGAGGTCCTATATTTTAGAAAACCTCTCTTGAAATTAAATTTCATTATGTTGAAATACTTTATTCTATTTATAAATATCTTTTTCTTTTTATTTCTGTATTTTCTATCTATTCAAAATTAGGATTAGCAAATAGTCAGGCAACCATTTTTACACTTTTATGATTTATTTGTTTTTCACATGGTTTCCTGGTAGTCTTAGTAAATCATGAATTTTATTTCTTTACATTCTGAATTAACTTCATTTTCAGACAAAATAAAATATATCTATATATTCTATTCATTGATTCATTAGCACTGAGACCTTTTTCATCAAATCTATCAAAAAATTATTCTCATCATTCAAAACAATTTTTTGTTAGAGGAATTGATAATATCTTTGTTACATGTGGCTTACATTAAAAAAGAAATTATCATCAAGTCTATATATCTATAAAATTGGTTTTGGAATATTCTGTAATATTAATATATTAAAAATGGATCATTATACCTCATTTCCAAAAACCCAAAAACACCAAGGATATCCTATGAACATTTATATCTTATATTGATGGTAAATTGTTTTAAAAAATAGTTTCTATAATCCATATATAAATTAAGACATTCATTTTTATGGGTGGGGGTAATAGCCTTATTAATATATTATACTAATATTTTAATATATAACATGTGTTTTTTCACTTTCCATCATTGTCAAAAAAATATTTTAATTTTTTACTTCTAATGTTATAGCTACTATGATTGTTTTAGATTTATTAAATGAAGAATTTGATAAAAAAGTGATTGAATTATAGAATGTGAAAATTATATTTTAATAAATATATAACAAAACAAAAATTTTAATTTTTCTTTGCACAAAAATTATATTCTTATATTATGAGTATCTGTTTTAAACACACATGGTAAAAATAAGCATAAAATGAGTTTTTAAAATTTTCCCAACAAAATATGATTTTCTTGATTAATTGAAAATATAGTACACAAATACTCTACATTTAATTTATAATAATGCTTCATAAAATATGTAATTTACAAATTATTTATAGTCAATTTCTTAAAAATAACTTTATGCTTTTTTAGAGATAAAATGTGATGTTTTACAGAAATTTATTTCTTTTAAATAAAGGAATATGGTCTTTCAATTTTAAATAAGAAAAATAATCATTAATTAAGAATGATTTAAATTAATTTCATATATTAAATATATATATATATTTTCATTTAAATACATATAATTATTTTTTATATACATATATTTAATGTAAGATCATCCTGTGATTGAAAAATTCATTTTTTGGACACGTTTTGTGGGTTTGTTTTAAAATTAAATTCTTCTAATTACATGAATTGAATTTGATAAAATAGATGAAATATATATAATTAAAATAATTTATATTATGTAATATGTTCTAGTTAATTTTTTTAATAAATAGTATAAAAACTAAAAAAAAAATTCATTATCATTAAGGTTAAGACAGGTTTACCGAAGGGTTAATCTGTAAAGATAATACATAAAATGAAAAAAAACCCACATGAAACCCCATTAAATATTTTTATTTCATCTATAACATTAAAAATTTATATTATTATCTATTTTTCAGTCATATATACATGTATGATACTTGAAATTATCTTAAAGTATTTAAATATTAAAAGTGTGCCACAAAACATCAATTAAAAAAGGACACCTCCTACTCTTAATCCATCACACATATTAAGATATTCTCATGACCAAAACCTAAAAATTATCTCTAAAAATATTTATACATGTTCTATATAATTTTTAAATCCAAAAATAAAAACCGTAGGGTTCTTAATACGATATCTAAAGGAGGTTTTTTGAAGTGAATATAATCATCATTATCAAGAACCTTGTTTTTTAACTTCTTCTTTTACCATATTGAATTATATCTTAATAATTAAATTTTAAAAAAATTATACCATACAAAGATATTTTATTAAGTTTATATCATAATATGTATCCATATTTTATCTATGAAATGGGAAATAATACATTCATTTTTTTGAATAAGGACTACCGCCTCACGAATCGATATAATTTGTTTTCCATCACCGACTAACATGGATAATCATAATTAATCAAACAATGAATATATATATATATATATATATGAAACTTATGACATAATATTATTTCTCTTCATTTAATATATCATCTAATTCAATATCATTTTACCTATTATGAATAATGATGATGATGATTGTCTGTACATTCGACCCACCTTATCCATTAAGCAGTGTGATTAATTTTCCTTGTCCAAATTCAGTAATATTTTCTAAAAATGTGTCTAATGATTAAATATGATATATATAATTTTAATATTATTTTTTAGATTATGGAATAATATCCTATGAATAGGAACCAAAATTTCTATGACAAAACATGCCTGATAAAAATGAGGCATATCACTCTCAACATAATGGTAATAATAAAATATTACTAGCAGACGAGTGATACCATGTTATAGTAGGATCATATATGATAGGTTAAATATGAAAATAGATATTTTATATAATAATATCATGTTTCTAACCATTATATAGTAATCATTCAACTAATCATTAGTGTAAGGTATGGTATTTTAAACTCAATTTCTATCCATGGGGTAATACCACTACTTCATTGATTAGAGTATTCCTTGATTATATTTAAAATGATATGATAATATATTATATTATATTATATTTCTTCATTTTTTTGTGGAAAATATTTTTTTTACAATTAATCTCATCATTGAATAACTATATATTCGATGATAAATTCTTTGTAAGGGATTTTGTCTCAATTTAAATTCCCTTAGGTTATATTTGTTAATATACAGAAATTCACTTTTATGTGGTGTATACACGGTAATTTTTATATATTTAAAATTAATATTCATTTATTCATGACTATTAAATATTAAATTATTATATATTTTTTAAATGGGTTTCAATTTAAAAGTAACCAAATTTTGAAGGATTTATTTTATGATCTTGTTATTTGGGGATTTCTAAAATTTTTGTTGACGGACTATTATAGCCCATACTTCATATAACCCATCAAATTTCTCATCCTATTTATATATAAGGTGTTTCCATATTTTTTCCAAGTTTTCTTCTCATCATCACTTTAAAAAATAAATCCTATTTAAAAAAAAGAAATTTTTATTTTTAGATATATTTTCCCATCCATATCAATATTTTAGAAAATTATTTTACAAAATTTATTAATATTAAAAAAAATGATTTATTGAGGAAATTTAATTTCATTCCTTAAATTCCAAAAAACAATTAGTGGAATCATTTTAATGGTTTCCAAATCATTTTTTTCTCTTTATTTATAAAAATAATAATGTATTATTTTTAATGAATATGACTTTAATGAACCTCCTACCACCATAACAGTTTTATGATATTTAGATTATTCTACACATTTCAATGTTTTAAAAAATATACTTTTTAATGAAATATTAATTTTTTATTTCAATTCTATTTTAATATTTTTATAATTGACATGATTTTCTTAGAAAACCAATATTTTTGATGAATTAATTGTCATCTCTTATATCTATTTTTTGTCATAAAAAGTCTCTTTAAAAATTCACTTTATTATGATCATTGTTAATTGAATTTCACTTGAATATACATATACATTAATTCATGGATATGATCATTTCTTAATCTTTATTACATTATTTCCTAAATAATTTTACTATGAATGTTATTTTATTATACGTGGAAAACATTTTAAAATCTATATTATTTACTCAATATAAAAATTTATTTTTAAGGAATATTATTAATGAATTTAATTCAACATTCAATATATGAGTGATGTATTAGAAATGCAGTGATGGGTGGGTCTTGGAATAATATATCCCCACATTGTATCATAATGTCTCATGAGGTAAATTAGTTGGAGAAATTAAATTGGTATACAGTGTATACCTACTATTCAATTAATTTGTATTGGAATAAGGACATAATGGCATATATTTCATGATTTATTCATAAAGTCAAATATTAATAATTAACATCATTTTTTTCATTATTAATTACTTTTGTCATTATTTAATTCATATTATAAATAGATTCATATTGATGCTGATGTTATTGATTAAATTGTGTGTGTTTTTAGTTATTTACAATTTAGTGTTAATGATACTGTAATTATTCATGATAATGTCACCTTTATTTGATCATTATTGAGTGTATTTGATTAGCCTTATGTATTTTTCATTCCCCATTATATGAATAATTATTCTTTCATTGATTTAAAGGATTCTGTTGTTTTCTATTACATTGTTTTATGTTTTTTCCATTGTAAAATGGCAATAAAATATGAAACATTCCCTTTAATAATACTAAATTGATCGGTCCCTTGGTTTTTGAATGATTATATCAATTCAAATTTTAAAAATTATTCATAGGGCCTAGGTTGTTTTAGTAAGGGTTTTTATAGATTTTATAATTGAATGTATATTAGAAAACATGAGAAATAGATTTCTGAACTTATATTTTAGGGAAAAAAACTGGTAAAGACATTCAAGATATGTATAGTTATAGGATAAATTCATAAAAGTTTTCTTAAGGCATAGATTATGTAGGTTTTTATATCAATACATATTTATATGGATTTTAAAAGTGTTCGTGGTTATTGAACAAATTTATCTTGAGGTAATAACCCTAGAAAATGTTTTCTAAGTATATATTTACCATAATTATATTTCCGGGTGAGTGTAAAATTACTATAAAACTAGTTTGACCCTCATTTTTTGTATATTTATTATAATGATAATTATCATTAAAATATATTATCAATTATTTGAAAATATTTTTATGATTTAAGGATATTTCCAAATTATCCAAGTTTATATTTCTAAGATTAACCATCCATAAATATTCAATTTATGTTAAGTGTTACATTATATTTTGAAATATAAATTTTGATTTAATATTACAAATGATATGACCTAATATAGTTTAATCCGTTGTTTAGAAATGGCTTCATGATAAATGAGATGTATCAATACTCATACCCAATGTAGAAATTTCAAATTTAGGGCAAGATAATAAAACATGTGTTGGGGATGAGAAGATCATTACTATATTAGGGAAGTTGGCCAAGGTTATGACTTCTAACCTTTCTAATATGGAGAAACATTATTTTATATGTCATGATATACCTATATTTCATTATTTCATGTGACATAATTCCTGATTAGTTATTGTAAATAATATTCTAGTGGTAGCGGAGAAATGGATTTAGAGCCTTGAAATGATGTTTCCAGCCTTGGGATGTTATGAAATAGAAAATGATATTCTGGTAGTATACTATCTAAAGGGTTATTTTTATCAATGGTTATTATTGACTCAGAACACTAGGGAGTAATAAGAAACAAAACTCATGCATTTGATAAATTTTAAAGATAGTTTATTCAACAGATATTTAACTCATGAGAAATGAATTTAAATAAACAAAAATTTCCTCAACATTAAAAAAAATAATTGGAACATGTAACAGGGTATGATAATTCCTTTTGAATACTTTCTTGCTATAGTATATATTTTATACATAGCAGGGAATGAAGGATAAATATTTTCTTTGAAGGGATTAGACAAAGTCTCTAAATGGAACCCATTTCCCAAATATTTTCTTCACATGATGAAATAGTTTTTGACAACATGAAAATAGATAAAGGATATTCTAGATTATATATATTAAAAATAAATAAATATAAAAAATAGTTAATAATTATACTAAGAAAAATGATACTCTTCAAAGAATAAGAATAAGATGAATCTATTTTCTTCATGTAATACACCAAGGAAAATATATTTTTGGAATGGGATTTTTGTTACTAGTAAAGAGAAAAGGGTAATTTATATAATTAATAAAAGTTAATGAATGTGAAAACTAATCTTCAATGAATAAATGGTACTTAAATGGGGTATTTCTGAATCCAATTCCATAATAGTTAATGAAATCTTCAGAAAGGAGGCCTCTGGGAGAATGAAAAGATTTTAATGTCACTAGATCTGAGGTTGATGTTCTCAAATATTAAGTAAAATGTACTTTAATAATATCCTCAAATTTAGATAATTTGTTATTTTATTCTTGGATACCCATAAAAGTTTATATATTACATGTTTTCTTAGAAAATTCTATATTTTTATTGCACATTAAGTAGGGATTTTTCAGTCAAAAATCATAATGGAAATCTCAATACAAAATGATATGTTTGGTAGGCACCTTTGTGACACATAAACATTATATTGTTTTTCAATTTAAATATATACTAATGGATGACTTTGATATAATCCTTTATTTGGATTATATTTCAAAATATGATGAAAACATTTATCTTAAATAGAATGAAATTTTGATTTGTGATGAAGATATGGATTTCAGTAACCTTATTGGGGAGAACTCATCATCCAATTCTTGTCAATATCTACCCCTAGTAGCTATTCTGAATTATATTATTGGGGATGAAGTGAAGTAAAAACCATTGAATGTAAAATTTAAAATTCAAATTGAGGGTATAACTACTTAATAAGAGTATATTGATGTATTTATAGAGGAATTACATAGATATCAACCAATGCGTAAATATGAGTATTCTATTGATGTGATCCATGATACAAGACCTATATCATTGAAACCCTATAGATTGAACAAAATTGAATTAGTTTAATTTAAATAACAAAAGTAGTATTTTAGGTGATAATGAATTTATAATCCCTTGTGTTCCACCATACGAATCCCATATTATTTTTTTATAAAGAATGAAGGATCCAAGAGGTTGTGAATTTATAATAGGGAAATCATTTACAATATGATAATGAAAATTTATAATCTTCCTTTCATTGTAGATTTATTTGATCATCATCATGTATTTAATTTTTTTTTCAAAAAATTACCCTCATTATAGGTATCCTCAATTTTTACTAAATAAATAATATATTTAAAGGAACATTTTTGAATGAGGTATGAACATTACATGTTTAAATTAATTCCACTTGGATTAACTAATTTTTCCATTATTTTTAAGGATCTAATGAACTAAGTATTCTTGTAATATGTGGATAATTTTATTATGGTATTTATTGATGATATCATGGTGTATTTTAGAAGCTATAAGTACCAGGATAATAATTTATAGATAATTATACAGATTATTATCAAAATACAGTTATATGGGAAACTTAGTAGTGTGAATTTTGGGATTATAAAGTTTTTTCAAGGCCACATTACTTCCATGGATGGAGTATTAATTGATCTTGGTTTGAAAATTGTAGTAAAATAATAGCATACACCGAGGAACATAAGAAACATACCTAGGTTTATTGGTTTGGTAGGTTACTCTTAGTGATTTGTTTAAAATATTTCCTCATTGGATAACCCATTAAGATAGTTTACATATAAAGGGGTTATGTTCTTCTAGATAAATGAATGTTAATAAATTTTTGGAGAATTTAATAGGATATCTGATAATGATTCAATTTTGAGTCTACCATCATGAAATTTAGATGTTTGATATATAGTGATGCATCAAAAAAGGAAATTTATTGAGTCCTTATATAAAATTATAAAATTATTGCATATGTATCACGGTAGTTAAAGACTCTTGAATATAATATTCAAACCCATGATCATGAGTTACTTAATGTAATATTTCCATTAAATACAATGATAAATTACCTCAATAGTGAAATATGTGAGATTTATATATACTATATGACTCTAAAATACATATTTTCATAGAAATGGATTAGTATTAGACCAAGGTGACAGATCTATCTACTAATTGACTATGATTTCTCAATACACTATATTACAAACTATTTGGGATACCCTAGTACCTTGATAACCAAGCTAACACTCACATATCCTTAAGGGAGTTCCCAAACCCCAAGGGTTGGTGACTAGAACTTAGCATCATTCATTGTAAGGGGGAGAAAAAAATTCATAGAAAAATAGAATAATTATATAATTATCAGTATTCCAAAAATTCTAAATGGAGAACAGTACAAGGAATCTAATAGATACAATAAACGAAAATAGTACATCATTTAAGTATCGAAATAGACAATAAATACTGAATCATCTTTACGACATCAATATTCTAAGACCAAAGGGAAAATAAAATTCACCTAATCTAAGAGGATCATTCCCTTTACTCAAACATGGAAGAATAAAATCAAAAATAACTACAAGAAATGGTAGGGTGTGACCCAATTCCTAGTAGGGTCACACTATTTGTTCCATAATTGGATTCTATAATAAATAAACCAAATCATGGATTTTTTTTAAAAAAAAATAGGCATAGTAGTAAAGATTCATGTTTAAATCAAAACATGATTTTCATATAAAATATGTAAAAAAAATAATGGATTAATAAAGTTTTATATAAAAATATATTATCTAAATTAATTGGGAATGAGTAAAATAGTTTCACAATCAATGGAATATATATATCAATGTAATCACACCACTTAATAGTAGAGTACAACACCAAGTACTATTCACACCCATTAAAGGGAAAATTAAAATTATCCCCCTAGTTATGATAAATATACCCCCACCCATACATAAAGTAAAATTGCATCAAATTATAGTAAAGGTTAAATTACATACACTCCAATTTAATGGATTGTTATATCAATCAATCAATCAAATTGGAAATCAATTATTTCAAACCAGAAAACCATTTACAATTAAATTTCCCATTTTTTTAATATACCAAATCAATTTTAAATCCCAATAATTTACTTTTATCATTTCATTCCTTTAAAAAATAAAACCAATCAAAGGTTTTAGATAAATCAATGAGATACATTTTCTAAAATCAGTCCTTAAATAAATTTATAATTTCTTTGAATTTCAAAGCACACCCAAAACTCCAATTCTATTGGAATTGGTAATTTTGACCAAATAAAATATTAAATCCATTTTAATTACAATCCTCATAAAATTGTGGTTTCAATATTTAATTTAAAACAATTTATTTTAAATAATTCATATAAAGGGATTTTTACATGGAAAATATCAATAGAACCACAAATCATTAATCATGGTATCAAAACACAACACTCATAACAGGATTTTCCAATGATGAATGATGAAAAGATTAATCTATTAATTGATCCTAGATTCATGTTAAAAAACAAAAGAATTCAGATCTATCGAGCATGTGATGTTCTAACACACCCTAAGGAGGAATGTTATAGAGACTATGAGATAAGGAACAAGAGAATACCACTTAATAAAGAGGGATCAAACATGGACCACCATGCTTTGATCTTCCATGGAGGGGGTTTGGAGGAGGCAAAAATGGTTCTTGAAATCCCCCATGACCAATAATTATGATCCAAGAGGATTTGAGGATGACTAGAAGGTAAAAAGGGGGATTAAAAATTTTAAAATTAAAATTTTAAAATAAAAATTCCATCACAATAGGTTAGATGAGCATGGTTGTATGGTTTCCCAAACCATGAGCACCAATAATTTTGTGAACATTTTATACTTAGTGGGTACACATATTGTCAAACCATTCTCTAACTATGAAATACCAATATTCTAGTGGGTACACAATTTTCACTGTTGTGGCACACAGTTTCAAAAAATTGTTTTCCAACCATGTACATCAATAAATTTTCCAAAACATTTAATTTTATAAACAAAACAACCATAGAAAAACCCTAACCAAGGAATAATAAAAAACTGGGTCGAGGAATACATGAAAAATATTAATATTTTGTTACAAACACCCCACCATAGAAATATTCTATCCCCCAAAATTATTTAAATATTTTTCCATTTCAAAAAGATAATACCACTACTCTCATTAGTACCTACCTCTCTCACATCTCATGTGTGTAATAAAAATAATGCCTTGTTATATTATAAAAAGGTATAGTATTCCCCTAATGTGAATTTTTTTCTGATTTTACTATACTAACTGGATGCCTAATCAAAGATTAATCAAGGTCAACATCAAGATCACTCCAGAATAGAAAATGAGATAGATCATAATGATACTTTAATAACTATGATATAAGGAACACCTTTTCTATAAACATAAAATGTAGATAAAGTGATAATTGATAATCCACATTACCCAACTTATCAATAACTTCAACAAGTATTACAAAATGAGAATAATTATTCCCTTTCCACGAATTCACTAATTACCCAAACACATCAAAATATTCATTTAAACCTATTCACCAAATGAGAACTCCAAGAGTCTACGATGAAGATCAACATAAGAAATATACCAGATCTATTCCATGAACATTCTCTATGGAATAAATTATATATTTAGAATTGTCTCTTAGAAATTTCTCATTAAATAAAGGTAAATTGACCTATAACTAATCAACAATGTAGATATTTATATCACTAACCATACAAGGACTCAAAAGGATCCATTATTATCATGAATAGGTTACTGTATTTTGAATAAAATAGAAAAAATCTTCAATTTTTATTCCTAATTACAATAAAATCCTAGATTTAGGCATGAATAATATACTTGAGAATCAGTATAGACGTCTATATATAGCCATATATCTATATATGGTCTATCATAATCAAATGAACCTATGATACCAATGAACCCGAGATTTATCTCCCAAAATGAGACGTAAAATTGAAATCCCTATCATAGCCTATTAAATATGGAACACTATGTAACTAAAATAAATATCTCACATTGTTATTTCTCATCCCCATAGCAATGGTTGAATTTTGAATGGGTATAAGGTGAGATAATTTTTCCATCCATTGATCAAAACCCATATTGCATTATTCTTTATTTTTGTATGGAAAAACCCACCCATAAAGGCCATAGAGATCTAATCCCACATTCAATGTGGCACTAGAAGTGGTTGTAATGAACCCAAAGTCCCTTGTTCTCGACCCTAACCTATTGGATATTATAAAAATGAAATAAAAAATCAGAAACTCCTTGAATCACACTTGGAAACTATAATTTAATCCTCATATAATACAAAATCATTTATTTTTCATGGCTTCACTGCCGAATGGAAACTATATAAATACCCCATTACAACATTCCTCATATAGAAAAACACCAAAAAATAATTCAAAAAACATAAATTACCCTCTTTGGAGAATGAAATCATTGTAACATTCTCCCCACTATAAAGGGAGTCTATAATACTATGGAATTCATCATCAAGATTCTGTTCATGAAGAATCATCTCTTGAAGAGTTTAGGTCAACTAATAACATACCAAAAAAACCTCACACCCTAATTCCTGAACTCCAATATGACATTATGCAAAAAGATACATCATGTTATCCTCTTATGATTATTCATTTATCTCTTGGATTAGAGGTTTCTTATTAGAATCATCAGTGATGACATTCCCTCTCCCAGGGGTATTGGAAATGTAGAAGTGATAATATTAATGTAAATCCACCCAATACATCTAGTGGATATTAAAATATTCCTATGATAAGATATAACTTATGCTCTTGATGTCAAAACACATGGTAAAACATTCTCTCTAAAGGTAATGTTTTCGACCCTTAAGTACATGAATCGTGGTTTTGTGTTCAAGGTCATGGGTTGGAAAATTATTCTCATGTTTCCTAAGTTTTCAAGAGTAATAAGAATTGTTGTGATCACACTAAATATAAACACATCCAAACCAGAATCCGATGCTTCATAGAAGAAAAAAAATCCCTACTAGACCTCTTGAAGACTCATCACTATCGCATATGTCTGAAAAAATTTTATCTCAAAAAAATACCTCTAACATTTATCTTTTTAAGAATACTTCACTCCCTTCCAAGTGAGAGCAATAATCTAAGATGCCAAAATCGGGAAATCAATTATGAACTATTAATAAAAACTACCCAAACCAAAGAACCTCCAAATATCAAAAAAAATTGTGATTTATACCATGTCAAAAAAGCTCTCACATTATCAGGATCAACTAAGAATCCATATTCCAACAACATGTATCCCATCAATTTTAGCTCCCAAATCTAGAAATCACATTGTAATAACTTGGAAAACATTAGTTATTTTTCAAAAATTATATAACTGCTCTAAGATGATGTACATGATCTTCCTCAGACATAGAGTAAGTGTGGGTGTCATAAAAGATGAACAACAAATAAGTACGATGATACTCATGGATGATCTTGTGCATTAAATATATAAAAACTGTAGGAGAATTGGTAAGAAAAAATGGAATAAAAAGATACTCATGGTGAATATACCTTCTCCAAAATGATGTTTTATGAATTTAGTATCCTTTCATTCTCAATTGGTTATAACAAGATAAAAGATCAATAATAAAAATCAAATTTATCCCTTTCAGATGGTCAAACATGTCATCAATCTAGGGAAAAAAATAACATTTCTATAATATAACCTGATTGTATTTTTGGTAATCAACACATAGGTAGAGTGTTCAATCAGCTTTTTAGAAAAGGAAAAAGGAACCTTCCATGGTGAAACTCTCATTTTTATAAATCCTTTCTCTAAAATATAATCCAACCGAGTCATAAAATATTTCATTTAATATAGATACATATTATAAGAAGGAATAAGAACTGGTTGAGTACCTGGAGCTAAATCAATAAAAAATTATACCTCCTATATCAGTTGAAAATCAGAGAAGTTGGAAAAAAAATCATCAATAAATGTGAATACAACTGAAGGGAGAACAAAACCCATAGATTATCACTACAGATCAAAAGAATATAAAGGAAAAAACATTCCTCAAATCTAGAAAATTTGTTCTATAGCTACTTGTCCTTAAGCCCCACTATCCCCAAAATATAAATAAATCACCATCAGGTGTAGTAACAAAGACCAATTGAATTTAATAATATATTTTTGATTTCCTATCAATGATAAAATCCATACTAAAAATTAAATCAAGAAGTTTCTTATCAAGAATATGAAAATCCCAAGCAAGATAAATATCTGATAAAGAGAACACACATGTAGGAAAATAATGAACCACCTCTCTCTTTATTCTGGTGGGAGTAGTAATATCCATCACATAAGATAAAATCTTTGTATGGAGATTTATAAGGTTCACAATACAATTTGAAATAAATGAATGAGATGCATTGATGTAAAATACACCAGTTAGTATAGATTATTCTATAGGGATGGTACCTCTCATGGGCTCTGAACTGATATCTAGTTCATCTTGAGACTCTAACACTACAACTATAAGCTACATTCTGGATTCTTAGGGATGGAATTACTAAGATCTCGAAATATCTTATTGCACCATATTATTTTTTGTGATGATTATATTATAACACTATGTGGAAATATATAGATATTAAAAAACATCTATAGATGACCAGAGAATCTATAGGAATCACATATATTGTGTTCCTTGGTGAAACACCGTTTAGAAATCCTAGAATTACGACATTGGAAAAAAGTCAAAGAGAATTTTCTAGGCACTGAAGGATGACTAGAAGAACCCTTCTGTCGAGATACAACATCAGGCTCATCACTATTCCTCTTTATTTTATGGGAACTCATATAAATTTTACTATAAGATAAAGGAACTCCCATCGTTCATATATTTCTATAGAGATCATGTTCAACCATTGACATGATACCCAACACGTTGGTACAAGAAGGTAGATTTAACAAAAGAACCTATAAATATATATAATATCAATGTCCCATATTGACAATTGATTCTTAATTTTTTTCATTCAACAAAATATCATGTGGAAACTATACATTCTTGTAAAATCGTTCTGCATACTATTTCCTGATATTTCCAACCTACTCGAGCTTGAAAAATTCCATATCCTTATCCAAAAACATATAATATGGATAGAATAGAAAAATTTAATGAAAATTTATTACCATACACTCTAATTAATCTTGATTATTTTTTATCACTATCCTTACCCACCATATACCACTAGGTACTTCCATCTTGAAGGTGGAAAATTTAACCTTGATCCCATCTCGCATCTCCATAAACTCAAAAAAATATCAATACGTCTCAAAAAATCATCAGCATCTAAAGGAATAATAGTGATATAGAATGCATGTTGATTTTGGAAACAGAGTCCCAAATAAAATATTAGGAACTCATCCCTCAGAGGTTCCAATGATAGAGCCTAAATCGGAATGGGTATAGGATTATTACCAAAATACTGTATATCTCGAATGAGAAACTCCACCTAATATTGGGCCATACGAGTATTTTTAATATTGTGGTTCATCTAAAACATCCTCATAGATAGAATTCACATTTCATATCAATGTAATCATTCTACAAAACTATAGAAATAAACATTGAATACATCCACAGGTTAATCAATTTAGAAATCAAATAAGACAAATAAGGACATTCATCCCATCTGATAGATAAAAAATATTTGGAACTCAACCGGTCTAAATGAAAATAATCGAAATGATAAGAAATATTATTCAAGACACCATTAAGAAACCACAAAAGATGACTGAAGGCTCATTATGATGATTATTTTCTAGGAAATAACCCACAACCACATCCCATGGGTTGGTACTCAGATCTAGAAGCATGAAAGGTAAATGAGGGAATGAAATTTCAATAAAAACAGTGGAAGAAATAGATACATATCAGTATGATCAAAACTCAAACGGGTGAACATTATTTAGAATAAAAAATGTATAATAAACACAAAACTGTACATAATAAATATTTAAAGACCTAGAAATTTCAAGGAAATTTTTTTCTTAATTTTCTTTGGAATTTTACAAGAATGCTGTTTCTGACGGTGCTTGAATACAAGGCCCGGTGTGCCAGGAATCAATTTCAGAAGTTTGGCTCGGGTATGTTCATTGAATGAACGAGCGGGAATTTCTATCTTTTGAACCGGTGCTCGGAATCGAATTCCGAGGGTACCAATGGAACCACAGCGCCGATATTTGCTTAGGAAAGCCTATTCTGGAGTTGCGTTTACACGAGGGAAGTTGTTAAAAATTGTGAAAGTTAATATATAAATTTAACACCAATTTTTATTCTCCCTTTAGTGTTTTTATCCTTTGGGTGGAAGTTAGGTAACTACCCAACATCCCTTTGGAGGTTATGTGGGTGGTGGGGCCCACACGAACCCCACCCCTTCATATTTTTTAATCCCCCATGTAACTCACATTTAATTGTGGAGTCTCTTAATATTCTAACCCTCCCAATTTAATGTTGAAACTCTCCACCTCCCTTGTTTGAATTTTGAATCCATATCTCTGCATTTAATCAAGTTTGTTGTCGCAATTAATGAAGGAAAACTCTTGAGTTTTTGTGCCATAAAAATAATAGAGGGTTGTCTCTATTATTTTGGCTAAACTTTTTATTGGGAGAAAGAGTGGAGTTTTGGAAGAACGCTTGGAGGAACGATATCTTCTCGACGAAGAACGCCATTTCCACCAAAGAACAACGACACGTCTCTTTCCTTCCAACCGAAACAGGAAAGGGAAGGCGCCGCCCGTGATGAACGTCGCCAACGACAACGTCAATCCCTCCGACGTTGACGGAACGACGTCTGTCAACCGCAACGACCAACTTCCGCAACTCGTCGACATTCATCAATGAAATTGAGGTAGGGAATTGTTTACGAAATGTTAATGAACCCCATGCTACTAAAAAAATTCGGATCAAATAAACATTAATTTGATCCGTGAAGAATATGTTGCGGGTTGGGAAATTCTTGCTTGCGAAAAAACTGTAGGGGTTTAATTTTATTTTTTTATTTTGTTTGTGAATACCAACTTGACGATCTTCGTGGATTAAACGCAATTGTTATCGAATAACGCGAGGGGGGCCGGACCGCACAAACACGGCCGACCCTCCTCCTTATTTCATTTTGGTTCCTTTGTGGTTTGGTACGGGAAGGCATGCTGCTGTCGCACCACGCAGAATCATGCGACAAGGAAATGCGCGGCGTCGTCGCGCCACGCCGTGAAAAAAATAACAAAGGGGCGACACCGTCGCGCCGCGTCGGAGAAACCCGAAGGCATCCGAGGACGGAGTCGGGCCACGGAGAAGGGGTGCGGCGCTATCGCGGTGCGCCGGAAAACCACAAAGACGGCGCTATTCGTTTTTGACGTGCGGATTGACGCGCAATAACGAAGCAGGCCGTTATGGTGTTTAAACCCCTTCGTAGTGAAGGTCGGGTCCCGGGAGGACCATAGGCGAAGAAGTCAGGAGAAACGGACCACCGAAGCACGTCTGGTGGTCTGTGGAAGAAGGCGGCGGCTGCCACCGGCGTCAATCAACGGTGAAGGGGGGGGGGGGGGGGTGCGAACCCCCGCCGCTCCGCGGCGTCCGCGCGACCGCGGCCGGCCGATCGGGCTGGACCGGACCGAGCCGGACCAGGCCGAGCCGGGACGGGCCCAGCCGGGTCGGACCCGGGTCTGGTCGACCCGGTTCGGGCCGACCCAGGGGGGTCGGGCCAGGTCTGTCTGGGCCCAGACACCCCGTTTCCGGACTATTTTCGGTCAAATGCCCATATCTTGGGCTACAGACCTCCGATCGATGCACCGTCAATTGCGTAGCGATCCTTGGAATGAGGCGGTCGTTTCGGTATATTACACTCAAGGTTTCAGAGAACTTTGGGTTCAGCCGGGTTGGTTTGTACACAAAACCAACCGGGCCCTCGGAGCGGAAACAAATATATCTTTAGCACCGGACATTCGATTGATGTGCCGTCAACCTTGATGGATTCCTCTAAGTGAGATGGATCTTTTGGATTACTCCGCTCGAGGTTTGGATGCCATCGGAGTGCGGTTGGGTTGGTTCGCTCACGAAACCAACCGGGCCCCTGGAACGAAAAGGCCAATAACTCACAGACCGGGCGTCCGATTGACGCGCCATCTGTTTCGTTGAATTCCTCTTGATGAGACGGAACTTTTGGCATACATTGACCAAGTTTTGGACACAGTTGGAGTATGTCCGGGTTGGATTGTACCCGAAATCTAACCGGGCCCCTGGAACGGAAAAACTGATATCTTACAGACAGGACGTCCGTTTGACGAACCGTCAGTGGCGTTGATGATCACATTGAGAAACGGTCCCTATTAGTATACCCTATGAGAGTTCAGGGTACAGTTGAGATACGGCCGGGATTGGTTCGCTCATGATACCAACCAGGCCCCTGGGACGAAAAGGCTAGTAACTCACAGACCGAGCGTCCAATTGACGCACCATCTGTTGCGCTGAGACCCCTACGACGAGGCGGTCCTTTGAGATACTTCTTCGTGGGACTTCGAGATACTTGGAGTATCGACTTGTAGCTCGTGGAGCGGACCCTCCCAGAGATGAGCGTGTGGGGTACGGAGATCGTGTAGCCGATTGAGACCTAACGACTTCTTGACCGACTCGACTTGGAGTGAGTCAACTAGCCCAGTGGACAGAGCACTATTGTGTGAGGTACAGACCCATGGCGGACGGAGCACTACCTGTATGACAGTGCAGACCCGCGGTACTCGTCCGGAGAGTACCTCAGCAGGCTACTAGGGGGTGTGCACTGCTGTGTTTGGGTGGCATACCCCGGCGGGAAGCACTACTGTGTTTGGGTGTCTGCCTCGCGGTACTCGACAGGAGGAATACCTCAGCAGTCTTTGGTTAGTGAGCAGTACCTCGAAGTCGTGACAGGACCACTGTACACTCCAGAGACGGAGCTCTTCAGCAGTTACGGTTTCGATAATGAAAATCCTGGTTTGAGCTAAGTCAATGACCTTTGTGTTTCCTCATGATTGAGATGGGTTACTTGATAACTTAGGTATATGTATGGGCATATACCTGGGTAGTGGTTATCCGTTGATTTCATAATCCTTGTGTTTCCTCATGATTGAGATGGGTTACTTAATAACTTAGGTAAATGTATGGGCATATACCTAAGTAGAGGTTATCTATTGAGATCTTCTTTGTGGTTATCCTTGTTGGTTTTAGTTATACCTTGAGTGTCTCGGGGTCCCTACTGAGTATCGTTATACTCACCCCTGCACGGGCTATGCCCGCACCTCGTTGTGTTGGTTGCAGACGACGGGTAGTGCTGACGGAGGCCGAGTGTTTGAGGACTAGACGGTACCTGGAGGTGGACTACACGACGAGTCAGTACCCGGAGGTGGACTACACGACAAGTCAGTATCCAGAGGTGGATTTCACGGCCAGATGACACTCGAAGGAGGTTGACGGGTGAGAGCGTTGTGGAGGCTATCTATACCTATCTTTCATGTAGGATCCGTGGTGGACAATCCAGGAGCTGAGCTAGCTGTACCTACCCTTCAGGTAGGATCCAAGGAGGACGACCCAGGAGCCACTTCCGTTCATCCAGCTGTTGTCTTTTCCTATTGTACTTTGTTCGGTTGTAGTTGTACTTTCATTTGGGTATGTATTCTGGCCCATTTACCTTTCAGCACTTCTCTTTGTACTTAGTGTTTTACTTCCGCTTGTACTCTGTCGTGTTTTGTTACTTTTCTAAAGGCAATGCCTTCCCGGTTATCTGGATTTACGCCTTTGGTGCTAGTCTCTAGCCCCTGGCCTATGGAAGACGGGCTTGGGGTAGTCACGACACGGGCCCCGAGGACGGGTCGTGAAAAATTGGTATCAGAGGAGTTCGGTTCTACCGCAGAACTTATGACTATGATATTTTCTTTTCTGTGAAGCAATAGTGTTAAGAGTATCGAGTTTGGTTTTCAGTTTAGGGAGTCCAGTGTTGGTACGGCCGGCCAACGTATCCATACACCAGGACCCTGACAACTGATTTCCTACTTTGTGCACGAAAACCCTGATTGCGTGTGTGTTTCCAGAAAGTTTTAAAGTCAGCTCAAACCAGGTCAGCTCACCAGGTATAAGACGTTGACCATGTCGCATCTGTTCAGGATGTCTCCATAGAGACAGTCAGTTGGAGTTCCGAGAGAGTACTCGATGATGGCTCACCGAGCGACGGGGCTCTGGTGCAGGGCCTTTTTTACTATGTTGGCACCCTCGGGGGGTGTACCAGCCGCACCAACACCTGTTGGGAAGCAGATGCCAATAGCTATACTAGAAAACTGTGCACACTGGCAGAGCGCATTGCACAAGTTCCAACAGTAGAGGCCTCCGAGGTTACGAGGTGAGACAGATTCCCAGACAGCTAAGCGGTGGCTGGAGGCGATTGCTAGAGTTTTCCGCCTAGCTGAGACATCAGTAGAGTGGATGGTGGACTTGGCCACTAGTATTTTTTCCAGTGAATGACCATGAGGATGGTCCGCATAGTGATCAGGCTTCGGTACGTGGACCGATGCCTGAGATAGTGACTTGGGGTAGTGTGTCAGCTATGCATCACTACTTATTGGTCAGCAGTTACAACTGGTGGTACCAGTAGGTGACATGTGTAAGCTTATTTCCTTACATGTGTTCTAATATCAGATACCCTCATGTTCTGAGGCAAACCTGACTCATAGGCGGCTGAGGACTGGCTTGAGGAGGTGTCCGAGAGTTTTCTAGAGCTTATACAGTTTCGGCGGGACGACATGTTTATAGTTGAGAATTCATCGAGGCGTACCAAACATACCGGGTACTCGATGAATGCGTTTGGATCAGTGTAATAGATCTCGGACTTATGAGCGTGTTTTGTTTAAGGAATTCTGAGCCAGCACCTTTTCTCTATACATTCCTACTTAGGCTAGGGTGATAGAAGGAACCTTTGTGGTTGAGAATTCTTTGCTGAACAAATACAGCCAGAGAATGATAGAAGTATGGAAAGCAGGAAACTGGCGCCAGTCTCGGAGACTTGGGCGTGTAAAATGTTTCAATAAGAGGAAATATTAAGGATAGATGAATCTGCAGAGCAGCAGACATAGAGGCAGAGCTAGGAGATCAGCTTGTGGTGGTGTACATTTCAACATGTTACCATCACCCGCCTTTGTAGTCCCCGCTAGACTCAGGGAGTTGGAGAGAAGGGGAAGAGATTAGCTACTTGTGGTCATGGAGTGCGATTGAAAAGGGCTCTATGGATGATTCGAAGTGTGGACTTGTCTTCTACTAGCTACCGTAGCCACATACATCAATACGAATCATCCATTCCTTCCATGAATCTAGTCCCAGACCTAGAGTTTCTGGTTAAGCCATTGACTTGACCCTCACGTCTGGAGATACCTTGGAAGGAGACTCGATAGTCACACTTACGCCGGCGGTGTGATCTGACCCTTGAGGCGAGAGTCTTGGTTGGGACCTCTTGGTGGTAGCGTTGAGGCCTTACGATGTTAGTTTGAGTATGAATTTGGAAATCACTATTCATACTCAAATTGATGGTATTAGGAAAACGTCGGGATGGGTTTTTCTTGGTCGGCGAAAAGGAAACCCTGGGAAGTACAAGTTAAATTCATGCACGGGAGGGTGTGACCGATCACTTTTGAGTCTGTCAACCATACCCTCGTGGCAACAGTCGTTTTTAGTTTCAGTTCTAATCTGAAAAGGGAGACCTCTAGAGTTTGAGGACGGCGACCACGTTCTTATACGGGTATCACCTCGACGAGGTTTACGGAGATGTGGCCAAGGCGGCCAGTTATCTCCAAGGTTCAACAGACCTTTCTAGGTCCTCAGCTGGGTAGGCGGGATGGTTTACTACTTGTCCCATCTACCTCAGTTGCCCCAGGTGCACGACGTTTTCCAAGTATCTCAACTGAGGAGATACATTCTTGATCCTTCACACATCATCGACCTCATGGAGTTGGATGCCAATGATAGGGCGACATGCACGGAGGTTCCAGTGGGGATCGAGAATCGACAGGAGCCGATTCTACGAGGACAGTCGATTCCTCTTGTGCGTTTTCGTAGGCAGCGCAGAAACCTCCAGGTGAGCACATGGGAGCGGAAGGCTCAGATGCGTGCTCTGTGCCGCTTTTGTGACACTAGTTTGTGTTGAAGCTTTACGGGGACGTAAAGCCCTGAGGTGGGAGTAATGTAAAGACCCAGAAATTTCAAGGATATATTTTTTTAATTTTATTTGGAATTTTACAAGAACATAGTTTCTGACAGCGCCTGAATCCGATGCCCGGTGTGCCCGGAATCAATTTCCGAAGTTTGGCTCGGGTACGTTCAGTGAACGAACCAGCGGGAATTTCTATCTTTTGAACCGGTGCTCGGAATCGAATTTTGAGGGCACCGATGGAACCACATCGCCAGTATTTGCTTAGGAACACCTATTCTGGAGTTGCATTTACATGAGGGAAGTTGTTAAAAATTGTTAAAGTTAAAAAATAAATTTAACACCAATTTTTATTCTTCCTTTAGTGTTTTTATCCTTTGGGTGGAAGTTGGGTAACTACCCAACTTCCCTTTGGAGGTTATGAGGGTGGTGGGGCCCACACGAACCCCACCCCTTCATATTTCTTAATCCCCCATGTAACTCACATTTAATTGTGGTGTCTCTTAATATTCTAACTCTCCCAATTTAATGTTGAAACTCTCCACCTTCCTTGTTTGAATTTTGAATCCATATCTCCGCATTTAATCAAGTGTGTTGTCGCAATTAATGAAGGACAACTCTTGAGTTGTTGTGCCATAAAAATAATAGAGGGTTGTCTCTATTATTTTGGTTAAACTTTTTATTAGGAGAAAGCGTTGAGTTTTGGAAGAACGCTTGGAGGAACGATATCTTCTCGACGAAGAACGCCGTTTCCACCGAAGAACAACGACACGTCTCTTTCCTTCCAACCGAAGCAGGAAAGGGAAGGCGTCGCCTGTGAAGAACGTTGCCAACAACAACGTCAATCCATCCGACGTTGACAGAACGACATCCATCAACCGCAACGACCAACTTCCGCAACTCATCGACATTAATCGACGAAATCGAGGTAGGGAATTGTTTATGAAATTTTAATGAACCCCATGCTACTAAAAAAAATTCGGATCAAATAAACATTAACTTGATTCGCGAAGAATATGTTGTGGGTTGGGAAATTCTTGTTTGCAGAAAAACTGTAGGGGTTTAATTTTATTTATTTATTTTGTTCGTGAATACCAACTTGAAAATCTTCGTGGATTAAAACCAATTGTTATCGAATAACGTGAGGGGGGGCCGGACCGCACAAACACGGCCGACCCTCCTCCTTATTTCATGTTGGTTCCTTTGTGGTTTGGTACGGGAAGGCGTGGTGCCGTCGCACCATGCAGAATTATGTGACAAGAAAATGTGCGGCGTCGTCGCGCTGCGCCGTGAAATGAAGAAAAAAGAGGCGACACCATCGCGCCGCGTCGGAGAAACCCGAAGACATCCGCGGACGGAGTCAGACCACGGCGAAGGGGCGTGGCGCTATCGAGTCGCACCGGAAAACCACAAAGACTACGCTATTCGTTTTTGACATACGGATTGACGGGCGACAACAAACCAGGCCGCTATGGCGTTTTAACACCTTCTAAATGAAGGTAGGGTCCCGGGAGGACCATAGACGAAGACGGTAGGAGAAACGGACCACCGGAGCGCGTCCGGTGGTCCGCGGATGGCAGTGGCGGCGCCGGCGACCGGCGGCGGTGGGTGCTGCCGGCGTCAATCAGCGGCGAAGGGGGGGGGGGGGGGGGGGGGGGGGCGCACCCCTGCCGCTCGGCCGCCGCTGGCCGGTCGGGCCAGGCCAGCCCGGGCACCGCCGGGTCAGACCCGGGTCAGGTCGACCCGGTTCGGGCCGACCCAGGGGGGGGGGGGGGGTCGGGCCGGGTCGGTCCGGGCCCAGACACCCCGTTTCCGAACCATTTTCGGTCAAATGCCCATATCTTGGGCTACAGACCTCCGATTGACGCACCGTCAGTTGCGTAGAAATCCTTGTAACGAGGCGGTCGTTTCGGTATATTACACTCAAGGTTTTGGAGAACTTTGGGTTCGGCCGGGTTGGTTTGTACACGAAACCAACCGGGCCCTCGGAGCGGAAACAAATATATCTTTAGCACCGGACGTCCGATTGACGTGCCGTCGACCTTGATGGATTCCTATAAGTGAGATAGATCTTTATTCTTACTACGCTCGAGGTTTGGATTCCGTTGGAGTGCGGTCGGGTTGGTTCTCTCACGAAACCAACCGGACCCCTAGAACGAAAAAGCCAATAACTCACAGACCGGGCGTCCGATTGACGCGCCGTCTGTTTCCTTGAATTCCTCTTGATGAGACGGAACTTTTGGAATACTTAGCCCGAGTTTTGGACACAGTTGGAGTA
This sequence comes from Viscum album, assembly GCA_963277665.1. Classification (NCBI taxonomy): domain Eukaryota; kingdom Viridiplantae; phylum Streptophyta; class Magnoliopsida; order Santalales; family Viscaceae; genus Viscum; species Viscum album. Next base: position 1,907,516,822 of record OY728136.1, read on the forward strand.
TGGTCGGGTTGGATTGTACCCAAAATCTAACCGGGCCCCTGGAACGGAAAAGCTGATATCTTACAGACAGGACGCCCGTTTGACGAACCGTCAGCGGCGTTGATGATCATGTTGAGAAAGGGTCCCTATGAGTATACCCTATGAGAGTTCGATGTACAGTTGAGATACGGCTGGGATTGGTTCGATCACGAAACCAACCGGACCCCTGGGATCAAAAGGCTAGTAACTCACAAACCGGGTGTCCGATTGATGCGCCGTCTGTTGCGTTGAGACCCCTATGACGAGGCGGTACTTTGAGATACTTCTTCGTGGGACTTTGAGATACTTGGAGTATCAACTTGTAGCTTGTCGAGCGGAACCTCCCATAGACGAGCGTGCGGAGTACGGAGACCGTGTAGCCAACTGAGACCTGACGACTGCTTGACCGACTCGACTTGGAGTGAGTCGACTAGCCCAGTGGACGGAGCACTACTGTGTGAGGTGCAGACCCATGGCGGACGGAGCACTACCTGTGTGACAGTGCAGACCCGTGGTACTCATCCGGAGAGTACCTCAGCAGGCTACTAGGGGGTGTGCACTACTGTGTTTGGGTGGCATACCCCGACGGGAAGCAAGATTGTGTTTGGGTGGCTGGCCCGCAGTACTCGACAGGAGGAGTACCTCAGCAGTCTTAGGTTAGTGAGCAGTACCTCGGAGTCGTGACAGGACCACTGTACACTCTAGAGACGGAGCTCTTCCGCAGTTACGGTTTCGATAATGAAAATCCTGGTTTGATCTGAGTCAATGAACATTGTGTTTCCTCATGATTGAGATGGGTTACTTGATAACTTAGGTATATGTATGGGAATATACCTGGGTAGTGGTTATCCGTTGATTTCATAATCCTTGTGTTTCCTCATGATTGAGATGGGTTACTTGATAAATTAGGTAAATGAATGGGCATATACCTAAGTAGAGGTTATCTATTGAGATCTTCTTTGTGGTTATCCTTGTTGGTTTTAGTGAGACCTTGAGGGTCTCGGGGTCCCTACTGAGTATCGTTATACTCACCCCTGCACGGGCTATGCCCGCACCTCGTTGTGTTGGTTGCAGACGACGGGAAATGGTGAAGGAGGCTGAGTGTTCAAGGACTGGACGGTGCCCGGAGGTGGACTACATGATGTGTCAGTACTCAGAGGTGGACTACACGATGAGTCAGTATCCGGAGGTGGACTTCACGGTGAGACGACACTTAGAGGAGGTTGACGGGCGAGAGCGTTGTGGAGGCTATCTATACCTACCCTTCAGGTAGGATCCGTGGTGGACAATCGAGGAGCTAAGTCATTTGTACCTACCCTTCAGGTAGGATCCGAGGAGGACGACCCAGGAGCCCCTTCCGTTCTTCCAGCTGTTGTCTTTTCCTGTTGTACTTTGTTCAGTTGTAGTTGTACATTCATTTGGGTTTGTATTCTGGCCCATTTACCTTTCATTACTTCTCTTTGTACTTAGTGTTTTACTTCCTCTTGTACTCTGTGGTGTTTTGTTTCTTTTATAAAGGCAATGCCTTCCCAGTTATCGGGATTTATGCCTTTGGTGCTAGTCACCAGCCCCTGGCCTATGGAAGGTGGGCTTGGGGTAGTCACGGCACGGGCCCCGAGGATTGGTCGTGAAAAAAATTCTAAAACATACATGATGAAACTTAATAATCCAAAAGGTATCGATACTCCATTCCTAAAGGGTCAAGAACATCCACCTTCTATAATAGTTTCTTTACATTTACTCAAAAATGGAAGTATAAAATCAACAAACTTTTAATGTCGACGGCAGAATGTGAAATAAATTCAATTAGGGTAACACCATGTGATCCATAATAAGATTCCCAAATAAATATTTCAAATATTTCTTGCCATTTTAAAATAAAATAAGATTGGAAATATCATTTCAAAATTAAATTAGAACATAATTTTGAATTAAAATTATGGAAACATTACAAATAATGACATAATGAAATTTACATAAAATATTTTATATAAATAAAATAGGATCATGTAAAATAGTTTCACAATAAATGGAATATCTATATTAAATTAATCACAAAAAGTCATACGAGAGTACAACACAATGTACTATGAACACCCCTTCAAGGGAAAATTACTCTCATCCACTCCCTCTTAATAGAAAATAATCTCCATCCCCACTGAAGGGAAAATTATGTCAACATCCATATAATGTAAAATTACATATACTCCCACTTATGTTAAAACATCATCCAACATGAAATCAAATTAGGAATAAATCATTTCAAATGAAAACACCATTTATAATTCAATTTCCTAATTTCTCATTTCAATATTCCAATCTAATTTTAAAAACAAATCATGGAATTTGATCAATTAATTCCTTTTAATAATAAAACAAATACTTTTTAAAAAAACACAATTTATAGAATTCTTAAAATTTACTTCTTAGATCAATTTATGATTTTTATCAATTTCCAAAACACATGTGAAATACCAATTCGATTTGTATTTGGATTTTTTTTTCTTAAAATAATAAAAACTATTAAATTCATAATCCAAATAAAATTGGTTATTCATAATTTAATTGAAAATCATATAATTTAAATCTAGAAAATCAGGGTTTTATTAAAATAAAATTCCCAATTGAACCACCTACCATTAACAATGGTATCAAAACACAACAACCATAGCAGAACTTTTAATGAAAAATAAAAGAACTGGAGATCCAGAAATCGATCAAATATTAAAGTTTAAAACAATTGATTTTAAATCAATAAATCACATGATGATATAACACACCATAATAACGTAATAAATAGAGAGTGTGAGATAATAAATAGGACATGATAACTTACTGGATAGTGATCAAATGAGGTTCAAAACACATTAATCAACCTATGAAGGGGTTTGGATGAGACATAATGATTATTGTGAGGTTCCAAGCCATATGATTTTAATCCTTGATAATTTTGGTTATAATGGGAGGTATAAATGGGTTTTTGGATTTTTAAATTATTTTTTTGAAATAAAATGTAACTCATGCATGAATTGTTAGGCATGGCCGTATGGTTTTCCAAATTGTGCACCCAAATCTGGTTACCCTATAATACGGTACACATTTTCTACATAGTGGATGAATGTTTTATCAATACATGAACCAACCTTTCAATACCTACTTTCTAGGGGTGTATGGGTTTCACTAGTGTGGTTCATAGTTAAGAAAAAGGATGTACTAACCATGCACAACCTAGAATTTTAAAAAACATTCATCTTTACACTAGAATCATCCCATGAGAACCCCTCACCAATTAATAATCATAATTATGTTCCTGGAGTATCTAAAAACTAGTAATAGGATGTTACACACTACCAATTAAGGATGAAATCTATAGTAACAAAAGTATTGAGTAGGAAATATCATATACTTATAACCCAAATGAGGATTGATTGGGATCCCATGTTAATGGATATAGTAATTATGGATATAGGAATTATTAAAAATGTGGAAAGACAACACATTTTTTAAAATTATTTTGAATCAATCCTTATTAGAAAATAAAAAATATTTTCAATCAGATGATGATATTTTTATGAGAATGATAAATCTATGAGTGTTGGAAAATTAGAATAATTTGTTTTTTATGAGAGTGTAATTAAACTTATAATGAGGTTATATATTCCATATTCAAATAAGATAAAATTATAATTATTGTTTGATTTACATTTCTGGAATTTCTATATAACCTCTTAGTTCTAAGATGAATAGGAATTTGAGAGAACATTATTGGTGGGATAGTATAATGAGGGGAATGGTAGATAATTTATCAAGATTGTTGGTTTTCTAATATGTGGAGGTAAAGAGACAAAAAACTAGATTAGTGATTTATACTCAACCTATTCATATATGATTATAGGATAAAATTACTATGTATATTTCCAGAAGACAAAAAAATAATTATTGAAATAATGATTTAATATCGGTTATTGATGATTGTCTTTCCGGATCTACACATTTACATACTACAATAGAAAACATACCTATTGGGAAGTGCTTAAAATATTACATAGTTTAATTTGTAAACATAATTGTTCACCACATAAATATTTTTATAATCATAATATTTTGTTAATGGTTGAGGGTAAATAACTCTTTATAGAACAAAAAAAAGAACCTATTTTATAACTTGGTAAGAGGAAACCTATTACACATAAAAGAAAAATGCCTAAGAGAACAAAAAAAAAATTCCAAAATGGGGTTGTATGTTCAAGGGAATAAAAAGTCCACGAAAGCCCATGAAAAAGACTCAATTCCCCCACAACAGATAGTGAAACGGTGAGATCAATCCAAAGGTTACCTCACCCCCTCTACCAAGAAGTTGAACTGTGATGTTAGTACAATATGTCAGAGAACATATCCAAGCAACACCATAGTTTGGAGGATATCCAGATGAAATATTCCACTACTCCATTATCTCAGAAGATCTTACCTTCCAAAAAATCCTGAAAAGGATTTAATCAATTTCAACTGAGGTGAATAAATATCAGAAAAAACTCAGATATTGTGATCACATTACTGATGGAAAATATGAAACATATACTAAACAATTATAGGATGTGTTGATATTATGATCATATTAATTTAAATTTGTATAGGACATATATTTATATTTAGAATAGTTTTCTTATTAAAATAGTTCCCTTTAATATATTAAAATAGGGCCATATGATGCAATATATGACCAGATATGTCTAACTCCAACATGTTTAGATGATGATAGTGAATGAAAAATTGTTGGAAAAGAACATGTCATGGGGATAACAATTATGGTAATCAATATTCACAAGTATATTGATTCATATAAAATAATAAAAATGGTTATGTTGATAATCAAAGGAAATATTTGAAATTTCAATTCAGAGATCATGTATTCAAGAAATTTTCATCATGGAATGATGTTATATGGTTTGGTACGAAAGGGAAACCAAACCCATGTAAATTGTGGTTTTTGAATCTCTATAAGTAATTATATCTATGGATTATCATCAGTAAATTACACCAAGTCTCTATAATGTAGGTGATGTGTTTTATATATCAGTATTAAGGATTTACATTCCAGACCCAAAGCAATTTATCAACTATAATGAAATGTTATTAGAACCTGATTTATCTTACTATGTAGATCCCATCTAGATTATTTTCATTAAAGGAAAATAATTGGGGAATTGGTTGAAATGTCAAATAAATGTGATTTGGTAAAATCCTAAATTAAAGAAGGAAACATGACAACAATAGTATGTTATAATGAATAACCTTCCTCATATATTTGGAATGAAATATCAATGATAATGCTAAGGATGATTTTTTTTAGGATGAACTATGCAACAACCAAGACTAAATTATAATAATTGAACATTATATTTTAATGAAACTATAATAAATATTTTTTTAATTCCTAGATCAATAAATATATTTTGATACAATGAATTTCCATTTTTACTTACATGGTAAAATTTAACATAAAACCAATTTATGAAACATCCCCTTAAAAATATTATTTTATGAATAATTTAATGTATGATTTATATATTTTTCATTTTTAATAATGTTTTATAGTATTTATAATTATAAAAAATTTACCTTAATTTAATAGTGACAAAGATAAGATCATTTGGAGGTGAAAATGGGAAATTTTATAGAAAACGATTTTATAAAAGGTATAATGTCATTCCATTTAAATTAATTAAATTAATCATAAATGATAAATGTTTTAGTTTAAATGTATATACTATATATCTTATTATTTGAATCAAAATCCATTTAATGATGATTATTATTCATATAGTTAATGTAAAATCATCTTTTTCTTGAAAAAATTATATATTGAGAAACGAATTTTTAACATGTATTGTTGGTAAATTTTTAAATTATATCGAGAAACATATTTATAATTAGTTGATTAATTGGATTCAAAATTTTGATTCATAATAATTAATATTAGGTAGTATGGTTAACATAGATTTTTTCATATTTAATAGAAATGATAGAAAAGAAATAATTACTACAGCTATGGTCAATAGTAGTTTACTAAGGGTTAATATACAATTATAAGGGATAAAATGAAACAAAACCTTGATGAAACATTTTTGGATGGTTTTATTTTTGAATTAATATTATTCCCTCTCAATTTTTCCCAATTTTTTATTTATGTTTCAAATAATTTTACTTCACAATTTTTTTAATGTCTGAAAAATAACAATTGTTTCACTAAACTCAATTTTAAAAGGATACCTCCTAATCTCACTTATTTACAAATACTAAGAAATTTATCTTAACTATAACCAACCCAATTAACTCCAATAAATATTTAGATACGTTTTCCAAAATATGGTATCCCCAAAAGTCCAAATATATGGTTCTTAATAAGAGATCCAAAGGTTATCTTTCTTTGACAAGGTAATCGTCTTCACTATGTTATTTATTTTTTTACTTCTTATTTTAACACATTAAATTATTTATTAATAATTATAATATAATAAAAAAATTTATAAAGAATATAGAGATGTTTTTATTCTGTTTTAATAATATTTTTCCATTTCCTTTTTCATCACACGTGAAACAAAACCACTGCTTGTCTGTATGGAAGTCTTCCACCCCATGAATCGATGTAATTTGTTTTCCACCACATATTAACATTGATAGTCATAATTATGGAAAAATGAAGATATATATATATATATTACATATGAAATTATTATAATATTTGAAATTTAATATATCATATAATTTATTAACCTTTATCCCCTTTTTAAAATGAAAATGTTGCTAGTGAGTATGTATGACCTACCATATCCCTGAAGTGATGTGATTCATTTTCCATGTCCAAATTTTTTGAAATTATTCAATAAATGTATCTAATTTGAAATTTTATATTTATAATATTAATATAATTCTACATATTATAATACCACATCTTATAAAAAATAACATAAATTTACATGACAAAGCATAAATGAGCAAACAACACAGATAACATCCAAAAGAATGTAAATAATGAAATTTTATTAGAAAAAATTTGATAAAATGTTTTAATATGATCATTTATTATATTATAAATATGAATATAATTATAGTATAATTTTATAATATTTTTATAACCATTATACATGTCATTAAATAATTTCCAACTAGTGGGATGTGTGAGTATTGGGGTTTGTTAACTACATTTCCATTTAATGGGGTTTACAACATCTTCATTGACAATGTTATTCCATTATTATGTGTGAAATTAAATGAAATTGATTTATGTTTTATTTAAATATGTTTTTTGTTGATATTATTTTTTAACAAATATTTTATTTATTTAAAAATTTTCCCTTTAGTGATATGATATTTATTTTGTATTTCATTGCAACTTCAATTCCATTGAGAACTATTTCCTAAAATAAATATATTTAATATTTAGTGGTGTATATACTACCAATTGTATATAATTAACATGAATACAAATTCATAATCGATGATTAATGCTTTAAACTAGGTATAATGTTTCATGGAGTTACAATTTAGATTCACTAATGAGGTAAGGATTTATTTCAAAAAGGCATTTTTTGGAATTCCCATAGTTTTAATTAAATAAACACGATAATAAATTAATCATTAAATACACCTAATTTCATATAATATAGTCATATAAGTATTTTAAATATTTTATTTAAACTTTTCCCTACATAATAATAATAATAATTAAATGAAATATATAAAAGAAAAACTGGTTTTATTTCTTTTCAAATCAGAAATATTTTTCTTCCATGTAAATATTTTTATTTTTTTATTAAATAATAATTTTCTAAATAGAATTATATACTAAGATACAATTATATTATCCATTAATAATTAAAATTATGGAATGTAATTTTTAATTTTTTTAGAAGGTCCACTTTTATATTTATTTATAAAAATTAAAATGAATTTTTTGATGTATACTATCTTATTGGATCTCCACACAACAATAAAAAATTTATGATATTTTTCTTATTCTAAAATTTACAATTGATTTAATAAAACCATAATGAAATATTATTTAAATATTTCACATCCATTTTCTTATTAATCTAGATTATGTGATTTTATTATAAATTATATATTTGTTACTAACCGATGGGATATATTATCCCTTATTAATTTGGTGGTCATTTAAATTCTATTAAAACATTCACTTCACTATGTTCAATAGAAATTAAATTTCTATTAAATTTCTATTTTATTGTATCATGGAAATTAATATTTCATAAGACAAATACCATTTTAACAAATAGTGTTTTATTGTTAATGTTATTTTATTGACTTGGTAAAATGTATATAAATTAGTTTTCATTACTCAATAAGGATATCTATAAAAATTAATTATTGTTCATGAATTTAATTTATCATTCTATATATTTCGAATTCATAAGAAATGCATTGACAATTTGTTATTGTAATTATATATCCCCTTGATTAATGAACTGGTCTCAAAAGAAAAATAAGTTGGACAAAATAATTGGGTTTTTGATGATTACCTACCATTCTAGTAAACCATCTCAGAGAAAGGTCTCGATAGTATGTATATCTTCATACATGAGATCCTAATATCCAACATTATGAGTTTCATTTATTTATTTTTAATTTTCTATTATCTATGAAATTATTTTATTGATATTATCCTCATATGCATTTTCATACTCATGTAATTTCTAAAATTGAATGTCTTTTCAGTTAATTACCATTATATGTTGGTTATTATTTATTTAATCACAATGGACTCCATTTTACATGACCCTTATTGACAATTTAATTTCAAACTTATTTTGTTTTATTTTCTCATGATATTAAGAAGAATTATTTGAATGAGTTCAACAATGCTGAATGAGTTCTATTACTATATTTTATATCTTATTTCCAATGTAAAATTGGAATCACATATGTATATGGATATCAATAGTTATGGGATGATAAGTCCTTCATGAATATATACATTGGATCAATTCTAATCTGATAAAGTAACCATATTTTCTTGGTTTATATAGTCATGTTTTTTACAGAAGTTATCTATCCCTTTAGATTTTACTTTTCATCAATAAGAAATGACTCAATATTAACCCCGAATGAATTGTTGAATTATTTTCAAATATTATTAAAATAATTACTATCATCATGAGGCATTAAGTATTTTTTGTTCAATTAAATTTTTATCAAAATAATTTTTTTCCTCAAGATCTATATTTATATTTTATTACTCATACATGTTATATTTATATTTACTAACCTCATCATTGTATTATACTCCTTTTAGGATATAATTATTTTTGAAATCAATTATTATTTTATTTTTCTTTCAATTGTTTCCTCTTAACATTATTGAGAATTTTGTTTTACTCAATACATGATTATAATTCATTATCTATCAGGTATTATAGATCTATTGGTTCACTTTAAACATTATAATTTCTATAAGTACAAGTACCTATTTCAACATAAGACATACATTTAATGAAATTATCAAATGATTTATCCTATAATTGGGTATTTCATGAGGATTCATCATTTATTTATTTTGAAAAAAATTATCATTAATTAAATGATAAAATATTATTTGGTCCACAAAATTTATTAAAATATTTTGATCATTTACTCCATTTATCCTTCTAAAGTATCTCATAATATTCATTAGATTTACTCTATATAACATTCTTCCTTGTATTATTAATTGAAATTATATTAATCCAATTAAATTTGTAACAAATTAGTTGATTTTCTTTAATTATATTTCTTTTATTCCCTTTGAAAATTTTTTTCTTAAAAGGGAAATAATTATATTTAAATATTAATCACCATCCACATGATCATAATAAGATGATTTCTCAACTTCATAATATTTAAAATTTATTATTCTCATGGATTAAAAGTATCATTCATATTTAATATTCCATTTTTAAACTAGAATTTTTCTCATTTCATGTGTAATTATTATATTATATTATTCATCTAGAGAATGATTTTATTTATCATCCAATAATAATTTTTAGGACAAAAAAATAAAGAAAATTTATAATAAGATTTTTTACATTTTTGGAATCATGTTACTTTTTCCAAAATATTATTATACTACAAACATTCTCACTCGGATCAAAAAATAGTCATCAAAATTTTATTTTTTAAATAACATATTTTCCTCAGACCTACCTCTCCAAATATATAATTTTCAATCAATGAATTTTGTATTGTATTCATAATCTCTAACCAATACATCAAAAGAATCTTTTACCATTTTTTCCCAGAACCTGTGTCAATAATTTTTCTAAATGATATAAAATAATTACTTTTTTCCTTTTCCATCAACATAAATATTTCATTTCTCATAAAGGGTCATATAGAACACTAAATGTTATAAAGAAATCAAAATTTCGTATTTTCTATTACATTTATAAGGATATATAAAATAGATGTAAACATCCTATTATTCCAAATGTGTTAGTCCTTTATGTAAAATAGAAGAAAAAACCATATTATTAATTGAATTTAAACTTTTTATACTCATATGATTCTTGGATATTATTGATTGAAAATGGATTAAATTTAAAACCACTTTAGTGCCTGGTTTGGATGAGTACCAATAATATGGGGGTGGTGGTTAAATTTATTAGAACATTTTCTATAATTTTATTCTCAAATTAACATATGTGAAAAGTTAAATTTATGATTAACTCTATGTTATGTCACCCAAACTCACCTTATTGTAATAATAAAAAAATAAAAAAATGGACACCAGTTTTTACAAGCTTAAACTTGAATGTTATATCCTAATCTTTTCTTTAATTTGATAAATCTGTAATACCCGTTTATTATCTATAAAGGAATGAATTTAAAAGAATAATATTCTCAATCAAATTAATATAGAGTCTCACTATGATCCTTCTAATATTCCATTTGAAAATAATAATATCTCATTACCAATTCTCTATTACTTGAACCATAGTTAAAATGATCACTTCATTTCTCCTCATTACTCCAAAAAATATTTATATGGGTCCTAATACTAAAGTATAATTGGTCAATAGAACTACATTTTCTCACTTCATCAAGAATATTAATATAGAATATTCATGATCACATCATCTATTCATACTTAGTCACTCAAAATGTTTATTGATTTGGTTATTTATAATTCTACCGAATTATCATGCAAGTCATGTCTTCTCCATCATCATTGAGAAATCATAAATCCAATCTCTCTATATTCTCTCTTTGATATAGAATAGTATCATCTTCTTAATTATCTTATTTAATACTATTCTATTTCTTCAGGTTCATAAAATTGTTGAAGGGAAACGGGATCATTTTTCATTCTCTTATAAATTTATATTCACATAATATTATGTGAATATTTTTGATATATTTTCTAAGATGGTATACATAAATAGAATAAATTTCAAGGGAATTTTATTACCTCAACATTCAAAATAATTTAATTTCATTCAGGGACATTATTCAAATAATTCCTTAGTCAAAGGATAAAATTATTTTTAATATAATCAAATATGTAGATCCTATTCTCTATAATATCAATAGAGTTAAAAATATTTTAACTCATTAATGTATTAAAGGAGGAAAAAAACATTGATACCTAGAACTTTACCATACAATATATGACTCTCATAATCCTTACATAAATGCACGACTTATTTCATTAATATAAACTATAATGTCCCATAAAATCCTAGTAATTGGTTTTTTTATATGTGATTGTTTATAGACATGACACTCAAACATCACTTCATTTCGAGGCCTGGTGATCCTGGAATAGAATTTTGAACATTTTTAGTTCATTTAAATAAATGTTCAAATGTGTTTTTTGTATGATTTAAATCGATGCAAACATAAAAAATATGAGGGCACTATTGGACTCAAAAAATTTGGATTTTCCTAGAAAGGATCTAACTTTGACCAGTGAGGGCCGACTAGAAAAATTAGTTTTCAAACATTTCAGGAGGAAAATAAAAATAACATAAAAAGTTATTTTTTTTATTCATTCACTATTGAGCAGTGACACATCAGCACTGCAGCGCGACGATGAGGCGATAACGAGTCTCATTAAATGGATTTTTTTTGTGGATTTAATGCATATTGTAAGGACCCATTAAATAAAGAGTAACAGATATGTTATTTCATAAATGAAACAACATAACAATGCGATGATGCAGTATAACAGAACCAATGTAGTGTGTTTTCATTTTAATGGGTTAGTGCGTTAAAGAAATGGGAATCAAAATGCGGGGGATCCACTGATAAATATATTATGAGAATCCTCTCCCATGATTAATGAAAAACTTTGGCGAATCACAAGTGATATAGACGCACCCTAATGAATGGGACTGGAGAGAGACGAACACCAATGGAATGCCCGCTTATGTATCGCTCCATTGAGGAACCACCACCTAGGAGGGTTTTTTTTATTTGAATTCATTTCCCCTGTTCTTTATTCTAAAATGATGAATTCTGATCAACCCATGAATAGGTTGATCCATGGATCGCTCATTCTTGCAGGAGGGTGCCTTTTCCATGGGATTCTTGTGTCGGGATTTATTAGTTTATTGATAGAACATCAATCCTAAAACTCACCATGTTTAAACCCAATTGCGAAGGGCACGAGACTACAAGAACAAGGCATGATCCCCTCTGCCTTGTTCATTCCTCATGGACCAGCAATCGAATAGAGGAAAGAAGGTTATGAGGCCTCAGTAGGGAAGGTGGCACCCCATGGAGCTCGAAGGCGCAGACTGCATGAAAAATAGACCACCAGAGAGGACTTGATGGTCTAAGGAAGGAGCTTCCAGTGGGGGCCCATGGAGATGCTCCATGAGGACACCCTGAGGGTAGTAACTAAGACTGGATTGGGCAGTGGCGAGGTAGTAGGAGCTACCGACGCATGGGCTGGCGACTGGCGGGCAGGGATGCGACCCCTCGTCCACAATAGTGGGAAACCCGCGCTGCACAAGCTGCTATTACCCAATGGTACATGGTCTAGGGACCACGTATGGGGAACCAAATATGGAAATCTTGGTCATTCGCAGTGTGTTGAATCAGACGCCATTAGGAATCCTAGTGGCGGGAGGCTAGACATCCGGTTACCGACTAGACCGAGGTGCGCCAGCTGGGCCACTATGCGGCCTGGGATGGAATCAAATCTCACTCGGTTCTGTTGGATTAGCCAGTAAAAAAAACACTAAGATTCCAAGGGGATCGAGATGGGAACAAACAGGCCCACTAGTTGTGGGATGGTATGGATGATACCGGGTGGCCGGGCAACCCAATGGGCTGGACCCCCTGCCAATCCGGGTTGGGTCTAGTAGGGCCCAATGGATCTAGTCCACTGGCCAGGCCGGATCGGGCCCACCCTAATCTAAACTAGGTTGGGTCAGGTTATTCAATCCGAGATGAGTCATGTGGGACCCATGGCCCGGGTTGGTCGGTTCGGTCTGACTAAGTCAGACCGGGCCCGCACGCAACCGACCTCTATTTACTAAAATGCCAATATCTCTCAAACCGAGCATCTGATTGATGAGATGTTTGCAGTGTTGGAATACACATGGTGAGGTGGTTCATTTATAAAACTATAAGGGGGCCTTTATGGATGTTGGAATATGATGAATTTCTTTAGGAGGGGTTTTCTTGGAATCATGTGCACTATGTGCAGAGATCCTATTGTTGACTAGGACCCAATGACTACTGAAAAGGGACCCTATATGGATCACCTATGATGGTCAAATTGAGAAGAGAATATATATTAACCAGAAGGACCATAGTTTGGAGCAACGTTTTGTATCTAGTAGACATACAATACTCATTGGGAAGAAGTACCTCATCACGATGGGCAAAGATGGAAGTGGCTCTGTGTGACCCAGTAGGCCCACTATGGGGAGAAGCTCTATGTGACCCATCATACCCAAGATACTCATATAGTATGAGTAAAAAAATAGTACAAGTCTAGTAGGAAGTAGCTTTATGTGACCTAGAAGGCCCACAGTGGGGAGTGACTTTGTGTGACCCAGCATACCCACGACACTAATCAAGGAAGAGTACCCCAGCAGCCCAACATGTTCACTGATATGACTGATGGTCTTACATTAATACTCTATATTATAAATAGCTTGATTTATCTTTCTTCATGATCATGATTAATTAATTAATTATTGATTGCTTTGTGGTATTTCCTTGTAGGTTTTGGGTTCCTACTAAGTATTTTGTTACACACCCCTGCATGGGCTTCACCTGCACGTGTTGTTTCTGGTACAAAAGACCTCCACCTTGAAAGTGGAATTGGTGGCCTAGGACCTCGTGGTGACCACTGAGATATAGAAGGCATGTAATACTTCTACAGCTACCAGCAGCTACTCAACACTTACCCATCAGGTAGGGTTTTCAGTAGATGGATTTTCAAAGATCTTCTGTAATTTCCTATTTTCCAGTTTGTCTTTTATGGGTTTATATTTTGGCCCATTTGACCTATATCGTGAACTTTTAATCAATGGGTTTTTTGTGTCATTAATGTTCTACCATTACAGTTTTTGGGATGTAGTTGTGTATGTGTACTGATATTCAGTAAAATGCCTCCCATTTGCAGGTTTCTACCTTCGGTGCTAGTTGCAAACCCATGGCCTTGGAGAGGCAGGCTTGGGTGAGTCACAACACGGGCTTGGGGGATGGGTCATGAAAAATTGGTATCAGTGGTGGTCTATTCTATATCAAATACTGAGAGATTGTTGGTTTGTTTTTGGGAAAACATTGATAAATGTTTCAAGTTTGACATTCAGATTTGGGGAGTCTAGTGTTGGTGCAGTAGTCGACGTATCCATACACCAGGAAATTGAATTATGATTTTTGACTCTTTACCTAAAAAACACTAGTTTCATTCATAATATAGGAATTGAGTATTTTCTCATGTTCTTCTTGAATCAGAGTCATCTGACCAGGTATAATCTACTGAACACGATACATCTTGATCTGTCTCAGGATGCCTCTATATAGAGAGCTAGCTAGGATTCTGATGTGTGACCATGAGAACAACCAACCTAGTGACGAGGCATTGGTTCAGGGAATCGTACTATTGACGGCCCCTCCAGGTGGTGCACCAGCATTAACACAACCCGTTGATCAGTAGTTACTACCAAATTTACCGTTGGAGGTTTCATGCATGCTCATAATCTTGCATGAGTTCAATAGACAGAGAAATCCTGGGTTTTGGGGAGAGACAGATCCTCAAGCCACTTAGAACTGGATGGAGGTGCTGATGCGAGTCTTCTACTTAGTGAGGGTTCAACTATACTAGATAATGATCTATACTAGGATCTTTATTCAGGGATTAGTGGAGAAATGGTGAAGTTTGACCACTCAGACTCATGATGAGGCGACCCTATCCTGGGATAACATCTAGCATCTTTTCTGGGAGGATTTATTCCCAGTGACCTTGCGCTAAATGCATATACAGAAGTTGTTTCACCTCCAAAAGAGAATAATGTTAGTGGATGGGTAATCTATTTGGTAAAAAAACTTCTCCCACTACTCTAAATACATGATGCAAGACTATTTCTTCAAGGCCAAGACGTTTGAGTTGGGAATATGACTGGAAATCAGGGCATCGATGATTTACCTCAACATCCACACTCAGGCTGGAGTGTGAGAGCAAGATCTAATAGTAGATATATTCCTCATAGATCATGAACCAATTATAGGAGCCACCATCTGGAAACAGGAAGATGAGTCATCTATAGTGAGTAGCAGGAAACAGAGGTAGGTACCCAAGCATGTCAGATCTTTCATGGGATGACTGCAGGACATAGGGTTGGTAGTGAGGGGATCCTTGAATATAGGAAGTTAGTAGGAAGCCTATATATACTTCACATGTGATGGGAAGGGACACATGGATCGTGACTGCCTGACCCACTGTACAAATGATCAATAGGTGGTCGAGGAACTACAAAGGTAGAGAGAGAGGTTCAAGAAAAGAGGTCCGCAAGGCGGTGGATGTGGCATGGGAGAGGTCCAAGCATTGGGAGGTTAGAGATAGTGTGACTTACCACCACCACCATCCACAGGTTGTCCACCACAACCTTAGGGGGTAGGTGGAGAAGGGAGAACACTACATTAGACATCGGAGACCTATGACCATGGAACTCTAGTGGTGATAAAACATACAATCAATGTCTTCTTCAATATAAAAGAAGTTATAATATACACAAGTTCAGGTCACTCCTTCCTTTTTGAATACCTCGTTTGAGGATTGAATATTCTGGTGGATACATTGGCTCGATCCTTATCATTAAAGACTCATATGAGAGGAGATTCAACAATTACACACTGGAGTTGACAGTGTGAGGTTACACTTAGAGGCAAGAGCTTGAGCTGGGGTCTCCTAGTAGAAGTGTCGAGGAATTATGGTGTAATCTTGGGTATGGAATAGTTATCTATATTTCATTCTATGTTTGATTGTATTAGGCATAGATTTTGGGGTTTCCACAATTCTTGGACCAGATTTTCCTTCACATGTAAGAAGGGAACTCATGTAGTGCATGAAGGTCTTTCTTAGAGAAGGGTGAAGCTGATAACTCACTAGATTTCTAGCCTCACTCTTAGTGAGATTCATGATAGGAGTCTATGTTTTCTTGTAGTGGTGGGAGATTATGAATATGTCTTTCCTGAAGATTTTTTGGGACTACCTCCTCCAATTGATGAAGAATTTTGCATAGATATGTACCACAGGATGACAATAATTTTAACAATGGAATATGATATGGATCCCACTAAGTTTCCGAAGTAAAAGGTACAATTGGAGGACATATAAGAGAAGGGTTTTATGAGACCTATTGTTTCACCATGTGCAACCCTAGTGTTGTTTTCCAAGAAGGAAGATAGGTATCATGAATCTATGTGTGGGATTTTGATGCCTGAAGAAGGTGACCGTGAAGAACAAGTATCCACTTCTGAGAATTGATAAACTCTTCAAACAACTAAAGGGAGAGAGTTGGTTCTCTAATATAGAACTCATTTCAGGCTATCATGAGCATTGGGTATGGGATGAAGATGTAACTAAGATAGCATTGAGAATAAGGTATGGCCACTAAGTGTTCATTGTAATGCCCTTTGGTGTGATCAATTCCCCAGCTATGTTCATGGAACTCATGAATAGGATCTTCCATACTTACCTCAATCGTTTCGTGGTGGTCTTCATTGATGAAATCTTTATGTACTCAGCGTCATAGGAGGAGCACGCTACACAAATACAAATAGTCCTGGAAACACACTAAGAGTAGCAGCTTTATGGAAATCTCTCAAATTGACAATTCTAGATCCAGGATGACCCTTTCTAGGGAATTCCATATCAGAGGATAAAGTTGTAGTGGATCCAGTGAAGATAGAGGATGTTCTTTCTTGGGAGCCACCATGGACCGTGACTGAGGTGCACAGTTTTGTGGTGTTGGTGGGATATTACCAGAGGTTCTTATCCAACCCTTCTATAGTAGCATCACTATTATAAAATTTTAGATATATGTTACAACCCTTTATGTGGATGGAGATGTGCCACAAGGGTTTAGAGGAGCTGAGGTAAAGACTGAAAAGTTCCCCTTATTCAGACTACCAGTGGAGGGAATTGGGTTTGTGGTTTTCTATGACACATCAGGGACCAGATTGGGTTATTTCCTAATGACAGAGTGAGCTGGGATCACTTACTGTTCACAAAAATTGAGTAATAATGGGCAGAACTAGGAAAACCATGACCTAGAGCTAGCAGTAGTGGTCGTTGCTCTGAAGATGTGGCAGTGGTACTTCATGGGTGAACGATTTACCATCTAATACGACCAAAATATACTTAGGTATATCTTCTCCTAGAAGGACCTGATCTTGAGGTAGCAATGATGGCTTGTGTTCCTAATGAACTATGACCTCGAGATACTCTATACTCATGGGAAGGGGAATGTGGTGGCAGAAAAACTCAACAAGATATTTGGTTGGCACAAACTGAGTGAGGTGATGGATCATCTAGCCATGATGGAGATATACTTCATTTGATGATAATAGAGCAACTTACCTTCTATCGATGACGGTCACTCCCCTACTCTTATAGTGAGTTAGGGAGGCACAACTTGATGATGTTGATTACAAGGCCGGACGTGCTTAGTTGTCCTTAGAACATGATTCATATAGATTTCAGATAGGTGGGGGATCACATAATCCTTTTTAGAGGGAAGACAGTAGTACTAGTGGCATTGCGATATGAGATATTGAGGGAGTTCCATACCTCCCACTTGGCGGTATATCCTGGAGTGGTGAAGATGTACCAGGATCTCTGACATCGGTACTAATGGTCAGGAATGAAGAATGTGGTGGCCTAGATTGTTTAATGGTGCCTCACATATTAGAAAGTGAATGTTACGCACCAGTTTCTAACAGTCTTAGCACATCCAATTGAGGTACTAGAGTATAAGTGGGATGGTGTCACGATGGACTTCATGATGTGATTTCCACACACATATAAGGGACATGATTCTATCTAGGTTATCATTGATCGACTCACAATGTTGGATCACATCTAACAAAGCCGGGAGCAAGGATCAGTAAAGGTTAGGGGATGCATCTACATCCTGGAGATAGTGCGACTTCATAGGGTGCCTTTGACTATAGTCTTAGAAAGTGATTCTCATTTAACATACTGGTTGTAGAAGGGATTACAAGAGGCATTTGAGACATAACTGTTCTTCAGGAAAACTTTTCACCCATGGAATGACAGTTATATGGATCAGACCATACAGACCATAGAGGATATGATTCATACTTGTGTCCTTAATTTTGGTCGTAGTTGGGTGGTCCACCTACCACTGGTGGATTTTTCATACAACAGAATATGTCACTCATCCATTGGCATGGAACTATTCAAGACATTGTACTTATTGAATTGAAGATCTCATATATGTTGAACAGACCCTAGGGAGTCAGCACTAATGGGTCCAAAGTTGGTAAAACCCAACACTGAGGAGGTAAATATCATCCAGTAGTAGATGAGTACTCCATATAGAAGACAGAAATCTTATACAGACAAGAGGTAGATAACCATGGAGTTCGAGGAGGGATACCATGTGTTACTTTAGGCCTCACTCTGATGGGGATTGCAGAGATTTGGTCATGGACGCAAGTTATATTTGATGTTCATTGGATTTTTATAGATTCAAAGAAGAGATAGAGAGTTTTAATACTACTGAGATCTTCTCCCATAGATACATTGGGCTCATGATGTCTTCCACGTGTTGTAGTTTAGGATGTACATGCATGATCGATCACACGCCATCGACTAGGGAGAGCTTGACATTGACGATGGGGCGATGTTTGTGGAGTTCCCGATGGATATAGAGGATTGAAAGGTGTGGGTTCTTCATGGATGGTTGATTCTTATTTTGTGTGTTCAGTGGAAAGACATGAACCTCTGAGAGAGTACATGGGAGTGGGAGTCTTATATTCATGGTCAGTACACCCCATTTTTTTTATTATCCCTTATTTTGGCTTTTGGGGACGTAAAGACCATAGATGGGGAGAATGTAAATTTCCTCAAATTCCATGTAATTGTTTTGTAATTATATGGGATTATTTCAAGACCAGTATCATATAAGGAACTTGATTTCTAGGCCCAATGAGACCATAATATAATTTTGATTTTTTTTAGTTCATTAAAATACACGTGCGAGTGGATTTTTTTAATTTTTAAACTGGTGATCAGATAAAATATTCAATGGCACTTTCGAACTTAGATAATCGGTATTTTCCTATAAAAACCTATCTTCAACTATCTATGGCTGACTGGGAATGTTATTTTTTTGTCCTTTCAGGAGAAAATAAAAAATAACGTAAAAATTCTTTTTTGTTTCCTTCATCGTTGAGTGGTGACACATCTGCACTTCAATGCGACGACGATATGATGATGTGTCACTTAAATGGATCAAATTTTATGGATCAATATGTGTATCATAATGTCCAATTAACTGATGTGTAACAGATACTATGTTTCATAAATGAAATAGAATAATGACCCGCCTACACAACATAAGATAAAAGTTGCGACGTGTTTTTCTTTTAAGGGGTTAACGCATTGGAGAAATGGGGATAAAAACATAGAAGCTCCACTGAAAAATCATTGATGATAATCCTATCTAATGAAGAATGGAAGAGGCCAGTGAATATCCATCAAAATCATTACACCCTGGATAATGGGACTGGAGAGCAACAGACGCCAATGGAATCTCCATGAATGGATCGCTCCAAGGATAAACCACCTTCCTTTTCCCATTCTTCATTACAAAATAATAGATGCAGATCAACCCATGAAAAATTTGACCACAGATCACTTATTCTTATTGGTGGGTGCTATTTTCATTGGATTATTGTATCAGGATTAAATATTTGTTTTATATAACTTCAATCCTAAAACACCCCATTTTAAAACTCTAATGCGAATAGAATAGGTCGACATGAACAAGGCATGAGCCCCTCAACCTTCTGTGTTCTTCATGGTCGATCCTTTGAAATGGTGGAAATAAATTTTTGAGGGATTATCAGGGAAGGAAACACCCCATTGAGGCCAAAGCCACATATGGCTTGAAGAATGGACCACCATAGTAGACCCGAGAGTCAATGGACGATGCCAAAAGTGGTAGACCATGGTGAGGCAACAGGAACCGCCAGCACTCAGGCCGATGGATGGATTTTTGGGACGTGATCCTTCGTTCGTGTAGGTGGGTGGCCTACACCATGTGGAGTGTAGTTTTTTGTTGGCACAAGGTCTGGAGACCAGGTTCAGGGAAAAAAAAGTGGCTGATATATCCTACTTCGACATACTGAACCAGATGCCATTAGGCATCAAAGATGAGGGAGCTTGACCCACCGGATGCATGCCAGACCAGGGCTTGCAAGCTAGGCCGCTATGTGTCCTGGGCTAGAATCAATGTAGGCCTGCTTTTACGAGCCAGGATAAAGAAATAACATGGGGCTGTCGAGTGAGTCGGGATGGGAAAAAATTGGTCTGCCTGTTATGAGCCATGCTTGATGATACTTGGTCACCGGGGAACCCTGCAGGATGGACCCACGGCCGAATAGGGACATTTCTTGCAAGGACCAATGGGCCTGGCCCACTGGCTAGGCTAGACGGGGACGGCCCAGAACCGAACTAGGTTGGGTCAGGTCAGTCGAAACAGGTTAGGTCACGTAGCACCCGTAGGCCAATTTATTCGGGTCAGTCTGATCGGGTCAGACTAGGCTCGAACGGAACTGGACACTTTTTACTACAACAAAAATATCTCTCAAAATGAGCATCATATTGACAATCCATTTTCAGTGATGGAATACTCGTAGTGAGGCAGCTCTTTTTTAATGCTCTAAGAAGGATTTTATGTAAGTTCGTATATGATGAATGGATTGAGTAAAGGTTTCTCCCAGAATCAAGCACACTACATGTTGAGATACTACGACTGAATGAGACTCGGATACTGCTAACAAGTGAACCTGTGTGGATCAGCTATGATAGCCCAGTGGGAAGAGGGTCTATGTGACTCAATAATACCACAATGTGGAGAGAATCTACATGACCCGACATACCCATGGTACTCATCAGGAAGTAATACCGTTGTACAATGGCCAAATTGGGAAGCATCTCTATGTGGCCCAGTTGTCTCACAGTCGGGAGAGGATCTATGTGACCCATCATACTGATGGTAATCATCTGGGATGAGTATCACAGTAGTCCAAGGCTATTTTGAACTGGATTTGTGTGAACTGGAGGTCCAACAGTGGGGAGCGGCTCTGTGTGACCCAACATTACCACGGTACTCAGCAGGGGGGAGTACCCTAACAGCCCATGGTGTTCAGTGATACGATAAATGGTCTTACATTACTACTCAATATTATAGGTGTGATATATCTTGAATTTTGATCATTCTTTGTGGTTTTATTTGTGGAGTTATTTTTGGTCATTTCTTATTCGTTTTGGGTTCTACTGAGTATTTTTTATCTCACCCCTGACCCAGATTTGCACGCACATGTTGTGTCTAGTGCAGACAATCACCACCTTGATAGAGGACTTGGTGGCCGAGGAACCAGTCTTTATCAGTGAGACCAGGTAGGCGGGGCATACTTCTATAACATGCATAAGCTGCTGTACACTTACCCATCAGGTGGGGTTTTCAGTGGAAACCTATTAATATATCTTCTATACTTTCTTGTTTATCATTTTTTCTTTTGATGGGTTTGTATTATGGACCATTTGACTTACAATTTGTACTTTTATTTAGTAGTTGTTTAGTGGCATGCAAGTTTTAACTTTCCAATTTTTGGGATGTGGTTGTGTGTCTGTGCGTACAGGTATTGAGAAAAATGCCTCCCATTTACTGGTTGATGCCTTCAGCGCTAGTCTATAACCCCTTGCCTTTGGGGGGTGGGTGTGGGGGAGTCACAACGCAGGATCCTAGGGATGGGTCATGAAACAAAAAAAATCACAATTTTCATGAATTATTATTATATTTAAATTTTTAATGTTCAGAACATCCATATTTTGAATTAATTATCTAAAGAATATTTATTTCAGAATTTCAATGATATTTTACCCATAATAAATATCATAATTCCACAAGTTAATTTTTTATGATTTCAGTATCCAACTAATTTTATAATAATTCTAATTTTCCATGTCTCTGTAGATTTTTGAGTATCATTGATATTCTCAAAATACATTAAAATTCATATGATGTCCAATTATACCATGAAATTTTTAATTTATGGAAAATTAATATTTTTATTAGACTTTATAAGTCTTATGTTTTTATTGCTAAATTTTTATGAAATTTTATATAAAACTCATAAAATATCACTAAAGACCTGTGATTTTTTCATAAAGTATTGTTCAATATTCATAATTTTTTATGTGGTGTCCGACTATGATGTTTTAAAAGGATCATCAATGTCTTCCCATGTTTAAATCAATGACCTAAAACTTCATCCCAATACATTCGAGATAAATATATTTTCATATAAACAGAAAGACTTATCTATTTTTATAATTGAGGATATGAATGATAGAATTTACAAACATGAACTTGAAACATAATAAAATAATATATTGAATTTTTAAAGAAATATAATTTTTTTTGAAATAGTCATCCAAATATTCTCAATCACCTAATTCAAAAGTGTGTATGTCTAGGTCTCCACAGATGTATTCTTCAACTTCCATATTTTCCATTCATTAACAATATAGTTCTTTGATCTTCACCAATATATGGATACTAAACATATATATGTAAATATTGTAGTTTATTCCTTTCTATATATTTAGTAATATTTTTTACCTTAATGAATATTTAACAAACATCATATATAGAGTTGTTTTCCTATAACCAGACTAACAAATTGTTTTAATTGCAATAACCATTTTCCATCACCAACATTCCTTTGGAACTAAATTGACATTATAAATTTAATTCATATAAGTCGCATTGAAAAAAATATTAATTCATCTTCAAACATTAATTTGACCACTTCACTTTATATAGTTATAATCTAGGATATTTTATTCATGGGATACTATAAGAAATAATATATAAAAAATTTATAATTTTTATTTATATACTATTAAATCAATATTGTAATTTCTTTAATTGTATTTCATATAGTATTTTGTTAATAATGTTTATAAAATTTCATATTATATTATTTTCTATTTAATAAATAAGTCAATATTACTATTTTTGATACATTAAATATAAAAAATTTATTCCATAGGCATAAATTATTAAAGTAAAATTTACAAAAAAATATTTTTTTATAATCCCATTTGAAAAATAAAAGTTTATTGATATAAAAATTAGTATATGTATATGGAAATATCATTTTTACGAAATAAGTCACATTGTTCCATTGACCGTGATAAAATTTCAGATGAAATAACATAGAATTAGTTTGTATTCAATTATGTTCTAGCACATTATATCATAAATTTTAATTTATTGGCAATGAGACATCATATAATATCACATAACGATTTTTTTTCACATCATGGTAACATAACATTTTTTATATTGATACATCATTTAATATTATTCCATAGTAAATGTATCTTATTGATGGTGATGAAACATATATTTTATAATAAATTGTTTAATCATCATTATATGATAACCGAGTATATTAAACATTTATCTAAATTTCTAAATTAATTTATTTGATCTAATTATTTATAAAAAACAGTCTCCATTCATTTATATGGTTTTGTAAATTAGTACCTCCCCATGATTTGTGTTTCCCCTAATGGTAACTTGTTACAACACATTGTATTTATGATTTATCTCTTGTAATATTTATTGCTCTATATATTTTATGTGAATTCATTTAATATTAAAATACCAACTCATAATTATTCTATCTTCTATTTTCTTAGGTTATATCAATAGTAAGTGACTCTATTTAAAATGAAAAAAATAATATTAATTTATGAATATACTATATGATACCATTTTAATATGAATCAATCATATTATAATATCCAATTATTTTCATGAATTAATATAAAAAATATAAATTTACTAAATAAATAATAATTTATTAGAAAATAATTATATGGATTCACTACTAGAAATACAGGATTTCCCAATGGTTTAGAACTATTGGGAAAGGCTACAGAACCGTTGGTATATGTTATACCAACGGTTCTGCAAACCATAGGGAATTAAACCATTGGGAAATCTTTTCCCAATGGTTTACAATGAACCGTTGGGATAGGGTGGAGATAATTTACCCTATCCCAACAGTTTACAAACCTTGGTATAGGGTGGAGAAAATTACCAAGTTTTTCCCAATGGTTTGGCCAAACCGTTGGAAAAAACCCAAGGTCTCCTCTTTCCCAATGGTTCAATGAACCATTGGTAAAACAACCCAGACATGCTATACCAACAATTTCAAACCGTTGGCATAGCCTCTGTTGGGGAAAATTGCACAGCATCTCTGCAATTTGCCCAGCAGCTCTGCAATTTTCCCACCAGGTGTCATTTTGTGGGTTCCCTCTCATTTTCAATCCAATTACTGTACCTACAATAAACTAACACATACATATACAATTTTTGTACCTACAATAACAAACTAACACTTACATATAGAAAACAAATTCATACACATTTAACATATAATAATGGAACTATACAAATCCATAATTAAATTAGAATTCATAACATAATTATAAACATACACAATTCATTTAAAATTCAATTTAAAATTCATATGACAATTATATGTGGAATCCGAAAGTCAATTCATAATTTCATCAGTTTTTTGTATACCATATATTTTTACCTAAAATGATGTCCATTTTAAACAAAATATATACACCTAAAGTGATACCAGCCACACTATGACTTGGATTGAGGCGGGGTTGACTCGTACACGTCACAACTAACCCATGGATCATTGTGATAAAGTATCGACACAATCCTAATGCGTTTGGTTGGATTTACGTATGAAAGTTGATGTTTTTCAATTAAAATGATGTCTTTTTGAAACAAAAGGCAGAAACTTTGAGTTGTTCCAACCAAAACACGTCTCAAATTTAGGCGGAGTTGATTCGTACATGTCACATATGACCCATGGATCGTTATCCTAAAGTTTCAACAGAAACCGAATGTGTTTGGTCAGTTTTCCATATGTACATAAAATATTGTCCATTTTAAACAAAAGAGAGCCACTTAGAGTGATTTCGGTCACACCATGCCCCTGATTAAGGCGGGGTTGACTTTTATATGTCACATATGACCCATGGATAGTTTTTCTAAAGTATTGACACAATCCAAATGAATTTGGTCGGTTTTCCATATGCCAATTGATGTTTCTAACTTCAAATGACGTCCTTTTGAAACAAAAGAAAGACACTTTGAGTGGTGGCGGCCACAACGAACCTTGAATTGAGGCGGGATTGACTCGTACACGTCACATATGACCCATGGATTGTTGTGCTAAATTATCGACACAATCTGAATGCGTTTGGTCAGTTTTCCGTATTCTAGTTGATGTTTTTCAATTAAAATGTCGTCCTTTTGAAACCAAAGGCAGACACTTTGAGTGGTGGTGGTCAAACCACGCCTTGGACTGAGGCAGGGTTGACTCGTACACGTCACATATGACCCATGGATTGTTGTGCTAATGTATCGACACAGTCTGAATTCGTTTGTTCGGTTTTCCGTATTCCAGTTGATGTTTTTCAATTAAAATGACGTCCTTTTGAAACAAAAGGCAGACACTTTGAGTGGTTTCGGCCACACCATGCCTCAGATTGAGGCGGGGTTAACTCGTACATGTCACATATGACCCATGGATCGTTCTCCTAAATATTCAATAGAAACCAAATGTGTTTGGTCAGTTTTCTGTATGTACTTAAAATGATGTCCATTTTAAACAAAAGAGAGCCACTTAGAGTGATTATGGCCACACCATGCCTCATATTAAGGTGAGGTTGACTCGTAAACATCACATATGACCCATAAATCATTGTGCTAAAGTATCGACACAATCTAAATGCGTTTGGTCACTCTTTTCATATGCCAATTGATATTTTTCACTTAAAATGACATCCTTTCGAAACAAAAGACAGACACTCTGAGTGGTGCCGGCCACACCACGTCTCGAATTAAGGCGAGGTTGACTCGTACACATCACATATGACCCATGGATCATTGTGCTAAAGTATCGACACAATCCGAATGCGTTTGTCAGTTTTTCGTATGCCAGTTGTTGTTTTTCAATTAAAATGACATCCTTCTAAAACAAAAGGCAGACACTTTAAGTGGTGGCAGCCACACCGCACCTTGGATTGAGGTGAGGTTTAATCGTACACGTCACATATAACACATGGATCATTTTTCTGATGTATCAACACAATCCGAATGCGTTTGGTCGGTTTTCCGTATGATAGTTGATGTTTTTCAATTAAAATGATGTCCATTTGAAATAGAAGACATGCACTTTGAGTGGTGCCGGCCACACCACATCTCAAATTGAGGCGGGGTTGATTCTTACACATCACATATGACCCATGGATCGTTATCTTAATTTTTCAATGGAAACCAAATGCGTTTGGTCAGTTTTCCATATGTACTTAAAATGTTGTCCATTTTAAGAAAAAGAGGGACACATAGAGTGATTTCAGACACACTGTGCCTCCGATTAAGGCGGGGTTGACTCGTAAATGTCACATATGACCCATGTATCGTTGTTTTAATGTATTGACACAATATGAATGTGTTTGGTTGGTTTTTCGTATGCCAGTTGATGTTTTTCACATCAAATGACATCATTTTGAAACAAAAGACACACTTTGAGTGGTGGCAGCCGCACTGTGCCTCGTATTGAAGAGGGGTTGACTTGTACACGTCACATAGGACCCATGGATCATTGTGCTAAGTTATCGACACAATCCGAATGCATTTGGTTGGTTTTCCGTATTGCAGTTGATGTTTTTCATTTAAAATGACGTTCTTTTGAAACAAAAGGAAGACACTTTGAGTGGTGGAGGCCACCATGTGCCTCAGATTGAGGCGGGGTTGACTCATACACATCAAATATGACCCATGGATCGTTTTGTTAAGTATTGACGCAATCTAAATGCATTTGGTCAGTTTTCCGTATGCCAGTTGACGTTTTTCAATTAAAATGACGTCCTTTTGAAACAAAAGGATGACACTTTGAGTGGTGCCGGCCACACCATGCCTCAGATTGAGACGGGGTTGACTAGTACACATTACATATGACCCATGGATCTTTCTCCTAATGTTTCATCAAAAACCAAATGCGATTGGTCAGTTTTCTGCATGTACTTAAAATATTTTCCATTTTAAACAAAGAGAGACACTTAGAGTGATTCCGGCCACACCATGCCTCAGATTAAGGCGGGGTTGACTCTTACAAATCACATATGACCCATGGATCATTGTTCAAAAGTATCAATAAAATCCAAATGCGTTTGGTTTCTTTTCCGGAAGCCAGTTGATATTTTTTACTTAAAATGACGTCCTTTCGAAATAAAAGACAGACACTTTGAGTGTTTCCGGCCACACCGTGCCTCAGATTGAGGCAGGGTTGACACGTACATGTTACATATGACCCATGGATCATATTTATAAAGTATCGACACAATATGAATGCGTTTGTCAGTTTTCTGTATGCCAGTTGATGTTTTTCAATTAAAATGATGTCCTTTTGAAACAAAAGGCAGACACTTTGAGTGGTGGCAGCCACACCGCACCTCAGATTGTGGAGGTGTTGACTCGTAAATGTCACATATGACCCATGAATCATTTTTCTAATTTATCGACACAATCCGAATGCGTTTGGTCAGTTTTCCGTATTCCAGTTGATGTTTTTCAATTAAAATGACGTCCTTTTGAAACAGAAGACATAGACTTTGAGTGGTTCCGACCACACCGTGTCTCAGATTTAGGCGGGGTTGATTCATACATATCACATATGACCCATGAATCGTTCTCCTAATGTTTTAATGGAAACCGAATGCGTTTGTTTGGTTTTCTGTATGTACTTAAAATGTTGTCCAATTTAAGCAAAATAGAGCCACTTAGAGTGATTCAGGCAACACTGTACCTCAGATTAAGGTAGGGTTTACTCATGCACGTCACATATGACCCATGGATCATTGTGCTAAAGTATTGACACAATCCAAATGAGTTTAGTTGGATTTCTGTATGCCAGTTGATGTTTTTTACTTCAAATGACGTCCTTTTGAAACAAAAGATAGACACTTTGAGTGGTGGCGGCCACACCGCACCTCTGATTGAGGCGGCGGTGACTCATACACATCACATATTACCCATGGATCGTTTTTATAAAGTATTGACACAATCTGAATGCGTTTGGTCAGTTTTCCATATGCCAGTTGATGTTTTTCAATTAAAATAACGTCCTTTCGAAACAAAAGGTAGACACTTTGAGTGGTGGCGGCCACACAGCACCTCAGATTGAGGCGGGGTTGACTTTTACACATCACATATGACCCATGGATCAGTTTGCTATAGTATCGACACAATATGAACGCGTTTGGTCGGTTTTACGTATTCCAGTTGATATTTTTCAATTAAAATGGCGTCCTTTTGAAACAAAAGGCAGACACTTTGAGTGGTGCCGGCCACACCGCACCTTGGATTGAGGCGGAGTTGACTCGTACACATCACATATGACCCATGGATCATTCTCTTAATGTTTCAATGGAAACCGAATGCGTTCGGTCGGTTTTCCATATGTACATAAAATGTTGTCCATTATAAAAAAAGAGAGGCACTTAGAGTGATTTCGGCCACACCGTTCCTCATATTAAGGAGAGGTTGACTCGAAAATGTCACATATGACCCATGGATCATTGTTCAAAAGTATCGACACAATCCGTATGCGTTTGGTTGCTTTTCCATATGCCAGTGGATATTTTTCACTTAAAATGACGTCATTTTGAAACAAAAGACAGACACTTAGAGTAGTGCTAGCCACACCGCACCTCATACTGAGGCGGGGATGACTCGTAGACGTCACATATGACCAATGGATCTTTGTAATAAAGTATCAACACAATTCAAATGCGTTTTCCAGTTATCCGTATGCCAATTGATGTTTTTCAATTAAAATGATGTCCTTTTGAAACAAAATGCAGACACTTTGAGTGGTGGTGGCCACACCGCACCTCGGATTAAGGTGGGGTTGAATCATACATGTCACATATGACCCATGGATCATTGTGCTAATGTATCGACACAATCCGAATGTTTTTGGTTGTATTTCTGTATGCCAGTTGATGTTTTTCAATTAAAATGACGTCCTTTTGAAACAGAAGACAGACACCTTGAGTGGTTTCAGCCACACCACATCTCAAATTGAGGCAGGGTTGATGCTTACATGTCACATATGACCCACGAATCTTTCTCCTAAAGTTTCAATGGAAAATGAATGCGTTTATTTGGTTTTCCGTATGTACTTAAAATGTTGTCCATTTTAAGAAAAAAAGAGCCACTTAGAGTGATTCCGGCCACACTGTGCCTCATATTAATGTGGGGTTGACTTGTACACATCACATGTGACCCATGGATCGTTTTGATAAAGTATAGACACAATCTGAATGCGTTTGGTCAGGTTTCCGTATGTCATTTGATGTTTTTCTCTGAAAATGACGTCCTTTTGAAACAAAAGACAGACACATTGAGTGCTGGCGGCCACACCGCACCTCCGATTGGGGTGGGGTTGACTTTTACACGTCACATATGACAAATGGATCGTTGTGCTAACGTATCGACACAATCTGAATGCATTAGGTCGGTTTTCCGTATGCCAGTTGATGTTTTTCAATTAAAATGTCGTCCTTTTGAAGTGAAAGGCAGACACTTTGAGTGGTGGTGGCCACACTGCAAAAAGGATTGATGTGAGGTTGATTCATACATAACACATATGACCCATGGATCATTCTCCTAATGTTTCAATGGAAATCAAATGTGTTTGGTTAGTTTTCCGTATGTACTTAAAATGTTGTCGATTTTATGAGAATCCTCATGTGTCTATTATTGGAATGGTATTTACTTACAATCTTGTGGATATTTATATAAAATATTTTTATATCATTCTTAGTATGGATTATATTTTAGTTTATAATGCTATGAAACATTTTAGAGCTAACAATGTCATGCCCAATGAATACATCTCTTTTATAGCATACAAAGAACTATGATATTGATTAGACATGTAAATGTGATTTACATTGATTATCATGATGAAAATAAATAAAATATATATTATAGAATTTCTATTATTAAATGAAATCAAGGAGGGAGGGGGGGGGGCTGTCCGGGGGGGCTGTCTGGTGGGTGTCCGGGGGGCTGTCCGGGGACCAAGGAGGAGGGTGGGGGGGCTGTTCGGGGTCCAAGGATGAGGGTGGGGGGGCTGTCTGGGGGGCTGTCTAGGGGGCAGTCCAGGGGGCTATCTGGGGTCTAGGGAGGAGGGTGGGGGGCTGTGCGAGGTGCTATCCAGGGGGTTGTCCGGGGTCTAAGGAGGTGGGTGGGGGGGATGTCTCGGGGGCAGTCTGGAGGGCTATCTGGGGTCTAGGGAGGAGGGTGGGGGGGGGGGGGGGGCTGTTCGAGGGGCTGTCCCGGGGTTGTCCGGGGTCCAGGGAGGAGGGGGGGGGGGGCTGTTCGGGGGTTGTACGGGGGTGTTCGGGGGGTTTTCTGTGGTCCAAGGAAGAGAGTGGGGGGCTGTCTGGGGGATGTCCGGGGTCCAGGGAGGAGGGTGGGGGGGGGGGGGGGGGGGCTGTCCAGGGGGCTGTTTGGGGGGCTGTCTGGGGGGTGTACGGGGGGTGTTCGGGGGGTTGTCTGGGGTCCAAGGAAGAGGGTGGGGGGGGGGGGGGCTGTCTGGGGGCTATCCGGCGGGGCTGTCCGGGGTCCAGGGAGGAGGGTGGGGGTTGTACAGGGTCCAAGAAGGAGGGGGGTTCCCAAACACACAACCACTAAAAGACAACAACATCCATAAAAACAGATAATATATAAAAATAACTCAACTCCAATACTATACTATGAGTCTAGATAAAACCAACAACTAGAATAGATTAAATATCAAATCTCAGAAATATCAGTCAAAAATGTAATGGATCAACTTGTCCCACATCACCATCACCATCATCATCATCATCATCACCCTTGTCCTCATCCCCATCATCGTCCTCACCCTCCTCGCCCTCACCCTCCTCCTCGTCCTCGCCCTCCTCCTCGCCCTCGCCACCCGCCTCGCCCTCCTCCTCTCCCCCCTCTTTCGCATCAGACTCCTCACCATCATCATCATCAAGCTGGAAATCATATTAACCACCACTAGAACTTCCACATAATGCACCTTATATAGAATGTATCGACGGAATATACTCATTAAAAGTTGGGCTGGCCTCTGCTGAAAGTGTAGGACGTAGAACTTCAATAAATTTCTTAAACGCACTGTTTTCCCTAGCAGGCTGTTCTGCCATCTTTGTGGTGCTTTTCTCAGCCTATTCTTCCTGTGACCTAACTTGTTGCAGCTCGGTGGCACTACAGCTCATACCTGAGGAGGTCCAGTACCTCGTCAGGGCTATCTTAGGTTGGTAGCATACTCTGCCAGAATGCTCCTCTCCCAACACCTGATGTAAATGATCTGTTGGCCCAAAATTGTCTAGTTCTTGGGCATCGAGGGCCTCTAAAGTATCCTATTACAAATATTAATTTATCATTAAGTTTCAAAATAGGTATTAAAATATATATTCAACAGATTAAAACTTACAATCTGCTACTGAGTCGCTTCGTTGACGGCACTTCCAACCTTTTTTCTTCTACTCAAGCAAAATAGTTTTGCTCAAGGCACATGTCCTTCAATATTTTTTATTTGCCTCTAAAATGAAATTGAAAACTAAAGTTATATGAAAACTTTATCAAACTATTAAATAATTGAGGAAACAAACAAAAGTGTCAGTCGTAAAGAAAACATATAAACAATTGTCATACCTGCTTCCTCTCATGATCAGGCATCGTAGTGCGTCCCAGTGTGTGGAGGTATTTTTTTGCATCAATGTTCTTTTTATTTTTTCCATATGTTTCCTAAATAAAATTTGAAAATGAAACAAATAGTATTAATGAAAACATGAATGTTATTATTTAAATACCTCAAATGTTATTAATACCTTAAACTGGGTACTTGTCCAATGAGTAATCATCTGACGATACTACTCTATAGGACAATCATCCACCACTGGTACCGCCTCTAACATAGTTCCAACTCTAGAAACCCAACCAATATACAACTCATGCTTTTAGGCTCTCCAATGCTCGCCTAAATCCTTTATATGTTCCAGTCGTGCACCCTCACCTTCGAGAAGATTAAATCGAAGCTGAAATCAAAATATTAATTCATATAAATACAAAAATAATTCATGGAATTAAATAGAACATATTTTTTTACCCATATCTCTGCCCAATCACTATCCTTGACATCATGTGGAAAATGTCTCCACGATAGCGGGCTGACAGGAATGATGTTGGAATTTTTGGCAAGCGTTGCAAAAAAACTCCGACATTGTTGCCCTGTTTTCTCAACCATTTGGTTGTCTTCATTATAATCCACCATAACCTGTGTGCGGCGGTTCCACACCAAACACATGCATGTACACCCCCGCACACACCTCCTATCAGTAGATGTATCTATCATGAAAGAAAAACAAATATTTTATCAAAACATGTTATAATGAAAATAAATATTGCTATAAAAATTTGTTAGGGTTCTATAAATATACCTGTGACGGTCTGATCGTTGAGCACCGCTGGATCCATAGAAACTGATGGAACTCCCTGTGGTGGAACAGGAGTCGAAGACGATGGAATATAAAATCTTAGACAGACAGAAGTAGAAGGAAAAGAATATGGGATAGCTGTCTGACCGGATGCTGACTAGGGAGTGGGAATCATCATGGGATGTGAAAATGATGGGCCAGAAGATACAGAAGGTAGCGAAAACATGGGAGGCCTAAATATCCCATGTGTCCCTAAAAACACAACAGGATCAGAATGTGGGTAGGATGACATGTCATTGGGAGGGGCAGGGCCTAGTTAGGTACACGCAGCTACTCGTCCACCTCTGGTACAAACCCTCCTTGTACCACCAGCCTGGGTACTAGGACCAGTACTAGGCTCATCGTCAAATATCTATCAACGTATAGGTGGATCCTACAAAAATGTTTACAAAAAAATTAATCACATGACATTATATATTCTTTAAATATATCAATTTCAAATAAAGTACTCACTACAGGCACTAATGGTGGAATTCCAAACTCCGTCATTTGACGATTGTTCTCCATCATTTTTTCCTTTGCATCTCTTCAATTGTCTTACTTTCCTGCTTTTGAAAACAAATAATTAATTAATTAAAAAAAGAAAACTAATGTGTAGCCCAAAAAACTAAATATATGAGGGAATAGGGTGATTCATTGGTAATTTAGATATCAATTGTTTTAGAAGAGCTTGAATAGATTTAATAAATCATAAAATTTGTAATGTTCACCAAGTTAGAAATATTTTTTGACTATGTTTTAATACAGTTCAATTCCAAATTATAAAAATCAATTCAAATAAAACTGCAACCAATAAACATTGAAAATTCACATAATGGTCAGGTCAACTATCAATTGTTTTAGAAGATCTTGAATGGATTTAATAAATCATACAAGTTTTAATGTTCACCAAGTTATAAATATTGTTTGACTATGTTTGAATACATTTCAATTCCAAATTAGAAAATTCAATTCAAAAAAAACTGCAACCAATAAACATTGAAAATTCACATAATGGTCAAGTCATCTATCAAATGTTTTAGCAGAGCTTGAATGAATTTAATAAATAATACAAGTTGTAATGTTCACCAAGTTAGAAATATTGTTTTACTATGTTTGAATACAGTTCAATTCCAAATTAGAAAATTCAATTCAAGTAAAACTACAACCAATAAACATTGAAAATTCACATAACGGTCAAGTCAGCTATCAATTGTTTTAAAAGATCTTGGATGGATTTAATAAATCATACAAGTTGTAATGTTTAACAAGTTATAAATATTGTTTGACTATGTTTGAATACAGTTCAATTCCAAATTAGAAAATGAAATTCAAATAAAACTACGACCAATAAACATTGAAAATTCACATAATGGTCAAGTCAGCTAAAACATATTTGTGATCAATACTAAATCGATTTGAATATTACCAACCTTAAAAACCCAAATCGAGGTAAACAAAAAGAATTGACAACATGGATGAATGATTCTATATATTTTCAACCACAACTTCATGTTCACAATCAACTTTGAAAATTGAGCTATTTGAGTCATCAAAAGAAATAAATGGATTGGTTCCAATGGCACTAGGGACAGTGTCAATTCAACCATCACCATAATCAAAAATATGTCTTGGAATTACTTCAACTATGACACAAAATTCAGTTCGAAGTTGGTCTTTGATATAAAAAATTTGTTTATCCATTGATGCCAACACATATGGTTCTTCAGTAGCAAGAGTGTGAGTCATATTAATTACTCAAAATCCACAATCATCAATAAATGTGCCATGTCTCGTCATCAAATAAAACCAATGGAATTTCATCATTGTGACTCATCCATGAGAGTAATAATACAATATTATTTTTTCTCAACAACTCAATAATAACCCACATTTTCAAATCGCGGTCTACTATCTGATGCAATGGCATAACAATCTATTGTGGCAGTAACTATAACACCATAATGTTTTGTTCTCATGTTCTTTTCTCATTCAGTGACAATAAATTTGTACCCATTGATAACAATTGATTTACAGTCATGAACCACGGTATTAGGACCAAAAGCCAAAGCTCTTATTTCCTCAGAGATAGAGTCAGCAGACAAACTCAATACCTGGAATATATATTACTATTAAACTTAATTAAATATTGATATAATTATTTTAAACATTAATTTTTTTATACCTTCAATTTTAACCAAGCAGAAAACTCTTTACTATGAAAATTCGCTCTCCTTCTCAAAGATAAAGAATGATCCTTCCTATTTATCATTATTTTATGTCACCTGTAGATAAAAAAATATGAATAGTTTAATAGATATATATGTAAGATATACATAATCAATTTAGTTACCTGATATAGTCATCGATCAAATCACTGTTGAACAAAACTATGTGATGTGCCATCTCCTACTCTTCATGGATTAATGTATTCAATGTATATGATCCATGAATTCCTCTTGATTGGAGAAGTGTTGGAAAACTAGGTTCAATTTGGTCATACTATTCTTCTTCATTTCACATTGGTCTGTTCAATATTGTAGTAAGATCAGACAAATACATCGAGCAGAAATACATACATTCTTGAGCCAAATAACCGTTCATGATATAACCTTTGGGATGTTTTCTATTTAGGACATAATACTTTAATGTGAACATATTTCTTTCAGTTGGATACATCCAACGAAAAGAAACAGGACCTCCAAGAAGTATTTAATTGGGAATATGGACAGTCAGATGCAGCATGCATGTGAAAAATGATGGAGAAAATATTTTCTCCAACTCACATAAAATTAATGGGGCATCTATCAACATTTTTTACAAGAAAGACTTGGACAACTTCTTATCACAAAGATCTCTAAACAAATGTCACAACCGAATAATATCCACCCTTACATTATTGGATAAAAGATGACATATTGCTATTGGAAGCAACTCATGTAGTAGAACGTGATAATCATGAGTCTTCAATGATTTTAGCTTCAACTCTCTTCTGTTGACCCGTTTAGATATGTTGTTTGAATAGCCATCAAGAACTCTAATAGAATCTAATACTTCCAAAAATGGTTTTTTTCTGTAGGTGTCATCACATAAGAAGCACATTGAAGTTGCCATTTATTTTCACCGATATGCACAGGATGCAATTCTGGTCTGATGCCTCAATCCACCAAGTAACGCTGAGATTGTAAATCATCTTTTGTCTTCCCCTTGACATTTAGAAAAACTGAAAGGAACATTTCACATATATTCTTTTCAATATTCATTACGTCTAAGCGATGACATAAAAAATTGGTTGACCAATAAGGAAAATCAAAAAAGATACTCCTCTTCCTCCAATTGTAATAGGTTTCAGTGGAAATATTCTTTCTCTTTCTAGATTTCATTTGACCCTTCCCGAACGAAAAACTGAAATCTTTCAATTCATTAAGCATGTCAGTTCCAGACATAGGCTGAGGTGGATCATCGGTCTCTATGGTATTATCAAATCTTTGACAATTAATTCTATATAGATGATCCTTTGGAAAGAATCATTGATGTTCCATAAAACTGAAACTACAGTGATGTTTCAGTCCTCTGGATCGTGTATTCTTCATACAAACTGGACATGACAGTTTTACCTTCGTGCTCCATCCAGACATCATTGCATAATCCGAAAAATCATTGATCGTCCACATAAGCGCATCACGCATCTGAAATATGTCTTTCGAACATGCATCATATATGCGCACACCCACATCCCAAAAAAGTTTCAACTCATTTATTAAAGGTTTCTTGTAAACATAAAAATCAATTCCGGGATTAGAAGGACCAGATATGTGTATACTCATGAAAGTGAAAGGTTTTTTCATACAAAACCATGGGGGAAGATTATAAATGTGTATAAAAACTGGCCATGTGTTGTGCGAAGTAAGAATTTGCCCAAACGGATTAAAACCGTCGCATGAAAGACCCAGCCTCACATTACATACATCAGCTGCAAAATCTGGATGTCGAGCATCAAATCTCTGCCATGAAAATCCATCTACAGGATGAACCAACTCATCATTAATCTTCTTTCTCTAAGTATCATTAAATCTCATTTTTATTGATATGTCATCAGACATAAAAAGATTTTGGAGTCTGGGGATCAATGGAAAGTGCCACATTACTTTTTGTGGAATGCGGTACAGTGTTCCATCAGATTTTGACTTCCAGCGGGATGTTCCACATTTTATACAATCATTTCGTTCAGCGGTTTCCTTCCAGAATATACAGCAATCTTTCGGGCAAGCCTGAATTTTGTTTCTTGAAAATCCAAGTTCCTCAACTAACTTCCATGCCATATAGTGGTTTGAGGGAATATCTTCATCATCTGGAAGTAAATCCTTCAAGATTGTAAGAATGTAATCAATCGTTGTATTAGAAATCCCATACATAGTTTTCTCATGAAACAATCAGATTAAAAATTCCATCTTTTTCATTTTATCGCATTGTTGATATAATGGAGTCGTGGCATCATCATTCAATTTTTTCACCCTATCAATATCATCATTTTCACTAGATGCATCAGCTGTCCTCATATCGAAGTCTTCTTGAGTCGAAATTCATTATTTTTCATGACGAAAAATAAATGGAAACCGATCATCTAACAAATTCTTCATTCCATTCCTTTCATTTTGATCATCACTAATTTGAGATTTCATTTTCTCCCAATTGTGATACCACACAAAGTAGTTCGCTTGAAAACCATTTTTGGTTATGTGGTAGCTGACTTCTTCATGGATCAACCAAGGTCTACCAACACAATTGGAACATGGGAAGTGTATGCGACCACTATCTAAAGCATTGTGAAATGTAAAATCTATAAATCTCTCCAAATTGTTTTTGAAAATCACTTGAGATCAGATCGGTTTCATAAATCCAACTTCTGTCCATTCTGTAAAAAAATTTATATAAGTCATTTTGTCATAAACAATTCAATAAGATTGAACTTTAATAGAAAATACATTTAAGTAAACGATAACGGACAGAGTTTCTAGTTGATGTAGTGAACTATTAAAACAATGTAAAGATATACTAATTAATTCAGTTATGTGTGCCTAGATTTGAGGTGAGATGTGTTTTGTAATTTTTTCATTTATCACATACCAAGAAGACACCATAGACCTGATAAAACATTTTTCAAGATATTTAAAAGTGAAGGCTTTTCATGAAAGATGCAGAATGTGTAAAGAGAATTTTTTAAATAAGTTATTGATTCTAAATAATAGAAAAATTGTAAAAATTTAGTACTTTTCATAACACCCAAACTAAATTCCACAGAAAGTACCATATCACCCCACTAAAAAAAAAGGAAAACCACATACCCCACTACCCCAACCATGTCAATTACCTCAATAAGGGATTCTATGTCTGTATTTGGGAAGAGGTTGAAAGATTCTAACCTGTATGGGGGAGTTGTAGTCGATCAGATGGAAGACCTCAGGTTAGGGTTCACCTGTGTAGGGGATTCTGGAAATCGGGGGAAATGAAGAGTTATTTGCTTCTGTGTAATCGGGGGCGGGCTGTCCATGGGGGTGGCGGGGTTGTCCAGGTGGTACGGGGGTGTCCAGGGGGTGGGTGGGCTATCCATGAGGGTGGCGGGGCTATCTAGGGGGGGAGGGGGTGTCCAGGGGGTGGGCGGGCAATCCACAGGGGTGGGGGGTGGGGGGGGGGATTTCTAGGGGTACAAGGTGTCCAGGGGTGGGGGTGTCCGAGGGATGGGGGGAGTGTCCAGGGGGTGGGCGGGCTGTCCACGAGGTTGGGGGGATGTCCAGGGAGCAGGGGGTGGGCAGGATTTCCATGTGGGTGGTGGGGTTTTCCAGGGGGTACAATGGGTCTTGGGTGGGTGGGCGGACTGTCCACAAGGATGGTAGGGCTGTCCAGGGGGGTAGGGGTGTCCAGGGGGAGGGCGAGCTGTCCACAAGGGTGTGACTGGGAGCTATGAGATTTAATTGGGTTTTCATTCATGTTATGAAAAACAAAAGATGGGTGTTAAGGATTAGAATAGTATTTTTTAGTGAATATCCAATTTGGTAGGATTACTGACTTGATAACATGATGGTATCAAGTTTTCACTTGGAAAAATGATGGGGAATTGGATTCTAAAAGCCCCCCACAATATTCCAAGGATATATTATTTCTAGAAAAATGTGTTGTGGGAGAAGGAATTCATCCTATATAGTTGATGTCACTTTTAGATCATGTGATGCCTTACTCATCAAGATGACTAGACAAGAACTAAAACCAAAGAGGCCTCAAAACTATCCAAATCTCTAGAAGTGATGAATTTCCCGTGCTTATTGGTGAACTATGGAAGTGATGACTTCCCACCTACATAGCCTCCCCACCTCACCCCAATAGACTCCCCCTGCACAACCCCCCTCCATCCACCGACTACACAACCCCCCCCCCCCCCCACATACACCCCCACTTGCACAACCCCCCCTCCACCACCCCCACCTACATAGCCCCCCTCCCATCCACCCATTGCACACCCCCACCTGCACCCCCACCTGCACAACCCCCCCTCCCCCCACCCCACCCCTACCCCCACCTGTACACCCCCACCTCACCCCCAACATACTCTCACCTGCCCAGCCCACCCCCAACCTAAACACTCCCCTCCCCCCCACCCACTTGCACAACCACCCCCCAACTACACCCCCGCCCCCACTTACACAACCCCCCCTCCCCCCAACCCAACCTGCACAACCCCCTCCCCCCCACCACCTATACACACCACCCCCACCTCACCCCCAACAGACTCCCAGCTGCCCAGCCCACCCCCCCAACATGCCACACCCCTCCCACCCACCTATATACACAACACACCCCTATACTTTCACCCCCTACTTGAACAACCCCACCTCCCCCCACCCCCCACCTGCACAACCCACCCCACCCCCACCTGTATAACCCCCACCTCCCCTCCCCCAACAGACTCTGACCTACCCAGCCCACCCCCCCATCCTGTACACTACCCTCCCCCACCCACTTGCACAATAACCCCCCTCCACTTGCACCCCCACCTGCACAACCCACCCCTCCCCCACCCCCACCAGCCCAACCCACCCCCACCCCCACCTGTACAACCCACCAGCACACCCCCTCCCCCCACCTAAACACCCCACCAGCACACCCCCTCCCCCCACCTACTACACCCCTAGCACCTCCCACCAAAACAAAAACAGAAAACAAATACAGAACAAAAAATTAATTCACACATGACACCAGAACAAAAACAGAAAACAAATAAAAAATTGAATTTAAATTGTTGGGTATACCATACTGCACGAACCTTTGGTTTAAGGAAAATCAAAATAGGAAAGAAAAAATTAGATGCAAAATATTAAACATAACGTACTACTTACAGATTTGAAGTGTAGAACAAAATAACTTTGTGATTGAATATGGATCTAGTGGAATGATTTTCCAAGAGATAGAGATCATAGGTCTGAACTTTAGCAGTTCAATCGCATGGATGGGATATCAGGTTTGCTGGGATTTTAGGGGAAAACTTTCCCAACGGTTTTTTAAAACCGTTGGGAAAGTTGAGCTTTACCAACGGTTTACACAAACCGTTGGGAAAGCCTTCCTATGTCATGGTCTTTACCAACGGTTTTTAAAAACCGTTGGGAAAGGGAGAAAAAATTTATATTTCCCAACAGTTTCTTCAAACCGTTGAGAAATACTTGTTTTATACCCCTATACCAATGGTTCTATTGAACTGTTGGCATACAAGGGTTTAGAAAACCCTTCTTCCCAGTAGTGATATCACTTAAAAAGATTCTACATCTATATTCATTCTTTTTTTTTCTATTCAAAATTACAAAACTAATTAACCCACTAATTATTGACTGATCCAACAAAAATATTCATATATATTACAACGTTCCAAAGTATTGATTTAATTTTAGACAACTTACCAAAATGAAATAATTGTATCATCATACTAGAGTTTCAAATATGGATTTACCAAGTGTTTCCACTAGAAAATTTATCTGATCCATGATGTAGTACTATTATAATCTTAAAATACACTATAAATAATCTCAAGAAATTTTTATTTATACAATCACAAAGATGGTGACATAACCCCAAAAGTTCCAAAATATTAATTTTTGAATTTATGATTACCTATACAATTATAGTTAATAAAAGATCAAATATACATTAATTTTTATCAATATTTTATGAAATAATTTCCTTATTTTTGTAGATATACCAAATGGTTTTGAAAAAAAAAAACTTAAAGAAGAATATTAAATACAACCCCAAAAATCCACACTATGATTTTATTGAGAAAAAATCTATAAATATACCATAAAATTCAAGAGTACTAATGGGGTTGGAGGATAAGGATACAAGAATATGGTGGTCTGGTCAAATGAAAATATTAATTATCACTAAGGATTTACCTATAAATTATTTTATATAAAATTTACAATAATAAAAATTACCCTCTATATACTTTCAATTCAGTATAAAAATATTTCTAAATAATTTTAAAATATTATAACTAGATTTCACAAAGATCAACATTACTAATTGAAAAATTTTAATTACCCTAAAATTAAATTATTGGATATCTATGATTTTACAAGAATATAATAATAATTATAAATGAATTAATCAATTCAACATTAATTTATGTCCATACATGACAATTTTCTTGGAAATATTCAACTATATATTCTTAGAAATGTTCAGTGTGATAATAAATTCCTTAACAAATGTGTTGTTATACATGAATTTATATTTACCCGAAAATATAAAATGTTATTCGTTCTACATATACCCATCACATTATTTTCACATAGAGATTATGAGATTTATTAATTCGATAATACAGTTTCAAATTTTTATTTTTATTTATATTTAATATAATATTTTTTTT
Source organism: Viscum album (assembly GCA_963277665.1). Classification (NCBI taxonomy): domain Eukaryota; kingdom Viridiplantae; phylum Streptophyta; class Magnoliopsida; order Santalales; family Viscaceae; genus Viscum; species Viscum album. The sequence continues at coordinate 1,907,559,178 of OY728136.1, forward strand.
AAGAATTGGTCCTTAAAGTTATTACTTTTAAAAATTATATTTAATTATCATTGGTGGTCCCTTATAAAATATTTTATTTTCATAATACAAATCTAGTGGATGAAAATTATTTTTTTTGTAATTTCATTCCATTTTTTTATTCTTTCCATCCCATTTCATTATTGGAAAAAACCTGATGATATCAGTATTATGTTATATGGGTCAAAATCAATATGATGGGTGATTGAATCATTAGATAATTCCCCTTTTTATGTTTTAGGGAATCAATTTTTCATTTAAAATAGATTTATAAAATCATTATTGAAAACTATTGATGTTTATTATACATTTATTGACATTAAAATGGGATGAAAATCTAAAAAAATGGATTTTATAACATTTATAATCATTAATGGACAATATAAACATATAGATCTTCCTATGTTCATTAAAGGGGATGTCATTCATGTTATATTACAATGAATGTAGTTTTTATATACTTTATATCCAAATATTATGGTACTATATAGATTTAACTCAGCTAGGATGGAATAAAAAGGAATCCCATAGTCTGACATTCAATTTTAATGTGTTATGGTATCAATGATTTCAATTATAATAGATAAATCATATGATCCACTTTTTATTCACTAAGACATTAGTACATTGGACCATTAATGAAGTATTTATATATTAATGGAGGATTTCAATTTATATAGATACATTGTAGTGAAGGATATACAATAGTAATATTTTATCCCATAAGCCTTATGGATTATATAGGGATATAGGTCTCCCAGAAAGATGTATGGTTACAAAAAAAAATATTATTTTCATGAAGTATTAAGGGTTATTATTTTATTTCACATAATCTAATAATTTTTAAAGTTATGATTGAGTTTGAGGTCCTCTAGGAAGGAGAGAGGATATATTCAGATTTTTGATATCACTAGATAACCTATGGTCATTCAGGAGTTGAATATCCCTTAGGAAAAATTAAGCTTACACTAGGGATCAATGTCTCAAGGGTGTACTTACGGATTCTATGATGTATTATGTACCCCAAAAGGTTGTGAATTTAATATATATTTAATACTACCATATTTTTATGTGAGACTTTTAAAATAAACATGTAAGATAAATATTTTATGGTCTTCCCCTATATTAACTATACCATTTCCATGGATTCCCATATATCATTTTTTGAGATCATTAATTTCTACCCATTCATGAAGAAAATTGTGAATTTGAAATTGAAGATCGGGCTTTATCTTCCATTGAAGTAACTATAACTCACATGAGTAAGTGTTAGTGTCAATATAATTCACAACTATGTGAGTCAAGTAGAAAACAAAAGAGGAAAAAAATTTAATTCACCTAATATATAGTAAGAACAACATGGATGTCACAATTACTGAGATGGTTTCAATCTTGTAGATGAACCCCCAGATGAAGCTGAAATATTATGAAGTCATGTATGATCTAATAAAAATATTGAATACACTATCTATATAGGATGAGTTTCTTGGATTGCTTCATTGACGAATATATGAGATGACCATATGTTCCCTTACTATGGTTTGTGTGAGTCGATGGAGAAGAGGAGATGAGTGTGACAATATTTAAAGGAGATTTAACTGATATTGTTGAGATTTTGAGTGGATTGTATAAGAAAAATATGATCAATTGTTTATTCGGAATATATAACTTTTTAATTTATTTAATTTATGTTTTCTATGCGTATATGTATAGTTTAATGAATGGATGCACAGTTGATGCTCAATTGAATTTGAATGAGAGGTCACAGATGCTAGTGTTGTGTTTCTTTGGTGGTGATTTTTTGATTTGAATTTAAAAATAAATACTCATTGATTTCTAGATTTGTTATAGAGTATGATATATGTACACCGATGTAATGTTAAGGAATTAAATTTTATTGAGTTTTTCTTGTTTTGGAAATAATAAAGAGAAAGCACTGGATCATTATGATAATGAGTTCAACAAATGTTTTTTGACCAGGGAACAAAGGAAGGTAGTGTTTGTTGTTTAATAATCAGTTATATTAGTTTAGAACCAAGAACAATAAAAAGACACATAAACTAATTTTGAGTAATTTTAATTTATTTACATTCAGTAATTATTTTTTGGTTAAATAATATTTTTTATAACTATTCCATAAAGTTACAATTGTGTTACCGTAAGTAATAGTGAAAATGGTCTCATTTGGTTATCAACATATGAGGTGGTGCATTGGGTCTATGAGATGAAGATAAATAATATTATTATAATATATCATTTTTTAAATAAGAAAATTTCAGAGAAAATTTGATGAATATTCTTATAGATAATGATAAGGGATACACATGATAGAGAGTGGTAATATTCTCGAATCAGGAGTCGACTAAAATTTCTCTATGGGTTAATAAGGAATAAATAGAGAGTATTCCTTTCATTATATTATCATTATATATTATTTCTTTAATACATATATCATGAAGAAGTTTTCCTATTATTTTAAAAAAATTCACTTAATTATGTTTATAGGTATCAAATTGAAATGATTTGATATATTTAATATGTTATATTTTCATTTTAATAATTTTTAACGTGTCATATTTTATTCAATGTTTTAATTTTTTATCTTATTAAGTATAAATTTTCAGTACTCTATTGGATGATGAGAGATGATAATGAATTTATAGAACATGGAATGTCATCTTGATTGAAAATAATTGGATAAATGATGATGACTCTTTTCTTTATAGTTGAACATTTCATTTCCTAAAAAATGTTAGATAGATTATTATTTTAGGAGAAATCACTTTTACATGAAGATAATTTAATGATATATATATTCTTCAAGACATTGTTTTAACAAGAACATACAATGGTGTGTTAACATGTTGCCTAAACATAAACATTTTAAATAAATTTATGATATTTTAATCCACCTAACATCGTCATCAGTGGTTATACCTCAAATTTATCATGGTTCACTCACTTGAAAATCATTACCACTTTTTTCTTCTATATTTTCCAATAAATTCCATGAAATCACCTTCACATCAATATATTTATAATTTTTTTTATTGTTTAGCTCAAACAGTCCAATTTAGTTGTCTGTGTGGATATGATACCCAACTTATATACTATACAAGGTTTAGTGGGTTTAAAAATAATTTAAATTTTAATGAATCTAGGACTTCATGGTAAAATATATGTCCATATATTCATGGATTTTATGTGTATCCAATTCAAAAAAAAATCTACAAAATTTAAATGAAGTATTGAAACATATGAATTTTCCCTCTATATGTGACCTTTTGATAACTACAAAAACTTAATGTGAGTACACACCATAAATTACCAGGATATACAAAGACATTTAATTCATGATTAAATAATAAAAGAACTTATTTTTTAATTTAAAAAATGTATAAATCGATAATTTTTAAATCTAATGTTAAATAAACGTTAATGAAAAGATGATTATAACAAATCCCATTATTCATGTCATAAAGAGGCCAAGACATATAGAGTTATTGAATACATAAATTTCCAAAATCCCTTGATGTATTATTATATCTTCTAGGTCATGGAAAAATGAAATCAAATCATGAAACCAATCCACGTTTCAATAATTTAAATTATTTCACACCAAAAAATTAATTTGAATTTTTAGTGAATTATATTGTTCTGTTTAATGATTTCCCTTGTCTAGGTTGGGCGAGGAATAGATTATGAAGAGGTAGTGTCCTTTTTAATAGAGGTCAAGAAGTTTGATATGGTTTCCAAACCTTATTTAAGATATTTTTTTGATACCTGGGATGAATTGTTTAATTCATTTTTTGAAGAATTATATCATATGAATGCCACTATACAGTAGAGGTATAATGATACTAGTTTTTTTGAATAAGTTCATTTTCTTCATGAGACATGGGATAGGTTTATTTCCTAACAAAGATAGTTTACCAATGAGAAAATGGATACCCACATTATTATAGATACTTCTATAATATTCTTACACCAAACCACTAAAGTATAGTATTTCAGTCCAGTGGTTGGTTATTCCTTGACCTAAATATTGAGGATATCAACAGAATATTTTGTAAACACACTAAAAATCTCATCACTTATAAAATATAATGTATTTGATTAATATAGCTAAATAAAACACTTGGGATCTTTTTTAAAATGAACATTCACTTATGTAGAAATGATTCCATTATGGGATTTATGGTCATACTAAATGTTTTTCTCAATATTGATTTTCCTTGAAATTTCGATGAGAGTATTTAGTTTCTGGACTATAGTGATATAAATATAGGAAATAATGATAAATTATTGACCCAATAAAATTATTATTATAAAAATCACCTAAACATATTGTAGAATAATCGTGAAGATATTAAATAAAAAATATCCTCCATATTCACACAATACTATAGACCTCAACTTAAATATCATTATAGATGCAATAAATCAAATTATAAATGTTAGTTAAATGGTTTTATGAAACATATGTTTTGTGGAATTTGTTATTTAAAACAAATTTTAATTGTAAACATCACTAAATAAAAGTTTAAATATTCTATAATTATAATTATTTTACGTAAGAGATAAGGGAAATCTAAAAAATACAAAAAACCTAATCCAAGAGAAAACCTGATGTATTTAACCACTATATTAGGTCTAAAAACACATGGTATTTTTAATAAATATCTTATTAATGTTGAACCTAAAATATTTTTGAAAAAAATATCAATATCTAGAAAAAATTAAATCCCTAAATATGTAAAATAAGGTCTTGAATGAATAAATATATATGTATTAAATTGAGATAAAAAAACCAAAAAAATCAAGTAGGAATTAATCAAATATGGAAATATAATGTTAGTTTTTATAATCATGATAGTAATAAACATATATTAAAAAAAATTATGCCTCTCATTCCATTTTGTGAAAGAGTTAAATAGAATAATGAACTAGACTATTTCAAATCCATTTGGATTTTTAGAATATTTATAGAAAATATTACCTTTTTTATGTCATTAAAGAAAATTCAATGAAATGTTGAAATTATTAACGGGTTTTTAGATACTGAAAGTTTTTGAGGGAATATTCGAAGCTCAATATAAAAAATTATTACAATTAAAATTTTCAAATATGATTAAATCCAAAATAGAAAAATCATGGTATCTTTATCATATCTTGTAAAACAGTTGATTATATAGGAATAATTTTTTTTATTAATTTGGGGCTATGATCAACCTTTTCATTATAATTTATTTCTTATGATAAATTTCAAGGAGATACAATAAACATTTTTCACTTTTATAATTAGAATAGAGGAAAGGTAACTATCCCCTTAAAAGTGTGGATTCCCTTTTAGTAAATGTTTGGATTCTCACATTTACCCACTAATTTTCTTATTCTTTAAATACATTGTTGAAAATATGCAATAATAATATTAGGAAATATTGTTTTACAACTAGATGGGATATCATTGAGGTATCAAATTTAAAACTAGTCCTATAGTCTGGGGAAGATTAATAAATGTTTCATGTTTTCATGGAGTCTCCAATTAAGGTATTCTAAAATTTTAAATATGTTTTTGAGTATGTATTTAGAGATTTTGTAGGGATGCATTTCCTTTGCACTTTTTATGATTCAATATATGAATCAATAAATGAAAATTTAAAAACATTTTATTTGGAATATTGATCCCCAAAAGAGTTATAATATGAAAACATGAGGTTAATATAAAAAATTAATTTTTATTTATAATTAAGTAGTTAATAATAACCCAATTTGTTTAGTTAAGTGTAACACCCCAGGTAAATAAATAATATGACATTTTTATATTTATCCATATTTGTGAATAAAATATTAATATTACTTTAAATGGGACGCTATACTCGATGGCGTACCCAACACGCAACAATGAGTTTCTTGGGAATCTTACGTTGCACTCTAATAATAAAATAATATTATTTTAAATAGTAGTTAACGCCTAGCCATTGTAATGGTGGGAATGAACAGAAATAAGTACAAAATGATTACATATGTTTGTAAAATATTGTTACTTTTTACAATAAATGTTATAGGATTAAAAATGCGAATGAATCCAATTTTAAGCGTAAACATTCTAATATTCTTTAAAAGGTCGATTAACCGCCTTTTGATGGAGAGCCTCTTTTAAATCCACTTTTTGACAATTTTATTTGTTATATTTGACAAAATAAAATTCTTCTTTAGAACCGGGACATCAAAATTTACTTTGTGTAAATTTTTGGTATTTTTCCAAAAAATGTTCAATTTTTAATGAATAGTGAAAAATGTTGTATTATAATTCAAAACCTATTTTTAATCTAATTTATTTATATGATTATATTATCTTTTGAATTGGTTTTAAAGTGAAATTAGAATATATTTTTACCATTTAATCTAATAGTGGTCGTTGGAATTAATTTCACTTTGAAATCGGACTTAAACTAGTGTCAATCTTTTGATACATTTTGTGTAATAAAAACACGCTATTTTTTTGACAGCGAGAATTAATTATTAAATTAATTAATGCAACTTATATATTTTGAATTTTGTAAAATAGACATCATATTTTAATTTGGAATATCAAATATAGCTTATGGTGAATTTTTGGTAATTTTCTGAAAAAGTTCAATTTTTGATGAATAGTGAAACCACTAACTGGTACTTATAAAAACTGATTTTTCCATTTAAATGAAATTTTGCCACCTTTTTGTTTTGAATTTCAAAAATCCGACATACATGGTTGTCATAAAGAAGTAAAATGTGGTTCAATGAGATTAAAATAATTTTTTGGTGAATAGTAACTTATTAAGTTTTTAATCGCGATTAGAGGTAATTAGTGTAGTTTAAGGTAAAAATAATGTTTTAATAATATGAGATGAGCTTGACACATGTCCTACCCTCATTGGATGAGTCATGGCCGACCAAGAAAATCCATGGGTCAACTTGGGGACCCCATGGAACCACTTTGGTTGGAAAATGACATAAATACCTTTTTATTTAATGTTAAAGTAAAAATGAAACAAACATGAGATGTTTTACTAAAAAAAATTTTAGATGTGGTTATACAAGTCATATTTTTGACTATAAATATTAATTGGAATGATAAATAGATTTCCTACATCATAGTATTTTTTTTTCAAATTTGTAGACATTAAATAAATTAAATTATTTATGACATCAGGATGATGCAGCAATGACCTCATTATTTAACGATTTAATGAAAAAGGAAAGATAATGTAAAATATAAGACCTACACATGTCCAAAACCTATTGGATGTGTGGATTTAGAACCCTTATAACCTTATCCTAGAAACACATCAATGTGGGACCATTAAAATCCGAAACTCATTCTAAAATAAAGTAACATTTATTTACTTTCCAAGAGTTCCCCTCCTCTCCTCTTATAAAAGGCCCCCAAATCTACCTCCTTACCCACACTTCCAAAGCCTTTGTCTCGGCCGAAGACTGCCCATTTTGTCTCTCAACATCCCTCTATAACCCTTTGAAGCCTTACTTTGGGCAGAAGTCTTCCCAAGTAAGCATTTGACCTCAATCCAAAGGGAGTTACCCGATTTTAAGGTAATGTCTTCACTTGAGTCATGTTGTTTTATTTTGCTTCTCCAACCCTCTAAACTCTTTTTATTCATTTATTTTGTAACAAATCCAGTATCTTAAATATACTAGGATTTTGGTATAAGAAGTATTAGAGCTACACTTACACACACCTACATCTAATGGTTAAAGAACATACTGTTTCTGTGGATGGCGAATTTCTGCCTCACGAAACGACGATTGTTCAAAATTCTTTTAACACCTTCAAAGGTTTCCATTAAGATTTCACTATATTTATATATGATATATAATATTTTTATGTTTTCCTTAATCTTATGTATTTTTCATTTATGGCATTCCTTTATGGCTTCCATAATGGGTATACGTGATATCTTCATTTTAAGAAGTGCGGTCTACCGCCCCCTCAAAGTGATTTGATTCATTAATACCATATGTGGTATGTATAAAGGATATATTTAATGATATTATATATGATAACATATTGGAATTAAAATAATATTATGAATCATTATGTTTTAATTCCATTAAATATGAAATAGAAATGGAAGTAGCGTTCATGCGTATGTACGGCTTACCGTCTCCATGAATGGTACATTTCATTTCATACCTCTAAATGTTATGTAATATTATAAATTCATGAATCTACTGGATATATATGATATATATGATATCCACATCCTGAATACAATTCTTGATATAATGGATATTTTACCACATGAACAACTTGTAATTATAAAGAGTTTATTTTTGACTCAAGAACCAATGATCATTAAAACGACCGTTATTAACTAAAATAATAACACAGTGTTAATGAAATGGTAATAAGTGATATAAAAATAATAATGAACCTGAAAAAGTTTCTTAAGGAAGATTAAATTAACTCAAGTTTATTATTCAGGAGATTAAAGAACGATCGAGTCAAGTCGGACCCGAGGTACGGGATCCTACCCCTCTCTTTCTTTTTAAGTACACTCTTTTATGTCATTCCTTTTAAGCTCATCTTTCTTATGATTGAGATGTTATTTTATATTACTATTACTTTACTTTTTATGTTCATATTATGAGAGACCCTATTATCTCTCATCAATCCATTTTGGAAGTTTTGAGTGGTGCCGTTAGGCTGCCGAATTTTCGTAATAGATCCAACCTCTCTCTTTCTTTTTAAGTACTCTCCATTATGTCACTTATTTTAAGCTCCTCTTTGTTATGTTGGGGGATGTTATTTTGTATTCAACTTTCTGTAAACTTTGTGGTGATATTATGAGAGACCCTATTTCCTCTCATCAATCCATTTTGGACGTTTTAAGTGGTGTTGTTATGCTGCCGAGTTTTTGTAAGGTATTTTTCATCTCACTTTTATTCCCGTGAGATTTATGATACATTTGACAAAATTTCCTTTGAGTGGTGTATGTACTGCCCATTATTATATACTTTGTGTAGTATAATTTCATTTATGGGTATTCACATCTTCATTGCATGACCCTTCTTCCATGGGGTGTACGTTTTGAAAGTTACCCAACTCGGTAAGGGGACCTTTCACCCTCGTATTTTTAAAAGACTTCTTTTGTAATGTCTTTTAATTCACATACTATTATATTGGGATATGTTATTTTATATCCTTATTGATTTAAATTTATGTCCAAGTGATGAGATGCCCTTTTTATCTCTCATCAACTCATTTTCTGAATTTTTAAGTGATGCTGTTAGGCTGTCAAATTTTACCAAGGGAACTTTTTAACCCAATTTCGATTTCTTTGGGTTCAACATGTAGTTATTGAATATGTCATCCTTTGAATATGTGTGAATGACATTTTATTCTTTTACACTTAATATCCACTTATATTGGGTGTATTTATATTTTTCACACATAATTTTGAGATTGATTTATCCTCAATTTAAGGATACCTTTTTTATAAGGGATTTCATCACATTTGACATTTCTATTGAGACTTCATTGTTGTTATGAACCAATTCACTCTTATATGGTGTATATACTGTCCTTTGGAATATTATATCATGAATCCATTTATTCTCATGATATTATAAAGTTCTGACTAAATGTTATTCCTCAATTATTATATTCAAGTGTCTCTAATTTTGGTAAAACCCCTTTAACCAAAATATCGCTTTAAATGTTTTAATTATTTGTTTTTATTAATATCCATGTTTTCAAAATGGTTTTAAGGAATTATTTATATGGATATTAATGGTTTAAAATTTTAAAATGTTTAAGGTGGTATGGGACACTTTGATTCAAAAATCTATTTATTAAATGTTTTAAATGGTTTTGGAAATGGTTTCTTTTTGAATGGATTCATTATTTCAATATACTAAAATGTTATATTGTGATTGAAATGTGGAAATGTTATGTTTCCTTTATGCATGTTTTATGTGATACGTTTATGTTATGGTTCTTGGGCATTATTATGAAAACGGGTAGTTCCGTGATAAACTAAGGGCGAGTGAGCCCGATATAGCTCTTCAATGCATTGGGTAACACGAAGGAGTGAAACGTTAAGGTTTATCCAAAGATATTTAGGGAATATACTGTGGTGGGTATTCCAAACGTAACCAAGAGGGTTACTCCCTATGTAATAATGTTATGAATTCCTCAAGTTACCTTTTATGTCTTATTATTCCTATGATTTATTCATGATTTGATGAGGTATGTTAAAGTGCCTATGTTTTATGGGTAAAGTATGATTTCATTATTATGTATATATAAACTCATATTTCCTTTCCATATTTTTGATAACCCTTAATGATCTTTTTATGCTCATCCCATGTTTTTTTAAATACTTTTCACAGGTCAAGGGAAAGGTACATGATATGATGATAGTGTCAAGTAAGTGTCAAGAAAGAATCGATGCTTTATTTTTAAATATGTTTCCGTTGATGGAAAAAAATGAATACTATCTTTTATATAACCACATTGTGTAAATGTGGAATGTAATGCAAGTTTTATGATCTAATTCTCTAAAACTCTAAACCTGAAAAGATCGTCAATGTGTAATCTTGTAATAACTCAAGATTAAGTAAGGTTTAAGGCTGGGGCCTTATAGTTGGTATCAGAGGTTGGTTTAGATAACTTTAGAGGTTAGGGTATCCTCTAAGAATACGTGACATTACCATAATGGTTAGGATTTCAGAAAGAGTCCTAGTTTTAGATAAAGTGAATGAGAAAGTATATCTCAGTGTTTAGCTTCTTCATTAGTACATGATGGTTTTTTTGATATACTCACATTGACCTTTTTGGTTTTAGTAAATGGATGGATCTAGTAGGCACCAAAGTAATAGTGTATATGAAGGAAATTGGGATAGTTTTTTGAGCAAGCAACTGAATGATATGGGAGCTTCAATGAGAACTCTTGTGTTTATCCTCAACCAACTATCTGGAGTAATGATTGACCACCTAAACCATGGTGATTTATATAAGGCATCATATATGGGAGAAACAAATCCCTACGGAACTATGGGTAATAATCATAAAGGTAAGTATGTTCAAAAACCTGTGTGTCAAAGATGTGGAAAGAAACACCTATGAAAATGTTTCAAAGGGACAGAAATATGCTATAGATGTGGAAATGAAGGTTATAAAGAAAGAACCTGCCATGGAAAAAGGAAGCATCCAGTTGACTCGAGGAAAGGGAAAGAATTATTTCTGAGGGATCAATTGAATGTTTTAAATGTGGTGTGCATTGTCATTATGCAAACACATGTCCTATAAAGAAGTTTCGTGAATGGGATCACCAAGATTGTACAAATATTTGATTACCAATACCTAATGCCATTCTGATTGAGGATAAAGAAACAGACAATGACCAATAAAAGGTATGGATTATTTCATAACTTTTTTTCCTATTTTGGAATCTTAGGATATGATTCATGATTTTTTTGTAGGAAAGAAGTATTTCAGAATAAGTTGGAAAGGAATGGTTAATGGATCATGGAGAATGTTGAGTGAGTAAGAAGTAAACATATAATGGCTTCAAGAGTTATGGTGAAATTATTAAGAGTATTAAGTCTCTTTTGATGATGGGGTTACATTAGAAGACTTTTTATAGTATTTGTAACCCATATGTTTAATATATGAATTTTTTTTCAAGGAATAGTTATCAGTTCTTTTGTGTACATAGTTATAAAGAACTATTTGGGTTTATATGATCCTTACTTTTCAGGTAATTATGGGTTACTATATGTTATAATGGAAGTGAAAGGCATGAGATAAAATTAAGGTTAAATTATGTTATGGTTATTTTTGATGATTTTATCTCTTTTTGGGGAATGATTTGAGAATTATATAATTTTGGAAAAAGGACAACACGTAGACCGTGTGACAACCCGTCGCGTCGGACAAAGCTGTGGGAATCAAACCCACAACCAAAGTGCGATTGGTATTTATCGCCTACCACTAGACTATGTGAAGTCCCTAGTTATTTTGACTAATTTGTTTTGGTTATATGATTTTAGGAATCAGGAGTAAGTTTATTTTGGGTTATCTAGGGAAATGATTAACCTATCATGGAGGATATGTGATTAGGTTAATTATTTTTCAATATGAGAATTTAAGAGCAACTGATGTTATTTGGAGATAAAAGTTAATTTGTACCTTGGAAGATTTTGTGATTAAATCCTTTAAATATTTGGGATTCAGTCTTAGTTTGGTTTACTTTGCAGAATTTTATGGACAAATTATTTATCAAATGGTCCTCGCTGAACTTTGGGTTTTGTTGGACAAATTTTGGAGATTAAGAAAAGATTTTCATTTTATAAAGGGTTACCCTATTATGGATTATCTAATCTTGTACTAAACCTTTTGGTTTTTGTTTTGGTTAGAGTCTAAAGACATGGGAAGTATATAGTTCTCTACTGTGGATTAGGTTATTCTCTAGAAATTGATTATAGTAATCTTAATGTGAAAAATTCTTCCTAAATACTCGTCTTTTGGAGAAAATATGAGTTTGATTAAGGAATCTAGAAAAAGTTGAAAGTCAACATGATAAGTTATTATGTTTCCTTATGATTAAATTCCCCAATAAAAAGTAACTTAAAACAAAAATGATGTCTATTAACTTTTTCTACTGGGGAATCGAATACTGTTTTACCCATCACAAGTTTGTGATTTTCTTATGGTTAACATTCTCCTAGAAATGTTTACTATCACTCTCCATCAGAACATGACCCTTTGTTTTTTCTTCCATGTCCATATTTTCATACTTGGAATCCTATTATGGGTTAACTCGGGTGACCTTTGTACTTATCTTTCTTTATTTTAAAGTGATTGTTTTACCGACTCTTGTTTTGATGTGGGACTTTCAAGGATGTTTCCAAGCTCAATTTTAAAATTGTGAGGACGCAATTCCCAAAAGGGGAGAAGGATGTAACACCCCAGGTAAATAAATACTATGACATTTTTATATTTATCCATATTTGCGAATAAAATATTAATATTACTTTAAATGGGACGCTATGCTCGATGGCGTACCCTACATGCAACAACGAGTTTCTTGGGAATCTTACGTTTCACTCTAATAATAAAATAATATTATTTTAAATAGTAGTTAACGCTTAGCCGTTGTAATGGAGGGAATGAACAGAACTTACTACAAAATGATTATATATGTTTGTCAAATATTTTTACTTTTTACAATAAATGTTAGAGGATTAAAAATGGGAATGAATCCAATTTTAAGCGTAAACATTCTAATATTCTTTAAAAGGTCGATTAACCGCCTTTTGATGGAGAACCTCTTTTAAATCCACTTTTTGAAAATTTTATGTGTTATATTTGACAAAATAAAATTCTTCTTTAGAATCGGGACATCAAAATTTACATTGTGTAAATTTTTGGAATTTTTCCGAAAAAGTTCAATTATTAATGAATAGTGAAAAATGTTGTATTATAATTCAAAACCTCTTTTTAATATAATTTATTTATATGATTAGATTATCTTTTGAATTGGTTTTAAACTTAAATTAGAATATATTTTTACCATTTAATCCAATAGTGGTCGTTGAAATTAATTTCACTTTGAAATCGGACTTAAACTAGTGTCAATCTTTTGATACATTTTGTTTCATAAAAACACGCTATGTGTTTTGACAGTGGGAATTAATTATTAAATTAATTAATGCAACTTATATGTTTTAAATTTTGTAAAATAGACATCATTTTTGAATTTGGAATATCAAATATAGCTTAGGATGAATTTTGGGTAATTTTCTGAAAAACCTCAATTTTTGATGAATAGTGAAACCACTAAGTGGTACTTATAAAAACTGATTTTTCCATTTAAATGAATATTTTCCACCTTTGTGTTTTTAATTTCAAAAATACGACATACATGGTTGTCATAAAGATGTAAAATTTGGTTCAATGAGATTAAAATAATTTTTTGGTGAATAGTAACTTATTAAGTTTTTAATCGCGATTAGAGCTAATTAGTGTAGTTTAAGGTAAAAATAATGTTTTAATAATATGAGATGAGCTTGAAACATGTCCTACCCTCATTGGATGAGTCATGTCCAACCAAGAAAATCCATGGGTCAACTTGGGGACCCCATGGAGCCATTTTGGTTGGAAAATGACATAAATACATTTTTATTTAATGTTAAAGTAAAAATGACACAAACATGAGATGTTTTACTAAAACAATTTTTAGATGGGATTATACAAGTCAGATTTTTGACTATAAATATTCATTGGAAATATAAAAATATTTCCTACATCATAGTATTTTTTTTAATTTTTAGATATTAAATAAATTAAATTATTTATGACATCATGATGATGCAGCGATGACCTCATTATTTAACGATTTAAATAAAATGTAAAGATAATGTAAAATATAAGACCTACACATGTCAAAAACCTATTGTATGGGTGGATTCCAAACCCTTATCACCTTATCCTAGAAACACATCAATGTGGGACCATTAAAATCCAAAACTCATTCTAAAATAAAGTAACATTTATTTACTTTCCAAGAGTGCCCCTCCTCTCCTCTTATAAAAGGCCCCCACCTCTACCTCCATACCCACAATTCCAAAGCCTTTGGCTTGGCTAAAACCTGCCCATTTTGTCTCTCCACATCCCTCTATAACCCCTTGAAGCCTCACTTTGGGCAGAAGTCTTCCCAAGGAAGCCTTTGAGCTCAATCCAAAGGGAGTTACCCGATTTTAAGGTAATGTCTTCACTTGAATCCTTTTGTTTTATTTTACTTCTCCAACCCTCTAAAATCTTTCTATTATTTTATTTTGTAACAAATACAGTATCTTCAATATACTAGGATGTTGTTATAAGAAGTATTCGATCTACACTTACACACACCTACATCTAATGGTTAAAGAACACACTGTTTCTGTGGATGGCGAATTTCTGCCTCACGAAACGATGATTGTTCAAAATTCTTCTAACACCTTCAAAGGTGGCCTTTAAGATGTCACTATATTTATATATGATATATAATATGTTTATGTTTTCCTTAAGCTTCTGTATTTTTCAATTATGGCATACCTTTATAGCTTCTATTATGGGTATACACGATATCTTCATTTTAGGAAGTGCGGACTACCGCCCCCTCAAAGTGATTTGATTCGTTAATACCATATGTGGTACGTATAAAGGATATATTTAATGATATTATATATGATAACATACTGGAATTAAAATACTATTATGAATAATTATGTTTTAATTCAATTAAATATGAAATAGAAATGGAAGTAGCGTTCATGCGTACGTACGACTTACCGTCTCCATGAACGGTACATTTCATTTCTTATCTCTAAATGTTATGTAATATTATAAATGAATTAATCTACTAGATATATATGATATATATGATATCCAAATCTTGAATACAATTCTGGATATAATGGATATTTTACCACATGGACAAATTGTAATTATAAAGAGTTTATTTTTGACTCAAGTACCAATGATCGTTAAAACAACCGTTATTAACTTAAATAATAACATAGTGTTCATGACATGGTAATAAGTGATATAAAAGGAATAATGAACCTAAAAAATGTTCTTAAGAAATTATAAATTTACTCAAGTTTTTTATTCAGGAGATTAAAGAACGATCGAGTCAAGTCGGACCCGAGGTAAGGGATCCTACCCCTCTCTTTCATTTTAAGTGTACTCTTTTATGTCATTCCTTTTAAGCTCATCTTTCTTATGATTTAGATGTTATTTTATATTAATATTACTGTACTTTTTATGTTCATATGATGAGAGACCCTATTCTCTCTCATCAATCCATTTTGGAAGTTTTTGAGTGGCGCCATTAGGCTGCCGAATTTTCGTAAGAGATCCACCCTCTCTCTTTCTTTTTAAGTACTCTCCTTTATGTCACTTCTTTTAAGCTCCTATTTGTTATGTTGGGGGATTTTATTTTGTATTCCTCTTTTTGTAAACATTATCTTGATATGATTAGAGACCCTATTTCCTCTCATCAATCCATTTTGGAAGTTTTTAGTGGTGCTGTTAGGCTGCCGAGTTTTCATATGAGATTTTTCATCTCACTTTTATTCCCGTGAGATTTATGCTACATTTTCCACAATTTCCTTTGAGTGGTGTATGTACTACGCATTATTATACAATTTGTGTATTATAATTTTATTTATGGGTTTTCACATCTTCATTGTATGACCCTTCTTCCATGGGGTGTACGTTTCGAAAGTTGCCCAACTCGGTAAGGGGACCTTTCACCCTCCTCTTTTTAAAAGTCTTCTTTTATAATGTCTTTAAATTCACATAATATTATGTTGGGATATGTTCTTTTATATACTAATTGATTTAAATTTTATGTCGAAGTGATGAGATGCCCTTTTATCTCTCATCAACTCATTTTTTGAATTTTGAAGTGATGTCGTTAGGCTGTCAAATTTTACCAAGGGAACTTTTTAACCCAATTTCGATTTCTTTGGGTTCAACATGTAGTTATTGAATATGTCATCATTTTAATATGTCTGAATGACCTTTTGTTGTTTTACACTTAATATCCACATATATTGGGTGTATTTATATTTTTCACACATAATTTTTAGATTGATTTATCCTTAATTTAAGGATACCTTCTTTATAAGGGATTTCATCACATTTGACATTTCAATTGAGACTTCATTATTGTTATGCACCAATTCACTCTTATATGGTGTATATACTGTCCTTTGGAATATTATATCATGAATCCATTTATTCTCATGATATTATAAAGTACTGAATAAATGTTATTCCTCAATTATTGTATTCAAGTGTCTCTAAATATGGTAAAACCCCTTTAACCAAAATATCGCTTTAAATGTTTTAATTATTTGTTCTTATTAATATCCATGTTTTCAAAATGGTTTTAAGGATTTATTTATATGGATATTAATGGTTTAAAATTTTAAAATCTTCAAGGTGGTATGGGACACTTTGATTCAAAAATCTCTTTATTAAATGTTTTAAATGGTTTTGGAAATGGTTTCTTTTTGAATAGATTAATTATTTCAATATACTAAAATGTTATATTGTGATTGAAATGTGGAAATGTTATGTTTCCTTTATGCATTTTTTATGTGATACGTTTATGTTATGGTTCTTGGGCATTGTTATGAAAACGGGTGGTTCCGTGATAAATTAAGGGCGGGTGAGCCTGATATAGCTCTCCAATGAATTTGGTTACACGAAGGAGTGAAACGTTAAGGTTTCTTCGAAGAGATTTAGGGAATATACTATGGTGGGTATTCCAAATGTAACCAAGAGGGTTACTCCATACGTAAGAATGTTATGAATGCCTCAAGTTACCTTTTATGTCTTATGATTCCTATGATTTATTCATGATTTGGTGAGGTATGTTAAAGTGCCTATGTTTTATGGGTAAAGTATGATTTCATTCTTATGTATATATGAACTCATGTTTCCTTTCCATATTTTTTATAACCCTTACTGAGATATTT
This sequence comes from Viscum album, assembly GCA_963277665.1. Classification (NCBI taxonomy): domain Eukaryota; kingdom Viridiplantae; phylum Streptophyta; class Magnoliopsida; order Santalales; family Viscaceae; genus Viscum; species Viscum album. The sequence goes on from OY728136.1 coordinate 1,907,576,734, forward strand.
ATGCTCATCCCAAGTTTTTTTTAAATTTTTTTCACAGGTCAAGGGAAAGGTACATGATATGATGATATTGTCAAGGAAGTGTCAAGAAAGAGTCCATGCTTTATTTTTAAATATGTTTCTGTTGATGGAAAAAAATGAATACTATCTTTTATGTAACCACTGTGTGTAAATGTGGAATGTAATGCAAGTTTTATGATCTAATTCTATAAAACTCTAAACCTGTAAAGATCCTCAATGTGTAATCTTGTAATAACTCAATATTAAGTAAGGTTTAAGGCTGGGGCCTTATAGTTGGTATCAGAGGTCGGTTTAGATAACTTTAGAGGTTAGGGTATCCTCTAAGCATAAGTGACATTACCATAATGGTTAGGATTTCAGAAATAGTCCTAGTTTTAGATAAAGTGAATGAGTAAGTATATCTCAGTTTTTATCTTCCTCATTAGTACATGATGGTTTTTCTGATATACTCACATTGACCTTTTTGGTTTTAGTAAAAGGCTGGATCTAGCAGGCACCAAAGTTACAGTGGATGTGAAGGAAATTGTGACAATTTTTTGAGCAAGCAACTGAATGATATGGGAGCTGCAATGAGAACTCTTGTGTTTATCTTCAACCAACAATCTGGAGTCATGATTGACCACCTAAACCTTGGTGATTTCTATAAGGCATCATATATGCAAGAAACAAATCCCTACAGAACTACGGGTAATAATCATAAAGGTAAGTATGTTCAAAAACCTGTGTGTCAAAGATGTGGAAAGAAACACCTAGGAAAATGTTTCAAAAGGACAGAAATATGCTATAGATGTGGAAATGAAGGTCATAAAGCAAGAACCTGCCATGGAAAAAGGAAGCATCTAATTGACTCGAGGAAAGGGAAAGAAGTTCTTTATGAGGGATCAATTGAATGTTTTAAATGTGGTGTGGATGGTCATTATGCAAACACATGTCCTATAAAGAAGTTTCGTGAACGGGATCACCAAGATCGTACAAATATTAGTTTACCAATACCTAATTCCATTCCGATTGAGGATGAAGAAACTGACAATGACCAATCAAAGGTATGGACTATTTCATAACTTTTGTTTTCCGATTTTGTAATCTTAGGATATGATTCATGATTTTGTTTGTAGGAAAGAAGTATTTTAGAATAAGTTGGAAAGGAATAGTTAATAGATCATGAAGAATGTTGAGTGAGTAAGAAGTCAACATATAAGGGATTCAAGAGTTATGATGAAATTCTTAAGAGTATTAAGTCTCTTTTGATGATGGGGTTACATTAGAAGACTTTTTATATTATTTGTAACCCTGATGTTTAATATAAGAAAATTTTATTCAAGGAATAGTTATCTGTTCTTTTGTGGATATAGTTATAAAGAACCATTTGGGTTTATATGATCCTTACTTTTGAGGTAATTATGGGTTACTATATGTTATGATGGAAGTGAAAGGCATGAGATAAAATTAAGGTTAAATTATTTTATTGTTATTTTTGATGATTTTATCTCTTTTTTGGGAATGATTTGAGAATTATATAGTTTTGGGAAAAGGACAGCGCGTAGACCGTGTGACAACCCGTCACGTGTGACAAAGCTGCAAGAATCGAACCCACAACCAAAGTGTGACTGATATTTATCGCCTACCACTAGACTACGTGAAGTCCCTAGTTAGTTTGACAAATTTTTTTAGTTATATGATTTTAGGAATCAAGAGTATGTTTATTTTGGGTTATCTATGGAAATGATTAACCTATCATGGAGGATATGTGATTAGGCTAATTATTTTTCAATATGAGAATTTAAGAGAAACTGATGTTATTTGGAGATAAAAGTTAATTTGTACCTTGGAAGATTTTGTGATTAATTCCTTCAAATATTTGGGTTTCAATCTTAGTTTGGTTTAATTTGAAAAATTTTATGGAAAAATTGTTTATCGAATGGTCCTCATTGAACTTTGGGTTTTGTTGGAAAAATTTTGGAGATTAAAAAAATATTTTATTTTTATAAAGGGTTATCCTTTTCTGGATTATCTGATCTTGTACTAACCTTTTTGGTTTTGGTTTTGGTTAGAGTCTAAAGACATGGGAAGTATATAGTTCTCTATTGTGGATTAGGAGATTCTCTAGAAATTTATTATAGTACTCTTAATGAGAAAAAGTCTTCCTAAATACTCGTCTTTTGGAGAAAATATGAGTTTGATTAAGGAATATAGTAAAAGTTGAAAGTCAACATGATAAGTGATTATGTTTCCTTATGAATAAATTCCTCAATAAAAAGTAACATAAAACAAAATTGTTGTCTATTAACTTTTCCTACTGGGGAATCGAATACCATTTAACGCATCACATGTTTGTGATTTTCTTATGGTTAACATTCTCCTAGACATGTTTCTTATCACTCTCCATCAGAACATGACCCTTTGTTTTTTCTTCCATGTCCATATTTTCATACTTGGAATCCTAGTATGGGTTAACTTGGGTGACCATTGTACTTATCATTCTTTATTTTAAAGTGATTGTTTTACCGACTCTTGTTCCGATGTGGGACTTTCAAGGAAGTTTCCAAGCTCAATTTTAAAATTGTGAGGACGCAATTCCCAAAAGGGGGGAAGGATGTAACACCCAGGTAAATAAATAATATGACATTTTTATATTTATCCATATTTGTGAATAAAATATTAATATTACTTTAAAGGGGATGCTATACTCGATGGCGTACCCAACACGCAACAACGAGTTTCTTAGGAATCTTACGTTGCACTCTAATAATAAAATAATATTTTTTTAAATAGTAGTTAACGCCTAGCCATTGTAATGGCGGGAATGAACAGAACTAACTACAAAATGATTATATATATTGGTCAAATATTTTTACTTTTTACAATAAATGTTAGATGATTATAAATGCGAATGAATCCAATTTTAAGCGTAAACATTCTAATATTCTTTAAAAGGTCGATTAACCGCCTTTTGATGCAGAACCTCTTTTGAATCCACTTTTTGACAATTTTATGTGTTATATTTGACAAAATAAAATTCTTATTTAGAATCGGGACATCAAAATTTACTTTGTGTAAATTTTTGGTATTTTTCCGAAAAAGTTCAATTTTTAATGAATAGTGAAAAATGTTGTATTTTAATTCAAAACCTCTTTTTAATCTTATTTTTTTATATGATTAGATTATCTTTTGAATTGGTTTTAAAGTGAAATTAGAATATATTTTTACCATTTAATCCAATATTGGTCGTTGGAATTAATTTCACTTTGAAATCGGACTTAAACTAGTGTCAATCTTTTGATACATTTTGTTTCATAAAAACACGCTATTTGTTTTGACAGCGGGAATTAATTATTAAATTAATTAATGAAACTTATATGTTTTGAATTTTTTAAAATATACATCATTTTAGAATTCGGAATATCAAATATAGCTTAGGGTGAATTTTTGGTAATTTTATGAAAAACTTCAATTTTTGATGAATAGTGAAACCACTAAGTGGTACTTACAAAAACTGATTTTTCCGTTTAAATGAAAATTTGCCACCTTTGTGTTTTTAATTTCAAAAATCTGACATACATGGTTGTGATAAATAAGTAAAATGTGGTTCAATGAGAATAAAATAATTTTTTGGTGAATAGTAACTTATTATGTTTTTAATCGCGATTAGAGGTAATTAGTGTAGTTTAAGGTAAAAATAATGTTTTAATAATATGAGATGAGCATGAAACATGTCCTAACCTCATTTGATGAGTCCTGGCCGACCAAGACAATTCATGGGTCAGCTTGGGGACCCCATGGAGCCACTTTAGTTTGAAAATGACATAAATACCTTTTTATTTAATGTTAAAGTAAAAATGACACAAACATGAGATGTTTTACTAAAACAATTTTTAAATGGGGTTATACAAGTCAGATTTTTTACTATAAATATTAATTGTAAAGATAAAAATATTTCCCACATCATAGTATTTTTTTAATTTTTAGACATTAAATAAATTAAATTATTTATGACATCATGATGATGCAGCGATGACTTCATTATTTAACGATTTAAATAAAATGGAAAGATAATGCAAAATCTAAGACCTAAACAAGTACAAAACCTATTGTATGGGTGGATTTCTAACCCTTATCACCTTATCCTAGAAAAAAATCAATGTGGGACCATTAAAATCCTAAACTCATTCTAAAATAAAGTAACATTTGTTTACTTTCCAAGAGTGCCCCTCCTCTCCTCTTATAAAAGGCCCCCACCTCTACCTCCATACCCTCACTTCCAAAGCCTTTGACTCGGCCAAAACCTTCCCCTTTTGTCTCTCCACATCCCCATTAAACCCCTTGAAGCCTCAATTTGGGCAGAAGTCTTCCCATGGAAGCCTTTGAGATCAATCCAAAGGGAGTTACCCGATTTTAAGGTAATGTCTTCACTTTCGTCCTTTTGTTTTATTTTTCTTCTCCAACACTCTAAACTATTTTTATTCATTTATTTTGTAACAAATACAGTATCTTCAATATACTAGGATGTTTTTATAAAAAGGATTCGAGCTACACTTACACACACCTACATCTAATGGTTAAAGAACATACTGTTTCTGTGGATGGCGAATTTCTGCCTCACGAAACGATGATTGTTCAACATTCTTATAACACCTTCAAAGGTGGACATTAAGATGTCACTATATTTATATATGATATATAATTTGTTTATTTTTTCCTTAAGCTTATGTATTTTTCATTTATGTCATACCTTTATGGATTCCATAATGGGTACAAACGATATCTTCATTTTAGGAAGTGCGGACTACCGCCCCCTCAAAGTGATTTGATTCGTTAATACCATATGTGGTATGTATAAAGGATATATTTAATGATATTATATATTATACCATACTGGAATTAAAATAATATTATTTATCATTATGTTTTAATTCCATTAAATATGAAATAGAAATGGAAGTAGCGTTCATGCGTACATACGGCTTACCGTCTCCATGAACGATACATTTCATTTCTTACCTCTAAATGTTATGTAATATTATAAATGCATGAATCTACTGGATATATATGATATATATGATATCTAAATCCTGAATACAATTCTGTATATAATGGATATTTTACCACATGAACAACTTGTAATTATAAAGAGTTTATTTTTGACTCAAGTACCAATGATCGTTAAAACGACCGTTATTAACTTAAATAATAACATAGTGTTCAAGACATGGTAATAAGTGATATAAAAGGAATAATGAACCTGAAAAAGGTTCTTAAGTAAGTATAAATTAACTCATCTTTATTATTCAGGAGATTAAAGAACGATCGAGTCAAGTCAGACCCGAGGTAAGGAATCCTACCCCTCTCTTTCTTTTTAAGTACACTCTTTTATGTCATTCCTTTTAAGCTCATCATTAATATGATTGAGAAGTTCTTTTATATTAATATTACTGTAATTTTTATGTTCATATGATGAGAGACCCTATTCTCTCTCATCAATCAATTTTGGAAGTTTTGAGTGGCGCCGTTAGGCTGCCGAATTTTCGTAACAGATCCAACCTCTCTCTTTCTTTTTAAGTACTCTTCTTTATGTCACTTATTTTAAGCTCCTCTTTGTTATATTGGGGGATGTTCTTTTGTATTCCTATTTCTGTAAAATTATGTTGATATGGTTAGATACCCTATTTCCTTTCATCAGTCCATTTTGGAAGTTTTAAGTGGCACCGTTAGGCTGCCGAGTTTTCGTAAGGGATTTTTCATCTCACTTTTATTCCCGTGAGATTTATGCTACATTTGACACAATTTCATTTGAGTGGTGTATGAACTACAAATTATTATACACTTTGTGTAGTATAATTTCATTTATGGGTATTCACATCTTTATTGTATGACCCTTCTTCCATGGGGTGTACGTTTCGAAAGTTACCCAACTCGGTAAGGGGACCTTTCACCCTCCTCTTTTTAAAATACTTCTTTTGTAATGTATTTTAATTCACATAATATTATGTTGGGATATGTTCTTTTATATCCTTATTGATTGAAATTTTATTTCCAAGTGATGAGATTCCGTTTTTATCTCTCATCAACTCATTTTCTGAATTTTGAAGTGATGCCATTAGGCTGTCGAATTTTACCAAGGGAACTTTTTGACCCAATTTCGATTTCTTTGGGTTCAACATGTAGTTATTGAATATGTCATCCTTTGAATATGTGTGAATTAACTTTTATTGTTTTACACTTAATATCCACTTATATTGTGTGTATTTATATTTTTCACACATAATTTTAAGATTGATTTATCCTTAATTTAAGGATACCTTCTTTATAAGGGATTTCATCACATTTGACATTTCTATTGAGACTTCATTGTTGTTATGCACCAATTCACTCTTATATGGTGAATATACTGTCCTTTGGAATATTATTTCATGAATCCATTTATTCTCATGATATTATAAATTTCTGACTAAATGTTATTCCTCAATTATTGTATTCAATTGTCTCTAATTTTGGTAAAACCCCTTTAACCAAAATATCGCTTTAAATGTTTTAATTATTTGTTCTTATTAATATCCATGTTTTAAAAATTGTTTTAAGGATTTATTTATATGGATTTTAATGGTTTAAAATATTAAAAGCTTCAAGGTGGTATGAGACACTTTGATTCAAAAATCTCTTTATTAAATGTTTTAAATGGTTTTGGAAATGGTTTCTTTTTGAATGGATTCATTATTTCAATATACTAAAATGTTATATTGTGATTGAAATGTGGAAATGTTATGTTTCCTTTATGCATGTTTTATGTGATACATTTATGTTATGGTTCTTGGGCATTGTTATGAAAACGGGTGGTTCTGTGATAAACTATGGGCGGGTGAGCCCGATATAGCTCTCCAATGCATTGGGTAACGCGAAGGAGTGAAACATTAAGGTTTCTCCGAAGAGATTTATGGAATATACTATGGTGGGTATTCCTAAAGTAACGAAGGGGGTTACTCCCTACGTAATAATGTTATGAATGCCTCAAGTTACCCTTTATGTCGTATGATTCCTATGATTTATTCATGATTTGATGAGGTAGGTTAAAGTGACTATGTTTTATGGGTAAAGTATGATTTCATTCTTATTTATATATGAAATCATGTTTACTTTCCATATTTTTTATAACCCTTACTGAGCTTTTTATGCTCATCCCAAGTTTTTTTAAACGTTTTTCACAGGTCAAGGGAAAGGTACATGATATGATGATAGTGTCAAGGAAGTGTCAAGAAAGAATCCATGCTTTATTTTTAATTTTTTTTTCTGTTGATGGAAAAAAATGAATACTATATTTTATGTAAACACTTTGTGTAAATGTGGAATTTAATGAAAGTTTTATGATCTAATTATCTAAAACTCTAAACCTGAAAAAAATCCTCAATGTGTAATCTTGTAATAACTCAAGATTAAGTAAGGTTTAAGGCTGGGGCCTTATAAGTAGTCATAGGTTTCAAATAGTTTATCTGTTCTATCACCATGAACCATGATTGGTTATATTTATATTGAAATGTTCATATTTGATGATAGATAAAATCATATAGTTTTTTTAAATGAAGGTACAGTTTTGTCAACTAAAGATCATGTACCCTAAAAAATTATTTTTTTCCTTTTTAAGAATATAGTATGAAAGAATTTGTAAAACATCCATTTGAATTAATATCAATAGTTACCCATAAACCTAGTGATAATGACTCAACCTTTTATGGGATTGAGTGTCAGTTCCATGCCATTTTACACCTTTTAATTGGTTTTACCCCATTACATGTAGTGATTTTGTTTTAGTAGGAGGGTACATAAATTTTTATCTTTTCAAACATTGTGGGGTTTTAACATTATAAGATTCATGTCCCATTATGTGATGTTTAGGGTCTTATAATATTGGGTCATGCGATTCATTGGGTTCAAAATCACACACAATTTCTTATTTTTTTATATTTAAGTTCCTAATGTTAGTAATATATTATGGATGTAGTTTAAATCCATATTGATTATACATAATGGTTACTAGCTAGTTGGGTCATAGAGATTATATTATCAGGTGAATACTATTAAAATTTACATCATTGTAAATAAAGGGGTATTCCTTAATTAAAAATTATAGATATTATATGGTAATATGGATAGATTTTAATTTCCAAAAACAATGATTGAAATTATTTTTCTTATAATAGGTTAATATATATAAAACAATAATAAGGTCATATAAAATGAATAAGCATAGATAAATCAAAATGAATAATGATTGATTTGTTAGTGCATTAATTGTTTTTGTGAATCTATGAACTGGAAGGGGTTCAGATAGTGTATGTTCATTCAATGAATACCCATTAAAACATAATGGTTTAAATTTTATAGATCTCACAGAATAATTTTTTGAATATTATGTCCATACATAATTAAACATAGTTGGGCTTATTTAATTTTCATAGAGCTCATACCCATGTGAAGATTCTTAACTTGCATGATCTTGTACCACCCAATACAAATAGACAATCAAAAAATGATGAAATGAACCTAATGGGGGGTGATAAACATACATTTTTAAGTTATGTTACTTGAAAAAATGTATGTATTTATTTTATTTTTATAAATCACAAAACAATTTTAGAGGAAGGATCAACATTAGAGTATAATGGGGATGTGACATAGAAAAATAAAATTCTGGTGAAGACAATGATTAGTGTTTCAAAAATCATTATATATCATTTGTCAATATGAAAAAGGTAATGTGAATTTATATTTAGAGTTATACCCTAGTTTATATCTTATATATAACACTCAATGTGGATTATGGGACCATGATCCAAGTTGGTCATAAAAGTTTGATAAGAGAAAAAGGAATTGTGATTAAGGTCTTGATAGGTTGTTAGAGTATTACAATGTATCTAATTCATATAAGAATCAAAAGACATATAGTTTTTTGAATTTAATCTATCATGGTAAACCCAACATGAATGAGTAGAAGAAAAAATAATAAACTCATGTGGTAAGGACATGATATAAAGTGAATATTTCTTCTAATGTGAAAATTTATAGTCAAAACCATAAATAGATTAGTAGGGGAACTCAATAAATATGGTAAATAATTTAATATAAATATTTTGGGTGGTATCATGAATTGATATCTATGTTTCTAAATATATCATCTATTTATAGGTATCGAGACACAGTTGTTTATTTAAAGGTGGTGTTTTTATCATATGTTTCATAAAAATTAACATTTTATAGGGAAAATCTCATTTTCATTTTATATCATCCTAATTTCGGGGAATTGTATATATTTTTTTCTTACATACATAATATTATACAGTATAATTTGAAAACATATGAGAAAATAATTTTCCAGTTAAATTCTTATGATGATAACTTATCCCCATATAGTTTATTTTCATATGGTAAAGACATGGGTGTCATATAATTCAATATATTACAATAGGGACCTAACACCCTATGTAGATTGATTTAGTAATTCTCATATGTTTCTTGAGTATTATAGGAAATATAATTATCTTGAATTATTTGTATAATCTAAAAATGGGATATTCAACTATCACTACATAACCCATGGTAATAATAATCACATTATATATAGTTCTATATGTGAATTCAATGGAATGGGTTAAATAGGTGAACACATACATGAATTAGAAGGATCCCACAACAAAATTCTATATATTATAAAGAAATTATAGAAATTATTGAGGGAAAAACTATTTCGATCAGTATTATACAGGTCAACAACATAGCTTTTTTACAATATATTAATATGAGAAAAAAGTTGGGTGTTATAAAATGATAGGTCTAGTGATAATTAAAACATCATGTCATTTAAATTTATGGATGTGGGATGATACAATATGTCAATTGAGGATATAATATGAGACCTGTTAACCATAAAAGTAATAGTCATGTAGTAAAGAAATTACTTCATGTAGTACAGGGAAATGTGATAATGGTAATATACCACAAAATGTATGGTTATGAGGTAAGAAAATAACACACACACACACACAAGGATATATATATATATATTAAATACTCATTTTAAGGACCCAATTAATTATAGTTCATGGTTATAAAATAAGAAATTAGGTGTTCTAATGTATTGGTTTATATAATGAGAACTTATAAATGTTTATTTAAATCTTTGAAAAATATTTTATAGGAAAAAATTCACTGGTTGTAGTAATGATATGAAATCCATAAATTATAATTTTAAATGTATAAATTATTTAATGTGTAAATCCTTTCCTATTTTTTGGGAAATTTATGTATATTCTTTCTCTATATAATTATTGAGAGTAGTGTTTGAAGAAAGTATCATGTAATAAATCTATAAAGGCTATTATTCGTGAAAAAATATTAATCCACCACATTCATGTAAACTTCTAGATTATGTAACACATTCAACCACTTCTCCTAATATTATATAAATTTTTAACCAAACCAATTGTTATTCCTATTTAGTTAGCTTGATATAATTTTATGTTTATTGTGAGTGATATTGGATAAAAAATAATATGAAATTCTTCCTTCAATTCATAAATTAGAATCTTTTTTACAAGGATGGGTTTTTTATAATAGTATGAAAATACAAAAATGTACTAAAGAGTTTTCAATATGTGTATTATAATACTTATCGAATAGTTTTATAGAATATTTGATGTTGTCCTATTAGAGGTGTCTATCTATCTTTATACTATATGAAATTTGATAATAGATAAAATGTTTGGACTAGTTTCTATACATTGAATATATAATTATCAACTCATATTCATAGAAATTTATTCCATTATACATGTATATAGTTTGAGTTAAACAACATATACAAAATATAATATATTTTATGAATGTATTAATGAATTTTATATGAAATTTCCTTAGGGTAAATGATTATTACCATTTAGATAATATATTTATTATATGAATTTTAATATTTAATAGATTAATTGTCACTACTGGTTATGGGTCTATGAGATCCATCCACTAAATATTAAATGTTAATGAATTAGTTATAGCATTAAGAAACCCTTATGGTTTGTGAATTAAAATTTCATGGAATTAATAAACATGATATTTATTTTCTTAAAAACAAATAAAAATGAATGATTAATGGGTAAAATTATCAATTTTACTTTGTTTTATATGATTGATTGGTTATATTTTTATGGGTACTATGCATGCCCATATTGACCATTTATTATATTTGAGGGTATATCCCTTTTAAATATATATTAAAAGGATACAAGTAAATAATATTCTTTTATATTAACATCATTGAATGTATATTCTCATATATAATGAATTCCACTGCTCACTTGATGTGTTTTCTATCCTAGATCAATCATGTAATTATATTTAATATCAAAGATGGTCAATTTTTAATGAAATTTAAGTGACTAGTAACTACAATTGTAAGGGTAACATCCCCAAAAGGGTGAGGTATGGTCAATCGCAACAAATTTTATTATCTATATATTAATAAATCAATATAATACTTCATTATGAATTATATTTGTGGGATTATTATCTTGATCTCAGTTTCAAATGGTGGTTTCTATATTATTTAGTTAATCTATTTGGGTAATCACTAATTATTAGTAAGAGAAAATTTTATTAGTGATGATTATGACATAACATCTCATGTTTTATCATGTATAGAGATAAACTCTATATTTTTATATTTTATTATCCTTAATATTTCATTATTATTAAATTTTTATAACACTTATTCATAGATTTATATAACCAAAACATACAAATCTAAATAAATAATGGTAATCAATGACTGATATTTTACACCAATTTTTATGTAAACAATAATTAACAGGAACTAATAGAGTATTATATTCTTAATGAGGGTAATAAAAGTAACCCTAGTAGGATTAACTAATTTAACTTAGGTTATGTCATTATTTTACTGGATACACTGTGTTATGCCCCATTGAAAATAATTTTCAATTATTTTAGAATTATTTTATATGAATTATTCAAGAGGTTGTTCTATAGGTTTCAGAAATACCAATAACATTATATGGGATTCTTGAAAATAAATATTCACTTAAATATTATATTATTTTGATAGAAAAAATAGATGTCAAATTTTGGTAGAATGGAAACACAAATTAGAAATATCCATATCAATATATGGTTATTAGGATTGTATTTTATTGGTTCCATATAATGGATCAAGTAGGAATCATGATATAGTAGGTAATAACATATAAATATTTCCTTAAGCATCATCATAAGAAATTTATTGTCTATTACATTGTACTAGTATATTCAAGAAACATTATTTTTTCTGTTAATGAATGTTTTTTCTTTCATTTATATATTTATTACTATATTATATAGGTGTACAAATTGTTTATGAACATGTTTCCACATAGAGGACAAGCAGTTATTATTTCATGGTTGGAATCATCACTAGAGGTTGAACAAGATATTGATTGTTTCTATCAAATGCTTTTTTAATAATCATCCAATAAGCATGTATTGACTTTATTTATTTCATTTGTAATGGGAATAAACTTACCTATAAGGTTTATAACAAGTCATATAATATATGTGAGGTTCTTAAGGAATGGGTATGTTAAGGATTGAATTAGAATTTCTGATTTTGACATGAATGACTCTATATCAAACCAAAAAAATAGATTTGAAATAATTGACTCATAATGAATATTAAAATGGGTTTATATTCAGCATATGATATCATATGAGAGTTAACAGAACTTCATGGTTTGTAATTAGGTGATAAAAATGGAATAATATTACTACTAGGTTATATATATAGAATCCAATTATTTTATATTAAGAGGATTTAAAATGGTGTATATTTTCTCATTGGTTAGTGGATCTATAAAAAATTAGGCTGAAAATAATTACCTGATTGAAATAAACACTTTTGAGTTCCTAGATGGAAATAAAATTTTTTTCTTTTAGAAATATCCAAATTTGATTTTATGTATAGTATACACCCATATATGAGGGGGATTTAATTTTTTATATTGTATTAATTAGAAATTATATGATTGGTGAAATATAATAATCCATTAATAATTAATAAATATCATCCTGAGTATTTATATAGATATATATTTTCATTATTCTCCATGATGAGAAAAATATTATCTATTCTTTTGAAATGTTGAACCTTTAAAATGATATGGACCATGGTATGATTTTATAGTTTAACCTCTGACAAGGAAATATAATATATTTAAATCTTTATAATGTCTTGTTTATCAGTATTATTATTTCTTAAAATAATGATATGGTGAGAAGCATCCTTGGGGTATAAAATAAATGTTTCTTTATAAAGTTATATAAAATTACACAACATTAATACTTCACAACTTTCACATATTTCTCTTGAACATTAAATAATGTCGATGAAATAATTTTATTTGGCCTATGGATCTCATACAATGAAAAGTTATAAATTATTGAGATTGTCTATGGTAATAGAGACACCTTCGTAGAATTTTAGAAATGTGATCCTAAGATCATATCTAGTATGAATTGATATGGTTAAGTAATAACAAATTTTTTTACCATATGGGAAGATAATTTTTCCATCACCATATTCATTGGGTATATATTAGTTTCTGTACAATTGGCTACATTAAAATTCTACATAAATCATGAAAAATAATTTATATGCTCATAAGTCATGTATTTTTTTGAATCTTCAATAAACAATCTAAATTAAATCTTTATCCTGAATGTGTAGTAGTGAAACCTAGATTTTGGTAGACTCACACAATATGAAGGTCTTCTCTAATGGGAAGTATGAAATGAACCTTAATCTATTTCATATGAGGGGTTCATATAGTGACTGAGGCATAAATTACTTGGATATTACCTTATTTTGGATGAATATTCAACACACTGAAAATGTAAATCCATAGGAACAAAATAGTTTAGTGTATTTGTAAACTGGGAACACATTCTGCATATTTGGTGACAGACATTCAACATCTTTGGTAATGATCATCTCCTTTTAGTACTCCTATTTAAATCCTATATTCTATACATGTGGAAAAGAAAACATAAGTAATGGAAATATTAGATTCTTAGTAAGGGAATATAAATGAGATATGTAAGAATAATAATGAGAATAATGGTAAGAGAACATTGTCATAACATTAGAACATTTTACCCTACATATGAAGTAACATACTCAAGAGTCATGAAATAATGATTGATTTTTCATAAGGCATGAATCATAATGGAGTCAGGAGAATAGTCCAAGAAATTATATCATAGCAATAAAACATGAAATTTTTATATCCACATAAATATTGAAAATATTATTTCTTGTATAACTAAAAATACATTAATAGCGTGAGAAGATTGGGATAATAACCTATGAACATGCATGAGGAATTTTATGTCCCCTCGTGTAGCCTCTTATTTAGGTATTGGGATTCCCTCCCATGTACCCTCTTGTTACGTTATTTATATTCCCTCTCATTTACCCTCTTGTTATGGTCATGTGATTCCTTCCCATGTACCCTTATTTGTGGGATTGGGATTTCCTCCAGTGTAACTTCTTGTTATGGTCATGGGATTCCATACCATGTAACCTATTGTTACATGATTTATATTCAGTCTTATGTACCATGTTTTATCATAGAACACTTACCATTATTTAATTCATTTGAGTGAAATGTAGTTCCCATCCATCACATAATCAAATCACACATATGTGTGCCATAAGATAATAAAAAAATCATTATATAAAGACCCAAAATAAGAGATGTTAATCAAATACAACATATCATAACATATGAAATGAAATTGGTATTATAAAAATTTCACAAATCATAACCTATAGAGAAGAGATAGGTTTCATAATCATTTCATAATAGAATAAATTGTGAAAGGAAGAGGGTTACATAATAAATTAAAAATGCTATAACCTATTTAAGACAAATGGGTTTCATAAAAAGAATACCATCTAAAAGAAAATTCTTATAAATAATATGAAGGGAGTCCAAAGATAATATTTTGACTAATTAATGACTAACACTAATGGGTGTCATCATTGATGGATAATAAGTTTTGAAATAGTTTTGAAACCATTAATTGAGGAAAATATCCTTTCCTAATAAAAAACTATTTTTAAAACATTTTTAAAACATTTTTATATGAAATATACATTAAAAATAATGAATTTTTAGAATATTGGGAAACAATTATCTTTAAGAATAGTCATTTAACCATTTAACGGGAAATTAAATGAAATGAAAATCATGATGGTATAGAAATATCTAAATTCTAAACATTCCTACATAACCACAAAAAATTTAGAAACTTAATTTTATTAGAAAATTACAAGAAGATTACTTTTAAAAACATGATTTAACAAGGTAAAATATTGTTAATAACTTATTTTAAAAATAATATGATAATAATATAAAAGTTTCAAAAACATTTTTAGAACACATATTTTTTAATGAACAAAGTATTCTGAATGAAAAGAGAAATAATGTCACATTTTCATTAATAATTTTGTTAATAATGTTAATTAAAAAAGAGTGGAAATAGTTCCATTACATGGATAAAACTTTAATAAGAAATTTATATGATAATTCATGGTAATTAAGAATATATGGATTATAATATTTTATTAATAGAAGAGTAATACTAAAAAATATGATAAAAAATGAGACTGTAGCAATAAAAATGTACCACATTGGTAACTTTGAGTCCGAATCCCATTAAATAATAATATTACATTAATTTTATAATATTATTAAAAATGGATATTAATTATATAAAATATCAAAGGTAATTTACAATCCTCATAGATGAATGTAGGTTTAAAATATAACATTTTCCTCAAAGAAGAAAAATTGATACAAAACAACATTAAAGATTTTCTTACCATAGAACCTTAATTACCATGAAATAGGGATCATAAAATGGATGTATAAATAAAAAATATTAACATATAATTATCATATCAATAATTCATGGGATGGTGTAAGTCTCAGTGAAGTAAAAGTGATACTAGAATTCTATTTTTTACTTTAGTATGTTTTGAATAGTGGCTTTCATGAAAAATTGCATCAATTGAAACATTTAATAACATTAATGAAATTAAATTATTCATATAACATTCCATAGGGAATTATATACACTACAAAACAATCTTATTTGGTGAAATATAGCATATATCTCTTAGAAATAAATGTGAGATGAGAAATCCCTTACCTTCAGACTTGATATTCATCATGCACATTTAAAACTCTCATTTAATAAATATATGTTTATTAAAAATCTACCACATATCGATATTATTATATTTAATTTCATATATTATTTTATTAGTACTTTATATTATCCACTTATTGACAATTTCATGTTAAAATTATGTTTTAGGTAATAACCACTTTGGTTTGGATATATATTTTGACTTTTTTATTCCGGATACTCTAACATAGGTCATGATTTTATTATCCAAATTATATAAAAATAATACAATAATAATATATTTTTAGAAAATAAATATTTATAATAATAATTAATAGATAAAAATATGAAATGGAATACAACGTTCATGGAAAATGTTCTTTGTACTTACGCATGAAAGATGTTTCTATTTTGTTGTCAAATTTTTTATGAAATAAAACTAAATGAAATATATATATGTGTGTGTATAGTAAATTTATATTACAATTCCTATGTCATATTTATCAAATATTTTTATTAATACCTTTTTTATTACATTCCATGTAAAGCGTGAACAAATCCCATTACTTAGAAGAGGGGGTGTGCCACATTTCCACAATCAATGTTATCATATTAAAAAAATGGAAATAATGAAGGAATGATATATATAATAACAAAATAATAATTATTACATCATAAATATCATATATAAAAATTAAATATACTATTTATATTATTATTCTCGACCATGAGTGGTTTTAATGGAAGAAATAACAACATCAGATCGTGATTCAGTAGTCTGTCGTACACATGAATGGTGATTGCATATCCTATTAGAAGAATGAGTGTGAAGGTGTAACTATTAAAATTAACATAGAAAATATGATTATTTTTTTGATACTAAGGGTATTAAATAATCATTAAATAAGAATAATTTATTTGGCGGAGAATGAACTAAAACAATGGTTCTCGTTGAAGAACATTACCTCTTCTTCGAGTAACTCCACTTGGTTTCAACCAATGGGAAAAATTGGATAGATTATGAAAACATTTGGATTATAGGTTATGATAAGGGATCCTGCAAACTTATTTGTTCAGTTTTGGATGAGAAAAATGGAATGTGTGTTGTGAATAAGTTAGGGGTGTTATTGCCCTTTTACAATAGAGGAGCAGTAGCATTTTTTTTTTCAAAAATCGAAAACTCTATTGAGATGTCTCCCTTACCTAATTTACCTCAAAAATGTTAATTTCCATACCCAATATGTATAATGGCCTATATATGTAAATTAAAGGGGGTTTTTAAATTTTTATTGGTCATTTTGGACCCTTAATTTTATGTTTATCCCCTTGCTAAACTGTTTTTTACTTGATCACTATAATTAATTTTAACATAAATCCTAGTTTTTTTTAAAATAAATATGTCAAAATTATTATAAATTATAAAGTATACATATTAAAAATATGGAGTCAATTTTTCAAAATTTCAATAATATAAGTGGCAGAAATTAATTTAAAACAATCCCATAGATGAGACAAAAGAACATGTTTTTAAAGTGAGAATGTTCAAAAGTATGAAATGTTTTTATATAAAATTTTAATTTTATATTAATTAAAATGAAATATATTGTATTAATTAATGAATAATGTATCTATATATATTATAAAACTAATTTTAAATATAAGTTTAACATATAAATAAGTTATAAGAGAATGAAAATTTTGATTAATATTTATCATTTTTTGTTATTCATAAAAAATGAAACCTCTCAAAATAAGACAAAAAATCACCCAAATAAACTTTTTATATTAATATTTAATAAATGAAGTAATTTTTTTTAATTATTTTTAAAAAATTACTATTAAAATAAGACTACTGTTAAAAGGAGGAAAATTTACTTTTATAAGAATACAGGTTTTTATGCCTAAACATTTATTTATTCTTATCTTATTCTTATAAAATATATTGGATGTATTTTAAAAATTTGGTTGAATTTATAAAATATAAATTTTATTAATGGCTCTCCTCAATGGTGAATAATTTTTATTATTAATATAACATTCTTTTGTGAGCATAAAAATATCGTTTTTTATAAAAAAACACACCCTTTATATTCAATTGGTTTTTTTTTCATTTCTAAATAATTAAAACCATAAAACATATTCTATAAACATGTTTAAACCATTATTTCAAGATTATGTTAATATTATTCATGTATACCATTCCATTGGATAGAAGATAACTAAAATAATATTTTAATTATAATATTAATATTACATTAAAGTTCAATGAAACTCATTATTTCGTTCAATGCATGTTGTCTAAGGAGATCATAATTTTGTGAAACACAAGAAAAACATAGTGTTTCATGTACTAAAATATAATCTAAAAGTTTCATATACCAAAATTATAACTTTTTATTGAGTATAAATCAAGATTAATGTGGTGGAGCGTGAAATATAATTAGATAAAGAATATTATTTTATTTAAAAAAATTAATAACAAATAATGGTGTTACGTTATACCACTATAAAAAGATTTTTTCCATAAAAATTCATCCGGGTTATGAAATTTTGAATATTTGATATTTCCTTTTATAGAAACTCTCATTCTAAAAATTTATACTAAAAAATCATTTATAAATATATAATAGAAATCATAATAGCTACAAAAAATAACATATAACTAGGTTTCCATAAAAGAAAACAGACGTGGAATGTGAAAAAATGGGAATGATAGAAAAATATAACTATCAAGTTTTAACTGAGTGATATAGACTATTTATAAAACAATTGGTGATATAGAGAAGGTTAATGAACACAAAAACCCATAAAATAGTGATGCGTGAAAATGGTAATTGAAATCATTGAAAATGAGGACAATAGTAAAAATTTACTTCTGGATCCTCTTTATAATAAAATATGTTTTTTTAACCAGAATATATACTTAAATTATTTCATTAATTTACATATACAGAATATACCTCATTATTTGTGCTTTGATCAATTTTTACTTCATCTATTATCCCAGTAAATGATGGTGAATTTTCCATTATTGAGGCACTAAAAGTGCATGAAGTCCATAAATAGAAAGACAATCCGTTCCATAGGTCCTTAGTAATCTTCACGGAAAAATTGTAATCACACATTTTCCAATATGCATAAATTATCATTTGTTTTGATAATACTTCAATCCCAAAAACCTCATCTGAATTTTGTCTTAAACCACAACATTAATGGTTAAAACTACATACCTTCCAAAATATAACAATATAAAACTTTTGAAAGAAGGTCATTAATTTTATCAAAAATATCTTAGCATTGATCACACCATATATCATAAAGTATAAATTGGTTTTCATGTACAAAAAATTTGATTACATTTATCATGTATTCTATTGACACATGGTATAAACCTAATTTACCATTAAATATTATTAAAAACAGACATTCTTTGTTATTCTAAAAATAATCATACATAATCCTAAAATCCAAAAAAAATTAAACTCCATCCATGATAACACTAAAAACACATAAAAATCAATAATTAGTTCCATGATAATTAGAACTATCCACTTTAATTTATGCATATCAATCAACTCTTTATAGAAGATAAACACCATTTTATCATCCTCAAGGATACGTCAAGGGTTGGCTTACCTTAATCAATATATCACATTTCCATTAAATCACTTCTTTAGGACATCATACCATTAACTATATTTTTATAAATTTTAAATTGAAGAAGTATAATTCATGATTCATATAACATAATTCTAAAATTCCAATAGACATACAGTTCAATCATCAACCATTATTCTTATACATTAATTAAGATTAATCATTATATTTGTTAATACTTCAATCCTAAAATATTAAATAAAAATAATTTATAATATATTTTTTCATTCTTATAAACATTATAATTACAACATAACACACCATTCACATGTCATTTTTAGTCTCTTTATCATCAGTTGTCTAACCAGTACCCTTACCACATTCCTAATTCTCTTCTTGGGATTTCCATTCAGGATATTATTTTCATAATTCCCTTACATACCACACCTAAAACATTCAATTTTAACCCAATTCCTTCTAGTTCCCAGAATTTACTAAAACCAGAAATCATAGTGTGAGAAATAGTTATCATAGCTAAAAATAACATTATCCTTAAAATCATTTATAGGATGTCTAAATCATGAATCCTAAATCATTAATCTATGACACATTATCTTTATCCTAGTTAATTAATATTAATATTCTATTTAAATACATCTTGAGGGTTCATATTCTTTTCCAGACTTCCCAATGATTATCCCATAGGAGTGTCAAACTAGGTGTGTAATAAATCCCATTGTCGTGCACGGGTTCCTGATATAGCCAATCTCAATATGGTGTTTTTTGGGGTGTCACCTCTATGTAAATATATTTTAGATCCAATTACACTTTTAGTACTCATAAAAAATTTATTTATAGGAAACCAATCACTCCATCCTTTACCAAAATTATAGGATTTTTTCATATACATTATGTCATCTTCGGAATTATTCTTAGAGAAAACCCTAGAAATATCCTTCAAAATCTCCCCAGGTATCTCACTAAGGTTGTCTTGTCTAGGTTTCCAAAGGCTGAATAAAAAAACCATTTTATACAAACTATAACATCCCAGGGATACCATACATTGATATTACATCATTTTAGATGAATACTTATCACATTACAAAAGTACATCCTGAAGAACTATAATATGGTAGTGTATATGGAAACTAAAAACACATTCATATAATTTTTTGAAGGATCTTAAACATCTCCCATAATGATATTCTCCTTTAATTACTCTTATATAAGACCATTATACATACCCAAGTGAAAGGATACATAAAAAAGGGGTATCTCTAATGTTTAATAAGGGTACATAGGAGATATATGTAATCATAATTCTATGAATAAGGGTATGAGAACATGATCATAACATTATAAGACCAATCCCAACATATTAATGATCATAATAAAGTGTAATGTCATAAATATTGGTAGTTCCTATTGGATTAATCACAATTGAACCAAAATAATGATCAATCAAAACATAAAAAAAGGAAAAAATGATATTGTAGCATATACATAAGTATATAAAATCTTATGTCATGTATACCTACCAATACCTTCATAACATGTTAGGATTTGGACAATGACCAATGTATCTACTTTAGTCTTGGGATATCATCCTTTTCAACATCATATTTTGGGATTTGGATTCCCTCTAGTGTGCCATATTGTTATAGAATTGGTATTACCTCCTGTGCACCCTCTTGTTATGGGATTGGGATTCCCTACCATGTACCCTCTTATTATATGCCTAGGGTGCCATACCATCAACACTCTTGTTATGGGATTTGTATTCACATAATGTTTCCAATTTTTACAAGACTTGAATTACATCTAGCGTGTGTACCCATTGATTTAAAAGATCATTTACTTACCCAAATCATTATTGGGTGATAAAGGTCCCACCGACCATATATTTAAATCATACATATGTGTTCTACAATATAATATCACATTCATCAAATCATGACCCATAAAATAACATGGATTTCATAAACATAATATCATAACACATTTAATGATATTACTATCATAATCATTTCATCATATCATAACATATAGATAAGATAAAAGTTTCAGAATCATTTTATAATTGAATAACTTATGAAAGGGAGTGTTTTTTCATATGTTTTATATCATTTTATAACCCATGGTAGATTAATGAGTTTCATAATTGGTCATATTATACAAAAAATTTCAAATAAATAATAATAATGGTATAATTGGATCATTTTCACATTAAAGAATGTGTAAGTCCAACTTGTGTCATCATAGATGGAGAATAATTTTGAATAGACATTAAAAAAAATTCAATATTAAAATATATATTCCTCTTAAAGAAAAATTTAAAAACAAATTGAAAACCATTAATTTGAAAAAATATATTAAAAAATAATTTACAGAATATTAGGGAAAAATTGTCATTAAAAAATCAAGTAATTTTTTTATTGAATCTTAAAAGATATGATAATCATAATGGAGTATAAATTGACACATTCAAAACATTCCTTTTTCATCATATAATTTTTGGAAGTGTTCCTTTAGAAAAAATCAAAAAGAGTATTAATTTTAAAACCATTTTTTAAAAATAGGTACATTAGGGGTATAAATGAATTTTAAAAAATATAGGATAAATTTATAACATTTTATTAAACATTTTAAAAACACATTCTATTGGAATAACTCTAATTTATGTCTGTAAAGTGATAAAAATTCATATTTTCATAAAATATTTTATGATTTATCTTATATATAAAAGAGTAGAAAAATGGTTCAATTACATTTATATTACATTTATAACTAGAGTATAAGAATACTAATGGGAATTATTAATATTTTTATCAAAATAATTAATCTATATTAGAATAATATTAAGCAATATTTATAAATTATGAGATGGTATCAAAAAAAATTAACACTTTGGTAACATTAAATCATAATCCCAAAGATAGATTAATATTAAATGAATCATAAAATCTTATGATAAAAATATATTCATCGTATAAAAAATAAAATTTAATTATATATATCATGTAAAATAATTTAGTTTTGTAACCTAACATGTGTCTCAAAGAAAGAAAATTGAGAAAAAAATAAATTTGGTGATTTGTTAACTTTTTAACAATAAACTACATGATTGAGAGATCATAAAACTTATATATAAATAACCAAACATACAATGATAATAATCCATTCATATATTAAATTTTAGTATATACACCAAAAAAATAAACAAATAGTGAATATGGAATAAGTCTCACAGAAATAAAAGTGAGACTATAAATCCTATTACTACTTGAGTAATTTCTGAATCATGAGATTCATGAAAGAATAAAATCATTTGATAAATTTTATATCATAAAATAAATAAAATTATTTATATAACATGTATTAGGTATATATATAAATCACATAAAAAGAATAATTGGTTAATATAGCATATATCTCATTGAAATAAACATGAGATGGGGAATCCCTTTCTTTAAGTCATCAATTTACTCAATAATGTTCAAAACTACTTTATAATGAATATATGTTTATTATAAACCTACCATATTAACATATTATTATATATTATATCATATATTAATTTATTATTACATTATATTACATTTTTATTAACAATTTCATGTTAATGTTATTTTTTGTGTAATAATGTCCTGGTTTTTAGAAAATGTTTTGACTTTTTATTCTGGATCCTAATACATAGATTATGGTTTTATTATTGAAATATTTTAAAATATGTTAAAATGTAATATATATTCATTATATATTTATTTATTATAATATATAAAATATAGAAATATGAAATGAAAGACACCATTTTTATAGACTGTAGGTTTTACGTTTGCAAGAACGATGTTTCCATTTGTTGTTGTATTTTTAAAGAATTAAATGTAAATGATATATATATATATATATTATCATTATAGTAAAATTATTATATCATATGTATCAAAAATATTTATAAAATCCATCCTAACACATTCCATCTAATGCGTGAATGAATTATATCTCTTTGAGGAGGCGGTAGTCCACACATCCACAAATGATGTTATCATATTCTCACAATAGAAAATGAATCAAGGTATGTGTTATAAAACATTTAGATAATAATAAATGAATGGTAGATATTGTATATATCATATAATAAGATTAATTCAATCATTATTCTCAATCTTGGGAGTTGGTAATGGATGAATGGATGACATCAGTTCGTAAGGTGGAAGCTCACTGTATAGACAACTGATGATTGTGTATACCATTTGGTGGAGGTCTAGGAATTTTTAGTTCATACACAAAACATAAAAATATCTCAGTATATTTAAGATAACTACGGTATTATATAATCATTTAATAACTATAATTTAAGTGTTGTATAAATAATTAAAAAATGTTCTTGTTGAACAATGTTAACCCTTCTTCAGTTAACTACTTTTGGTTTGATCAAAAGAGATTCATTGGTGTAATTTATTTCTAAATTGAGGCTTATATATTTATATGAGGGAATTTTTTAGCTTATTTATGGGGGGGGTGATAAAAAGGTTTGTATAGTTGTGTAAAGTGAGGGGGTGAGTGCACTTTTATAGTGGAGGAGTAGTGGGATTATTGTAAATACAAAAAGGTAAACACTATTGAGAGGTATCCCTTAAATAATGCGAATCCAATAATGGTGAATTTTATATAAAATAGGTTAAATGGTATAAATATTTCTATAAAATGTGTTTTTTAAAAGTTTTTATGTCATTTTGACACTGTTAGTTATAGATTAGTCCCCTGGTAAACTTGTTTTTCTCTTAATCACTGTAAATAATTTTAAATATTTTAAATAATATTTTTAGTGAAAAATTAATTTAATATTATTATAAATTATAAATTATTATGATTAAAACCTAGAGTAATTTTTTTTAAATTAAAATCAGAGTTAGAAATTAATTTAAAATAATCTAGAAGTCTAGATGAATCAACGAGTTTTTAAAGTGAAAATGATCAAAAGTTTGAAATGTATCTATATCCAATTTCGATGTGAAATTTATTAAAATTACTGAAATTGTATAAATAAATATATAATTGATATAAATACACATTAAACCAATTTAAAATATATTTTAACTACTGAAATAAATTATAAATAATTCAGTTTTCAATTAAAATTTTGATTTTTCATTATTCATCAAAAAATGAAACTTCTCATAAAAATATAAAATATTATCCCAGAGTAATTTTTTTTATTTTTATTTCTAAAAAAATGTTTATTTTTTAAAAAATATTTTTTTTTAAAAACTATTTTTAAATCAATTCTACCATTAAATGTTGATGAAACTTCCTTTTGTTAAAATATAGCTTTTATGCCTATAATTGTGTTTATTCTTAACATATGCCTATAAAATAAATTATATGTGTTCTAAAAAAGATGGTTGAATTTTTAATATATACATTTTATTTATATCTATACCTAAAAGTTATTAATAAAATTTTATAAGATAAAATTTCATTTATGGGAATAAGAACCATTTTTTTCATAAAAACACATCCTTTAAATTCTATTTGTTTTTATTTTAATTTCCAAATAGTTGATACCAATGAATTCATTTTATAACCATGGTTTACTAATATATTTAATCTTATATTTACCTTCCATTACAAATGATTAGAAGATAATAATAGTAATAATTTTTTAATAATAATATAAATAGTATATTGTAGTACAGTAAAACATGGTCTTGTGTCAAACATAAGCTATTGAAGAAAATCACCATTGTGTAAGACACTATAAAAACATAGTGTTTTGTATACAGAATGATAATATAAGTGATACATACAAGCCAATATTAACAAATATTTTTTTTATAAATTATAATTAACATGTTGTAGTGTGCAATTCAATCCCACAAAAATTTAAATTTATTGGAAAAGAAATAATTCAAGAAATTTCAAGTTGTTACTGGTCAACAAGTTTATATAGATTATAATTAATATAGAAGAGGTTATTCCTATTATCTTTCTCCTAAAATAGAATACCAATAATGGTTCCAAGATATATATTTATTTTACCAATTCCATAAATAGGAAATATGAAATATTCCTTTACATTATTGCATGTGAAATAAAGTGTGTCATGCTAGTATATTAAGTGAATCCACTTATAAAAACATTTCCTCTTATATCTTCATTTTTCAAATCTTGTAGCACCAAAAATCTATATAATGATATTCACAACATTATAAAGGGAAATAGTTATTAGAAACAAAACCATAAACTCTAGGATAAATTAATATGATCAATGATTATATGATTATAGTATGACCCTATGTGCATGAACCATGGCCAAACATGAAAATAATTGAATGACATATTCTAGATAACAACCTTGATTTAATTATTTGAAACATGTTCATTGAATTTTATTTTTTAACTATATATTTTATAAAATATTCTCTCACATTTTTGTAACCATGGATTATCAATTTTTATGGGGCCAAATCACCCTTTTTGTAAGAGAGATGTCAGAGGTTATTACAACAATTGAGGTTAATCCAAGAGTAATTATCTACTAAAAATAAATACTTTTTCACATAATTAATACTTATATACATATAAATATTGGTAACATGTATCTAAATTATCACTTTATTATCAAGTTCTTTGTGGAAAATAACCTTGTGAAATTATATAAGGTTTTGAATGAAAATGTATATGTCTTTAGTTGTCATATTAGTATTAAACACACCTTATTTCATCAGGGAACTGAATAGGGATTCTATGAAGTTAAATGATATAATAAGTGTATCATGAATTTATATTCATACTAAAATAACAGAGATAATTCATAATAAGTCATATAATTTTTCAATGGTCAATTCAAAAAATGACGGTTTCAGGATGGTTTCCTAAAACTGCTACTAATGTTGGAATCAGAATACATTCTGAATTAGTCTTATACATTTAAAACTATTTTATAGGATCCTTATTCGATTGTTTTTATGGGGGTGGGTTTTGGTTTTAGGGATGGTTTCACCACCCAAAAATGCCAACTGGATAGCGGCGGTTTAAATCACCACTATCCCCTTGGATTTTTTTGTGAAGTGAAACATCCATTGAACAAATTTCAATGTTTTATTGTAACGGTATATAATTCCAATAAACATAAATTTTACATGTATTTTGGTGGTTTTAACTAATAATATATATTTATTTTCAAAAAAAATAAAGATACAGAATATTGAACCCCATATAATCCAATTAAAAAATATTGGAGAATATATAAAAATAGTAAAAAACTATTATTGTAATAATAAAACAATCGAAACATGTCATGGTATATTTATAAAATATAATAATACAAAAAATCCATAATATAAAAAGGATAATTATGATAAACTATATAACATGATTAATTTTTTTTGTGGTTCCTCTTGTGTTTATTTTTATTTCTAGGTCATAAATTACCATTAATTTGACCCTCATGCTACATAAACGATATAAAGAAACACATGTAGAGTGTTTTAATGTATGTTATGGACTAGTGAACTATTTTATAAACCTTGTCACCCTTCTTGATAAGTTATATAATGTTATGATATAGGAATTGTGTTGGTATATTTATGAATTAGATTGAATTTTAAAGAGTATGTGTGTGTGACTATAGCTACCATAGATTGTGTAACATTTAGTGTTGGGTGTTTCCTAACATGTGATAAACATTGTGTTTTTATATTTTTTTATGTTTAATAATATATTTTTAAATAGATAGTTATTAATTATTTATTAAGATTATCTTTGATTGGATTTAATTTGGGATCCTTATGAACTAGATTAGGTGAGAATGCTAACCACTTTAATGTGATTGCATAAAACTGTTATATAGATTAGGATAGATGATGATTCCCATGATGTTGGGGGATTTTATGGAAATATGGGTTGGGTTTTCAAGTAAACCATGGCCATTTGATATGTTATCAAACATATGATGTGTATTGGTTCTCAAATTCATCCTTACCATGGATATTAACATCATGATAGACATAGTTATATGATTAAAGTATGGATATCATGCCAACCATTGATAGGTGTTATATATCAATACATATCAACATGAACATTTAAATTGGATGTGGATACACATGATATTATTTTATTATAATGACACTGTTATTTAAGTACAATTATTTTATTTACATGATATCAGAGAGATAAATATGATCCAAGGTGAAATGGTATGTGAGGTGAAAGGAAAAGGAATGAAAATAATTTTATATATATATATATATTAACATTTAGTTCCCCCTTCAAAACCTTCTTTATTTTGAGGACATATAATTTCATCTAAAAATAAGTTGATTCAAAACATTAGATTTTATTTTTAGGGATGGAATATACAAAATTAACATCTATAATAATTAACAGAGGGTGTTTATCTTAATAATAGATGAAGTCCCATTTTATAAATTAGAATGACTATAATTTATAAAAATAACCATTTCTTAATATGTAAGGATTATTATTTTATAGGGAAAGTGACACAAAAAGATAAAAATATTAAACAAATCCCACGAATTATTTCACCCAAACAGATATGAGACAATGTTCCAATATATTTTAAATATAACTTGCAATATTAAATTTTATATATTTATAACATCTTAATGTGTACTTTATAACACCCAAAATACCACCGTATATGTTATATGGGATTAATAAAAAAATTATAATTTGAGGGTGGTGGTTAATCTAGAATAGATATTGATCCCATTTTATTTCTTGTATATTTCATCCATAAAGTTGAAGGTTATATGGTTGAACTAAATATATATTTTTTAGTACATAAATTATGTAGATTGTAGTTCATAAGAATTTTTATTAGAAGAGAGTTGTATGTTCTCTCATTGTTTACCAAAAAAATAACTGTTAATATGATGGAAGAAGTTTCCTCTATTAATAATAATACAAGAAGAATAATCCTTTGGAAAATCTGGTTAAAGATTATCAATATGTTTCATATTATAGTATGAAGATAATCAAGAAACTATTTATAATGAATTATTGTGATAGATTATTTAATTAACTGTGATTTAAGGTAAAATTACAATTATAGAAGATATTTTTATTGTTTGTAGACTGAATGAAATTTTATATCTCTAAATAAATTTTTTTATTGTCCACAATCTAATTGGAGAGTGAATTTAACAATGTACATGTTGATAAGACAAGAAAAATACTAGTTGGGTGTATAGATGAATTCTGACCAACATTTTTATTTATTCATACTATACATGGTGAATTACAAAATATAATTTATAATAGAATAACATTCATAAATTATTAAAAGTGACTATATATCTTGAATGGAACAATAAGATGAATAATTTCAAATAATACTAAAACAAGAAAAACCCTAAAGAGGCTTAATATTATTAGTATAGTGTAAACAATGGGATAAAACATAGTAATTGAATAATGAATATATATTTTCATTCAATGTAATGGAAATGTAGATATCCCTACCCGAAACAACAACGTGGTTTCTGAATCACTATATTAGTGTTTGTTTTTCATCTGTTTAGTTACACACCATCTCCAAGTCCAATGTGAACCCTAATATCTACCCAATAAAAAATAATCTAAACCCTCTCTATCTCCATTTCTAATTAATACTACCATCACCTACATGAAAATTAGGTGGAAAATTAAAGAGTGGTATATATTTAAATTGAAACATAAAACCAACAACAGTTTTTATTATAGCTAATTTATATTTTGTTTTGATTTACTTTCTAACTAACATCCATCGAGGTAACATCATTGGGGATAGATTCATTCAACTTCTGATATAATTAAATCAACACTTCTTTAGATCAAGTACCTTTTCAACATACATCATTATATTTCACCCTATTTCTGAATTTTTCTTTGTATTTTAATAAACTCCCAATGAGAATCTAGATGAATAGAGTAACCAAAACCATGTGTATATTCTACTACAATCCCTAGTGGCTTTCCAAATAACTTCAATGGAAATCGTCCCAGACCCATCCTCTACATAAGATAAGGAAGTTCCTTATTAAGGACATTCCCATCTAGATCATACTAGGTGACTGAGAATGACTATGTAGGATTCACATCCAATAGTTCATTTATTTTTATCTATAAAAAATATCATTCATATTTTATTGAATACATATTAACATAGTGACAACTTACAATAAGTTTTTACAATGAAAATGTAATTCATATCCCAAATTCTTTTATAGGATCATTATCATAGCTCCCATATAATTTCTTTTGAACATTAAAATGGTGTTCTGTTCAAGATACATGGTTCCCAAAAATCATCAATATCAATAAATAAATACAAAAATACTATTTAAAAAAATAAATAGACATTTTAATCTTGTAAATATTTAAAATAATGAAAATATTACCATATTCAATCAATTAATGGAAAAACACTTTGGCCATGCAGTCTAGTGGATCGTTTTTTTTGGATCGACTTGATAAATTTTCCTTAAATTTTCCTAAAAAATATAAGGAAATTTAATATTAATGTCTAAAAAATTTTATCATTATGTTATACATGTATATACGAAATATTTTATTAATATAATAATATTTATTTAAATACCATGTGCTTCTCATGATGATGGATATCAAGAAACACCTTCCATTTCTCTCTAGGTACCCCTTTGAGTTCTTTATAATTTTTATATTGAGTGTTCAATGATGCATTAGAGAATTAATTCCATAATATAATTTAAAAACCTTTTATTTCCTACACAATTTTTTTAACATCCATTTTTTGATAAGATAAGAAATGGTATATTGGAATAACATCAGTACAAATATATTAATTTTTAAAATATTGTAATTTAATAACATAATTAAATTCAATTAAACCATAATTTATTAAAATAAAATTTATTTTGGAATCAAATACATCATTTTTTTCAAGATTTAGAAGCATTCCTCAAATAAGTATAGGTAATAGGATGGTTAACCAGCTTCTCCACCAGATGGTATTGACCCTCGACAAATAATCCAGTGTTCTCTTCTATGGGGACCCCATAACTATAAAATAGGACAAATATTTTCAATTAATATATATTCCAAACATCCAAAATATTCATATTTATCTCCTTTGTAACATTATTTCATCATTTAATTAAGAAATATAGTAGTATTAAAAATTTAAATATGTTTATTCACAATTAAAATTTTACCCATACCTATCACCCACCAATATCATCATGAAGATACACGAGTGATTACCAATTCCATGAACCTACTAAAGAGGGAGGCGTTATATCAAATATTGATGATATAGATTAGGATGTTGTTTGAGATGCTGATGAAATAAAGGGTGTGAGAGATACTGAGAGCAGACTGAGGGTTTCTTGGATGTTTTAGGGAGGGATACTGATGGATCATCATCTATTAGAGTGGTCGAGGGAGAATAAACTAAGAATTGAATTGGATATGTGAAATTATTCTTCCTTGAAATTCCAATCATTTAGTCAAATAAAATTAAATTCAAGACATATATTTCAAAAAATTCATTCATTAAAAAAATTAGAAATTATAACAGATGGTGAATAATGAAAAACAATGTATACATAACTATTATAATGAATTATTTCACATATAACTTTAGTGGTTGATTAGTTATTGGATTAATACACATAAAATATTTTTTTCATTTATTCAAGTCATTTTCCTTCTCCAACATTATATCATCAATTTCTTCCACCAATACAAGACTAATATTTTCAAAATCATAACTGAAAAAATTGATCATTTCTTTCTATTTATGGAATTATTTATCAGATGTTAAATCTTCCACCTTTTCACCTGTAATATACAAGTCTCTTTGTTTTATGCGAAAAACTACACCCCACCCATCATCCATATAATCTTCAACATAATATATAATTTTATCTTATGATGAAGAGATATACAAATTATTTAATTCACAGTCACTGACATACATCAATAGAGATAAGTTCATACATGTAAATTTCAAGTAATATATTTTAATACCTAAAGTAATAATGACCCACATCAATGTGAATAAAAAACTAACAATGATTGTGGTAGATTAATTTAATAATATCAGTCAATTTTATATAGTATTCTAATTTATAAACAAGAAATATACCACTATTATATGTTTTTCAACCCTCTTACTGAAAAAATGTAAGAAATTTTACACCACTAACATTATGAGCCATGAATTTTCTTTCCTGTTTTGTAGAATGTCAAGAAATAAACGTAAAATTTTCTTAAAACTTATCATATGTATCGATATTCATGATAAAAAACTAATATAAATTATTTGATTTACAAAAAAAATTTCAACATAAAATATATATGGATTGAAATATCTACAAACATACCTATAATAAAAACCATTATACAATACCTTTATCAATATGTTTTATTATATCATACTGATTCCATGTTCATCCTCCCATACATCTCATTGTTTATATCCCATGTTCATTAATAAATGGATATAAAATTTAACTATTGAAAGCACACATACATGTTCTTGTAATAATATTATTTCTATTAGTTTAACATTTGATATCCTTCCAATGGATCATCAAATAGTAGAAATGTTTTTTGATTTTCCATGTTGTTGAGAATGAGTTGACACATCTTAAACGCATCCAAATCTATTGAATCTTGTATCAATATTGACTATGTATATAGAAAAAAATGTAATGACCCTCATATACTAAATATCCTTAAAAAATAGAGCCTCCAAGTTTTTACCTTTTTCAAGTGTTATTTTAAAATACCAACATATCTATGAAATAATATAAATAAATCACAACTTTATTTAACGATGTTCCATGAATTGATTACTAAATATGAATAAAATATAAATATACTAACTTTAAATTGAATACATGAACCTATAATGAATGTGGAATCCTATTTTGGTTTCCTATACAAAATTCATAGATAAATGAACCATGACTATAAAAACGATAGAGGAATGATAATCTCCATTTCAAGTAGTGTCAACAGAAATATCTAATGAAGGTTGTTAAACCCATTTAGTTGAATAGTCTTCTCAAATTGTTTTCTTATGTATGTAAAAGATTATAGTACACCTATAATATCTTTTTTAGGAAATAATATATGAAATTAAAATGGTAGTAACTGTTGTTACAAAATATGGGAATCATGAATTCTAAATCAATGTAAGCTATACTGATTTAGGTATAAAAAAATGAGATGTTACATGAATTCCCATCAGATACTTTCAAATGATTTAAAATTCTATAGAATTAATATTTATCCCTATATTTAATTACAAAAAATTTTGGAGCATACATTCCATTCCCATTTGGCCATAGATCAATATTTAGTTTTATTATTCATAATTCCTTCCAAGAATTAAAATGATCCTTCAATTTTTTATTCCCATTAAGAAATGTAATGATCAAAGTGTCAAAAAATTCTTATGAATATATATAACATCAGGATTATATAACAAATAATTAAATTCCCAATATAAAAGATCGAAAACGATACACTTTATCTTTAAATTATTTTTTCCAAATTTTAATTGATGATGCACTTAAAAATAATTTTCCACAATCATTGAAATGATTAACTATCCCAAATATTATTTCACCAATTCCAAGTTGTGCCAATATTGAAAAGCAATTAATTTTTTTAGAGGTGGTATACAATAAATAGAACCATTTTATTTTGATGTGTTTGACCAAAACCTATGAGATGCATCTATAAATCTTCAATTCCATAAGAATAACCATTTTTAAATTTAATGTATTCCTTATGGATAAAAATAAACTTACAAAAGGACAAGAAAAATCCATTTTAAGTGTTCTAAATAGATAATTTTCCATGTACATGGAAGTCAATAATGGTCCACATTAGAGAAACATGCATTTGCAATATTATTCTATATTATGAATCGTATATCTTAACACTATTATTTCATAACACTTATAATTCTTCAATTATAGGAAAAAATTATACATAAATATCATTTCTAGAAATATTATTAAATTATTAATAATCTAAATGATAATATATGTTTTTTCATACACATCCATGGTGGTATTTTATAATTGATAAAAACAGCCATCCAAATGCTATAATAGGTGCTCAAATTCCAAAATGGGTGGAATCCATCAACATCCAATACCAATAAAAATTCCAAGAAACATATGATAAATTTCTATTTATCTAACCAAATTTTTTCATGATTTTGATTATTTTTGATTTCTCACTTTCATACATTTTCATTATCTATTTAATTCCACTTCATATTCTCTGTGGTTTGTAATGAAATGAATAATATTTGAAATATATTCTTTTAAGGGAAGTAAAAAACCATTATAAGTGTTTTCCTCTTCTTCCTCATATTAGTATAATGATTCAGACTTCAATCATAACACTTTTACTGGAATATAAACGAAGAAATTTTTTTTAATCATGTATGATTGAATTCTCTACCCTATAAAGCATACAATTATTTAAGAAACCATGAATTTTTGTATAATTAAGACCAATCATGTAAAAAAATCATTTACTATCATAACAAAAATACAAGGATCATTGAGTCACAAAATATATCTTTCAATAATTCCAATATCATGGAAATCACCATAATTGTAATTCCACATTGGAATTTGATATGATAAAAATTATATAGAAAAAAATGTGTTGAATATTTCCAAAATAAACCATATAGATCTTTATTTCCATAGTTAATTACATCACGATACACATTTTCTATCTCCATGAAATTATCTGTTATATTTGTCTCCATATAATCAATAGGAGGATCCAATGGTATGTTTCAATATTGATTTGGTTTTCCAATAATCCCAAAACATCACTTGTGTAGTTAAAATTTATATCATCCTAATATAGTTATTATGATATGTTTTTATATTTTTGTTATCTTATTGTAGTGCTGAAATCATAGTGCATATGGTTTTGAATTTAATTTTTCATTTTTAATAATGTTTGGTAGTCATTTTTTTGTTTGAAATCAGTACTCAAACATTCTATAACATTTCATTCTCTATGCCCAATCCAACAAAAATATCGGGTAGGTATTTGCATCAATATCAAGTGTTCACAAACATCATGTCTCAGTAATGTGAGCCAGCTTTTATCCAATTATATCACAATATTCTTAAACTTTATTAAAAAAATTCAAACACATATAAAATACTATAATGGAAAATAGATATATTAAATTGAAAAAAACCCACCCAATGTATTTACCAGAAGGGCCAACTATGTACTAAAAAGTAACAAAAAAATAAAGAAATCAATAATGTTTAGTATCATGTAAAATATAAGCAAGAAATAAAATCAAATAATCATTATGAAAATAACAATTCAAACATAATTTGAAATAATTTTTCGAAATTCACAATCTAAATCATTTTATAAATCAAAATATTTATGTAAAATAATTTTAATGGAAATAAAACACTATTATGGGAAGTCAAATGGAGGAAATATCCCATATTTCAAAACCATATTTCACCGCTAAAAATATTTCATGCCACAAAGAGACTGGTCAACTCAAAACCATTTAAAAATAGATTAAAAGTAAACTAACTTAAATTCCTAAAACTTGACTCTAAAACAACACACAAATTTTCTGAAAAAATAGTGTAAAACAGCCCATCAAAAAGGTATTTACCATTATAGAAACCCCTATAAATTTTGATAGCCACTAGGGATGTGACATAGTTTTGTGACAATATGTTTAACCATTTGAATCCTTATAAATTCCAAAATGGTAATTGATGCATGTTTTTATATTCCTTTTTTGTGTAAAGTTTATAGTAAATAAAAATAATGGAGTACAATGGGAAATATAAACAATGCCTTGTGAATGATATAACAAATAATTATGGAATATCAATTGAAATACAAACAATGCATATGTTATTGAACAACCAAAATCCATGGCATAAGAATAGTATTCAAAGAGAAGTACAAGATGGTAAATAGGGAACATTTGATTCACATTAATAAACAACCAAACAATGTTTAATAGATATTATATGAAGAAAATAATTCCAACTATTAGTATGAAACAAAGGATATTAAAGATGGGAAATGAGACAATTTGACATCACAGTAGAAAACTAAATAATGGATAAGATATCTCATAGGAAATGTCCTTTTCAAACTAGTATAATTACAAATGATCCATAAGTTATTGACTTGAAAACAAAGAATTCATAAATGCAGGAAACCAAAAACTATGATATATTGTAAATTCCATTAAAAATACATACTAATATTATGAAAAACGTTTTCCAAGACATGTTATAATGAAAATGACTTCAATATGTTGTGGTTTCATAAATAAGAACTTATATTTATTCAACTTTCTCAAAACATCCATGAAGTCTAATGAAATTTTTCAGGATAAACTAATCAATTATTAAATGAAATAAAACTATTAGATCACTTAATTGAATGGTTAAAAATATAAAACATAATGATTGTTAATCGTTTCATATTTCATTATGCAATTTTTTTTCAAGAAAGTCGAGAAAGAATATAATTTAAAGAAAGGATTTAAACTTAATTAACATAGAATGATAAATATGTAACACACATGTAGTAGTCATAATAAAAAATTATTTAACCCTAAAGGGTTCAGGGAAAAAATTTACTAGTTTTAAAATATTAGTCTTAATATTGTTTACCCCAACACATACCATTTCAATGTTAACTCTCTCTAGATATGAGTGGAATAAGGGGGAAAGGTACAAGTTTATTTTTAGACTATCACTTTGAGGCCTTAATAACAAGAGATATTTAACCAGTAATCTAATATCATCCACCTATTAATGGATTATGAAGAGGTAAACACTATTAGCCATTGAGGAGAATAAATCCATGAATCAAAACCCAATTATTACCTTATATTCACAAAATAAAAGACTTTTTATTTTCTAAATTTCAAGGAATAAACGTGATTATAATATTATATCCTTTAATTTATTGTTGGATGGGAACATTATGGGGGAGAAGTGGCTGGAGGCGAATAAGGAATATTTTAGGGAAATCGAGGTTATTGGGGGAATTGGAATTTCTATGAGGGAGAGTGTGGGGGAAATATTTTGTTAGCGATGGTGAGGTGAGAGGATTTGATGGCTAAGGGGAATCCAAAGCACCCACTAGTGCTCGAGCTAAGGGGGCTTGGGGGAAACCAGAGTATTGGTAAGGGATCAAGTGGGGTTGGGGGAATCTAGAGCATCGGTGGGGTGGGAAATGTGGTGGTGTAGGCTTGGGTTAGGGGGTTATTGGGGGAGTGGGGTGGGTGGTTATCATGGTGGAATAAGGGAATGGCCTTGGGGGAACGTTTTTTTATAAAATTGATAAAATTTAGTGGTGTTTGTTGAAGACCCACTACTAAAATATTAATTTAGTGTTGTGGGTCTTAGTAAAATATTATGGCCATGTCCTTGGTATAGATTTTTAAAATATCTAAGTGACCACATGGATGAAACACCAATATAATTAGAATATTGTGAATTATTATAAGGGGATTTGCGGAAATATTTCCTATAAAAATCAAAGATAG
Source organism: Viscum album (assembly GCA_963277665.1). NCBI lineage: Eukaryota > Viridiplantae > Streptophyta > Magnoliopsida > Santalales > Viscaceae > Viscum > Viscum album. Next base: position 1,907,614,160 of record OY728136.1, read on the forward strand.
GATAGGTAATGGGGCCTTATTTGGCCAATCCACCTCTAAGATTAAAAAAGGATAAGTGTTAGAGGGCCACCCATTTGGTTATTACTCATATCGGACTTATTCCTTTCTCGGTAACATGGTTTTATTCGTAAATATTATTTGATATAGAATGATTCCTAGTACCTAGGTTGATCATTAGGTATATTATCCAATATATTGATGAATACATCTATGAACATAGTGGGGGGAAATCCATCTTAGAAAACCTACAATCACATTCATCTATATAAGTAAACATAATAAATTGTTGAATCCAAACTAGGATACATCATCATAGGGGTTTCTACTAATGGAATATTTTAATCCTCACAATGATAAATTAATGGAGTCTATGAGGGTCTACACATGATCAAGGACCCAATGAGGTTTCTTCTTATTTCATAATCACTCATAAACCATAGTTTTAGTGGATTTAGTATTACATTGATGTTGAAGATTTCACCATTATATTTCTAGAGGCAATTACGGTCAGGTTTGGTTGATTCAAGAATTCCTTGATGGAATCATGTGTGTGATGAACTACCATTAATTTTCTCCTATCATAAAAACTTGTCACATTTTGGTTAAAAAATAAATTCTATGATACCGCTTTCTCAAGAAGGGTAGTAACAAGAAAAGAAATGTTTACGATTAAGTTATTCAATATTACATTCTCACTAATAATTTTTTTTATAAAAAAATTCCATAAAGGTAAATAATTCATGAATGATTATCCCCAATATATGATTATTGGATAAAAATTTAAAGATTTCATCTGTTATATAAACATTGTATTTTTTTCATTATGAAACATGAACAAGTCATCCTCTTGGTAAAAATTAAGTGTTATACGGTAGATGTATGTTACATAGAGTATAAGGGTTATTTATTCATGGTAATTTGAATACCTGAAATTAAATGTTCAAGATCATTAATTAATAGTTATTAAGGGACAAGATATAAAAATATTTTGATATTATATAAAATATTCTGTTATTAAAGAACAAATAAAAATTCATTAATGTTATCCATATATACCATTATAAATTATATTTCATATAATTATTCGGGGAAATTGGGAAACAAAAGAAACGGTGATCCAAGACAATAAAAAATGGATGGATTGTAATATAATCTAACCTATATCAATGATGGAATACAAAATATATTGGGAATAGATAAGAAAATGATACCAAATTAATGAATATATACGAATAATGTATTCCATTAATGAGAAAGAAAATAAATAAGCACATGGAAAAAAGTAACTGATATTATATATGTTTAAATTATTGGAATAAATAATTCAATCCATTGTTAACATGCATTTGAGATCTTGTTCCAATATATCATACATAAATTTTTATATATACAATAAATACACTTGAAATTTTCTATTATGGGACCTATTACTCTATCGATGGTCTATCTATTTATGGGGACTAGTCCTTACTTAATAATTCCAATTATTTCATCCTAACAATAGATGTGTCAAACAATAAATTACATAGTATGTATTAAAGGGACTTCTTCTGAAACACCAACCCAAATCACATTGTCCAGGATAGAGGGTAACATGAACTCATGTATGCCTCCCTATTTGCAAGAGGGTTTTGACTAGTTGTGTGGTCCAATACAGTATCGTGGAGATATTATTCCCTCAGGAAAAAATATAAAATATATTAACACAATATAATGAACAGTAATAAGTGTTATAGTAAAAAATAAAACACGAATAAAAATAACATAAACCCAAGAAATGAGAGTGTGGCATATAATATATTCTAAAACAATTCATTTCACACATTCTCCCCCACTAAGGTGTTAACCATTCCATAAAGGGTCCACATGTCATTTTTATTCTGGATAATAAAAGATTATGGGATACACATATATACATATAAAAAAGAAATTTTAATGAATATATAAAGATCTAGACACACACAATCATGTATTATTAGTAGATGTATAAGGGAAAGCACACAAACAAAAATAATAATGTCTTATTACGTGTTTTCTCACAACCACACGCACATATACAAGCCTATTATATCTAAGGCCGTCTCACAAGGCATACATAGAAAATATAGTCTCTTCAAGAGAGGTTTTATAAGCTACCCACCCATATGTCTTATCATACAGTTTTCTATAGTTATAAAATCTTTGTAAGGAGAATTAAACCTTAATTGTATCGATTTTGAATGTCAATGTTTGCAACCTAAATCAAGATATATCCCCCACCAATCCATATTATCATCCAGAAATTATCACATGATAATTCTCGAATTTAGATCAAAGAAAGAACTTTTTATTAACTGGGATTGGTTCATAGATTCCCCTTGAGATATAATTTAATTAATATATCTTGAGAAAAATGATAACTATAAATATGGAAATATATTTTCAACTTCCATTCCTCAATAATCTAGAAGGAATCAAGTTACATCATGTCATGATTCCTTGACACGTCCATGAATGTCAGGTTCAACAATCATAACCTAGGAGAATATAGATAGTCTAGAATATCAAGAAGAACATCAGATGAATTATCATATACCATGAAATCCCATGGACCAAACACTATAGATCTAAAGGTATTTTTATTTGGAGGGAAATAATTCCCTATAATCAACCAATGAAATAACACGGTTTGAGATCCCTATGAAATGAAGGAAGAATAAATGGTTTTGTAGTGTTTCTTGATAAAAATAAATAATTTTCATTTAATTAGTCCTATATTGATGGTTTGGACACATAGTTTACTAAACTACTTGTCCACAATATGATGCTCATTTCCTCTTTAGGTAACTTGCATGATAATTCCACATGGTTTTATAAAATAGGAACTATATATACTTTTATTCTACTTTGAAATACATATATACTTGGGAAATTTTACACATGATCACAAAAAAATGAAAAACCCCTACCCCTCACTAATTGGTAGAACTATTAAAAATATACATCCATATAATTTACCATAAACATTCTCAAACCATTCATCTTATAATGACTTATAAACCCATCTTAAAGAACAAAACAATATACTGGTACATCTCCAAAAAAATAAAAAATCAAAAAAACATTTAAATATTAATAAAAATATTGATAATATACCATTACTATTTGTGTATATTAAATCCTCCCCCTAAAAATAGTGACATCTATCAGAAGTGTCTCTAGAGACCCCACTCGATCACTTCTATACACTAATCCTACACATCTGATTCCCAAAGTTGAATTTCATTTTAGAATAATCATTTTATTAAATATCTATATTGAGAAGTGATATATGTCTCATATCCATTTCTTTATTTCATTGAACAACACATGATTGAAACTCCTAAAATAATGTAACCACCCATGTCCTGTTTTTTCACCTAATTATCTATAAACTATGTATTTCTCATGTCTATAAGACACATAACCATAATTTTCTATATTAACAAGTTTTTATGTCCCAAATGATACCTATTTTTTTATTTTTAACATTATTCATCCAAATAATCATTTCATGAACTATAATAACCCCTTTCATCTTGATATTATAGAAAACTAAGACTCACCCCACTGGTTAGTGTCACCAATACATTCTTGACTGCTTATGACCAAGAAACTCACATATATCTATCTATCATCTACTAATTCAATAAAACAACACAAGGATTAAATCCTACCACTTTGATAATACTCTAATAGTGTGAAATTTAAACACATCACATGGTTATATATGTGGCCAAAAAAATTATAGGTCTGTTAAAAATCACTACTGAGCATTCCCCAAATTTCCAAACCATCAAATTAATATCAAAACCCACAACTACATCCTAATCTAGGATTCCATCACCACACTACCAAGTCCAATATGGGAAAATTATGAATACTTATTAGCATCGATTGTCTCTCACATATATCAGTGACCTCTCCTAACACATTGCTCATATACTAAAACACATGACATGTTAGTGAAACCTCACCAATATACACATTGGTGTTATTTCAACTGGATATACAATTAATCTTGCTCGAATTAGAATAAAACGCACTAATCACACTTTAGAGACCTGAAGCTTGACGTACATGGACATTACATTACTTTTTCAGAATACTTAGTACATAACAAAAACACACACACACAAGGATCGTAATAATTTAGTGTCTTTGGAAACTCGGAATATAATCTTCTAATCGTGGTGGAAGATCTTCAACATCTCCCATAAAGATCTTCCTTTTTTTATACCTAAAACCTTTATTTATATCCTGGGGAAATGAAAACATAAAAGCATGAGATCAAATGCTCATTAATGGTAAAAAAAAGAAATATCAATCACATCATATACATAAGAACATAGCTTTTGAAAATCTTAACCTGCAAAAGAGATCATAATATCATAACATGGGATAAATCATAGAAGTGAAATGTAATCCCAATAATCATAACTTAAAACCTTAAACTTTGTGGCATACACACATAATCATATAGAATCATTTCTTATTAGTCAAGACTCATTGCCAAGACTATCTTAGTGGACAAAGTCCCTTTCTGAACCAAGTCACCCTCGTTTCAGTCCTGTTTCACTGAACCGGTATAACCTACCATTCCAGCCATGTCTATCTCATGAGATATAGAATCTTTAACCAATGCATTGGAGGGATATATAGGTCCCACCCATCTCATAATGATACCATTCTTATGTGTTCCACAAAATCATAAACCATACATCATAGCATAACCCATGTAATAAAAATGGGAATCTTAAACATCGTGACATCATAAAACAATTCATATACAATAAAGGAATTCATAAAAATAATTCAATCACAACATAATCAAATCAATATAATAATAGGGATAAAAACATAACCCTTTATTATCTTAGATGGAAAATAATTTTTATAAAACACTTGAACTTCATTCTTGAGGAAAATATCCTTTCTACTTCAAAAACACTTTTCCTTTCTTAACATGTCTTAAAATTTTAATCTATAAGAAGTTGATTAAAAATAAACTTGAAAACTTTTAAAGGAAGTTTCTTGGAAATAATGTTTAAAAAAAAATCCATTCATGCCGTATAAGTTAAAAGAAAACATTCTTTTCGTACTTTTGTCGGAAAAGTCAAAAAGTACCTCATAACGTAAACAAAAGAAAGATTCATTACATACCATGTAGTAAAAGTCAAAAATGGGTAAAAAGGACTTTAAACATACATGAATACACTTTTATAAATCATGGACATGGATGGTCATAATAACCCCAGTAAATACTTACGAATAAGAAAACTCGGATGCAAATGAGATTTGCAGAATTATCCCTTACCTTAGGTCCGACTTGCTTTGTAAGTGTCCGAATCCTCCTGTATAATGATTTAAATCATTTTATTTACTTATTCCAGAATCATATTCATTGTTATTATATCATATATGGTCCACTTATGACTTTATATTACCCGTTCTTTTGTAAATTCATGTTAAAGTAGCGTTTTGGGTAAAATCGTCTCATTTGTCGTTCGTGTTTTTAACTTGTAATTATTAATATGATTACTTGGATAATGATTACTTATATACAGAATGTAAAACATAATTTATATATAATATATATTCATAATATATATATATATATATAATATCGATAAATGGAATGAAATACACCGTTCATGGAGACGGTAGTCCGTACGTACGCATGAACACTGTTTTCGTTTCCTTATTGAATTGAATGGAATTAAGTATATGACATACATATAAATATACATAAATCCAGTATCATTATTATGTCATATATTTCATTAGTAATTATTATATATACTTTATAATCATTCATGAATGGTTAATCATTGAGAATGAATCTCATCGCGTCGTGGAGACGGTAGTCCATATGTACGCACGAGTGATGATATCGTTCCCATGGTAGTGGAATTGTGTTGAAGTGTATGTATACTATTTAAGTATCAATATAACTTTATAATAATCATATATAGTAACTCATTACACCATTATACCCATCCAATTAAGGTGGTGGCGGAAAATAGATTACACCACGGCGTGGAGACGGTATTCCGTACGTACGCACGCGCGGTGATTTCCTTTTTCCGTAGGATGGATAGAATGTTAATTAGAGTTGTTTCATATTTATAATAACATATCAGTATATAATAAATACTGATGTTATTACTTTATCATGAAACAACTAAATAAGAAGATGTTGAAGAAGAATGAAATTGAAAAAGATCGGTAATGGATATTACCCCTTTTTGACGCGCCTTCACTTAACCTCCACTTAAAGAACTAAGGATGGTATTTGAAGAAGATCAGGACCTCTAGGATGATACTAGGGAAGTGGAGAAGAGATTTTGTCAGGGTTTTTCTGAGCTTGAAAGCTCAAATTGGTGTGAGGAGGAGAGGGAGGAGGTGCCCTTTTATAAGGGAGGAGTGGGGCATCTTAGGAAAATCTCAAAATATTATTTTATATTAAGGTCAAATTCGGTTTATAATGGTTCCAAATGGTCTTATTTTGATGATAAAGTAGGGATGGGTAGAAATCCTATCATCCAATAGGATTTATACAAGTTTAGGTTATTATTTTAACCTTATCAATTAGATTTAACTCTAAGTTAAATAATTTAACTTTTACCGTGTCTTTTTGTTTTCTTAAACTATATGGTTAATAAACTTACTATATCAAGCCAAAAGAACCCCATGTTGTTTATTATTAATATATATATACTTATATAAGTCATTTGGCCGAACCTTAGATTTTTAGGAATTAAATAACAATTAATAATATAATATTTGTTTTAAAAACTAATTTATGTCAATTTTGACACTATTTGGTACATGATTTTTATGAAATTTCTAACAGAATTATAAGTTCGAACCAAGTTACTTAAATCAACAATAACATGTCATATTAACGTATAAAATTAGTGTAAGTCATAAAAAGTCTCAAATTACATTTATTTGGGCATTTATAACATCAATTATGTTAATATCTTCTTAAAAAGGTAATTACTGCATCATATTTGTGTCATAAATAAATTAAATTATTTAAAGTATAAAAATTACAAATAAAATACCATTATGTAGGAAATATTTTTATCTTTCTAATTAATATTTATAGTCGAAATTATATTATGTATATCCCCATATTAAAAATGTTTTAGTAAATAAACATTGATTTTAACTCTTTTAACTCTTCTTTGAATTAAATAATAATAAATGTCCTAATCTAATCCAAGTGGGCCTAAATGATAATATTTTACACTTAAGGTTGTTTTTGGTCGAGATACACTTGTCAAATAGGATTAGGACATGTGTTATGGTAATATTAATATCATTTTTACCCTTAATTACCCTATTTACTTTTAACCGTGGTAAATAAAAGTAAAAAGTTACTATTCACCAAAAATTATTTTCATCTCATTGAACCACATTTTACTTATTGACATCAACCGTGTCTCTCGGATTTTTGAAATTCCATTCACAGAAGCGGTAAAATTAAGATTTATGAAAAAATTAATTTTTTTAACTACCACTTAGTAGTTTCACTATTCATCAAAAATTGAAGTTTTTCAGAAAAATGCCAAAATTTCACCCTAAGCTATAATTGATATTACAAATTCAAAAATGATTTATATTTTACAAAATTCCCAAAATATAAGTTGCATTAATTAATTTTATAATTAATTTCCACTGTCATAACAAATAGCGTGTTTTTAAGAGATAATAACTATCAAAAGATTAACACTTGTTTATGTCTTGTGTAAATGTGAAATTACATCCAATGAAAAAAATTGTATTGAATTGTTAAAATATATTCTAAATATACTTTAAAACCACTCAAATTAAGAATTTATCACTATTAATTATTTCGATTAAAAAAAGTTGTTTTTAATTAAAATTTAGTAATTTTCACTATTCATCGGAAAATGAAAGTTATCCGAAAAGTACCAAAATTTCACCCTTAGCTAATTTCTATATTATGAATCCAAAAATGAATTCCATTTTGAAAAATAAAATTTAAAAAATTTCAAAAAGTGGTTATTACTATTCATAATGGCTAGTTTTAATAATATTTTAATAGCATATTGCTGTTTAGTGAAACTTGTTACTGCGTACTACACACGCTATCGAGGAAGGTTGCGATTGCGTGTAATGGAAGGAAAGTCAATGATGCATGTTGTGAAAGCTTCTTTTGGTGTAGCCTACAACACAAGAAATTAATGAAATTAAAAAGGAATATTTTTCATAAAATTTTGGGGTGTTACATTCTACCCCCCTTAAAATGAATTTCTCTCTCGAAATTCGTCGGGGTTATAAATGGTTTACTATTCGAAAGTTTTTTTTAATAGAAATCCACATCATAAAAAGGAATACCAAAACCAATATTTAAAAAAAAATGTATGAAACGTAACGGTTACCCAAATAAACTAATCACTGGGTTTCCACATAGGTGAAAATATGGATATGGAAGAGAAATCTAACCATCGTGTTCTGATGGAGAGTGGTAGAGAACATGGCTATGGAAAATCCAGAAATCAAAAAGCCATAAATTTGTGACGATCTAAGGTACCATCTGATTCATCAGATATAAGAGTACTAAGACAACATTTTTGGTTTTCAAGATCATTTCCCTAAAGTTGATGAAATTGGAATTAGAAGAAATACTTTTGTGATTTCGTATAGTTTCACCGTTTGTCATTCTTTGGACAATTTCCACTTTATCTCTTGAAGTTGAATTCGTCATTCATGATGTGTTAGCAGATCATGTGATAGAATAATGGGTCATTCTATCTGTCTCAAGCAAAAGGTTAGGAAAGTTATCAAAAAATACATAAGCCCATCTATAGTGAGATTAATCATATATGGTTCCTAAAATGGACTTACACTTCATATATCGTACTGCTTAATAAAATAATACTAGTTTCTACTAAACAGGGACTTCCTGTAGGCCAGTGGTAGGCGATAAAGGCCAGTCGCACTTCGGTTGTGGGTTCGATTCCCACAGCCTTGTCCGACGCGATGGGCTGTCGCCCATCCTGCAGGTTGTCCTTTTTCGAAAACTATATTACTATAACATCCCATCAATAATATCGAAAAAACATCTATCCTTAAACAATACTAACTTATGTCCAACATAATCCATTCCAATATTTAGGCTTATCCATAATACTGCAGTCCACTCTCATAACATAGTGAAAACGTTTACTAGAGATTTAATACCATCGTTGATCCCCATATATCATAAGATATGTTTTGTTGGTCTCATTACAAACATTCAAAGTCCTTAATCATGTATTCTCTTGAATACCTTAGTGAAAACATGAATGCAGTTAAAAGTTAACACCTTCCACATACCAAAATCCTCAAAATTCTATATACTCAAACCATGATATCACTTAGTCCTTATATCAATAATGAGCTCATGAATACTGTTAAACATTTCATTTTCTCGTTTTCCCTTCATTATGCGCATATCATCTTATTTCCAAAAAATATGTCAATCACTTTGAATACCACATTAGATCAACACATAAATATTCCAATACTTTATGATACCACATTATTTTGGAATCCCATTACATAAACACTTAATCATTCCACCACATCGTTGTCATATTCAACATTGCCAATAGTGATCGCATGTGACTTCCCTTTGTCCTTTGCCTTCAGTGGTTTCTCATGTTGATCATCACTAACCCTTGGACTAGGGAATTTATTAGCATAATGCCCCATTTCCTTGCACTTGAATCATTGAAGTGTTGGTGGTGCATTCTTTGCAATGTTTTCTTTGTTCACATCATTAGAATCCCTTTTTCTATTGCTTCGACACTCAGCTGCTCGATGACCTTCTTTTCCACACTTAAAACATTTTCTAGTCGCTTTAAGACAATCTCCACCATGCTTCTTTCCACACTTTGTGCATAAGGAAACATTCATCTTCTTTTCACCATTATTCTGAGATTTCTCCTTGAACTCCATCTTTCGTTTCTTGTTAAAACCATGAAATGGATATATAACAACAACTTCCATTTCTACCTTGATAGTACAACGCACAATTTCTTCATAGCTACTGAAGTCTCTTATAGCTAATGCCCTTCAAAGACTTGGTTTTAAGCCACTGAAAAATCGATCAACTTTACTTTCAGGTTGGATGATAATGCCAGATGCATACCTTGCAAGTCTTGTAAAATTCGCTTCGTATATACCAACAGATTCATCATCCTTTTGATTTAGTTCAAGAAACTCCTTCTCCATATTTGTTCGAAGAATACGAGGGGAGTACTTATTGAAAAATAAGTTCTTGAACTCGTCCCATTCCATGGACACAATTTCATCTCTTTGCCTCGTATTCTTGATAAGATTCCACCATTGATCAGCTTCACCTTCCAAAATATATACTGCTAAGATGAATTTATCATGTTCAGAACATTGAAGAACAGAAAATATCTTTTCAGTGGTACTGATCCATTGTTCAGCAACAAGTGGATCGGAAGTCCCACTGAAAGAAGGTGGATGTTGCCTCATGAAGGACTCAATAGAATATTGTTCCCTTCTCTGCTCATTTGGAAGTCCAGAATGATTCATAGATTGTGTAAGGATAGCAATAATATTTTTCACTCCATCTCCCATAACATTTGTTTGTTCAGGAGGACAATCATTGCATTGTCCATTTCATTGATCAACACGGTTCCTTCGGGTTCCAGCCATCGTCTAAAACCCAAAAAGAATAGTGTGAGAGGCAAAAATCATGCTAGGGAAAACAAAATAATAAAGGGGGAGTACCTTCAATATCTAACATCTTAGGTTTAATTCTATGATCGTTAGCGTAATTCTAGTACTATAACCTATACGTATACTTAACCTTAGGGACATCCCTAGACATACCTTAGAAATATCTCTAGGGATCTCACTAACGTTTTCGCATCCTAGTTTCCAAAGGTTGACTAAACCTTTCCTCTGATACCAACTATAGAGACCCGAAGCTTGACGTACATGAACATTACATTACTTTTGCGGAATACTTAGTACATAAAAAAAACACACACACAAGGATCGTAATAGTTTAGTGTCTTTGGAAACTCGGAATATAATATTCTAATCGTGGTGGAAGATCTTCAACATCTCCCATAAAGATCTTCCTTTTTTGTATACCTAAAACCTTTCTTTATATCCTGGGGAAATGAAAACATAAAAGGGTTAGCTCAAATGCTCAGTAAGGGTAAACAAAAGAAATAACAATCACATCATATACATAAGAACATAGATTTTGAAAATCTTAACCTGCAAAAGAGATCATAATATCATAACATGGGATAAATCATAGAAGTGAAATGTAATCCCAATAATCAAAACTTAAAACCTGAAACTTTGTGGCATACACACGTAATCATAGATAATCATTTCTTATTAGTCAAGACTCATTGCCAAGACTATCTTAGTGGGTAATGTCCCTTTCTGAACCAAGTCACACTCATTTCAGTCCTATTTCACTGAACCGGTATAACCTACCATTCCAACCATGTCTATCTCATGAGATATAAAATCTTTACCCAATGCATTGGAGGGAGATATAGGTCCCACCCATCTCATAATGATACCATTCTTATGTGTGCCACAAAATCATAAACCATATATCATAGCATAACCCATGTAATAAAAATGGGAATCTTAAACATCATGACATCATAAAACAATTCATATACGATAAAGGAATTCATAAAAATAATTCCATAAAAACATAATCAAATCAATATAATAATAGGGATAAAAAAAGAACCCTTTATTATCTTATATGGAAAATAATTTTGATAAAACACTTGAACTTCATTCTTGAGGAAAATATCCTTTGTAATTCAAAAACACTTTTCCTTTCTTATCATGTCTTAAAATTGTAAACTATAAGAAGTTCATTAAAAATAAACTTGAAAACATGTAAAGGAATTTTCTTGGAAATAATATTTTAAAAAAAAATTCCATTCATGCCGTATAAGTTAAAAGAAAACATTCTTTTCTTCCTTTTTTCGGAAAAGTCAAAAAGTACCTCATAACGTAAACAAAAGAAAGATTCATTACATACCATGTAGTAAAAGTCAAAAATGGGTAAATAGGAAATTAAACATACATGAATACACTTTTATAAATCATGGACATGGATGATCACAAAAACCCCATTAAATACTTACGAATAAGCAATCTCGGATGAAAATGAGATTTGCACAATTATCCCTTACCTTAGGTCCGACTTGCTTTGTAAGTATCCGAATCCTCCAGTATAATGATTTAAATCATGTTATTGTCTTATTCTAGAATCATATTCATTGTTATTATATCATATATGGTCCACTTATGACTTTATATTACCCGTTCTTTTGTAAATTCATGTTAAAGTAGCGTTTTGGGTAAAATCGTCTCATTTGTCGTTCGTGTTTTTAGCTTGTAATTATTAATATGATTACTTGGATCATGATTACTTATATCCATAATGTAAAACATGATTTATATATAATATATATTCATAAAATATATATATATATATATAATATATCGATAAATGGAATGAAATACACCGTTCATGGAGACGGTAGTCCGTACGTACGCATGAACGCTGTTTTCGTTTCCTTATTGAATTGAATGGAATTAAGTATATGAAATACATATAAATATACATAAATCCAGTATCATTATTATGTCATATATTTAATTAGTACTTATTATATATACTTTATAATCATTCATGAATGGTTAATCATTGAGAATGAATCTCATCGCGTCGTGGAGACGATAGTCCGTACGTACGCACGAGCGATGATATCGTTTCCATGGTCGTGGAATTGTGTTGAAGTGTATGTATAATATTTAAGTATCAATATCAATTTATAATAATCATATATAGTTACTCATTACACCATTATACCCATCCAATTAAGGTGGTGGCGGAAAATAGATTACACCATGGCGTGGAGACGGTATTCCGTACGTAAGCATGCGCGGTGATTTCCTTTTTCCGTAGGATGGATAGAAGGTTAATTTTATTTTTTTCATATTTATAATAACATATTAGTATATATTAAATACTGATGTTATTACTTTATCATGAAACAACTAAAGAAGAAGATGTTGAAGAAGAAAGAAATTGAAAAAGATCGGTAATGGATATTACCTCTTTTTGACGCGCCTTCACTTAACCTCCACTTAAGGAACTAAGAATGGTATTTGAAGAAGATCAGGACCTCTAGGATGAAACTAGGGAAGTGGAGAAGAGATTTTGGCAGGGTTTTTCCGAGCTTTAATGCTCAAATTGGTGTGAGGAGGAGAGGGAGGAGGTGCCCTTTTATAAGGGGGGAGAGGGGCATCTTAGGAAAATCTCAAAATATAATTTTATATTAAGGTCAAATTCGGTTTATAATGGTTCCAAATGGTCTTATTTCAAATATAAAGTGGGGATGGGTAGAAATCCTCTCATCCAATAGGATTTATACAAGTTTAGGTTATTATTTTAACCTTATCAATTAGATTTAACTCTAAGTAAAATAATTTAACTTTTACCGTGTCTTTTTGTTTTCTTAAACTATATGGTTAATAAACTTACTATATCAAGCCAAACGAACCCCAAGTTGTTTATTATTAATATATCTATCCTTATCTAAGTCATTTGGCCGAAACTGAGATTTTTAGGATTTAAATAACAATTAATAATATAATATTTGTTTTAAAAACTAATTTATGTCAATTTTGACACTATTTGGTACATGATGTTTATGAAATTTCTAACAGAATGATAAGTTCGAACCAAGTTAATTAAAGCAACAATAACATGTCATATGAACCTATAAAATTAGTGTAAGTCATAAAAAGTCTCAAATTACATTTATTTGGGCATTTATAACATCAATTATGTTAATATTTTCTTAAAAAGGTAATTACTGCATCATCATTGTGTCATAAATAAATTAAATTATTTAAAGTATAAAAATTACAAATAAACTACCATTATGTAGGAAAGATTTTTATCTTTCTAATTAATATTTATAGTCGAAATTATATTATGTATAACCCCATATTAAAAATGTTTTAGTAAAAAAACTTTGATTTTAACTCTTTTAACTCTTCTTTGAATTAAATAATAATAAATGTCCTAATCTAATCCAAGTGGGCCTAAATGATAATATTTTACACTTAAGGTTGTTTTTGGTCGAGCTACACTTGTCAAATAGGATTAGGACATGTGTTAGGGTAATATTAATATCATTTTTACCCTTAATTATCCTATTTACTTTTAACCGTGGTAAATAAAAGTAAAAAGTTACTATTCACCAAAAATTATTTTCATCTCATTGAACCACATTTTACTTACTGACATCAACCGTGTCTCTCGGATTTTTGAAATTCCATTCACAGAAGCGGTAAAATTAAGATTTATGAAAAAATTAATTTTTTTAACTACCACTTAGTAGTTTCACTATTCATCAAAAATTGAAGTTTTTCAGAAAAATGCCAAAATTTCACCCTAAGCTATAATTGATATTCCAAATTCAAAAATTATTTCTATTTTACAAAATTCCCAACATATAAGTTGCATTAATTAATTTTATAATTAATTTCCGCTGTCACAACAAATAGTGTGTTTTTAAGAGATAATAACTATCAAAAGATTAACACTTGTTTATGTCTGGTGTAAATGTGAAATTACATCCAATGACCAAAATTGTATTGAATTGATAAAATATATTCTAAATATACTTTAAAACCACTCAATTTAATAATTTATCACTATTAATTATTTCGATTAAAAAAAGTTGTTTTTAATTAAAATTTTGTAATTTTCACTATTCATCAGAAAATGAAAGTTATCCGAAAAGTACCAAAATTTCACCCTAAACTAATTTCGATATTACGAATCCAAAAATGAATTCTATTTTGAAAAATAAAATTGACAAAATTTAAAAAAGTGGTTATTACTATTCATAATGGCTAGTTTTAATAATATTTTAATAGCATATTGCTGTTTAGTGAAACTCGTTACTGCATACTAAACACGCTATCGAGGAAGGTCGTGATTGCGTGTAATGGAAGGCAAGTCAAGGATGCGTGTTGTGAAATATTCTTTTGGTGTAGCGTACAATACAAGAAATTAATGAAATTAAAAAAGAATATTTTTCATAAAATTTTGGGGTGTTACATTCTACCCCCCTTAAAATGAATTTCGCCCTCGAAATTCGTCGGGGTTATAAATGGTTTACTATTCAAAAGTTTCTTTAATAGAAACCCACATCATAAAAAGGAATAACAAAACCAATATTTAAAAACAAAAGTATGAAAAGTAACGGTTACCCAAATAAACTAATCACTGGGTTTCCACATAGGTGAAAATATGGATATGGAAGAGAAATTTAATCATCATGTTCTGATGGAGAGTGGTAGAGAACATGGCTATGGAAAATCCAGAAATCACAAAGCCATAAATTTGTGATGATCTAAGGTACCATCTGATTCATCAGATATAAGATTACTAAGACAACATTTTTGGTTTTCAAGATCATTTCCCTAAAGTTGATGAAATTGGAATTAGACACTACTGGAAACATGATCTTTCCCAACACTTCTATACCAACGGTTTGTAAAAACCGTTGGTATAGCTAACCTTTCCCAACGGTTCATCAAAACCGTTGGGAAAGGGCCTAAAAACACACCCTTTCCCAACGGTTTTGGTGAACCGTTGGGAAAGAGTGACCTTTCCCAACGGTTCACCAAAACCGTTGGGAAAGGGGTGGATTTTTTGCCACTTTTTCCCAACGGTTCTTGAGAACCGTTGGGAAAGAGTACCCTTTCCCAACGGTTCACCAAAACCGTTGGGAAAGGGTGTGTTTTTAGGCCCTTTCCCAACGGTTTTGGTGAACCGTTGGGAAAGGGTACTCTTTCCCAACGGTTCTCAAGAACCGTTGGGAAAAAGTGGCAAAAAATCCAGCATCCACCTTGATAAAATTACACCCACCCAGAACCTATCCCAACGGTTGTCAAAACCGTTGGGATAGGTCTATCCCAACGGTTTTCAGAACCGTTGGGATAGGTTCATTGATGTTTTTCCAGATCTACTAACGGAGAACATTATATAAATCAAAAATTTATATAATTATGATAATACATATATATATTTATGAAATTATATTTACAAAGTGATGTTAGCCTAGTGGTTAAGTCGTTCGATTATAAACGAGGGGGTCCTGGGATCAAATCCCAGCGGTGATTTTATTTTTGGAATTTATATACCAACGGTTCCATTACCGTTGGTATAGATTTCATATTACCTATACCAACGGTTTCCAAAACCGTTGGTATAGGTCTATACCAACGGTTT
Source organism: Viscum album (assembly GCA_963277665.1). NCBI lineage: Eukaryota > Viridiplantae > Streptophyta > Magnoliopsida > Santalales > Viscaceae > Viscum > Viscum album. Next base: position 1,907,630,529 of record OY728136.1, read on the forward strand.
TCGGAGAACCGTTGGTATAGACCTATCCCAACGGCTTACTTGGCTACGGTTCTCCAAACCGTTGGTATAGGCTATACCAACGGTTTGGAGGCCTATACCAACGGTTCCAAACCGTTGGTAAAGGTTGGTTTTCCAGTAGTGAGAAGAAATACTTTCGTGATTTTGGTATAGTTTCACCGTTTGTCATTCTTTGGACAATTTCCACTTCATCTCTCGAAGTTGAATTCGTCATTCTTGATGTGTTATCAGATCATGTGATAGAATAATGGGTCATTCCATCTATCTCAAACAAAAGGTTAGGAAAGTTATCAAAAAATACATAAGCCCATATATAGTGAGATTAATCATATAAGGTTCCTAAAATGGACTTATACTTCATATATCGTACTGCTTAATAAAATAAAACTAGTTTCTACAAAATAGGGACTTCCTGTAGGCCAGTGGTAGGCGATAAAGTCTAGTCACACTTCGGTTGTGGGTTCGATTCCCACAGCCTTGTCCGACGCGATGGGTTGTCGCCCGTCCTGCAGGTTGTCCTTTTTCGAAAACTATATTACTATAACATCCCATCAATAATATCGAAAAAACTTCTATCCTTAAACAATACTAACTTATGTCCAACATAATCCATTCCAATCTTTAGGCTTATCCATAATACTGCAGTCCACTCTCATAACATAGTGAAAACATTTACTAGAGATTTAATACCATCGTTGATCCCCATATATCATAAGATATGTTTTGTTGGTCTCATTCCAAACATTCAAAGTACTTAATCATGTATTCTCTTGAATACCTTAGTGAAAACATGAATGAAGTTAAAAGTTAGCACCTTCCACATACCAAAATCCTCAAAATTCTATATACTCAAACCATGATATCACTTAGTCCTTATATCAATCATGAGCTCATGAATACTATTAAACATTTCATTTTCTCGTTTTCCCTTCATTATGCGCATATCATCTTATTTCCAAAAAATATCTCAATCACTTTGAATACCACATTTGATCAACACATAAATATTCCAATACTTTATGATACCACATTATTTTGGAATCCCATTACATAAACACTTAATCATTCCACCACATCGTTGTCATATTCAACAGTGCCAATAGTGATCGCATGTAACTTCCCTTTGTCCTTTACCTTCAGTGGTTTCTCATGTTGATAATCACTAACCCTTGGATTAGGGTATTTATTAGCATAATGCCCCATTTCCTTGCACTTGAAGCATTGAAGTGTTGGTGGTGCGTTCTCTGCAATGTTTGCTTTATCCACATCATTAGAATCCCTTTTTCCATTACTTCGACACTCAGCTGCTCGATGACCTTCTTTTCCACACTTAAAATATTTTTTAGTCCCTTTAAGACAATCTCCACCATGCTTCTTTCCACACTTTGTGCATAAGGAAACATTCATCTTCTTTTCACCATTATTCTGAGATTTCTCTGTGAACTCCATCTTTCGTTTCTTGTCAAAACCATGAGATGGATATGTAACACCAACTTCCATTTTTACCTTGATAGCACAACACACAATTTCTTCATAGCTACTGAAGTCTCTTATAGCTAATGACCTTCGAAGACTTGGTTTTAAGCCACTGAAAAATCGATCAACTTTACTTTTAGGTTGGATGATAATGTCAGATGCATACCTTGCAATCTTGTAAATTTCGCTTCATATATACCAACAGATTCATCATCCTTTTGCTTTAGTTCAAGAAACTCCTTCTCCATCTTTGTTCGAAGAATACGAGTGAAGTACTTATTGAAAAATAAGTTCTTGAACTAGTCCCATTCCATGGACTCAATTTCATCTATTTGCCTCGTATTCTTGATAAGATTCCACCATTGATCAGCTTCACCTTCCAAACGATATACTGCTAAGATGAATTTATCATGTTCAGAACATTGAAGAACTGAAAATATCTTTTCAGTGGTACTGATCCATTGTTCAGCAACAAGTGGATCAGAAGTCCCATTGAAAGAAGGTGGACGTTGCCTCATGAAGGACTCAATAGAATATTGTTCCCTTCTCTGCTCATTTGGAAGTCCAGAATGATTCATAGCTTGTGTAAGGATAGCAATAAGATTCTCAACTCCATCTCCCATAACATTTGTTTGTTCAGGAGGAAAATCATTGCATTGTCCATTGCATTGATCAGCACGGTTCCTTCGGGTTCCAGCCATCGTCTAAAACCCAAAAAGAATAGTGTGAGAGGCAAAAATCATGCTAGGAAAAACAACATAATGAAGGGGGAGTACCTTCAATATCTAACATCTTAGGTTCAATTCTATGATCGTTAGAGTAATTCTAGTACTATAACCTATACGTATACTTAACCTTAGGGACATCCCTAGACATACCTTAGAAATATCTCTAGGGATCTCACTAACGTTTTCGCATCCTAATTTCCAAAGGTTGACTAAACCTTTCCTCTGATACCAACTGTAGAGACCCGAAGCTTGACGTACATGGAAATTAAATTACTTTTGCGGAATACTTAGTACATAACAAAAACACACACACACAAGGATTGTAATAGTTTAGTGTCTTTGGAAACTCGGAATATAATCTTCTAATCGTGGTGGAAGATCTTCAACATCTCCCATAAAGATCTTCCTTTTTTTATACCTAAAACCTTTCTTTATATCCTGGGGAAATGAAAACATAAAAGGGTTAGCTCAAATGCTCAGTAAGGGTAAACAAAAGAAATATCAATCACATCATATACATAAGAACATAGCTTTTGAAAATCTTAACCTGAAAAAGAGATCATAATATCATAACATGGGATAAATCATAGAAGTGAAATGTAATCCCAATAATCATAACTTAAAACCTGAAACTTTTTGGCATACACACTTAATCATAGAGAATCATTTCTTATCAGTCAAGACTCATTGCCAAGACTATCTTAGTGGACAAAGTCCCTTTCTGAACCGAGTCACCCTCGTTTAAGTCCTGTTTCACTGAACCTGTATAACCTACCATTCCAGCCATGTCTATCTCATGAGATATAAAATCTTTACCCATTGCATTGGAGGGAGATATAGGTCCCACCCATCTCAGAATGATACCATTCTTATGTGTTCCACAAAATCATAAACCATACATCATAGCATAACCCATGTAATAAAAATGGGAATCTTAAACATCGTGACATCATAAAACAATTCATATACGATAAAGGAATTCATAAAAATAATTCCATCACAACATAATGAAATCAATATAATAATAGGTATAAAAACAGAACCCTTTCTTATCTTAGATGGAAAATAATTTTGATAAAACACTTGAACTTCATTCTTGAGGAAAATATCCTTTCTACTTCAAAAACACTTTTCCTTTCTTAACATGTCTTAAAATTTTAAACTATAAGAAGTTGATTAAAAATAAACTTGAAAACTTGTAAAGGAAGTTTCTTTGAAATAATGTTTTAAAATAAAAAATCCATTCATGCCGTATAAGTTAAAAGAAAACATTCTTTTCGTACTTTTGTCGGAAAAGTCAAAAAGTACATCATAACGTAAACAAAAGAAAGATTCATTACATACCATGTAGTAAAAGTCAAAAATGGGTAAAAAGGAATTTAAACATACATGAATACACTTTTATAAATCATGGACATGGATGATCAAAATAACCCCAGTAAATACTTATGAATAAGCAATCTCAGATGAAACTGAGATTTGCACAATTATCCCTTACCTTAGGTCCGACTTGCTTTGTAAGTGTCCGAATCCTCCTGTATAATGATTTAAATCATGTTATTGACTTCTTCCAGAATCATATTCATTGTTATTATATCATATATGATCCACTTATGACTTTATATTACCCGTTCTTTTGTAAATTCATGTTAAAGTAGCGTTTTGGGTAAAATCGCCTCATTTGTCGTTCGTGTTTTTAACATGTAATTATTAATAAGATTACTTGGATCATGATTACTTTTATCCAGAATGTAAAACATGATTTATATATAATATATATTCAGAATATATATATATAATATATCAATAAAGGTAATGAAATACACCGTTCATGGAGATGGTAGTCCGTACGTACGCATGAACGCTATTTTCGTTTCCTTATTGAATTGAATGGAATTAAGTATATGACATACATATAAATATACATAAATCCGGTATCATTATTATGTCATATATGTCATTAGTACTTATTATATATACTTTATAATCATTCATTAATGGTTAATCATTGAGAATGAATCTCATCGCGTCGTGGAGACGGTAGTCCGTACGTACGCACGAGCGATGATATCGTTCCCATGGTCGTGGAATTGTGTTGAAGTGTATGTATACTATTTAAGTATCAATATCACTTTATAACAATAATATATAGTTACTCATTACACCATTATACCCATCCAATTAAGGTGGTGGCGGAAAATAGATTACACCACGGTGTGGAGACGGTATTCCGTACGTACACTCGCGCGGTGATGTCCTTTTTCCGTAGGATGGATAGAAGTTTAATTAGAGTTGTTTCATATTTATAACAACATAAAAATATATAAGAAATACTGATGTTATTACTTTATCATTAAACAACTAAATAAGAAGATGTTGAAGAAGAAAGAAATTGAAAAAGATCGGTAATGGATATTACCTCTTTTTGACGCGCCTTCGCTTAAACTCCACTTAAAGAACTAAGTATGGTATTTGAAGAAGATCAGGAACTCTAGGATGATACTAGGGAAGTTGAGAAGAGATTTTGGCAGGTTTTCTCAAATCTTGAATGCTCAAATTGGTGTGAGGAGGAGGGGGGGAGGTGCCCTTTTATAAGGGAGGAGAGGGGCATCTTAGGAAAATCTCAAAATATTATTTTATATTAAGGTAAAATTCGGTTTATAATGGTTCCAAATGGTCTTATTTAGAAGCTAAAGTGGGGATGGGTCGAAAACCTCTCATCAAATAGGATTTATACAAGTTTAGGTTCTTATTTTAACCTTATCAATTAGATTTAACTCTAAGTTAAATAATTTAACTTTTACCGTGTCTTTTTGTTTTCTTAAACTATATGGTTAATAAACTTATTATATCAAGCCAAACTAACCCAAATTTTTTATTATTAATATATATATCCTTATCTAAGTCATTTGGCCGAACCATAGATTTTTATGAATTAAATAACAATTAATAATATAATATTTGTTTTAAAAACTAATTTATGTCAATTTTGACACTATTTGGTACATGATTTTTAGGAAATTTCTAACAGAATGATAAGTTCGAACAAAGTTACGTATATCAACAATAACATGTCATATGAACCTATAAAATTAGTGTATGTCATAAAAATTCTCAAATTAAATTTATTTGGGCATTTATAACATCAATTATGTTAATATTTTCTTAAAAAGGTAATTACTACATAATCGTTGTGTCATAAATAAATTAAATTATATAAAGTATAAAAATTACAAATAAAATACCATTATGGAGGAAATATTTTTATATTTCTAATGAATATTTATAGTAGAAATTATATTATGTATAACCCTATATTAAAAATGTTTTAGTAAATAAACATTGATTTTAACTCTTTTAACTCTTCTTTGAATTAAATAATAATAAATGTCCTAATCTAATCCAAGTGGGCCTAAATGATAATATTTTACACTTAAGGTTGTTTTTGGTCAAGATACACTTGTCAAATAGGATTAGGACATGTGTTAGGGTAATATTAATATCATTTTACCCTTAATTACCCTATTTACTTCTAACCGTGGTAAATAAAAGTAAAAAAGTTATTATTCACCAAAAATTATTTTCATCTCATTGAACCACATTTTACTCACTGACATCAACTGTGTCTCTCAGATTTTTGAAATTACATTCTCAGAAGTGGTAAAATTAAGATTTATGAAAAAATTAATTTTTTTAACTACCACTTAGTAGTTTCACTATTCATCAAAAATTGAAGTTTTTCAGAAAAATGCCAAAATTTCACCCTAAGCTATAATTGATATTCCGAATTCACAAATGATTTCTATTTTACAAAATTACCAACATATAAGTTTCATTAATTAATTTAATAATTAATTTCCTCTGTCACAACAAATAGCGTGTTTTTAAGAGATAATAACTATCAAAAGATTAACACTTGTTTATGTCTGGTGTAAATGTGAAATTACATCCAATGACCAACATTGTATTGAATTGTTAAAATATATTCTAAATATACTTTAAAACCGCTAAAATTAATAATTTATCACTATTAATTATTTCGATTAAAAAAAGTTGTTTTTAATTAAAATTTAGTAATTTTCACTATTCATCAGAAAATGAAAGTTATCCAAAAAGTACCAAAATTTCACCCTAAGCTAATTTCGATATTACGAATCCAAAAATGAATTCCATTTTGAAAAATAAAATTTACAAAATATCAAAAAGTGGTTATTACTATTCATAACGGCTAGTTTTAATAATATTTTGATAGCATATTGATGTTTAGTGAAACTCATTATTGCGTACTACACACGCTATCGAGGAAGGTCGCGATTTCGTGTAATGGAAGGCAAGTCAAGGATGCGTGTTGTGAAAGATTCTTTTGGTGTAGCATACAACACAAGACATTAATGAAATTAAAAAAGAATATTTTTCATAAAATTTTGGGGTGTTACACACACCATAGCCTCTAATATACTATAAAATGAGGTATTTATATTATACTAAAACATTCCATTAAATGTTTTTTCAAATGTAAACATCTGAAACATATCCAAACAAGGAATCACAAATCTCAATGTGGTTTTATGTGACATCTATATAATCCTAGAAAAAATTCTTTGTTCCACATTGAAAATACCCATTAAACAATTAATTCTAATTTTTTTTATTAATTATAGGTCTTACAAAATGAATATCTCAAAAAAAAAACATATATTACTTATCCCATGTTCATAATCAATGGAAAAACACATAGAACACTGCTAATTAAATAAATTCCCTATACATAAGACGAACTAAACAACATAATATTTCCCAATTTATAACCCACACATCCCATGGATTCAAATTTCAAAACAATAATTTCCTAAAAGAATAAATAATAAGCCTTATTATCATCTTATCATACCACTTCAGAGACCCTCCCTTTCTATTAGAAATTAATGAAATAAATCTTGCACAATAAATAATCATTTTTGACTTCTGATCCTCCTCCATAACTATAACTCTTTAACTGAGGGAAACTACATCATCATAGTTTATCTAAAACTACAATATATTTTAACAAGTTTATAATGAATCAGAAATATATTCAATGGAAACCAAATGGTAATATTTCACTTCACTCTAAGATAATAGTCAATGAAGGATTATAGAGGTTCTCAACATATCAGATCCTTATTTAGTTCCCTGAGGAACTACCAATTAGAGATAGTTCATGACTCACATAAAACCGATGATGTAAATTCCCAGTTGAATTGAATTCCAACAAAAAACACTCACCTAAAGGCCATTATCTAGTTAACATTTTTAAAACCCAATGTGATTTGAATCTTAGAAATTTATGCTCCATATATATTACTATTTGTTTCTCTAACCATAACACTTTTAATTATTCTTCAAGGCCAAAATATGTTTCCTCCTCTAGTCAATTACCCGGAAATAATAATTATCTCATATCAACAAAAAGATAAAATTTAGAGTATAAGAAGAATCCAAAATAAAAAACTTCCAAATTTCCCCCTAATATACATCTTAATAATCTACCTAGGAACCCCTTTTCTAAATTGAACACATTGTTACATCTTGATCCAAAACTACTGGGTAGCCTAATTATTTCCAAAATCCCCTATAAATTAATTCCAAGGACCCAAGAATCTCATTTAGGAAACACATTATAACCACGAATTTTCCTAAAAATATTAGGGGCCTAGTTTCAAGTTGATCAAACATCATTAGTTAATATTTTTTTTCATATAGGTCGCACAAAACTATTCACTTATCCTCAAAATTTCTCAATATCCATTTATTAATGTTATGGTGAACAAACCCCACACATATATCTCAAGGAATATGAAACCTTGTTTTCTAACTAACCTGTATACAACCAATGATCAATAATTTAAACGATCATCCATACACTTCTACTAGTATGACTATCATAGATAGAGTAACATCTCAACCCTCAAGGGTGAAAACCCAAACCATCCCATCTAACCCATGAGCCAGTAATTAAAACAAAACCCTTATTTATCAAACACCAAAGGGGTTAACATATCACTTAGTGTAAAAATGACTATTTACATCTCATAACCATGGTCTACTCACTTTATTGGGAGATATAGAACTATTACATGATAACATCACAACAAAACCCACAACATGACATGGACAACTTCTATTAAAATATCATATCCAGCCCATCCAACCACATTTGAGCTCATAATGTAAGGTTGGATATTTCCCTAAACCTATATTTTATAACACCCCTACTCGGTATAATCACAAACTAAGAGTAACATGTCTTTTGAAAATAATCCATATCAAGGACAACAGTTATGTGGAATTAAAGAGGGTATCAAATTATCATCATAAAAATACTTTTTAAATGTTCTAATTGGGAATATTAAATTATTAAATCATTGAATAAAAATTTAATTACCTTTTAAAATTTCATTTCAAACCACCCCATTAACAAAAAACATTTGATGAACCACCCTTAAACAATTTTATACGACTCATCTACCAATCTTAATTCCCTGAAATAAATTCATTAAAACCAATATTGTTTTATCTAATTTTTAATCAATTTTTTAAAAATATAATTTTCACTTAATTCGTAAACTAATAGAGTTCAAATTCATTTAAAAATACAAAATTTCATTTCTGAAAAAACATTAGAAAATTCTCAAAACCATATGGATCCCTAAATCTATTTTGGATGACATGTTAACAAAAGATATCATTAAAAACAAAAATATATTATAAAATATTTAAAAATCATCTATTCTAATAAAATTTAATATTATAAAAGACTTTAAAAGCTTAATAGATGAACAACATATCAGGGAAGGGAGTATAAATAATAATAATACTTACCTACTTTCATAATTGTGATGTTCATTCCATCAATAGCGATGTGTTATTCATAGACATGCATTGAAAATATAATATAAATAATATAAATTAATTAATCATCAATGAATTTTTTTTGGAAAATATATTTATTATTATTTCATGAAATTTTAACAATACCACTCAGAGCAAAAAGATCACAAGAGATGTTAAATTGTGTGTCTATCTGTAATGAATGAACTCACAATCTATAGGAAATAAACAAAGAAAATTTCCAAAAAATATAACATCAAAAATCATTACATCATTAAAAGTGATATTGTTAAATATTAAAAGAGAAAAAATGAAAAAATAACACTCCATCAAAACTATAATTCCCTAAAAATGGGTTAATTTATCGTATAAATGAGTTTTGAACCATAAAATTAAAATATAAGATCTCATGTTTACATTTCACAAATAGGTAATGAAAAAAAATCAATGTCTCTAATACCATTTTGTAACACACTAACTTGAATCACCTAATATAGTAAGAAGGGTCCCAAGAACTCATTTTATGATATCCATAAAAAAGAGGATCATGACAAGTGGAACTATGGCAAGACTATTAACTTTTATCATGAAAAATTAGATTCTTATAATGAAAAAACAATAGTCAGAATAACAAAAAAAGAGTATGAGTTAAAAATAACATTAACCAAAGATATAAAAATATAGAATAAATTATCTTGTACTACTGTTCATAGAGTAATCCCCACAAAAATCAAATCCATATGCAATAAAAAGTCTTAATTAAATAAATTTTCATCTCTGTAATGGATCCCAAGGACTATTCTGATATCACCTTAACCAACCATCCCCACTAGTAAAACTACCCTAAGTAGGGATGCTTCCCTCATCTAAAATCTAGGTCAAAGGAATTTACATATGCTCCCATATTTTCATAAAATTTGTTATTGTTAAATATATTAATTGACCAATAATTCATCCTTAGCATAGGTTTTGTAGTTATATATGTTAATGATATGATTGAAAATTAATCGAAGAACTAAAAAAACAGATGTTGGGACATCATGTGATAATTAGGCTTCTAAGAAACATAACCCCACCTGATTCAACTAAATTATAATGAGGAAGATATTTAATAATTCCATGAATCTTAGAATAATTCACATGACCAATGTAATTCCCAAAATATATAATATGACCATTTTTCATCTAATCAACGTCTACGTATCATATAAATAAATTTTATCTATATATATGAATATTAAATATATTTTAAAAATATTTTTTGGAGGACCGTATGGGTTTAGTGTATTTGGATTCTACATACACAATATTTTTTCCAAGAATTATATTCAAAATCTCCCATAATGATAATCCCATATAATAGTCTTATTAGAAAATAAAAAACAAAAAATATTTCTTTATGACCTGGGGAAAGGAATCATAATAATGGGTGATCTTAGACTATCATCAAAGGAAATCATGGGAGATACCAATGATCCCATAAACAAAACATAAGAATAAGTTTATGATAAAACTATCATAGATTTTTAAAATCCATACTCTATATATCATTGTTCGTGATATTGAATCATGAAATAAATTCTAGATGTTTATAAGACATGAATCATAGAGGAAATAATGTATATATCCTATGATATAAAAATATTGGAATATGAAAAATCTTATATAGTAAATATATTCATTGAAAATAATTTTGATATTCATGTATCACTACCTAGACTATCATAGTTGATTCTGATCGCTCCCCATTCCATTATATCTCTTTTCATGGTTCACTCAAATGACTATATTAGCAGATAGAGTCCCTTACTATACTATGTTAACTTTACATTCCATTATTTATTTTGTCATGAGATATATATATATTTACCAAATACACTAGAGGTATAGATAATTATAGGACCACCAATTACACAATCAAAATACATTCATAATATTTTCATAGGATAACCAGTTCATAATCATGAATCATAATTATAATACATTCAATACCAATAGAATGTAAAAATAGTTTCAAATAAATTTCATCATTTCATTCAAGTATAACCTGATGAAGATAAATGAGTTTCTTAATAATCTCATAATCATAATCATAAATGGTTCATATAAATAATAAAAATAGAATCAATGGATCATATCCCATGTAATTCATAATTAATACCAACAGATTTTATGATAAATAAAAAATTTCAATAAAAGTTCTCTGGAATATTTCTTGAGAAAAATACTCTTTTCATTTTGAAATTAGTTATTCAAAATCTATAAATTCCCAAATTATTAAAGAAAAAAATTATCGAAAATAATCATGGAAACATTTAAATTATTATTCAAGGACTAGAATGGTTATTATGACATGAAATTTCATTCATGATAGTATCGTTAAAATAATGAATCTATTGACACCTTCAATAAAAAAAATACATTATCAAGAAAATGACAATAAGAATATTTTTAATAATATTTTTAATGAGATAACCATGGGTAAAAACTACATTAAAAAATTATTGTATATTATTAATATTATTCTTCAAATCATTTTAATCAAAAAATGGTCATGGAATAAACATATTCTTCATTTAAGATGAAATAAATTTAGTATTTCATAGAAACATTTTCCTTATCATTTTATGTACATCATAGAAGTAAATGATAATATTACATGAAAATATCATGAATAACCATATTACAATAAAATTACAATGATTCAAGAGAGGTATAACATTAATTTTCATCATGGGATGCTTAATCGTAATCAATCCTTCTAAATAATAAGATTATAATATAAAACTCATACCATATTGGTATCATTTAAATCATAAGACACATGAAATAATAAATTAGAAACATACATTAAATATCATGCTTATACAATATTAATTATATAACATGAAAATGGTTATATATATATATGTCATAAAAAAATATAGGTTCACATTCTAACATGTAACACCCCAAGATTTCATATTACAATATCTCTTTAATCTAATTAAATTTCTTGTGCTACACGCAACAACGAGTTCAACCGCACCATGACCTATCAAACTAGCCATCTAAAAAAGCGGTTATGAATAGTATTAACAATATTTTGAATTTTATATATATCCTTTATAATTTTAATTTTCATATTATTTTTTTCATAGACATAATATAATGACAAATTAAATTATTAATATAAAAGAACTATTTTTAAAAAATGTTGTTTTTCTGCCTTTTAATGGAAACCCCTTTTTAAATCCAATATTTGAAACTTTTATATATTAAATTTAATGAAATTAAATTCTACTTTAGATTTGGGACATAAAAAAATAATTTGGATAAATAATTTGGTACTTTTCAGATAACTTTTATATTTTTATGAATAGTTAAATATACTAAATTTTAACTGAAAACATCTTTTTTAATTAAAATAATTTATTGTGATACATTATGAACTTGAGTGGTTTTAAAGTACAATTAAATTATATTTTTATCATTTAATATAATTTAGATCGTTTTAAGTAATTTTACATTTAAATTGGACATAAACATATGTCAATCTTTTTATATTTCTTACTTCTTAAAAACACACTTTATAGTTTTCATAGTGGGAATTAATTTCAAATTACCTAATGCAGCATTAATGTTTTAAATTTTCTATAATAGATATAATTTATTAATTTTTAATTTAAAAATTATCTTATGTTGAATTTTTTCTATCTTTTTGAAAACATTCAATTTTTTATCAATAGAGAAATACACTACGTTATTTTTTAAAAACAACTTTTTATTTTAATAATTATTTATTTTATTTAAATATAATTTATGTCAAAATAGATAAATAATACTTATATTAGTTAAAAGTAATTAATTAGAGTCATTTTACAATATGATTAGATATATAAAATTTCATTGAACTATTTAATGTCATTTACCCACATTCAATGACCAGTTACAAATTTTCATAAAACTTAATTTTTCCACTTCTGTGAATTTAATTTCAAAAAACTGAGTGAAAACATTGGCATTAGTAAGTAAAATTCTGTTCAATAAGGCGAAAATAATTATTGGTGAATAGTAACTTTTGATGTTAATTTACGAGGGTTAAAATAAAATTATGTAATTAAAGGTAAAATTAATATAATAATTACTCTAACATATTTCCAAATTCTATTGGACAAGTTTATTTTGACCAAGATAATCCTTAGTGATAAAATATGATCCTCTTTGATCCACTTGGATTAGATTTGAACATTTATTATATTTTATTTAAAGAAGTGTTAAAAGTATTAAATTCATCTTTTATTAACTAACCCATTTTTAATATAGAGTTATACAAAAGATAAATTGGACTATAAATATTATTTAGAAATATAAAATTATTTCGTACATCATGATTTTTTATTTATAATTTCTAGAAATTAAATAAGTAAATTTGTTTTGACACAATGATGATGTAGTAATTACCTTATTGTTGAAAGACTAAAATAAATAGTGTTATAAATATTAAAATATATGTAAATTGAGTCATTTGATGCATTAAACGAATTTTCATGCTTAGTATGACATGTTAGGGTTGATTTAATTCTTTATTTTGTAGTACTAAAGTTTTTCTAACATTCACAAAAAACCAAAAACTTAATAGTGTCAAATTTTACATAAATGAGTTTTTAAAAAGAATACTATATTATTAAATGGTATAATACTCTTAAAATTATATGGTTCGGCCAAAAGACTCATATAATGATATATATGTAATTAATGATCAACTTGGTGTTCTATTTAAATTTTATAGTAATTTTATTAACAATGTAATATAGAATTAAAAGAGGACATTGTAAAAGCTAAACTATTTAACTAAGAGTTAAATCTAAATGATAAGGTTAATATAATGACTTAACATATCTAAAACCTATTTGTTGAGAGTATTTCTGACCATACCCACCTTATCATTGAAATAAATCCATTTGGACCTATTATAAACCAAATATTATTTTATTATAAATTAATATTTCAAGATTTTCCAAAAATGCCCCTCACCTCTCTTATAAAAGGGAACTTCCTCTTCTCTCCAATTCACACCTCCAAATCCGTTTGTCTCGGCCGAAACCTACTCTAATCTCCTCCCAACTACCCTCAAATAATAATAGAGGCAATAAATTTGTTATAAAGCCAACCTAAAGACCCATTTTGTTCAAATTGAAAGGAAGGACCCGAAGAAGAGATAATTATTTCATCATCTCTTTCAATGTTTTTTATTCTTCCACTTCCACTTTCATAATTTTTTCACACCAAAATAAAAAATCAAGTACCTTAAACATAATTATATGTTATTATAAGTATGGTACTGCCATACTCATTATTCTATCCATCCTATCAATGACAAAGTCACGATATGTGCATACATACGGCTAACCGTTTCCACAGTGTGGTGTATTTTGTTATTCAATACTCAATTTTTTAGATGGGTATAATAATTAATATATCTGATTTAAATAATAAATATAACATGTTAATTATTCTTTATATAAAATATACCATCTAATTACATATGATTTCACAATCGAAATAAGGATATCTTCGGTCGTTTTTCCGTACGACTTATAGTCTCCATGATGCGATGAGATTCATTTCCACGTTCATTATTCAACGATGATTATAAAAATATATATGTTTAATAAGTATGTAATATATGAAATAATAATTATACTATAATTATATATATATTTATATATATTTATATATATCTCATTCACTTACTTCCATTCAATATGATATGAAAATAGAAACGGAGTTTATGCGTACGTACGACATACTGTCTCCATAAACAGTGTTTTCCATTTCATATATCTATATATTATACATATTTATTTTTAGAATATATATAATACATAAATAATGATTTATATTCTTAAATAAATTGAATCAGGATATAATTGATATGATCAAGAATAACAAGTTAAAACACAAACGATAAAAAAAGTGATTACTACCCGAAATGTTATTTTAACATAGAAATTATTGTTAAATGGGATGTATAAAACCATAAATGATATTGTAAATATGGTTATTGTTCTAGTATAATTTAATATCATACTATGGTTATTATATATGAGGTTAAATGTACCCTTGACCAATGGAAAGTACAAGGTAAGGGTTAATTCCTCAATCTCATTACTATCTGAGATTATTTATGTGTATGTTTTTACTGGGACATATTTATTATCCATGTACATGTTTCATAACTGAGTTCTCAATAGGATTATTTTTATGGGAAAATTTAACTAAATGGTTTAAATAAATATTCTTCTAAATCATTCTCAATAATTTTCATGTTTTCCATATAGTTTTAAGGATTTATTTATATGGACAAGAATGTTTTAAAAAGTTCATTCCTTCCAAGAGTTTCAATGTGCCATGGGAAACATTTATTAAAAAAATTCCTATAAATTTATTCCTATCTAAATTGTGTGAATTTTAAATTAGTTCATGAAAAAGGGATATTTCTCTCAAATAATTTTACTGATCATTTTAAACTATGTCAAAATATTTTACTTGATATTATTCATGATAGAGGTTTATTTATTATAATACAATATTATATATTGTATTTAATGAATTAGGATTTTTTTGACTAAGGATGTTCTATTTTTATATCATTCATGGTTTACAGTTTAAGTATTGACATTTCGTATGCTATTTTTAATACGAATATTTATGTTATGTTTCACCCTTTTCATATGAGGAATGCATTGAACTTAGTAAGTGTCAGGTGGGGCCCCTCTATAGCCACTCGACGCATCGGTAGGTCTTAGGAGACAAACTAATGTCTTGGAACAAGTCCTTGACAATGTTTTTATTATTAGTCTTGGCACGAGGCCTTGACTATGTGGTTTGGATGTCCGACATTATGCATTCCCTCATTATATAAATAGTTATTATGTGTAATTATTCAACTAGTAGAATATCCATGTGCTTGTTTATATGGTAATTTTTGATTTATTATTTTCATTTTATGTTCAATTTTATGATTAAAAGGCTATTGTTTTTATTACAAATTTTTTCTCTAAAAGTTTATAGCTTCCGCTAAATTATTTACCTTGACTGAGCATCTGAGCTCACCACTTTCTTATGTTTTTTTTTCACTGGATTACACTATGTGAATTATGATTGATATGAAGGTTTATGATAGGATAATAATGGAATTTTCAAAGGAATATTTTTGTTGTGTTTTGTGTTTGAATGCGTAATATAACATTCATTTATGTAATCTATTTTCCAAGACTGATAAACTGATCATTTTTTTAGGACATTATTTTTTTATCATGAAAATGTATTAAAGTAATGAATTGGATCTGGGTTCTAGGGTTGGGGCATTAAAATTGGTATTAAAGGATGTTTAGTACAATCCTTTGAAACTGGATCTAGAAAAACTCTGATTAGAGAACATTATCCTAAAATAGACTTTGAGGATTAGAATAGAAAAGCTTCTTAGAATTTTGGTAATGTATATATTTTGTGATTTTTCCAAGAAATAAATCCCTATTTGGATACAAGAAGGTAGAGGAGGATCTGGCATAGATGTACCTAGGAGTGAAAAATCTGACAAAGAGTTTCAGGCTTGACCTGGGGTATCCTGGTAGACGACAACGGGCGTTGACGTACTCTTGGTTATGATACTCCAGGGGGATATTCTTTGGATAATTAAATTTTTTTAAAAACAATTATGAAGGATTTAAGAGTTAATATGTTAGAAACGAAACGATTTTTATCATTATGATAGTAGATGTGTGAAAATATTCACTTAATGTTGATAATTATTCTATTTTTTTGATAGTAAATTATGATCTGATCTGCCCTAGTGTATGTCATCATTTAGAAATGGAACTCAGTAGAAGGAATGTGAACTCTATCAATACACATAATCCAAAGATCAAGAAGGATTATATCTTTCATTGTCTTAAGACACCATTTATAAGGGAAATAGTCTCCCATGTATTCTTATTATATGAAAAAATTTATCATGTGTTAACAAGATAATTAATGAGTTCTCTATGTCCTATGGATTTTAAGGGAATAAAGACAAGAAGAGGATGGGAGAGAAAAATATTGGTAAAGGGAAGAAGGGAACAAAGAATTTTTCCACATGTGATAACTATGGAAATAATCACCTTGGTAAACGATTGATGGAAATGGGAGTTTGTTATAAGTGTGGAGAAAAAAGACACAAAGTAAGTGATTAAATGGGTAAGAAAAAGGTTTTGAATGTATAATGCTTTATCTGAAAGAGTTGGGACACTCTGCGAATCCATGTCTAAATCGTCAGAGTATTCCCCAAATGAGGCTATTGAATAATAATCAAGTTATGATACTACCATAGATGATTAGGAATGACTAGTGTTATTATGTTGTTATTAAAGAATTATGTCATTTGAGTGTTATATAAATTATGTACTAGTTTTATGAATTATGTAAATAAATAAATACTGCACTATAGAACTATTTCATTGAAGATATTAGATTAAATGGTTCATATAAAATTGACTCCATAGAAAGTTAAACATTTTTGAAAATACATTGTTGAAGGAATGATAAACCTCAATATGTTTCGGATACTCAGGTAGTGATTTTGGAATAAGATATGATTGATTTGGAAAAATTATATTGGATATTCCTAAATACCTTGAAATTTTTTAATGAATTTTATATTCCATATTTGTTGGAGTTTACAACATTTATGTATTTAAGGAGTATATTTAGTGTTCTGTGTTTTACCGAAGGAATAAGGAAGTACATACATATTCAAATAAGGTATTAGGTTCATTTAGGTTGTTACAGTGTTTTAATAAAATACATGATGAAGGTATTTACATATTGATATTCATTATGTAGTGATGACATTTCTTATAATTTTTTAGACTATTAATTTGGACCCAAGTATTTTGGATAAGTCTAAAGATTGGAATGGAGTAAGTTGAGCACTTGATATTTTGTACGAGGTTAAAGTACAATTTATCAGATACTTTGACCTAAACATTTGGTTTTTAGTAAAAATATATAGAATAAAGGGAATACTTGTGTACATTATGATTTATCAAATGCACTTTAGGCAAAAAAATCATTTTTAAATATTCATTTCCGAGTGTAAGGGATGAAGAGAAAATAGATCGAAGCACAATGAAATGATGAGGTTATGATTATGAAGGGTAATGAAATAAAGTATGTTTCCTTGAGTTCTTATATTTATAGAAAATTAATCCCTCATCTTAAAAAAATAGTTTCTAAAAAAATGTTTTAGCCTAATACCTTATGTTATGATGAACCGATGATACTTTAAATCATCATAGATTGATGGATTTGGGCCCCTCAATTTTACATTTATTTTTCACTTGTTTGTGATTGATGACCTCAATCACTCCCTATAAATATTTAATTTTTTTTATCCAACTATGTGTCTCTAATTTCCATCAATGTTCTCTTATTCGAAATCCTAATCTGTTGGAGAAATTTTCATTTCCCTTTCCCTCTTATTAAAACTAAATTTTATTAACCCTATTACTGATGTGAGTTTTCCACAAAGGTATTTTATCTTAATAAACTTCTTATGTTTTGAAGAAAAATCTAGAATTTTGAGGATAATATTTATTCAAGGATGGGAGAATGTAATACCTCATGATTTCATAGTACGATATCTCTTTAACACAATTAAATACTTTCTCTACACACAACTCCAAGTCCAACCACATCACGACCTATAAATCTAGCCGTGTAAAAAAGTTGTTATCAATATTATTAACCACATTTTGAATTTTATATATATCCTTTGTAATTTTAACATTCATATATTTTGTTTATTAGAAATAAAATAAATAAAAATTCAATTTTTCAAATAAAAAAGGTATTTTTAAAAAGTGCAGTTTTTCCTCCTTTTAATGAAAATCCATTTTTAAATCCTAAATTTGAGACATTTATAAATTAAATTTAATGAAATTAAATTCTTTTTTATAAGAGGGACATAAAAATTTAGTTTAGATTCATTTTTTGGTACATTTATGATTACTTTCATATTTTGATGAATAGTTAAAAATACTAAATTTTAATTGAAAACAACTTTTTCAGTCGAAATAATTAGTTGTATTAAATTATGAATTTTAATTGTTTTAAAGAATAATTAGACTATATTTTTAACATTTAATATATTTTAGGTCATTTTATGTAAATTCACAATTAAATTGGATATAAACATATGTCAATCTTTTGATAGTTTTTACTTCTTAAAAACCCGCTTTCTGCTTTTGAAAATGTGAATTAATTTTAAATAATCTAACTAAACTTATATGTTTTTAATTTGGTAAAATATTGATATTTTTTTAATTTGGAATATTGCAATTATCTTATGGTGAATTTTTGGTATTTCTCTGTAATCATTCAATTTTTGAAGAATTGTGAAAAACATTGTGCTATTGTTTAAAACTGACTTTTTATTTAAATAATTATATATTTAATTGAAATTTAATTTAAGTAAAAATTGATACATAATTACTTTATTAGTTCAGTGTAATTAATTAGAGTCATTTCATAATAAGATTTGATATATAAAATTTTATTGAACTATTTTATGTCTTTTACCCACCTTCTAGACACATTTGCAAATTTGCATAAAACATAATTTTACTGCTTCCATTAAATGAATTTCTAAAATCTGAGGGGAACCATTAAAATTATTATGTAAAATTTGGTTTAATAGGATGAAAATAATATTTGGTGAATATTAACTTTTGAATATTTTATTTACCACGATTAAAAGTAAATAGTGTATTTAAAGGTAAACATAATATTAAAATTACACTAACACATGTCCTAATTCTATTGAATAAGTTTATTTCAACCCAAATAAGCCATTGGAATAAAATATGATCTTCTTTAATCCACACAGATCAGATTAGGAAATTTTTTATGTTTTATTTAGAGAAGTGTTAAAAAATTTAAATTCTATTTTTATTGACTAAACTATTTTTAGTATAGATTTACACAAATGATAAATTTTTCTATAGATATTAATTATAAATATAAAAAAAATTCCTATGTCATGTTATTTTATTTATAATTTTTAGTCATTAAATAATTAAATTTATTTATGACAGAATAATGATACAGTAATTACCTTATTAATGAAAGAATAAAATAATTGATGTTATAAATATGAAAATAAATGTAAATTGAGTATTTTGATACATTATACAAATTTTATAGGTTAATATTACTTTTTAGGGTTGATTTAATTTATTTTTTCGATCTAATAATGTTTTCTTGACATTCAAAAATACCAAATTCTAAATAGTGTCAAAATTGACATAAATGAGTTTTTAAAAGACATACAACATTATTAATGATTTAATATTCCTCAAAATATAAAGATGGGAGAAAGGACCTATATAATTATAGATATATCATTAATTATCCACTTGGGTTTCTCTTTGAATTTCATATTATGTTTATTAACCATGTAATATAAAAATAAGATAGGACATTGTAAAAGTTAAACTATTGAAATAAGAGTTAAATCTAAATGATAAGGTTAATATGATGACCTAAACATGTCTACAACCAATTTTTTGAGAAGCTTTAAACCCATACCAACCTTATCCTCTAAAAATATATTTGGAGCTATTAGAAACTGAAAATTATTTTATAATAAATTTATATTTCAAGATTTTTCTAAAGTGCCCCTCAGCTCTCTTATAAAAGAGAACTTCCTCTTCTCTCAAATTCACACCTCCAAAGCCATTTGGCTAGGCCAAAACCTACACAAATATCCACCCAACAACCCTCAATTAAAACTAGAGGCCTTACATTGATCATAAATCTATCCTAAATAGCCCTCTTGTTTAAATCAAAAGGATTAACCCGAAGAAAAGATAATTATTTCATCATCTCTTTCAAAGTTATTTTCTTCTTCCACTTCCCATTTAATTATTGTCTACATTACAAAATAATAACTCCAGTACCTTATATATACTAATATTTTATTATAATTATAGTACCACCATATTCATCATTCTATCTATCCTATTAATGTGAAAGTCACCATACGTGCGTACGTACGACTTACCGTCTCCACGTTGTGGTGTAGTTTTTTATTCAACACTTCATTACTTGGAGGAATATAGTAATGAGTATAATTGATGTAAATAATAATTATAACATGTTAATGATTCAGTATATATAATATAACATCCAATTACATATTATTTCCCCATCAATAAAATGATGGTGTCACTCATGCGTACATGCGGCTTACCATCTCCACGACGCGATGAGATTCATTTCTACATTCACCATTCAACGATGATTATAAAATATATATTATTAATAAGTATGTAATAGATGAAATAATAATGATACTATAATTATATATATATATATATATATGTATGTATTTATGTATGTATGTATCTATTTATTTACTTATATCTCATTCACTTACTTCCATTCAATACAATATGAAAACAAAAACAACGTCTATACGTACATACGACCTACCATCTCCCTAAACGGTGTTTTCCATTTCACATATCTATCTAATATACATATTTATATTATGAATATATATGATACATAACAAATGTTCTATATTCTGGATGAAATTAAATCATGACATAAGTGATAAAATCAAGAACAACAAGTTAAACACGTATGACAAAGAAAGTAATTATTTCCCAAAATTTTATTTTAACATTGAAATTATTATAAAACGGGTGGTATTAAACCATAAATGATTTAATAAATATTAATATGGTTCTTGAATAGTTTAATAACTTACTATGGTCATTATACACGAGGTTAAATGTACCCCCGACCAAAAGAAAGTACAAGGTAAGGGTTAATTCCTCAATCTCATTATTATATGAGATTATTTATGTGCAAGTTTTTATAGGGAAATATTTATTATAAATGTCCATGTTTCATAAAAGATATTTCAATATGATTATTTTGTTGGGACTCTTTATCTAAAACATCATTTTAAATTGTTTAAATAATTATTCTTCTAAATCATTCCCATTAATGTTCATGTTATCAAAATAGATTTAAGGATTTATTTATATAGACAAGAATGTTTTAAATTGATAATTCCATTAAAAGTTATAAAAGGGGCATGGGAAACATTGATTGAAATTTTTCATTTAAATTTATTCCTTTCTAAATTGTGTTACACTTAAACTATTTCATGAAAAAATGATATTTCTCTCAAAGATTTTTAATGATCATTTTTATCTATATCAATATCAATTACTGGATATTAATCTTGATGGGGTTCAAATTTTTATAATAAAATATTCTATATTGTATTGTATGATTAATGATATGTTCAACAATAGATTAGATATTTTTTTACCATTCATGTTTTACGGTTAAAGTATTGACATTTTGTATGTTATTTTTAAAACGAATGTTTATGTTATGTTTCACGCTCTTCATATAAGGAATGCATTAGACTCCTTAAGTGACGGGTGGGGCCTGTTATAGCCTCTCCATACATCGGTAGGTCTAATGAGACAAACTAGTGTCTTGGAACAAGGCCTTGGCAAATTTTTCATTTGTAGTCTTGGCACGAGGCCTTGACTATGTGTGTATGATATCTGGCATTATGCATTCCCTCATTATGAAATTAGTTATTACATGTGATTATTAGACTATTAGAATATCCATGTTCATTTTTATAAGGTAATGTTATATTTTTCCATATTATGTTCAATTTTATGTTTAAAAGTCTGTTGTTTTTATTACACAGTTTTTCTTAAAAGTTTATAGATTTTGCAAAATTATTTACCCTCAGTAAGCATCTGAGATAACCTCATTCATATGTTATGTTTTCCCATGATTACAATAAGTGTATTATGATTGATATTGAATTTTAATCTAGGGGAATAATGGTGTTCTCAATGGATTATTTTTGTTGTGCTTTATGTTTGAATGTGTAATGTAACGTTCATGTATGTAATCTATTTTTCAAGACTGTTAAACTGATCACTCCTTCAGGAATTGATTCCTTGTAATCATGCCAATGTATTAAAATAATTCCACAACTCTCGGCTTCTGGGGTTATGGAGTTATGTAACATATGTCTTTGAAAATACAATATGAGACAATGAACTCTTTATTGGTTGGTAATCTATGAATCAAAACCTTGTTAATGATAGAACCTTAAATAGATTTTTAAATCCGAAAATTTTTCATAAAAATAGTAATAAAATAAAATAATGGGAATTATTTATTCTGAAAATGGAAATACCTAGTGAATGTGTTATATGTCATACAGAAATAAGTGTGAGGCAAGAAATCCTTTTATCTGAAGTTTTAATTTTCTCAAAAGTAATCTAAACATGTATATAATAAATTTATATTTATTATAATGTTATGAAGAATCATATACATACTTATACTATCATATATGATTATCTTGTTACATTTAAACACAAAATTATTGATAGTTACATATTAAAATAAATTATTTCTAGGTTTGAAATATTAAAATTTTCAAAGAATATTTAGTTCGGCAGTTCTAGTCCTCGAACTTGTAAAATCGATCAATCATATCTATGATGTTATACATTATATAAATATCATATATATTCATTATATATATATATATATTAGTTTCACAAAAAATGGTTTATATAACAAATTTATTTAAATCTATAATTGAGAATGGAATACTACAAAATTGGTTTATTTTAAGGAAAAATGTAGTACTTAATGATAAATATTATATAATAATTAAATAACGATAATTATATCATAAAAGAACATATATACATTAAATATATCTTTACTACAATCCATGAAAATTAGAAATTAGTGAAAAGTCACATCACATCATGAAGGTGATAATCCACAAGTACACATGATAACATATATCAATTTCAAATATTATTTATGGTTATAATGTTTCTAACATCCCTAGATTTTAAAATAAGAACATTGTGTTCAATAGAGAACATGACACACATCACATGGATTAAATAACCAAGCAAATATATTATTTAAAAGAACAATTATAACCTAGTTGATTAATTGGTGGGTTTGAATATGATTAATCAATAATCAAATATGTATATGACATAATATATATATATATATTTATATTTATAAATAATTAATAAATATTAAATCAAATTTTTTTATGTTTATTATATGATTTGAAAAACATTTTATTCAAAAATGGATTGATTTTTCATTTTAAGATTGTGAAATATAATTAATTTATAAAACTTTTATAAATTTTATATTATAAAAAATTATCATTTTGAGTTCATAATATCAATATTATCTTAGGGTGAAATTTGGGAATTTTATTGATTTGAGTGCCCTTTAACTGAATAATGAAAATACCTATTTATGTAAAACTATCATTTTTTATCAACATATTATGTAATTGAAAATTATAATTATTCCATAAATTTGGATTAAATATTCGAAAAGTATTATTTATTTAAAATTAAAATAATTTATTATATTTTAATCATATTTATTCTCAATTATGGTATAAGTTTTGTTTTTATATTAAAAAACATTTTTCTGAAAAATGTTTTTGAATACAAAATGATCCTCCATTTAAATTAATTTAAATAATCACTTATAATGAGATACTAAATTTAATTTATAAATAAGATATCTAAATATATATATTTAAATCCATATAATAATTATCTATGGTCATATAATTAATGTAATATCATCTTATGTAGAAAAAATTCATTTCTTGAAAACCCATTTTTTGACAGGATTTGAGGGTTTATTTTAAAATTAAATTCTTCCACTAATATAAAATGAATTTCATAATATTTATTTTTTATTTAAAATCAGAATAATTTATATTTTATAAAATTGGAATCGAAATTTTTTTCATAATTATTAGTATGGAATGTAAAATTCATTTACTACAATAATGATTAAAGTGAGGTTTTTTGAGCTTTAAGTAATGTTGTTAAAAATAATTTTCCACACATATATATTTTTTTGATAATTTTGAGTTCATATTCATAATAAATCTATTGTAATACTATAGTAATTATAAATTTATTTTAGTCTTAAAGGATAAATTATATTGGATAAAAACTAATTATCATGGAGAAAATAAAAGGGTTAACGTAAGTAAAATTAGATGATAAAAAATAACATGTTAAAAGATGTTTATTTTTTAATATTGGTGGTTTGGACAGACCATACCATCCCTATACTCTGTATTTTTTAATTTCTGAGCTACATGTTGTGAGAGTGACTTCCCATTATTGAATAATTTTGGGTATTAAAAAAATTTCCACTCCACCTCAATTGTAATAGGGAAATCCCCTACCTCACTTATTCACACCTCTAAATAAAAATACCTTTATAAAACTATAAAAAAACATCACCAACATCTTTATCCACATTATCAAGGTTATTTTTTTCAATAATAGTATTCTTGGAATCCTTAACAACATATCAAAAGGATGTTTTTCTCAGAGAATGTAATCACCATCACTATGCTCCTTATATTATCACATTCAATAATTTTATAGAAATTGAAAAATAATAACCCCAATATCTTCATAATAATCATATGTTATTTTTTATGGAATTATATTTATCCATATCATATATCATCAAATGGGAAACAAATCTATCATTCATGTGTCCGAATTTCTATGGCCTTGTAAAAAAATTTAATTTTTTTCATCGCCGACTAACATGGATAGTCAAATGATGCAAATAATGAATATATATAATACATATTTCATGATTTTAATTATTGAAAATTAAAATATCATCCACTTCCTTAACCATCAACAAAATAATTAAATGTATCATCACTCAGTCATTCACATGACATACCATATCCACAAAGAAATATGACTCATTTTCTATGTACAATAAACAATAATGGACTTAAAAATGTATAAAATTAAAAAAAATTATATACAAAATGTTAATATAATTTTAATAATATGGATTTCTATCTTATACCCCTAAATAATAACTTTCAAAATAATACATGAATGAGAAAAATGATGTCTTCAACACCAAAGACAACCATAATAAAGAAATATTATTAATAAATGGGTGATAAATAGTAATCCTAAAATAATATATTATATTAGAATCAAGAATATGTTTATTAAATAAATCAATAACATGTTTAAAATGATTATAAATTGGGTTAGGGAATTTCCAACTAAAGGTAAATGTGAGGTATATGATTCCATCCCAAATCTCCATCATTGAGGTATAATTTATAATTAGGACCCAAATTTATTTTATAGAGTAGATATACAAAAACATTTAAACATGATATCTTGAATCATTAATAAATAATTCTATCTGTATTTCAATTTGAATTATTTTTTCCATGGGTATTTTACGTGAAAGTTACCAATCAGTATTGAATTTAAAAACCTAATTTCATTTCATTGAGTGGTATTTCTTCTTTTTTTCATTGATATTAAATTATCAAATGTGTAACGAAAATTAATTATTTCATATTGTATTTCCATTTTTATATATATAATTAAATTAAAAAAATATAATCACTTATTTAAATAACACTCATCTCTACGATATGGTCTCTGAAAGATATTAGGTGTCAATTTCCACTCCATGGGAACTTATTTGCTATTATGTATCTATTTATTTTAATGAGGGGTATTTTCACAACCTGAACCAATGAGGGTCGATCCACGACCCCCCAAGACCACCTCAAATAGGCTATGGCCTTAAGACTAGCGTCGAGTAGGCTATCACACACATGGGTGGCCTTAGCCTATCATACTTGTAAACATGCACCCACATACACCTCCATGAAACAGTGAAGAGTTATATATATATGAGAAAAACTGAAAACTAAAATGTATGCATACATCTATCCCAAACTAGAGTAAAAAAAAGAAAAAATTCAAAATACAAGCCAACCGATAGTAAATTAAAAAAGCTTCCAACCTAATATGATGGAGGGGATTACTAAAAAACACCCGACGGAAAGATCTGAGTTAGTTCTCTTTTAAACCATGGTCGGTTCAGCTATAACACTCTAACAGCTATGGATCCAACTGAGACTCCATAGAAGGACATGTGGTCTGCACAAGACACGTCACATACGTGAAAATATCGTACAGGGGTGAGTGTAAAAATACTTAGATGGGGCCCTAACAACCGAGACCAAAAAGGGAGGAACTGATAGGCATCATTTAAACTGACCCATCCAGAGGGAACCGAAATGATAGAGAAACTCCATCTCAAGACCATCTACGACTAAACATGACTATTCGGCTCAAAAAACCTTCCATATAAAGGAAATTAATTATACCATGGGGACTCCTAGAACATAACCAAATATACTTATCTCTGAATTCATGTCTTATGGCCCCATCCAAAGACTGTCCACAGAAACCAACATGGGGTTCCAACATAACACTCGCAATAATATCAGGAGCCTCCAACCTCATTGCATAAATAGGCTCCCACTCAAGGCCTGGAGGAAGAATCCTGCATCGAGAATATACACCTAGAACCTAGACATTCATGATGAAATGAAGAACAAGATGGGATAAGCACCAATATCAATTAGTCGATGAGTCAACCTCACCAAACCAGATGGAACTCCATAGGGAGATGTCACTCTATAAAGAAAATGAACTAACAACAAATCCCAACAATACCTTATGGTCCATATCAACAATTGAATGTTGAACGGACATCACCATAGAATAATTAACCCAACAATTGAACTAACTCCCACTCTATAGGTAAGAGATTTCACCCAGGGTCTGATGGGGGATCCTAAAAAAACTTGTTGGGACATCAAAAATTGAAAGGGTATCTTGGAAGATCCCAACTCTGGAACAAATCACCTATAAGAGGATCAACACCCTTGTAGGTTTGGTTAAATCAATTCCTAAAACTCCACTGAGGAAAACATTAGGAAATATCATAGAAGGATGAATAACATCTCAACACATAGGTAGAGGTTTTGATCCTATGGATCACTGGAGGATACATTCCCTCCTGAAACAATCATTCTGGTTAGAGGATCTATTCATAGGTAAATATTGGTCACACTATTTCTAAGTAACCTACTAGGAAAAATGTAACAACATGAAAATTTTTCTAGGCCTCTCAGGGTGATACATGCTTCAAATCAATTGAGTTTTTTTGTCAAATTGGATTGAGACTACTCACTCCAGAAGCGGACATGCATCCATTCTACACAAACATAGAGCATCTGAAGAGGGTTCATTGTCCAGTGAAGGGGGTGTGATACAAAAACCATAATATCGATAGGAAAAGGGGGACCCACTCAACCCTACTAGCCTAATTGTCGCTGATAGATACTAGGGGGACCTTGTCAACCCTACAAGTCAGAACGACACAAACAAGGACAAGGGTTACCCACTCTACCCTTCTAGTATAAGAATCGCTAACCCAAAAAATGCCCAAAACTACACAAGCACACCACACAAACTAAAACAAAACCATTGATACCATCACATTCTATATGAAAAAAGATTAGAATGGACTACTCACATGCCCAATTCTGAATTCTTGGGCACACAATACCCAAAAACTCTAAGTTGGAAAAAGTACATGGAATTTACATCAGAGTACATGTCGTGTAGTCTAATATCTCCTCATGAAAATATAATTTTATAGGGCCATAGAAACATTAGGGATCTTTTTTAAAGACTACACTTCATGTACATTAGTGTACACGATGTTTAGTCTCCAAAAACCATCATTCTTTGTTCATTTTTCTCGAGCTCTGACACAAGACTATGTGATAGTACATAATGTTTACTTAGATTACATGGAATGAACTTATGAAGATTACTTATTCACATGATAAGTGTGATTGGTTTACACATAGTGTAGATGATAAAATCCAAGTGTAAAATCCAAGTGTAAAATCCAAGAAAAAACTAGAAACACCCATGTTCCCCTAGATATGCACAGAATGACCCATGTGGGGTCCCTAGCAGTTTTCTATAAGATCAAAACCTAAAAAAATACCTCAACATTTGGATTGAGACTAAATCAAAAAATATCCTACCTAGAGGTTGAATCACTGAAGCTTCAAGTGCTGAATTATGCTCGGGACACGGTGATTCTTGATCTAGTGATGATCGGTGTCCAAAATGTGATCTAACAACACCTTTTGGGATTGTTTCATCCGTCAATTAAAGGGAAAGGAAGAGAGGTATTTTTTCTCCATGTTTTCACACAAGGGTATAATGGGGAGTGGTATTTTTCTTGATTATATTAAAAAATATGAAATTAACAACTCTTCCCGACTCACCTCTGACCTGGAACCTGGCACATACAATGTTTATATGGTACCTAGGGTAAACACAATGTTCCAAACCCAACAAAAATCTCAAACAAATTTATCAGAGACTACAAACATGAGTTATTTAAATTTTAAGAGAAACATCACATGATGATAAAAAATATTTAACATTTGGAAATCACTGCACTAAGGCCCACTAACCCTAGAATTATTGCGCAGACTCACCACCAAGATTCAAAAATATTCTCAAAATTAGTCAATGTTTAATAGCTCCAAAACCTAAGTCGATACATGTATATAATACCAATATTATATTTTATAACATAAATCTAATTATATTCATCATATATAATATTTTATTTTATTTTTTTCCTCTCATTTGGGTCATGATTCAAAAGTGACTTAAGCTGTATAGATTTATGAGTAAATCCTATTTCAATCAAGATTTCTTATGTATGAATTTTAATGTAAGGAGATTATATTATTTTTATCTTATACATCCATTTAATTTTATTCAATACAAGTTATTCCATAAATTTTCATATAATAATATCATCTTTCTTTCTTTGGAATAGAAAATGATTAATAAATGTTTTTACAGAAACCCAAATTTATTTATCATTTTAATAAAAAATAATTTTTATTACATATTTATATCTTTTAAATATGTTTTAAAGAATTTTTATAATGTTTTACAATGAAATATTAAAGAAATTATCACCCATGTTTTATATGAAAATATAATTCTAAAAGTAATCCTTTTTCTATTTTCCAAATGAGGTACCTTTTAACTTTTTACCAAAAATGTGAATGGAATATTTTTTTAACATACTTGACATGAATTTAATATTACCACCCTAAAAAAACTCATAAATTATATTTCATTTTTAAAATTGTATTATCAAATAATATTATCTTGCTAATTTTCTAGAAATATCCATTTTCTAAAATATATTTTCAATGTGAAAATGGTATTTTCCTCAAAAAAATATAAATGATATTTTTATTTTGTTTATATTCCTCTTTGACAAATATATATTTTTTACTTTTATTTCGCTAGGGATATGAGGTTATGACAAAACAATTTTTTATTTGGAAGGTTTATTGTTAGTTTTACCATGGAATGTATTGAAATTCACATTATCAATAATATTGGTCATTAATTTTACCTTAAATATATATATTCTCTATCATGGATATTCATATTTCATAAAAACTGTATAATTTATACATATGGTATTTTACTTTGAATTTCTTTTGATTTAATAATGAAATATTGAAATTCCATATTATATATTCGATAAGGATGGTTATTGATATGGAATATTGTCATTTAACTAAATCAATAATTTTATATATGGGTAATGTGTTAGAAAATAAGTGAATTGTGGGACCCAAAACAATATATCCCCTTAAAGAATCAATATTCTCATGAAACGATTCAATACGATAGAATAAAATCTTTTTTGGTGTATATGAAACCATCACTTAAACTATTTTGTAAAAATGTTATTAAATTATATATATAATTATATTTTAGATCTTTAAATCCAATATTATGTACTTACTTCATTAGAAATTCAGTGAGTATTATCCAGGATATTATTTCAATGGATATTATCCATATAGTCATTTTGTGAAAAAGTGATTGGTTAAATTTGTCTGGTTTTCAGTTATATAACTTGGCATGTTGATCAATACTTATCTAATCATGACAGTGAATTCATTTATTAAATGGATTTTTTACATTATTGGCCTATTCATATTGATTGTTCCTTATTTATTCATTGTATCTTCTTTTTTACCTATCATTCCCTAGGTATTTTAGATAACCCTTATTTGGATTCCATTCCCCTGGATATAATGAAGGAATGTTTAAATGAGTTCAAGGATACATGATATTTAATTTCTTTTGATTGTAAATTATGATCTCAAATTTAATTAAAGAATAAATTTTTTATTTTATTTAATAATACTTCCAAATTATCTTGTCCTTTTTGAAAAAATCATTTATATCTCTTTCCGGAGTAATAAAGTAACCAATGAGTTTTGGATACTAGTGTTGAAGAAATTAAATGATAGATATTAAATTATAATTAGAGAAGTTATTTATTCCTCAAAAATATAATATATAAATATTAAATCCATTTTAATAACTATCCATGACAGATGGTGATGAAAAATGAATTCTTTCACTACATGGAGTTGGTAGGCTAAACATATGCATAAGCGATACATTAACATCCCATTTGACATAATATATGGTGAGTTAATTTAGTATATAATCATCAAACAATTACATATAATGAGGATAATAATTCTATTATTTTGGGATGAAATTCATATATTTATTGTGTGTTGAAGATGAAATAAATTGGAAGTGGTCAAGTAAGACGATTACCACTAGTTTTATTAGTCTCCATTGGATCCCTTATTAAGAAACCATGGAATATTATTTAATGAATACTATATATAATGGTTCATAAATTATATATAGATTTTACATTAATATTGAGTAATATTTATTATATAACATAAAAAACCATACCATGAGCGTATAGGTTTTGTGTATTTAGAAACTAGGAAACATAAACAACTGGTTCATAATACATCTACATTGTCTCCTCCTTTTTTTTCATAACTAGCCTTTTTTTGAAATATCTTACTTAATACCCTTATTCTTGACCTGGGGAAAAAGGACATATGAATGTGTGATATCAAATTCTCAGAAAGGGTAAACAAGGGAATTATCAATCATTTCATAATCATAAGAACATAACATTGGAAAATAACATCCTACCTATAGACATTCATAATATCATGTCATGGGATAAATCACAAGAGTGAAATGTAATCCTAATAATCATAACATAACACATTATATTTCATGGGATACACACATAAGAATAAATAAATCATTTCATATTAGTCAAGGCTTGTTTCCTAAAAGAATATAGAGCACAGAGTCTATTGTTGAACTGAGTTCACTACTCATTCCAATCATGTATTAATGAACGAGATTTATTTTTCATTTCATTATTTTTTATATCATGAGATATAAATAATTACCCAATTCATTGTAGGGAGATATAGGTCCCACCCATCTCATAATTAAATCATTCTTACATGTGCCACCAAAAATAAACCATTCACCATATCATAACACAAGGTACCAAAAAATGGGTTTCTTAAACATCATTCTATCATAACATAATACATCTAAGTTAAATGGATTACATAAAAATATTTCCATAATAAAAAAATCAAATCAATGTAATAATAGGGATATAAACATGAAAATATATTATCTTAGATTGAAAATAGTTTTGATAAAACACTTGAGCTTATTTACTAAGTAAAATATCCTTTAGACTTCAAAACCCTTTTGCTTCCTCAAAATTGCACAACATTATAGAAAAAATAATTTTATGTAAAAATAACCTCATAATATGTTAGGAGAAGATTCTTGGAAATAAGGTATTGTGAAACTATAAAAATCTATTCATGTCCTACAAGTAAAAAAAATTATTCTCGTACTTTTGTGGGAAAATTAAAAAAGTACCTCGTACTAAAAACGACAAAAGATTCCATTCATAATTTATAGTAAATTTTCAGAAATGTGTAAAATTGACAATAAACATTTATTAACCAATATGAAGAATATTTTTAAGTTCATTTATAGGAATAATGGATGTGATTTATAAATATACCCTAGTAAATACTTATGAATAAACAATCTCAGATAAAAAAGTGATTCACAATGTAATCCATTACATTAGGTATGATATGATTCATATGTATCCAAAAATATTGTATAAAGATTTAAAAAAATGTTAATTATTTATTCCATAATCTTAATAATTTTTATGATAATATTTATGATCATATTTTCATCCGTTTTTTAGTAACATTTCATTGTTACTTGTTATTCAGGCATTATCTGCTTTATGTTCTTATGCATGTTTTTTCAGATATGTTCTCATTATTATTTTTTGGTTATAGTTATTAAATATAAATCATTGTATTAGTAAAATATATATGGTATTTATTACTTCAATTAATTTATATAATCAATCTTTAATGAAAATAATGTCGAATGAATCACATCGCACCGTGGAGATGGTAAACCGTATGTACACATGAGTGACGACATCATTTCCATAACTGTTGAATCATATTGAAGTTTATGATTTATAGTATCTCATAATAAATATAATTCTATATCAAAAATATATTTTTTTAATTCCCTCATTATACCCATCCATGTAAGGTGGTGGTGAAAAATAGATTACACCACGGTGTGGAGA
Organism: Viscum album; assembly: GCA_963277665.1. Taxonomy (NCBI): domain Eukaryota; kingdom Viridiplantae; phylum Streptophyta; class Magnoliopsida; order Santalales; family Viscaceae; genus Viscum; species Viscum album. Next base: position 1,907,664,224 of record OY728136.1, read on the forward strand.
TGTTAAGTCGTATGTACGCATGTGTGGTGACTAAATTTTTCATAGGATGGGTATAATATGGAATATTTATGGTTCATAATAATAGTAATTTAATATTATATAAGTAATAATGGGTTTATTACTTTATAATGAAACAACTATTTAGGTGGTAGTAAATGAATAAAGAAGTTTGAATGAATCGGTAAATGATATTACCTCTTCTTCGGCGTGCCTCCTCTAAATCTTTTCTTAGAGCACTAGAGTTGGTCATTGAAGAATACCAGGACCTATTTAATGTTTCTAGGGAATTTTAGAAGGTAAATTGGCAAGTTATGGTCAATATTTAAGGCTCAAAATGATGGTAATAATTGAGCGAAGAAGTTCTCTTTTATAATTGAGGTGATGGGAAATTTTGGAAGCCTAAAAAATATCAATTTTTAAAAAAACAAACCCCACTTAAAAACCTAAAAAATTCACCCAATTTAAAATATGAGTTGATATAGGGTTTTAGTTTCATCATAAAAAAATTTTAGACAATTTTTATGTCAATTTATGCATTATTATTTAAATTGACACTTAGTTATTCAATTTAAATTTTAAATTAGGTAACAATTATTTCAATATTAAACCAGTGAAATATTGACTTATTTGAAGTAAATTATTCTATAAATTAGTACTTTATAACATTTTAAAACATATAATAATTATTATATATTTTTAAAAATGTGTTATGATTTTTAAATAATTTAATAAATCCTAATTTTTATGAAATATCAATAGTGTCAATTTTGAACTTATTTATTTCATAGATTTTTAAAAATAAAAAAAATAAGAATTGAACCCCAATAATAATATTTTAATATATATATAAGGTGTAAAAGGTAACATATAAAATTTATTTTACATCATAATTATCCAAAATGAAATTTATTAAAATAATTTTAATATTATTTATTTGATCTCTTCATTAATAAAATAATTACTACCTCAATTTTGTTTAATTATTTAATATATATATTTGTTGAATGAAAATTCAAAATAAAAAAATATGATGAAGATAAATTCATTATTTTTTGGAATAATAATTTTAGTCTAATTTATCTTTTGAAGAAATAATCATTAAAAATGTTATACTCCTTTAAAACATGAGTGTGACAAAATTACCTTAAAATTAAATAATATAATATGTGTGTAATAATATCTTCCATAAGCCTCTAAATGATCAATAAGTCGGACCTTGGATGATCATGGACGAGATATACTCATAAAATATGGTTTGGTTAAGTGTTTGGTCCTTTTTATTGTTATAAAACTTTTAATAAAAATTGTTTTGTTGATTTCTCATTAATTAATTAATTTTTTCACCATCAAAGAATAAGTATTTAAGGTATTTATTTATTTCCTCAAAATTAAAAACAAATTTTAATGATAAAGAAATACATTTTATATTTAAAAAGAGCATTTATAATTGAATTTGTCTTCTATAAAACCATATATTAAAAATAGTTTAATTATTAACAGTTCAGTGGAACATATTTCACTTTATTTTAATAAAATAATTTAAATTTCCTAATCTACTCCAAGTGGGTTCCAATGGATACCATTTCTAACCAAGTATGATTTATGGAAAATTATAATCAATGAATTCTATTATGATAAATTTCAGGATAATTTTAAAATATTTGTTTGCCCATAATTACAAAATTTACCCTTCTGTTGTGCTAATAAAATTTTACAGTGTTACTATTCACTTTGAATAAAAATAAAATAAGACTATTTACATAATATGGACCTACAAATTCAAAATATTTTAACAATTTTTTAATATTAAAATAGCAGAAATTTCTGAAAATAATTTAAAATCAATCCAGTTGTTGAAATGAGAAAATGAGTTTTAAAAGTTAAAATATTGTAAAAGATTCAAAAGTTTTTACAACTGAAATAAATTTAATGTAAATTCCAATGTCATAAAATATATTAAATTGTGAAAATATATTCTATTTATACTTTTAAACCATAAAATAATATAATTTGTCCATATAAATTATTTTTATAAAAAAAATTATTTTTAATTAAAATTTAGCGTATTTTTTTATTCATCAAAACGTGAAAGTTATTAGAAAAATATCAGAAATTAATCCAATGTAAATTTTTATATCTTGAATAAAAACAAAATTTTTATATTTTCATATTAAAATCATTAATGTGTCAATATCATAATTTAAAAGAGTTTCCCTATTCAAACGTGTAAAATTAACCTAGTAAAATAGGTTTTTATAAATTAAATAGGGCTTTGTTCATACCATATGACTAAAATATCCAATGGATGAATATATAAAATATTTTATTAAGTATATCAAACATATATATCTACCTATTATTAATACCAAAAGAAATTCACTCAAAAATAAAAATATCTTTTTATATTTTTTATAAATAATTGATAGCCAATGAATTCATAATTCATTTTCAAAAGTTATTTAAATTTTTTCCCTCTAACCTGATAGCTCGGCTATAATGGTAAATTTATAATAATGGAATCTCATGGTTCTTTTAAACTCACAATTTCATGAAAATAAAGCTACTGAAGAATAAAACTTATTTAATGAAAATATTTCTTACAAAACATTTGGGTGTTACATTCTCCCCCCATAAACTGAATTTGTAACACCCCAGGTAAATAAAGAATTTGACATTTTCAATTTATCCATATTTTTGAATAAAATATTAATATAACTTTAAAGGGGATTCTATGCTTGATGGCATACCCAACACGCAACAACGAGTTTCTTGGGAATCTTACGTTGAACTCTAATAATAAAATAATATTATTTTAAATGGAAGTTAACACCTAGCCATTGTAATGGCGGGAATGAAAAAAATAACTACAAAATGATTATATATGTTTGTCAAATATTTTTTTTCAATAAATGTTAGAGGATTAAAAAATGAAAATGAATCCAGTTTCTAAGCGTAAACATTCTAATATTCTATAAAAGGTCGATTAACCGCCTTTTGATGGAGAACCCCTTTTAAATCCACTTTTCGACAATATTATGTGTTATATTTGACAAATAAAATTCTTCTTTAGAATCAGGACATCAAAATTTACTTTGTGTAAATTTTTGGTATTTTTCCGATAAAGTTCATTTTTTAATGAATAATGAAAAATGTTGTATTTTAATTCAAAACCACTTTTTAATCCAATTTATTTATATGATTAGATCATCTTTTGAATTGGTTTTAATGTTAAATTAGAATATATTTTTACCATTTAATCCAATAGTGGTCATTTAAATTAATTTCACTTTGAAATCATACTTAAACTAGTTTCAATCTTTTGATACATTTTTTTTCATAAAAACACGGTATTTGTTTTGACATCGGTAATTAATTATTAAATTAATTAATTAAAATGATATGTTTTGAATTTTGTAAAATAGAAATCATTTTTGAATTTGGAATTTCAAATATAGATTAGGGTGAATTTTGGGTAATTTTCTGAAAAACTTCAATTTTTGATGAATAGTGAAACCACTGAGTGGTACTTATAAAAACTGATTTTCCATTTAAATGAAATTTTTCCACCTTTTTGTTTTGAATTTCAAAAATCCGACATACATGGTTGTCATTAAGAAGTAAAATTTGGTTCAATGGGGTTAAAATAATTTTTTTTGAATAGTAACTTATTAAGTTTTGAATCGTGATTAGATGTAATTAGTGTAGTTTAAGGTAAAAATAATGTTTTAATAATATGAGATGAGATTGACACATGTCCTACCCTCATTAGATGTCTCATGGCAGACCAATACAACCCATGGGTCAACTTTAGGACCCCATGGAGCAACTTTGGTTGAGAAATGACATAAATAACTTTTTATTTAATGTTAAAGTAAAAATGACACAAACATGAGATGTTTTAATAAAAAACAATTTTCATGGGGTTATACAAGTCATATTTTTACTATAAATATTAATTAGAAAGCTAAAAAGATTTCATACATCATAGTAGTTTTTTTTATAATTTTTAGACATTAAATAAATTAAATTATTTATGACATCATGATGATGCAGCGATGACCTCATTATTTAATGATTTAAATAAAATGGAAGGATAATGTAAAATCTAAGACCTACACATGTCCAAGACCTATTGGATGGGCGTATTTTGAACCCTTATCACCTTATCCTCGAAAAAAATCAATGTGGTACCATTAAAATCTGAAACTCATTCTACAATAAAGTAACATTTCCTTACTTTCCAAGACTACCCCTCCCCTCCTCTTATAAAAGGCCCCCACCTCTACCTCCTTACCCACACTTCCAAAGCCTATGGATCAGCCAAACCCTTCCCCTTTTGCCTCTCTACATCCCTCTCTAACTCTTAGAAGCCTCACTTTGGTCAGAAGTATTCCCAAGGAAGCCTTTGATCTCAAACCAAAGGGAGTTACCCGATTTTAAGGTAATGTCTTCACTTGAGTTCTTTTGTTTTATTTTGCTTCTCCACCCGCCTAAAATATTTCTATTCATTCCTTTTGTAAAAAATACCGTATATTCAATATACTAGGATGTTTTTATAAAAATTATTCGAGCTACACATACACACACCATCATCTAATGGTTAAATAACATACTGTTTCTGTGGATGACGAATTTCTGCCCCACGAAACGATGATTGATCAACAGTCATATAACACCTTCAAAGGTGGCCATTAATATGTCACTATATTTATATATGATATATAATATGTTTATGTTTTCCTTAATCTTCTGTATTTTTCATTTATGGAATACCTTTATGGCTTCCATTATGGGTATACGTGATATCTTCATATTAGGAAATGCGTACTACCGCCCCCTCAAAGTGATTTGATTCGTTAATGCCATACGTGGGACGTATAAAGGATGGATATAAAATTATTATATATTATTTTATACTGGAATTATAATATACCTTTATATCATTATTATTTTATTTCCATTAAAGTATGAGATAGAAATGAAAGTAGCGTTCATGCATACGTACGGCTTACCGTCTCCGTGAACGGTGCATTTCATTTCTTACCTCTAAATGATTATATAATATTATAAATACATGTATATGCTGGATATATATGATATATATGATATCCAAATCATGAATATCATTCTTGAGATAATGGATATTTTACTACGTGAACAACTTGTAATTATAAAAAAAGTTTATTTTTGACTCAAGTTCCAATGATTGTTAAAACGGCCGTTATTAACTTAAATAATAACATAGTGTTCATGACATGGTAATAAGTGATATAAAAGGAATAATGAACTTGAAAAAGGTTCTTAAGAAAGTATAAATTAACTCAAATCTATTATTAAGGACATTAAATAATGATCGAGTCAAGTCAGACCCGAGGTAAGGGATCCAACCTCTCTCTTTCTTTTTAAGTACACTCTTTTATGTCATTCATTTTAAGCTAATATTTCTTAGATTGGGATGTTCTTTTATATTACTCCTACTGCACTTTTTATGTTAATATTACGAGGGACCCTATTTTCTCTCATCAATCCATTTAGGAAGTTTTAAGTGGCGCCGTTAGGCTGCCGAGTTTTCGAAAGGGATTTTTCATCTCAGTTTTAGTCCCGTGAGATTTATGCTACATTTTCCACCATTTCCTTTGAGTGGTGTATGTAATTCCCATTATTATACTCTTTGTGTAATATAATTTCATTTATGGGTATTTACATATTCATTGTATGCCCCTTCTTCAATGGGGTGTACGTTTCGAAAGTTACCCAAGTCGGTAAGGGAACCTTTCACCCTCCTCTTTTTAAAAGACTTATTTTGTTATGTATTTCAATTCACATACTATTATGTTGGGATATGTTCGTATATATCCTTATTGATGTAAATTTTTTGACCAAGTGATGAGATACCCTTTTTATCTCACATCAACTCTTTTTCTGAATTTTGAAGTGATGCCATTAGGCTGTCGAATTCTTGCAAGGGAACTTCTTAACCAAATTTTGATTCTTTGGGATAAACTTGTACACCATGAATATGTCATTCTATGATTATGTGTGAATGTCCTCTGATTTTTATACACTTAATACTGACTTATATTTCATGTATTCATTTGTCACACATAATTATGTAACTGATTTATCCTTAATCCAAGGATACCCTCTTTGTATGAGACTTCGTCTCAATCTCCTTTCATTGAGGCGTATCTGGTTTTATACACAACTTTCTTTTATACGGTGTATAAACCCCTTTGACTTTTACATTTATTTCAAAGGAATATTTTTTATATGAAGTGTTTACTAAATGACAAAAGGGAATGTTTTCGTCATATGTATGCGGCGACAACGACTTCTCCGCCGCCGTGACCATTATTTGAATTTCGGCTTCCTCTACAAGCCATACCCTCTTTTTAAAAGAAAAAAAATATCATGTTTTACTTTTATTTTATTATGGTGTTGAAAATGGTTTTCATAATGTTTTTATATCAATGTGTTGTATTGATATCTTGTTATTGAAAGGTGGAAATGTTATGTTTTCTTTATGCATGTTTTATGTGATAAGATTATGTTATGGTTCTTGGGCATTGTTATGAAGACGGGTGGTTCCATGATAAACTAAGGGCGGGTGAGCCCGATATAGCTCTCTAATGCATTGGGTAACGCGAAGGAGTGAAACGTTAAGGTTTCTACGAAGAGATTTAGGGAATATACTGTGGTGGGTATTCCAAACGTTACCAAGAGGGTTACTCCCTATGTAAGAATGTTATGAATACCTCAAGTTACCTTTTATGTATTATGATTTTTATGATTTTTCATGATTTGATGAGGTATGTTAAAGTTCCTATGTTTTATGGGTAAAGTATGATTTCATTATTATGTATATATGAACTCATGTTTCCTTTCCATATTTTTATAACCCTTACTGATCTTTTTATACTCATCCAAAGTTTTTTTGAAATGTTTTTCACAGGTCAAGGGAAAGGTAAATGATATAATGATAGTGTCAAGGAAGTGTCAAGAAAGAATCCATGCTTTATTTTTAAATATGTTTCTTTTGATGAGAAAATATGAATACTATCTTTTATGTAACCACTTTTTTTAAATGTTTTATGTAATGCAAGTTTAATGATCTAATTCTCTAAAAATCTAAACCTGAAAAGATCCTCAATGTTTAATCTTGTAATAACTCAAGATTAAGTATGGTTTAAAGCTGGGGCCTTATAGTTGGTATCATATGTCGGTTTAGATAACTTTAGAGGTTAGGGTATTCTTTAAGCATAAGTGACATTACCATAATAGTTAGGATTTTAGAAAGAGTCCTAGTTTTAGATAAAGTGAATGAGTAAGTATATATTAGTGTTTATCTTCCTCATTAGTACGTGATGGTTTTGTTGATATACTCACACTGACCTTTTTGGTTTTAGTAAATGGATGGATCTAGCAGGAACCAAAGTAACAGTTGATGTGAAGGAAACTGTGACATTTTTTTGAGCGAGCAACTGAATGATATGGGAGCTTCAATGAGAACTCTTGTGTTTATCCTCAACCAACTATTTGGAGTCATGATTGACCACCTAAACCTTGGTAATTTTTCTAAGGCATCATATATGCGAGAAACAAATCCCTACAGAACTATAGGTAACAATCATAAAGGTAAGTATGTTCAAAAACCTATGTGTCAAAGATGTGGAAAGAAACACTTAGGAAAATGTTTCAAAGGGACAGAAATATGCTATAAATGTGGAAATGAAGGTCATAAAGCAATAAACTTCCATGGAAAAAGGAATCATCCAGTTGACTTGAGGAAAGGGAAATAAGTTCTTTCTGAGGGATCAATTGAATGTTTTAAATGTGGTGTTCATGGTCATTGTGCAAAAACATGTCATGTGAAGAAGTTTCGGGAATGGGATCATCAATATCTTACAAATATTCGTTTACCAATACCTAATGCCATTCCAATTGAGGATGAAGAAACTGACAATTACCAATCAAATGGATGTATTATTTATTAACTTTTGTTTTCCTATTTTGGAATCTTAGGATATGATTCATGATTTTGTTTGTAGGAAAGAAGTATTTCAGAATAAGTTGGAATGGAATGGTTAATAGATCATGAAGAATGTTGAATGAGTAAGAAGTCAACATATAAGGGATTCAAGAGTTATGGTGAAATTCTTAAGAGTACTAAGTCTCTTTTGATGATGGGGTTACATTAGAAGACTTTTTATAGTATGTGTAACCCTGATGTTTGATATATGAAAATTTTATTCAAGGAATAGTTTTCTGTTCTTTTGCGGACATAGTTATAAAGAACCATTTGGGTTTATATAATCCTTACTTTTGAGGTAATTATGGGTTACTATATGTTATGATGGAAGTGAAAGGCATGAGATAAAATTGAGGATAAATTATGTTATGGTTATTTTTGATGATTTTATCACTTTTTGGGGAATGATTTTAGAATTAAATGGTTCTGGAAAAAGGACAACACGCAGACCGTGTGACAACCAGTCACGTCGGACAAAGCTACGAGAATCGAACCCACAACCAAAGTGCAACTGGTATTTATCTCCTACCACTGGACTACGTGAAGTCCCTGGTTTGTTTGACTGATTCTTTTTAGTTAGATTATTTTATGAATTAAGAGTAAGTTTATTTTGGGTTATCTATTGAAAACATATTAACCTATCATGTAGGATATGTGATTAGGTTAATTACTTTTCAATACGAGAATTTAAGAGCAACTGATGTTGTTTGGAGATAAATGTTACGATTTAACTTGGAAGACTATGTGACTAAATCCATCAAATATTTGGGTTTCAATCTTAGATTGGATTACTTTGAAGAATTTTATGGACAAATTGTTTATCAAATGGTATTATTTGAACTTTGGGGTTTTTTGGGACAAATTTTGGAGATTAAGAATAGGTTTTCTTTTTATTAAGGATTATACTTTTCAGGATTATCTGATCTTGTACTAACCTTTTTGGTTTTCATTTTGGTTTTGGTTAGAGTCTAAATACATGGTACGTATATAGTTCTCTTTTGTGGATTAGGTGATTCTCTAGAAGTTGATTATAGTACCCTTAATGTGAACAAGTCTTCCTAAATACTCGTCTTTTGGAGAAAATATGAGTTTTTGTATGGAATCTAATAAAAGTTGAAAGTCAATATGATAAGTGATTATGTTTCCTTATGAATATATTCCTCAATAAAAAGTAACTTAAAACAAAAATTTTGTCTATTAACTTTTCCTACTAGGGAATCGAATACCGTTTAACCCATCACAATTTGTGATTTTCTTGTGGTTAACTTTCTCCTAAACAAGTTTTCTATCACTCTCCATCAGAACATGACCCTATGTTTTCTCCTCCATGTTCATGTTTTCCTACATGAAATCCTGGTATAGGTTAACTCGAGTGACCTTTGTACTTATCTTTCTTTATTTTAAAGTGATTGTTTTATCGACTCTTGTTCCGATGTGGGATTTTCAATGAAGATTCCAAGGCCAATTTCAGAATTGCGAGGACGCAATTCCCAAAAAGGGGGAAGGATGTAACACCCCAGGTAAATAAAGAATATTACATTTTCACATTTATCCATATTTGTGAATAAAATATTAATATAACTTTAAATGGGATGTTATGCTTGATGGCATACCCAACACGCAACAACGAGTTTCTTGGGAATCTTACGTTGCACTCTAATAATAAAATAATATTATTTTAAATGGTAGTTAACGCCTAGCCGTTGTAATGGCGGGAATGAAAATAACTAACTACAAAATGATTATATATGTTTGTCAAATATTTTTATTTTTTTTCAATAAAATTTAGAGGATTAAAAAATGCAAATGAATCCATTTTTTAAGCATAAACATTCTAATATTCTTTAAAAGGTTGATTAACCGCCTTTTGATGGAGAAACTCTTTTAAATACAATTTTTTAAAATATTATGTGTTATATTTGAAAATAAAATTCTACTTTTAGAATCGGGACATCAAAATTTACTTTGTGTAAATTTTTGGTATTTTTCCGATAAAGTTCATTTTTTAATGAATAATGAAAAATGTTGTATTTTAATTCAAAACCACTTTTTAATATAATTTATTTATATGATTAGATTATCTTTTGAATTGGTTTTAAAGAGAAATTATAATATATTTTTACCATTTAATCCAATAGTGGTTGTTGGAATTAATTTCACTTTGAAATCGAACATAAACTATTGTCAATCTTTTGATACATTTTGTTTCATAAAAACACGCTATTAGTTTTGACATCAGTAATTAATTATTAAATTAATTAATTAAACTTATATGTTTTGAATTTTTTAAAATATACATAATTTTTGAATTTGGAATATCAAATATAGCTCAGGGTGATTTTTTTTTAATTTTCTGAAAAACTTAAATTTTTGATGAATAGTGAAACCACTAAGTGGTACTTATAAAAACTGATTTTCCATTTAAATGAAATTTTGCCAGCTTTGTGTTTTTAATTTAAAAAATATGACATACATTGTTGTCATTAAGAAGTAAAATGAGTTTCAATGAGATTAAAATAATTTTTGGTGAATAGTAACTTATTAAGTTTTTAATCGCGATTAGAGGTAATTAGTGTAGTTTAAGGTAAAAATTATGTTTTAATAATATGAGATGAGATTGAAACATGTCCTACCCTCCTTGGATGTGTCATTACCTACCAAGAAAACCCATTGGTCAACTTTAGGACCCCATGGAGCCACTTTGGTTGAGAAATGACATAAATAACTTTTTATTTAATGTTAAAGTAAAAATGACACAAACATGAGATGTTTTAATAAAACAATTTTTTAATGGGGTTATAAAAGTAATATTTTTTACTATAAATATTCATTAAAAATATAAAAACATTTCCTACATCATATTAGTTTTTTTATAATTTTTAGACATTAGATAAATTATATTATTTATGACATCGTGATGATGCAGTGATGACCTCATTATTTAACGATTTAAATAAAATGGAAAGATAATGTAAAATCTAAGACCTACAAATGTCCAAAACCTATTGTATGGGTGTATTTCGAACCCTTATCACCTTATCCTATAAAAACATCAATGTGGGATAATTAAAATCCAAAACTCATTCTAATATAAAGTAACATTTCCTTACTTTCCAAGACTGCCCCTCCCCTCCTCTTATAAAAGGCCCCCACCTCTACCTCCATACCCACACATCCAAAGACTTTGGCTCGGCCAACCCCTACCCAGTTTCCCTATAAACATCCCTATATAACTCTTAGAAGCCTCACTTTGGTCATAAGTCTTCCCAAGGAAGCCTTTGAGCTCAAACCAAAGGGAGTTACCCGATTTTAAGGTAATGTATTCACTTGAGTTCTTTTGTTTTATTTTTCTTCTCTAACCCCCTAAACTCTTTTTATTCTTTTATTTTGTAAACAATACATTATATTCAACATACTAGGATGTTTTTATAAAACGTATTCGAGCTAAACTTACACAAACCTTCATCTAATGGTTAAAGAACATACTGTTTCTGTGGATGAAAAATTTTTGCCTCACGAAATGATGATTGTTCAACACTCATATAACACCTTCAAAGGTGGCCATTAAGATGTCACTATATTTATATATGATATATGATATGTTTATGTTTTCCTTAAGCTTCTGTATTTTTCATTTATGTCATACCTTTATGGCTTCCATTATGGGTATACGCGATATCTTCATTTTAGGAAGTTCGGACTACCGCCCCCTCAAAGTGATTTGATTCGTTAATGCCATATGTGGGATGTATAAAGGATGGATTTAAAATTATTACATATGATTTTATACTTGAATTATAATATACCTTTATAACATTATTATTTTCTTTCCATTAAAGTATGAGATAGAAATGAAAGTAGCGTTCATGCGTACGTTCGGCTTACCTTCTCCTTGAACGGTGCATTTCATTTCTTACCTCTAAATGATTATATAATATTATAAATACATGTATATGCTGGATATATATGATATATATGATATCCAAATCATTAATATCATTCTTGAGATAATGGATATTTGACTACGTGAACAACTTGTAATTATAAAAAAATATTATTTTTGACTCAAGTTCTAATGATCGTTAAAATGACCGTTATTAACTTAAATAATAACATAGTGTTAATGACATGGTAATAAGTGATATAAAATGAATAATGAACTTGAAAAAGGTTCTTAAGAAAGTATAAATTAACTCAAGTTTATTATTCAGGACATTAAAGAACGATCGAGTCAAGTCGTACCAGAGGTAAGGGATCCAACCTCTCTCTTTCTTTTTAAGTACACTCTTTTATGTCATTACTTTAAAGCTCATCTTTTTTATGATTGGGATGTTATTTTATATTAATCATACTGTAATTTTTATTTTAATATTAAGAGAGACCCTATTTTCTCTCATCAATCCATTTTGGACGTTTTAAGTAGCGTCCTTAGGCTGTCGAGTTTTCGAAAGGGATTTTTCATCTCACTTTTAGTCCCGTGAGATTTATGATACATTTTCCACCATTTACTTTGAGTGGTGTATGTAATTACCATTATTATACTCTTTTTGTAATATAATTTCATTTATGGGTATTTACATATTCATTGTATTACCCTTCTTCAATAGGGTGTACGTTTCAAAAGTTACCCAAGTCGGTAAGGGAACCTTTCACCCTCCTCTTTTTACAAGACTTATTTTGTTATGTATTTTAATTCACATACTATTATGTTGGGATATGTTCTTATATATCCTTATTGAAGTAAATTTTATGACCATGTGATGACATACCCCTTTTATCTCTCATCAACTCTTTTTCTGAATTTTGAAGTGACGTCGTTAGGCTGTCGAATTCTTTCAAGGGAACTTCTTAACCCAATTTTGATTCTTTAGGATAAACTTGTACACCTTGAATATGTAATTCTATGATTATGTGTGAATGTCCTATAATTGTTATACACTTAATACCCACTTACATTTCGTGTATTCATTTGTCACACATAATTATGTAACTGATTTATCTTTAATCCAAGGATACCGTCTTTGTATGGGACTTTGTCTCCATCTCCTTTCATTGAGGCGTATTTTGTTTTATACACACCTTTCTTTTATACGGTGTATAAACCCCTTTGACTTGTACGTTTATTTCAAAGTAATCTTTTTTATACGAAGCATTTACTAAATGACAAAAGGGAATGTTTTTGTCATACGTATGCGGCGACAACGACTTCTCCACCTCTGTGACCATTATTTGAATTTCAGCTTCCTCTACAATCCATACCCTCTTTTTAAAAGAAAAATAAATATCATGTTTTACTTTTCTTTTATTATGGTGTTGAAAATGGTTTTCATAATGTTTTTTTAACAATGTGTTGTATTGATATCTTGTTATTGAAAGGTGGAAATGTTATGTTTGCTTTATGCATGTTTTATGTGATAAGATTATGTTATGGTTCTTGGGCATTGTTATGAAGACGGGTGGTTCCGTGATAAACTAAGGGCGGGTGAGCCCGATATAGCTCTCCAATGCATTGGGTAACGCGAAGGATTGAAACATTAAGGATTCTCTGAATAGATTTAGGGAATATACTGTGGTGAGTATTCCAAACGTAACCAAGAGGGTTAATCCCTACATAAGAATGTTATGAATGCCTCAAGTTACCTTTTATGTCTTATGATTTCTATGATTTATTCATGATTTGATGAGGTATGTTAAAGTGCCTATGTTTTATGGGTAAAGTATGATTTCATTCTTATGTATATATGAACTCATGTTTCCTTTCCATATTTTTATAACCCTTAATAAGATTTTTATGCTCATCCCAAGTTTTTTTGAAATGTTTTTCATAGGTCAAGGGAAAGGTACATGATATGATGATAGTGTCAAGGAAGTGTCAAGAAAGAATCCATGCTTTATTTTTAAATATGTTTCCATTGATGGGAAAAATTGAATACTATATTTTATGTAACCCTTTGATTTAATGTTGAATGTAATGCAATTTTTATGATCTAATTCTCTAAAACTCTAAAACTGGAAAGATCCTCAATGTGTAATCTTGTAAAAACTCAAGATTAAGTAAGGTTTAAGTCTGGGGCCTTAAAGAATTTCTTCCTCAAAATTTTTCACTAGAAAAAAAAATGAGTATACCTCTCCCTTATCATATCCTCATGTTCAAATGTAGATTATTCAAATTGTTAGTTCCTCCATGAAACATTAACCAAGTGAGTTGTCTTGTTTTGTAGAACATTTTTCCTACGATCCAATATCTTTATCAGTTGTTTTTCATAAGAATGGTCTTACTCTAGTGGTATGACTTCTTAGAACAGTACATATCAAGAATAAGATACATACATTATCATGAGTGATAAATGGAACACATCAAAAACATTATAAAGATTCAGTGGAAACTCAATCAGTTAACTACCTTCCTAACATGATCCAGAATTTTAAATGGAAAAATATACCTAGGGGTCAGCTTGCCCTTCTTTCCAAATCTCATTCCTCGTTTCTATGGAGATAATGGTAGGATCGCCTTATAACCCACTTCAAAGACAAGGTCTTTTTTTCATTTTTTAGTATAAATTTTTTGTGACTTTATCTACTCTTATGTGATGATAAATATATCTAACCTTTTCAACCATTTCATCAATAAGATCTGGTCCTAATAGAATTCTTTCACAAACATCCTCCTATCAAGATGGATTTATGCACTTCATTTCATAATGCACTTTATAATGAACCATATTAATACTTGAGTTAAAGCTATTATTTTAAGAAAATTTTATTAATGGTAGGTGTTCATCCCAAACACGATTATAATACAAAGAGAATTATCTCAACATTTCTTCTAGAGTTTTAATTATCCTCTTAGACTAATCTTCCATCTGAGGATGATATATAGTGTGAAAACATAACTCTGTAACTAGATCATGCTAAAGTATTCACCAAAACATTGAGGTAAACCAATAATCCTGATCATATATAATTTAAAGTGGTACTCCATGAAATATTACCACTCTCTTTATATATATATTAGCAATATAATAAAGAGAGAATTCCTCTCAAATAAAAATGAACTGTGTCGACTTCATAAGGTGATCAACATTAACCCATATAACATTATTGCCTTTAGATATTTTTGTAAGTCCGATAATAAATTCCAAAGTGATGTCTTCCATTTTCATTCTTGTATGAGAAATATTTGAAACATCCCCTTAGAATTATATCTCTCAACCTTAACTCACTAATAATCTAGGCATTGAGAGACATATTTAGAGATATCTTTTTTCATTCCATCCCACTAGAAACACTCTTTCAGGTCCCTATACATCTTTGTGCTTCCAGAGTGAATATAGAATGTAGAAATATGACCCTCACCCAATATCTACTTCTTTAATTTTGGTTTGGTAGGAATACAAACCATGTTTCTAAACTGTGTTATTTCTTCACAGTCAATCATGAGTTCAGGAACATTTCTCACCTTATTTTGTAGATATACTTCTTTCTTCTCTTCATACATAATCATAACATGAATAAATGGTTGAAAATTTATTTGAGAAATATAATATTCCCCCTTTACATTAAAATTTAAAGACCTATCCTTTTCAAATCCACAATTATTGGATTTTTTTATCCTTATCGTGGATATCCTAGCATGGTCTTGTTGATTAAAATCATATGTCATCTTTTTCACTTTCCTAGAGTGGTAATGTTTTGAGCAGTCATAATCTTTAATCAACTAAAACCATATTTTTTGGCGCATATTCAGCTCCTTTTGTGTAAAAATATACTTTAATCTTTTATGATCAGTATAAATATCACATATTTCACCATAAAGATAATGCCTTCAAATATTTGATGCAGAGATTACTGCAGCAGATTCCAAATCATGATTTGGGAAATTTTCCTCATTAATTTGGAACTTCCATTAGGCATAAGAAATCACCATATCATTTGGCACGAGAACACATCCCAACCCCTTCTTGGATGCATCATTTTAGATCACAAACCATTCTACACTACAAGGTAGTGTCAGAAAAAGTGCACTGGCTAACCTTCTTTTTCGATATTTGAAATTCTCTTCACATTATTTCAAGAAAAAGAACTTAAATCTGTTCTGAGTCAACTAGGTGAGTGGATTAGATCATCGTGAAAAATCATTCTAAAAACGTAACTAATATCAATCCAAACCATGAAATCTTCAGATCTTGGTTATTATTTTTGGTCTCATACAACATTTACCAAATTTTATTTTTGATGGATCCATAGATATCCCTACACTTGAGATTATGTGACCCAAAAATGAAACATTCTGACACCAAAATTCACACTTTTTAAATTTCTAATAATACCCCTCATTTCTCATGGTATTCGATACAATTATCAAGTGGTCTTCATGTTCTTCCTTGGTCTTCAAATACACAAGAATATCATATATAAAGGCTACCAAAAAATGATCCAAATAGTCTATAAAGACTATATTCATTAAATCCCTGAAGATATAAGGGGAAATAGTAAGATCAAAATAAATCACTATAAATTCATAGTTTCCATACCTTGTATGGAATGCCTTCATTAGTATATACACCTTTTTGAACCCTAATTTATCATATCTTGAAAAAAGATCAATATTAGGAAAGTATTGATCTCTTCAAAGATGGTGAAATAAGTTATCAATGTTGGGAAGAGGATACTTTTACCTGATAGTGATCTTCTTAAGTTCCCAATAATCAATCCAGAGTATCATCGATCCATATTTCTTATTAAAGAAAGAAATTATTTTCCCCAAGGTGGAAAACTATGTTGTATGAATCCCTTATCAATATTCTCTAAGAGTTTTTTCTTCCATTCCTGCAAATTATTTGGGGCCACTCTATAAGGTGTATTTGAAATAGGCACAGAACCCGGTATGAGTTCTATTGAAAACTCAACTTCAAGATTTGGTGGAAGACCTAGAAATGCCTCTACAAAGATATAATCAAAATCCCATGAAATGGGTGTATTCTTATTTAGGAGTTTCTCCCCAACTATTTGAATTATATAACATTCATTAATAGTAATCAAGACCCATAAAAAGGAATAATTTTCTTTTAGAAGGTTATATTCATCATTGCATTGACAGATGGTCATAGATTTATCTATAATATGAAATGTGACTTCCCTTCTGTGACATTTGATATGATATCCATATAGAGAAAGCCAATCCAGGACAAGAATCACATCAAATTCCATTATAGTATGGATCACAATATTCACAGAAAGAACTTTCACACAAACATCAATCCGAGAAGAATTATAATAATTTGATGTGACTGTTGTGATATTATTATTTTTCACAGTTAACTCAACAAATAATTTTTGGGGTAATATGATGATACCCTTAGAAAATTATTCATAAACAAAAGAGTCAGTGGATCAAGAATCCAATAAAACATTTTATACCATATAATGGATGGTAAGTGTACCTTTCACCAATTCATTATCATAATCCATGTTTCCAATAGTGGTTTCATGTGACTTTCATTTTTTGTTCTATTTAAGATTTTCATGTTATAGATCATCATCAATAACCCTTGGATTAGGGAATTTATTGTCATAATTACCCATTTCTATTCATTTGTATAAATTAAGTGTATTATGTGTATTTTTTGTATCATTTTCATTGTACACATCATTGGACATATTTTTCCAATCACTTTTGCATCCAGCTGCCCGACGATCTTCTTTTCCACACTTGAAACATTTACTGGTCCCTTTAATGCAAATCCCTCAATGTTTCTTTCCAAAATTTTAGCATAAGAGAAAACCCATCTTCTTTTTAGTGTGTTCTTTATATTACATTTGAATTATATTTCTCTCTTATTATCAAACCCATATTACTGATAGGTTACTCCAATATCCATCTCAATAATGAGAGCACATTGAAAAATTTCCTCATAGCTATTGATGTCCCTTATGGATAATTTCATTTAGAGACTTAGTTTTAAGACACTAAATAAATTATCAATTTTACTCTCTAGTTTGATAATAATTACAGAAGTATACCATTAAAGTCTTATAATTTTTTTTTTCATAGGTTCCAATGGTTCAATCATCATTTTTCTTATGTTTAAGTAACTCCTTATCCATATTTTCTCAAACAATATATTGAGATTACTTATTGAAAAATATTTTCTAGAACTCATCTCATTCAATGGAATCAATTTTAGCTCCTTGACTTATATTCTTGATAAGATTCCACCATTGATATGCTTAACCTAACAAACGATATACTGCTAAGATGACTTTATCATATTTAGAACATTATAAAACTGAAAATATCTTTTCAATGGTACTGATCAACTATTCCTCCACTAATGTATTAGAAGATCTGCCAAATGATGGTTGATTCTGCCTCATGAAGGATTAAATAGAATATTTCTCACTTGTTTTCACATTTGGATGTCTATCCTAATTCATATCTTGAGAATTTTATGTGAGCATGACTATAATATGTTTCATTCCAGATCCCATAAAATTTGGTTTCTCTTGGGGAAATAGTTGCATTTCCTATCACATCTAGGATTAACGTGGTTCCTTCAGGTTCTGATCATTAACTAAAACAAAGAACCATATTGCGACCAACATTAATCATAATGGGAAAACCATAGAATTCAAGAATAAAATTTCCATTTAGGACACTTTAGGTTTTATAAAAGGTTATTCATGAACATTTTTAAAATACTATGATAGGATTGTAACCTATACTTAGACATATACATAGTGTTTTTACTATGGTTATCTCATCTTAATTTCCAATGGATAACTATAACTTTACTATGATAACAACTATAATGGCCCAAGATTTAAATATATATTTTTATTCAACATTGAAGAATATATATTATATAATATAACAAAAACCATTACAAGACCATGTAGGTTTAGTGTCTTTAGAAATAGGGAATCATACAAAACTTGTTCATAGAACATTTACATTGTCTCCCACTTATTTCTTAATAGCTAGACTCATTTTTTATATATCTTACTTAATACCATTCTTCCTATCCTTGGGGAAAGAAACATATGGAAGGGTGAGGAAAAATGACCTGTAAAAGTAAACAAGGAAAATATAAATCATATCATAATCTTATGAACATACCACTTTAAAATATTATCCTACATATAAAAGATCATAATATCATGTCATGGGATAAATCATAAAAGTGAAATGTAATCGGAATAGTCATTTAATAATAAATTAAATTTTGTGGAATAAACATGTAATCATAGGAAATATTTTCATATTAGTCAAGGCTCATTTCCAAGACCATCATAGCAGACAAATTCTATTTTGGGACTGAGTTCGCTCCTCGTTCCAGTCCTTTATTACTGAACTAGATTTACCTGTCATTCCTATAATGTCTATCTCATCAGATATAAATCTATAACCAATGAATCAAAGGGCTATATAGATCTCACCCATATTATAATTAAATCATTCTTACATGTGCCATGATACGTAAACCATTCACCATAGCATAAACCAAGGAATAAAAAAATGGTTTCTTAGAAATCATTCCATCATAACATAATCCATATAAGATAAATAAATTTTATAAAAATAATTACATAATAATAAAAATCAATTAAATGTAATAATAGGGATAAAATTTTAAAACTATGTCATCTTAGGTGGAAAATAGTTTTGATAAAACCCATGAGATTAATTCCTGAAGAAAATATCTTTTCTTCTTCAAAAACGGTTTCCTTCATCAAAATGACACAATTTTAGAAGAAATAATTTTAAGATAAAATAACCTTAAAATATTGTATATTATTCTTTATTGAAATAATAAATTTTTAAAGTGTTAATATTCATTCATTTTTTATAATATAAAAAAATTATTCTCACACTTTTGCAGGAAATTTCAAAAAGTACCTGGTACAGAAAACAAAAAAGATACCATTCATACCTTTTAATAAAAATTAACCAATGTGTAAAATTAAATTTAAAAAATAATATAATTATATAAAAAATATTTTTAAATACATATTTAGGAATCATGGACATGGATGATAAATATAACCCAATAAATACTTACGAAAAACAATCTCGTATAAAAATGAGATTTGCAATGTTATCCCTTACGAGAGGTATGATATGCTGCATATGTTTCTGAACCTCCTGTATACTGATTTAAATAATTTTAATGATTTATTACATAATAAAAATAATATTTATGATAAAATTTATGATCAAATTTTTATTTTATTTTTAGTATCATTTCATTATTAATCGTAATTTGGGAATTAACTACTTAATGTTCGTATGCATGTTTTGTCACATAAGTTATTTTTCCTATTTTAAGTTTATAGTATATCATTTAAATGTTTGAATTGTTATAATTGTATAATTTTTATTAGTTAAAATAATTTATATAATCATTAATAAATGAAGACTATGTACAATGAATCATATCTCATTATGGAGATGATTAGTTGTATGTTCGAACTAGCGACGATATCATTCTCGTAATTATCGAATTGTATTGAAGTGCATGGTGTATAGTATGTCAGAATGAAAATCATTGTCTATATATCATATATATATATATATTAATTCAATCATTATACCCATCCATGTAAGGTGCTGGTGAAAAATGGATTCCACCACAGCATAGGGACGGTAAGTCTTATGTATGCACGCGTGGTGATTTCATTTTTTATAGTATGGGTAGAAGGAGGACTATGATTATTTCAAAATCATAATAACCTCTAATTATATATTTATTTCTAAAATTATTATTATTATTGAAACAACTTATTAGGTTGAAGTAGAAGAAGAAAGAAGTCTAAATGAATAAGTAAATGGCATCACCTCTTCTTTGATGTGCCTCCTCTAAATCTTCTTTAGAGCACTAGAGATGGTCTTTTTAGAAGACCAAAACATCAATAATATTTCTAGATAAGTTTATATGGGAAATGGGTAGGGTATGGTTGAGATTGAAGGCACAAAATGAAGTGAAGAGTTGAGCGAGGAAGCTCCCTTTTATAATTGAGGTGAGGGGTACTATTAGAAACCTCAAAAATATAAATTTATTACAAAATCAAACCACAGAAAAAATATCTAAAATGTCCCAATTTCATATATTATATGAGAAATGGTTGTAATATCATCAACCAGTAATTGATGAACAAATTTTTATTTCAATTTTTACATTATAATATTAATTAACACTTAGTTATTCTATTTAATTTTTAACTAGGGTAACAAATATTTCAATATTAAAAGGGAGAAATATTTACATATATAAAGTCAATTAGACAATAAATGAATAATTTAGAACATTTTATACAATATCATAATTATTCTATATTTTAAAAATGTTTTATTGTTTTTAAATAATTTAGGAAAACATTATTTTGAGAAAATATCAATACTGTCTATTTATAAACTATTTATTTAATGGATTTTGAAAAATATAAAAATAATAATTAATCCTTGATTAAAAATTATTATTATATCCCTATGGGGTAAATGTAACCTATAAATTCATTTTAATTAATAAATATCCCAAATTAAATTTATTAAAATATTTTTAATAACATTTATTTGATCCCTTCATTAATAAAATGATTACTACCTCTATAATTTTTTGTTTTTTAATAAAAATAATTTTTGAATAAAAATTAAAAATAATATAATATAATGATTATAAATCCATTATATTTCATAATAAAACTTGTGGTTGAATTTATATTCTGAACAACTTAATATTAAAAATGCTACAATCTTATAAAACATGATTGTGACAATTTTATCTTCAATTTAAATAAAATAATATAACTGTCATAATATTTTCCATAAGCCTCCAAATGAGAAATAAGTCGACCCTTGGATGATTATGGTCAAGATATACTTGTCCAATAAGGTTTGGTCAAGTTTTTGTGCCTTTTATGGTTATTAATATGTTAATAAAATTTGTTTCATTGATATATCATCACTTAATTATTTTTTTCATCATTCAAGTATAACTCTTGAAGATAATTATTTACTTATTAAAAATTTCAAATAAATAGTTCTGATAATTAAAAACATTTTATATTTAAAATGATTATTTATAATAAAATTAATCTTCCCCATTTCCTTATATTGAAAACAATTAAATTATTAGAGTTTGAGTGAGATGTATTTCACTTTTGTTTAAATAAAATAAATCAAATGTCATGAACTCAACCAAGTGGGTTCCAATTGATACAATTTTTTCCCAAGTATGTTTTAGTGAAAATTATAATCATCCAATTTTATTAATAAAACTGTTATCGAAATTTTATAATATTATATTTACTCAAAATTACCTAATTCACCCTTTTGCCGTGTGAATAAAATTTACTGAAGATAATATTATTATTAACCAAAAATAAAATAAATATATTTAAATAATATGGAGCTACTGATTCTAAATATGGAATCAATGTTTCGAAATTCCAAGCATAAAAGTTTTAGTAATTAATTTAAAAATAATATCGTTGTTGAAATGAAAAAATGGGTTTTAAAAGTTAAAATATTACGAAAGATTGAAATGTTTTTACATATGAATATAATGTAAAATTAATTGAAAGGACCAACAATATATTTAATGGTAAATATATATTTTTTATACTTTGTAAAAAATCAATAATATAATTTATTTATATAATTTTTTTTTTAAAAAAATATTTTCAATTAAGATTTATCATATTTTTACTATTCATCAAAACATGAATGTTATAAAAAAAATATTATAAATTAATAAAAAGTAAGGTTTTATGTCTGGCATCAAAATAACATGTTTATGTTGTCATATAAATTTTTTTTAATGTGTCAAATTATTAATTTAAATGGGGTTCTCCATTGAAAGGAGTATAATTAACCTAAAAATAGGTTTTTATACATCAAATAGGGTTTCATTCATACCCTATGACTAAAATTACTATTGGATAAATATAAAAAATAATTTATTAAGTATATAAAACATATATATCTAATTAATTTCATTACCAAAATAAATTCACTTAAGAGTAAAGATATCTATTTATCTTCTTCATAAATAATAGATAGTTAATGAATTCACAATGAATTTTCATAAGTCAAATTTAATTATTCCCACTAACCTAACGGGTAGCATAAAATTGTATTTTTCTAATAAGGGCATCTCACGGTTTGTTTAAACTCACTATTGTGTGAAAATCAAGCTACTGAATAATAAAAATTATTTAGTGAAAAAATTTCATAAAAAACATCTGGGTGTTACACCATGACATCTAAAAAATTGATATATGAGTTTATAATTTAATTAGAAAGGTTTTTATTGATCAATATGGATCAATATGTTGTAAATAATAGAATTAACTAGAGTTATTTTACAATAGGGGGAGAGGACACACATATAATTTCTTAAAACAATAAAATATAATAATTTCATACTAAATCCAAATGCATTCCAAATGGACATGTACATAATTTTGGGAGAGTTTGTGTTCTAAATTGTCAATAAAATAATATTTTTTACATGTTTAATAAGAAAAAAATTCCCTAAAATTGATTTACTCAACTGGTAATCCTGTTTCAGCATTAATTCTAGAATCAACTATTTCAATAATAGTGGTTTATAATTGTAGATATAATGAAAATTTTGGATCATAAATATATATGGGATGAAATTTTAGAACATTTATAATCCAAATTATTATCTTTTTTGTTTTTTATTAATTTATATATTATTTTAAAGTATATTATTTTCATAAAATATCAGTAATATATTTTTTGAAAATATTCATTGAAATTGACATTAAATACATCAATATAATAATTTAATTGAAATATAAATTTGTTAAAAATAATATATATTTTATTATTATTAACCATAAAATTCATGTAAAACCATAATTGATCCCAAAAAATTTACTCTTAATGGCCTTAATATTATTTACATTGATTTCCCAACGACTTTCCCAAGCGCTATGGTAGTGTTGTATAAGCATTTAATTTAATTACTACATAAATAAAAAAATATAAACATTAAAAATATTAATAATGTTGAAAATAATTTTTTTATTAATTTATAACATATAATTATCCATCTATGAACATATAAAATAAATTTATAGAAATAGAGTGACATATTAGAGTTTTATTTACTTAAAATAATATAAATGTAACTATTAGGGAAAATAGAACCAAAATTACATATATCAGAATAATAGATTTTTATGGTAAACTTAATCATATTAAATGATATAAATATTTTTTTTGGTTGATCTTGAAACCATATCTTATAGTTTCAACCATGTTTTACCCATTTTTCCCTTACTGATGTGACAATTTTTTATCACAGTTACTATTAATAATAAAAAATAATAAAACTGACCTATTTAAAAAAATTTCAACTCCTAATTCCAAATTTGTAATCAATTTCAAATTATTCATTACTTATAAGTTTAAAAACTTATTTTTAATATAAATGCATAAAATGAAATGGAAAATGGTTTTTAGAAAAATACTTCTTTACACAAAGTAATAAATTATAGTAAAATCATGAATATTACAGAATAAAATGGTGTTAATTATAATGTTATATATAAATTTATTAACATGTAACTTTTATAATAAATCCATAATACAATTGAACTTTTAAATTACATGATTTAATTAAAGTAAATAAAAATATATGAAAAAATTATTTTTCAAAATTCAATGAAAAACCAATCATTACAAATAAAATAAAAAATTATCATCATTTAAATTATTATATTATTATTTAAAAAAAGGATATAAATATATAAAATAATATTTATAAAAGTGCATTAAGGTAATTAGAATTTCCATGAATAAAATTCAATAAAATAATTTTTGAATAAAATGCATTTTTGAAGAATAAATGGATTTAATAATAATTCATTGCTTATTTTAAATTAATAAATCATAAAATTTATAGATAGTATTACGATTATAAATATATTACACAATTAAATTACACACATTAATACCTTCCAAATAAACTACGAGGATAAAAAAGAGACATTTAACTAATAATATTTTTATAATATATCCTAATTCGATTAAATATCAATTTTTTATGTTATGAATTATTTCAACATTGGGGTGATATGTTATCCCCTATTAAATAAATTCAATCCTTATAATTTCATCTCAGTCATAAAAGGATCAATATTTAAAATAATTTTTTTGAAAATCCATATTGTTTAATTTCATAATAAAACTTCCATTAAAAAATGATGTTGGAAAGAAAATCGTTACCTAAATTAAACATAACACAGTTCATAGATTCTGACAACATTGGTGTAATGTAAGAATATTTACATAGATAAGAAAACTACGATCCAATGGTTAATATATAATTCTAGAGAACATGGTTAGGAGAACGTTAATGAGGAAAAAATTATATCATATAGGGGTGAAAATATAATAACTTCCTAAAAAATTAAGGTAAAATAATATATTTTTTATTTCATTAACATTTCATGAATTTTAGTGAATATTTTTCTATCATTTTAGTGTACATGTTAAAATATACTTGAATCCTACTAGTTTCAACAAAAAAATTCATCCTCTAGTTTTAGTTTGAACAGCATCAACTTTATCTCTTACTACATGATATAAAAAAATCTATATGAACATTACATTCTAAAATCACTAAAATAATATTTGAATTGATTATATGATCCATACTATAAGGATAATTAATTCCTCCATTATCTCAGTATTTATAAAAACCAATAGTGTTATCATATTTTATCCAATATTGATAATTATAATACATTTTTCTCTGAAAAATAAATAATAACAACAAAAGTTAAAGTTAATATTTTATACAAAAATTTATGCATAAGGCTCCAAAAAAATTAATCATACCAAAATAGAAACCCAAAATTCTAAAATATTTGACCACAAATTTTATTCTAGTACCAAAGGTAACATTTATCCCCCAAAAAGAAAAAGTATACCATAATGTCACATTCTACGAATTCCAATACAATGGTCGTATTGTAACACCCCAGATAAATAAATAATATTACATTTTCACATTTACCCATATTTGTGAATAAAATATTAATATTACTTTAAATATGACGCTATGCTCGATGGCGTACCCAATACGCAACAACGAGTTTCTTTGGAATCTTACGTTGCACTCTAATAATAAAATAATATGGTAGTTAACTCCTAGACATTGTAATGGTTGGAATGAATAGAACTAACTAAAAAACGATTATATATGTTTTTCAAATATTTTTAATTTTTTACAATAAATGTTATAGGATTAAAAATGGAAATGAATCTAATTTTAAGCGTAAACATTCTAATATTCTTTAAAAGGTCAATTAACCTCTTTTTGATGGAGAACTAGTTTAAATACACTTTTTAACAATTTAATGAGTTATATTTGACAAAATAAAATTCTTCTTTAGAATCGTGACATCAAAATTTACTTTGTGTAAATTTTTGGTTTTTTCTGATAATGTTCATTTTTTAATGAATAGTGATAAATGTTGTATTTTAATTCAATACCTATTGTTAATCTAATTTGTTTATATGATTAGATTATATTTTGAATTGTATTTAATGTGAAATTAGAATATATTTTTTACCATTTAATCTAATAGTTGTCATTGGAATTAATTTCACTTTGAAATTGGACTTAAACTAGTGTCAATTATTTAATAGATATTGTCTCTTAAAAACACGCTATTTGTTTTGACATCGGGAATTAATTATTAAATTAATTAATGAAACTTATATTTTTTTAATTTTTTAAAATAGACATCATTTTTTAATTCGGAATATCAAATATAGCATAGGGTGAATTTTAGGTATTTTTCTGAAAAACTCCAATTTTTGATGAATAGTGAAACCACTAAGTGGTAGTTTAAAAACTGCTTTTTCATTTAAATGAAACTTTACCACATATGTGGTTTGAATTTTAAAAATATGACATACATGGTTGTCATTAGGATGTAAAATTTGGTTCAATGGGATTAAAATAATTTTTTTGTGAATACTAACTCTTATGTTTTTAATCACGATTAGAGGTAATTAGTGTAATTTAAGGTAAAGATAATGTTATAATAATATGAAATGACCTTGAAAAATATTATAACCTTATTAGATGAGTCATTTACGACCAGGATAATCCATGGGTCAACTTGGGGACCCCATGGAGCCACTTTGGCTGGAAAATGACATTAATACCTTTTTATTTAAAGTTAAAATTAAAATATCACAAACATCTGTTGGTTTACTAATTTTTTTTTACATGGGGTTATATAATTCATATTTTTGACTAAAAATATTCATTAGAAATATAAAAAGATTTAATATATCATTATATATATTTTATAATTTTTATAAATTAAATAAAATAATTTATTTTTGACACCGTGATGATGCAGTGATTACCTCATAAATGAATGATTTAAAAAAATAAGAAGATAGGGTGAAATATAAGTCTTACACTTGTAAAAAACCTATTAGATTGGTTGATTTTGAAACCTTATCACATTATACTCGAAATATATCCTTTTGGGACCTTTAAAATCATTAAATCATTCTATAATAAAGTAATATTTTATAACTTTCCAAGAGTGCCCCTCATCTCCTCTTATAAAAGTCCCCCACCTCTACCACCTTACACACACCTCTCAAGCCTTTTTATCAGCCAACCCATACTAATTTCATCTCTCCACATCCCTCTCTGTGTCATTGAAGCCTCACTTTGGGCACAATCCTTTCCAAGGAAGCCTTTGAGCTCAAATCAAAGAGAGTTACCCTATTTAAAGGTAATGTCTTCCCTTGTGTTCTTTTGTTTTATTTTGCTTCTCCAAACCCCTAAACTCTTTTTATTACTTTTTTTAACAACACCAATATCTTAAGTATAATAGGATGTTTTTAAAAGAAGGATTTGAGCTACACTTTCACACACCTCCGTCTAATGGTTAAAGAACATACTTTTTCTGTGGATGGAGAATTACTGCCTCACAAAATGATGATTGTTCAATATTCTTTTAACACATTCAAAGGTGGCCATTAAGATGTCACTATATTTATATAAGATATATAATATTTTTATTTTTTCCTTAAGCTTCTGTATTTTTCATTTATGGCATACCTTTATGGTTTCCATTATGGATAAACTTGATATCTTTATTTTAGGAAGTGCGGACTACCGCCCCCTCAAAGTGATTTGATTCGTTAATGCAATATGTAGGACGTATAATGGATGGAATTAATGGTATTAAATATTATATCCTAATAGAATTATAATATACCTTTATATCATTATTATTTCATTCCATTTAATACAAAAAAAATAAATGAAAGTAGCGTTCATGCGTACGTACGGCTTACCGTATCAATGAACGGTACATTTCATTTATTATCTCCAAATGTTGTGTACTATTATAAGTACATATATATAATCGATATATATGTAATAAATTACTTCTAAATTATGTATATAATTCTTGAATTATAATATATATATCTCTCATATTGTTTTAATTCATTAATATGACAAAAAATGAAAGTAGCGTTCATGCGTACGTACGACCTACCGTCTCCATGAACGATGCTTTTAATTTTTATCTAAAAATGCTATGGAATAGTATACAATGAATATATAATGGATATATATGATATTTAAAACATAAATACTATTCTTGATATGATGTACCAATAACTACATGGAAAATTCTTTTCCAACAAGTTAAATTTTTACCCTTGTACCGAACATCGACAAAAATGTCTGATAAGAACTCACTTTATTAAAAAATTATTATAACATTATAATATGTGATATGAACTGATTAATAATATTTAAATGAGTTCCTTAAGAAATTATAAATTTACCAAATTTTATTATTCAGAAGATTAAAGAACGATCGAGTCATGTCAGACACGAGGTAAGGGATCCTACCCCTCTCTTTCTTTTTAAGCACTCTCTTTTATGTCAATTATTTTAAGCTCATCTTTCTTATGTTTAGGGATGTTCTTTTATATTACTCTTACTGTAATTTTTATGTTCATATGATGAGAGACCCTATTTGATCTCATCAAACCATTTTTGGAAGTTTTAAGTGGTGCTGTAAGGATGCCGAGTTTTCGTAAGGGATTTTTCATGTCACTTTTATTCCCGTGACATTTATGCTACATTTGCCACCATTTACATTGAGTGGTGTATTTACTTTCCATTATTATACTATTTTTGTAGTATAATTTCAATTATGGGTATTTTCATCTTCATTGTATGACCCTTCTTCCATGGGGTGTACATTTTAAAAGTTACCCAAGTCGGTAAGGGAAACTTTCACCCTCCTCTTTTTAAAAGACTTATTTTTTTATGTATTTTAACACACATAATATTATCTTGGGATATGTTCTTCTATATCATTATTGATTTAAATTTTACGTCCAAGTGATGAGATACCATTTTCTCTCTCATCAACTCATTTTCGGAATTTTAATGTGACGTCGTTAGGCTGTCGGATTTCTATAAGGGAACTTCTTAACCCACATTCAATTCTTTGGGTTAAACCTATAATTCTTGAATTTTATTATGCCAATATTATTTATGGAATATATATTATGTAATTTCCACAAACCTTTGTGTGGATATACTATTTCTACACATAATCTTCTCATTGATAAATTCTTACGAACTTGTATGAGAACTCATAACTCAATCTCATTTCATTGAGTTAAATATCTATGTCATTGGTTTTGTTTTTACAAGATTATGTGTGAATGTCCTCTGATTGTTTTACACTTAATATCCACTTATATTTGGTGTATTCATATTTTTCACACATAATAATGCAATTGATTTATCCTTAGTCTAAGGATACCGACTTTGTATGGGACTTCGTCTCAATCTCCTTTCATCGAGGCATATATTGTTCTAGTATAAGACATTATTTTATACGGTGTATAAACCCATTTGACTTTTACTTTTATTTAAAAGGAATATTTTTTTATACGAAGCATTTACTAAATGACAAAAGGGAATGTTTTTATTTGTTATACGTATGCGGCGGCAACGAATTCTCCGCCATTGTGACCATTATTTGAGTTTCGACTTCCTCTCCAAGACATAACTTTTTTTAATAGAAAATAAATACAATGTTTTACTTTTCTTTTATTTTGGTATTGAAAATGGTTTTCATAATTTTTTTATATCAATGTGTTGTATTGATATCTTGTGATTGAAATGTGGAAATGTTATGTTTCCTCTATGCATGTTTTATATGATACGATTATGTTATGGTTCTTGGGCAGTGTTATGAAGACGAGTGGTTCCGTGATAAACTAATGGCGGGTGAGCCTGATATAGCCCTGTAATGCATTGGGTAACGTGAAGGGGTTAAATGTTAATTATTCTTCGAAGAGATTTAGGGAATATACTGTGCTGAGTATTCCAAACGTAACCAAGAGGGTTACTCCCTATGTAAGAATGTTATGAATGCCTCATGTTACCTTTATGCCTTATGATTTCTATGATTTATTCATGATTTGACGAGGTATGTCAAAATTCTTATGTTTTATGAGTAAAGTATGATTTCATACATGGACTAATGTTTTCTTTTCTTACTTTTATATCCCTTACTGAGCGTTTTATGCTCATCCCAGGTTTTTGGAATGTTTTTCGCAGGTCAAGGGAAAGGTGCATAATATGATGAAAGTGTCAAGGAAGTGTCAAGAAAGAATCCATGTTTTATTTTAAATATGTTTCCATTGATGGAAAAAATGAATACTATATTTTATGTAACCACTTTGTTTAAATGTGGAATGTAATTCATGATTTATGGACTAATTCTCTAAAACTATAAACCAGAAAAGATCCTCATTTTGAATTATTCATCTAATTAAATATTAAGTAAGGTTTAAGTTCAAGGCCTTATAGTTGGTATCAAAGGTGGGTTTAGATAACTTTAGAGGTTAGGGTATTCCCTAAGAATAAGTGACATTACCATAATGGTTAGGATTTCAGAAAGAGTCTTAGTTTTAGATAATGTTAATGAGTAAGTATATCTTAGTGTTTGTCTTCCTCATTAGTACATGATGGTTTTGTTGATATACTCACACTGAAATTTCTTTTTTTAGTGAATGGATGGATCTAGCAGGCACCAAAGTGACAAAAGGTTTGAAGGAAACTGTGGTGGTTCTTTGATTAAGAAACTGGATGAAATGGGGGATTCAATGAGGAAACTCGTAGTTGTTCTAAACCAACTATCAAGGAGTCATGATCAACCACTTGAACCTTGTTATGTTCTGTAATGCATCATGTACGAGATGACCAATCAATGTGGAAGTTCAAGTAATAATTATAAATTAACCATTAGAGTTTATATGATCCTTACTTTTGAGGTAATTATGGGTTATTATATGTTATTATGGAAAATAAAAGGCATGAGATAAACATGAAGTTAAAATATGTTATGATTATTTTTAAAGATTTTATCTCATTTTGGGGAATGTTTTAAGAATTATATAGTTTGGGAAAAAGGAAAACACGCAAACCATGTGACAACCCATCACCTCGGACAAAGCTGTGGGAATCAGACCCACAACCAAAGTGTGAATGGTATTTATCTCCTAACACTGGACTACGTGAAGCCCCTGGTTAGTTTGACTAATTATTTTTAGTTAGATGATTTTAGGAATCAAGAGTAAGTATATTTTGTGTTATCTATGGAAATGATTAATCTATCATGGATGATATGTGATTAGGTTAATTACATTTCAATATGATAATTTAAGAGCAACTAATGTCATTTGGAGATAAAAGTTAATTTTTACCTTGGAAGACTATGTGATTAAATACTTTATAGATTTGGGCTTCAATCATAGTTTTGATTACTTTGAATAATTTTATAGACAAATTGTTTATTGAATGTTCTTTGTTGAACTTTGGGTATTGTTTGACAAATTTTGGAGATTAAGAATAGATTTTCTTTTTATAAAGGATTATACTTTTGTGGATTATCTGATCTCATCCTAACAATTTTGGTTTTGGTTTCTATCTAAAGACATGGGAAATATATAGTTCTCCTTTTTGTATTAGGTGATTCTCAATAAGTTGATTATAGTACTCTTAATGCGAACAAATCATCCTAAATACTCTTCTTTGGGAGAAAATATTAGTTTTTTTAAGAAATCTACTAAAAGTTGAAAGTCAACATGACAAGTAAGTATGTTCCTTATGATTTAGTTAAGCTCAAAAACGAATTAGTCAATTAATATTAACTTAAAACAAAAATGTTGTCTGTTAACTTTTCCTACTGGGAAATCGAATACCATTTAAGCCGTCACAAGTTTGTGATTTTCTTATGGTTAACTTTCTCTTAGACATGTTTACTATCACTCTCCCTCAGAACATGACCCTTTGTTTTTTATTCCATATCCATATTTTCCTACATGGAATCCTAGTATGGGTTAACTCGGGTGAACTCTTTAATTCTCTTTCTTTATTTTTAAGTGATAGTTTTACTGACTCTTGTTCTGATGTGGGACTTTCAATGAAGTTTCCAAGCCCAATTTTTAAAATTTCAAGGACACAATTCCCAAAAAGGTGGAAGGATGTAACACCCCAAATAAATAAATAATATCACATTTTCACATTTATCCATATTTGTGAATAAAATATTAATATTACTTTAAAGGGGACGCTATGCTCGATAGCGTACCCAATACGCAACAACGAGTTTCTTGGGAATCTTACATTGCACTATAATAATAAAATAATATGGTACTTAATGCCTAGCCATTGTAATGGTAGGAATGAACAGAACAAACTACAAAATGATTATATATGTTTGTCAAATATTTTTACTTTTTTACAATAAATGTTATAGGATTAAAAATTGGAATGAATCCAATTTTAAGCGTAAACATTCTAATATTCTTTAAAAGGTCGATTAACCACCTTTTGATGGAGAACCTATATTAAATACACTTTTTGACAATTTTATGTGTTATATTTGTCAAAATAAAATTATTATTTAGAATCGTGACATCAAAATTTACTTTGTGTAAATTTTTGGTATTTTTCCGATAAAGTTCATTTTTAATGAATAGTGAAAAATGTTGTATTTTAATTCAAAACCTCTTTTTAATCTAATTTATTTATATGATTATATTATCTTTTGAATTGTTTTTAATGTGAAATTAGAATATATTATTACCATTTAATGTAATTGTGGTCATTGGAATTAATTTTACTTTGAAATTGGACTTAAACTAGTGTCAATCTTTTAATAGATATTATTTCTTAAAAACATGCAATTTGTTTTGAAAGAGGGAATTAATTATTAAATTAATTAATGAAACTTATATGTTTAGAATTTTTTAAAATAGACATCATTTTTGAATTCGGAATATCAAATATAGCTTAGGGTGAATTTTTGGTATTTTTTTGAAAAACTCCAATTTTTGATGAATAGTGAAACCACTAAGTGGTAGTTTAAAAACTGTTTTTTCATTCAAATGAAACTTTAAGAAATCTGTGGTTTGAATTTCAAAAATTATACATACATGGTTGTCATTAGGATGTAAAATGTGGTTCAATGGGATTAAAGTTTTTTGGTGAATAGTAACTCTTAAATTTTTAATCGCGATTAGAGGTAATTAGTGTAATTTAAGGTAAATATAATGTTATAATAATATTAAATGAACTTGACACATGTTATAACCTTATTGGATGAGTCATGGCCGACAAAGACAATCCATGGGTCAACTTGGGGACCCCATGGAGCAACTATGGTTGGAAAATGACATTAATACCCATTTATTTAAAGTTAAAATTAAAATGTCACAAACAAATGTTGTTTTACTAAAACAATTTTTACATGGGGTTATATAAGTCATATTTTTGACTAAAAATATTAATTAGAAAGATACAAAGATTTCCTACATCATTATATATTTTTTATAATTTTTAGACATTAAAAAAATTTATTTATTTTTGACCCCGTAATGCTGCAGTGATTACCTCATAAATGAATGATTTAAATCAAATGAAAAGATAGGGTGAAATATAAGAATTAAACATGTCACAAACCTATTGTATGGATGTATTTAGAAACCTTATCACCTTATCCTCGAAATATATCCTTTTGGGACCTTTAAAATCCAAAAATCATTTTATAATAAAGTAATATTTTATAACTTTCCAAGAGTGCCCCTCCTTTCCTCTTATAAAAGGCCCCCACTTATACCACCTTACACACACCTCTCAAGCCTTTGACTCGTCCAAAACCTTCCCATTTCATCTCTCCACATTCCTTTATTCATCATTGAATCCTCACATTGGGAAGAATCGTCTCCAAGGAAGCCTTTGAGCTCAAATCAAAGAGAGTTACCCTATTTAAAGGTAATGTCTTCCCTTGTGTTCTTTTGTTTTATTTTGCTTCTCCAAACCCCTAAACTCTTTTTATTTATTTTTTAACAAAAATAGTATATTAAATATAATAGTATTTTTTTTATAAGAAGTAATTGAGCTACACTTTCACACACCTCTATCTAATGGTTAAAGAACATACTGTTTCTGTGGATGGCGAATTACTACCTCACGAAACGATGATTGTTCAATATTCTTTTAACACCTTAAAATGTGTCCATTAAGATGTCACTATATTTATATATGATATATAATATATTTATATTTTCCTTATGTTTCTGTATTTTTCATTTATGGCATACCTTTATGGTTTCCATTATGGGTAAACGCGATATCTTCATTTTAGGAAGTGCGAACTACCGCCCCCTTAAAGTGATTTGATTCGTTAATGCCATAGGTGGGATGTATAAAGGATGGAATTAATGGTATTACATATGATATCCTACTGTAATTATAATATAACTTTATATCATTATTATTTCATTCCATTGAATACAAAAAAAAAAAGAAATTAAAGTAGCGTTCATGCGTACGTACGGCTTACCGTCTCCATGAACGGTACATTTCATTTCTTATCTCCAAATGTTATATACTATTATAAGTACATATATATAATGGATATATATGTAATATATTACATCTAAATGATGTATATAATAATGGAATTATAATATATATATATCTCTCTGTTTTTTTTAATTCTATTAATATGACAAAAAATGAAAGTAGCGTTCATGCGTACGTACGGCCTACCATCTCCATGAACGATGCTTTTAATTTTTTATCTCCAAATGATATTAAATAGTATAAATGAATTTATACTGGATATATATGATATTTAAAACATCAATACTATTATGTATATGATGTACCTATAACTACATGGAAAATTCTTTTCCAACAAGTTCAATTTTTACTCATGTAACAAACATCGACAAAAACGTCTGATATGAACTCACTTAATTAAACAATTATTATAACATTAAAATATGTTATATGAACTGAATAATAATCCTTAAAAGAGGTCCTTATGAAATTATTAATTGAGAAAATTTTATTATTCATGAGATTAAAGAATGATCGAGTCATGTCAGACACGAGGTAAGGGATCCTATCCCTCTCTTTCTTTTTAAGCACTCTCTTTTATTTCAATTATTTTAAGCTCATCTTTAATATGTTTGGGGATGTTATTTTATATTAATCTTACTGTAAATTTTATTTTCATATTATGAGAGAACCTATTTTATCTCATCAAACCATTTTTGGATGTTTTAAGTGGCACCGTTAGGCTGTCGAGTTTTCGTAAGTGATTTTTCATCTCACTTTTATTCCCGTGACATTTATGCTACGTTTTCCACCATTTCCTTTGAGTGGTGTATGTACTACCCATTATTATACTATTTTTGTAGTATAATTTCAATTAGGGGTATTTTTATCTTCATTTTATGACCCTTCTTCCATGGGGTGTACGTTTCGAAAGTTACCCAAGTTGGTAAGGGAACCTTTCACCCTCCTCTTTTTAAAAGACTTCATTTTGTATGTCTTTTAATTTACATAATATTATCTTGGAATATGTTATTCTATATCTTTATTGATGGAAATTTTATGTCCAAGTAATAAGATACCATTTTCCCTCTCATCAACTCATTTTTGGAATTTTAAAGTGACGTCGTTAGGCTGTCAGATTTCTGTAAGGGAACTTATAAACCCACTTTCAATTCTTTGGGTAAAACCATAATTCTTGAATTTTATTATTCCAAGATTATGTGTGGAATCTCTATGATGTAATTTCCATAAACCATTGTGTGGATATACTATTTATACACAAAATCATCTCATTGATAAATTCTTACGAACTTGTATGGGAAATCATAACTCAATCTCATTTCATTGAGTTAAATATCTATGTCATTGGTTTTGTTTTTACAAGATTATATGTGAATTAACACTGATTTTTTTACACTAAATATCCACTTATATTTGGTGTATTCATATTTTTCACACATAATCATGTAATTGATTTATCCTTAATCTAAGTATACCGAATTTGTATGGGACTTCGTCTCAATATCCTTTCATTGAGGCATATATTGTTCTAATACAAGACTTTCTTTTATAAGGTGTATAAACCCATTTGAATTTTACGTTTACTCAAAAGGAATCTTTTTTTATACGAAGAATTTACTAGAAGACAAAAGGGAATGTTTTTATTTGTCTTACATATACGGCGATAAAAACTTCTCTGCCACTGTGACCATTATTTGAGTTTTGGCTTCCTCTACAAGCCATAACTTTTTTTAATGGAAAATAAATACCATATTTTACTTTTCATTTATTTTGGTATTAAAAATAGTTTTCATAATGTTTTTATATAAACATTTTGTATTGATATCTTGTGATTGAAAAGTGGAAATGTAATGTTTTCTTTATTCATGTTTTATGTGATACGATTATGTTATGGTTCTTGGCAATTGTTATGAAGACGGGTGGTTTCATGATAAACTAAGGGTGGTTGAGCCTGATATAGCTCTCCAATGCATTGGGTAATGTGAAGGGGTAAAATTTTATGTTTTCTCCGAAGAGATTTAGGGAATATACTGTGATGGGTATTCCAAACGTAACCAAGAGGGTTACTCCCTATGTAAGAATGTTATGAATGTCTCAAGTTACCTTTATGCCTTATGATTTCTATGATTTATTCATGATTTGATGAGGTATGTTAAAATGATTATGTTTTATGAGTAAAGTATGATTTTTTACATGGAATAATGTTTTCTTTTTGTAATTTTATATCCCTTACTGAGCTTTTTATGATCATCTTATGTTGATGAAATTTTTTTCACAGGTCAAGGGAAAGGTGAATGATATGATGATAGTGTCAAGGAAGTGTCAGGAAAGAATCCATATTTTATTTTAAATATGTTTCCGTTGATGGAAAAAATGAATACTATCTTTTATGTAACCACTTTGTTTAAATGTGGAATGTAATTCATGATTTATGATCTAATTCTCTAAAACTCTAAACCTGAAAAGATCCTCAATGTGAATTATTCATTTAATTTAATATTATGTAATGTTTAAGGCCAGAGCCTTATACGTATATCATCCAAAAACATTCCAATCATTTCTAAAAATACTTTGTATAACTATAAAATCTCAATGAAATCACAAATTTATCCAAAATTTAACTATATCGTGATTGCTTAAATAAAATCATAGATTATTGAATAACTTCCATAAATAAAATAATATAGTAATCCCATTTTTCTTCAAATCTCTAATATATTCCAATGTATTCAATACTATATAATTTAATTTATCAATTCCAATATTCTATTGATCCTATCTAATCATTATCAACACAAAATCAAGAACATATTAAGGGTTATTATTCACTAAATCAAATTTTATCAAAATATATCACCTTACCACTAGATCAATTTTTTTGGGTTATCTCTACCATTAAGAATTTTCTTTCAAATCCTTTAAAAACTACTATAGAACAATTATTAGATAATTCTTAATTATTATAAGTACAATATCATTGATATTACAGTTATACAATATAATACATGAATCAAAATATTTAAGATATATAATCACTCCACTTATATGATAGGCATAACAATGATCCTTCCTTGGTGAAAAAGTTAACCCCTTTATTTGGGAACACGTATTGATAATTCCAATGATCCACACACATAATATATTGATTTCCTTGTAGAATAATTACATTATACCCTTTATTTCCACTCAAAAATAAATCTCTACTCTCCTTTGATACATTTTTCTTCGTGTTCCTTCCCACATTATTAACATGAAAGAGATTAAAAATTCATTCTTCTTTTGTCATTACCATAAAAAATTCCATAAATTAGTATCTTTCACTTATTTTATTCATAATAAAACTCATCAAATATTACTTTCATTCAAATATCATGACAGGTCATTAGGAATAATTACAATGTGTCTCCTTCAATATCATTTTTCGCCTAGTTTATATTGTATATAATCACTCCATTTTCCTTCGCAATTGGTGACAAAAAATATCATCCCAGTTTTATATAATGACTAAAACCAAAAACTAGATATTGGACAATAAAAATAATTTTTAAATAAAATAATAGAGAGAATTTTTTTTTGGATGTCTTAATAATAAAAACATATTTCCAATTTCTCACGCTCTAAGAGTTACCTAGGTTAACCATTGTTACCATCTTTTCAAATCGTTCATAATGGTATGGAAATAAAGTGTGAGTTCAACCATTCATATCTTCTTGTAGTGTCAAACAAGGTTCATATAATGGTCCCAATTTCCATTCACTAGAATGATGGATGAGATATAATAATCCATGTATTTTTTTAATATATCGGTAGGCTATTTTGCATCATGGTTGGCAATGGGAAAATGAAATCAATTTCTACTGGTGGTTATTTTCTTTCTCCAACAGATTTTATGTATACTGGTGACAATATTCTTTTTAATAAAGAG
The DNA here is from genome assembly GCA_963277665.1 of Viscum album. Taxonomy (NCBI): domain Eukaryota; kingdom Viridiplantae; phylum Streptophyta; class Magnoliopsida; order Santalales; family Viscaceae; genus Viscum; species Viscum album. The sequence continues at coordinate 1,907,703,159 of OY728136.1, forward strand.
TAAAAAAGGAACTTTAGAAAAATCAAGAGAGATCTTTTTCATTATGATATGGTATCTGGACAAGAGATCAGTTGGGGAAAATATTTTGTCTACTTTGGAAGAGACATCTCTACCAACAGGAAGCTTTACATTATCAGGGATTTGGAAATTAGTGATGGATTTCTCTATTTTATCTATCTTGGGGTTCCATTGTTTTGGGGATGACCTAAGGCCTATTTCATCTCTGACATCATTAGCAATATTTTACGGGAACTATCTTCTTAGAATAGAAAATCATTATCCATGGCCAGTTGTGTTTTTTGGTGAAATATATCATTACTACCATGTTTTATTACTATTTTATGGTTTATAAATGTCCTATATATCTTCTCAAAATCATAAATATCTCAATTAGGAACTTTTCTTGGAGTGGTAGCATAATTGAAAGAAATATTTTCACTATTCCTTGCACTTCTTGTTGCATGTCTTATCATTCTGTAGGCGTAGGCATTATGAATCATGGGCATTTTAATGATTCTTTGAAGACATCTATTTTTATGGAAGCTCATGAATGGTAAATCTGATGCTCCTAGGTTTCCCCGAGCTAGATTTCTGCATAAACTCAAGACAAGAAACTTCAAATACTTTTTCTACTATGTGTGGCTAGAATTTAAGACTATCTTTTCATATATTGAATCTCACTCTAAATGCTATATTTCTAGAGATTCTTCTCTCCAGTTTTGGAGAGTGAATTGGACTCATACTCACCTAATTGATTCACATCTGGGTGATGAGAATAATCTGAATCTGTACATTTCTATTAAGGATCATCTTTGTAGCATTGAGAACATACTAGATCACATTATTTACCTTGTAGATAATTATGGTTTCTCATCTAGAGATGATTTTTTTAGGCCTGGTAACCTTCTGTCAATGCTTTCCTCACTTCCAAACTCTTTTATAGGTACTCTACCTGTAACTATCTTGGCTTGAAGTGTCTTGGAAATATGAACAATAATTTTATCCATCCCTCTCGTTTGATTCTTGTATGGGGACTAAAGCATGGTAAGTTACCCACGAATTTCTATCTTCTATTATTTGGAATATTTCAAGGTTCTTGGTGTGATTTTTTTCATCAACACATAGATGAAATTAACCATCTCTTCCTATGATATGTAACTATATAATCAATGTGGAAATCCATTTCTGATATTTTTGAAGCGAGTCTCCCTCAAGTCTCTTTAATTAGTGAGCTACTCATGACTTGGCATGGACTTGTGCTCTCTCCCATTCTCAATGACCTGTTTCAAGTTGCGGTAGAAGAACTTATTCATTTCCTTTGTTTCTCCAAAAATATGGTGATTCATGATAGATTTCACTTAATAACTGGGGATACTATTTTTCTAATACTTGTTGTTGTTCGGGATTCCATCCAACCAATGAAATACTATTGGTCAGATTTGGTCCATGACTTTACAGTCCTCAATAAGATTGGAGTTAGTGGTAGAGTTCGTGTCCCTTATGTTATTTTTTAGGTTTTTTTGTAGGATCCCTTTGCGGGATGGATTAAAGTCAATTCTGATGGTACCTCAAGAGGTAATCCAGGTCCCTCTGGCTATGGTGCCATTTTTAGGAATCAAAAGGGGGTTGTCCTTGGTTTTTTATATGGTTCTTGTGGTTTTGTTTCCTCTCTTGAAGCCAAAATGATTGGTATTATGTCGGTGGTGGAACAAGCATATCACCATGGCCGGAACAATATTTGTCATGAATATGACTCCACCATCATTGTCCTTGCCATTAGGACTGGTTCTTCTTATCTATCTTGAATCCTTTTTAATCGGTGGTCTAAATGCTTGGATTATCTCTCGTCCATGAATAATTTCATCACTCATGTATATAGGGAGGTTAATTCTATGGCAGATGGTCTTGAAAATAATGGTGTCAATGGCATTGACTTATTTTGGTTTGAAGTGATCCCTGACGACCTCCTTTCTTTTATTTAGTGGGATCAATGTAAAATTCTTATCTTCAGACTCTTGTGGGATTGCCTTAACTTTTTTATAATAAAAGATTCTTGTCCTTTTGGGATGTTCTCATCTTACAATTATAATGGATAACTTTAAACATCTTTTATACAAACTTTATCTACCCATTAATTTCATAAATAGATACTAAATCTTAATTTATGAATATTCTATATATTTTATTTATACATGTTGAAGGACCATAAATGATTAGTGTATTTAGAGACTATAATTATAATATTTTTATATCAGGAATGTTAATCAACATCTATAATATTGACCATCTTGTATATTAATTTCTAGATATGTACCATACTTATAACTATTTTTCATTACCTTGGGAAGGTGAACATAAGAATGTGTGGGCTCATATGCTCAATAATGGTAAACATAAGGGATATGAGTTATCACATAAAAATAAACATAGAATACATGTATGATTAAATGAGATTATCATTTGGAAATCCATACCCATCATATCATATTTCATAATCTAGAATCATGGAATAATTCTTTATAGCTCATAAAAAATTAACTAGTGAAACAAAACTAGAAGATCTATGGGATCATTTCAAAATCATAAGACATAAATTATTTTAATACAATTTATCCTATAAAATCATTTCGGTAGTCATGTATCTCTACTAAGACTATCATAGTGGATTGTTTACACTCCCCGTTATATAATATCCTTATTTAAGAATCACTCATAATACTATCATTATTGATTGTGTCCCTAACTAAACTAGGTCAACTAACCATAATCATCTTTATTATCTAATGACATATCTATCCTCACCCAATTCAATGGAGGGATATATAATTCTAGGTCCACATACTACATAATCATAATCAATTCGTTTCTCATCCCTAATATCATAAAAAATTCTTGATATCATCATATCATTACCTCTGGAAAGGAAATGGGTATCATAAACATTTAAGAATTTCATCAGAGCATAAACCATGTAAGATAATTGAGTTTCTTAGACATATCATAATCATAATAATAACTCATATATTGAAATAATATGGATTATATAATTGGATCAAATATCCCATAATGTATAGTTAACAAAAAAGTATGTTATCAAAAAAGATTTTTTAGAAAAGGTAACTAGAATATTTTCTTAATATTATACCCTTTTCATTTTGAAATTAATTATATCAAGACTACACATTTCCCATATATTAATGAAAAATTTATAGTTAAAATATAATTTTAATCATTAAATGGATTCTTCAATGCATTGATCAGTCATGGGTGTAAGAAATTTTATTCCTTTCATACATGTAAAACAAAAAATCTATTTTCCCCTTCATTAAAAATTTAATTGGTTCTAGTGAAAAGAAGATTAGTTTTATATTTTTTAAAAAAAATTTAATAAATTTGTTAAAAACATTATGAATCATAGTATAACTATTAAAAAATTCTTGAAAACATTTTAAATAAAAAATGGGAATGGTCGAAAAATATTTCCACCTAAGGAGGAAACAGTGATTGGTTTTTTATAAAAACATTATCTCTTCCATTACTGGTAATAAAGAGATGAAATTGGAAATCATAAAAAACAATTACATGAATATACATGGGATAATAAAATTCATTATATTAATGACAGTTTTACCACGAAATTTCATCATTATAAACATATATGTAAATAATTTCGGTATAAAATGAGACAATAACAAAACACCCGTACAACTTTTGCATATTTTGATACATAAGATCCATGAAAGAATAAATACATATTAAACCATAAAAATTAATATTATTAATATAATAAATATGTTAAATTCCAATAGGTTTGTATATACACTACAAAAAATAATATAGCTTCATAACATAACATGTGTCCCAACGTAGACAAGTTGAGATGATAAACCCTAAAAACAATTTAATCTCTAAATAAAAAACTAATTCAAGAGAGAAAATTATATGTATTTTTAAATCCACAAAATTTTCATATAAATAATTATAAAATAAATTCTTAGGAATTCTATACACCTGATTGAGGAAGTAAGTGGTGAATAAGGAATATTTCCCATAAACTTATAAGTGAGATGAGAAATCTACTTACCTCAATTATGACATGCTTTGAATGTTTTATAAAATCCTATAAAACAAACATAAATTTATAATAATTCAATAAAAGATTCAGTCATATACTTATAATATCATTTAATAACTACGTATAACTTGCAACTCCCATTTAATTATAACTCTTAATTTAAATCTCCATCTTATTGTGTTAATTGTTTTGTTTTCAGGGTAGTGTTGGTTAAGAAGTAATATTACTTGTAGTTTAATCATGTTTCCATTATAGATATAATTTTATTAATTATATAAATATAATATATTATGTAGATATATAGATATATACATTCATCTATAAAAGGTAGACATAGAAAAATTATTTACATTTTTCATGGGAATGGTAGGTCTTACATATGTATGAACGATGTTGTCATTTTATAATTAAAAGAAAGAGTGGAAGGTAAATATAATTTAATCATCATATTAAAGTAATTTTATAATAAATAATATATACATATATATATATATATTAAATCCTTGTTACCATATAATTAATGTGGAAATGAAAACAAAACACATTTCTTCGTGGAGGTGGTAGTCTACACGTATGCACGAGCAGAGTTAATATTTTCTAATAGATTGTATGGTATGAAATTAGATATGTTATAAAAAATCTATAAATATAGTTATGAAATAAATTTAATATAATAATATTAAATCCATCATAATAACAATCAATGAATGATATGATATAAAATGAATTATATCTCTTCATGGAGGTGGTAGTCCCCAAGTACACACAAGCGATACATTCACTTCCCATTTGATTGAAAAGAGGTAAATAAAGAATTATTCTTAATAATAAAAACATTTAATCATGTATTTGACATGGAACATATTGTTTTATTTTTTATAATATTTATTTATATGATTTATGTGAATAAATAGACTAAAATATTTTAACTAAAACTATTACCACTTATTTAGATCCACTATTAAATACCCTTTAAATGGTATTTTAAGAATATTAGTACATCGAATTCATGTTTAGGTAAGTTAATAAGAAAATTTTCAAGTTCTTGGTTAGGATGGATGTCTCAATGTTCTGTAAGGATGTCAAAATAAGGGTGTCATTATATAATTAGGGTGGAGAACGCATGAAATTTCTTAAAATATTTAATAAAATGTCATATTCAAGTCAAATGATTCCAAATGGATAAATATTTGAAGTTAGTATAAGATGAGGTAAAAATATGACCATAAAATTATATTTTAAGATGTTTAATTAAAAATAATTCCCTTATATATTTATTTAACCCCTAATAAACCCCTTTTAACCATACCCATAGTAACAAATTTCTCAAATTTAAAGGATTATAATTTTACATATATGAAATAATCAGTTCATTAATGTATATGTTATGATTTTTTATAATATTTTCAGTCATTTTTGTTCTATTTACTATTTTTAGTTATTTAAAAAATGTAATAAAAATTTATTTTTCATAATTTATTATTAATGACATTTTATAAAATATTAATTTAATTTGACATTGAATAGATGAAGATAACAAAGGACTTCAATTATAAACACTTTAATGATATGTAATAAATTATTATATACCATAAAATTCCATGAACCCATTATTCATCCCAAAAATATTATATTATATTTTTATTAAATCGTTGACTTAGATTTTTCCATTATGTACACAATCAATGTGTCATCATTTTCTATTAATTAAAGATAAATATACGATGAATAATAATTAAATATAAATTATCATTATAGAATTTAATTTATCAAGTTCATAATAAAATTATAAATTCATTATAAATATATTATTAACTTTATGTGAACATATAAAATAAATTAAAAACATTATACTATCATTTTAAAATTTACCATATCTAAAATAACATAAATTACCTTATAAATGAAAAATGTCACCAAAATTCCATATATCCAAACTAAGTAATTATATGTTTAACATAATTCCATAAAATTAAATTATATCATTTTTGGGTTGATTTTTATACATTCTCTCATGGTTTTAGATCTATTTTACAAATTTTACATATACCGAGGTGATAATTATTTACCATTATTATAACACATAATGAAGAAAAAAAAGTGAACTAATAAAAAATAATAATAATCCTGATTCTAATCATGGTATCTATATTTTCCTTTTAAATATATATAAGTGAATGATATGAATTGGAATATAAATTTTTAAAATCGAATGGAAAACACATTTTTTAAAATGTGTTTTTAAGCATAAAAATTAATTTATATAAAAATCATGAATATTACAAATTTAAATGGAATTAATTAGAATATTAAAATTCAAATGGATCATAATTCTCTATTATAAAAAATTACAAATATAATGGTAATTTAAAATTAAATTATTTAATGAAAATAAAGGAGGGTATTTGAGATTCAATATTTTTCACTATTCACTAAAAAATAAACCTTTTTAGAAAAATATCAAAATTTCAACTTATGGTAATTTTGATATGATGATTTCAAAAATAATTATTATTTCATAAAATAAACTCTTTTAAAAGATGAATAATTTAATTATAATTTCAACACATAAAATTAAATAAAATCATTTAGATTGAAAATTTATTTTTAATGTATAAAAGATATTACTAAAAATTCAAAGATTTCATAAGAATTAATCAATATATTTTTGCATTGACTAGGAAAAATTTTCATATATTTCAAAATATTGTTTCTCATATCCATACCCACTAATTCAATGTCAATATTACAATACTCACATTTGTATAATAAATTTTTTCAAATATATATTAATCCACATAATGATTATATTTGTGTGTTAAGAATTTTGTAATTATTTGTTATTCATATATCTAAAATTATGGGGTTTTACAACCTTAATTGATGTAAAAAGGATATCACTCCATGCCAAGTATCTATGGATGTGCCACAATGACCTAATTTCTACTAGCTATCTTATGTAATGAAACAAGTCTGTCATGGCGCACTACCATTCCTAGGTATAGCCTCAAGTCTGTCACATCATGGAATATATCATTTATGACACCATTATAATCATTGTGCATCACATCACACATGATCCTCCTCTGAGGTATTCACCAATACATGAAGGGTCCATCTACTATTTTGATAAAATAGAGTATAAGTTCATGGGATTCAAACATATGCATAAAGAAAATGGATAACATAGAAAATCAGTAGCATTACATGCACAAAAGCATGTATTATCAATAGTGGTCTTAGAAACTACACGCATAGATAAAAAATAAAGTCATATAAATAAAGATCTCATGACTGCACAGACACACCAACATTTTATATCAGAAGATATCTCATAGGAAACACACCCACATAATCATTTTTTATAAAGATAGTTCTTATGGACTAATCCTACACATGAATTCTATATCATAAATTTTAAATAATTTTCTTAACATAGTATTAATCATTAAACCTTAAGAGTGTTTAAAACCAAAGTCAATGTTTATTACATGAATCAATACTTCACCCATAATATCCCAATAATCAACCTTAGTTGACCATGTGCGGATATATAGAAGTAGGTCCAAGAAGAATAAAATTTCAAGGGATAATATTAGGTTACACTTACCCAATGAGATCTGATGTATATTAAGATATATAGTGAAATTTTAAAATGATTTAGACAAACCCAAATTTCCACCTTCAAATACCCAAAATCTAGATGAATTCACATGAAATAATTTCATAATTTCATCACTTGTCTATGGTATTCTAGATCTAGTTTCCTCATAGATGACGAGTGATAAAATATATCAAGAAAAAGTAATAAAGAGGGAAAATGGTCACTTTCATTGAAATTACTAGCACAAACATCTATAAAAAAACTGGAATTTTTCTATAGAGGGACGTAATTCACTACGAAAAACCTATGAGGACCATAATTTTAGGATCCCTATTTATTGGAGGAACAATCAAGGGATTTATAGATTTTATCAATAAAATTTATAATTCTTATATTAATTAATCCCACACGATAAATTTGTTGGCATAGATTACCAAACCATGCACAACTATGTTAGGCTTACTACCTATTTAAGGAACCCACTGGTTCTTTGTATTCACTAATAATGTTTTTATTCTATTTTATGTTATAGGATTACCTAATAAACATTACAGAGTTACATTTTACTAATCTCTAGATACCTGCTAAAAAATATTCACTTCCAGGTTTGGTGGTAAAAACATAAGCATTACATTTCCTTCTTTGATATAGATAAATGTAACCCAATTTCTTCAATAAAATCATAAAATAGCAAATGAATATATTTTATCTCATACTCAACCAAGGAGAATTTATTTTTATAATTTTAGAGAATTAGGAAAAACAATTAAATATCATATAAAAAAAATCCCATAAGAATCTATTCCATATCCCAAAATTTCTTTATTTGTATCATACTTCATAGATATATCCTATTAAAAACAATTATTCATTACCTAAAAAATATATACATAAGAAAAGGGTGAGGTCAGATTCTCAATAATGGTAAGAAATATAGATATTAATAGTCACATATTCATAACATGAGTATACAGGTGTACAAATATGAACATAACTTTTGAAAATCTAATAAAACATATCGTAAATTTATAATAATGAGTCATAACATAAATATTTTCAATTAATAAGAAATTAATTTTAAAATAGAAAAAAATGAGCCATTAGAGCATAACATTAAATTCAATTATGAAACTATGGAATAAACATTTACATATAACATTATGAGAAATTATATATACAAATGGGTTTACTCATTTAGTTATGGATATTAAATTAGGACCTTGAATAAACATATGGAAATGAAAACAGTTCCACAAAAAATCTTATAGACATAAACGATAGGTCCATGTATGATATTATGAACATGTAATGAGTTTTAGGTATAAAATTGTGAAAATTTAATCAGTTTTATACATAAAATTAGTGAAAAAGTAATCAGGTTCACACATAACATTTTTACTCAGATTTTATCCCTAATTACCCAATGAATTGTATGGAAATATAGGTACCACCCATCCCATAAATAAAATCATACATACATTTACCATAAGATCATAAAAAATTCATTATCAAAGAACATGTGACAAGAAACAAATTTATTCAAAGTATAACCTATGGAAAAACAAAATGGGATTCCTTAATATATTCTCAATATAAACATAAACCATACAGAAAAAAATAAGGATGGTATAAATGGATATTATCCCAATTAAACCGTACATAATGTCAAATAATGTTATCTTTTATGGAAAATGATTTTGAAAGGAAAATTGACATAATATTTGAGGAATATTTCCTTTTGGTTTTGAAAGTATATTTTAAATCCACACATTTATAATGGATAAAAATGTTCTTTGAAAATAACATTTTTTTACATAAAGGAATATTTTAAAACATGTATTAATCATGATAATGGGAAAAAAATTTCATGATGTATAAGTTAAAAAACATTGTAATATGTTTTTATGAAATTTTATGTTTTACGTTGTTTAGAAAAAAATAGAATGAATAATTTTAATTTTTTTTAAGTAAAAAATGGATAAAATGATGTTAAAAATTAATTTCTGGAATAAAAAATCATTTTTTGAAACCTTTCTATAAAACATGGACATTGATGAGAAATAATATTCAATATAGTCTTATACCTAAACAATGATGAAAAATAATTAGATTGTGTAATAAATTGTTAGCACGTTGTATTTAGTTGAATTTTATTCCCCGTTAAAGAATAACATTTTAAAAAAACATCTAATATTTTGAGAATAAATAAATTATTGATATAAGATGTCAATTTCATACTGTATACACCAAATTTAAGAATATAGTCCCATGAAATCCAAATTTTATTCAATGATATGAAATTGTGATGAAGTCCCTTATAATGATTATATCATTGAAGTGAGCATTTATAAAATGAATTGATTTGATGTATTCACTATCAATAACAAAACAAGTGTGAATATATTATAATATAATAAATGGTAATTACATAAATAAACTTATCATGATATAATCAATGAAGTATAAGTTAAATATAATTAATGGAAAATGAGTTTAGAAACACCATACCTGAAGCCCAAATAGTAAAATTTTTTATTTATCTTCCGGAAAAGTAAAAATAGGATAATTATATATATCATGAAATAATTTATCAATTTTAATATTAAATTTATTTCACTTATTACCATTTTATATCAATTACAAATTTATTTAGGTTTACGTCATATGTTTTGATGATATTTGGTTGACAAGTCAACAATGACTACAGTAATTTTACTGGGGTAAAAAATTCATAAAAAACTAATATTCAAAAAAATATTTTGGAAATAACTATCACATTTATTATTCAATTATACTTTTTAGTCAACCATTAAATATGGTCATGAATGATAAACTACATTACAATCATGGAGACGGTAGCTCATACTTGCACATGAGGTTATGTATCCATTTTTCAATGATGACTGTGGAAAGAAGGAAAGTATTATTTTAAATAAAACTATTAATAATAATATCATATATAACATTAATTCTTAAAATATACTTATATATATCATTAATTTGATGTTGTGATGAAAAATAAATCACATCGCTTCGTTGATGTCGAAGTTCACATGCACGCAAGAACTACAATATAATCTTTATTTGGAAGTAAAGGTGAGAATGTAAATAATATATTATCCTTTTTTAATAATAAATATTTAATTAATATAATATATAAACATTATTTACATCATTATAACTAATATTGATAGCACATGATGAAAAATAAATTGCATCGGGTTTGTGAGGTGGTAGTCCACCCTATACACGGACAATTATTTTTTTACCATTTCATGGAAGAGGATATGGATATGGACCATGACACTAATATAATAACATAGTTGTATATGAAGGATAAGATGGATATTATTTTTCAATGGTAGAATAAAAATTTTCTGTTGTGTAATATTAAAAATTTTAGAAATAGTTGACTAAAAACGATAACTTCTCTTTTAGAACCAACTTTGATTTATCGAATTTGGCCCAAAAATGGTTATTGTTAGTCTTAAAATAATTCCCCTAGAATGTGTTTAGGGATTATATTAATTTATTTTTTAAGGTATCATCTAAATAAAAATTGATTTTATGTGTAAGTAGCTGAGAAGAACATGTTCCCTTTTATAAGAGAGGAGAGGGTCACTATTGGAATTTCCAAAAATATGAAATGAATATCAATTAATTTTCTATTAAAAATATCCCAAAAGTGATTAATTTAAAATATAATATGTGTATGGGAAAAATCTCCTCATATAATAAAATTTAAATAAGATTTGACTATATTTATACACTTATCCTTTGGTTTTAACAGTTATTTATACCCTTTATCTCTTACCCTAACAACATGAATTTTTACCCATCGAGGGTTAATAATGATTCTATAAAATACCAAAATACTTATAAATTGATAGTTTTTGTTAGGTTAAACCGTATATAAATCATTTTTCTTAATTTAATATCTTTTATAATTTTTATATAATTTAATAAAATTTTATTTAGTATAAGATATTCCTAATGACAATTTTAAAGATTATTCATTGCTTATACTTTAATAATATCCAAATAACTCTTATCATTAGAAAAAAAAATATTATTATATATATAACATGTAAAGGTAATATATAAAATAATTTTTATAAATTAATTAACTATACCTATATATATTTTAAAAATTTTAATAATATTTATTTGATATTTCTATTAAAAAAACAATTGCTTTATTATACTTTTGGAATCATTTAAGGTTATTGATTCTATTGTAAAAATTGAAAATAAATTAACAAGATGAAGATAAATATTTTATATTTTAAATTAATATTAATATTACACAACTTCATCTATATACATCCCTATTAAAAATGTATAGTTATTTAATAATATATTGTGACATCTTTTCTTTTTTTAAATAGAATTTTATAAACTTCATAATCACAAAAAAGGTAGAAAATTGCATATTTTGTAATAATTAATTATTATGGACTGAAATTACTCATACAACAAAAATATGGAATGTGTAAGGGTAATTTTATATTTTCTATCATATGATTTTTAACCTTAAATACTCAATTTTAAATTTGTCCTGAAAAAAATTATCATAGTTTTTATTCCTGTCATTCAAATATAAAGTGAAATTACTAAACAAAATTATAATCTATGACTCAAAATAGGATATCCCTTTTTCAAAATTCATAACACATATGTTTCTGAATATAATTTCAAATTAAATCAACAAAACAGAATGAAACATTTTTTTCGAAAAAAATAACCTTTTAAATATAAATATATTTATACTAAATTCATCTATAAAATAATTTCCAAAATTTATAATCATTGTATATTAACTCATATTTAACTATTTTTAATTAAAACTAATCAAAAATATAATTTTTCCTTGTAAATACTTGAATAATATAATTTTTAATAAATATCCATATTTTTCAATTTTCATTGAAAAATAAATCTTGTCAAAATTTTCACAAGTAGAAAATGTTGAATTGTTGATTTAAAATGTTCAATTAATTTTATCAAAAAATTATTTCAAAAATTTCTATAAATTATTTATATTCTTTTTAAATGAATAGAAATAAAAACCATTTTTGAGAAAATTGAAATTTTTAAGAATTATATGAATTTTCTAAAATTATTTTTATTTATTTAAATAATTAATTAATATATAAAAAATCAGTAGGATAACTTTATATTTTATAATCATATGGATAATTTTCAATATCTCTAATTTAATGTCTATCTTATAATGATAACATTTAAATTAAAAGATTTTTTTTTCTTTTATGATTAGTTTTGTGTATCTTGTACACTATCAAAAATTGTATTTCCTTCTACATTATTGGGATATTACATTATCCACCCCCCCAAACTTAATAAATTGCAACATCCCATTTTAAATTTTTTCTTATTAATGATGGTTTGATATTTCAAAATACCTTTGATGAAATCCCACATTAGAAAAATGGTCAATAATACATCCTATTGAGAAGAGAGAAAGGAAAGTATGCAGGTCATTTAAAATAAAATATAATAGATTTATAGGTAATAAAAATAGGATATGTAAGAGAAAAAATAACTCTCAAGGACTGATATAGAGTAATATAGAACATGGAATTGGGAATGTTAATAATCACAAAATTGAAAAATCCTTGAAGGGTTAAAAGGGTATTGATTTCCAAATAAGAAATGTAAACAAATATTGTTTTTTTCGATATATATTTTCCTATTATTATGGATTTCCATTTAAATAAATATTAATAACACAAAGAAATTTACTTACTTTTAAAGTAGATATTCTTCCTTTAATCAATTACCACAACAAACTCATCTTTTTCTATGAATAATGAGTATTAGAGATGAATTATTCCTGTATAAATCATTATAATCAACCGATATGGATCATAAAATTTGTATAATAAAAAAATAACATCTTCAAATATATAGACATTAACTAAAAGCATAATTTTTAGAAAATAATAAGATAATTCCCAAAATTAATTAACCCTTATATTATGAAGAAATATTTTAATGTGTAAAAAACAATAGTAATACCGAAAGTTTGACTAAGATTATTCAAAAAATAACTAACCTTAAAATTACATAAAAATATTTTGAAAATAAGATTAAAACCCAAGAATAAAAAGGTCTTATCATGTATTCTTCTAAAAATAATTTAATTTTCATCTATAAATAACATCAATCACTATAAAAGTTTCATACCAAAAATGAAATTCTCTAATAATTTTCAACATATACAATACATTTTATTAAATAACTTGAACCTCCATTAAACCACAATAAAATCGTATTTTCTACAAAAATATAATTCATCTTTTTTAATAAAAAATTATTCAACAATAGCATATGTTGTTTTCAAAATATTGATCTTATTCAAAAATGACATTAATCAGTTAACCACTAAATAAATAACTAAATCCAATATTGTATATTAGATAAAGCATACGTTATCCAAAATCATTATATTCTCTACCCATAAAATTGTTGGATAATTGAATTTCATACTGACTCATACTTCACATTGTCCAGTGGTAGTGATTCAACCTTGTCACCCTTTATCTTTGGGTATAAAATCACAAACATGCTGAATGTGATGGGGTTTCACCCATCCATTAGATTGTCCTTTTTTTGAAAAAATTAATTCTTATAACATTCCTAGAAATGTGAAGAAGATCCTCTAAAATCACAATAATATTTTTAACATTGATTTTTTTTAACATCGAATGTTAACTCATACATTTTATTTTTAATCTAAATATTCAATTACCCATATTTACCTCCAGGATAAGTTTTTTATAAAATATCATTTGTCACCTTAAAAATATGTAACCTCAATCCTCAAAAAAAGTGTATAAGAATCTCATATTATAGGATTATATACCCTGGTGGTATCTGTAACACATAAGATAACTTTTTATGAAATAAACATAATCTTCAATGTTTTTTAAACCCCACTCTAATACCAACTATAATACCCCAAAAATCTACACTTCAAGATTTGGTTCTAAAATAATAAATGTTACATTTCAATGTTTTTTACTGTGAAATGTTATCCAATTATTTCCATAAAAAATTCATAAAAATGATATATTGAATCAATTACAAACCAAATAACCTTTTAGGATTTTATTTTTAGATAATTGGGAAGAACTCTTATATATTATAAAATAAAAATAAAATATCCCATAAGAATTTATATCATCTCCCCTAATTTCTTCAAATATATCACCTTTCTTATAAATATTCAACATAAATCCTTTCTTCATAGCTGATGAAATATAAAAAAATGAGTGAGCTCAGATGCTCAATAAGGATAAACAAGAGAGATATCCATAATCACATAACATAACACGAACAAAAGGGTTTGAGAATAGAGCCTTTTTATTGTAAAACATATACCCTTCAAATCATAGATTCATAATATCTTTTTAGGGAAGAAATATTATTTGATCATAATATATTTATCATAAAATAATAAAATAATATAAACTATTAAAGTGTAACAAAAACATGAGACATGAAATTGTGGAAAGTACATAAACCTATAACATTATTAACATGTAGAAATAGATACATGTTCACTCATTATTTTAAGGACAATAAATGATTCCCTAAAATAAACATAAAGAAATTAATCCATGTCTATGAAATATCTTATATAAATGAAATATAGGTCTATACATAACACTATGAAATTATATTCTAGTTTATTCATAACATTTTGAACATGTATTTATGTTGATGCATATAATTTGTCCACAATTAATCTGGATCAGACATAACATTTTTACCCATGATCTTTCCACATTTACCAAGTTAATTTGAGGGATATATAGGCCCCAACCATCACATAAATAAAATTATACATACATATTCCGAGAGGTCATAAAAAATTCATTATCATATAACACATTAAAAGAAACAAATTTATTAAATGTATAACCAATGGAAAAAGGGGAATGGGTTTCATCAACATCTTATAATAATAAACATTAACCATGCATAAAAACAATGATGGCATTATTTGATTATATCCCCATTAAAGAATATGTACACTCATATAATGTTATCAAAGATGGGAAATTTATTTTATAAATCACATGAAATAATTTTTGAGGAACATATACTTTCTGTTCCAATTTAAAAAAATCAACACAATTATAAAGGATATCCTTTTATAGGGAAAAAAACTAAAAAAAATTCCAAGGAATTTTGAAAACATTATGGTAATATGATAGTAAGAAAATCTATTCATCTTTTATAGGTTAAAAAATATTATCTTCATATTTTTGTAAGAAAAGTCATAAAGAACTTTGTTTGAAAAAATATGGAAATATTCTTTTTAAATCATTTTTAAAAATTGAAAATGGTATAAAAATGATTTTAAATAATAAATTTCAAATAGTAAAATAATTCTTCAAACCATTTTATGAAAAAATGATGATTAAAGTAAATTATTCTTTAGTATCGACTCAAACATAAACAGTCTCGAATAATAATGAGGTTATAAAATAAACCATTAACACTTTCTAATCATTTAAGTTACATTTTTCATGTAAGAAGAACATTTCAAAAAACATGAAATATTAAATAAATAAATAAAATAATGATATAACAAGTCAAATTATCATTATATACACCTAAAAAATAATGTATGTGCATAACATCAAAATATAAATCAATGAAACGAAATTAAGACAATGTCATATCGTTAATGTCTGTAGAAATAATATGAATAGATTATTTGTATTCACTATAAACCTACATATATTTTTTAAAATACAATATAATAAAATCAAATGACATCTCACATAAAAATCATAGAATAATAAAATCAATTAAGTAGTTATTTACCCCAATTAGGGGAAATTAAGTTAAGAAACCACTCACCTTAATTCCAAACCATCGAATATGTTCTTTATCATTGTAAAAAATAAATTTAGGTTTATTATTTATATTATGTGCTTTTTAATGTTTATTATTACTTATATTTATCTTATTACCATGTAGTAATATTAAGATAAATATATATGTTTAAGTCATATGTCAGATGATATTTGGTTCTTAAGTCCAAAATGAAATTAGAAATATTATTGTGGTAAAATATCCATAATTAAATCATATAAAAAATAATATAATAAAATAATTTCAATTTTATATATAAAATATAATTTTAAATCTATTCATTAAATATGGTTATGAAAAACAAACATTGTTACGATCATAAAGATGGTATGTTGTATGTACACATGTGCAACCTTTCAATTTTTTGTGATAATTATTGAAAGAATGTAAGTATTATCTAATATTTATAGAATGATAAAAATAATAACATATATATCATTTTAATTATTTATATATATATATATATATATATATGAATAAGGTGATGAAAAATGAATCACGTCACATCATGGAGGTGGTAATCTTGATGTATGCACGAATGACAAGATCATTTCTCTGTTAATAGAAAGGTTAAAATGTAAATGATATTGTATAAATAAATATTGATAAATATTTCATTAATTTCATAGATAAATTTTAATTTCTTCATTATAAAAAAGTATTGAGATAAGGTGAGGGAAAGTGAATTACATCGGTTCATGAGGTGGTAGTCCTCTGTACACAAGGATGCTGAATGTTTTTCAAATTTAATGGAGGAGGATATGAATATGGAGCATAAAACTAACATAATACAGTGTAATCATATGTAGGATAATAGATTTATTATTTTATCATGGTTGAAGATGATTTGAATTAGGTGGAAGAATAAATAAAACATAAACACTTGATTAAAAATTATTCCCTTTCATTGGGAAATAATCTAGGATTAATACCTTAAGACTTATAAGGTTTTTAATAAGAAAAAAATAAGGATTATATAATGTTGGTAGGTATTATGGAATTATATTTGGGTATTTATTGGCCTAACCAAAACGGTTTTCATTTTTGAAGATGTGATAAGAATATGTTTCGTTTTGCAAGAGAGGATATGGGATCCTTTAAAATTTCCAAAAATATTAAATTAATACAAATTTATTTTCAATTGAAAATGGATATAAAGTTATAAATAGAAAACATAATATAATAATGGGTCTAAATAGATTCATAAAATAAATATAGATAACTTTTTAATGTATTTATACCCTCATATTTTGGTTTTAACCTTTATTTAACCACACTAACTCTAACCCTGATACCAAATATGTTTACTCATTTATGGTTAATATATTTAACATAAAATTCAAAAAAGACCGTAAATGGATAATGAATGAAATTATAAAACATATCAAAATTATTTTTTCAAAGTGAATATTTTATAAAAAAATTAAATAATTTTATAAATTATCAGTAAATATATAATATTCTTAATGACTATTTTAAGGAATTGTTTATAAAGTGATTTACATAATATAAAGATGAATCTTTTAATAAACAATAGTTTATTATATCCCTAATATTTTATGTCAATGTAATTTTAATTATCACATTTATAATCTTAAATTATATTCATTTTATCATTTTCAATTACATTTATTTTATATTTTTATTTCTAAAATAATTATTGTCTTAGTGTTGTGTAAGAATTCATGGTAATTATTCATACTTTTAAAATAAATAATAAATTACAATTAAAAATATAAATCCCTTAAAATTAAAATTTATATTTAGAGTTTAATATTTACATAGGATAACCCCTTATAATAAATGTATACTTTTTAAATATTTGAGTGTTATATCTTTGAATTTTCCTTAAAGAAAACATTTTAAATATCATAATCACTTAAAAATGAGATCCAACATCCATATATTTGATCTAGGAATTATTATGGATGAAAATTAGTCATTAAATATAGTTTGTGAAAGTTTAATAATAATTATATAGTCCTTATCATTTTTTTAGCATTAACTACTTAATTTACCCTTTACTATGGTAACAAACATAACTAATGTTACTATTCATATTGTCGAAAAAATAAAAGTGTCGAATTTAATAAATTTAGACCCCATAATTACATATAAGAAATTGATATTTCAAAAATTTTTACAAATAATTTTCTAAATTTATTTTAAAATTAAACCAACAAAACACAACAAAGAACAATATTTCAGATTAATGCCTTTTTTAAATAAAAATTATTTTTATAATAAAATAAACTATAAAATTAATTTTTGGAATAATAAATTTAAATTTAAATAATATTAAACTGAATAAAATTTAAAACTTATCCAAAACATAATATTTCCCTTTAAATACAAGAAAACTATATTTTTAATAAAAATCATTATTTCAAATACTCATTGAAAAATTAAACATTTTAAAAAAATTAAAAAAATATAATCATAATGAAATTTTTATATGATGATTTCTGAAAATAAGTACATTTTCCAAGTAAATTTTCTAAAATGTCTGGAAATTTTTTATATTGGTTTTACATAAATAATAATGAAATTCATTTTTGATGAACGTTTAATTTTTTAAAGAATAAAATGAATTTTCAAAAAATCTAGTAAATATTTAAAAATAATTTAAAAATAATTTATAAATGTGTAGGACCTATATATGATTTTTAACACCATTAATAATATTCATTCCCACCAATTAAACATCTGTGATATATTTATAAGATTTTAATAATGATATTTTATTGTACATTTAATCTTGATGTTGTGTATCATTTACACAGTCAAACATAGTCATTCTATATAAAACCATCTGATATAATAAAACCAAACATGTTCAAACCACTTATTTAATTCAATATGATACATGATTACCTAGGTAAATCCTCATTGTTCACCATAACTATGCTTAGACCATGAATCACATTAAGTATTTTTAAAATGCACCACAACTAGCATGAAGCTGCATAAAGATTCAACTAAAAAAATAAAAACTCAAAGTAAATTTTTAAAAAGTTATTAAAATAGTGTAACCCGTATGGAAATTTAAAATATATTATACCTATTATATAAACATGGTTTAATTGTAAATAATTTTTTGTATAGAATTTATTATTATTTATATTGAAAACATTTACTATATCTAATTAATAGAAATCCAATCTAAGAGAATAATCATAAATAAAAATAATTATGTATAGGGTACTCATATTATACAAGATAAGTGTATATAATGTTATGTTAATATAATTTTATATTAAATTTAATCTTTTTCTTATTTAGATTAATACCACTATAATTATATTAATTATATATAAAATACTCACACATTATATGATGGATAGATATGCACTAAAGAAAATAAATTTTTATAGTCACATACTGAATAACAATACCAAGGAGATATCCCTTGACTATTGTTAAGGATAATAAGAGATTCAAAATTTTCAAATAAATGACCTTATTAGGTTAAGAATATGGAATTGTAGTTATTAGGTACGTATAAAAATTTATATTATCCTTTTATTTTCAAAATAGAATACATGTATTTTAAATATTTAGAGAATTATGAAAATAAGGATAAACCCCTCAAATAATAAATACTATATAATAAAAAATATGTTATATTCTTTATGGATATAAAAACTCTTGATAGAAAAACCATGATGTTGATGTACATTGATTTCTAATAGAACACTTGAACAAAAATAGATATTATTATAGTTGGACAATAATATAGGATATGCTAGACACATCATAATCCGTATTATATAAGTATATCCAAATAATATCAATGAATCTTATATAATATAAATTATGTTTACATAAAACCAAAAATTCATGGAAAAAATAGGTATTTTTGATCATTTGACAACATATAATTTAACGCCTCTTTTGAAACTTTCAACACTATGATGAAACATCAATGGATTATAATGTGAATACAATGGGGTATAAAATGAACAATTAATGTAATCATAATTTTCTGAAAAAAAATATTTTTTTATGAATATAGATATTTAAATTTCTACTGTAAAAAATGTAATTAGAAATTGAAAAGAGAGAAAAATTTACCTTTTTTCAACATTGTAGGATCTTTGGAAATGTGTATCAATAAAATGAAATAAAAAATTTCACCTATAAAATAGATTTTATGTTTGATAATATAGAATAAATAAAATAATATTTCCATATGAAAGAATTTTTTGATTTGATTATAAAAATATAATTTCAATTTGAATGGAATTGAGGTAAATAAGAACCCTTACAAAGGCTTGCTAATGAAATAATGAAATTTTAACATGTGTGTGTGATAAAATATTATATTATGAAAAAAATAATAAAAGGTATGATATAATATTTTATGAAATTGTTTATCATCAATTTAAATAAACATTAAAAAGGTTTATCACTAAATTAATGAAAGAGTTATTTGAAATGAGTGGAATAGAAACCCTTAACATATTTAAGAATCATGGCTGAGAACTAGAACTTCTAAATATTAAAATTATTCGAAATTTTTGAGGCATATTATAAGGGTGTAATTAAAATTTTTTTAGGGAGAAATCTAAAATTGTGGTGAGTATTTATTTGTAGAATTATCTGAATTTCATAGAATAAATTACTGATTATTTTATTTTTCCATAATTTTCAGATTCCACACAATACTAATTGTCCCTATTTTCTTCCCTTAATGCTCCAATATCATGGTTATATCTAAATATATTCTACTATAATATATATTGATGATCATGGTGATTATTATTTATATATATAAGGATATATTTACTTTGTAATATAATTTATCCCCATTTTTTAATATATATTTTATTTTTTATATAAAATTTCAAAATTTTACCTCATAACTATTTCTATTATAATAATGAATGGTTAATTCATTATATTAAATTAATAGTCTAAATTTATGATAATTAAATTTTAAAAAACACATTAAATTGATTCTGTGTGATAGAATTTAGAAAAAATGACAACATTACTATATAAATGGATACATTATTATTTAATATAATTAAATAAAAAAATATTATATCTGATATAAAAAAATACTCCAAATATGACAGTTTAATATGAAAATAAAAAACTAAAATACTTGGTAAATTAGTATAAGAAAAAATAACATACATAACCTTCTAAATAATTTTTAAGTGTATCAAAAAATACAAAGAAAAAGGTGTTACTGTTTATAAACAAGATTGAAATAATTTATAAAATGAATATACAATTAATTAAAGATATATATTCCTTAAAAATGTAAATTTATTTTCATAATATTATTCACTAATATATCATTTAGGGTGATGAACATAAAATTTAATATGAAATTAAAATTTTATATAAAAATTTATTATGTTATTTTCATGGTTTACATGTCATGATTACTATAAGGACCCATCATTGAAAAATACTTAATCTAGTTTCCAAATACTATAATTTATTTCATTTAGTTCCAATAAATATTGGGTCTAGTGTTTCTGATAATGAAGTCACAAATCCAATACAACAATCCCATATATTACAAAGTGGACACTTTTACTCAATATCAATTTTCCCAAAAAGTAAATCATTTAATGTAAAACATGATATCTTTTTGTGAAACAAAATCATGACTTTTAAGTTGAATTATTTTTCAGCATACCAATCCTTAAACCCTATGAATACAATGTTGAAATGTGTGAGGAGAACAAAAAACTCAATAAGGGACATAGTAAGGATGAATGAATGAAACATGTTAGTCTATAAATATTTATAAAAAAATTCATTTTCAAAATAAATTTTTCATTTAGAAAGAAATTTTTTCTTACCCATGAAACCAACAACTCTACAAAAATTGTTTCATAAAATATTTTATAAGCAATAAAAAAGGAAAAATTAAATCTCATAATGGTTTCTTTTTATTCATGAAAAATATCTAAAAATACTCCTTAAATCTTATATATTTAACCTTTATAATGTATAATATACATTCATTTAACCATAAAATCATTATATTACATTATGAAAACATATGATTTATCTAAAATCACATCAAAGGAAATGATAAAACATATAGGAAATTTAGGACATCATTTTCCGTATCACTCTTCAAAATAGAATATTCATTAGATAAAATTCCATACTAAATGTATTGGAAGCCTATCATAGACCCACACATCCCTGGTTTAAAATCGAACCACCAATATTTGGTTAATAACATAAACACTTGTACATGGTTCGTAATGTATCAAAACATCCTCATAAAATTTATCATGAACCATAAAATAATCATAATACATATATTTCAACAATTGTTGTCATTATATTTTTAAAAATATTATTTTTACCCATAAGAAAATAATTCTCGACATTAAGATATCCATTTTATTTTAAAATCGTTTTTAAAATAACCATAATATAGGTTTTTCTAATTATTTATGTCAGGTAATGTTCACATCCAAAATCACTTTTTGTCTCATTTTTTAGGTTGTGTCACTATTTGATAATAGACACATTGTACTCCACATTCTCACTTTCCAATGGTGGTAGACAATCATTATTTTCTCAACGATGTCTACTCCTTGATCAAAACAAGATCATGGGATATAGGTTCCTATTTCGATGGTTTCTTCCTTGGAAGTCGTCTCCTAGTCTGGGTCTCCCAGATATATTTGAGTCTTTGTTTATGAAACTCATTCTCAGTACCATATCTTCAGGGACACCGGTTAATTATAATGATTCAGTTTCAACATTCCATGTGATCTTGGATGGGAAGAAATCATCAGTTAGGAGAGTTGAAATGCTGAGAATTAGTACAACATCTTGATTCTAGAATACAAGAACACATGTATTCTTTATTATAAGAGTTATTCTCACGAGCACAGAAACCAGGGAATCTTGTGGAGATAACAAGGTGTCTTATTCCAGAGTCATTTCTTATATGCTTTTTCACATGCTTCTTAAATTTAAAATTGGATTGGAAAAGAGTTTAAAATCTTTTGGGGATGATATGATGTCGATCAGAACATCCCATGGAGATAGATCATGGAGGTTGATCCCCAGTAGGGATTATAATGAAGGTTACTGGACGAATGGATCATAATGACCAATGAGAGTGTACCTAAGATGGTGCGTTTTATAAATGGAACATTACACTCTATAAACATATATCTGGACACCATTGAGGGTGGATTGGGGAGGTTTTCTCGAAATAGGGGACCCAAAGGTTTACCGATGGATTGTATTTAACCTCAGAGAGGATTCCTATGTTCTACATGTAGAAGATATGAATAAAAACCCATGTAGTTCTAAATGGTGATGGTGCCTATGGAATAAAAATGGCTATTTTAACTTCTCAAGGGGACCTCTCTATGTCTGATGAATATGGGTTATGTGGGGATTTTTCATGGTTAGTTTTTTGAGTGATACTGAGAGTAGAGAAGAGGTGAATGGGGATTACGTACTGAGAGGGCCCAAATGGATGGAATGATCTCAGTGATATTTGTTTTGTTTAGTAAGGATCATGATGAATATTTATGATGTGTAAGAGATGGATTATATTGAATCGATGTAGTGTGAGGGTGATGGGAATGGACATGAGGGAGGCTTCCTACATACCCTTTTTAGAAGACATGGATCAATGTCCACATAGTTTAGTTTTGGTGATGGGACTGTTAATAATTTGGCATGTGAAAATGGAGTATATGGATGGGGTCCTAATGTAAGTGGTTCATCTGGGCTAGGGAATGATCCTCATGAAATATGGATACTCATAGGAAAGACTATGATTTGTGTGGATAAGGGTCTTGAACATCAGGGAGGATTTCTATATACCATCTGTAGAATAAAGGGACCGAAGTCCAAGTAGTTCTGAAATAGGGAATGGAATTAGTGTTTACACATGGCTAGCTACCCAATGATATATTAGGGATTACACATGGATAGTGGCCTATAGACATGAAGACTAGGTTGGGTAACCTAAGGAGGTGGCTTGGATGGAATATTGGGGATGTGGATGAATTTTATGATCTTACAAGGATGTAGTGACCTTGGGTAAAATTATGGTGGATGATGGATGAAATGGATGAAGGAGGACGGATTAGACTGCCCTATAATTTTGGATTGGGGTGTCTCTTAAAGAGAAGATGTAACATCATGAGGGTACATCCCTAGGATAGAGAACCTGATTTTACCAAATTTGGTATTGAACTTAGGTGACGATACCTACATAACCCATTTAGAATATAGGTATCCAAAAATATATTTATCGGAAGGGTAACAAGGGTATTACTCTGGGTGAGATGCTCGGATGGAGGGTGTCACGATCAGTACTTTTCTCTAAGTCCATGTGAGTCATGATCAGTGTGAGAAATAAGAGGAGGTTGTATAGTAGATAGTTACTTTTTAAAATATGGGCCAGAAAGCAATCGTTTTGGGATTACACATGGAATCTTCCCAAATAGGATCTCATTCCATGTGAAGAGGACCCAATTCCATCACTCCTAGGGAGATGAGTGGGAATATAAAATTCCTAAGGCATGGAACCCCATGTGCATTGCTTATGGTAAGACTACAATTTAACATCATGTGTTTATGAATATAGGGATTATTTGTTTAACTTCTTATAGCTTGGATGAGGAGTAATCACTCCATTCCCCTTGTACATACATGGATGTAATAAGAGAACATTGGGTGGTACAAAGACCAGGTAATTCTTGATAAGAGATGGACGATGAGTGGTCATTCGTGGGGTCCATGTTAGCATAAATATGATGAAAAGATAAAATATATAGCATATCTATGAAGAAAATGAAGAGGTAGGGAAATATAAAATGGGACACCACGCGAGGGTCCATGAAATAACTATGTACAAGCCTTGTGGGATTCATATAAGAGGGTATCATGAAGAAATTGGTTCATGTAGAGGGGTGTCATGAAGCTACAATACTTTGTGGAGAACCGGGGCTTTGCAAAGGAATGGTATTCATGAACAATGGGGATCATGTATTAGTATTGAGTCTATGCACAATGGAATAGTGCTACTTGAAAGCTTCATTCTCCACAAAGCCTCGAGTAACCCAAAGGGTCTCCATCCTCTCTGAAGTGTCTGGGCCATCATAATGAGAAATCACATCTTAGGTTGGTGTAAATATAAATAAGGGAAAGTGAAAATCATGAGGCCCAAGTTCCTCAGGTTATTAATATTCCAACTGCTTCACGATTCTCAATGCTTCGATAAATGGGAGATTGAAAGTCAAAATGATAGATTAGTCATCCCTTTAAGGGGGAGTGAGATTGATTTTTACAGGGAAAGGGGTCTTATGATTCTTGGTGAGTGATTTGAAGAAAACTGGGTTCCATAAAATATCACATCTCCTTCAAAATAGTTGATAAATCTGTCAAATTCATTGACATTGTCATGGAGGACATCCGACTCATGAATGTACCATCATCTTACTTCATGTGGTTTCGGTACCGATAGTCCACGTGAATGGGATTCATGAAATAGTATCATTTAAATGATTTTTTTTAATTCATCATGGATCCCATCGTGAAATGGTGTCATTATTCTACACATATCCCAAGGAACAAATATTAGCACTAAAGAATTCGCCCACCCTAAAAATGGGAGTTTACAAGACAACGATGGTAAGATTTCGAGTGCAAGTCATCGAAATCTGGGTGATCATGAAGATGTCTTGTGATGTGGGCCACACGATACACATGTGTGTTGGGTGCTACGATGCTCATGGGATTGTAGACCGTTGAAAAGCTCAGATCACACCATGTATATAAATATTGTGTTAGGGTACCATTATCCATATTGAATGTACGCAACCCCATCACCCGATCTCCCTTTTTGCAACGCTCTTTTTCCACCAATGAATGTAACTTTGGGAACGAGGTCCTCATTCCTTTTTTAAATAAATTCTAATTATTAAATTGGGGAATTTATATTTTTAGCTATTTTTCAACATGATAATAGTTTAGAGAGGGACAACGAACTGGTTCTCAAAGGATGATATTTGTGAGAAGTCTCCATGAACAAGGCTTAAAAAAATGACTAACTCGCAAATATGAGAGATACTCAAGAAGATTCTTGAGAAGAAATTGTAGATGCATCCCTAAGAGAAGATGTGATGAACAATATAATGATCTGTGAGTATGTTGAGAGCCATTTGGACCAAAAATCACTACTTGAACTGCTATCATAAGTGAAGAATAAATATCCCCATTATAAGATATTGCCTTTGTATAGAGTTGGTTTGAGGTACAATGCATTCGTCTCATCGGAGAATAGGGATGAATGAGTTTTTTCATTCATGGTAATACTAGGGTAGTACCAATGGAATTGATTTACCAATGTCTATGTCTAGAAGGACCACTCCCCTATCCCAACGAACATCCTTTACATCCATATAAACAAAATTGATGGGAGATTGTTGGAAAGATATATATCCCCACCTCAATACAAGACTATCATCAAGGAATAACTATAAAACCTAGATAATGGGTATATGTATGATTGTGATCTTTTCTAGGGTGACAACATCATAGAGGAATGGGTCTGGGCTTACCTAGTATGTGTGTCATGTGTAGAGTTTGGAGAGGAGCTTTGGTGAGTGTGCCTCTATGAAGAAGGATGGGATTTCTTATTCCATGTATATCATCCAAAGGATATAATTCTAGAACTGCAGAGTATATAGGCATCAGAAACTAGAACTTTCCATTTTCATCATGGATAAGTCCAAATTAGCCTCCGAGACTTCCATCATATTTCTGTATCCCTGTCATGGGGGGATGTATGATGAATTCCTCCGAATTGAGAATTCTTGGGTGGTTCGGGATAAGATTCCATATCTATAGAAGGTGATACTGGATCTAGTGCGGGTCATGAATAACGATAATAAGGTGATAATGGATGTACTTATTAAGAAGTTCATTGAATATTTACTGAAATTCATGGCATATGAGACTACTGATGGGGAATATGCACCAAATAAACTTCTATAAAGACCATGCGCCTACCTGAGGAGATCCTAGTAAGGAAATTATGGATCCTACTAGTGTATCCTAGGAAAAAGATAGTGGAAACTGTGAATATACAACATCAAGAATGTTCCTCAGCAAATAGTTTGGTTGGACAGATTTATTGTTGCCTTCATATTTTGATGGATGATTCTGGTAAGAGATGTGAACAGGGGGGCACTACCCAGAATGTTTATCATGGAGAAAATGCTAGAAAATTGGATGTGTATCATTCTTGGAGTCCTTGTGTGATATAATCTATATAAATTTCTCCAACATATCTACAAGGGGAATAATCCATTATCAGTGTGCAAGCCACTATAGTTTTTTTAAAACTGGGTGGAGGCACACCTAGGAGGATACAAATATTAGAATCCTATCTCTCCTAATGGTAAGAACATTTATACATAAATTCTAAACATCGTAGGGATTTTATTGTTAAATTTGGTTTTGATAGATGTGCTGAGCAGGGTTAGTCAAATAGACATATTCACCTTTCAGTCATTCCCCCTATGAACGTGGGTGATAATTGAATATGGAACAGATATTAGAGGGAATTAATCGTATATCCTAGCCTTATATGCTGGAGTGCCTATGGATAATGTGTATTGAAAACCAATTTGTAAACTATAAAACTGGTACTATTTTGTGAGGTCACTGAGGTGACTATAGAGCCTAACTCTAAGGGTATATTTAGGAGTACGACCTAAGGATCATCTATGTATGCTGAGGATGTTTTGGATCATGTTCACATAGGAAGATGATAATATGTTGAATTAGATGACACCATCCTAATCTGCTTATGGGCTAGTCGAAGCATATTCATAGAGTTGGGGGGTTTCTCAACATAGAGAAATTTTGAGGTGGAGGACCATTCGATCCAATGATGGAGTGGACCCTCCACTTTAGGGATGAGGCCAAACTGCATCAAGAGAGAATCATAGGATAATGGATGATGAAATTAATGGTGATGATGAAATATCACCAAGGAAGATTATCCATAGATCATCACAAATTAGAAACAAAGGATGAAGATCATCAGCACAGATTCCTATGGTCCTATCTGAGTAGACTCTGGTGGAATGAGATCCATCAAGGGGGTTTCCTAGGACATGCACCAAGGATCTGAAGAAGAAATCACGTAATGTGTAAATTCCTTATGACGATGTTTATCATGGGGCATGGAAATCCCAGTATACCTGCAAATAGTTCCTCAATGCCTGTAGTCTATGGATTTATCTGAATAGGTTTTGGATAGATCTTGTGAATATTAACTTGGATAAGTAAATATTCCTCACATCTCAAAAAAGTTGCATGATTCATGGTAGAATTAAAAACCTAGTGCAATGTTAAGGCACAATACAACTAATGATAGATCGAGCATGGGTGCTACTAGACTTGAAATCTCCCACATATCTATGATCGACTGAGCTAGCGGAGTTCTTCCCATTACCATATGAATTGAATGAATCATGGGGGTAAGATTCCAATGAAGGGATCCCTTAAGAAGATACCATGGTCATATCCTCAAAGGAATCTTCTTTATAGGGAGGCTCGGTAAAATCCTTGAGGGAAACATCTATGGAGGGAATCACTAGAGATATTGATGTATGAATTAACTGACACACTCTACTATAACCTTTCGTATTTATTTATCTAGATCTATAAAAGGACATATGTTTTATATAGGAGAAATTTTCACAAGAGACTCCCACTAATGTAGATGGAGGTGTGGTTGCAGATGAAGAGGACTAAGCCCTAAGACCTGTGCCCTGGGAGATAATGGATATATGGAATAACAATGTTGAGGAGGATAGAGTGGCCTCTATATATTATTTTGATCCCTAAATCTTATATGGGGCTTCATGTCGCATGTTCTCGATAATTAAGTCCCAATAATGAAATACACCATCACTCATCTTCTATAAGTTCCTAACATTAAAGAACCATATATAATGTTACATGATAAGTTTAACTGATTTGATTATTGTATAAATAGTGATTGAAGTAGCATGATCTCCACTATGGGAAATGGTTAGAGGATATCATATTCCTTTAAAAATGTGGGTTACATTACATGTAGATTCAGCCATATGAGCTAACTAGGCTGAAACTTATGGTGGTGCCACTAGTGGGGAATCACAAAGATATAGCATGAAAATATCATCAAGATGGGATCAAATGATGAAGATATACAATATTAAATGGATTCCATCCCATATAATATGATTCCATAGGAAGCTCCTACTTCTTAATTTCTGGACGCATTTCCAGAGAATGAGCCTACTAAGCTGAAGGATATGGATGAGTTTGATTCTGATTTGATCAATGATATCCAGGATACCTGAAACTAGTCATGGATGTTGGTTAGACACATAATCAAAAATACTACCAAACCATATTGGATAAGCCTAATGGGATCATTTATCCACTAGTTTCCCAATTAGTGTGATGGTGGGGCAGATGTGTGAGGTCTGCACATATTGATTCAGGGCTACATAACTGAGAAAATATGGAAAGAAGACATCATTTTGACATCTACAAACATTTGGAGAAATATATCAGCACTCAGACACTTTGAGATGATGAATTGGAATTCCATCCTCTAGAAGGGAGGAAGGATGAGAATTATTCTTTTTCCACCACTCAATTGGAACTGGTAGCATTATTGAGGGTTCAGCAAAAACCCCCAAATAGCAACTGAGATATGTATCTCTTTAAGTGGCTGATCTCTGAGCAAAGTGGGAACATCGTCTAATCAAGGATGATGAGCTCTGTACTGAAGAAAATGATTAGGAAAGAGTGATCAGGTGGTGGCATATGATCATGTAGGCCACACGCTAAAGGGTGGTAGAGTAGAATAACTTCATTAAAGGGGTGGATCCATAAGGTCTGTGTTTTTCCATGATCAAAAAACATACTTATTGTTTGAATTTCATTCATGGACACATTTCTTATTATTTCAATTATCAAAATTTATCAATATCTGTGAACTAACCAATAAACAATCCATAAGGTCATGTGGGACATGATTTGTATGAGAAACATGGGATGATCATATAATCATTCACATTGTATAAGAATGGTGGATAATTATTGAATACTCAGGGTCTGCTATTATTGACTTAACACTCAGAGCTTTATAGACTATAAATGTTTTGACTATTGAGCTGGGCTATCTGAACAACCCACTTGCTTCTCCAAACGTATTCTAGTGCATGAAAGGAATAATTATTGTGGTGCTGGAATTGATCCAAACAAAGGGGGATGAAATGTGTGAATCATAATTCCTAAAATTCAGAATGCGGGGATGATGGAATACTAGAATAAGATAACTTCTGAAAATATTTGAAACACAATATCCTTACTGCTAGCTATAAATAGGAAAAAAATAAATGAGGTTCGACCAGTAAATGTATTCGAAAAATGATACCTATATTAAAATGGCATCTGATGCCTTCTAAAACATTGTCCCATGATATTAGGTGAGATGAATCATCATATCCAGGCTGTATGGTGGCCCCTTATACATGAAAGAAGATTATGATACAAATAAGGGGCACACAAATAAATAGGTGGAGTTATGTAATGTTTTAAGGGAATCAAACACTATTGGAATTATGATATTATGGCTTAAATAGAATTCATGTAGGTGAAATGGTCTAAAAATGTTCAAACCCATCTTCTAGAAAGGAACTCTTTAGTGAGGTACCTGAGTACCTTGAAATATTACATTATGAAAACAAGGACAATGAAAAATAATTTTATCTTCATATAGTAAGGAAGTTTCATGGTACAATTTATCATCATGTGATTAAGATGTTCCTTGCAGTTTTACATCCTGTGACATGGATGATTCACAGAGTTTATGGTCATAATTCATGGACCCTGTTAAATAGTTTATAGTTGGGTAGAATGGAATATATGAATTTCTATTCCTTGAATATTTGTGTGGAATAAAGAAAAAATCCTGACATAAATAAGAAAACAAAGCCTTGCACACCACACAAGTATTAGGGAACAAACATGAAGGAATCATATATGATATAGTGAAGGGAAAATGTATCAATAGGGACCCTAGTTTAAGGTCATAAATCATGGACCACAAAAAATAGTTTAAAGACATATTGCTCAGAATTAAAGAAAATGTTCAATCCTGGGGAATGAATATAACATGTTAGGGATAAAAACCCAATGTTATGTAGTCTTAAAATGATTTCATATTGCATACATTCCATAAGATGAACTATGTGACATTTAATATTTTAATGCTTCTACCATAACTGAGGAAAAAATACCCAAAAAGGTTAATGAATATAGGGATGGCCGAAAAACATAATATTTGGGCATCATTGTGTATCCCATAAGGAAGAGAATCAAGCCTCACATAGTTCTGAAACATAGTGTGGTGGGAAACTAGAAATGGTGGGGTAAATCCTCTCTATAGAGGAGGATAAAACATCCCACAACTTTCATGGGTCATCCTGAACATGTATTTGATGGGGTTTTAGGTTTACATCATACAATGAAGATATCGATTCATAGTTTGTGGTCATAGTGTTTGGATCATGTAAGAGTCTCAAATGGTTAAATATTGTGTTTAATCCATCAAAACCAACAAGAATGAAGAATATAGAGGCCCATTCCACACAACATATCCTAGAAGAGGCCTACATACAATTTAAAGTCATGGTTACTAGACATGAGCATCTAGTTTAGGGTCATAGATCTTAGACCAAGGGGGAAGTTCTAGAAATAGGAACATGTGTAATGTAGGAGCATAAAAAACCTAGCATGAATGAGGTTAAATAGACACACACACCACATAATCATTCTTTAGGAAACTCACATTCTTTTTAAATCCATGTTACTTGGACTGAGATCGTAGTTTAAGGTCATGAATTTTGGACATAAATGACCGAACATAAATAAATTGAAATATATGGATGGGAAAAATAAAAAATGATTGGGTGTCTCTGTATATCCCAAACGGATGAGAATAAATCCACATGTAATTCTATAAATCTATAGATTTTATGTCATATGGTGAGGATTGAGATGAAAAAACTTGAAAATGGGAAGTGATGTTGTGGTTGGACCAATAATTTATGATGCGGGCATCACTAAATATCTCCTATCCTTGGAGGATGGGAATCAAGACACACATAGTTCATGAAGTGAAAATTCCCTATTCATGTCATACACATACACTAAGATAGATGGAATTACCTTTTTGTTTTTGTTTTTATTTGATTTTATTCTATATTGTTCTTTTTTTGAGCAGCTAGACCTTGATGGAATGTCCAGGATTCATTAGAGGAATTAATTTGTATGTAGGTCATGACATGTGGCATGGTAGATGGATTGTTCCATGGGTGATGTCCTCTCAGGAGAAAACACCACAATATGGTTCCATTGTTCATATTTCATTCAGGATGATAATTTCATAGTTTAATGTCATATTATAGGATTAATCCATCCATTTTAACAACATTAGGTAAGGATTATTATTGGGGAGAGGTAACCCAGAGGGCATGTGTATGGAATAGAAAAATAACTTGACATGAAAGAGGGCCATAGAATCCCATCCCACAAAACATGTTATCAAGAGAACAATGTAGAGGCTATTAGTTTATGGTCTTATAGATTAGGACATAGGGGCTCCTAGATTATGGTCATAGAGTTTAGACTAAAGACTGTGCACCACATTGTTGGTACATACCCTACCAAAAACTCTAATGTCCACATGATCCATGATCTGTCTGGGAAAAATGTGTGGTTTTAGGATTTCCATTTCATATATTGAAGCTCACAACAAGGGTGAGAAAATATTGGGTTGAGAATATCTTGATGATACCTAAATTCCCACTCAACTTGTGCAAATGAATGGAGGAGAAACACCAAGGAATATAGAGTCCAACAAAAACAAAGAGAGGTTAGAGGAATGTAAATAGAAACATCCAATGTCAAAATCATGTCAGTGATAATTGATGGGCAGGACCACTGTTTTCCATATTCACAAAACATGGAATAAAACATCACCAGTTCAGGGTGGGGTGTGAAAATGTAGAATCGATTATTGACCAAAGTTGAAACACAAGATCCACTATTTATTGGAAAAAAATAAATTAAGGAGTTGGCCCAGGATAGGATGTGAGATGACGTTGCATGAGAATATCACCATTAGGGGGTCCTTCTAGATATAAAAGATAATGAAAATTATACCCTGTAAATACTTGAAGAATTGAGATGGGTAGGAGAATTCTCTACGTCTAACTCAATACTTTATGTCTCATTCCCCATCGCATCAGTTCATGTCAGTGGTAGGACCCAAATAAACATTGGATAAAATACCCTTGTATCATAAATAGTTTAAGGTTTTATAACTTAAACCACAGGATCCTAGTTTATGTTCATAGATTTAAGATAATAGGTTCCCAGTTTACCTTTGTGTTCCTGGGATGTATCCAAGTATTTTCACATCATATGGAAATGATTAAGATATTACACAGTTTATTCACATGAAACTAGGACATTCCATTATAGTTTATCGTCCTGTTTTATCAATTTTGGGTACATTCATTTTATGTTCGTGCAGTAAGGAACATCAATGTCATGAAATTTAGCATTGTGAAACTAGGATGTTGAATGTTACACATTATATTGTAATGTAACAAGTACATTGGGGTAAGATATGTATACTAGAGAATAAATGAATGGCATAGAAAATAACCCAAAATTAATGATTACCTGTGATATCAACTTCAAGCTATGAACTCCAAAATGGAAACTGAGGACATAGAAAAAAACCTTTGTGAACCTACAAATAGGATTGAAGAAAAACTATCAGGGGGTCTCTACAAATCCCATGAGGATGGGAATAAAACCACATGTATCTCTATAATATGGAGTTTTAGGTAATTGATCTTATGGGGGATATCAGCCCTAATGAGAATATTGTGGTCATTATACAGTTTATCATCAAGAAAATAGGACACTTGAATTCATAGTTTAAGGTTGTTCAGATCAAAGCATGAAATGTGGATTTTAATGTAGAGATGTATAATATGGAACAAAGAATCAACCTAATGTAAATAAGGGTCATGGATGCTCGAAACCACATGAAATAGTCCTTATAATAATTCACACATAGATTAAAGTCACAAGGAATAGACTTTTCGAGGATATCCTAATGGGGATATGCATTGAGAAAAACATTACAAAAAGTAAACAAGTACCATAGAGGACCACACCAAATCACACATTCATAAGTAAATCTCATGTCAGGAGGATGTAATTTTAATATTATGGATGGGGAAATGATAAAACGTATGGTCTTTATAATGTATCCAATATGGATTGGAATCAAGTCATATGTAGTTCTTGAAGATGGAATGGTATTTAATCGATACTTGGGGAGATATCCTCTCAAATGAGAATAACATGGTTGGTATGTTGTTTATCATCATGTGATAAAGACATTGTAAATCATAGTTTATGGTCATAGAAATCAAACCATGAGATTATTCTTTTAAATATAAAATATGTATTGTGGTTTCATGAATCAACATGATGTGAATTAGGGCCAAGGAGTCCCCACATCGCACAACACATTCTTAAGAGTAACTCAAACATAGTTTAAAGTCACAAGGCTTGTACTTGAGTTTTTAGTTTAATATCTTGTTCTTTGGACATTGGGAGTTCACCTTTTAGGGTCATACGAAAGGTACCATCAGTGATGTGTAGTTTACTATCATTTAGCTTGGATAAAGCATAATTTTAATATCATTCATGATGGTAGGCATATTATAAGGTCATATAAGATGTTGTAAAATATTTTAACATCATGTATAATATGTTTGTGAAGTTTAAAATCATGAAAGTCATGTCTGTGCAATTTAATGTCATGTTGGATTATTGAATCCAATCAGGTGAAGTACATCTTGAGGAACTTGGAATTTTTTGGATGAGGGATGTGCTCTCCATGAATAGTGACCATAGAATACACACTATTAGAATAGTCCTTGAAAATAATGGAAGCCCCATATGATTTGGGATCGAGATTTGGGGACTTTATAACAATTATCATCATCATCCTTAGAGAATGTTCCATACCACCCTGGAGGAATGAAAGAAGGTGAACCTGTTTGTTTTGTCCCCTAGAAATCATGTTTTAGAGCTCCTCTAGATTTTTCAATGCCCAAATTCTATTCTCATTAAGGGATTACACATTGTCTAGATGGACTTCTACAATCTTTTCTAACATCTTATAGTCATAGATAGCTATGTGGAGTGATGGAAACTAAATTTAGATGAGGAGGAATGCCTCTATTCCATACACCATGGAATATGGAGTCACCTGAGTGGAATTTTGAGTCATAATTTGATAATCTCAGTGATCATTTGGGATCTTATATAGAAATTTTTTCTTGTTCTATCCCACCACCAGCTTCCAAATGTTGGAGAGAGTTTTGTTGAACACCTCAATATTTCCATATTACTACACATGATTATTAGTTATTTGGTTGGACCGAATGTTGTACTTAGCATACAATTTCTTCATCTCAACCTCCTAGAAGTAGGTGATGTTGTTTGTGAGATCAGCGTGCGGGAATATGAATCAATAAATGATCTTGGTTATTAGAAACTAAATAATAGAATGGGAACTAAGTTCCTTAATTAAGGACTCCTCTTCCAACATAAAGAAGAAATATATTTTTGTCATAATTAACCTGCACTGTAGAGCTATCATTGGTGGATATCATCACATGCCATCAATTACCAAAACCATAGAGTTCTAAGTGAACTTTTTAGTATAAAGGTTATATGGTCGTTGATTGAAAATGTTGGCATGGATCTAACACATGTGTAACTTTTTGGTGGACTTGATACAGTCATAAACCATGGTGGGATAGAATTATTCCAACCTTCAAATATGATTGGAGAGATTCAACCCAACATGATGGGAACTGTAGTTCCCCACATAAAATTATGGTATAACTTGAGTAAGCTTGTCTCCTTTAATTTAGTGGATGAGAATTTAAAAAAACCCATGTTTTTAGAGAGTCTTCTATTTTATGGGGTTGCTTTGGAGGGTGAACTGAATTATAGGCCAATGAATTTACTAATGTTCAGCTTTGTCTGAAAGGATAGTTCCATGATGAAGTCATATAGCAACCCAATATTAACATACCTGGATATTACATAATTTTAGATGAATATTCAGTAAATTACAATATTATATACCTGAGAAACATAAAATTTTTGTGAATTTGGAAACATAGAAACAACATATTCTATCCTAGTGAAATATTGTCAACATCTCCCATAAAGATCTCTACTATTAGCACTTGTACCTAAAACCTTTCTTCAAAACCTGGGGAAATGAAACATAAGAAAAGGGAGTCAAAAATTCTGTTTAAGTGTAAACAAGGTAGATATGTAATAATAATCATTAGAATAAGGGTATGATAACATGATCATAAAAATAAAATATCATACACTCCATATCAAAGATCATATGCCAGAATCGTTTAATAAATAATTGAATCTCATAAGAAACTAATCATAAGTAAATAATGAACATTCTCCAATAAAGCATAACATAATAATACATGGAATTTTGGAATAAACATATGTATATAAAATGATTTCCATAGTAGAAAAGGCTTCTCTACTAAGACCATATTGATAATATGGGTTCACACTGCATACCATCATGGAAGTCATGGTTCACTCCCATGTCCATCTTAGTAGAATGAGTTCACTAATCATACAATCTTGGTAGTCTTTGTTTACTCTCATGGACATCTTATTAGTCACTGTTCATTCCCAATACCATCTTAGTTTTTGCCATGATATGTAAATCATTACCAAAAACATTAGAGGGAGATATTGGACCCTCCCATCTCATAATGAATTCATACATACATATTTCAAAAAATCATAAATAATAATATCATAAAAAATAAAAAAAATGGTATCACAAACATGTAAAAATATCATATCCTACTGAAAAAGATGGTATTCATTATCATTTCATCATAAAAATAACCCATGAAAAGAATCAAGCTTCATAATCATATAACCTGGGAATAATAAATGTGTTTCATGATGACCGTGATATAAAATGTAACCCATTCATAGAAATAATATGAAGGGAACCATTAGATAATTTCCTAAAATGGAATTATTAACATTAACAGATGTCATCATAGATGTAAAATAATGTTGAAATATATTTCAAAAATGTTTCATGAGGAATATATCCTTTATTATTTGAATAAGTATTTTAACCCATCAAACCATTTGAAAATAATTTTTATTGAAAATACCTTTAAAACTTATAAATAAGACCTGAGATAATTGGAAATCATTTATCCATTAATACTATGAAAATAATATTTAAAACATTTTAATAACCCTTTTTTTTTGAAAACACAATGAAAACATGTAATGAAATCTAGAAAATTCTTTGAAACCTATTTCATCAAAATTACATTTGAAACTTATAAATATATATTGAAAAATTATTTATAACCATTTATTTAAAAATAATTAAAATTCATTTAAATAATTATTGAAAAATATTTTAAAACCATTTCATTGAAAATACATTGAAAACCTACCAATAAATCATGAAAATGTTTTGAAAACAAATATCATTAAAACCAATAAAAGAAGATTGAAATCATTTTGAAAATAATTTTCATTGAAAAAATATAAATGAATATTGAATACATTTTGAAAACCATTTTACATGAAAAAGAATTTCCAAAACTTTCTTAAAAATTAGCCCTTTAATCATGAAAATTAAGGTTCATAGAAATGAAGATGGGTAAATCCATACATGTCATACATGGTAAAATGAATATTAATTTCTCAGGTTAAAAAGGATAAAAAAATTCCTTAGTCAGAATGGGGTAAAAATATCCCATTGAAATTTGGTAAAGGAAAAAAGGGTAAAATTTTTTCATTATGATAATAGTATATTAGAATAATATTCTTGGAAACCCTTTTTAGAAATCATACTTTTGAAAGTACATAGATTTTAGAATGAAGAGGTGGTAAAGTTGGGATTTCTTAAAAACACATTCTTAAATAATTAATGTTCCAAAGAGTATAAAAATGGAACCATTACATGATTATATTATGAATTTCTATAGGATAATTAAATTCTTGAATTTTCATTATATATTAATCCAAATATTTCATCAAAGAAATCATAAACATAAACAATCTCGAAAAGCGATAAGATTGTTTCAATAAAGTATTATAACTTTCTGACTTGGGATAATAATCTACATGTAAAAAAAATTAAATTAATGTAAAAACAACAATAAAATTTTTAGATTCATTATATAACATGAAAATTTGATGTATATACACCTTAGAAAAGAATTTTGGTGTATAACAAAATAGGCATCTCAATGAGGGAAAATTGAGACAAAACTATTTTCCCGATTCGGTAAATTTTGAAACATAAAACCCATGAACGAATGTTAAAAAAATGTATATGTGGATTCAAGAAATCTAATTAAAATATTTAAATAATATAACCATGGGAAATACCTACACCACACAAAACAAACAATCATTGTTTCATGGTAGAGTAGTTCGATGTACACAGAAATATTATATTTATTACCCAGTAGATAGACGTGCGTGTAATTTTAGGTGTAACCATATAAAGAAAAATATAATAGTATATTTATGATAATAGTGTTTTTAATTAATAGTATAATAAATATAGCTGGAGGGGCAGAGAGGGAAAATAAAATAAAATACTTGAGAGAAGAAGTTACATTTAAATCGGGTAACTCCTTTTGGTCTTTACCAAAAGGTTTATTCGGATTTTCTTCTACCCAAGAGAAGAATTATAAGAGTACGTTAGTATTTTTAGGAGGTGTATAATCCAGGTATTTCCCCAAAATAACTGTTTTCAGAGATTTGAGGAAGTAGGAGAGGTGGTGGCTTTTTATAGGGAAAGAAAATGACTGATTTGGAATTTTTAGAAACCAGTTAGGTGTACAAATGTTCTCACCTAAAAAAGACATACCAAACCAAAAAAAATAAATAATTTATTTTTTATGGATTAAATATGGTTATCCAATGGGTTTTGGGCATGTTTATAGGTCATTTATCCTTTTAATTTTAAGTTTCTTTCCCTAATTAAGCTTAATTTGGCCTTCATCTGTGTAGTTAATTTTCATCACTTTTACTAATCATTTGGTAAGAAAATAATGCAGTATTATTATAATAAAAATATTATAATTAATTAAATGGTTTATATTGGTATTTTGAAATTAAAATAAACGAATCATATAAATTATGATTAATGCAAATCCTGTAGACAGGACAAAATAACCAGTTTTAAAATTGGAAAAATGTTTAATAGTTGTTTATGACTTTATAATCAATTTCCATGTGAAATTGATCCTAGTGAACTAAATTTTATTAATATATGTAATACACTTATAATTTTACCTTAAAAAATTGATAATATCATTTAACATTAATAAATTATAAACCAAAAGGAATTTTTCAAATAAAGAGAAATATTTTTTCACTATTGATCAAAAAACGATGTTTCTCAAAAAAATGACAAAAATTCACAATAAGATAATTAATAAATTATGATTTTAAAAATTAAGTTAATTTTATCAAATTAAATTACTAAATGTGTCTAAAAATAATTCTATTATTTTCCATAGAAATATGTTAAAATTGGTTCATTCGAAAAAACATATTTTTTAAACATAGAAGGACATTACCAAAAATTATATCTTTCATTTTCAACATGTTTTATTTATATTGAAAATTATGAAAAAAATATTTTATAAGTAGTTATTACTATTAATATTACTTTGTTTTAATGTCTGAGTTATAACTAACTTGTTTAAAAGATTATAATAATAAAATGAGTTTTCATAGAAACTCAGTATTGTGTTTAACATATGGAAATTTTATGTTCCATGTGAAAGGATTGTTTGACCGAGTTCATTCAAATACATAAATAAAAATTTATTTTATCGGGGTAAAATTTATTTCTTACCATACTAATGTTTTCTTTTATATTCAATCGATTTTCATATTCATTTATAATTAATTGGTAACCTATGAATTCATATTAAATTATATAAAACATATATTTTAATAAATTTTTTAATTCTATTCAGAACCTATAATTTAACTTCATGGTTTTATCTTATTATATTAAATAATCATATTTTAATAATATAGTATTTTTAACTAAACCACGTTCTTGTGTGTTATGCAAGTCATCACAGAAAGTCATTGTTGTGTATAATGAAAGACATCTTGGATGTTCGGTGTAGAGAAGGTCAATGATTATATTGTCTATAGTACATGATTAACAAGGTGTTGTTTATAACACAAGACCCACATAGTGATTTAATATAAAACAAATTATCTTTAGCATTACATGATATGAGGAATATCAAAATAGTTAAATTAATCCAATAAAAATCACAAAATATCAGGGTGTTACATTCTACCCTCCTTTAAATTGATTTATCCCTAAAAATTCATCTAGGTTATCAATGGTTTGATTCTTGAAATTTTAATTCAAAAAATCCTACATCGTAAAAATGAATAAATACCCTTCCACTAAAAAGGAAATGTTGAAACCATAATTGTTACCCATTATAACAAATAACTAGGTTTCCAGATAGGAGAACATAGGTTGGGAGTGATGAATGGACATGGAGGAAAAGTGTAAATATTTATAGGGTGTGATTGAGGTCATCAATCACAAACAAGTTAATGATCAAATAAATGTTAAGGGCCTCATATTCGTAAATCTGTGTTGATTTAAAAGTCTATCAGTTCAACAGAATTAATGTATTTGGACAACTCATTTTTTTAGAATTATCCAAATGTGGAGTAATTATTTTATTGACCAAGAGTCTAAGGATATATTCATATATTATATATTCCTATAATCTAATTTCAGTCTTTAGATGTTCTTTTATCAATTTAAAATTCATCCATTACACTATTTAATAGACATCCATAAATTAATTTTGATGGCAAAAGTGATTTTAGCATGTCGTAAGGCACATAAAATAATGAAAAGTATAATTATTTATGAATATTGTAAATAATAAATATGGTTCATAAATAATTCTAGATACATTAAATTAACACTACATATTCATTATAAATAGTTATTGATAAAAAATAATTATAAATTAACCAAGACATAGCGTAGGCCAATGGTATGTGTGAAACCCTTATCATCCTTCGGTCAGGTGTTCAACACCCATAGAATTTCCAAAAATGATATGTTTTCACCCGACATACTTGATATAACTTTCTAAAATAACTCTAATATAATTTTCAAAATATGATAGGCATCCTTGAAATAATGTTAATAAATGAGTAGCCTTTTATCCTTGGACTTTAGTTCAAACCTAGTGTATAAATAATTACTCTAAAGATTAACATAAACAAATCAAGAATGGACAACCTTTTAACACTTATGAAAGATGAAAATCCAAAATAATAGAAATAAATTCATCAAACCATCTTAACATTTATCCATATATATCAAAAATTATCTCTTAGTTTTCACATTCCAAACATGTTAATTCCCTTGTGGTAAATTCCCTTTGAACGTGGTAATGACCTGAATTATCATAAATCTATTTCAAAATCATGAATGCTTCATTATTCCAAAGTATGTTGTATTTATTCCTCAAATCTAAAATGATGTAAACATCATTCTTGATGACATATAAAACTTAGTCAATAATCAACTCCAGGTTAATCTGTACCATCCAATTTAATTATTCATAACCCACATATCATTATCCAGACAACATTATCTTAACATAAAGAGCATATTAAGTGTTACAATACCATAATAAAAATATCACCGTATGATTAAATCAATTACCTATTCCATCAAGGACATTCAAGAAAAAAAAATGAAAATATTGAGTAAAAAACATTAGTTAAACAATACATTCATACTTCATCATTCATAATTTTTGTGAAACCGAATACATAAAAACACTGATTACATTATCCTTAGTCCACTAATAATTTTACCTCATCGTATTACCTAATACCTCTTAACATTCACATTTCATCTATAGTCTCTTAATCATCAACAATTTAACCATTACATGTACCACCATGATTATCCTTTTAAAGAGATTTGCTATTGGAAAACTGAGTTTCATAATAACAATTTACTCCACACTTAAAATACATAACCACAATGATGACCAAGGGATACCAATATTATCATCCATTTCATTAGAAGAACTCTTAATTTTTCCCTTACAGTCAATTGATTATTTCCCTTCTTTACCACAGTCAAAATATCTTATTTTTCATCTATGACATTCAATTATGTAATTCTTTCATCATACTTAACACAAAAAAACTGAATCGTATTTCCCCCATGGTGTCTATTACCTAAACTCTCAATGAACTCCTTCTTTGTCTTCCTTGTTGAGTCCGAGAGTTGTTTAATGTACACATTGCTAATCATGTTCACTGAAAACTAATTAGGCATGATCACAACATCTCTAACTCCAGTGATCATCCCACCTTACTTCTAATAAGAAAATCATACATCACATTCCATAATAATCTAGTTCCTTCTTGTTTCTGTTATTAGCTAAAACTACAAGAATTGCATTAGAATTACTTATCTTATAATAAAACCACATAGTAATAAAAATAATTACTTATAGTATGTATAAATCATTACACCATAATTAATATCTAACACCCTAGTTTCATCGTAGGTTATTCATAGTTGAATTATGTTTAAACCCATCATAATTGTTCGTGAAGAGTACTTGAATTCCCAAAGCATATCCCTGGGAAGTGTGAAACCATTTTTTTGTAGGAAGTCCCATTTTTGTGTACCAAATTACCATGCATCAGTCCCAAAACATCTTGTCAAAGTTCGTTACCCATAGGTACATCTTTTCCAAATCCACATCTTATTGTAATATCCAGATAAGGATTTATTTCGTGGAAACCAATCACTTTACCCTTCACCAAAATTCTAGGACATTTTCCTATACTTTAACTCATCCTTATACTTACCCTTAGATACATACCAAGATATATCCTTTAGAATATACTTAAATATCTCACTAATTTTCTCTTATCCTGGATTCCAAATGTTGACTAATCCATTCCTTATATAACAACTATTGCAACCCAGTCGTAACATACATTGATATTACATCATTTTTAATGAATATTATATACATTACTGTAATACATTCTCGAGGAAAGAAATTTTTTAGTGTCTTTGGAATCATAGAAACAAAATCTTCTATCATGGTGAAAGATCATCAATATCTACCATAAAGATATCAACCTTTATTAATTATACATAAAACCATTATTTGTAACTTGTGGAAAGGAAACATAATAATGGGGTGAACTCAAATGCTCAGTAATTGTAAACAAGGGAGATATATAATCATAATCATGGGAATTATGGTAAGATAACATGATTGTGAAAATAAAATGTCATACTAAGAAATATCAATGATCATATACATGAATCGTGGAATAATAAAAGGATGTTCATAAGACATGAATCATAAGTAAATAAAGATAATAGACCATGAAATAAAAACATTGGAGTAAAACAAGGAGTAATGGAAGACACATAAGCATATAATATTATTTCCATAGTAGAAAAATCATCACTCTTGAAACCTTCACAGTAGTATGGGCTCACCCCCATACCATCTTCATGGTCATGGTTTACTCCCACGGTCATCTAAGTATCCTGAGATCACTCTTCATTCCACCATGGTAGTCATGGTTCACTCCCATGGCCAACTTAGTAGTGTTGTTTTATTCCCAAGGCCATGTTCATAAATATTATGAGATATAAATATTTACCTAATGAATTGGATGAAGATATTGGTCCCAAACAT
Organism: Viscum album; assembly: GCA_963277665.1. NCBI lineage: Eukaryota > Viridiplantae > Streptophyta > Magnoliopsida > Santalales > Viscaceae > Viscum > Viscum album. Next base: position 1,907,747,710 of record OY728136.1, read on the forward strand.
CTAATAATGAAATCATATATACATTTTTCTCAAGATCATAAATAATTATATCATAACCCATGAAAATAAATGGGTATCATAATCATGTAAACTTATCATAACTTATGGAAAAGATAGGTTTCATAATAAATTCATCATAAACCTTAACAGTTAAAATAAGTGGGTGTGAAAATAATATAACCTATGAAAGATCAATGTGTTTCCTGAAGACCATGACATTAAGCTTAATCTATCAACAGAAAGAATATGAATGGGGCCTTTAGGTCATCTCCTAAAATTGAATTATTAACATCAACAGCTATCATATTAAATGGAAAATAATTGTTAAATATCTTTTAAAAAATTTTCTTCAGTGAAATAACCATTATTATTTGAAAAATTATTTCTAACACATAAAATTATTTGAAAGTTATTTTCTTAGAAAATACCTTTAAGACATATATGGAAGGCTTGAAATCATTTGAAAACCTTTTCACTTGAAACATATATAATATGAATCAGAACCTTTTACAAAACATGATCATTGAAAACAAATAAAGAAAATTTTAAATGTTTTGAAAAATATTTCATTTAAAATACTTTTAAAACATATAAATAAGGATCGAAAACATTTGGAAAACCATTTCGTTGAAAATATATTGAATACTTATAAATAATTCATGAAAATTAATTGAAAATCATTTCATTAAAATAATTGGAAATCATATAAATAAATATTGGAAACATTTTGATAACCATTTTACATTAAAACTTATAAAGTATTCTTCAAAACATTTTTAACCTCATTTTTATGGAAAATACATTGAAAAAATATAAATAATGATTGGAGACTATTTCGAAACCATTTTACATAAAAACATATAAAATAAGTTTGAAAATGATTTTATTGTTTTCATGAAAATAATTTTATATAAAAACAATTTATAAATAATTAACCATTTAAAATTTAAAATGAATTTCCACATAAACGATGGCGGGTAAATCTGTACAAGTTGTATAAGGTAAAAATAATATTCCCTTTATACGATAAAAAGGTTACAAAAAATTTCTTAAATGGAAATTGAATATAAGATTAATTTAAAAACTTTTAAAATAAAAAAAAATCTTTTAATTTTCTTAATATATTCAAATTTTATTATTGGGAACTGTTTTTAGAAAACATGGTTTTTGTAAAACATAGATTTCCGACCGAAGGTAGGGTAAAGTCATGATTTTCTAAAAACAGTTTGTTAACTATATTATGTTCCAAATAGTATAAAATTTGTAAAAATAAATTATTATATTATTAATATACATATGACAATAAATTTCATTAATTTTCTTCATAAATTCATCATAATAATTAATCAAATAATGCATAAACATAAATAATCACAAAAAGTGATGATATAGTTTCAATAAACACTCATATCTTAGTAACATAGGATCATACTATTCATATAAGAAAAATGAAATTAAATAAATTTTAAAATATAATTAAATGTTTTTTATTCATTAAATAACATGTAAAATTAAAGTATATAGACCTTGAAAATTAATTCCGGTGCATAACAAAACATAAGTCTCAAAGAAGGAATATTTAGACAAAACTATTATATTGATTTGGAAACATTTGAAACTTAAAACCAAGGAAATAATGTTTATAAAATGGATATGTGAATAACCATAAATTTAAGTAAAATATAAAAAGAATACAATCATGGGAAATACATACACCACACAAAAGGAATGATTGGTGAATGAATCATGTATCTCACAGAAATATAAAGTGTGATGAAATTCCCTTACCATATGTCTTGACTCTCATCGTACACATTCAAACCACCTGTATAATAAATATAATGTTATTATAAATATTTTATATAACCATATTCTTATATATAATTCCATATATAGTTTTATTATCACCTTTTATAACCCAATTGTTACCCATCATATGTTAATATTTCACTTTGGGTAGTATTCTTATTAGTTTTTCATATGTGTCTTAATTTGTTATATTATTGGTCCTTTTATATATATCATGATTCCAAAAACATTTCCCTAATAGAAGTATCAATTATATAAATTATATTTTTATTATTATAAAATATATATTATGAATTTATGAAATGGAATATATTGTTCATGGAGAGAGTAGGTCATACGTAAGAATGAAAGTTATTTTCATTTAACTGTTATGTTGAGGGAATGAAATTAAAAGACATATCTGAGTATATATATGTATATATAATTGTTAAAGTATCTTTATGATTTCTTATATATCATATATATTCACTAAGAAAATCCCTAATACAATCCATGTTGTGTATGAAAGAATCATGTCACTTTGAGGGTTCGGTAGTCCATACTTCCTCAAAGGAAATTATCATATTTACATCATATTCAATGCTTGAAGGAATGTTCAAAAAAATTACAAAATCATAAATATATTATTAATATGATAAAAAACATACATACACATATTTTCCATCATTATTCCCCCCATTATAGGTGGTAATGGAAAAATGAACAATCATCAACTCGTGAGGTTGTAGTTCGTCATACATAGAAACAAAATGTTTGTTACCCATTAGATAATGGTGTGTGTAAGTATAGGTTGAACCATTTACATAAAATAAAATCCTAGAATATATAGGATACTGGTGTTTCTATATGTGAATATAATAATGATATTTTTAGGGGGTGTAAAAGGGAAAAAATAAAGGACTTGAGAGAAGATGTTACCTCTTATTCAGGTAACTCATTTTGGTTTGTACCAAAAGGCATCGTTGGATTTCCTTCATCCGAAGTGAAGGATTCTTGGTGGAGGGGATTATTTTAGAGAATTATATTGGGTAGGTAGTTTTTTAACTTATGATTTTTTAGGTGTGAGGTAGTGGGATAGGTTGTGGCTTTTTATAGGGAAGGAAAAGGACTCACATGAATTTTTAAGATACAAGTTAGGTGAACACATGTTCTTTCCTAAAAAAGGACATAAAAAACTGAATAAAGAAATATTTATGGCCTAAATATGGATACAAAAAGTTTTTTCTACATGTGGATACTTCATTTAGGCCGTTAATTAAAAGGTTTAGTCCCTAATAAAGCTTAATTTCACATTAATCACTAGGATTAATTTTAATCCCTTTTACTAATAATTTTGGAAATAAATTTACATGGTTTTATAAGACACTAAATATTATTCTTAATAATGTGTTTTATTTTAGTTATTTTAAATTCACATCATATATTCGGATGAATTATATTTAATGCTAATCCTGCAGATCGGACGAAATAAGGGGTTTTTAAAGTAGAAAAATTTTCAATTTTTTTAACATTTAATATTCAATTTCAAAGTGAAATTGATTATAGTAAATTAAATTGTACTAATATATGTAATATTTATGTAATTTGACTTTAAAAAAATTATAATGTCATTTAACATTAATAATTTATTAATCAAAAAGGCAGTTTTTAATTAAAAATCAGTATTTTTCACTATTCATCCAAAAATGAAGTTTCTCATAAAAATCCAAAAAATTCTATCCATTATAATTTCAACATTATGAATTCAAAAATTAATTTTATTTTTAAAAATTGAATTTATAAATTTTTTTAATATTAATTTTATTATTTTTCACAAGTGGACATTAAAAGCAGTTCATTCAAGAAAACAATATTTTTTAACATAAATGGATATTACCAAAAATAATATAATTCCTTGTCAATATGTATTCTTTATATAATAAAATATAAAAAATATATTATAATTAGTTATTACTATTCAGGTTAATTTATTTTAACGGCTAGGTTATAACTAACTCGTTTAAATGATTATAAGAATAAAATGATGTTTCATAGATACTCAATATTGCATGTATAATATGTTAAGTCGACGTTCCATGTGAAAGTATTGTTTGAATTATTTCATTTAAAAATTTAATTGTAAACTTAATTTATTAGGTTAAAAACACTTTTTCACCATAATAATAATTTTTTATATCTACTTAGTTTTCATATTCATTTAGAATTAGTTGGTAACCTATGAATTCATATTATATTTTTTAAACCATATATTTTCATAAATTATTTAATAATCTTCATAAAATCTAATTTTACATCAAGGTTTTATGTTATTATATTAAATAATCATATTTTAATAATAATTTATTTTTTGTTAACCTCCGTCTTGCGTGGTATGCAAGTCCTTGAGAAAATTCAATGTTGTGTATAACGCAAGATAACCTCAATGTTCTGTGTAGATAAGGCCAAATTATATATTCCGTGTAGTGCATGATTAACTTGTTGTAGTGTATAATACAATAAATACATAATTCTTTATTATAAAATGACATTTCATAAGTGTTCTATGAAATGAAATATTTCAACAAGGATAAATTAGTTAGAAAAAAATTCAAAAAAATATAGGGGTGCTTGAAGAAAATCAATTAAGGGTGTTGTCCAATCAGATGATTATCCATTAGTGATGGGATTTCGAGGAACTAATGTGAAACCACTAGTGGTAATGTGATTTACCTTTTGGATGTCATCTTTGTCTTATTTGATTGGGGCGATGACTCTTTGATGTGTCGCATGTATGAATAGATTATTCAGGTCATGCTCTACTAGAGAAGTAGATAAAATATACCAGGAATTATCTTGACTATTTCATGACTAGGGAATATGAGTCACCTATGGCTGGGAAGATAAATGGGTCATCAGACAATGAGCATTCCCAAACAAGGGCATGTGCTCTTGCTTCTTGATGATGTAGTCACCAATTTATTTTCTTGATGACTCGTTTAGAGTCCCTCTTCACATGAAGGCGGGGAATACCAATCTCTAGATCCAAATCAAGACTAGTAATGAGAGCTTGATACTCTGCCTCATTGTTGGGGAAATGTTATAATAGTAGGACCAAATAAGGCATGACAACCTTTGATAGGGTGATGAAAAATATTCCCAAACCCACTTTATTGTGCTTAGGTTCATTGAGCCATTTTTTAGTTTGACTCTGATTGCCACAATCAAAATTCCTATGAGCACTAGAAATGAAATGATCCACTGAGGGTATAGGCTCATTTGGTATGTCAAAATCCAGATGCATTTCTTTGGGTGATTTATGAGTGGCCAAAATATATTCTAGCTCATTCACTTGGTGGTTTTTTGTGGAATAGATAGGATGTTGAACTACTAATGAATCATCGTCCAGTGTGCTAGATGGCCTATAAAAATATGTAGGATAAGAATATACTTTAGAGGATTCACAAGGAATACCATATGTATCTCATGATGCTACATATATTGTTGCAAATTTTTTACTGAGAAACAAATATGATGTAGGTTTTCTCCATTGGAGAATATCTGGAATCAGTTTTAAGGATCATGTGGCTAAGAAAGTATAGACTATTCATAGACCCTTAGTTATTATTATAGGATAGAAAGGAACCGAGGTATCATTCTACGGAGGTCATATGGAGGACCAATGGATTCCTAGATATGGTTGCATCAGAACTAGAGGATGTAGTTAGTACCACTTAATCTCATCAAACATGGTATGACACTCTTCATCCCACTAATAGAAAAAGTCATTCATCATGATTATGTACAATGGATTACACTTTCCATCTATATACATTATGAATATATGAATGTAGTATAAGTGGAATTTAAGGCCTCAAAGATCCAAGAGGATTCTTGGAGGAGGCATCTAGATGATAGCCTTGATCTAATATGGGATTGTCATGATTCCTCAATATCATAAAATAAAACCAATGACCTTTTCATAGGTCACACGAAAATAAAATTTCATGTGTTTCATCTTCAAATTCCAAGACTGAAGGAATCCAAACAGATTCTCCAATTCTCTGAGATAGTCTAAACATTTGTGGTATTTTATTACCACATTGTCCAAGTATCATTCCACAAACATCCCAAGGGTCATCTTTATTATGCGGTTCATGAAACATTGATAAGTGGCCCTTACATTCTTCATACCAAATGGAATTACATGATAGAATAACATACATAGAGGTTCCCTGAAGGAGGTAGATTCCTCTTATTTGAGGGCCATCTAGATCTGTTTGTACCCAAAATACCCACCCATGAAGGAATGGTCCTGGAACCAAGATGTGAAATTGATAAACAACTCCATGAGTATAAGGGGAAAATCATCCTTTGAGAAGTAGCAATTAAGAACCCAAAAGATGGTACATCCACTGATCTATTTGTTTTATTAAGTATGTGAATGATGTTAGTTAGACACTTATGGTACTGTAATTTTTTTTAGAATTTGGTTTCGATGATCTTGTCGTGTTCATCCTCACGCAGGGCTCCATGGGAGGGGTGCATCTTCCTAGGATCCTTTATAAACCTCGAGTGACTCATTGGGAGGGAATTATAGTGGAAACGGACCTGAGGTTCTAGTCCCAACATCACATCATAGAACTAATAAAACACATCGCGGTGCTACAATAAGAAATCCACATGCTGTTGTTGTTCCCCTGCAGACATGGACGCACTGATTAGTATTGTCCTTGGATCTATCTTGGTACCAATATTCACCTGCACCATCTCATCAATGATGGAAGAGACGACTTCAAAAAATGGATGAGGAGAATCTACCATATATTATTCATTGTATGAGGCACAAGAGGAATCAATAGGTGTCAATTTCTCTGAGCTAACTGATTCTGTAGGAATCCTGGTAGCATCTTGAGCAACGGGGGATTCCACATCAGGGCACTCCTACATTATGGAAACAATGTCCACAATAAATTTTGGTTAGATTACATTATAAATTCAACCAATGGGTATATTCTTGATTTCAAATCAATGGTGACATGTTGGTTGTTGATGATTCTCTCTAGATCAGTAGAAAAAGAATGTATGACGGACATCTGTAGCCATTGGGTGAAAATATCAGTGTTTGACAAGGGTATGGGGTTCTAGTATAACTCAAGCATGAATCATATAGAAATATGAGGTATTCTTAGGATATTCCTTGTATTAGGTTACATGGTTTATTTCCTCTTATAAACGACCAAGAAATCCCTCATGTCTAGCATTGTGGGATCCAACTAGTGATTTGGTAGAAAATGCATCATCCATGTCTCTCCATGGGTCAACTATGATAGAGGTTTTCTTAGAAACATTTTTCTATGCATTATTTTTCTTTATATGGTAGTAATAGACATCTTTATTTTTATCCTCATAAGAGGAAAAAGTATAAGTTTCACATTATATATTTCATACTCGACAATTAAGGGAGTAGTTATGGCACTGGTGATAGGAGGAGGGGATTGTTTTAGGTAGATGGAGCAAAGGAATACCCATCAATGCATTTTGAGTAATGTATTGTGAGGAAACTATGAATTTAGTGTCTATTACTAGACTATAGAACTAGTTATTCAAACTCATTGAACCACATAGTCTCTGTTCGTTCCTATCGTAACAATGAATCTTAAGGTCGGAGGGGCCCAAATCTTCTTCAGAGAGTCCCAGCCTATGGAGCATCTAGTACAAGATAAGGTTGATCATAGATTAAGTTTTAATTAGATCAATAAATAATTATTCTTCATTAAAAAAATTTATAATGCACAATGGGAGGATGATCCCCTATATGAGATAACTCTCGTCTTCTCTTAAGAAAGAGATGATGACCTAGAATTATAACTACTAAACCAATACTATGTGGAATGTATGAGCTTCTACAATAATGATTTAAAACTAGATGGGTCTATGTATGGATCATATAATGTTTTTTCACATCTATTTGTATATACAAAGGTCCTTTAGGATTGATATTTTTTATGGAATGATGGTGAGGTGCTTCCACATGTTGTACTTCCATACTAGGATAACAGTTCTCCCCACAGTGGGGTGCTCTGTGGTAGAAAAATTGATATGCACTATGGGAAAATTCATAGATTTCCATATGGTTTCTCAACATTATTATATTAAAATTATCTACTAAGAATTACAACTAGTTAATAGTTTAATGACTCAGACCCTACCAAATGTGGATGATGATGTTATGACCGTAGAAGTTGTAGTAGTTCAATGAGAAGATCCAACAGTGGTAGTACATTTTGAGAAGCAAGCTAGAAGGATTGATTCTTTTGAGTATGGAATAACACATGCTATATAGCCTTAGTCTCATGCACAACCTTTATTGGAGAACCTAACTGAGCATTCTGGTGGGTTTCAAATATTCAAACTTTTCTTCGATGGTTTCATTTGGGGACATTTTGTGGGTTTTCTTAATACTCATCATCGATGGGGATCTTTTAGTGGTCCACTAGTTCAATATTATTCATATACAGAATGAGTTTTTCATCTCCAAATGAGACTTTCGGTATGGGATCGACCCTTGGTGTGATTCCCATTTAATAGGTCATCAAGTCATTATGTTTACATGACATCCTCGACACCAGTGAGGGACTATTCATTCCCTTTCTCCATATATACCTACTATTATAATATTTATAAGGGTGATAAAATAATGGACATGAATCTAATTAAGAAGTTGGAATGATTTCTAGAGGTTTAGGATGGCCTAGAAGAGCACATATGATGCCATGGGTGCGGGTAACTCCATTGTGAAGAAACCAGTCATCATTATATTGAACCCCATGTATGGAGACTTGTTTCCATTCACTAGAACCATAACTATCTCTTTCAGTCTTGGTAGTGATATGTTCTACCTACACCAGGAGTTCTCCAAACCGAGTTAATCCATTACCTATCTTGTCCTAGATCTAGTCCTTGAACACATAGCACTACTTGACTGTATATACAAGAAACCTATGGTATGGACAATAGGCATGAAAATATGGGAGGTTAGCTTCCTACACCTTTCTACATTCAGGTAGATTCATGGATCCTTGATCCAAAGATATATTGAAATAACTATGTATCTTTGATTCTTGGAGGGAGTAGGTATAGTTTCTCTTATTTGGATGGGGGACCTGGGGAGATAGATCTAGAGGGGAGGTGGTAGAGGACATGGACCTGGAACCACAGTCACATGTGTGGTTGGCGGTGCCTACTGAGTAGTTGTTTTTCGATTCTTTTTGTGAAAAGACATTAGTTGTTTAGGAATCTATCCACAATGGGGCCGTTCATGATGGGGTTCCTCTAGGAAAAAATCTAGCAATTTTGGACCCCCTACCTACATTGTGATGACAATATCTATCTTGAAGACTCTTTTTTTAGGGGTAAGAGGAAGCATGGGATGTGCCAGTTTGGATTTCTAGAAGTCATCCTCTAGGAATTAATATTTTTTAGATATATTCTAGAATCATATTATGTAATTATTATTAATGAGAGTACTAACCAAGTCATTCTTGAAATTCCTGATGCACATCATCAATAGATTCTCTTGAGTAAGTGGCATATCGAGAGAGTATGTGAGGCCTTTACCCCATGAAAAGATATATGCACTGATCTGTCCATTTCATCCACATTAAATTTTTGGAAATACTCATAATCTAGGTGGCAGAAGTGAATATATTGGGAAAATGCATGGAAAAATCTTCTTAACTGGTGATGGACATAATGGGTAACTTGTTCTACAAAAAAAACACATACCATTTCAATGTCTGAACGAAACATTAGATCTTGGCTATTTCATACCGAAATGGAGTTCCCAACAAGGCTCTGAAATCTAATAAAAAGTAGTATAGATGTTGTAGAACGTTTTTTATCCCATTAAATTTGGCGGAGGTTGGATTCTTGAAATTTGGGGGTTCCCGCATGTCATCCACCAATGCTGGATATAGATTTATATAAGGTGGGATTACTATCTATCTCATTTACAATGATTTGAGTTGGGAAATGAGAGCATATATAAGTTCGTCCTGGTGGGGGTTCCTCTATGGATAAGGATTCTAGACCCTCAAGGCAATGAAAATATCATTAACATAATAATCAGGTCTGGCATCTCAGATGATAATATTCATATATGTTGGTGGAGTAGTTTGCGAGATGTCTTGATCTGAATGTCAAGGTTAATTTTTACACTAATCTTCCATATTTAGTGATTCATATCTTTCTCTATATCCATATCCTTCTACTTATTCTCTATTTGGTAGCATGAGATAATTAAGATTGAGTCGAGAAAACTAGGAAAAAACAATGTGCACCTGCCCTGAATAAGCCAGAGGAGGATGAGCATAATCATATTGAGGATCATTGTAATCTGGGAGTTTCTCTGCACAAATATCTTTGATGATCTAGTGTTGATATACAATCTGTTGTCTCAAAGCGGTGATTTCAAGATCATCCTCAGACATCTTTTCAACATTAAGAGGATACAAGGGATTGAGCACTACCTTACCATTGTTGAGATTTTGGCCAATAGTTAACAATAAAAAGGGTTCTTATAGGCTTACAGTCTACCTATGATTGTTAGAAATGATACCTAGAGGGTCAATGAGATTCTGAGCTACCCTAGTAGGTTGATCTTCTTTATTGGCCTTGATTCCAACCTTCCCATACTTGGGTAGCATTAACTAGATCATATTCAATAGAAAAAAACCTATAGTGTCCTCGATGTCGCTATGTAAATGAGGCTTCCACATGATGGGAATGAAGGTGTGGGAGGCATACTACCCCCAACCACATACATGAATGTGTGGGGACACTTCATCAATGATCGTGTAGATCACTATAAATTTCAGGATGCATTGGCATTGAGGGATTTGGTGGTAATTAGGTGACATGGGATGTCATGTCATTGGGATTACTTCTTACCCAACCATTTAGTATTTTTATGATATTATCAAAGTGATCATCAATATTTGGATAGACCAACCAATGGTTGTGGATGTAAAAATGAAATTCCCAAATGGTTCGGCAGAAGAACATGACTATTGTGCATCTATTATCTCAACAATACCCTATAATTATTAATGATTTTAATGCTCACAAATACCCTTGTTAGTTTTAATAATGATATTATTTTTTAGTTTATTTCAAGAAATTTATATTCTTTATAATTCTAAACATGAAATAGTATTCAACAATTTATTTCTGATAAATATACTTTAATGTATTCATAATTCTCTTAAGTGTATTCTAGAAACACTGTTTTCCATTTTTTGTTTACTGGAAATTATATTCATTCAATATATTAAAGAAATTAACATATAAAACAAACCGTATGTTTTTGTTGAGGGATCAGTGCATTTGGTTAATCAACCTTACGTTTGAAGAAATGTATGGTTAAGTAACATTACGTTTGGATAAGAACCTTACGTTTTCATAAAAGGAAATGAATGGTTAATGAAGTCTATGTAGGTATGGAACTTTGCAATTGAAAGGATCATAAACCTAAATTTTGTAATCAACCTTAGATTTTCAACCTTACATTTTAAAAAATGAATGAATGGATAATGAATATTAAATTTATATATCTATGCTAACATGGAAAAACGTATGGATCATCAACCCTACGTTATGAAGATTGAACCCTATGTTTGTTATTTTTCTGTTCTGTGAAGAAACCTTACGTTTGACTTTTTAACGTTAGAAATTTGAATTTACATCTTTATCAGAGTTTTTTTCAATAGTATTTGTAGAATATCATGGATATTTTAATGCTTTATTTTTATTGATTCAAAGCTCGTTTAACATGATTTAAAGAGATGTTTACAACAGATATTTTCTCTCCTATTTATAAGGGAAGTTACGATTACTCTGTGTTGTATTCTATGAATTTCAATTCACATGATTTATCAAGCATATTTTGTGGATCTAAAATCATGATATGGGATATATTGTTATATATATATATATATCTTTCTGCATTGGATATTTATATATGATGATCTAGATATTTCTTGGTTGTGTTGATAATTCTTATTGTTCAATATTTCTGGTACAAATTGTTTCACTACTATAGTGATCAAGCATCTCTGATACAAGGACTATGTTTTCGATATATACATGCTTAAAACTGGAATAAAGATGCTATATTTTTTTGTTTATCTTAAAATTGATGATCTATTATTCAACCCGATCTCTTCAGATATTTTTCACTATAATTTTTCTTCTAAATAAATGATTCATCTTTTTTCAATTTCGTACTACTGCAATTGTGATCTACATATGTTTCTCATCAAAACTACAACTTATTTATCTTTAGTTTTGATTGATCGTATTCAGTCGTGGTGGATATTTTTCCTCTCATACTAAGCTATGGTATTATTGGTTCCCTATATAAGAACCAGAAGGCTCTGTTTTGTAAGCCTTTGTTGGTAAAGGTGACAACTCCCTACACTCAGTTGTGGATCAGTCTTGTGATACGAGGACCTTGATAGTAAAATTAGCCATGCAAATAGAGAGAGTGATTTGTGGAGTGGACTAGGGGATCTTTGTTCCCTGAACCACCATAAATTGTTGAATCTTGTTCTCTTTTCATTATCCACTGCATATATATTCTCATACAGAAACGTCACCAGCTTTATCATCTATTGATGTGAATATACCTAATTATGGAATTCTTAAAAAGATGAAACTCACACCCTGTAGAGACCCGAAGCTTGACTTACATGGACATTACATTACTTTTGCGGAATACTTAGTACATAACAAAAACACACACACAAGGACCGTAATAGTTTAGTGTCTTTGGAAACTCGGAACGTAATCTTCTAATCGTGGTGAAAGATCTTCAATATCTCCCATAAAGATCTTCCTTTTTTTTACCTAAAACCTTTCTTTATATCCTGGGGAAAAGGAAACATAAAAGGGTGAGCTCAAATGCTCAGTAAGGGTATACAAAAGAAAAATCAATCACATCATATTCAAAAGAACATAACTTTTGGAAATCTTAACCTGCAAAAGAGAGCATAATTTCATAACATGGGATAAATCATAGTAGTGAAATGAAATCCCAATAATCATAACGTAAAACATGAAACTTTGTGGAATACACACATAATCATAGAGAATCATTTCTTGTTAGTCAAGACTCATTGCCAATACTATCTTAGTGGACAAAGTCCCTTTCTGAATCGAGTAACCCTCGTTTCAGTCCTGTTTCGCTGAACCGGTATAACCTACCATTTCAGCCATGTCTATCTCATGAGATATACAATCTTTACCCAATGCATTGGAGTTAGATATAGGTCCCACCCATCTTATAATGAATCCTTTCTTATGTGTGCCACATAATCCTAAACCATACATCATAGCATAACCCATGTAATAAAAATGGAATTCTTAAACAACATGACATCATAAAACAATTCATATAAGATTAAGGAATTCATAAAAATACTTCCATCACAACATAATCAAATCCATGTTATAATAGGGATAAAAACAGAACCCTTTTATTATCTTAGATGGAAAATAATTTTGATAAAATACTTGAACTCCATTCTTGAGGAAAATATCCTTTATACTTCAAAAACATTTTTCCTTTCATAACATGTCATACGACTTTAAAACAAAAGAAGATGATTAAAAATAAACTTGAAAACTTGTAAAGGAATCTTCTTGGAAATAATGTTTTAAAAATCCATTCATTCCATATAAGTTAAAAAAACATTCTTTGTACTTTTGTCGGAAAAGTCAAAAAGTACCTCGTACGAAAAAACGACAAACGATTCCTTTCATATTCTTTACTAAAAACACACCGAAGGGTAAAATTGGATTTAAACTAGTGTAAGTGGATGGAAACAATATTACATATTGAGGTAACATGGATGTGGATGATAAAATACACCCCAATAAATACTTACGAATAAACAATCTCGGATAAAAATGAGATTGTGATATTTCCCTTACCTTAAGTCCGATTTGCTTTGTACGTGTCCGAAGCTCCTGTATAGTGGTTTAAATAATTTTATTGACTTATTCCAGAATCATACATATTTATATGATATCATATATGGTCATATTCTTAGCTTCTTGTTAGTAATATTTCATTGTTACTTGTTACTCAGGTCTTTATTGCCTTTTGTTCTTATACGTGTTTTGCCAAATAAATTCTTATTCTTATTTTAAGGTTATAGATACCTTATATCCAGAATGATATTAGTGTAACATATATCATATTTATTCATTCAATTCATTTATATAATTACTATGTAATGATGATCATGTAGAACGAGTCGCATCACATCATGGAGACGGTATTCCGTACGTACGCACGAGTGATGATATCGTTCCTATGATCGTGGAATTTTATTGGAGTATATATATATTATTTCAGTATCAATATTCCTTTATAATAATAATAAATAGTTACTCATTACACCATTATACCCATCCTTGTAAGGTGGTGGTGGAAAATAGATTACATCACGGCGTGGAGACGGTATTCCGTACGTACGCACGTGCGGTGATTTCCTTTTTCCTTAGGATGGATAGAAGGTTAATTAGAGTTGTTTCATATTTACAATAACATATCAGTATGTAAGTAATACTTATGTTATTACTTTATCATGAAACAACTAAATAAGAAGATGTTTAAGAAGAAAGAAATTGAAAAGATCGGTAATGGATATTACCTCTTCTTTGAAACGCCTCTTTGAATACTCCACTTAGGGAACTAAGATTGGTCTTTGAAGAAGACCAGGACCTCTAGGATTATTCTAGGGAAGTGGAGAAGGGATTTTGGAAGGGTTTGGCCGAGCTTGAGTGCTCAAATTGGTGTGAGGAGGAGGGGGAGGAGGTTCCCTTTTATAAGGGAGGAGAGGGGCACCTTAGGAATTCTTAAAAATGTTAATTTATAATAAATCTAACCCCACATAAAAACCTCCAAAAATGACTCATATTCAAATATTAGATGATATAGGGTTGTAATCTCATCAACAAATCAAATTTAGAAATGTTTGGATCTTATTTTAAACCTTATCATTTTGATTTATCCTTATTTAATCTATTTAAGTTTATTTGTGGTAATAAAATTCTAAATTTTAAATTATAACAAATAATTACTTATTTGTTGTGAATTTTCCCTAATTGTTTACTTTATAACATTATAGACCATATAAATATAAATTTATAATTTTTAAATATTTTTGTGATTTTTAAACAATTTTATAATATGTTATTTTTGTAAAATAACAATAGTGTCAATTTTGACACTATTCATTTATTTGAATTTAAATAAAATATATACAGAAGATATGTTAGAAATAAAAGCTCTAATATATTAATAAAAGGTCATATGTATCTATAAAATTAGTTTATCACATTAAATAGTTCATATAATATTTATTTTATTATTTTTAAAACAATTTATTTGGTTTATCTCTTAATAAAATAATTACTACATCATTTTTGTATAATTATTTAATATACTTATTTGTTGTATAAAAATTTAAAATAAAATCCTATGATGAAGATACATATATTAACTTTCACAATAATACTTTTACTCGAATTTATCATCTTAAAATCACAATATTTAAATTGTTATATTTATTAAATTATGAAGGTGACAACTTTGGCATCATTTAAAATAAAATAATATAAGTGTCATAATAGCTTGTATAAGACTCCAAATGGTCAAATATTCTACCATTGGATGATTATTGTTTCCATTTACATGAAAAATAAGTTTTGGTCAGGGTTTTGTGCCTTTTATGGTCACTATTAGTTTAATAAAAACTATATTCTTGATTTTTCACTAGATAAATAATTTCGGCATCACTATTGTGTCACAATTAATGATAATTATTTAATCCCAAAAAATTCTAAATAAATTCTCATGATATAGATAATTTTGTTAGATTTCTGGAGACTATTCATGTTCGAGATTTTACGATGTTTATCACTAATTTAAAATTATTATACTTATAATATTTAAGAGAGTGACATGTTGTCACTTTCTTTGGTTTTAATAATAATTAAATTATTTTCATGGTCAAAAGTCCATAAAATGAATCTAATCCGACCCTTAGTTGATATGGGTTTACTTTTAGCCATAAAATAGAATTTTGGAATGTTTTAGGGTAATTTTATAATATTATATTTACCCTTAATTACCCGATTTACCTTTGACTATGGTAAATAAAATTTACCGTAGTTACTATTCATAATTCCCAAAAATAAAAAGTAGCCTATTAACATAATTTGGACCCACTGATTCCAAATATGGAATCCATTTTTTAAAATTCAAAACACAGAAGTTGAAGAAATTAAATTAAAATTAATCCCGTTGTCGAATAAAAACGGGTTTTTGTTTAAAACATTGCAAAAGATTGAATTGATTTAACCTACGAATTCAAGGTAAAATCAATGCTAATGAAATTCATTATATTAAATGGTAAAAATATATTCTATTTATACTTTAAAACCATTCAATATTATAATTTAACCACATAAGATATTACGATGAAAAAAGTTGTTTTTAATTAAAATATAGCGTGTTTTTACTATTCATTTAAATATGAAAGTTATCGGGAATATATCAAAACGTTATCTAATGTAAATTTTTACATCCTGATTCAAAAGAAGAATTTTATTTTGTCAAATTGAACATATAAACATGTCAAAAACTAGATTTAAAGTGGGTGCGCCATCAAAAGGCGGCAGAACTGCATTTTTTGAAAAATACTTATTTTACCCGAAAAATTTATTTTGTTCTTATACCATGTTCTAGAAAATGTGTAAGATGAATAATAATGTTATAAAATTCAAAATTTAGTTAATACTATTCATAACGGCTAGTTCATGACAATATTATAATAATATATCATTGTTTATTAAAACCCGGTATTGCGTACAACACACGCTATCGAGGAAGGTCGCGATTGCGTGTAATGCAAGCCACGTCAGGGTTGCGTGTTGTGAAAGAATCCTTCGTTGTTTCGTAGAACAGAATCCAACCATATTTCATTTATACATTTAATATATATATATATACTCAATGTTGCGTAGAATAACTATTATCAAAATTGTGTATAACACGGTCCAAGAATAGTGTTGCGTATACTGCAAGCTAATACGGTGTTGTGTATAGAGCAAGGTAATCTTGGTGTAGAATACAACAGAAGACATTAATGAAATTAAAAGAATATTTTTCATAAAATCTCGGGGTGTTACATTCTACCCCCCTTAAAATGAATTTCGCCCTCGAAATTTGTCGGGGTTATAAATGGTTTACTATTTAAAAGTTTCTTTGATAGAAACCCACATCGTAAAAAGGAATACAAAAACTTATCTTTAAAAACTAAAGTATAAAACGTCATGGTTACCCAAGTTAACTAATCACTGGGTATCCACATAGGAGAACATAGGTGAAAATATGGACATGGAAGAGAAATCTAACTGTCATGTTCTGATGGAGAGTGGTAGAGGACATGGCTATGGAAAAGCTAGCAATCACAAAGACATAAATTTGTGATGATCTAAGGTACCATCTGATTCATCAGATATAAGATCACTAGGACAACATTTTTGGTTTTCAATATCATTTCTCTAAAGTTGAAAATTTTGAATTAGAAGAAATACTTACTTGATTTTGGTACAATATCACTATTATTCGTGAATTGAACAATTTCCACTTCATCCCTTAAAGAAATGAAGTTGAATTTATTATTCGTGATGTGTTAGCAGATCATGTGATAGAATGATGGGTCATTCCATCTCTTTCAAAAAAAAAGGTTAGCAAAAGTTATAAGTCCATCTTGTGGTTAGATTAATCGTATATGGTTCCAAAAATGAACTTATACTTCATATATCATCCCGCTTAATAAAATAAAACTAGTTTATACTGACCAGGGACTTCCTGTAGGCCAGTGGTAGGCGATAAAGGCCAGTTTCACTTCGGTTGTGGGTTCGATTCCCACAGCCTTGTCCGAAGCGATGGGCTGTCGCCCGTCCTGCAGGTTGTCCTTTTTCTAAAACTATATTACTATAACATCCCATCAATAATATCGAAAAAACAAACAATACTAACTTATGTCCAACACAATCCATTCCAATATTTAGGCTTATCCATAATACTGCAGTCCAGTCTCAGAGATTTAATACCATTGTTTATCCCCATATATCATAAGATATATCTTGTTGGTCACATTCCAAACATTCAAAGGCCTTAATCATGTACTCTCTTGAATACCCATTGAACCTTATTGAAAACATGAGTGCTGTTAAAAGTTAACTCTTTCCACATACCAAAATCCTCAAAATTCTATACACTCAAACCATGATATAACCTTCTCCTTATATCAGTCATGAGCTCATGAATACTATCAAACACATAATTTTCTCCTTATCCCTTCATTATGCGCATATCATCTACATTCCAAAAATATCTGAATAACCTTTCATGGATACTGGTAACATTAATCATACACTTTCAAATCTCAAGGAAAGGCAACAGTGTAACAATCCTTAGATGTCTCTTTATTCCATAGTACCATGAGATTACTTATACAACATTACACATGATAAACATGTAATCATTCCACTACATTCTTAAACCATTGACCGAGCTTCAACAATTCTGTCATCTCAAATATCATTTGTAGTCTCTTCATCACCATCAACATAAATACTACCCATATGACCATACTGATTCTCTTCATGAGACTTTACCTTAGGGCATTGGTTTGCATAATGCCCGTACATTCCACATTTAAAACATTTAACCATTGTTGATGTCGTAGCAATACCATTATCCTCGTCCCTGGTGTTGACTAAACCTTTTCCTTTGCACTTACTGGCTTTGTGTCCTTCTTTTCCACACCCAAAGCATATTCCAGTTCCTTTGAAACATTCTCCTTGATGCCTCTTCCCACATGATTTACATAGGGGAAATTGAACTTTCTTTCCTCTATGATCATCATGAAACTCCATCTTTCTCTTATTAGCCGATTCAGGAAACTTACCAAATTTTACATTATTGATCATATTATGAGATTGCTGATTCGGCATAATAATGATTTTTGGACTTCCAAATCCCATTTCATTTGGTTTCTCATGAAGAATATCATTCTATTGTCCATCATATCCTCCATTATTGTGAATCATCTTTTTCCAGCCATTTTCTAAAACCCAAAAAGAATAGTGTGAGAGGAAAAAATCATGCTAGGGAAAACAACATAATAAAGGGGTGGTACCCTCAATATCTAACATCTTAGGTTAAATTCTAATATCGTTAGCGCAATTCTAGGATTATAACCTATACGTATACTTAACCTTAGATACATCCCTAGACATACCTTCGAAATATCTCTAGGGATCTCACTAAAGTTTTCGCATCCTAGTTTCCAAAGGTTGACTAAACGTTTCCTCTGATACCAACTGTAGAGACCCGAAGCTTGACTTACATGGCCATTACATTACTTTTGTGGAATACTTAGTACATAACAAAAACACACACACAAGGACCGTAATAGTTTAGTGTCTTTGGAAACTCAGAACGTAATCTTCTAATTGTGGTGAAAGATCTTCAATATCTCCCGCAAAGATCTTCCTTTTTTTTACCTAAAACCTTTCTTTATATCTTGGGGAAAAGAAAACATAAAAGGGTGAGCTCAAATGCTCAGTAAGGGTATACAAAAGAAAAATCAATCACATCATATTCAAAAGAACATAACTTTTGGAAATCTTAACCTGCAAAAGAGAGCATAATTTCATAACATGGGATAAATCATAGTAGTGAAATGAAATCCAAATAATCATAACTTAAAACATGAAACTTTGTGGCATACACACATAATCATAGAGAATCATTTCTTGTTAGTCAAGACTCATTGCCAAGACTATCTTAGTGGACAAAGTCCCTTTCTGAATCGAGTAACCCTCGTTTCAGTCCTGTTTCACTGAACCGGTATACCCTACCATTTCAGCCATGTCTATCTCATGAGATATACAATCTTTACCCAATGAATTGGAGGGATATATAGGTCCCACCCATCTTATAATGAATCCTTTCTTATGTGTGCCACATAATCATAAACCATACATCATAGCGTAACCCATGTAATAAAAATGGAATTCTTAAACAACATGACATCATAAAACAATTCATATAAGATTAAGGAATTCATAAAAATATTTCCATCACAACATAATCAAATCCATGTTATAATAGGGATAAAAACATAACCCTTTTATTTTCTTAGATGGAAAATAATTTTGATAAAATACTTGAACTCCATTCTTGAGGAAAATATCCTTTCTACTTCAAAAACATTTTTCCTTTCATAACATGTCATACGACTTTAAAACAAAAGAAGATGATTAAAAATAAACTTGAAAACTTGTAAAGTAATCTTCTTGGAAATAATGTTTTAAAAATCCATTCATTCCGTATAAGTTAAAAAAAACATTCTTCGTACTTTTGTCGGAAAAGTCCAAAAGTACCTCGTACGAAAAAACGACAAACGATTCCTTTCATATTCTTTACTAAAAACTCACCGAAGGGTAAAATTGGATTTAAACTAGTGTAAGTGGATGGAAACAATATTACATATTGAGGGAACATGGATGTGGATGATAAAATACACCCCAATAAATACTTACGAATAAACAATCTCGGATAAAAATGAGATTGTGATATTTCCCTTACCTTAAGTCTGATTTGCTTTGTACGTGTCCGAAGCTCCTGTATAATGGTTTAAATAATGTTATTGACTTATTCCAGAATCATACATATTGATATGATATCATATATGGTCATATTCTTAGCTTCTTGTTAGTAATATTTCATTGTTACTTGTTACTCTGGTCTTTATTGCCTTTTGTTCTTATGCGTGTTTTGCCGAATAAATTCTTATTCTTATTTTAAGGTTATAGATACCTTATATCCATAATTGTATTGGTGTAACATATATCATTTTTATTCATTCAATTCATTTATATAATTACTATGTAATGATGATCATGTAGAACGAGTCGCATCACATCGTGGAGACGGTATTCCGTACGTACGCACGAGTGATGATATCGTTCCTATGATCGTGGAATTGTACTGGAGTATATATATATTATTTCAGTATCAATATTAATTTATAATAATCATAAATAGTTACTCATTGAACCATTATACCCATCCTTGTAAGGTGGTGGTGGAAAATAGATTACACCACGGCGTGGAGACGGTATTCCGTACGTACGCACGTGCGGTGATTTCCTTTTTCCTTAGGATGGATAGAAGGTTAATTAGAGTCGTTTCATATTTATAATAACATATCAGTATGTAAGTAATACTTATGTTATTACTTTATCATGAAACAACTAAAGAAGAAGAAGTTGAAGAAGAAAGAAATTGAAAAGATCGGTAATGGATATTACCTCTTCTTTGAAACGCCTCTTTGAATCCTCCACTTATGGAACTAAGATTGGTCTTTGAAGAAGACCAGGACCTCTAGGATTATTCTAGGGAAGTGGAGAAGGGATTTTGGCAGGGGTTGGCCGAGCTTGAGTGCTCAAATTGGTGTGAGGAGGAGGGGGAGGAGGTGCCCTTTTATAAGGGAGGAGAGGGGCACCTTAGGAATTCTTAAAAATGTTAATTTATAATAAATCTAACCCCACTTAAAAACCTCCATAAATGACTCATATTCGAATATTATATGATATAGGGTTGTAATCTCATCAACCAATCAAATTTAGACATGTTTGGATCTTATTTTAAACCTTATCATTTTGATTTATCCTTATTTAATCTATTTAAGTTTATTTGTGGTAATAAAATTCTAAATTTTAAATTATAATAAATAATTACTTATTTGTTGTGAATTTTCAATAATTGTTTACTTTATAACATTATAGACCATATAAATATAAATTTATAATTTTTAAATATTTTTGTGATTTTTAAACAATTTTATAATATGTTATTTTTGTAAAATAACAATAGTGTCAATTTTGACACTATTCATTTATTTGAATTTAAATAAAATATATACAGAAGATATGTTCGAAATAAAAGCTTTAATATATTAATAAAAGGTAATATGTATCTATAAAATTAGTTTATCACATTTAATAGTTCATATAATATTTATTTTATTATTTTTAAAACCATTTATTTGGTTTATCTCTTAATAAAATAATTACTACATCATTTTTGTATAATTATTTAATATACTTATTTGTGGTATAAAAATTTAAAATAAAATCCTATGATGAAGATAAATATATTACCTTTCACAATAATACTTTTACTCGAATTTATCATCTTAAAATCACAATATTTAAATTTTTATATTTATTAAATTATGAAGTTGACAACTTTGGCATCATTTAAAATAAAATAATATAAGTGTCATAATAGCTTGTATAAGACTCCAAATGGTCACATATTCGACCATTGGATGATTATAGTTTCCATTTAAATGACAAATAAGTTTTGGTCAGGGTTTTGTGCCTTTTATGGTCACTATTAGTTTAATAAAACTATATTCTTGATTTTTCACTAGATAAATAATTTCTGCATCACTATTGTGTCACAATTAATGATAATTATTTAATCCCAAAAAATTCTAAATAAATTCTCATGATGTATATAATTTTGTTATATTTCTGGAGACTATTCATGTTCGAGATTTTATGATGTTTATCACTAATTTAAAATTATTATACTTATAATATTTAAGAGAGTGACATGTTGTCACTTTCTTTGGTTTTAATAATAATTAAATTATTTTCATGGTCAAAAGTCCATAAAATGAATCTAATCCGACCCTTAGTTGATATGGGTTTACTTTTAGCCATAAAATAGAATTTTGGCATGTTTTAGGGTAATTTTATAATATTATATTTACCCTTAATTACCCGATTTACCATTGACTATGGTAAATAAAATTTACCGTAGTTACTATTCATAATTCCCAAAAATAAAAAGTAGCATATTAACATAATTTGGACCCACTGATTCCAAATATGGAATCCATTTTTTAAAATTCAAAACACAGAAGTTGCAGAAATTAAATTAAAATTAATCCCGTTGTCGAATAAAAACGGGTTTTTGTTTAAAACATTGCAAAAGATTGAATTGATTTAACCTACGAATTCAAGGTAAAATCAATGCTAATGAAATTAATTATATTAAATGGTAAAAATATATTCTATTTATACTTTAAAACCATTAAATATTATAATTTAACCACATAAGATATTACTATGAAAAAAGTTGTTTTTAATTAAAATATAGCGTGTTTTTACTATTCATTAAAATATGAAAGTTATCGAGAAAATATCAAAACGTTATCTAATGTAAATTTTTACATCCTGATTCAAAATAAGAATTTTATTTTGTCAAATTGAACATATAAACATGTCAAAAACTATATTTAAAGTGGGTGCGCCATCAAAAGGCGGCAAAACTGCATTTTTTGAAAAATACTTATTTTACCCGAAAAATTTATTTTGTTCTTATACCATGTTCTAGAAAATGTGTAAGATGAATAATAATGTTATAAAATTCAAAATTTAGTTAATACTATTCATAACGGCTAGTTCATGACAATATTATAATAATATATCATTGTTTATTAAAACCCGGTATTGCGTACAACACACGCTATCAAGGAAGGTCGCGATTGCGTGTAATGCAAGCCACGTCAGGGTTGCGTGTTGTGAAAGAATCCTTCGTTGTTTCATATAACAGAATCCAACCATATTTCATTTATACATTTAATATATATATATATATATATATACTCAATGTTGCGTAGAATAACTATTATCAAAATTGTGTATAACACGGTCCAAGAATAGTGTTGCGTATACTGCAAGCTAATACGGTGTTGTGTATAGAGCAAGGTAATCTTGGTGTAGAATACAACACAATACATTAATGAAATTAAAAGAATATTTTTCATAAAATCTCGGGGTGTTACATTCTACCCCCCTTAAAATAAATTTCGCCCTCGAAATTCGTCGGGGTTATAAATGGTTTACTATTTAAAAGTTTCTTTGATAGAAACCCACATCGTAAAAAGGAATACCAAAACTTATCTTTAAAAACTAAAGTATAAAACGTCATGGTTACCCAAGTTAACTAATCACTGGGTATCCACATAGGAGAACATAGGTGAAAATATGGACATGGAAGAGAAATCTAACCGTCATGTTCTGATGGAGAGTGGTAGAGGACATGGCTATGGAAAAGCTAGCAATCACAAAGCCATAAATTTGTGATGATCTAAGGTACCATCCGATTCATCAGATATAAGATCACTAGGACAACATTTTTGGTTTTCAATATCATTTCTCTAAAGTTGAAAATTTTGAATTAGAAGAAATACTTACTTGATTTTGGTACAATATCACTATTGTTCGTGAATTGAACAATTTCCACTTCATCCCTTAAAGAAATGAAGTTGAATTTATTATTCGTGATGTGTTAGCAGATCATGTGATAGAATGATGGGTCATTCCATCTCTTTCAAACAAAAGGTTAGCAAAAGTTATAAGTCCATCTTGTGGTTAGATTAATCGTATATGGTTCCAAAAATGAACTTATACTTCATATATCATACCTCTTAATAAAATAAAACTAGTTTATACTAACCAGGGACTTCCTGTAGGCCAGTGGTAGGTGATAAAGGCCAGTTGCACTTTGGTTGTGGGTTCGATTCCCACAGCCTTGTCCGACGCGATGGGCTGTCGCCCGTCCTGCAGGTTGTCCTTTTTCTAAAACTATATTACTATAACATCCCATCAATAATATTGAAAAAAAAACAACACTAACTTATGTCCAACACAATGCATTCCAATATTTAGGCTTATCCATAATACTGCAGTCCAGTCTCAAAGATTTAATACCATTGTTTATCCCCATATATCATAAGATATATCTTGTTGGTCACATTCCAAACATTGAAAGGCCTTAATCATGTACTCTCTTGAATACCCATTGAACCTTATTGAAAACATGAGTGCTGTTAAAAGTTAACTCTTTCCACATACCAAAATCCTCAAAATTCTATATACTCAAACCATGATATAACCTTCTCCTTATATCAGTCATGAGCTCATGAATACTATCAAACATTTAATTTTCTCCTTATCCCTTCATTATACGCATATCATCTACATTCCAAAAATATCTGAATAACCTTTCATGGATACTGGTAACATTAATCATACACTTTCAAAACTCAAGGAAAGGCAACACTGTAACAATCCTTAGATGTCTCTTTATTCCATAGTACCATGAGATTACTTATACAACATTACACATGATAAACATGTAATCATTCCACTACATTCTTAAACCATTGACCGAGCTTCAACAATTCTGTCATCTCAAATATCATTTGTAGTCTCTTCATCATCATCAACATAAATACTACCCATATGACCATACTGATTCTCTTCATGATACTTTACCTTAGGGAATTGGTTTGCATAATGCCCGTACATTCCACATTTAAAACATTTAACCATTGTTGATGTCATAGCAATACCATTATCCTCATCCCTGGTGTTGACTGAACCTTTTCCTTTGCACTTACTGGCTTTGTGTCCTTATTTTCCACACCCAAAGCATATTCCAGTTCCTTTGAAACATTCTCCTTGATGCCTCTTCCCACATGATTTACATAGGGGAAATTGAACTTTCTTTCCTCTATGATCATCATGAAACTCCATCTTTCTCTTATTAGCCGATTCAGGAAACTTACCAAATTTTACATTATTGATCATATTATGAGATTTTTGATTCGGCATAATAATGATGTTTGGACATCCAAATCCCATTTCATTTGGTTGCTCATGAAGAATATCATTCCATTGTCCATCATATCCTCCATTATTTTGAATCATATTTTTCCAGCCATTTTCTAAAACCCAAAAAGAATAGTGTGAGAGGCAAAAAACATGCTAGGGAAAACAACATAATAAAGGGGTAGTACCCTCAATATCTAACATCTTAGGTTAAATTCTAAGATAGTTAGCGCAATTCTAGGACTATAACCTATACGTATACTTAACCTTAGAGACATCCCTAGACATACCTTCGAAATATCTCTAGGGATCTCACTAAAGTTTTCGCATCCTAGTTTCCAAAGGTTGACTAAACCTTTACTCTGATACCAATTGTAGAGACCCGAAGCTTGACTTACATGGACATTACATTACTTTTGCGGAATACTTAGTACATAACAAAAACACACACACAAGGACCGTAATAGTTTAGTGTCTTTGGAAACTCGTAACGTAATCTTCTAATCGTGGTGAAAGATCTTCAATATCTCCCATAAAGATCTTCCTTTTTTTACCTAAAACCTTTCTTTATATCCTGGGGAAAAGAAAACATAAAAGGGTGAGCTCAAATTCTTAGTAAGGGTATACAAAAGCAAAATCAATCACATCATATTCAAAAGAACATAACTTTTGGAAATCTTAACCTGCAAAAGAGAGCATAATTTCATAACATGGGATAAATCATAGTAGTGAAATGAAATCCCAATAATCATAACATAAAACATGAAACTTTGTGTCATACACACATAATCATAGAGAATCATTTCTTTTTAGTCAAGACTCATTGCCAAGACTATCTTTGTGGACAAAGTCCCTTTCTGAATCGAGTAACCCTCGTTTCAGTCCTGTTTCACTGAACCAGTATAACCTACCATTTCAGCCATGTCTATCTCATGAGATATACAATCTTTACCCAATGCATTGGAGGGAGATATAGGTCCCACCCATCTTATAATGAATCCTTTCTTATGTGTGCCACATAATCATAAACCATACATCATAGCGTAACCCATGTAATAAAAATAGAATTCTTAAACAACATGACATCATAAAACAATTCATATAAGATTAAGGAATTCATAAAAATATTTCCATCACAACATATTCAAATCCATGTTATAATAGGGATAAAAACAGAACCCTTTTATTATCTTAGATGGAAAATAATTTTGATAAAATACATGAACTCCATTCTTGAGGAAAATATCCTTTCTACTTCAAAAACATTTTTCCTTTCATAACATGTCATACGACTTTAAAACAAAAGAAGATGATTAAAAATAAACTTGAAAACTTGTAAAGGAATCTTCTTGGAAATAATGTTTTGAAAATCCATTCATGTCGTATAAGTTAAAAAAACATTCTTCGTACTTTTGTCGGAAAAGTCAAAAAGTACCTCGTATGAAAAAACGACAAACGATTCCTTTCATATTCTTTACTAAAAACTCACCGAAGGGTAAAATTGGATTTAAACTAGTGTAAGTGGATGGAAACAATATTACATATTGAGGTAACATGGATGTGGATGATAAAATACACCCCAATAAATACTTATGAATAAACAATCTCGGATAAAAATGAGATTGTGATATTTCCCTTACCTTAAGTCCGTTTTGCTTTGTACGTGTCCGAAGCTCCTGTATAATGGTTTAAATAATGTTATTGACTTATTCCAGAATCATACATATTGATATGATATCATATATGGTCATATTCTTAGCTTCTTGTTAGTAATATTTCATTGTTACTTGTTACTCAGGTCTTTATTGCCTTTTGTTCTTATGCGTGTTTTGCCGAATAAATTCTTATTCTTATTTTAAGGTTATAGATACCTTTTATACAGAATGGTATTAGTGTAACATATATCATATTTATTCATTCAATTCATTTATATAATTACTATGTAATGATGATCATGTAGAACGAGTCGCATCACATCGTGGAGACGGTATTCCGTACGTACGCACGAGTGATGATATCGTTCCTATGATCGTGGAATTGTATTGGAGTATATATATATTTTTTCAGTATCAATATTAATTTATAATAATCATAAATAGTTACTCTTTACACCATTATACCCATCCTTGTAAGGTGGTGGTGGAAAATAGATTACACCACGGCGTGGAGACGGTATTCTGTACGTACGCACGTGCGGTGATTTCCTTTTTCCTTAGGATGGATAGAAGGTTAATTAGAGTTGTTTCATATTTATAATAACATATCAGTATGTAAGTAATACTTATGTTATTAATTTATCATGAAACAACTAAAGAAGAAGAAGTTGAAGAAGAAAGAAATTGAAAAGATCGGTAATGGATATTACCTCTTCTTTGAAACGCCTATTTGAATCCTCCACTTAGGGAACTATGATTGGTCTTTGAAGAAGACCAGGACCTCTAGGATTATTCTAGGGAAGGGGAGAAGGGATTTTGGCAGGGTTTGGCCGAGCTTGAGTGCTCAAATTGGTGTGAGGAGGAGGGGGAGGAGGTGCCCTTTTATAAGGGAGGAGAGGGGCACCTTAGGAATTCTTAAAAATGTTAATTTATAATAAATCTAACCCCACTTAAAAACCTCCAAAAATTACTCATATTCAAAGATTAGATGATATAGGGTTGTAATCTCATCAACCAATCAAATTTAGACATGTTTGGATCTTATTTTAAACCTTATCATTTTGATTTATCCTTATTTAATCTATTTAAGTTTATTTGTGGTAATAAAATTCTAAATTTTAAATTATAACAAATAATTACTTATTTGTTGTGAAGTTTCCATAATTGTTTACTTTATAACATTATAGACCATATAAATATAAATTTATAATTTTTAAATATTTTTGTGATTTTTAAACAATTTTATAATATGTTATTTTTGTAAAATAACAATAGTGTCAATTTTGACACTATTCATTTATTTGAATTTAAATAAAATATATACAGAAGATATGTTCGAAATAAAAGCTTTAATATATTAATAAAAGGTCATATGTATCTATAAAATTAGTTTATCACATTTAATAGTTCATATAATATTTATTTTATTATTTTTAAAACCATTTATTTGGTTTATCTCTTAATAAAATAATTACTACATCATTTTTGTATAATTATTTAATATACTTATTTGTGGTATAAAAATTTAAAATAAAATCCTATGATGAATATAAATATATTATCTTTCACAATAATACTTTTACTCGAATTTATCATCTAAAAAATCACAATATTTAAATTGTTATATTTATTAAATTATGAAGGTGACAACTTTGGCATCATTTAAAATAAAATAATATAAGTGTCATAATAGCTTGTATAAGACTCCAAATGGTCAAATATTCGACCATTGGATGATTATAGTTTCCATTTACATGAAAAATAAGTTTTGGTCAGGGTTTTGTGCCTTTTATGGTCACTATTAGTTTAATAAAAACTATATTCTTGATTTTTCACTAGATAAATAATTTCTGCATCGCTATTGTGTCACAATTAATGATAATTATTTAATCCCAAAAAATTCTAAATAAATTCTCATGATGTAGATAATTTTGTTAGATTTCTGGATACTATTCATGTTCTAGATTTTATGATGTTTATCACTAATTTAAAATTATTATACTTATAATATTTAAGAGAGTGACATGTTGTCACTTTCTTTGGTTTTAATAATAATTAAATTATTTTCATGGTCAAAAGTCCATAAAATGAATCTAATCCGACCCTTAGTTGATATGGGTTTAATTTTAGCCATCAAATAAAATTTTGGCATGTTTTAGGGTAATTTTATAATATTATATTTACCCTTAATTACCCGATTTACCATTGACTATGGTAAATAAAATTTACCGTAGTTACTATTCATAATTCCCAAAAATAAAAAGTAGCCTATTAACATAATTTGTACCCACTGATTCCAAATATGGAATCCATTTTTTAAAATTCAAAACACAGAAGTTGCAGAAATTAAATTAAAATTAATCCCGTTGTCGAATAAAAATGGGTTTTTGTTTAAAACATTGCAAAAGATTGAATTGATTTAACCTACGAATTCAAGGTAAAATCAATGCTAATGAAATTCATTATATTAAATGGTAAAAATATATTCTATTTATACTTTAAAACCATTCAATATTATAATTTAACCACATAAGATATTACGATGAAAAAAGTTGTTTTTAATTAAAATATAGCGTGTTTTTACTATTCATTAAAATATGAAAGTTATCGGGAAAATATCAAAACGTTATCTAATGTAAATTTTTACATCCTGATTCAAAAGAAGAATTTTATTTTGTCAAATTGAACATATAAACATGTCAAAAACTAGATTTAAAGTGGGTGCGCCATCAAAAGGCGGCAAAACTGCATTTTTTGAAAAATACTTATTTTACCCGAAAAATTTATTTTGTTCTTATACCATGTTCTAGAAAATGTGTAAGATGAATAATAATGTTATAAAATTCAAAATTTAGTTAATACTATTCATAACGGCTAGTTCATGACAATATTATAATAATATATCATTGTTTATTAAAACCTGGTATTGCGTACAACACACGCTATCGAGGAAGGTCGTGATTGCGTGTAATGCAAGCCACGTCAGGGTTGCGTGTTGTGAAAGAATCCTTCGTTGTTTCGTATAACAGAATCCAACCATATTTCATTTATACATTTAATATATATATATATATATACTCAATGTTGCGTAGAATAACTATTATCAAAATTGTGTATAACACGGTCCAAGAATAGTGTTGCGTATACTGTAAGCTAATACGGTGTTGTGTATAGAGCAAGGTAATCTTGGTGTAGAATACAACACAAGACATTAATGAAATTAAAAAAATATTTTTCATAATATCTTGGGGTGTTACACACCCCACCCCCCTTGTGTTATCAATATAGTATTTATGACCTCAAAACTCATATCAAAGGAAGATCTTTTCAGCCGAGCTATTACAAGCTAAAGGTATAAGATCTATTTTAGTTATGGAAACGGAGAATCTAAACGAAGGAATGTCAATGGTTGGTGATTCAAATTTCATTAATGAGAATTATGGATACTGGAAGTCACAATGGTAATCTACTTAAGATATCTTGGATTTATAGTATACACAAATATTATTACTCATTATACAATTCCTGAAAAACCGGAAACATTGTCCACTACTACAGAGGCTCAATATGATATGAATTTTGAAAGAAATGAATGCCATCATTTGTGGTCTTGGACCAGATGAATTCAACCGTGTATCTCAAAACCCAACAGCCTATGAAATTTTGTAGAAAATCATAGTATCTTATGAAGGTATTTAAAATGTTAGACAAATGAGATATTAAACATTGAAATTAAAATTAGATACTTTCAAAATTTATGATGGAGAGATCATCACACAGATGAATAGAAGGGTAATAGAAATTATTGATAATATAACATCTTTTGGTGAGCCTATTAGCCATCCTGATCATGATTTTAATGTTCTAAGAGTTATACCTACAAAGTTGAATGGACTTTATGCTACATTCTACCAATCGACACCTGTTAAAAATCTGACGATGACAGAATTGATTGTAACTTTAATGATGTATGAGCCTAAAATGGAAGATGAATTTGAAGATCACAAAATCCCTGTCAAAAGGTATAACACTTATTTAAAATTTATATCCCAAAATCTAAAAAAAACTAATATTAGAAGAAAGAAATTAAGATTCATCTATGTCAAAAATTGAGTTTTCTCAAATAGTTAGAAAATTCATAAAATTTTATAGGAAGAAGAAAGGATTCAGAGGATCCTTCAAAATGGATGAGAAAGACTAAAGGTAATTAAGATGTTATAAATGAAAAAACATGGGTCATATAAGACCTGATTTTCTTCAATTGAAAGGGTAGAAAAGAATGACAGAATTGAAATATTAGAAGAATGTTGATTATGATTAAAATGGAAAATAGATATGAAGGCCACTTGGAGTTTTTCTGAAGACTCCAATAGCTCGTCAATCTCTGATTCATAGAAGGGAGAATTGAATCGGAAAGCTAATATGTGCTTTAAGGCCAAAGAAGATAAGTTAATAGGCCATATAAAAGGAAAAGATATATGGTATATGGACAATGTCTGTTCAAGACATATGAGTATAAATTCATCAAATTTCTATACTCTGAACAAAATAGATGGAGTCCTAGTAACTATCGATGACAATGCTAAAGGAAAAATTATTGGACTTGGAATAGTTCGAGATCCAAATACTCTCTCAATTAATAAAGTACTATATGTACAAAGATTGAAGCACAATCTGAAAATTATATCTCAACTCTGTGATGATGGATACTGTGTTGTTTTTTATAATAATTACTAATCTGTCTTTAAAACTAATTTTCTTAAATTTATAGCACCCAAAGCAAATAATGTCTATACTTTGGATTTAAATTCATAGTGTAAACAGAAAGTGAACTATTTAACTGCTAATGTAAATGAGTCATGGATTTGGCATAGAATACTTGTTCATCATAATATTTTTTCTTTACATAAGTTATCTAAGAAAAAATTAGTTTTATATTTTCCAAATATCAAAATTTATAGTGATAGATTCTATGATGCATTTCAGATAGGCAAGTAACACAAATACTACTTCAAATCTGTTAACATAATTGTTTCTTAAATTCCCCTAAGACTTATTCATATGGATTCTCTTGGACCATCTAGAACATCATTTTTGGCTGGTAAATTATATTTATATGTTTTTATTGATGATTATTCAATATTTACATGGGTATATTTTCTAAAACTCAAAAATGAATCTTTTTCTATTGTTGAATCTTTTTATAAAATAGTTAAAAATAAAAAAGTTTTTAAGATAATTTCATTAATAAGTGATCATGGTATATTGTTATAGAATCAAGAATTTAATTCTTTTTTTCTCAAATATTGGTATTAAACACACCTTCTCTTCACCAATAACACCTCAACGGAATGGAATTTCCAAAATAAGAAACATTACTATTCAAGAAATTGATAGTACAATGCTGAATAAATACAGTCTTACAACCTACTGTTGGGAAAAATCTATAATCATAACATGTTATATTATAAAAAGAGTTTTAATTTGACCAATTTAAAAAAAGACTCCTTATGGAAATTAGAATAATATAAATCCTAAGGTAATGTACTTTAAGGTTTTTGGATGCAAGGTATATTTCTTGAACACCAAGGAAAATCTTGGAACATTTGATTCAAAATATGATAAGGGAATATTATTAGGATATTATACAATATCTAAATCATGTATAGTATTTCAAAAATATTCAAGGACTGTTAATGTATCCGTTCAAGTGAAGTTTGATAAAATTGATCCCTTTAATAAAGTAAAGGATCAAACAGATGAAGCTGATGATTCATCTAACAAAATGATTCATGATAACATGAAAAATTATTTTGAAAAAATCAATGAAATTCAGTCCAGTTTAGAAGAACATGATACTGATGAAACTAAAAGTGACCTACCTAGAAAGTCTATAATCCTGAAGAATCACCCTTTATAGACTGTTATAGGATATCTACATAGAGGAATAAATAATAGAAGAAGTGTAGGAAACCTAGTGAAATTTTCTTCTTTTCAATATCATCTTGATCCTATGTATTTTGAAGAATCCATTGAGGATGAAAGTTGGTTATTATCAATGCAAGAAGAGCTAAATCAGTTTAAATGAAACAAATTATGGTGATTAGTGGAAAGTCCATCAAATTATCCAGTTATAGGAACTAAATGGGTTTCTTGGGAAAGAAAGTTGATAAAGGTATTATAATGAGAATCAAATACAAACTAGTAGCTAAAGGTTATAATCAATTAGAAGGTATAGATTATAATGAAACCATTACTCCTATAGCTAGGATAGAGAAAATTAGAATTATTTTTGCCTATGCATCTCATATGAATTTTAAATTTTATTCGATGGATGTAAAATTTTATTTTTTAAATGTAAATTTAATAGAGAATGTTTCTGTTGACCAACCTCATGGTTTTGAAAATTCTCAAAAACCATATTTTTTTAAACTTACTAAATCCCCCTATGTACTTAAATAAGCACCTAGAGCTTGTTATGAAATATTAAGTTCATTTCTTATCAAAAATGGTTTCATTGTTGGTTTTGCAGACCCATCCCTCTTTAAGTAAAACATTTTGTTCTAATTTATTCTTAGTTCAAATCTATATTGATAAAGTTTATTTATGAATCAAAAAATAAAAAACTTTGAAATAATTTTTTAGATCTTTTGTAAAAATAATTTGAAATGAGCATGATGGGATAATTAAAATTTCTTTTTAGGACTTAAAATTTATTAAAAATATTATGGAAATGTATTCAATCAATGTAAATAAATTACTAATTTATTAAAAATGATTGGTCCTGAGAATATCAAGACATATTCAACTATCATGCATACTAATATTAAAAATGACTTGGATGAAGCTGGAAAACCAGTGGACAACAGGTTATATAGAGGTATAATTGGTATTTTACTATATCTAACGGCTAGATGACCTGATATTATGTTTTCTGTATGACTTTGTGGTAGATTTCAATCAAATCCAAAATAATCCCTTATTGATTTTTAAAAAATAATATTTAGTAATGTTAAAAAGAACAATTGTTCAATCTCTTATTAATCCAAAAATTCTAATTTTAATTTTTTATCATGTTTAGAAGGATATTTTGGAGGATGTATGTTAGATAGAAAATTTACTTCAGGAACCTTTCACTTTTAGGAAAATCGTTAGTGTCATGGTCAAGTAAGAAGCAACACATGGTTTCACTATCAATAGCCTAAGTAGAGTATATATCTGTAGGCAATTATTGTGCACATGTTTTGTGGATGAAATACAAAGTAATTGAATTTTGACTTAATTTTAATAATTCAACTATCTTATGTGATAATACAAGGGCTATAAACATTTCAAAAAATCTAATAAGTCATTCTAGAACTAAGAATATTGATATTGACATCATTTTCTAATAGATCAGGTTCTCAATAGTATATTTCATTTTAATTTTTTTGTACTAAATATCAATTAGCTCATATTTTTACTAAACCTCTTCCCACTACTTGTTTTGATTTTACTAAGTAGGAGTTAGGTTTTTTTAATTTTTAATTAAATTTTAATTTAATTTAATTTATTTACTTTTATTACTTTTATCTTATGATATTTTAGTTAATATAAGTTATCTTAACTCTATTTACACCATTTCATTATTAATTTTTTGTAATATTTACTTTGTAACATGAGAAATGATGACATGTGTCATTTTTCTGAAACTATTCATTTTCTGTACCCCTCGACTTCCAAACCTTTTATTTACCAAAAACAAAAAAACATATTTGGAAAACCCCCAATCATCATTCATCCTTTCAAACCATAGAAGCCAAAAACGTCATATTATAATATCTTCAAGATTGATGAAAACCAAGAGAATCAACCAATGGGAAGAAAGTGAACCAAAACATCAATGAATTTTAGGCAGAAGATTTCTTAAGGGAGAGGTGATTGATCTAGAATGGTTATACCAGATTAAGATACATCTAAATCGAGCAATATCTTTTCACGGTCATGAGAAATATTTCAATGACATAAACTAAGAATTTATCTATGAGGTAGAAGTGAATTCTTTTTATAAGAGAGTGTAGTTTATTTTTAGAGATACAGAGGACATGATTTTTTCTAGAATCGATGATAGGGGTTTTCCTATTTGTTCTACTAAGGTAGTGAAATTTTTTAACTATCCACATGAAAGAGTTTTTCATTTTGTTCTTAAATCAATTAGTGATAAGTAACCTTATTATAAAGACACCATGTAATTTCTATTCAACTTGATGCACATTAGAAAGATTTTTTTTATGGATTT
The DNA here is from genome assembly GCA_963277665.1 of Viscum album. Lineage (NCBI taxonomy): Eukaryota > Viridiplantae > Streptophyta > Magnoliopsida > Santalales > Viscaceae > Viscum > Viscum album. The sequence continues at coordinate 1,907,783,269 of OY728136.1, forward strand.
ATAACTTGATCATAAGATTCTGGTGAAATTTATTCAGACTTGAATAGCGCCAATGATGGATGATATGGAGAAAATTATTTACCCAGACATGTATATCATGTTTCTTTATCTATGTGACATCAAAATGAATTTTCTACAGTATTTATTTTAGTATTTTCATTACTATTGTTCACTAGTTGTGATAATGAATTTCTATCCATATGGACAGATAATTTCAAGGATTTTGTGTAATAAGGATATGATTAGATTGGTTAAGGAAAGAGTAAAATTTCATTATAGTAATGTGTTGAATTCTGTAGCATTGGGAAAACATGGATTTTTCTAGAGTACTGTGAAAGAAAAAACATTCCCTATTAGAACTGAGGAATAATAGAACTCAATTGATTTTTCTCAGGGGGAGGAAGCTGGTGATCGAAAGGAAGGAGTGGCTAAATCTTGAATAGATGGGCATTCACAACCATCCAAGAGAAGGCTTAGATTTAACAATAAATAAGAATAAGAAGAAAAAAATCTAGAAGGACTTGTTATAAATCCTAGAAAAATTGATGCTCTTCAAGTTGAAGGGAAAATGTTGGGTTGTGGAGAAGAAACGTGCTTAGTACATTTGGAAGAAACTGTTGTTGATGTAGAAGTTTCAGTGGAGAGTCAAGATAGAGATATTGTGAATGTACCTTTGGTAAGTGATCAATTACTAGAAATAATTATGGTATAAATAGTTCATGAAGAGCATACTCCATCTGAAAATGTTCATTCACATATTATAAGATAACAAGTTAATGAACAAGGAGAAGTTCGAGGAATGATTTTACTAGATTTCGATAGAGAAATTCAACCTTTAATTATATATTAGACTGTGGGATAGTCAGTTCATATTTCTGTGATCAAACTAAAGTTCTTGATAATATGTCTTTTTCTTGTAAAGAATTTGTAATGAAAACAATGGCATATCCTTTTCCTACTAAAAATGAAAATCAAGATATGAATGAAGATGAGGGAACATCTGATTCGTTAACTCATCAAGTTGATGAAGATATAATTAAACTCAAAAAGTCTCGAGAGGATAATTCCACTTTACAGAAGGAACTGGAAGTTTCAATGAAAAATATTCATAGTCATAATGAGAGCACTGTTTATAGAAATTATTTTGATGCCTCTAAAAGAGACATGTTAAATGAGATTGGGAAGATTAGATCAAAATCTGTTTCCAAAATAGAATTTTCAGAATTTAAGTGGTACTTTGGTATATAATTTGAATCTGCCCAAGGTTCAGTGAATCATGCCAGTGCATCTCCTCCTAACACTGTGACCAGTACAGATTTGATTCGAAGGTTTCAGGCCATTACATCTATTATGGAAGATATGAATATTTTATTTCAAGACCTTCAAAGTAATAGCTCTCCTCTATGTGTTTTATTGGACAAATTTTTTTTCCTATTGATCAATTAACTCAGGGAAAACATAGCATTAGATTGATGTTGAGTCTGTTTTCAGAAAATTTGTTGTTGTACATGAATCAAGAGGAAAGTCTTCATGAATTTATGAAAGTCAATATAGTGGAGAATCTATATTTCAATAATGACTCCAGGAAGATGATAATTCAGCTAGGAGATAGTTTGATGAAAATGATAAGATAAAAGATGGATGATATGAAGGACTTGTTTGAAGCCATACAAAATTCTCATCGAGCCAATCCTTAGCCTTATTTTTTCTTTCCTACCTTGACCCGCAACAAGGACAATTTTTTCTTCTTAGTTAAAAACATTATTGTATTAATGAATTTATTGATCAATGAATTTGTATGTTATCTATATATTGCACTTTATTATTTTTTCTGCTTTTGTATTTTTGTCTGATATCCAAAATCCATTTCTCTTTATGCGTTATAGTCACCTATAACATTCAATTGTCATTCTGTTCAATATTAAATGTTTTTTATTTGTTTCTATACATTCCTTTTGATATCACAAAGAGGGGGATAAATTTGGATAAACAAAACATTTTTTTATTATTTGAGAAATAATTTTATTTAATAAACATTTTTTTGAAATTTATCATTGGGGGAGAAATTAAAATATTTCTTCTTTAACAAAATAATTCTGTCAAATCGTAATTATTTTTTTTAATGTTTACAAAATTATAAATTATTTTTCTTAGATTAAAATTTTAATTTATGGGTTATGTGATCATCAAAAAACGGGAGATTTTTGGGCATGTATTATCTCAATAATACTATATAAATATTAATGATTTTGAAGCTCACAAATAACCTTGTTTTTATTACTAATGATTTTATTTTGAGTGTATTTTAGGAATTTTATTTTCTTTATAATTCTTATATTTAAATAGTATTCAACTATTTATTTTCATGAAATATCCAATAATTTTTTCGGAACGCTCTTAAGCATATTTTGGACACACTATTTACCATTTTTCGTTTACTAGAAAATATATTCATTCAATATATCAAAGAAAGTAACAAATGGAAAGCCCCTTATGTTTATGTTGACGGATTAGTGTGTATGGTTAATCAACCATAAGTTCAAAGAAAAATATGGTTAAGGAACATTATATTTTGATAAGAACCTTTCTTTTTTTTAAAAGGAAAAGTATGGTTAAAGAACCCTACGTAAGTACATAAATTTACAAACATATGGATCATCAACCTTACTTTTGTAATCAACCTTACATTTTAATCCTTATGTTTGGAAAAATGAATGAATGGGTATTCAATGTGATGTTCCAATATCTATGCTGCCATAGAAAAAAGCATGGATTATTAACCCTATATTATAAATATTGAAACATACATTTTTTAGTGTGTCTTTTTTTGAAGGAACCTTATGTTTGACTTTTCAACGTCGGAAATTTGAATGTACGTCTTTATTGATGTGTATTGAAATAGTCTTTATGAAATATCAGGTAAATTTCAAAGCTTGATTTCGATTGATTAAAAGCTCAATTTAAATAATTTAAAGAGCCATTTACAGCAAAGAGTTTCTCTACTATTTTTAAGGGAAGCTATGATTACTCTGAGATGTATTCTTTGACTTTGAATTCAATCAATTTATTAGGAATATTTTGTGGATCTGAAATATTTCTATGATATATATTGTTATATATATATGTATTTCTGCATCAGATATTTATATTAAACGATCTAGAGATTTCTTGTCTATATTGATAATTATAATTCATTAAGATTTCTTATACAAATTATTTCACTCCTATAGTTATAAAGCATCTCATATATAAGGAATACATTTAATAGATATACATGTTCAAAACTGGAATCATGAAGCTCATTTTTTTATGTTCTTAATATTGGTGATCTCTTCTGAAACATAATCTGTTTAGATATTTTTCATGATTATTATTCTTCTAAAGACAAGATTCATCTTTTATCAATTTTTTACTGCTGCAACTATGAGCTATATCTATTTCTCATCAAAACTACATCTTATCTATCTTGTGTTTTGACTTCTTTTATTCAGTCTTGGTGGAGTTTCAACTTCTGACACTAATCTGTAGTTTTATCAGTTTCCTTTAAATAAACAAGAAGGCTCTATTTTGAAAGCCTATGTTTGTAAGGGTGAGAACATCCTGCACTCAGTTGTCGATCATTCTTGTGATATGGGGACCCTACTAGTGAAATTCACCAACCCCACCAGGATGGTGATTAGTAGAGTATAAAAAAGGATATTTGTTCCCTGAACCTCTATAAAATATTGTATTTTATTATCTGTTCATTATCTGTAGCATATATATTCTCATACAGAAATGTCACCACCTCTATCTACTATTTATATGAATTGAAAGAATTGTGAAATTATTAATAGGGTACAATTAACCACACCCCCCCTCTTGTGTTATCATTATACTCTTCCCAACCTAACAAAAAAATCTTCCCCGATGAGGGACTCTAGAATGTTGAAGCTGAGAGTTTCATTTTTCCATTGCATTTTCGATAACTGGTCGGCGTCGAGGGTATCCAAAAATCTACCCAACTTGAAAGAGGATTATAACACTTTTCTAACCAATTCCCTAATTTCCACTAGTTGAGAAGATGAAAACAAGATAGATGAGGGATGTTGTGGTGGTGGATAGGCCGATGGAGATACTACTCAATGAACATGATTATCAATGTGTGTTGAGTTGTCTCTGGTCAGTGGTGTTGAACACATCATCACATCTATGTGTTATTTGGTACTAAGCACTACATCATGTGTGGTGGAAGCGACAAGGTACTGGTAGTCTACCATATCCCAAGAACACTCTCCATGAACTTGGGTATTTTTTGAGCATGATTCTAGTGACTAAAGAGACGTATTCAAAGTGGGATCATGTTAGGTAGAAAAATCATCCTTTATTGAAATTTATTTTCAAAGGGATTTAGGGATTTAGTGTACCTCACCTTATGGGATGAATATATTCACCTTCCTTTATCCAACCATAGACTCAGATACGTAAGACTATGGGGAAATATCCTTCATTAGGTCCCATTTAGATTTAGATTCTGAGATGTGGATTAGATTCACCAAAACATGGTACTTCCTAGAGTTATTCTATCAAAAACAATGGGCCACCATTCTTCCCTATGATGATTCATCAATTTTGGGATCATTTTTTATATGGGGATGCCATTCGTACTACTGGTTTACACTGAAGTGGGGTCAACCACCACTTTATTGATATGAGGTTTAGGGGGGAACCTGGGCATATGTTAAATGGGATATGGGAAGGACCTTCCTACCATTTTTTACTGGAGTAGTGATGACTTATCCACTAGCTATATGTATATGAGAAGTACCTTCGTTTTTATGTCTATTGACGGAGAAGAAAATAAATATACAAGAGTTTTCGAAGACACATGGAGGAATTTTATTTCTATTGTTGGTGGAGTGGGGAGGACCTCCTATATAATGGTTTCTAGAGTGGGGAAGACCTCCCGTTGAGTTAGGGATGATGCAAGGAGGGCCTTCGTACCCCTGGTTATAAACATAGAGAAGAAAAAAACATTTGAAAACATAAGCACATGTAGGAGCTCTGTACTTAATATGCATGGAGTTTGTAGGACCTCTACTTTGGGTGAATTTAGAGTGGGGAGGACCTTATCTAGAGATGGAGAAAACACGTGGAGGGAATTTTCATCATTAGTTATAGACATAGAGACAACCTCAAAATTTGGATCTAGATGAATGGGAATGAACTCCATACTGAATGTCAATCAGGTAGGGATGACCTCCACCTTAGATTACATTTAAAACATATAGCGGACTTACATGTTGCATATGAGAGTGATGAGGACCTCCACTATGGGTATTGACTATATAGGGAGGGCCATCATGATGAGTCTCATAATCACAGACTAAAATATAAGGGTGTCTGAGGATGCCAGTCAATAAGAGAGTCAACCAAAATTACTATGAGGCAGTTGATGGATCGATCCAAATGCGATGTCATAGTGTCCATGCCCTGTAGTAGGAGGTACATGGAATAATATGCTGGGGATGGGAAGGGCCATAAGGGCTGTTGAAGATGATTCCCCTTGATGGGAATCCTAATGATCCTGATGCCAACATTGGTGTTGAGTGAGTTGGTCCGAGGATAGAGGATTACTGGAATAGTCCACATGTTCCTCAACCTAAAAATATGGTTGCTGGTGGAATCGATGTGGGCTTGTGGGGGCCATTCATGGATGATCCTAGGTGGTGGTCATCACTAGGATAACATGAGCATCTAATACCTTCTAGATTTATGGTATTATTTTAGAGGATTGTTCCAAGGTTAGAATCCTGAAGCGGTTGGATGTCAGAGTGGGGAACTACGGCTCACTGTGCGGCCCATGGGGGGTGGCAGTGACAACGAGGCACAAAGCTCGATAGGTCTTAGAGAACCATATAACTTGTGGAGATGAATCCCTCCTACATGTACCATTATACAAGGGCGTCCATCACTATCATGTTGATGATCTTAGAGGGTGAGATAAGTCATGGGTTCCCAATAGATGATGAATTCAAGGATGTTGTGATAGAAGTGGAGTAATTCAGGATTACAATATCAACATTTCTCCAATGCCTACATTTTTGGGTGTTGGGTAAGTTGTATCCTATAACATGGGTCTAGTAATAAAGGTTGATTTAGTTGTCATCATAAATAAAAGGAAAGACATTTATAATTCCCCAATGTCATCCAATCTTCCATGGATGAAGACAAAGATCCACAATTATAATTTCGTAAACTCAGTTCTCAAAATTCAACTTCCCCAAATTCTATTGAGTTCCACAATGGGCACACTATTTTCTTATCATTCCCTAGTATAAGATGTTTGGATCTGGTAACACACTGATTCATTGAACTGATCACTCGAATGTTATTATTCCCATGTTAAGTAGAATATTTTCATTTCGGGTTAACCGTTTCTTTTTTGATGTTTTCCTCCTTGGTGCTTCCACCTCAACACACTAATTCTATTACGAATTGGATTTTTTTCAATTATCACTGATAGATACATATTACCACAAATTATATATTTCAAAAGGTAGGATACATTCATCACTTTCTCAGTGATGTAATCTCCTTGATAAAAATAGAATGATGGGATGTCAGTTCCTTGATCGATTGATTCCTCCTTGGAATCCATTACGAAGTCTCGGTCACCCTTATAGATTTTGGTCGTAGTTCATGAAAATAATTTCCAAAACCATCTATTTCTGGATTCTTGGTAATTACAGTAGTTCTGTTTGGAACTTCCAAGGGGTCTTGGCATGGCACAAACTTTTAGTTGTGAGAGTAGTCATGTTGAGATTCAATAGAATTACCTAACTGTGGAACACTATAACACTCGTATTCTTCCTCATAAGAGGTATTCTCAAGGGACCTAAACTCAAGGAATCATATGGAAATTAGAAGGTATCGTAATCTATAAGAACTTTTTTCTAAGGTCTTCCTCAAGCATATCATGTTTAAATTGGGGTAGGCCTTGAGTTTAATATCTTGCGAGGATCAGATGACATCGATCAGAACATTCTATAGAGGCTACTCATGTAGGTTGATCCCTTGTAGGGAACACTTGGATGGTTTACCATATGGATGGATCAGAATTACCAATGAGAGATGAATTGTGATGGGTCACCTCATAAAGTGAATGTTTCTCACTAAAAAGGCTTATCTGAACACTACTATGGATGAATTATGGAGGTATACCACAAATAGGGGACAATAAGGTTTACCACTCACTAGGATTGAACATGTGGGAGGCTTCCTACATACCCTATGGAGAAGAATGGGATCAAAACCCACATATTTTAAATCAGTGATGGTGTATAGGGATTTCACATAGCTATCGTCCCTTAAAAATTGGATATCTCTTTGTTGGATGAATAAGGGTTGTGTGGGGTTTATGCATGGTTAGCTATCTGAGTGCAACTACAAGTAGCGATTAGGTGGATGGGGATTAAGTACAAAGATGGGATAGCTTTATAAAATTATATTACTGGGATTTGGATTCTTAGTTAATAATAAGGATGGATATGGATGAAATATATGGGATGGAATGGATAGAATCGATTGAGTGTGAGAGGTTATGGGATTGGACCTCAGGTAGGCTTTATATGTACCCTATTGAGAAGATACGGATAAAATCTCATGTAGTTCAGATTGGGAGAAAAGACCCCAAAAAAAGTGGCTTGTGGGAATAGATCATATGAATGGGGACCCAAAGGATGTGGAACCTTTGGTATGAATAATTATTCTCTCGACACATAGAGACCAGAGGGAGAGACCACTATTGGATTGGATATTGTTTTTTGATCTCAAGGATGCTTCCAATGTGCCATTTGTAGAATACATGGATCAATGTCCACATAGTTTTAGAATTGGGAATGGAATCAAGGCTCACAAATGGCTATATACCTGAAGGCATGATATAGATTACACATGTTCAGTAGACCAGAGAAATGTTGATTGGGGTTGAGTCACCTAAGGAGGTGGCCCTGATGAAATATGGGGGATGTGGTTGAATGTCAAAATCATAATGGGACATGGCAGCCTGGGGTAAAATCAAGATGGATGATGAATGAAATTGGTGATTTAATATGGATCAGAACACCTTGTAGGGGTGGATTAGAGGAGGTTATGTGTCCCATAAAGGTGATATGTCACAACATAATGATACATCCCTGGGAGGGAGCACCTGAGATTACTAGTGGTTGGAATTTAACCTTAATGAGGCTTCTTAATTACGTTATTTTGAAGATAGGGATCAAAACCCATGTAGCATGGATGGGTGAAATGGGTATTACTCTAGGAGGGATGCTCTAATGTTGTAATTCACAGTAACTACTAAACTTTAAGCCTATGAGAGTCATTTCTTGTGTGAGAAACAAGATGAGGGCATAGACCAGATGGTCATATTGCAAAAGATGCATTGGTGAGCGATGGTGTGGTTCTTACACAAGGAATCTTCCTAAATCAGATCTCATTACATGTGATTAGGATATAATTCCATCACCCTCATGGATATGGGTGTGTGTAAATAATTCTTGAGGAATGAAACACCATGTGCCTTGAACAGGGTGAAAAAAACATTTAATGTCATGTGTTAAGGATGATGGGGATTGGCAGTTTAACGTCAGGTAGCTCGGACATGGAGGACTCGCTATTTTATCCAATGGCCCAGAGGCCTTCAATGTTTTATATTATTTAAAATAGAAACCCCCTTTTGAGGGAATAATTGGGGAACACAATATACATCATTAACTTAAGACAATAACATGACATAAAGTTATAGCGAGATGAACCAAACTGATTCATGGAGAACCCCTCCACAATATATGAACATGAAATAGAACTCCACCATTGCAAAGATGAACAACAAGAAAGTGTCATGTGTCAAAGCACATGCCTGATCTGATGGCTGAATCCATATCCTCTCAAATATACGAATCTGAAAATCACTGCAACGATGATGGGATCCATGTTAGAATAGCTATTCAAAAAATAAAAGACCAATATTGTACCTACGTAGAAAAGATAGAGGTTTGGAAACATAAAATGGGACACTAAACATGGGACGATGAAATCACTATGTAAAATATTTGAGGGAAGTATGGAAGAGGGTATCAAAAATCAGGGGGATTCACTAAGATGGATTCATGATGCTTTAATTCTTCACATAGAATCAGAGCTTCGTGATGAAATGGGATTCACAATAAATTGGGACCATACCTTAGCATGGAGTCCCTGCTCAATGGAATAGTTATTCAAAAAGTCTTAATGCTCTATGAAGCCTCAAGTAACCAAGAGTCTCTCATTCCTCCCTAAATTTCATGGGCCTTCATGAAAGGAATTCCTACCTTAGCCATGTGTATATATGAACAAGGGAAATGGTGGATCACAATGCTCATGTCCCTTGGGTGATGGATTTTCCAATTGGTCCATGGTTCTCAAGGGATTTGTGAAATAGGACCGTTGATGTCAAATGGTTAGAGTATCCATCCCTTTTAGGGGTAGTGAGGAAGATATTTATAGGAAAAGGGGTCTCATGATGCTCGGTTTCATGCCATGAAGCAAAGGGGGTGCTTAAAAATTCCATAGCACCATCAGAATCATGGAGCCATCCGTCAAAGATGTTAATCTAGTCATGGTGGGTATCAGACTCACATGAGAACCATAACCTTCCTTCACACTATTTTGGTGTTGATGGACCTCATGAAGGGGCTTCAGGAAATACGCTCATTTAAAAGATTTTATGCAATTTTATCATAGATCTCATCCCGAACGGTCGTGGGGATTCTCCACCTATACTAAGGAATGTATTTTGAAACAAAAAAATAGGTTATAAGGCTTCTTATTTGAATAAAACATAACATATTATAAATTAATTTACATATATAATATTTATATGGTGGATGGGAAATTAATTGTCTCCATATATGTTAAAAATATATTTTCTAAAGAAAGTCAAAACCTTTTGTAAAAGGATTCCATTCTAAAAACCATTGACTGAAATTCCAAAGTAACATAAAATACAAAAAAAATATTATCTACTCATAAATACACTAAAAAATAATTTTAAAATATTGTAAACTGAGGAAAATGATTTATAAATGGAAAAAATAAAATATATTTGTTTAATGGAATGTCGTATACCTTGAGTCTGGCTTGTCACAAATGTTTATTATGTTCCAGCTATCTTAACAACTACTAAAGGATTACACCAATATATTTCTTATTGTATATTTAGTATCAAAAAAATGCATCAAGGAAGTTTATATGGATGTATATGAAATATTCATTGAGTATTTGATGAACCAAATGGTTCATGATGTGTTAAGTAATTAGATGAAAATGTACCTTGTATAAATGAGGGGATGGTCAATCTTGTAATTTCATAAATCATGAAATTAATGAATATTAATTTTATCATAAAAAATGGATACAAATTGATAATATTCATAGATAAGATGATTTTGATTCTGAATAAACTAATAAAATAATATTTATATAATATTGGGTAATTTTTTCAATTTTATCTTTTTGTTTTATCCATTCATTAAACCCTTTGACAATTACAAAGATATCAACATTTTTTAATATTACAATGACTACATAAATACTAAATAATGAAAAACATTCCATAATTGAAACATTTATGGTTTTATAATCTATAACCCATTCAATTTTCTAATTATAATATTTTTAAAATTTTTAAATTACTTAAAAATGTATTATTTATCATATATTAATATTAATGTCAATTTTAGAACTATACATTTAATTGTTTTTTGTAATACAATGAGACCATAATGGAATTTAAAAATAATGAAAAAAATCACTATAATATGTCTTCTGTATTTAAAAAATATTGGACTACCAAACTTCACTACAGAAATATTATTTTTACATCTTTAAATCGTTTTATTGATTATTGTATTTCTTAAACAAACATTGTGTAAATGTTGTATATGAATTTAAGACAATTGTATCATAAAAGAGTAAAAATAAGGTATCATGATGGTGATAATATTTTTTTTAATTAATGTTGATAATATAAAATACTATTATTTTATCCCAATAATAACAATTTAATGAAATTAAAACAGAAAGAAATATGCTTTTTTATATTTATTTATGTAAAAGTATACAAAGGATAAAAATAACAGAAAAATGGAAACAAAAGAAAATATATTAGACAATTGGATTATAATTGATGAAATATACATTAAAAATTATATTAAGGAAAGGGTAAGGGATATTTTTAGTCATTATCAGTTTATTTTTAATCTTAAATACCACTTTTACCCTTTACCGTGGTAATAAAAATTACTAATATTACTATTCATAAGGACCCAAAATCAAAGTTACATATTTTATCAGCTTTGGACGTTATGATTTAGAATATGATGTCCATTTATAAAGATTAAAAACATATAAGTTTATAAATTAAATTTAAAATTAAATATAATAAATGGTATGTAAAAAGGGATTTTCAGAAAAAATGCCAATTTATATATAACATGTTTTTTACTTAATTCAAGAATTGAATTATTTTGAGAAAAATAAGTGGTTGATTTTAGATCCTAAATAAACACCAAAAAAATTAACATAAATCAATAATAGTATTTTAATTTTTAAATACTTTAAATGAATAAATTTTTTATAAAAATCATTATTTTTCGTTATTCAATTAAAATCAAACCATTCTGAAATTTTTTAAAACTTTATATTAAGATAATATTGAAATTATTATATCAGAAATATTGTTAATTTTATAAAATAAATTTTATAAGTGTTATGAAATTAATTATAATATTTTCTCACAAAAAAATAATAAAAATTTACTTTTGATGAAAATTTATTTTTTATGACAAAAAAATGTTGAAAAAATAAATATATATTTAGGAATAATTAGTCAATATTTTATCTTTATCATGACCTATATATATATACTATAATCTAGTTAATAATCTTAATATCCACTAAATCAATTGTTAGGTTATAACTTTCATATTCAAATGATAACATTTTCTGATTTTTTTAAGCATAATGTTATGTGTTCTACATTCTATTTAACAAAATGTATATTTTTTAAATGAAATATCGTGGTTTTACATTGTAAAATAACTTATAATAATGAGTCCTTGCAATTTTTATTTTTTTCAACAATAAAAAGATTCTATATGAAATTACATTTTTCAAAAGATTACATCATAAATGGGTTAATAAAACATCTTCTTGAATAGTGGGAAATGGAAATAGGATGTTCATCTAAAAAACATAACTATGATTCAAAATATGGAATAATTTGATAGAATTTTAATGATATAGATAAAGTAAAATATAAATATGGAAATGATGATGGGGAGGGACTTACATCATTGATTATAAGAAACGGAATGATCAAGATAAATTTAGGGACCACAAAAAAACAAACCAAAGAGATGTGAAAAAGACAATAGAATCATAAAAATGTTGTTAATAGGATAATTATAATATTTCAATATTCTTTTAATAGTGTTTTGGAATTCCATTACAATTAAAAATAAGAATATAACAAAATATTCTTAATTGAAAAGTTTAATTCCACCCTATAATCATTTTCCACTCAATATCATCATTTTCTTTAAATAATTAGTATTAAAGATGAATGTGTTTTATTTCTGAATAACAAAAATTAACTTCAAATAGATCATATACCATGAAAAAAGAATAAAAAGATATTTATCCTATATTTATACTTTAATGAATAAAAAATTGTTTTAACAATGTTGGATAATTCCCAAAATAATGAATTCTTTACATTAAGAAATAATATATTATTCTCTAATATTCTACAGTAAGACCAAATTTTCAAACTAAATCACTAAGTAAATACATGTTCTTAAAATTATTTAATACAACCCAGAATAATACAGAATATAAAATATTATAAGGATTTGATCACATATTTATCCAAAACTTATCTCCAAATAATTTTAATCATTGTTAAAGTATTATACTATCACAAACTAACCTGGGTCAACCTCAAACCAGACACTCGAGCTAGGCCACAAAAATACATGAGATGAATTTCATACCATTTAAGGATATCAAATATCATCATGCATAAAAAATTACTCATCTTGGGAATTGTTTATCCTCTAAATAAAGAAAACTAAAACAATAAATAAATTGAAATAAATTTAATTGATGGTGGAATGAAAATTAAACCTTACCAAACTCCATATTTCCTCAAAGGCCACTGTCATCCACTAAAATAACATCACTCTATGGTGAATAAGAACCAACCATAAGTTCCACTAGAAGATAATAACAAAGAAAAAGGTACAGTAGTGAATATTTAAACCCAAGAGGTGTTTTTGAACAAACTATACCTTAAGAATTACTATTAAAGATAAATTGATGTTACACTTGTTTGAAAAAAAGACATATTAAAATTTGGTATTGTAATATTCTTCTGAAAACAATTAAATTGATTCCATTTCATGACAAACTACATTATTTTATATTTTTAAAACATTTTTCAATGAAATAAATATAATTTAACTGAATTCCATATGATAAATAACCATTACTATAATAGGTGTCTCCCTATGAATAGATATTAGCAGAAAAACTAAAAAAGATGATTATTTTTCTTATAAATAAATAAAAAACAAATAAAAATATAATTTAAATTACTACAAAACACTAGTAGTAAAAGTGATATAACAGTGTAGGAAATCCTTATATTCCTTGGGAAGTTATTTCTTTAGGATGCCCGTACTCTCAATGATAGGACCAAATAATATTTTCTCATACATAACCTACTAGAGAAGTAAAATAATTTTTTTTATAAGTATTGAAAACACAAACATTTATTTAATTATATTTATAGTGTAATCCAATTAAGGATTTCATGTCATTTCCCAACCCACCGAACTGATGTACTTATCCTTAGTTGACCCCCAAATTACCCAGGGTTCCTATGTTTATCATTTAAATGGAGGTGACTTCTTAAAATGATATATTATATATTAATATCGCATTCATTAAAAATAAACTGATCCAAAATGTCACGAACCGCCTTCACCAAAAGGAGGGAAGGGTCAACAGATTGGCATGCCCTTCCTTCTTTAAGTTGAAGGAGATATAATGACCCCCGAGACCCACCTTCGATAGGTCCTAGAGTGGCGACTAGCACCAAGGGTATAGAAATTTCTCACAAATGGAAGGCATTACCCCTTTTGTTTTATAGGATCGGGAGATAAGATGATGAAACTCAACAACACCAAGGTAAAAGAAAAGTGAAGCCAAAAGTAAACCATTCCCACATTCATGTTCCAAAAGTAAAATCCACAAAGTACAAAAGGTGACTATAATGGTAAGTACCAATGAAGAAAAGCAGCAACTGCAACTGCCCCAAAGGTTCGAGCTAGTATTGTCCTGTGTGATCCCCGAAGTCCTCCTGCAAACCTGAAAGCAGTTTTATATACGTAGGGTGAGCATACAAGTACACTGAACAGGGAAAACCAAAGACTCACGTGCATAAGTGGGGGAATGTACTAAAGTACCGTGAGAAAAGGAGTAAACCAAACACCTATCAAGGTAAATTATCCACCCAAGCCTCACCAAGGAACACTCCTCAAAAAATACAAGTCAAGTAATATATATAATCATATCACATCGATGTTTGGGTACCCCGCCCCACTTTCGAACTAGTTATTGAGACATCCTACTCATCGGACCAATCCCACCATTCTCACCGTAGTTCTACTGCTATACCCGCCCGCACACACCTAGGCCACAACCACACGCAGTCCCACTGCCAAATCCCGCCCGCAAACACCTGGGCCATAATTGTCACACATAACCATGCATGCAAACACCTAGGCCAGAACAACCATTACCATGCCCAAAGCCACCAGGGCTACAAGATCCACTGCTGCACCCAAAGACACCTGGGCCTCATCCCGAATACACTTGGGAAACCACCTGCCGCACACACCTGGCTAACCACCACACTACCCCGCCCAAAGGTTCTTGGGCTAATAATGGACCTCAGGCCATCACAGCCTACCCGAAGATACATGGGCTATCCAGGAAAGGGAGCAGAAAAGGGGCTAATAACCAGCCACTAATAATAGTGTTTTGAAAAACACCCTCCCCCATGAAATGGAGGTGTTCAACACTAAGTATCCAACATTGGTGGGGAGTGAATATGAAACACAAAACTACAAGTATATTAGTATAGGTAACAAGCACTCAACCAAAGTTTAGGTTTTTCTTTAGCCAGCCTAAAGGAAAAAACCAACACCCAAGTCCGAGTCACGACTCTTGAGAACAAAACACATTTGTCCCATTCCTGTTTTCATGTTTAGTAATAATGTTCAAAAAAGTTTATGCACTACTTGGAAACTAAACCATAAGAATAACCAAGTAAAAGAAACCAGCCAAATTTCAACTAAGTATCCACATCCGGTTCTCTTGTAAAGTCACAACAACAAAGGAAAAGTGAGAAACCTCGAAGTACTGGAACTAGAAAACCGTGAGACACTGCCCCGTGTCCCCTCCCCCAAAAATATTTTTCATCAACAGAGGATCCCACCCCAATTCGTGATATAAACAAGGTAACCACCTGGTCTAAAAACACAAAAACACTGAATCCATAACAACAGGGAATCCCATCCCCAATTTCACAACCACTGAGAGTATAAAAATTGGGGATCCCATCCCCTCCCACATCTCCAGCAATCAGCCTGAAAAAAAAAACAACCAAACCACTACCACCGACACAAAGCAGGGCCACGCCTGTATTTTCAAATTTATAAGATTTAACACACTCCTTGATTTCAGTTCCATGTGTTTTAACTGGGAGTTATCACAAAAGGGTTGATCTTGGTGCTTTCAATTTATTCAGCTGGGTATACGTGATTAACCAATTTACTTTTCACAGTAGGAGTTTATAATAACAAAACAAGCCATTTAAAAACATCATGAGGGGTTCATTAGTGCACAGACAACGACCACCAATGACCTCGATTTTCAAAAGGTGTAAGCCAGCATAACCCAGAATGATGATCATAATATAAAACAACATCAACGATCACAACCCCCCTTCTTTCTTTATAGAATCCGTTCATTATCTTTATTAGGTCTGGATTATCCAATTCTATGGAGTCAAAAGAACACCCACCCCATATGATACACAAAAGAGAGAGAGACGAAGGAGAAAATTCGCTACTTGTTGACAGACGATCGACGCTTAGGCCGGGCGCAGAACTTTACGAATAACGATGTGGCTCACCCGATTTACCAAAAGCTGTTTGTGAAAATCCGCGATCGAGGAAAGAAGAAACCATGCCTAACCCTTTAGTTTATAATGGTCATGGACGATTGAGATAAGAATGCGAAACCGCGTGAGTGGGGGTCATGGGTTAACCACGGGGTTGGGCAGTTACACACGATGATATTAAGGTGTTATTTAATATCCCCCATCGAGGAGGTTTCTCGAGATTTTCAGGAATTAATTACGGGCTTTAAGTGGTTCTAAAAGGAGTAAAAGAATTAATTTACGTCAAAACCTATGTTGAGGGAGCGGAAAAGTTAGGTACTCGGTGAGGGGACATGGTGCCACCGTCAAGGTGTCACCCTCAAGGTGTCACCCTTATTGTGACACCGTCACGGTGTCACTGTCACCGTGTCCCCGTCACGGTGTCACCGTCACGGTGTCACCCTCACGGTGCCACCGTCATGGTGTCACCCTCACCGTGTCACCGTCACGGTGTCACCCTTATGGTGCCACCGTCATGGTGTCACCATTGCGGTGTCAATGTTTTGGTGGAGCCTCACTTTTGGCAAAGTAATAAGCCAGGAGGATCCAGTCCATTACATTAGATACCTCTTAAACAATTCTTGTCCTCGAGAATCAAAACAAACCAAGAAGGAAAGAGAGGGTCTGAACAACCACCACAAAAGCTACATCTTAGAAGTGAACCCATGCTAATTAAAAACACTTCCCTGTCAAGAACCAAGTAACATACCATGCCAAACTGCCCAGGCATGTGGGTTGGGGATTCTCCTCCCCTATGTCAAGATATTATCTGCTTTGGGCGGCACTGACTCACCTGCACGGGTTTAATCGCATCCACCTTAATTCATCTTGATTAGGGGGCGGGTTCTCTCTTCCCCCATAGCCAGGGATTTTCACACACATTTAGAGGAAAGAAAACCAGTACATTTCATAGCCAAAAATACAAAACGTTCTAGCACAAAAGGTACAAAAAGGAACCAAACCCAAAACAACTCGGGGTACTGGGTACGCATCTGTGGTTCCATCTCCCACATACTCTCCCCAAGCCCACCATGTCTCCACAACACCCGAACCAAGGGAATGGTTCGCCCACGAAGCACCTTATCCTTGAAATCCTTGATCATCACTGGTCTCTCCACAAAGGTCACATCGTCCTCGATGTCCAGCTCACCCCAATCAAGGACGTGTGAATGTCGTGCAGATACCGATGGAGATGGGACACATGAAATACATCATGTATCCTCAGTAGTGGCGGTGGTAACGCTCGCTGATAAGCTACTTCACCGACCTGCCGCAACACTTTGAAGGGTCCAATGAACCTGGGAGAAAGCTTACTCCCCTTGCCGAACCTCCGCTGCCCATGCCGAGGGGAGACCTTCAAGAACACGTGGTCTCTAACCTCAAACTCCAAGGTCCTTCTCCTGGTATCAGCATATGAATTATGTCGGTCCTGGGCCACCTTTATCCTTTCCCGAATGAGCTGAACCTTCCCTGTCGTGGTCTATACCACCTCCGGCCCAAGGATGCATGCCTCTCCTACTTCGGTCCAACACACAGGTGAATTGAATGGCCTTCTGTACAGAGCTTCAAACAGGGCCATACTGATGGTAGAGTGGTAGCTATTATTGTAGTAAAACTCTACCAGAGGCAAGTATCGCACCCATGACCCCCATGAGTCCAAAACACATGCCCGCAGTATATCCTCCAAGGTCTGGATGGTGTGCTCTGTCTGTCCATCTGTCTGGGGATGGAAAGTTGTGCTATGATGCATATGGGAGCCAAAAGAATGATGGAATCCTCTCTAGACTCACGAGGTAAACCGTTCATCCCTATCCGAGACTATAGACCTTAGAACCCCATTCAACTGCACCACCTCATCCACGTACTTTCGTGCCAAAGCATCCACAGTACTCGACTCCCAGATCACCAAAAAGTGTGCCAATTTCGTTAACCGGTACACTACCACCCAGATGGGGTCGTATTCCCCTTGGACCTTGGGTAGTCCCATGACGAAATCCATTGATATGTTTTCCCACTTCCACTTGGGTACAACTAGAGGCTGCAATAGGCTACCTGTAACTCGGTGTTCAGCCTTCACTTGCTGACATACTAAGCACTTGGCCACAAACTCTTCCACCGCTTTCTTAACTCCGGGCCACCAAAACTGCCTCCTCAGTACCTGGTACATCTTGGAAACTCCTTGGTGTACCGCTAGGGGTGAGTTGTGGAACTCACTGAGAACCTTTCCGCACATCACTCATGGAACAAAAAACCTTCCCTAGAAAAGCATCCAGTTCTGACCATCCTCTGTCCATCCTTTCGGAGCATTGCCCTGGTCAACTCGGTCACGCATCACTTCGCACTCTGGGTCTCCCCACTGAGACTCCTACACTTGCTGAAACAGAGATACATGTACTATCATCTGATATAGGAAACCTCTACTGCCATCCATCTTCGCATCCAGGTGTAAGGCAACCAACTCCTACATCACTTTCCAGGCGTCCTCTGACTCTCGGACTGCATCCTTCTACGTCCTCCTGCTCAAGGCATCAGCCACTACATTTCCCTTGCCCTCAGTATAAGAGATCTCAATGTCGTAATCCTGGTGGAACTCCACCCATCCCCACTATCGCAAGTTTAAGTCCTGCTGGGAGAAGATATACCTCAAGATTTTGTGATCTGTGAAGACCACAAAGAATTATCTGATGAGGTAGTGCTGCCATAACTTTAAAGAAAAAAATGACCTCTATAAGCTCCAAGTCATGGGTGGCATAATTACGCTCATGGGGACGTATCTTCCTGGACCCATAAGAGATCACCCTTTGCCGCAGCATCAACACACATCCCAGGCTCTGTCCTGAAGCACCACAGAACACCTCATAAGCCGCCCCTTCTTCTGGTAATCTCTACACTGGGTCACTAACCAACTTCTCTTTCAGATAGCTGAAGGGTGAATCGCACTGCTCACTCCACATGAAAACCTAGTCTTTCTTGGTCAGGGCTATCAAAGGGGATAATACTCTGGAGAAGTTGGGTACGAACCTCTGATAGTAACCTACCAGCCCAAGGAAACTACAGACCTCTGCGACATTCTTGGGTGCTTCCCAAGAAACATCTTCTTCAACATTTGATGGGTCCACCGCTACCCCCCTCTCGGACACCACATGTCTGAGGAAGTGCACTTCTCATTTTCAGAACTTGCATTTTGACAACTTACCATAGAGCAGGTGCTATCGGAGGACCTCCAAAACCATCCTCAGTTGCCCCGCATGGTCCTCCTCTGATCTTGAATAGATCAGAATGCCGTCGATGAACACAACTACGAACTGATCCAAGTACTCCCGTAAGATGGAGTTCATAAGACCCATGAACACAGCCGGGGTGTTCGTAACACTGAAGGGCATGACTACAAAATCGAAGTGTCCATATCTGCATCTGAAGGCCATCTTAGGAATGTCTCCCTCCTTCACTCTCAAATGGTGGTACCCAGACTGCAGGTCGATCTTCGAGAACCATCCTGCCCCTCTCAGCTGGTTGAGAAGATCATCTATCCTCGGAAGAGGGTAGCAATTCTTGATCGTCACCTAATTCAGCCTCCTCTAGTCTATGCACAACATGAGACCACCATCTACCTTCTTTGCGAACAAGACTGGAGCACCCTACAGTGACACACTCGGCCGAACATAAACCCTCTTCATCAGGTCGTCAATCTGGATCTGCAACTCCCACAGCTCTTAAGGTGTCATCCGGTACGGAGCCATCGAGATCGGATGATCACTGGGATAAAGGTCTATCCCAAACTCGATATCACACCAAGGGGGTAGAGTTGTCACCTTCTCAAGAAAGATGTCCATAAACTCGTGGACAACCTATGGCACCCCCACTATCTCAGCTTCTACTGACTCTGCTGGAAGCTCGGCTAACAAAGAGAGGAGGGTTTCCTCTCGCCTGCTGCCCTTCTGACCACTCTGCTTGTCGGTGAAGGTAACACGCCGACTGCCGAAGTCCGAGAAAATGACCCTTCCTCGGAAATAGTCGATGATGGAAAACACAAAGAATATCCTGTAGATGCCTAGGATGACATTTTATGGTTGTATCTGTAGAAGAATAAGATCCCTAACCGACTGATTTGGCCCTATCATCAGTCTACATCCTCGACAAACAAACAACAAGTCGGTCTGACCTCCGACTGGTGTGCTCAACACCAGGGGCACTGTAAGTCTCTCGGCATCTAGACCCAAGACACGGGTTATACTGGATGCAACAAAATATTGTGAAACTATGGTATCGAAAAAGGCATAAGCAAGAGTGCTAATCAAACTGATCGTACCTCGAACAACATCCGGCACTACTGGAACTGCTGCCTTCGTGGCGTGTAGCTTCCCACACCGGGCTCCTCTACCCCTCAGCTGTCGGCCACCTCCCTGACCATGCCCTAGTTGAGGTCCCTGAGGAGCACCCTAATGTCGGTCTCCTCCTCATATGTCTTCCCTCGGAGGAGGGGGAGCTCGCTGTCCCTACTGCTGCTGCTGGAAAAGTCTTGCTGGAAGCTGCTACTAGGGCGGGCACTGGGGATGTCTGCCACCGCCGTACTGTACCCGGTCTGGGAACTGACTCCAGAGATGTCCAGGGCTCCAACAAACAAAGCACCGCGGCCCTGGGCCCGAGGAAAATGGGCGAGGACCGGGGGATCGAAACTAAAACTACTACGGACTGCTCCCTGCAGGTCGGAACCTGGAGGGTCCTGACGCAGGAGGCCTGGTGCTGACGGACTTCCCCTTCGATGGCCCCAGCTGGATCCCCTCTCGCGACACACCTCCTAGAGCATGTATTCTCTCAACCACTTCGGCCTTCTTCTGGACCTCCAAGTACGTCGGTAGGGTAAAGGGGGTAACAACATACTGGAGGGAGGGTCAGAGCGCCTCCTCCAAACGTCTTGCCCGAGACTCCTCATTGGGAAAGAGGTCCGGAGAAAAACGTAGGAGGTCCTTGAACTTGATTCCTAGATTCCTCATGGACCTACTCCCCTGTTGGAGGGAGTTTAGATCATTTCCCTTTTTTCCTTCATTGTTGAAGACAGGAATTCCGCCCGAAACTCCCTCTAGAAATCCGCTCAAGCCACCTCAGACTCTCTCCTCTCCCCCAGGTAAAGCGTCCACCACTGACACGCCGCTCCCTACATCTGGCTGATGGCCATAGGAACCCAATACTCGGTCGGGTCCCGAATCAGGGTAAAATCTATAACTAGATCCACTAGCCAGCCTTCCTTCTTCATGTCAGAGGTGCTGTCCTCATAATTCTAAAGGTTCTATCGCTGGAAGGCCCGGAGAGTCCTCTTCCACTGGTCGTCCTCCTCTTCTCGGTAATCTCTTTGTCGATCGGCCAAGGTAGTCTGCGGGGCCTCGATCTTCTGTACCACACGCGGTCGCCTTCCAAGTGCCATAGCTGTAAGGTAAACAAGGAATTTTTAAGCCCATGTAGTGCAGATTATTGTCTTTAAAAATTCTTAAACTTTTTATTTATTCTTAATCCCCAAAACACCATAGAAACACGAGAACACAAGTCATTATGATGCATGTACCTTTCCTAGGGTCTCTACCCTGCAATAAGAATGGTATCACCTGGTCGTTCAGTAGGTCCAGAGTCCTTGCGTCAGATCATGGGGGGCCCTAAAATCCCGTGTCCTAGTCGGTCTTCCCTGACCTAATTCACACACCGAGGTCACCCAACACTGTTTCCCTACCATCCCATGCAATCCTCATTGTGCCTAACTCCAGACTCCATGCTATCCCTCAATCATCACCTCTGATACCATTCTGTCACGACCCGCCTTCACCAAAAGGAGGGAAGGGTCAGCAGATTGCCAGACCCTTCCTTCTTTAAGTTGAAGGAGAGATAATAACCCCTGAGACCCACCTTCAATAGGTCCTGGAGTGGCAACTAGCACTAAGGGTATAGAAATTTCTCACAAATGGAAGGAATTACCCCTTTTTATTTTATAGGATCGGGAGATAAGATGATGAAACTCAACAACACCAAGGTAAAAGAAAAAGTAAAGCCAAAAGTAAACCGTTCCCACTTGCATGTTCCAAAAGTAAAAGCCACAAAGTAAAAAATGTGACTACAAAGGTAAGTACCAAAGAATAAAAGCAGCAACTGCAACTTCCCCAAAGGTCCGAGCTAGTATGGTCCTGCACGATCCCCGAAGACCTCCTGGAAACCTAAATGTAGTTTTATATACATAGGGTGAGCATACAAGTACACTCAGCAGAGAAAACCAAAGACTCTCGTTCACAAGTGGGGGAACGTACTAAAGTCTCATGAGAAAAGGAGTAAACCAAACACCTATCAAGGTAGGTTATCCACCCAAGCCTCACCAACGCACACTCCCCAAATAACGCAAGTTAAGTAATATATATAATCAGAGGACATCGATGTTTGGGTACCTCGCACCACTTTCCCACTAGTTACTGAGACATCCTACGCATCGGACCAATCCTGCCATTATCACCGCAGTCCCACTACCATACCCGCCCACACACACCTGGGCCACAACCACACGCAATCCCACTGCTGAATCATGCTCGCAAACACCTGGGCCACAACTTTCACACGTAACCACGCCTGCAAACACCTAGTCCAGAACAACCACCCCCACGCTGGAAGACACCTGGGCTAGAAGATCCACTACTGCGTCTGAACACACCTGGGCCTCATCCCGAAGACACTTGGGAAACCACCTACCGCACACACCTATCCAACCACCACACTACCCCGCCCGAAGGTTCTTCGGCTAATAATGGACCTCAGGCCATCATAGCCTGCCCGAAGATTCTTGGGCTATCTGGGAAAGGGAGCAGAAAAGGGGCTAATAACTAGCCACTAATAATAGTGTTGGAAAAAACACCCTCCCCCATGAAATGGGGGTGTTCGGCACTATGTGCTCAACATGGGTTGGGCGCAAATAAGAAAGAAAAAACTACAAGTATATAAGTATAGTTAACAAGAACTCACCCAAAGTTTAGGTTTTTATTCAACCAGCCAAAAGGACATAACCAACACCCAAGTCCAGGTCACGACTCTCGCCAACAAAACCCATTTGTCCAATTCTTGTTTTCATGTTCAGTAATAATGTTCATATATGTTTATACACTTCTAGGAAACTACACCATATGCATAACAAAGGAAAAGAAACCAGTAAAACGTCAACTAAGCATCCACACATGGTTCTATTGTAAAGTCACAACAATAAAGGAAAAGTGAAAACCCTCAAAGTACTGGAACTAGACAACCGCGAGAAACTACCCAGTGTCCCCTACCCCAAAATGGTTTTTCATCAACAGAGGATCCCACCCCAATTTGTGATATAAACAAGGTAACTATCTGGTCTCAAAACTCACAAAAACTGAATCCTTAACAACAGGGAATCCCATCCCCAATTTCACAACCACCGAGAGTATAAAAATAGGGGATCCCATCCCCTCCCACATCTCCAACAATCAGACCGAAAGAAAAAAGAAACAACAAAACCACTAACACCGACACAAAGCAGGCCCACGCCTGTATTTTCAGATTTATAAGATTTAACACACTCCAAGATTTCAGTTCCATGTGTTTTAACCGGGAGTTATCACAGAATGGATGATCCTGTTTCATTCAATTTATTCAGTGAGGTATACGTGATTAACCAATTTACTTTTCATAGCAGGAGTTAATAATTACAAAACAATCCATTTAAAAAAATCCCAAGGGGTTCATTAGTGCATAGACAACGACCACCAATGGCCTTGATTTTTAGAGGGCGTAAGCCAGCATAACTTAAAAAGATGATCATAATATAAAACAGCATCAACGATCACATCCCCCCTTCTTTCTTTATAGAATCTGTTCATTATCTTTATTATGTCTGGATTATCCAATTCTACAGAGTTAAAAGCACACCCACCCCGCATTATAGACAAAAGAGAGAGAGATGAAGGATAAAATTCCATACTTGTTGATAGACGATCAATGCTTAGGCAGGGCACGAAACTTTATAGATAACGATGAAGCTCGCCCGATGCACCAAAAGATGTTTGTAAAAAGCCGCAATCAAGGAAAGAAGAAACCATGCTTAACCCTTTAGTTTATAAGGGCCACATATGGTTGAGAAAAGAACGTGAAACCGCATGAGTGGGGGTCGTGGGTTGACCACGTGGTTGGGCAGTTACACACGATGATATTAAGGTGTTATTTAATATCCCCCATTGGGGAGGATTCCCGGGATTTTAAGGAATTAATTATGGGCATTAAGTGGTTTTAAAAGGAGTAAAAGAATTAATTTACTGTAAAACCTACATTGCGGGAGAAGAAAAGTTCAGTAATTAGCGAGGGGACACAGTGCCATCGTCACGGTGTCACCCTCACGGTGTCACCCTCACGGTGTCACCGTCACGGTGTCACCCTCATGGTGCCACCTTCACGGTTCCATCGTCACGGTGTCACCGTCATGGTCTCACCGTCATGGTCTCACCGTCACAGTGTCACCCTGACGGTCCCACCGTCATGGTTCCACGGTCATTGTGTCACTGTTTTGGTAGAGCCTCACTTTTGGAAAAGTAATGAGCCAGGAGGGTCTGGTCCATTACACAAAAGCTCACTTTTGATCTCCATCCTTAAGCTCACCCCCAATTAAATTCACACAAACTAGACACAAGACTCTCCAATAATAACATATAATGAATCTTGAAATTATCAAATGAATAATAATTTAAATGAAATGTAATAACGTTATTTTTTCATTTATATAAATCAATACATAGTTATAAATGGGCCAAATCATAATAAAATTATAAAATCAATTAATCATTGAAAAATATGTACATTTCTAAACAAGTGTGAATGTATCTTTTAAAATGAAGAACCCATGTTGGATGATTTATTAAAATATGGGAAGTGAGATAAAATTAATTTATGAGAACCCTGAACCACTTCATTGCATATAAATCTTATATATGAATGGAAAGATAATTTTTTTGAAACAATTACTAAATCATTGAATTAAAATGAATGGATTTGTTATTAGGAACCCAACTCAAAACATGATGCCTTTAATGAAGGTCAGAAAACACTTGAAAACATATAAACCAACATATATATATATTTACTCCTTGAACAAATGTACATATTCCCTTTTACATAATAGAATATTTATAATGATTATATATGTGTGTGGTGTGTATTTAACTATGTATATACATGAAAGTCACCTTGAATAAAAGAAACTCGAATCAAACTCAAGGGGGTCTATGGTACATGAAAAAACAAATCAACAGATCAAAAAATTCCTAATTTTAAGTAGGTAAAATAATAATAATGAAATAAACCTACATGAAACTTATAGATAAACTGCATTCATCGAAATACACAACTATATTAGTTGTCAATGGAATCAAATAATCCTACTCATCAAGAATCTTAAAAATGAATACCCAAAATTATGGAAGGGGGATAGGCCATTTTAACCACATGGAAGAGGAAGAAAAAAATAATATAATAATAATGATTATTAGAGGAATGTATCACATGATGTAATCACAGATTGATATAATAAAAAAATTGAAGGCCGGAGGGAGCAATAAGAGGTGGCGAATCATGGCTGAAGTGGAGGGAAGGGGATCGATCACATAAGACATGAAGGAAGGTGAGGGGGTGGGGAATGATGGTTAGGGGGAAGGGATTATAATTAAGTATTATTTCATTATTAATTCAAATTTTATTCATTATTTTCTTTTTTATGCTAGATATTGTCCACAGTTTGGGTGAAGAGTTTGATAAAGTATTCTCCAACTATGAACCCTCCTACTAAAGCTCATAGGTGCCGCATATATTCAACAATAACGAAAAAGAAAATGGTGTTACTTTCTTGTGGTCATGTATGCTAAAAATTGAGGACAGAAATGTATAGTTTTCATGTGGTTTCGTTGAATTGTGTTCCCACATTATGCCTATAAAAATGGGCCCAAATTTTAAAATTTAAACATGATCTATCTCTGAAGACAAATTTGAGGTTTATGTTATTAAATAATAAAAAAATAATTAATATTTCAGTGTTATCATATGGAAATTAACCCTGAAATTAATCCTTATTTATATAAATTTTCCCAATTGAATTAGTTTCTCATGAAATATTACTAGGAAATTTTATTATTATAAAAGAGACAAGAATATACCAAGATGAAGGATCCAACACTAATTTTACTTCAATAACCAATACTATAAAATACATTATTGTACAAATAAATAATTTTTTAATGAATCCAAAATAACATATATCGGAAAAAAAAGTGATATCAAAAAAACCCAAACCATTAAATAATAGAATACAATGAAAAAGGGAAATGTGCTTTTATTTTTCAATATAACCTCAAATACATGGAATACCCTAAACCCTAACAAATAAATTACCAATAAATAACATCATTTTATCTTTTGGGTTCTCCATGAGAATAAATAACATTATGAATATTTATTTCTTACACAAATAATATGATTTTGGTTAGGAAGGGATGTATAAAAGAATAACTTCATCCAGAATTTTGGGTAACCAGATTCTCCAAGGGATCCTTCTATAGTGGAATATCTACCATATTTGTACTCTAGGAAAACACATGTTTCCCAAGATGGAAAAAACTCATGAATCATAATAAGGGTCAAATGTATATGAGAAGCATCAAAAAAAATTAGAAACACCACCACTTGACAAAAATAAGATTTAAAATATTCGAAAAAGAATTCTTTTTTGATAGTGAAATACTAAAAGGAATTAAATTAAAATTAATTCCATAGGATCATGGATCACCATCACAAGAAAAAAACCACAACCAAATTAAATCTTAAAATTACACCATTTATTGAATTTAGATAGATATATAAGGTATCCCATAGGAAAATAAACATAAAATATAAAATCATTCAAAGAGAACCCATAAAAACCTGGAAGCTCCTACATTGAATGAATTGATTAATCCAACTTTATTCGATAGATCATTGAAATCTTGAAGAATATACTTCCCTACAATAATGATCTAAGAATCCCTAATCATATCTTTCTATTTAAATAGTGCAATTTATAAAATATCTTTAGTTGTCCAAAGAGGACATTCCAGATAGAAAATATTCTTAATAAACAATTAAAAATGAGGTATTCTTATCTTTATCAACTGATGAGGGTAATTAAAATTCTATATAGACCTAGATGAATTCAAATACATGTAAATACACTATCTCCACCACTCATTCGAAAGACTATTTCGAGTCATCAATGGGATTACCTAGAGAAAAAATATTCATAATATCTCCAAATTCTATAACCACCTAAAATTTTATATGATCAAGACCCTAAAATATAACCATCAGCAAATCCGAAAATGTACCTTCTCATAGACAACCATGGAAGGAAACATTTAGACCAACCAATTACTCTTTCCTAAAATGCTTCTAAATAATATTCTATAAAAATAAACCAAAAAAAGATATAACACATTACTAAACAAAATCCATGTTCTACTAAAAAAAATAACTCAAAACAGCATTACCAAAACACTTCCAACACATCAAAACCAGAATTTCTCAAAAAAATCTCAAATCACAATAATGAATCACCAAAAAACTCACACTTTTCAAAATACCAAAACCCTCCATTTGGAATCATTTTCTAGAAAAAAAACATGATTTAAAGGTTAATCACATAACATTAGAATTCCCTAGACCATAACATACACAAACATCTCTGTGCTAACCTGTGAACCCGTCCACACATACCACCAACTATAAATCTTCCTCAATCATAGATCCATAATTTTGATCATTAATAAGAAAACCAACGGAAAATTAGAATTATTCTTCATTTCTAAGATAGTTCATTCAATGCAAATCAAAATTCCCAATAAAATTTTAATCCCCCCAATATAATCCTAAAATAAAACATTTTAAAATTCACAATTTACATGAAATATCCATTTCACAATTTACAAAAAATTCAAAAAAAATAGAAAACATTTTCAAAATGATTACTTTTATAAAAAAACCCAAAAGAACCCATATAATCATCAAATAATACAAGGTATTCATTTTAGAAAAAAAATTAAAAAAAATATATATGCCATTTTTAGAATGAAAAAGAAACACCAAAAAAATTTAAATAAAAAACAAAAGATAAAAAGTAGAAAAATTATTACTCAATGTATCAAAATCCAAAGGACTCAAAATAACAACTACTGCATTAGATTAGTATCATGGTATAGAAGTTAATGCACCAACTGGGTGAGAACATTAGATTTTATCAGATGTATTTTCATGGTTTTTATGTTATTGACCCAAAACCATGAACATATTATAATTCCTCAAAAAAATTACCAAAATATTGAAAATGACCAGATGAAATCCATAAATACCAAATAAATTGAAACAATCTAATCTATACTCAGAATTTGAGGCAAAACCATCCTGGACCTCCTGGTTAATTCAATTTTCCTACGGAATATGATGTTATCAGGAACCTACTAGTGGTTGACCACAATAATTCTAAAAACCCATGTTACAGTCAACTAGAAAACCCCATATATAATGGGAAAATAGCTATGATAGTATTGTTTAATCAACCAACCTGAGTCAACCTTGAACCAGTCCACTGAGATGGCCCAAAAAAAGTCTAAAGGTTATTTTCGATCCATCGTGGTTCGAAAAAAGTGTTGGGAATCTAGTATAACTCAATTTTGGAATGATTTATCCCGTGAAAAATGGAAAAAAATATATACTTGAAACAGAGAGAAAAATAAAATGTACATACCTATATGTGACATCATGGTTAACCAACATTCACCAAACCAACATCAATCCATGGGGACCGATTTTGAGATTAATATTAGATGACAAGAGACTAAAAAATATACTGGTATATGTATGATTATTGAAACTCAATACGCATTCAATAATAATCCACTCCCTATGAATTACATTCTAAGAGAAATCAAAATCATGAAAGTTGGAAAATAACATAATAAAATAAGGGTTTCTACTCATCTAAAGAGAATATTTAAAGAGAAATTATTTTATGAAAAAATAATTCCTTTTTTAGTTTAAAAATATTTTCAAAAGTATAATATTTATTTTAGAAAAAATTCCTTATAAAGGAAACCAATACTAAAATATATATCTCAATAAGGATCAATATTAGTAGTGGAATGAAACATGTTTTTTATTATATTATACTAGAAGTTGAAACTATGAAAATTATAATTATAATTTATTTTAAGAAAAACGTCCAAAATCATGAAGACACCCTGGGAATTCCCTTCATATATATGCTACATGGGTACCTAAGATCCTCATACTCTCTATTTTGAAACCATAAAATCCATTATTATTCATGGACTGATGGAGAGGTGATTGAAAAAGTTAAAGTGTATCCATATCATCATCTATTTAGTTAGTGTTCTAGCATAGTCCTTCTAGAAATCCCAGGTCAATTCTATTCCAACTCAACTAGTATATGAGTCGTTTGTCCACCCGCTAGTATACCCATGGTTATAAAGTCCTTTATTAAATTGTAGGTGAGTTTTTTTCATGATAGAATACATATTTATATCATATTATTTCCACAAATAAATAATCTAAATTATATCCTCTTATCTACATACTTAAGTGAATCCCCTTTTAAAGACACATAGGCAACACATAGGCCTAGTCATCAAGAACATACCATAGATCAAATAATTAACACATACATTTAAATTCCCAAGGTATTCCTTAAAAGGGTTTTTCTATTTTTATAAAAAAAAGTCTATGTGTTAACTAGACATCATAACATTAAAATTATAAAAACCAAATAATCATTGAATAACAAATTAAATTAATAAACATGATTGAAAGTATATTTTATCACCAAGAACCAATGTTTTAATATTGGGTAAAATATGGGAAGAATTGGAAAATTAAATTCCAAGAATCAATTCACATTTAATATCATATAAATATTATATAGAAATGAAAAAAAATTCTATAGAATCAATAAATAATAGAACTCTAAATAATTTTCTGGTCATAGAAATGAAACCTAAAAATAAACATCCTTTGATGAAGGTAACTTTACACATACAAACATATATACATCCACACACACACACACACACACATATATAATCCATTTTACCAAATGTACATATTACCCTATCCATGATGGAATATGTACACATATGATATATATTAATATGCATTCCTATTTATAAACATGTAATTTACCTTCAACAAGGGGATATCAAATCTACCTCAAAGAGGTTAATATAACACTAAAAATACATGAAATCTAAAATTTACAAAATATATAATAAGAAATTGGAAAAATATAAAGAGAAGAAGGAAATATACAGGAAAATGATAGAGATAAAGCTTCCATAGAAAAATAAATATAGTTCACTCCTCAATGAGAATCAATAAATCTAGATGTCCCAAATTAGTAAATAAAATGACCTAAATATGAAGTGGGTTTGGATAGGTCACGTGAGAAGTGTGGATGAGGTAGAAAAAAATAGAGAGTGTTGGAATCACCTGTTTTGATAATCCCAAATCATGCTTAAACATTGATTATGATGTATTAAACCTTTGCATTAATCTTATTATTCTATGCTTAAATGTATTTTATTCTAAACAGTTCATATTCTTACTCTCATAACCTTACTGTAACAGCTTACAGTAGTATTTACATAAGTTTGGTATTGTTAGCCAACAGTCAGAGTTTTATTTTCAAAGTCACAGTTACAGTTAACTGTCACCTTAAGTTACTGTTGCAATCAGTTCACAGTTACAAGGTTACAGTCGAAGACTAATACAAGCTTACAGTTACGAGTCTACTGCTATCTCTTGTCAAAGCTCACAGACGAAGGTTACAGTTACAAGACTTCTGCTCAAAGTTTTCTCTGCTCAAGTTCACAGTCGAACAAGCCTACAGTCATAAGTCTACAGTCAAGGTTACAGTTAGACAGCTTCTGTCTACTAAGTCTACAGATGATCGAAGTCTACAGTTGACAAAGGCTACAGCTCTACAAATTTGATGTTACAAGTCTACAGTTAGAAAGGCTACAGTTACATGGAGTAAAAGATACCATTGCAAGCCTACAGACAGCAAGCCTTCTGTTTGAATTCAGCAGTCAGAAGGAAGTCCACAGTTGGAAGTCCACAGTTGGAAGTCCACAGTTGGAAGTCCACAGTTGGAAGTCCACAGTTGGAAGTCCACAGTTGGAAGACCAGAGTTGAAGTCCATAGTGACATACTTTCTCGACTCACTATTTTAATTTCTTTATTTCCTACATTTAATCTATCTAACGGTCATATCACACATTTTAATGTTTTATCAAATATCTGATAAAGGTTGTCGGATGTCAGGAACCCGTACCTCGTACCTGCTGAAAAGAAATCTTTTCTGTCCCCTGTCGGGAGATAAATACAAGAAGACTACGCTGCCCAAAAACAGAATGAAAGAGGCGCGAACGTGTGAAGAATAAAAACAACGAGAAGTGAACCAGAAAAGTGTGGTGCATCCAATATACCAAAAACGACACAAGCACAAGAGGAACACAGAGAAGCTCATAGACAATCAAGCATACTCGAGAAGTGTTCTGTGCATACAAGAAGAACCCTGAAGAACTTCATCGACTACATTCTCACTACCTGTGAACCTGGAGCTTACGACACTCTGTTTCTCAACAGAAACAAGAAGAGGACTCAGACTTACTTCTAATCAAATTCAAAGGAGTCCAAAGCTATACTGAAATCACCAGAACAATCTCTAAACTCTACATCTCTTGTTCTGTGATTTATTACCATTCATTTCGAGCAGTGTGTGTTATCTGCTGTATTAAACACACACACACTGACTCCTGTACTTTCACTGGAGGATCTGTAAATCCTCAGCAAATCTTTTTGCATCCCATTTCCCACTGTGGATAGTGGTAGAGGTCTTGTGACCTGGACAGCTTGCTGCTGTTGTTTGTTTTCCCACGAAGAACTGTGGTAGAGGTCTTGTGACCTGGACAGTGTGTTCACTGTTGTTAACCCCGATCCAGGGTGTGGATCATTCTTATATAAAATTTTGAGAGGACTAAGTCTCGGCTTGAGACTGAACCTCTTGGTTAATTTTCTGTGCTTATAGTTATACTCTATATCCATACTATACATATTTATTTCATTTTCCGCTGCTATTACTTTGAAATATAATCTATCTTCAAAGCTACTTTGATAATTAAATTAGCAAGTGTTTATATTTGTTATAAATCAGTAAGTTAGTTTCAAAAGTTAATTTAATCATAAGATTAAGTTAACTGAGAATTAATCAATCTTTGAGAAACTAATTGAACCTTTATAATCTATATAAATTCACTACAGTTTAATTAGCTTTTGAAATTGGGGGATTTTAACAGAAATTGTTTTTAACATAAATTTTAATTGGAACTCAATTCACCCCCCCTCTTGAGTGTCCACTCCGACCAACATTTGGTATCAGAGGTTGTGTTTATCTCTGTTATACTTGCTCAAAGTTTTTTTTTAACTCTCTGTTTTTAAACTGTGATTGTAGTTTTATCTAAAAGATCTTAAATTTCTGTTAGTTCTAAATTTTATCTCTTTAAAACATTTTCTAGAATTTCCTTATGGATAATAGACTAGAAGGTGTTGCTACTAACAGGCCACCCTTCTTTAATGGTGTGAATTATGCCCAATGGAAGCACAAAATGAAAATTCATTTGGAAAGTATGGGTTTTGATATTTGGACTGCTATAGAGTCTCAATACAAGATTCCAGAAACTGAAAGAATAACTTGGGATGAACATACTAAAGTAGCTTACAATAATAATTGTAAGGCTGTGAATGCTCTCTACTGTGCTCTAGGAGATGAGGAATTCAATAGAATTTCTGCATGTAAAACTGCTTTTGAAATCTGGGACACCTTAGCTGTTTCTCATGAAGGAACAACTAATGTCAAGGAAATGCGGTTAAACACTTATACTATCAAATATGATAACTTTAAGATGAAAGCTGATGAACCTATTTCTGATATGTATCTCAGGTTTAATGAGATAGTCAACACAATGAGCTCACTCGGGAAGATTGTTCCAGCAAAGGAGCAAATCATGAGATTATTGAGATGTCTGCCTGACAGATGGAGAGGCACATCCGTTTCAATTAGAGAATCCTGTGACATTGGAACTTTGCCTTTCAAGGAGCTAATTGGTAAGCTGATGATGTACGAAGAAGAGCTAAAGGTGAATAAAGAGGAAGATGAGGAACCAAAACGAAAATCTGTAGCTTTTAAGTCTACTGCATCAAAGAGCAAAGACAAGGAGAAAGTACATATACCAACTGAAAGCTCATCTAGTGAAGACTTAGATTCTGACAGTGATGCCGAGATGGCACAAATAGCAAGGAGATTCAATAAGTTCTATAGGAAGAAGAAGTTCTTCAGAAAACCAAACTACAAGGGTAAGTATGATAGACAAAGTAAGTGGAAGAAAGATTGGAAGAAAACTGATAAAGAAGAAGATATAGTTTGCTATGAATGTAAAAGGAAAGGACACATCAAAGCTGACTGTCCTAAGTTAAAATTCAAGAAGAAATATGAGTACAAGGACAAGAATTATAAGAAAGCTATGAAGGCCACCTGGAGTGCTTCAGAAGACAGCACAAGTGAATCAGAGTCCAGTGATTCTGAAAGAAATCGTGCTAATATGTGTTTCATGACAAACACATCTGAGGTAACCCTAGACACTCCCACTCTAAACTCTTATTATTCTGAAGGTGAAGCAGAATCTGGTTCTGATTCTGAAAATATGTCTAAAGATGAATTGACTGAATACTGTAATATGCTGGAAGAAACGTGTAATGAACTAAAGGATAAATATAAGTCTTTAAAGAAACAGCATGCTCTTACTGCAAGTGTCAAGTCTGCACTTGATGTAGAAAAAGAGAAAAATGTTCAATTATTAAAGGAGAATACAGAACTGAAACTATCTAATGAACAACTTAGAAAGGACTTAGAAACATTCACAAATGGAAAAGATACTCTAACCCAACTGCTAGGAAAGCAAGTTGCACCTAAGTATGCTACTGGATTGGGATACCAACCTGGACAAAGACAGCTTACTAAAACCTGATTTATTTCCAAGTCTGGAAAAAATCCTGCTAGTTCCAGTTTTGGAAATTCATATGCCTCAACTGGTTATTTAAATAGTTGTCGATCAAGTAAAGTATATCTCTCTAAATCTGTTGCATCTATTAATTGTATGGGACCCATAAAACAAATCTGGGTACCTAAATCCTTGATTGCTAACATATCTGGACCCAAGAAAATCTGGGTACCAAAGTCATTTCTTGTCTAATCTGTTTTGTAGGAAATCTGTTTGAAAAGCAATTACAGGAAGGCATGGTACTTAGACAGTGGATGCTCAAGACACATTTCTGGGGACTATTCGTGCTTCAAAAGCCTAATAAAGGTTGATGGAGGATATGTCACTTTTGGTGATAACTCAAAAGGAAAAATCATCGGCCTAGGCCAGATTGGTAACTCTGACTCAGTATTAATTTCCAAAGTTTTATTTGTTGATGGACTTAAGTACAACCTAATTAGCATTTCTCAATTGTGTGATGATGGCTTTAATGTCAAGTTTGAAAACAATTCTTGTGATGTTTATAATTCCAAAAATGCTTTAATATTTTCTGCCTTACGAAATGAAAATGTTTATGCTGTTGACTTAAACACTTTAGCTAAACATAATGTTACTTGCTTAAATGCTTTTCAT
The DNA here is from genome assembly GCA_963277665.1 of Viscum album. NCBI lineage: Eukaryota > Viridiplantae > Streptophyta > Magnoliopsida > Santalales > Viscaceae > Viscum > Viscum album. Next base: position 1,907,818,387 of record OY728136.1, read on the forward strand.
AAAGAGTCTTGGCTGTGGCATAGGAGATTGGGACACTGCAACATTCACTCACTTAGAAAACTCTCTAAGAAACACTTAGTTAGAGACTTACCTAAGCTTGAATTCCCAAATGACAAAGTGTGTAATCCCTGTCAAAAGGGAAAACAACACAAAGTTTCTTTTAAACCAAAGAAAGAAGTTTCAACTTCTCAACCACTTGAACTGGTTCACATGGATTTGTTTGGACCATCAAGAATTTCAAGTCTAAATGGGAAGCACTATGTATATGTTCTTGTAGATGACTTTTCTAGATATACTTGGGTATACTTTCTAGCTCACAAAAGTGAAGCCTGCTCTTCCTTTGTTAAATACTCTAAGTCTGTAGAAAATCTTAGTGGACTTAAGATTAAGACCTTGAGGAGTGATCATGGCCGTGAGTTTGAGAATCGAGAATTTGAATCTTACTGCTCACTCAATGGCTATTCTCATAATTTTTCTGCTCCTAGGACACCCCAACAGAATGGTGTAGTGGAAAGAAGAAACAGAACCCTGCAAGAAATTGCTAGAACTATGCTTAATGAATATGACCTGCCAATTTACTTTTGGGCTGAAGCTGTTAATACATCTTGTTATGTCATTAATAGAGTCTTGATCAGACCAGTTCTTAAGAAAACCCCTTATGAATTGTGGAACAATAGGAAGCCTAAGGTTAATTACTTTAGAGTTTTTGGTTGCAAAGTCTTTATTCTGAATACTAAAGATAATCTTGATAAATTTGCTCCAAAAAGTGATGAAGGAATTTTCCTAGGTTACTCTATGTCTAGTAAAGCCTATAGAGTGTTCAATAAGAAAACCAAATGTGTGGAAGAATCTGTTCACATCAAGTTTGATGAGACTGATCCACATGAGTCTAAAACTTCTCTTGAAGATGTTGAAGAAGACTTATCTGTTCTGGACCTAAATGACAAATCTAAAGAACCTGTAATAAAAACATCCAGTTCTGGACTTTTTCCAGAATCTTCCTCTGTGGAACCCGAACCTATAGATGAACCTGAAATCTCTAGTCCAACCTTTACCAAATCAACTAGGATTCTAAAGAATCATCCTTTAGATGCTGTTGTTGGTAATCTTGATAGAGGAACACAAACTAGAGCTTCTCTAAGAAATCAGGTTGAACATCAAGCTTTTCTTTCAAAGCTTGAACCCAAAAATGTCAATGATGCTATCAGTGATGAATTCTGGGTAATGGCTATGCAAGAAGAACTAAATCAGTTTGAAAGAAACAAAGTTTGGGAATTAGTGGAAAGACCTAAAGACACTCTTACCATAGGCACTAAATGGGTGTTTAGAAACAAAGTTGATGAGTTTGGTAACATAATCAGAAACAAAGCTAGGCTAGTTGCACAAGGGTATAGTCAGGAAGAAGGAATAGACTATGAGGAGACCTTTGCACCCGTGGCTAGACTAGAGGCCATTAGGATATTACTTGCTTATGCTGCTCATCTGAATTTCAAACTATATCAAATGGATGTTAAAAGTGCTTTTCTAAATGGATATATAATTGAGGATGTATTTGTGGAACAACCTCCTGGTTTTACAAATCCCCATTTTTCTAATCATGTTTTTAAACTATCTAAAGCTTTATATGGTTTAAAGCAAGCTCCAAGAGCTTGGTATGATAGGCTCAGCTCTTTTCTTATTTCAAAAGGATTTACTAAATGGATAGCTGATCCTACTCTTTTTATTAAATGGATTTCTAAAGATGTATTAATAGTTCAAATTTATGTGGATGATATTATTTTTGGATCTTCAAAAAATTCTTTATGTGTTGATTTTTCAAAAATAATGCAAACTGAGTTTGAAATGAGTTTAATGGGAGAACTCAAATTTTTCCTTGGATTTCAGATCTTTCAAAATAAAAATGGTATTATTTTGAACCAAAGTAAATATATTAAAGATCTTCTAAAACGTTTTTCTTTGGATGGCACCAAAGGCAGTGACACACCTATGAGCACCACTTGCAAGTTGGACAGTGATGAAACTGGTGAACCAGTGGATCAAACCAATTACAGAGGTATGATAGGTAGTCTACTGTACCTTACTGCCAGTAGACCTGACATCATGTTCAGTGTATGCATGTGTGCTCGATTTCAAGCCAATCCAAAAGAGTCTCATTTGACTGCTGTTAAAAGGATTTTCAAATATCTAAAACATACTCCCAATTTGGGATTATTTTATCCAAAAGGACAATCATTTGATTTATTAAGTTATTCTGATGCTGATTTTTCTGGCTGCAAGTTAGATAGAAAGAGCACCTCTGGAACATGTCACATTTTAGGCAAGTCACTAGTATCTTGGTGTAGTAAGAAGCAGAATTCTGTTGCATTATCTACTGCCGAAGCTGATTATATAGCTGCTGGTAGCTGTTGTGCACAAATCTTGTGGATGAAACACACTTTACTAGACTATGGATATCAATTCAAACATGTCTCTATAAGGTGTGACAATACAAGTGCTATTAACATTTCAAAAAATCCAGTATCTCATGCTAGGACAAAACATATTGATGTGAGACATCACTTTCTGAGGGATCATTATCAAAAAGGTGATATCACTCTTGAGTTCATTGGCACTGAACATCAGTTAGCTGATATTTTTACAAAGCCTTTGAATTCTGAGAGATTAAGTTATATCAAACATGAGTTAGGTATGATTAACTATAGCACAGTTGAAACCTCACAGTTGAAACCTCACAGTTGAAACCTCACAGTTGAAACCTCACAGTTGAAACCTCACAGTTGAAACCTCACAGTTGAAACCTCACAGTTGAAACCTCACAGTTGAAACCTCACAGTTGAAACCTCACAGTTGAGACCTCACAGTTAGACCTCACAGTTGAGACCTCACAGTTAGACCTCACCGGTATACCTCACTGTTACATCTCTCTGTAGGCTGTTTCGCTGTTTAATATTATTTTATTTTTGCGGGAATTCGAACCGTTTCTTTTCTTTATTCTATTATTTCTAAATCCCTAAATGATAAAATTGAGAACATCGAACATATCTCAATCCACTCATCTCGACCCTTGCTCTCTCAAGTCCTAAACCCTAAACCTTCAACCGAACCTCGAAACCTCATTCAATTCCAATGGCCAGAACAAAGCGACCCCCGACTGTCAACGAAGATGCACCAATGCCGAAGAGGACTCAAGTCGAATCCAGTGGCACCGGGAACGCCTCGATAAGACCGGTTAATCCACATCTGACTAAGAGAGAAATAGTTGCTGAGAAGGAGCTAAGTGAAGAATGGATTTTATCGAGCAGATCATTAGTGCTGGCAGTGCTTAATGATCAAGGATGGACCGAATGCTTCGCAAACAATAATGGACCATACTACCCGAAGCTGGTGAAGGAGTTCTATGAATATCTACAGTTCGAGGAAGAGGATGATCTGCATAGACTGGTATCCAGAGTAAACGGCAATGAAGTCAGTTTTTCATCCGTTGAATGGGCTGCATGTTTGAGAGTTCCTCATGAGGGTATTTACAACTACTATTCTGGAGCGGCTCCTCCAAACAGTAGAATCTTTGATCATGAGACGGCTCTGGAAGAATTGACAGGCAATGGCACTGTAAGGAAGATTGTTTCTACTGAAATGAATGGAGAGGACAGGCTTCTGTTTAAGTTTATCCAGCATGTGCTGAGTCCTAGAAGAGGAGATTTTGCTACTCTGAAGCATCAGGATATTTACTTAATGTACTTATTAAAACATGGAAGGAAGGTCAACCTTTGTAGGTTGCTGATGGCTCAGATGGAGGACATGATAAAGGCAAGCTCAAAATCATGTGCCTTGTTTCATGCTAAACTCATTTCGGTTATGTTGAAAGTGAAAGGTGCAGCTGGAAGTCAGGAAGAGTTGATAGTGGCAAAGAACAGTGTATGTATCTCGAAAGTAATCTGCAAATTCATGAAGATCAGTTGGAATCCCTGGAAGAAATCATGGGTGAATGATGAGGAGAGAATCTATGAGACTTTTAGCCCTTCTACTCATCCCTCTAGACTGAGAGATAGGAGAGATCCAGGCTTAAAGCCTGATGAGCCTGAACCTGTATACTCAGATGATGAACAGACTGCAGTAGTTGGTAACTCTGCAAGAGAGAACACTCCAATTGATGAAGGGAGTGATCCTGATACTACTCACAGTCCTGTCAGGACAGTGACGTTTGGAGCAGCAAGCCCTCCAAAAGAACTACCTAGTAGAGAACCTGTTCTAAGAGACAGTGAGACTGAGACTACAGAAGAAGAAGAAGAAGAATCTCAATATTTTGTCAAGGACACCTCTGATGAGGGTGATACAGTCGAAGCAGAAGAGGCTGGAGCTTTAAATGAAAATCAAGAAACTGTTGGAGAAGAACTTAGTATGAGCCCTCTGATAGGGTATACAGACAAGTTAGTGTCTGACCAGGAAGTAGGAGTGGTCTCTACTACTGTTGTCATGGAAGTGGTTGATGACCTAACAGAGAAGGAGGCTAACCTCACTGCTGAACCTACAGAGGAAGCAAGTATGGAACCTGCTAGAGCTACAGAAGAGAACCTAGAGTTACCCAGAGTTGAGCAGATAGTAGAAAGTGCTCAGGAAAGACCTCCAAGTGAGGGGGAGCGTGTTGGTTCAGTCTCTGTACTGTATGATATAGAAGGATGGACCTCAGATCCAGGATACATGGTGTTAGGACTCAATTATGAGGATTCAGATGAGGAAAACCAACCACCAAGAAATCCAGTCATCCTACCTAACAGCTCTCCAGTGTTAGAAACTGAGAAATTGGCCACCAAGGAAGACCTTGAATCATTAAAGAATGAAATGAAGGAGACCATCAGACAGTCTGTTGCTGAATTGAAAACCAGTCTTTTTGATGAGCTGAAAAATGTAGAACAATCCTTAGAACTATCTCTAGGATGTGTTGTAGGAAGTCCAATCAAAGAAGTGATGGATGAAATGAAAGTGTGCCACACCCAAATTGACAGCTGGACTGGAGCAGTAGTGGCCCTCAGACAATCAGTTGCTTCTTTAACTGCCCTGAGCAGTTCTCAGACACAAGTGGCCAGTGAGATTCGATACATCAAAGAAGTGGTCAAGCAGTTTGTGGAAGTATTTGAGGCTTTCAAGAAATCAGTAAAAGAATACTTTAGCAATCAGGATGCTGTCATTCAGAAGGTGATTGGAAATCTGACTCAGTCTTTCAAGGAGACAGTGGCATTCTCAGTCAAGTCCCTTCCTTCATCTAGCTCTCCTGTGGACCTTGAGCAGTTTAGAAGCCTGCTCAGAGAAGAGCTTACTCAGGCCCGTGCAAATGACACATAAGATCTTCAGATTCTTGCTACTACAAGAGAAGTCAGTGGCTTTGTTCGTGAGCACCTGCAGGCTGCTACTGCTTCTCAGGAGGCCATCAAAAGTAAAGTGGATTATTACTTTGATCGGATTTTCACCAAGCATCAGTTGAACAATCACTTCAAGATCATGCTAGAAACTATGAAGCTGCCTCCTGTAACTCAAGCCTTAAAAGAACAAGTTAGCAAGCTACGAGAGTTGACCCCGGCTTTGGATAAATTCTTGGAAAACAAAGATGACTTCTTATCTGCCATGGACAGAGGAGGAAACATTATCATGGATTTCAGGAATCTGCTCCTACCTTTTCTTCATGTGGACTGCACACCTGTTATAGTTCCTCCTGCCCTACCAGTCTCCAACCCCAGTGGTTCTTCCATAATGTCTCCTGCTGATGCCCTCAGAAGCCTTAGACCACTGATCCCTCGGCAAGCTACTCACTACCGGCCTTCAGGAGCCTCTGTTGCTGCCCCTCCAGACATTCCTGCTGCCATTCCTCAGCCTGTTGATCCTTCACCTCCTGCTCCATCTTCTTCCTCCAAAGGAAAAGATCCCTTACCTCCAGATGCAGAGGATTGAGTCTGTTTATGTTTTTTTTGATAGGGATCATGTATTCACATTTTTGGTCATGTATTGTACTCCTTATTAATACAATGTTTCTTTTCTCTCTCTCTGTCTTTCTTTTTGTTAATCACAAAGGGGGAGAAATAAAGAGAAATAGATAGGGGGAGAAATGGGGAGAAATAGGAAACTCAAAGGGAGAAATGAACCTATACAAAGAGGAGAAATCCTTGCGGATTATACCTAATTTTTGTGCTCATTTTGCTAATACTTTGTTTTGCACACTTCTCTCTGATACTTCTATATTTCATACTGACATAATTTGTGATTATCAAAAAGGGGGAGATTGTTGGAATCACCTGTTTTGATAATCCCAAATCATGCTTAAACATTGATTATGATGTATTAAACCTTTGCATTAATCTTATTATTCTATGCTTAAATGTATTTTATTCTAAACAGTTCATATTCTTACTCTCATAACCTTACTGTAACAGCTTACAGTAGTATTTACATAAGTTTGGTATTGTTAGCCAACAGTCAGAGTTTTATTTTCAAAGTCACAGTTACAGTTAACTGTCACCTTAAGTTACTGTTGCAATCAGTTCACAGTTACAAGGTTACAGTCGAAGACTAATACAAGCTTACAGTTACGAGTCTACTGCTATCTCTTGTCAAAGCTCACAGACGAAGGTTACAGTTACAAGACTTCTGCTCAAAGTTTTCTCTGCTCAAGTTCACAGTCGAACAAGCCTACAGTCATAAGTCTACAGTCAAGGTTACAGTTAGACAGCTTCTGTCTACTAAGTCTACAGATGATCGAAGTCTACAGTTGACAAAGGCTACAGCTCTACAAATTTGATGTTACAAGTCTACAGTTAGAAAGGCTACAGTTACATGGAGTAAAAGATACCATTGCAAGCCTACAGACAGCAAGCCTTCTGTTTGAATTCAGCAGTCAGAAGGAAGTCCACAGTTGGAAGTCCACAGTTGGAAGTCCACAGTTGGAAGTCCACAGTTGGAAGACCAGAGTTGAAGTCCATAGTGACATACTTTATCGACTCACTATTTTAATTTCTTTATTTCCTACATTTAATCTATCTAACGGTCATATCACACATTTTAATGTTTTTTCAAATATCTGATAAAGGTTGTCGGATGTCAGGAACCCGTACCTCGTACCTGCTGAAAAGAAATCTTTTCTGTCCCCTGTCGGGAGATAAATACAAGAAGACTACGCTGCCCAAAAACAGAATGAAAGAGGCGCGAACGTGTGAAGAATAAAAACAACGAGAAGTGAACCAGAAAAGTGTGGTGCATCCAATATACCAAAAACGACACAAGCACAAGAGGAACACAGAGAAGCTCATAGACAATCAAGCATACTCGAGAAGTGTTCTGTGCATACAAGAAGAACCCTGAAGAACTTCATCGACTACATTCTCACTACCTGTGAACCTGGAGCTTACGACACTCTGTTTCTCAACAGAAACAAGAAGAGGACTCAGACTTACTTCTAATCAAATTCAAAGGAGTCCAAAGCTATACTGAAATCACCAGAACAATCTCTAAACTCTACATCTCTTGTTCTGTGATTTATTACCATTCATTTCGAGCAGTGTGTGTTATCTGCTGTATTAAACACACACACTGACTCCTGTACTTTCACTGGAGGATCTGTAAATCCTCAGCAAATCTTTTTGCATCCCATTTCCCACTGTGGATAGTGGTAGAGGTCTTGTGACCTGGACAGCTTGCTGCTGTTGTTTGTTTTCCCACGAAGAACTGTGGTAGAGGTCTTGTGACCTGGACAGTGTGTTCACTGTTGTTAACCCCGATCCAGGGTGTGGATCATTCTTATATAAAATTTTGAGAGGACTAAGTCTCGGCTTGAGACTGAACCTCTTGGTTAATTTTCTGTGCTTATAGTTATACTCTATATCCATACTATACATATTTATTTCATTTTCCGCTGCTATTACTTTGAAATATAATCTATCTTCAAAGCTACTTTGATAATTAAATTAGCAAGTGTTTATATTTGTTATAAATCAGTAAGTTAGTTTCAAAAGTTAATTTAATCATAAGATTAAGTTAACTGAGAATTAATCAATCTTTGAGAAACTAATTGAACCTTTATAATCTATATAAATTCACTACAGTTTAATTAGCTTTTGAAATTGGGGGATTTTAACAGAAATTGTTTTTAACATAAATTTTAATTGGAACTCAATTCACCCCCCCTCTTGAGTGTCCACTCCGACCAACAGAGAGAAATAAGGTGGTTTAAGAGATGAAATGATAACCTGGAGTGATGTCACGTGGAAAAGGGGAATCACATAAAAGTGCAGAGGGAGTAGGGGGACATGTAAGCCCATGATAGGAGATGAGTGGAGCAACTTGGTAAAACAAGAGAAAAAGGAATGACAGAGATGATGGGGATGATGTCTAAGGGTGGTAGGGATTGAAATTAGATTTTATTGTTATTATTATTATTATTATTATTATTATTATTATTATCAGTTTTTTTGTTGCTGTGGCAATTAATATAATGTAATGTATATTTTCTAAGTTAGACATTGTACATGGATTTGTAACACAGTTGAAAAAACACGCTCAATCATGCGACCCCCACTAGATCACTTAGACACATTACATGGGAAAGAAGAATAATTATGAAAATCTTGCACAAGCGATTTGGTTAGATCTGTGAAAAACTGAAGACACTAATGTATGGTTTCTAAACAGTTTCTACTGACTATGTTCCAATTGTGTGTCTATTTTAAATGTCTCATAGTTCAAAATTTAAACTTGATATTACCTAAAACTAAAAATTGAGGCTAAAGTAATTAGGAAAATAAATTAATAATTAATATTTCATGGTTGGTTGGGACACATACTCAATATGAATATATCCTAAGAAAATAATCTCAAAAATATTATAATCATTTCAATAAAAACATGATTCACTATAAATCTGCATGAAAATCATATATGATTACAAAATATAATTCATATGTTAATCATGAAATAAATCCCATAATATTCTATTTATCTTAATCATATAATGTTCCTAAAAATGGATATATCTTCTTCCAAATTATTCATAATCACCAAACCGATTTTTAGTCCCATGGTTATATTAATGATGAAATATATGTTCCCAAATTAAAAAAAATCATTATTTGTAATTTCATTCAAACATGGACATCACTTAGGATAGTGGAAGGTTGTTCACCATTATCACCTATTGGTTGTGGGTTCAAGCCCCATCATATTGGTAGATGTAACAGGTTATCAACTCGCCTATGTGTAAATTTTTTACTAAAACTATATTATCAAAACTCTTATAACATTCTGATATTTGTGATAACCATCCTCTAAAATAAAAATAATCATCAAATCAATTTTTAACCTCTATAGTTTTCCCAATATCTTATTTTTACACAAATTCAAAAAATAATAATTAACTTTCATTGCATTAACATCAAACACATTTTTTCCAATGGTTTATTTATTACATTATCATATGTCATTAAATGAATGTCTATAAAAATTTTCACTCTTTTTCTTTACACCACATTTCATAGGTATAAATTTAATTAAAATTATGTTCATTAATATTGTTAATAATATATTGTATAATAATAATTTATTATTTAATTATTATCATAATAATTATAATATATCATAATATCATTTATAAACAAATACTTGATTCAACTTATTTCCTAAACCTTGAAATATGTTATTTCATATTGTTATTTAATAAATTATTCAAATAAATCAATTAAAATTATAATATAATTCACACCATTAATTATAATAAGAGGTTCTTCTTTTATATTATTGATATCCCGTTTATCTTTCAACATGAAGTCCATATATAAATATAAAATAAATATTCATGTCTATGGTGTTATTTTATATAACCAATGAGATAGATGTGTTGACATTTTAAAATGAAATATAATAAATCCACTGATATATGGTTATTTTTGAGAAATGAAATGATATTTTATTGATACAATATTTTATTTTAAGAGATTTGGAACGTTGAAATTATTTCAGATCGGTTTCTGCAATATTAGTCTATTATAGAGATAATTCAAACAAATAAAAGAGACAATATTTTTTGAGATCCTTTTCCCTTAATATTTATAAAAATTCATTAATCTTTTGAAAAAAATATCATTAAAAAATGAAATTATTTACTTCTTATTGAAATAAAAAATTTCCTCATAAAGGAAAATACCTATCGAAATTACATAATATTTTAAAATTAAATTACACAAAAATAAAAGTAATATCATAAAAATTAATGAATTTTTAGCCTAAAAGGTAATATAATGAATTTCTAATTATTTCACCCAAATTAATAACATTTCAATGAAATAATCATTTATAGTAATCCAAAAGGCTACATATAATTTATCCCAAGAAAACATCTCCTAAAATATCATCAATCACCTAAAAATACCATCACTAAAATCATGAAAAAGGGTATCTAAGACATTAAACATATGATAAAACTAAATCTTATAAAACCATGATGATATCCCAATGTCTTCCGAAAAACTATCATGAAAAAATAAAAATCAATACTATTTTATAAACCTTTCTCTAATAACAACTACTATAGTTTGGGAATATAACTAATGATATATAATTGATAATGATTTTAAAACTTAATGGGAAGCTACACATAAGTGGTGGGACTCTTACAACCATCCATAGAGGTGTCCCATTCATCATAGAATCCATGGAAAAATAGTCATGATTCTCTTATTGTTCACATGCGAGAGTTCCCAAAGAGTATATCCATTTTCTCTGAAACCAACTATTAAGACCCAACCTTAATGAATACATAATTTTGGGTCCATAGACATTAAATCATTCATTTATATTCCTTGGTCATTAAAGATTATATTTTTTTGTAGAAATATCCTATAAAACATAAATAAAATCCCATATATTATAAAGTGGACAGTTATACATTGTATTCGTTTTCTGAAAAATTCATACTATTGAAGTGAAACATGATTTATTTTCCTGAAAAATATTTGATTATTAAACATGACTTATTTCATTCCATTGAAAATATATAAAACCCATAAAAACTAATTTAAAATTTTTGATGAGAAGGAAAATTTCAGTTAGGGAAATTAAAATGAAAGAAATTAATAAAATTTTTAGTCCATTAATATTTAAAAATATTTTCCATTTAAAAATTAAAACTAGTGATTAAAATAGACATTTTTATACCTGAGAAATGTTCCTTTCTGAAAAAATATTTACATAAAATAATTATTAAAAAATATTATAGGAAAAATAAAACTCATAATGTTTTTATTGAAATTATGAAAAATGAATTAAAACGTTTTAAAAAAGTTATACTTTTATGAAATTAAAAATTATCGAATACTTTACTTTAAAAATAAGATCGCTTTCTTACGTTGAGAAATAATAAAATATCCTTTAAACAACATTGAAATCATAGATAAAACATTTATTTTACTTGGGACATTATATTCTATATCACTCTTACTAATGAAATATCCATACAGTTGACTTTCTTACCCAATGCATTGGAGGGATATCATATTATCACCCATTCATGGTTTATAATTAAACCACCATTTTAGGGTTAATAACATAGCCATATAATATTATTTTATTCAATAACTACCCATAATTTGTTTATAGTAAAATGACCCATCCTCATCATAATTATTAAGAACCATATCATAATATGAGGACATAAATTCTTGGAATTTTTAGTATTACACTCATAAAAATAATATTTTCACCTATAAAAAAACATTTCCAATTACAGAAATATAAATTCCATTATAATCTCTTTTGTTGAAAAAAACAATAACATAGGTAAGTAGGGTTTTTCATTGAATAAAAATTTGAAACATATAATGTAATTAAAATATAAAATATTTTTATGATGGATGGAAAAGTTTTTACCCTATAGATGTTAATTTATAACATTATTTTTGACTTTTGTAATTAATGTCAAATAATACCGTAAAAAAATTATTTTTTAAAACATTAAATTAAAGAAAAAATGTCATAAAATTTACTTGAAAAATATCTTATCTCCATATAAATAAATTATTAAATTAATATTAAAATAATTTGAATCGATTGAAATTATTTGGATGTGAAACATTAAAACATGATTTTTCTGAAATAAATTTCATTACCTTGAGTCTGACTCATCATATAGGTTCTTAATATTTATAAATAATAATAAAATGTAAATTGTTTATTTTCACATGAAAAATTTTCATATTCATTATTACTTTTATATAATAAAATTCAATTCTATTTAAAATTACTTAATCAATTATGCTCACATACGATGTTTTGATGACATTAGACTCAAATCTCCAAAATGACTTTGGTTGGAGGAATATGGTCTAAGATCCCATTAATAAATCATATAAAAATTATAATCATTACATAGTTATATTTTTTAATACAATAATAATAATATTAAATTAATCCCTAAAATATAGTTAAAAAAGGTGAACTTTGTTAAATTCATAAATATGACTGTATGTACGTACTCATAAGTAACATTTCCATTATTTAAAGATCATTATGGAAAGGAGGTAAGTATTGTTTTTATATTTTATTATTTATAATTATATCATAAATACCATATCATTTAAATATATATATATATATATATATATATAATCGATGTTATTTTTTGATAAAAATGAATCATAAGTTCACATGTATGCATGAATGATGTTTTCATTTTTAATGAATGAAAAAAAACTAAGTTAAATGATACATTATCATTTCAGAATAATAAATATGTCATTAATATTATATATAAATTAAATTAATAATTATAATGACTGATGAGTGACAATTATGGAAAATTAATTTCATCTGTTTGTGATTCTGTAGTCCACCATACACATTAATGATTAATTATTTTCTTGTTTGAAGAAAGATGATATGAATGTAAGTTTTGAAATTATCATCAAAAAATGAATGAGAATGTTATAAATTGATTTTATTATATCATTATGTTTTTATTATATATTAATGAGGATAAAGAAAAAATCAAACCAAAAATGATGGGTTAATACTCATACCTCTTTTCAAAACAATATCTTATGGTTTATAATATATCCTTTTTTCTTATGGTTTAATGATAAAACCAAGATCTGTGAAATATTTGTATGGATTTAATAAATTTAATTTTTATGGATATTAAAACAATTATTTAATTATGACAAAATAAGTTGAATATTTTACTTTTATAAGGGAGGGGAGGGACTATCTTGGAATTTAGGAAAATAATAAATTAATATAAGTTAATATTATTTTTATAATGGGTCCAAATTGAAAATATTATAATATAAGATGTGTATGAGCATATATAATCTGGTTTAATAGAATTTTTATATTTTTGATCACATTTTTACACTTTTCTTTTGGTTTAAACCCTTTATTATCCTTTTTGACAATTATGACGATATCAATGTTTTGTACTCTTAAAGGGTTTATGTTGTTAATATAAATTAAAAAACAACCCATAAATGGATTATGGTTTATTTGATAAATATTAGATCATTCTATTGGATGATTGTAAGATTTAAATGAATTTGAAATCATTTTGTAAATTATTAATTTCTATAAAATAATATTAATGTAAATTTAGGAACTATTCATTTAATTTTAAATTTAATACTACAAGAAATTAAAGAATTTTTAATAAAATGCATCCATACCTCTATAATTTGTCCCTTGTTTTTTAAAAATCATGTACCACAAAAAATCACTTAAAAAATTATGTTTACTATTTTTAAAAGCAATTTATTTTTTTCTTACTACTTAATGAATCATATTTAATGTATTGAAGAAGAATTTAAAGAAATTATAATTTTAATTAAATATAAAAATAAATTAAAATTATAAAAATGATTTTATTTTAATTTTTGTATTTATTAGTGATGAAAACCACAGATTATTCCTAGTTAAAAAATTCAATGGTAATAAGACAAACAAAATTCCATTTTCAACTTTTCTTTATTTAAAATAATATAAATGGAGTTATTCATCAACAATTAGAAAAAAATCAATATATTAGACATTATTATGATCATGGGTGATATTTAATCATAAAATAAAAATAATTAAATAGATATGTCCATTTTTAATTCATACTATTTTATCATTAATCCTGATATCCCGATTTACTCTTAATCATGGTAAATAATTTACAAAAGTTACAATTCATAATTTTTAAAAAAGGAAAATTTTTAACAAATTTTTAACTCATGATTAAACATATGGAAAAAAAATTTCATTATAAAAAACATGTAATTATAATAATTTAATTTTAAATTAAACTGATAAAATATGATGAAAATTAATTTTTTTAGAAAAGACACATCTTTATGTATAAAATGGTTCATACTAAATTAATGTATAAAATTAATTTTACATATCATAATTGAATTTTTTAAAGATAATTGAAATTATTAAATATTAAAATAATTCCATAATTATCCCTAAATTGGCAAATAATTTAAATAAAATAATTTTTTTAATAAAAAAAACTTGTATTTTTCACAATTTAGTGAAAACTCAAACATCTATAAAAATTCAAAGAATTTAACAATAAGATAAATTTTATATAATGTTTTCAAAAAAAGAAGTAAATTTTATTAAATAAATTTTTTAAATGTTATATTAATTAATTATAATATTTTCTCAAAAAAAATCATTTATAATTAAAATGTGTTTTTGAAGAATAAAATATCTTTTGTTAAAATAGTGTTCATATATATGAAAAATTAATCAAAACATAAGTATTTTTTAGGATATATATATATTTATACATATCATATTGTGTGTAAACCTATTCATAAAATCTAATTTAGTTAATATGTTATAAATTTAATATTTAAAAAATAATATTCCATAGATCCTTTTCACATGGTGATACCAATCATAGACACTATTAAAATAAATATTGTTTTTAAAATCAAGGGGTATTAGATTCCCCGATTTATAAAATTTTTTCTTCTTAATTTTAAGTTGTTCATGATAATAAGTGGTTTTCTATATGAAAATAATTTTTTTGAAATACCAAAATCTAAAAAGGGGTAATAAAACATCCACTTGAAAAGTGGGAAATAGAAATACATAGGTTATCCCGAATACACATAACTAGATTATAAAATTGGAAAAAATTACTTATAATTGAAAATATAGACCTCATATAAAAGTATAATTTCAAAATAATTTTGGAATGTGATAGATATCATTGACCACAAAAAAGTGAATGATCATGATAAATACAACGAACAAAAAACATAAACCAAAGAAGTTTGAAATGTTTGTTGATTTTTCATAACTGTAGATAACATGATAAAAGATTTTAGTTAAGATAATTTTCAGAGTGTGGGAAATTCAATTTCCATTTTGACTAATAACATATGAAAATATTCTTACTTTAAAATCATAATTTCTCCAGTTAATCAATTTACACACAATACGGACTTTTTTGTAGATAATTATTATTCAAGATGATTTTTTTACTCCTAAATAATTCAAATCTTATTCCATTTGATCATATAATTACACAAATAGATAAAAATCTATTTCATTGATATAATGAAATTAACCCAAACAAAAATGGATAAGAAAAGGTAATATAATTCCCAAAATAAAAAAACCATTATATGAAGAAATACTATATTAATATGTAACATTTGATAGTAATTCCCAATGTTCAAACAAAATCAATTTGTAAATTACTATCCATTAAATTAATAAATAAATCCATTAATAAAATTAAAACACGAAACATTCTATAAAAAATATCTTTTCTAATACCCTTTAATAAAAATCAAAGGAAACGTAACATGTCAATTATAATTCTTTTACGTCTATATAAATACATCCAAAATTTAAATTTAAATGTTTGTAAATAGAAGTAAATGATTTGGAAGGGAGCTTTAAAACATTATTTTTTCAATTAATTTCCCAAACCATTACTCTGAGTCCTCACATAAATTCATTATCTTTCCAAATAAGACACCTATGTTAGTTATTTACATTCATTCAAACCTTTTCAATGATATTTATTAATTTTAATTTATTTAATTCTACTTCATATAATCATACTTAATAAATTAAATTATTTTTAAATTTATTGATGATATTTGTCTCATATGTCCATATTGACTTCGGTAGGTTGATTATAGTCATGTAGACTATTTTACCATCATCTCCTAAGTAATAATCATGAAATAATTTTCATTTTAATATATTAGTAATTAATTTTAAATCATTCATTAATTATATCTATATGAAATATACTATAACAACTAAGAACCCTAATAGATAGAAAACTATTGAAATTTAGTGCTTTAACAGATCTTGTAGAAGGGTTTTTAGTGGTTCAAAATCACTAATAATTCAAGCGATATTAAACTCCTCCGTCTAACAACACTAAAAAAGAACTGATAAATTTACCCTTTATAAATTATTTCTATAACTATTAAAGGGTTTCTTTAACCGAATTTTTTCTATGGTCAAAGGGTGCCTTAAACTGTACTTTGTTTTCTATAGTGAAGGTCGAATTTTGACAATGCTAAAAAGATAACTGTTAAAAAATTGGGGAAAATTAATTTTTAACGTAAACTCTAACACCATATTTCTATGTTCTTACAACAGCGTTTCTCAGTTATTACCACTACCCATCCTCCACCATGACCCCACTACCTTATTTAGTGCTAGAAAATTACCCTAAATACCTCTCCACACATGGATTTGATCCCAAGACCTCCCTTATGTGACTGGATTCTCTATACCACTATGACATGCATGTCTATTTATATATTTAACATCTTTTATAATAATTTTTATATATTTTTTAATATATTATATATACATAGATCTTTATTTATTAATATATTTTATATTTTCTTAGTAATATATATATGTATATATTATAATATATAAATTTTTATTAACACACACACATATATGTATATATAAAAATTGTATATACATATTATTCCATTTTTTAATTTAAATAATTTGGATAATTTTTTACTTTAAATACAATGAATAAAAAATATTTATTTTTTATTTTTTATTTTTTCTAATGAAATATGTTTATATATTTATTTATTCATCTGATTTATTATAAGTAAATATAAAATATGAATATATTTAATTATAAATAAAACTACATTATGAAAAGATAAAATTTTAAAACTATAATATCAATATGAATGTTATCTCTAGAAATAAATTAAACCCCCTATGGAAATAGTAAAAAAGACCCCCTTAATCATGGATAAATTTCATTTGAATTAAAAAAAATTGGTGCCACAACTAAAAACCTACTTTTGGAGGCCTTATGGGACTTTTTTAGCCTTGAAAATGTGATTGGGGGACACCCCAGAATATGTGGATTAGATCTCATAGAAAGATTTGATTTTAAACATCAAAAATAAAAAATGGACAATCAGACCAAATTTTATGTATGTTTAATGTTTGTTATATGTTTTAAAATGATTAAAGATTTTTTATATATTTTTTATTTTTTAATCTTAAAATGGTTATTCAATTAATATAACTCGATAATTATTAGAAATTAATTAATTATTTATTTTTTACATTTATATAAGGAATTTTCCCTAAATATTTTATATATCAAGTTTAAATTCCTTTTTAGTATCATCTAAGTCCTATTTAAAACATATATATTATACTTATATCAATATAAATATATTTATATATTAATATATTTTTTAGGAAATATAACTATTCCTTTGAAAAATACCCTTTATAAATGATAGTAAAAAGTGTTGATAGGGGAGGGGGTATTTATCTGCACCTTAAAAATTAAAGTAACAAATACCCCCACATTATCATAGTTTTTTATAAGTGGTGATCAATTCCATCCCCCATATTAGTTCTTTTTTAATAGCGTTAGTAAAGGGTCCCCCATTGTGAGTGCTTTTTTAATACTGTTGATAAAGGTGGGTGTTTATTAGTTATTTTTTATAAGCACTGATAAACAACCCCCTTTAATAGAACTAAAAAATAATAGTTAAAAACATCCTTTGAAAGAACTTTTTCTAGAACTAACAATGGGGGTATTTAAAAGCACATTTAGCTAGTGTTGTTAAATCCCTAGTGTTGGATAAACCCATTTTTGTAGTAGTGATTCTATTATAGCAGAGGATTCTACCATACTTTTTTCTAGATATGAAATCAGATTAATATTGATCTAAAATTGGTTGAGGTTGAGTTAATGGTCATTCTCCACTATCTTCAATTTCAGAACATCGACCCTTGGTCTTTGAATTTTCACATTCATAAATGTAATATTTTTTCCAACATTGTACTACATTACATCACACTTACTTTAAAGAGAACCAGGCTGTGGATTATTTGGCATCATGATTCAATATGGTAAGTATGTATATTTATATTTCTAGTACTTCCTCTCTCTCTCATAGTTTTTTGGATATTTTAATGGGTGACTCCCTCCAGTTGTACCACATTAACCCTCCTTGATCTTGTTTCCTATTTTGGAATTTTAATAATAATAATTTTTCCATAAAAAATATATTATGACATTCATGGGATAACAAAGATGAATTATATATTATATGAGATATATGGTGGTATCTTGATGGTTTATTTGTCTATAAATATATCGGAATAATTATATGTACATTTTATACTTTTTTCATTGATGGATTCTTGGTTGTTTATCATGGGGGAGTTTATATCATACATTTGATGTAAGAGTGGAGGTGGAAGTTCAAAATAAACCATTTCTAGAGATTAGTATTATAAAAAAATTTCTTTTCCTTTTTTTATGATTAATATGAATCAAATTTATTTTTTATTATAGAGATTAAATTATGGGTTCCACTTCTTCATAATATATTGGTATTAACTCTGAATAAACATTCTCAACATAAATGATTTTGAGTTATTTCATAATTTAGTAATATGTTATTAATGTATTGGTGTTTTATGATGGTGTGAGAATTGATTAAGGGGTATATACATAAATTTTTAATGCTGGTTTTCTTTAAGGATTCTCATATTCATTTAAACATGAACTGAGCCATATTTATTTTCATTTTCCCATGGGCCTAACGGGTGGTATTTTTTCCAAGGGAGGATATCTCATTTGGTTTGGGGGATGGGGAGAATGATATGACTTTGAATCCATCTTATATTATGATATTGAATATAATTCACTATTATTGGATACAAATTAATCTGATAGACGTATTAATGGGCCAAAATTATTTAGTTAAGGTAGAATGAAAATCTATTTATCCTATAAAGTCATGAGGCTAATGCTCTAATTTTTTAACATGCGTGGTTAGGTTGTATTTATTTTTTGATATACCATCCCTGTATTCAATTTCATTCCCATCGTACATTCTATTGGGTTTTACTTACATCATTTAATTCACATCACTGGCTTAGTTTAGTTTAATTTTTTTTAGGAAATCATTATAATACAATTCAATAGTCATATAAGTTATTATTCATAAAGGGATTAACAATGGTACATAATTATCATATAAAAATTATTTTTTATATATTTTTTCTCTAATATTTTTTAATTTTAAACATATCCAAGATAGTATGAAGTAATGAAACCAGTAGGAGCAGTCATGTTTTTGGATTTATTTTATAGGAATGGTCATGTTATGCCTCATGTCCAAACATGTGGTGTTGCTTCCAATATCCAATAATTTATATTGAATTTAAATTTATAAAACCATATATCACTAAAACTTCCACAATTTAAAATTTTATATTTATGTCCGAAGGTGATCTATTTATGAATTTTTACATATAACTCAAAAGATTTGACAATTCATGATTTCAAAAAAATAGTGATAATAATTGAATGATTAATGTTAAATTAATTGGATGTGATAAAGGAAAAGAAATTAATCTATAAATGGTTTCCCATAAAATATAGATAGGAGAATCTTACATGTAAAACTAATAATTTTTTAGCTTTAAGGAACATTAGATTAAATAGAACTACCTCTCATCCTCAATTTAAACTATCCAAGCCTAATGATTCCTATATCATTATAATTTGAAAAATCAATATTAATTATATTCATTTTAGGATTATAATCAGGGGTTAATGTTTCCTCTTTCTCCATCACACCGCTCAAATATAATAGATTTCCTCCCCTTACAATCATCACACCCACTAAGACCTAAAGAATAATATAATGAATAAGGTTAAATGATATTTTAATTTAATATTATTTTTTTTTAAAAAAAATTATTAGAACATTAGCTCTATAATTTTTCATCATCTATCACCACTTCCTATAACACATAACCCCTCTAATATAATATCCCAACCACAAAATAAATCATATTTTTAGAAGAGGGAGTGGATAAGTAGATTTAAAACAATGATATTATGAAAAATTAAAAAACATTATTGGATTTAAATAAAAATAAACAAAAGATATTGAGGATTAAATACTAAAATAATAAATGGAAAAGAATATTTAAAACTATACATGGATCTTGTAATGGTTTTTGATGATCATAAACCTCCACACTCACTAAAAAAGTATGATCTTTACACCATCCTTGATCACCACCATGGAATATTCCCAAAAAGAATGTATAATTTTTTATAGTATCATGAGCGTCTATTAATACATATATAATTCATAAATATGTCTCAGCTTGTCTCATACTTATATTTTTCAAAAGTATAAATATAAAAACCCAATATAAAATGTTTTTATCATCTAAAATAGATTCAACTCACACAAAATTATTTTGTATAATATAAATCATATAAAATAACATAATGAATACAATAAAACATTATAAATGAATAATGAATGAAATAGGATGCTTTTATATAAATTACGGTGCATATACCAATAAAACAGTAACATAACCATTGCAATAGAAATGTGTCCCTTAAGAATAGAAATTAGTCCAATAAAGTAGTAACCTCAAATATGATAGTAAAAAAATTATATATCTTATTAAAGAAAATATGATATATTTCCAGCATTGTATAAGTAAAAAAAATATTTTAGAAATGTTTAATTAAGTGTTGGTATTTTTATAAAACATGAATGTTTATTGAAAATTTTATAATTAATATCATGATTTAAAATAAAATTTCTTTTAAAAAAATATAATACTAAAATATTATTTTGCTGTATTATTATAATAATATAATTTTATGTGATAATAAATAATTTCTCAAAGCGTCATAAAATCATATATAAGTTTAAAATTATTATTAATTTTGTAAAAAATAATTTTCAATAAAAAAATAAATTTATCATATTTATAATATTATTATCATAAAATGGAGTTCATTTTTAAATTTTAGACATCATTGTTGGGATTTTAAAAAAATAGAGAAATTTTTGGTGATTAATGAAATACAATAATTTATTATATAAGTTAAATACAAAAATTATTGAGTCACAAATGATGTATGGATAATTTATGGTCATAACCTATAACCCCCTTAAATTTTATAATATATTTATATATATGGTTCAAAATATTTAATGTTTCAAGTGAAAATAATAAAAAATTGAATAATATAATAAAAAACACCTATCTCCTCCACTATAAATACCAGCACTCACCACATATTCTCCTCACACCTCCAAAGCCCTGATGATTGTCCAATTTTACCCCAATAATCTTCCCAATTTTCTCCCCCATGACCAGGATCCATTAGTATCACCAAAATACGAATCCCAAGACCCATAAGGAGGTTTTTAAGGGGAATAATTCAAGAGGTAAAACACATAATCCGTCTCTTTCAATTTTTTTCAATTTCATTTCTTTTTATATCCTTCTCTCACCTTTTCTATCCTAGAATTCCGAATAGCACAAGTATATTATATCTTTTGGAATTATATTATATTAATGGGAAATCAATCATCAAACCTCTTATCCTCTCGCTTTTTCTAAAAATTAATTATTATTAGTTATCTGTCGATTTACCTCTATCATGGGTGATGAAAATTAATTTTATAAAATTGTTATCAAGGTTGGACATAAAACCATTTTTATGGTTGAATAAAATTTTATTTTACATATTATAAGTCATTTAATGTTTTGGAATTAGTATACATATTATTAAGTAATAAAAAAATAGTTCGTAATAATCGAAAATTAACTCAAATAAACTAACGTTCATCATTAATGTTTTATCTAACGAATCATCCTCTCATATAGAAACAGAATTGTATATAAGACTATTTATTGTTATTTATGTTCACTGATAACATATAATTTGAATTATTTAGAATTAATCAAATTTTTCATGAACATCCATACATGTATACACGTGTACCAGTTATGAAATCCATGGGAACAAACACTCCCTATCAATGATATTAAATATTATAAGTCAAAAAAGGACACAAAAACATATCAAAATTATAATATATAAAATTCTTGTTTTATAGGTTTTATTTTTAAATATTAATTATTTTAATTTTATTTTCTATGATATTATGTGCATGTGAATAATACCTTTTGATATAAGGTATGAGATTCTCCCCAAACATCTATTTTCCTTCAGATTACTCTTTCTCTTTCTTTACCCCAAGGTAATGCACAGTTATTTTTGTGTAATCCTCCTAAATTATATTTTTTTGTTCCAAAAATATGTACATAGCTCAATTATTCTTTCATTCATGGGGAAATACATGTTTTATAAGGTTATATTTTTAATTCCTCCAGATAAGAAAACCCAATTTAAGGAACATTCAAATATTATACCCATTTTATAGTAAAATCAATAATATATATTAATCCACCTATATAATTCAAAAATCCCCTTTATTATGTAGAAAAAAACTATTTTTTCTTTATATTATTATGAAAACAAATATGCATTTTCTGACAATAAATACTCTTTTATAGTTTTCCTTTTATCAAACTAAAGAGGTTATTTTCCAAAGTTTCTTAAAAACTATGATTATATGTTTTAACATAATTTGTACAAAATTTATCATAATATATCTATAATTTTCATTATTAATTTTAATGTATAATTTAAATCCACTCTTTTATGGAAACCATTATGGTTTTCCCTTTGGTTATGGCTCAATCACCACTTATTCCCTACATGTGGTATATATATATACTTCACATTAATTTAAGATAATCATTAATATAAAATATTAGGAAATAACCATATTTGGTGGATATTATTTTTTCCCTTATCTGTATACCATTTTGACATACAAATTTCTTATTAATTTTTTTTGGAATTGAATCTATGTATGAAGAATGTTTTGGACTTACAATGATGGGTGGGGCTCGATAATAGATAGTCACATGATGGATCAAGAGGTATTTTGAGACAAAATATTGGTAAAACTACCTTCATCATTGTTTCAAATATGATTCTTATGGGTTTTTACCCATATACATAAACTATCTTTATGGTATAAGGTTTTATGTTCTAGATACAATCATCCAATGAAGAAGCATTTTCTATGTTTAGTATTTGGTCAATATATTCCTCATATTTTCACTATAAAAAAATATATGGTTTTATTTACATTTTCATATTATTTATGGAATGTTATTTACTATTATTTTCCTTACCATTATGATTATTCTTTACTGATCTTTCATCACTTTTTATTGATTCATGTAACCCGTACATAGAATTTGAGATGACACCTTTAATTTTTTTCCTTCACAGATTTTTGAAGATGAAATATTTGAATAAGTGTCATGGAAGAATAAAAGACCACCATTGTTTTGATATTTTATATCAAACCCATTATAATAAAAGACCACCATCGTTGGGATACTGTAGTTGGGGTTGTAACATTTGATATCAAATAAACTTTAGTAGAAAACATGGGACTGGATGTTAAATAAACATGATAATTATAAAAACTCCTTCAATAATTTTTTGGCTCAATAGAAATGATAATTATGTGCTAACATTGTGTGTGCCATTATTTAGTGAGAGCACCTAATATAAAGAATGAAATTCTCACCCCTATCAATATTGGGATTGTTGTTCTATGAAGGTCAACATAATTAGTATTGGAGTTAAGAATATCATGAACATATTAAGAAAACATACACAAGTTATGAAGAATAAACATACTATAGCAATGTTAGATCATTTCATGTAAAATAATCCCACATCTTTTTGTGGGACAACTAATGTACTAATAGATGATCATTTTATCATGTACATTGAAACGATATTTCTAGAATTTGGATGCAATGAAACTGAAAAAGTATTACTAGATATATATTTTCTCAAGGGAGATATTGATTAATGGTGGTCAATGATCGAGAATAGTAAAGGGAAAAATTAAATAGATTTTATGGAATGGATAATTTTCAATTAAACAATATTTTACAAATACTTCCCTCATGATAAATGAACTAAAATGTATAAAAGATCCCTTATACTAAAGAAAAGGGAAGAAGAGACTGTTATAGATTGTGATTATACCTTCACTACACTAGCTAAGTATTCTATAAATTACATACAATGTTCAAAAGATTAGATTGGTTTTTTCATTTAAGGTTTAAATCCAAGTCTCTGAAGAGTACTGGCATCTCAAACATTGTCTTCATATGATGAAATAGTATTAGGTGACATCAGATAAAAGAAATAATTTTATAGATCTTATATTTTTATGGAAAATCAAGATATAAAGAGTTATTCTGATATCCATGGAAAGGGTGAAGCATTATAGAAGAAGAAGGGAATGAATAAATTTCCATTATTCAAAAAATTATGGAATGAATCATCCATGTAAATACTTGAAAGGCATGGTAGTTTTTTATGAGTGTGAAAAAATGGGTCATCAAGGATATGAATGTATGGGGTGAAACAAATCAATGATTTTCAATTATTTAACTATAATTTAATGGGTCATTATCGAAATCAATTTCCCTAGAGTCATGATAATTTACCACATTATAGGACATGGGGACATGGAAAGGCTTATTTGATCACCATAGTAGAAGTAGAAGTACCCAATGATGTGCTGGAAGGTACAAAAATTATATTTTCCAATTTAGGAAATGCTTTATTGTATTTTGGATTATTTCACTCTTTCATATCTACCCATTTGTGCATGAAAATTATATTTTTCCCAATTTATTTAATAAGGGAGCTATCTGTGAAAACTCATAAGGGAAGTATCATTTTAACAAAAATGTTTTGGGCAGTTCCCATTGTGGCATACAAACATGACTTATTTCTTGACCTTATGAATATATGTATTGTTTACTTAGATATAATCCTCGATATAGACTGAAATTTAAAAAATGATGTGATAATTTATTTCAAGAATCAATAAATTATGATTTTAAATGAAGATATAGAACCCCTTAAAATTAGATTAGAAACATTCTCATGGGATTCTTATCAGAATCTACCCACAGTAGCTCTAATAAATGAAATTCTTGGATAGGATGAGAAAAGAACAACTTGTAATGAGGAAATTAATATTCAAATTTATAATTTACCACATTTATATGAATATATTTTTGTTTTTCCAAATTAATTGACTAGTAACACTCATAGAGTGAAGTTGAATATACCATTGATCTAATCCTAGATGCAATACCAATATTAAATACTCCCTCTATAATGAAATCTTTGGAATTAATTGAGCAGAAGAAAAAATAAGAGGATTTTAATAATAATGGATTTATTCACCCTATTATTTTTCTATGGGGACCCCATGTTTTTTTGTTAAGAAGAAATATGGATCATTGAATTTTTTTCATTGACTACAGATAATTCATTTCTATTAAAATGATGACGAATTATCCTCTACCACACATTGATTATTTATGTGACCAACTTCATGGAGATAAATATTTTTCTAAGATTTAACTTTGTTTTTGGAGTCACCAATTGTGATTAAAGAAGTAAAAAATTACAAATATAGAATTTTGGATGAGGTATGGACAATATGAATTTACAGTAATTCTAGTGGGATTTACTAACACACACTTTGTTTTCATGGATTTAATGAACAAGGTATTCAAGAAATATGTTTATTATTTTTTATTATACCTTGATGATATTTTTGTGTATTCAATAATTTATGAAGAAAATAATAATCACTTGCGTATTATTGTTGAGACTCTGTAAAGGATATAGTAATGTGGTAAAGTTTGAAATTGTGATTTATGGGTTTAGGAAATTTATTTTCCCAGCTATATTTTCTCTAAAGATGGAATCTCTATTGATATTGTGAGGATAATGGTAATTCTATAATTTGATATACCAAAGAACATAACTAAGGTACATTGTTGTATCACTTTATTAGGTTACTATCGATGTTTTTTTCAGTATTTCCTCTGATTGGATAACCCGTTAACCGAGCTCACATGCAAAGGGGTTATGTTCGTATAGATAAAATAATGCACAGAATGGTTCAAAGAATTAAAGATAAAATTAGAAAATACTCTTATTGTGATTCTACCATAAATAAATGATGGATATGTGACATATATTTATGCATCAAAGAAATTTCATGGTTGTTTACTTATGAAAAATGATGTCGTTATTGAATATGCATCAATATAGGTGAATAGTCTTGAATAAAATATCAAATTCATGATCTTGAGATAGAAGTCATAATATTTTCTCTAATGATATGGAGAAACTATATATAGGGTGAATTATGTGGGATATATAAGGATAAAAAATATTTAAATGCATATTTAAACAAAAATAACTCAATACGAGGAAAAGGTGGAGAATCGAGTTATTTAATGATAATGATTGCTCAATAAAATACCATCTAGGAAAAGTAAACGAGATAGTGTATACATTATGTAGGAATAATCATAGGCCTCTTACCCAAATGATGATTGAGAAAGATTTTATATTCATGGATTTAGTAAATATATATAAGACTATTGAGGAATGGGAAACATCACCAATTTTTTAAATGATTGCAAAACTGTCTTTTCTGGAGAAGGTAAAAATCTCTAAATATTATGATGAGAATTTTAAAAAGAAAAATTATTCCATTAAGGATAAAATATTTGAAAAATTCATCTATCAAGATGGAATTATAAAATTTGGAATGCGTTTATGTGTTTCATCAATAACTAAGCTTAAAAATGATATATTAAATTATACTCATATCTCAAATATTTCTATAAACCTTGGTTGTAACAAGATTTATATAGATATGAGGGAAAATTTTTGGTGGGATAATATGATGTGGGAAACTACATACTATGTATAAAGGGGTCTACTTTGTCAACATGTTAATGAAATGAGACGAAATCCTAGAGCAGTCATGAATCCTCTACCTATTCTTATGTGGATGTGAGATGAAATTACTATGGACTACATCATTGTATTACCAAAGACCCGAATAAAAAATGATGAAATATGTTTGATTATTGATTAACTTAACAAATCTTCACATTTCTATTCTATAAGGTAGGATTTTCTAAAAGAGAACCTATATATACTTTATATTAATAAATTTGTAAGACTTAATGGGGAAAAACTATTAATTATATCCGATCAATATCTTTATTTAATATAAAAATTATGGATGAGTCTTTAAAAGGCATTGGATGATGGGCTTCAAATGTGTTCTGCTACTTATCCTCAATCGGAAGGATAGTCTGAATGGACTATTCAGTAATTGAAAGTCATGGTGAGATCATGATAACATTACTTTCAAGGTATTTGGGTTCAATATATACCCTTGGTGGATATTTTATATGACAATAATTTCTATTCTAGTATTAAAATGGTATCATATGAAGAATTAAATGGAAAGTGATATAGAAATCCAACTTTTTGGGATGAAGTTGTTGTGAAAAAATATATAGACCCAAAACATATTAAAGATACAGTGACAATGGTAATGACTGTATAAGATCATATTAATGATGTTCAATGATGGAAAATGAGTTATACTAACAATCAGATAAAATATTTGGAATTTAATGTGGGAGACTAGGTCATTATTAAAGTATCTCTCGAGACGGAAGACAAATGGTTCAGTAAGAATGTGAAATTTATCCCCAGGTACATCAGACTATTTGAAATTCATGAAATAATTGTATTTGAAGCATGCTAATTAGATTTGATTCCATGTCTCTCCAAATTTTATGATGTGTTCTATATATCATTTTTAAATAATTAAATGTCTAACCCAATTCATGTACTTAGCTATGAAGAAATGTAAATTTAACATGATTTGACATATTGTGAAGAGCCTATTAATATTCTTACAATATGAGAGGATGTGTTGAGAAATTAGATAGATCGAATTGTAAAATTTATTTAGAGAACCCATAAAATAGAATAAGAAATGTGGTAACATGAGGATGTTGTGAAAAAGAATAACCCACATCGGTTTTGATAGAAATATTCATAAAAATTTTATCGGATAAATGTGTGAAGGTATGAATAATATAGCTACCAAATATTTTATGGTATGGGTCCTCTTAAATAAATTCAATTCAGAAAAAAATTCATATATTATAAATTATTTAAAATCACATATAGAACACATTAAAAACATTATAAGTGAATAATGAATGAAATAAATATATTTTTCTAGAAATTAAGGTTTGTATACCAATGAAATAGTAACTTTAACTTTTGGAATAGTAATGTGACCCTTAGGAATAGTAATTAGGCTATTGGAATAGTAACCTAAACTATGAAAGTTTAAATAAATTTTTGATATCTTATAAATAAAAATATGATATAATTATATTAGTTTATAAGTACTTAAATAATTTGAAACTGATACATTAAGTGTTGGTATTTTTATAAAACCAAAATGTTTATTTATATTTTTATAATTAATAAAATTATTTAAATGAAAATTTATTTTTATAAAATAGGTTCATAAATTAATATTTTTATGTCTTATGATTTTTTGAAAATTTCATGAGACCTTAATTTTTCAATGTGTCATAAATGTTTTTATAATTTTAAAAATTGTATTCCTTGTTAAATGGTGATTTTTCATAAAAATTAAATATCCCATATTTTAAAAATTATTTCATAAAATAGAGTACATATTTTAATTAAAAAATTTGAAAAATGGTTTGGGTTAATTTTTGGGATTTTTCAAAAGTAGATGAATTTTTAGTGAATAGTGAAATACTATAATTTATGGTATTTGCTAAATTAATGAATTATTGAGTCATAAGTGATGTATGAGTGATTTAAGACCATAATCTTGAACAATAATTCATTAGTTTGATATATTTATTGTTAAGGCCCCAACTATATATAGTATTGATCCAAAATAATAATAAAATGAATAAAATAATCAAAAAACACTAATCTACTCTACTATCTATACAACCCACACCACCTATTTAACTCACACACCCAAAGCCTTGATGATTTCATAATTTCAACCCATTCCTCATCCAAAGTATCTTACCTTTGTATATGACCCTTTAGCCTCATCAAAACAATAATATGAATACCCTTAAGGAATGTATCAAATAGAATAACACAAGTTGTAAAACCCTTAATTGTTTTCTGTCATTTTCTTTCAATTTCAATTATTTTCTTATCCTCACCTCACATACCCTGTCCAAACATTCATGATAACTCCAATATATTATATGTAATTTATTGTTATATTTTAATTTAAAATCAATCATCATATCCCTTATCCTCTCCCATTCTTTAAAAATGAAAATATAGTCTGGTAAGTGTTGATTTGCCAGCATCGTGGAAGATGGGTTTTTAATTTTCTATTATTTACGTCAAGGATCGATATAAATATATTTATATCATTATGTAAGATTTTATTATACATATTATAATTCATATAATATTTTTTATCTTGTATATATAAATAATATTAATTTATAAACCAAAAATAGTTTAGGATAATAAAAAATTCACCAAAATAAACTACCATTCATCATTAAAATTATATCTAATTATTCATACTAATATCTATAAAAAAATAATATATAATTAAATTTAATATTATTTACGTTAATTTTTAATATATAATTTCAATTCTGGAGAGTTAATTCAATATTACATAAAATTCTATATTTATATATAATTAAACCAATCATTAAAACCAAGTGAACGAATACTCCATAATAACAAAATTGAATAGTATAACTCATAATAAATGGATATAAATGAACGTAATAAAATAATAACAAACCAAATACATGTTTAATATTTTATTATTTAATTTATTAATAAATAATATTTCATTATTCATGAAATTAAGTGTCTCTTTACACCAATGTAATTCTTAATTCTTATTTTGTAATCATCCTTCATTTTTTCTATATGTTCCAAACATTTGTACCTTGGTCAATTATTCCTTTATTTATGGTTATATAAATGTTTTATAAGGATATATTTTTCAATTCCTCCTTATAAGAAAACTTGATTTCAGGTAACCTTCCAATATCATACCCATTATCTAGTACACTAGTTAATCTGTTTTAAGTCACCGATATTTGTATAAAATAAATTTTCTTATCAAGAAGAACTATCTATGGTTATTTCTGGTTTGATGAACAAAATTATTCATTTTCCCACATTAAAGTATATTTTATTTTTTCCTTTTTTCTCACTAAATATGATCTTTCCTATTCTTTCTTAAAAACATTGTTTACATGATTTCAATTAAGTTTGAATTCATATATCATAATGTATGTTTAACTTATATTATCAATGTACATGAATGATTTAAATCCATTATTTTAAGGAAACCATTATGATATTCACTTTGGTAGTTCCTCATTCACAATATATTCCTTGTATGTGGTGTATGTATACTTTTCTTTTATTTATCATCAAGGTTAATTGAATATTTCATTAAATATCCATATTACATTGATATTATTGTTACAAAAATTATACAAAATTTTGACATATGGTGTTATATTTTAATTTTTTTATGGAATTGAATCTATATATGATGAAATATTAAGACATGCAATGATGGGTGGGGCCTGGATATAGATAGACCGTTGATTCCTCAAATTGTCTCATGAGATAGAACAGTTGGAAACACAAGCTTCTTGTTTATTTCCAAGTAGAATCAGATATATTTTTACCCAAAAACATAAACCATCTAAAAGGTATAATGGTTCATGTTCCAAATACATGTAATCCAATGATTAATAATTTTTTTCATTCAGTATTCAGCTATTACTTTCAAAGAGATTTTCAATATAAAAAAAATCTATGGTTTCATTGAAGTTATAATTTTATTGATGGAATGTTTGTTATAATATCTAATATTCCATTATTATTATGCCTTTTGAATTTTCCTCACATATTAAATATTCATGTGCCCCTTTATGATTTCTTTATATCACCACTTCATTGTTTTCATTACCTAGGTTATGAAGATTAAATCATAGAATAAGTTTCATGGAAGTAATTTTACATTACTTTGTTATGTTATATGATTAATTAATAACGCAATAAAGATACCATGTATTATCCAGTTCTTCAAGACTAATAAATTGATTTACCATTTGTGATGTGATCTCCCATATTTATTCCATTTTAATAAAATTAC
Organism: Viscum album; assembly: GCA_963277665.1. Classification (NCBI taxonomy): domain Eukaryota; kingdom Viridiplantae; phylum Streptophyta; class Magnoliopsida; order Santalales; family Viscaceae; genus Viscum; species Viscum album. Next base: position 1,907,849,922 of record OY728136.1, read on the forward strand.
AACTAACTCTGGGCTACAGAGGTCGGGGATGTTATAATTATCCCATTAATATATTTTTATATTGACATTATATATTTATTTTGTATCACTATTCCCTAAATTTATCATTTAATATTGTAATCCACATGTTTAAATAGCTCACATATCCACCTTAATTGATTTTCACTATTCTTAGAAGGGGGAGGTTAAGTAGAAACTCCACTTATAATTCTTGTTTTCTATTGAATATATACATGAATATCCAATAATATATATTTAGTTTGAACTAAATTAAAATATTTTAGTTATAGGAAAGGCCCAATGTTCATGATCTCTTCATGAAACTCCCATAATATATAAAAATACTATTGACTGAGGAAAAATAATCACTATTTGAATATAAATATATTCAATTTTTAGTGTGGTATGTCGAGCTGTGGGAAAATATCATATTACCATCCAAAGATGAAATTTTGTTTCATTTATATGGAAAATTAGCATCATCATCATAATCATAATACAATGTATTAAAAAAATGTTCACCTCAAAAAAATAAAGATACCCGGTGTGACAACCACACCACCAAAATGAATTTGTGTACATGTTCCTATAAGCACAATATGTTTCCCTCAATGGAATGTTTAATAGATGTATTAGAAACAATGTTATCAAAAAAATGGAATAATAATTTATTAATTATGTAACTAAATTTATCATTATCATCTATAAATTGTGTACTATGGTGAAATATAGTACCTATTATAGAACCCAATAATTTATTTATGTAACATATTTCATCAATATTCTATTACGCATTATCGTTCATCTTTTGTAGAGACACAAAATATCAATCACCACTTGAGAATAAATCATCCAAAAATGTTTTAACACCTGTAGTGTGATAATAGATGATACAATTTTGATGTCATGTTTTATGATTTATCAAAATAATTTCAATGGTCATTGTAAAATAGAATTTTTATTTTGTTAAACATGGAATGTATCATATTACTAACCAAGATCATTTCCCAATTAGTTTTTGTGGGTGTGATTCTAAATATTATAATCACATATTTATATATATTTATTTTTTAAAGAAAATTAAGCAACAAAAATTGGAAAGTGATATTTTGGATTTAGAACTATGAAGGGAAGAAAAATGAAAAATCTCCAACATAGTGTTGGCTTAAATGTAGGCAATCCTAGGATGCCTTATAGTGGGTTGGATCACCATTTGAAATTATTATAACTATTTTAACTAAATTAACACACTGAATATTATCTATCTATACACTATATATTATTTTCATTTCTTATAAAATCACTAATCTACTCAGGGATCCCTCAAAAAATTAAGAATATCATATATTCTTAGTGGTGAATTAGTAATGAAACACATTAGGTGAATGGATTTAATCACTATACTTGATACAATCACCTATAATTATGTAATTTAAATCTAATGAATATATTTTTGTATTTTTTGATTGAAATATAAGATGACATTGAAGTAAAAAAATTTAGAAGTGTTTAACATCATTAGTGGAATTCAAATTTATTATCACCCCTTTATAAACCATCTTTATTGTTGTACCGAAATCCTAAATAATTTAGTGAGGAATTTAGAAAAATAAACTAATATTCACCACATTGATTCATATTAAAACACATAATGGATTGGGTTATCTATCCATGATCATGGAGTTCAGGGTCACTTGAATATCTTAGGGGTGATCAATATGATGAAAAGTAGAGAGAATAAAATATCATAATGAAAAAAATGATTATTAGAAATAAAATTTATTAAAAATGAAAAAATAAACCCTAATATAATAGTAAATAAGAATGATGAAAATTTTATAATATCCATAATCATAGTTAATGATGAGATATTTTTTGTATCTATCAAATAATATTCTTTCAAATCAGTGTACAGACCTGTGATTCTTCTTCATTAGGATGGATGTCATGTGTTATTTCCAAAAGTGGTGACAAATTTGGTTAGAAGAATATTTTCATTGATCAAAAATTTATACCATGATTGCGTGTGTACTCCTCTCCGAATATTCCAAATTTTGTTTTTTGATACCTTACAGATGCAATGGAAGTTACAAATATTCAATTCCATGGAATCATGAACTCTGATTACCATTAAGAAAATTATAAACCATATCCAACTCGTTCATGACATTTAAACTGGTGGAATTAACCCTTAACCATGTGTGATTACTATTATGGATGTCCTATTAATTTCGTCGTATCTATACCACCCTAACTCATATAACCACTACCTTTAAATAGTTGGAAAAGATCTTTACACATGTCCTAATTTTCTTCATATTGGTTTATTTTACCCTAATGTGGGTTCATTATGTTCAAACACTAGCTTATTTTCTCCTCCATTATATTGGTCGTAGTGAACATTAAATAGGATGATATAAAATCGTTATACAAGATTCATTCACCTTTAAACCCTTACATTGGTTGTGCTGACCTTTACATATGTTCGACCATAACCAACATACAATTTCACTTTAATCTTATGTAGAAACAACTACCTTTATACATTATACTAAATTATATATAGATTTTTCTATACCCTCAACTCAACATTTCATCTATAACATAGTATATATTTTCTCTCATACCAATACTCACACTGTTAGGGAAGAATTTTTTCCCCATCATCTGCAATGTTGGTCACCTGCAACACACAAATTTTACACTAATGAACAGAAAACAAAAAAACTAAAATGGATTTAGTTTATTCCTTTTTTTCTTGGTACTCGGTCATCTCTTAAAGGATTTCAGATATTTTTGAGAAACCCCATATATAAAAAGCCTTAAAATTGATTAAAATTTATTAATTACATCGTTTAAATCCTCATGATTTAGATTCTCCTAATTCATCTTAATTCAATTCCATGGTGGATCTCAGATCTCCTGCAATTTTGATAGAGGAATTTCTTTTGGTATTAAAATATTCATTTGTGGAAAGCTTTAGTTTTTACAGATTTTCAACTATTTTGAGTTATATAATATTTTAAAACTCGTTTTTATATTCTTTTTTTAATGTTTGAGTAGTTATTTTCCCATCATATTCAACCACCCATGGTTGGAAGGTATCACTTCTCACGTTAGCAAGATATATATTCCAATAGTTATATTGTGGTAGTAGAAACATTATACTAATAATAGTAGAAGAAACATTAACTGTATGGATAAAATGGTTGTGGATTTTTTATAGTAGAACTCATGAAATAAAAATTTCCCTACATAATTACCAAACTAGATATATTTTAATTGCATATAAAGAAAAATTAATTTCATAAAAATGAGTAAAAAAATAAAATATAGATTAATGTATTTTATCCCATTTTTAAATTGATTAAACTAATTTAAGTATTTATAAAAATGAAATCATCCATGATTTACATTAAAAAATTAATTAATAATTAAATCTAATTATTTTTCCTCATTATCTATTAAGTCTAAAATTCACAAAATTCATAAAAATAAAAATTTATCATGGGTCAATAATTAAAAAAATTATTTTCAAGGAATAACAATCTAAATATGTGAAAAAATTATTTAACATAACTCCACCACAATTGAAAATTATCACTCCTGGTGAATTTCATCATTGTACTAAAAATAAATTTATTTTTCCACTTATCATAAAATACCAAGGCTAATATTGAAGAGGATCAATGAATTCTTTAAATAAAAGGTCATGTTTCATATGCAACTTCTTCATTCTATTTTACATCGATTTAGATTAAAATTCTTGTTCCACGAATTAATTATATATATATATATATAAGATGAATAAAAAACATAACTAGTAAAAATTCTATCTATCAATCATTCGTGAAATTCCTAAACCAAATTCCACTTCAACACATCATTGATACATCCTAAATAAAGATTTTATATGTTAATTTCCCCATTTATGTGTTTGAAATTTGTGTTACCTAAATGAATTTTTTTAAATATATAACATATTTTTTCATTTACATGATTTTTTCCATCCATTTTTTTGTTAGGAACTTTGAAAATGATATTATTATAAATATATAGATATTCCTATGACCTATACAACTAGAGGGATTTTATCTTATATTTATTAAGGGGTCTAAAATTTCAATTTTATTCCAATTTTAATAGACATAATAAAATGTATCATAGTAAGACCCCTTTAGGTGTTTTTAATAAACAATTATAGGTCACCAGATATTATGTTTTAAATTTTCAAGACACATTTTATCTATTTGATTCCATAATGATATTTTTATTTTTCACTCCACTAACATAGTTTTCAAAATTAATCACAAATGAATACGGGTTATGTTCACTCAATAATCATTCAAAATATTAATTCAAAATTAATAGGAATTATTAACATAGGTATCAAAATCCTACTAGGAAGGAATGAATTTAGATCAAATAAAATTGAATGAATCAAAAAACATTTCAAATCTATGTGTAATATTTACATAATAGTTTTTTATTTTCTATTTATATAGATGTATAAATAGATCTCGATGATAATTAAATATTCTTTTAATAATAATGTGACTAAACCCATTCCCACCACACTTTTCAGCACTATCCTATTATGTGCTAAAAATATGAAAAATCATTGCAAAAAATAAATATTTAAAAACGAAATGTTCAACCAACTTTTTATTTCCAAATTTTTTTGAGTGAGTCTCTCTTGGGATAATTGTATAATTTTTGAAGATAGTATCCTATGTGATTTTGAGTTAGTAAAAACTTGTATGACTTAAAATTAGACAAATTAAAAAACATTAACGTTAAAACCATAATATAAAGTGATGGGAAGATGTCATTAGTGTATCACTACTATTAGAGGTTTTTTATAGACTATCCACAACAGGATAGTCATGTGGTCATTCCTAGTCCACTAGAGGATAGGGTTCAGGTGGATGCTCTAGAACATATTTTTCCTTCTATTACTCTTAATATTAAATTATTAGACCCCACATTGATTGATTACCATATTTCCACCCCTTCATATTTTTTATTTACTTCATAATTTGGGGTGGGTAGATTGATGTAACTAGTCTCCTTGCTCTTTGAAACTAAAATAGTGGAATAATCTTCCAGTAAAGGCCCCATTAATTCTTCTTGGACTTGTTGAAATACTGTTTAGTATTTAGATAATTTAAATTTAATATAATCAAAACAAGGTGAGTTTAGGAAATTTTTTCATATTCATTACAATTCTCTTGTTCCTTTGATTCTTTATGAGGACCACGAGGAATTCCTCTTCTATTATGCCTTCCTAAATTTCATATTCTTACAAATTTAAAGGTTAAAATGTCACATTTTTTCCCATTTAACTATTTGAAATATATCTAGTAATATAACTTATTCCAGGCATTGAAACAGAATGTGATTTTGAGAGTCGATGATACCCGAAATGATATTTTAAAAATATTAACTTCTTGAAAATCACCCATGGGTATTTTTTATAAAAAAGAAGAATAAATCAAAAATGGAGGCGTATATCCAAAATCTTTAGTTTTAATTTAGTTAATAATGTTGGATTTACCTTATTCTTGACATAATACTAAGGGGCATTGGGTTTTCATCTTGGAAGCCAATATGGAAGGATAAATAATTATTTAAATAACAAATTGTTTAACTGATTCATTAAATCCAAAAATGTAGACTTCTCTATATATATGAAATTAAATCCAATTATTAGGTTTAGCAACATAACCCTTGTAATTGAGAAATATCACTAGAGGAGACCATTGGTTGGTTATAATGGATCATAATATCAGATATATACTATTGGGATCATCTACACTAATGGAGTTCATGGATGCCACCAACGACTATGACGCATGATCATTCATCATTAGCGATTGATCCAAACAAGTAGAATCGCATATCTTTTTTCAATATTACTAAAATTTTGTTTCCATTGTCAAACATATATAATTTCCACTAACAATAATATATTCACTCATTGATGGTTCATTAATGGTGGATTGATTTTGTTATTAATTAGTTATTCATCCATGGTTCTATTGGAAATGAATTGAGGCCAACAAGATAACTATCATGGTCCATTAAAAATCTTTTTATATTTTATTTTCTCCCCCCAAAACTTTTCATAGTCATCAATAAAAATTTCTTTGGCCCATAGTTCAATGGATACCAAGTATTCAATCATGGTATGACTGTACTTTGTCGTAATGGATAAATATTTTTATTCTGGTTCATGATATAGGGTGTGATTGAGGTGCAATAATGGTGCACTAGTAGAATACTAACCTATACCAACGGTTTGGAACCGTTGTTATAGGCCTCCAAACCGTTGGTATAGCCTATACCAACGGTTTGGAGAACCGTTGCGAAGTAAGCCGTTGGGATAGGTCTATACCAATGGTTTTCCCAAAACCGTTGGTATAGACCTATCCCAACGGTTTACAAAACCGTTGGTATAAGTAATATGAAAATCTATTCCAACGGATATAAAACCGTTGGTAAATGTATTTCAAAAAAAACATGTGCTGGGATTTGATCCCACGACCCCTTGTTTATAATCGAACGACTTAACCACTAAGCTAACATCACTTTTGTAAACATAATTTCATAAATATTTATATGTATTATCATAATTATTTAAAATTTAGATTTATATAATGTTCTCGGGTAGCAGACCTGGAAGAAATGAAAGAATCTATCCCAACGGTTCTCAAAACCGTTGGGATAGATGGAAATTTGCAGGTGTGAATGCTGGATTTGGGTTTGAGTTTTCCCAACGGTTCTCTCAAAACGTTGGGAAAGGGGGGGTCTTTCCCAATGGTTTGGGAGAACCGTTGGGAAAGGGGCCTCAAAACAATCCTTTCCCAACGGTTCTCCCAAACCGTTGGGAAAGGGGGGGTCTTTCCCAACGGTTTGGGAGAACCGTTGGGAAAGGGCCTCAAAACACACCTTTCCCAACGGTTCTCCCAAACCGTTGGGAAAGGGGGGGTCTTTCCCAACGGTTTGGGAGAACCGTTGGGAAAGGGTGTATATAAGTGTTGGGAAAGATCCGATTTCCAGTAGTGGTGGTGGATTTTCATAGATGGAATAAGAATAGATTCTTGGTTCCATCTCTTCCAAGATTGATTCATGGTAATGAAACAAGTGAAAAATATTGTTTCCTTATTCTTTTTTGATGGAAAAAAACATGTCTATAGGGAAAAACCTTATTTGGACAAGATGTGCCATCCCTAGGATAAATTGTTCGTTGATCTCGAGGCATTAGAGGTGCATGAAAATGAATAGTGGAACCATGGGATTCTTGAAATATCACAATAATTAGAATGTAATATAAAGATATAGGAAATGTGGATCCCTTTTCTATAGTTCTAGGGATTCTATAGAATGTTAATGATCACATTCCTTTTAACACCCATTACATTACATGTTTTTGGAGGATAGTGTTTTAGAATGCACTATGGGAGTACAGTACAATGTATATAACATGAACATGGAAATAGGGAGAACCTTTTGAACTCTCTCTTAGTTCCCTGCCAGCTAATACTAAAAGGTCTACTTCTTTTTCTCTTCCAGCTAGTTCTGGTTTTATTGAGGGTGGATATCAGTTCATGTGAGCTTCTAGTAATTTCAGGGTACCTTGGATGTTTTGGGGTCAGATGTAAGGGAGAGAGGAAGTGAAGTACTCTATGGAATATGGGTTAGAGCGAGTGACCAGGTCCCTTTACTGTCAGTCCAACCATTGAGGGTTAAATTCCTACTCATATTGAGCCAGTTTCAGTTCTGAAGGAAGGAATTGAGCGAGTGTAAGTGCTTCACTTGTTATGTTACAGCTAGTAAAGAATAGGAAACAAGAAAGAGCTTAGTACTCATACATGAACCAATACATGGGCATGGCCACATTACCGAAGCTTGACTAAAATTACATAACAAATATCAGGTGTACCTGGGAATGGAAAGATAGTGTCAGAAGGGTGTTGAATGACCGATATCTATTGTGTACACTAATGGAACAAATAATGTATGTAGAAGTTTATATTTCATGTGAGACACTGGTAAATTGGAAAACTAAGGGATGAAACATCGTGTAATTCCTCTAAGATGGCATGGAGATATTTTTAACCTTAGTAAAAACAAGGTTTAGTTGATAGTGATACCGTGATCCTTTCTAATGATGGAATAGTAAAACATTACATCCCTTGAATAGGATTTGGATCCCCTCTATGGGTTTATTTTCTGATTCATTTCAAAGAATCCCACTATAGGACAATGGTTGGATCCTATATCATTTCTTGTTGGGGTTTATGGTATCAACATGATCACTGTGTGCATGGAATTGATAACTTATCATAAAGGATGATCTTGTAGGGTTTTTCTATCCCCTTATGTCTAGAGGTGTGATCCCCTACTTAGAGGATGAGATCTTCAAGGATCAATTGGGTACTTATTGGAATGGTTAGATGATCATGAACTCTCAGATGAGAATCATTAGTGATATCATGGACCATGGAGTGTGTACTCTCTAATTGAGCATTACATTGAACTGTAAAAAATTATCCTATAACTGATAGTATTGGTTGACATCTTTTGGGACATCTTATTTTTTATGATTATACATATGTGCTTATTATTTATATTTCTCTCATATTGTGGATATATATTTTCGTGAGATAAATAATCAGGAATCATTTTGATTATTGATTTTGGGGTAAGCTACTATGAATTGCTATAGTCACGCCTACTTGGGTTTTTTATTAACATTTCATGTCTTATAAAGATAACATGTTATTTGATGGTGTCAAAGGAAGACCAATAGTAGGCAGAGCATAGATTGGGCTAGATAAACCGAGGTGTTTACTGGGTGTTTTGTTTGATAGTGTTCCTCTCATTTTTTCTATGTTGTAAACCATTGTAGTTATAATTGGGATTGTATATGGGCCATTTATAACATTCATTACAATTTTCAAACTCAGATTTGGGATATATTTCACTCATATATAAGTATAAATTTAAAAATTTCAACATTTTATCAGTAAGGATATGTGTACATGTGTATGGGTATTATAGGATATGTCCTCCCATGTTTGTTATATTAGTACTCAGTTTTGTTCGATATCCCCTTTTGTATTGCAAACATGCATGCGGTATTCAATTTTATCTTATCATCGAAAAGGTAGGCCCTGATGGGATGGTTTATGAAAGAGATTTATTAGAGAAATCTGTTCTATATTCTGAATAGATTTAGTATTTTTAATCTATTATGTTTGGTTTGAGTTTATGGTAACAATGTTATAGTTTTTATATATTTTCTTTCTTGAAAATTACTACAGTGTTTGTGTGGAGGAAGCTTAATACATTGACAAGGACATTGAGAAAATTCTTGTTGACTCGGTTTTTATGAAACTAGTTTCTAGGGTAAAATTTGTACATATATCTTATTGGAATGGGTTTTCTTTTAAATTTAATTTTTTTAGATCTCCAGATAATCAATAACAATGGTGAATTTGTTTTATTTCATAATTACTCCACAAAGAATCTAACCAGGATCCCACTGTGTGATCACATAGTTCATCCGTCAACCGAAGAGGATTCAGTACAAGGTCCTATATAAGAGATAATAACTTTGGGTGGCTATATAATTATACCACAAATCATTGTGTGATATATCGTAGAAGTAATGATATTATATGACGTATACAAGCTAATTTTATTTCACATGTTTCATTGGAATCCACCTTTTAGGTTTTTAATTGAACCTGATCTATAGGTGGATGAGGACATGAAAAATGCAGTCACTCGATATGTTTAACTCATGTAGAAACCTACAGGTCATATGAAATTCCCCATAGTGATCATACTTTAGGGCTCTAACAGATGATGGTGATGTCTGGTGACTTAGTCACACTACGAAACTAGACTCACTTTGTAATATTTTTATAATCTTTTTTCTGTGGAGTTCTATACTAAAACATTGTAATCATTGTGCATCCAATAGATTATTCTTTCATAGTAGGTATGTATGACCATGTCATATTATTTGGTGATATTTATTAACCTCCCATGGTACTCTATAGATATGGTTATTGATTATTTATTTATTTAAAAAACCCTTGAGTAGGGTCTACATAGATTTATTAGTGCATTAGTGATATATCTCTAAGTTTCCACAAATTTTAAAGTACATGAGAAGGCATTAGCTGTGGAGATATTTATAGTAGAGAATACACTGACATCAATTGTGGGTAGTTGGAACATAGTATATGATACCTCCAAAGTGGGTAGTTGATGAAAGTAATTGGGATCTAGAAATTTGAGAAGAATCAAGGGATGATACTAGGATAGGGGATCAGTGGTTCATGGATATCAAGATAGATTAATTTAGTATGGGTAGAGGTGGTTATTCTCATGTGATGGTCAAGTAAATCATTCCTTAGATTGATCAAGCCCACCAAAAATATGATAGAGGGATGGTCAAAGGACCACCAATATAAAGAAAATGTCGGTAGTTGGGATGCTTTTAGGGTATTAGATGTGGTAGGGGAGAAATTTGATCATTTGGAGGTGGTAGTGAGTTTGACATATTTGCACCACCAACCCTAGGTTTTCTATAGTACGATCAGGTAACTCATGGTAAGGGTATGGGATAGTTGAAGGAAGTGGATTACTATGACCCTTAGGCTCCAAATAAATTTATAGGTATGATATTTCTCTTATCTATATTACATATAGTAATAATTTAAATATATTCAATCCAATATTTATTTTCCACTTATCTAGTTCAAGATAATGAAATTCTGGTTGATCCCTTAGTTTGACCCTTTCTCATGGAGTCTCTAAAAGTAGTTGATTCATTTATTACACACATTTCTGATAGTGTTCCTTAGTTCTTGGAGGTGAGAGATTATTGTGGGTTCTCTTTATATCATCATGAGACCTTATGAAATCATCATATTTATGGACTAAATACAAATAGTTAATACCCATATTAAATATTACCAACATGGTATGTAATGTATCCTCGTAGACATATTGATGTTATTCATCATGTGGAAGATAGAAATCATGGTAGATAAGGATGATATTATGCATATGAGGATACGAATGACTACTCACCTATTTTCTAGAATCACTCTTGGAGCGAAGGATATAATGGGATTTCAGTTTTCTTATATGGTAGAAGGGTATGTGGATGTCAGTTTTTTATATTTCCATGCATAACTCACCTATGAGAGATAGATTTATACATTTATATAAATACCATATAGGCTTCATATCTATATCTTAAAATTAAATGGATACTGTAGAGATTCAATATATGAGGGTACAGTTGGAGGTCTTATAGTGGAAGGGAATTGTGGGACCTGGTGTTTCCTATGAGGAATACATTGTACAATGTGAAAGGAAGAAAGACTAGATATTGATATTATTTTTGGATAAATAGTTCTTGAGTGAGATTCCTATGATGAATAATAATCCACTACTATGGATAGATGCCTTATTTGATCAGTTGAGAGGGTAAAGATTATTATCAAAGTTTGACCTGACATGTGTATCAGCAACTATGTGTAAAGGTCAGGGATATACCAATTACAGTATTCAGATGTTCTACAATCACTATGTGTACTTGGTGATTCATTTTTGAATGAAAAATCCCAAGAAGTGTTCATTGAAATCATGAAATAGTTATTTTATCCTTTCATAGATAGGGTTTTGTGGTCTTCATTTATGAAATCTTGTTGTACCCATTGTCTAAGGAGGATCACATGAGACACATGAGAATGGATTGGTACATAATTAAAAAAACCAACTATATGGGAAGGTCCTTAAGTGTTATTTTTGAATTCATGAGGTCTATATTCTTGTAAATTTCATCTTATTTGATGGTGTAATATTTTCCTAGTGAAGGTTGAGGATGTTTTATATTGTGATCCAAAAAATATTATGATATATGTGAAACGTTTCCATGATGTGTTAGAATAATACAGGTTATGCCTTCATGATTTCTACACAATATCATCTACTTTGAATTCTTTTTCCTAGAAGGGAATCCATTAATTTGGATAGAGTGGTTCCAGAAATATTGTTAAGAGTCAAGTAAGAGATTGATGATTCCTCCAATACTTTCATTTTTAGAGCGTGTTGAGTATGTAGTTTTTTGAAATGCCTCATAGAATAGAAATGGTTGTATACTGATGAAGTGGCCATATGTGATCACCCATGGGTCACAAAGTTTGAGACTATATAATAATAACTACACTATCCATGATCTTTAGTTAATAATGGTAGTCTCCATCATGAGGATGTGAAAGACTACCTTATGGGTGAGAAGATCATCATTTACTATTATCGTAATATTCTAATTTATATCTTCTCTCTGAAAGATCTTAACATGAGATTGAATTGATTTCTAGTGTTCCTCTAGGATTATTAATTCAAAACAGTTAGTACTCCTTGGTAGGAGAAACCACTAGAAGTTCCTCTTTGTGAGAATTCATTATCAAAATTATTGACTAAGGCTTTAGAGTAATTTTCATAATTGTATTTTTTTCATAGTAGAAATGGATGGCACATTATAAATACAGTTGATAGAAGTTACCCCACTATTTCTACAACATATTTTGGTGGATAAACATGGAGATACCGATTTTGGTACCTTATATTCATAGATATCCGGTATAGGTTGTCCATATGGGGTTTTAAACAGTGGGGAGCACATCATCCTTTTCAGATTATGCACTATGGTACTGGTGATGTTGTGTGATGTGGTGATGAGGTGTTTCATACATCCACTTTAGTGTTACATACTATTGTGAAAAAAATGTACCAAGAACTCCAATATCAATTTTGGTGGCTAGGTATGAGGAATTGTGTACCTGATTTTATCCTTTAATTCCTCACTTGTCATCCAGTAAAGGCTGAGAACTAGCTTCCATAATGCTTAGCTTCACCCATTGAGGTTCCTGAGTAGAAGTGGTATGTGATATCATTACACATTGTGAAATATTTACCACATATATCCTGAAAACATGATGCCATTTGGGTAATCATAGACTGAATCAAAATGTCAGTCCACTTCTTATCTATTTGTTTGGAGAGTATAGTAGAGAGAATGAGATGCCTTTATGTGTAGTAGATAGTATAGCTCCATGGATTTTGGATAATTATAATTTCATATTATTATTCTAACTTCACTTTATAATTATCTAGAGGATTATAGGAGTCCTTTTAGAATCAGTCACATTTGATCTCGATGTCTCACCCCCAGACTAACATTGAGTCTGATTAGACTTTTCCGATCCTCAAGGAAAAGTTGTGAGCTTTCATATTAAACATTTTCCATAGTCACGAGGACCACCTACCCCTATAGAAGTTTGTGAAAAATAACATATGCCATTAAAACATCATTATGGAACCATATGGGGACCATTACAGATGAACTTGTAGGTTACCAATATGCTAGAATATTCCAGGTGATTCAAAAATAATGGGACCAGAGTTTTTGTGAGCTATGATAAAGAAGGATCTTATTATCCAATAGAAAATTAGGACTACACAGAGCCACCATAATTCTTATATGGACCGATAAATTAATACTTTGGTGATTTAAGAGAGACACCATTTTTTTCTAAGTTCTCAAATCAATGTGGAATATAGATATTTTTCTAGAGAGGTAGGATATATTCAAGATTCATTAGAACTTTGCAAATAATTCAAAGAGTTGGATATGTTGTGTATCGATTACAGCTACCACTATAGTTAGAACATGTACACAACATCTTCAAGAGGTCACATTTGATAAGGTATGGGCATGAAAAATCAAATGTTATCAAATTGGGTGAGATAAATAGCAAGGATAGAGATACCTTTGTGGAGTACCATGTTGAGATTTCAGACTGGTAAGAGAAAATCCTACATGTGTAAAAAATTACCTTGGTGCATTCCCAGTCATAACACATGATTAATTAAGATATCACTTGATATATGGAGACCTAAATTGTTTCTCAATACCCACATATTTTTTAGTTGTCACCTTCACTTATCACAATGAAAATACATAAGGTTTGAATATTGTAATGTATATTTTTTGTATTTAATTCTTTAAAATATATCCGATGGTATTTTCAGTGCAAGACACCACGATGATGCAAGATTATAAGGCAGAGTGAAAAAAATTATATTTTAAAAATATTACTTGTATTAAAAACACATATTCATTTTTTTATTAAAATTTGAATAAGTGTACAATTGAGTCAGGGATTAGAAATATGAGGCTTTAATTGAGTTTAGAACATTGTTTTTACAGTAGGCACAACATAACCTTATGTGTGTTTGGTGTTCACCTTTGGTGCCATCGTTGGAGGATAAAAAATTTAATAATTAAATAATTTATTTAATTTTTTAATTAAAGAAAAACATAGACTCGTATATATATATATATATATATATATATATATATATATATCTCTTCTATTAAATAATATGTTCACGTTTAACCGCATATATATGATAATTGAGAGAGTGTGTTGTTGTAGATCATTGGTGTATGATAACAGATTAGAGGTCCATATCGATGCTATAAAAATTTTCTATGCCATTAATGTTCATGAATGTTTCCAAAAAGTATGATGCATTATCATTCTTCATCAATGATTGATACAAACTCGAGGAAGGTTTATTTTTATGTGGATTCATCCCATTTTTTTATCCTATATAAAATTTGGATCAATTCCACTAAAAAAATGATTCGGACATCAATGGCCAATTTACAATGATAATATTTTGTTATTTTGTGGTACCTCATTCATAATTATAATAGAAATGAGTCAAGCGAAACAGAAACAAGACGTAGTGTTGTTCCTCATCTTTATGTTTGTGATTTTAATTAAAATTTCATCTCATGTTCATTGCAGAAAATTTATTTGTACCACGGTTCAAGGAATACATGCTATTAGATCACTGTGTGAATGTTCATGGTTGAAATAGATCAATACCATAGGTGTGGTTCCTAAAAGGGTGTGTGATCATTGTTTTATGATGATGGTTAGAAATCATAGCTTGAACAATCCCTGGTCAGAGGATACCATCCTCCTAGGTTTTACATTCATTATGCCACAACAAATGATGATGGTTTACCAATAAGTTTAGATAACAAGAATCAAATATATAGTGACTACAAGGCTCAAACAGAAATGATACACCACCCTCAAGAAATATCTATAGTTAATACAAAAGTTATGGTAACATAAGCACAAATAGAGTTTAATCATGGGTTGTTGGAAATCCCATAGTACACAGTGTGTAATAAGGATATAAACACTAGTTGGGACCCTTGGTTGTATTTATAGGGATTTAATGGAATAATAAGGATTGAATGAAGTGTTACACTTGTCACATGATATGTATACAATGGTTGGAATCTCTGTGTCTACTCTATGTGTACATTAGAACATACACAATCAATCAGAAAGGTGTAGGAAGAGTACAAAGAAACCAACACTATACTCATACATGGACCTTTATAGGGGGGACAACCACAGTACAAGGGCATGACCAGAATTTCACGACTACATCTAGTTCTAGACAGGCACAAAAAGATTTCCTAGGTAGGGTACTAATAACCACTACACACTATTTATCCCTAAGGGATAACATATGTATGTGGTGTTTTAAATTCCACATAAGGTAGTGATACATGACAATAGCAGGGGTTGAAACACCTTGTACCTCTAATACAGGTTGTGTACTTTACCATAGATGGCATGTATACCTTTATCTCTCAATTATAGGCTAGGTTTAGTATAGTGAAATACAATATTCCATTATAATGAGAGAACTATGAGGCATTACTTCCTCTTAATAGGAATTTGATCCCCTAACTGGGTTTAGTCTCACGTATATTTCCTAGTATCCACTCATTTGACCAAGATAAAATCATTTATCATTCCTAGGTGGGCTTCATGGTATCAATGTGACAATCAAACACTAGGGTTTTTACTATTCCTAATCGAATAATCCATTAGGGTTCCTTGTGTAACCTAGTATCCATGGTTGTGATCCTATACCAAGATGATGATATCATCATAGATCCAATGTGTACTTCTTCAGTGGGGACTGGCAATCATGATCTCTTGGATGAGGTTCATCACTAATCGCATGGCCCCTAGAGTGAGTTCCCCAGTATGACCATTACATTGAATCTAAAAAAAGTATCATTGGTATGAAAGTATTGGATGAGACCTATTGAGATCAATTTTATAATATTATTATATATTTTTCTTTATTGTTTTCTAGCCTCTAATCATGTCAAAATGACTTGTGTTGAGTGAAAAACTATTGATTATATATTATTCTTGATTTTGGTGTGTCAAGATAGTTATTGGTATACTAAAACATTCATGATATTATCCTTTATATGTTATCTTTTATATAATATAGTGACCATTTGAGGAAGACCTGGGAGGATCTAAAGCATACATGACATAGATTGGGCTAGAATGACTGATTTGTTTACATGGTGTTGCATTTGACAATAGTCCCCTCATTCTGAGTAGGTTCAACTCCTTTTTTGTTTTGTTTGGTCTTTTATTTTTCCCCATCATCACTTTTTTTTATATAATATAATGTGGGAAAGATGTTATGCATTCAGTCGTATCAGTTGTATTGGTTTTCATTTCATCATTGTATTAGTTTGAAGATGGGTGTGTGTATACATTTTTAATAGAATAATTCATCCCATATCTGTAATATGCATACTTGATGTTATTTTTCCAATCATAGGCTATTTGAGGTAGAATTGGGGATAGTAACAATCAAATTATTTCTAACCAAGTGGCCCCTTGTGGGTTGGGTTAGAACAATGGGAGTAAATGATTCACTACATGTTCCATTGAACATTCTTCTCCATCTATATCCTAGGTTGTAGTGTGTTCACTTTTTTCAAGAGATGGTTTCCATGGATTATAAATGTAATCCTTAAACACCCATTCTTCCCTATTATTAAAATTTTTATCATAAATTACCAAATCTATATTATTTTTTATTTTTTAGGGGGTGGAGGTTATTGTTTAAATTTCCACCTTCAGTTACCATAGGTTTTTATAACGTTTCTTCAATTGTTATCCCAACAAAATATAGGTGTGGATGTAAATTTGGAATTCCTTTATTATCGTATCATCTTTAAATAGATGATGTTATACCTGAAATTTAATCTATTGGGGTTACTATGGGAATTTAAACTATGAACATCAATCAAGATCCATTAATAAAGTTCCCACCTATAGTCATTATCCCTGATTAGATGAAATATTGAAATAATACAAAAATAATTGATTAAAAAAGAAAACACTATTTATAGTTGTGTTAAATATTGGGAAATCACAAACCATATTTAGGGAAATATTTACATGTTTATCACATTATTGTATTGGGTTACAACCAAACAAAATATTATTTTTTCAAAACACATAATGTAGTGTAAGGCTGACCATGTTCATTTACCATATAGTGTGTGTGGGTTGAAATATAACTATTTTGATCACTTGTTAATATTTATCATGTTTTCATAATTTTGATAGCTTCCAAAATTTAAATTTTCTATCTATTTGGTTTTAGTTCTATGAATTTATGTTAAAATGAAAACATTTCAAAATAGGTTTTTGAAAATTGTAGAATGTTTTAGGGGGAAATATTCTGGGTTACATGTTAACTTATAATTATTTGAAACATTCTGGCATGATATTCAAACTAAATATCATTATTCCACAAAAAAACATGTTTTTTGATTTTTATGAAACAACCCATATTCTCAAGGATCTATTAAAAATTATAGAAATATCATATATCATTATTAATGAATGGGTAAGAATAATTCTCAGTTGAGTGAATGGACTTACTCAATCACCTATAATATATCATATTCTATTAATCTATTCATATAACACAAAAACAATGTAATGAAGTGTGATCTAAATAGAGGGAGAAACTAAATATAAACATGTAGAGGGGTGAATCACTGTTAATGGAATATGAATTGATGCTCAACTCCTCTACACACCATCATAAAAATATAATATCAATTATAAATAATAAGGAGAGGAATTGAAAAAAATAAATTAATGAAAACCACTATGATACCCTTTAGAACACCCACTGGGGTGTTTAGATCTCAATGAATTTGGTATCCCATATCACTCAGATATCACATGTGTGAGGAAAATAATAAAAGAGATAGAATGAAATAAAAAAAGATGAATATCATGAGAAATAGAATTAAGATGTATTTAAATTATAGAAAATGAATAGAAATATAATAAAGATATAGATTAGGTATAAGTTTTTAATCTCCAATTTTTACACTGGTGGATGATATATTTTTATATTCATCAAATAATATTTTTATGAATCAGTTCTGATTCTCGATCTCTTTATTCAACTAGATAGCGATCACATGATGTGGTTTATGGTGTAGATTGATTTCATTAGAATCATCTTTACTTATCTATAACATTCATCAAAAATTAATTCAAATACTCCTTCCATAATTTTTTCATTGATGGTTTTTATTACATTTTTGGTGTAGTGGATGTCTTACCACTTTTTTTTTGTTGTATCTTGATTTGATAATACCCTTAGAAAAATAATGGCCCATAAAATCTTTATCATGACCTTTATACAAGTATAATTTACACTTATGAATGTGTGATGTTATTTATTCCAAACATATTATTATATAAAATTCAATAAAACCTATATATATAACTCCACCACCTATATATCGAGGTTCATGACCATTATACATATCTCAATGAACCTTATAAAGCTAATTTTTCCATTACATGGGCTCACATTCCTCATTCATTTTATTGGATTGTACACCATTATGTTGGCCAGAATAACCATTACACAGGTGTACATACTTCCCTTATACATGTAAAATTAAACCTTATCCCCTTTCACATATCACAA
Source organism: Viscum album (assembly GCA_963277665.1). NCBI lineage: Eukaryota > Viridiplantae > Streptophyta > Magnoliopsida > Santalales > Viscaceae > Viscum > Viscum album. Next base: position 1,907,868,885 of record OY728136.1, read on the forward strand.
TGACCATGACACATGTTTTTCTATATCATTTACAAAAGTTCACCTTACCCTCAAGTAGCCAAAACTACCATTACATAAGAATGATGACCCTTACACATGTTATTCTCCACCATAAACATGGGATTTAATTATTCACTTGTTGTGAATTCTCCATCAGACTGAAATCCTTACCATTTGGTAATAACATTTCCCACCTTATTTAGGAAAATTATTCAAATGTAACACATGGATGTCAAGACGAAGAATAATAAACCCATATTTAAAATGGATAAAAATATTCATCGGTGAATGGGGATCAAACAAATCAAAATATATTTCTGGTTAAACCTTAGAATACATCCCTAAAAAATCTACACACAAGTTCAGATTTGTTTGAATGTTAACCGAAATCGTCAATTGTAAAATTCTCCAAATTCAAAGTCTTTCAATTCCATTTTTATTCTAGGGTGACCTACAGATTCAAGAAAAGAATTTATAATGGTTTCAAAATCATTGTTCATGATTAAATATTATTTTCATCTTTTTTAAACTATTTAAATTTCTCATAGATTTTGATTCTTTATTTGATATTTTGATTTGAATGGTTGATGTTTTTATTCAACCACCATTACTAGAAAACCATCGTTGAAGCTTATCTCTTCTCATAGTAGAATGATATTTATTTTAGTGAAAAAATGATTGATAGAGATATTCTTACTCTAACTATATAATCCCTATGGTTTAGTAGAATACACGGATCGTATCATGCTTTATAGTTCCCCATATTCCTTAAAACATCACAAAAAATTTACAATCTAGTCATTTTTTATGAGCAGGACGATTTAAATCTATTAAATAAAAATTTACAAAAATTATGTATAAATTTATAAAATAATTTTAGTCCAATATTTAAATTGAATAAACTAAATTTTCATGTTCTTAAAAATATATGGATTAAAAAGATATTTAAAAAATGAAATAATCATTAAAACCAATGATTTGATAAAATTATCTATTAATTATAGAAATCAAAAAAGTAATAAATATCATATTTTTTCCTGAGAATTTAATTAAATTAAATGGTACATTAAATTTATAAGAAAATGAAAATGAAAATATTTCAGATCATAATAAGGATAAATACACACAATTAAATATTTAATGAATTTTTTTAGAAAATTATATAGTTCATGGGATGAAAAAGTAAAACATTAGAGATCAAAAAAGAATTTTGATGCATAAAAAAATACTCATTAAAATTATAAAACATCCAAGACCAACTACAGTAGGTTGACTCCTATGACCACAGCACCAAAACCATGGATATTATATACACTAAATCAATCCATTGTACCTTTCAACACATGGTACAAATTATTTATGTTATTCCATGATTTAACTCTTCCTTTATGCTAGTTCTATCTTTTTTCCATCCCTTAACTGATTTTTCCTACTTGGATAAATCGTGGCCATGTTTTTACATTAAAAATATATATTTTTTTTATCAATGTAAAATCTAAATTTAAAAATAATAAAAATATATTTATTTTATTTTATTATATAATATTTACTATTGAAATTTAGACTAACCAAAATACATAATAAAATATTTGAATCATGTGAAAACATATTAATTAAAATAAAAACAAATTTGAATTTTTTTTAAAAACATTATGAAAAAATGGAGAAATAAAATTCCGCGAACATAAACCATTCTGTCCTCAGGTATATATCCAAACATAAACTATAGATATAACCCATCGTATTAATATTTAAAACTAAATTTAGTGAAATTAAAATAATTTCAATAGGGATGATGAACATTTATGAAACTCATTTGAATATAAGTATAACTCATTATACATCAAAATATCTAATTAATTATTTATTTTAAATTTCTCATTTTAAATTTATATTCATATCCTAATATCAATTAAAATATAATAATTTATTTCTATCACGTATAATTATAATTAATTGCATCCCTCTGATTTTTTCACTCATCAGTTTAGGTAATAATTTAAAGGGAGTTATTCTCATTCCGAAACTACATGATTCATATAATATCATTGTATTTTACCAAAAATATCCACCCTATAAAGACAATGATAAAGCGTAGTCATAAAGTCTAATCATTTAAGAACATATAAATTAAGGGATTAGGTCAGGTATGTAATTTTTTGAAAATATATTTTTTTCCTAAAATGTGGTTAGAAATTTAAATCATGTTATAAGATAGAGAAAAGTTATGATGAATGGAAATTTCCTCTTCAAATTTTGTCACACCATTTCCCAAAAATCAATATAGAGGAAAAAATAAATAACGTTTAAATGAATAATAACTTATTGGGATTTTTATAAGTTTTTTAAATTGTAATAATTTTTTATCTTAAGGAATGTCTAAAATTCACCAAACAATTCTAAATAATCAAGATCATTTTCCAAGTAGTTGTGAATTTTCATCCTTGAGAGACAAAAAGAAATATTTTTAGAAATTTTTATTTTTTTGAATGAAATTTCTCCAACTAATTTCTTAGGTTTTTTCATAATTTGAAAAAAAAAATTACAATTATGGATAAATCGGAACCCTACTAATACACAATGATTCATCTCACATAAAATAAATATAGAGACACATACCTTTACAACATGGAGAACCTATAATCCACACAAAAACGTTGATAATCAAGAATAACAAGAACTATAACATATGGATGGACAAAGTTTTCTGGTAATGTTTCTTATCCCAAACATGATAATTTATAGATTCTATGAGATAAATTTGGGAAAATATTAACGAATATACCATGAATAAGAGATCGATGAAAAATTCCATCTTATAGTAATAATAGAACCAAAAATATACCAAAAGAAGTTGTATTTGTCTTATAGATCCCTAGTATCACCGAACAAATAAGGTTTAAATAGAAAACATTGGTCCAATGCTATTTCTAATTGGAAACCTAATATTGTTAAATTAATCATTTCATGAAATAATTATTATAAAATACATCAATATAATTTTCTTACTTTCCATTCATCATAAATGGTAGAGAAATTTAATCTATATAAATCAAAAGCCTCCTAAAATCATGACTTATGAAGCTGGCACAACTATTCTCTTCTATACTCATTCATCTTTCAATTTTACGCATTTAATAAAATAAATAATTATATCTAAATCATTGAATCATTGAATTCCTAATTTTAATTTTCTTCATAAATTAAGTTTTAGAAAAACTCAATGGATGGGAATGAATTTTAATTCAAAAATTTGTTTAAAAACATAATAAGGGAGTCAAAAAAATTTGGTTTTAAATCATACTCTCCATTAAACACTAATATCATCTTCCATTCTTAAATGGTACCTTAGTTCATAGTAGAAAAATAAAATAATATAAAATAATTATTGTTAAAGGACCATGTAATTTAAAATACAAAAATATAAGGGATTTTATGAACTAAATCATAAAAAAATTCTCAAAATTGATTTTTATTTCCTAAAACGTTATAGAAGAAACTAATTTTTATATAATGAATGTTATTTTATTTGAGTTTTTAAGACCCAAATTATATATTTTCATCATGTATATAGACTATTTTATAGATTTAACCTTCGAATATATTCCAAATTCTATATTTTATTTTATTTTCTACCATTACACCTATTATTTTAAATATTTATAAATTTTTTTGAAGGGAAAATCATATTGTGTACAACACTCAAACAAGTGACTATTTCTTTCAAACATAATAAAAATACTCATTTTCACTTATTTTGGACACATTTATTAAAAATTTTAAATTATATATAACAACCTAGTCTTAATTTTCATTAACATTAAATTACTTTTTCATACTAATTGATACACTACACACAAAAATACACAAATATCATTGTAGTATAGTGCCTTTGGAAATATGGAAATATAAATATTATTACATAAGTTATCTACATTATCTATAATTATGTTCTTCATGGATAAAACCCTTATTTAACACATAAAAAAGAATACATATATTCATATCCTAGATAAAAGGAAACATAAAAAAGGGATGATATTAGATGCTCAATAATGGTAAAAAAAGGGGGATACATAAACATAATCACGATCATAAGGGTATGAGAACATGACAATGGAATTATAAGATCATACCCTACATATAAAATTTCATAAATAAGAGAACATCATAAATATTGATGGTTTATTATACATGAATAATATTAAAATAACTAAAATGAGCCATGAAATCATTACAGATAAATAAAACATAGAATTGTAGTAGACACACATGAATATAATAATGATTTCTATGTAGTCAAGGAATCACTTCCAAGGATGTCATGGTAGTATGGGTTCAAATTCCATACCATATTGGTAGTCATGGTACAATATAGAGAACATCATAGTGGACAATGTCCCTTATGTCTATCTCATGAGATATAAATCCTTACCCAAAGAATTAGAGGTAGATATAACTCTCACCCCTCTCATAATGAAATTATACATACATGCTCCACAAGCTCATAAATAATCATTTAATAACCCATGAAATGTAATGTGTATCATAAAAATGTAATCATATCATAACCTTTTAAAGGGATATAGGTTTCATAATCATTTCATCAAATCATAACCCGTGAAAATAAGCGAGTTACATAATAATATATCCCTTGAAAAAGAAACAGATTTCGTAATCATAATTCCATAAAACATAAACCATTCATGGAAAGAATAAGAATTGATTAATTGGATTATTTTCATTAATTTCATGTTTAAATTCTTTGGATGACATACTATATAGGAAATAATTTGAAAATATTTTCTCAAAAATAATTATTGAGGATAATATAATTTATTCATGGGAAAAAAACTATTTTTTTAGAAATGCATGAAATTTAAAAATTAAATAAATATAAACTTGAAAGATTTTATGTGATGATTCAAGTAATTATGATAACATAAAACCATAGAAACGTGTTCATTTCATATAAGTTAAAAAGAGACATTATTCTTATACTTTTATCAGAAAAGTAAAAAAGGTAACTCGTCAAGAAAATGAGAAAATATTTCTTTTAAAGCATTTAAAAAAAGTTATACATGGGTAAAAACTACATTAAAAATAGTAGAATAATATTAATAATAATTTGAAATGAATTATTTATAAATATTAACATGTATGTTAAATATTTCCCATTAAATACATACGTATAAACAATCTTGATGATAATGAGATTGTGGAATTAACCCTTACCTTAGGTATGATTTACGTCATACATATACAAAACTCATGTACATTTGACTAAATTATTTTATTAACATATTCTCTAACAATATTCATATGATATATTATATGATTATATTATCAAAAATATTTTAATAATACTTCATTATTACAATTCTTTTGTGTGTTAACTGCTTCCTTTTTACGCAATTTTTTTTCATATAATCCCCAAATTATACAGAGATGATATATTAATTTAATTTATAGAATAATATTAACAAATTAATTAATTATATAGATTTATATAAAAGTTATTTATTGGTGATCATAGAGAATGAATTGCATCGTATTAGGGAGATAGTTGGTCGTACGTTCTCACGAGGGATGATATCATTCACTTAATTGTGAAATGATATAGGAGTTGATTGTATATATTCTTTTCATAGTAAATATAATGTTATAATTATAATATATTTTAATTATTTATATCATTATACCAATCCATGTAAATATTTAATGAAAAAAATTACACCATAGAGTGGCGATAGTAGACATTAGGTACACAGGCTTGGTAATTTTCTTTTTTGTAGGATGGATAATATGGCGAAGAGGGTTGTTCCATAATCACAATAAAATAAAATTATATAGGTGATACTAGTGTTATTAATTTATAAGTAAAAAAACATTAAGAAGAATTATAATATGAAATACTATTGATATAGTAAGTAAAGGATATTACCTCTTCTTTAGAGAACCCCCCTTATATCTTCTCATATAGACACTAGAGTTGGGAATTTGACAAGAAAAACCCCTCAAAACAATGTATGATGACATTACAAAGAGAAATGGATTGGGTTTGGTAGATATATAAGTCTCATGGTGGTGTAAGGAAGTGAGGGAGGATGTTCCTTTTTCTAAGAGAGGGGATGGGAACTCTAGGAAACTCTCAAAATTTGAAAATAATATAAATTTAATTTAGATTAAAAATATTTCCAAAGTGATTGATTTCGAATATAAGATGATTATTAGTCTAAATACACTCAAACAATGTTTCTTATAAAAACAATTTCACAATAATAACCTTATCCATTGGATTTAACCCTTAGTTAACACTTTTAACTCATACCATGAAAACTTTACATTTTACACATTAGGGTTATAATAGTTACTATAAAATTAAAAAATTACCCCAAATTAATACAAGGTGAAACAATTAAATTTATTAAATTAATTTGGGTAAATCACATAATTTTGTGAATTTTATATCATTTTATAAAATATTACTTATTTTAATGTATCTTTTTTGACAAGTTTGATACTTTTAAATATTTGTCTTTATAAAAACATCCTATCAATAGGATAACTTCAAACCATCATTAATAATATAACACTAATATATCAATGATATCAATAAAATTTTTGGATGTAATTAATTATGTTGAATTATATTTATATTAATATTTCTATTATAATTTACTTTATATTTCCATTAATTGAACAATTTATGCATCATCATTATACAAGGTATTAATTTAATTATTTTTTCTTAAAAAATTAGAAAAAAATTACCATGATAAAGATAAATTTATTAGATCTGAAATTAATATTTATAATTGAAATTTTTATCTGTATAACCAAGTATAAAAAATTATTTACTTATTAGAAATATCAGTTCAAATATTTAACTTATCCTTAAATAAAATATAATAAATGTCATATTCTAGTAAAAGTGTAATAAAAGGTTCTAATTTAATAATTAGTTTTATTTTTTTCATAATCCATTCATACAATTAAATTAATAAAAGTTTTTGGGTAATTTTATAATATTATAATATTATTTTTACCTTCAAATACCTGATTCACACCTTAATGTGGTAAATTAAAATTTACAAAAGTTACTATTTATATTACCCAATAACAAATGAAACCTATATACATAATTCAGACCCTCTCACTATAAAAACGAAATCATTTTTTCAAAATTTATAACAAATAATTTTAAGCAATTCTTTTAAAATTAATAATGTAAATGGGATGAGAAAATATGATATTAATTTTAAAAGAAGAAACATTTTGAAATGATTTTAAATCAAAATTCAATGTAAAATTTATTCCAATAACCTAAATTATATTAACTATGATAAATTAAGTCTAATATTAATTCAAATCCAATAAAAATATAATTTAACAATTTATGTTATTTTGATGAAAATAGATGTTTTCGATTAAAATTTAGTATTTTTTAGCTATTCCTCAAAACATGAAACATATCATAAATATACAATAAAATTAAATCAAAGTAAAGTTTTATATCCTTCTTCCAAATAACATGTTTATTTTTTCAAATAAAATATATAAATGTTAAAAAATTAGATTTATAAAACGTTTTCCATTAAAAGGTGATAAATTACCTTTTCTAAAAATATAGGTTTCTATGCATAAAATTTGGTTGGTTCTTATTTTATGCCTAAAAATTTAATTTTATGAATATAGAAAATATTTAATTGAATATGTAACATTTATTTTTCATTAATAGCATTTACCAATTATAAATATTTTATTTTATTAATTCAAAATATCTTTGGAAAAAAATATTTCATTGATATTTAATATGTATATATTTTAATTTCTAATTAGTTAGAAACCAATGAATTCACATTTTAGTATCTTAGTTTATACTATTAGTATACATTAATTTAAGAGGTATGTTATTAAATTATTTAAAAAATAATAAGAAGATGTTTTTTAGAAACTCGATATTGTGTGTAACAAAGGCCAAGTCGGTGTTGCAAGTAATGCAAGCCATTTTGCTTCCATATAAAACGAATTTATGATTTTGTGTTGTGAAAGACATCTATGAAAAAAATTGAAAAAAAATCAAAAAAACTCATGGTAATATATTCTACCCACCCTTAAAATGAATTTCACCCTCATTAATAAACATTATGATACAAATGAAAAAGGATTTTTCTTCTTCATCGTATCCTCAACTACCCACACAGCTACGTCAAACTAGATATTTCTCTACAAAACATTAACATGTTGAGTGGTCTTATTTCAGAGAACATTCTTTGTACGATCCATAATTTCAATTAGTTATTCATTGTAATAGAAATCCTATTGTAATGGTAGGATATTTGAGTTAACACATGTGAAGGGTCAGCTATGTACATCCTCAAGAGTGATAGATAGAACACATCATATACTTGAGAGAGATTGTGAGGAACTTCCATGTGATATGATACTATCTCGATATCATCAATAATTTCAAAGGGATCGATATACATAGGGATTAGTTTCCCTTTCTTCCAGAATCTCATAACCTTATTCTATGGATAAATTCCTAGAAATGCCTTCTCACCAACATAAAATTCTATATCACACAGTTAGATATAAGCATATATTTTTTTCCGACTTTCAATTGCCTTGATTTTTTAATGAATTGTTTTAACTCTTTTATCCAACTTTTTAGCGATCTTAGGCCCCAAAGAGCATTGTTTCTCAAACTTCCTCACAATATGTTAGATCTATACATTTATTCCCATAGAAGACTTCATAAGGACCCATCATAATTATTGGGTGGAAAATATTTTTGTAGGAAAACTAAAATAGTGGTTGGTTTTCATCTGAACCACCATAAAAATCTAGAGAAAAAATATATCAACATATCCTCTATGGTTTGAATTATTATTTTAGAGTGACCATCCCTATAAGAATGATAAGAAGTACTGAAACACAATTATATATCATGTTCTAGATGATGTAATATCTATAATTTTGAGGTAAACCTTGGTTCTCAATAAGATACAATTGAATTTAGTACTCTCGGAAACATTACAATTGCATTAATATTTATCCTAGAAAGTTGATCTAGAGACAAGGCTTCTCTTATATTAAGGATGCGTGCTATATTTTTAAGGTTATATACTACAACCCATATAGAATTAAAACCTTTATAGGTTTTGGGGAGTATAAAGACAAAATCCATGGTGATGTTCTCCCCTTTACATTTTGGTATGGGTAATGGATGAAACATCCCATAATACTTTTTCTTTTAAGTCATAACTTCCTTGTATACCAAGCACCGAGATACACCCTATGAAATAACTCTCTTAATTCCATCCCACCTAAATTATTTTTTCAAGTCCTTATACATCTTTTTAATTCCATGATGAATAGATAATGAAGAGAAATTAGCTTCCTCTAATAGCACCTCTTTAAATATGGTTTGGAAGGAATACATACTTGGCTCCTAAACCTTATCATTTCATCATTATGAATTATAAAATCATAATAATTTATAACATTATTGTGTTTCTATACATTGTTTTTCACCAATTTAATAATTATAAGGACTTAGGGATAACAATTAAATTTGGAAAGATAACATTTTCTATTTTGGAATTTCTAGGTCCATCCTTTGCAAATCTAGAAATATTGGATATTTTTTAATCCTCAACATGGAGGCTCTAGTGTGATACCTTAGGCTCAAATAATCATCCACCTTGTTTTTTTCCTAAATTGGTAATGTATTGATCATTAATAATCTATTATCAGCACTAACCATCTTCTCGGGTGAATGTTAAACTCCTATATGAATACATATTTCATGATTTTATTATCATCATAAATATCACAATTTTCAGCATAAATATAATTCATCCATATGTTTAATGAAAAAATTACCACAGATAACTCGAAATCATGTGTTTTGTATTTTTTATCATGGATCTTAAACTGTTGTGTGGATTAATAAATAACCTTGTTTTTTTCATAATAACACAACCCAATCATTTCTTGGATGCATCACTATTGATTACAAACCCTTCGAAACTACAGGGTTTTTTATGAATAGGTGTGATTACTAGAATTCTCATTAGTTTTGTGAAATTTTTCTCACATTCATCTATCACGAGGAATATGAAACCCTTCTAAGTTAACATGGTCAGAGGATTATATGGTATTGAGAAATTCTACAAAAAAAATTAATAATATCCAGTTAAACCAAGAAATCTATTGATCTCAGTCACTATGGTTGATCGACACCATCAGTCAATAACCTCTATCATTGATTTATCTACTACAATACCTTCTCATGAGATTATGTGACCCAAAAATGAAAACTTATTCAGCCAAAATTCATACTTTGTAAATTTTATATACTTTTTATCCTTCCTTTGGGTCTTTAGCACAATTCTAAATTTCTCTTAATGCTATTCGTTTCTCTTTGAATAAATAATAATATCATCTATAAATACTACCAAAAATTGATTGAGGTAATCTATAAAGACTCTTTTCATCAAATATATAAAGACAAATTAAACATTAGTAACACCAAAATGCATTACTATATATTCATAGTTACCATACCATGTACAGAATGTCGTATTTGGTATATCCTCCTTCATGACCCTTAATTGATGATATATACAATGAAGGATAATCAGGAATTTTTTTTGAGTTTTGCATATTTGATCAAACCAATCATTAATATGGGGGAGAGGACACATGTTATTGATTGTGATCTTGATCAACTCCCGATAACCAATACATATTCGTAATGATACATATTTCTTCTTTACAGAATAACCAGTGAAACCCAAGGATTCATACATGGATGAATGAATTTCTTCATCATAAATTCTTGGACTTTATTATTCAATTACAACAACTCAATTGGGACCATTCTATAAGGAGTCTTTTAAAGTAGTTTATAACTAGGTATGAGAACTATAGAGAACTCCACATCATGTTTTGGTGGTATACAAGGAGTGTTTTATGAAAAGACATCCACAAAATCATGAACAATATGTAAATCATCAATTTCATGTATCTCGCAAAACATTTTAGATAAATAACCCTTCTGAATGGGAATAATACACATACATTTGTTGTAATATCCATAAGAAGTTCATACTTATCATCAAATTGATAGAAATTCATAGGTTGGTTTTATAAATCAAACATGAGATCCCTTACTTAAATATTGATGTGGAATTTATATAGTAAAAGTCAATCAATGCATATGATGTCATCAAATTCAACCAGAGGATGAATGAAATGATTTGTAAGAAACATGTTCCCACAAACTTAAACTGATGGGGAGGCATAAAATTCAGATGAAATCATCATATCATTGTGAGTTTTAATTGATAATTCATGATTTGATAATTTATATGCAATCTATACACCCTTAGAAATTTATTTAGATATGAAAGAGTGGGATGATCAAGAATAAAATAATATATTAGCAGTTCTATAGTGGATAGTAAGTGTACCTTTCACTATGTCATTATCACATTCCTCAATATAAATATTTATAGGATTTCATTTTCCCTTTGTCCCTATACTGAATAGGTTTTTGACTTCGATCATCATCACTAGCCCTTGGTTTTGGTAAATGATTATTAGAATTACCATTCTCATTAAACTTGTAGAATTAAAGTTTGGTAGGTGAATTATGTGGCTCTTTATCTTCATTCACATTATTTAATAACGTTTTCCCATCACTTTAGCAATCAAAATTCTCTGTGACCTTCCATTATGTAAATAAAAAATTTGTTATATCCCTTAAAAAAATTTCTCCATGCTTCATCCCACACATATAGAAAATTATAAACATTCTCCTTTTCTCTTCATGGTATTTATATTTGCCTTTAAACACTAACTTCAGGTTCTTATCAAAACCATGATATTGGTGTGTGATCCCATCCTCCATTTAAATCATTATTTTACAATGCACAATATATTCTTAGCTACTAAATTATGTTATAAATAATTCCCTTATGAAACATGGATTTAAGCCACTGAAGAACCTATCAACTTTACTTTTAGGTTGGATGATAATCCCTAATGTATACCCCATAAGTCTTGTGAAATTATCATTATAGGGACTGAAAAATTCATTATACATTTAGTTCATTACATGGAGCACTTTCTCTATCCTGGTATGGAGAATATGTGTAAAGTTCATATTAGTAAAAATGTTCTTGAACTCATCCCAATCCATGGATTCAAATTTATCTTGATGCCTCATAATCATAATTAGAGTCAACCATTATTCTACTTCTGATTATTACCGATAAACATCTTGAATAACATTCCCATGCTCCAAATAGTGGGGAAAAGAAAAATCCTTTCTAATAGTATTATTCAATTGTTCTACGAAATTTGGATCAAAAGACCCGTGGAAAGAGAGTGGGTGTTACCTCATGAAAGACTCAATAAAAAATTCCCCTTTTTTCTATTTTTGAAGTCCACCATGATTGAACGATTGGGAAATTATTGTGAGTATAGAAATAATATTTTCTCTTCAATATCCCATAGAATTTGGTTTCCTATGAGTCAACTTATTTCATTTTATTTTACAATCTCTATTAGTAATGTTCCTTTAGGTTCCAGTCATTTACTAAAAAAAATGGAAATGTTAAAAATTAATTATCATAATGAGGAAGAACATAATCGCAACAAGTGACTTGATGGACATATAAATTATGATACCTTCTTTAATCTAAGACACTATAGGTTCATAAAAGGTTACTGATAGAAAAATTATTTTTAAATCCTTTATGATGGTTTGGTATGAGATTGAGAATTCCCAATGCAAATCCCCTAGGGAGTGTCAAACTAGGTGTGAAACAAGGCATGTTGTCATGTACCATGTTAAGCTATGGCATGCCTGATGCACCTTGTCGGAGTTATTACTCCTAAGAAAATCTATGCGAGAGATACATCAAAATATAGTATCCAGAAAGGGATTTCATTCTAGGAAACCAATCACACTATCCTTTACCAAAATTCAAGGGCGTTTTTATATAATTTTCTATATATATACATATATCCTTATACCTATCATTAAGGTTATCACTAAGGTTTTCTCAACCTATTTTCCAATATTTAACTAAAACTTTTCTCTATTACCAACTATAATAACCCAATTTTAACATATAGTAACATTACATTTCTTTGGTGGAATACATCATATATTAAAAAAATGCCCAAAGACTATAGTAGTCTAGTGCATTTGGAAACATGGAAACATAAACACTGGTAAATAAGTGATCTATATTATCTCCCACCAGTTTCATAATGAATATAACCCTTTTTAGACACGTCAAACATAATACATATGTTCATAGTAATGGTGAAAGGAAACATAAAAATGGGTGAACTCAGATTCTCAATATTGGTAAGCAAGGGGGATATATTATCATAATAATGAGAATAAGTGTATGAGAATATGATCATGAAATTTTCTATGATCATACACTACATATAAAATTTTATAAAAATTATTATGGAAAAATCATTTATAGTTCCTTAGAGATGAATCATAAGGGAGAAATACATGAGCCACAAAAGCATATCATAGGAATAAAACATGGAACTGTGGAAGACACGTAAGCATATAATAATGATTTCCATGGCAGTCAAGGAATAACTTCCACGACCATCTTGGTAGTGTGGGTTCACTTCTCAAACCATCATGGTAGTCATGGTTCACTACCATAACCATCTTATTAGACAATGTCCCTTATGTCTATCCCATGAGATATAAATCCTTACCCAATGCATTGGAGGGAGATATAGGTCCCCTCAATCTCGTAATGAAATCATAGACACATTTCCCAAAATATCATGAATTATTATATCATAACCCATGAAATGAAATGAGAATGATAAAATTGTAATCATATCATATCATGTATAAAAGAGACATGTTTCATTATCATTTCATCAAAGCATAACCCATGAAAATAAGAGGGTTTCATAATTATTTTACCCATGAAAAAGAAACGGATTTCATAAAAATAATTCCATAAAATGTAAAACATTATGAGAAATAACATGAATGTATTCTTTTGTATTTTTTCGTGAAAATGAAATAGTAAAACCAAATGGATGTCATCTTATATGATAAATAATTTGAAAATATTTTCTAAAAAAATATCTTGAAGAAAATATTCTTTCTTCAAAGAAAATGTTTAATTTTATAGAAGTTATATGAAATATTAAAATAAACCATTTTAATTAAAAGTAAATATTATATATTATATGGTAATCCTCAAGTAATTATGATCTCATGATATTGGAAAAATCCATTCAATCCATATAAGTTAAAATGAAACATTTTTCTAATACTTTTTCGAAAAATTCAAAATACACCTCATTAAAAATGAAAAAAAATTGCATTCAAAACTTTTAAGAAATACTAATACACTGGTATAAACTGATTGAAATAATATTATATGGTTATAATGAATATTTTAATATACATTTTTGAGAAACATAAACTTGGATGAAAAATATTTACTGGTATATACTTATGTAAAGACAGTCCCGATAATAATGAGATTGTGGATTTGACCCATACCATTATTATGATTTCAATTGTACATATCTGAAAATCATGAATAATTGATTAAATAATTTTATTTAAATTTTCAGGAACCATAATCATATGATATCATATATGATCATATTGTCTCTATTTTTTAACAATAATTCATTATTAAAATTCTTTCGGGTGCTATCTATTTCCTTTTTTGCAAGTTTTGTCATATAAGTATGGGTTTATACATATAGAAAATAGTTATTTCATATAGATAATAAAATTAAGTTAATATAAATCATCTTTATTAATTATATACATTTATATATTCTATATTTTTAGGTGATCATAGAGAATTAATCACATCATGCCATGTAGATTGTAGGACGTACATACACATGAGCGATGATATAATTCCCTTAAATTTGTAGTGGTATAGAAGTGGGAGGTATATATTTTATTCTAGAGTCAATATTATGTATTAATTATAATATATATTCATTAATTATATCATTATACTTATCCATGTAATGTGTAAATGGAAAATAGATTACACCACAGCGTGGAGATGGTAGGTTGTACGTACAGATACGTGGTGAATAATTTTTTAAAAGGATGGATAAAAAGTAAAATAAAGTAGTTCCATAATAATAATAATCTATAATTATATAGATTATAATGGTGTTTTTAATTATAATATAAAAACAAAAGTATATGATGTAAAATAAGGAATACTCTTAAGAGAGTCGGTAAAAGATATTACCTCTTTTCAAGAAACTCTATCAATATATTCTTTGAAGGATACTAGATTCAGTATTTTTAGAAGACCAGAACCTCTAGAACATGAATAATAATGTTAGGGGTACAAATTTGGATGGGTCAGTCAATATATAATTCTTACATTAGTGTGAGGTTATTGGGGAGGAAATACATTTTTATAAGAGAGGGGATTGACACTCTTGGAAACACCTAAAATATTAAATTAATATAAAATGATATTTGATTTGAAACATCTCCAAATTATGTTATTTTGAAGATAATATATAGATTAATCTAAATACTCTCAATCAATTTTTTAAATTTTTTTATGTCAAAATAAAAACCATATATTTTTTATACAACCCTTCGTTAAACTGTTCCACTTTCACAATGTAAACATGACTTTTTGCATATTAGAGATAACATAGTTACTATAAAATGAAAAAATAACCACAAATGGATAAATTATAAAAATTTTATCCTTAATATAGTCATCTAGAAAAAATAAATATTTTTATTAGTTTTATATCATTTGATAAAACATTATTTATTTTATATTATCATCTATTTCAAATTTCATATTATTGAATATTTTTATTTTTTAAAATATCCTAAAAACTGGAAAACATGAAACTAGATCTTATAATATAACACTAAAATATCAAATAATTATATAAAATTCTTGTTTTGTCATTAATTATGTTAAATTATATTTATTGTTATGCTATTAATATAATATATTTGATAGTTTTATTAATTAACCAACACATGAATCATCATTATAAAAAACATTAATTAAAATATTTCTTCTATAAATATAAAAAATAAATTTTAATGACAATTTTAAATTTATTATCATGGAAATTACTATTTATATTATAATTTATATTTTTTATAACCCTATATTGAAAATTATTTTCTTATTAAAAATAAGAGTATGACATTTTTAACATATCCTTAAATAAAATATAATGAATGTCATATTCTCACACAAGTGTCTTATTATTGTTATAATTTTGGAATAATGAAAATTTTTGTTGAAAATTATTCATCCAACGACATTTGCAAAAAATTTATAATAATTTAAAAATATTATAGTATTATTTTTACCATGAATTTCATGATTAACCGTTAATCGTGGTAAAAAATATTTTATTAAAGTTACTATTCATATTACCCAAAAATTAAAGAATCCTAGATACATAATTTGGACCCTATGATTCCAAATATTTATGATATATTTTAAATATAAAAAAATTTATGTTTCAGTAATAAATTTAAAATTAATACCATTATTGGGGTTTGAAAGTGGGTTATTAAAATTAAAACATGAAAAACATTGAAATGTTTTAAGTCTAATTTCAATTTTAAACTTATGATAGTTACATAATTTATATTGACTGATAAAATTCAATATGAATATAATAATGAAAAAATCATAAATATAATTTAACACTTTAAATTTTTTTGATGAATTTTTTTAAAATTAATATTGAATATTTTTTGAATTATTCGTCAAAACATGAAACTTATCAGAAAAATTTTAAAAATTCAATCAAAGAATGTTTTTATATACTTATATCAAGAAATATGTTTTTGTTCTCATATAAAATATATAAAATTTTCTAACATAGGATTTAAAATGGGTTTATCATTAAAGGCGATAAATTTCCTTTTTGAAAAATAGTAGTTTTTATGAATAATATTTTGTTGGTCCTTATCTTATTCCTTTAAAATTTATTTGATTAAAATATTAAATATGTAATTGAATATATAACATAGATATTAATTATTATCATTTACTAATTTGTATTAATTTAATTTTTTAATTCATAATGACATTGGGAGCATAAAAATAAAAAAATTATATATTTAATTGTTATATGTTTTCATTTAGAACTAATTGGTCACAAATGATTACACACTTTCATAATATAGTTAATAATATTAAAACCATTAAATTTAATATGTAGTTTATTATCTTATTTATTTTATAATAAAGTAATGTTTTTTTAAAATAATATGTTGTTAGCAACGTATGCCAAATATGTGTTGTGTGCAGCGCAAGAAAAGTTTGTTTCGTAATAAAGGAATATTTGATTTATTTTAATGAAAAACATATATGAAAAATAAATTATTTAAAAAAAATCCCATGAACATGGGGTGTAACATTATATCATCATGTTCAGAAGCGATCACCATCTTCTCTTATTACTCTATCTTAAATTGGATGTTACTCTTCATTAAAGTTTTATATAGATTCCTCCTCCAAA
Organism: Viscum album; assembly: GCA_963277665.1. Classification (NCBI taxonomy): domain Eukaryota; kingdom Viridiplantae; phylum Streptophyta; class Magnoliopsida; order Santalales; family Viscaceae; genus Viscum; species Viscum album. The sequence continues at coordinate 1,907,886,453 of OY728136.1, forward strand.
AAATAGACCATTTTTTCTAGATTTTAGAAAATAAAGTCCATATTACCTAACCCTTGTTTTTTGTCTTCTTATTTTGGGGTTTAATAATCACATTATTCGATCTCCAATGCAGTTTTATTATTTCTATTATTGGAAATTTTAAATTTTCATTGAAATTAAGACTTATATTTGATTAATCCCCCAAATTATAAATAGGTGTGGATTTATCATTAATGAAATTAATCATCATAGGAGTAATAATTTATCAAAATTCAATATTCATGATCCCATATATAGATATCATGATGGCATTAAAATTCACAATTCAACATTTTTTGAAATTATTTAGAGTTTAACTTCTATAGTCTGGTGTGGTTGGGGTTCCCATGATTAAATTTTACACTCCCAACATTTACTTTTTTTCATTCCTATAATTAAATAAATTTGGTGTGGGTGATTTTAAATGATAATTTCCAAATAGGTATAGGGATTTCTATTTCATTTAAATTACAGTCCAAACAAACGAAAATAAAAAATATATTTGAATAAAAAGTATAATATCCAGTTTTTTCATTATGTTATAGGACCTTTATAACTCTATAATAAATTTTTTCCCCTTAATGGATGTTTTCACTAGATTAGAAGTGGGTTAATGGGGGTCCAATAATTCATTATGCATGGATTTATGGGTTTTAATAGAACCAGGATGAAGTGAATGGTAAGTGCATGGTTTAGATAAACATGTCCTTCAATCCTATGAATTATAATGGGAGTATCACAATTGGATAAATAGTTTTAAGTGGGCTATGAAACTGATAAAACCCGAAAATAAATTATTGGTCCAATTTTCATAGATTGAACATGTTGTTTCCAACCACCCACAAAATTTGTGCAATTAGAAGGATTCTAGACAGTGACATAGGTGTAATTCAAGAATAGTTTAATTTTTTTTTGAGCCATTCACCTTATTAAAATTGATAAAAATTAACATTTCCCTAGTTTCGTATTAAATTTAAAAGTCATTATCCTCCTTCTAAATTTTCAGTTTTACTATGAATCATGCATCTAACATTTCACACTCATTTGGAATTTGTGTATCTTCATCATTAATACTCTAATTCCATCACTATTTATCACATTGTAAAATCCTCTATAAGGCTAACACTATATATTATTATTTCCAAAATTTTATTTACATTCATGGGTGTTATCTCTGTATGAGCTAATATAACTTATTTTATTTTATTTTTATCTAGTCTCCCAATTTATTTCATTATGGACCAATTCAATGATAATTCTAATTGATGAGTCTTCTACTCGGATTAATTAGGCAATATAATTATTTTTCATATAAGACTAGATGTCTAAATTTTTTGACAGTATATTGAACAATAAATATTCTATGTGATTCTCCTAAAATTAATTTCCTTTTAATTTTTTGTCTAATACTAGAACTATAAATATGATAAAATCCACCTTGTCATTGAAATTGGATATAAAAATCAACATGAAAAAATCCTTTATATTTTTTTCATTAAATTTCTTGAGAACTGTACTTAGCAAAAAGAAAAATAACTTTTTGGTGTGTTTGGTTGGACTTAGTAAAACCCTAATGATTATGATACTAGAACAAACCCTTATGGTGTGTTAGTTTGTCAAAATATAAAGAAATTATATTATTGAATTAATTAAAATATTAATGATAATTGATACATTTAAATTATATCTAAATTACCATATATACATGTAATGACCTGCCAATTCTCATTGGCTTGAGAATGAGACGAGTCATTATTAGGCCGTAAGCGACATCCCCAAGACGCCAAAGGATGGCAATAAAAGCCGAAAGGTTTCAAATACAATTGGGGGATGATTTACCCTTTGAGAAATAAACCCATCCATTAACCATTCACTATATGATGCATGAACAAATCTAATACTACTTAGCCATTTATTTTATCATAAACCAACCAAGAGTACAACTATGGAAACCTACACTCAAACTTCAGAGTAAACAACAAAAAGAAAACTCAAAGACCACAAGACAACAACCCAACTCTATTCTGCACAAGCTCCAAGCTCCAACATCATGAACCAACCCAAGTATCAAGAAACAATGCTCTACGCATGTGACACTTTACCTTTGCCAACATCATGGTACATGATATCTGCAAAAGCACCAACGTGCCAAAGAAGGGGGTGCGTAATGAAACTCAGTAGGTTTTCCCAGATGACTTCCCCACCCATGCCTCTAGGATAAAACATGATAGCACATTTATATAAAACAATTTATATAAAACAATACCAAAAACAGTTCAAAATATAACAAGTTCCATGTCAAAACCATTTTCCAACAAAACTCATCTTCCTTAAGAAAAACAATCAAGCAAAGTTCCCAATTCCATTCACATTTCCATTTGGCGCATTCTTTCCATTTCACCAATCCACACAACCAACCATGCGTGAAACCTATACTCACTAGTGGTGATTTATCCTTCCAATAAGCCGTCACATAGTGGAATACCTTGACGGGGGTACTTCACGACCTTCTCCGTCCAAACCTAGTGATGGGGGGAATTCTCACCCTTATCCATCCCAACCTTTTGATGGGGGTACTTCTAGCCCTTATCCATCCTGATGTATATGAACACACACCACAACCCATGAAATCCATGCCCAAACCCAAGTGTGTTCAAAACCTTTCAATAAAGAATCAAACTTTTATTGAAAACATTTCTTTCGTGTAGAAAAACCATAGCCAATTTAAAATCACTATTTTTAATATATTTCAACAACCACTTTCCAAAAACATACATCACCCGTTAGTAAAAAGGGGTTTTAACCATTAATTCACAATAGATAAAAAAACCATTTCAATCGAGGAAAACAATTTGAAATTAATCCTTAAATTTCTAAGAAAGAGGAATCTAGAGTGAAGCCACCTACCTCAACAATTTAGGCAAAACCAACCAACGGCCGAAGAACGCTCAAGAACACTGGGTCAAACCACTGAAAACCCACCTTATATCTCTTCTCCTAACACAACCAAGACCAAATATCAACACATTTGGATTCCACATACTTAGTTCTACCCCTAACGGGCATAGATCCATGAAACCAAGAGAAAGGGAGAATTAGATCTAAGTAGATCTAGGAAACCATTCATGAACGAAGGAGAAAGATCACATACCTCAAGAATTCAACTTTGATTCACCAAGAGAAGCCTTCTAATAGCCTACAGAATGAGGGGATAACCCTATTTGAACTTAAGAGAACCAAAATACTGAGTTAGGGCTGCTTAGGAGCTTTAATTAGGAAATCAGAGGAAAAACGAGTTAGATTCACAATTTAAGGATCTAACTTTAAGTGACTGCATGGTTAGTCCACACGGTTTGACAAACCATGCGCTGACCGTGCATTAGATACTACCTCAACCACACTTCTCACAGTATTTGGATGCACAGTTAGACAAACCTTGCACCAAACGTGCAGAAGCCACTTCCTCCAAGACCCACAGCGCACAGTTTGGCTGTATGGTTAGACAACTTGTGCGCCAACCGTGTTACTTCTCCTTTGCCTCAAAACATCAAACCAAGTTCTCCTGACTCTCCCATTAAACACCCTTAACATTAAAACCATGAAAAGAATCAATAAAGGGTTACATACTAGAAACTGGGGGTAATACATTATCCCCACCATTGGCCTTTCCGTCCCTGGAAAGTAGAAAACCATTGCTTCCCTGAAAGAATTCTAGCCACTGCTCTTTCATTTCTTTCTCGTGCTCCCAAGTCTCTCCCTAAATTTGACCATGTTTCCAAAAAACAGGTACTAGACCAATGCTTTTTCCACACAAGAATTTATCCTTCTTATCCACAATCTGCACCGGAATATGTACCAATGAAGCGTCTGGATCTAGGTCAATGTGATCCCATCTGATCACATGGTCAGGATCATGCTGATACTTTTTCAACTCAGATACATGGAACACATTATTCACCAAACTGAACTGTGGTGGTAATGCCAACCGATATGCCACCTCTCCAACCCATTCCAGTATCTCAAAAGCGCCAATGTATCTAGGAGATAATTTTCCCTGCTTCCCAAAACAACGATTTCCAAGCCTTGGAGATATTCTCAAAAAGAATTGATCACTCACCGAAAATTACAATAGTCTTTGGCGATTGTAACACCCCGAGATTTTATGAAAAATATTCTTTTTAATTTCATTGATGTCTTGTGTTGTATGCTACACCAAAGGGAGCTTTCACAACACGCATCATTGACTTGCCTTGCATTACACGCAATCTCGAACTTCCTCGATAGCGTGTGTAGTACGCAATATCGAGTTTCAATAAACAACGATATGCTATTAAAATATTATTAAAACTAGCCGTTATGAATAGTAGTAACCACTTTTTGAAATTTTGTAAATTTTATTTTTCAAAATGGACTTCATTTTTGGATTCGAAATATCGAAATTAGCTTAGGGTGAAATTTTGGTACTTTTCGGATAACTTTCATTTTCTGATGAATAGTGAAAATTACTAAATTTTAATTAAAAACAACTTTTTTAATCGAAATAATTAATAGTGATAAATTATTAATTTGAGTGGTTTTAAAGTATATTTAGAATATATTTTTACAATTCAATACAATGTTGGTCATTGAATGTAATTTCACATTTACACCAGACATAAACAAGTGTTAATCTTTTGATAGTTATTATCTCTTAAAAACACGCTATTTGTTGTGACAGCGGAAATTAATTATAAAATTAATTAATGCAACTTATATGTTGGAAATTTTGTAAAATAGAAATCATTTTTGAATTTGGAATATCAATTATAGCTTAGGGTGAAATTTTGACATTTTTCTGAAAAACTTCAATTTTTGATGAATAGTGAAACTACTAAGTGGTAGTTAAAAAAATTAATTTTTTCATAAATCTTAATTTTACCGCTTCTGTGAATGGAATTTCGAAAATCCGAGAGACACGGTTGATGTCAGTAAGTAAAATGTGGTTCAATGAGATGAAAATAATTTTTGGTGAATAGTAACTTTTTACTTTTATTTACCATGGTTAAAAGTAAATAGGGTATGTAAAGGGTAAAAATGATATTAATATTACCCTAACACATGTCCTAATCCTATTGGCCAAGTGTATCTCGACCAAAAACAACCTTAAGTGTAAAATATTATCATTTAGGCCCACTTGGATTAGATTAGGACATTTATTATTATTTAATTCAAAGTAGAGTTAAAAGAGTTAAAATCAAAGTTTGATTACTAAAACATTTTTAATATAGGGTTATACATAATATAATTTCGACTATAAATATTCATTAGAAAGCTAAAAAGAGTTCATACATAATGGTATTTTATTTTTAATTTTTATACTTTAAATAATGTAATTTATTTATGACACAACGATGATGCAGTAATTACCTTTTTAAGAAAATATTAACATAATTGATGTTATAAATGCCCAAATAAATGTAATTTGATACTTTTTATGACTTAAACTAATTTTCTAGGTTACTATGACATGTTATTGTTGATTTAAGTAACTTTGTTCGAACTTATCATTCTGTTAGAAATTTCATAAATATCATGTACCAAATAGTGTCAAAATTGACATAAATTAGTTTTTAAAACAAATATTATATTATTAATTGTTATTTAATTCCTAAAAATCTAAGGTTCGGCCAAATGGCTTAGATAAGAATAGATATATTAATAATAAACAACTTGGGATTCGTTTGGCTTGATATAGTATGTTTATTTACAATATAGTGTAAGAAAACAAAAAGACACGGTAAAAGTTAAATTATTTAACTTAGAGTTAAATCTAATTGATAAGGTTAAAATAATAACCTAAACTTGTCTAAATCCTATTGGATGAGAGGATTGAGACACATCCCCACTTTATCTTCGAAATAAGACCATTTTGAACCATTATAAACCGAATTTGACCTTAATATAAAATAATATTTTCAGATTTTCCTAAGATGCCCCTCTCCTCCCTTATAAAAGGGCACCTCCTCCCTCTCCTCCTCACACCAATTTGAGCATTCAAGTTCGGCCAAACCCTGCCAAAATCTCTTCTCCACTTCCCTAATATCATTCTAGAGGTCTTGTTCTTCTTCAAAGACCATCCTTAGTTCTTTCAGTGGAGGTTATGTGAAGGCGCGTCAAAAAGAGGTAATATCCATTACCGATCTTTTTCAATTTCTTTCTTCTTAAACTTCTTATTATTTAGTTGTTTCATGATAAAGTAATAACATCAGTATTTCTTATATAATTATATGTTATTATAAATGTGAAACAACTCTAATTAACATTCTATCCATCCTACGGAAAAAGGAAATCACCGTGCGTGCGTACGTATGGAATACCGTCTCCACGCCGTGGTGTAATCTATTTTCCTCCACCACCTTAATTGGATGGGTATAATGGTGTAATGAGTAACTATATATTATTATTATAAAGTGATATTGATACTGAAATAGTATACATACACTTTAACATAATTCCACGACCATGGGAACGATATCATCGCTCGTGCGTACGTACGGACTACCGTCTCCACGACGCGATGAGATTCATTCTCAAGGATTAACCATTCATGAATGATTATAAATTATATATAATAAGTACTAATGAAATATATGACATAATAATGATACTGGATTTTTGTATATTTATATGTATGTCATCTACTTAATTCAATTAAATTCAATAAGGAAACGAAAACAGCGTTCATACGTATGTACGGACTACCGTCTCCATGAACGGTGTATTTCATTTCATTTATAGATATATTATATATATATATATATTATGAATATATATTATATATAAATCATGTTTTAAATTCTGGATATAAGTAATCATGATCCAAGTAATCATATTAATAATTACAAGTTAAAAACACGAACGACAAATGAGACGATTTTACCCAAAACACTACTTTAACATGAATTTACAAAAGAACGGGTAATATAAAGTCATAAGTGGACCATATATGATATAATAACAATGAATATGATTCTTTAATAAGTCAATAACATGATTTAAATCATTATACAGGAGGTTCGGACACTTACAAAGCAAGTTAGACCTAAGGTAAGGGAAATATCACAATCTCATTTTTATCCGAGATTGTTTATACTTTGGCATTTACTGGGGTGTATTTTATCATCCACATCCATGTTTCCTCAATATGTAATATTATTTCCATCCACCTACAATTGTTTAAATCCAATTTTACCCTTCGGTGAGTTTTTAGTAAAAGATATGAAAGTAATCTTTTGTCGTTTTTCATACGAGGTATTTTTTTGACTTTTCCGACAAAAGTATGAGAAGAATGTTCTTTTTAACTTATACGGCATGAATGGATTTTTAAAACATTATATCTAAGAAGCTTCCTTTACAAGTTTTCAAGTTTATTTTTAATCAACTTCTTTTTGTATGACATGTTAATAATGGAAAAATGTTTTTGAAGAAGAAAGGAAATTTTCCTCAAGAATGGAGTTCAAGTGTTTTATCAAAATTATTTTCCATCTAAGATAATAAAGGGTTCTGTTTTTATCTCTATTATTACATTGATTTGATAATTTTGTTATGGAATTATTTTTATAAATTCCTTTATCTTATATGAATTGTTTTATGATGTCACGATGTTTAAGATTCCCATTTTTATTACATGGGTTATGAAATGATGTATGATTTATGATTTTGTGGCACACATAAGAATGGTATAATTATGAGATGGGTGGGACCTATATCTCCCTCCAATTCATTGGGTAAAGATTTTATATCTCATGATATAGACATGGCTAGAATGGTAGGTTATACCGGTTCAGTGAAACAGGACTAAAACGAGGGTGACTCGGTTCAGAAAGGGACTTTGTCCACTAAGATAGTCTTGGCAATGAGTCTTGACTAACAAGAAATGATTCTCTATGATTATGTGTGTATGCCACAAAGTTTAATGTTTTACGTTATGATTATTGTGATTAAATTTCACTGCCATGAGTTATCCTAGGTTATGAAATTATGATCTCTTTTACAGGTTAAGATTTCCAAAAGTTATGTTCTTATGAATATGATGTGATTGATATTTCTTTTGTTTACCCTTACTGAGCATTTGATCTCACCCTTTTATGTTTTCTTTCCCCATGATATAAAGAAAGGTTTTAGGTAAAAAAAAGGAATATCTTTATGGGAGATGTTGAAGATCTTTCACCACGATTAGAAGATTATATTCCGAGTTTCCAAAGACACTAAACTTTTACGATCCTTGTGTGTGTGTTTTTGTTATGTACTAAGTATTTCTCAAATGTAATGTAATGTCAATGTACGTCGAGCTTCATGTCTCTACAGTTGGTATCCGACGAAAGGTTTAGTCAACCTTTGGAAACAAGGATGCGAGAAATTTAGTGAGATCCCTAGAGATATTTATAAGGTATGTCTAGGGATGTCCCTAAGGATAAGTATACGTATAGGATACAGTCTAGAACTATGGTAACGATCATAGAATTTAACCTAAGATGTTAGATATTGAGGATACTCCACCTTTATTATGTTGTTTTCCCTAGCATGATTTTTTCCTCTCACACTATTCTTTTTTGGGTTTTAGAAAATGGGTGGAAACAAGATGATTCACGATAATAGAGGATATGATGGACAATGGAATGATATTCTTCATAATGAAATGGGATTTGGAAGTCCAAACATCATTATTATGCCGAATCAGCAATCTCATAATATGATCAATAAAGTAAAATTTGGTAAGTTTCCTGACTCGGTTAATAAGAGAAAGATGGAGTTTCATGATGATCATAGAGCAAAGAAATTTCAATTTCCCCTATGTAAATCATGTGGGAAGAGGAATCAAGGAGAATGTTTCAAAGGAACTGGAAGATGCTTTGGGTGTGGAAAAGAAGGACACAAAGCAAGTAAGTGCAAAGGAAAAGGTTCAGTTAACACCATGGATGAGGATAATGGTATTGCTACGACATCAACAATGGTTAAATGTTTTAAATGTGGAATGTACGGGCATTATTCAAACCAATTCCCTAAGGGAAAGTCTCATGAAGAGAATCAGTATGGTCGTATGGGAAGTGTTTATGTTGATGTTGATGAAGAGACTACAAATGATATGTGAGATGAAATAATTTTTGAAGCTCGGTCAATGGTTTAAGAAGGTAGTGGAATGATTACATGTTTATGAAGTGTAATGTTGTATAAGTAATCTCATGGTACTATGGAGTAAAGAGACATCTAAGGATTGTTACACTATTGTCTTTCCTAAGTTTTTAAAGTGTATGATTAATGGTACTAGTAACCATGAAATGTTATTCAGATATTTTTTGGAAAGTAGATGATATGCGCATAATGAAGGAATAATAAGATAATGAGGTGTTTGATTGTATTCATGAGCTTCTTACTGATATAAGGAGAAGGTTATATCATGGTTTGAGTATATAGAATTTTTGGATTTTGGTATGTGGAAAGAGTTAACTTTTAACTGCATTCATGTTTTCACTAAGGTTCAATGGGTATTCAAGAGAATGCATGATTAAGGCCTTTGAATGTTTGGAATGTGACCAACAAGACATATCTTATGATATATGGGGATCAACGACAGTATTAAATATCTGGTAATCATTTTCACTATATTATGAGAGTGGACTGCAGTATTATGGATAAGCCTAAAGATTAGAATGGATTATGTTGGACATAAGTTAGTATTGTTTAAGGATACAAGATTTTCGATATTTTGATGGGATGTTATAGTAATGTAGTTTTAGAAAAAGGACAACCTACAGGACGTGCGACACCCCATCGAGTCAGACAAGGATGTGGGAATCGAACCCACAATTGAAGTGCGACTGGCCTTTATCGCCTACCACTGGCCTACAGGAAGTCCCTATTTAATATAAACTAGTTTTACTATATTAATCAGTATGATATATGAAGTATAAGTCCATTTTAGGAACCATATATGATTAATCTCACTATAGATCGACTTATGTATATAATTTTTGCTAACCTTTTGTTTGAGACAGATGGAATGACCCATCATTCTATCACATGATCTGCTAACACTTCACGAATAACAAATTCAACTTCATTTATTTAAGATATGAAGTGTAAATTGTTCAAGTAATGAACAACATTGAGATTGTACCAAAATAAAGTAAGTATTTATTCTAATTAAAATTTTCAACTTTAGGGAAATGATCTTGAAAACTAAAAATGTTATCCTAGTGCCCTTATATCTGATGAATCAGATAGTACCCTAGATCGTCACAAATTTATGGCTTTGTGATTGCTGGCTTTTCCATAGCCATGTTCTCTACCACTCTCCATCAGAACATGATGGTTAGATTTCTCTTCCATATCCATATTTTCACCTATGTGGAAACCCAGTGATTAGTTTATTTGGGTAACCATTACGTTTCATACTTTTGTTTTTAAAGATTTATTTTGGTATTCCTTTTTACAATATAGGTTTCTATTAAAGAAACTTTCGAGTAGTAAACCATTTATAACCCCGACGAATTTCGAGGGCAAAATTCATTTTAAGGGGGGTAGAATGTAACACCCTGAGATTTTATGAAAAATATTCTTTTTAATTTCATTGATGTCTTGTGTTTTACGCTACACCAAAGGGAGCTTTCACAACACGCATCATTGACTTGCCTTGCATTACACGCAATTGCGAACTTCCTCGATAGCGTGTGTAGTACGCAATATTGAGTTTCACTAAACAACGATATGCTATTAAAATATTATTAAAACTAGCCGTTATGAATAGTAATAACCACTTTTTGAAATTTTTTAAATTTTATTTTTCAAAATGGACTTCATTTTTGGATTCGGAATATCGAAATTAGCTTAGGGTTAAATTTTGGTACTTTTCGGATAACTTTCATTTTCTGATGAATAGTGAAAATTACTAAATTTTAATTAAAAACAACTTTTTTAATCGAAATAATTAATAGTGATAAATTATTAATTTGAGTGGTTTTAAAGTATATTTAGAATATATTTTTATAATTCAACACAATGTTGGTCATTGAATGTAATTTCACATTTACACTAGACATAAACAAGTGTTAATCTTTTGATCGTTATTATCTCTTAAAAACACGCTATTTGTTGTGACAGAAGAAATTAATTATAAAATTAATTAATGCAACTTATATTTTGGGAATTTTGTAAAATAGAAATCATTTTTTAATTCGTAATATCAATTATATCTTAGGGTGAAATTTTGACATTTTTCTGAAAAACTTCAATTTTTTATGAATAGTGAAACTACGAAGTGGTTGTTAAAAAAAATTAATTTTTTCATAAATCTTAATTTTAACGCTTCTGTGAATGGAATTTCGAAAATCTGAGAGACACGGTTGATGTCAGTAAGTAAAATGTGGTTCAATGAGATGAAAATAATTTTTGGTGAATAGTAACTTTTTACTTTTATTTACCACGGTTAAAAGTAAATAGGGTAATTAAAGGGTAAAAATGATATTAATATTACCCTAAAACATGTCCTAATCCTATTGGACAAGTGTATCTCGACCAAAAACAACCTTAAGTGTAAAATATTATCATTTAGGCCCACTTGGATTAGATTAGGAAATTTATTATTATTTAATTCAAAGAAGAGTTAAAAGAGTTAAAAACAAAGTTTGATTACTAAAACATTTTTAATATAGGGTTATACATAATATAATTTCGACTATAAATATTCATTAAAAATCTAAAAAGAGTTCCTACATAATGGTATTTTATTTTTAATTTTTATACTTTAAATAATTTAATTTATTTATGACACATCAATGATGCAGTAATTACCGTTTTAAGAAAATATTAACATAATTGATGTTATAAATGCCCAAATAAATGTAATTTGATACTTTTTATGACTTACACTAATTTTATAGGTTACTATGAAATGTTATTGTTGAATTAAGTAACTTGGTTCGAACTTATCATTCTGTTAGAAATCTCATAAATATCATGTACCAAATAGTGTCAAAATTGACATAAATTAGTTTTTAAAACAAATATTATATTATTAATTGTTATTTAATTCCTAAAAATCTAAGGTTCGGCCAAATGACTTAGATAAGGATATATATATTAATAATAAACAACTTGGGGTTCGTTTGTCTTGGTATAGTATGTTTATTAACCATATAGTGTAAGAAAACAAAAAGACACGGTAAAAGTTAAATTATTTAACTTAGAGTTAAATCTAATTGATAAGGTTAAAATAATAACCTAAACTTGTATAAATCCTATTGGATGAGAGTATTGAGACCCATCCCCACTTTATCTTCGAAATAAGACCATTTGGAACCATTATAAACCGAATTTGACCTTAATATAAAATAATATTTTGAGATTTTCCTAAGATGCCCCTCTCCTCCCTTATAAAAGGGCACCTCCTCCCTCTCCTCCTCACACCAATTTGAGCATTCAAGCTCGGACAAACCCTGCAAAAATCTCTTCTCCACTTCCCTAGTATCATCCTAGACATCCTGGTCTTCTTCAAAGACCATCCTTATTTCTTTAAGTGGAGGTTATGTGAAGGCGCGTCAAAAAGAGGTAATATCCATTACCGATCTTTTTCAATTTCTTTCGTCTTCAACTTCTTCTTCTTTAGTTGTTTCATGATAAAGTAATAAAATCAGTATTTCTTATATAATTATATGTTATTATAAATGTGAAACAACTCTAATTAACCTTCTATCCATCCTACGGAAATAGGAAATCACCGTGCGTGCGTACGTACGGAATACCGTCTCCACGCCGTGGTGTAATCTATTTTCCGCCACCACCTTAATTGGATGGGTATAATGGTGTAATGAGTAAATATATATAATTATTATAAAGTTATATTGATACTGAAATAGTATACATACACTTCAACACAATTCCACGACCATGGGAACGATATCATCGCTCGTGCGTACGTACGGACTACCGTCTCCACGACGCGATGAGATTCATTCTCAAGGATTAACCATTCATGAATGATTATAAAGTATATATAATAAGTAATAATGAAATATATGACATAATAATGATACTGGATTTATGTATATTTATATGTATTTCATCTACTTAATTCAATTCAATTCAATAAGGAAACGAAAACAGCGTTCATGCGTACGTACGGACTACCGTCTCCATGAACGGTGTATTTCATTTCATTTATCGATATATTATATATATATATATATTATGAATATATATTATATATAAATCATGTTTTACTTTCTGGATATAAGTAATCATGATCCAAGTAATCATATTAATAATTACAAGTTAAAAACACGAATGACAAATGAGACGATTTTACCCAAAACGCTACTTTAACAAAAATTTACAAAAGAACGGGTAATATAAGGTCATAAGTGGACCATATATGATATAATAACAATGAATATGATTCTGGAATAAGTCAATAACATGATTTAAATCATTATACAGGAGGTTCGGACACTTACAAAGCAAGTTGGACCTAAGGTAAGGGAAATATCACAATCTCATTTTTATCCGAGATTGTTTATACTTTGGCATTTACTGGGGTGTATTTTATCATCCACATCCATGTTTCCTAAATATGTAATATTATTTCCATCCAACTACAATTGTTTAAATCCAATTTTACCCTTCGGTGAGTTTTTAGTAAAAGATATGAAAGTAATCTTTTGTCGTTTTTCATACGAGGTATTTTTTTGACTTTTCCGACAAAAGTACGAGAAGAATGTTCTTTTTAACTTATATGGCATGAATGGATTTTTAAAACATTATTTCCAAGAAGATTCCTTTACAAGTTTTCAAGTTTATTTTTAATCAACTTCTTTTTGTATGACATGTTAATAAAGGAAAAATGTTTTTGAAGAAGAAAGAATATTTTCCTCAAGAATGGAGTTCAAGTGTTTTATCAAAATTATTTTCCATCTAAGATAATAAAGGGTTCTGTTTTTATCTCTATTATTAAATTGATTTGATAATGTTGTTATGGAATTATTTTTATAAATTTCTTTATCTTTTATGAATTGTTTTATGATGTCACGATGTTTAAGATTCCCATTTTTATTACATGGGTTATGAAATGATGTATGATTTATGATTTTGTGGCACACATAAGAATGGTATAATTATGAGATGGGTGGGACCTATATCTCCCTCCAATTCATTGGGTAAAGATTTTATATCTCATGAGATAGACATGGCTAGAATGGTAGGTTATACTGGTTCAGTGAAACAGGACTAAAACGAGGGTGACTCGGTTCAGAAAGGGACTTTGTCCACTAAGATAGTCTTGGCAATGAGTCTTGACTAACAAGAAATGATTCTCTATGATTATGTGTGTATGTCACAAAGTTTAATGTTTTAAGTTATGATTATTGTGATTAAATTTCACTGCCATGAGTTATCCCAGGTTATGAAATTATGATCTCTTTTACAGGTTAAGATTTCCAAAAGTTATGTTCTTATGAATATGATGTGATTGATATTTCTTTTATTTACCCTTACTGAGAATTTGATCTCACCCTTTTATGTTTTCTTTCCCCAGGATATAAAGAAAGGTTTTAGGTAAAAAATGGAAGATCTTTATGGGAGATGTTGAAGATCTTTCACCACGATTAGAAGATTATATTCTGAGTTTCCAAAGACACTAAACTTTTACGATCCTTGTGTGTGTGTTTTTGTTATGTACTAAGTATTCCACAAATGTAATGTAATTTCAATGTACGTCAAGCTTCATGTATCTACAGTTGGTATCAGAGGAAATGTTTAGTCAACCTTTGGAAACTAGGATGCGAGAACTTTAGTGAGATCCCTAGAGATATTTATAAGGTATGTCTAGGGATGTCCGTAAGGATAAGTATACATATAGGATACAGTCTAGAACTACGGTAACGATCATAGAATTTAACCTAAGATGTTAGATATTGAGGATACTCCACCTTTATTATGTTGTTTTCCCTAGCATGATGTTTTCCTCTCACACTATTCTTTTTTGGGTTTTAGAAAATGGCTGGAAACAAGATGATTCACGATAATGGAGGATATGATGGACAATGGAATGATATTATTCATAATGAAATGGGATTTGGAAGTCCAAACATCATTATTATTCCGAATCAGCAATCTCATAATATGATCAATAAAGTAAAATTTGGTAAGTTTCCTGACTCGGTTAATAAGAGAAAGACGGAGTTTCATGATGATCATAGAGGAAAGAAAGTTCAATTTCTCCTATGTAAATCATGTGGGAAGAGGAATCAAGGAGAATGTTTCAAAGGAACTAGAAGATGCTTTGGGTGTGGAAAAGAAGGACACAAAGCAAGTAAGTGCAAAGGAAAAGGTTCAGTTAACACCATGGATGAGGATAATGGTATTGCTACGACATCAACAATGGTTAAATGTTTTAAATGTGTAATGTACGGGCATTATTCAAACCAATTCCCTAAGGGAAAGTCTCATGAAGAGAATCAGTATGGTCGTATGGGAAGTGTTTATGTTGATGTTGATGAAGAGACTACAAATGATATATGAGATGAAAGAATTGTTGAAGCTCGGTCAATGGTTTAAGAAGGTAGTGGAATGATTACATGTTTATGAAGTGTAATGTTGTATAAGTAATCTCATGGTACTATGGAATAAAGAGACATCTAAGGATTGTTACACTATTGTCTTTCCTATGTTTTTAAAGTGTACGATTAATGGTACTAGTAACCATGAAATGTTATTCAGATATTTTTTGGAAAGTAAATGATATGCACATAATGAATGAATAATAAGATAATGAGGTGTTTGATTGTATTCATGAGCTCCTGACTGGTATAAGGAGAAGGTTATATCGTGGTTTGAGTATATAGAATTTTTGGATTTTGGTATGTGGAAAGAGTTAACTTTTAACTGCATTCATGTTTTCACTAAGGTTCAATGGGTATTCAAGAGAATGCATGATTAAGGCCTTTGAATGTTTGGAATGTGACCAACAAGACATATCTTATGATATATGGGGATCAACGATAGTATTAAATCTCTAGTAATCAATTTCACTATATTATGAGAGTGGACTGCAGTATTATGGATAAGCCTAAAGATTAGAATGGATTATGTTGTACATAAGTTAGTATTGTTTATGGATAGAAGATTTTCGATATTTTGATGGGATGTTATAGTAATGTAGTTTTAGAAAAAGGACAACCTGCAAGATGGGCGACACCCCATCGCGTCAGACAAAGATGTGGGAATTGAACCCACAATTGAAGTGCGACTGGCCTTTATCGCCTACCACTGGCCTACAGGAAGTCCCTGTTTAATAGAAACTAGTTCTATTATATTAAGCAGTATGATATATGAAGTATAAGTCCATTTTAGGAACCATATATGATTAATCTCACTATAGATCGACTTATGTATATAATTTTTGCTAACCTTTTTTTTGAGACAGATGGAATGACCCGTCATTCTATCACATGATCTTCTAACACTTCACGAATAACAAATTCAACTTCATTTATTTAAGAGATGAAGTGGAAATTGTTCAAGGAACGAACAACAGTGAGATTGTACCAAAATAAAGTAAGTATTTATTCTAATTAAAATTTTCAACTTTAGGGAAATGATCTTGAAAACCAAAAATGTTGTCCTAGTGCCCTTATATCTGATTAATCAGATAGTACCCTAGATCGTCACAAATTTATGGCTTTGTGATTGCTGGCTTTTCCATAGCCATGTTCTCTACCACTCTCCATCAGAACATGATGGTTAGATTTCTCTTCCATATCCATATTTTCACCTATGTGGAAACCCAGTGATTAGTTTATTTGGGTAACCGTTACGTTTCATACTTTTGTTTTTAAAGATTGTTTTTGGTATTCCTTTTTACGATATAGGTTTCTATTAAATAAACTTTCGAGTAGTAAACCATTTATAACCCCGACAAATTTCGAGGGCGAAATTCATTTTAAGGGGGGTAGAATGTAACACCCCGAGATTTTATGAAAAATATTCTTTTTAATTTCATTGATGTCTTGTGTTGTACGCTACACCAAAGGGAGCTTTCACAACACGCATCATTGACTTGACTTGCATTACACGCAATCACTAACTTCCTCAATAGCGTGTGTAGTACGCAATATCGAGTTTCACTAAACAACGATATGTTATTAAAATATTATTAAAACTAGCCGTTATGAATAGTAATAACCACTTTTTGAAATTTTTTAAATTTTATTTTTCAAAGTGGACTTCATTTTTGAATTGGGAATATCGAAATTAGCTTAGGGTGAAATTTTGGTACTTTTCGGATAACTTTCATTTTCTGATGAATAGTGAAAATTACTAAATTTTAATTAAAAAGAACTTTTTTAATTGAAATAATTAATAGTGATAAATTATTAATTTTAGTGGTTTTAAAGTATATTTAGAATATATTTTTACAATTCAATACAATTTTGGTCATTGAATGTAATTTCACATTTACACCAGACATAAACAAGTGTTAATCTTTTGATAGTTATTATCTCTTAAAAACACGCTATTTGTTGTGACAGTGGAAATTAATTATAAAATTAATTAATGCAACTTATATGTTGGGAATTTTGTAAAATTGAAATCATTTTTGAATTCGTAATATCAATTATATCTTAGGGTGAAATTTTGACATTTTTCTGAAAAACATCATTTTTTGATGAATAGTGAAACTACTAAGTGGTAGTTAAAAAAATTAATTTTTTCATAAATCTTAATTTTACCGCTTCTGTGAATGGAATTTCGAAAATCCGAGAGACACGGTTGATGTCCATAAGTAAAATGTGGTTCAATGAGATGAAAATAATTTTTTGTGAATAGTAACTTTTTACTTTTATTTACCACGGTTAAAAGTAAATAGGGTAATTAAGGGTAAAAATGATTTTAATATTACCCTAACACATGTCCTAATCCTATTGGACAAGTGTATCTCGACCAAAAACAACCTTAAGTGTAAAATATTATCATTTAGGCCCACTTGGATTAGATTAGGACATTTATTATTATTTAATTCAAAGAAGAGTTAAAATAGTTAAAATCAAAGTTTGATTACTAAAACATTTTTAATATAGGTTATACATAATATAATTTCGACTATAAATATTCATTAGAAATATAAAAAGAGTTCCTACATAATGGTATTTTATTTTTAATTTTTATACTTTAAATAATTTAATTTATTTATGACAGAACGATGATGCAGTAATTACCTTTTTAAGAAAATATTAATATAATTGATGTTATAAATGCCCAAATAATTGTAATTTGAGACTTTTTATCACTTACTCTAATTTTCTAGGTTACTATGACATGTTATTGTTGATTTAATTAACTTGGTTCGAACTTATCATTCTATTAGAAATTTCATAAATATCATGTACCAAATAGTGTCAAAATTGACATAAATCAGTTTTTAAAACAAATATTATATTATTAATTGTTATTTAATTCCTAAAAATCTAAGGTTCAGCCAAATGACGTAGATAAGGATAGATATATTAATAATAAACAACTTGGAGTTCTTTTGGCTTGATATAGTATGTTTATTAACCATTTAGTGTAAGAAAACAAAAAGAAACGGTAAAAGTTAAATTATTTAACTTAGAGTTAAATCTAATATATAAGGTTAAAATAATAACCTAAACTTGTCTGAATACTATTGAATGAGAGTATTGCGACCCATACCCACTTTATCTTCGAAATAAGACCATTTGGAACCATTATAAACCGAATTTGACCTTAATATAAAATAATATTTTGAGATTTTCCTAAGATGCCCCTCTCCTCCCTTATAAAAGGGCACCTCCTCCCTCTCCTCCTCACACCAATTTGAGCATTCAAGCTCGGCAAAACACTGCCAAAATCTCTTCTCCACTTCCCTAGTATCATCCTAGAGGTCTTGGTCTTCTTCAAAGACCATCCTTAGTTCTTTAAGTGGAGGTTATGTGAAGGCGCGTCAAAAAGAGGTAATATCCATTACCGATCTTTTTCAATTTCTTTCTTCTTCAACTTCTTCTTCTTTAGTTGTTTCATGATAAAGTAATAACATAATTATTTATTGTATAATGATATGTTATTGTAAATATGAAACAACTCTAATTAACCTTCTATCCATCCTATGGAAAAAGGAAATCACCGCACGTGCGTACGTACGGAATACCATCTCCACGCCGTGGTGTAATCTATTTTCCGCCACCACATTAATTGGATGGGTATAATGGTGTAATGAGTAACTATATATGATTATTATAACGTGATATTGATACTGAAATAGTATACATACACTTCAACACAATTCCACGACCATGGGAATGATATCATCGCTCGTGCTTACGTACGGACTACCGTCTCCACGACGCGATGAGATTCATTCTCAATGATTAACCATTAATGAATGATTATAAAGTATATATAATAAGTACTAATGAAATATATGACATAATAATGATACTGGATTTATGTATATTTATATGTATGTCATCTACTTAATTCCATTCAATTCAATAAGGAAACGAAAACAGCGTTCATGCGTATGTACGGACTACCGTCTCCATGAACGGTGTATTTAATTTCATTTATCGATATATTATATATATATATATATATTATGAATATATATTATATATAAATCATGTTTTACATTCTTGATATAAGTAATCATGATCCAAGTAATCATATTAGTAATTACAAGTTAAAAACACGAACGAGAAATGAGACGATTTTACCCAAAACGCTACTTTAACATGAATTTACAAAATAACGGGTAATATAAAGTCATAAGTGGACCATATATGATATAATAAAAATGAATATGATTATGGAATAAGTCAATAACATGATTTAAATCATTATACAGGAGGTTCGGACTCTTACAAAGAAAGTCGGACCTAGGGTAAGGGAAATATCAGAATCTCATTTTTATCCGAGATTGTTTATACTTTGGCATTTACTGGGGTGTATTTTATCATCCACATCCATGTTTCCTCAATATGTAATATTATTTCCATCCACCTACAATTTTTCAAATCCAATTTTACCCTTCTGTGAGTTTTTAGTAAAAGATATGAAAGTAATCTTTTGTCGTTTTTCATACGAGGTATTTTTTTTACTTTTCCGACAAAAGTACAAGAAGAATGTTCTTTTTAACTTATATGGCATGAATTGATTTTTAAAACATTATTTCCAAGAATATTCCTTTACAAGTTTTCAAGTTTATTTTTAATCAACTTCTTTTTGTACGACAAGTTAAGAAAGGAAAAATGTTTTTGAAGAAGAAAGGATATTTTCCTCAAGAATGGAGTTCAAGTGTTTTATCAAAATTATTTTCCATCTAAGATAATAAAGGGTTCAGTTTTTATCTCTATTATTAAATTTATTTGATAATGTTGTTATGGAATTATTTTTATAAATTATTTTATCTTATATGAATTGTTTTATGATGTCACGATGTTTAAGATTCCCATTTTTATTACACGGGTTATGAAATGATGTATGATTTATGATTTTGTGGCACACATAAGAGTGGTATAATTATGAGATGGGTGGGACCTATATCTCTCTCCAATTCATTGGGTAAAGATTTTATATCTCATGAGATAGACATGGATTGAATGGTAGGTTATACCGGTTCAGTGAAACAGGACTGAAACGAGGGTGACTCGGTTCAAAAAGGGACTTTGTCCACTAAGATAGTATTGGCAATGAGTCTTGAATAAAAAGAAATGATTCTCTATGATTATGTGTGTATACCATAAAGCTTAATGTTTTAAGTTATGATTATTGTGATTAAATTTCACTACCATGAGTTATCCCAGGTTATGAAATTATGATCTCTTTTACAGGTTAAGATTTCCAAAAGTTATGTTCTTATGAATATGATGTGATTGATATTTCTTTTGTTTACCCTTACTGAGAATTTGAGCTCACCCTTTTATGTTTTCTTTCCCCAGGATATAAAGAAAGGTTTTAGGTAAAAAAAAAAGGAAGATCTTTATGGGAGATGTTTAAGATCTTTCACCATGATTAGAATATTATATTCCGAGTTTCCAAAGACACTAAACTTTTACGATCCTTGTGTGTGTGTTTTTGTTATGTACTAAGTATTCCGCAAATGTAACGTAATGTCAATGTACGTCAAGCTTCGGGTCTCTACCGAGATGATTGGTATAATATTTCTGATGACTATGTGCCATCTCCATACTCTTTTTTATCAACTGAAACTTCTCCATTGTTTCTTGGACAAGGCTCAGCCCAACTAGTGAATTCTCACCTGTTTCCACCCAGCAAAGTGGAGAACGACAAGGATGCCCATACAATGATTCAAACAGAGCTATGCGTATCAAGTCTTGATAACTATTATTGTATGATAACTACACTAAGGGTATATTATCCTCCCATGAGCCACCAAAATCCATTACACAAGCCCGAAACATGTCTTCCAATGTTTGTATCGTCCGCTCGAATTTCCCATCAGTCTAAGGATAATCGTCGTGCTCATCGTCAACTGAGTCCCAAGGTCCTGCTGTAAATTTCCAACAATGATATGTGAACCTTGGATATCTATCTGAGACTATAGACACTGGTACACCATTCCTATTCACCACTTCTCAGATATAGATTTTTGAAAGATCTTCCACCATATGAGTTTCACGAATCGGGATGAAATGGGCTAACTTGGTTAGACGATCCACTATCACCCAAATGGCATCTTGTTTTCAGACCATTCTTGGAAGACCTGTGAGAAAATCCTTTACTATGTACTCCCATTTCCACACTGGGATAGTTAAATACTGTAACATTCCAGCTGTTCTATGATGCTATGCCTTGACCTGGTGAGAAGTTAAACATCCTGAGACGAACTCGACCACCTTGCTTTTCATGCCAATCCACCAAAATTGCACCTTTATCACCTTATACATCTTCTGTATATCTGGATGTACAACCCATCTTGAATGGTGGTAAGCATTAAATAGTTGTTCTTGACAAACTAAAAGTACAACCATCCGATCTCTAAAACACAAAACTAAACCTACCTCCAGTTTCCAGCCATCACTGGTCTCTCCACCATTGAGTTTTGAACTCATTACCAGACATTCTGCATCATATGTTTGTACCTCTTTGACTACTTTTTCCAGATCAGGAACAAGCGTAGCTGAAAAGAAAACCACAACATCACCTTGGTTTTCACATTCCACATGCATGTCAGCTAAGACCGACATCAATTGCCATTTGTTTGAATCTTCCTTTCCCAACTGAGCATACACATTCCTTCTTAATGCATCGACCAACGAATTTCCCTTACCCGATGTATACATTAAGTCAAAGATAAACATTCGATGATACTCCATCCATATCCTCTACCTCAGATTCAAATCTCACTGTTAGAAAATCTGTTTCAAGATTTTTTGATATGTAAACATAGTAAATTTCTCCCCGAAGAGATAGTGTCTCAATGTTTTTAAAGCATAACTCCAAATAGTGTGTTGGGTAATTCTTCTCCTACACCCTCAACTACCTTTAACCATAAGAAACCACATGGACTCTTTGCATGAGAACACATCCCAACCATGTTCCCGAAGTATAACAATACACCACATACCCTTGTCCTGATTCAGGCAAGATCACGATGTGTGATGATGTAAGGAGAATTTTCAACTCTTGAAAAGATCATTGACATTCCTCAGTCCATTGAAATGCACTTTTTTTGTCAATGCTATCATAGTTGAAGCTAGTCGTGATAAGTCACACACAAAGAGTCGGTAATAACTATCTAGACCAAGAAAATTCGTATTTAAAAGACATTCTTTGGTGGTTGCCAAGAAAGAACAACTTTTATCTTTTCTGGATCCACTAAAACCCCTTTATCTGAAACAACAAGGCCCAGAAAGTGTACCCCTTATATCCAAAAATCACACTTTGATGATTTGGCATACAACTCTTTGTCCCTCAAGATTTTCAACACTATCGCCAAGGGTTTCTCAGACTCAGCACCTTGTTGTTGAATACACCAAGATATCATCCACAAACACCACAACAAAAGAATTCAGATATCACTGAAATATCTGATTCATCAAATCCAAAAAGACTACTGGTGTAATTGTAAGACCAAAAGGCATGACTACATATTCGTAGTGGCCATATCTACTTCTAAAAGCTGTCTTTCGAATATCCTCCTTCCGAACACACAATTGGTGATATCCTAACCACAATCCAATCTTGGAGAACCACTAAGATCCCCTTAATAGATCGAACAGATCATCAATGTGTAGAAGTGGATATTTGTTCTTTATTGTAACTTGGTTAAGCTTACGATAATCAACACACCACCAAAAAGTTCCATCTGCCTTCTTCAGAAAAAAAACTGGTGCTGCCCACAGAGACACACTTGGACGAATGAAACCATTTCTTTCTAGCTCCTCTAACTGCACATTCAATTCTCGTAGATCTGTTGGTGCCATCCAATAAGACGGAAGGGAAATAGGACTGGTCCCTGGAAGGAGATCAATTATAAACTCCACTTCCCTTAGAGGTGGTAGCCCTGAGAAGTTCCTGGGAAAGAAATCTGGAAACTGATCCACCACTACTGGAAATGTATTTTTCCATGATCTCTTCCAATAATTCCAAATTCAATGCTTCCAATTGGTAAGAGAACATTCCCACCATTGGTTCCAACAAGCTCTTTGCACCTTTCTTTTCCATACTCTCTCCTCTGAAGAGATTCATAATGTCGTCCTCAATCATTAAATTAACCATTCTCATATAACAGTCGATGTGAGCCTTAAACCTTTTCAACCAATCCATACCCAGGATTATATCATACACATCCATATCCAACATGGAGAAGTACCATTTCTGCTCAAATCTATCAATAGTTATAGCACTTGCTCTACACATGATGGTTTGACATTCTCTTTCACCAAGAGGAGTTTTCAGTTTTAAGATAGAAGGCATCATTTCCAGTTTTAAACATAGCATGTCAACAGCATGAGAAGCAATGAAGGAATGTGATGCACAAGTATCAAACAATACTTGCACAAAGGTAGAATTAAAAATAATTGTACCTCTTACTATTGATGGTCCAGGGTGATCACTAACAATCATCTGCTCAGCCCCATACAATTGCTTTGTCGCTGCACTATTCTCCTTGTTGCCTTGATGAGATTTCCCTGGTTGAGGATTCATGGTATTTTGAGAATCACCATGGCTAGCTATGTTATGCTGATGAGACTGATTCGGCTATCCTCATCATGTCGAAGCATACGATGCTTGAGACACCTGAGAATTGTCATGGGCACCCGACCTTGGAGCATTCCTACAATAGTATTGTAGATGCCCCATCTGCTTGTAATTGTGAAATTATCTAGGTCACGCCGTACACTCTCACTTTATGTGGTCAGTCAAACCACATTGAAAGCAACCTGCTCTGCTTTGTGGTTATGGAGGAAGATTCATTGATCCAATCGTCTGGTTCTGATTCTCACTCCCACCATGGAAGTAGGTTTGCCTCTTTATCTTGTTCCCAGCATTAGAGTTACCACCCATTCCTGTGGGTATCATCATTAATCTTCCTCCTATATCTCCTAAGATGTCTCTTTCAGTTATTGTTGCTTTGTTTACCATCTCCGTATAATACTTAATACAAAGAACATCTATCATTGAGAGAATCTCCTGTTGCAGCCCTGATTCAAAGATGTGTGCCTTAATTGATGCACATGCAACAACTTCTGGTGAAAAGCATACTAAATTAATGAATTTATCCACATACTCCATGACTGATAGATTCTCCTGCTTCATGCTAAAAAAGTATGTTGTCCTCTGGATCTTGAACGTGTGAGGATATAATTGTTTATTGAACAATTCCTCATATTCCACCCAGACCAGGCCTTGATCCACCTTAGCCTACACCACTAGCTCCCACCACTGTCGTGCAAGATCTTCCATCATATACGTTGCCAACTTTACTTTCAGTTCTACTGGTGTGCCGATGAAATCGAAGATATGATTTATCCTACTCAACTACACCTCCGCTCTTTCTGGTTTTGAATCACCCCGGAAGATGGGTGGATTTTGCTTCTGGAATTGGATGGAATGGTCTACATGCCTTAACTCATCCCTTCGATTCCCCGTGTCTACAGCCTGGAACACTTGAATGATACTCTGAACCAGCTCTTGGTTCACACATGGTTCAGGTGCAACCACATTCTCCACAGGTTCTTCGGGTTGGTTTCTACAACGCCTAATGGGTGCCATTTTCTATAAAAATAACGCATGCCGTTAGTCTCACTTCCTAGCAACTAAAGGCTTAGCGTTTCAATTTCTATCACATCAACTATCACATCATTGTTTTCTATCCATCATGCTTTTCCAAATGTTCAACCATTTTTGAAAACATCCCACATACATTTTGAAAATCCACCCATTTTCAAAATATACCAAATTTCTAGTTTTCAAAATCATTCATTTGAAAATAATTTTCTACATTTTTCAAAAATTTGGACCTCGCCCAAAATCATAAATCACTCTTCACCATGAGATATGCACCCCTAGTGGGAATTCATTCCTGTACAATGAAATTCATGCTCATCTCATTGGATAAACCCATGACAATGAGATTTCCAACATCCAAGAAGTGTATTCAAAACACTTATGTACCCAACATTTTGGTAACTTGAAGTTCAGCATAAATGGGTTAGAGATTTCCTTTTATGCTATACATTTCACATTCTGAAAATCCTACTCTTGTCTAAGATGACCACCCAAGGAATAGACAAGAAGTAATTTCAACTCCAAGAAGAAGAACCTTGATGACCACTTGTTAGGAAAGGACTGAACAAGCTGATACCATTTGTAATGAACCGCCAATTCTCATTGTCTTGAGAGTTCAACGAGTCATTACTAGGCCTTAAGCGACATCCACAAGATGCCAAAGGCTGGAAATAAATGCCGAAGGGTTTCAAATACAATTGGGTGACGACTTACCCATTGATAAATAAACACATCCATTAACCATTCACTATATGATGAATGAACAAAACTATGACTACTCAACCATTTATTTTATCATAAACCAACTAAGAGTACCACAGTGGAAAACGACACTCAAACATCAGAGTAAATAGCAGAAAGACAACTCAAATACTACAAGACAAAAACCCAACTCCTTGCTCCACAAGCTCCGAGATCCAACATCACGAACCAACCCAAGTATCACGAAGCATTGCTCTAAGCATGTGACACATTACCTTTGCCAACGTCCTAGTACATTATATTTGCAAAAGCACCAATGTGCCAAAGTAGGGGGTGAGTAATAAAACTCAGTAGGTCTTCCCCGATTATGTCCCAACCCATGCCTCTAGAATAAAAAATGTTTTCACATTTATATAAAACAATTTATATAAAATAATACCAAAAACAGTTCACAATATAACAAGTTCCACGTCAAAACCATTTTCCAACAACTCATCTTCCTTAAGAAAAGCAATCAAGAAAAGTTCCCAATTCCATTCACATTTCCATTTGGCACATTCGTTCCATTTCACCCATCCACACAACCAACTATGAATGCAACCTGGACCTCCCTATAATCCTGATTGGTGAGTTAACCTTCCACTAAGCTGTCACTTAGTGGAATACCTTGACGGGGGTACCTCATGACCTTATCTGTCCCAACCTAGTGATGGGGGGACTTCTCGCCCTTATCCATCCCAACCTTTTGATGGGGGTACTTCTCACCCTTATCTGTCCCAATGCATATGAACACACACCACAACCCATGAAATCCATGCCCAAAACCAAGTTTGTTCAAAACCTTTCAAAAAAGCATCACCTTTTGTTGAAAAACATTTCTTTCGAGCCGCAAAACCATAGCCAATTTAAAATCACCATTTTAAATTTATTTCAATAACCACTTTCCAAAAACACAAATAACTCGTTACTAAAAAGGGGTGTCAACCATTATTTAACAATAGATAAACAATCCATTTCAATCAAGGAGAAAAATTTGAAATTAATCCTTCCAGTTATAAGAAAGAGGAATCGAGAGTGAATCCACATACCTCAACAAATTAGGCGAAACCAACCAATGGATGAAGAACGCTCAAGAACACCGGGTGAAATCCTTGAAAACCCACCTTAGATCTCTTCTCCTAACACAACCAAGACCAAATATCAACACATTTGGCATACACATACTTAGTTATACCCATAACGAGCATAGATCTAAGAAACCAAGAGAAAAGGTAAAGTATATCTAAGTAGATCTAATAAACCATTCAAGAACAAAGGAGAACGATCACATACCTCAAGAATCCGACTTCGATTTTCCAAGAGAAGCCTTCAGATCACCTCTAGATTGATGGGAGAACCCTTTTTGACCTTAGTAGAACCAAAATACCGAGTTAGGGCTTCCTAGGAGCTTTAATGAAGCAATTAGAGGTAAAACGAGTAAGATCCACAATTTAAGGATCTAACTTTATGTGACCACACGGTTAGTCCGCGCGGTTTGGAAAACTGTGCGCTAACTGTCCGTTGGCTACTACCTACGACACCCATCTCCCATGGTTTGGCCGTACAACAAGATAAATCATGTGTAGACTGTGCAGAAGCCACTTCCTCCAAGACCCACTGCGCACGGTTTGGCTGCACGGTTAGACAACCCGTGCACCGACAGTGCGACTTCCCATTTGCCTCAAAACATCAAACCAAGTTCTCCCGACTCTCCCATTCAACACCCTTAACATTAAAAATGTGAAAAGAATCAATAAAGGGTTACATACTGGAAACTTGGGGTTCTAAAATAGATTTTCTATAGTTATGGACCATTATAACACTATTAATGTTTTGGGCTTCCATGAGAAATCCGATGATTATTTATAGAATACCCTAAGTGAAATATAGGATGCCACCTAGTTAGTTGATATGAATTCTAAAACTAATACTCATCTTTGAACAACTATTTTTATTACATCAGTAAATCATCCACCTTGATATTGTGGATTCATCTCTCTCTATAGATTTTTGAATAATTAGGATGATCACCCAAGTTTCAGATCAAGGTCTCTATATAAGAAATTCCTTAAGTCATGCCATTGTATTCAAATAAACTATACCCAATATTCAAGGATATTTTTCATTGATTTTGTTAGACACATTTAGTTTTGACGTTATATAGGTTCACCCCTTGAATTATAGTCTAACCTAAATAGAAAAATATCATCTTTGATCACTATTAGTTGGTTCGACATATATAATTCAAAAATATTTTGGTTTATACCTGGGTTCAATATTGTTAATAAAAATAGAACCATTTTCAATGTTCCTTAGGTCTCAGGATAAATTAAATATACATCTTCTTATAGACCTCACATTGGACCAATGTAGGTTGGGTCAGATGGGTATCCCGTGATGAGCCTAAGTCTCATTGGTTTTCTATTATTTTACTAATTTTAAATATTATAACTACAAATAGACACATATTATATTAACAGACTAGTCCTTCATTAAATAAATTGGTGGTGGACTGCTCTGTTGTACCCATACCATGTTTGAGCCATAATTTGGTACCCAACCATATTTTTCAGATTCAAGCCAGGATAAATGGAAGAGCCAAGTTATACATATTTTATTTCATTTTATGATGAGAGCATCACATTATATGATAAGTCTAGTGATTCGGATTATCAAGGATATATTTTTTAGTCCAATTATTTCTCTTCTACAGATATAGGTACTATTTCTATGCATGATATCATCTATACAAATTTCATTATTTTTATTATCATATAATCATCTATATATGACATTATTTATTGCATTATGTCTCTTGTATAACATCTATGTGATTTATAAGTTTTTTTTAAATTCATTGCCCTCAAGAACTTTTTCTTTTATAATCTCATATAGATAGTATAATATTGAAACCATATAACTTTTCATCCATGTTGTGGGTTGTTATCCTCTAGCATATGGGGTTGTAGGTTTATTGTCAACTGGATCAGCCACTTTTCTATGAACTAATCTTGGGATACCACAATGTTGTATCATAGGATTTTATTTTTTTCATTATATCACAAATTTTTGGGTTCACAAAAAGGATAAAAATATGTTTCATAACATGGTAATAAGTTGTTTGTAGAAGTAGCTTATCGTGGTACATAAGAAAAATCTACATTATCATAGATGAGACTTATTATTCTAGGTCTCAGGAGAAATAGAAGTATTTTTGTAATCACTGTGAAATGAACATTCTTTAGGATGATATATCCTGGTATTATCTGATTTGTAATGGTATGTAATGGGAGAATTATCCCATGCATCATTATATTCACATTGGTATTTATGTTTCATGAATATACCATGTTAGGATTAATTCAATTCTTGTGGTTATTATTTCATATTTTATGGGCCTTGTTTTTCTACACTTTAAAATTTATAAATTTTCACGTAGTGAAATAATGAACAAAAAATATTGATTACATAATGCTTTTTAATAAAAATAAAATGTAATTTCCCATATAACTTAACTTTGTATCCTTATTTAACCAACATTCATAGGCATCAACAATGGAATGTTGGTAACATAAGTGAAATATTTTATTTGGTTTTAACCAAATAGGCTAAAAAATATAATTTTTATAGTTATTCTTATATAAAATAAAAATAAAAATCTAATTAATTAAACCATAATATATTGAATTTTTACATTCAAAGAATGTATGTAAAAGACTAGTTGTAGTTGAATTGAATTATGATTGGGACATATAATATTTATTATATTATTATGTTGGAATGTAAATCTCTATAACTGAATCATAACATATTTATTTAAAAAATCTATATTTATTATCTTCATAAAATGGGATTCATAACTGTATTTAACACCTCATAAAACTGATTTTATATAAGTATTTTTTTTGTATAAATGTACTCTAACATGACTTTATAAATAAATAATTACTTAACATATCTCTTTTTTCATGTCTTTAATTATACCCTGAATTTCATAATTGTAAAAAAAATTATTGTATCTTTGTCTATATATTTTTCTTGTCAATGTAGATATATTCATCAACAACAACCTCAGGTTGATCTCTAGGAAGGTGGAGAAAAACATGTTCTTTTAGTGGTTTTATAAAATATCCATACATTACAACCAATAGTTTTAATAGTAGAAAATATGGTTTACCACCTATAATACCTATATGGGGCATCGGTGCTCAGATTCAAGTGAGTTTTATATGACCATGTCTATCCATTAAAGAATCTATGTGACCTATGATATATATTTCAAAGTTGACTATGGAGTTTATGATGAAATCCCCACCTACATTCTCTAGGGATAGTGTTCATCATGCTATATATATATTTATTGAGGATTATTGCATGATCATTGAAAATCTAGGGATGCCCTCATAAAGGTGAGTGAATATCAGGATATGTAATCATTTTTTATCTTCTATGTGATGGTGTGATGTTAATACCTAAGAAGAACAACATTGGGGATGCTATGGGAGGACTTTCAAATTTTTTATGACTAATTTTTCATGTAGATTCCTATAGATGATCAATATATGTAATTCATTCATCTATAGTAGCTTACTATGTCTATAATGGAATATTTAACTTGCCTCACAGATCTCTAGTTATTTTCACTATATCATAATGGAGATGTTATGTCTAGGGTGTGGCATTTGGATGATGGGATTAATTATTGAATATGATTTGTTGTGAATATCTTAAATCTAATAATTTTCTTCAAGAAGATGAAATTTTTTCATTAAATCCAATCATAATTTGGTGGAAGATAAAGGTAGAGGTTTGGGTGGGTCAACACCTAGGTATAGAAGTAGTTCTTTTAGTGGAATATGTGTCACATAGATACTTCTTATGAGGGAAGTGGAAGTAAGAGTGTCTGAACTGTAAATTTTACATTATTATATTAGTGTGGAAGGAAAGGGAATATGATACCATAGTGTGGTAGAGGTCTAGAAATGTGTTGATATTGATGTGGAATATTCAATCTCCATATATTTTGTATGATATTCCCACAGTTCCTAGAGATAGAGTATATGAACCCACCCTATGGAAAGGTGTATGATTTTTAGAATGATGCAAAAACCTGATCTATAGGAACATTGATCTTAAAGACCATGGATGTCATTGATGACAATGAATCTAGTATTGTTATCTTTAGTTCCATCATAGTTGAGGATATCATGAATAAATGGTTGTATCTCACAGAAATGGATCATTCCAATTACATGAAGGGAATACTTGTCCTTCTCAGTTGAGCACTGATCCATATATAGTATGTGGAACTATATTAGGAGACTCAAATCTAGTATGTAAGTTTTTTTGAAAATGGTTCTATACACTCAACCATAATAATATATTTTATGGAATTCCTTTTTATCAAGATTGAAAACATATTGGGGGTTCATATCTCTTGGAACACTATAGTGGACACAAAGATAGAGTTCTTTCCGATGTAAGAAGTGTTCACTCGAGATAGGAAGCACATATTTCATATGAAACATTTTCATCCTCTATATAATGGAATTCTTCAAAACTATTTATATTTATTGGTTGGTAACTTTTCAATAACATAATGATTGTTTTTATTGAGTGGTTTCTCTCTCATATACCAAGGTTGGTAGCTATATTCACATGGGATAATGGGATGTCTAATAATTTTAAGTTACTCATGAGTATAACATGTTTAAAAAAGTGTTGGTCTAGATTTCATAGATTATCATGAATATTAGAGAGTAAAATAGGTTGTCTTTTCCCAAATGGTGTACCCTTTCAGAGTATATTACCTCATTACTTTTTTGGGATACCAACTGAGATAGATGGAGGTAGAGTTTACAATCATTCATATAATAGTTGTGTACCCAATGTCATATACTTCGTACAATATGGATCTTATTATTATTTGGGATCATAAGACGATTTTGAGGACCTATAATCCAATGTGTTTATATTAACAAATACTTAACTGTGGGGTTCACATTAACTTTATACAATGAATATGAATTCTACTCTATGTATATGTGTGGATTACTAATGGATGAATTGTTTTATAGTTAATAACTAGTAATCAATACCACTTAATTAATATCTTGTTTTCTTTCTATGATGGGATATTGTTTTCTTAATGAATGATTTGAGATTGAGAAATCATCGGGTGAGAGTTAGAGACACAGATACAAAATGTATAGAATTTTGATGTTGATATGGCTTATATGAATATCTATTGATGTAATTTTGTCAATAAAATAATACCATCAATTTTAATGGCCTGGATGAATAATTTTTTAAAAATGTACCTGGATGATTTTATGGTCATATATTTGGATGATGTCTTACTGAAAACTCATAATAGAAATTATCATGAAAAAAATCCTTAAAATCATACTCAGTTCACTAAGAGAGCATATGATCTATGACAGGGGAGCAATATTACACTTTTGAATATATAAAATCCACATCATAGGTCACAATATATCATAATTTGGGGAATCTATAACACTAGATAAGGTGATATAAGTGATTCCTTAGAGTATACCAGGTAGAGTTTTTATTAATGGATATTATTATAACTATTTTTTACTATTAATTATTTAATAGTATTTTATCAAAAATTACAATACCAATTTTAGTATTGAACAATAATGATGTATGTTTACATGGTATGAATACTATGATAGTTCCTTTCAATAGTTTAAATTGCGGTTGAGCTCAACACTGGTCTTGATTTTTTAGTATCCTAGTAAAGGATACACAGTCTATTATCACACAATTAAAATTAGTGGAAATTATGTATTTATGCAAGAGGAATGATTCATAGTGTACATGTCTCATTAGTTGAGGCAATATGAGCATAATTAAAAATTTCATGAATGATAGTTAGAAACTCCCATTCAAAAATTTCATTACTGGAAACATTATTTCAAGGGGGTTGGTTTTCAGAATACATGAACTAAAGATCCAAAAATAATATTATCATATAATGACCTAAAAACATAGATATAAATAAGATTTTAATATTATCATTCCATTTTATTTATACTTTTTTACAAAATAGGGAAGGTAAATTTAGTTATTGATGATCATATCAAGATGAACCAGACTCAGGTGGTTCAAGAGGTTAGTAATGAAATGAAATCAATTACACTTTTTTAAGAAATGAATTTGGAAGCTACATAATTTCATCATCATCTATTTAGAAGGTCTTTATTAGTAAATCCATTGCATTTAGGTAGAATAAATTTTAGGCAAACATCAGATCCTAAATTATTATTAGTATGGGAAATTATATTAGGTTGGTATCTGTAAGGACCTGACCCCAGGTGGCTAGAGACGGTGCCTTATTTGATTATGTTGGAATACATACAAAGAATAAGAATCTTGAAGGACCGAGTAGCTTATTATTATTGGAAACAAGATAAATACATAGGTTCAACAATACCAATTGAAATGAAAAATAACATAGAAACACCTTAGACAACTTCCATAACTCCTTGGTTATTTCAGCATGTCATTCATAATAAAATTCTTCATGTCTTGAGAAAATGAAACATAAAAAAAGGTGAGCTCAAACTCTCAGTAAGAGTTAGAAATACAACCAAAGATAAATTAATCAATAGACATGGTGAATAATTAAGAACACATGCCTTTAAAAATAAACTTGAACATAATATGGAAAAAATATGAGCTGAGTAAATATTTCCATAATATAAAAAAATCATGGGTATTATACTAGTAGAATAACCACATGAAGCATCAATAATATATTCATAATTATGGAATTCATAATGTGGGACATCATAATCATACCGTCAAGGCCTCGTGCCAAGACCATAAATAATCATTTTTCAAGGACTTGTGCCACGACCGTAGTTTGTCACATGATACCTACCAATGCACCAAGGGGCTATAGCGGACCCCACCAAACACTAACTATTTTTAATTAATTACTCATATTAACATGTATAAACATAAACAATATATACATTTATTTTGAAATTAATATATGAAATGAAAATAACTTTCCCTGAACATTAAGCATAAACAATAACCATTTGGAGTAAATTGGGGAATGGATTTAAGATAGGAAATCCATGTAAAAAGTAATCATAAACCATTAAATTAAATATGGTAAATTATAACAGGTCATACTAATCTCAATTATACATATGAATCAACTAGAGTGTTGAAATAGATGAAGATACTCTTAAAAAAGCTTCGAGTAAATCTTGAGATAAAACTCTATTACTTGTTAAAGAAGAGTTATTTTGGAAAATTATTGGTATAAAACCAGAAGTAAAGAAAGATATTATTTTTCTAATAAAATTATTTATTTTATAAATATAATGGTTTCCAGAAACATATTATATAGTTCCCATGAAAATAGGTAATAATTAGAGAAATTCCCTTGGATCGGGTGTGTATTTCGGAAACAATTTCGAATGTTCCTTTTAAAACATGTAACCGTAAATAAAATAAGGAAGGATTCTGGTTGGAAAACATATATATAACCCAAAAAAATAATTTTTGAAGAGTACATAATAATACACAATATTTTCATTAAGGTAATAGACAACAAAAGTAACCCAAATGAAAATGGAAGTTTGGGTGTAAAAACCCTTAACTTAACTCCGAACTTGTTCCGCTCTTGAAATTAAGCTCCTAGAATATGAAATTATACTTATTAAAAACATATTTGACAACCTATTAGGAATTTATTTAGTTTATCATAATTCTATTTATCTCATTGATTCTCTTATTGATAAGTTATTATATTTAATTTTGTCATTCCGCAATGTTCGTTTTCTGTTTTTTATAATTGGTTTACTTGTTCTTAAGTAATGGAGTTCATGTAAATCTCAATAATGGAATTAGAATATTATTTAAGATCATCCATAGGTGATATTGGTAATTTATATAATTTTGTTATATATAATGATGATGAATTAATATATAGATCTTTAATGATAATTGTTTCGGTTAAATAGTGTGTTTTGATTACAACAAAATCATTTTTCTTTATAACATAATACCATTTGTACAAAGGGATTAAATAACCTTACATAGGTTATATAACCTATATAATAATCTGGTTGAACCATAATAGCAATGGTTTTATGACCAGAATTTAGAATAATAACAGAAATTGAAATCACATCGTACTTGAATTTGGTAAATTGACACATCTTAGACAGTGTTCTTAATACTAGTATAAGAGAAAGTAAAAGAAAGAGATGATGATAAATTATTCCACTATCATGAAAAAAGTATAGTACATGTATGGTTATGGATTCATCACAAAATTTGGATAAGGAGAGGTAATAATAGAAAAATAAAACAAATGAACATGAAAGGAAAGATGAAGAATTGAAGAGAGGAATTTACCTCTTGAACCAAACATCATCGAGAGCCTCTTTAAGGGAGATTTTTTGGTATTCTTATGAGACCGGGCCTTTCTGGACATGGGAGAGGAGGTTGGGACGATATTTGGATAGAATTTGGAGAAGTCATAAGGATTGAGAGGAGTTAATAGAAGAGGTACTGAGATGGGTTTTTATAGTGGAGGACAAGAGAGTTTTCGTAATTTTTCTATAATTAGTATATTAATTTCCCTCAAGACCAGAAATATTGATGATTCCATGTCCAAGAAGAGTGATAAATTAATATGAGTTTTAACCAAGTAGGTTTACATCACATTTGATATCATAAATAGTGTATTTAACTGATAATTTGTATATATGGTATTTTACTATACTTCACTATTCATAAAAAAATTCTAGTATTTCAAAAAAATACCAAAAATTGACCATAAAAATTTCTCAATGTATAGAATTCAAAAATGAAGTCTATTTTCAAAAAAATTATAAATATGATTTTTTTTATATTTAAATAAAATTATAATTTATTCTAGAATCAACAGTTTTAAAACATTTATTTACTTATTCCAAAGCATAGGTATATTGTATGTCCACTTGAATAATATTTATATACCATCATAGGTAATGTTACTATTCATTAGGGTATGTCACTATTCATAAGGGTTTGTAACTATTCATAAGGGTAGGTTACTATTCACCAAAAATTATCTTTTTCTCATTAAACTCTAAATAACTTACTGATCACAACCATGTATGTCAGATTTTTGAAATTCATATCACAGAAGTGAAAAACTTGTGTTTTAAGGAACAAATAGAACTTAGTAGCTAATTATATTGTGATTTCATTTGATTATGACATATTTATAAGAAAAGAATTTCCATTAAAGAGATATCGGGACATTACATTCTTCCCCACTTCAGAAATTTCACCCTCAAAATTTCATTTAACAATCTAGGCCAAAAACAGGAGGGGTAATTTCCATTTATTACATCCTCAAGTTCCCATGTTGCCTCATCATACTTATGGTTTCACCATGGTACCTTAACCAGATGAGTAGTCTTGTTGCGTAGAACTTTGTCTCTACGATCCAAGATTTTCATTGGATGCTCCTCGTAGAAAAGATCAACCTCCAACAATACCACCTCTGAAGAGAGTATTTGTGAAGGGTCTGGTATGTACTTCATTAATAGGGATAAATGAAAGAAATCATGTACTATCGACATGGTCGGTGGAAGTGCAGTCGATAGGCCATAGCTCCGACTCGATCAAGGATCTCGAAGGGGATGATATACCTGGGACTTAGCTTTCCTTTTTTCCCAAACCTCATAACCTTCTTGCATTGAGACATGCATAGAAATACTAAGTCTCCAACATTGAATTCAAGGTCTCGTCGACAGTTATCTGTATAACTCTTCTGTCGACATTGAGATGTATTGATATGCTACTGAATGGTTTTTACCTCCTCCACTATTTCTTCAACCATTTAAGGTCCTAGCAGCTGACACTCACCGACTTCATCCCAACACGCTGGTGTTCTACACCTTTTCCTATAAAGGGCTTCATATGGTACCATTTAGATA
Source organism: Viscum album (assembly GCA_963277665.1). Taxonomy (NCBI): domain Eukaryota; kingdom Viridiplantae; phylum Streptophyta; class Magnoliopsida; order Santalales; family Viscaceae; genus Viscum; species Viscum album. The sequence continues at coordinate 1,907,923,493 of OY728136.1, forward strand.
CTCTAATGTAAACTGTTATTGTAGGAGAATTCAACCAGTGGAAGATGGTGGTCCCATCCTCTTCTGAATTCCATAAAACATTATCTCAACATATCTTATAGTGTCTGAATATTATTCTCTTATTGGCCATCAGTTTAAGGATGATAGGTCGTTCTGAAGTTCAGTTTAGTGGTTATAGCATGTTGGAGACTTTTCCTAAACTTCGAGATGAATCTTGAATCACAATCAGATAAAATAGATTGTGGTACTCCATGCAGCCTTACTACTTCGTTGATGTAAATCAGTACAAGTTGATCAAATGAAGAAGTCATCTAAAATTGTGATAAAGTGAGCAGTATTTCTAAGATGATCCACAATGACCCATATATCAATGATTCCTTTGTATGCCCTTGGAAGTCTAGTGAAAAATTCCATGGTAATGTTCTCCCACTTCCATGTTGGTATGGGTAGTGGTTGCATCATCCCCTTAGACTTTTTCCTCTCATCCTTCACTTATTGTCACACATTGGTGTATATTCAACAACCTACCTTTTCATATTGTCCCACCAAAAGTTTTCTCAAAGGTCTCGATACATCTTTGTGCTTCCATGGTGTATAGAGAAATTAGAGCTATGAGCATCATCCAGTAGCTCCCTCTTTAGCTCAGGAATAGCAGGAACACAAAGCCTCTTCCCAAATTTCAAAATTACACCTTCATATGTTAAGTCCATTAACTTCTCATCATTTACAGGTTTAATTTTTATTTGAAACTCATCATCTTTAGCTTGAGTACTTTTTATCCTTTCTAGTAAAGAAGGTTAGGAAACCATTAGGAAAAGTAGTGATGTGTTACCTTCTTTGATAATTCCCATATACATCTTTACTAGATCTATGAACAGAGGTTCCCTTTCAACTCTCATCATGTTTATAACTCCATGATCCTTCCTTCTCAAAGCATTTGCTACCTTATTTTCCTTCCTTGTGTGGTAGTATATTGTGTAATCATATTCTTTGAGAAGCTCAATCCATCTCCTTTGTCTCATGTTGAGTTCTTTATGTGATAATATATAATTCAAACTCTTATGATCTGTATATATGTCACATTTTTTTCAATATAGGTAATGTCTCCAAAACATTACAACAAATATTACCGCTATTAACTCAAGATCATGAGTTGGATAGTTTTTTCATGAATTTTTAGCTGCCTAGATGTATAGGCAATCAATCGATCATTCTTTATAAGGACACAACCAATTCCTTTCTTTGATGCATCGCTATGGATAATAAACCCACTATTCCTGGATGGTAGGGTTTGGATTAGACCATTCACTAACCTCCTCTTAAATTCTTCAAAAAATTCTTCACATTACTTTGTCCATATAAACTTAACCCCTTTTCATGTGATCTTGGTAATTGGGTTAGCTAAACAGGTGATGTTTTGAATGAAATTTCGATGATAACATGCTAATCCAATAAAACTATGTACCTCAATTATGTTCGTTGGAGTAGGAAATTCTTGCACAACCATTTTTTTCACAGGATCTACAAATATTCCATCCTTAGAGAGAATGTGTCCTAGAAAAGAGAATGATTGGAGCCAAAAATAACACTTTTTAAACTTCCCATATAATTTATTTCGTCTAAGTGTCTTTAGAATAGCGCACAAGTGATTTTTAGGATCTTCACGGCCTTTAGATTATACCAGAATATCTTCAATAAACACCACCACAAAGTCATCAAGCTATTCCTTGAAAACTATATTCATCAGATCCATAAAAATAGATGGTGCATTAGTTACTCCAAAATGCATTACTATAAACTTGTAATGCCCGTACCTAGTTCGGAATTTTTTTGGAATGTATTCATTCCTCACAAGAAACTGATGATATCCAGATTGAAGATAAATCTTCGAAAAATATTGGGCTCCATGAATCCAATCAAATAAATCATCAATACATGGAACATGATACTTATTCTTTATTGTAATAGCATTTATTTCCCTGTAATCAATGCACAGCCTCATGGATCCATATTTCTTCTTGACAAAGAGGACAGGGGATCCCCCTAGAGAAAAACTAGTTTGAATAATTCCTTTACACTAAATTCCTCTAGTTGTTTCTTTAGTTACACTAACTACACATTGGCCATTCTATAAGGGTTCTTTGGTATGGGCCTTGAACCAGGAATTAAGTCAATGGAAAACTCTATTTCTCACTCTGGAGGATGTCTAGCTAAATCCACTAGAAATACGTAAGAATATTCTTAAAAAATAGGTTCACCCTATATCTGTACATTCTTCTCTACAACCCTATTTATTTCATTCCCTTACTATCCAATAATTGAATTCATTATAACTACAAGGGGTGGATTTATATGAGAATCAAATGGCGCAATTTTTGATCTAAAAATAATGGATTGTACACCATTCTCAAAAATTGTACCTTACTTCTTATTGCAATAGATCTTCACATCATAATTTGATATCCAATTCATACTGAGAATTATATCATAGTCAACCATTTCTATGATAATAAGGTTAGAAACTAAAGCACGTTTATGTGTCATGATGGGGACTAATCAACATGCCTTTGTTGCAATAATACATCCACTAGGATTTTTGACTTATAACTCTTTTATTAAATCAAATTGGACATGTCTAATTTTCTTGGAAAATTGGGAAGATATAAGGTAATGTGATGATCTAAAATCAAATAAATCAATACATTAGTTTGATGAAATGATCAATGTACCTACCACCCCTTCGTTAGTAACTTCAACCTCTATAGTTGTGACCACATAAGCTTATCCTTTCTTCCTTGGCCTTCTTTAGGTAAAATTTTCCATACGCTTAGGACATTCATATACATAATTTCCCATATCCCTATAATTGTAGCACAGAACATTGGTATCCTCTTTATTCCCCTTACAATCCTAATATAGGTGGCCTTTTTCTCTAAACTTGTAATAGACTCACATTCCCTTCATAAAATTGCAAGGGTGTTTCTTCCCACAGTTACTCCATGATGGAAATTCAACTCTTCCCTTCTTCCCCATTTCCTTATTTACTTTCCCATAGTTTTCAACATCCCTCTTCTTCTTTTTCATTTACTTAAAGTCATAATACATAGAAAATTCATTTTCCCTCTTGATAACACATAAGACTATATCTTCATATGATGAGAAACATTGGGAGACTAGAGGCCTTCAATGGAATGGTTTTAAACCATAAAAGAATCAATCAATTTCTATCCATGGATTACGTATGTAGTCCGCATCATGACTTTTAAGACATGTAATGTTGGCTTTATACTTAACCACATTTTCATCCTCCTTCTGCCTCAAATTCAAGAATTGCCTCTTCATATCTGCTCGTTGTTCGTGAGGGAATTATTTTTCTAAAAATATTTCCTTAAAATACCTCCATTCCATCTCTTCTATTACTTCCAACTTTTTTTGTTTTGGATTAATGACCTCTGTTGATCCCCATCTCCCGTTAGACGATAAACTTGGATGAGAAACTTCTCTCTTTCATTGCATCTCAAAGTGAGAAATATCTTCTCAAGGGAACATGTCCACTACTTCTCTAAAAATGGGTTCGTAGTACCATTTAATGATAGAGGTTGTTGCCACATAAAGAGATCTAACATAGCTCCTCTACGTGGTGGATTTGGATGCTCCATATGGGTAAGGTTATTATTCATAACCTGAGTAAGTTTTCCCAGTATTGTTATGAGTTCCTCCGCACTAGTCACAACACCAGAGCCAACATCATTATCTTGCATTAGAGGGAAATCCCTATAGGAGAAACATGCATTCATGTGGTTTGATTTATTTCCACTATGAACCATCTCTAGATAATGGTTTACACTATATTTGGTTATAAATTATAAAGTATAATCTTAACTTAACAAAATACTTAGCATAAATTGAAATCTTAAGTATGGCTATCCCCATAAACACAAAAATGCTTTCTTTGAGGAGAATTTTACATTTTAATCCTTTATAATGTCTTGTAAACAAAATGTGAATTATCCTAACTATATCCCTCTGGAGTGTTGTAACCAAGAGTGTAGCAAGGTTCATTTCCATGTACCAGGATACCTCGGGTCAATCCCGAAACTCCTTATCGGAGCTTTCACTCTTAGGTACATCTGTGCCAGAGCCACGTCTACCTGCTCATATCTAGACAAGGATGTATTGCTTGAAAGATCCACATAATGTATTCCTTACCAAAATACCAGGACGTTTTTGTATGTATATCCTCAAATAAAATCTTAGGTACTCTTCCGTAATCTATGTTTTCTAAATCTAGTTTCCAAGTTTTCAACTAAACTTCCTCTGATACCAATTGTAAGGACCCGACCCCAGTTTCTTAAAGCCGGTGCCTTATTTGATTACGTTGGAATACATACAAGGAATAAGAATCCTGAAGGATTGAGTAGTTTATTATTATTAGAAACATGATACATACATTGTTTCAACATTCCAACTTGAAATGAAAAACAACTTATAAACTCCTTAGACAACTTCAAAAACTCCTCGGTTATTTTAGCATGGCATTCATAATAAAATTATTCATGTTCTAAGAAAATGAAACATAAAAAAGGGGTGAGATAAAACTCTCAGTAAGAGTAAGAAATACAGTAGAAGATATATTAATCATTAGACATGGTGACTAATTGAAAACACAAGCCTTTAAAAATAAACATGAACCTAATATGGGAAAAATATGAGCTGAGTAAAAATTGCCATAATATAACATAATCATGGGTATTTTTCTAGTCGAATAACCACATGAATCATCAATAATATATTCATAATTAGAGAATGCATAATTTGGGACAACATAACCATACCGTCAAGGCCTCATTCCAAGACCATAAATAATCATTTTTTTCAAGGCCCTGTTCCATGACCGTAGTTTGTCTCATGAGACCTACTAATGCACAGAGGGGCTATAGCAGACCCCACCCAACACTTACTATGTCAAATTCATTCTTCATCTGAATAGGAATAAAAATAATCAAAATATACATTCATATTAAAATTAATATTTGAAATTCAAATAACTATCCCCGAACATTACGCATAAACACTAACCATTCAGATGTACTTGGGGAATAGATTTAAGATAGAAAATCCACCTAAAAATAAATCATAAACCCTTAAATTAAATATAGTAGATGATAAAATTTCATACAAATCCCAATAATAAATAATAATCAACGAGGGTGTTTATTTAGATGAAGATACCCTTATAAAATCTCTGAGAAAATCTTGAGATAAATACTATTTTACTTGGAAATGAAGAGTTCTTTTGGAATAATATTTCTATAAAACTAGAATTAAAGTAAGATAGTATTTTAATAATAAAATTAATGATTTTATAAACGTAATGGTTTCCAAAAATATATTATAGAGTTCCCTTGAAAGTAGGTAAGAATTTGGGAAATTCTCTTGGATCAGGCTTGTATTTCAAAACCAATTTCAAAAGTTCCTTTTAAAACATGTAACCAGCCTTAAAATAAGGAAATATTATGGTTGGTAAACATATATATGACCCAAAAACATAATTTTTGAAGAGTACATAATAATACACAAGAATTGCATTGAGGTAATAAACAAAAAAAGTAACCTGAATGAATATGGATGTTCAGGTGGAAAAACCCTTACCTTAACTCCAAAGGTGTTCCGCTCTTGAACTTAAGCTCCGGGAATATGAAATAATAAACATAAATAAATTATTTAAAAACCTATTATACTTTTATTGAGTTTATAATAATTCTTTTTAGTTCATTTATTCCCTTATTAATAAGTTATTATATTAAATTTTGTTTTCCTACAATGATCATTTTCATTATTTTTAAAATCGGTTCACTTGTTCTTATGTAATGAAGTTCATCTAAATCTCCATAATTAAATTAGAATATTATTAACGATAATAAATTGGTTTTAGTAGTCATTTATATAATTTGGTTACATGTAATGATGATTAATATTTATATAGATCTTTAATGATAACCGTTTCGGTTAAATTGTGGGTTTTGATTACAACAGACTCGTTTTTCTTTATAAAGTAACACCATTTGTACAAAGTGATTACAGAACCTTATATAGGGTATATTACAAATATAATAACCTGGTTCAACCATAAAAATAATGGTTTTATGACCATAATAGATAATGATAATAGAAATCAAAATCCCATCGTCCTTGAATGTGGTAAATTGACACATCTCGGATGGTGTTCTTTGCAACTAGTATAAAAGAAGGTAAGAGAATGATATGATGATAAATTATTAAACTGTCCTGAAAAAATTAAATTACATGTAAGTTACTGGAGTAATCATAACATTTGGATAAGGATAGGTAATAAAATAAAATGAAAACAAAGTAACTTTAATGGAAAGACAAAGAATTGAAAAGAAGAATTTACCTCTTGCACCAAAATTCCTTGGGAGCCACTTTAAGGGAGAGGTTTTGGCCTTTTATGAGACCAAGTATTTCTGGACGTGGGAGAGTAGGTTAGGAGGATATTTGGACCAAATTTTTAGAAGGCTCAAGGCTTGACAAAAGTGAAGAGAATAGGGAGTGAGAGGGGGTTTTATAGTGGATGAGAGGAAAGTTTTCATAATTTTTTAATCATCAGTTTATTAATTTCCCTCAAGACTATAAATAGTGATGATTCCATGACCATGAATAGTGATAAATGCATGTGAGTTTGAACCAAATGGTCTTACATCACTTTTTATTTCATAAACAGTGTATTTAACTGATAATTTGTATATACAGTATTTTACAGTATTTCACTATTCATCAAAAATTTGAGTATTTCAAAAAAATACCAAAAATTCACCCACACCATTTTACGATGTGAAAAATACAAAAATAAAATACATTTTTTAAAAATAATTAATTTTCTAAATATGATTAAATTAATATTTAATTAAAATCATAATTTATTCTAAAAACAATAGTTTTAAAACATTTATTTACTTATTCCAAAGCATCTGTATATCTAACATCCACATGAATATTATTTATAAACCATTATAGGTAAAGTTAATATTAATTATGTCATATCACTTTTCATAAGGTTATGTTACTATTCAAATGGGTAGATTACTATTTACCATAAATTATGTTTTCCTTATCTGATTCCAAATAACTTGTTGATCGCAACCTAGTATGTCAGATTTTTTAAATTCACATCACAGAAGTGACAAACTTATGTTTTAAGGGTAACATAACACTTAGTATCATATTATGTTGTGATTTCATGTTATTATGACATATTTATAATAAATGATTTTCCATTGATAAAATATTTGGTCGTTATAGTATCCACCACCTAGTTAGACTATTATTGAGGATGAGATCTTGTATATCCTTGGGTGCGTTTAGTTTCTTTAAATCAATTGAATAGTGACTGAAAATAAAAAAATCATGCTTCTAAATTGGTAATGTATCATATATTCAAGAAGATGTAACATGATATGGGAATCTATTGTTGATGAAATATGATGAAAATGGATATGAAAGGTTTTTTTACCTGGTCTTCCACCTATCAATAGGTCAATGTGGAACACTAATGTCATGTGGAACTGTTATAATAACAACCCATTCATGAATATAAATGGAATGATGTTACCATAGATTTGTTCATGGGATTAAAGAAATATCCCAATGGTAGTGATGCAATATATTTAACTATGGATTTGTTGATGGAGGTATCCCACATCTTTCCCATCTCTAAGGGCTTCTAAAAGATAATCTTGGGGGAATATATTTATGAGAGATCATACACCATCAAGTATTTACACATAAAATTTCATTAAAAGGTATTTTTATAATACATCTTCGTTCTAGTCTAGGTCACATAATGCCCTTTTTATATGATGATTTTGAGTATAAAACCCCACACTCAGAATAATAGTTAGTCCAAGAATAATATTTATGAATGAGATGACATGATCCATATATGTTTCTTTAATTTTGGATACAATTTTGAAAATTAGTTTTCACTCATTGTTAATTCCTATAATAATAGTTTCTATGGTAAAATTTATATTCCACCCTGTGTGTATGTCTATAGTAATATATTCCAATCTGTACTATATTTATTAGAGTTAGGGGAAGTAGATTTACTAGGACTACATCTTCAGTAGGGATAATTAGAGAAATAATATCTTACTAGTGAAAAAATGGATATGGATAGATCTAGATTTAGGTCATATAATAGTCATAATTTTCAACCATTGGATTATAAAGTTGGTGATCATGTTTTCTTCCATGTTTGTACTAGATTGGGTAACTAATGGACTATATGTCATGGTCAGCTAGAACCCTAATTTAAAAGGCCTTTAGAGATTATATATTTTACTAGTATGGTATTATATCAGATTTCTCTTCCACATTTGTACAGGGCTATGAACAATGTGCTCTATATTTTTCAACTCAATCACTATTTTTACAACCCATATATTTTTTAGTCAAATGATGTTGAGTATGAGGAAGATTCTTTTTTGGAGGTGTATCCAATTCATATCATCTATCATAACATGAAGACTTTTTGAGGTATAATGGCTCTTATGATTTGGGTTCTATGGGAACAAATATATGTCTAGTGTATACCTAAGAACTAAATTATGATATTCATTCACAATGGACAGAAATATTAATGGACAAAGGACATGTATAAGAGGGCGTAGGATCTTAGTTTTTCTTCAATTTACTGACAAATTATAAATCATTAATAAATATATTTTTCACCATATTGAATGATTATAATGGGAAAGTAGAGTGTTTGGGTGGTTTGAATAAGGATAAAAGCTAAAAGATATGGTTTTTTATAGGAAACAAGATGAGGCATGTGGTTTCCACATAGTTTTCCAAACTCTGTACCTCAGTGATGTAGACCATAAATATTGGATGATGGTTTTATAAACCATGTGGGAAACCAGAAAAAACTTTCAATAATTTTTCGGACCATTTTTCATGGTTTTTGAATTGTTTTTCAAAATGAGTGTGTAAACCATTCAAGGTGTGGGAATCTAGACATAGAGGTATGCATGGTTGGTTCATGGTTTGGAAAACCATGTGGCTAAACAACATGCCCAATTTAAAAAACTAAAATGCATATTTTTATAACCATAAACATATATTATAAAATTAATTATACTCATTCTCAATTTATATTGTATTATGTTTCATGGATCATCCCTTTTCCAATTCATAGGATTTGTTTTATCTACCTCATCAGACCTCTGATTCCGTAACTATTCATCATGGTGGAACAACCAAGAAAACTCTATCACACTTATTGTTTATTCCTCTATTTTATATTTAATATTGGGTTTTATCTGCATGAAATCTAATATACCATATATTTATGTATTTTTTCTAGTCTCCTAACATCTATCATTCCCTTAAAAATATGATTCTGATACACGAAAAGGATTCTTCTACAAGGATAATTTTGGTGGTCTACGAATTTTCCATAAAATTCAAGAGGTTTAAAATTTTAGTTATCATTCTACACAATAGACAGTCCTTATCTTTCTAAATAAAATTCATTTTATTTTAACTTTTAATCTATTTCTAGACGTAAATATATAATGTTACCGCCTTACCATTGATAGAGGTAGGAAACCTCAACCTAAACTACACATTAAGGTGTTTTTTACTATATTCAGTGAAAACTACTCTTTTTATTAATGAAAAAAAATCATTGTATTTTTTCATGCCATATAAAAAGTCCAACACTCATGAATCATGATCCAAACAATATAGAGTATTGGATAGTCCCTTTCTAGAGTAATTATTTCATTGGGTTAATTTAATTATTAGATAAAATGGACACATACCATTATTATTAAACTACTATCTTTACATTGGATACTTTTTGTAGACCTTTATCATACTATTAAATGCGTGGACTACATTGGCCATGTCTTGAATAGAATTTAGAATTCTTAAGTTAACTCTTTGGATTCCACCAAATTAATTGATGACAATTCCATTACTAATACTAATAATGGGTATAGTAAGTTTATTTCATTGGTTGATGACTATGATTGACTTTTTAGAATCATTTATATCTCTAAAAATGTAGAAAACTTGGGATGATATCTCCAAGTTTCGACTGATGTCTCAAGAAGAAGAATACCTTGTTTTATCCCTTTCATTCCAATCAAGTTTTCACAAAAATATGTATGTATTTACTTAAAAGAGTTAGAAACAATTAGTATTAGAATTCTTAATTTTTAACCATTCTAATTACAAACATTTCCAAATAGCCAAACATTATGGGTGATCACAGTTCATTATCTTGATATCTGAATTACCAGAATGACATGGTTTATATGTGGGTTCTTTAAGGTTTATATATGTTAACACCTTCCCTATGTTCCTTATGTCCTAAGAAAAATTATTAGGCCTTATTCTCATAGTCATCAAGCAAAGGACGAATTGGGAAGGGTAGTTGGGAGTCCCTCTTAGATACCATGATTGAGGTATTTTAATATATTATACTGCATTTATATATTATACTAGAAAACTATTAGATATTATATTCATAGAGTATATTTTTATTATCCACATTGGGTGGTGCACTATTGAGTCTTAATCACACAATTTTGGGCATCCATTTGGTACCTATGAATATTTCTTGGATACATTAATGGATAATGGGAAGCATTAATCTATGGTTGTTTGGTTTCTCCATAAGATGGGTTATTGGGAGTAGAGGATTGAACCAATGTTTTTTATGCTAGTTAAGATATTATTTTTTATTTATTGTTTACATTTTTTATATTGATACACATTGCATTCCTACTACTAAGAATGCATGTTTCATATTTTTTATCAACAATGAATCATATTTATATAGCATTGTATACTATTTTATATATGTTATATACCATCGTGATTTCAATTTATTTTACCTTTTTAATCTTTTTTTTTAATTTTATTCTATTATGTTCCAATATGATAAAAAGTATATTGTCTCACCATTGTACCACCATACACCCGAGATTCTTTTCAGCATTATCTAGCATAAATTTATGTGTTCTTTAGGCCACATATCCAATTGTTCAGAATTATTATTTATAAACTAATCTCAAGATGGAAAAAATAACTACCTTAATAAAATCAGTAAAAATAATAAGGGATGGAATAACCTTTTCAAAAAATAAAATTTATATTTTCATAGTTTACCAAAAATGATTCCATATTCATTAAATGTCTCATTAGTTTTCAAAAATCCAAAAAACTCAAATTATTTTACAATATAAAATCATCAAACCATGTTTTAAAAAAACTACCCTAAAGTGTTATATTATATGAATGTACCATGGTCAAGGACATGAGGCATAGATACTAAAAATAAAATATATTTTTCTTTTCATGGTTTGTTAAAATTCAACTATTCTAAACTATAATATTTATGTAAATAGTATAATATTTATAAAAATAAATGCACAAGACGAATAGAGGGATACTGAATCCTTGGATGGCTTCTCAAAAGATAAATTAAACTAAATATATATTGATAATATAGTAATTTTTATTTATATGATAATTCTTGGATTATATACTCTTTCCTACCATCCTCTACAATTAATATCTTGGGCCATCGATCACTTTCTCGTGGTAATCCACAACCAACCTATGTATATTATATTTAGTTCCATAATGTAATTTTGAGATAAATTTGTATCTTATTTACCCACTCCCATAAAAAACAGAAGATGTAATCCCTATGAAAACATTACATTGGAAAAAAATAGTATATTAAATATAATAATTCATAATTAAAAACATTATGAATACGAACACCCCTTATAAAAAAATTCTAAAAAATTAATCACACTCAACTTTATCAAGAATAACCTCTCCTACAACGCATATAAATTCATAATTGATTATCCAAAGATAAAACAAAATATAATTATAAAAGAGTTAATAGATCAGTTTGAGCTAAAACAAATATATTTTGAAAAGTGTAACTCATGTCTGAATTGACCTCACAACTATCAATGAAAACCCACTATTACATAATAAAATACTTAATGTAAAATGAAAAATATAACTATTTCAGTCCCTCATTATTTTTGGAATTGAAATTCATCCTCCACTCCACAACAAATGTAGGATCCCCACTCCATAATTGGTCATTATTGAAGAACATCCCCATGGATTGAAGTGTATGTTATGCACAATAGCTGACACCATAATTTACATATAGTTATCTATTCATGATATCTCTATCTATCTCATATATTATATCTCGAAATTTGATCATACCTTGAATATATTTTAATCATTTACTCTAATATTTATTTAAATCTATCATCCTCAAACTAATCACTAAATCATTCAATACATGCATGAAAACACCTCTAATATCTACCTCATGATATATCTAATCATCAATGGGGAATAATGGTTTTGCAAAACTCAAAATATGATTATTATATAAATTTGAATAAAAATAAATATCTCGTGTAACATCTATTATGTTGTAAGTGAATCAAAATTCAATAATTTTATGACATTTCAAATCTTTTTGATCTATTTATGAATCTCAAATAAATTATAACTTCTTATGGGCATGTAGAAAAATAGTTGACTATTTATATCTGTAGATACACATTTTGGAGTGTGAGAATAATAATTATGGAAAAATATAATATTCACCTTAAAATCTACAATGTTGTGTAGTTCCTATCATGAAACATCATCACAATTAATCCAAGTATCTAGAAAAAGGGCACCTCTACAATATATAAATACCCTATTTTATAGCATCTAAAAAACTCCTCTGCATTTGTGTATGTGGACACATCGTTGTTTACATCCAATGGTGTAGTATTTTCAACCAAACCATTATAATATCTGAACATAGTGAAAGAACTTATTGTAACCTTATGATATTTTAAAAGGAAATAGAATGTTTGTTAGTGTATATGATACAACATATCAAGCTAAAACAGACAACTAGATATCAATATTTAATTTTAACTTTTATAACATAGCCATTAAATTGGCATGAATAAATAATATTAAAGAAATTATGAATTATTTTATGGTATTAGTTATTTTAAATGTATTAATTATTTAATTTTAAATATGTACAATATTTTTAGTAAAGAAATTTTACTCATTGAAAAAAAAAATTCACAAAAATTGGTTAATATTTATTTCTAGGTAAAAAAACATAATTAATTTCAAGATATTTTGAATATTTATGCAATAAAATTAATTTAGTTACTTAAATAATGATATAAAAATTTTCTTATGGTGAAATTTTGATCATTTACTAAAGGGATTTATTTTCCAATGAATAGTGAAATATATTAATTTTAAAAAAATATATACTTTTCATGTATTTACTAGGAAAAATTATATTTTATATTTGTTTTTAATTTAAGTAGTTCAACATTATTAATAAAATTATGGTTTTTAAGTGAAATTTATATATGAATTTACATTAATAAACTTTAAAATTTAAATATGGTTGTTTTTTGAAAACTGTATTTCATTACCTTTTTTCAGCTTAATTTTAAATTAAATTCTGCAACATATGTTTTAAAATTTTAAAAAATGGATGAAATATTTAGATTCATGGGGTCCAAATTATACAAATATTTCTTTTTGATTTTTTACAATATGTATAGTAACATTAGTAATTTTTGTTCACCATTGTAAAGGGTAAATCTGGTAATTAAGTGTAAAAATAAAATGATAAGGACTAGAAAATGACTCTAACACACTATCCAATATTATTTTATGTGTTATATTCAACCATAGTATAAAGAGTATCTAATTTATTACCTTATTATGCCACTTTTATGAGATTATAAAATATATAATATTTTATTTAAAGAAAATTCAAAGATGTCGTAATCATATTTTTAATAACTATATAATTTTTCATATATGATTATCAAAAATATTTAATTATCTATAAATATTAAATTTAAATATTAAATAATTTTTAATAACATAGTAATTTACTTATAATTTTTTTTAATAAGTTACCAAAAATTCTCACTCACCGCTGATGTAATAATTATTCAATTAATGGATAAATCAATTAAATGATATTAAAAATATTAAAATAAATATAATATGTGGTAATTGTTTTCATCCATGAATTATAAAAACTAAATTTATATTATAGGGATGTATTTTAATATTTAGTTTGTATTTAACTTTTTTATTTATATTTTTTCAATTCAAAATATTTAGTACTATCAAATTCAAAATTAATTATTTTGTTAAAATATAATAATGTATATAAAAATCAAGAAACTATTAAATTTTCTCAATGGATTAGGATAATTTTTAAAAAAAATATATGATTCATATATTTGTACTTTGGAATTTTTTTAGTGACAATGTTAACCCTTAAATAGTCATCACCCATATTATCATTGAAAGAGTTAAAGGGTTTAACTAATTGTTTAAATAAAATTATTTGGGTAACAATATGACTAAAAAATATCCAATTTTTTTTGTACGATATTATTTGTAACTATAGTCATAAAATAATATAAATAACTCACTTTAGATCCATTTTATGATGAAAATAATTTATATTAATTTAATATTTTGAGAGAATGAAATTATACCACTCCCCTATCCTATAAAAGAGAACCCATTCATCTAATTTATTCACCCTCTAATGTCCTTTTGGTTCAACAAATATCTTCCCAAATAACTTCCAAGAATCTGCCCCCACCAAATTCTATAGGCCTCATTTTAGTCTTAATAGTCACCTTATATGTGTTAATTTCTTAATCAAATGAGTTTGTCCAACATATAGGTCTAGTTTTTAATCTTGTATTTTAGTTCTCTTTTAACTTCCACTATCTGAAAATATTCTTGAACCATTAAAAATATCAACTACATTATTATCCTCTTACTAATATGTTATTATCTTAGTTTGATTCCCGAAATCTATGTCCACTTACAATAAACGAGAAAAGAATATATTGTTTGTGGGTATGGCAGTCTACCTCCTCGCAAACATATATAATTTGATTCCAATCACCATCACTCAAAACTAGATATAATAATTTAATTTATGTTAATATATTATATCATCATCATTATGGAAATATAAAACTATAATGACCTTCATTCCATAATAATCATTGAATAATGAAGACATTACTCATAAATACCTATGACCTATCATCTCTATGATTGTAGCAAAGTTCATTTCTTATAATAATTTTTTATGGATGGATTTAAAAATATAAATTTTTTATAAAAATCATAATTGTGTAATGAATATTATTTTTTTATATTGTAATCATGAACTCTTCGACCATAGTCAACCAACCAATGTCATTTGGGCTTTGTTACCAAATATCATCCAAATGATCGATGTGAACTAAAATGATTACTTTATTATATATAACATAGAATATAGTTATATAATAGTGTCATAAAAATGAAAAAGGATCTCAATAAAGTATAATTTATTCTATGCTTATTTTTCAAGAAGATAAATAACATATGTGATGAGTAAAAGTCAAGGTAATAGACTATTAAACTGAACGAAATCATTTGAAATATTGTAATGATTTATTTTTGAAATCATTCCCTTTCAGTTTCATGTTTTTAAAATAATTTTTATTAATGTAGTTATATGGATAATCATTTTTTTAAAAAAGAATTTTATAATTTCTCTCAAATGTTTTCAAAAAGAAATCTCTTTAAGGTGTTATGTAAATTAAATTCAATTAAAAATAATCCTTTACTTCTTTATCAGATCTTGTAAAAAAGGCCAAAAAAATATTTTTAACATATATGAAATTAATTAAATTTCCCACTCTAATGAATGATTAATAATTTAATGCTTCATTTATAATTTTTCATAGTACATTTCAAAGAAAATGGTTTCATTATTATGTTCCCATTTTATATTTTAAAAATTGTCTTTATAAGAAATAGGTATTTTTATATCTGAAAGTATTTTACACATGAGTTTGGAAGAGTTTTCAAGGGTTTAATGTATGATATGTTACTTAGGAATTATATGAAATCAGTGATACTAATATAGAATATATGAAGGTTTGAGCCCCATTAAAGCTCACAATGGAGATTGATATAGATTATATGAAGGGTTGGTCCCCATTTTAGCTTATGGGTGAGTCAGATATAGGATTTATGATTATTTGAGACCCTTTTTAGATCAAAGTTGAGCCTGGTATAGCTTTTAAAAAGTCTGATACTCAATATAGATCTCTAAATAATTAGTTAATCTAGAGATGGATGTCGACCATATGGTTTTTCCATTTGAACGTTTGAATTTAATCATGATATTACAATGATTTCCCAAGTAACCTACATGATTTTTCTTTTCATTCTAATGCGATTTTAATAAAAAAATTAATGACTTTTTATATTTTTCACTGGAATAAAAAGTTTATACCGTAATGTCCCTTAGCATTTTGTGATCATCCCTAGTTTTAAAATGTTTTCCCCATGTTTTTATGGAGGGATAATGAAAACAGAAGTCGTAAATATTGAAATTGTAATGATTTATAATGAAAAGTAATCATATTTTATTAATAAAATAGATGCATTATAGAAGTTTCCACATGTAAATATATGTGTTTATTTTGTAAAATTATATCCTAATTATCTACAACTATAAATATAAAAGATCATTTGGAATGAAATTAATTGAATTTTAGTAAAATTTAATAAGAATGTCTAATGATTAAGGTTATTTCTTTACACTTATTTATGATATATCTTTTTTTATATTCATCATTCATTAATGGTTGAAAATAGTGAAATGTAGTTTCTAAGTGTAAAATCCATCCAATTTTTTTCTTTTTATTGATTTCCTATATGGGCCATTAGAAATATATTTTGAGCTTCATTAAGATCATTGAATGGATATTTCTATCAGATTTAACCTCTTACAAAAATTGTGTAACCCTTTGATGAAGAAATATTAGCTACACTATAGATGATATTTGTGAAAAATTACCCCTAGATCATACTCCTAGCATTAGTGTTTCAAAAAAACTATACAACTACTATGATTTGGGAATCCCACATCAGATTTCATAACATAATATATCTATATAATAATTTATTATATTCAATTTATTTCTCATTGAATCTGAACACGATTTTTCCAACACCAATGGTTATCACGCCTAACCCCCCGATGAAGTTATCCACCAAAAATATCTCAATTGATTTTTGACTTGCACTAAATTAGCTACATGTTATACCATGAATTCACTCATCTTATGTTTTGGTTATTAATTTTCCACCATCCCATGGATTATTACAGCATCCTAGAAAATTATTATCCACTTTTATTTAATAAAAAATAAAAAATTATCCTTTTCTTAAAAATCAGTTCACAAATTCTAAAAATAAAATATTTTTACTTTATTTTTTCAAACAAACACATAAAATTGTAATTATGAGAGGAAATTAAGAAAAATTAATTAAACTCAATAATGTATGTGTTTTAAATTAATAAATTATATTCTTAAAATAGATAAATTGGTTAACAACACATATTTTTTTGGAAGTATCATATTGTAATTTTTATTATTAAAATATTTAATTGACTCACTCTGGAAATGTTACATGAGAGGGTCAATAAGATAGTATAATTTTAGTGGATAGAGAATTTATATATTTATCTAATTTAAGAAAATATATTATAAATGGTTGACTAATTTTATGGAATATATAAGTTTACTCTATAAATTGTAGTGTACCATAAAATATTCTCAACATTCATATATTAATTTACCTAACCATTCTTGAGTGGAATCATGGTAAAAAATTATTGAAGGATTTAGGGTTGGATGAATTATTGATACATTTTCATGGTATAGCTGCATATGATCATATATTTTTTATAAACATGACAAAATAGTGGGGCATCAATCATTTGGACATTGATCTATCATTTTTATCTTTATATTTTCAGATGGATTTAGTGAGAAATTTATAATAAATTGTATAGGGTTTTTTCTATTGGTATAATCCAAAACATTATTTTATATAACATAGAAGAAATGTAATATATTAGGTTATCTTCAATTGATGTGGGGTTTCGAAACTCAATGGAAGAAAAATATTTATTTTTTTCATTTTTTTCAATTCATACAATAACAAAATATGTGTTGGAAATGTTTTTGAGTGAAATCCTTTTATCCTACCTTAAATAGGCCATGTTTTGAAACATGATGTATTTATATGTTATTACACATATATAGAAATTTAAATACTTTTTAAATCTATTAGAAATGAAAAATAATTTTAGTTGGTGTTTTTAATGAAATATATGAATAATTTATATCAATTCATTTAATTACATTCAAACCCAGGTCATATGTGTAGAAATGAAAGTTAATCATCTGTGAAATTTTTTGAGTGAGGTATAATAAAATATATAACGCCTATACCTTGGGTTCCAAACCATATTACGAGAATTGGAAGACTTTATGGTCTCAAGAACACTCCATAAAATCTTGAGTTTGTTAATTTGTGAAGAGAGAAAAATTAAAATGTTTAGTTAATTATTTTATTTCAAATAAATAATAAAAATTTATGTGAATATAAAATTACATTAAATAAAAATATTAAAATAATACTAGTACAATATAAACATCTATTTTTACCCAATATAAGTAGTAGATAAAAAATAATCCATATATTGAAATAAAATAAACACAATCTCAAAGACCCAAGACATATATGCAACATTGAAGTACATCTCATAACTAATAAAGTGTGAAGGAAGACCATTCACCAAAATATGACAATTCAAAAATATATACCCACGAAAAGAAAATATTTAGGGATTATTATGAAGTCATTTGGATTTTCTCAATGACCGTAGAAAGTGTACATTCATGGGAAATAAAAATTTAAAAAATAAATTCAATTTATGATAAATAAAAAACCTATGTTACCTGAAAAATTTATCTTAAAATTTTCCATGATAAATTTAAAACATTAAAGTGTCATAATGTCATTTCATAATACTATTTGTTTGGAAATAACTAAATAAAAAAAAATTATTTGATGAGAAATGGTTTTACAAAAATTATATGAAAACTTATTATTTTCATAAACTATGATAAAATGAAATTATTTTCACAAAGATAATGAAAACTCCATAATTGTATATAAAAACCCTTTATTCCGAGGAATACCAATGAATAATCTTAATATACAAATTCTTATTGTATTTTACAAGCTGTGAAATACCATTAACATGTTCAAAATAATACTACAGTGAATTTTCAAACTTTTTATTTCCACTATCCCAAACATTGATTTCCTTAATACACTGTCTTTATATCTCCAGAATAAAATTTATAAATATTATATGTTAAGATAAATTTCTAACTAAAAATTGATTTTTCACCTACATAGATAGAAATGAATGAATTTCCATTTCTATACACCAAAATCATTGACAATTATTTTTATTCTCATTCACAAAAAATTCTATTGAAATCCAATTTATTTAAAAAATATCATAAATTCATAATTTATATTTTGAATATCAATATTTTCTAATATCATGATAACTACCTTAAAAGAATTTTTTTTAATTTCAATCATAAATTAATTTTAAATACTTTTGTTTTGTAGAAACTTAATTTAAATAAAACAAATTATTTAAAAAATAAAATTTCTAACAAAATGTGAATTTTTAAACAATGATTACCGATAACTAATCAACAAATAAAATCAGAATTTATAATCTAAAACAAATAATCCAAGACTCCTCTCTAGATACATATTTCTGTAATAATTCTGAAATTAAATCATTTAAGACTACAAAATGTAGTAAATATCTAAAATACCAATAATGATAAAAGGTAAATCATAATAAATTATCATAGACTCAGTGATATAATGTCATTGAGATTACATAAAAAAGTATGAATAAGGGAAATAAAGAAAGATAATATAGACAAAAATATTACAAAAGATACAATATTTAAATGATAATATATAACCAAAATGAAATAAACAGATAATTAAATACCAATAAAATAATTGTAGCACACGAAGAGATATTTCAGTAATATTTGAGATGAAGAATGAGTAATTTTTAAGATAAATAGATAAGAAAAGGTGAAATAATTTTACATAAACTTGATGACATGGTTATCATTACCAATTTAGTAGACAATAAGACCAATAATTCATTTCATTAAATCATAAAAATCTATATTATATTATTCTTTTAGGGTGTTACTAATAAAACATAGTTGACATTGAGTAATATACTATTTAAAAATATGAAAAATCACTATAATTGTTCATAGACTATGGAACTATATAGGTGACTATATAGAAAAATCTATTCCCCAAAACATAGAACACACCACCTTCCTAAATATTCCTTATAATGATAATGGCTTCCATGTATCCCATTTAATACATCTCCAAATTTCTCTTTAAATATTATTTTTCCAAAAAACCAACGAAAACAAACCATTTCGGATGAAACAACCTTAAAAATTTACTCTAGAGACTATATCACCATCAATTCTCTAAATTAAAATGATAGTAATGATTAAGAATATCCTATAAATTCATTACTATATCTTTATTCATCAATAATGAAATAAAAGACACACTTATTGAAACCAAGGGGATACAATTATCAATACCGAAGGACATTCTGTTATTAAAAAAGTCATTGTGTACACTTTTCATCATATAAATCAATCAATTTTTTCAATATATAAAATTTTTATCTCTAAAGTCATTTATTGGAAAATTCTATATTACCATTACACATTCAAAAAAATTAAATATCATCTAAATATATTATCATCATTATATAGAATTAGAACTGAGGTATGCATATAATTACCATCAGGCTCTAAATACATTTTCTACCATCTCAACATATGTATTTAGTTGCATTGATTTTTCATGCTTAACAAAACATGGATAGTGTAAGAAATCTTACCATATAATTATAGTAATCCGAACCAATTATACACTTTAATTATTTTCATGGGGATTTTATATGGTTCCATACATCAAGGATAAAATTTCCCATACATCAAAAGTTTATAATGACCCAACATGGGGTTCAGTTTGGATAAAGAAACATAGTCCCCATAATTAAATCTGAATTCTCATATTTTTTCATTGATATATGGATTCTAAAATAATTTATTCAAATTAATGTGTTTAAAACTAAATTTATCTAATATATTTACTAAAAATGGTCCAATGGAATTCTTCTAATTTATCCCATCTTAAAATAATAATAAATGACCTACATGACCATATTATACATCAAACTACAAAATAATAAAACTATCATGTAAATTTATTATAATCAAACTTCATCCATGAATGATATACTTATCAAGACCTAAAAAATAATAAACACATGTCCCATTAATTTCATACAGTATATAAATAAAATAATTATTATTTTCCTATGTTATAGGAAGATATTTTGTAGTAATTATGAACTAAAAATTGATATTATTCAAGATTCACTTTAATAATGTATATAAAACCCAATTTTACCTATATATGATGATAGTATTTGAAAAAAAAGAGTTCAAATATTTTCCTTAGAATAAGAAAACCTAGGATCATCAAATAAAATATGTATCTCATATAGGGAATAAATAAAACAATTACAACAACAATTACACTATAAAACAAACACAATAACCATATTATGCTAATATCTATAGTAAAATTGGAAAATTAATAAAAATATCATTCATTTACATGTTATAGTATATTATGGTTATAAAAACTCTTTTACTAATCAATTTAATACCTTTTAACATCTAACTTCTCAAATAATGAATAACAAGATTGGGAATTACCTTATTCATTCCAAGTTATCAGAAATGGTTTCCAATATCAGTATATAAATCAAAACCTTAAGAAAATACGCTCTACTATTAATGATGAATAGTTTTCAAGATATCATTTTTTAATTCGTGAAATTGAAAAATATCACATATATTTACTAAATGAATCTCTATAAGATGACCATCCATTAATGGTCTATCTACCATTAATGAAATCTTTTATACTTTGACATCCTTTATCAGATACATTCATATCATATGAAATTTCTACAAACATGAATATTAAATTTGGGACAAATACACTTAGATCATCCTCTATATCCTAAAACTATATTTTAGTTTCAACTAGAAATATCAGTGATTATCAGTACAATCTAGATTCCATTATAGATTAATTTTTTCCTTTAATACTATTACTATATCATTTTAGCTAACTTTTTTTATTATATATGGAATACAGACATCAAAATTTAAAGGGTTTTTAATTATCCTATGTTGTTCCATGTTAATATCTCTTTATTAAAAAATGTATATTAAGAAATTATGATTTGTATATATTAATAATTTTTAACTAAATAGGTAATTACTATTACACATCATAATATGAAGAAAAATTTTATTTAGTTTAAATTATTATATAGGTTAATTCTTATCATTTGGATTAATGATAATAAAAACATATTCTATAACCATAAACCAATGAATCAAATCATGTGAAAAAACTAATGAAATTTTTCAATATACTCTTGAGATCCAAACCCGAATTTTAGGAGAAAAAAATTGATGTTATAGCATGTATCCTTTATAAACCCGAAAATTACAATGTAAATAACAGTCCAAATATAAATATCTCCCATATGAGTCAAGGATATAATGGGATATTCTAATTTCAAAATTTTTCTTATGAATTTATGATAATATCATTAAATCATATAAATGTAAATTTCTCAAATACATTAATAGGTTTGACTCAGAATATTATCTCCATAACCATCTAGAGATCATCTAAAATCACATTCCCTAAAGTGACATTTCTATAAAAAAGTTACATATGAAATCTATAAATTTTGATTAATGAAATTACTATATACCTTATCCTCTAACAATAACTCTTAAAAAAATTATAGGAACATACCATGATATTACCTATATAATTAATAAATAAATATTTCATAAAAAATCCACCAAAAATATATCCATGTACATTTAGAAAATTTAGTTAATTTATTCAATAAAATAGTGATGTGTTGATAAATCTATATAGTATAATAAAAAACTCATAATGGAAATATTTAAATGAGGGCACATAAGCTAAATCTCAACTATAGAAAATATATAAACTCCTATCAACTAGTTAAGTATTCAAGAAATTAAATATGTTGGATATTGTTTTACCAATACATGTATCATATTTTGACAATCAATAAATTTCTCTAAACAATATGATCATTTACTGGTAATATTATTAAGTTATATCTAAGGTGAATCACCAGATTAAATGAATACCTCCTACCATTATTTTTACAACATGACCAATAACTCCCATAAATCAATTGGTTTGATATGATCATATGGTATGTGAAATCAACTCATCATGCATATAATATCAATAGAAAAATATATGTCAGACATTGGTGGAATTAAATATAATTTTTTTTGAATTTATTTTTGATACAGATAAACTACCATTATAAATTTATGATAATACATCCCTTAGATTGATCTAAGTATTGAAACCACAACCTAAGGAGATATTAATCCAACCCCATCAACTATAAGACCCTGTTTACATTTCTAAATACCCAAGTCTCTATTAAAATAATATAGAATCACATTTAATGTAAAAAATATCCTTTTAACTATAGTAGTTAATTATACAACTTTATTTCATCAAATTTCCTTACCAATGATCAATTCATATGTTTTCATATTAGGAATTATAATTTCCAAAGAGATATCCCCCATTTCCTATTATAATTAAGTATTATGGAAACATAAATATAATTTTATATCTACAACCAATTGATATATACATTCTCATCGAATATAAAATAAAACCCACTAACTATCTCGATTGAACAATCAATAAAGTATAAATAAATTAACAATATGCTCCATTAATTAATGAACTATAAATAGTAACAAGAGCTATAATAAGGATAGACCCTTCTATATAAGGTACCATATTAGTCTTATCCTCCAATTTTTCCTTCTCATCATTAAATTGTTTCCTATTACTCCACATTATTATTGATCTCTACACATGATTATGACAACCCACTATTACATTGGTCCTTGATTTATATTCATATTGTACATATATTTATATTTTATATCTCTATACTTGATTGGATGTTCCATTAATATATGTCCTAGATAATTAGTGAAAAAATCAATTCATATATTCCACTATCCCACACAATAATTATTTGTGAGGAGAATTAATGAAATAATATTTCTTCTTCGAATCATTTCCATACATATTTAACTATAGAAACCCCTTTCACAATGAAGCATAAGAATTATCATTTGAATTAACATTTAAATTCATTACCTTGCACCTATAGATAATTCAAATATATAATATTTTACATTTATTATTAATAAAAATAATTAAATACCATGTGGATACTATAAAGAGAATTTTTTTAGTTGTTTTACTAACCTAATTGACATAATAGGATAGCTTCAACATAATAATAGTTTCTCAAAACAATTTTTATTGATGCATCCATAACCATCATAACATTTTTATTCATTACTAACCAATTACAGGACACATGTGTTAGGATTAGTTGTTTTTTATCGATACTACATGATAAATATATTTCGGTTTTTTAAATACTAGAAATTTTCATCTCTAGAAAAAACCATTCATCCTGAAAATATAGATAATTATTATTTTTTAAAACCATTAAATTAAACATATTTACTATATCCAAACTCCTTGAATGATTCAAACCACTTCCTATATATAATATCCATCAAATAAAATTAAAACGTTACTATAGTATTACAAGGTGTTCAAAAAAACACTCTGACATGGTTGATTTTATTCATCAACCCTTTATACGAATTGAAAAAAAAATTACCATTGAATGTCAATTTTTTTTTATTTTCAATCATTTTCAGAAACTACACCTCCATAGAAAAAATTTGACTAAATTCTCTACCACTTATAAGGAATGCATGTTCAAAAACATTCACTTGGTATGGATCCACAAAAGAAATATCTTATCTTAATTCTATTGTCTATCTAAAACACATAAAGGTAGTATGACTCTATATTATAAAAAATATCATATTCCTAATATCATAATCTCACATTATTAATTAATAATGATCTTTAAATCTAATACTATTTATGTGTGATTTATTTTTAACAAGGATAATACCATCTCGAACCACTTTGTTACAATGATCCAATTTTTTCCTCAATGTCACATTAAAATTACACTTGAAAATTGGAATCATTGAGAAACTGTAAAATCATTATCATACATGGGAAATCACTATATTCAAAATCATTCCTTTTTAGAAAATTTAAACTATTACAATCATAATTCATTAAATGTTGCATTATTTGACCTATTATTTGTAAAAAAAATTATTATATATTATTAAATTCCATTACTAACCAATATTCTTATCTAGACACCCTCGTAACAGAGTTTTCAATGTAAAAGTCATTGATATTTCATTTTATAGGTACATAAATTTTTCAGATTATGTATCCTTAACCAAAACATAAATTTTTTACATAAATATTATGACCACAAGCATAAATAGTTATGAATTCATGATACTTACTTACCATGATAGTAACACAACATATAAATTTTTTTAATAGTAATATGTGGAAAATAAATTCCTAATGAAAAGGTCAATGTAGTTTCCATATATAGTGACAGCATCATGATGTTATAATAGTAGTATTGAAAATATGTCCCATGGTCTACATATATCTATATGATAATATATAGAATATGTTTAAGTATAAGATATTTGGGATTATAATCATTTAGGGTTCTTCTTAAGGTGTTTATAACCAGAGATCTCAAGTATTGGACTCCTGAATTCTAAATGAATTCATGGTTATAAAGAGAAATAAATGAAAAATTTCATGGATCAAAGTTCATTACCATTAAAAAATTTATTTTGGTAAAATCCATTTTTAATAGGGTTGAGAGTTCACACTTAAATGAATCAAAGGTCTAATGGAACAACCACCATTGATGTTTACATTGCTCTCTGAACTAGAAGAACATATTTCTTTGAAAATTGGACAATTGACTAATAATGGTAAAACACATCCCCCAAATTCCTTCCACCTAGATGAAACACGTATCTATAAATTCATTTCCAAGGATCACAATCACCACCCTAAAAAGTGGTCTTGATCATATGTGATCTTAACCACTACAAATATAATCTTCTAAAAGAAATTGTATTTCTATTGGACAATCCATGAAATATTTTTCACTCTAATAATATTAATGGATCTTTTATATAATATACAATTGTCTACCATGGTTATCATGAAAGATCAGTGGCTAGAAGGCCTCATAACATAGCTGAAAAACACAATTCGATAAAATATTACAATTTTATTAGAACCCATTTTAAAGTAAAATATATTATATATATTTTGTTTTAGTAATATAGAAATTTTATTATACCATATAAATTATTCTACAATCATTTTTTGATTCGGGGTCCAATACAGGACTTTGGTGATCCCTTACTACTTAAGAAATCCACCAAATTAAACTAATTGATGTGAAAAACATTACATTCATCCTTATATCATGGATCCAAACCATGTTATTTATAAAACCATACATGTTTCATAAGTCAATTGGTTATATCATGGTATAATATAAATTTTATATAGATATGAAATAGAATATTACATATACATATGGCTAATCAATATGGGTTCATAATAAATTGATTGTACTATATTGATTTAATGATGAGTATATCATACCGGGATGTAGGATTCCTTAATCTGTCTCTATATCCTAAGGAATTCAATACAGCTTCGGCCCACTTGTAGCTGACCTTGGTGGCTCACTTCAGGCATCATCTTCCTTCAGTCAATGACTTAGATAGGTTTGTTTTCACTACTTGGGGATTACAAGATAGAGCATTCGTGGGGCTTCTTGATAAGAGGCACATTATGGTTCATTTTTCGTTAGAGGAAGACTTAATCTGTGCGTGGTCTAGAGCTCCTCGTATTTGAAATGAATCGCACTTATATCTTTCCCACTGATCCTATGAATTCTACATGAATCGTAATGCTCTATAGATAGAAATACAGGTTAGTTTTTCTTAACACCTCAGTCCCTTCCAAAATCCTATAATCATTCATATGATTGGAAATATGGTTGGATGATACTTGTGTTCGGATAGCAGAACAGAGTTATCCTGTCATCCCATCTCCTCATGCATCTTTATTGAGTTTCCTGTTTCTTAACCTCATATCAACTACATTTGGATCACAGTTGGGGATGAATTATAGTGAAATAAACCTGTGTTTTTTGAATCTTGTTCTGAATTAATCTCTTAATATCACCATTTGGAGAAATTATTCACTCTATGTTAGCGTGGTTTCTTGCATCACTCGGGGACAATGAAGGAAGTTCCACAGTATGGGTATTTATCTCCAGCGGCTCTTGCTGTTGAAACTATGGGTGTCATGGACACTATGATGGTTTGTCATCCCTCGATAGAAAAGGGTTATGATGACCTGAAGGTCCAAGAAATTCTTTATTTATTGAACCATGACTTGGGTGTCAACCAACAATGTAGACAGGTTCTGGTAGTGGATATTCTGATTCTTCCTCAATTTTCTCTTTCATTAATTATGGAAAAAAATTCCTGGGAGGATATTTTCTCATCTAGAGTTAACCAGCTCTTTCATGGTCCTACTAGAGTGAATTTAGCGGCAGTAAATAGTATTATGCCTAAGGACTCAAGGCCATAGGTTGTGGATGTCTTAGCCCGCTTGAGGAATGATTTGGGTATCATCCCCTTACTGCAATGAAGGTCAGGGGAGGTAGTTCAAGAGGGTGGAGTGGAAAAGGTGGAATCCGAGGATGTGGATGTGGTGAGTCATTTGGCTGTAATGAGATCTATAAAAAAGTATTTAGTGTACCTGAATGTCTGTGTTGACCCAGATCCTAGTGACCCTCAAGGCTGTGGATGGAAAGACACTAACAACCAACCTCAATTCATGGGTCGTTGATACGAGCATCCCATAGGTCCAGACATTTCAATAAAAGTCTCGCAGTCAAGACCTTCTTATACTGACATGGTTATGTCAGGAGGAAAGGTTATTCATTCTCAAAACAAGTTTTCCATGATGGTGGTTGAAGATGGAAACTAATTTGAGGAAGGGAATGATGTGGAGGCTTCCCATGATATAAACCTACCAAGAGTTTTGTGGCTCCCAATGAGGATAGGGATTCGGATTAGGACTTTCCTATCGAGTCCAAGGAGTTGGACATTGCAGAGTAATATATAATATCCTCTTTAAGGAAGGAAGAAAAAACTCTAATTGATTCTAAAGGATTTATCTAGCACTCTCGGAGGATACATAGAAAGAAGGATTACCCCTTATTACCTAGCCCTCCTGTTATTCAATCCTCAAGAAAAGGCAAACTACCTAATATGGTTTCCAAGTAGCCGCAAGATGATAATGAGGTTTCTAAATCTTATTCCCCCTAGTGGGGAAGGAATTAATTTAATGTGATCATTGGGAAAGAATCATCAACACTAATGATGTTTTTTGTGACAATGTCCTTCAATTCATCACTACCCAAGAAGAATTTTATACGTTGGTGGGGAGGCATATTTGGGTTAGTCACTCCAAGGAGCAAGGTGAATGGATCTAAAAACATATAGGAATATTGTCATGTGGATTCAACAGGAAAAATATTTATGTAGAATACCTCATCCAAACATTAGATAGGATAGCATAAAACATTGATATCTTTCTTATTGATGATCCGGACAAGAAGGATTCACCTTTGCAAAAGGGTCTCCTCGGGGTTAAGCTTTTTAATAAGCTTAAATTTCAATTAAGTGATTAGGATATTTCTTATCAGGTCGGGTGATATCCTTTTTAATCTTGACTGGTTTCCTACTTTTCCTTAAATTTTTTTTCTTCTCTATAAAAAAATTAATGATGGATGGATAAAAAAATAAAAAATTACAAAATTACAAAAAAAATTAAAACAAAACAAAAAAATGGACATCTGAAGTTGGGAAGTGGTCCTATATAATGATTGGATGTTTGGAATGGACATATAACATGAAAAAGGAATAATTTACATAACATATAAAATATATTACAAGAGAGATGTTGGAAATACATTCAATCTATGAAACACAACATACCACTCCATTGATTAGAGATCACACTAAAATACATATAGTTTTATACCGATAAAACTTATATTTTGGTTTGAAAATTGGTCTAAATCTATTTATTATGGACCTAAAAACTCTAATACAATATTTATACTACATCAATAACTAGCTCATATGGTTCATAAATACTATATCTATACATTGATGCACTAGTACCAAGTCTGATTGTTGGTATAAATAGAGTAATATTAAAATAAATAAAAATTATATTCTATATATTTATATATATAAAATGTTATAAAATATTAAGCATAAAATTTTTAAAAATAATATGGTTTAAAGAATTACTTAAAAATTATTTAAAATGATTTTCATAGTGGATCTAGGTAGACATGGATTTCAAAACATAAAATTCATAAAATAATTAAATTCCTATAACACTAATTTATATTAATAATATAAACGGTTCTATGTCTAAAAAATCTAGAATAAGAATTTCCAAATAATTATTACAATTAAGAGTTTCTAAAAGAGTCTGGTTTTATGTCTGAGTGCATGGGTAGAGATATCTTACCAAACCCTTTTAATTGTCCAACACACAATGTCTATGACCCTTAGAGACCAGGTACACCCAAACAATTCATTCTCCAGTAGAACGAGAAACATCCCATTTATTTTTACTTAGTTATTTGAATAACCATTATAATATTTTGTGACCTCATGGTCTATATTTCTTTGATCCCATTAGGGATATTATTTGTTGGTTGTTTTCTAATATTATAGTAATTATTTATGATTACCAAAAAAATTTAATCCTTTTCAAAAACTTGAATGATGTAAACAAAATATTAGTTATTAGTAATTTTTAATATTATTTCAATGAACTTTGGATATATCATTAGTGAAATAATATTTCATTAATTTTATTTTAATTTTATAGAAATATTATCAATTTCAATTTTATATTATGTAATTATTTGATTCTATGTTAGTTTTTTTAATTATCATGATAATTGACTTGACAGTGTTTTTATACTTTTATATTTCATTAATTTTAAATATTTTATTATTTTAAAATAATAATTATTTAAAAATACTATTTTCATATGAAATATGAATCATCACTTACCCATTAATACTAAAAATAAATGTGTGACCATGTTCAAGATAAAATTCATAATATCGCATCCACAGTTCCCCAAAACATGATGTTATCTATACATTATGATGAATGATGGATTATATGGAAGAACTGTTTGAGATATGTAACCATGTGAATAAGAAATGGAAAATATATTGACTAAAATATTGGTAATTTTACTCCTGTCCATACACAACACAAAGTGTTCTACTAGAATAATAATTTTTTCACCATCTAGTAGATGAATTAACTAGTATAATACATCTCTTAGTCAAGTGATTATTTATTTATTTTTATGAAGAATGGTTAATCATTTGTTATGAGAATTCATGGATTATTTATAGTCACAAAATATAGTTAACAACAATAGAAGTATAAATTTGAAAAAAAAATTAAAGTGATTGATTTGATTTTTTAATGATATATTTTATTAGAGGATTAATATGGATTAATTAATATCTATAAAAAATAAAATTGGATTTCAATATTAAATAAATTGATAAAATTTATAATCTGTAAACATAATATAATGCCACTAATACATTCTAACAATCAAATTTAATTGAAGCCATGGCACGATGTTCTTATCAACCATAGTCAATTTTCCTTCATTAATAGGTAGTTTAGATATTATTTATGATTCAACATAGAAAAAGTTAATATAAATAAATATTCCGTAGATAGATCAGTGTAATTATAAAGGCATAATATTGATTTCTTTAAAGAAAATATTTTTAAGAAACAGGACTCCACTCATAATATCAAGGATCATTAATGATATGTAGTTAGATATCAAAAATACTTCTTTAAAAATATCTAATTAATAAAATTATAATATCATAGACTACAAAGAGATTTTTCATGAATCCCTTGAACTAAAATATTCACGAGACAAAATATTTGGAATCCAATGGCTATAGAATGTTGTAATTTGAATAAAATAATTTATGAAATTTAAAATTAATAAATGACAAATTTATCACAATTGATAATCAAAATAAAATTACTCATATATGAGGTTTTATTATATTATAATATTTATTTAATATTATATAATCATAATGATCTATATCTACAAATTAATATGTACTTATGCAGAAAAACAATGAATTGAAAAATAACTATTGTATAATACTATGGAATGAAAGAGAATATTATATTTTATATTACATATTACCTGATGAGTTACCCTAGGTTGAATTTAAGGGGGAGAAAGATAACTAAAAGGAAAAAATGGATGAATAATTTAATTTATACATAATTATATTATCATCAATGTATAATTTGATGAAAAATATACATGAGGATATATAATGTTACTATTAAACCATAACCATGGTCTTGAAGTTTCTTATAGAACCATAACCAAAGGAATTATGTTTTTTATTTATTTAGTTGAAACCACATTTCAAATTTAGGATATCAAAATAGAGAATAAAAACCCCATTAACTAACAAAAAAACATAGTAAAACACTCAACTCATAATAAAAATGGAATAAGAAAAATAAAACAATAACACATATATTATAAAGAATTTATGTGGTATAAAATAAATCCAACTCCATGGAAGACACTATATAATTTAACAGAGATATATAATTCTTACTGAAACATTTGATCCCATGGTTTCTATAGAACCTATGAGAAATTGGAACTAGTATTTAATGTCTAAATATATCACAATATAGTAGAAAGAAAACAAATCTGATAAAAAAAGAACAATACATGTGACCTAAATCATATATTTATTAAAGAAATAAATATTATAGAATAGTTTATTTCAGTTTCTCCAATATTACATATTTTTAGAAGAAACATTGTATAATAAATTCCTAACAATGGACTTGTTTCTCTGATTGAAACCAGCTTTTCTTCTAGTGACAAGTTCATGTATCTTCAACTTATCTAACTTCTTCATATCAAGATGTATATGCATCTACTTTTAAAGGCCTATAGTTATAAATATACCAATTTATTTCTCGATAAAATATATTATGAAACTATAATTTATGAAATTATGAAACATACCTATAATTTATTATTCAGACAATGACTAAAAATCAACCACTTATGAACTAAATTAAATGTTTCAAAAAATTCCACCACCACATCTAAATATCCCTTATTTTCTTCTAGTTTCTACTTTTGTTATCATTTGACACCATTAATCCATATCCTATCAAAATTAATTTCAATTATAGAAAATGAAATAATATTTTATTAGTTAAAATATTATCTATATTTTGAATCCCATAAAAATTATTCTACTTTAGAACCCCATCATGTATAGAATTTCAGATTATGTGATAAAACTATTGAATCAATTTTTACCGTGAGTGAAACATTATTTTCATTATCATTTGAATCACAATTTAACTTCCATAGAATATTGTTTTTATTATATCTATCCTTCATAGTTCCACTAAAAAACACCTCAAATAAACCAACTACTTCCATACTTCAATTACATTAGTATTATAAACATAAAAGTTAAACAACAAAATAATGGATATCAGAATATTTTTCTAGAAATTATTTTTATTACAATCCTCATCCCTACTATCCTCTTAGAAAATTCAATATTTTATATCTAGAATCTTATAGACTAATAAATCAACATCTCTTCCATTCTTTTATTCAATGCTCTATCAACAAGATATCTTACATGTAGAGATGAACAATGATGAAACTAAAAATGTTATAAACCATTTAGTTATAACAATTAAAATTAATATACTGGATAAAACATGATATCACCCTAAAGTAAATTGACATTTAGTTCCATATTCATGGTGATATTTTAATCCCATTCAAGATCCATTTGATTCTACACACCAAACCTTTCATTCCATTATTCATGAAAATTTTCATTTCTTTAAAGAATATATATTTCCTGAAGTTATCATGATGGAAAATATTATAGATACCAACCTTCTCTAAAAATATGCATCCCATAAAAACATTATTATAATTTTCCAACACATTATTTACTTTAAAACTGAAGATAATATATCTCTAAATTATAATCTTTTTTATCCTTCAATCCATTTAAAAAAGTTACACATTATTATATTTGACACAGTATACTTCATATATTTGTTGATAATCATTGTTATTCACCAAAAAAATATTATTTTAATAAATTTATATTATATTATAATTTAATGAATCTTTCCTAGATTTCAACTCCATAATCATTTCAAACTACCACTACTCTGAGTTGATAAAGATTCAAACTCCCTCTGAATTTTTGGGTTCTCAATTATATGTAATTAGTATATAATTAATTATAGAACTAAAAATTGACGAAGTTATTTTGACCCTTTTATATTACCATAATTGATGATGATTAAGTAATTATATTTATTTTGTTTTAAAAAAAATCAATAATCAATGGTCCTTGGGAATTTTGATACATATAGAATTTATACATGCATATAATAATAAAGTTATAAAATTTTATATCATCCTCAAAATGCATAAAAAATATTGGAATCCAAACCCTTTAATTATGATCCTTTCTTGATCATTTTATATGACCTCCCTATTATTGAGGGATTTTTCTCTTTTGATATCCATTATTCAAATTTTATACCAATGGAAAATTATAATGTTTTAATCACAATACATTCAAAATAGAAACATGGAAAATATATCTTCCATAAAAAACCATTCTCAATCATCTGTGTGGTCATAATAGATACATCAAAAAACATTCAGTTGATAAAACTCAAGCATCATCCATGTGTAGAGTTCCATTATATTTTTTATTCACCATTGGTTTGGAAGGATTTTAATTTACAACATATGTTGAGTAGTTTATTTATTCTTCCCAAAAACCCTTTATAATAATGTAGTGTATCCTCATGATTTTCATCACTTATCCAATTCTTGATTCATCCATACTACTATATCACTCATCTTTTTTATCAAGGGATAATTCATATCCCTTAAGATGACATTCATCCACTAAAACATTTTAAAATAGTTAATGAAATAATAACCATTTTTTTCTAATATAAAGATTTAATTTGTTAAACAATTATAATAACCCACCCTGTATATTCAAAAAATTAATATATAGAAAACACTAGACATTATTTTGGAAAATTACCCACACATTCTTAAAGGACACTCCAGTGCATGTAATGTATAATTTTGTTTCCCAATGAGAGTGAATTATAGACGTCCCAATAAATACATATCATATAAATTGTTGTTATAATAATTTTTTTATATATTCAATTACACAATTAACACATTAAAATACATACCAAATATTCACACTTCATAGGATTAAAACCACACATGGTCAGGATTTAGTAATCCCCTCATAGCCATGTCAAATTGTCCTTTCTCATAAACAATACCATGATGATCATTATGAAATATCAATGTTCTGAATTTTATTTATCATGTATGAATTATTCATTCTAAATTCATGGAATTGTAAAAATATTTAACAATAACACTTCAACCCATAACTATGGAGAGTTTTGTGATATTACAGACACTATCCCTAAAAGACATATATAACCCAAAAACATTATATTTCCCAAAATATTGTTCTTTCCTCGATAATATAATAATTTTATAATCACTCTTAAACATCAGAATGAAACTATTATTTATAAAAAAATTATATAATCAATATATATGATCTCATGTTCATATAAATCCTTAAGTTAATCCTTGTAAATGATTCAAAATACACAATTTTTTAAGAAAATGTTATTAGAAATTGATTGGATATATTCCCATAATGTAAGGATCCTTAAATATAATTATTTTTTGATAATAAGAGTATATTTTTTTGTCTTATGTAATTGAGTTTGAGTTTAAAAATTAATCTTATTTTATAGGTCTAACGCATTGCTCAAAACTAACTCCCATAAATTCATATCATTCAACTCTTCCAACATGTGTAATAACCCAAGTATAAATGTTCCACAAGAATTACTAATATTCTATTCAAAAATTTTGTATCAATGTATTTTCTATTTAGTGGTAATTCTTATAATATCCACATTAAATGTAGTTATTGTATCATATAAGTCTTTCATAGTTAAAATCTACTACACTATAATTAGATAACATATCTCCAAGAACATTAACTTATTATGAAAAATATATTTTTTACCATATAATTCAACATATATGAAGAGACTAGAAGCGATGAAAAAATGATTAACTCCCCCACATCTCAAATAAAATCCATTCCCAGAACCTACAACTAAATTTGAATCATGTAGAAATTGTGGACATGAACAAAACCATTTATTTATCTCTTTCCCACTCTTCCTTATTTATTACTCTTATCTTGAACACAATTAACATAATTTCATAATATTTATATAATATAAAAATCAACAAAATGAATCCAATTAATCCTAAAATATAACTTGTTAAATTTTCCTATCACATCTTTCTCTCTTTTAAAACCATATCTAAAATTTTAAAAAGTCACACTCAAATTAAATTTTGTAAAGGATAGGAAATATAACATTCTATAATTAACCAAGATGATTATTTCAAGAAATATTTTATACCAAATATTATATCACAACCCATTATAATGTTTTTTCTTTATGAAAATCAACATGAAATATCAGGTTTCTAACTGAAACTAGATATTTTATTTCTAAAGGTACAGTTAATGAAAAACTATGAAAACTTACAATTCTAATCCAAAGAAACATCATACATGGAGAGAAGATTCAATGGAAATAACCACATTAATCAAGAATAAATTAAACAAACAATGTTTTTTCATAAAATTTTCTTGAACTTAACTCCCTTAAAGAAATGATTTCGGATTCAGTCTTGGAAACCATTTAACCACTCACATGAATAATCCTCTAGTCTGACTCCTTTTATATATAGAGTTATCTGAGTTAACTTGTACCATATTACTATAATCACACCTTAGGATCAGGTAGGAAAAATTATAGATATTGTGGTTAACGATGAATAATGGAGGTCACCCCTCATTTATTGAAACTCTTTTTCTAGAAGTATAACTGCCACCTTGATTAGAATGAGCATTAAAAGTTTCCATGCCAGGTCCTGCCATAGAGTGGTCAAACTGAGTGTGTAAGTCACCCTTTCTCTAGTTATCTGATGTCATCCTTAGTGAATATATAATTATTATTCACTCTATTCCTTCCCTACATGGATGAAAAACTGAGAGAGGCCCTCCTCTATCCTTATAATGAAAAATAGACCCCTAGAATTTTATAAATTATGTAACCTAATTTCCTGTGAATTATTGTAATAGGACATAATTTCCATTATCACCCTGAATAACCATAGTCATGGTTTTGGAGGATGAACTTCTATTCACATTTGTAAGAGTATTATAATAGTCTCTTCTGGTAAAAGATTTCTTATTCTTAGAAATGTGATGTTATCCCCAACAATGATGATATGTTTACCTTTATCAGTTGTAGATTGGATTACTTGTGTATTAGTAGTCTTAGATGATTTAGAAATACATGTTATATAGGTATGATGAAAATTAAGTTCTCCATGAGCATGATATACATGTTTTTCCGTCACTGGGGAATCTAGTACATGGATAAGAGAAGCTATAATAACCTATCTTGAAAATATTTTCTTGTTAAGTAGCTTTACCAGAATTCTGAACACTAGCATTTTGGATAAAAGAATCAAATTTACCTTGATCAAAATTATAAGAACTCACATCCACAAGAAAACCACAAAAAGGATTTCCAGTCTTATCCTCATTAATTCCTATAATGAGATATTCCACACTAGCCCTATTCCCTATCAAATTTTTAATACCACTAGGCTCCATGTAAAATTTTGGGACCCATGAAATTTGGGTAATCCCTATATTAGAATAAATATGCACATGATGATGAAAAATAGAGCCACAAGAAGAGATATCATCATTTAAAACCAACTAAAATAATCATTCTATCCTATTCATAATCGAAATACCTTCAAGTATCTCCCTCTAAATATAAAATTCTATTCAAAAATGGGAAATTGGGAGTATGGAATGAGATGATGTAGTATATTTGAACATGATTTGTTTTCCAATAAAATCTATATTATTTTAGAGGGAATACATAAAAAACAAATGAATGGTTATGCTTGAAATACCTACCCACACATAAAATAATGGGGATTCACATCCCTTATTAATGAACATAGAACACAAAAAGATCACCATTATGTTACCTGAAATCATCAAGGATTCATGAAACAAGTATCAATAACATTAATAGATATTGTAAAATTAAAGATTTTCATAGAAATGATCACAGAGAATGATTTTAACCGAAGAAAAGAAAACATACTCCATATCCATGTGGATCATAGCTATATTAGGGTGATAACATTGAAGGAGCCTACTAGAATAATTTTAATTTTTTCTGACAGGATCTTAACATCTTCATCTAAAAACGCTATTATCAAATATCATTTGAAACGGAAGGGGGGTTTAGGTAGAATGAAATAATCCATTTTCGAGAGTTTGAGAGTGGGTTTTACTCCACAATGACCCCTTTTTTATTTGAACTAGATTCTATAGTGGGGTATTCGTGGAGGGGATATCGATTGGGTGTATCTCTAACTCGAGAGAAATTGTCCATCCCCCCAAAATTCCATCCAATTATGAAGAAAATGTAAAATCGTGTTTCTAGATGTTATAAAAAGAAACAATTTTATGATAATAGTGTATACATATTTAGAGAACAATTCACCCCAACCATACAATATATGACCAACTATGAAAACCGTCAGTTCACTCTCAAAATGTGATAAATATAGTGTAATATACACTTTAAAACATATTAACATGAATTTACATAGTTTCACATATTTCAAATATAAGGGATACACAATATACTTTAATTTTTTAAAGAAACCACAATGAATTACTATTTATATTGATTGCTTCCATGACTAGGGGAAAACATATCATGCCACTATAGCTACTCAAAAGAATGTAGTAAAAAATCATAATAATGGAAATGGAAAAACACTATTAAAGTTTCCTAACCAATATAATTATAGAAATTATCCACAATACCAATATATTACTAGTATTTTCACTACCTTAAAATATTTATGGACCACCATATCTTGACCAAATACACTACTATCAATCTGTTTATCACTCTAACTATACCTTTAATTCTATTAATCTACTAATTAATCACATAGTGACCCCGACCCTAGAAGCCTGATGTTGGAACCTTACATTATTAAATTAGAACATATACAATATTAATATCCCAAAGGATCAATATTTTTAGTACTTTTGTGAAATTATATACATACGTGAAACAAATTTTTCAATGGAAAAATGAAAATGAAACATAATAAATATCAAACAATACTTAACTAAATATTTTAAATCTCTTTCAATGATCACTTTTGTATAACCTAGGTAAAGGAAAGAAAATAAGGTTGATCACAAATACTCTCCAAGGGTTATGTAATGTAGATTTTATCATGAATAAATAGTGAAAAATAAATAGTGAGAGTTAATTAATTGAACACACATTCCATTTAAATAATTGGATAAGGAATAATAAATATGTAATTGTAAATAAATGAATAAACATTCCATATAATCAACAAGTTTAGATTTAAATTCATCAAAATATTCTATCATAGTGAAAATATCACTGATAATAATATATAAATTATGAATTTAGGAAGTTATAAATTTTTGTACTCCAGGTATCCTAGGTTCTTTCTACCTTTACCATCAATATATATTCTCAAGATAGTTTAAAACTATAGTGTAAAAACCATCTAATTTGGATAACAGATTCATCTCATGATAATTAAAATGCATTGATGGGCTTTCATTAATCCATTCCCACCCATGTCTTTAGGTCCAAATCATTCCTCAAATGTCTAATAATAAATATGATAATGTATCTTATCATCACATATCATTATTGAGTAAAGAATATAGATTTATTGACATTTCTTCAGATATAAAATCTAACATTAAAAATATACACCAATTGTAAAAATGGTATACAATTTAGGAAATAATAATATCTATCGTAAAATACTATTTTTATTTAATTAAAATTAAATATCTATTGATAAATGTTTATAAGGGAGTGATTGTTTCAAGAGAAATTTAACAATCATAAAATAATGTGGGATTACAAGCATAACTATTATTACATGGTAATTTTCATGTAAAACCCCACTACATGTGATAATTCTTAGTGATTCCTAAAATAGAATGAATTATGTTAATCATGTTTTCAAATGACAATGGATAGGTAGATTCACCACATTAATTTCAATTCCCTCCTAATAAAAAATAAATATTAATTTAATGTAAATTTAGATGAAATCATTGACCATTCACTTAATTTTGGTTGAAAAATATTTAAACAAAAGTATAGTGGTTTTAAAAATGTTATTGACTTATTAATGAACCATAATAATATTTATGAAGTCATATATAGTTATTTTATAACATCTAATTACCCTTTCATTAATAGTCACTCATTATTTTTATTTTTTCTAATGTTAATTGCTTCGGTATTCAATTATGTTTTGACTTTTTATTTTTTTCATCTTAATTAGATCATGATTTATTCATCTAATAATTTTTATAAATGATTAAAATATCATATATATTCTATATATATGTGTGTTTATTTATATAAATCCATAAAAATTAGAGATAGGAAATAAAATACACTATTCTTGGAGATTGTAGTTTGTATGTACGGATAAGAGTTGTTTCCAATTAAATATCATATTGAAGGAAAAAAAGTTAATTGTATAAATATGTAAATATATATTACAATTTTAGTATCCTTTTAATTTAATATTTGTCACATATTTTATCAAATACATCATTTATAAATTATATGTAAAGTATGAATGAGTAATATCACTTAGTGAGGTTGTAGCCCTTCGTACACAAAGATGACATTATCTTATTCCAACAAAATTGAAACCATGAACTTATGTGTTATAAAATAATTAAATAATTATAAATAAAAAATATATATAATATATATTATATATAAAATATAAATCCATCATTATTCACAATAGTGAATGGTGGTAATGGAAGATTGAATGTCATCGATTCGTGTGGTTGTAGTTCGTCGTACACACAAATATTGATTGTGTATCCCACAGGATAGATTTTTCTTTTATTGTAGGTCATAATATTAGTAGAAAAATATATCAATATACAAAATAAAATGAGATTATTATATAACATGATATAAAAATAATTTATGGATGTGGTGAAGGAAATAAAATAAAATCACTTTTAGAAAATAATTTCTTTTTCTTCAAGTATCCTCCTTATTTTTTCATGAATTCTTTCATATGTAAAATTTATATACAATATTAGTATTCTATAAGTATTTTATGTATGTTTAGGGGATAATAGGGATGGTTTTGGATGAGTAAAATGGATTTTGAGGTGTGAATAAGTGAGGGGAGTGAGTTCCCTTTTATAGTGGAGTGGCATTCTTGTAAACACCGAAAGGTAAACACTATGGGGAAGTCTCCTTGACATATTATGCCTAAAATATTGAATAATTTTATATATAAGTGGATATATAGTGTAATTATTTCTATAAAATCGATGTTTTAGAAATTTATTTGTCATTTTTCATCTTATGATTAATTTTTAGTCCCTTGATAAACCCATTTTCACTTAATCAACGTAACTAATTTTTATATTTTTCAAAAATAATTATGGATAGAAATTAATTTAAAATTTATACTAATTAACATTTATTCTAATTCCATATTTTGAATAAATTTTTAAAAATTTATATCTTTTAATTTTCAGAAATTATCTTAAAATGCATCCCACACACGAAATGAGAAAACTGATTTTTAAATTGAAAATTTTCAAAAGATTACTATTTGATTATATAAATATTATACATAAAAATGATAAAAATGATATTAATTATATTAGTAGTTGTTTAACTAAACTATTATTACTTTAAAATATATTTATATAATAATAAAACATTATAAATGTTTTTTATGAAAGGGTATTTTCAATTAAAATTCATTTCTTTTAATTATTCATAAAAAAATTAATATTTTCAAGAAAAATAAAAAAAAATTACAATAAGATAATTTTGATAGTAAAATTTCATAAATTAAGATTATTGTTTCATATAAAATATATAAAATACTCAAAATTTAGTTTTTAAACAACTGAGCCATTAAAATTCCCTAAAACTGTCTTTAGAAAAATGATTATTTTTATGCATAAAACTAGATTTGTTATTATATTTTGTGTATCAATTATATTGCATTAATGTAAAAAAATTATTAAATATATCATATATAAATTTTATTCAAATCATTCAATAATATTATTAAGTTTAATTTTTTTTACAAAAATAATTTGGAGAATAACAATTTTTTTTATAAAAAACATGTACTTTATATTTAATGGGTTATTACATTAATTTCCAATTAATTATTAACCAATGAAGTCAACCATATATCTTCATAATTTAGATAAACATATTTATAGAAAACAATTTAATGAATAGAATTTAATCATCATTTTAAATGATAATATTACTAGTACTTGATGGAGCTTGATCTTTCTTGTAATGCAATCCATCAAAGAATGTCATTGTTGCGTGTGACACAAGCTAAAATTAATATTGAATGTAATAAATACTAAACTCAAAACTGAGTGTAAAACAATATATGTAATATATTTTATTTATTTATTATGGTAAATATATCTTAAATTCTTAAGATGTAATATTCTCTTATACGCATGGCGTTGCTCTCACATACACTATTGAATAAATTTGAATTCATTTCGAATTTTGGGGTGTTATATTCTCCCCATGTAAAAAAATTTCATCCCCATAATTTAAAAAATATGTTTGTAGTCAAGGGTTTTATATTTTGAAATAATATTGTTGGAAACCACACATCATGAATGGGATAATAAAATATCACCTTAATCAGGGAGAAAGGGGAGTACAAAAGTCCACTGGAATAATCACATAACATGGTTAACAGATTGGATAACATTATTGGGAAATTAAAAAAAGGACATGTAAGAGAAAAATGACACTCTAGTGCTGAGGGGTACTGATATAGAAAATGTTCAGAATAAATGTAATGATAATAAAGCCACAAAACATAGGTTTTAAAAGTTTATTGATATCATAAAAATTCATAATTAGAAATAAAAAATTAAAGATCCTTTTTTCTAGAGTTGAAAAAATAATTCAATATATATGAATATAAGTAAATATAAATATATGATAAATTTTTTATTCATATTCACAATATTACACTATTTTTAGATAAATTTCTAATTCATCCCTTAATCCATGAAACAAAAATAAAAATAATAATATCATTTTTTTGAAGATAAATTTTTTCTTAAAACAGATCCTAAGACCCATAAAAGTGTAAAAATTATTTCCACCTTGATCAAAATATTTTCCGAAACCAATATGGTTAGCACATAATTCATCATAAGATAATATAATACATGAATTTATAAAAATTCCTCCAAATATGAACATAAACCATTTCATAAATGGTTAACCTTTAAAAATATTATAATCCAAGCCTTTAAAATCATTTCAATGCTAGTCAGTAGAATCTAGTTAAATTTCTCCATATCAATTATATCTTTATCCAAAAATTATTATCCCAATATCAATAACATGTGACATCGTATCTTTCCCTCATTCATTCTTTCCCCAAGTTTTTTATATTTCCACCGAATAATGTTTCTTATTCATCAGTACAATTCAACATATTCTTTTAAATCCATAATGATATACTACAGTAGTAAAATGGGTATATATTTCATAATTTTTATGATGACAATGTTATTAATAAAAAAAAATTAAAACATTTTTCAAGGATCCAAACACCTAATAACATTAATAATTTCACCTTTCATGGATCAATAATTTATGCGTGAGCTTGATCCACTATATTATTCCAAGGCATACTTCCTTGATGCTTGGGATTTCATTTTCATTGTGCCACATCCCCTTAAAGATGAAACAATTAATGGAATTTTTTTCATTCAACTCTTTTCATTATTTTTCCTAGTGACTCATTTTTCTGCAATTAATAAAAACTCCAAGCACCAACAATCATTTCATAAGATAATTGTTTTCACAGTTATCACCTTTAGAAAAATTCTTTTGTCCCTTCTTCCATTTATCAATTATTTTCAATTCCATCATATTATTCTCTTTCTTCCATTTCAATCGATAAGTCTTGGATAATTATTTCTCTATCTTGATATCTCATTAAATACTTTCATCATTTGAAGGAAAATTTTGAGACACCAATCCCCTTCTTAGAGTAGGATTATAATCGTCAAATTAATGGCCATTCATACATTTCATGATTTATATGAAATTTTTGGCAAACCTTTCTAAACTTTTAATGCTATATTCATACTCAGAAACACATTTAAATAATTTTTTTTTAAAATAAGTACCATTATATACATCTTAGTTTGTTTTTCATGACGTAAATAATTTTCAAAAAATATCTCCAAAAAAGAATTTCATTCCACGAGTTTTTTTCCTTCTAATTATCTAGTATTCGAGGGAAATGACCAGTAGTGATCTGCATTCACTACTAGAAATTTAGGCTATAGCCACGGTTTCAAGCCATGGCTATAAGCCCTAGAAATGTGGCTATAGGTTATAGCCATGTTTCAATGGGTTGTGGATGGTATTGGTGTGGCAATAGGGAAATACCTATATCCACGGTTTAAAATCATGGCTAAAACCCTATATCCACGGTTTGAACAGTGGATATAGATCTATAGACATAGTTTGAATCGTGGCTGTAGGGTTTTAGCCATGGTTTGAAATA
Organism: Viscum album; assembly: GCA_963277665.1. NCBI lineage: Eukaryota > Viridiplantae > Streptophyta > Magnoliopsida > Santalales > Viscaceae > Viscum > Viscum album. The sequence continues at coordinate 1,907,967,729 of OY728136.1, forward strand.
TTCGTAGAACATTAATTTACATAGGGCCTATAGCCATGGTTCAAAATTGTGGCTATATGGATTTAGCGATAGTTTAAAATCGTGGCAATAGGCTGACAGCCACAGTACAGAACTGTGGCACTAGGACTTCACATTTTATTAAAAAAATACCCCCACACCCCCCCTGAACACCCCCACCTCCCCCCTCCCCCTGCACCCCCATGACCCCCCCTGTACATCCTTATTGCACACCCTAGACAGCCCCCCTACACCCCCATTCTCCCCTAGACAACCCCATTGACCCCCATTACACACCCATGCCCCTTGGACAGCCCCTATCACCATCGTGAACATCACCCCCAGACATCCCCTTGTATAACCCTAGACATCCCCCTTAAACACCCCTTATGCATCCCCATACCCCATGGACAGCCCCCTTACACCCCTTGGATAGCCCCTTGCACCCCCTAGAAAGCCCCCTTACACCCCCCTGGAGAGCCCCTGGCACCACCCTGACCCCCTCCCCCTAACCCCTGATGCCCCCAGGATAGAACCATTGTACACCCTGGACATCCCTTTCACCCCCTACACCCCCATGTCCCATGTTCTGCCCCCTTGCACCCCCTGGAGATCCACATTTCACCCCCCCCCCCTAGACAGCCCTTGCAGCCCCCCTAGAAATCCCCCTTGCACCCCTAGACATTCTCATTGCACCCCCTGAAAAACACCTTGCACCCCCTGGATAGCCCTTTCACCCCCATGGACATCCCTTTGCACCCCCTAGACAGCACTTACACCCACATAGACATCCCCCCTACACCCCCATGCCCCCTAAATAGAACCCCCCCCCCCAACCACTGCAGCATCCCCCCCTACACCCCCCAGATAGCCCCCCTAGACAGCCCCCCCCCCCCCTTCTTGGACTGACCCCCACCCCAACCCACCTTGCACACCCCATGCCCCCTCCACACCCCCAAGTCAAAAAAAAATATTTGGAAATTCTCTTGGTGTCTCAAATGAGATAATAATAGGTAAGGATTAAAATGGAAAATATAAATGCAATAATGTTAAATAATCTATTTAGGCATAAACTTCCACTGTGAGTTTTCACAGATAGAGCACCTCCGTTGGAGGTGTTTTATTACAAAATCATGACTCGTTTATGAAATGAAAGAATTATATTAACTAACACTTTATAAATATATGAAACATAATATAAACAATTAGAATCAAGAAGGAATCTAAATTCAATTAAAAAAATTATTCAATTAATGAGGCTAGGATAGGGACTCTTCCTCAAAGGATTCAAGCCATGCATAAGAGGATCCTTATGTATATGTTCACATGCATGAGCATGGGATATGTATTGTTGATGGTTCTCTTCATAGAATACATCCTCTTCCTGAATACCAATACAAGTAATTAAAATAAACAAATGATCAAAAAGGAAAAGCAATCAGGAAGCCAAAAATAGGGAAATTACTTTGACATTACTATTTGAATCGATTAAGCATTCTACAACCAGGGAGGGAAATTTTCCTGGGGAAACCTCCACCGTTCAGAGTTCAAATTCATGTTGTTTTTCAGTAGTAGAACACTTTCTATCCCAAATTTCAATAAAGTAATTAGAATGTAGACACAATAAAATTTTCACCATATGCAAGACTAGGCCAACTCGACACCCCCTACACACCCCCTAACACCCCCCACTGGACACCCTCTCTAACCCTAGACACCCCCCAGGACACCCCCCCCATGACACCCCCTGGACACCCCTTGGACACCCCCTAGACCCCCCCAGACACCCCCTAGACACCCACTCGACCCCCTTGGACACCCCCTACACACCCTGAACACCCCCCCCCTTGGCATCCCTCCACTAGACACCCCCACTAGACACCCCCCCCCCTCCGGACACCCCTTTGACACCCAAGCAACATTATTTTGCTACGAATGTGATCTATTTTGAGATAATTCCATGATACATCTGGCCTCACAAATGTGAAACCTAAAATACACAATGGTTTTGAAAAGTGTTTCAGGAGAACTTACGAGACACCAAGTATTTCAAAGAAATATAGTGATATATATCCACAGAAACATCCTATCCTGTGAAAGCATACACACAATAAATCCAAATCTTGTAAAGACATTGAGACAACTACCCACAGAAAATTCTTGATATCTAACAAAGAATATTTTTTTCTTTTGAAAAAAACATTTGGCGAGCCACACATGCATCACTCAAAGATAGTGAATATATCACATAACTGTTCTTAGATCATGAACATTTCATAATACAAAAAATAATAGAGAAAGAAAAATGTTTCATGCTACCCATAAATTCATGTAAGCATAATTGACGTACCTAAAACAAGTTACTAAATAACACATAAAGTAATATAATATATAAACATTTGAGTTAATGTTTTGGATTCCATGCATACTATGCATGAATTGTACCTAATTAAATTGATTTTTTGATTCATGAAGAAGTGATTCGATGTTTTGAAAGTCCTATATTGAATAAAATATTGAAGAACATTACGTGCAACTATTTCATGCATTTTATAGGGGTCATTATTTTAGATAGAAGGAATCATAGCCTGACAATTGTTTCACTAAGGCAATTGGTCATTACATGTTATCAAAATTAATTGATCAAGCCATATAGAAATATTCAATTCCTTTCTATGATAATTTATGTGTACATGATCAAATATGAACCTACAACCTCATGGAGTAAGATTAAATATAATCTTAAAGTGGATTATGAAACAATTAGGTGTGTAGTCTTAACATGTTATAGAGTTTGAATTTTAATGAAAAAGAATTCCTAAAAAAGAAACCACTAATTCACACCTCCTTGCCTCCCTGGATAGCCCCCTTACACCCCCTTGGACATCCCCCTGGGCATCCCCCTTGCACCCCCTTTTACCCTCCTAGATAGCCCTTGCACCCCCCGTGGACAGCCCCCTGCACCCCCCATGCCCCCTGGAAAACCCCCTTACAACCCCCCACCCCCCCTTGAAAACCCCCTCTATAGCCCCTTCCCCATTTAGTAGTCCACCCCATGAAGTATCCACCACCTCCCTCTACCCCCATGCCTCCCTAGATATCCCCCTTGCACCACCCCCTAGGACATCCCCCTTGCACCCTTTTGGATAGCCCCCTTGCCCCCCCAGACAGACACCCCCCCACTTTCTGGACAGAATCCCCCCCTCCTTGATAGTCCTATATTGAATAAAATATTGAAGTACATTATATGGACCTCTTTCATGCATTTTTTGAGGTCATTACTTTAGATATAAGGAATCGTATCCCGAGAGTTGTTTCACAAAGGAAATTGGTCATTATATGTTATCAAAATTTATTGAACAAGGTATATAGATATATTATTTTTTTGGAAGATAAATCAAGTGTACACGATAAAATATAAACCTAAAAACTCATGGAGGAATATTAAATATTATCCTATTGAGGATTAATACTTCATTAGATGTGTAGTCTTAACAATTTGGAGAGTTTGAATTTGAAAGAAAAATAATTCCTAAAAAAGAATCCACTAATTCACACACCCTTCCCCCCATGCACACCCCCCTATACAGCCCCCTGGACATCCCCCTTTCACCCCCTGGATAGCCCCCTTTCCCCCTAGACAGCTCTTGCACCCCCTGGACAACCCCATGCACCCCCATCCCCCCCCCCACTCGACAACCCCCTTTAACACCACCTAGACAGCCCCATTCCCCCTATAGTAGCCCACCCCCTTGTAGTAGCCACCTCCCTCCCTTCACCCCCATGACCCACCCTAGATAGCCCAATTTCACCCCCAAGATATCCCACTTACACCCTCATTCCCCCTGGATAGCCCTCGTGCACCCCGCTGGACAGCCCCCTTGCACCCCCTTGAACACCCCCTGGATAGCCCCATGCACCCCATTACCCCGATGGACATCCCCATTGCACCCTCTCGATATCCCCATTTCACATTCCTTGAACACCGCTTGGAAATCTCCCTTCCCCCCAGATAGACCCCCCCTTTGGATAGACCCCCCCCCACCCTAGACTGACCCCCCCAGCACACCCCCCCCCCCCCCATCCCACCTTCCACACCCCCTACCCCCTACACACCCCCCAGTGAGTTAAAAAAAAATTGGAGATGCTCATGGTGTCTCAAATGAGATAATAAAGGGTAATGATTAAAATAGAAAATATAAATACAATAATTTTAAATAAGATATATAACCATAAACTACCACTGTGAGTTTTTACAGACAACACACCTCCATTGGACGGGTTTTATTACAAAACAATTACTTGCTTATAAAAAACAGTTATCTTAACTAAAACTTGATAAAGAATTTCAATTTAATATAAACAAGAAAAATTAATAAGGAAGCTAAATGAAATTTAAAAAAAATATTGAATTAAAGTGGCTATGAATGAGACTCTACCTCAAGGGAGTCAATCCACACACAAGAGGATCCTTATATATATGTTCACATGCATAAGCATGAGATATTTTTTTTGTTGGTTCTCTTCATAGCATGCATCCCTATCCTTAATTCCAATTCAAGTAATCAAAATCAAAAAAAGATTGAAAATGAAAAGCCATCAGGAAGCCAAAAATAGGGAAATTACTTTGACAATACTATTTGAATCGATTAAGCATTCTGCAACCAGAGAGAGAAATTTTTCCTTTGACACCTCCACCATGTCGAAGTTCAAATTCATTTTGATTATTTGTAGTATAAAATATCCTATTACAAATCTCATGAAATTAACTAAAATTTATAAATAGTAACATTTTCACCGTACGCAAGACCAGGCCAACTCGACACACCCTGGACACCCCCTCCTCCTAGACACCCCCTAGAAAGCAACTGTACACCCCTCTAGCCCCTTGAAAACCCCCCTTCCCCTCCTACACCTCCCCTTGAAGTCTTCCCCATGCACATTTATAGTGAATAACCAGAGGATCTATGGTGAAAAATATGGAAAAATAAGCTCAGAAAATTGAAGGGTTCACAATTCATTTTTTTACATTGCTTGTAACAAAAAAGAAAAGAACAATATAATTTATATTTTAATGGAATTGTGTATTTACAACCCAAAAAAATATTTTATCATTGGATTTACATGAAACACCAATAATATTATATTCATTTGAATAACCTTATTCATAGAAATCCATAAATTAGGATGAATATATGGAATTTGAAATCATTAGAATCATCACATGTCCTTTAAAGATTCTAAGGTGGTACATAATTACATATCCACCCAATTAGTAACACACCCACTTAGGTTTGGTAAGTTTTTAGGGCACCCAGTGGGATCCCCTAGTTCATTACATAGGAGAGGCACCCTAGTAGGTGTCCTTAAGTCATAATAGGTAACTTGGAGAAAAACATATCTCAAAGAGGATTCCATGCTCCTCAGTATAATCCTACATATAACATATCATATCGTATTACCTTAGTTTATTGACACATTCATTTTTTATCCTCATACACATATGTTATATGATTAGATTATATCCATTTTCAATTCATATTCAACCTATTTCATTCAATAATATTCATATTTTTCAAATAAATAAATATGATGAATGTATTCATATAATTTATCATTTCTTATAAAAAAAATATAAAGGTAATGGATTCAAAAGTGCATAATTGGGGATCAGTTATCCATCCATGATACAGACCAGTGTCCATAAGATCTAATATTTCACACTCATAAGTAAACTCGAAATCATCCATTCTGTAATAATGGTGCATACCATGTCAATTTGATTAAAAACACAACAGATGGTTACCAATGTCTTGAAAAAATGGTATAAAATAACTATTTCCTCATGAATTTTAGATTCATGTAAATCTTGGGAAGAATTCCTACACAATAAGAAATTCCATCACTTAGCTGGTGGGATTCCATTGGCTAGAATTTGGGATTCTTATAGGAATCCCCTAATACCGACATCCCACTAGCTTCCTAGTGTAATTATTATAATAAATTCTTACTACTAGTATCCCACAAGTTTGTTGGTGGGTTTCACCTGCTATCCATTTGACTATATATAGGTTTTCACACTACAGGACCATGTCCACCCTTATGCCAAATACTCAAAAAAACCTCCTAAACTCATAAATAAGAATAAAAACGAGACCCCCGTGCCTTAAAAGGATAGAAACAAACATGAACAACAAATAATCGATAAGAAAAATAATAAGATCATGAAAAAGAAAATATTTTACCTGAAAATAAGAGTTTGGATGTCATATTGAGTTTTATATCAATTCACTGCAATATATGCATTGGTAAAAGGAAGTACTTTTAGTTGGTAAATAGTTAGACTTATTGATTCCCCTCACCCCCTCTTAGTGTGGTTGCACTGATCCGGTGGAACAACACCATGTGCATTTGGATAAGAGAAAGGGGAAATATGTCCTCTCAAAGGAGGGGATATCAAGTTCCCATGGAACCATAATAAGTAATATGATGATATATAGGGTGATGTGGGCTTGATGAGTCATAAATAATATCATTCTTGGGAGTTATTGTATGGTTTTTCCTTCAACATGGTTGGTGTGGCCCTCCTTTGTTATCCTCTATAATGTGCATCCATTCAGCCCTATTCTTCAACCCTTAAATTTCCACATTAGTTTTATAGTTATTTTATAGTTATTTATTAATTTTTATTGGTTCACCCTAGATGATTCCCTCATCCATTGGAATCATCTTCCACTGATACTTCTTCAGTTGGGATCCGTCTTTTCCAATGGTCACGAAGTAGATGTTCCTTATAATAACTTTATTTTTACAACAGTTTTTTTGATGTCATATTTTTTTATATTTTGTTTCTAGTTTTCTTATAGAAATTCTATTTATAGGGTTCATAGGCCTCATCCTCCTCTGTAGAACTCACTAATTTTAATTTTTTCTTATTCCTATTCTGAAGGCTTCATCATCCATCCTTAGTCAATATTCATGGTATCTTAAATGTGATAGTGCATGTCATTTGGAATAGTTTTCCTACCCCAATATATTCATCCATTGAATAATAAAATTCTATTCAAGGATTTTAATGATTCATTAAAGTATCCTAAACCTGGTTCAATTCTCCACGGTTTTCTAACTTCTTTAAAAGACATCTGTTAATGTTTTTTCCAACGTGTGGGGCCCCATATGACATTTTTTTTGTGTTTCAATGTCCCCCATCAAACATTCCTTTCATAGTGAGTAGGGGATATTCTATGAATTATGTAATTATGTTTTCAGATAGTGGTTATTTGTTGGATCACCTATGTTAGTTTCTACACCATATATTTTTTAGAGATAAAATTGGTAGATTCCTCCTTGATCTAAGGTTTCTTCTTATGTATAACTGGTATTTTCAAATGGTCCATTTTTATATAGAAATTCCCTATAATTTTTTATTTTTTAAAAAATAATGATTTATTTTAAAAGTAAGATATATATTATGAATATAAAAATCTTAAACATATCATGTCTGATGATCCTTAGATTAAAAATAAGAAAATATAAAAGGAAATTTAAGATTAGATTTTATAATTAATTAATTTTTAGGAAGGTTATGAAATATAATTGATGTGAAACTAAATAATTCAGTATTTATTATAATTTTAATTTTTAAAATCAGTAATAAAATAAAAAGGTTAATATTTATTTGATAAAGTACCATTTTCATAATTTTTCACTTGTTTTCCTGTGTAAAAATCCCAACATCTTTTATTATTTTAGGGGCCTAAATCACCTTATGTGGGATTTCTTATAAATAATGGGATCAACTATAAATGAATTAGACATCTAAAATATAATGGAATTTATGGGATATATTTATAAAATTATATAATGATGTTGGTTTGGTTATTTTTGTTTTTGTTCAAATAAGAAATCAATAGCGGTTGAGGAAGCGGGAGAAACAAAGTCATATTTTGAAAAATGAATAGATAATATGTTTTGATTCAGTATTTATAGAGGAACTAAATAAATATAGGAAGTTTCAATAGCATGTTGATGTCAATTTCCCAACCAATGATTATAATAGGGGGAGTTTTTAGATTTAACACTAGATTTTTCCATATGACTCAAGGATATTAGTAAGCAAATAAACCATCTTTGATATAAAAATATGTACAGAATTTTATATTTTGTTAAATATGGGTGAATTTAGAAATAATAGTATACTCAACTAGGAATCATAACCTACAAATTGGGTTGATCTACACCTATATTATGGTATGTTACATTTCATTGAGCTGACACATATTTTAAAATGGAAAAATATTGGGTGTGATATATGGAAATTCAATGTAAACCCGTTTCTTCTATCTATGAATATTAATTTTTCCTTAAACAATCAACACCACATCTATAGAAATGTTAGGTTACAATTTGTGGTAATGGAAAATTCTATAATAAGTCTCTACTAAAGCGAGTGAGATATAAATATCACCACGTATTTAAAAATCACCATTTATGATTAGACTTGTGTCTCTTGGGGTCTGTAATGATATATTTTTTGAGAAAAATATAATCCACATATCATACCATATGACATAAATAAGATTACACATAAAATAAAATGAGGAAATGTTAATACTTACATCATCGGTTTATCATGACCTATGACATGAATTTAAACTAAGGAGTGTGATATCTCAAGAATAAAAAATTCTATGTCACCACACATTGGTCAATCACCTCGTATGATATGATTTCACCAAGATCAGTATGCAAGGTTGAAATATTGGGAACCCTCAAAGAATTATGTATGAAGTGTCAAGATTACTTTGTTAGAATAAAAAACTATTGATACAACCATAATTAATTTTTTATTTGAATATGAGTAAACTTTATGAACATACATAAGCTCTTGACACAAAATAACTCCATATGTGCTAGGATTGGAAAAAAATGGGAAAGAAGCATTGGCATTTATACATGGATATCATCAATGATGTCTGGAGATCATGGGGTGATTAAAAATGGTATAAAGAATAGTAAAATCTTAGACAAATAATCTCAATGGATTCCACGTGTAATCATCTTATGTTTGGTATTCTATGTTTAAAAAATTAAAGCCACAGTTTTTATTATATAACATTTTTTTTATCTTTATAAAAGGGAAGTTAATCTACTATAATCGTGGTTGGAAATCTTATTTTTGTTATACCTTTTTCATAAACTCTAGTGATGGTAAGATAAGGACTATGTGTGTCCAAGACAAAGAGAAAACCCTATAAACACTATTGAATCTGATTGGTTTTACTATTTTCATTTCATTTTATTTTATATTTTTAAGAAGCTATGGGTTTGAAAAAATGAAGTAGGTTGTCATACTTTCGATAGTCTGAACCTCTAAAACTCTTTTTTTTGTTGGTTTGCACAGAATCCCGCCCTTAGCCTTCCCTATTCCTCATGCGTTGGAGTGTTGTGATGTTTTGTTAAGGATTTCCCAAAGTTCCTTAACAACTTTGAAAAGGTTAGGGTAGTAGAATAGGGTGTTTATTATAGGTTTTTATCTTATATGAAAACATAAAGTCAATGTTGAGTGTATTTTATTCACAAGACACTTAATTAGTGAATCCATGAAGTGGATAATTATATAGTATTATGATAGATTGGTTCAAAGGAAACTCTAAGGACTAGTAACTATCTATAAATTTTAAACACATTACATTTTCTCCAATACTCACTCAATCTCTCTATCAGACTAGTTTTTAGTTTGATTTTAAAAATATATAAAAAATCAAAACATAAACCCACATACAGAGAATAATCACCAATATTGGATTCTTTATAGTGATACTACTTGAGTCACAACATTGTTGCTAGATTCTTGGAAAATTTTAATATTATTCTTGACCATAATATAACATATGTGTTAAAATTTTAGTATAATTTTTAGAGATGTACACTAATTTTTATTTTTATTTATTTATTTCTTTTTTCCTTCTTTGATGTGATTTCACTTCATGACAAAATCAAGGAATGATTACATATTTGGAATTTTTCTGTAGGATGAGAAATATTTTCTATCAAGATAAATAATCATTGAGAACAATTGAACATTTAGAAAATGATTTTATTAAAATCATAATTTCCAATTCTCAATCTTCATATACCACTTCTAAAAAAATTCAAAAAATTTAAAACATGGGAGAAAATATTTCACAAATAGATCAAACTATTATATACATATGTGTACCCTACATAAACTATTAAACAAATCAAATTATGATCCATAAAATTAATGGTGGTTTCAAATGATAAATAGACATATACATCTCTTAAAATAGTTTCATGTGATTATAAATAAATACCCCAAAAATATTTTAAGATGAACAATATTGTGTGCATGATTTATAATCCATAATTTGTATCTAAAGATCAAATAAAATAGATAGTGTTTCTATTCTCACAAGAAGGCATGGAAAAAGAATAGTTTATATAACCTATAACATATATAGGTTTCAATGTGGGATTAGATTCATCGATTCTGTTATCAATTGTTCTTACCCACTTTAAGAAGTAGGGAATTGAAAAAGGACATATATATAATTAGAAAATCCATGGGAGAAATTTTATATGAAGAGTGGGAAAGGTCAAAATTTTGTGTTCAAGTTATCCACACCATGTTATAAAGTAGAACCACTTTCTATTCTTCATATACTGTGGAATATTGGATCATGAAACAAACCCCTTGGATTAATACTCAAGAGAATACCTCATATATAAGTCTCAAGATAAATATTAATGTTTTATTGAAAATATATTTCAAACATACATGAATTAAGTATAAGAGACCCTATCTTCTATAAAATTAATGAGGTAAAATCTTATAACTCTCACATTCTTGGATATTGTATTGAAGATCTTACTTCACTTTTGAGGAAGATAGAACTGACCTGGGTAAGTTAATCATCCAGTAAACATCCTCAAGTATGTGGTATTTCTAATTCAACATAAAATTATACTTATTTTTTTCACAAAGTGAAAGACATTGAGTTTTTTTATTGTTAACCACTTAGGTTAATTTTAACAACCAAGGATAGGAGGAATAATCCCACATGTAGTATGAATTTGGTAACCAATAACCACAAAGACAACACAAATTCTTTAATGTTATCAAATTCCACCATACCGATAAGGTATTCAATTTCATCCATTTTAATATAGGCAATAAATAACTTCTATCCCTCTTGGACAGCCGCCTCCCCCTGCACCCCCTACCACCCTCCCCATACACCCCCACACCCCCTGCTCCCTGCACACTCCCCCTCCCCAACTCCCACCCCCCCTCCTAGACATCCCCCTCCCCTTGCACCCCCTGCCCCCCTCCCTTCACACTTCCCCCCTAGACACCCCACCCCTCACCCCCGCTCCCCCACACCCCCTGCACCCCCACACCCCCTGCACACTACCCCCCAACCCCCACCCGAGAAACCCCCCTCCTGGACAACCCCCCTCCCCTTGCACCCCCTTCCCCCTCCCCCTACACCACCACACCCCTTAATCCCTGCACACTAACCCCAACATCCACCCCCTCCTAGAAATCCCCCTCCCCCTTCACCCCCTACCCACCTCCTTGCACAATGCCCCCTAGACACCCCCCCCCCACACACACACACACTGCACCCCCACACCCCCTTCCCCCCTCCCCATGCACCCCCACACCCCATGCACACTACCCCCCCCCCCAACCCCCTCCCCCTTCACCCCCTTCCCACTTCCTGCACACTGCACCCCCCCCCCTCCCCCTTCATCCCTAAGAGGTCTCAGGGCCTAGTTCCATATATTCAAGTTGGTCTATGTATAAAAAATAACATAATTCCTATATCATGGAAATAAAAAATACCTAACAGGAAAATATAATAATAAACTCATTAATTAAGATTACAATAAGGTTAAACATTCCTCCAATTTAGGGAAAAACAAAACATACCACCATAAGGAATCCCTTACTCATTTGAACTATTCTCCAAAAAAGCTATTACACCATACTCATTCCCTAAATGAAGCCCAAACTAAAACAAATATTTTGGAAGAAACTACCTCTATAGTATTATAGGACAAATCCCACCCCATAATTTTATGAATATTATTAAAACCATTTCATCCTCAAACATAGTCATAATGGTGGTATAGTAACCTCATACCATAAATATTGGATAATTATTACACCCTTCCAGTTAAAGGTATTTGTCCATCTCTCTGTTAGGAGGGACTTCATAGGAATAATTATCTTATCCCCATCCACCATATAATCATCCCCCCCATTGGGATCTAGTTTAATGTAATCCATTGAACAATCACTCACATTTACCTATCAAGAACCTCTTTTTATGGATCATTTAAGAGAGATAGTGAGAGAGATATGAGCCTTATAGTGATTATAATCTAAATGGAACTACCAAGATTGAAAATATCAATGATAGTTTTATTTCCACTTAAAAATAGTTTTATAGATGTGAATCTCTCTATAACACTGAAGAGGATTTGATCACACTTATTCACATTACATAAGTGAATTTGATTATAATTATCCATGTAGATAACATATATCATGAAACAAACATGGATGATCATAATGATATTATATCCAACAAAAATATGGTTCTCACTAAAGTACATGATAAATGAGTGTTCACATGGTTTAAGAGGTAGATTAAATATCTTATAGATCCTAAAAATATTTAGATATTTCTTAACTTGGAAGGCCTCAAATAAATAAAATTTAAATTTCATGGATGTATCCTACCCACCACATAAATGATTTCACACTCTTTACAATGATAATAGATGCAATAAATAATAAATTGAAATATATAATTTGAAGATAATCAATATTAAGGGACATAGATGTGGTTTTCCAATTAAGTGATACATCATGGAGATGGACTATATATATCATTAAGTGAATTCAACTAAAAAGAGGGGTATTATCAACCATAAATATTATATTTCACTCATTTGGATAACCCAAGTCACATAAAATTAGATAATATATCCCTCAAGGATAATGACTATCATTAATAGCTTCCATTTAATGCAACAACTAATATTTCATGTGAGATAACCCACACATGATCATGATGGATAACAATATAAAAACCATGATAAATTCTATATTTTGATATACCATATGCCTGCATAAGATTGTATTCCAAGGAGAATATTATATCAAAAATACCTGACTGAATCAATTCCTTTTCTTCTCAGAATGAACAATTGTATGAGAGATGATAATTAATTTATCCTAAGATAAATCCATACCTTGAGTAGGTAGATCTAAATCCACCATAGATGGATTTTAAGAACCCCATTTTACCTATATTCAAGAGGAAGGGAGATCTAAATATCTATCACATGAAATTCATATCATAATACAATCTTCAAATCAAATCATTGATGAAATAATAAAGTATAAAATATTTTGGAGGGATGCATTGATTGGACGCATCCTGGAGGGGGGTGTTGCGATGATAGAGGTTGTTGGGGAGGAGGGAATCACGATGAGATAGGTCTCCGAGGAGGAGGGTTCCGCTGTGAGAGAGGTCATCGAGGAGTAAGGAACCGTGGTGAGAGAGTTCGTCAGGGAGGAGGGCACCGTAGTGAGGAGAGGTCGGGGAGGAGAAGTCCTTTGAGAGGAGGGTGTCGCGGTGAGGAGAGGTCGTGGAGGAGAAGTCGTCGGGGAGGAGAAGTGGTCGGGTAGGAGCACTGCAATGTGAGTGGAGGATGGGGGGAGGACAAGCCCGATATAGAATTATGTGAAAAATTTTAAGGATGCAGTATAACAACATTGGTTTAATTACACTTTTTCAATTTGAAAGCTATTGACATGGACCAATAAAACTATTTCTATAGGTCTGTGTCTATATATATAATTTCTAGTAGTGATTGACATTGGGGTAATATACTACAAGTGTAACCTTTTCCTTTTCACCACATATCAGTTCCATAAATATCTTTTCCAAATACTTAATTCATAGTATTCCCACTAAATTATGGGGGCACTATTAGATTAAAAATTTTAGTATCATATAATCTTGTTGAGGAATTTTATTCTCAATATAGATATGGTTATTTGTCTTAAAATTATTAACATTCACCTATATATCCATAACATTATTTGTTTCAATACTAGTTATATTGGCTTCCTCAGTAGGGAACCATCTTCATTGTCCAGAACTATTGATTCCATTATTCCTTACATGTATTCTCTTTAAATAATGGAATATACTATATTAAACCATATAATTATTAACATAGTTACATTATAAATATTGAATAACACAATACATAATTTGGAATATTTTTTCATATCTAATCTTATAGTCAAAATAATAGTTTATTTTGGATGTTTTTATACTTGTCCCTAATTTATATCATAGGGTTATGTCCTATAATCTATATTGTCCTTAATCTAGTTTCATATGTCTCTACTAAACTATTTTTTATACCAACAATAGAAACCTGACCAAAGATTTCTAGATCCAGTTCCATATATTATAACATTATCATAGATACAAGATTAAAATCTCTAAGGATCAACCAGTTTAGTTGTTTTGGAAAACCAAATAGAAAATTGATACTTATTTTAAATTTTTAAAATAAAAATGAATCATAATACACAATAATTCCTAATAAACTGCATCCTTGAAAGAACAAAAAAGATTACTTATTTATAACCTATGGAAAGGGAACTAATTAAGGGTCTAATAAAATGATTAATAAGGGTTAATTACAATGGAATATGTCAAGAATAAATAATAAATAATCATAATAGTGAGTTAAATAACTGAACACACATTCCGTTTAAATATTTTTATAAGGAATAATTGATATGGAATGGTATATAAATAAACACACATATCTAGCATTCTATAGAAAAAAATAAAATTCATCCATAGATGTTTCCGTTGAGAAAATATCATTGAAAATAATTACTAAATTTTGATTACTGTAAGTCCCTAATAATTGGATTCTATGTTCTCTAGTTACATGGAACCTTTACCATCATGATTTATTATCAAGACAGTTTAAAACTACTAGGCAACAACCCAATAGAATTGGCCAACTGATTCATCTAAAGATTCTTCCAATTCATTATGGGTATATCATTAACTAGTCCCCACCAATGTATTTAGGTAAAAATCATTTCTCAAATATAGAATAATTTATTTAATAATGTATCTTATCATTAAACATCCTTATTTATTAAGGAATAAATATTTATCAACATTTCACCAAATTTAGAAATATAACATTCAAATTATAAATTTTATGTAAAAATAGTATATGGGATAGATAATAAAAAAGAAATTATATAATAAAATGAATATTTAAGATATATTAAATTTATAATGACAAATTATTACGATGAAGTGATTTTTTTAATAAGAAGTTATCAATCATAGTGGAAACCAATATTGAAATGTTAACTATTACAACATAGTAATTTTCTTGTAAAAAACCCTTGAAAGTGATGATTCAATGTGATTCATAAGATAAAATTTATTTTTAGTGGGTAATTATATTAAATGAAAAATGTGAATTATATTCCCCACATTAAAGTGAATTGTTTTATAATGATAAATAACTCTCCCTGTAATGTAAATTTAGAAGAAATTCCATACATTACCTCCCCTAGATTGAAATCTATTTAACCACCATTATAGAGGGTCTATAAATTTTATTAAATTATTACATGACTACATTAATATTTATTAAATCATTTATGATTCATTTAAGACATATTATTACTCGTTCATCAATCATCTTTATTAATTTTTAACATAACGGGTATTAATTTCCATTTTTTTGAAGTATATTTCAAACTATTATTTTTCTTACTACTAATTTGATAGAGATAGAATAAAATAAAAAATTTAAAACATTATTAAAATACCATATATTTTTATTTTATATTTATTTATAGTAATCCATAAAATTTGGTGATAACAAATGAAATAAAACATTAATGGAGATGGTAGACCGTACGTATACAAGAACTCCTTTTTCATTTTACTATAATATTGAATGATATAAAAGAAATATATATATATATATATATATATTAAAATTTAAGTTTCCTTATTTTGTCATATATGTATCATATGTTTATTAAACACATCCTTAATACATTCAATATAATGGGTGAGCCAGTCACATCACCTGGAAAGACTGTAGTTTTCCATACACATAAACTCCATTATCATATTCCGAAAAAGTGGAAATCATGAATGTATGTGTTATATGATAAATAAATTAGTATATATAAAAAATATCATAAGAAAAATATATAAACTATAAATCCATCAATATCTGTAACCTTTCATGCTTGAAATGGAAGAACCAAAGACATCAGTTTGTGTGGCGGTAATCCTCCATACATAAGAATAATGATTGTGTATACCATTTGATTTAAGTGTTTCTGGTTGTAGTTAATACCATTAACTTAAAAAATCTAATTATATTTAAAACAATGAGATTATTTTTTAATCATGATATGATAAAAAAATATGGAATTGGGGAAGGGAATCAAATAAAAAAAACTTTAAGAAAATCATTACATCTTCTTCGGGTATCCTCTGTAGTTCTGAACTAATTCCTTAAAAAGTTGGACTTATTCACAATATATGTCACATAGGATTAGGTTATTGATGTTTAGGATTTAATTTTTCATGGTGTGGATGAAATTAATGGGTTGGTAGGTGTTAATTTGTTAGGGTAGTAAGTTCTCATTTATAGTTGAGGAGAATTGTAATTTTTTGTGACTAAAAAAAGTAAACAAAATTGGGGGGTATACCTTAACTCGTGTTCCTAAAATAATGATAAAACATCTATAATAGAGTCTATATGGTAAAAAATATTTACTTCTAGTTTTTGTTTTATAATTCATAGGTCATTTTATCTATTATGTTTAATGTTTAGTCTCTTAAAGAATTCATTTTTCTCTTAATCATTGTAATCAATTTTAATTGTTTTCAATAATAATTATTTTTTAAAAATTATTTTAAGTTTTTAAAAATTATAAATAATTATGATTCCAAATATGAAATCCATTTTCTCTAATTATATTCAAATAATTGGAATAAATTATACTATTGTTAATCTCGTGGATATATTGAGAAAGGATAATTTTAAAGTCAAAATGTTAATAAGTATACTTTTTTTAGAAATGAATTTAATATAAAATTATTAAAATCACATAAATTTGAGTGATACAATTATAATTCAACTATTTTAAAATTTAATAAAATTAAATATATAATTTAACATTATAAATTATTTATATGAAAAGTTATTTTTCAATTTCAATTCATTATTTCCCACTATTCATCAAAAATGAAACTTCTCATAAAATAGAAAAACATAACACTACTATATTTTTAACATTATAATTTTAAAAATTTATTTTATTATCTAATATAAAAATTATAAAATATTAAAACTTATGTTTTAAAACAAGATCACCCTTAAAATGTGGAGAAAATTTAATTAGAAAAGTTGAACTTTTATGCACAAAATTGGATTCATTCTTATCTTAAGCCAATAAAATCTATTGGAATGTAAAATAATTTTATTAATTATTTAATATATATATATATATATGTATGTATCATTAATATAATTCACTTATATTATTTAGTTTAGTTTTTTAAGATAAAACACATTTGGCCCATAATAAAAAAAATTATAAAAACAATTTCTTTATATTCAATAGGGTTTTAAATTCATTTATAATTAATTTAAAGCCAATGAGTTAAACATTGTATTTTCATAATATAGTTAATAATATTTATAAAAACAAATTTAATTAATAGTATTTAATTTTTATTTTATATAATAATATGAATAGTACTATGTAAAAATATGTCTTGCGTGCAATGCAAGAGGTCGAAGAATGTCTATTGTTGAGTATAACGTAAGCTAAAATCAATGTCATGTTTGATGAAAGGTATACTAATTATTTTATGTAATTAGGGATATAAAATAGTTTTAATATATGTAAAATAGTAAATATATTATAAATTATTGGGATGTTATATTCCATTATACGATTGGTGTTGCAGGTCACATAAGCTATTGAATAAAATGTTATTATTTTAGAATGTTGGGGTGTTAAAAAGAAAGAACCCATTATTTTATCTTAATTATAATTATTTATTGTGATTCCATTCTATACCATTAGTTTAAAATCATCATAATTTTTGTTTCATAACAGAGTTTGAGAAAATATGAATTTAAAAATTAGGGAACATATACAAAAAAATTACACACCAAGCCCAATAGTTACACTATGTTTTCTAATCTATAAGAAATTTATGAGGAGAAATTTAAGAAAGAATTTATTGATATTATGAAAACATTTTATACAATTATAAAAAAATATGTATTATAGGTTGATCCTCATGTACTAATTTTTAACTAGGTTATTTATTGATTGTATGACTTATGATTCTATATGAATAATGATCATTCCATATATTTCAAACTTATATCCTTATCAAGGAGTTAATATATTTTTATTGAATACTTTAAATTAAACTATATGGAAAATATTTTCAATATCCTTTTGATAATTTATTCCAATTTAATAATAGATTGAATAGATGCAATGTTTTTATTCTAATGTTGAACATAAAAGATAAGATACATGAAAAAGGGTAATTAAAAGTATAAAACAAAAGTTAAAATCATAAAACCCATTAATGAAACCAAAAAAAGTATAGGTATTAAATAATGTAAAATGATGTTTTCATTGTTTTTGGAATTAGTAGTCATTTGGATATGAATTTTAATTAATATTTTAAAAAAATTATTTTAATCATCATCATCATTGTATGAAATATTTATATTTTACTTCATTAGTAAAATATCAAACATTAGATTAAAAATATAGGAACCAAGAACATTAAAAATGATTACATTAATATAAGTAGATCTTTATATAAATTGAGAATAATGTGTTACACATAATTTATAGGTGATAAAAACATTATATTTCTCTATCGACATGTTCTTGTATTCGAAATATTATTTTAATGTAATATTTTTTACTAAATTGTTTTTTGAAGAGATTTTTAATGATAATTTATTCTTATTTGATGTTTGGAATAAATTTTTTTATGGTAAAAAATATAATATTAATGGTTAAATTATACATGAATTGGGTATAATATATATTTGTAATCAATAATGAACATAACAATAATGACATGATATGTCAATATAAAACAAGTGAAATGAATATAGATATAAATTAGTCAAATAAATATAATGTAATGTATTTAGTTGATTTATATCTTGATATCATAGGAATTTTATATTCATTATTAAAAGGAATAAAAAAATGTTACCTTTCAAAAGTAAATTTTATAAACCATCAATTTTATAGAATTAGTTCATAAATATCCATGAAAACTATATCATTTAGAAACTAGATATTAATATTCATATTTCATACAAGTTTATGATATTATTAGATTATATAAATAATTAAAATTGGAGAGTGTATAATACGATTCATTAATGAGATTAATGGAAAATAAAATCCTAGTAGTGAATGATATTGGCATTATGATATAAGATTCATTGTTTAAGATGAACCAAATAATATTTTTAAATATACATTCACTGCTCATTAAATATATTGTTTCTATTATTCAAAATTACACAATTAATCACACATTTTATATTAATTGTTTCCCTAAATGGATTAATTTCACCTTGATTATTATGAAGAGGTTAATAATTATTCTTCAAATTAATCCATTATTGATTAAGGGTATGATTCCCTAATACAATCATAGACACATAATTATAGTCAATATAAAATTAAAAAATATATCATATGATTTCTAATATTAAATTTATCCATTTCATTATAAATATACATGTTAATATGTGTGTCATTTCATAAATTAAATTCCATAATTAGGCATGAATCAAGAAACCACATGTTAATATATGGGAATTATCTTATTGTTATGTTAGAAATTACATATATATATATATATCCCTTTGATAAAAATGTGGTGAACAATTTAAATATAATATTTAAAAGAGTGGGGAATATTTTTAATTGAGATTTTGGGAGAAATATATAATTTAATAAAGTCATGTATCAAAATTTAGAATATTGTGGCATAAGATCATGTTAGAAAAACCTCAAAGAAAGGATTTTTTTAAGACACATATTTCATATGAAAGATAGAAAATAAACAAGGTTTTAATAATAACCAAGTTTTATTCTATGTTATTAATTGAAAATAATAAACAATTATCATAAATGTATGTATTAACTAATGAATATGGTAAAAATTACAAGATTATTTTCATTATAAAATAGATTAATTACAAAAAATAATTTTTTGAACTCCTTTTTGAAATCCATCTAATATAAATCCCATTTATCCTAAATGTTAATTGAAGAGATGGTTGTAGATGGATAAAAATTAAAATAACAATAAATAGAATTCTGTTGCAAAAGGTTTAAGATAATTAATTATATTAACTATGAAAAAACCTTTTCATAAATAGTGAAATTTAAATTCATATTTTTATAATTTATACAGGATTTTACCATGATTATTAATTGAATGCTTCAAGGATCAATTTCATGTTCATAATTCGTATTTGAATCATGGGATTATTACTCTTCCATGTGTGTATAAGTGGTTTGTTGGAAATCCATGTATTTTCAAGAGATATCCATATATAACATATGAAAAATTTATATTTATCTTCTTTTTTAGATATTAGATGATATTATTTCAATGATTAACCTAAATTAAAAGATGGATTTCAAGGTAAATAGATAAATTGTAATTGGACTTTTATTATTTTATATAATTAAAAGACTAATGATTTTCTTGGTAATGAAAAATACATGATAGAATTATTCAAGAGTGAATTATTAAATCTATTGCATGGAATATATCTTTCATATATGATGAGTTAAAGACAAAATGAGATATTAATATAACTGTTAAAACTCCATTAACATTAGTTATTACATCTATCACAATTACCATAATATATAGCACATTGTATAATCAGAATATATAAGAAATTATAATAGAATATCACAGATAAATATTCAAAATAGTCCAATTGTACATTAGAAATTATAAGGAAAAAGTTATTTATAAAAAGAGAGGAAAAATATGTTGTTATTAATGGGATAAAAATGATATCCATGAATTTCACAAACCATCCTAGGTCGACCCTGAACCGATCACCCGATCCATTCCATGGAAAGTACCAAAGGGCATTCCTAATCCCTATGGGCTGGAAAATTGTGTTGGGAATCAAAGTATACAAGAAGGAATAATTTAAACCCAATAGATAAAACCTAGACCAGATAAATAAATAGAAAAAATAGATCACAGAACAAAATGACAACTAAATATTAAAAAACAAGAAATTATCCAGATTCAATTACCAATAAAAATAACTAAACTAGAAACAAGACCCCGCTACAACAATCTCTGTGTGACCCCTTGGTCACATCAAACCACAAGCCCAAAACTTCTCCCACATGAGAAACCACTAAGTAAAATCCTGAACAACAGTTGAACCTACAACTAAAATGGTAAAGGATAGGCATGTGCACAAAAATGATCAGTAGGGATGCCAAAAGTAAACCACTGAATCCAAGTGTTTCCTTACCCAAAGTTTTCTGATGACCCGGGTTTAGAAATACAATTATAAAAATAAGTTTTTCCCATTTAAACAAAATAACAACTCTTTACCACTTTGATAACTATCACACAGAATATATTATTTCAAAAACAGTTTACCATTTTGTAAAAAAACCAAAGATGTAATATTAGGGTTGTATAAAATGGAGCTAGGTAAACAATACAAGTTGTAAATAAACTAGTGTAGTAGAAAATAAGTAAGTTATTCAAGATAAAAGTAAACCAATGTAGCATAAAGTAAATACGAAATACAAGCTGAAAATAAATCAGTGTTGTAAAAAATAAACAACCAGTACATGTTGTAACCATATGAAATCCTGAACATCCCTAGACAATCCCTAGATGCACTAAGTTCTGAACCACCTATCGGTGTATAGTGATGCACCATAGTCTATTACCAAATGATCTCCCTTGCAATAAAATCAATAGAAAATCTCACCCGGCATATCTATTTACCATGTGAACCAACCCGTCTAATCGTGGCTGGGGAATAATCATCACTTGATAATCTATAAGATGCCCAGAAACTCATGGTGGTTATAGTAAACTATGTATCTAGGAGGCCCTCGAATGCGTGACTCATCTCACCTCACTTGCCTACCCCAAACACGGACACCAATATATGATAACCCCTAAGGTATATCCCTCCTATAAAGGTTCCCCATATTTTTATACATACATTTCATATCACACAATGGTTCCAACTGGTTCGTCATATGATTAAACATTTAAAACATTTCATAAAATGCTCAATGTTTCCAATCATGTATATACATTCTCCAAAACACCATCCCCTTTAAATTTTATTACAAACATTAACCTTAGGTTGAAAGTTTCAAATGATACATTAACTAAACATGTATAAATACTTTTACCCAAAACATCTTACCAGTACAAATTTTAAATTTACAAATTCCAATGATCCCTAATGAAAACAATCACCAAAACCCACACCAAGATCCTAACAGGCACACAATTTGAAATACACACTCCAAATAATCTTTCAAGTCAAATGAACCAAAACCTTGAGGAATACATTTCAACCCATCCTTTCAAAATTCACAAAAGAACCCACATCCTTTAGAAAGTGAAGAGCTATATTGTAAAACTATGGTTTTTAATAAAAATGCCATTTTATGTCACCATCTTCATTTGGATCCACATCGAGGTGTGCACCTATTTCACCCATGGATGTGTCAACATATAATTGTGAATCACACATCCAAAGGGTTTCCCAATAACCATTTCCATAGAGCACCATTTTCATGAAAACCATCATCACTCTCACAAAATATTTTAAAATAACACAAACCAAAACATTGAAGCCACTAAATCTTTACCAAAGTGTTTTAACACAATAACTAATCCATAAAATAACTAATTCATATACACAAAACCAAAGTCACTAAAAAAATCAATTGAAATATAATAACCTATATACATTTCAAAAAACCCAACTCCTATTTAAATGAAAAAAGTCAATTAGAACAAGATTCCTAGGTACCCCCAAACCTAGGTAATTTACACCAAAATTCATTTAAAACCTATTTTAAAAAAACAAATAAACTCTTAATTTCTATAATAATTTAAACAAGGGTTCCATAGTGCTAAAATCTAGTTTATGAATTTATTTAAAATTAAAATAATCAAAGGAAATGATTTAGGAAAGATAGTCTTGGAAACACGTACTGAAACCTTGTGTGATTGTAATAAAACATCAATAGGATGAAGAATGCCATGCAGACTAATCATACCCCCTAAATCAAAATGAAACCTGAGATACACATTAATGCTAACATTTTGGGTTTGTACAACAAGAAACCCCACATGAAAACCCTAGAAATTGAGTGAGCATGGGAGAATATGGGGAAAAGAACTCACTAAAAGGAAACATCAGAGAGAGGAGCGGTCGCTGGAAGGAGTGCCAGAGGGGAGGATTTATGCATGAGGGGGTAAGGGGAAGAGGGGTGTGTGAGGGAGTAACAAGTGGATAAAGGGTTTTCATGAGGGATAATAGGAATAGGGAGGTTTGCGTGATGGAAAATGGGGTAAGTGATAAGAGTGTGTCAGGGATAAAAAATGGGAGGGGGTGTGCGTGATTGGTAAAAAAATAAGAGGGGACTGATTGGAGAGAGACGTTAATTGATATATGGATAAAAAAGTAAATAAATGGGGGAGAGTGTGTGAATAGAGAGATGTTTGATTGGATAGAGGAATAATAAAAGATGGGATTAAATGGGAGAGAGGGTTGAGCCATGGAGAGAGGTGTTATTGGATAGAGGAATAAAAAAGGGATTAAATGGGAGAGGGTGAGGCTTTGAGGATAAAAAAATATGGATTAAAACACATAAAAAATTAAATTAACAATAAAAATTTTAAAAAAATAGATGTAAAAAATAATAATGGAAATGATAATAATAATAATAATAATAATAATAATAATTTAAATAATAATAATAACAAAAAAATTAATTGAAAAAATTTATAATTATATAATCATAATAACGTCATTAATTTTCTTCATGATAATAATATTAATAATAACAATAAAAATACAAATAATCATAATCATAATTTTATTCATTTTCTTTTAAATTGTAACAAAATTAATAATTGAATAATAATTTTATTTATAACAATTTTAATGATAATAAGATCATAAGATATATTAATTAAAAAACTTTTTTATCTACACAATATTTTTTTATTATCATTTTACAAAAATTTCCTCTATTTAATTCTCATACTATTTTATTATTTTAAGTCATGGGTAACTAAAGGGGAATCCAAGATGACCCCACTATTACTGCCACCTGTGTGGTGCCTTTGCACCTGTCTGAAACCCACAAAAACAACAAATATCAAAAAAATAAACATGCACTCAACCCGCACCTTGACGTGTCTAATGGAAGCCATGAAATAATAAACAAATTTAATTTATAAGATTGGGGTGTGAAAATTCTCCCCACCAAAAAAAATTATTCCCCCATGAAGTCACCCATCTAAAAGAAAACCAAAACTCAGGTCAATACCTGACCAAAACTGCTGGAAAAAAATGATCCTCGAGCTGACTATTCACTCTATAGCTTACACCTGACTAACTCAAATAGAAATCATAGAACAAAACATGGGGAGAACATGAGTGGATTCTCCACACCTCAAGAATTACCCTAACACAAGAATTAGAACTCAGAAACACAACCCTAAGGGGGGGAAACATGAGAACTCCCATCCATCCCAAACTAACTTATATAGAATGAGTGAAACAACACCTCTACTGAAACTTGGAACCCTCGACCAAGACCAAAAAAAAACCACAACACTAGAGATAAACCTCATAGAAGAACATAACCCAATGAGTGAACTTTAGATTAACTACAAACATCAATTCTAACACATTCACTTACATCTGCAAACAAACACAGCTAAAGTGATATCAACTCATACAAGGGATAAACACTCTTATAAGAAAAACTCATTAATAGAAAACCACATAAACCAAAATAAGGCAACTTTGATTATAATATAATGAGTCCAACATAACATCATGACAAAAAAATAAACTTAAAATTTTTTTAAAACATTAACAGCATGAAAACAAGAATAAAAAGACATTAAATGTTCCACTGCCAATATGGAACAAAAAACCCTAATAATGGATTCACACCCTTGGAAACTCCTGACTGCCCGCGAGCTTTATCCCAAGACATGTGGAAGGGGCTTTGATGGATGAATCATTTCTTTACCCATAGTTTGACATTGAAATTCATCCAATCATAACCTCTTCTTCCAGAGACGCTTCCAGCAAAACTTCTCCAGAGGACCTAGATAGCCAAAAAGATGACATGTCTTTGGAGGGATGCGACATGACGGCTTCACGTTCCCAAACTGGACACACTGGTGGAACACCACTAAAAGGTCTTACAAACTGGATTCCATAACCACTACAAAGAACTCTTTTAGAATAGGCTCCTCTGATACACCCTGCTTAGGGATCCTTAATGAGAAACTGTATACACATGATTTCCAAGAATTTTCACTTTATATACCAACTCGGCTAAGAATACCTCCTCCACAAGCTTCAACAAATTATGGTCCCCAAAAGTGAGGACCCGATCCTTGATCTCTGGAAGAATAACCATGATGAATAAAGAATTATTCATCAAATCCTGTGATACTACATCTGAAGAAAAGGACATAAGTTCCTTGGAATGTTCAACATATGTCTTTACCATCTGTTGTCCTTTTTGAATACACATGATCTCTTCCCTTTCCTTCGTATTCAAATCTTCAGGTATAAATCATCGGACAAAGAATGATTTAAAGACATCCCTTTCCATCCCAACTTGCAGTGATGGTGGGGAAAACAACTCCCATTTATCCAAATATTGACTTTTGAACAGACCCAAAATGTTATGCACTCTGATTGCTTCGGGAGTTCTCAATACCCTAAAGATGTGTTCGACCCCTTCAAGGCACTTTGTTACCTCTAATGACCCCAATCACCATGAAGGATAGGCAATGTCTTAGAATGACAAAAAACTAGGCATGACTTATCAGAAACCTTAGGGACCTTTCTAAGATTCATTCTCTGAACAACATTTAAAACACAAAGATGAAATTGATTTCAGATAAAAGTATAATTAAATGTAACATCATGATCTAGAATGACCCACTCAAACACCAAACAAATACAAACACAGCCCAAAATTCCCTTTTCAATCTAGATTTCAAAACTGCCTTCTTTCATGGCCACTTTCCAAATACCAAACCAATTTTCATACCAAATTCAATTTCCAAGATTATTTCCCCTTTTTAAAAACATTTTAGAACAAACAAGGTCAAGCCTTTAATTCTAAGTACAAACCCCAGAAATCCCATGAACCATTCCACATTTCTTCAACCTGTTTCATCCATACACACCCATAAACACTTACCATGCATCCCCTCACATGTGAAAATGTTCATAAAGAGTACCCGAGGTTTCACCCAAACCATTACTCTTCCAAATTCTTGCAAGCATCATATTTTCAAACCAAGATATTTCTATTTTAAAATCCATTTCACTAATTTAGAGCCATTTAAAAGAAATAATTCTCATTTCAGAAGCCTTTTTTTCATTTTCAAAAGTACACTTACCATAACCATAACTAAGATGAAACCCAACTTGCATAAAACTAGAATATTGTGGGACTGGTAGTAATGATTAACCTAAATAAATGGTAGTGGTCTATGCCTCAAATAAGCATCAACAACTATGAGTAACTTAAACAATGTACTCAGACTCCACATGGGTCACAACACTATGTGAAATCATGATGTATCATCATCTTGCCTCTATTTTTATCACTCAATCCAAAACAAAATAGAATGAGACAATGACACAATTCCCAAACTACCCCAGGCAACTCGAGGTTCGGAACAAGTGAGGGATCATGATGCCCCTATCATACATACCTCCCGAGTCCCAATAGTCCTAATCTCCATCTACCAGACACCCCAAATATCAAGGGCCTCCTCTAATACCATTTTTTCATGAACCAAACTAAGTCGACCATGAACCAGTCACCTGAGTCGGTCAGCAGAAAGTCTCGAATGGAATTCCCAATCCTCAGGGGATGGAAACTATTGTTGGGCATCAAATTATACATGAGGGAACAATTTAATCTCAACAAATAAAACTAGTACTAGATAAATAAATAAAAAAAATAGAACACACATCAAAATGACAACTGAATCATAAATAAAAATGAACCGATCTAGATACAAGTACCACAAAAAAAATAAAATGGAAACAAAACCCCACAACAACAATCTATATGTGACCCCTTGTTCACCTACAACCACAATCCCAAAACTACTCCCACATGAGAAACCACTAAGGAAAAACCTGAACAATAGATGGTCCTTCAACTAAAATGGTAAAGGATAGCCATGAGGGAAAAAAATCTCAATAGGGATGCCAAATGTAAACAACTAAATCAAAGTTTTTCTTTACCCAAAGTTGTTCTATGACACATGTTTGTAAATAAAACTATGTAAATAAGCTTTCCCCACATAAAAAAATTACACCTCTTTCCCACTATGAGAACCAACTCACAGCATATATTATTTCCAAAACAATCTACCATTTTATAAACCAAACCAAACAAGTCATATTCGGGCTGTGTAAAATGGAGATAGGTAAACAATAGAAGGCTAAAATATACCATTGTAGCATAAAATAAAAAATCAATATAAGATGAAAATAAACTAATGTAGCTATAAATAAATATAAAATACATGATGAAAATAAACCAGTGTACTATAAAATAAACAATCAATACAAGCTACAACCATGGGTGATCCTAAACATCCCTAGACAACCCCTCTATGTACTCAGTTTGAAACCACCTGTCAGTGTATAGTGAAGCCCAATAGTCTATAACCCACTAATCTCCCTTATAAAAAATCGACATCAAATCCCACTTGGCCTCTCTATAAACTAGTTGGAACGAACTCATCTAATCGAGGCTAGTGAGTAACCGTCACTCGATAATCTATAAGACACTAATGAACTCATGGTGGTTATAGTAAACTATGTGTGTAGAAGGAACGTCCACGCATGACTCATCTCACAACACTTGCATACCCCAAACACAGAAACAAATATACGATAACCCCTAAAGGATATCCCTCCTATAAAAGTTCCCCATATTTATGTTCATACATTTCATATCACACAAAGTTTGCAATCGGGTTGTCATACCATTAAACATTTAAACCATTTCATAAATTTCTAAAAGTTTCCAACCAGGTGTACACATCCTCCAAAACACCATCCAATTTAAATGATAGTACAAACATTACTCTGAGGTTAAAAGTGAAAAATGGTCCTTTTACTCAACAAGTATAAATAAATTTACCCAAAATATTTTATCAATATAACTTATAAATTTACAAGGCCCAATGACCACTTCAAAAAACATTCACTAAAACCAACACCAAGATCAAAATGGTCACATAGTTTCAATCGCAAACACCAATGAATTTGTCAAGGCCAATGGAATGAAACCCTGAGAAATACATTTCATCATATCCTTTTAAATTTCAAAAAAGAACCCACATTCTTTAGAATCTAAAAAGTCATTTTTTGGAACTAATTTTTTTTAAGGAAAACTACATTTTATGTCACAGTCTTCATTTATAAGGACATCCATGTGTGCATCTAGTGCACCCATGGATGTTTTAACATCTAATGGTGCATCAAGCATCCAAAGGGTTTCCCAAAAATAATTTCCATAAAACACAATTTTCTTTAAAACCATCGTCACTCACCCACATTATTTTAAAAGAACACAAACCAAAATATTGAAGCCACTAAATCTTTACCAAAATATTTTAACACAAAAACCAAACCATATAATAACCAATTCATACACACAAAACCAAGTTCATTAACAAACAATTCCATTGCAACATAAAAATTTCCATAAATTTCATAAAAATAAAACTCATTATTAAAAGAACAATGGAAATTAGAACAAGATACCTAGTTACCCCCAAACCTAGGTAATTTACAAAAAAATCATTTAAAACCTATTTTAACAAAACAAGTAAATTCTAAATTTCTATAATAATTTATAAAAGGGTTCCATAGAGCTGAGAAACTAGTTTATAAATTTATTTAAAATGGAAACCATCAAAGGAAAGTCATAAAAAATAAAATCTTGGTAACAAGTACTGAAACCTCATGAGATTGGAATGAAACTTCAACGGGGGGAAGAAAATGCCATGCCAGATAATCGCACCCCCTAAATCCAAAGGAAACCCAAGATACACATTAACCCTACCATTTACGGTTCGTCCAATAAGAAACCCCACATGAAATCCCTAGAAATTGAGTGAGGAGTGGAGAATATGGTGAAATGAACTAACTTGGAGCAACCTCCGGAGAGGGGAGTGGTCGCTGGAAGGAGTGCTAGATGGAAGGATGCGTGAATGAGGGGGTTAGGGGAAGATTGGTGCATGAGGGTGTAATGAGGGGAGAAGGGTGTGCTTGATGGATAATATGAATAGGGGGTTTGAGTTTGGTAAAATGTGTATTTGGGGGATTGTACGTAATGGATAAAAAAATTTTATGGGTGTGCGTGATTGGAAAAAAAATAAGGGGGACGTGATTGGAGAGAGGGGAGAGTGGGGAGAGGGTTAAAAAAGAAAATAAATGGGAGAGAGAGGGTGTCTGGAGAGAGGTGTCGCGACCCACCTTCGCCAAGATGAGGTAAGGGACAACAGATTTACAGACCCTTCCTTCTTTAAGATGAAGGAGAGATAATGACCCCTAAGACTTGCCTTAAATAGGTCTTAGCGTGGCGACTAGCACTAAGGGTATAGAATCACACAAAAAATGGAAGGCATTGCCCTTTTCTTTTTATAGGAACGAGAGATAAGATAGAAACCCCAAAAATACCAAAGATGAAAGTAAAGGAAAAGCTAAAAGTAACCCATTCCCATATGCATGTTCAATAGTAAATAATACAAGCCTAAAAAACTCCAAAGGTAAAGAACCAAGAAAAGGGAAACGACAATAGCAACTGCCCCGAGGTCCGAGCAAGTACGGTCCTGCCCAATCCATGAAGTCCTCTTGAAAACCTGAAAGCAGTTTTATATATGTAGGGTGAGTATACAAGTATACTTAGCAGGGTCAACCAAAGACTCTAGGGAACAAGTGGGGATGCATTCTAATGCCCTATGTGAAAAGAGAACCAAAACACCTAGCAAGGAAAACTACCCACCCAAGCCTCACCAAGGCACACTCCCCAAATAACACAAGTCAGGTAATTTATAGTAACAACACATTGATGTTTGGGTATCCCGCACCACTTTCCCACTTGTTATTGAAGACATCCTACGCATTGAACCAATCCTGCCATTCTCACCGCCGTCCCATTGCCACACCCACCCGCACACACCTGGGCCACAACCACACATACTGCTCACAAACACCTGGGCCACAACCACATATCCTTCCAACGAACACCTGGGCCACAACCGCCATCCCGCCCGCAGACACCTGGGCCACAACAACCTCATGTAACCATGCCTGCAAACACCTAGGCAAGAACAACCACTGCCACGCTCGAAGACACCTGGACCAGAAAGCTACCGTCACGCCCAAAGACACATGGGTCTCATCCCGAAGATACTTGGGAAATAACCTGCTCGTAAACACCTGGTCAAACCACCAAAACTAACCCACCCAAAGATTATTGGGATAATAATGGACCTCAGGACATCACAGTCTACCTGAAGAGTCTTGGGCTATTCAGGAAAGGAATCAGAAAGGAGCTAAAACCCATCCACTCATACGAGTGTTGGGAAAAACACCCTCCGCATGAAATGGGGTGTTAGACACTAAGTGCTCAACTGGGTGGGGCACGAATAAGAAACACAAGAACTAAAATCATATATATATGTAACAATCACTCATCCCAACCTAGGGTTCCACACCAACCCAAGCAAGAACATCCTAGTCATTCTTTCATAGAAGTACAATATTCACAACTGAGTCACAACTCATACCAAAACCAATCTACCAATTAACCCCTTTATTGTTTTCATGTTCAAGTGACCCCATTTAATAAATCCTTCTCTAATGGGAAACTAGTAGGCATAAGCACAAGCCTAGGAGAAAAGTTACAGCCAACAACAATTTAAATGTTCACACCCAGTTCTCTTGTATGTTCATATAAAAGTTAGATCCCTCTAAGTATTAGAACCAAAGCTGGCATCAAGATACAACCCCACATCCCCAGAACCCTGAACCAAAAAGGTTTCACAACAGATGAGGATTCCACCCCAATTTGTGATGCAAAAAGAGTCACAACCAACAACTGTTCCACAACAGAGGATCCTATCCTCACCCACATCACCCCATAAGCAATCAAACATAAATGCACACCCACTACCAAACAGAGAAGGGAAAATTCCAACTTTAATCACATCATTTATATGTTTCCTTTTTCTGTTGGTTAACTGGGGTGATCACACAAGGTTTCATGTTTACTGGGCATCCATTTAATCCACCGAGATCATGTGAATCAATTTCCATATTACAACCATTTAATCATCACGGAAGACAATAGTTTATTAGTGCACAGAGAGAGACAACCAACAATAAAATATTTTCTGTAAGAATACATCTAAACAATCCACAACATAATAATCAAGGAAGAGAAAGAAAACAGAAAAGTGGTATATTGATCACACCCATCCCCTTTATTCCTTTAAAAGTCCATTTGTTATATTCATCAACACTTGGCTTCATCCATTCCCACAGAAACAAAAGCACACCCACCCCGCATGATACATGGAAAGGAGAGACGAAGGAAAAATCCCTAGCTCAAAGGTTTTTTACGAAATAATGACGGTCGAATAACACTCAAGAAACCGGTTCGATTCTCCATGAATCTTCTTTAGATATCATTTCCTAACACAACCAAGACCAAATCTCCTCATATTAAACATCTTCATGCTTACATCTACCCATAACAGGCATAGATCTGAGAAAACAAGAGAGGAGGAGGAGTAGATCTAAAAAAACAAGCAATAACGATCACATACCTCATGGAATAGGTTTCGATTCGCCAAGAAAAGCCTCCGGGTCACCACCAAAACGCTCAGGAGAGGTTCTTATACCTCCAAGGAAGGGTAATCCCAAGTTATGGCCCCTTAGGGGCATAAACGAACCATTTAGAGGAAAAAGAGTTCAAATCCATAATTTTGGGATCTAACTTTAAGTGCTCGCATGGTTAGTTTGCACGGTTTAACAAACTGTGCGGTAACTGTGCATTAGCTTCTGCCTCACCAAACACTCCTCGCACGGTTAGTCCTTACAGTTATCCAAACGATGTGCTAACCATGTGTTAACCATTTCCTCTAACACCAACCTTGCATGGTTTGGCTGCATGGTTTAGCCAAACTTTGTGCTAACCGTGCAAAATCTATTGCCCTTTATCTCTCCTTAAAAGTCCACCCAAATGCACCCCCAAGGCACCTTGACCTCCCGGCACACCTCCAGCATGACATTTCACAAAGTAATAGACTGGAGACATCCAGGCCATTACAATCGGTGTTATTGGAAAGAAGAATAAAAAATGGATTAAATGGGAGAGAGGGGTGAGGTGTGGATAGAGCTGTTATTGGAGAGAGGAATAAAAAAAGGGATTAAATGAGAGAGGAGTAATGCATGAAGGATAAGAAAGGAATTAAAACAATTTAAAAATTTAAAATTAACAATAACAAATAAAAATAAATGTTAATAATAATGATGATAATTATAATAAAAATAATAAAAATAATTTAAATAATAATAACAACAACAAAAATTTAGTGGACAAATTTATAAAAAAATAATCATTATATAATCATTAAAACCTAATTAATTTTCTTTATGATAATAGTATTAGTAATTACAATAAAAATAGTAATTATTGTAATTATAATTTTTTCCATTTTCTTTTAAATAATAACCAAACTAATAACCGAATAATAATTATATTTATAAGAATTTTAATGATAATAAGATCATTAAAATTATTAATTAAAAAAAAATATACACTATAATGTTATTATTATCATGTCTTAAACATTTAATTTATTTAATTCTAACAATTCTTTATTATTTTATGTAATGGGTAACCACAGGGGAATCCGGGCCGACCGCATGGTAACTACCAACCGTACGGTGCACGTGCACTGGTCCAAAACCCACCAAAATTGAAAATATCAAAAAAGAATTAAACATACACTCAACTCGCACATTGATAAGATTAACCAAAGCCATGAAATAGAAAAGTAAACTAATTTATATGATCGAGGTGTGACATTGAAATATATTAATTTGAACTAGTGGTATAGTTCATCTAAAAATGTGAAATAAAATATCATTTTATTACAAATTAGGATAATACCTTGAGATAGGGGATGAATCGTGGTATACCAATTTTGAGAACACCCATTTCAACTACAATCTTCCACATCATGTATGAAATATCTTCCCTATCACACAATAATATAAAAGTGGTGTAGAATTAAATAGATACAAACAAATTTTTACTTGGTAAACCATTAATAGGATAATCCAGGGAGAATTAAAAATGATGTTTTGGTGTACCTTATTTTAATGGAATGTTGATTATTTTAAAATTTATAGTAGAACATCTAAAACCCATAGTTAAAATATTTACAAAAAAATTATAGAATATATTATTCCTACTATAGATACATTATATATTATACAAAATAAATACAAATATTACACAATTAAGTGGAATGAAATCAACTATATTTTCATCAACATGATAAAGATAATTGATATTGTTGATAGGTATAATCTTATGTATCCTTAAACTCATTTCCCTCATTTATTAAAAAATTTTGAATTCCAAAAATGTTGGTAAATAACCCACAATGATACTACTTCCATTATTCAATGGGATTCTAATTTATTCCAATTTTCCTTTCAATACATTTCATATAAAAATTTAACATTCTATCCTTTATTCACATCATATTCAAAATAACCAGATATAAAATATTTTATAATGAAGACCACATTTATATATAAACTACCTTCCAAAGAATATACATATTTACTTTTTTAAAATGGGAATCATATCTTGTTAACAATTTCAACCACTGATCACGAGTCATGTATTATTGGGATCTCACATGATATTATATATTAAAAACTACCTAAATGTCAGTATCCAAATGTACAATTCATTTCCATTATTAAATATTCACATAATCTATGACTTTTGAAATTATATTTTCATATATTGGGAAAATTTATTAAATAACACATGTCCCCAACATAATACAATGTGAGGAATATCATCATAGCACAAACACTTTATCCATTTCATGATAAAACTTCATCATGAATCACAATTATTTTTTATAATCATGATATATTAATATTTTGAAGAGTATGCAAATCATCGAATAAATTAATCCTTTGAAATAATAGTACTATATAAATACATTTATCTTTTTTAAGAAAAAATTTACCTCACATATAACATTAGTGGTCTTAATAATTTCTCATATATCGAGTGAAATATCTTTTGTATCACTATGAATTTTGGGAAACACACAAAAAGATCATATATACCATCTATATGTTATTTTTTTAGGATAAATTATATTATGATTCCTTAGGAAAATCATTTATTCAATTTGTAATATATATTGTATCACCCAAATATGTTATGTATCCTAGTGATTCATTTTTTTGGGACACTTCAACATTCCTATAAATATTACACATCATTTATATTTATTATGTGTCACGTTAATGATATATTTTATCCTAGTTATACCAACATTATATTTCAAATTATACATATTTAATATTATATATATCTATTTACCATATCTTTGATCATTTTTCTGATATATAATAATTTTTTCTCGCACAATAAATACTCACAGTGATTCACTATGTTTATTATAATAAAATTTACATTTCATTATAAATAAAAACCCCAAAATTAATCAAATTATTTTTTTTCTATCCATATCCTCCATTGGGTCAGTTAAATACACATGTTTTCCCTTTCCTCCAAAAAATATCACTCCCACACACTAAAATGAAAAACCTCCAACCCTTTGAATATATTATAAATAATGATTTACAAAATAATCAAATTGATGATCACATGAATCGTGATGGGTTTGTTAACAAGATTAAAAATAAAATTTCTTCATGAACCATATCATTATCCTTTATGCATAGCTCATATAATCATATTTGTGAAACTAGGTTCAGTTTAATCTTCCTCATAGAACCACATGTTGTAAATGATTTCCAAATCCTCATTTACCATCACCACCCCTGAATAAAAGTTCACATAGTCTCCTAAAAAAGATAGAAATATCTAAAAATGTATCAATATGGGGTTATAACCCATCATACACACTTTATCATTGATTAATTAAAATCCATATCTCTTTTTTTCAACAAAACTAATGAAAACATCCTTGAATTCTAAAAAAAATAAGATGATTCATTCAATGAATAAATAAAATATTACATAGGGAGTAGGGATCCATATAAAAATACATTTTGGTTGATGTAAATGGTTAGACCTAAATATCCAACAATTTCTATTAAAATAATTATTTGTATATTGTCCATATCAGGATGTTGTTTTGAAACATAGAACAACTTCAATAAACAATTCTAAACCTTCTATATTATAAAGATATATTTGATATTAATTTCCTCATTCCCTAAATGATGGTCAAGATTATTACAATTATTATTATCATAAAAACTATAACACCTTATTATGATTAGAAATTTTAATTAAATATTAATTTTAGAAATCTAAAACATCAAACAATTGTTTTGTATATTATTGATCTGTCTCAATATATATAGCTTAAATAGTTCTTATAGAAACATACTATTACTTATTTCTCTTCCATGATAGATAAAAAATCTTTGAAAAAAATAATTACATGATATTAACTTTCTTAATTCCACTGAATTGGACTAATCATCATCAATTCACCCAAGTAACTCATGTCATGATATATCTTAACAAAAAAATTGTTTCCATGAAGTTTCTCATATTGAAAAAAATTATTTTCATAATTATAAAAAAGGATTATTTGGGACAATATTAGTACCTTGTGGATTTGAAATCATAAAACACAACATATGTTGTAATATTTGGTATGTATATTAGGCATCCATAATTTTTCTTTATTCCATGATATTAATCGCCTTGTTATATTGATCTCATAAAATGTTTACTATAGTATAAATGTTTGTTAAATATCTTGGAAATTATCCCTTTATTATAATTTAATCACCTCATTGGAATATGCTGATTGAGAAATAAATTTTTCATTCCTTCTTTATATCACCCATAAACCAAGGAAAATTATCAATTCATAAATAAATCAAATTTCACACATTCAATTGAAGAATTAAATTAACGTACTGAATTTTGATTCATTTTGTCTTATCAAAATTAAAGCAAAATTATAAATACGAATTTAAATCTTTTGACCATTCACTTTTCTATAGTAGATTTCATTCATAGATTTTTTAATAGAGTTTCCTTGTAACAAATTACATCATTATTAGAAAATTCATCAATTTTTCATAACCATTCTGAAGCTAATGAAATTTTTTCAATTTTATCATTATTCATATCTCATTCATAATAATTATCATCCATGTATTCTCCCCCTGATTTGAGTATTTTTTTAAAAATCCCCTCTACAATCATATCGTTTTTTATAATATTTTCACTTCCATAATTATGAATTCAGGGAATTTAATATTTCCCCATGCTTTTTATTGAATAATTTTTATGAATTATTTATTAAATAGTATCCAATTAATATATCATAATATCATTAATATATAAATATATAGGTTTTCTTATCCATATTTATAAAAGAACATTCTATTTTGATGATTTCAAAAAAATTAGCATGTGATTCATAACATAGCACATCCCATATAGAGTCTTATGAACTTTAAGAAAACCAAAATCTTAGTTTGTGAAATACATCTATGTTAAGAAATATTTATTCAAATATTTCGATCATTTGATTTTTAAAAGGACAATTTTTATAAACTTTCTATTTATGATCTCGGTCATCCCTAAAACTACACCATTCCACTAGGGAATACTCACAACTAAAACATGGTTTCTAATCACGTTTCTATTAAGATAGTCCTTTACATGGATATTGTGGAACTCTATGAAATTTCCCCTATATTAAATAATTTTTTGACTTCATGTGTATTCTTTAAAATTATTTGGTATAGTGTAATAAATTGAAAAATTCATACTTATTGGTAATCACAATTATCCAAACCATGGTACTCCAATAATTAATTATAAAAACATATTTTCTTTATAAATTTATATATTTTGAGAATATATTATGTCACATACATAAATTTTAACTATTTATTGTATCCCATTTTACTTATAATATTTTAATTTTTATTTCTTCTGAAGGTTGTTTTCAAATTCAAAAACATTTATCAAATATGTAAGTTCATAGGAAATCTTTGTTATATCAAAAGCTCTGTAAAACATTATCAAATCCTCTAATTAATTTAAGATCACATGGAAATGTATCTTAAATGAAAATATTTTTCCCTCTTATTTGGAAATGAATAATTTTTTCTTCTAAAAAATAAGGTTGTGATTCCATTTATTGCGCTTTATTCTAATCCCAATGTCAGTAATTCATCATTGATAGATGAATTACTCATAGGGAAATTTATTTGGTTCCCTAAGTTAATAATTAGATAATATAGAGAATTTTTTCTCAATGACTTCAATTACCAAGTCATCTATGAATATTATATATTTATGAAAACGTTTTTTAACCAAGTTAATGATTTCAATTCCATTATCATTCAGAAATATAATAACCCATTAAATACATTATTTTGTTTATGTGAAAAAATTAATATTTGACATCAAATTCAAAGTGAATTTGATATCAAGGATTCACAAAAAAAATTAACTATTTCTCTCAGTGTAATTTCAATTATCTTCACCTTTTCAATGGTTACATTCTCGATCCACGTCCCATGAATTACTTCTTTGAGTGGTGATTATACTTGTTCCTACTCTAGATCTATTGGATCAATTTCGTAATCTATGAGTGTAAACATATTTTTTAATGCCTCGATATTATGCTTTAAACATCTATTTTACTCAATTTTGTGTCTCCTTGGGAACATTATTTTAAACCCTAAATGTGAATTTCAATATTCTTATACATAAAAACACACAAAATAATAATAATAATAAAAATACATAGAGGTTATGAATTGATTCTCACATAATTTTTTCCTCTTATTTATTAATGTTCCTCCTATCTAGGATACACATATTTAGAGTGTTCCCCATATTTCCACAGTAATTTGACTTGATTTTTTGTATATTTTTTGTTTTTAATACTATAATAATACATATTTTGGTATGTTTAGTGTCACCAATTTCAATCATTCTTATCATAGTGAGTTTATATGGATTACCATATAGAATCAACTACATATTCATACGAACATGTCATACAATGGAGTTTAATTAATTGTTGGTATAACAATTTTTAGGAAATATTTTTACTCTTTTATTATATTATCATATTTTTATTTAAAAATGTTATAGATTCTAACAAATCCTATATCTCAATGTCATATCTGTACTAAAGTTTCTATATTGATCCTCAACTAGTCACCATAAACCAAAAAATTCCACTTTAAGCTCCTTGGAGAATTTAAAAAAATATTTCAATAATTTAGTAAAACAATTGATAATACAATCCAATTATTTAGTTTTATTCTTAACCTCAACAACCGTTTCAATGTTTTATATATTTCAATATTATTTATTTTATATAATATCCATAAACATGGTCATTTAATCTTATTTTTACTAAATGTAATGTTTGGAACCATTAACAACTCTATTTTATTTCTTAGTTTTTTCTATGAAAACATTAGTATAATATGAGGATACCATAAAATATTTATTTAAGTTTATACTACACAAAACAATTTCATTTTCAAAACTATTTTCTTAATTTATTCCAATTATAACTTAAATAACCACAATAAAAACATTATTAAGGTCCTTATAATCACTAATAACATAAACATCATTTTCTTCATTGCTGATAACATTTTAATAACCTAAAATCAAAATAATGATTTTAAAATAATTTTAATAACATAAATTTATATTAATGATACTGATGATAACTTTTTATAATGTTTATTGTAATTATAGTAAATTTAATTAAATATAATGAAATAGAAAATGGAAATTAGTGGTAAGATATTTATACCCCACTTCATGGATTATCTCATTTCAAAAGGGAGTTAAGACTTTGATGTATCATATATTAAGATGCATATATCCTCTTAAAAGTGTATAGGAATTTATAAGAGATGATTTTTCATAGTACAGACCATTATAATTGGGTTTTAGTGCATGGGGAACTGAGGAGTGGATACCCATCTATATAAGTGAAAAGTGATGACATTTTTTGTGATATAATATTTTAAATAATTTGAATCCTATATTAAGGAATGTGGATTAAAAATTATGAATGAATTAATATTATTATTAATATGGTTTATGAGGGCCTTAAACACACATTTGGATGCATGTTTTAATCCCTTTATGTGATTTATAGTTCTATAGTTATTACAACCATTTTATTTTTTACCACTAAAACCAGTTTTTACCTATTATTCTTATCAATTGCGATTAAAAACAAAAATAGAACCTATTATATAATTAAGTCATAATAATTAAATAATTTGAATCCATTTATTTTTATCCCATATCTAAAATTGGTAAAAATTAATTTAATAATAATATGTATATAATATATTTAAAACAATTTTTGTAGAAAAATGATACATGAGTTTAAAATAATTAATGATGGATTTTCTAACTAATTATTTTAAAAAAATTATAATAAAAATAAAAAATTCATATATTTTTAAATTCATGGTTTCATGAATATCCAAATCATTCTTATAAAATACAAATTCTATAAAAGTAATAATATTTTCAAGAAATGTATAACACACTGTTCAACATAAAATTAAAATTTCTATGAAAAAAATATTCATTTTATAAATTATTATGAATAATCCAAAATTGATGTTTATTTTATCGAATAAAAATTATTAAACTATAAAATTCATATTTTTAATGAACTAATTAATTATAATAAAAACCATTTTTTAGGGAAATGTCATTTTATAAAGAAAATACACTTATTTTCTCTTATAATTGTGAAGTTTAATTATAAAGTATAAATTATTCATATTATCATTAGTTAATCATATTATTTTTTGCATTATAAATTATTTACACATAAAAAGGTAATTTTTGGAAAAAAACATTTTCAAGAATAAAATGATTTTATTAGTTTTTTTACTAGGTAAATTTATTTTAAATAGTATTAAAAATAAAAATTTATATTCTTTATACATATATTTCATAATAATTATACACATATTAACATTTTTTAATTTACTTCCTAGGTTTTGCTGGTCTAATAATAATTTTTTTTTGTATTAATTTGGTATTTCATTTGGAGAAATCTATCGAACAAATTGTTTATTTAATGGAAATGTACTATAAAAACATTTTATATTATACTATCCCCCTTAAATAAATTACATCCAACCATTTTTAATTATTAAAAATTGAATAATGTTGGTGATGGTATCCTTACCAATATTATCATTCAGGATATGACCCCAAATATGACACTAATCTTACCCATATAGGTTATATCATATAACAAATATATGTTTAAAAAAAATTATTGATTCATACATTCATATACCAAAGTGATTATATACTATAAAAAATATTCTAAAGAAAACCTTTCCAATAACTATTTGAATCTTGGTGAAACTAAAACATAGTAAAACCTTATATCCTTCCAGAAATTAACACTAACTTTAAACATAATATGAAAAAATATATATTTTATACCAAAATCCAAAAAATTAATTGAATCTAACTAGTTATTTCATGAATAGATTATCAATCACATGGTCACATATATTATCTCAAGTACATTGTAAAAAATCAATCAACCCTTTATTATATTAATATCATGTCTATGTTAATTCTAATATTTATTCATCACATAATCATTCATTCATTAAAATTAATCCGCAAATGAAAAAAATTTCTATGAAATAACTTTTTAGAATTGTTATCATTTAATATTCATTTCAAAATCTCTAAAGAAGGTATACTAAATAAAAATTCTTTTTTGAGTAATTTTATACTTTTATCTTTTTTAATATACCATAACATTAATGATAAATATCTCTCCCTAATTTGAATAATTAATGTATATTAGAATAATTTATATTGATATATCATCCATAGTACCTTATGTTTGGCTAAGATAATCATAATTTAATATCGTAATAGTAAAATAATTTGATTATCAACTATTAATGAATGCTACCCTATTTGGATAAAAGATATAGTGGTTTCTAAATGCATACTACTTTCACTATCATTTTTATGATCTGATTTAAAATAAATACTAAATAAAAAATGAATAGTATAACAACCAATAGGATAATAATAATAATATGATATATTCATCCCACTAAATATTTTATAATAGAAGGGTATTATCATCCTTTTATACTTTAAATTCAATCTACTTTTCCTTAAGTCAGGTTCCCCTATATTCAGAACATAATCCCTTGATGTAATTATGAATTAAATCCTTTTTAATTATTTATAAAGATAATGTGACTGGAAAATGAATATCAAATACATGTTTCTATCTAGGTGTAATATCTTAGGTCCCATGTCATAAACATCTATAAGTACCAATTAAATGTTCAACGATAATTATCTGGAACATAACCCCTATGTGGGTTTATGCTAAAACCACATCCATACGACATTATCTTTGTATAATGTAATTTTAAGGATAAAAACACAATATATACTAGAAATTTTTTTATTATTTTTCATATTATTCATAAAAAATAACATACAAAATTCCTTACTGTTTTCAATAATGTTCCCTTATCCTAATCTCCAAAATAATCATTATTTCTCAACTAACACAACATGTTATATATACCATCTAAACTATAATCAACCATACCCTTTCAACAATTAATAAGCTTTATTACTCTTAAATTATCATAAACTGATATTATTCGTATTTCAAAATTTATCTAAACCATGCTCTGATACAATATATA
Organism: Viscum album; assembly: GCA_963277665.1. Lineage (NCBI taxonomy): Eukaryota > Viridiplantae > Streptophyta > Magnoliopsida > Santalales > Viscaceae > Viscum > Viscum album. Next base: position 1,908,010,248 of record OY728136.1, read on the forward strand.
ATATTATACTGATGTGACCATCAAATTACAATAATAATTAGTATTAGACAATTAGTGTGGAACAATAAATAACAAAACACATTTAATTTCAATCCAACAGATTTTTTCATGCTATATAAGAAACTACATAATCCATAATATGCATCTAACATTTATCATTGAATTATATATATAAGATACTCTTTTATTAATAATATAGGTGTTATATTCCACCGTATCCTAGTGATAGTGAATCAAAATAAATATGGAGTTCAAATGATTTGTAACAGAAAATTTAACATATCTACATTTTAACCAGGGTGAGATCAAAAAAATATAAGATTAAATATGAAGAAGAATTATATATTATCAAAATAATATCGAATCATAAAACCATTTCATATAACATGATATTAGAATAAGTATTCCCATGTGAACAAACATATAACATTGTGTAAATACTGTAATAACATGGGACATAAATCCTGTACTAGGTATAATAACATAGTCAAATATCCAAGTAGTGTGGAAACAATATAATTATTGAAACATGTAAAATTGAATCGGGAATTACCTCATGTTTGCCATTGTGCACTAGGTATCACAACTATTTCTTCTAATAGACCACTCATCACAACTTATTTCTCAAAATTGTTCACATAACATAACCTATCTCCCATTTCGGACCGAGCATCGCTACTTATTTAACAATTTTTCAATGTAGTGAAATGATTTACACCAAGAATTTCATAGCCCTATAGGACCCACCCATCTCATAAACATTAACAATACATATTTATTCTTTAATAAAAATTTAATTCATCACATCATTAAAACCAATGAATCAGAGTGGGTTTCACATTAGATTTTAAAATATATAACATAAATAACGGCATAAACTTGATCAATTGATACAAGGTTAAATAAAAAAAGTTTATTGTTATTATATAATTGATTTTATGATTAATAAAACCTAACATCATTTAAAATAAATAAATTTGGAGAGATATTAAAAATTCCAAAAAATATATATGATGAACAACGATTCTATTTAAAAGGAAGTTATGATGTTTAGTGATTTTTTTATATATTTGTGTTTCAATATAAGAATGATGAAATTTAGTGGTATGTGAAAGCATGGTCTGGATATAAATATCCATTTCAAATAAATAAATACATAAAATTATGGGAATTATTAAAAACATTTTAAAATTTTAGTTAAATAAAAATAATTTTATAATGAGGACTTTAATTAAGATCTAAATTTCCATGTAGTGATAACTATGGAAATAATATTTAAAGGATACTATTAAATATATGTGAAATAGAAGTCTAATGTCCAAAATAAGTATAAAAAATTAGAAAAATGATATTTTAGTTTCAAATATCCCTTCGGGATTAAGATATTATTGAATAATTGTAATATGATAAGATTTTAAAGAAATTTAAATTAATTTCTCTTGAAATTTAATGTAATTTAACAACCTGAAAATATTATGATAGTGAATTAATAATTAAATTAGAATAATTTTTTATAAAATAAATTATATCATATATACTTTGAAATTGTTACAAGTAACCCTTTTCTTGGTACAGATTCATTCTACAGATGAAAAAAAACATCATAAATGATTTAATTAATTTTAACAAATAAATAATTAAAAACATTATAAATAATTATTACCATTTATACCAAAAATTAATATTTTTTCAATTCATATATATATATATAGTTATTTTTTTATCTATTTATGATATTTAGTGTATGTAATCTAATCATTCTGAACTTATTTCATCAGAGTGTTGCTAATATTCATTCTCCATCCGAGTTCATCATTACTAGGTAATTAATGTTACCATAAGTTGTAAAATATAATTATTTATTAGGTTTTTAATTTATTCTATGTGTGTTTCATTGTTTCTTATTGAAAATGAATCTAGATAAAATATTATTTCGATAATTCATGTCTAAAAAATGTGTTTTATTAATTTACGAGTAAATATTGATATTACCATTTCAAAGAAAAATAGATTTTTATTTATATATATGTATATATATAATATTATACTAGTTATTTGGATCCAATATTCATCCATGATACATGATCATAATAGTTTTCTTTTAGGGTGTTAAATTAACCAAACCATTAACATACAATGATTTAGGGGTCATTCTGAGATTTTCCATCTAAAATATCATTATAATTGAATAAGAATACTCTTGTTTAATTTTAATTTGTGTGACAACATATAATTGAAATTAATTTAGAGAACAATATAATTTTTATAATGTAGTTACATATAATGAGTAAATTGTTTTCATCTTCATATAATTGTTTTGAATGGTTGAATATATGAAAATCCCATATTTATGATATCATTAATATGATCTCTAATTTCACAACCAAAACAAATAATAATTTCATAATTATAATATTTAAACTTTAATCCAATTCTTATAAAAGTTCATGAACAGAAGTAATGAAAAATAAAACAAATCGTTTTATAGAGTTTGTTGTCCACACATACGAATAAATAATGAAATAATTTTCCATAAAAAATGAGATAAGAGTAGTATAATTTATCATTTAATAATATTAAATAAGATATAAATATCATAATTATAAAATAATTTTCATAATAAAAATTGGAACAATTGTTAATGTGTGTACCATAATTATAATAACATAAAAAATCATAAAGAAATTTATTTTATCGTTTTAATATTATGTTATGTTATTTTAGGATGAATAATGTAGCATAAAGAAATAGACAATGGAAAGGTGAGGTACAAAATTTATACCTATCTTCATCAATTCTCACTTTTTCAAATGAGTTTAATCAGTTGAGTGATGGAGTATTTAGAAGAGATAAAACTATTTAAAGTGGATGTAAATTTGGATAATTTTTTTCATAAGAGTATGGGATGAAATAAATTAGTTACGATATAGTGGAAGTGACGAGAAGAGATCCCCATTTATAAGTGAAAAGGGATGACATTTTTGTAAATACCAAATGCTATTTAATCATGGAAAGTTGATCTTAATTATTTTTTCTCTAAAATTGAGTTATAATGGTGGGGATAAGGTACCAGATCAATAAGTTTCTCAGCAACACATTCCCACCCTTTTTTAAACATGTTTGAGTAAATTTAATCTTATCTTTCTACTTTTACCGATTTATATTTGACTATGGTAACTAGTTTTTACCCAAGAAACTTATCCATTATATAATAAAAATAAAATCGACATTATTATATAATTTATAAATAAATATTAAAAATATGAAATCTATTTAACTTAAATAAATTTATAAAAATAAATGAAAAATTAAATTATTATGTGTATAATGTATTAACATATTACATTAGAAAAATATTACTTCTTTTATAAAACATTAAATATTGTTCTAAAAAAATATTCAATATTATTAAATATATAATAAAACTCATGAATAAAATATATTTGTTAAAAAGGTTTTCCAAAAATTTTAAAATCATTCTTCAAATATAAATATTCTATCAATGGTTTATTATTTGTTTGAATGATATATTTCTGTATTCACCATAAAGTATATATTTCTTAAAAAATATGAAAACATTATCCTAATATAACAATTTTATGTTGAATATAAAAATAATTTTCATTTTAAAATTCTAAAAATATTAAATTTTATTTTGTAATGAAATAATAAAATAAAACTAATTTCTTAATGGAAATTGAATTTTTTGAATAATAAATATATATATTCTCATATATATCCATTAACAAAAAAATTAGTGCTAATAAGTTAGTCAAATTATCTTAAACTAATCTCAAATTTTTAAAATGTAAATTCCTATCACATAAAAGATTATTTTTAGAAAAACAAATTCCAAGATAAAATGATCTTATTTAATGTTTTATCTATATTAATTAAATTCCAATATTATTCAATTTGGAATAATATATTCCAATAATATATATTTCATAATACAGTTACACATATTGACATTTTCTAGTTCAATAGGTATATTTTAATGCATTAAATGTATCATAGTTTCATTTTAGTTAGGTGTTTTGTGTGGGGTAAGATATCAAAACAATTATTTATTTAAAGAAAATATAAACTGAACACTCCATTTAATACATGTATTTCATCTAGATAAAGTTTTATATCTAGTTTACACAATAGATGGTATATAATTATAAAGAATTGGAAGCCTTTTTGTGGAACACCTAAACTTAAAGAATTGAAGTGGATAAGGAATTTTATAATGCTGAGGTATTCTACTATATGGACACTCCCCAATCATGAGAGATTTGTTTCGATGGTTCTTACTTAATTCCAACAATAAGAATGGGGAAAAACGTGAATTTTATAAATTTGACATTATAATATTCTTTATTTATGTGGTTAAAGAGTTTTTTTATTCATTCATATTTTCTAAAGGCTTCAGCAAAAAAGAATCAGAAATCTAAGTACTCATTTTAGGGATGGAATTGGAACTAAAAATAAAAGTTTCCATACAATTATATGAATGGAGATTTAGATTTTTAAATAATGAAAATTAATTATGAATATACCATTAGAAAATAGGATCATGTTCCACTTCCCACATAACTAAAAAATTTGTTGGTTGAATTCCCCTCCAATAAAATATTTTCTAACATTCTGAATTTAAAAAAAGACCATGAATATGCATTGGAATATGAAAACATAAATATGGATGATTTAGACTATAATTAGATATTTTTTTGCACTGCACAATATATATTGGTGTCACCATTTAATGGATATAACATGGAAGAGACCCAGGACAACAACACCACAATTGATAAATTTGACCTCATCATATCCCCAATTAGTGCTGCAATTTTATAGACTCCCCCATATTGGAAAATTATTCAATTAGAATATTTAAATCCAATCGAGTTATTTAGGAACTGAAGTGATAGGGGGATTCAAACATCATACATTATTATGGTATGAATTCTCAAAATTTCATTCAAAAATGAGGATTTTACTGGATTTTTCTGATATGTATTGGAGAAGGATAGAACCTCATATTGATGAAATAATTCCAAGTGGGCACCTATAGAGCTCATAAATTTTTAACAATGATCTCCCATTAGATCTTCTGGTTTGATACTTTATGACATCAATTTTGAAAAAATGCATGTAAATCACTAAAATATGTTATTATTTACATATACATTCCAATTTCATCCATCAACCCTAGATTTGATCTACATTAATAAATATTCATGGATTAATATCATATTGCGAATATATGCTAGGGGAATTATCCCCCATATACTACTATAAAGTTGGTATACCTTCTTATATCAAATAACTTCTTTTCAAAGAAGTCCATATCTATATTCCCAATGCAGTTTGAATGAATGATACAATCTACATTTTGAAGTAAAATACCATCCCTAGATTTAGATTACCTTATGAAATATTGTTGGAAAATGGTTTTATATTCCTCTTATTCATTTGGAAAATGTTTTATCAACAATATATCATTTATTCCAACCACTCATCCCACTACCATATATTGTAAAATGGAAAAAAGTGACTTTCTGTAAGGTTCTATATATTATACTAAAAAAATGGGGATAATGACAATAAATCATGGCATGATATACTAATATATACATTATGATTTTATCACGCAAAACTCGTACATCCACAAGAGAGACCACGTATTAACACTTATATGACATAAATGTAGACTTACCCATATATGTCCAATTTAATTATCAGTACATTCCCATATTGCATCATATTTCCAAATATAAACAACATCATCAGTCATCAAAAGAGTTATAACATTTCAATGTGAAAAATATGTATATATTTACCAATTTGGATGTCCATTATAAAATAATTTCATGTGGTTTCAATAAGAAAATCCCCCTCACTTAATTCATCTATTGAGAGTTAGTATTGGATTTTCTAACTCCTATAATACAAGGGAGGAAGACATTAATGATCCCACCATTGTGGGGATGATATTATTTCATATATAAGGTTTAGTCAAATTGATATTAGTATCACTAATTCCATTATTTTAATATTTATCACGAAATACACAACATAGATTCAAGTAAGTTCACCATTATCCTCACCAAAAGATGTTAAAATGCATATTTAACAACCCCAATGCATAAATATAAACTGAATCATATATGTCTAAGTTGTATGACCATGAATTTCTCTATGAAATCATTTATGTAACAATATATTAAAATGTCTGAGAACATAAATACCCTAAATTGGTGTCCATTTGATATATGTGATGTACTATGATGCGACAAATCCTCTAATTTCATATTATTTATGACACTGTAGATGTCACATGTGAGAATATAGGGTACTTTAAATATAAATACATAGAAATATTAAAAAGAATCATGATTAAATAATAGATAACCCTACACTACATGGACTAATTCCACTACATATGAGTCATATATTTATATATGTTATTCATGAATAATATATCTATGATACATGAAATTAATTCCCTCTCTAATATAGATGATTTTTATCTTTATTAGGGACCCATCAAGAATTACATGTGGATGGATTTTTTCTCTTGTAAGATATATAGTAATTTCTTCATCACTTTTCTTTAGCACCGAAGTTAATTTAAATAAGAAAATAGGAAATAAAATTATCTATTTCCCATAATATGATATATAAGAATTAAATTAATTTCTCTTCTAGAACAATGTGTAGATTGATTTATTTTAATTTAGTATACATAGTGATATCTGGATATCCTATTATAGTCACCACCATTATTTCCAAAAAATAATATTCCTTTATTCCCCATATTATTTCTAGAACTACACTAAGGTGAAGCCTAATTTTCTTACCATTCACATGAATTTGTTATGCAGTGATGATTCCTCAAAATAATAGTGTATGGTTCAATAAAAATTATTTATCCACCATTTGATATATTTTTTACACAAAGACCCTAGTATAGATTCATATTTGAAAAATATTTCTAAAAATACCATCCATATTATGTATGAACTACATTTTTATACATTCCTTCATTGGGCAGTTCTTTATTGATGAACCATAATTAAATCCACCTTAATATATATAGTTATCTATATATGGACCCTAATATAAGAACTATTTGTGTTTTTACTCTTTTATTTATTGAGGATATGTTGTGATGCATTGATTTATTTTCCTTGTAGAATCTATAGATTCCTGTAAAAACCACACTCTATCCATGTGTTTAGACGAATTCATTCATATTATGTTTCATTCCATTGGATAACAACTAATGGAATTCTATATCATTCTACGAATGTGACATACATCTAACAATCCCCCATATAAAAATCCTTTTCAAATGAACACAAACAACAGGGCATCCAAGTAATTTTTCCAAGAAGATAAAATATATATCAAATAGTACACCCTATATGACATTATTATAAATAGAGTGTATTATATATATATTATGAAATTCCATTTCATGATATCTATATCAATCTAATGAAGATCAATGTAGTATGGTTTTTTTTATGAAGAATCAAGATGGAATAACACTTTCTCAACATTCGATCATAATGTTTACAGTTGTACCTATATTATGTGAACTCGGTATAAATTTATTATAATTATCTCTAGATATATTATGATGGATGAATCTTATATGTGATACTCATCCACAATTATTCATTCATCCCTACATTATTCAATGTATTTTTAATAACCTAGATAAGGATAGATAGTTTCTAAAATTTATCCATTGTTTTTCTAGAATATCCTTTTTCATATATTACAATCCATTGGTTTATTTTAATTGATTTCTCTAAAAAAATCATGGATATCAGTTATGAGAATTGTTAACTCCACATGATACATATTTTGGAATATGAATACATGGTCCGATATGGAACTCATAATTTTCCCCTATATGGCCTACCAATGAGAGGTATATGCATCATAAGTGGAAGGTACAACAATCTAAGTATTTTCATGCATCAATGCAATGAAATACACATTAACATGTGGTCATAGGTTAACCCTTAGGTACTAATTCCACATACTATATCATGAACCATGAATCTCATGTGGTTATTTATCTTTTCAACACTCTATTTTACAAAATGTATTTGGGAATACTTATTCTTTGAGCCTAAATTGGGTTTTTATCCACTCCCCTCATGACATGAACTATGATATTAAGAAATGTTGACACCACTTTGAGATAATATATTGTATATTGTGATTCTCTATAAACATCATTTCATTTATTATGTTACCATATAATATATCTATCTTATAATTTATTATTATGGACTCATATACTCATTTTTTGTTAAGATTCATATAGATATAATATATAGACCTCATTGAACAGGACCATAAGTCACAGAAATACAGGTGAAAAATAAATCAATATTGTCATCTTGAAATCATATAATTGGAATTCTATTTAAAAATCATGTCCTTATTTTCTAGGCCTCTTAGTTTTATGGATTATGAAAATATTATGTAACAAATTGAAAATTAAGAATGCATTTATTCCCTAACATGTAGCCTGAAAATTCAATCTATTCCTATTGGATCAATTAATTCCACCATATGATTGATCAAATAAATATCTTATCTCTTCAAAAAGATTTTGTGTTTTATATATGCTGGTGTAAATAATAGGGTTCAAAATCATTTTTTTAGTAATAATTTCTTGAAAAAACCTAATTCATTTCGTATATGTGTTATTGTTGACAAATATTATTAAGTATCAGTAACAAGAATATTTAAATATAAGGGTTATTTCATTTTGACTATGCATACAAAAATTCAATACCACTCTATATAAGTTCCCCCAAATATATCTTATAAAATAAATTATTCTATATTATTAGTGGAATATATTATAATATTTATATTCCCATACATATTACAGTGGAACTATTTTTTCTAATTTTTTTAATAGTCATCCCCAACTTAGGTGTCCCATCTAATAATCCACAATTAAATTTTCTTGATTTAGGATTTTCATAACCAATATTCTTACTATTCTATTTGAGTTATTACCATCGATGTTTCACATATATTCTTCCAATTAACCATTAGATAAAACATTCAATGTCATTCCATTCAAATTTTGAATAGTCATCATCAAGTGAACATAAATTGTATAATGTGACTGTTTGAACTTTAAGATTATAAAATTATATCCCTATTATATATTGATACTCTATTATGAAATTAAATCACCATCCATGTTTGATTTTACATATCCCTATTTATATTTACTTACCATTTAATTTGATCATAGTTATATGACCTAAAATATCATCATCCTTTGTACCATGTAAAAATATTTGTTACTTACTTCATCACCTTCTCCAATGATAATATCCCGACCAAATTCGCCTCCAAATATCACACAATAAAAAAAAGTAAAAATCTAACTGAGTAAAAGTACACCATCACTGAAAATTATTGTTAGTCTTATTTATAAATTATTATCATTATGATTTATCAATTTATGTTGGCTTTATGTCACTAATGTTTATGTGAAGACACACTTATATTTTGGTCAATGTTTTTTAACCTTAAACATATTCTATGTTGTACTTATTATCATGAACTAAAAATAAATGTTAGAAAACACATGATACTCATTAAGTTGAGAACATGAAATGTGAGGCTTAAGAAAATATAGTGTCTTCATTCACTAGACAGAACCCTTGCTGGATTTATGAGAAACAGAGCATATAAAATTTAAAAGGATCAGTACACCGTAATCCTAAAGTCAATATTGTTTATCATAGAATAAATTTTATTTCATTACATCTATGTCTCCCCTATATGAGGCATTTGATAAATTAAAAAATCATTTAAATTAAAAAAATGATAATTAGGTCCAAAGTATTACCCCAATGGAAGTTATATATTGATCACTAAGCCCATATAATGTTAAAAAATTTAAATGTTTGTCTATTTACATGGGATAAGAAAATAATTACCAAATCCCACTTCATGGAATATAATTCTTACAAATATAAAAAATATAGTGTAGCAGTGATTGAATATTTTCTTATACCCATTTTGAACCCATACCAAAGAGTAAATCACTCATATAAATAGACCAAATCTAGTGTTACGATGATGGTATTTTTCTTATACCCATATATGAGCCACAATTATGAGTAAATAATTCATTTAATTGGACAAAAAATTATTAAAATGATGATATTTGTATGTAAACCAATTTGTGAGCACACTTAAGAGTAAATATCTTTGGATTATGTGTTTTTGAGCCACAAATGTATTTTTCTCTTTCTAATTCACTGTTAAAATTGAATCATGTTATTTTTTATCTATATTTTAGTATTTAAAATATAATTAATAGGTGTTAATTGAAGTAGAAAATTTATTTATTGAGATAAATAAATCAGAATGAAATAAAATTTCATTCATTGACTATAAAATAAGAGGAAGGCGAATAATCTGGAGTCTCTATCTTGTATAAGTATATATTATTATTATTGAACATTATAAATAGAATACAAAGTATGATCCACTATATTATATAAGTAAATACTTTTTTATAACATTACCAACATTTGAATTTCCACCTCTACCTCAATCCAAGATGCTTCCAGCCTTGAATTGGAGTCTATCGCCACCCTTTTTAGATACATAACATGTTGTTGGTGTTCCATCAATTCTGAATAAAAATCCCATGATTATATATAATTTTATATTTATCTTTTTGAATTTTATCCAACAATGGAATATTTATATTAACATTTTATTTTACCTAGTACAGCTTATTAGATGTTGTTTCGGGTTTCTTTAAAAAAATTAGTGGATTGCTTTTAGAATTTAACATAAAAATTGTTACACATGGATGTGATCACTTTTCTCCAAGTTGAAATCATAAACCATACCATGGAACAAAAATCATAGTATTCCAACCCATAAAATCCCAAGGTGATGAAAATCTTTTATAGAAGATTTAATTGACCATCATTTTCACTAAAGGCGGTCTTGAGGTTTAGTTTTCAAATCCTCATCCACATTTTTTTCATATATACAACATGGATTTTATTTACTTATTCTCTTTTAAAAATATATTCATATAAAATGGACCATAATCTTAAAATATATTTCCAATAGAGTGTTTAATATCAAATACTACTTTATTCCCTAGTAGTAAACTGATATACAACCCAATAGATCCTACTATTTTACATGATTTAATAATATATCTATGTTATTAGATTATTAGTGGAAGGATTGATATAATTTAGTCTTATAATATGTTATTGTAATATAAATAAAGTAAATAACATGATATGTGTGTAAATACTCTCATGAATAGAAACCTATATCCCCTCACCTAATCTATCTCTATAGGTGGAAACATTAGGTACATCCCTTTTTGGGAACTCATGGACTAAGCATTTAGATTCTACCTTCATCTGCATGACTACCACATCTATTTCTATTATTGATAAAACCATGTCCTCTATTGGAGAAGAATGATAAAAAATGAACCTCTAATATAGGAATATTTTAATTACCACTATTTAGAGCTATGCATAATGTATGGTAGAGTTTAATATTGTTAATAAAAATTAAAACATTCAATGGTCACTAACAGATTTTCACAGAATTTTTACTACTTTTAGATTAGTGACCATGAAATTAACTATGTAATGAGTCCCCATAATATTACCTACTATAACATGATTTTATATAATAGAGACCAATTTATTTGGATTATAGGACAATTCTAATCCTTTATATGGTTCAACCATTTTTTCATCATTAGTCAATATTGTTTCTAAGGGATCTTCAACACCAAACTATTTTTATCATATATTTTCATTAAATATTTTTTATTATTTAGTAGCGTGAATTGAACACAATCATGAGTTTAAACAAACCTAGATATTATATTAGTATTAAGTTACCATTACACCATAATCATTAGGTTATCTAGAATAAGTACAACTAACTTATGAAAATACATTGTGAATTCATTAGCTATCAATTATTTATGAAAAATATCAATCAATTAGATATTTGTATTATTGGGTGAATTTATTTTAATAATTAATTTAATGAGATATATATGTGTTTAATACATAATAATCTATTTTTTATATCCATCTAATGGATATTTTAGTCATAGGGTTTGAATAAACCAAATTTGATGTATAAAAACCTATTATTTTAGAAGGAAAATTTTACGCCTTTGAATGGTTAACCCATTTTAAATTAAGATTTTGACACATTAAAATTTTTTAAATGACAACATAAACATTTTTTTTAATTGGGATATAAAAATTTACTTTCTATGAATTTCTGATATATGTTTGATAACTTTCACGTTTTGATGAAAAGTAAAAATACAGAAAAGATTAAGAGAAAACAATATATTTCATCAAAATAATTTATGTGGTTAAATAATAAAATTGAATGATTTTAATTTATAAATATATTAAATTTTTATCATTGAATGTAATTTATTTCATTAGCATAAATTCTACACTGAATTTCTATGTGAAAATATTTCAATCTTTTGCAATGTTTTAACTTTTAAAAACAGGATCTCTCATTCCGATAGCAGGATTGATTTTAAATTAATTACTAATACATATATGTTTTTTATTTTAAAAAATAAAATACATATTATTAATAATTAGGTAAAAATTATGTTAGTATGAAACTTTTATTTTTTGGAATTATGAATAGTAACTTTGGTATTATTTTTTTTACTATTGTTGAAGAAAGACATTGTAATTAAAGGTAAAAATAATATTATAAAATCGCATTAACACCTTTAAAAATATTTTTGGAAGACTAAATTAGACACTTATAATTTATATTTCTAAATTAAATCTCTTTATGTCTACTTTCCCATGAATATGACATTAATTTTATTAAAATCAATTACTGTGACAAAATGACAAACATTCATTTTATAAAAGTATATTAATTGTAATATTTGGAAAACCATGAGATAATATAGACTATTGATAGTACATGGAAATATAAAATAATAACCTACATCATATAAATTTATATATAATTTTTTGAAATCAAATAATTATCATTATGGATGACACAATTGTGATGCAAAAATTATTTTATTAATAGAAATATCAAATAAATGATTTAAAAATATTAAAAGAAATATAATTTGAATTAATTTAGGTTATCCATTTATTTTAAAAGTTATTATGACATATTTGGAGTATATTAAATGTTTTTTTCAAAGTTATCCTATTTTTTTATTTTATTTAAAATCAATGAAATGAATAGGTTAAAAATTTACACTCTTGATATTTTATAACAAACAAACATTTTATTAAATTATTTAAAAATAATAATTATATAAAAAAATTACCAAGTGATAATTATAAGTCATAAAATGTCATAAAATGTCCATTTCTTCAATTAACTCCATATAAGTAAATATTTTTTACCATTAAATATTTAGAATTTATAACCACAGTTAAAATTGAATATATTAAATAAGGATAAATCAAAATGATAAGGTTTAACATAAAATCAAAACACATCAACAATATTTAGTTGAGAGGATTTTGACCCATAATCATATAATCTTCTAAATAATCCACTTTGGATGCATTTTAATTGAAAAATTAATTTTTATTGATTTAATAGTTTTGGTATTTCCAAAGGTTCCCCAACCCTCTCTTATAAAATAGAACCTCCCATTGTATTTTAATCACTCCTCTATACCTATTTTTCTCGGCCAAGACTGGACCATTTTCTCTCCCAGCATCCCAAAATTCATTTTAGAGGCCATACATTAGGTATAAATCTATATTAATGAGGCCTTTTGTGAAAATCAAAAGGTGATACTCAAAAATGAGGTAATTGTTTTATCACCTCCTTTAAAATTATTTTCTTCTTCTACTTTCTATTATTATGTTGTTCCCATAATAAAGTAATAAATCAATAATTTTTTAAATGATTACATGTTACTATAGATGTCGTAAAACCTTATACCTTCTTTAAACCATCCTATGAATAATAATAACACCGTGTGTGTGTAAGTATGGTTTACCATCTCCACGTTGTGGTGTAATCTATTATTCCACAAAAAATTATTTTGATGGGAATTTTTTTTGGTATAATTTATTTAAATAATTAATATAACATTATGATTATTATATATAATTAATATATCGTCCAATTACATACCATTTAACCATGAATGGGAATGATATCATCATTCGTGTGTACGAAGGGCCTACCATCTCTACAACACGGTGAGATTCATTCTCCATGTTAAAATTTCAAGAATGATTATAAGATTTATATGATGATTAAAAAATAATAATTATAAACTTAATTTCAATATGTACATGAATAAAACACATCCTAAAAATAACAAACATTACCTATAACAAAACAGGAATGGGAAAACAAAGCAGTTAACACCCGAAATAATGGAAATACTGAAACACTATTAAAAAAATGATATAATTGGATCATATATGATATAATAAATATAAATATGGTTTGGATATAATTTAATAACATAATTTAATCATTATTTAGGAGGTTTTAATTCATATGAAGGATATCATACCTAAGGTAAGGGATAATTTCAAAATCTCATTATTTTCTAAGATTATTTATACGTAAGTATTTACTGGGGTATATTTATTGTCAACATCCATGTCTCCAAAATATTTAATATTATTTATATTATTTTAATATTTTTATATGTTAATTTTACCCATTGGGGAATTTTCATTAAATGGTATGGAAGTAATTTTTCTTTCATTTTCTATACGAGGTATTTTTTTACTTTTCTGACAAGAGTATGAGTAGAATGTTTCTCTAAACTTATATGGAATGAAAAGATTTTTATATCTGCATAATTCCATATTTCAATGAATTTATCTCTACATGATTTCATGTTTATTTTCAACTAAATTATTTTCTTTTAAAATTGTAATACATTTTGAGAATAGAAAACATGTTTTGAAATAAAAAAGTTATTTTTCTCAGGAATTAAGCTCGAGTGGTTTATCACAATCTTTTAACATTTAAGATAAATAAGGTAATGTTTCTATACCTATTATTAAATTTATATGATTTTGTTAATGATGGAACTATTTTTATAAAATACATGTATCTTATATGTATTATGTTATTATGGAATGATGTTTAAGAAACCTATTTTGTTTCAGGGGTTATGGTATGATGAATGATTTATGTTTTTGTGGAACATGTAATAATGAATTTATTTTGAGTTGTGTGATACCTATATATCCCTCCAATTCAATGGGTAAATATGTATATCTCATGATATAGACATGACTTTAATGAAAAGTAAATCTGGTTCAGTAATACAGTGGTGGAATTGAAAGTAAAGCTGGTCCAGTAATGGACTTTGTCCACTATGAGGGTAATGGATACAAGCCTTGGATAGTGTGGAAATGGTTTTATATTATTAAGCGTGTTCCACAAAACATTATGCCTTATGTTATGAATTTTGGGATTATTTCCATTAATTATTATGAGCTTTTATCACATGACATGATATCACGATATTTCATTTGAAGGATAAGATTTTATAATGTTATATTATTATGTCTTATAATTTTGATATGATTGATATTTCCCTTGTATATCCTTAATGAACATTTGATCTCACAATTTCATATGTTTCTTTTCTTCATGTCATGAAGAAGGGAATTATGTAATATACTTCAGAAAGGATTCTAGTGATGAATAAATACATAGAATATAATGTAAATTTTTTATGAACCAGTTGTTTATGTTTCCTAGTATCCAAAGACATTATACCTATATGGTCATGTCATTGATTTATTATATATTCTAATTAATGTACATCAATTTTGATTAGAAATAAATGTACATAAAGTATGGGCCATTATAGTTGGTATGAGAGGAAATCTATAGTTATCCTCTAGAAACTAGGATGATAAAGCCTTAGAAAGAACCCTAAGGATATGTCTAAATATAGGTTACAATCCTGGTGTTTTAAAAATGACCATGAATAACCTAGTATAAAAACTAATGTCTGCTAAATTGAAATTTTATTCTTGATTAGGTGTTTTCCCTATTATAATTAGTATTTTTTACACTATGCTTCTTGGTTATAGTCAATGGATGGAACCTGAAGGAACCACATTAATGATGAATGTGATAGGAAATATAATGATTTCCCCCTAAAAACTGAAATGTTATGGGAGATGAAATGAAAAATCTTATAGCCATGCTCAAAAAACATTCTCAAGCTATAAATCATACAGTACTTCCAAATGAGAAAAAGAGGGAGAAACATTCCAGTTGAGTCCTTCATGAGGCAGTGTCTACCTTCATTCAGTGGGTCATCTAATACATTAGTGGATTAACAAAAGATCAGTACCATTGAAAATATATTCTCAATGATATAATGTTCTTAACATGATTAAGTTATCTTAGTAGTCTATCGTTTAGAAGGTGACGCTGATCAATGGTGGAATATTATCAAAAATATGAGGGGAAGAGATGAAATTAAGTCCATGGAATAGAATGAGTTCAAAAAATTATTTTTCAATAAGCACATTCCTTGTAATCTTATAACAATTATGGAGAAAGAGTTCCTTGAACTTAAGAAGTCGGATGATGAACATGTTGGTACCTATAAAGAAAATATTTCAGGACTAGAAACAAATGCTTCTAGAATTATTATCCAATCTGGGAGTAAAATTAATAGATTCATTAGTTTCTTAAAACCAAGTCTTTGATGTGAATTAGCCACATTGTACTTTAATATCTATGAGGAAATTGTTCAATGTGATCTCAAGGTTGAGATGGGGATTGGAGCAACCCATCAGTCCTATGGATTTGATAAGGAGAAAAAAATGGAATTCAAAAAAAATATTAAGATCACACTGGAAATAAGACGAGTTTTCCTTTATGCTCAAAGTGTGTAAAGAAACAAGGAGGAATTTTTCTTAAATGGACTACTAAATGTTTTAAGTGTGGAAAAGAATTTCATGAAGTAGTTGAATTCCAAAGTGATGGAAAAAATATTTCTAATGATGATAACAAAGAAAAGGCTACATATAATGCTCATCCTACACTTCAAAGTTATAAATTGCAAGGAAATGGGGAATTATGCCAATGAATTCCCTATTCTAAGTGTTATTGATGATGATTGATTTCAACAAACTTTTAATGACAAATACAAATGAAGGTCACATGAAATCACTATTAGCGACATGAAGTATGATAATTAAGTGAAAAAAGGTATACATACTATCCACCCTAATGTAGAAAATGTTTTATTTGATTCTAGATCCACCCACTCATTTATTTCTGAATAAATATCTAAGGGAATAACCATATTACCTCAAAAATTAGATGTTTAGTTAAATGTGTTGACTCTTAATGGAATAATAGTTACCTAAAAAGTTTACAATTAATCTCTTGTTAATGTTTGTTTGAAAGTGCTTCCATTAAATCTTTTGATCCCTTCTATAGTGTAATTTGTTGTGATTATTAGCATGGATTTAATTTCTCTATATGGATCATATATCAATTGAAAAGTAAGGGATGCCACATTTCATATTCCAAATCAGTCTACAATCATATATCGATGCAAGGATGAATATAATCTTCTAATAGAATTATCTACCATCTTATGAGTTTTGATTCCTATAAATTGTAGTTACTTATCTCAAATGGATGGGGAAAACTCACAATTAAGAATAAACCCATTTTAAGGAATTTTGATGATGTATTAATAGAAGAATTTCCATGTCTTCCACAAAATCATAAAGTTCAGTTTTTAATAGAACTCATAACAAGTGATATACTTATTTAAAATACACCTTATAAAATGAACCCATTTGATTTATAGGAATTAAAGATGAAACTTCAAGAGAATCTTGATAATGGATTCATACTCCCTAGTGCATCACCTTGGGGAGCACCAGTTCTGTTTGTTAAGAAGAAATATGTATCAAAGACACTCTACATTGATTATAGAGAACATAACAGGGCCACTATCAAGAAAAAATATCCTCTTCCCTACATTTATGACTTATTTGATCAACTACGTAGAGATCAATACTTTTAAAATATTGATATTCCTTCAGGATATCATCCATTAATGGCCAAGAAGGAGGATATACCAAAGGCGTCATTCCGTACAAGGTATGGACTCTACAAATTTATAATGATGCCTTTTGGCCTTACTAATTTCCCTGCAATCTTCATGGATATAAAAATTTGAGTCTTTGGATACTATCTTGATCTGTTTGTTCTGGACATTATATAATATATTCTTGTCTATATGAAGATAATAGAAGAAAATGAATACAAATTAAGAAATATACTAAGGACCCTGAGAAAATAGAAAAATATTAAAAATTTACCAAGTGAGAGTCCTGGGTTCAAAATGATTCATTTTAGGTTACATAATCTTCAAATTTGGTATATCTGTGGATCCATCAAAAATAGAAGTTCTTGAATGTTGGTCGAGACAAATAAAATTAACTAATATCCAAAGCTTTATTTATTTTGGCTAGATATGATCGATGTTTTGAGAAACTTTTTTCATAATCATATAATCCACTCACCAAGTTTACATGGAAAAGAGTTAAGTTATTATGGATGGAAGAATGTGAATATAATATCAACGATAAAAAAGGTTAGGCAATACATTTATGGTCACACTTCCTTGTAGTGGAAAAAGGTTTGTTATCTAATGTGATGCATCCAAGAAGGGGTTGGTATGTGTTCTCATGAAAAATGATATGGTGATATCTTATGACTCACGGAAGATGAAAATCCATGATCAAAATTACCCAACTCATGATTTGTAAACAGTCTCAGTAATATTTTTATTACAGATATTAAGGTATTATATTTATGATGAAAGGTATGATATTTATACTGATCATAAAATTTTAGCGTATATTTTCACACAAAAGGATCTAAATATGTGCTAAAAAAGATGGATGATGTTGATTAAAGACTACAACTACTCAATACATTACCACCCTGGGAAAGCAAACAAGGTGGTAGTTGCTTTGAGTAGACAATACCATGCATGCCTATCCATTGGGAGGATAAAAAAGGATCAAATTTTTATGGAATTTCAAATGATGTGTCTTGAAAATTTAAAGGAAAGGGGAAAATCGTATCTTTCCCAAATTAATTTTCAACCAGCAATACAGGTGAAGATTAAGGAGGTGTAGAAGAAAGATGTATAGCTACAAAAGAAGGTGAGAAATGTTCTGGAATTCAACCTTTATTGTGATGAAATAATAAGGTTTAGGCAATGGGTCTGTATTCATCACAAAATAGAATTAAAGAAGTATCTATTGGATGAGGATCATAGTTCTTCATTATCTATTCACCTTGGAAGCACAAATATGTACACGGACCTAAAAGAGTATTTCTTGTAAGATGACATGAAAATAGATGTTGCTGAATATGTCTCTTGATGATTGGTTTGTTAGAAAGTTAAGGCTAATAGATAGAAGTATGAGGGGATGTTAAAACCATTTCCCATACTGAAATGGAAATGGGAAAGTATCACTATAGACTTTGTCATCGGACTTCTGAAAACATTCATAGGCAATAATGCAATCTGGTTTATAGTTGATTGTCATACGAAGTCAGCACACTTCATTTCTATTAGAGAGGATTTCTCTCTTGATCACCTTGTTAGGTTATATGTAAATGAAGTGGTAAGATTTCATGGAGTACCACTTTCCGTTATATCTGATCAGGATGCAAGGTTTACCTCGAAGTTCTAGAGAAGTATTTCGAATTCTCTAGATATTGAGTAATGATTCAGAACATCTTTTCATACTCATACAAATGATCATTATGATAGGACAATTCAAACTATGGAATCCATGTTGAGATCTTTCTCTATTGATTTTAAATGTTGTTTGGGTCAACACTTACCACTTGTGGAATTTTCATACAAAAATATCTTTCACTCAAGTATTAAAGTGGCTCATTATGGAGCACTATATAGATAGAAGTGTATATCTATAACTTTCTAGGATGAATTTTCGAATGAAATCTATTAGGACCTGATCTTGTTGATGAAATGGAAGAATAAATAAAATCAATTCAACAACATATAAGAGAAAGTCAGATTCGAAAAAAATGTTATGTTGATAATCAAAAAAAACATCTAGATTTTTAAGTGGGTGATAAGGTGTTTTTAATAATATATCCTTATAAGAGAGTAATTATATTTTGAAAAATGGCAAGGTGAGACGTTGGAAAATCAGTCCTTTTGAGATTATGGATCGTATTAGGAAGGTAGCTTACTGATTGGAACTTCCACCAAATCCCTCTCAAGTTCATGTTGTGTTCCATGTATATCTCATGATAAATTACATACCTAATCCATCACATGTATCTCTCCTGAGAAATTACATACCTAATCCATCACTGGAGAAAGATCTTTATTATAAAGAACAAATAATAGAGATTCTAGATCGTAGCTAAAAGATATATGAAACAATACCACTCGATTGGTTAAAGTTTTTTAGATGAAACACCAATTTGAAGAAGCTACATGGGAACTTTAGGATGTGATGAGGGAGAGGTATCCTCATATTTTTGTTTCCATGATATTTATTTTGAAGGTGAAATTTAGTTTAAGGGGTGTAAAATGTAACACCTGAAAGTTTTTATGAAATATTTTCATTAATTTTTTTTATTTAGTAGCTTTTGTTATATGAAATTGTGAGTTTAAACAAACCAAGTGATTCCCTTATTATAAAATTATAATTATAGAATAGTCTTTATCCTAGCGGTAATAAGTATAACTATCTTATGAAAATACTTTGTCAATTTATTACCTATCAATCATTTATGAAAAATATAAATCAATTAGATATTTGTATTATTGAATGAATTACATTAGGTAATGAAATTAGTCATATATATATATATATATATATATGTTATATACTTAGTAAAATTTTTATTATATCCATCCGATGGTTATTTTAGCCATAGAGTTTGAATAAACCCTATTTGATGTATAAAAACTAGTTTTTTAAGGGTAATTTTTTGCCTTTGAATAGAGAGCCTATTTTAAATTAATATTTTGAAACATTAATAATTTTTATATGAAAGAATAAATATTTATTTTTGAATCGGGATATAAAAAAATAATTTTTATGAATTTATGATATTTTTCTGATAACATTCATGTTTTGATTAATAGTAAAAATACACTAAATTTTAGGAGAAAACAACATTTTTCATAAAAATAATTTGTATAGATATATTATAATATTTAATGTTTTTAAAGAATAAATAGAATATATTTGTATTATTCAATATAATTTTTTTCTGTATCATCAATTTTACATTGAACTGATATGTAAAGATATTTCAATCTTTCACAATGTTTTAACTCTTAAAAATAGATTCTCTCATTCCGAGAATAGGATTGATTTTAAAATAATTACTACAAATTATGGGTTTTGAGTTTTCCAAAATGGACTCCATATTTGAAATATTTTAGTCTAAATTATGTTAATAGGATACTTTTATTTTTATGCATTATGAATAGTAACTTTGGTAATTATTTTTATTACCTTTGGTGAAGGAAAAACATGTAATTAAAGGTAAATATAATATTATAAAATTACCATTAAACCTGTAAAAATTCTATTGGATGGCTAAATTAGACCCTTATCATCTATTTTTGGAAATTTAATCACATAAGGGACACTTTTCCATGAATGTGATATAAATTTTATTAAAATCAGTGAAAAAATGTCACTCTTTCTTTTTATATAAGTATATTATTTATAATAAATGGATCACTAGGATATAATATAGACTATAGATAATCCCTGTAAATATCATATAATTACCTACATCATAGATATTTATTTATAATTTTTAGAAATTAAATAATTCCTATTATGGATTACATAATAGTGACGCATAAGTTATTTTATTAATCGAAATATGAAATAAATGATTTTACAATATTAAATGAAATATAATTTGAATTAAATAAGTTTATCCATTAATTTTATAGGTTTTTATTTCATGTTTTTATTATATTCAATGTTTTCTTCAAATTTATCTTCTATGTGTATTTTATTTAAAATCAATGAAATGAATAGTTTCAAAATTGACACTATTGGTATTTAATAAAAATACAATTTTATTAAATTATTTAAAAATCATAAAAAAAATTAAAAATTAGAATTGATAATTATGAGGTATTAAATTTTAGATAGTATCCATTAATGGTCAATTAACACCATATAAGTAAATATTTATGATCATTAAATATTAAGAATATATTACCATAATTAAAATTAAATTTGTTAAATAAGGATTCATTAAAATGATAATGTTTAAAATAAAATCAAAACATATATAAATTTTATTGGTTGAGAGTATTTATACCCATAATCATATAATATTCTAAATAATCTATTTTTGAGTCATTTTAATTTATAAATTAATTTATATTAATTTAGCAGTTTTGGTATTTTCTAAGGTGAACCTCCCCTCTCTTATAAAAGAGAACCTCTCCTTATCTTTTAATCACACCCCTAATATTGTTTTTCATGTTCAAAACCTTCCCATTTCCTCTCCCAACATCCCTAACTTCATTCTATATTCCATAATTTTGGAGGATATCCATCTTAAAGAATCCTTCTGTGTAAATCAAAAGGTGATTCTTGAAAAAGAGGTAGTTGTTTTATCACCTCTTTCAAAAAACAATTATAATTATAATTCTTCTCCTTGCATTATTTTACTACTAAAGTACTAAATCCAGTATTCTATACATTATGAGATTTTATATATTTATGGTATGACCTTATATATCCTATTAACCATCCTAAAAATAAAAATATCACCATCTGTACATATGTACAACTTACCATCTCCAAGCCATGGTGTAATATGTTATTCAATAATACATTATTTGGATGGGTATAATGATGGTTATAATGTATTTAAATGATTAATATAACATTATTATTATTATTTATATTTAATATACCATCCAATTCTATACCATTTAACCATTAAAGGGAACGATATTGCCACTCGTGCATACGAATGGCCTACCATATCCACAATGTTGTGAGATTCATTCTCCACGTTAACAATTCAATAATGGTTATAAAATTTAAATTATGAGTAAACCTAATAATTATAAACTTAATTTAAATATGGGTATAAATGAAATACATATTATGAGTAACATACATGACTTACATGGAAAAATAGGAATGGAAAAACAAAGTAGTTAATACTCGAAATAATGGCAATATTGAAACACTATTAACAAAATGATATAATAAAATAAGATATGATATTGAAAATATGAAAATGGTTATAGTATAGTTTAATAACATAATTTAACTAATATATATGAGGTTTATATATATACTAAGGATATCAGACCTAAGGTAAGAGATAATTTTGAAATCTCAATATTCTCTGAGATTGTTTATACATAAGTATTTATGTTGTGTAATTATCATCCACAATCATATTTCCCAAATATATTATATTATTTATATTATTATATTATTTTTTAATTTCAATTTTACCAATTGGTGGATTTTTATTAAAGTATATGGAAAAAAACTTTCTTTCATTTTCTATCCAAGGTACTTTTTGACTTTTCCAGCAAGAGTATGAGAAGAATGTTTTTTTAACTTATATGGCATGAATGAATTTTTACATATTTATAATGGCTTATTTCCATGAATCTTCCTATATAAAATTTCCGGTTTTTTTTCAAATCAATTATTTTCTTTTAAAATTGCATGGGATTTTAATAATATAAAAAAATTGAAGAAGAAAGAGTAGTTTCTTCAAGAATCTAGCTCAAGTGTTTTGTCAAAATGATTTTCCATCTAAGATGGAATAGGGTAATGTTTATATACATATAATTACATTGATTTTAATATTTTTATGATTGAATTATTGTTATGAAATACATTTATCTTATATATATTGTGTTATGATGGAATGGTGTTTAAGAAATGCATTTTATTTCATATGTTATGCTATGATGAATGATTTATGCTTTTGGGTCACATGTTAGAATGATTTCATTATGATATTGGTACGGTTTATTTATCCCCCCAATCCATTGGGTGAAGATTTATATCTTATGAGATATGAATTACTGAAATGATAAGTAAATCCAGTTCAGTAATACAGGGCTAGAACGGGATATAAACCAAGTTCAGTAATGGACGTTTACTGCTATGATGGTATCGGATATTAGCCTTGACTAATATAGAAATTATTCTCTATGCTTATGTGTATTACACAAAACATTATGTCTTATGTTATGACTTTTGTGATTTTTTCCATTAATTCTTATGATCTTTTATCCCATGACATGATATCAGGATATTTCATATGCAAGAAAAGATTTTAAAATGTTTTGTTCTTATGTATTATAATTATGATATTATTAATATTTCCCTTTATACCATTATTGAGCATTTGAGATGACCCTTTCATATGTTTAATTTTCCATATTCATTAAGAAGGGTATTAAGTAATCTATGTTAGAAATGAATCTATTTATGATGAAATAAGTTGAAGGCAATGTTGATGTTTTATGAATCAGTTGTTTTTGTTTCCTAGTTTCTAAAAAAATTATACCAATACTGTCCTTTCATGGATTTCTTATATGTTTTAACGGACATAATTTAATTTTGAGGTAATATCAATGTATTTAATTTATTGGTCATTATAGGCTCCCCTTCTTTAAGGAAATGTGAAATTTTCCTTTGGGGAATGGGAACTCTTAGATCTAAGTCTCATAAGAAATTATTCCCCAGTATCTGCTCAGTTTCAATAAGGGTTTATATATCTAAGTTTAACCTTTAATTTGATTCACCTACTGTGATACCTATAAATATTCCTTTTATAATGTAAAGTTTTTTTGGTCACTTAGGGATATAACCACCAAGTATCCACTACCTAAATGTTATCACCAACTTTACTCATTTTCATTAGTGGAATAATTGGTGCAACCAAGTCTTCAATTAGTTTGACACTACTTGGAATATGTCATTTGACTAAAAAATAGGAACCCTTCATGAAATTGTGACTAAAGAACTATTTTGGGCATCTAGTAAATTGAAAAATATTGGATCTATTCCATTATTAGAAAAATAATTTCCTCTATAATAATCTACATGATCAATATAATAGGTATATGAGATGCTGAAATACTCACTCGTTGTTCATTATGGGAGGTATATGGTTTTGTTTAATTCAACATTACCAAGTAATTTAATATGAGGATATGGTTTTGTTTAATTCTAGCTTACCTAGTAACTTCATATGAGGATACTCTCATGGAAGATCAATATGGTGGTGTAAGATAAAGAATCATCCACTTAAGTTTGGAAATTACGACTCGCATATGATCTAAAATTATAGTGGATGATTGTGCATCAACCCTTTCTCAAGAAAAGGGAATATAATAATAGAGTGGTTCCCCATTTTGAGTATTTTAGGGAATTAGTATGTTATTTTACTCTTATATCAATAATTAGGTAATTTGAAATTTTTAGGTTCAGAATAATATTGGAAATAGTTTTAGAATATAAATTAGTTTCACGTCTCTATTAGGCATTCATAAAATGTATTCATCAGTCTTTTCCACCCTTGATATAAGTATTTATATTACATGATACTTGAAAAAAACAAACCCATTAATGAATATATTGATGTGTCTAGATCTCCATGTAAATCTCTAGCCTCATTTGGGTTTCCATTAAGGAAAATATGTATATCATAATTTATATGTCCAAAACCTATAAAGAATACTTCCATTACCTTACGTATCTTATTGGATTCTTCAATAGGTACACTCTTTCATCAACTAGAAAAATATATTAAATCATCTATGAATGCCTCGTGATAAGAAAATATTTTGAATAAGGTATCCCACTCAGCAAGGAAGTGGGATCCATATCTCTATCTTATTTACATAAGAAATCATATTTCAATGATATCTTTGAATTAGTTCTCTAATGTTGCCTCATTATATTTTTTTAGTTGTTCTTTATCCTCATCCTCAACTAATTTTGGACCGTTGACTAAGGGCACACATTATAAAACTTTTATGGCCATATATTAGTGGATTAATGATTTAGTATAATCCATCACAAACCCATGATCTATATCAATATGATAAAGTTTTTATAGGACACATGTCTCCTCTCTTGTGAGCATGATCTGGGGTGGACATGAAACCCTTCTATGTTTCCCTTACTACATTCTTCTTGGAGAGGAATTGTACCTTTTCAAGACACCCAACAATTTAAAATGAATTACCCATATATATTAGTTTCCCAAAAATCATAGTGACTAATATAAATTCCCTTATGGACGTGACATGCCCTTAGGATATGTGGGTTCCATACATGTATTCTATCATAGATCAAGTTAGATATATTTTGGTAGTGTAGATATAGAGTCCATATTGATTTAAAATATTATTCACATCTTATTCCCCTAATAATAATAGATTTAAATTTCCAATAAAATAAAAATACCAATTTAATATAACATTTGGAATCATATTTCCATTTAATAATTAATATAACACCAATTTTTCTATTTCCTATCATTAAATTTTTTAAATTGGGTCAATAATTTTGAAAATTTTATTTCCTCTAATGATATTTCCAAAGAAATGAAAAAAAATTACAGTACTAAGACTATAATATTGATAGGTCTCACACTTTAACATTGATCCACCATCCCAATGATCAGGATCCTATCCTTGGTATAAGACTCAGCGAACATTAGAAATAATCAACCCATGAACAAGTTAATGAATAAAACTTTTCAAACAAGCTGCCCATTCTAGTGTGAAAATTTACAACCCCAATCAGAAAATTTACCTTCATACATCATTGTTCAAAATGATTTTGTATGTATATTTATTTTTTGGATTAGGTATGTTAGTTTTCTCCACAATACTTGATTATGACAAGTTGGTGTGGTGAATTCCCAAGCCTTTTCATAAAATGAATTTCTCTATGGTGGAATTGCAAGGAATCTCCAATTTTTTCCCTATTGTGTATCTCATTGGGAAATTACTACGTTCTTTCCACCTCAACACAAAAATATAATGGGGGTGTTAACTAATCATATGTATCCCATAAAAAAAATACGCCAATGATAAAAAAGATGACCCAAATATTATTTTCAATCTCCCCATAAAAAGGTGGAGTGTATATTCTTCTAAAATCTATATAATATTAACCTTATGATAGATTTTCCTCATTAAATCCTATAATTATTTTAGCATCTGGATATCCTCAAAAAAAATTCATTGGCATGGAGTACATATATAATTTTATTACAACTCCTCCTTACCCAATATGTCCACCTTCTGTCTATCTCAAATGAACCCATGGGTGATGATGCAACATGTAAGACCATAATAACTCCTTGAAAAATATGGTAATTTTAAATATTTATAAATGTTTAATTATAGTATTCAATGATTCAAACTATCAATATTTTTCCAATGACAAGGGAGCATAGTTAATGAAGAACATTTTAGAGTTATCCTCCCTAATGTATCCCTTTACTAATGTGTTTTCTCAAGGATCATTCATAAGAAGATTAATATGGGGTTACGATTGAATCCCATAATATGTTATAGTGATGATAAAATTAGTTAAAAAACAAAATCCATAAAAATTTTAATTTTGATATCATGTAATTATATAGAATAAAAACAAAGAGAATAAATAAATAGTGATGTCCTAAATTCATATGTCGCATTACAAATTCTTTTAAGCTCTTAATAATCATGTTCCTACTCTAATTATCAATATTTTGGGATATTTTATGAGTATTTTTCTTTATAAAAGTATTATCTAATTATATTTCAATTCTATAGGATACAAATTTTACAATTTATAAAATCCTAATGAGTGTTATTAGAAATACATAAACTATTTTGTGCCTATATGCCAACATAGGCTACATGATTGATATCTGAGGATATCATATTTATTTAAGTAAATTATCTAGAAATAATGAATATTATTTCTTAATGTATCAATATTTATAAAAAATATCTTATGATAATGATTTAAGTCATAATTTTTGGTCGCTCTATGGAAGAAGGGTTGGATTATGAGTTATGATATAGCTTTAAAGATCTTTAACTTCTACACAAAAAATAATGTTCCATGAAAAAATTTATAAATTGGTGGGAAATCATCCTATAATTTATGTTTTTATTTCATTATCAACATTTCTTCCTCAAATTTTACTTTTATCCATGCCAATTAAACCCCATTAATATGGTGAAATTATTTGAGAGGCGCCAATTCAAAATGACTAAAAACCATTCAGAATATTATTTCTAATGGATGATTGGTTTTAATGGAAAAAGTAAAAGATAAATTTTTTAATGGATGGAGTTTCTCATATCACATTGATTCCTCTCTAAATCCTCTAAATAACTCCTTATAGCATTACTTTATCTATGAAGGAATTCTTAAGCTGCAAATTCTCATCATTTATGAAAGAGATATGACAATAAAGAACTTTATGAAAACGAATTTAATTTGATATATGTGCCAATTTTTTTGTCTCCAAAGATTAATAATTATTTATAATAATAATATTCATTTTATGAGCCCCATCTAAATCCGTTCATTATTTCATCTTAGAGGTGGTTATTTCAAACCTATAACTTGGTTCTTTGTGAAGCTCCCAATCCACCATGATTGCACATTTCCAATACCCACATAGACAGGTATTTCAAGAATTTATTTATCTCATATATTACAATAAATACCCCATTACATACCCAAATAGAATCATCACAAAAAATGTAAAAATCATGATATAAGACATTCCAATTTTGAAAAATAAAGTCATTGACCTATTGTCATGAATAAAACCCTAGGTAATCGATATAACATGAAGGAAACCAAATAAATGGGGAGGGAAAGATCATGATTCCATTTAGTAATGAAGAGGATTCATATGATCCAGTCAAAAAAAGAACCATTAGGGTCACCTTTGAGAAAGATACTATTTAAATAACCCCATAATGAATCCCTCTATTCCACATAACAAGTCCCCTACATGAGAATATGGGTATATAGTATGTTAAATAACGCATTTTAAATACTCTAATATTTCATTATATTTTGATTCGTCATTTCCCCTTTTTTAGCAAACAAACTATATTTAAGGATATCTATCATCAAGGTCAAAATCTTAAAAAATAAATGAAATGATCTCTCCCAAAGCCACTAGTTGTATATGATGATGGTATCGATCATGATAGAGTTCTCCCACTAATGAAAATATTATACATGATTATAGGAACCTTATATTTATCCTATCTAATAGATGGGAACCCCTGTAATATTAAAATAATTTATTCCAATATGATTGTGGACCCTAATTATATGGATGATAATGGGAACACTCTTGGATTGATATTTATATCCTTTATTTTGATTCCAATCGATGTTTCATGTATGTTTGAGATTCTGTATAGTTTTAAGACATGGTTTATGCTTAATAATGGATTTTTTCACCACTCAATGAACAATAGTATTGAAGAAATGTTATCCTGATTTCTATAATCCCTCTCATTCTCTTTATGTCACACCATTCACAATATAGTCATCCATGCAGCATGATGTTATATTACCTGACCAATACCTCTGTCAACCAATGTGTAAATACACAATAATTCCCTTACCACATAAAACTAAACTGTATGGTATCCATCTTAAAAGGCCATAAAATTTTAGCATTAAACTAAATGGCCCTTGATTCATGTCACATATTATATATAGCATGCATTTATAAGGTTAGATACCAACATCATCAACCCTCTATCGACATCCTAATAGGGCCATATTCCTCAGGAATTTATTTCACCCTTCCCCATGAAGCTATTTTCATCATAAATAAATATGTAACTTAAAAATATGTTATATTCCATAAGAAAATTTTCTTTTTCAGTCATATTCTAGATGATAATATCTCCCACATAGAGGTTCATACTCCATCCAAGTATGACCATGCTTCCATTATGAGACCATATTACATACACAAACATACTCATCTCATTTGGTCATACTACTATTGGGAAAGACAACTAAACCTAATTAAGAAATAAACCTATCATTGTCAACTAGAATGGTATGAATAGGTTTAATCCCAACACTAACCATCTTTAGGAATAATTTTCCAAATCTTCATCACTAAAAAAATTAAACTTTAAAGATTTTTCTTTTTCACATGACCATAAATGGTATGATGTGACATTTTATGAGGCATAAAACTATGTATGTTCTAATTCCCCTTAATTATATATATTTTAAATCCTTTTTATGGACCCTATCCCAAGACAACTAACTCCTACCACTTCCCTATAAAGTGAAAAAACAACAAAATACTGGGTTGTGAGTATATGAACTACAGTATCATATTGTTAAGAACCACTAATTAATAAACAACCCATACATAGAACCTGTAATATATGAGGATGCTCACATTGACTCAAGTTAACTACCAGGTGCAATAATAGGGATAAGCAATGCATTGATGAATATTGTGAAGGAATCCAAATTTTGATATAAATATATACAAGAGTCCAATAGTTTGTAAAAAATTCTCAAGAAGGTTTGATGAGCCTAACCTCCCACTATCAAGATTAATGTGAATTATAAGGTCTCACAGTTAATGTCCTAGTGATAAAAATTATTTCAAAATCAAGATCATTCTTTTTAATATTGAATATTTATTCATGTTATATATAACTCTTCAAAGTATCCATCATAAAAAAATGTGTCATTTGATTTAGAAATGTTGAATATTTTAAATTTATTGGATAATAGAATGTGAAAATAAATATGAAATACTTTAGGCCCACATATTTCATTGTAGTATAAATCCTTAGACATTATTTTTTATTTCTAACATAATCATAAAACTTATGGAATATTAAAATTTTTAATAAGAAGTATTTCATTATATAAGGATGGTATTTAATAATTTTGATGAAATAAAAGAACACATAAGATAAAATTTGCATAATTAGTGGATAAGATTATATGTTTTTTATGACCATGGAAGATGAAAAAATTTTGGGGAACACAATGTATGGTCACTTGATCCTAAAGTATTTTAATGAAATAGATAATTTTGAAGGAGATACTACTATCCATTAAAATTAATTTGAACATAACCACATGTTTTATATCTATAAAATGGTAATGATTATTCAAAATAATTTCATTATAAATGAAAATATGTCAATAAATTTCAATGACATGGTTCATGTTAAGGTGTGTTTATAAATAACACATAAATCCCTTAATATAAAAATATAAATTTTTATATTACTAAATAATAATATAATGATGTCTTCATCAATCTTGATCCCTTACAAATCCAAAGTTTTAAAATGTATTATATTAAATCAATGATTGTAATAGAAGATACATCGATGAAAATTTCTAAAATTTTAAAATGAATATAGAATTATATTTACAAAAAAATAATATAGAAATTTTCCTTGAAAGACATGGTATACAACACCAAGTATAAAAGGTGATCATTCCTCATCAAAATATTTATTACCATGATGGGTGAGGTCACTAAAAGGGGAAAGGGGATAATCAATTATCCTTTTATCATTTTATGAATATGACTTCTTAATTATATATATATATATATTCAATTAATTAATTGATCAATTCTCTTTGATTTCTTTCATCCATACATGAGTTTGGGGAATTTAAAAGGCATAGAATAGAAGTATTTATGGAGATATTCCTTGAAATCATACTCCATAGATGTTTATTGTGATGTCTCAAAACCTATTTTATCCATTGTAATTCACAAGAGTACAATGAAAAATAATTATCATGAATAGTCTAATGATTAATCACCCACAATAACAATAATATAATCTCACCAATTATCTTGTCATTAAGTGTTCACAGCAGTTACCTCAATAAATTTTTATTATACTATAATAATACCTGGTGATTTGATCTCCACGTAATATTTATTCCTTCTCCTTGTGAGATCTTTATAAAACATTTTTATAATTTATCAAGGATCCTCCTTAACTCGTACTTGAATAAAAAATGAAATATTTAATCCCTTTACAAAGGTATTTATCCATTTTATTCTTCAAAAAAGAATATCCTTCTTCTTATGGGGATCTCTTTACCTTACACACTTCATCTTGTAATGATTCAAAATCACATATATCAGTAAATGGTTCCTACTTATCACTTTCTCCTCAAATTAAAAATATAATATTTTTTGTTTTAATTCCTCCCCTTATTATTTGATTCCCATAAGCTCTTGATTTCTATCAGATTCTACAATTTTATAAAATCGAAGAAGAAATCCTAGGCTTCATTAGTATTGGAGTTTCTCTATACTCCAAGTTATTTATTATCATATAATTATATATATTCATAGAATAATATCATGAATACTATTTCCATAATTTATATAGAAAAATAATTATTCATTTCTGTTATAATTTTCCTTATTAGAATCATTCAATTTCATTTAAATTACAATCAGTCTATCGATTTAAATCCAAAAAACACTCATTTTTTCCATAAATAATTCTCTATGATTAATATTTTGTTAAAAACTTTATATCTAAATATACAAGCAATCCTGGCTCTTTAAAAAGTGGACTTCATATTTGTTATGTGGTTCTCCTCTTCGATTTGTTTTTTCACATTGAAAAGAAAAAAACATTCAACGTGTTGACTTTTTACACATATTAATCTAGACGACCATATTCAATAATTTTATAATTAAAATAAATTTTATATATGTATAATAATTAGTCTCTAACTGAAGTCTTATGGTTTTCATAAATATTAATGTCTACTGTATTTCATTAAATGTCATGTATTCAAGCCATTGAAATTAAAAATTATAATAATTCGTATAACATAAACCATGAATTCATAAAATTTTATACCTCAATATGTTTCTTCTTAGAAAATTATCTATAATTTGAGACATAATGTCAACATTTGAAAAAATATACACTCTTAATTTTTCAACGGTGGAACATTCATTGGAAAATTCCACAAAAATAAAATAACATAATTCACCATGAAATAGAGGTGTATTCATTTCCCTGAACAAGCAGTGTGGTATTCATTAATTGGGAGTAGAGTTATTATTATTAATCATGATGTTTTTCTCTCAAAAACATACAGGATGTATCACTAAGATAAATTTTGATACTTTTAACATCAATGAACATCATTCCTATTATCTGATTTAATATTAAAATATTTTTTAGTTAATTAAAAATAATAGTTTTTTATATATAAAAAATTAATTATAATTTAATAGTTCCATTTGACCTAAATGAAATTTATATAACTATCCTACACCATTTTCCAACTAATTAATCTTACCTTCTCATAAAAGGCAGATGAACTCTAGTGAACGTTAATATTTCTTACACACAGTGTGATACCAATGCAAATCATGCCCACACTGTGTGATTTTTGTTGACGTATAAATAGTTAATGCATATGTTGACTCATCTAATTGTTATCCAACACCAGTATTCATGCTTACATAGATATTATTTTAAAATAAAATTACTCAACAGAATTGGATTAATGATTACACAACATATTATTGATTTATATGAATAATATCATCATCCCAACAAACCTTTTCAAAAAAATCATTATTTATAGGTAATATAAAATATCAATTAAATCTATTTAAATAAACTAAGGACTTTACATCCAACTCAATCAAACACTCAAAAGTTTATATATATTGTTCCATCACTTATCAAAAAAAATTATTGTCTATAATAATACTGAAACAATAATTATAATTATAGGGCTACCTAATTTTACATATTCATATACAATATCCAATAGAGAATCAAATATTTATTTATTCACTTTGTGTTGCAGTGTATCAGCTTCTCTACATCTATTCAATATTTCTAAAATACATGTCTTTAACCTTTTTATGCTTTCTTATCAGCAAAATAATAATTAATGCTTATTAACTTCAATATCCCGCCTCTTATATTTTTTTCAATACCACAAGACATTTATTAAGTTAATATTTTCTCACATTGGTTTCTCTCCCTTATTGAAAATCAATTAAAAGGAAATTTAACTGTTGTAACAAAAATATTTTGAACTATTTATCCCTATAAAAAGGATATTTCATTATCATCACTTGTCTACCTTAGTTATGAGTCACATTTAAATTCACTTGTGATGTGGGGAATAATATTTATACTTCCATAAAAATGATCCTTAATTAATCCCTTTAATAACTATGCGGGATAACCTAATTCAAAAAAATAGACTATTTTCTAATATAGAAATGACATCCATTAATATTTCACCGCGTGAAATCATAACCCACAAACTCAATATAGGTGTTATTCAACTGATTAATCTTGAAACACTTACTTAACACTATAATCAAAAAATGAATCCATAAATTTAGGGTGAAATAAATTTTAACCCATCTCTTTTACCATGAACATCTATCAGTTATCCCCATTTATTAACCCATTTTTATAATAAAAATTGTTTTATATATTTTTATTTGAATAAGTTAACCAAAATTATTTCTTAGGATGTCTGGAATTCTAAATTTCATTTATTTTTACATTTTTTATGATAGATTCTACACATTTTTATCTCTGCTTGAGGGATATAAAAACATTCATCATCATAGATGATTCTTCTCCAGCATTACCCTAGTAATTACACTTCATTATTATTATTAATATATACAATAACACACATCCATAAATGGATAATTGGTTCCTTAAATTCCATTTATGTTATATTATAAAACAATTAATATGCACATGACACCTCACTTATTAAATTATAGAATGATTTTTTGGATATACATATCAATTTGTATCATCCATTTATCCAATCATTACCAATAGTGATGTTTGTCAATATTCATTTAAATATTTTCATTTTATTTTTCTTTGCGGATATCTTGGATATGTAAATATTTTTTAAAATATTATATTGTGGGTTATCATTTATTTTATATGCAATAAAGCAACATAAATCCTTAGAAGATATTTTTTCATCATATTTTTTGTTCATTCTTTTTGGAATGTCAAATAACCCTCTTCAACTTTACCATTGTGATTTCATCTCCCCCAAATATTTTTTGGACATCATGTATTAAATACTAAAAAGAATAATTTTTTACTTCAATTAATTTTACACTTTTTATTATATAATATTCTATAGTTATTTCTTGATTATTATTATCATTATTAGACTGGGATATTTTCAAACATTTTTTTTAAAGCTCTTTTTAGGGTTCTTCTTCTTTTAATAGAACTATTTGGTTTCATCATAGATCTTATCACCATGGTTCATTTAAAATTTTTGGAAAATATATGTTGTAATAAAAGTCTTTGTATTTCATCATAAAACATCCAAACAAAAAGAAAAATACATTGAAACATGATCCAAATACCTATTGATATGTCTATTTATAATAATCTTTTTCTATCTATACATATTATATAATTTTACTCCTCTCCCTTGGGGGTTCCATCACTCTTTTCATCTTAAAATCTTTTTAATATAATAATAAACACATATAAACTATATCTACTTTAAGAAAAATCATATTTTATTTTAGAATAAAGAGAATTTAAAGAAATAGATACATTATCACATGAGAATTTTGAAACAATTTTTAGCTATTTTGGGGGCTAGTTTTGTTGGTTTCATTATATTATTCAACATATAACTCGAAAATATTAAGAAAATATTATTTCAAGGACTATAAATAGTTTTTAAATTTAAGTAATTGATATATAGAATCAATTTCTTTTCATTCTATCGAGCTATATTTTTCTGATGATCTTCGGGAATTTTTTTTAAATCTTTACATTGTTACTTTTAATATATTTTATGAGATATAATATATTTATATAACTACATAATTTATCCTTATTAAGATTATTCATATACATATTTATTATGGTATATTTATTAAGGATGGCCTCCAGTTCTATTTTTATTTTATATTCAATGTATCCTTCTTGTTCATATACTTTGATGTTTGTTGTGACATTATACCATTTTTCCTTTACCATTGAGGACCGTGTGATTTTGAGAGAGATCATGGTTCAAATAAATTATGGATTGTTTTTATTCACTCACTTATTTACTCATTATATTCCTCTTAAACATTCCTGATGTATTCTTCTTAATATAAACCACTATAAAGAATTTTCATTAATAACTTTTAGAATGGTATTCATTTTCCATATGAGCATAGATTTCATTATATTCCTTAATTTGGAAAATAATAGTATAGTTCTCAAAAAATCCACCATTAAATAGAAAATTAGGTATCTTACCATTATAATTTACTGTTATACTTCTCATTTTTTATAAAGAATATACACAATTCTATTTTATTTCCCTTTATATTTATCTTTTGATTATGATACTCGTTCAACATTCATATCATTCAGTGTAATATCCTTCATTGAAATAGATTCAATTTCCAATTTATTATTCATTTTTTACATTAGGGGTTTTTTATGGTCCCTCAAAAGGGTATTAGAGTAAGAATACAGTAAATTGTTGGGTGTAAATCATGTTTTCCAAAGTACTTGATCATTTAAAACCCTTATTACTTTTAAGATTCAATTTACCTAGGGATATTGAAATTTCATTCATTGTGATCTCTATTTATTCTCTTTAACCATATATAATTTAGGTTTCCTAATATGATATGGAATGAATTTATAATTTAAATATATACATAATAATTCAGTTAGTTTCCCCAAACTACAATATAATAAAGGATCATTAAATGATAATTTATTTTTTATTAAAA
Source organism: Viscum album (assembly GCA_963277665.1). Taxonomy (NCBI): domain Eukaryota; kingdom Viridiplantae; phylum Streptophyta; class Magnoliopsida; order Santalales; family Viscaceae; genus Viscum; species Viscum album. The sequence continues at coordinate 1,908,047,172 of OY728136.1, forward strand.
TACACTATATTCAATGTATATTTTTTGGGTTTGGAAATATCACACCTTCTTATGATCAGTCCCCTAAAATGTTAAAGATTGACTCACTATCCCCCATAGATAGTTAACCAAAATGAATTTGGGTTGACTCACTATTTTCCTATGCCCACTATCACCCCATATTATTTTTATCCTCATCATTTTCTCACTACTCTGAAGTTGACCTATTGGGAATTTAAAGATGGTTAAGTCACCTAAAAACATAAATTAATGCATCATCAACCAATGAAATATTCTTAATTGTTTCCTTGATTGTTTCTATTTCAAAATCTATAAAAATAATATTGATTAAAAAATTATTCTTTTTAAAATAATTCTAGAATATCATTCTATTTTTTAGGAAATAAAATAACAACTTTCATTTGGACAATTAATTAAGATATTAAAAGTCATTATTAAATAATGTTCATCTCATTTCATGGAATAAAAACAACTTCTTCTCTTATAGGAAATTATATCTTTGGTTGCCAAAATATTTCTCCTCAATAATTTGAGTTAATCTACCTTCATGAAATAGGGTGTTATTCTGCCCAATGAACTATACAAAAATCAAAATAAATATAATGTGATGAAACCACATATATTTCCTCCATATTTATTAAATTATACCCGCAATTATTATTATACTTCAGGGACATAACATTCCACTTGTTTTCTGAATTCATTCTCTAATTAGTTTTACATCATCATTGCACCAAATTTCCTTCAATCTAGGATTAGATCATGGTATGGAAATGAGAAACACAGTGTATGAATCATTAATCATATCACACATAAATATCCTAAGTGATTTAACCTGAAATTATATTTCACATAGTAAAATTAATTTCCACACAACATAGTGAAACATCCTAAGTCTTTTTCCTCTAAAATGATAAAACATTGGGTGTTTTCCTCATCTATATTTTGTTTTATCATAAAAACCCTATTGAATTTATGATACCTCAAACACTAATGCACCCATTATAGGGGTCTCCAATTTTAATTAGGATAATATAATATCTCACTACCTAATTTAGGGTAGTCCTCTTTCCTTTACCCATTTCCCACTTTAATTGGGTTCATAATTGGACTCCCAATGGTGGAAAACATTTTATGAGTAAAATGATAAATATTTAAGGGATATATGCTTGTCTGAATTGATTTATTCCACATATAAATGTGTAAATGGTTTTTCTGGGTTCTCATAGAGTTCAAAGGATTCCCAATGTGTTTGTGGTTTTTTAGTAAAAATCTATAGTTTCGTAACACTTCATGTGAAATACTCACCATGAAATGGGAGTATATAATGTGTAATCTATACGGAGTTGATGTCGTGAATCTGGTCTACAACATGAGTTGGGTATGCAATTTTCATAGATTGAACTTTTTTGTACTGTTAATGATTAGTTTTTAATAAAAGGTTGTCATGTTTTTCAGTGTATATAATCTATAAGTTATTCAAGACATTTAAATGGGTGACACACAATATACATGTTTCGGTGTCATATTTTAGTATTCTATTCAAGTAATATGTAATTTAATTCATCTCAGGTCTTGTTTCTTTTAACCTATAAGGATTTTTTGGGGGGTTTTGAGTATCCATTTTTCATGGATTGATTCATTTTTTGATTGATCACCATTGTATTTGTGATAAATATATCCATTTGAGTGAGTATTTCTAAACCTTTGTTCCTTAGATCATGGTAACATTTTTGCATTTTATTAATCAAATTTTTTGACCATTGGTGATGTTTCATCTTTTTTCTCTCTAGATCCATTATTTGATCATGTTCTAGAGTCCATTCCTCTGTTGGTTATGGTGCGGCCAGTGTGCATTATTGATGCATGAGTTGATTCATTTACTCCACTAAATTGTTTCATCAATTGAATCAATTATAAAATGTTTTTATTGTTTCTAAGACATTGTTTTCATTATTGAATCCATTTTTGTGGTAGGTTTCATTGTGTCCATGTGTGAAAAGAGTCTTAAGGTTTGTGCTTCCATATTTTTCATCTGCTAGAGAACTACTCTTCTCACGTATTTGATAAATTATTATATTAAATGAAATGGATTAATATTTTTTTGTTGAAATATTTTTTTATAAAATATGGTTTCTCCCTAGTTTTGTTAAATTGAAATATGTTCTAAAAGAATTGTGAAATGGTTTAGTGAAGTGGATTTAAAATCTAGGTTTTATGGAAATGTTTTGATGAATTGATTTTGAAAATAGATCACATGGGAAGACTTGGGTACTTAGGTGGAAGGAATAGAAATATGTCTCTTCCACTATTGTGGGGTTTTCTCATTGGTATTTACTATACTTTTTAGGCATGTTGTTCTACGGACATGTTAAACATGGTGGGTGTTCACATTCTCAAGGCTTTCTATACACTCTTGAATCGATTCATATTTGTAGTAGATTTATGTGTACCAGATTTTATATATTTGGTATGGGTTTTATAGATCTCCAGACCTAGTGTGATCAATGACCTGATATTTCCTTTTATACTAATTTTGGTTTGTAATGTTATTTTACTGTCATAGAATGGATATGATAATTGATCCATGATTTTTTTTCATTTGACATGATATATATGCTGAGATATACCGATATGATTTTAATCAAAATTTATTTAGCATATTTAATTTCAAATGTTAAAAAAGGGATAATTAAATTTTTTTTCATGCTTTGGATAAATAAACAACTATTAAAATATTAAAAAAATTTAGTGTTATTTAAATTTGAGCATGTTTGTATTGTTTATTTATTGAATTTATATGGAAGACCTATGTGAGACCATATAAAGAGTGTTATCTCACATCCTACGTACTCCCTCCTTAGTGTGAAGAATTGGGTGTGTATTTTGATTTAGTGAATGTCAAGGTGTTGCAGTAAGGAAGAATGGTTTTGTATAAGCTGATTTGTGTAGCTGGTGGTGAGATGGCGGGAGTCTACCCACACTATCGCATAGAGTTATTGTTTTTTCCAATTTTGGTAGTCCTTTTTGGGACTTGTACTTGGATATTTTTTATACACATGGTTCGTTTGTTTCTTATATTTTTTTAATTATGGAATATGTTTATCTTTATTTCCATTTTTATTTTTATATATATATTCCACGTCATTACTTAATATTGGGTGAAATTGTTCCCTCAATTTTATGTTTTAGGCCTTGGTACTAGTCTCCAGCTCATTGGGACCTGGAATTCCCTTTGGGTATGTAGTGTATCATGATGGGTACCAATGCTAGAGGGTATATCAGTTGGTTCATTAATTTTTGGTATCAAATGTGGTTTTTCTTCAAGATTCCTAGCCTTTAAACATTTGGTAGATAAGACATATGATTTTTGGGACATAAAAGGTGTGTTTTGGTGAGTACCATGACAGATCTTGTCTTGATGAGACTCAAGATACCAAGGTATGTTGGGATTTTTGTTTCTTGATTTGAATTTTTATGTTAATCTATATTTTTATATGGTTTTTCTTGTTTGAATTGATAGATTTTTTGTTGTCTAACCATTTGAATAGTTTTGGTCTATGATGGTATTCCCTCACGATGTGTTATAATAGTTCCTAAGAAGGGTGAAACTAATGCTCCTCAAGGGGATCCTCTGATGGAACCAAACATTATCGATGTTTTTGTGATAACAATCAGTTATTTTTACTAGAATACACCATTTAATATGAATGTATCTTGTGAGGTATAACCATGAAATGTTGGATAAAGAGAAAAATATAGGGATTTCATTCACGAGAAAAAAAAAATCATTTAAAGGTGTGAATAAAACTCAAGAGTTTGAGTATATTCTTGAAAAGATCGATCAGATCTCAAAAATCCTGGATAAACCTGAGAATATCAAAGTGAAGTGTGAAGCATTCATATTTAAGGGGCTTAGACAACATTGGTTTGATTCTATGATACCAGCATATAGGCACATTATCATGGATTGTAAGGGTCTTAAGACTCTATTCTTCTTGAAATTCTATTCAGAGTCACTATTGTCGGAGAATACTCTCAAGTTCCTCTCTTTGATATAGAGAGAGAGTTTGGTGTCAACTTACACCAACTAGTTTGCTGAGCTAGTTTATTTCAACTAGAGGTGCTGAAGAATGAAATGATTAAATCATAGAATTACTTGGAGGTATTGAAACCAGATATCATATCATAGGTATTTATGCTAGAAAATTCAACATATATGGAGATAGTAGATAGGGTTATAATGTAATATTTTAATAAATTGGGAACCATTATAAATTCCACCTCTTCTCTTCCACATAGTGGAAGCAACCGTGGAATGCTATCAAAATGGAGAATGTGGCCTGATCATCACAGGACTATTGGTGGTGGTTCTCGAAATTAAGCATCTTTAGCACCTCTATTTATAGTTGGTGGTGTTCCTCTAAAATACTATCAATGTTTCATGGTAAAAAACACATGATATTCTTATCTGTCACCTGAAAATTAATGTAATAATTATTCACATAATGGCCATATATAAAATTTCTATGAGGATATGTCTACTTATTGATTTGGATAGAGATCTTGGTCTCAAATGGATATTATGACATAGTTAGATATTTTATAGACTACCAGGATCTCACCATAGGCCTTAGGAGTAATGAAAAATCACAAAATATAATATTTTCAAGTTGAGATATATAAATGTCCCGTGTTAGTGAGAGATACCATATTTATTGAATCTATATTAGTGATTTTTTTTGATGATAGTGATTTTCACTTGTTTAAATCTGTTCATTTTTTTCGTATTATTATGCATTCAACATAACATGTTTCTTTTTCTATGGAGTTAGTGAATCCTCTATGGAATAGAAAATAGCATGGTTTTCATTGACCTTCTCGTGTGATATTGAAAGTTGATATAGAGATAGTATGGAATATTCCTATTCTTGATCTAGATTTTTTCGACATTATCATCAAAATACATTTAACTTTTACTCATTGTGATGAGTTTGAATATTATCATCATCATGTCATGTTTATTGTAGCTGATGAGAACTCACTTATGTTTCAAAAAGTGTGGGATCTAAGGTCTTTCCATGAGTTGCCTTCCCCCAAAGAGATCAAGTGATTATTGATTATTGTTTCAATTCATTATGATAGTGATAATTATATTATTCATTTTCCCACCATTGTTCTACATTTACATAATGTATTCGAAGATTATTCAACCAAGATTACACCATGGTGGGAGGTAGAGTTTACAGTTGACATAGTAGAAATGGAATAGCCAATATCGATATTGTCTTATCATATGGTAATATCATAGCTAAAAGATATGAATTTCAGTTGGAAAACCTGGTGAAAAGAGGTTTTGGTCTCCCATGATATCCTGATTGGGAATCCCCAGTTCTCTTTTCCATGAAGGTATATGGTTCTATATGATTAGGTGTCAACTATAAGAATTTGAACTGGGTAAAAAATTTGAACAAGTATCCTTTTACACATGTAGATTATTAGTTTCATCAATTAAATGTGGATAGTATTTTTCTATGATTGATCATCAGTTGTATTATCATAAAATCAGAGTTTGGGAGTGTGATATACCAAATACATATTTTAGTATAAAATATGAAAATTACAAATATCATGTAATGTTGTTTTTTCTAACTAATGTTCCATCAGTTTTCATGGCCTTGATGAATCAGATATTCCATATGTATCTCAATAATATTTTGATACTATTTGTAGATGGTATTTTCAGTTTTTCAAATATGAGCTTGATCATGAAATCCATTTGACTTTTTATTAGGGAATAATAAGGATTCACCATTTGTACAGGAAGAATTCAAAATGAATCTTCTGGATTCATGATGTTAAATTCCAAGGGAACATGATTTCTGAAAAAGTATTATCAATTTATCCAAGGAAGGTAAAGTATTTCTTGTCTTTGGTGGATCCATAGAATGTCATTAAGGTTATGATCTTACATGTTATTTCGAGATACTATTGATGGATCGTGAAGGATTTCTCAAATATGGACTCACCATTCATTGTTATTACTAGGAAATCGGCAAAACAACCATGGGATGAAATGTAATGTCATGGATTTTCCATGGATTATTGTTAAATATTATATGGATTAAATTCAAACCAAGTGTTGAGACAGGACATTATTACGAGATCCATTTATCCTAGAATAATTGTTTGAAAATATTGAATTATTAAATATCTTACACACACATTTTTTATGAAAAAGTGGATTAACATCAAAATGGGTTCTCAGATCATAAATATGAGTGTAGAATTACATTCAGAACAATGAATTTACCCTAGGAATAACCAATCATTGTTCGGCATGGATTGACTATTGAATGTTTCTTCAGGAACATTTTATGAATAAAATAAATGGATGAAATATATATTTTATTTCTATTTCATCGAATAATCAAAGAGAGATGGTTATTATTTTAAATAAACCTTCAGGAAGAGATTTGGGGTTAGTATCATAACCATAAAATCCTCTAGAGGCACTGGAGAGAAAACCCTGAGAATTATCTCAGAAGGTGATGATAGAATCTTGTATCAAAGATCAATGAATGTCGTTCTTGATGGATATCACCAATTGAAATGACACAATAATATATCTACATGAGTGAGTGATCCAAAATCCTATTAGGATACAATATTTCGATTCTTTTTTCCCATTCTTGATTCCTATGATGAACATCTTCTAAATAGTGAACATATTAACCTATGGATCGATCGTATATCCAGGATAGGAAGATAGTTTCGGGGATTATCTAGATTTTTTCCTAGAGATTGATTTCTTGATACATTTACCATTATTAAAGGAATAAATAGAGGATGTAATGAACAATAGTCAAGGTTCTTTTCTCTGATTTTTTCCCTTTTCATTCTCTCCTCAAATTTCTGGTGTTCATTATTCATTTTTTGGATCCCCCCCCCACACACACATTGAACAAACATTCATTATGGCCTCGATTCTTGGTGCAATGATCCAAAATTTGAGTTCCGACATCGGGACAACATGAAAGAGGAGCGATGGTGATAGATTCATACATATCTTAGTGAATTGGGAGAAACCATTATTCAATCGGTTTGCATCAGAACTAATTAAAAAGGATTTATGAGATGATTGAATCCCTGAAACCCTTCATTTGGGTGTAACAGTGGTGTAAAAATATGTATATTGAAATTATAGGTAAAGAGATCACCAGAGAGGAACCCTACTAATCGAACGAGGTGTTCAAAGGATGAACAAGACCTTCTAGAAATTCATAACACATGGTGTGTAGTCTCGTCAAAATAGCGTGTGTTCCTTGATGGACCAGTTGGCATGTAATCTATAGAGTGCATGGACACATGGTGGAGTAAATGGGTTTCATACATAGTGTGTACACCACCACACAAAACGGTATGAAATGGATGCACGTGCTACCTCATGTATTCGTACATGGCTAGGTTACACAGGTTAACACTGTGTACTGGCACACAGTCAAGGTACATGGTCATACACCAAATAGAAGGAAACTGTGTGTGAATCCTTATATTGGTCGTCTACCAATATTCTAGATGACATTTTCTAAGTACATGTGTCATTGCACATAGTCATTACCCATGGTCAGGGACATGGTGATTTAATCTACTACACATTGTGTACCCATTTCTATACGAGTTGATTTTCTTTTCCTATGTATCTTGGATATGTTTTTTTGGGTATGTTCCCTTTATAATTTCCCTACAGGTAGGAATGAATCATTTCCTTTTTATTGGAATATGATCCCTTCAGCCTGGATTTTGGGATCGATTTGTTGGCATCCCTTGATTTGTACATAGCAAGATCCTCTATTCATTCTTCTTTCCATAAGTGGGAGCTGATACGATATATGGAGTGTTAATCAATAATAAGTTATTCTTATCACTCATGTATTTGGCTATGATCCCCATCTATTGTATCATATCACACTTCATATCTATGAGAATATATCTCTCTCATGGAATGACCCAACGAGCAGTTCTTATCGGGTCAAAGTTATCATAGCTATCGAATTGATGAGTGTGTTCTCCATAATGAGTGGTTCATGGAATATTTGAGCTTAATTCCTAGTGTTGGTATACAGTTTTTGTGGATTACCTCTAGAACATGTGTCTTGGTTGAGTATATCTTGATATTCTTGTTATATGTTCTGTATACAAATACTTGTGTAGAGTTGAATGTATTTGTCCTTTGTTGTATTACATTTTGGTTTTAGGGTGTCCTACTACGTATTATTATAATCAACATTGTATAGGATTTTCTAGTACTTTTTTTATCTTCTGTAGAAGATCGACCCATTCATGGACTCCCAGGATGATCATGGCTATATGGTGCTTTCTAAGATGGGCTAGACTGATTTGTGTTCTTGCGGCTCCAAAGAGTAGTCCTAGTACCTTTTTCTTAGAATTTGGACATCTGGTTATAGAATCTTTGTAGTGGGATTCTATTTTTTCTCTATTTACTTTACTTTACATCATAGTCTGGTTGTGGGATATAGTGTTGTGCATGAATTGTTTACATAGTTATTTTTTTACATTTCAAAATTTTGTGGGCTTAGAGATGTGTGTGTGTGTACACATATATAGTAAATTCATCACATGTTATTGATATGCCTACTCAGTTCTAGTCACCATCCCCTTGCATATTGGTGGTGGTCTTGGGGGGTTGCGATATGGGATTCATTAGGACGGGTCATGACAATGTTGTATCAGAGGAAATAGGTTCTACCTTAGGACTGAGAGTCTATAAGATTAGTTTTGGGAAACAGTTTCAAGTGCATCGAGTTCATCTTTCTGGATAAGGACTCTAGTTTTGGTATAGAATATGACATATCCGTACAACATGTCCCTAGTAACCATATTTTCATCTCGGTATACGATTAATCTATTTTCATGAAAAAAATGGTACATCCATCACATTAGAATGGTTGTCTATTTCCAAGTCCTTCTAATGTCATCTCTCCAGATATACTCATTGAGTGTGGTACGTCATGTTTTCATTCAGGAAGCCTTCATGAAGCATACCATCTAGGATTCAGTAGCTCAATCACGACGATTACCCCCTCAGTGAAGTGGCTTTGATACACAGACCAGTTCCCCATATGAAACTTTCAGGTGGTGCACTAACCATACCACCCCTGTTGATCAGCACATGGTACCCACAGTACTAGAAGATTAGAAGCACATGTTGAGTGCACTTCATGAGTTTTAGATATAGATACCCCATAGGTTCTAATCAAAGCATGACCCTTGGGTAGATGAGAACTAGATTTAGGAGGTGAACCATGTTTTCTATCTGGTCAGGACACCATCGTATAATATGGTAGTCATGTTGGTGATCCTTATTCATAGATCAGTGGGAAGATGGTGGATTTTTTCTATATAGACTCACAATGAGGAGAATCATTTGTTTACATTGTTTGAGGACCTCTTCATACAGTATTTATAACTAGTTATACTGGGGGGAAGTGTGTATACCTGAGCTACATCAGCTCCAGCCGGGTAGCCTGATAGTGGCTGATTATTCATCGAAATTCACCAACCTTTTTGGTGAATCGATGGATATGGTTAAAGATAAGTAATTTGGGGATTGGAACATTGGGAGAGGTCTATGTAGAGGCATCTGATATAGTGTTATACCTCAATTCATTCTGACTTATAATAGGGTTCTTGAGTGATCTTTCATTTTTTAAATCTTCTTAGCCAAGTAGATACAACGGGTGATAGTCAGTAGTGTACGAGCATAAGTAGAGGACTCAGGAATAGGGATCCAACATCAATCCCAGGGATATAGGTGTTAGAGTCATTTTTAAAGGAGGTCCCATGATATAGGATCTATTATTCATTGATCATAGGGTGTGTCCATTCAGCCTAGGGAGAGGTGGTGATATTCAGGTTATGGTAGGGGACATCTATCTTGATACTGTTCAAACCATTGAGTACTTGATAAGGAGAAATTGGATGGACCACTGTGGTCGAGACATTGAAAGGATTATGAATATCTTCATGGTAGTGGATGTGGTAGAGGATCCGGGAGATCAGCATGAGTTGGTCAACATTTCTACTTTCTACCACTAGCACCTCCAGGTGGTCCACAACAGGCTCAGGGAGTTGGAGAATAAAGGAGGGGAAAAATATTTGTAGTAGAGAATTATAACCTAGGGGATCCAAGAATTATTAAACGCATGATATCTATCATTTATAATTTAACTTTATTAATGGTAGACACAGGTGATAGTCATTCCTTTCTCACCACATATCTTGTTTGAGACCTATAGATTCTGGTTGAACTACTGAATTGACCCTTGTTCTTGGAGACATCTAATTGATGAGACACAATGATCACAAATCTATAATGATATCATGACCTGACCCTAATAGGTGAGAGTTTCAATTGGAACCTCTTGGTTATAGTGTCAGGGAATTGTGACGTTATTTTTGTATGGATAGGTTATCCATGGTCAATGCTCAGATTGACTCTTTTAGGTGAAGGGTGTGGTGTGTCTGTAGTGATGGAATGAGGTTTTCCTTTATTAGGGAAAAGGAAACCCATGAATCACAAGTTGTAATCACGCATAGGAGGGTGAATCCCATTACTCCACAATTGGATATCATGACCCTCGGTGTGGAAGATGTTATGATCTTCATGTTTCCAATAGTGGTAGTGGAGTATGAGGATGTCTTTCCGAAAGATGCTCCAGGATTATCCCCCCACTAGGGAGATAGACTTAAGCCTTGATTTACACCTCAGGAAGGCACCAATATCTAAACCAGTATATCAGATGGCTCCCACATATATTCTAGAGCCAAGAATGTAGTTAGAGGACTTTTAGAGGAAGGTATTTATGACACCTAGTGTTTCAACCTTAGAGACCTAGTTTTGTTTACCAAAAGTAATATGTGATATTGGGGTTGTGTGTGGTCTACCATCACTTAAAACTAGTGAAAATGAAGAACATGTATCCACTAGCAAGAATCGATGTCTTATTTGATCAGTTTAAAGGGGAATGATAGTTCTCAAAGGTTGACCGTAGATCTGGATATCAACAGCTATGAGTACGGGATGGGGATATACTGAAGACAACTTTCATATGTCATTATGGTCACCACGAGTACATGGTTATACCCTTTGGAATACAAAATTCCCCAAAATTTTTTATGGGACTCATGAATAGGATCTTTCAACCTTACTTATAATGGTTCAGGGTAGTATTCATCCATGATACCTTATGTACTCAATGTCCAAGGAGGAACATGAGAGACACTTAAGGATAGTTATGGATGTACTCCAAGATCACCAACTCAATGGAAAACTCTCAATGTTTTAGTTAAATATTTAGGAAGTACACTTTCTGGGACACATAATCTCAGAGGATGCAGTGGTTGTGGACATAGCTAAGGTCTAGGTTGTGTTATAATGCGATCCAAAAAAGAACGCAATAGAGGTGTGGAGATTCCTTGGGATAACATTATAATATCAGAGAGTCATACTTAATTTACATAAGATATAGTCTCTTATGACTTTTTTCCCTCAAATGAGAATCCTTTCATGTTAATAGAGAAGTGTCATATGGTTTTTCAGTCGTTAGTGAAAATTTTTGAAGAGCACTCTGATCATGAGATTTCTAGAGGATTCTGTCGAGTATTTAGGGTTCTTCAATGCATTAAGAACTAGGTTTGGTTGTGGCTTGATGCATTGGTAAGTAGTAATTTCATATGGTTCACTCTAGTTGATACCACTTGAACAGAATTTCATGACCCATAACCTTGACTTAGAAAAAGTAGTTTTTGAATTGAATATATGGAGACACTACAAAATGGGTGAGCATTTTATCATCTATTTCAATCAAAAGAGACTCAATTAAATCTTATTTTATAAGGATATTATCTTGAGATAGAGGTGATGGCAAGAGTTCCTACTAGACTATGGCTTGGAGATTGTTCAAACTAATGTGAAGGGAACATGGTTGAATATTCTCTTGTAAGGAGATCTAATTTATAGTTTTTGAATGAGTCATCAGAGTAGTTAGCCTCATTAATGTTATCCTTTATAGATAGAAATACATAATCATACCTCTAGTTGAAGGTTATTCCCCCTCCTCTCGAACAACAAGTCCGGGAGGCTCATCTTGGGGAGACTGACTATGAGACCCTATGTGCTCAGATATCCACAAAGCATGATCTTGATGGATATTCCAATGGTGGGGATAACGTTGTTCTTTTCAAGGGATGTACAGTATTACCTATGAGGTTGTGGGGGGAGGTTCTATGGGAGTTTCATAAAACACCTTTGGTCATACATCTTGGTGTAGGGAAAATGTACCATGATATACAACGTCATTTTTTTCTAGTAATGAAGAAAGGAGTGGTAGAGTTTTTTTATTGATGCCTTACTTGACCAAAATTTAAGGTTTATCCATAGGTTCCAACATTTTTAGCTCAACCACTTGAGGTGATGAAATAGATGTGGGTTGGAATATCGATGGACCTCAGGATGGGTTTTATATATACGTCTAAGGGACGTGATTGCATATGGGTTATCATTGACTAAATTACCAAGTCATCCCACTTCTTAGATATTTGAGAGAATATTTCATTGGGGTTCTTGTACGTTATGGGGATAGTTTGACTCCATGGAGATCCATAAATGATATATTCATATAATCATACTTGTTTACATCTTAGTTGTGGAAGGGATTTAATTAAGCATTTGGGACTTAGTTACACTTGATCATAGCATTTCACCCATAGACGGATGACCAGACAGTGTATACCATTTATGTTTTGGAGGACATGTTATGGGCCTTCATGTTGAACTTTTTCCATAGTTGGTAGGACCACCTACCACTGGTGGATTTTTTATACAATAACATCTTCCATTCCACCATCATTATATAACAATTTTATGCCTTGATTGGGTTACACTTCATGCCACCACTTTGCTGGACTGACCCAGGTGAGTAAGTACTCATGGGCCTAGAGTTAGTGTGTTCTACTACAATGAAGGTGAAAATCATCTAGGAGTGAATGAAGACTATACAGTTTCCTCAATAATTTCAAATGGTGATAGTTGATGGAGTACATTATAGTTCAAGTATGGAGTCTCTGTGTTCTTATGGGTTTCACCTTTACATGGATTATGGCATTTTGGCCAGTGCAGGAAGTTATCTCTAAGGTTTATTGGCCCTTTTCAAATACTGTGTAGAGTTGGAAATGAGGCATACCATGTGACTTGACCCCCGCTATAGGATTGGGTACATGATATGTTCCACATGTCGCTACTGAGGAGGTATGTGCATGACCCATCACAAGTAATCGGATGGTAAAAGCTGGACATCACAGATGGAGAAAATCTTACTGAGTTCCCAGTGGCGATCAAGGATTGAAAATATATAATCATTTATTGGTGATTGATTCCTTTATTTTTTGTCTGGAGATCTTTAGTAGAGAACGTGGGAGTGGGAAACTCAAATTCTTGCTCAGTACCCTCATCTTTTTTATTAGCCTTTGATTTGGATATTGGGGACATAATGCCCTGATTTGGGAGATTTTAATTTCCTAGATATTATGTGTATTATTTTTAAATATTATATGGATTAAATTCATGGCTGGAGGTGTGATTCTGATGCCCGGTGCTCCAAGAACAATTGTTTGGAAAATATTAAAACATCAAATTGCACACACATATAGTTTTCCTAAAAGGGATGAATAACATCTAAACATGATCCAAGATTAGAAAGATGAGGGCACTTTTATATTCATAATAGATACTTTACCCTAATAACAACATATCATTTTTCGGTGTAATTCGATTGTGTAATGTTTCTAGGGTAACTTTTAATGAATAAAATAAAATGAAAAAATATTTATTTTATTTTTGTTTCATCGATGCAGTGATACAGTTATGATTTTTATTTTAAATAAATCTCTAGGAAGAGATCTAGGGTTAGGCACATAACCCTACAATCCTCTGGAGGCCTTAAAAGATTCTCTCAGCAGGAAATGATAGAAACTTGGATCAAATATCAATAAATTCCATTATTGATGGATATCGCCAATGAAGATGGCATGATGATCAATATTTGTTAGAGAGTGATCCAAAATTTAGGTAGGATACATTATTTTCATTATTATTTCCCATTAATTATTCATAGAATGAATGTGGACTAATCCACAATAATATTATCCCACAGATTGATCGTATATGCAGGATGGGATGATATTTGTTGTGTTTATCGATAATTTTCCTAGAGATGGATTTCTTGATTCATTTATCATTCATAAGGGAACAAATCTAGGCTAGATTAAACAATGAATGAGGTTTTTTCATTAGAATTTATTCCTTGTGCATCCCCTCTCCCTATTTTTGGTGTTCTCAGTACACATTATTCATTCCTCCCCAAATCATTGAACAATTATTCATTGATCCCTCTATTCTTGTCATAAAGATTCTAAATTTACTATCTGACATCGGGATGACCCGATGGAGGTGTGATGGCGACAGTGGTGGATGGATAGAATCAAATAAGGAGAAACCATTCTTTAAGTGGATTGCATCAGAATAGATTAGAACATATTTTTGACATAATTAAAGACCCAAAACCCCTCCTTTGTGAGTTAGGGTGGTGACACAAACCTAGATATTGACAATCTAGGAGAACATAGTGCCAATGAGAAACTCGGGAGATTGATCATGTTGTGTAGAGGAATAGCAAGTCCTTCTAGAAATTACAAAACACAAAGCATGTAGTCCCATATACAAGTTGTGTGTTCTTTGTTAGACCACTCGGTGTGTACACTAGAGAGTACACAAACATGGGGTGGAGTACAAGGGTTTCCTACACAACATATACTCCACCACACTACATCTCCTAAATCAGATACATGGGAAACCCTAAGTACTAGTACATGTGAAATGTTACATGGGTTGACACCATATACTGGAACATGGATAGGGTACATAGGAGGACCCTAGATGGAAGGACATGGCATGTGACTCCTTCTAAACTCCTTATTCCCATATTCTATATGACATGGTCTAAGGACATAGGTTGTTGTGCACGGGCAGTATCTAGGTTCATGGTACACTATGTGTGACTCAACTTCACATAATGTACCCCTTTTTATACAGCTTGATTTGGTATTCCTCTATATCATGGATATCTTTCATTAGGGTTCGTTCCCACTATTGTTTCAATTAAGGTAGCTATGAATCACTTATTATTCATATAGAAATGATCCCATTAGAATGTATTCTAGGATAAAGTTGTTGGAATCCCCTAAGAGGCTCTGAGGAGTGTCCTCTAATAATTCTTTGTGCCCTGTGAGAAGTTCCTGGTATCGACGTGACCGACACTATGCAGATATAGATCTTCTACTTGTTGGGTTAATCCAGATTGAGTTGTTGTTATAACCCCACTTCATGAGCTTTGATCCTCATATATTATATTGTATCTTTGTGTATATTTATCAATGCATCTCTCTCTCATTATGAGACCCGATGACCTGTACCTATTAGAATAATTTCATCAGTGCCATCAGACCCAGGAGTGAGTTCTCCCAGATGAGTTCTTCATGCAATATTAATCCCGAAATCCTACTATTGGTATGTAGTGGTTGTTACTTACCTCTAGACTATGTGTCTTGGTTGAGTATATCAGGATATTATTGATATATGTTTTGTAGATACATACTTGTGTAGAGATAATTGTATCATTGATTTATTGTATTACTTTGTGGTTTGAGGGTTTCCTACTTAGTATAGTTATACTCACCCATGAATGGTATTTTCCCACACATGTCATGTATTATGAAGAAAATTAACCCTTTGACTATTTACCAGGCGGACTAGGACCAGATGGTTATTTGTGTGACCAGAAAGACTGAGGTGTATTGCTATAGCTTTAGAGAGTAGTCCTATTACCTTTTTCATATAGATTGGACTTCTGGTTACATAATCTTTTTTAGCGGGCTTATATTCTGGGCATGTTTAATTTGATTTAAATTCCTACATACTCTGGTTGTGGGATATATTGGCATGCATGTATTGTTTAGTTAGTGGTTTTTTACATTTCATCATTTTGTGGTCTTGGAGATGTGTACATGTGTACAGGTACAAAGGTATTTCCTCCCATGTTAGTGATATCCCAACTTGGCTCTATTCACCATCCCATGGAATGTTGGAGGTAGGCTTGAGGAGTCACAGAACAATCCCCACAAGGATGGGTCGTGACATGAAAAGTTTTAGTATTCATTAAATGATACGAAAATACATCTAAAATTGGATCCAATTTTGATCTTACTTAATCCCGATAATTGGTATGTGGTTTTATGTGATGCTTATAGTGTTGTTTTATGTTGTCATCTCTAGTAAGATGATTATGTGGTGTCTTTAATCTCTCTTGAACTTTGACCACATGATAAGAATTACCCAACAATTTATTTAGAGATTTCCATGGTTGATCAGGTACGTTAGTGGTGGAAGCATTATCTTTTTGGGGAAAGGATAAAAATAATTTCTAACCATAATAGTTTTAGTAATTTATTTTCCCATAAATACACGAATCATAGAAAAATGATATGGTTCAAACACCATCATATGATTTAATTTGATATTTTCTACACCCCATAGAATAGAAATTTAATTTAATTTTCATTTAGTATGAAAGTGAAATTGAAATCTATTTTGGAATCAATGAATGAGTAGAACCTTATAGGATTCTTTCTCTGTTGAATTTGGATGATTAGGAGGATATTTCAGGATCATTTTTTAGTGGTGTTCATTTATCATCATTGCTCCTTGATTATATTGCTCATATTTTTTATCAATATTTTGAGTTATAACAAATTTGAGAATCCATATATGTTGGGGAGACTATTTCAGGTTGGTATCTCTCATCAGATTATATTCCCATTTTTGTGGAGTGGTTTTTTTTCCCAACATCTATGAGAATCTCAGTTTTGGTTGATTTTCATAGTTCTTAATAGTATGTTCATCCAATCACTAAAAAAATTTATTATGACAGAAGATGGGGAGTCTAGTGTTTGGGTATGAGGTGTGACATTTCTGATTTTTTTTCTACTATTAATGTTTCCAATAGATCAAGGAAGTGAACCTAAAACCTTTTGGTTTGCATCAGACTCTTTTGATGCAGGTGTGTAAATGGGATGTGGTATCCATAGATTTTTTTATTACATTATTATAGACTCCCTTAGAGAGAAATTATATCTGGGAGGTGATTGATATTTTGAAACATTTAGTTTATTTTATTTTTTATCAAGTAACCCATAAATGTAAATGACCTGAGTAGGATTTATGTGGTAGTAATTGTGTGGTTACATGATATTCCTTCTATGTTTGTTTCATACATGGATCCTAGTTTTACATTGAAGTCCAATTTTGGTCTCCAAGAGTTTATGGGGACTCAGGTCATATTGTGTACAACATATCATCCTTGGACAGATGTTTAGAGAGAGAATTATATTCAGGTTCGCAATGATATTAATCAAGTTTTTGTATTGTATTTTTTTTGGATCTTAGGTTTAAAATCTTAGACTTGTAGAATTTTATTATAATAATAGTTATCAATCATCAATCAGAATGTATACTTTCACATATATTTATGTCCATCCTTGTATATCATCCCTTTTTTGGGAAAAGGGTGGTGAAACATATTTGGTGGGATTGAGTGTGGTTTATGAGATGCCCATGAGGATTTAGGATATACATTGATGTCTGGTTATGACTCATATTTGAAAAAAAAATATGAAGATAAATAGTTGACCTTTGGAGTTTTTTATATGGGTTTTTTTTTCTTAAAATTCTATCCTTAGTTGGATCACCATTGGTTTGTAAAATATGGTATGTTTCATATGAGATATGTGGGACTATTTGAGGTCATTGAGTGTATTGGGAAGGTTGATTATCGGTTGGTATTTCATTATCAGTTAATATATGGTCATAATTTTTTCCATGTATCAAATCTCAGGGTATATCATCCTGACCACTCTATTGTTCTGATTTGGTAAGAGATTGAGTTAGAGATATATGTTTCAATTATTAAACAAGTTGAGATCATTGAGTCAGAAGTGAATGTTTTATATGGGATGATGATTCCTTTTGATTGTGTTTTATAGTGACATGGATCAAAATATCATGAGACTTGGGAGTGTGAGTCCATGATGATGAATTAATGACCTCATCATTTTACCAGGCTTCATTCATCCACATGACATACCGATGATAGAAAGTCTTATGGTGGGGGGTTTGAAAAATATTATTAATCTATTTTAGGATAACCCTTGTCTTTATTAGGTTTCATATTTAATTGGGAGAATATTTTTAATCCAGATGATAGGGAAATTTTAATGAGAAAATGTATTAATGTTCATGGATGTATTTCTATTTGAGTTAATGGAGTTTAGGTATAAATATGTTAATGGTTTTTTGGGTTTCTCCCCAAGTTCATTGGATTCCTGAGGTGTTTTAGGTTTTCTTGTAAGGATTTGCATGTTTTCCTAAATATATAATGAATACATGTCCCTTAATGGGTATGAATGATGTGTAATATCTAAATGAATGGTTCTATGAATGTGGTATACGGCTTGAAGTGAGTTCACACCATGTACCAATTACACACAATGTAATGTTAAAAGATCAATTTTTAATAAAATTTTGATTGGTTTTTTGGGGTATCTAAAACCCAAGGATATAAAGATGTGTAAAGTAATTACATTAACTATAAATTTGGTAGTTTTTTCTTTTAGGTAACTTTGAAAGATTAATTTTTTCTCATTCATCTATAGGTGTCCTTGCTCTCAACATGGAAGGATTCTTTGGGGATTTTGGGAGTCTCTATTATGTTTAAATTAATTACTTAGATTATTGATCACCATTGTGAGTGGTTTGTGTCTACCTAGGAAAGTGATCCTTTATACATCAGTGTTTATTTGATTGTGGTAATGTTTTTTCATTGTGTTACTTGATCTTCGGACCCATGGTGATGTTTTTTTCTTCCTAAATCTGTTGTGTGATCTTGTTCAAGAGATCATCCCAATGTTTTTTGTAGTGAGGCGTGTGTTTTTTCTGGAGGTATGTTCTGATTCATCATCTCCTATAAAAAGTTTTCATAAATTAAATCAACTCTATAATGTGTATATTTTTTCTAGGACCACTATATCAATTTTTGAATCCTTTAGTATGGTGGCTTCTATTGTGGGGTGCGCTACATGAGGGTTGAGGTTGGTGGTCCCATTTATAACCTATATCGATATACTAAATTTATCTTTATTTTGAGCAATTGATTTTTGGAATTAAATGAAATGATAAGATTTTTTTGTTTGTAACATTTTTTTTATATAAGATGGTATCCGTTTAGTTTGGGTAAATGAAAAAGGGTTTTCAGTGAATTGTGAAAATTTTTTGTAAAGTGGTTTTCAAATAATTGTTTAAAAATGGTATTATGATTTTATTGGGAAAATGATCACATGGGAAGCCTTGGGTAATTACATAGAATGTATATTAATATGTATCATTCAAAATTGGTTGGTTTTCTCATGGTAATTTCTCATACTCTCTAGGCCTATTATTCTATGGACTTGTTATAACTGTTGGGTGGGAGTTACTTTATGAGGTGTTTATATACTCTCTAGAATAAATTAATATGTCTAGTGGCATGATTACTAGTTTATTTTATATGTTAGGTATTATTTTTCAATCTATAATGTCTTAGTGTGGTCGCTAGCGTGATGTTACAGGTGCTTCAACTTTTTTTCTACACTATTTTTTTGCACAACCACAGTCTTGATGTGAGAAATAATGGTTACTTTTTTTTATTTAGACATGATATATCTACTTAGAAATATAGATATTAAATTATTTGAAATTTATTTAATAACATTTTTTGAAATGTGGAAAAGTGTAAATTAAACTATTTTCCATGAATTTAATATATAATTTTTTTAGGTATTATCATTCCTTGATTACATTAACATTTAGCATGCTTAGATTATTTATTTTGATAATTCATATGGAACACCTAGGAGAGACCTTATTGATCATATTATCTTACAACCTATGTACCCTTTTGGAAATTCATATACCTAGTTATTTATTTGACGCAGGGAAAGGAATGGTTCCACAAATATGTGGGTATGATTTTCTATCAATCGAGTTGACTAGTTAGTGGTGTGATGGTGAGATTCTTCCCAAACTGTCACATGGAGTAGTTGGTTTTGAAATTTTTGTGGTCATTTTTTATTTGACTTATACATGGTGGTCTTTTCTATGCCTGGGTTATTTTTTTCCACTATTTGGTTTCAGTTATGAAATATATTTATTTTTTCCAATATTAAATCTATTATATATATATATATGTGTGTACCATGACTTTGCTTCATTTTGGGTTAAATTATTCCATTATTTTAAATTTTATTCCTATATTCTAGTCTCCATCCTTAGTGTATCATGAATCCCCTTCAGGTATATGGTGTATTGGTTTGAGTTCTAGTTGAGAGGGTAGTTGGATTAGTTTGAAACATATACGTCACATGTTTCACTACTTGCAACACATGTTTGGTAATTACCATTATGAAAATCAATTAATAAAGGATTCAAATTTTGAATAGATTCTTGACCATGGATTATTCAATATCATGTTTTCCTATAATGTTGGTCATTTTCACCCAACAAGAAAAACACCATAGAATACATCACAGACAACCTAATCTTTTTGGGTTTTAACTCCTACAATATAACATGGATAGTCATAATATGGGTGTGGTAATAATTATTTATCCTTATTTTCCATTTTCATTATAATTCTACATTTAGGAACATTACAACGTTGTCTCTTTCTAGTTGAGTTTTGTTGGGAATTATCTTTACAACATTACCTCAACTATGGGTGTGGTAAAAACTAGACTCTTCTCCATATTCACCATTGCTAATACATATGGTATGGTCTTTCAAATTTTGTTCAAACATCCCATCAACACACACACTATCATGGTATTTTCCTTCCAGGATTGATCATGTTGGAATGTTTCACAATTCAACCCATAGTTCTTCATTTCCAATTTCCCCCAGAATCCATTATATTGACAAAATATAACATTTTCAAGAACCCCAACATGAATATCAATTGATATTATTTTCAACACCTCAACTTGTATTTCACTGTTGAGATCAACCAGTCTCTTAAGCATCACATCATAACATTGGTTATCATCAACATATGATTCCAAAAATGCTATTTTTGATTAATCCAACATTCTTCCTGAACATGCCAAAAAATTATCCCCAATATTCCTATTATAATCATATCATACACAATATGTTGGTATTTCTAAAACATTTTCACTTCCTAGTTGAGAATATTGTTTTTATACTCTTCCATAGATTTATTTATAATTAAATACATTGAATATATAATTAGATTAAATATATCAAAGAAATTATCATTAAAATCTTTTTGATAGTTGATTCCTATAATTTATCATGAAATAATTTGTTATTAATTAGTGTCCCATTATCCATGGTAAAGTATAAAACAATTTCACCATCATCATACATTAAAATATATTTATTCCTTACCAATAAATTTGACTCATTTCTTCCTTGATAAACACCTTACACAAAAAAATATTTTCTTATTTTAACACAATTATATGGTAGTTTGATGTCCCAAATCCATAATAAAAACTTTTTATTTGATTTGTATTGTAGGATAGAAGTAATTTCAATATTAACTTTTTATAGATTTTTTCCCTAAAAATTTGATTGTAATATATCCTCCTTGTTGGGTATATCTGACTTTAACAACATCACTTACCTAGAGTCCTAGTAAAAGAAGATATATATGCATTGGGTTATTAAATATTAAAAAGATATTATAGTTGATGGAATTAAATACTATATTTTTAATAAATTTAAAATCCTCATTATCAATATTATGAAACAATTGGATCATTTTAATGGGAACTTGGATATCTCGTACCACTTTTTGTTCTCAGGTCTATTGATATCACTAAGATGAGGAGGGTTGAATCAATGACTGATTTTTCCTTATTAATAATATTCTTTATTTATTCAAAATCTTTTTTTAATTATGTTATCAATAGAACACTACAGATCTCTCAAAACCTCAATCATGTATATGGATTTTTAAATGAACAAGAAATATGTATTTACATGGTTCTTCTTAAAGGCCTATTATTTTAAGATTTCAATGATATTTTGAAACATAGATTCTTCACTATGAATATTTTTATTATAATTATCACGAAATATCTATAATTAATTAATGATAAATATCCTAAAATACCTAATAGTTAATCTCCCATAATATATAGTCTTCATGTATTCATATCAGATGTATCCTGATGGTTTCTTTACAACATAATTCTACCAACTCAAGGAATCTCTAAAACAATCATTCCACATATCAATGGGATAGATATATTAACAATAGAAAATTTATTAGGTTCCTATTAAAAGACTCCCTAAATATGCCTTTGATTGTCCACCCTCTTTTTTAAGACATACATCCTTATTATTATTCATGCTGGTACATCTTTCTTCTTGTGGGGATCATTATGACATGCTCACAAGATCTCATAATGAGTCAATGTCAAAGGTCATAGGAAATGGTTCCCACTTCTGAAATTATCCTTATAATTTTATATTATCATAAATTCTATAATTTTTATCCTTTAGAAATTATTCAAAACATTTAAAATCAATTAATAAAGTCTCAATTTCTAATGCATTAAATCTAGTGCATAGGGATCTTTTCGGAACAACACAAAATAGGAATATTGGAGGAAAATAATATGTATTTGTACAAGTTGATGATTATACTAGATTTAAATGGGTATATTTTCTAGAAAATAAAACTTAAGAATTTTATTATTTTAAAACATTTAGAGACCATGTTAAAAATGAGAACAACCATCCATTGATAACCATTCATAGTGATCATGGGGGAGAATTTAAAAATTCAGATTTTGAAACTTCTTGTAGTAAGAAAGTAATTCTTCATAACATCTCAATCCCAAGAAATCCTCAACAAAATCTTGTTGTTTAAAAAAGAATCTGAATTATTCAAGAGATAACTAGAACTATGTTGAGTGAGTATTCTATTGCTAAACACTTTTGGGGTAAATTTGTTAGTACTGTTAGTTATACTATAAATCGACTTTTAATAGAACATTTTCTTAACAAAACACCTTATTAATTGTGGAATGGTCAAAAACCAATACTCTCTTACTTCAAATTATTTGGATGAAAAGTATTAATTTTGAATACTAAATATAACCTATATAAATTCACAACCATATATGATGAAGGAATTTTATTAGGTTATTCGACTACTTCTAAGGCTTATATCGTTTTAAATAAAAATTATTGTATTTTTAAAGATATAGTGCATGTTAAATTTGATGAAAATGATATTTTTTTAAATAAATCCAACCTAAATCTTAAGATATGTTTTCAAAACCTCATTACCAACCATTGACGGAAAATCCTTCTAATAAGGAAAATACTTAAGAAAATATTTCTGAAGTATTTACACCAAAAATCTTTCTACCTTATGTTGATGAATAGGATTTAAAAATCCCAAATCAGTTGTTTCTTAAGAATAATCCTTGTGATGGTATCATTGGTGATGTAAATAAACCTGTAAGGACTAGAAGTTATTTATGAAATTAAGTATAACATGTAGAATTTATTTTCCAATTAGAACAAAAAAACTGAGGAATCTTTAGGTGATGATGATTGGATTAAAGATATGAAATATGAACTACATGAATTCAAAAAGAAAAATGTCTGGACATTGGTTAAAAGACCTAATTGAACTTCTTTAATTAGATTGAAATTGGTCTTTAGAAATAAATATGAAGAAAATGAAATCATAGTAATAAATAAAGAAATATTAGATGCTAAATTCTATAATCAATAAGAAGGAAATGACTATGAAGAAAACTATTCTCAAGTAGCTAGACTTGATTCCATTCATATCCTACTTGCCTTTGCAGCATTCTTTAATTTCAATCATTTTTTATGGATGTGAGGTGTGATTTCCTTAATGAATATGTTCAAGTGGATGTTTTTGTTTAAAAACCTCATCGATTTGAGTACCCAAAACATTCTGAACATGTTTTTAAACTTAAAAAATCATTATATAGAATTAAACAATCCCCTAAATCCTTGGATGACAGACATACAATATTGTTGCTAAAAAACAATTATATTAAAGGAACTACTAATCCAACTCTTTTTATAGAGAAAGATAAGAAAAATGTGTTCATTGTTAAAATTTATGTTAATGAAATTATATTCAAATCAACTTAGTAATATTTAACTGATTCTTTTTCAAATCTCATGAAATAGGAGTTTGAAATGAGTATGATGGGTGATTTAACATTTCTCCTTGGTTTTCAAATTTCTCAAAAACCCAAAGAAACTTATATATATCAACATAAGTATATTAAATATCTTCTTAAGAAATATAGATACAAAAACACTAAAAGTATAAGTACTCTAATTGGTACCTCAAATTCTCTTGATCATGATGAAGATGGGAAACCTGTAGATCATGTATCTTTTAGAGGTATGATAGGATGTTTGTTATACCAATTACCTAGTGGTTTGTAATTAATGTTTTAAATATGATTATGTACCATATATCAATCTAAACCAATGTAATCTAATTTAAAATAAGTTAAAATTATATTTCACCATTTAAAGGGCACCATGTACTTGGGACTTTTTTATTATTTTGGAAATGTTTTTGTTTAAAAAAGTTTCTTAGCTGCTTATTTTAGTGGATGTATAATGAATAAAAATAGTACATATTGAAATTGTCATTTATTAGGATATTAATTGGTTTCATGGTCATGCAATAAGTAACACTCAGAAGAACTTTCCACTATTGAGGCTGAATATGTAGTAGCTGGAAGTTGTTGTCCTCAAGTATTGTGAATGCAGCACACACTCACAGATTATGGAATGAGTTTTACCAAGACACTAATATTGTGTGATAATACAAGTTCCATTTACCTAAGAAAAAACCATGGCACTCACTCATGTTAAAATAACATACATATTAGGCATTAATTTCTTAGGGATCACACACTTAAAGGAGATATTATTTTACAATTTATCAAAACGCAAGATCAACTTGCTTCTATTTTTACAAAATCTTTACCCTCTTATAGATTTGAATATATTAAAAAAAGTTAGGTATGATAAACATAAGGTAATATTCCATATTAACTTTTTGTTAAAACCTATATCCGGAAATTAAGTTCCTCTTTTTCATAGGGGGTACATTTATTTATCCATTAAAAAATTTCTTTAACATATTTTTTTCTTAATAAATTTTTTCAGAAAAAAAAATTAACTTTTCCTTAATTAAAGTTTCCATAATCTAATCTATTCAAGAAGAACCTTATCAATATTGACAACTCCTTATATGTATTCTGGAAGGAATGTTTTATTACTTAAATCTTTGTAATTTTATTATTACTTCTTGGTATTTCAATCTTGTTTTATGAAAACCTTATCAGATTCACTTTCCTCAAACCTAATTTTTCATTAAAACCACCAAATATCAGAATCTAAGAATACTTTTATGGAATGAATGTCAATCTTCTAATAAGATCAAATTAATTTCAACCCTTGTATCTATTTGGGAATTCAAATAGTTACTTCCAAGCATATTTAAATGGACCACGATCTCTCATCCCACATCAATTTTCTTAAGATTGTGTACTGAGGATCTGTTTCTCTATAAGTGTGTCATTCCATTTTTCTTCAGTTTTCTTATATTCCGAATGTATCCTGAAGATTCTCCTTAGACTCTGATGCATTATCAAGCTATAAAGGAACCAAAGGATTTGTTATTGTTTTGTGGGAGGTTAGTAGGTCAAAATTTATTTGTAAAGTAGAATTATTTGATTGAAAAGATTATTAAGATGAACAGATGGGAAAGTGTTTACATTGCTAAAGAAAAGAATCACGATTTGGTCTACCCAGAACTTGTATTATAATTATACGATTTAGTAAGTTTCATTAATAAAGGTGGAAGTGATATGTTTAAGTTCATAAGCTATGGAAAATCATACTCTCTATCCTTCAATAAGGTAACAATCATTCTAGATATCTCTTATGAAGGTGAAGTTATTCTATGCTCACACCGGTTACCTAAAAAAGAAGGATATTTTATAAAGACTAAATCCTATGAATTTCTTAGAATCGAGAATGTTAAGAAACCCAAGATTTCTCATATCTCAACAAACCATAGGTTGGTACCCTTATGGCTGCAAGGTTTCCTTATCCCAAGGAAGGGTGATAAGGATTCACTTAAGATATGTGATATCTTTCTCTTAGATTTATTTGTAAATCTAAGAAATATAAACATAGATAATTATATCCTTATGAAATATCCAACATCACAAGTGGTAACATTAAGTCTCAAATTTTGATGTATCTGGAAATAATTTCAAATATCATTGTCTTATGTTTGGAATATTTCAAAATCCCTTGTTCCTCAATGGCTAAGAATTTCAAGATCATTTTGCTTAGTGATGATATATAAAGAATAATGAATATTGAATTAAATATTGAATATAGAGTGTTTTATGATATCCTTGATAGGTATGATCAAATTGAGGCCAAGAAATTTTATGTAGCTAAACCTTCAGAGAAAATAAAGGCTATGGATCTAGAACCTCAACCAACAGAACCTATTCTAGAATCGCAATCATCACCCCCTAAACTGGAGAAGCAGAAGATGTTTTTTGATGGTGTTGTTGCTATGGGGAGGGATAAAAAAGATGAACAGAAAAGAAGGTTATCCAATTTTTGGGCTTGATCCGATGGAGGTTAAGGACTTAAGGATAGCTGGAGGAGAAAATCTCGAAAAACAAGAAAAATAGAAAAGGCATAAGGAGAAGGAATCCATGGATCTTCTTTTTCAATCTTTGTAAAAGTATGTTGAGAAAGATTCAGAAAAAATTCATGTACCAGAAGCCTTATTGAAATAAGAATCAGTTCAGCAAACAATTTTTAAATAGGAATATATTCAACAATAAGAAAAAGAAGAAGAAGTATAAGGGAGTGAATATGTGATTAAAATGGTTGAAGTTTATCAATAAGAGAAGAGTCTTTCTGAAAAACTCTCAATAATAACTTCCCATGCCTCATCAACCAACAATTTTTAGATAAGTAAAATGATATTTATAAAGAGGAGTAAGTTAATAAAAGTCATTTCATTGATGAAAGTGAGTAAAATGGTAAAATTTTCTAGGAAGAGTAAGATGAAGATAATGTTGTAGAACATATTCCCGAGGTATCTAGTAATGTTGAAAATGTTATTTCTAAAAGAACACTAGTTCTATTTGATACACCTTAGAAAGGTGATATAGCTGAATCATCCAAGAATATGTTTGTTGAAGAAGGTAAATATACTCCTCTAGGGAAAGATTCTATTCTGAATCACCATCCTTGGGAAATGATTTTGTGGTGAAATATTTGAAAAATATTGTTCATTAAATTTAGTTCTTTCCAAATATTCAATCTCAATGACAACATATTTATTCAGTCAGTGAACCTGAAAACTGATTCTACATTTCGTTTATAGAGAAGTTAATCAAGTCAGAAATGGAATTCAAAACCTTCATGGTCAACTATGAATCTCATAGTATGTCTTGAAAGAAGATTAAATCTTGGTCTAAATTAGTAGTTGGTTATCTTAATATTGTTGGTGATTATATGGATTCATCAAAGGAGACATTATGTAAGATTGATGATAAGTTCAACACCCTTTATGAAAGTTTGAATCAAGAGAAATTCTCCCATATTCAAGAGGATAGAGATCATTATAGAAAACTTAACTCTATTTCCATTTACCAATATAGAGAAACGAACACCACATATCAGTTAGCATAGAAAGTTAAATCCCAAGAATAATTTATCAAGTTTCAAGAAGAAAGAATTTAGTCTCTAGAGATAAAGGATCAAGAGCAGGAAGAGTTACTCAAACTGTATGGAGAATATCACAGAAATATAAAGAAGATGAATGTCATCCTTGAGAAGAATATTCTAGATATGAAAAACTATGATTGATTTTAGCTCCGATATTTTGTTGTACCAAATATTTTTGTAAAAAGATAATGAAATATGTTTTTTTATACCTTGATTCACATTCATTATTTTTCCTAACCATTCGAGTACCAAATTATTTTTCCCCATCATTACTTTTTGAAAATAACTATGGGGAGAAAATTTTAAATATAATATTATTTTAAAGAATATTTTACCCAAATGAAGAAATTGAATAGGTAAAGGAGATCTTAAACATGTAAGAATACTTTATTTATAAATGGAAAGTTATTTTCAAGATAATTTCTTTTGGCCAAGAATATAATCCTTAATAAGAAAAAACCAAAGGTAGAGTTAGTCATATTCACTAACCCACAAATATAAAGGAGATAAGTTTTTTATTTTCTATTTTCCAAAATTCATATTATTTTTCAAAAAATTTGTTTGTGATTTAAAAAAAGTGGGATATTGTTATGTCAATAATATATCTTATGAATTTTTCCATTCCTTTATGTTTTGATATTCACAAACAGTTTTTCCTTGAAGATCATTTTATTTCTCTAAGGAAATTTATTTACTTTAACCTTAACATACTTTTCTAGATTATGATTAATGATATTTATTCTATCTTAACCTTATTTTTCTTAATACTAGTTTAACATAATAATAATTGGATCCTTATATAAAACCATGGAACCTTAAATTTTCTTAGAATTTGAGTCTCAATTTTTTTAGACTCTTAGGTCTCTATTTTCACACTCTGAATTCTCTAAATTCAGACTCCAAATTCTCTGAAATTCAAACTCCAAATTAATTAGAACTCAGACTCTGAATTCATCTAAATCATACTTTTTTTGTATATATATTTAGACTTATTTTTCTAATATATATATAGTCTAATTCATTATACTTGTTAAGGTTATCTTTTCCTTCTTAAATATTTAGTTCCAACTTTATTAGATTCAAGTTTACTTATGTTACATAAACATAAAAATGATATTATTACATGTTATCTTTCCTTACACATGGTTATGAAACAATGTCTTACAATCTTTTTTTAACTAACCGTTAGCTGAGTGACACCATTCCATGTCCCTCTTAGATTCAAGGAAAAATATGACTATTGGAGAAGGATATGACCATTGATGTTTTTTCCTATAAATAGGAGCTCATTTGAATGATCTCAATACTTATTGATTGATCCTAGAAGTTAGATGTTGTGAAGATATTTATAGAGAGAGATACTCTCATGCCTTGTGTGATTTGTGAACATCTTGTTTAGCTGTAAAAAACCTATTCAACTATCTTTGGGAAACTCCGATTGTTACTGTGTACAATCGAGGGCTTTTAGGGATTTGATGACAAATTTGTCGATGGCCTTAATGTCCGAGGGATTACAAGGATAGGAAGAAAAATGTTCTGACTATCTTAAAGTTTTAGGTCTTACACAGATAGAAGGATAGAGGTGTCGACTACCTTAAAGTTCAAGGGCTTTTGGGGATATCAAGACAGACTCCGATATTCTTATCGTGGGCTTACCCTAGTGTGGGTAAGATATACATTCTTGAAAGTATCAATAAAGAGGCATTTATCCAAGGTTATTTAATACCCTTCTCTTTGGGTTACAAGATTTCCTACTTGTTTACTTTCTTTGTTACAAGTTTCATTTCAGTTGTATTTGGTTAAATAAAGTATAACTTTCTTATACTTTATTATACTTATTTAACACTAATATAAATAAGATTGTATATGATTTAAGGTAGAATATTTCTCTAAGTAAAACCTTCTTAAATTGACCTTGATTAAGTTTAGGATTCTTATAATTGGACCTGGACCCTTCAAATTATCCTTTTATGTAAGAACCGGTGAGATTTTGTGAATTTACCTTGTTTAACTTTGTTAAAAATAGATTTCCTTAAGGTTTAAAAAAGTTTTTAAACCTAAAATTCCACCTCTTATAATTGATAATATACATATATATTTTTATCCTACAAGACCATGGAGGGAACTATGTTTAAATAAATGGATGAAGTATTTATGAATTTGGGTTGAATTGAAAAACATAGTTAAAAAGATATTTAGTGACTAAATTTCAAGTATGTCTATCAAATTTATTTTGTAAACTATATTAATATGGTTTTTTTAAAGTATAACTAGTAGGTTAGTTGACAACTCATTATGTTTAGAAAGTATGCATGACATGAAACCATGATTGAAGGATGATTTGGGTTTAATGAAAACCATTGGCCTATACAATGTCCAGGATAAAATTTCATTGCTTTTAGTTGAAATTTTTTTATGAATAAATAATAATTATTAACCATTAGATTTAATTTTCAATTTAAGATATTAATATATTAAACCTATTTTATTTGGAAAATAGTTAGAGTTAAATGGAGGTACATGTCACTCTTTTATGGGCCTCATGATCTGTTAAATGTTTATTTTTTTGATTCAGGCATCCATGTTATTTTTTGGAAATCCATTTATTGAAGTAATGGATAAATTGAAAATTATTTATGGAATAAACAATGGATGGAAATTTTGTTTATAGAAATTTTTCAAATAATTATATTTCATTATATTCGATGGAAGTAAAATAAATACTCAACATTCATAAAATAATAAAAAAAATGTTTCCCTAATACCTTAATTTTTTTGGATTGATGGAATTATAAATCATCAAATATGTATGCAATTTAACCCTCAAATATCCGTTTATAATTCCCTTGTTTTTGAATTATGACCTCAATCTCTTCATATATATATTTACTCTTTTCCACCATGTTTGTATATCCACTTTACACTAATTTTTTTCTACTTAGATACCTAGTTAAATGTTTTTTCGTGTAACCTTTGAAATTATCATTATCTCATTTCTAAAGGATATTTTATGAACCCTTATAATGTTATGGAATTTTAACATACGAAATACCAAACAATATATTAAAATATCAAGTTTAAATTGCGAGGATACAATTTATTTAAGGTGGGGAGATTATAACTACCTGAAATACTAAAGTAAGAACATATTATTAGATAGCATGTATGAAAAACAACACCAATAGTGTTAGGGAATATAATATACAAAGACTTTACAATACATTTAATGTTTTACTTAAAATCGATCTATGATATATATTTCAATTCATGTGATACTAAGTTAGTTTTCATCACACACAATACTGAGATTCTTTTATAACTTCTGTTACACGCAAGATCTAGTTTTCCCAAAAAACATATTAGTAAAATATTATTATTAAATATAATGATATATAACCTAGAAATTAAATTATTGGTTATTAATATTATTAAATAACTTATGAAAATATATGGTTAATAAAAATATAATATTAATTCATTGGTTAACAATTAATTAGAAATGAAAATTTAAACAGATTGAATATAAAATAAATATTTTTATTCTCCCAAATGCATGTTTTCTTAATAAATAAAATAAATTACAATTAGAGAATTATATTAATAAAATATATAGTTTATATATTGAATAAATTATTTTTAAAATTCATCCATCATATTTTATAGGCATAAGATAAGAACAAACCCAATTTCACTCATAAAAACTTATATCTTCCTAAATATAGTTTTACTACCATTTAAGGGAGAACCTATTTAAAATATGATTTTTGGAACTATTATATATTTTATATATATATATTATTATTATTATTATTATATATATTAAAATTATTTTAGGGAGAATTTTTGGTATTTTTTATGTAAAGTTTCATTTTTTGAAGAATAGTGAAAAATACAGAATTTCAATTCAAAAAAAATCAGCTAATTTATTTATAAGATTACATAATAATTTTTATTGATTTTAAAGTTTAATTAGTTAAATTTTATATTAATTAATCCATCATCTATTATTTAAATCAATTTTACTTTGAAATTTAATCTAAAAATGTAGCAAACATTTAAACATCCTACTTTAAAAACTTGCTCTCTCACCCTATCTGCGTAGTAAAATTTAAATTAATTTATTAAAATTATTTGATTTTAATTTTTAATATTTGAATATTTATTTTTATTAAGAGTAATTTATACCATCTAATAAGTTCAAATTAGTCTTTGAAAAAAAATATCAGTGAATTTGTTTAAAATTAATTACAACGACTAAGAAAAAAATTAGACTAATGAGGGACTAAACCTTAAACATAAGCTCCCAAAAAACCTATAACCTTTTAAAATATCCATTTTATGTGCATATTTATAATATTTTTTCTATTTTATATAATTGGGTCCATTATTGGATCCACTTTTAATAGGAAAAACATGTGTGGGATTCCCTTTTCAAAAATTTACAAGAATGTCACTCCTCCTCCACTGTGAAAAGGCACTCACCCATTTAACTTATTCACTCCACTCATGGTCATTATAACACCCTAAATCTAATAAAATAAGCTCCAAAAACATCTCCCATAAACCTATAATCTTGTACTTAAGAAGAAATCAGACCAAATAATTCTTTTGGTATGAACCAAAAGGAGTTACCTGAAGATGAGGTAGCATTCTTCAATAATCACTTTCGTTTTATCTCCTTCTACACCCCTCAACTATAATTATTACATTATTATATAATAACCCCAGTAACATAAATTTACTTATATTTTGTTATTCTAAGGTTTTATCTATATTTACACACACATACATCTAATGAATAAAGAACTTACTGTTTATGTGTACAGTGAACTACCGCCACACAAAATGATGTAGTTCATTTTTACTTGACCACCTCTCCTGGTTAGGAATTATGATGGACACATTATTTCTATATGATATATATGATATTTACTATTTTTTATTCTTATTTGATATTTATATAAAACACACATTCATTTTTTCCATCTTTTGTGAATACGATAACATTGTTTGGGGAATTGTGGACTACCACCTCCTCAATGTGATGTGATTCCTTCACGATATACATAGAATTTATTAAGGAGTGATTTAAAAAAATATGGGACATAATATATATATATATATATATATATTATAATATAATTTTAATACATTTATATTTCATTTACTTTTCATTCTTTTAATAAAAAAATGGGAGTAGTGTTTATGCATACGTACGACCTACCGTATCTATGAAAGGTGAATTTCATTTATTATCTGCAAATATGTTGGATTATTATAAATACATATATACTAAAAATATAATATAATTAAATCATGGTTTAAATTCTAGAGATGATTAAATAGTGTTCAATGTAATTGAAAAATAACAAGTCAAAAAAAACTCAAAAAACCAGGCAATTAACACACAAAATAGAGAAAACAATGAAAGGTTATTAACTATGAATGGCCTGAATGCTTTCTTTTATTTATTTATTTTTGATCATATTCATTTCAAGGGTTGAGTGGGAATGATTAAAAGTTTTGTATGAATATTTTATTACCTAACTCGAAGGTCTTAGATGAATTCATCCCAAACAAGACTACTTGGAAATTCCCCTCAGTATAATCTAGAATTTGATGTCAATATCCCATAATTGCATTGCTTGTTCGACTAGAAATACTTGTACATAGGTGAACATTCTTGGTGCCGATGGAATTTTCCATACCCTCTCATCCTTCTAAATCTGGATAGTTTTGTTCAGGTGAAACTTTCTACTCTGAGTCCTCATTCAGAGCTAGTTCCTTTGGTCAGTCTGGTTTCATCAACACTTTATGACCTAAATGATGTGTCCCAATGTAATTGGGGTGTCCCAAATACTATAAGGTGGCCTAAAATACTTAACTGGACTGAAGTCCTTGGGTCGTTGAAGTTCGTAAAGACTCCAAGCCCAAACTAGTAGCCCAAAGGTGAATTGTTCTGGCTACTACAATATCGAATAGTACCTACTATATTACATGCTACAATGACTAATACAGTATTACTATAGTATCTCATATATATATATATACATCTGTCTAGATTCGAACCAGGTCTTGTGGATGCACTTGAAGATTAATTACCAACCGAGCTGAGGATCATGTTTGATTATTAACAAATAGTAAATAAGATGTTATAAGAAGAATATATATGATATTATAAATATGATTAGGGTTCAGGTATAATTTAATAAAATGTTTTAAACTATTATACAGGA
The DNA here is from genome assembly GCA_963277665.1 of Viscum album. Taxonomy (NCBI): domain Eukaryota; kingdom Viridiplantae; phylum Streptophyta; class Magnoliopsida; order Santalales; family Viscaceae; genus Viscum; species Viscum album. The sequence continues at coordinate 1,908,081,438 of OY728136.1, forward strand.
TGTCAAAGGATGTTCACTCAAATGGAAACACAAGGTAAGGTATTTTCATCACAATTTTATATCCATGATATGAATGTCATATTCACCACATTATTATTTTTTATGGTGTATCTACAACCCCTTTTGGAATATTATATCAACAAACCTTTTATATTCATGGTATTTAAAATTATTATGTGAATTATCTCGTCCAATTTGTTTTGACTTGAAAATTACCAAGTGGTAAAAGTTATCTTTACAATGTCACTTTCTTTTTTGATTGTTAACTTCCCCTTGAAAAAATAAATTATTTCTGGCCATTTTTCCTTATAAATAACTTTTATTTAAGTTACACTCTCTCTTTTGGGATGGGTATAATTATTTCTTAAACTATATACCATTTTTACATATGGTGTGTACATGACATTTAATTGATTATGTAGGTAAATATTGATAAATCTGTATTATTTATTAAATACAGATATTTGATAAGAAATATTTTTTAATAATTAAATTGATTACTTTATGTGAGGAATGATTTAGAAATATAGTGATGGGTGGGTCTTGGACTTTATATAACCCATAAATTCATCAATAGGCTCCCACAAGACAAATTAGTTGTGAAAATTAAACAATTTTTTACATTTATTTTTATATCATCTTCTAAAAGGTCTTGATATTATAGGTTTTCATGTTCCTAAGACATGATATCCAATAATTAATTATTTCCTTCATTTTGATTCCGTACATATTATCCATGACACTTTCCCTCCAAAAAGGTCTATGGATGCATTTAATTCTTAGTTTATTTTTTAAAATGGAATGTGTTTTCAGTTAATTACATTTCCATATTATTTACTCACTTAATTATCAGTTATTTATTACACAAAATGTGTCTTGAATTATCGCCTTTCCATTTTGATTGTTCTCATTTATTCATTATTTATTCCACTATACTTTACCCTTACCTATAATTTGATCCCACCCTTATTTTGTTTCCTTTACCCAAAATTCCATGAAGAGTTATAAGAAAGATTTAAAATGATATAATATATAGAATAAAGTTATCCTTGAAAGAAAAAAAATTATGGTGTGATTAGTTCATTCATTTTTAAAAAAACACTCGGTATGTATATAGTTTACTAAGACTGCTAAACTATTAATCCCTTCGGGATTTGATTCCTTATAATCATTTCATTGTAATTTTAGTAGACACAACTCTAGGCTTTTTGGGTTTAGGTTGCTACTTTGGATATCAACCAGTGCTCTAAATATTTCAAAAAAGTTTTCCCAAAAATGAGTAGGTAATTCTTATGTTCTTCCACACAATACACAAATAAAACATCAAAGAAATAAAATTTATCAAAAATGACTAGTAAGTCCTTAATAAATCTTTGGGGATACTTCACTGATTAGTCTTTTATTTTTTTGGTGACCCTAGTTGGTTTTAATTCTGTGACTCTAAGTTCTTCAAGAGCCTCGAATGGAATGAGGTTTACACTATCTCTATGGTTGCATAAATATTCCCAAGATGAATATTTCAAGGGATGGTGAAAATATATGGTCTCTAAGTATAGAAATAATGTAAATTTGTATGACTTTATACTATTCATCAGGAATTACAGTTGTTACCTTATCAACTACATCTCTTTTTTTGATATAATATCTTTTAAAATTTAGTATAATTGGGGTTTTTTGTGATTTATTCGACAAAAATAATATTCACATTAATCTTCATGAACATCTCCATGAATTTTATAAATTGGGTTCCAAACATCCATTCATTCATGATTTTTTGGAAATGGTGGTGTTGTTTGTGATCTTTCACTCTTTCAATGTGTTCCCCTTTTTTATTTTATTTTCTTTCCATTTAATTTTTTACAATATTGTTTTGATATTGACTATATTTATTTTTTAGTGGAACCACTTTATCTATATAATCACTATTCTCAATCACAGGTGTGTGTGTGTGTGTGTGTCTTCTTTTATTTGAGATTCAGATATTTGGTTCTTTGGAAATTGTGTAACTCTATGTAATGTGAATTCTTTTCCTCTTCTCTTTGGTTGACTCTTATGTTACATATACAGTTACCTATTGTTAGTATTGTATTTGTGTAGCTTATTGAACAACATGATTTTAAATGTTTCACATGATTTCATATATGTTTGGGTTTCCATATCTTGTGACTCAAACCTTTATTGATTAGAAATCATTAATTTTTCTATAATATCTCACCAATATTTTTTAATTTACTATGTCGAAGGAGAAAAGTCTTTTTTTTATTTAGCTCTTTGTATTTTTTGTTGTTTCTAAAATGGTGTTTGATATTTTTTGAGATAATTTCTCTTGTGATTTCATTGAGTTTTTAAAAGTAGATTTAGTAGGGAACCCAGGTGGACCCATTCTCTAGTTCATTCGCAGAGTATCCACTAGTTACATTCTACCGATATTTGGTTTATTTTTTTTATAATTTTTGTTATAATTGTTTCCATAATTTCTTCTATTATTGATGAAAAAGTTATATTTATACATACTTTTCTTATATGTGTTATATGGACATAAGGGATAATCATGAGGACCACCACAGTGTGTGAAATGTGTTCATTAAACTACATATACTCACTTAGGAGGACTCAGTGACAAGTTTTCAATCCTCATTTTGAGAGATTAAAATTTTGAATCTATGAATGTGTGAGAATCAACTTAATGAACTCTTAATTTCCTTCTTGAAAAATAATTTGATTATTGGAAACTATGTTCTACCATATTGTGAATTAAAATGTATAGACCTTTGTGATCTGTCTCCATAAACTCATTTCCAATAACATTATTGACTGTAGAATTTATCTTGGGTTGATGTCCATAGTAAAAATGTTACAATTGGGTCACTAACTTCATACCATGATGAGGTCAACACATTATCAAGGAGATGAATCTTTCCCAATATTTTTGTATTAATTTGTATTAATTTTGGACAAAGGGTATGTGATCTTTCTTTTTTTAATGATTTTACAGTTTTGTAATATCTATCCATAAATTTTCTTCTCAGCACCTCCCAGGTGAATACTTTATCAAAATTAATACATTCAATCTAGTATTTAGTTTTTCCTTATAATGATAATAGTAATAGTCATAGGATTAATGAATACTAGGACACCCCATTAAATTTAAATGTTTCATATACTTTGACTAATATTTTCATATTCATATAATGTTCTTTACATCCCATGCCTTGAAATTGAACATATTTTTGGATCAGGCTGACCATCGACGACTCCATTTCAAAAACACTTCACTTGGATTATGGGAATTGTTATGTCTAAGCTCACTTTAACTATGTTGGGTCACAATTCCCATCTCATAATATCCCTTGGTTTCTAATTATAAGTATTGTATTGGAAATGGGTGGGGACTTGTCTACCAGGGAGCATTGGAATGTCAATCTTAATGTTTTCCTCTCAGGAATTCAATTGCTTTTTAGAAGAGATACTAATTTGAAATTTCACTTTTCATTTATGTTTTAGTTATGGATAAATAGTTGGGGGTTTTTTGATAGATACAAAATTATGGGTGATCTCCATTTTTGAAGATGATTCATAAAAAATGTTATATTTGACATTTTTAAAAGCTATATTTTTGTGTTCTCTCCAGAATCAATGTCAGAAATTTGGTACTTTCTATCACGATGCATCCAATTTTAATTTTTTTTAAACCCACTAAATACTATAAAAGTGGTGAGATGGGTCAAACCACATAGATCATTGGATCTAGTTCACTAAAAATATCTCTTCTGACGGTGTTTAGGTAGACAATAAACTGAGATAATTCCTCTTTTTAAAAAAACATTAGTCGTATAAAACTAAAATTTAAGAAATAAAACAAGAAAAAATAAAATTAAAAATAAAAAATTGTATATAAACTCAAAATAAAAAATATATATATATTTGGGATGTTGATGTTTTAATAAAACTACTATATATGCATGAAAAATATTTTTTGTGATTACATATTTATTATAATTAGTTATTTTCAATTCTAAAAATAAAATTATTTTATATAAAATAATTTTAGATGTTCTATTTTATTAAATATACCATTATATAGTGTTATAAATAAATTTGGAGATGAATTTAATTTCCTAATAAATAATAGAAATGAAAAATCCTGTTTCTCATAATGTCGTACCACTTTTTGGCACTAAAATCATTCAAAATAGATGATCTTCTCTGTATTACTTAATCAACTAAGGATTAAAATAGCTAGTTTTAATTTTTGAAATAAAAATTAATGAAAATATAATTTATAATGATAAATAATCATTCAAAACAAATTGAACCAGTAATTCATTGAAAAAAGATTTATCATAAGCCATGTACGATAATTAAATTTTTCAATCAACATCCCAACACAAAATAAATTTACCCCGACATCACTACTAAAAAAATATGCTTGGAAATAAAATAAAAAATCATTAAAAATATAAACATGTTACTGAATAAATGATCTTATCGACATGAACATCCACTACACAATGAAATTCACAAACCCATCGATCGCCAAATGATAGAAAACCCATCATGTGGGTTGAGGTTGTACCAGAACCTCAATGATCACTTAAATTACACCATGAAAAGAAAACGTAACCCACATAAATATTGTCCGCATTATTGTGGAGGAGGTTGGACTCAGTGGTGTCAAAAGTGTGATGCTGAAGGAAGTTAGTGACATTAGATGAATTAGAGGAGGGCAGTGTCAAAAAGGTTGGCTAGTGGTAGGGCAAGGTCAGTCAACCTGAAATGTGGATATCCTCAGTGTGATGCAGTAGAGGATATTGAGGGTAGAGGATATGTAGGGAATGTGTAAAGGATGGAAAGGTTGTGGTTCTATGTAAGAGTTTGGTGGAATGATGGAAGGGAACGACCTGTTGTGATTTGGAGGAGAGAAGAGGAAATGTAATGGGGTGTTGCATATAGGATATATGGTGTGCTTACTCTTGGTAGAGAGAATCGTGGTCAGTGGATTCTTATTATTGAGGTGAAGGAGGATCCTAGTGTATTACCTTTTTTCTTCACAAGATGAAGGGAGGCCCTTTTTATTTTGATGATGCACTCATAGGGTTTTCCTAGAGGGGTGGTAGGTTCTTAGTTTTCTCCCCCCATGCGTATCTACATGAATATAAAAAGTTTACAAATTCAAAATTAAAAATTAAAAATTTAAAACTAATATTAATCAAATGGTAAATCTTATATAATAATAATAATAATAATAATAATATAATCAGAATTATATAAATATTTATTATAATAATTATGGAAATAAATAATTACTAAAATAAAAAAATATATAAATATGTTGAAATATATGCATGTGATTAGAAACACAAAAATAGAGATAATCTTAGAAAAAAGTATAATTATACATATAATAATATTACCAATATTAAAAATTAATAAAAATAATAAAATAACAATTCTATTATTTCAATTATAAATATTAATAATATTTAAAATAATATATAATACTAATATTGAAAATTATTATAAATAATAATAAATATTAATAAATTAATAAGAAATAATATTATAAAAACTACTAAAAATAATATTATAATGTTAAGGCTTACAAATATAATTAATATAAACAAAAAATAATAATGTATTTTTATTAATATATAATTTAACAAAAAATTATAAAAATATATAAAATAATAAAAAACTAAAAAAAGTTATGAAAAACACAAAAATAAGTTTGAGAATTTAAATTAAACTTATTTAGACAATTGTTAAAATGTTAGAAAATTCTATGTGCATTAGTTGTGTACTATGTGTAGAAATATTAAAATGGATATATTTCACTGAAGAGTAGATAACATCTCTAAACCTCTTTTATCATGATATTATTATAGAAAATATCAACAAAAATGTAATTAAATTAAATATAAATTTCAATAACAAATAATTTCATTTATATTGAATCATTTAAACTAAAAAAATGACCTCACTTTTTTTTATAAAATAATCAACCTTTCAAAAAATTATATTTCTAAAATACCAATATATAATTTTTACAAGTAATTATATTTGTTTTTAAATAATTAAATCATAATAATACATCATATATCTTATAAAAATTTCTTATTGGTTATTCATATTTTTATCCACTTCCATCATTAAAATTACTTCTTATTTCACTTCTTCAACATCTGAAACAACCTTGAAATTATTAATATCACTAGGGAGAAATAATTTAATGTGTTTTTATTAATAGGAAACATTGTCATAAATTAATTCTCCTTTTTCACCCATATCAAACATGTCCTCTAGTTTCATGTTAAAAAAACACTTTACAAATTCTCAAGTATATTATTAACAATATATAATTTTGTATTGTGTATTGAAAATATAGAGTTTTTGTTCCTAAATATCACTAAAAATGATCATCCAATGGATTTTAGTAGGAATAATTTCAAAATAATATCTCTAGATAAGCCTGTCAATATGGACCAAGTCCCATTTGAATAAAAAAATATAAAATTTTCCATGATAGCATATCTTAGTAATAGAAACTAATATTCTATAGTAACCCTAATATAAAATTTTAAATATACTATTTTTTCTATTTTTTCTTACCAAATTCTTGATTGATAGTACAAAGCATGAAACAACCAATTTTTTAAGAATTTAATCTCAAAGCATGTTTCAAATGACCTTGAGATAAATTATTCAAATATTTTATAGTTCAACTCGATTAAATGTATTGATTATAAAAAACTGAAATAAATGATAGTTACATAAATATAATAATTATCAACATTTTCAAAATAAAATTATTATAATAAGAACTTAAAATAAGTGATAACCATTCAGTAATTTCATTATTAGATACTTTTTTATCACTTCCTCATTTTGAGTTTATATATGAATTTATCTTGTTTGTTTTCATACAAATTTATTAGAGATATGGATGAAAAATATATGTATTCATTATCGCACACCTATATACTCACCTAAACTAAACATTTATCAATAAAAATGAGTATACTTTTCAAACTTCTTGACCTAAAGTTACAAATATTGATGGTTTATTATTTCCCTATGATTGACTCATATTATCTTTAGAATATTCCACTAAATTTTATCTTATCTCAATAAAATCTAAATAGATCAAGCATATGGTAAACTAATCTTTAGATAGTTAAATTTCAGTAATATAAAAGTTAAGTTGAGATTTATTTTTTCTGTAGTACATCAAATGAATTAGATGAAAAATGAAGATGAATAAGAAATTAATAAGTACATATAATAATTATTGACTTGGAACAGTATAATTAATTATTGAAATAAAAATTAAAATTAAGTACCTTTTGATGGTATACATCCAAAATTAATGTATGGGTCTTCTTACTTTAGCTTCCTTGAAAAATTGTACTATCAAATGTATCATCATATATAAAAGTTATTTGAAAACGATAGTCTCTAAATTTAAAAATTTATCTATAATTATCTATTAAATATCTTCCATTTCTATTGTGTTTAGGGTTATCTCATAGAGTTATTTTATGAACTTCCAACATATTACTAGAACTTCAATTATATTATAATTTTTAAAAATTATGGATTACAAAAGGTAAAAAATAAAATCGAATTATATATGAGTCTTAAAGTTTAAGACCATGTAATTAATTTTTATTCAAATCAAAGCATTCTAGAGTGTTTATTGAATATCTATTGGCTACTTTTACATTTTTTAATATTCAAATAAAAAATCATTTTACTAACTTTAATTGAAAAAATTTCTATTCAATACTTCTAAGAATCATTTACATATAAGTAATGCTTTATATATAGTGTTTCCAATTCCTTATAAGAATTTGGGTGATATTTTGATTTCTATAACTCATAAAGTAATGTAAATATCAGATTATCAAAGACATTTTTATAAATTTTCATAATGTCAAGATTGTGAGGTAACGAATTAAAATCTACAAATGGATGTTTGAAAATTTTTATCTTTTTGTTCCATTATTATGTTCCATTTGTATATTGTGGTGTTTAAACTCTAATCCCACATTTATTCAACTAAGAATAATTTTCAAACTAAATTACAAAAATTTGATAATTGTGTTATGATCTTTGACCTAGATAGTAATATTAATGGATGCCTCAAACATTTTTTTCATTTAAACCATTAATTATTATATCAAAGATAATGAGATGTATCAATGAATCAATAGTGGAACGTGAAACACCACTTTCTATTATAATGTAATTATTAAAGCTAATTAATAAACAAGACAATGATAACTAATGTGTGTATTCCAGATATTGAAATTTATCAATCAAAACAAATTCTCAGCTATAATAGGGAATCATAGATTTTGAACATTTTTTCTATAAATGCATCAGATAAGTCTAATCCATTATTCCATGACTCATATAATTAATAAATAAAATAATGAAGAATATTATAAATTTCATTTGTAGGAATATTCATTCAAGGAATAATATTCTACATGAAGAACTAATTTTATTCCATGTACATCCATAGAGGTAAATTATAAGGGGAAAACAATTTTCTGTATGTTATAACTACTGGTCAAAGTACTAAAAGGGTTTAATATGCTGATACCCAAATATGTTTTGTTTATTTTTTATCCGTAGAAAAAGAAAGAAACCTTAGAGTTATTTTTGGGACTTAAAGATGTTTTTTATGGTTCTTAGTTGAATAATTATACACTAGTATTTTATATTTAATCTAGAGAAGAATTTAGATATTTTTGAAACCAAGGAGAGTACTCTCTGATTTAGAGAGGCAAAATATCCTCTAAAACATTGTATTTTCATTAGAGAATAAGTATTAAAGAATAATAAGTCATTTTATTTATTGTATTTTATTAGTTTCAATAGATAGATTATATTCAAACTCGTGTAATATAAATTTTGTTATGTAAGTTTAAGGCTTCTATGAAATTTTCAGGTGTTGAAAAAGGTAATGAAGTGTTTCAAAGTATTCTATAGGTTTTTCGATTTAATAATAATCATGTCTGAATTTTGATAATTAATCCTATAAATGGGGTTTCTTATATATTCATATGAGTAAGATATTTAAAATGGAAAAAATATTGTTCTTATGCGCGATTTTTTATTCCAAATATCTGAAAATTGGAAAATGATTTTTCTTTTATACTGTGAAGAAGGATTTTCTTTAGAAGATCAGAAAAATAACTACATACAAAATCCATAATAAATATATAATATTTTTATATCTGATTTGATTAGTTAAAAAAATTTCAAAATTCAAATTGTGTAAGGTTTTACAGACATAATGTACAATATTTTCTTATGATCAATAATTTGGAATATTCCTTGATATATTCAACCAGGTTTGCATAATATTTTCCATATCATAGAAATTCATCAAATGAGACATCTCCCATATATAATAAATATATTTTTTGAGATACATAGTTTTTTTATGAGTAATGAATTTTAAATTTCCTTAGATTCATATTCCATATTTGTGTTTCTATATATATATTACATGATACATGATATATTTTTGGGAGAATGTATTTTTTATGAGGATAAAAAAATATGGGTATGTATGATTTATTACTTGGGAAAAATATATGTTACAAAAGATTCCATGGAGTCTTGGAAACTGATTTTATTAAGTTTAAATATTTATAGGGTATCGTATATCTACTGTATAAAATGATATGGCTAGAATAAAATGGGAATATTTATAGTGGATTTCTTAAAATGACAATGTTGAAGCTAGTATTTGTGGAATAAATGTCGTAAAGGTAAATTGGGATACAATTATTTGGATAAAATGATCCCCCCCGTGAAATTTATATTTCACAATTATAATGTAGTCTTTGAGAATAGAAGAAGAACCTTGTGTCTTTATAAGGCACTATGAGTATTATTGTTAGGTATATTCTAAGGGAATAATATTTTTTACATCGTGATAATTTTTTTGTGGCATGAAGGAATAAGAAGTTTCTTTTTAATTTGAGAAAAATGATTGGTCAAGATACAAATCATCTAGTCATAACACATCTTATTCATATGTCCACATTGATAGATTCAAAAAATAGAAAATATAAATAGATTTTGAATAATAAATTTGGATACAATTTTGTGATTGAATTTCAATTTGAAATTCATATTTTAATGTAAAAATGATGTTTTTCTGGGATATATATGAATGGGTAATCGTAATCACGTTGTAATAATGTTTTGCACAAAACTAAATAAAAATAATATTCAAGTTCATTTTATTTTATATAAAATTAATAGAATATTATTAAATTGAGATAAGTGTTGAAAAGTGTTTCTGTTCAGTGTAGTGTTCACATGAAATAATATATTTACAATAGTGTAATTACAAAAAGAAGAATAGGAAGAGAAATATTTCACATTGTTTTGTGTGTAAATAATTTTTTCCATTCTTCATGGGGAATTATAATTTTTTCACATATGTTATAAAAATGTTTTAGTTTAGGAGAAGTTTGATATTTTTTAGAGAAAATAATCAAAGGAAAAAACATGATCTTAACCTTAAAAAATGGTAGTGGAAAATGTTTAATTGAGGTGAAAAGATATATTTTTATTTTAGGAGGCATTATTTTTTATGATCTTGTATTGTTAGTAAATGATAAAACATTATTTTTTATATCCATGATGATAGTTATAGTGAATTATTTTGTCTCAGGTGAGTCCAGATCATGTTGATGACATAGGTACTCATTTTCAGTAGTGAACCATTTATATCAAGCAACTGTTGTTTATTTCATTGTTTATTTTGGTTGTGTGAAGAAATTAGATCCCCCACTCTAACAGGTTAGTGATTTCGGTTTTGAAATAAACTATAAAAAAAATAAGAACATTCCATTGTTCATTTATTCACCCACCCCCATCTTAGTGAACCTACTATACATGTGGCCACTATAATTTGTATTAGATCTAAGGTTCACTCAAAAGATCTTTAATTTTGGTGTTTGCTACTTTTATGGTTTTTGAACTCAATTGGTATCTTAGTTATCTCTCTTTCATAATCTAGGTAGTATCTGAGTTAAATTTTTGATGGTGTTCAGTTTAGTTGGTATTCTAATTTGAATTTTTATATATATCATTATGAAAAATAATCTAGAAAATATCAAACAATTTCACAGAACCAATTTAAAAATTACAATATTCAGAAAAAAATAATTCCACCCTATTGAAGAGATCTAGTACATGGTTGAATACTGAATTTTTTTAATATATTAAAAATTAATTATACTAAGAATAATTAAATTAGGAGATAATAATTCATAGGGAGGAACAAATAGATTGTTATTTGAAGAGGATTAGGTAATTTAATGTCATGTGTGATAAATTATCCATGTATGTTTGTATAATGATTAAGGCTCTTATGTGATTTATGTAAAAATAATGTGAGGTTTTAATCTTGAATAATTAAAGTAGATATGTTCATGACACTATGGTCATATAATTAAGATGATTGTGAATCTAGTTTTAGTTCATAAACAATGTTTTGATAATTTTTGGGGTTACACATTGTTTTCAATAGTTAAATTGTGGAATATTTCATCCTTTTTTCAATGAGGATGAATATTTTATGAAGAATTAATAATGAAGAAACAATCCATTAATTGGGTGATGAAATATTTTAAATAATTACATGAAATATTCTATTACTATATGAGGTGATTTATTATGAAGGCCATGAAAAAAAGATATATTTTCTCATGATGGAATTGTTAAGATGAAATTTGAGTTCTCATTTTATTAAAAAAAATTTGATATCCCCTAGCCAACTAAGGACCAACCTCAACCAAACATGTGATACTTAGGCCTACCACATGGAAGGTAAGTTAACCTAGAGAGCCAATGGTGTCGAGTGAGTATGAGGAATTTAAAAATTCCAATATAGAGCATACATATCATGGATTGTTTGCACATAGGGTTCAAAAGTGAGTGCTCGATTGGACCACACAATGGGGTGGTGTGGCCCAAGATGGGTTTTTGTGGATGTGCTTTCATGTGATAACCTTGATTCCAGCTCAAGGGTTTGAGACACATATTTTAAAACTAATAGATGTAAATATGATTTGAATATTAATATGGGATACAAGAATCAAATTTCATTTCTTCTTTTTATAAAGTTAAGGATATAAAAGATCTATTCAGTCCAATTAATCTAGGACATCCCATCATCTCAACACGTACATATTTAACATCAGCTAATTTTTATTACGCACAACTTATGAACTGCACAATATATCCATTTCTATTTATCAAACTATGATAAAAAATACAATCAACTCTCATAAATCCACGAATTCATTCCCCATCATACATTGAACTGATAATTTAATGAATATGATACTTCATAGTAATGAAATGAATTTTCTACGAGTGTTCCACTAAGGTTTCATATAAACATCCTTGATCGTGTATCGCATGAAAAATAGTGATCTCAAGAAGGTCATGTGAAGGAAAAACTAAATAGAATTAATTAGTATGGATTATGTGATCCTATGGTATCACATTAAGACTTGGATCAAGAGATGCTGGGACACCATAATATTCAGTGTCGGATGAGTATAAAGAATCTGAGAGTTTTGGTATTTGAAATACTTGAAATTTTCTGAGATCTTTAAAGAATTAAAGATGTACTTGTATTAGAAAGAAATATAAAGACTTTTTGGTGGTGAATCCATCTATAAATATAGTACCAAGAATTAGGGTTTATGTTTATTCTATTTGTGATTTTTGAGAGATCTTGTTTTCCTTTAAACATTACATCTCTATGCATTTTTCATGTGATGGAGAAAAAACATGCATTATTTTTTCAAATTATGGAGAAGGATCTTGCGAGAGATACGTAGTCACATGAATAATGTGATCAATATTATGTGATGAAGAAGATTCCACACAATAATTACCACTAAGTCACATGAAATGTGAAATAGAAGGATCCCACATACCTTATAGGCTTTGGCAATATTGAGTTGTCCATGTGAGTAACTCACATGAAGAAGATATGTCAAGATAAAGATATATCATGTAAATAATACTAACTTGTTCGATATTTCATTCAAAAAGGATCTAAGATATCATGTATGCCTATACCTTTAACAAGAAGTTGGAAAAATTAAAGAAGGTAGGCCATGCTCTCCACTTCCATAAAGAAACAAGAATATTGAGAAATCATGTTAAAATGTTACTCCATGTAGGTTATTCATTTTTCCTGAATCATAAGAGGACCATATGGATATGAATTAATATAGTAAAAATAATTTATGTTTTAAAAATAACATAAAATAGTGATAGTAAATTATAGAAACCCATTCATACATATTTTCATAAATCACATAATAAATCTTGAAGCAAAATAGTGAAAACAACGTTGATAAACATACCAAAAATAATAAGAATAACATTTTATTTTTACTAGTGTTTTCACCAATATTATACAGCATAAAATATTAAAATGTTTCATTAATTTCATTTGGTGTAATTGGGTTTAAATTTAATAAAAATGTTCTACAAATTTTGTGCAAGATCAATCTTGTATAATAGACAACCAAGAATTAACTAAGGTTGGAAACTTCTTTAATAGATGGAGAATATATCTACTTAAGAATTAGGATGACTAAAGAAGACCTAATCCATCACTAAAGATCATATTTTTTTTAGCAATGATAACATATTTGAGACTAAATATGAAAGATACATACAAGAGAATACTTTTTGATCTAAGTATTCAATAAGATGAAAAGAACCAGGTCATTTCAAATCTACTGTGAAGTAGTTTTATGACCAATATGATTATTCCAAGAGGTTTTGGTATATATTGAAGGTGTACATGATAAGTCTTAATCATATAGGACCATGAAGCAATACCAATATAAAAAGAAGAAGATTATTTATTTATATATTAACCCCAATAAGAAGAATGAGATTTTTAATGGGGTGTATATCCAACTTTTGAAGAGGCTCAAGGCTGGTGTGTCTATCCAACCAGGAATGAAGAATATGTTTAGGGTCTCTAATAAAATTATGCTGAAAAATAGGTTTTTGAGCATAGAACCAAGATTTACTAGATAATCAACTATTTTTTGTTACTATTTTCTACCTAATACTTTGTAATCATTGAGAAAATTATTTTTTATAATCCATCATGGTCCATTTAACCAACATGGAAAACAGTAGGTTTGTGTATTAAACCCCATAAATACTGCATGTTATACTCTATTTCATTGTTTCTACAAACAAGGTGAGGTTGTGAGATGTTATTGATTGGATCATAAATCTTCATAAGTTAAATATTTTTAATTAAATGGAAATAGTTTATAAAATTAAACTATTGATTCGCCCCCCTGAATTTATCCTAATTCACTACAAGTGGTATTATTGGAATGGTTACCCCTAAATATCCATGTTTTTTACTATTTCATTCAATAACTATCATGAATTTTAGTTTTCATATAGTTTTTGAGATGCCTCGTTCGGAGAAAAAGTATAATATTGTTCATGATATAAAGTGGGATATTATTTCCAAGACTCAGAAACAAATAATAAAAAGATAGGTAATAAAGATGAATAGTAATCAAAAAATAAAGGGAGACACACCACTGAATATTTATAACTGGAGTTGTATAAGTTTTAATAATTATTCTGATAATATTTATTACAATAAATCATGTTCAAGCTATGATGATAATTTATCACTTATTTATTTTCATTGTAATTTCAAGGAACATCTGAATAAAATTCCCAAATTTTTTTCAATTGGGTTTAACTATAAATGGTTTATATAATGAAATATTATAGTTGGAAGAAGTGGATAATGATATTGAAGAGGAATTGGTTAGAAAGGATAGAATATACAACACTCTCACAAAATTTTTATGATCAAAGGATTATATAATATCACTTTTCAATGATATATATTTTGAATCTATTTAAAATTATAAATTAATTTTTTTAAGAAAAATTTATTTTATATTATATTGTATAATATTTCGATGAATTTGAAAAATTATAGAGTCTATGTGGATAAAAAATCTTCTAAATTGGCTTTTAAGTAAAAAAGGGTAAAGGATCATGATAATTTGTTAAAATTATAAATAAAAATTCCTAAATAACTAAAAAAGAAGATAAATTATGATTAAGAAGTTATTCATAGATCAGTTTAGGATGATAATAATTCCCTCAACATGACTCATTTTGAGTTGGAGGTGATATTAAAGAATCCAGAATCACCACAAGCTGGAAGCTACTATATTACTTGAAAAATTTATTCTTGAAAACAAGTTTTCATTGAGATTCATGACTCTAATAAGACTAATTTTGTGTAATTAAGAGAATACGATCATCCTCTAACCAACTTGAAGCATTTTATATGAATATTGTATCCCATAACATATAAATTGTATTATATACTAATGTTATTTTTTATTATTGGTACATGTCTTAAATAAAATTCTAGGAAAGTATGGATTGTGAAAAATACTCATAATCCCACCACATAAAGGGTGGACTATATAAGATTTATTGGGATTTCTTCCTTAAGATGTTTCCAAAAGAGTGATGGATTCAATCAATAACAACAAGTTTATAACTTATGATATCTATAGAGATTATACTAAAAAATAAGATAAGAACATTCATAAGATATTATCTCCATTGTTGGAAGTTTGTAATAAGTAATTTAAATGTTTTTATAACATTAATATTCATTAAAATAATAAACTACCACAAAAGAGTAGAAAATATAAATAAAAGAGAAACAAATTTCACCAAAATCATAATACAAAAGGAAAAGATAATAATTTAGGTGAAAAACATAAATAGGAACCTACTTGGACAAATAATAAAAATAATAGATCCTTTCCTACCTAAAAGTTTGAGAGAAATATTTCAATAAAATAAAATTCCCATTAAAAAGGCTCCCTCTTAAGAAATAAAACAACAAAAAGTGTCTAGATAGAATATATATCGATGTGGAACAGATAAGTTGATAGTTTTTTCTAGTTCTATGAAATTTATTGGTGAAAAGGTGAATCTTTCTAGTATAACATGTCATTTCAAGGAAATAGGCATGAAATAAGGGAGTCATAATGAATATATGAGAATACATTATCAAGGAATTAATTTATTGAATATAAATACATCCAAGATACTCATATAAAACATATATATGTTCTTAGAAGATTTTTGAGGAATATTTTGATGATAAGGCCATAGTTTTGATAAATTCATGACCAAAATACCCGAATAGGTTCCCTATATTATGAAAGGGAATATTTAAAAAAAGAAAAAAAATGGAATGTCATTTGAAGATTATGTGAAGATTGACAATGTTAGTAAAAGTACCAATTATTTAATCCAAATCATTTGAAATATCCTAAATGTATGTAAAAATATAAAAAAATGTATTTAGGATAAATTAAAGAAAGTGGATTCCAAATATGATGTGGAAATTTGTGAGAATTTATGCATAACTATAAAAATGACGATTCAGAAGCTTGTGGTGGAAAAATATATTCCATATAAAAATAATGTATAAGGTAAGTGTCTAAAGAGAACTTCTTATTTTGATATTGGAATAATAGAGTGGCCCAAGATGAGAGAAACCACTCATCCAAAATGTTGTTTCTCAGAAAATAAGTGGCCCCTCCTTTTCTCTTTTCTATATGTTTTTATACTGATATGCAGGGAATTTAGGGATATGGTTGTATTCCATTAGGGGAATAATTTATGAGTTAATTCTGTAAAATATTCACTACATATTGAATGTGAAAAATATGAATTTATTTATAAATTTGGAAGATGAGGTGTGGAAATAACACTCATATACCTACTCTTTATTAAATGATAATTATTTTCATGTGGGATGATATTGAGCTAAGATGGGGGGTCTGTATCAATTTTTACATAATCTTTTTGATATGTTTTTTTAGATATGTGTAGGATACAATATATTTAATTATATAATTTTATGAGAATTCCCAAAACATGAATAAGTGAGTTGTATGAGTTTTTCATCACTTTCTACAAAATTTATGGTCAACATTGAACACCTTGGTTATAAACTCTTATTTTCTACAAAGGGTTTTTCATCATTGACTAAAAATTTTCTAACCAAAGGATCTTTTCTAAGGAAAATAATGGTATTTAATTATCCTAGCAAAAGTGGCTATGGTGGAGGCTTTAAATGAATAGAGGAGAATATAATTTTATAATGACATGAGAAAATAGGGATGAGATAATAAGTCCCATATTATACCATTTCATTTATTTTCAAGATGGTGAGAAGAACATTGACATAAAAGGTATATAATTATTGTAAACAACTTCAAAGCAGGGTATTAAAGAGAAAGAGTTCATGGTTGAAGAATAAATGGTTCATTTTTTATTATATTATAAAGACAATATATAAGGAAGACATAAATGAAAAGATAATGATGATTAGGGAGGAATAATTAAATTAGGATTTGATTATGATTAGGTCATTGGATTTCATACTTAATAAATCACACATGTAAGACCATAGGTTAATTGATTTTCTTCCCTGATCAGCAGAAAGGGAAATTGAGGCTAATATATTGAATAATTCATGTGGACAAGTATAATATATACTGGATATATAATTTAGAAAATCGGGAAGATAGTTTTAGTTCATCAAATATGTGCTGGTGAGGTTTGGAATGAGAAAATATTTTCAATAGTTTAAGTACTACAAATTTATTTTTTTGTTTACCAAGGATGAATATTTTATGAATAATTAAAAATGATAAACCCATTAATTAACTGTATTAATATTTATATTGATGAAGTACATATAATATTATATAATTTCATGAGGTGCTTTATTGTAAAGTTCATGAAAAATGTGTTTATATTTTTTCTAGAAGAATTTTTCCAGACGAAATTTTAGTTTGAATTTACATAAAAAAATTTCCATCCCTTTGAGAACCATGGACCTATATCACCACACAAGTGGTACCTAGGTCTTCCAAATTAAAGGTAGGTAATCATGTCTATAAAATCGTGATTGTTGAGAATGATAGAATGCATAGTTCCCATAAATATTGGATGAATCGTATAAATTATGCACACTGGGTGCACAATCATGTGTCGGGTGGGACCGTGAAATGGGTGGCATGGATCATATTGGGTGTGTTTAGAGATATTTTAAGGTTTAAACCCCAGTTTCAGATTTATAGTTTTCTTACACTACTCTTATTGTTAAGTATATGGAATATGTTCTAAAGAGAGAAGTGGGATATATAAAGTGAATTATTTTTCCTCAATTTTAAAATTTATAGATAATCAATGTCATTCGATTCGGCTAATCTGGGTCATCTGATCATATTAGGGCCTTTATCTTCAACCTCATCTTGGTTTTCCTTCACATGATTTCTATGATACTCCAGATAGTCATCATCCTTAAAAAACTAAGATAATGATACATGATCGATCATCCCAAATCCATGCATGAATTATTAAACTTGCATTTTCGTAATAATTTTAAGGATATGATATTTTTAAAGCATGATATAATTTTTTATTGAGTGTTCAACTGAGGTGTTGCATTAAAAAACTGATTGAATATCCTATGAAAAAATATATATCACGATAAGTTCCCATCATAGATAGGCTCGGTCCCATGAATTATAATGCATTACATGAATGTGTGGTGTTGTATAAAAATCCCAGTTAAGTGAAGGTGAGACACCATAATATTTATCATTTCATGCTATCAGAAATGTTGAGATTTTTTGAATTTCAAATCCTTGATATTTAAAGAGAGATTTAGATGATTGAATAAAGTCTTGACTCATCATGATATTTTAGGGACATGTGGTTGTGTATCCATCTATAAGTATATAGTTAGGGATGAGGATTTTATTTTCAACCATCTGATATTTCTTATATATCTCATTTCTCTTGAAATAGAGCATCTATGTGATTTTTTATACTAAGGTGAATAAACCCACCTACTTTTCTCACATGAAGGAGAATGATCTTTAAAGTCTTACCACATCAAGAAAATAAGGTGATTTTTTCTATGAGAATAATAATTTGACATTCACTCACTAGTGATAAGGAAAAATCAGTTTGAAGGCGATGGATCCTATGAGCCTCCTAGGATTTTCGAAGACTGATTTTTCTATTTGAATCACTGGAATAAGTAAGTGAAATGAAGAAAAAGTTAGATCATTTGATGAAAGTTTCCTTGTATGATCCTTACTTTTCCAATGAACTATGAAATCATGTATAAATATACCTATTATGTGAACATAGTGAAAATAAAGAATATAAATCTTCCTCATTACTAGTGTAAAGAAGAATAAATATTGCGAAATAATGTTAATAGTTTACTCCCCATAGTTTAATCATTTTTCATGAATAATAATATGACAATGATTTCATGAAGCAATATAGAAAAAATAATATGTTTTTTGAAAATAATAGACAAAGAGTGAAAAGAGAAAAAAAGAACGATTACCTACACATTTTCATAGATCACATGAGTCATCTTGAATAATTTTAGTGAACAACCCCTGATAAATACTTTATCAACTAATAATAAAAATATTTTATATATACTGGGGTTCACACAAATATTATACACCCTGAAATTATATATAAATTCCTAAAGTCTAATTAGTGTAATTTAATTGATAATTCATATACAAGTTTAATAGAGTTTGTAAAAGTCAAATATTTTATAAAATAATATAAAATTTTAATCAAGTTTGGAAACCTCATTAATTTAAAGAAATCATGTTGTACTTACCATTTTATTAACTAAGGAAGACATGATTATTTATTTAATATCAGATGTTGTTTAGAAAGACTAAAACAATTTAATCTAAAGCTGGAAGTTACATACAAGAGAAGACTTTCATGTCCAGTTATTTTCTAATTTGAGAATAACTATATCCTAATAGATCTTATATAATGGATTTTCAATACTAACAATATAATTATAATAATCTGTTGAATATATTGAAGGTCTACACAAGAAATCCTAGTCCAATAGGCTCATGTATGAATATCGCTATGAAAATGAAGTGGAGTTTTTTTACTATATATATACAAAGAAGATGAAGGATCTTGTGAATGGGGTGTCCAAATAATTTCTAAAGAGGATAAAGGATGTGGTCCTTAACTATTAAAGATAGAGAATGAGGTTTTATGTTTCTAACCAGATAATGTGGAAGAGTTAGTTGCTAGGGTATAGAACTAGGATCACTTGTAGGATATACTACTGGGGTGTATAACCAACTAATTATTAATCCATTTTTTTCCATGATAGAATTATATTTTCTAATACATGTTTGTGAATATAACCAACATGTAAAATATTAGTTCTTCATATCAAACATTCAAAATATCATGTGTTCTACTATCTCTTATTATTTTTGTATATTATTTTAAATTTTTATACATTATTTAGTGGATTGAGAACCTTAAAAAATTAGACATTTAATTAAAAATAATTAATTCTTAAAAGTAAACAACTGATTAACCCCCAGTGGAGTCCATTTTTGGGATCTAATGGGATATGCCTTATGTTTTAAGGTCATATTGTAAGGATTTATCCATTCATTTTAATTTCATGTAGTAAATAGGAATAGGTGAAAGGTTCTTAGAAAGTACTTTTATAGTAATTATGTATTATCAACCTTTTTTTTCCGTGTAAGAAATTTTTCCCATAAAGAATGGTTTGATTTCACTGGGAGTATGGCCTTACAAAAATGAGTCTCATTAGGAGTATGGAATAATGAGTATGATTTGGATTCATAATGAATATGGAATTTAAAAGGTGATCCCCACAAGAATAAGGCCAAATGAGGACAATATGATAGGACCTAGAAGGAATATACCCCACTAGCTGGAGGCATGATTCTATGAGGAATATATCCTGGTCGAAGATGGCCCATAGAGAATATATCCTGGATGGATGGGATTCCAAAAGACATTAAATTAGGTCTATAAAATAGAATTATGCGAATATCTCATGAGGATATCACCCTAATTATACTGATGAAGAAATGTTGATGTTGATAGGATTGACCCTCAAGGATTTTTCCTATGTATCATGTCATGATAGAAATCAAATCCCATATATTTCAAATGAAACATTTTAAGTTTATAAAATATGAGCAAGTTGTGTAGAATAATATCATGTAGTAAAGATATTTGTGATAGAATTTGAATATCAGATACTGGGGCTTAATCCTTGGAGATACATCTTGTGTATCTCACGAATGAAGGAATCAGAGTCCATATAGTCCATATGTTGAAGCCACATGTGTCTTAAATGGTGAAATAATAGAGGTTTGATATGGGATAATGAGTATGAGATTTCCCTAGGATATTTCATCATGAATTTGGCCATTTAAAATTTAATATATAATCAATACTTACACTAAAATGGTAGGCCCATATTGGAGTAATTTTTATCATGACAACCACATAATAATTTCAAGTATCTAAGACCACATGAGTTATTCTCAATGTGGGAAACATGAGATATAATAATTTCTGATGCATTTCATGAGAGAAATATTTTGAATATGTTTGGGGTATATTTACTAATAATTCTATGATATGTTTCATTAGATATATATCCCTTTTAAAGATAAAAGATGAAGAATTTGTAATAGGTCCTTAAGACTATATAGAAGGCCCATAATAGGGGTACATTTGTTATACTAATGGTATTTTCATTAAATCACTATAAAACAATTTTAGTTTCACATTTTGTGAGAAATAAGATCTATCAGAAGATCAGACACATTTCATATCGATTTAAATGTGGATTAATCACTGGATATTCCCTAATATGAGTATGGTTATAATTCATGTGGAAAATACACCTCCAAAAGAAAATAATTATTATCTTCAATAAAGAACATTGAAATGTTAATGTAATAAATGGTGGTATTTGAAAATAATTTTATGAAATTACATGGGTTTCATGCAGAATAATACCTCATAGAAACACATGATAAGAAAATATGTTTGAAGGAATTATGGTATTTTACATGAGGTTTGAACCTTGTAAAGGCATACTATATATCCAATTTACAATAGGAATCATGATCCTCACACTTTATAAATTTTTTTCTCACTGATAGAAGAGGAAGGATTAATGGACCCATAGAGATTATTTCCCTATGAGTCAGAGAGAAATGATGAATATTAATGGATGTGGACTTATGATAAAAAAATGGAGAGTTCAAGTGGCACTCTTCGAAGTTTGGTGGTCACCTGAATGTTATGGGGTCATGTGCTCATGTGAAGAAGGTAGATCCATTCACTTCATATGAAGATAATGGGGATATGTGCATCCGATGAAGGAAATTAGGGGTATCATGAGCATGAAATTGAATAAGAGATATATAATCCTGTATTGATGTCACATGATAAAAATACCTTTAAATGATCACATGATTAATGTATCATCATGTACTTGCATTATTTAAGGGTTTCATGTGACGTAGTTAGGTCTTATATGAATGGTTTATGCATTTAGTAAAGGGCCACTAAATCTATACTTATAATTTTACATATTGCATTTTTAAATTGTAATATTCAAAATATTAATAATTTACTTGGGTCTAGAAATTCATCTCTTGGGATAGTTTCAATGATCATTCCATTAATTTGGCCTTTCCGTGAAAAAAATTTTCCATAATGAACTATACAGTCAATTATTTTTAAAACCACTGGGATATTTGAAGGATTCATGTTGGGGTTTCCATTTTTTTCTTAATAAAAATGTGATTCATGATGCAATGGCCTTCATGTGAATCAAAATGGATAACAAGAACTAGAAACTTAATCATTTTTAAAGGTCTAACATAGTTGAAGGATTTTTGTTAGGTTCACTATTTTTTTCTATAATAAATGCGGCTTGGGGATTTATTTTTAGAGGTTGGATATAGTTTCACAATCATTAATTCCCCGTTCACTATTTCATCTCTTATTGAAATTATCAAAGTATTTTTAATTTGTAAATAACTATATGTCTTATTTCCAAAGGCAGACGGTCATTGGGTTTCCTTACCAATGACACATAGAAACACACATTGGATGAGAGTAAGGTATTTTGGGCTCATCATACCCTATTGGGGGTTATTTCCTGATACATGTCTCTCTTATGTATTTAATATTTGTTCATGAATCTTTCCTAGATCCTGATGCATAACTTGTTACCTAAATATTAAACAACTGGTTATTGACTATTGATGTTACTATTTTTATTTATCAAAGTTATTATATTGAAATATGTATCTATGTGAATAATGGTTTATCCATATTATTTTAAATCCACTAAATTTTTCACTCTAGATTTTATAATGATCTAGGAGGGTGGTAGGTCTTTTTAGTGTCGATAATGATCCTATAAAGGGACATCTTAAATATCCTTATGAATGGAATCAGAAAACATGTTGTTCTCTTCCAGAAAAAAATAAACAAAATACCATTTAAGGTCATGTGAAAAGGACCAATCCATGCAGTTTAGAATCATGTGGTAAGAATGACTAGGCGAAAGGATACTAGAAATTATTTTTGTGAGTCTTATGCATGAGTGGACCTTTAATTATTTTCTGTTCTATGTATATGTCCCAACAATAATGGGTTCATGTCACAAGGATGATGACCTTTAAAAAAATGGATCCCATTGGAAGTATATAATAAAAAAGATGAGTTGGTTTCATAATGTTTATAGACCTATAAAGGTGATCCCCACTGAGAATATTATATAATGAGGATGATATTATGGGGAAAAAAATATGTATAGCCCTATAGGTAGAGGTATGACTATATCGGTAATATGGCCTGATAGAAGATGGTCTGTATGTAATATAGACTAGAAGGATGGGATGTCCAGACTAACAGAGGTGTGACTCGATGATGGAATGACTAGAAAATATCATGAGAATATGAACCAATGAGACTGGTGGTGAATGTTAAATTATGTTTCGATTGAACCTCATGGAGTCATACTACATCACACTAAGAAATGAATTAAATCCCACATAGTTCAAATAATATAGTTTAAGGATGTGTGATAGGAACATACAATGTAGTTCTACATCATATAGTAAGATAGTATATGGGGGAATTTGAATATCATATATATCGGTATTTTTCCTCGAATAGGTTTCTTATTTATCCTATGATGGTAGTAATCATAGGAAATTTAGTATTGATGTTGAATCCATATGTGTCACAAAAGGTGCGATATCTGAATTTTTATTAGGGATAATACATATGAGGTGTCCCTAAAATATTTTAATTGAAATATGACCCTCTGAAAGAGAAGATTTAATTATTTCTTTCACCTAAATAGGAGGTCCAAATTATATTCATTTTTATCATGCCAATGGAATGATCATTACATGTCACTAAACTACCATTATTCATTCTTAGTGTGATAAAAATAGATATCCTAAGATCAAACACATTTCATGAGAGTATTGTATTGAATATTTATGGGTCTTATCCATTGAGGCTTCCCAAATATACATCACTAGGAGTATATCCCTTTAAATAATAAAAAAATAGTCATGGCTTACAGCTAAGGAGGAGGCCCATAATGGGAGAAATTTTGTTATGATAATTGTATGATATTTTCAACTCTCTATCCCATGTGGGTCAATATCATATTAAAAAATTAGGTAAAATAATATTAGACCAATTGGATATTATTTTAATAGGCTTTATACATTGGGGTTGTCCTAAGAGGAGTATGGTTATGACACTCATGTAGAATGTGGCTGCATGAGAAGTGAATTATGAGCTTCCCTAAGAAATATTAAAATTTAAAAGATATATATGTGGGTATTGGATATTAGATTCATGAAAATTCCATGGTATTTGTGGGGAATATGGCCTCGTATAAAGACACTATATAAAAATATATGCAAGGGAATTATAGTATTTGAAATAGGGTTCTAACCATGAAAATTATTTATATTTATCTTATTTATAACATGAATCAAATTCCATGTATATCATACATTTATTTCCCACTGACAGGCGAGTAATGATGATTAGAAATATAAGTATTCTGGCCTTATTTGTTAGATAATAATTTAGGATATTAAGGGATGTGACCTTATAGTAGAAAATGGAAACATGTACTTGTGAGAATTTGAGTGGCACTCTTGGAAGCCAAGTTGTTGCATTCATTACACAGGGTCATGCACTTCGTGTGAAGAGGGATGGGTCATGCACATTGGGTAAAAGATATGAAATCATGTGATCACATGAAGGAGAAAGGGTGACACCTGAGCAGACATTAGCATGATATCCATGAGACCACGTGACAAGTTTTTGTGACTGAAATCTTATCATGTGATTTCATTACTAATGGGATATTATGTGATTGTGTAATTGTGGAGTTGTCATGTGACATAACCATGTAATGTGTGATTAGTTTATGTGTTTAGACTAGGTTCATCCATTTAATCATTTAAATTTTAATAAAAAAATTCAAATTATTGTCTTTCAAATCACATGACTCTTCTTATCTCTAAAAATTATACTCTTCTCTTCATTTCTGATTCCTCTTTCTATCTGTCCTTTTTAACTCCTATCATCATTCAATTATTGGAGGTTTTGTAGACGTTTCCCCTATATCTATGACACTTCAGAAATAAATAGGTCCATGTACCTAGTCCTGAGGTAGTGGATGATGTATGAATAAATCGGTGATGTCTTGTGATCCTCATGTAACCAGATCATATGTCATCAACAACATCTGTTGTGTATCACATGAAGAACTATGACCTTTTGTTTTCCACTTCATTGAATGATTATTTTCGACATTGATTGCATACATCCTTTTTCATTTGGTTAAAACTTGAGTCCATTATGGGGAATCACACAAAGAACTATGACCACGAGACCCTTCTTCACACAGAGTTCAAGACCCCATGGAATTCATTCAAGCACTCAGCTCCCAAGAGATCCACTCAAAAAAAGAGGTGTTAAAAGATGTTAGGTCCACAAGGTTGGATACCCTGAGAGGGGGGTGAATTAGGGTATAACTAATTTAAAATTAACGCTCGTTCTGATCTTGTTTTTCTGTTAAGTAAAACACTCTTCTCTCTCTTTTCCTTTGCAGAAAGTAAATAGAAAGTAAAGTATGCACAAGACACAATAATTTTACTTGGTTCACCACAAAGGGCTACGTCGAAGGAGCATACGCCAATAATTTGTCGGTCATACCAAATTCCACTAATCTTCACTAGTTGTGGATTACAAGGTTTCGGCTAGATCACTTCTAAGCCCAGGCTCACTGCCTTTACAATGTTTAGGGTCAGCTCACTGCTTCCCAAGGGTCACTCCCTATTTCTCTCTCTCTGTCTCACTGCCGATGGAGAGGATCACATTCTTTCTCTTCCTTTTCTCACTGCTCTTGGAAGGAATCCACTCACAGTTTATAAACCTGTAGGTCTCTTCATTTGCATGAATGAATGCATCTTTCTTTGTATGTAGATGCTCTGTTGAAGTAAAACTTTCACCCGTAGATGAATATTTTTTTGCACCGAAGGTATCAGGAAAACTTCCAGCTTCAACGCAACCTGAAAATAACTACTGGAAATAAACCTTACTTGGCGTGCAAGTCAATCTCATCATGCAAGTATCAGCACGCAAGGCACAATGGGCATGCAAGTCCACCTCAGACACTTGTGCGACACAATATTCCCCAACTCCAAACTTGCGCAACTCTCTTCCTTTTACACCCAAACCAATATTGGAGCACACCTGCCAGCCAGTGCACAACTTCTCACACTAGCGCACAACTTCAACCACTGGCACACAACTCTACTTGTGCGACCCACACACCACTTGCACGACCACCACACTTGTGCGACGGGATATCTGATTTCTCAAAGTATTGAACTCCGGTAAGGAATGAGGAGGGGTGGCCCAGTAT
The DNA here is from genome assembly GCA_963277665.1 of Viscum album. Classification (NCBI taxonomy): domain Eukaryota; kingdom Viridiplantae; phylum Streptophyta; class Magnoliopsida; order Santalales; family Viscaceae; genus Viscum; species Viscum album. Next base: position 1,908,108,409 of record OY728136.1, read on the forward strand.
TTATAGGCATTTGGTCACCCCTGCGTGACGGCACGCAAGTCTCTCCTCGCCATGCAAGTCTCTTCCCCTAAAAGTCACTTGCGCGACCCAATTCCAAACTTGCGTGAACCTCTTTCTTTTTCCACATTTTGATCTTCTGATCTTGAAAAACCATTGGTGTGCAAATTCTTAAACTTCCAAGGCATCGGCGCGTAAGTATCTTTCACAGCGCACAAGTCACCTGCGCAACCTCACCAAAACTTGCACGAACCTTATCCCATTACCATATTTTGATTATCTGATCATGAAAAGCATATTGCATGCAAGTTTCCAAGCCTTCATGTACACGGCATGCAAGTCCCTTTTCCAAAAACCACTTTTCTTTATTTGTCGATTTTCAGGCCCAAAAATTTGGCAAACACTAGAAAACAGAACCACCTTGTATCTATTCTTTTGTACCGCCTCCAGATCATTCATTCCTTTTGTCGACATTCTAGAATCAAACATGGATCATTGACCTCAGCTCTTGAACTCGACATTCCATCATGAAATCCTCTTTGTCAACAAATTTGTATGTCATTTTTTTTTGCTTTTTCAACAATCACTACTCAGATGTACACTTTGTCAACAAACATAATCACCTCAAAAATGATTCAATGATACCTTGAGGGATTTTTTCCCAACAATCTCACCCTTTGGGTTTGTTGAAAACTCTTCCATAAAATGATACACCATTGATTATTCATCCACCATTCGCCTTTTGCGATTCTGATAGTGATCAATGATTTACTCAACACATACCCTAAGCCCACATGATCAATGCTCGGCCTGAGAAATAAGAGTAAATGAAAAGTTTATCAATGAATCACTTCATCTCTGACTCCTACTATTGACACCAAACTGATACCAATTGGTACTAAACTGATACCAATTGTTGAAGGACTTATTGGAAGACCAATGTTTGGTTTGGAAATATTCTTACCACTTTCCAACACTACTCTTCTGCTTTTATCATGATCCGCAACTATCGTGATATCTATTCTTTGATCGATCACTTCTAGCATCGTCAGATTTAAAAATCCCCTTCTTTCACATTACTCTCCCCCAATCTGGCTGCTCCACCTATCAGCTTCTCCCCTTATCAATCATGATTTATCAAATATCCATATTTTATCCCTCTTGAACAATCACTATTTTCTCCCCCTTTGTCAACGAACCCAAAGGTCACTCCTTTGTAGTCCGTAACAGAGTAGAGAACAAATCAACACATTAAGGAAAAACGCATCATACCTCGGGGAGAGGGGGGTGAGTCACATCTACATGCTTTTAATTGCGGGGAATCGACTGAACTCTTATAGCCAGTCGATGCCTTTAAAATTCTTCCTTGGGTAAGGCCTTTGTTAGAATTTATGCAACCTGTAGCTCTGTAGGCACATAATCCAACTTCACAAGCCATTTCTCCACCTTCTCCTTGATGAAATGATACTTTATCTCAATGTGATTTGTCCTTGAATGATGGAAGGGATTTTTGCTAACATTTATTTCACTTGAGTTGTTGCACTAAATTCTAATCAGAGACATCACTTCAACTCCCATATCTTCAAGCTACTGTTTCATCCACAATAACTGTGTGCATGCTTGAGTGGCCACAATACACTCAGCGTCTGTCATGCTTAATGAAATGCAATCCCTCTTCTTTCTTAACCAATAAATACATAGTCCACCAAGATAAAATGCACCTCCAGATGTTTATTTCATGTTATCCACTAAACCGGCCCAGTCTACATCAGTATATCGCAATAACTCTGTCTGAGACTTGTCGTTATATGTCAGTCTGAAGTCCACTTTTCCCTTGATATACCGAAGTATTATTTTCATTGAAATCATGTGACTTTCCTTGGGATTACTCTGATATCTCGCTGCTTGGCATGTGGAGAAAACAATATTAGGTCTTGTCGTGGTCAAGTACAATAGACTTCCAATAATTTGCCTATATTTTGTGATATTAACTGCCTAGACATCCTCATATTTTGATAATTTCATTTGTGTAACAACCAGAATCTCCATCTCCTTGGAATTATCCATTCCAAAACTTCTTAGAACCTCCTTGGCATATTTGGATTGAGAAATGAAAGTGTCATTACTTCTTTGTGTCACCTGTAAACCAAGGAAAAATGTTAGCTCTCCAATCATTGACATTTCAAACTCATTTTTCATGAATTCGAAGAACTGTCTGCACTGAGCTTCATCTGATCCGCCAAATATTATGTCATCAACATAAACCAGCACCATCATCCTTTTATTATTGTCGTTGTTGAAATAAAGATTGTAATCAACACCCCCACGCTGGAAACCAAGCTTCTTCAAGTACTGATCAAGCCTTGAGTACCATGCCCTCGGTGCTTGTTTCAGTCCATATAACGTATTCTTCAGCCGGCAAACTTTTTTCTCATCCTCATGAATGAGAACACCATCAGGCTGTTCAATATACACCTCCTATTCTAGAACACCATTCAAGAATGTGGATTTCACATCCATTTGGAACACTTTGAACTTTCTTTGCACTACTATGGCCAAAAATAGTCTGATCATTTCCAGCCTTGCAACTAGTGAAAATGTCTCATCAAAATCTATTTCATCTATCTGGGAGTATCCCTTGCACACTAGCCGTTCTTTTTTCTGAATCAATATGCCATCTTCATTCATCTTGTTGTGATATACCCATTTAGTCCCAATGACATTCTTATCTACTAGCCTCGAAACAATCTCCCATGTTTGATTATTCTCAATATGATCTAGCTCTTCATTCATATCTTGAACCTAGTTTTCATCTTCAGCTACATCGGAAAAACATTTCAGCTCCACCTGAGATAAAAATGATGTTTTCTATAATGACTTCATTCTTAGAGTTTGAACTGGAGCTCTCTGATCACAAATGATATTCTGCCTATCAATTTCAGCTCGACTCTTTGGCTTCCTTGCAGACACAGACTTGACACTTTCTTGTTCATTATCAGTATCTTCTTCTGAGTCAGCCTCTGCCACTTATTCTCCCCTGTGTTTCTTACCTCATCATTACTTTCATCTTGGAACTATTCACTGGGTCGTTGAGTATTCTATTCATTTTCAACTATAGTGAAATCATTGCTCTCAACAATTTTCCCAGCCTTTTGTTGAAACATTTATATGCTTTGCTTTTCCCTGAGTAGCCAAGGAATATCCCCTCATCTCCTCGTGCCTCAAACTTCCCGTGATTTTCTTTCTTGAGAATGAAATACTTACTTCCAATGATTTGAAAGTATTTCAACGTTGGCTTCTTTCCGTACCACAGTTCATACGGAGTCTTCCCTTACATCGGACACAACAGAGACCTGTTTGAAACATATAACGATGTCAAAACTAATTCCTTCCAAAATTTCTCTGGTAGGCCCTTATCAATAAGCATTATTCTGGCCATGTTGTTGATGATCCAATTTCTACTTTCAACCACTCCATTCTGTTGGGGAGTTCTCACTAATGAAACTTTATGCCTTATCCCGTGTTTACTGAGATAGTTTTCAACTTGAGTGTTTGTGAATTCGGTACCGTTATCAGTACGAAACATCGGAATTCTCTGTCCAAGCATCCTTTCTGATTCCCTCCTATACTGCTTTATGCAACTGAACACCTCTTTCTTATGGGTAATAACATATACCCAATCCATTCTGATATAATCATCAATGAAAATAACATAGTACCTTTTCCCATTTATAGCTCATGGTGAGATAGGTCCATATACATCAGTATGAACTAATTCGAGCACTCTAGTTGATTTCTGTTTCTTTGGCCTATATGTCTTTCTGATGATCTTACCTTGTTTACAAGCATCACACGTATGAGTGCGATCACGTGATAGTTTGGGAAGGTCTCTAGCATAATCACACTTTACTAGATCTTCCATGGATGGTTGACATAGATGGCCAACTCACTTATGCCACAACTGGTTTTCTTCTTCTCTGGATAAAAATCACGAATATTCTTCCCCCCCTACCAGGTAAAGATTTCCCTTTGTTCGTCTTCCCTGCAGAATGATTGCTCCATATTTTCCTTTAACAATACACATCTTCTTGGTAAATCGGATAGAGTGCCCAGAGTCACATTGTTGACTGATGCTAGGCAAGTTATGACTGAGACCCTCTACTACCAAGACATCAGCACGTCTCATTTCTTTTCCCCAAAACTTGGCTTTTCCTAAGCCAACAATCTTCCGGCCTTCATCATTTCCAAATTTGAAAACTCCTTCTTTGTGATATTTTATGCATGTAACCAGATCCTTGTTGCCTTTCATGTGAGACGTACAACCACTATCAAGAATCCACATACTAGAACGATCTGATTCTTTAAAGGTAATTTCAGTAACTATGGCCTTCTTAATTTTCTTCTTCTTGGTCCATACTTTTTCTTTCATACTCGGCATGGATTGAGGCTTGTGTTCTTTCTCAGAGTATGATGGACCTGCTTCATCTTGCAGAGCTGCAAATCTGTTATGAACTTTTAACTCACTTGTCGGTTTATTGATCCACTACTTGCGAACATTTTGATTCTTCTTTGGCACATTTCCTTGAATGGTCAAAGTGAAATACCTAGCCATGTGTCCAAATCCTCCACACCAAAAATAGTGTCCTTCAAAATATGTTCTGGAAAACCATTCTCTGTTTGGCTACCATCTCAGTTCCTATTCCCTTCTATATCTCTTGGATATGGAACACACATACTGTGAATGTCCCATTTTCCCACAGCAATAACACCTGATATAGGATGAATTCCTTCGTGATACTTCAACACTACGATTTTCCCTTTGGGATCTCTGAATATTCTGATTCTGTTTTGTGCCCAAATCAACCTTCAATTTTGGGATGGTTGATTGCGGTCTGACTGAAATAGTCACAGATTTTTGTTCCTAATTCAGCCCTGAAACGACCTTAACATCTGAGCTCAATTGCTGCTTCTTCCCTGCTGAACTGCTAGGATCCTCTTTCATCTTCTCTTTCTTCTGAATGTCCTGCTTTTCTGATATCACATTGGGGTCAAGAGTTTTTCTTGATCCATAATTTTTTGTAGCAGACTGACCACTTCTTCTTCACTCTCTTTGATACTTCTGACCTTCTCCTTTCCTGTGTTAGTCAAACAATCAATTTTCTCTCTTTTGTTACTCAATTTTAAGCTTATACTCAACAATATTTTCTGAGCTCTCTGGTGTTGATGATTTTAGTTTATCAATTTCTTCTAACAGCTCATACTTTTCTTCATCCTATTGTTTCATATAGAGTTTGGAATCATGAACCACTTTATTAGACTTCTTCGCTTTGGCTCTCCAAATGTCTATCTCTTCAAGAGCTACTTCCAATTCGGATTCCATATCAACTCTCCCTTCAATTTCTTCTTCTTCTTCAGTGTAATATTTTTCCTTTTTCTGAGAACAACAAACAATCACCACCAAGGCATTTACCCCATGATCTCTGCAATTTTTTATTTCCTCAACCTCTTCATCCTCAGACTCATCTGAACTTTCAAATTCTTGTGAAAGAAGATTCTTTTTCTTGAAGAAATTTCTCTTGAATTGTTTCTTCCCTTTCACAAATCCTGAAGTCTTCTTCTTGGGAATTTCATCTTCATCATCATCATTATCGTTATCTTGAATCTTCTTGGGGCATCTTACCACAATATGACCAACTTTTCCACATAGAAAGCATGCTAGTGGAAGTTTCCCTTTAAACTTTCCTCTTCCTCTTTGTAGATTTGAAGAAAGGAATGAAATCACCTCATCTGTCTCTTCTTCCTCATTAGAATCTTCAATGGTGAGCTTGTTTATGGCCTTGAATGTCACCTCTTTGGATTTCCCATTTTCCACAGTCTCGTTATCATCATTTCTCATTTCATATGCAACAAGAGTGTTGTGGAGGTTATCCAATGTCAGTTCTTTTGGGTCTTTATCTTCCAAAACAGAAACTTTCGGATTGAACCGAGGTGGAAGTTTTATCAATATGCGCTTCACAATTTTTATATCTTCGATAATTTCTCCAAGACCATTCATGTCTTCTACCATTGCATTTACCCTGTCAGAGAATGCATCAACAGACTCATTCGGTTTCATTCTCAGATCTTCATACTAGTTCCACAACACTTGCAGCTTTGCCTCTCTCACCTTTGTATCCCCTTCATATATATTCAAAAGCTTTTCCCACATGGAATTTGACATTTTTCATGACATCACCTTTGTATAGATGGGATTGGAGAGGGCTCCCCCTAAGACATTGATTCCTTTGGAATCAACATCCAACTCTCTATTTTCAGCTTTTGATAATGCACCACTATTAATATCAGCTGTGATACCATGCATAGCTTCTGAAAACACATCCATTACCAAAGATCGGAAATAGTATTGCATTAGATTCTTCCATATCTGAAAATTACATCTGTCAAAGATCGGAATCCCTTTATGATTAGTGACCTACATTGAGAGAAGAAAAACTATCCAACTTTTTCTATGATACCAATTGTTAGGTCCACAAAGCTGAATACCCTGAGAGGGGGGGTGAATCAGGGTATAACTAATTTAAAGTTAACGCTCGTTCTGATCTTGTTTTGCTGTTAAGAAAAACACTCTTCTCTCTCTTTCCTGTTGCACAAAGTAAATAAGAAGTAAAGTATGCACAGGACACAAAAATTTTACTTGGTTCACTGCAAAGGGCTATATCCAAGGATCATACGCCGACAAGTTTTCGGTCATACCAAATTCTACTAATATTCACTAGGTGTGGATTACAAGGTTCAGTCCAGATCACTTCTAAGCCCAGGCTCACTGCCTTTAAAATGTTTAGGGTCAGCTCACTGCTTCCTACGGGTCACTCCCTTTTTATCTCTCTCTGGATCACTGCCGGTGGAGAGGATCACCTTCTTTCCCTTCCTTTGCTCACTGCTCTTGGAAGAAATCCACTCATAGTTTATAGACATGTAGGTCTCTTAATTTGCATGAATGAATGCATATTTATTTATATGTAGATGCTCTGTTGAAGTAAAACTTTCACTCGTAGATGAATATCTTTTTTCACCGAAGGTATCGGGAAAACTTCCAGCTTCCACGCAGCCCGAAAATCACTGTTGGAAATAAACCTTACTTAGCGCACAAGTCAATCTTGGCGTGCAAGTATCGGCGCACAAGTCACAACGGGCGTGCAAGTCCACCTCAAACACTTGTGCGGCACAATCTTCCCCAACTCCAAGCTTGCGTAACTCTCTTCCTTTTATACCCAAACCAATATTGGTGGGCAACTGCCAACCAGCGCGCAACTTCTCACACTAGCGCACAAATTCAACCACCAGCACACAACTCGACTTGCGCGACCCACACACCACTTGTGTGACCACCACACCTACGCGACGGGAGCTCTAATTTCTCAAAGTATTGAACTCCAGTAAAGAATTAGGAGGGGTGGTACAGTATTTATAGGAATTTGGTCACCCCTACACGAAGGTGCGCAAGTCTCTCCTCGGCACGCAAGTCTCTTCCCCTGCAAGTCACTTGCATGACCCAATTCCAAACTTGCACAAAACTCTTTCCTTTTCCTGATTTTGATCTTCTGATCTTGAAAAATCATATGCGCGCAAGTTCTCAAACTTCCAAGGCATCAGCGCGCAAGTATCTTTCACGGCGCACAAGTCACCTGTGCGACCTCACCAAAACTTGCGCGAACCTTATCCTTTTGACATATTTTGATGATATGATCATGAAAAGCATATGGAATGCAAGTTTCCAAGCCTTCATGTACATGGCACGCAATTCCCTTTTCCAAAAACAACTTTTCTTTATTTGTCGATTTTCAGGCCCAAAAATTTGGCAAACACTGGAAAACAGCGCCACCCTGTATATGTTCTATTGTACCGCCTCCAGATCATTCATTCCTTTTGTTGACATTCTTGAATCAAACATGGATCGTTGACCTCATCTCTTGAACTCGACATTCCATCATGAAATACTCTTTGTCAACAAATTTGTATGTCATTGTTTTGCTTTGTCAACAATCACTACACAGATGTCCACTTTGTCAACAAACACACTCACCTCAAAAATGCTTCAATGATACCTTGAGGGATTTTTTCCCAACAAAATATCATTAGATATAGATGTTCTACATACAATGACTGATGGTTTTATACATGTTACAAAATAATCAAGTTTGACTCAATATTCTAGGATGGATTTGAAGTTTTAGGTTGTGTAAAGAATTTCATTATGTATTCACCTTAAAATAAAACATTTTAAATATTATGGGTGCCAATACTATAAAAATATTTCTAGAAAGGATCAAAAATTTCTATAAATGAAATTTCTAATACAATAGTTATAAATTGAAAATTCAGTTACTAGAGTATGAACATATGTGTATTATTATAGGATAATTTATCAATGAATTCCCTACAAGATCTAATGAGGTGGTGAGTTTCATTAATGATTTCATTGAGACCCTTAATTATTTTATTATGGTTGGGAAGATACGTTGTATCTTTATAGAAAAATTTATTCAAATGTTTCATCCCAAGAGGAATGTTATATTGACACATGTCCTTTATATGACTTTCACAATTTCTTTTTTTAATATTATATGATAAATATATGTATCCAAAAGTATAATAATTTTTTCAAATAGAAATTTATTTAAATTTCATGAAGAAAAATATGTAATCAATAAAATTGATTAATTTCAATCATATTAGTATTAAATCCTATGATCAAGTTTAGATGAAGATCCACATGTCACGTTTTACATGATCGTGTCACTAATCTCTAAAGGATTCTGAATTAGAAGATGTAAATTTCATGGTAAGTTATATTTAATTTGTTTTCATTAATGCGTACTGAATTTTTCCCTACAAATTTCCCAAATCTAGAAGAAAGTGAAAGTGAATAAGATGATGAATCCTCTCATCAGTTTTTATGAAAAAATTCAATGAATATTAGAAGAGGTAATTAATTATTATGTTCAATAAAGAAATATTATTTTCCAAAAAGTATGAATTGTTAATAAAAAAGGTTGAAACATCATCTAATGATAACAATAGTGCTTATTCCTAAAGAGGTACTATATAGAAGTCATTAATCTTTTGGAATTTGTAGAGTTAATTAGTGATGTTGAATCGAAGAAATAATATCTTTCATCAAATAATGATGAATATTTATTTGATTCTCATGTGGAGACCATGTTAAATGATAAATTAAAGAAGAATATCTCCATCGTTTTCCGGTTGGAGAAAGAAAATATAGGAATGAAGAATTCATCCTGTATTGAAGAATTATATAAATACCAATTCATAATTATGGATTTAGAGTTATTGCTAAGAGTTTATTAAGAAAAAAACAAATTGACTAAGTAGAAGAATAAGTTTGAATTTTTCAAAGAGAATAAAATTTTATTGGATAAATAGATTGAATCTATTAATGTGTATTTTCTTGAGATATAATATTATATTATAAATTTCAGGTACGATGATCCTCATTATGAGCATGAAGTGGATACTAATCAAGAAAAGAGTAGTATTTTATGGCTAATTAGAGACTTAAAGATTGTTCTAATAAATAGGAATCTCAAAAAAATGATTCAAAATTTCCATGAAATCAAAGTAGAAATGGTTTTTTTCAACCTTAGTTAAGATAAGTGAAAAAAATAAGATATGATTATTTATAATGAATTTTATTCTACAATGACTACTTTTAAAATAGAATAAGTATTTCTTTATGAAGAATAAAAATTGGGATAAATTCATTAAAATAAGGTCATAAAAGCTTTGAAAATTATAATACTTTGATCAATAATATTGAAATACACTTTATAAATATAGTATAAATATTTACCATTTATGGACATTATTGGTTTTGTTGAGGATACAAAAAAATGATGGGATTTTCATGGTTCAAATGGGGAAAATTTTAAGCCATGAAGATTATTGGAATGAACACAAGCAGGGGGGTATAACCCATTCAAAAGAAGTCAAGAAGCGTGTTATTAAATAATATAGAATAAATTTAAAGAACCATTATAAATATTTGAATGAAGTGTGTGAGATATATGACCAATAACATCATATCACTAAATAGTTTTTAATTATATTATTAGATCAGTAATTTCAATAACATGATCCTAGAAGATATCATATTAGAGATAAGAGAATGAAAATTGTGAATAAAAATATTCCTTACAAGAAGAAAACAAAATTTTAAAATCTATTAGATATTCTTGACTTTAAAAGTGGTGGGAAAAAGACTAATCAAGAGGAAGGATAAAAATGTGATCTCATAGAGAATTTATATGATAAATAATAAAGAATATGTTTCTTATATTTTAGGATACCAATATAAATATCTTGAAATTGAAGAAGGTAAGAGTATCAATAAGAAATAAGCATCAGAATATTATATTTTAAAAGTAAAGAAGAATATTTTTACTCTTAATCTAAAATGGGGGTTTAATAAGACATGGACAATTAAAGTGGTTTTTTTTCCAAAGGCAGAGTTTAATAGAAAGACATAGAGGTTGAATAATAATTCTTAGCTTCCTCTATCATATTCTATGGTATTGAAAGTCTATATCCTATTTCACATATTATTTAGATGTAGTTTTTAAAGGGTAATAAAGGAACCATAATTATCTTTATATTTTATATTTAAATTTGTTTATAAGAGGGGGTAAATATAGGAGAATCTAAATATGTGTGTTTGACATAATATTGGAGATATATCTTATTTTGGGGAGATTTAATTTATAAAATTTTACTAAAATGGGTAAGATATGAATTCATCATGTAAACTATTCTAGAATTTTTAGTGAGAATCTATTTTACAATGTGTTACACACTGGTTTGGGGTTTTTTTTTGAAAATTGAAGGAAGAATTGAATATATGTTTTCATTAATAGGTGTCAATATTAATCGGTATTATGGCCATAAATAATTAAGATGTAAGTTATTGTTGTGGATATAATTATATTATTATTTAGTGTTTTTTCAAAATAAAGGTCACTCATATATTCTTTGAATTTTTGAATAATGATTCATTGCTAACTCTACTGAGATTTAAATTGAATTATGTTCCACGGTTGAAACTGAAATATATAGGGGGTATTTTTGAGATAATAAGATATATTGGATTTTTTTGACCCCATGAGTAAGTGTGATATATTAGAGAGATTATTTAATTCATGAAAGTGTTTTATATGATTTGAAGTTGAATAATTATAATCTCGTATTCATTATTTTTTCTCTAGAAAATATTATTGATGAATAAGAAGTTGATAGGCTTATTATATTATATGTTTTAATTAATACATAAATAATATTCAAACTCACATGAAATAATTTTTATTATGTTTTTTGGAAGATTTTAAAGAGTTTAAAGGTGTTTAGAAAATGTATAGAAAATTTTGGAAACTACTCATAAGATTTATGGAGTCAAGATGAATTAGTTCTCAATTTTTCAATGTTCTCTTAGGATTATGTTTTTTTCATTTCAATGGAATTTTAAAAAATAGAAAAATATATTATAGTGTGTATGTTTTATATCAATAATAATAGAAAATTGGTAAAGTAATTTTTCACTTTGAGCTGTTTAAGTTTTATATTTGGAAGGTCTGAAAAATTAACACAAAGGCATAAACCATACTTAATACATAAAATTTTCATATCTAAGTAGAGGAGTTGAAAATTTAAAAAATCCAGGAATGCAAAATTTTCATACAAGAAATACATAACATATATTATTAGGATAAAAATCTAGAAAATTACATGGGATATTTATATAGTGATATGTAATATTCTCCAAAATATAAAAATATGGAAAAGAAAAAATCTCCCTAAGATATAAAATATATTTTTTTCATATACATAAATTTTTTGTTTATAAACATTAAATTGGTTAAGAAGTTAGATATGGGGATCATATGTATATTGTTATAAATATATTATGTCATATATAATAAATTTTTTAGACTATATAATTATTTTCAAATGGATTCATAATATTTTCTCTAGAACTTATGATTTATGACCTAAAAAATATGACTTCAATAAGATAAAAGGTAGGTTAGGAAGAAAAATTTATAGATGCTAAAATAGTTTTAGGGTATAACAGATAAATTGTACAAAATGATCTAGATATAATAAAATTTGAATATTTTTTGTTATTTTATTAAAATAATAATGTTGAAGCTGGTATTTATGGAATAAATATCACAAAAGGGAATTGTATTTCATGTAATGGGATAAAATGGATCATTTCATCGAAATTATATTATAACCTGTCCCTGTAATCTTGTAAAATATAAAAATGAACTTGTACCACTATGATCGACCATGATAATTAATGTTTAGGTAATTCTAAAGGATAAATATATTTTTTGTTTTAAATAGTTTTTTTGTGTCATAAAGGATGAAGAAGTTTTAGTATTAGTTTGAGAAAATTTTCAGGTCAAGATTAGAAGTATCCATTCATGTATAGAATTATTCTTTTGTGAAAATATATATATCCAATTATTTAAAAAATGAAGACAATTTAAAGAAAAAAAAATTTCTTTGAATTTGAATTTTTAATTCAAATTTGAATGTGATGATGTTATTTTTGTGTGAGATATATAAGCAATGATGTTTTACGTATTTTTTACTATAGTGTAAGAGTTTTATTCATAGAAAAGAAAAGTAATATTCAAGAGAAACATAAATGAGATAGTAATCATAGAAGGTTTTTCAGGTGGTAAAAAGTTGAAAAGAAGTTTGGGTGTGGTGAAGTGTGCACAATAAAAAAGATACATCCATCAGTTCAAATGAAAGAATAAGAAGAGAAAGATCACATAGTGGTTTGTGTATTAATCATCACATCAATTTATTATAGTGAATAATAAGGTAGTCAAAACAGTTTTAAACATTAATGTAGCATGGGGGACATTAATATTGATCATATAAAATCATTAGAGGAATAATAATAATATGTTCCTCAAAATATATAAGACTATGGATAAAAAATTAAAGGAAGATACCAATCTTCATGTGGCGGGAGAAATTTTTTTTGATACTCTTGTATTGACAATAATAGATGAACCATACTCATTTTTATTTGGGATGGTAATTCATGTCAATCATATGGTCTCATATGAGTATAAATCATGAAAAGAATTAATTACTCATTTTGAGTCATGAACCTTGTGCATTGAGTGTTATTTGTTTAGTACATACCTTTTTGTGTGTGTAAATTAGTGAGACAGTTCACTCTAATGGGTGAAATGGGTTTTTTTCAAAAGGAATCATAATAAGTAAAAACATTTCACAGTTTATGTTGATGACTTGTTTTATCAAATTATAACAACTTAATACTTCTCAAAGTTGTATATTTATTATGTATATCATCAAATTTGAAAGAAGTGGGTATATATACCTAAGTTAGTATTTTGTATATTGTATAAACATAATGAATTCCTAGTGATTCCTTTCAAATATAAAAAATCCTCTATTATCTTCATGTATTTTTTAAATAGATTTTTTATATATTACTTGGATAAATTTGTGGTAGTATTTTTTAATGACATTATCATATATGAAATTATCGAAAAAAATATGAAAATATTTAAGGATTGTGATGAATAATATAAGGAAGGATAAATTATTTTCCAAATTTAGTAATCATTAATTTTATCTATAAACATGTCCTTATTATATAATGTACTCATAAGTGAGGGTATATATATAGATACTTAAAAAAAGTTGATTAATTAATGAACTAGGATAATATCTATACCATAGAACTATAGATTTATTTTATTAACTTGATATAATTAATTCTTTTTTGGAAATTTATCATGATTGAAAAATAAATAAACTAAGAAAACTCTAAAGGTAGAAACGATTTTATAGATAGAAGAATATAAATCAGAATACAATAATATTAATAAGAGGTTAGTCACTCTACTTGTACTCACATGAACCTATAGTAGATAAGGTATTTTGATATAATGTGATGCTTCAAATAATTTTCCAGGTTGTCTAATCCTGAAAAACTACAATGCGATATTTTAGGACTTACATCGATTAAAATATCATGAGAAAAATATATAGATACATGACCTAGAGTTGTCAAGTTAATTTTTTTAATTAAATAGTAAAATAAATTAGCTATATGGAGAAAATTGTGATATATATATTGATAAAAATATCATAAAGAATAAATTCACACAAAAAGATTCAAACATAAACTAAAGGATGTGTTTAGAGTTCATCAAGGATTATAATATCTTAATGAATTGTCATCATGTGTAGGGAAATTTGGTTTCTGATTCTCTAAGAATAATAGATTATTCTATGATGTATATAGTGAGGATTTAAAGTGAAAAAATCATCCAGTGTATTTAAATGATGGATAAAGAAATCATAATGGAAGGGATGAAATCCTATGTTTCTCAAATTATTTCAAAATAATACATATATATAATGATCACAACATATAAAAATTATATGGAGGTAGAGAATAATGTGGAAAATATTCAAGATCTAAACCTTTAAATAGTTGGAGTTATATGGTTTGAAACCTAATATTTGTCAAATCAATATCAGAGCTACAGAGTAATATTTTGATTAATTCACATATATCATCATTATCTATTCATTTTAGAATCACAATGATGTATAAAGATATTAGGGATAAATTATAGTTTGGAAACATTAATAGGGATATTGTGTAACATAAATCCCAATGCCTGGTCTACAAACAAGTTATTTTTGAACATCTTATGTATAAGGATGCATCGCTATGGATTTCAACATAAGTATTCTCAAGACCTATAAAAGAAACAATTCAATACTGTATTTGATTGATGGACCTAAAAATTCATAACACTATAATATAATTTTATATTATTTATAAATTGATAAACATGATAACATATATACATAAAATAACATCTAAGGTTACATGGAGTACCACATTCAATTATAACTGATCAGGATCCAAGATTTACATCAAATTTCCTGAGGATACATAAATACGAATTGGATATATAACTAAACTTTAGAATATTTTAGTATCATAAAATTAATGGTGAATTTCAATATGTAATTTATACTTTGGAATAAATTTTATGAAATTTATCATTGTATTTCAAAGGTGGTTGGAATATATACCTTACACTGATCAATTTCACATATAATTAGAGTTTCCAATCAAATATTCAAATGGAACCATAAGACATTCCATATAGGAAGTGACAATTAAATATAAAAAGTTAGGATAAAGCTATATTGAGGAAGCTTATGGAATTATATCTTTCTCAGGTTATGATAGAGAAGGTTTAAACCATTCGATGATACATTAAAGTAACAAAATTTTGATAAAGGATATAGGTAGATAATTACTAACAGGATATTGAGTTTAATGTTTCAGATAATTGTTTCCATTTAATATCACCATGGAAGAGGTTTATGTGATTTGTTAAAAGGACAAATTTGTGTCTTGGATTCATAAAATCCATTAATATTATATATCACATGGATATTTTAGCTTATATATTTATAATTACATCGAAAATATCCCATGTACACATTGTGTTTCATATATCACTTTTTAGATTAATTACATACCATATCCATCGCATATACCAAAATTGAATTTTTTATAACTAGAACAAGACCACACCTGTGATGAACAACCATTGAAGATCCTAGGATACATAGATAGTGTTCTATGAAAAAAAATACCATTCATTGGGTTAATTATTTGGGGAGAAATCATACGTATTAGGAAGTAATGTGGGTACTCGAATATATAAAGAGAAAAAAGTAAGTGCATCTATTTTATTATGAGTAATTAATGTTTAAGGTAAAATAATTCATAGGGGGGAGAATATAACACCCAGTATTTTTAGTGTAAAATTTCCATCAACAATCCATATGTTTTGGATAACTTATGTTTTAAGAAACACAAAACTAAAATTAACAATGCATTATTTCATTACAATGAAATATCACAATATAAATAAAAATATAATACATTAAAATATATCTAAATGAAATAAAATTAATAAATTATAAAGGGAATAAAATATAAAGTATATGAAAATAAAACAAGATTAAAATACTGATTATCAAGATCTATAATGAATAGAATACCATCAATGATAGTTGTAAACATAATGGAAAAAATTCATAATATTACAGACATCCTAAGAAGGAAATTTGGAAATGGCGTAAATTATTTTAGTAAAGTATGTAAGGTTATTAAAATAATTTGTATATGACCATTATATTTTCATTAGTTATGTGGTTATTGGTTTTATGAGAACCTGATATATGGACATTAGTTATATGGTCATTTGGTATACATATATGAAATAGGTGTATTGAATAATTTATAATTGGATTATAAAATAAAAAATAATTATATAAATATTATATTTCATATGTAATGAACATTTTAAAATTATATATTGGAGTAAAATAAAAAGATATTAATTCATTTATGAAAAAAAATTTACTTTAAAAGAAAATATTTTTATTACACTTATTAATTTTAAAAACTAATTATAATAAAATGGATTAAAAAATCAACAAATTATTTAAAAAATCAACATGAAATATATAATTAAGGGATTATAAATAGTAACATTTAATTACTCACATTCAAGGAAATGTGTTCTATTTAAAAACATTATTTTATTGTATATTATATATTCCTATAATGTTAAATTTCACGTATTTAAAGTATTAAATTAAATAAAATATATTTCTTATATATATAATTTATTATAATTCATTTTATAATTATTAATCACTAATAAATATGAATAAAATCAACTAATGTTTCAAAAGACAATTTTCTAAAACAATGTTTTTATGAATTATATATTTTTTCAATTGATTTTTACCACTCAATGAAATTTAATTTAATAAAAT
Organism: Viscum album; assembly: GCA_963277665.1. Taxonomy (NCBI): domain Eukaryota; kingdom Viridiplantae; phylum Streptophyta; class Magnoliopsida; order Santalales; family Viscaceae; genus Viscum; species Viscum album. Next base: position 1,908,125,350 of record OY728136.1, read on the forward strand.
ATATTTCTTACTGTAATCATTATGTTAAAATTATTTTATTGGTTTAATTTCATTTTTGTGTATAAAATTTTTGAAAAGTTTAAAAAAAACTGATTTACCCCAGTAATGGGTAAAATGAAGTAAAAGCATTAAAATAAGAAGTAGAGTCCTAAAATATCTATATCTCTTATCAAAAAATGTTTTATTTGGAAATTAATTGCATATACTCATATTGTATTCATTATTATCCATTTTACATGTAATATTGCATTCCTTACACATTATGGAAAGAGTATTTCCAATTATGATTCTCAAAATCACGTATAAAAGGACTTATCCAATACCCACATCAAACAACACCTATCCTTAAATTTAATCATCAATATATATCAAAATTTATATATTTAAAAATTTCCTATAATATTTGGTAGCTTCTAGTAATAAGGAGTCTGAATTTATTCATTTCAATGAAGGTCCTTCAAAGAAGATTCTTCTCTTCAAGATAGATATTACCATTTATTATTCATTTTATTTATCTTATTTATACCCCACTAATTGAATATTATCTAACACAATAATAAAATGTATTTTTAATCATTATTATTCTATAAATGTGATATCACTATAAGAAAACAACATATTCTTACTCATTTATTTGTTAAAATGTGTTTTTGTTTTGGTTAGTTTAACCGACCATGTGAATTATAATATAATATTTTCACTATGAATTATTAATAAAACATAATAATAATAATATATATGGTATTCATAATGAATTTAAGTTGTTTTTATAATTCATAGTGGTAATATATATAAATATATTCATTGATAAAATGATTTTTTTATTGACTCGGTATTCATAGAAAAAATTGATAATTTTTAATTTTCCTATATGAATCATTACCATAACGTAAATGAAATAATCATATAACTCTAAGAACACTGTTAAACACATATATACAATATTTATTATCATTCTTGATGTTATAATCACATGGGAATATAGAAAGGACCAAAACCACTATACCTGAAGAAATATTAGAGCAAATGGAACAATTGACACCCAATGATTAATATTGACTTTGAAAGATTAATAAATCAGTGAAACAAAATATAAATTAATGATATTAAGTAAAACAAATTTAAATTATTTTTTTGTATTATTTAATAATAATGATAAATTTATTATATTGGGAGTTAGAGTATGCTTGAGATAGTGGGAATCCAATGTAAGGGTTTTTTCTCAATTTCCTTTCTTAAAGACATGTTTCATAATATGAAACTATTTTTCTTTATATAGTATATGTGCTTCCTCATTAAAATATTTTTTAATAATTTAACTTTGATTAAAGGGATTTATAATTCCATTTCTTTATATAGTGTATGTGATTTTATATCTATCTATGCTTAACATACATGGATATAACATCATTTTATATGAATATTCATCACATTACAAAAACACATGCTTAAAGGCCCATAATAGTTTAGTGTCTTCGTAAATTTGGAAACTTAATATTGTAACTTCATGAAAGATATTAAAAAATTACCATATATATCTTCCCCTTTATTAATCATACTTAAAACATTTATTCAAAACTTTTTTAAATGAAACATAAGAAATAGTTGAACTTATATTCCTGAAAAGGGTAAACAAAGAAGATATATAAGTATAACTTAATCATAGGTGCATGAGAGCATGTGGCTAACATTGAAAGTTCATACCCTACATATCAAATAACATAAACATTCATCTGGGTTAAAATATCTATTCAAAATACATAAATCATAATAGAATAAATAGAATTATACATGAGATCACAACATAGTAATAAGGCATATAATATTTGGTATACACATAAGAACATAACATTAATTTCAATGGTAGTTATAGCTTACTACCAATTCCATATTAGTGGAATGGGTTCACTCCCCAAACCATCATAGTAGTCATGGTTCACTCCCAAGACCATATTAGAATAAAATATCCTTTAATGAACTAGTATCACTCCCCATTCCATCCCTATATTATTGAACCATGTTTAATTTCCATTATATCCATGTATTACTAAACTAAGTTCACTCCCTGTTACAACCTTATATTACTGAATTGGGTTCTCTGCCCGTTCTATCACTTTATTAAGAAACCAATTTCACTTATCATTTCCACCATGTTTTATTGAATCGGGTTCACACTTCATTCCAACCCATTTTTATTGAACCGAGTTCACTCTATGTTCCAACCCTGTATTACTGAATAGACTTCACTCCTCATCCCATCCATGTATTATTGAACCATGTTAACTCTCCATTCCATCCTTGTATTGTTGAATCAAGTTCACTTATCATTCCATCCTTGTATTTCTAAACTGAGTTCACACCTCATTCCATCCATTTATATCTCCTGAGATATAAAATCTTAACCAATGCAAAGGGAGAGATATAGGTCCCATCTACCACATAATAAAATCATGTATACCTGTTCCATAATATAATAACACTTGCATCATATCATGACCATAAAAATATATAGGTTTCATAAACATCATATCATAACCCATAAAATGTAATGGTCATCACAAACATTTAATTATATCATTATATATGGAAAATAGAGATGACTCATAATCATTTCATCAAATCATAAATCATGAAGAGAAGTGGTTATCAAAGAAATATGAATTGTGCAAGAGAAACGGATGTCATAAAAATAATTCCATCAAAACATAAACCATTAAATAATGAATGTGAATTATATTCGTGGTTCATGAACCCATTAAATCATAAACTATAATAATGTATGTCACCTTAAATAGAGAATTATTTGAAAGATCACATGAATAATATATTCAAGAAAATATCCTTTCTTTCAAAATCCTTTATATTAAAACATTTAAAAAATTATTATAAAGAAATATTTAAAATTTATTTTAAAACATTTCTTGAGGAAAATATTTTTTCCTCCAATAAAAATTATTTTTAAAACATAATTCTTTTTGAAAAAATTTTATTTTAACATATTTTTAAAAAACTTATAAAGGAATCTTGAAAATATTTTGAAAACATTTTTAATTGAAAATACTTTAAAAACCTGAAAAGAAGGATGAAAATCATTTTAAAAATCCTTTTCTATAATTTTTTTTTGAAAACGTATAAATAAATATTTAAAAAATTTAAATTATTCTATTTGAAAATAACCTTTTGAATTAATATAATAGAATCTTTTAAAATCATTAAAAACACATTATAAACATCAAAATTTTTTGAAAAACGTTTTTTCATTGAAAACCACGTTCAATTTCAAAGATATATTGAATATTGGGAAAATTTTAAATTTAAATTTATCAGTGTAAACATAAAATTTATTCTTTAATGAATTTATGGTTATAAAAGCAGGTAAATCTATACATTACATACATTCTATTTTCACCTTAAATGTTTAGAAAATTGATTTCATCAATAAATGTCAAGAATATTATTTTTAATATCATTTTTTAAAAAGGTAAAACATGGGTAAAAATTTTCTTTAAACATAATTTGATAATATTAAAACATTTTTTAAAACATTTTTAGAAAATAGGGTTATGAAAGAAAACATATTTCTGACAGAGATGAGAAATAATGATGGATTTTCATAAAAATATTTTCTTAATTATCTTAAGTACTAAAGTGTAAAAAAATGGTACTAATAAATGGAAATATCATGGATAACCATCTAAGAAGAAAATTCATGATTTTCCTTGAGATACGTATCATTATATTTCATCAACGAAATTATAATCATAAATAATCATGATAAATAATGAGATTGTAGAAATAAATTGTTACCACTTTTATATCATTGAATCATAATCCCCATGAAATAATAAAATTACATGAAGAATATAATATCATGAAAATAATTATATTCCTAATATAACATGTAAATTTTCAATATATACACCCCATAGAAACAATATAGGTTCATAACATGGTATTACCTCAAAGAAGGCCAATTGAGACAAAACTACAATACCAATTTGGTAACTTTTGACCCATAAACCCCAATAAAAGAACAATAATAAACTTGATATATAAATACCCATAAATTTATTTTTATTAATAATATAATAAAATCATTGTAATTATATACACCACAAAAAATAAATGAGTGGTTAAGAAGGCATAGGTCTCATAGAAATTAAATTGAAACAAGAAAACCCTTATCGTATGTTTTGAATTTCTTTTTATGCATTCAAACCTCATTTATAATAAATTTAATTTTATAATAAATATAAAAAATAAAAATATTTTTATATATAACACCACATATTAATTTATTATTACTTTATATGATCCTTTTATTAACAACTCCATGTTTATGTTATGATTCGGGTAATGCCTTCTTTCTTTTTTTTATATATTTTGACTTTATATTCTTGATCTTATTATATATATCATGATTTAATTAGTTATACGATGTTAAGAATGATATAAATATCATATATATTTTTTATATAAATATTTATAATTGTATATAAAATATATATGTATGAAATGGAATACATCGTTCATGGAGATGGTAGGTTGTACGTACGCATGAACATTGTTTCTATTTTATTATCGTATTGAAAGAATGAAAGTAAAAGAAATATATATATAATATAAATATATATATATATATAATATTTATTAAAATTATTATTTTATATATATCATATAATTTCACAAAACCCATACTTAATTAATTTTATGTAAATTGAAAATGAATCACATCGCTTTGAGGAGGTGGTAGTCTACAAGTCCACAAACAAAGTTATCGTATGCACCCAAAATAGAAATCATGATGTTATGTTTTATATAAATTACCTGAAGAATAAATACATAATAAATATCTTATATATCATATAAATATAGATTTTCCATCATAATTCTAGCCCATGATAGGTTGTAAAGTAAAAAATGAACAACATCATTTCATGAGGCTGTAGTCCGCCATACACATGAACAGTAAGTTCATTACCCATTAGACAGATTTGTATGTAAGTATAGGTAAAACCTTATAATTAAAAAATATAAGTATATTTAGGATACTAATTTAATTATTAAATCACGTAATAAGATGATTTTTTGGGTGGAGAATGAAAACAATATAATGGATCTCGCGGAAGGATATTACCTTTTCTTTGGGTAACTCCTCTTAATTTGAACCTATGTGCTTCCTTTGGTTTGATTTATACCAAAAGTGAGGATTATATAATAAATTTAGGTATTTTGGGAGCTTATTTGATCATATTTTTCATGATACAAATTTTTTGATAGGTGTGAATAAGTCGGAGGGGTGAGTGTCCTTTTATAGTGGAGGAGGAGTGACATTCTTGTGAATTTTTAAAAAGGGGATTCCAACCACGTTTTTCCCATGTCATATAGATCCATTAATGGTCCATATTAAATCCAAGGGATTGTAGAGTTAAAATATTTCTAGATAAGGTTTTTTGGAAAATTTTCTAGGTCATTTTGTCGTAAATATTATGGTTTAGTTCTTAATTAAGCTAATTTTGCTCTTAATTAAGGTAATTAATTTTAATCAATTTCACTGATCTTTTTGGTAAAAAAATATGTCCAAATTTTTTTAATTATAAATTTTGATCATTATAAATATGTAATAAAATTTTCTTAATTATAATCACATAAGTGAAAAATATTTATTTAAATTTAATCTCGTAGACGGGACAATAATGCTGGTATTTAATGTAAAAATATTCTAATGTTTGAAATGTTTTTATATCCAATTTCAATGTGAAATTGGTTCCAATGACCTAAATTTTATTAACTAATTTATAATTGATCTAATTAAACTTTAAAATACAACTAAAATATAATTTAACTATATTAAAAAATTAGATGAAAATGATGTTTTTAATTTAAATTTAGTGTGTTTAAATATTCATTAAAAAATGAAAATTCTCAGAAAAATATCAAAAATTAACCCAGATTAAATTTTTATTTTATTATTCCAAAAATAGAGTTTATATTTTCATATAAAAAAATTAAAAGTTTCAAAAATAAAATTTATAATGTGTTCTTCATTAAAGGGCTGTAAAATTACCCTTTTGAAAAATATATCATATTATTCATAAAATTGGTTTTATTCTTATCATAAAACTAAAAAATATATTTGGATGAGAGTAAAAAAATTTAATATATAATATATAAATATTATCTAAAATATTAATTAGAAGTGGTTTTTTTAATTTACTGACATAAAATTGTTTTGGTGCATAGAGAAATAGATTTATTAGAAAAGTAATTTCTTTATTTTAAAATATTTTTTCATTCACTTATATCAATTTATAACAAAAGGATTCCTTTTATATACATGTGTAAATAATATTTTCACAACTTATTTATTATTATTCGTAACATCAATTCCAATGAATAGATGGTAGCTATAATACTATTTTAATATTATTGTTAATAGTGTCTTGTAGTTCACTTAAACTCAACCCTATGTGTAACGCAAGAAATCAAAGGGAGTTGATATTTTATGTAATACAAGAAAAACATAGTGTTTCATGTACCACAATCTAATCTAATTGTTTTGTATAATGAAATATTTAATTATTGTTGTGTGTAAGGCAAGCCACACTTAGTGCATCTGTATAACAAAATCTATATCTGGTATTGTGTGAAATGTAAAATATCGGAAAGATTCAATTAATTCCAATAATAATAATTCAAAAAATCTAATGGTGTTACATTCTACCCCTCCTTAAAATTAATTTCTCCATTTAAATTCATCTGTGTTATAAAAGGTTTAATGTATGAAAGTTCCATTCATAAAAACCCACATCATAAAAATGAATGCTAAAACATCATTTTAAAAAAGAAAAGTTGGAAACATAATTGTTATCCAAAGTAATGTGTAACTAGGTTTCCACATATGATAATATAATGTGAGAAGTGAAAACATACACATGGAAGAAAAGTTCAAATAATCATAGATATTTATAAAGATCACTAATCACCAAATATTGGGTGATCTAGAGAATGTTTACAATCACAAAACCATAAACTTAATAAACATTAAAGAGGTTATTGATATCATCAAAAATTATGATAATATAACAAAAAATTATTTTAATACCCTTTTACTAATGTTGAATAACACTATGAAAAATTGTCAATTTAGAGGTGGTTTTTTTAATCTAGTGGTGGTTTAAACCGCATTTAAATGGTTCTGTGGTGTATTTAAAAAACTACTGCTAAAATTAGTTTCGGCATTCAACACATGGAAATTACTTCCATTTAGCATCAGTTTCTAGAAAGTATCGTAAAATGCATATTTTGTAGTAGATTTTTTAGTTTTAGTGGCAGTTTCACTTAAAACATAACTATAATCTAGCGGCAGTTTTTAACAGCCACTATATTCTATTAATTTTACTAAAAAATCACAACTAAAATTGATAAAACCAATGATATATAAAATTTTGTCATATTTAAAAACGTTTTTAACCACCTCACTAAAAAATAAAATAATATAGCAGTAGTTTAAACTACTATAAATAAAAAACACCACTAAAACTAAAATTGATAAAACCAATGATATATAAAATGTTGTCATATTTAGAAACGGTTTTAACCACCTCACTAAAAAATACAATAATATAGCAGCAGTTTAAACTACTATAAATAAAAAACACCCCTAAATCATTAACTAAAAAATAAACAAGTTTCAGGTTCTACAGCCTCAGAACCTATAACCATAACATCTCAAAATTAGCACTGATAAGATTGCTACATCATCAAATATATCATTAATGGGAAAGGAAATAACACATGTTAAAACTAAATAATCAACATATGTTGATTATCACCAAAACAAAAAGAATCAACACATTACCCAAGGAAAACAACATATTGAAATAAATAATACATTTCATAATACATTGAAATAATTGAATAAGATACAACACATTAAAAGAATCAATAACACGTAAATAAATTGAAAGAATCAACACATCGAGAGAATCATTTTTACATTGAAATAATCAATACATATCTCAATATATCAAAAGAATCAAGACATTTCTCAATACATTTCTCATTGAAAGTATGTTGATTCCTTAAACTTTATCACAACACATTTCCAAGGAAAACATAAATTTAGTTTATTTAAAACTAGCTATAATAAATCATTGTAATTTCATTAATATAATGCTTCACATGTTAAAATTAAATCCACCAAAATTACAAACAAGATGAAATAATTTAATAATAAAGAAATGATTCTCGATATGGAAACATCCATCATGAATACTAATTTCATTGAAAGGGTCATTAATGATTCAAATATAATAAGAAATTCTTATCCAAAAGAGAAATCACCCTAAATATCCATAAATGATTTAAACTTATACAAGAAAATATTAAAACTGGTTTAAATTTATACAATGATTAATTATTTTATGAAATCCAAAGACGTCAAACACTAATCCCACCACTTGATAAGATCACGAAAGTCAATATATATGTCTCTATATGCCTAGTCTGATAACAATACACATAGTTCAAGTTACCCAATTAAATTCCCATGGCCTATCCAAGACCAACAGGATAGAGCTAAAAAAATAGGTTTTGTACCCAAAAAGAGTACAAAAATATCCCAAAAGGGAGATCACCCAACACATCAAGATTGAGCTCTAACTAAGAAGGTGAAAAAAGGAGGATATTAATTGAACATGGAGACTGAAAGATATGGGTTTTCCTATATGTTATAGGCTTGAGATATCATCATAAGTATAAGTGATATAGGATCTTAGTTTAGTGAAAGATAACATAGAATGATACTTGGTCATTAGGACTGGGTCCTGAAGTGATATTTGGAAAAGCATATAGACTTTCCTATAATGGATAGGGTTAGATATAGATTATTATCTTGGAGAAAACCATAGGGTTTTGGGTCATGAATTTACCTATAGGGACCCTACTTGGCACACTAATAAGATGAGAGTGACACCACATGTTCACCACCAAGATGTGAAGGGATATAAACAAGCACATAGTAATAATAACACTAAAGTGGGAGGCTTTATCCTATTGTACTTTAACACAATCACACACTAAACTCTGTGAAATAGTGCATAGGTATAGAAAAATATAACCTCTCAGTGGAAAAACTTCATGTATTAACCTTTAGGAAATACATGAGAATGAGATAGACAAGCATCCAAGAAAGGAAAAGGTTAAAATACATGCTTAACCAAGAAGAAGGAAAGTTGTTCACAATTTATAAACAACTGAAAGAGAAGGGAGGAGGAGTTCCCAACTCAAGATCCCTATGTCTAAATACCAAACATGGTTAGTAACTCCACTTATATCTATATTCCATATATAATAGGTCCACTAAGGACACCATCTACCAGTTTTCTATATAAGAAAAAAATAATACATGAAAATACTATCTAATTGTAAGTATAAACATACTTAGTAAGGAACCATGAAAAACAAGTGTAAAATAGTAAAATATAATAGTTTTATCAACCAATATGTAAATAAGAGACAAGAAACAAAACATTATATATGATCATTGATAAATTTCAATCTCTATAGCTATTTGCAACACAGCATATAGACACATGGTAATACAACACATACATAGGAAGCCCGTTGCCCTGATCCCATTTAAAATATAAGAAAATGATTAAAAAAATACCCACATTGGATGTACTAATACATGAAAAAACGCTCTCCACTAATTATTTCCCAATGATGAACTCTTCTTTTCACCGTCTCCATTTCCATCTCTACTTCTTGATACCATCACCTGTAATGAAATTATATTGAAAAATAACAATGTTTTATATTTATATTTAAACTTCAAATCAAAAAAATTTTGTGAACTAACTGATTTTGAAGTTGTGTGAGTTACCTTCTCACCATAATCATCACTAAAAATTATTTTAGGGTAGATTTAGTCATATTATAATATAAATCAAGAAATAATTTCTTCAAAACTGATACCTTATCCCCATGTTCCTCAAATATGTTTTTCATAGAAGCAATCATTCTCAGAGAATCTTCAGTAGGTAGTTACTACAACAAGAAGCAGATGAACGTGAAATCCCCATTTTCCTGCCAAAGACCTCATATGGTAATAGTCTCAAACCCATCCTGTGCACTCGACCTGGATGCTTTTTCCCAAGTACATTACCAACTAGGTCATCCTGGGAGACTGAGTATGACTGTACTACATTGTCATACCATAGTTATTTAATTTTTACCTATAAATCAAATATCAGTCATATTAGAAGAAAAATATATTAACATAGTGACAGCCGATAATATGTTATTATAATGATAAATGATTTCATACCCTAACTTTTTTGGAAGGCACATTAAAAAACTCCCATTATATTGTTTATGAACATCCAATCACACTTCTGTTTAGGATGCTTGGTGGATTAAATACTATGACTACTTTAAACAAAGATAAATCAACAATTTAATTTATTAAAAAGTTAAAATTATCTAACAAATATTTAAACTAATGAAAATATTACTAGATTTTATCATCTTCTATAAAAACACTTTGACCCCGCAGTGTAAGGGATGATTTTCTTAGACCAACTCGATGTATTCTTCCTTGAAATATCTTGAAATTAATAAATTGTAAATTAATAGTAATATAGGCAATAACATATCCTTTTCATATACATGTATAAATATAAAATGATATTAATATAATAATATATATTTAAATACCATGTTCTTCTCATCATGATGCCTATCAATGAATGCATTCTATTTCTATCTAGGTACCCCATTTGGTACCTTATCATACATTTATTTGGTGATCAATGAAGTATCGTTGACTTCGGTCCATAATCTCCATTTATAATCTTTTTTTTTCTTGCCCAAATTTTTCAATATCCACTTTCGTGCTAGGATATCAGTAATGGTAAAGTGAAAAAACATTTTCACACAGAGATTTATTTTGAAAATATTTTCATTTTATAAAATTAAATTTAATTACATTATAATGTATTAAAATTACATTTATTTGTGAACCAAAATCTTCATTTTTAGAAGATGGAGGAATATTCCTCCAATAATCATACGTAGTGGGAAGGGAAATAGGCTTTACCTCAAGCTGGACTAGAAACTGGACAAGTAGTCCTATGGAATCATATATATAGACCCTATAGGAATCAAATATGAAAAGTATCTTTTGTCCATTCAGAATCCATACATCTGAAATTTTTATATTTTTCTATGTAGTAGCCTTATTTAAATATTTTATGAAAAATAGTTAGTAGTATAAAAAAAGTGCAATAAATTTATTCATATTAAAATTTTTACCTATAATAGTCACTCTCCAATATCCCCATGAAGAACTAGAAGTGGCACCCTAGTCCCTCACTGCTAAGGCTGCTGAACTGGAAGGCATCGACTGAGCTGTAGATTAGATACTGACAGAGGTTGTGAGAGATGGTGAAAGGGGAAAGTGGATGGTGTATTAGATATTGTAGGGAGGGATATATATGGATCATCATCTATCACTATTCCCTATGTAATGTTGATTAAGAGACAAATGGCATGATTATAATGCTTCCTCCTTGGAATTCTTGTCATTTAATCAAACAAAATTATGTTCAGAACATGTATATCAAAAAATTAAGGTATAAAAAAATAGAATTGATAACACGTGAACAATACTAACAATAAGATATATAAAAAATGATAATCAATGAATTCACAAATGACATAAGCGGTTGATAAATTAATGGATAACTACACAAATAATCATTTTCAACTTCAACAATGTTTATTTCATACTCCATCATTACTGCATGTACTTTATCCAGACATACAAGACTAATATTTTCAATATCATGATGGACATATATGTTCACTTCTTTTTTTATGGGATTCAATGTAAGATGTCAAATCTTCTACTTCATCAGCCATATCATACGTGTCTCTTTGTTTTATGTGAGAAACAAAACTTCAACCTTCATCTGTGACATCTTTCACATAATATAAAATTTTCACTTATAATGATAAGATATACATATCATGTAGTTCATGGTCACCAACATTTATTAAGAAATATAATTTCACAGGAGTAAATTGAATGGAATCACTTGTAACACCCCTGATAATGTCCACCCAATTTAATTTTAATAAAACAACTAAAAAATGTTATGGTAGTGTAATTAAATAATATCAGTCAACTTTTCATAGTATTACACTTCAACAAATGTAAATATACCACTATTCTATGTTTTTAAACCCTCTTCCCGATCAAATGTAAGGAATTTAAATCCATTCACATTGTAAGTGTTGATCATTATTGCTTGTTTTAGGGGATCTCGAGAAAGAAACTTCAAATATTCTAAAAAATCTACTCAATTATTGGTATTCATGATCTAAAAAAAGTAATATACATTATAATATTTAAAAAATATATCCATCAAAATAATATCCATATTGATTTCAATATTTATGAACTTACACATCACGGAATCCATTCTACAAGATATTTATTAATATATTTTGTTATATCTTTCTCATTTTGGGTTCATCCCCTCATTTGTCTCTTTATTTGTATCCTAAAATCTTTGATAAATGGATATGCAATTTCACAATTTAGAAGCACATATCTATATGCCTATAATAATTCCATTTTTGTTAGTCTAACATTTTATCTCCTCCCAACTCATCGACCAATAGTAGGAAATATTTTTGATTTCCTGTGTTTTTTAGATTGACTTGATGTATCATCAACACATACAAATTGGTTGAATCTAGTCTCAATATCATCCAGGTCTCTAGAACAATAGGTAAGACACCCCTCTTCCAAATAGATTATAGAAATAGAGCCTTCAGGTTGATATTTATTTTTCATGTGTGATTTCAAATTCCCAATATATCTGTAAAATAAAATAAAATAAAAACATAATTATGTATATAATGAGGTTCCATGAATTATTTACTAAAAATAAAAACATTTAAATAAAGTACCTCTCCATTTGATGCATCCACTGATAATAAATAGGGCCTCTTAATTTACCTTCCTCAACTAAATGCAGAGTTAAATGCATCATGATAGTAAAAAATGACGAAGGAAAGATCATCTCTTTTTCACAGTGTCAATACAAATCTCTTCTAAAGGTTGTCAATCTGAAATGGATAAAGATTTTTCTCACATAGTTGTCTTAAAATGAGAATAATTAGAGTACAACAGTAGTAAACTATTTGGGTAATAATGTACTCAATTCAAATTGAAGTAACTGTTGTAACAAAATATGTGAATCGTAGCTTTTTAATCCATGTCACCTATGATTATTTATGTCAACACACCTTGACATGTTACTTTAATACCCATCAGATACCTTCACATGTTTTAAAAATTGATGGAATTTATCTTTATCCCTATTTTTTCATTGAAAAAATTGTCAGAACATACTTTCCATTCTCATTTATCCAGAGATCATGCTTTATATTCATTTCATGTAATTATTTTTGAGAATTGAGAGGATCCTTCAACATTACATAATAAATAACAATGGAAATATCAACATGTCATAAACATTATTCTCAATATGAATAACATTAATATTATTCTAAAAAAATTTATTTCCCAATACGGTGGTTTGAAGAATATAATTTTTTCCTTCCATTGTTGTGTTCTGATTTCACTTGACCATGCACTTCGAACTCGAGAACTATTTAATTTTGACAACTTTAGAGGTGGTCTATGATCAATGAAACCATTTAATTTTGACTTTTCATCCAAAATCAATGAGATTCATCGAGAACTATTCTATGAAACAAGAAGCACCATTTTATATTGTGAGGTAGCCATTTGATCTCAAAATCAATGTTAAAAATAGGAAAATATAAACCCATGTATGTGTTCCAACCAGATAAATTCCTAAGTCTAGTGAAGTCACTAATGGTCCACATTAGATCATCTTGCATTTTGAACATTTTTCTAGAAGATGCACCATATGTCTCCAAACAATTGCTCCGTGACTCCTATAATTATTCAATTAAAGTCTGTAAGTAGATCTCAATATCATTTCCAAGAATTTCATTCTAGGAATAATCATAGAAATGATAAGATACTTTTTTATAGACATCCATAGAGGTAGATTTTAAGGGATCAAAACAACCATCCAAATTCTATAACTGGTACTCAAAGTCCCAAATCGGTTGAATCCATCCACAACCAATCCCAATTGAACATTTCTAGGATCTAATAAGAAATCTAGATGTAATGAATAAATTGTATTCCATGATTTTGAATCTATTGGATGTCTCATTAATCCATCATTGTTATTATCTAAATAATTCCACTGATGTGTTCATCAGTTTTTGATGACATGAATAATAATTAAAATCAAGGCTTTAAAGGAACGTAATAAAAAAAATATTTCCAAGTGAGTTCATTTTATTCTTCTTTATTTTAGTAATTGATTCAGACTTCTAAAATCACCCATGTACTACCATCTAGAAGAATAACAATTCTTCAGTCATGTCTACTTGAATCCTCTCCCCAATAAAGCATACAATCATTGGGACACTCATGAATTTTTCTTATAATTATGACCAAGCTTGTTAACAAATTTTTTTCTTATCATAAAAAGACTATGGGATCTTCGTTTAAGTATATACATCACCCAACAATTCAAATATCATGGTCTTAGTTTTATTTTCAATTCCACATAGGCATCTGATATGGTACAACATTAGCAGAAAAGAATGTTTTGAATATTTTAAACATCCACTATAGAACTCTTGATTTTCATCATCAACTAAACCAGGAAATAAATTTGTCTAATTAGTGAAGTTTTCCCTTAAATTATTTTCCACATAATCAAGAGGAGTATCCAATGATATGTTACAATCTTGATCTGGTTCTCCTATAGTCTAAAAAAAATCACTTGTCCAGTTTCTATTTATAGCACCCTCAACTGGTTGTTCTCATATGATTTGATATTGATTTTGGTGTCTTGTAGTGCCTAATGAATCATTTATAAGGTTTTTCATTTCATTTTCCCTTGTCAATAAATTTGGGAGCTAATTCTATGGATTGACATCAGTGCTCATCCTTTCTTTAACGTTCGATTCTCCGTTCCAAATCCAACACAAATATTGAGTAGGGAATTTCTTCAATAAGAAGTATTCATAAACTCCACCAATCCTCAACCATTTTAGAAATTTATATTTAGGACATGGAGATATTATTATCCCATGAATGGATTGAATATAAGTTGAAAAATATAAACATTTCTCCAAACCCTTATCATACTGAGATTTTTTCCTCAGTAATTTGATCCATATTTTATCCATATATATCAAAATGTGCCTACACATTAAGAAAAAATTTAAAACACATAACTATTACTAAATGGTAATATACATTCATATATACTATATGAAAAAAATATGAATATTTTAAATAATATTTTCTTATATAAATACACATGAAGGGAAAACGAATAAATTTTCATGACTCCACAAGTTCAATCATTTAAATTATAAATAATTATATATATAAATGGATTAATCATGTATCATAAACTTCTTGACATTAAATACTTTTTAATTTTAAATGTAGACATAGTTGAAAACATAAAATTACAGTTTGAAAATGTTTTTAACATTGACATAAAATAAAGAGAGAATATGTCTTTTATATGATTAGGATAAACCAAGTCTATTACCAAATATAATTGACCTTTCCCTTTTACTGGTTCAATCAAAAAACCCAAGCTTTTATAAGGTGTATCCCTAACATATCAATCAATATTTTATAGTTGTAGAGATAACATAGTGTATTCTACAATATGGAAAAACCTTTGTTATTACCTTTTGATCAAGTATGAATGACTATACACTACCATTTAAATGGCTGTATAACCATATGTGAAATAAGAATTTTAGGTACTTCTGAAAAATAATAAAACTATATGGACTATTAGAATATCTCAATAAAGAAACTATTATAGAGTAGTGAACTTCAACCATTCTTTAATTTATGCTGAACAAGGAAATATATGGTAACTAGAAATGCCTCAATAAATCAGTATAATTAATATATAAAGTTGTAAATGACTTTATTATTCTTTATCCACTTCTTTACTTTGATTCTATTTATAGAAAAAATAGAAATGGATATAATTATATAGAAATCCATTGAATCTTCTACACATGGGTGTTTTCGAATTCTTCGTCATACATTTAAAACCCAACAGTTATAAATTAAAATAGAAACATATTACTATTTAATATATCATGCTCAAATTCAAAAATACTCAATGTATTTTATTCTCATTATCATTGTCCAATTACAGAGGCTTTATACCATTCAAAAAGATGAGAGATGCTACTACTTAAATATAATAAGGAAATTTTATACCTATATATCCCATGTAAGGGTAAAATAATTTTTTCACAGGCTTCATAATGGTACCTCATAATTTTTATAATCTACATAAAGGTAACCTTTAAAATATACAGCTCACATAATGATAAGATTCATTTTACATATATTGTATTTAGGTATTTTATAATGTTATTTAAGGGTAATAAAAAACTATAAATGTTGCATAAGGGTAACTATTAAAGCTGTGTAATTATAATATTTAACAAAAACTAGACATGTAAAGGTAAATAAAAAAGTTTTATAAAGGTACTGAGAAGTTACATAAATAGAATAAGAATTTTAAAAAGAATGTGTAAAGAAAAAACATAAATTTCATACACTATTTAAAGGAAGTTAGTTCACTACACAAGGGTAACATACTTTTTTCATGCCGCTTAAGAGTAGCTTAGCACGTGTGTGAAGGTAAAAAAAACATGCGTAATGGTAAGAAACACCTGTGTAAAGGTAAGAATCACATGAATAGTATAAGAAACACTTTTGTAAATGTAACTAGAGCTCACCTAAGGGTAAAACCAAGAATAAAAATCACGCGTAAGGGTAAAATGGTGCATCTGTAAAGGTAACACATATACTATAAATTCCATGTAAGGGTAAGAAAAAAAGTTATGTAAGGGTAAACATAACATTAAAATAAATATGTAAAGGTAGAATAGAATTTGTTTAAGGGTACACCAAATTTACATAAGGGTAACTGGAACATTGTAAGGCTTATGTAAAGGTAAAAAAATATTTAGAAAATAAAATATTCATATCTTTCAAAAAAATTATAAAGAATAATAAAAAGAATATGAATAAATGGTGAACATTTAAATAAAAATTAAATTCAATAAAATTATCATAAAACCCATGCTTAATATTATACAATTAAATTTCAATCATACAATTAAACCATTTTCAATTGATAAATACAATTTTCATTCAAATTTCATATAATTTAAATATCCAATTTATAATAAACCAAATAATGAATTGGGTATTAAAATTATAATTCTTCAACTAAAGTAAATCATTAATTCCCATAATCATTCGTAATGGGATTTGGGGGAATGAAAACTAAGTCAAAAAACCAAGAGATATACTCCATCATTAAATAAAATCCCTAATCAAACTTCTAGGAGGTATTATCAATAAACATGAAACATATTATTTGATAAATGCATAATAAAATTTGAATAACACATAAAAGGCTACCCAATAACTCATAATATTTGTAAATCACATGAAACCATATAAAAAACACAAGAAAAAAACTCAAATCAAGATATAATTCATAAACACCCATGGTAAATAGAATTATTATATTCAAAAGAGCTTGAAATAAATTCCCTTTCACTTACCACTCGACCTTTGAGGGGATGCAAGGTGCTAGGTCAGGACTGGAGGAGAGGGCCAATGAGCAGCTAGGTCGGGACCAATAGTGAGGGTGGTGAGGGTACGGGGGTGGGGGTGAGGGTCAGGAACAGAGGTGAGGGGATGTAATTGTTGAGATTGACAGCGATGCTTCAGGGGTTGGGTAGGGCTTTAGGGTGCTAGGGGTCAGAGGTGAATCATCGGGGGATCGAGGGTGATTCATCGGGGTCTGTGAGGGTCAGACCATCAGTGAGGGCCGACAAGGATTAGGATTATTGGCGAGGGTTGGGATCAAAGATGAGGCTTCGGGGGGGGGGGTTAGGTAGGGATTCAGGAGATCGGGGGTTAGGGGTGAATCATTATAGGGGTCGAGGAATAAGTTTTAGTATTCTTAAAACATTAAAATATTTAGTGGTAGTTTTTAATGAACCGTCACTGCATTATATAATAAAAATTAGAGATGATTTCATAAACCACCGCTAAAAACCCATCGATAATGTAATATTTTATTGAAGTGAAATTTTCATTAGAAGATATAAATAATTTATTTCATCCCAATATCACCGTTTTTTGTACCTTGATCATTTCTAATTCATCACTTATTTGATGAAATAAACGTTCATTTTTAATTCAGTAAAGGATAAAAGATCATGAGGTAGAATGATAACTAAATCCATATTTATTTATTTAACATCACAAAAAATAGTAATAACATGATATATAATATGTACAAATCCTCATATGGTGATGAAATACATTCATATCTAAAACATCATCCAAAGTTTAACATAAACCAGTCCATAAATGGTAAATATTGTAACCCTTCCAAAAGATAAAAATCCAAAACATTAGAAAAAAGGTCGTTGAACAATATTATAATAGATCCCCCATATATCATAATTTATCTCTTGGTTTTCATATTCTAAACATTTGAATACCCTCATAATATATTATCTTGAAACATAGTAATAATTATAATTACCATAAATCTGTTCAGAAATCAAGCATGCTTCCTTATTCTAAATATTACAAGATATATTCCTTAAATCATGGAAGTTTTAAACATCATCAATAATAACTTAAACCATATTTTCCACAAATTATTAATTAGTTATAAGGTCATAGATACTATCCAATTTACTATATCTAAATCAATCATCTCTTTATCTAAGTTAGAAAAAAATTTCTCTACACATTAATTGTTACATTTCCTTAATAAAAATATCACCTTTCTGATAAATAGATTTTTTATATCATCAATACTATTTAACATATCCTTTAAAATACTTGATGAAAAATTTATACTAAAAATGAATATATATTTCATAATTCATATAACATAATATTTGAATTCCAAAACGTAATTACTTATTTCATTCATCTTTATTCTTAAACAATTACTCGGTCTTTATCGTTATATTCATTAATACCCCTTTTCTAGACTATTAAATATTAATCTTTTATTAAGGTTCCAAAACCTCAATTTAATCGTGATTTTTACATTTAATGTAAAAAACTACTGTTAAAACATCCCATACCTTTCACATGTCATTTGAGGTCCCTTTGTCTTCAGTTATACAACCAATACTCATCGACCTTACTGATTCTCTTCATGAGATTTCAACTTAGGGAATTGATTTCCATAGTATCTGTACTTTACACATCTAAAAAATTCCATGTTAACCTAGTTCCTTATAGTTCATGCTATTGGAAAAAACCAGAAAGCATACATTGAGGAACACTTATCATTGAGGAAATTCATATAATCATAAAAAATTACTTCTAGGATGCCTAAATCATGACACCTCTATTTATATTTATGACATTATATTCTTATCCTTAGACACATCACCTGAAATTTCTTTATAAATATCTCCATGGATCTCACTAAATTTTTTTCATCCTAGTTTACAAAGGTTAAATAAACATTTCCTTTGAAACCAACTATAGAGATCCAGGATTAACATACAAGGATATTATATCATTTTAGATGAATATTAAGCACATTAAAAAAAATAATTTCCCAATGACCATAATAGTTCAGTGTCTTTGGAAACATGGAAACATAATATTCTAAATTGATAAAAGATCTTCAACATCTCCCTTAAAGATATTCCCCTTTATTACTCCTAGTTAAAACCTTTTTTCATCACCTATTGAAAGGAAACAAAAGAAAGGGGTGAGCTTAAATCCTCAGTAAGAGTAAAAAAAGGACATATGTAAGCATAACATAATCAAAGGGGCATTAGAGCATGTTCATAACTTTGAAAATTCATACCATGCATATGAAAGAACATAAACATGAATCATATCATAGAGATTGGAATTCCATAAGACATGAATCCTAAGGGGATAAATATAATTATCCATGAGATCATAATATAGTATCATGACATGGAATTTTTGGTACACACATAATCATATAACGATGATTTTCATGGTAGTAAAATCATAATTCCAAGACCATGTTAGTGGAATTGGTTCAGTCCCAAAACCATCTTAGTAGCCAAGGTTCACTCCCAAGACTATCTTAGTGGTCAAGGTATTTTATTAAACTGGTTTCACTCACCACTCTAGCCCTATATTATTGAACTGGGTTCACTTCACTTTCCAATCCTATATTACCGAACCAATTTCACTCCTCATTCCAGCCATGTATTAATGAACCCAGTTCACTCCTCATTCTAGCCCAGTATTACAGAACCGAGTTCACTTCTAATTTATTCCCTCTATTATTGAACCAAGTTCACTCGCTATTCCATTCATATATTATTGAACCTAGTTCATTCCATATTACTGCCCAATATTACTAAACAGATTTCACTCCTCATTTTAGCCATGTATTACTGAATCTGGTTCCCACTCTATTCCAGCCCAGTATTACTTAATCGAGTTCACTTGTCATTCTAGACCAGTATTTTTGAACAATGTCCATTCCTTCTTCCATCCATTTCTATCTCCTGATATATTAATCTCTACCCAATTCATTGTTTGGAGATATAGGTCTTATTTATCACATAATTAAATCATGTATACTTGTTCCACAAGATAATAAAACTTGCACCATATCATGACCCATAAAAAGAGATGTGTTTAATAAACAACATTTCATAACCCAAGAAAATAAATGGGTATCATAAATTTTCATCATATCATTACCCATGGAAAATAGATTGGTATCATTATAATTTCATCAAAGTATAACATGTGAAAAAAAGTGGGTTTCAAGAGAATATGACCCATGGAAGTGAAATGGGTGTCATAAACATCATTACATCAAAACATAAACCATTAAAGAAATAATATGAATGGGAATTCTAGATCATATCCTCAATATTGCATAAACTACAAAAATTATGTCATCTTATGTGTAGAATGATCTGAAAGATCACATGAAAAATTTCTTAAGGAAAATAGATTTTATTTTAAAATAATTTTTATAAAACCATTTCAAAATAATTTTCTTATAAATATATATTTACAGTTTAATTTAAAATATTTATTGATGAAAATGTCATTTATGCTATGAAAAACTCGTTTTAAAGCATAAATCACTTTTAAAACCTTTTTTGTCTAAAATATATTTTAAAAAATTATAAAGAAATCTTGAAAATATTTTTAAATCCTTTTACTTTGAAAATAATTTTAAAACCTAAAAATAATGATCAAAATAATTTTGAAAACCCTTTTCATAAAAATGTATATTAAAACATATAAATAAATATTGAAATCATTGAAATTATTTTCTTTTAAAATATCATTTTGAAAGCAAATAAAAGAAGATTTTAAAATCATTCAAAACATGTTTAAAATATAAAAAAATTAAAATCCTTTTTTCCAAGAAAACCACAATAAATTAAATAAGTTTTCAGAATATTTGGAAAATATTTTCTTTAAAAATATCCTTATAAACTTACAACTGAATCTTCAAGGAATTTATGGTTATAATGGCGGGTAATTTCATACATGTCAAATATTCCTTTTCCACATTAAAATTTTTCAAAAGTTCCTTGATCAAAAAATAACAAGAATACCTCTTTTAGAAATGTTTTTTAAAAAGGTACAACATGGGAAAAAATTTCCTTTATGAACCATAGGATAATAGTAAAACATTTCTAAAAACATTTTTTGAAAAAACATTTTTGAAACAACACATATTTCTGATCGAAAGAATAAATAATGTCATATTTTCATAAAAATATTTTCTTTATTATCTTAAGTGAAAAGGAGTATAAGAAATGGAAATAATACAAGAATATTTCATTTATTAGTAGAGTATATGAAAATTTATGAGTTTATTTGATAGATGTATCATATGATTTCATCAATATAAGCATAATCGTAAACAATCCCAATAAATGTTGAGATTATAGAAATAAACTATTACTACATTGATAACATTGAATCATAATACTTATGAAATAATAAAATTAAATAAATCCTATAATATCATTAAAATAATTATATTCATGATATAATATGGAAATGGGAATTATATACACCCCCTAGAAAAAATATATGTTCATAGCATGGTATGTATCTCAAAGAATGAAATTTGAGACAAAACTACTTTAACGATTTGGTAACTTTTGAAACATAAACCCCATGTGATAAGTATTAAAAATTTATATGTAAATATGCCTAAATTTAATTATTATAAAACAAAAATGAATTCATGTTTAGTATATGAAACACACAAAATAAATGATCATTGATTAAGTCATAAGTCTCGATGAAATAAAAGTGAGACGAGAAAAACCTTACCATAAGTCTTGACTTTCTTTGTATACATTCACAAATCATGTATAATAAAAATGTGTTTATTAAAAAACTACCAAATAACCATATTATTATATATAATACCACAAATTATTTTATTAATGGATTTATTTAACCCATTAATTAATAATTCCATGTTAATTTTATGTTTTGGATAATATCCTCTTTCTTTTTCGTATATGTTTTGACTTATTATTCTTGATAGTCTTACTTACATCATGATTTAATTATTTTCAGAATTTAAAACATGATATAAATATTATATATAATTTGAATATAAATATTTATAAAAATATATAAATCCTAATGTATGAAATGTAATACACCATTCATAGAGACGGTAGGTCATACGAATTCCTGAACGTTGTTTCCGTTTTATTATAATATTGAATGAAATAAAGTAAAATATATATATATATGTATATATATATATATTATAATTAATATATAATTATTATTTAATATATAACATATAAGTTAACTAATTAATACATTCCATGTAATGTGTGAATGAACCACATCGCTATGAGGATATGGTAGTCCACACGTCCACAAATGAAGTTATCGTATTTACAAATAATGGAAAGCCTGAAGTTATGTTTTATATAATAATACTAGAAGCATAAAATAATAATAAATATTCTATATATGTTTATAAAATATCATTTACTTAAAAATTATCATCTATAAGATGTTGTAAATTAAAAATGAACAACATCATTTCGTGATGTGCTAGTCTGTCGTACACAAAATGGTATGTTCGTTACCCATTAAATTAAAGTGTGTTTAAGTGTAGGTAAGAACATTATAATAAAAAATCTAAATATATTGAATTTAATTCATATATTATATAATAATGTAATAATAATATTTTAGGGGTTGGATAATGAAAATAAAATAAAGGATCTTGAGGAAGGATGTTTCCACTTCTTTGTGTAACTTCTCTTGGTTTTCACCATAGAGATTCCTTGGATGGATTTATGACCAAAAAGAGGCTTATAGGATGATGTGAGGAGTTTTTTAATCTTATTTTATTATATTTTTTGTGATAAAAATGACTCTATATGTCTGAATAAGTGGGATATGTGATTTTCTTTTTATAGTGGAGGAGGGGTGGCATTCTTATAAATTTTTTGAAAAGGGAATTCCAAAAACATTTTTATCATGTAAATTGGATCCAATAATGTAAAATATTATATAAAATGGATAATAGTGTAAAATAATTACATAAAATGGATTTTGGAAAAGTTTATAGGTCATTTTCACACTTAAGTTTAAGGTTTATTCCTTAATTAATCTAATTTTCCTCTTAATCACTATAATTAATTTTATTAACTTTCAGTAATATTTTTGGTCAAGAAATATGTTTTTCTTAGTATGAGTTATAAATTATTCTTATTAAGAATATATAATCCATTTTTCCAAATACTAATCACATAAGATACAAAAAAATATGCAAATTTAATCCGTTAGATTAGATGAAAAAGTAGGGTTTTAAAGTATAAATGATTAAAAGTTTAAAATGTTTTTATATTCCATTTCTATGTGAAATTGATTAAAATAAGAAAAATTTGTATAATTTATGTAAAATTTATATAATTATACATTAAAAACAAAATAAAATATAATTTAAATATAGGAATAAATATGATAAAAACCATTTTTGAATTAAAATTCATTGTTTTTCACTACAAAAACTAAATAAATCTTCTCAGAAAAATAAAAGAAATCACACATATTAAATTTTGATATTCCAATTACAAAATATAAGGTTAATTATTTAAAAAAATTAAAAGTTTCAAATATATTATTTAAAATGGATTCACTGTTAAAAGGTGGTAAAATTTCCTTATAGAAAAATACATGTTTTTATCTGAAAAATATGATTTATTATTATCTTATACCTATAAAATCAATTTTATTAGTATAAAAAATATTTATTAAGTATATAATATATAAATTTTATTTAAAAAATTAATAAAAATAATATTTTTTTATTTAATGAGACAAAATTGGGATTGTACATAGAAAAAAAATTTCTTTGAAAAGTAATTTCTTTATTTTAATTACATTAACCTCTACTAATTGATAACCAAAGGGTTCATCTTATATAAATTATTAAATCATATTTTCACATTTCAGTTATTTTTATTCGTAACTTTAATTACAATGGATTTTTGAAAGATATAATAATAATTTAATAATATTATTAATACTATCTTTTAGTTCGGTAAAACTCAACCTTATGTGTAACAGAAGATATCAAAAAAAATTGGTATTATGTGTAATACAAGATAAACATAGTATTTTGTGAACCGAAATCTAATATAAGTTTTTTTGTGTATTGCATTATTGACTTGGGGTTGCATATAATGCAATCCACAATAATTGATTTTGTATAAAAAAAGCTATATTTAGTTGTGTGTGAAATGAAAAATATCAAAATTAATTAATTAATTAGAAAAATAATAATTCACAAAATCTCAAGTTGTTACACTATCCTTGGTTAACCACATATTAAAGTTTATATTTACTTCTAATAAAATTAAATTTTATAATTAAAATATTTTTCCTTATTGATTCGTACTTCATAAAAATATGATAATGTAAAGAATGATTTTTTCCTTCTATATCAGTTAATTCTCTTCTTTTTTCATATCCCTTTTATTGATCTAGGTTATTTCAAACCCATTTAAAAAGTTACAAGGTTTTTCATTCAATTTCTATACTATTGTTTTCTTTTATTCTAGGTTTCAACTATTTTAGATTTATTTATTTTCAAGGATCCATTATCAGAACTTTTATTATTAAAATAACCTTTTAAAAATTATTTTATATCCTTTTAAAAATTATTTTAAATGTGTCTTTAATCAATATTTTTACAAAAATAATTATAGAAATGTTAATAAAACTATTTTCATGATTTATATCCCATTTTCCTTTCTTTATTTTTAATATCCATCATCTATGATTGTTTCAAATCACTCATGTATTACCCTATACATACCCAATTGATATATTTCTTTTAAGTGACTGAATTTTTTGTATAATATTATCTAATTTATAGTTACTTCTTATGTTGTACAAAATTAAAATTTATATAACCAAATTTATTTATAGGGTTTAACCATTCTATTATTAATATCATGTGGCACACATATGTATGTTTATATCCCTATGTGATGGTAAATCCTTAAATTATATACCCCTCTAATAAATTGGGTAAATATTTATATATCATGAGAACATGATGTTATATATACACAAGAAGTGGTTTTCTATGTTCACAATATTATCTATGGACATGATTTTTTCCCTATTTTCGTAATATTATTTATTAATATGATTCAATTGTCTATGTTCATAATTTTTTGATGGTATTATAAAATTTATTTGACATATTTTATGATTATTTATGTAGTATTATGCAATATTCAATATATATAAAAACATAAGTTTCTCCACAACGATCGGTGTAAACATGGTGAGAGGGGAAGTGAATAGGTGTGGTCTAATAATAACTATGTAAAATTGTTTATCTCAACTTAAAACTTTTTAGGGTGAATAGATCTAACACAATATTCTTCTCTCAAATAGTATGAAATGATAAATAAAAAAACAATGACTTTAGGAACTTGTTATTGAAGGTTTTATTCAATTTTAATTATGATATCCCAAATATATTGTGATTATTATCCCACTTATAAATCCTATTTTGGTCATTACCACTAATAATGGGGTGAATTAGAAGTATTTAATTTAAAATCCCTTCGCAAATTATCCTCTACGGCTGATTAAATTCATGATCTACTCTCTCTTAATATCTTACTTACTCATAATCAGTCATAAGGAAAGACAAGAACACATGTACATTTTACATGGTTCATCCTCAATCTTAGAGACTACACCTTTTCATTTTCTACACCTATTAAGACACAAATTTTATTATTATTATTTTATTATAGTGATTATAAATGTTGTTCTAGTAACATAAAATCATTCAAGAAGGTATAATCCACTTATAAATGGTAGTTATCATCCCCAATCCAATTATTATGAACATAATTATTTAACCAATAACAATCATATAGTTAAGATTCCTCTCTCTATTCATTTTGAACTAGACACTTGGTATCCTCTCCGATAAATTAGCATTAAATATATTATTTTCTTCTGAAATTTCTTCGTCTATAAGACATAATTTGAATATATATAAAGAAAATCATTATACCTTATAATTTATTTATAATTATATTATCAAGAATGATAGAATGAATTCATGATATAACCTTCTTCCCCTTCTATATAAAGTTCTTAGATGATCATCGCCAAGATATTCTTTCCTTAACCTCTTTAGAAACAACAGATTTATCATACGTCAATGTTCTTCTTCTTATCTCTCTTTTATATAGTAGAGTTCTGACATCCCAATTATAAATTATTTAAAACTTCTTATTTTCTTTATTTATTCATTTTATATCCTCTATAAAATATATTAATAATATTTTCATAATTATTTTTTAATTTCCTAGTAATTTTGGTTCAAAAATAATTCACTAAATAATAACGACAATAATAAAAAATGAATAATTTCAAATAGTTTGAATTTTAAATCCAAATTATCTTATTATTTATTATAGGTCAAAACTTCATTTTTAATATCCAAGAATCTTAGTATTTTTTCATACATTAAAGCATGTATAAAACACCTAATAACTTCAATTCCATCCATGCTAGCTTGATTTTTTCCTTGAGACATGATACTTTTTTTCATGATGTAGATATTCAAATATTTCTCATATCAAATCAAAATTATTTGTAAAATTTTGATATTAATTTATTTGAAGATCATAGAAAATATCATTTGATTCAATCAATTATTTAGAATATTAATTCTAAAAACTTATTGATATTTTGGGGAGAAAGAGATATTCTCATAAGAATTATTAAGCCTAATGGGCTCTCTAAAAATCTCATTCCTTCTTCAATTTTTCAGTAAAATCATTATTTTTAAAATTTTCAAAAACTCTGATTCTTGTGAATGTACAAGAAGTTTTATGAAAAAAAATCCATACGCTCTTGTGGCAGAATTTTTATGAAAAACAATTCTTACATATTCGATCGAAAAGACTTATAGTTTTCACAAAATTTATTATAGAATCTATAAAATCATTATATTTTTATATCAATGTCTTATAGTTTTTTTCAATGTATTATTAATTCAAGTCCTTATACATTTTCATCTTAAATAAATAAATTTTTGACCTCTTCACATCATAAAAAACATTTCCAATTCATTATTCACCATCTCATTGAATTTTAAAAATACGCCAAACATATTCTCAAATATTATTCAAATATTGTATATGATGTTTGAAAAAATAAAATTTATTCATTTATTTCATTAGGTACTTCAATATCCCCAATTTCATTTATTTTAAACTTATTTCGACTCTATCAAAACACAACCTTCTCAATCTATATACATATAATCCTATCATCTCACACCTGAGATGTATCTTAACACCACCCCATTATATAATTTAGTAGTTTTGAGATATTTCTATCCATTGGTGAAAATAATTTTTTTCAAAGTAATTAAATTGTTCTCCACCTTAACCTCATCAATCTCCATTCAATTGCCTCCCCTATTTTCACAGTTACAACTACTCTTTTTCTCAATAAAAATAGAAAATATATACTCTTCTTATTTGAAAATATTAAAAATAATTATTCTCATCTTCTACCCCTTTGAAAATAAAATCTAAATATATATATGGGAACATAAACAAGTTATTTAAGGTAGAGGGAGGTTATGCACATTCATATTCATCTTTATGGTCACAAACATGTCCTTAATAATGTAGTTAGTGAAGATATATACTAATGGGTCATAAGTGGGAATAAATTCCAAGTGTAGGTCTCCATTTTAATCCATATTTTGATGAATAGAACCCATAAATTAATGTGATTAGTTCTATAGTGTTGTATTGTATTTTTAGAAAGTTAAATATCACTCTGATTATCACATGAATTCTTGAGAGGCCTTTCAATATTCATAAGATATTCTTAAACTTTATCATTCATCCATATCATATAGGTTCATCAAATTATATCATATATATATTCATCTTATTTTATGATTTAATTAATATTTTTTATTCTTCCATTCAAGATAACACAACATTCACCCAAAACAAAATTTCTATATAAAGTGGCGCTTCTATTATAATAATATATTTCCCAGCATATATCAATACAACATAAAATATTCTAGTTATTTCCTTTCTTATATAGTATACTATAACTTAGTGCACCTTTGATATATTTGAAGACCCTTTTATCCTCCATAATATGTTATTCCTTAGGATCACTTTTATATTTATCAAAAAAACACACATCATTTAAAATATCTACTCTAGTGGTAGTGTGGTAAATAAAGATACTAATCAATCATTTAAAATCATTTTGATCTAAACTATCAAAATTATAATACTTAAATAACATTATTCAAAATTTTATAGTTTTGGATATTATCTTAGATTCCTACATCTAAAACTTATTCAATAATAAAATTATATACTTCTATTGGTAAATAAAAGTAAAACATTCTTCTTATTGAACTTATAATCAGATAAAGTGTCTAATATCTCTAACCATAGACCTCTCAAAGTGGTTCTTCATCTATTTGGAAGAATATTTATAAGAACTCTCTTCATCACCCATGAGAATGTTTTCATCAACATATAAAATAACAATAATAGTACATAACTTAATTTATATTTTTAATAAACTTCTATCCACTTTAATAATTTTTTTAATTTTATGTCTTTAAAGTATTTTTCTATCTTAGAATAAATGGCTAAGGGGCCTATTTTAATCTCTATAAATCCTTATTTTTTTTTATAAAATAATAATATCATTATCAATCACAAAACTTCATGCTTCTATATGTATAATTTTTCATAAAACTCTCTATTCAATAATATATGTTTGAAATCCATCTAAAATATTTTATACTTCATATGACATTCAAATGTGATGAAAATTCTTATAGTCTTGAGTCTAGTAAAATAATAAAAGGTCTTTTCAAAATCCACCCCTCTAACTATATATTATCCTTTTCAAACAATAATATCCATGTTTCATATGATATCATCTTTAAGATTTATTTTATTTATGAACACCCACTTTGTCCCAGTAATAAAAAATTTGGTCTAGGAACTAGGTCTCAAGTTGAATTATTTTCTATCTAGTAAAATTCTTCATTAATAGATTAAATTCACAATTTATACTAGTTTTAGGGTTTGGTGAGGTAAAATTTATTTTGGTCAATTTTTAAAGATATAAAATTCCATTCACCAGAAGTTACACTTATAATAGCCCATATTAATTCAACAAAATAAGTGACATGGATGTCCAAATTTATGCAGCTGAAGTTAATTTATAGGATTAGTCTATATGAAATCATTTCAGTTGAAGTAGAAAGTTTATGTTGAATAAAAGATTAATGATATCCTCTTGATTTTAGGGAATTGTATGAAAGAACTTGTGTGGTGTTTTCGTCTAAATTTGAGTAGAGGTTCCATGAATTGAATATATGTTTCATCATGATGGAAGGTTTGAGTTCACCAGAATTGACGACAGTAACGGGGTAGAATCTAGCCATCATATAAATCACAATGGAGTCAACTTTTATGAATCATAAAGAGGTTCCTCTAATTCATACACTCTCAGAAATAGTCATGTCTCCAAAGGATAAACTGAGATGGGTGAAAGGGGATTCTTATATTACAAGAAAGTATTTTCAAAGGTAAGTGATTGATGTTCATAAGTCATGTGTTCCATGAAGGTTGATGACAAAGAGTGGAAGACTTTAATAGAGTATTTAGAAAAGGGATATTCATCCAATTAAATTGAGTGAATTGGATATGAATTGTGATATTCACAAGGTGTTGGAGGTCAAAATGGTGATGTGATTAGAAATCTATAGTAGATCAAGGAAACCGAATGGTACGATTGGATGAATCACTGAGTAAAACTACAAATTTTGGTCTATAATACTAGTGAAAATTTATAATCTTAAAAAATGTGAGAGCTAGAATAATGAATTTTGATGGGTCCTAAGGGATGAAATGAGGTGGCTCTGGTAGAAGGAGCACACTTAGGTTAATCTATATGATTAAAAGTTGAAATTCAAAAGGTTTTGGTTAAAGAACTAGAATGATCAAAGGGAATATATAAGGATCAGAAGATGGGTATGGTGAGAAATAATATAGGAAACTAAATAGGGTTTTCAAAAATTTATTTCCCTTATAAATTTGGTAATATATTCCAAATGGAATGAAAATATATGTCATCATTATTTTATACAAATAGGATAAATTTTCTGAATCCCGCAATCATTATTTTCTTTATTTCTATTCATTTTTATTACATTTATGTTTATGTTCATCACGTGATTTTAACTTAAATTATAATTAGAAGGATTATATTTATGTAACTATACCAAAAATGTAGAGAATGATATGATGTGGTTTATGTGGTGTTTGGACTTTCCTGGTTTCGTATATTTAGCCCATATAGGATGGACGATTGAGAGATGACCTACTTCTGGTTTTTTTGGTTTTCCTTGTTGGATTACATGAATGATAATTTTTTGGTGATCATAAATTCACCCTCATACCCAAAAACCTAATATACTCATCCATGTAGTGGCTTAGTTTATGAAATTAATGTTTTCTTATTGTAACACCTTAGCATCCTTTCAGTCTATACAGGTTCACTTTAATATCAAAGAATTGTTTCTACTTCTGTAAGATTTTTAAACCAATGGTACTTATTGTTTTCATTATCAATAGTCACTTATTCATTAATAGTTAGTTTATATTCAGTTGCATCAATATGTAGTTTATTTATAGGAAATTAATCTCTAACTTTATCAGAATTTGACTCACTATTTTTATCCAGATTATCCAAAACTTCATCTCTTGTAACACTATCATAATTATAGTCAATGATTCTCAAATCCTAAAAATCTATAATTTACTGAATTCTTATTTTACAATAATGATAACCTATTCCATTTGAATGGTATTAAAGAAAAATAACTTATTAATCTTTCCTGTAAAATTTAACCATATTTGAG
The DNA here is from genome assembly GCA_963277665.1 of Viscum album. NCBI lineage: Eukaryota > Viridiplantae > Streptophyta > Magnoliopsida > Santalales > Viscaceae > Viscum > Viscum album. Next base: position 1,908,157,041 of record OY728136.1, read on the forward strand.
TCTTAAATTTCCATAACATATGGGATTTTAAAGACTCTAAAATAACACACTGTTATATTTTTTTTATAAAAAATATCATATGGGGTCAAATTTTACTTTTTCCATAGAAAAAACCTATTCTGAATGTGTATAGCTATGCACATAGCTTCTCTCTAGAAAATGTTTTTACAACTCATTTTAGCTAGTGTTATTCTTCTTATTTCTATAATTATTTTATAATACTATCAATAACCCAATTATAATGAGGATTATAGGGAGGATTATACTTGTGTTTTTTCTAATTTTAAAAAAGATAATATTCAAATCATATCTTATTAAAATCCTTACCACTGTCAGTTCTCAGCTTCTTGATGTGATATCCAAGTTCCTTTTCATCTTCTCTTATAAAAAATTGAACATGTATTCTACTTATTATTTGTTTTTCATGCACAAAATACTTTTCATTCTTGTAAAATAATAAAGAAATTTAATAAAATAAATTTCACTTTTAATGTATTTTTGTCCCATAATCCTATAAAAGTATTGGTGAATCAACTCTAGTGGTCTAGATGATTGTATCTATAACACCCCAGTCTTCCATGGTATTCTTCTCTTTGAATAATATAGTGGCGTGTATTGTACGCAACTTCGATTTCTAACAGACACCACAACCAATCATACTAGCCATTATGAATAGTAATACCCACTTTTTGAAATTTTATACATTTTATCTTTCAAAATGGACTTCATTTTTGTATTTGGAATATCCAAATTAGCATAGGGTGAATTTTTAGTACTTTTATGATAACTTTCATATTTTGATGAATAGTGAAAATTACTAAATTTTAATTTAAAAAACTTTTTTAATTGAAATAATTAATCGTGATAAATTTTGAATTTTGAGTGGTTTTAAATTATATTTAGAATATATTTTTACCATTCCATCTAATGTAGGTCATTGAACATAATTTCACATTTAAACCGAACATAAACAAGTGTCAATCTTTTGATAGTTATTATTTCTTAAAAACATGCTATTTGTTTTGACAATGGAAACTAATTTAAATTAATTAATCCAACTTATATGTTTTGAATTTGGTAAAATATAAATCATTTTAGAATTCAAAATATCAAATATATCTTAGGCTGAATGTTTGGTATTTTTCTGAGAAACATCAATTTTTGATGAATAGTGAAAAACACTGAGTTATTGGTTAAAACTGATTTTTTTATTTAAATAATTATTTATTTTATTTAAATTAATTTCTATCAAAATATATAAATAATACTTATATAAGTTCATTGTAATTAATTAGAGTCAGTTTATAATAATTTTAGATATATAAAATTTTTATTGAACTTTTCACCGTCTTTTACCCACCTCCTAGGAGAATTTGAAAATTATCCTAAAACTTATTTTTACCACTTCTGTAAGTTTAATTTCGAAAATTTGAGAGAAATGGTTAATATCAAGGAAAAAAATGTGGTTCAATAAGATAAAAATAATTTTTGGTGAATAGTAACTTTTTACTTTTATTTACCACAGTTACAGGTAAATACAGTAATTCAAGGTAAAAAGAATATTTTAATAATTCAAAATTACATTAACACATGTACTAACCATATGGAATGAGTAATGGCCGACCATGGTCATCTTTCGGTCGATTTTGGGATCCCATGGAGCCACTTATGAATGATAATGACATTTTAGATTAATTAATTTAATGTAAAGGCAAAACTGACATAAATAAAAACCTTTTAGTAATTAATTTTTATATGGTGTTATATAAGTAATAATTTTTACTATGAAAATTAATTATAAATATAAAAATATTTCCTACATAATTGTATTTTATTTATAATTTTAAGACATTAAATAATTTAATTTATTTATGACAGAATGATGATGCAGTAATAACAGTATTAATGAATGATTAAGATAATTGATATTATAAATACCCAAATAAATGTAATTTGATACTTTTTATGAATTGAAATAATTTTCTAGGTTAATATGACATATTATTATTGGTTATATGAATTTTTTTCTAAGTAATAATGTTGTTATGAATTTAGAAAAAACAAAATACCCAATAGTTCCAAAATTGACATAAAAGAGTTGTTAAAACAAATATTATATTATTAATTGATATTATATTCCTAAAAATCTAAGGGTCGGTCAAAGGACTTATATCATGATAGGTTTATCATTAATGGACCACTTGGGGTTGATTGGAAGTTTATATTAAGTTTATTAACCATATAATATAAAAATACAAAGAGACATGGTAAATGTAGAACTATTTAACTAAGAGTAAAATCTAAAAGATAAGGGTAAAATAGGGACCCAAACTTCTCTAAATCCTATTGTTTGAGTGGTTTTCCACCCATACCCACCTTATACTTTAAATAATCCAGTTTTTAGCTATTATAAACTGAATATGAATTTATTATAAAATAATACTTTACATTTTTCCTAAAGAGCCCATCCTCCCCCTTATAAAAGGACACCACTTATAACCAATTCCTCACACCTCTAAAGCCTTTTGGATCATCCAAACTCTACCCAATTAAGCTCCATAAATCCCTATATTACTTCTATAAGCATTACATTAGGCATAAGGCACTTCAAGAGTCCTTTTTGGTTCAAACCAAATGGAGTTACCCAAATTAAAGGTAATGATTTCTCTTAGCTTCTTTTCTTTTATTTTACTTCTCCAACCCCTATACTCTTCTTATTATTTTCTTTTTTAACAAAACCAGTATCCTAAATATACTAGGATATTGTTATTATAATTATTATAACTACACTCACACACACCTCCATATAATGGGTGAAGAACATAATGTTTATGTGGATGGCAACAAAACGCCTCACGAAACGATGATTATTCAATTATCTCCTACCACCTATAATGGTGGCCATTATGATGGAACTGTAATTAAATATTATATTTATGATATTTATTTTATATATAATCTTCTGTTATTCCATTTTATATCATACCATTATTCATTTCATGTTGTATATATTTACGATAATTTCATTTGAGGAAGTGCGGACTACCGCCCCCTCAAAGTGATATGACTCGTTCATACCATACATGGAATGTATAAAGGATGGTGTCAATGAACATTAGTAACATATAAAAAATAATATATTAAAATGGAATAATAATATACCTATGTATAATTTGGTTTTTATTCCTTTTAAAATGAAAAATGAAATGGAAGTAGCGTTCGTGCATACGTACAGATTACCGTCTCCACGAACGTGATGAGATTTATTTCCCCATCATATCCATTCAAGAATAATTATCATTTGATTATTAAAATTAATTTTTAAGGTATTTACATAATTCTGGATATGAATAAGATACAACCTATCCATAACAAATAAATCTTACGTAACAAAGCATATAAAGGAAAACTAATCAGTTAACACTCAAAATGACGATAATACAAAAATATTATTAACAAAAAATATTAAAAGATCATATATGATATCATATTTATATATATTATTCCTTTATAATTTAATAAAAATTATTTAACTATTATATAGGAGGTTAAACTACCCTCAACCAATGAAAAGTACAAGGTAATAGGTTTTTCATCTAACTCCTTATTCCTGTGAGATTCGTGCCATATTGCCACTATTACCTTTTTTGTTGTGTATGTACTTCCAATAATTGTATTCTTTGTGTAATACACTTTAATTTATGTTTATTTACATATAAATTTTATGATACCTCTTTCATGGTGTTATGTTTCGTAAGTTACCAATTTGGTAAGGGTTAATTCCTCAATCTCATTATTATACGAGATTGTTTATGTGTATGTATTTATTGGGACATTTTTATCATCCTTGTCCATTTTTCATAGAAATGATTTCAAAATAAATATTTTAAGAATTTTTTAAAGGTACTCTATATCAAGATCATAATTTTAAATGTTTTAAAGATTTATCTTTCTAAATCTTTTTAATTAATGTCCATGTTTTCAACATGATTTAAAGGATTTATTTATATGGACATGAACGTTTTGAAATGATATTTCTTTTCAAAAGTTTCAAAGTGGTATGGGACACTTTGATTCAAAAATATCTTTTAAATTTATTCTTTTATAAATGTTTGACATTCCAATGATTTCAAAAAAAGAGATATTTCTCTCAAATAGTTTTGATTTCATCTATGTTAACATCCTTTGATGGATTTTAAGCTTATTTGAAGTTAATTTATTATGATTCAAAACTTCCATACAGTGTTGAAATTTTTGTGATATGTTTGACTGTGGATGTGTTATTTTTATACCATTCATTGTTTATGGAGAAATTATTGACATTTTGTATGCTAGTTTTAATACAAATGTTTATGTTATGTTTAAACCTATTCATATTAGGAATGCATTGGACTAAATAAGTGACGGGTGGAACCTGATATAGATCCTCGATGCATTGGTAGGTCTCATGAGACAAACTAGTGTCTTGGCACGAGGCCTTGACAAAATCTTATTTTTAGTCTTGGCACGAGGCCTTGTCTATATGGTTATGATAGTCTGGCATTATGCATTCCATCATTATGAAAGTGGTTATTGATATTTCATGTGATTATTAGACTAGTAGAATATCCATGTGAATAAGTAAATGACATTTCTTCATTTTATTTTTTCCATATTATGCTGACGTTCAAGTTTAAAAGGCTTTTATTTTAGTTATACATTGCCTTAAATATTTATTCTTATTTATGAAAGTTTCTAATATATTGTTATCCTTACTGATCATCTGAGCTCACCCATTTCTATGTTTTAATTTTCCCGGGATTCTAAGAAGTGTATTGCGATTGATATGCAGGGTTAAGCCAAGGGAATAACGGAGTTTGTGAAGGATTAATTTTGTTGTTTTGTATGTTATGAAGTGTAATGTAACATTCATGTATGTAATCAATTTTCTAAGACTGCTAAACTGGTCGGTCCTTTGGGACTTGATTCCTTGTAATAATGCCAATGTATTAAAATAATGCACTGACTTTGGGTAACTAGGGTCGGGGTGTTATAGTTGGTATCAGAGGAAGTTTAGCAATAACCTTGGAAACTAGAATTACATAAACTCTGATTAGAGCACATATCCCTAAGATATACTTTGAGGATTAGTATAGAAGAACTTCCTAGAATTTGGGTATTGTAGAGATTTTGTGAGTTTTCCAAGAAATACATCCCTGTTTAGATATGAGCAGGTAGAGGTGGCTCCAGCACAGATATACCTAGGGGTAAAACCCGAAAACAACACTTTGAGCTAGACTCGAACGGGAACTGGTGCACGACAATGGGCCTTGCTGCACTCTTGGTTACAACACTCCCAGGGGATATTCTTAGGATAATTTACATTTTCATTGCAAACCATTATGAAGAGCTTATAAGTATATACTTCCTAAAAGAAGACATTTTTATAATTATGGATTATATCCATAAACTGTTTAATTTATGTAAAGTATTTTACAAGTTTTTGATTAGGTATTGCTATTCATAAACTAATCTAGTGTATGCCATTGTTTAAGAATGGCGCCCAGTCGAAGGAATGAGAACTCCAGCAATACGCATGATCCAAAGAGTAAGAAAGATCATATCTTTCATGGTCTTAAGAAATAATTTAGAAGAGAAATAGTCTCCCACGTATTATAATCATATGAAGAAATAGTATCATTTGTTGATAAGATAAGTAAATAGTTCTCAGAGTCCTATGGATTTGAAGGGAAGCCGGAGAAGGAAAGGATGGTAGAGAGAAGAACAGATAAAGTGAATAAGGTAAAGAATAATTTTCCCATATGTGATAACTATGGGAAGAAACACCCTGAAACTTACCTAAAGGGAATGGGAGTATGTTATAAGTGTAGAGAAAAATTACACCACATTCTTGATTACGAGGGTAAGAAAAAGGTTTCAAATGTACAATGCTTCATCTGCAAGGAGTGCGGACACTACGTGAATCAATGTTCAAATCATCAGAGTATGCCCCAAATTATGCTATTTGATAATAGAAAAGTTATGATACTACCCCATATGAAGAGTAATGACTAGTTTTCTTATGTTGTTATTAAAGAATTATTCCATTTGAGTGTTGTATCAATGATGTACTGGTAATATGAATTATGGAGATAAATAAGGATTGTACTGCAGTACTGTATCATTGAGGATTTGAGATTATATGGTACTATGAAAAGTGAATCAAAAGCAAGTTAAATTTTTTTTTGAAAATACATGGTTTAAGGAAAGGTAATCCTTAATATGGTCTTGATACTGAGGTAGTAATTTTGGAATAAGAGATGGTTTATTTGGATAAATTATATTGGAAATTCTTGACTACCTTGGCACTGATTAATGGTTTGTTTATTTCATCATTGTTGGAATATTCAATGTTTTTGGATATAAGGAGTATATCCAGTATTCTATATGTAATAAGGGATCATGAATGTAAACAATAAGGTTTTATGGTAATTCATGATGTTAATGTGTTTTAAAAGAATACATGATGAAGGTGTTCACATGTTACTACACGACAAAAAGGATCTTCATTGCGTTTAACTTCATTAAAAAATTTGGATTGTGAGTTTGGATAGAAGTATTTTGGATAATAATAGTTTGAGATTATTTTTGTATTTTTATAAAAGTACAACACGCAAACCGTGTGATGACATGTCACATCAAACAAAGCTGCGGGAATCGAACCCACAACAATGGTGCAATTGGGATTTATCGCTTACCATTGGACTATGTGAATTTCCTGGATGGTATAATGTAGTTTCTTATTTTAAAGGGTCTGATATGTGAATTATAAATTCATTATATTTGGAACCCTATACGATTAGAATAAATAGAGTATTTTTGAGTTATATTATGTTTTGGGGTGAAAGATGAGTTTAGGGTAGAAATTTATTAATGGATAAAACTATAATTATAAAGTAATTATATCTCCTTATCATCTTAGCCAATCTCATAAATAAATTCCTCGACAATAAGAAAAGGAACTTAGAACAAAAATGTTGTCCTAGATGGTACCTTACATCATCACAAATTTATGGCTTTGAGATTGTTGGCCTTTTCATAGCCAAGTTCTCTACCACTCTCCATCAGATATTGATGGTTAGATTTCTCTTCCATATCCATATATTCCTACATGGAACCCTAGTATGTGTATTTTTCAATAACCTTCATACTTACCACTCTTTATTTTCAATAGAGGCCTCATTAATCCATTTTTCGATGTGGGATTTCAACTAAGATATTTTGAAATGTCAACCCCAAGTTTCCAATACAGAGCATAAATTGTGAGGATGAAATTTATTGGAGGGTAGAATGTTACACCCAGGCTTCCATGGTATGCTTCTCTTTGAATAATACAGTAGCATGTATTTTACGCAACTTCGAGTTCTAACACACACCACAACAAATCAAACTAGCCATTATGAATAGTAATACCCACTTTTTGAAATTTTATACATTTTATCATTCAAAATGGAATTCTTTTTTGGATTTGGAATATTAAAACTAGTATAGGGTGAATTTTTGGTACTTTTCGGATAACTTTCATATTTTGATGAATAGTGAAAATTACAAAATTTTAATTAAAAACAACTTTTTCAATCGAAATAATTAATCATGATAAATTATGAATTTGATTCGTTTTAAATTATATTTAGAATATATTTGTACCATTTAATCCAATGTTGGTCATTGGACATAATTTCACATTTAAACTAAACATAAACAAGTGTCAATCTTTTGATAGTTATTATTTCTTAAAAAGACGTTATTTGTTTTGACAATAGAAATTAATTTAAATTAACTAATGCAACTTAAATATTTTTAATTTGGTAAAATAGACATCATTTTTGAATTCAAAATATCAAATATAGAGTAGGCCAAATTTTTGGTATTTTTCTGAGAAACATCAATTTTTGATGAATAGTGAAAAAAACTGAGTTATTGGTTAAAACCGATTTTTTTATTTAAATAATTATTTATTTTATTTAAATTAAATTCTGTCAAAATAGATACATAATACTTATATAAGTTCATTGTAATTCATTAGAGTCAGTTTATAATAATTTTAGATATATAAAAATTTTATTGAACTTTTCACCGTCTTTTACCCACCTCCTAGGAGAATTTGAAAATTCTCATAAAACATAATTGTACTACTTATGTGAGTTAAATATCAAAAATTTTACAGACACGGTTAATATAAAGGAGTAAAATGTGGTTCAATAAGATAAAAATAATTTTTTTGAATAGTAACTTTTTACTTTTATTTACCGCGGTTACAGGTAAATACGGTAATTCAAGGTAAAAGGAATATTTTAATAATTAAAAATTAACTTAACAAATTTCCTAACCAAATTGGATGAGTAATGTCCGACCATGGGCATCTTTGGGTCGATTTTGGGACCCCATGGAGCCACTTATGAATGATAATGACATTTTAGATTAATTAATATATGTAAAGGAAAAACTGACATAAACAAAAACCTTTTAGTAATTTATTTTTATATGGCGTTATATAAGTAATATTTTTTTACTATAAATATTAATTATAAATATAAAAATATTTCCTACATAATGTTATTTTATTTATAATTTTTAGACATTAAATAATTTAATTTATTTATGACAGAATGATGATACAGTAATTACCGTATTAATGAAAGATTAAAATAATTGATATTATAAACTCTCAAATAAATGTAATTTGAGACTTTTTATGAATTAAAATACTTTTCTAGGTTAATATGACATATTAGGATTGGTTAAATGAATTTCTTTGAAGTAATAATGTTGTTATGAATTTAGAAAAAACAAAATACCCAATAGTTCCAAAATTGACATAAAAGAGTTTTTAAAACAAATATTATATTATTAATTGATATTATATTCCTAGAAATCTAAGGATCGGCCAAAGGACTTATATAATGATATTTTTATCATTATTGGACCACTTGGGGGTCTATTGGAAGTTTATAGTAAGTTTATTAACCATATAAATTAAAAATACAAAGAGACATGGTAAATGTCAAACTATTTACTTATGAGTAAAATCTAAAAGATAAGGGTAAAATAGGGACCCAAACTTGTCTAAAACCTATTCGTTGAGTGGTTTTTGACCCATCCCCACCTTATACTTTAAATAATCCAGTTTAGAGCCATTATAAACCTAATTTTAATTTATTATAAAATAATACTTTAAGTTTTTTCTAAAAAGCCCCTCCTCCCCCTTATAAAAGGACACCACTTCTAACAAATTCCTCACACCTCTCAAGCCTTTTGGATCGTCCAACCTCTACCCAATTAATCTCCCTACATCCCTATTTTCATACTATAAGCCTTACATTAGGCATAAGGCACTTCAAGAGTCCTTTTTGGTTCAAACCAAAGAGAGTTGCCCAAATTAAAGGTAAGAATTTCTCTTAACTTCAATTCTTTTATTTTACTTCTCCAACCCCTAAACTCTTATTATTATTTTATTTTGTAACAAAATCAGTATTTAAAATATACTAATATATTTTTATGAGATGTATTATAACTACACTTACAAACACCTCCATCTAATGGGTGAAGAACATAATGTTTCTGTGGATGCAAACCAAATGCCTCACGAAACGATGATTGTTCAATTATCTCCTACCGCCTATCATAGTGTCCATTATGATGGAAATGTAATTAAATATGATATTATTGATATTTATTTTATATATAATCTTCTGTAATTCCATTTTATAGCATTCCATTATTCATTTCATGTTGTATATATATATGATAATTTCATTTGAGGAAGTGTGGACTACCGCCCCCTCAAAGTGACATGACTCGTTCATACCATACATGGAACGTATAAAGGATGGTGTTAATGAACATTATTAAAATATATGAAATACTATATTATACTATAATAATAATATACCTATGTATTATTTGGTTTTTATTCCTTTTAAAATGAAAACTGAAATGGAAGTAGCGTTCGTGCATACGTACGGATTACCATCTCCACGAACGCGATGAGATTCATTTCCCCATCATATCCATTCAATAATAACTCTGATTTGATGGTTAAAATTAATTTTTAAAGTTTTTAAATAATTCTTGATATGAATAAGATACAAACTATCCATAACAAACATATCTTACGTAACAAATCATATAAAGTAAAACGGATCAGTTAACACCTGAAACGATGATAATACTAAAATATTATTAACAAAAAAAATATTAAAAGATCATATATGATATCATATTTATATATATTATTCATATTTAATTTAATAAAAATTATTTAACTATTATAAAGGAGGTTAAACTACCCTTCACCAAGGAAAAGTACAAGGTTAGGGGTTTTTCATCTCACTCCTTATTCCCGTGAGATTCATGCCATATTGCCATTATTACCTTTTTTGTTGTGTATGTACTGACCATAATTGTATTCTTTGTGTAATAAACTTTAATTTATGTGTATTTACATATTAATTGTATGATACATCTTTCATGGGGTTATGTTTCTTAAGTTACCAAATTGGTAAGGGTTAATTCCTCAATTATTATTATTATACGAGATTGTTTATGTGTAAGTATTTATTGGGACATTTTTATCATCCTTGTCCATTTTTCAAAGAAATGATTTCAAAATGAATATTTTAAGAATTTTTAAAAGGTACTCTATATCAAGATCAGAATTTTAAATGTTTTTAAAGATATATCTTTCTAAATCTTTTTAATTAATGTCCATGTTTTCAAAATGATTTAAAGGATTTATTTGTATGGGCATGAACGTTTTGAAATGATATTTCTTTTCAAGAGATTAAAAGTGGTATGGGACACTTTGATTCAAAAATCTCTTTTAAATTTATTTCTTTATAAATGTTTGACTTTTCAATGATTTCAAAAAAAGAGATATTTCTCTCAAATAGTTTTGATTTCACCTATATTAACATCCTTTGATGGATTTTAAGCATATTTGAAGTTGATTTATTATGATTCAAAACTTCCATGCGGTGTTGAAGTTTTTGTGATATGTTTGACTGTGGATGTGTTATTTTTATACCATTCATGGTTTATGGAGAAATTATTGACATTTCATATGCTAGTTTTAATACAAATGTTTATGTTATGTTTAAACCTATTCATATTAGGAACGCATTGGACTTAATAAGTGACGGGTGGAGCCCAATATAGCTCCTTAATACATTGGTAGGTCTCATGCGACAAACTAGTGTCTTGGAACGAGGCCTTGACAAAATCTTATTTGTAGTCTTGGTGCGAGGCCTTGGATATATGGTTATGATAGTCTGGCATTATGCATTCCATCGTTATGAACGTGGTTATTGATATTTCATGTGATTATTAGACTAGTAGAATATCCATGTGAATAAGTAAATGGCATTTCTTCATTTTATTTTTTCTATATTATGCTAAAGTTCAAGTTTAAAAGGATTTTGGTTTAGTTATACATTGCCTTAAATGTTTATGCTTATTTATTAAAGTTTTTGATGTATTGTTATCCTTACTAAGCATCTGAGCTCACCCCTTTCTATGTTTTAATTTTCCCAGGATTCCAAGAAGTGTATTGTGGTTGATATGCAGGGTTAAGCCAAGTGAATAATGGTGTTCGTGAAGGATTATTTATGTTGTTTTGTATGTTATGAAGTGTAATGTACCATTCATGTATGTAATCTATTTACCAATACTGATAAACCAATCGGTCCTTTGGGACTTGATTACTTGTAATCATGCCAATGTATTAAAATAATACACCGAATCTGGGTAACTGGGGTCGGGGAGTTACAGTAACACTAATATATTATTTCCTACTTGAGTCATCATCCCCTTTCGAAAGGAAGTCAAAATTATATCTCTATTTCTTCATAAATAGATTAGATCACTCCCTCAAAAAAAATTATATTTTTATCAAATTATTTTGGCCAAACTGTCCAAATCATATATACTAGAGATTTTCTATTCCTTATAACTGAGATGGAAAATTTTCCATGGATATCCTATTTGATATATATTACCACTTTATATTGACCTTTTTTTAATTATTCTATCATTTTTAACTCATTTAATTAGATAAAAGTGTTTCATGAAAATCACATCATTGCATTTATCACATAATTGACTCACACTCTACAATTTATTCTTGAGTCTATGAATAAAAAAAAAATCATGTAGCTTCAATCTATAATGATCAATTTTAATAATTACATATCCCATAATTTTCAAGGATCCCTCATTGACACATATCGTAGCTCTACCATACCTCCCTTTAAAAAATTAAGACCTTGGAATTATCTATTATAAGGGATGAGCAGCTATTGTCAAGAATCTATGGCATGGTCCTCTTACTATCTTTGAGAGAAATCTCCACAATCAATGATTTTTTTGAATTATTTTAAAGTTTTATCTTGTTTTACTTTGTAACATATTCTTTTAGTCCAAGATGTATGTTCATAAAATCTTTTACACAATGAAATTTATGGTCATATCTTCCATAGATCTTCTCAAGACAATCAAAGCTGTTAAAAATAAGTTTGGTAGATCTTCTTCAAATTTCAATATAATTCTTCATAGGATTATATATATTGTACCCCAAATAAATCCTCCTTATTTTTAAACTTCTAGTTCCATTTAAGAGAAATATTATAATATTACACACGTAATTTGTGTCCAATAATACCGCAATAATAGTAATACCCTTTAAAACTAGTTCTTTTAAGAAACTATTGACTATTCCTGCTAAATTTTGTTCACATACATTAAATAATATTAGGAACCATTTTATTTAGACATAGTGAATATCCATTATTAAAACAATTAAAAAAATACCTTTGATGTATGAGTATTATTATTAGGATTTTTATAAATCTAATTTTGCTCAAAATTTATTTTGAGACCTTCACTGTTAAAAAATAAATTTAGAATTATAAAGTTTCACAGGTGTAGATTTTAAATAAATATAAGTAAAATAATTATCACTAATTATATATCACATGAATTTTACTTAAATATACTTATCATTATTATTCCTTAGATTTTTTGGTGTATTTTTAACCTTATGAATCCTTAGATCATCCTTTCTAGGCTCTTCTTATTTATTAGAAATTCTATTTTAAAAATCCTTCATTATACTCTCCTTATCTAAATATTTTACTATAATAAGAGTGATCTAATTAGTGTGATAATTATATCTAATGTGTAATATGTAAAAATATTTATTAATTTGGATAAATTCTTAATTAAAGAATTTTAATTTTTTATGTTTGTTGTTTGTATAGTCACACCACAAACTCAATTATCATTATGTCCTCCATATTGGTTTCTTACCCTTATTATTTACTAGATGAGATATATTATTTTCTTATATCATGTTCCATGATGTTTATTTCTTTTCCAACACAATATTACTTGGAATAACTACATATGGAAGAGAATCATCATCTTATTTTCTAAGAATAATCATCTTCTTTCTTCCTTTCATTCTTCTTCTGGCTTGTGAATTCCTGTGAGAATTCTCTTCATCCTCCCCATAATCATAATCCATACACTTACTTTTTTATTGGATATTATATTAAAAATTATCAAATTCCCCATTTTTTTTAATCAACTATAGAGAGTTTTCCCTAATATTTACATTTACCCATTTTACGAATTTAAAACACAATGGCTATAACTATTGTGATTATTATCACTCTCGTATTCTTTTATTCAGCTATTAGAAGACTCCTATTTATATTCTTTGATATTTAATTTTATCATGGATTTAAATTATATATAATCTTTTGAATTATTATTAATAACTAGATCCTTTCTCATTTCATAATTAAGATGAGTATTGTGTAATTAATCAAGATAAATATTTTCATGAACCTAAGTTGGACCTTTAGATGAAATCTATCTAGAAAGGTTCTAAATAACTTTTTAATAAAGGAATAATATTCTATCTTGTCTATAAGAACTTTAATGTGATTAACTATTTCATTCATCCTTTTAGATTGGTCATCAACATTTTTCATCTTTAGATATCCTAATATCCTCAAATTTTGCCCTTAAGATCTATATTATGGCTTCTTGGGTCTTGACATTCTCCTCAAACTTATTTTCATGTTTTTAAATCATTTATTCATGTCTATAATTTACTATAAATTTTTTATAAAACCTATCAGTTAGGGAATATGTAATTTCATTCATCTCTTTATAGTACACCTCTAAATTTATCATATTTATTAAATTCCTCAAGGAATATCTCAAAATAGGTTTTAAAACCACAATCACGACACAAATTACCTCAAGACCTTATGAATGTAAATGGGGTATAATTATGTTTTTTCTATCCATGATTGTTAATTCCAAAAAAACAGAAATCTTCTGTTTTTTATAGAACTCAGATTCTTTATACATCAACCTTTTATAGAAGGATGTCATAGGGAACCTGATTGGCTCTGATAATACTTTTAGTGACCATCACATTTGAGTACCATTGGGATGGGAGGGGGAATTAGTGCTATAATTTTTATAATTTATTCTCAAATTAATATCTACGATCAATTAATGTTGTGATCCAATATCTCTAAATATATTCCTCACCTGTATGAATTTATAATGAAATACAATAAGAACATAAGAAAATTTTACATGGTTTAATGTCAGTGTGAGAAACTAATCTTTACTAGGTTAAAATCCTTTTTAGACACAAATTTTATTATCACTATTGTATTATAGTGATTAAAACTTCATATCTAGTCCTAAAAAATTGTTTGAACAAGTATCACCCACTTTTAAAGGGAACGTATCACCCAATTCCAAAAATATAATGAATGGTTTTTTTAAACCGAAACCACCAGTTCTTCAAGATCTGCATTGGTCTTCATTATGAACAGGATATCGAGTATCCCCCTTGATTCTTCAACATCAAATATAAAATCATCTATTTTACGAACATAGATTCCAATATATATTTGTATTCCACAAAAACTGTGTCAACCTCAATTATCAGTTATTTAGTTTGATCTTCTCATGAATGAGAGAATGAATTCTTTATATGTTCTTCTTCCTCATTTGTAATAAGTTCCTATTTGATCAGAAACAATATTTTAATTCTTCATAATATTGAAAAACCATAGATATAGGATATTTTAATGTTATTCTTTTTCTCCCTCTTTGATATAGTAGAGTATCATCTTCTTAATACGAAATACTCAAACACTTCACATTTTCTTTATTTCTCCTTTATATATATTCTATAAAATTCCTAAAAATATTCATATAATTATTATGGAAACTCCCATGAAGGTTTGTTATGAAATAAATCCCTTAAGAATAGTAGCAATAATTATAAAGAATAATTTCAAATATTTTCAATTTTCAATACAAAGGAATTCTGAAGGATCTACTGTTTTAACCATGGAAATAGCCTCATCTTAAATATCTATGAGTTTATGGATTTTTTATTTCATCAAAAAAAATTAATCCATGAAAATGTGAATTACATACATGCTAGAATGATGTTTTTCATTTAAATTTGGAACATTACTTTTTGACGTGGAACATTAAATAGTTCTCAATTTGAATCAAAATTATTTAGATTAATTGAAATATTTATTTCTTTAAAAATCATAGAAAAAATCTTATGTTAGAATCATTCCTTTAGAATATTAATTTAAGAAACTCTTTGATATATTGGGTATAAAAAATATTATTGTAAGACTCACTAAGTCTAATAGAATCTTAACATGTATCATAGATTTTTTAATTTTTCAGTCTACATGTTTAGTCTCATAAGACATTAAAATATTATATTTTTCACAAACCTCAATCAATTTAAAAAAACAAATTCTTATAGCTATGTTATAAGATTTATTGAAAAATAAATTCTCATGATCATGGTCCAAAAGTCTTGTGAAAAAACAATGTCATACGTAATTGTGATTTAATAAAAACTTATAGAATTCACCACATCAAATTAAATAATATTAAATTCATTCTCAACTATCTCCAAAAATATTTAAAACACTTAAAAAATATAAAATATTATTTTTGGGTTCTATCTCATGGTT
Source organism: Viscum album (assembly GCA_963277665.1). Lineage (NCBI taxonomy): Eukaryota > Viridiplantae > Streptophyta > Magnoliopsida > Santalales > Viscaceae > Viscum > Viscum album. The sequence continues at coordinate 1,908,173,114 of OY728136.1, forward strand.
TGAAGAAAATTCAATTAAATCAAAAATTCTATTTGGCACTTAAATCCATCCATTTGAATTTATTATTAAACTCATTCAACTCTTTATAAATGAAACATCTTCTCTCAAGATAAATCATGTCATATACTATCTCACATGAGATGTATCTTGACATAAGACCATATGTTAATATATATTTTTTGAGAAAATTGAATCCATTGGTGACAAGTATGTTTTAGACAAGTAATTAAAATTTTCACCGCCAAAAATCAAGCACTCGCCATTCGATTTACACCCACCTTTTCAATAATAAAAACTTTTATATTTTTTATAAAAATAGAGAATAGATTCACTTATTATCCCCCTCTATGAGAATAAGTTATACTCATATTTTCCCCCTTTGAAAAATATATTTGAATCTATATGTGGGTCCCTTATAAACTTCTTCATGGGAAAGGGAAGGGTTGAACATTCATGTTCCATATTAGAGTCTCAAACCAATATTTAAGCATAGAATTAGTGATGATATTTTCCAACTATTCTTGGATGGTAAAAAATTCTATATTTATGTCCCCTTTGTAAACCTTAGTTTTTGTTTAGTGAAACATAATATCAATGTGCTTATTCCTTGAGTATTGTTATAGATTTTTTGAATTGTCAATGGAACTGTAATTATCACATGGAATATCGATAGACCTATAGACATACACCCTCAATTCATCAAGTGGTTATTTAATACATATCATATTGGTGAAAGAACTAGTATTAATCACAAATTTAGTTTATGTGGTTCTTAAAGTAATAAAGTTTTACTTTTTTAGTTCCATATATCATAGCTTTTTTCCAATAGAAAATGTTACAAAAATTAGACCTTTTATCATCAAAAAATCATGACTGGTCTGAATCAGTGTAAACTGAAAAAATTATTTTATTTACTTTCTTGTATAGCATTATATATCTCAATTTCCATTTGATATATTTGAGTACCCTTTAGAAGAAATAATATGTGATTTCTTAGGATTTATTTTATTTTTAACACACAAACTCAAAATATATACAATATTTATTCTATAGTTTGTGAAGTAAATTAGGATTCCAATCTTGCTTATGAACTCTTTTTGATATAAGATATCACCTTTAGCATCCTAGGATAACGTTGTTCTAATTTTTATTGGTTTGAGTCTTTCTTTGATTCCTCTGTCTCAAAATTCTTCAATAATTCTCTTTCACACTTCTCTTGGGATATTAATATAAAACTTTCATCATTAAACACTTGCAATCCCAGGAAGTATCTCATACATCCCAATATGGGCACCTAAAATTGGTTCTTCATATGTTTAGAAAACTCCTTATAAACTCACTTAATTGCTTAAAAAATTATTTCATAAACATATATATTCACTATAAGAGTACCTACCTTTTTTATTATATGTACATATTACTATCCAATTTTTCTTTTATGAATAAAATCTCATTCAATAAGTTTTCCATCTTATAATGATACAATCTATGGGCTTATTTTAATCTATATAAATCATTATTTTTTCAAACCATCAGACCATCATTATCAAGAAAAAAACATTTAGGTTTCTTGGTGTATACTTATTTTTCTAACCCACCATTTAAGAATGGGTATTTAAAATCCATCCAATAGACAAATTCTTGGAAAATTATTATTTCCTTTAGTCTTAAAACAAGAGAAAAATTTTCTTAAACATATATCCCTTAAACTAATGAGTCACCTTCACATAAAACTATAGATTTATTCCTTGTGACTTCTTCTTTATGATATAATTTATTTCAGAACACTCTCTTGGCCCTAATAATTTATTTCGTTCAGCCTAGGAACAAGATCCCAAGTTTTTTTATTTTCTATGTAGTCTATTTCAAAATTTATATCTTTAATCCACTCATCATTCTTCATAGAATCATTCATATAGTATCAACAAATTTAAGAAATTATATATATATTTTGTAACATTTTATCCTTTTTCTAATCTATATGGGAGTAAATTGATTTCTAAGAATTTTTTTCTAATTATACATAATTTGTCATCCTATAGTAATTTTAATTTTCATTCTCAGTAGTCACTTATTCATCACTAGTTGATACTATTCAATTCCATTAATATTTAGTTAGATTAAATCATATTTATATCTAACATTATCATAATTTTATTAACTATTTTTGTTCTCTATTATCCAAATCAATTAACTTTCAGATATATCAGATTGATTTTCAATGATCCTTACATCGCAATAATATATAACTCTATGTATTATTATACTCTATCATCTGTAAAAAATTTCATTCGATATGTATTTAAGAAATATATCTTCTTCATCCTTACCATAAAATTTACCTAAATTTGAGTATTTAATTATCATTATACAAGTTCTTATAAATACTTTGAAATAACTCATTGTTGGCCTGTTTTTATTCCATATCTTTTATGAGGTAATTTTCCAGTTTTTTCTTATAAAAAATGGCTTTGATTATGCACAGTTGTATGCACAGATTCTCTCCAAAAAACATATTAAACAATCAAACTCCTCTATAAATGTTCTTCTCATATATAAAATTATTTTATTCATTCCTTTATAAAAATAATTCTCTTCAATCCTCATCTTCTTGATGTAATATACATGTTCTATTTCATCTTATAATCAAAGAATATTAAACATTTACACTAATATTTAATCTTGTTTGATGAACAAAATTATTTTCTTATTATATTATCATTAACTATTTTAATAAAATATATGTAAATACTAGTTTATTAGTGTCTTAGAGGCCTACACAAGTATGACGGGATAAACTAGTGTGTTTTAGTTAATTTTTCTTCTACTCAAACTACTACAAAATAAGCATTTAACACCCAGGTATTTATCCACGGTAGAAAAAAAGTTCTGATAAATGGAAACTTTATCAGTGATAAATAAAGTAATGATTAATTTAACCATTTATTACTACATATTTTAGGGCAGATAAATGGTCCCTTTATCAGCACTTTATTTTTAATACTGATAAAGGGAACCCTTTATCAACACTTTATTATTAGTATTGATAAAGGGTACCCTTTATAAGCACTTTATTTTTAATGATTGTAAAGGAGTCCTTTATCAGTTCTTTTTTTTCACTGATAAAGGTCTGAATAAATAAATTAAATAAATAAATAAATAAAAACTAAAAGAGGGTTTGTTAAAAAAATCCAAATTTTATTAATTAAATAATTATTAGTAAAAATGAATAAATTTACTATATTATATATAAATTATAAATATTAATAAATATTATGTATTAAATATATAGATATATGAAAAATTAAAATTAAACAAATTAAAATTAAAATTAAGTAAATTGGGGAAAATATTAAACATTTTATAAATTAGATGATTATTGGTAATGTTAGTAAATAATATATATTAAATATTTATTTAAATTAATTAATGTATATAAATATTATTTATATAATAAAAAATGTTATTTATGATTTACATTAAATAGTAATATATTTAGTAAAGAGTGGTTTGTAATTAAATATTAATATGAATTAAAAATACTAACCAATTGAATCGAGTAATGGACATGATTGAATGTCATTTGATTTTCAAATTTATAACAGATATCAAATGTATTACATTTATTTCATATATACGTAGTTAACTCATTTTTATATACATATGCACACAAACAAGTATTTTTTTATAATTTAATCAATTTATATTATCTATTTTACATATATTTGTTTACTATGTTTTAATATTTTCAATATGTATTCATATTTATATCAATGTATATACATTTATTAATTATTTGTATTAATAAATTTTATCCAAATTTTCAATATTGTACTCATTTTTAATTAATCAATTTTACACATTTTTAACATGCATGAGTCAAAATGCATGTTTCCAGTTTAAAATTACATTTTTGTTAAAAAGACATGTGACGTGTTCAAAATCAAGTAAATGTATTCAGATTGTTTTGATACATTATGAAAACACTAGATAATCCATTTAAGAGGTATAATAATTATCTTCACCTCAATATGACGCATGGTGTGGTATATATGACTCAAAGTGCATATTTTTATTTAAAATTGACATCAATTTTAGTAAAAAAGGAGAACTCACCTCCTCAAAATCAATAAAATGAATTTGGATTGATTTGATACTTTAAAGAAATGATATATAAGTCATTTGTGATGTGTAAGAATCATCCTCACCTCAATCTGATACATTATTTGTCTGGTATGAGTCAATGTTTCTATTGTCTGTTTAAAATAAATATTTTAGTTCAAAAAGTGTCACTCACTAAAAATAGATCAAATGCACTTAGATTGTATTTACAATATAAGAAAATGATTCATAAGTCATTTGTGACATGTAGTAATCTGTATCACATAAAACCAACACGTGATGTGACCAATATGATTCAAATTGTGTGTTTCAGATTTAAAATTACATTTTAGTAAAAAAAGAAAAGCGACATACTCAAAACCGATCAAACACATTCATAATATTTTTATACTTTAGTAAAGTGATTCATAAGTCATTTGAGACATGCAAGAATCAATCTAACCTCAATATGATTAATGGTTTGACTAGTATGACTCCACATTTTTTTCAATATATAAATATCATTTTATTTTAAAACATGCATCACATCGCCAAAACCGAAAAAACATTCCTCGATTGTTTTATCTTCATTTAAATTCTATATTTTTACATGATTTTTCGGATTTCATGGTGTTTTCAGTTTTGTGGTATGTTGTTACAGCGCACTATACTCGTGCTGCAGTGTGTTGTTATGGTACAATGTAGTATGCTGCTTTAGCAATGCTTATACAAGCACTGATAAATGGATCCTTTATCAGAGCTTTTACAAACACTGATAAATGGTTATTTATCAGGGATTTATTAGCATCAATAAAAGACTTGGTCTTTTAATATCTCTCTAGTAGTCTTTGATTATCTATCATTGATAAAGGATATTTTTAGCACCGTTAAATTCCTATTTTGTGTTATTATTGTTTATACATTCATTAAGTCATGTTTTCAATTTGATAGTTTGTACAAATGAGATATATATATCTTATTAACATAGGTAGGACTCTCAAAACACATTATTTTTTGTATTTTTATCAAACTCTTTTAACCATGATATTCAATTATTTTGTGTCAGCTATTTTTCTCTTCCTTGTGACTAAGATAACAAGAATTGCTTGGAAATATTATTTGAAATAGATTCCAACTAGTTATATCCACATTTATGAAGATTCTTCCATAATTGAATCTTTTAATAAAATATGCATTTTTCTTTAATATAACTTCATTAAATTCATCAAATAATTTAATTAAAATCTTTAGGTTATTGTTGAGCTTGATAATAAATAAAATTCATTTAACTTCAACTAGTGAGGTTCACTTTTTATTAATCTAATTCCCTTAATTTTCTAGTATCTCTAATTATCAAATGTTATAGGTCCACCATGTTTATATTTAATGTGTTTCAATACCTTTATATCACCTTTAATATGTGATAGTATCCACTATAAAAAATACATATATTTCTTATCTTACCAGATTTTTGAGAATTCTCTATATTCATATATTTTTTGACTTCTTTCTAGTTTTTTTATTATTTTTTTTGTATATTATTGTTTTTGAGTTAAAATTAAGTTCATATATTGTTATTTTTAGTTTAATAATTGTCCAAATCTTCTATGGATCTCATTTAGACAATTAAAACTATTCTAAATAGTCATCATATCTTTGCTTTCAAATCAAATCTACTTCTTTATTGGTTTTTTTCTCATAATACATAGATAACTTCCCTTTAATTATGTACCTTGTTAGTTCAATACAAGATACATATTATACCATCAATAATATTATTTGTGTTAAAAAATACCACAACTCTAACAATACCCTTCAAAATTAGTTCTTTTAAAAACCTACTATGTTTGATTTATTAATTATACTTATAATTTTCAAATAGTCTTGGACTACCTTTACTTTAACCATGTATAATATCCATTATTCTAAATACCCCCAACTCCATTTTATATAAAATTATTTATCTCAAGGTTGTTATCAACCAAATTTTTTTTATATTATCTTTTGATACATAAACTATTAGCAAAAATAGATTTTTTATTTTCATGTTTTGTGGATGCATATTTTTTCTGAACTTGAGTGTAAAAAATATCATAAATTATAAATTAATTGATTTTAATTTATATGGACATATCATAATTATTTTTCATATTTTATATTGTATTTTAATCCTTAATAAACATTTACAAAACCATACTAATTTATTCTTCTTCGGAATCAATTTTCTTTTCAAACTCATTTATAATCCTATACTGCCAACCCACTTTTACATTAAGAATCATGATATAATCATTGTGATAGTTATCTATAATTTAGAACACATATTGAACATTACAAAACTTTAAAACTTATTTATTGAGTGATTTTAATTATTTATTAAGATGGGTGTTTCATTAAAGGAACACTTAATGCTCAATTCTCAACATGTTACCCATATATTTTTTCTTCTTACTCTTCACTACTTAAGATTTATTCTTTTATTTCAACATGTTCCATGAAGTTTATGGATTTTAAAACACAATTTTTCTTAGAATCACTAATTGAATAAGATCATACATTTTCTTCTTCTATAAGAATAACCCTCTTTTTTCTTCCATGCATTCTTCTTTTAGATTTTCTCATTATTTGAGACTTTTATTCATCTTCCTCATCATCATATTCCACAATATTATTATTCCTTGTAAAATCTACTAAAATGTATTAAATTACCCTACAATTGAAGAATTTGAGTGTAATTTGTACCTTATATTTACCTTTAACTATTTCAAATATTTTTTAAGATAAATTCCATTAGCTTCATATGATTTTCCTTACTCTCATCATCATATTTTGAGTCACTAGAAGTCTCAGCATCATATTCCTTGATCATCAATTATTTTATCAGTTTAAATTTCATCTCTTAATTATCCATATTCGTAAAAACTGGATCCTTTATCATTCCATAATTAAAAGGAATATTGTGTAACTCAAAAAGTTAGAGATATTATCTTTTTAAAATAGCTAAAACATTTCATAAAGTCTTTCTATAAATTTTTACATTAATGTTTGAAAAATTATATAATCTTTTATATTGTATCTATATCATCTAATTTGACAAACTATTTCATTTACCCCATTGAAATAACCACATTTATTTTCATCTCCAACCATACTAATATATTTAAATTTGAGCCTCCATATATATTGTTTGGTTTCCCTGATCTTGAGATTACCCACATATATATTTTTTAGTTTTCCCCACATTTCACTAGGTGTATTGAAACCCATAAATTTTTCTTAAACCCTATCATTTAGAGAAAGAATATTTTAATTCATTTCCTTCACATATACCTAGAAATTTTCTTATTCTATAAATATTTTAGGGATTCTAATTTTAGTGGTGTGAAACACCAATTCAAGGCTTCACTTACCTCTACACCATGTGATTTTAAATAAGGAAAAAATATTCTTCCATATATAAAAGTACCTTCTATGATAAACGAGGTATCCTCTTTTGTTTACTGGACTCAGTTTCTTCATACCTTAACATCTTAAATAAGGATCTTATAAAGAACCTAGTTTTCTATGATACCACTTGTATATCCCTAGATGATTGTGTAACATTGATATGGGGGTAAAATAGAGTTATTAGTTCTATCATTTATTATCCAATTACCCTTTGTGACTGATTAAAGTCAATATCCACTATATATTAATCTCTACCATATTATTATATAGTAATAATGAAATATAACACTACTGGAAAATGATCCTATACCCACGGTTCAAAACCATGGGTATAGACCCCAAAATTGTCGGTATAGGCTATACCTACAGTTTGGGGAACCATGGTCGTTGGTGGCGTTGGTATAGGTCCATGACCTATACCCACATTTTAGAAACACGGTGGGAATAGGTTTTTCCACCGTGCTATAACACTATACCTACGGTTTGGAAACCGTTGGTATAGCATATTTTACAAAATAGTGGCCCATGGGATTCGATCTCGTGACCACTTCTCGGTTCATGAGCGGCCTTACCACTACCCCATCACCGCATATATGTATATATATATATATTTTATTAAATATATGTATTTAAACTGTGGGTATAGAGGAATAAAATGTGGTTATAGGACTCCCACCAAATTTTTTTTTTCCCGCCAAAAAAATAAATTTCCCGCACACACATGGGAAACCTATACCCATGGTTTGTCAAAACCATGGGTATAGGTATTTTTATCTGACAACTATACCCACGTTTTTGTGGAAAACTGTGGGTATAAGTCACCCTATCCCCATGATTTTTGGCAAACCATGGGTATAGGCATTTTTTGATACCCTATACCCAGGGTTTGGAGAAAACTGTGGGTATAGGGTAGCCTATGCCCACAGTTTGGGGAAATCGTGGGCATAGGCTATCAAAAAATTATTATACCCATGGTTTGCCTAAAACCGTGGGGATAGGGTGACCTATACCAACAGTTTTCCCCAAAACCGTGCGTATAGGTCCATTTTCTAGTAGTGTAAGAAGCACAAGATAAATTTTTACAAATTTTAGTATCAGTGGGAGATATTAAACCTTATCATGTTCAACATTTATTGAGACTTGGATTTTATTATCTTCATGTTCTTTTGATTAAAAATTTAATTCTATTCAATACTATTATTCAAGTAGTTATAATTGATTTCTTAAGGTAATGTGTCATCCACTTCCCAAATATGATAAACAATTTTGTTTATACTAGATCCACTTGTTTTTTAAGATCCTCTTCACTCTTCATTGAGAATAATATTTTTAGTATCATCCACAATCATTCAACATTAAATATAAGATATTTTTTTTATACTTTTCAAAAAAAATTAGATTTTGTAGATTTAGTAACATTTCATCCTCCATTCTTAGTTTTCAAAAAGATCTTTTTATGCATGAGATCATGAATTCATGAGATAATATTCTTCCTCTTGGTAGTAAGAACAAAGATGATCAACCCTAAAATATTATTACCAAGGCTCTTCAAAAAACCATATATATTGTAAATTTTGATGTTCTTATTCATCTTTCTATTCAATAAATAAAATATTTGTCTTATCAATTCATAATTCTTGAACACTTCATATTTTTCATCATTTCCCATTTTTTATCATATAAAAAATTCATAAATAATTTTCAATAATTAGTTTTAAAATTCCTATGAAGTTAATATTATAAATAATTCACTATATAATACTAAAACTAATCATGAAGAATGTTTTCAAATAGTTTTAATTTTAAATCATCATGAAATATACATGATATCCTTATTTTATACCAGTAAAATTTTCTTTTTAAATCTCCACCAATCTTAGGATTTTTTTTGCTTTATTCAAACCCTCTATTAAATCCATTGAAATTTCAATTCTATCTATGATATAATGGTATTTTCATTTCAATGTGGAACTATACTTTGTAGCATATAACTTCAAACATTTCTCATCCTGAATTATAATTATTTAAATTTATTATGATTGTTATTTCATTTAAAATCATAAAAATCATAATATGATTTAATCCTTTCTTCAAAATAATAATTTTGGAAAATCATTTACATTTTTGGAAATAATAAATATTGTCATATGATAAAATATATCTTATAAGCTCTCTATAATTATTATGACTTTTCTTCATCATTTTTAATCCTATAAGACTTTAAAGTATTATGGTGTTATCGTGTAATTTTCAATTTTTTTAAATCTAGAAAACATAATTTTTTTCCAAAAGTATTACAAAAAAACTACATATTATGATCTTGATCTAAAAGTATTATGGAAAAAACAAATTCTTATGTCTTTGAGCCATAATTTTTATAGATTTCACTAAATCTTTTATGGAATCTATAAAAACCTTGTAGATTCATATCCTAGACTTATGATTTTACTCAATACCTAACAAACTCAAAAACATGCCAATTTTTATATTAAATATAGAAATTCTAGACTTATTCAATTAGATATAAACTTCTCTAATTAATTCTTGGTTATATACAAACATCTTAAAAACAATTAAAACATATTATCAAACATTATTCACAGCTCCTTTATTATGGTTAATATCAAACAAAATTCATTTTACAATCACATTGGGAACTTCACCACTCACAATCTACTTCTCATTTATTATCAAGTTGAAGTATAAGAAAGGGTATATCCATAACCATATATCCCTAAAACCAACTAGGTTATTTCCATCGAACCAATCTGAAAATAATTCACCCACTTCCAATCTTTATACTCAAGCATGAACAAGTTCATCCTCTTTAAAACCCATATTTCATTTTCATATTATTGAATAATGATCATAGAGAAAACAAAATTATATTTTGGACTATAAAGGTTGTGATGTTATTCTTTAGTATATATCAATAACATTGGAAAATTATTCTATATAGAAATTATAAATTCAATATTCCTTCTTCTCATGTCCTTATGATATAAAAAAAACATAAGTTGGTCTTATCATTATTCATAGATTCTGGAGATGTTCAGTATCAGTAACATCATCCTCTCTTTCTATTATTATTTTACTTTTTCAAAGAATGAGATGATATCTCATAGAAATATTAGGTCACTCTCCTTTTCATTCATGCACAAGATATTCAATTACATTTTGCTGATGTCAAACCCTTTTTTTAATTCACCATTTATATATACGATGTCAGAATAATATCATGAAAGTGTTATTTCCAATATTCAAATATTAGAATATTGAAATCTATATATTTTAGTGGCATGGCCCTAATAATTTTATTCATTCAAAATAAAAACTCTTCCTCATTTAATATGGTCAAATAAAATCCAATAATTCCACCATTTTCAGACTCTATAATATTCGCTTTAATTATATATAATTTTCTTATCATTTATTCACATTCAAAATTGGTTAAATCACATATTAAAAATCTTCTTAATTTTTATGATTCAAAATCTATATTTAAATTCTAATTTTTATCACTAAAAAAATATTCTTATTCATTATTCAATATTTTAATAATATAAATTAGTAAATATATATTATTTAAATAAAAAATTATAAATTAATTTTTAAAACCTTAATTATCAACTTTAGTCTCCTAAAAATATCCCAAATTCATAGTGTCATTTATTCCATTAATATTTTCATGAAACTCATAGTGTTATTTCTATGTGTGCATGCTTACATGGATGAACAATTGTTTTATAGAGTATTTAATCATAGTAAAAACACCTTATATATTTCTCAAAATCATATAAAATTGGTCTATAATAATCTTGAATGACTAGGAAGTTTCTGTCATTAGAAAATTAGTAAAGCATTGTCTGAATTTTATAGATTATAATACACCCATATGATCATAATAAAAATCTGTAACAATATTGTGCATTATATATAGCCTTAAAAATCAGGAAGATAATCTTATATATCATCAGAAAGAATTTATTTTTCATTAAAATTAACTTATATATCACATTATGCTTCATATTGAATATTACATATATAAATTTGCATCCTATGTAAACATTGAAAAAACATATTTTATTATAATAATTCACTAGAAAATATTGAAAATCACTTGGAAGATATTATTAAATATCCAATAGATATTATGTATCATTTTGAAATATTTTCCTTTTTCACATCTCAATATTCAATGAGATATTTTTTATATGAAGAAAAAACATCCATACAATCTTTGTGATATTATGTATCATAGTAAAAACTCATAGTACTATTTTCATTAATTCTATATGAGATATTCAAAATTATCTTTTCATTTTTCTAGAAACTCATAGATTTGGTGTATGAACTCTAGACTTAAAAATTTTCTAATAACATCTATTTATCATATCTAATATTCTCAACACAACTCCAATTGATCTGAGAAACTTATATTCCACTCAAAAAATATAAAATAACTTTAGGAATTTAGTAAACCTTCATAAATATTTTTAGATCATCATAAATGCATTTAGAACATGTATAATGTCGTTAAAACTCAAAATATCATCCAAAATGATTTATAATTAATGAAAAACCAATTACAACTTTAATTAAATTTATTTGATATTTCATTATCAAAGAGATATATTTATATGAATAGAATGATATATTTATTATATTACTAAGTATGTATATTCAAAGGTAACTTTCATAAACCTTCATTGATAAATATTATTCAACAAAAAATATAATCCACGGAACTCATCATCTTATCTTCATCTTACCCAAACCCACTAAATAGATTATATTTATGAAATAATAAGTATTATTAGTCTCAAAATTAAATAAACATTTCCAATAAATAAAAAATTAATAATATCCATGAAATATTTTAAGCCTACTATTAATCTAATTTTTCATATATATATTGTCATAAAATTAAACATTAATGCTCATTTAAAACCTTAATAAATATGAAAACTTTATGAAATATAAGTGTGGAAATATTGGAAATTATAATCCATGGAGATAGTATACAATAATAAAAATTTGGATGAGTTCAGAACCCAAACATCAATGCTCATTAATTATCATTATAAACTCAACATGCTTCCTTTTCTTTCATAGGAATCAATGTTCATTAGTATCATGAGAATTATAATAATCACCCATTATTGATAAAAAAAATTAGTACATTTCAACTAAAATACCTTTATTCACAACCTTGGAATAATAATTGAAGAATAACATAAACACCTTCAATTGGTTGTTAATACAGAGACACATTCTAAAGCACTGCACCATCAGGGAATTATTATTGAAAATCACTGTATTCAATTGAAAGAGCATAGAAAATTGAGTTATATAATCCATTATTATGTGATTTTCCAAATTAAAAAATAGTACATCACTTTATTTTTTAAATTTCATCATCCCAAGTTAAAACTACTCAGCAATAACAGTTTTGAAATCATTCCATGTAAAGTTATCATGTCATTTAGTTTGGAATACATACTCACATCAAGTCTTACTAAATATATCAATCATAAATTCAATGCACATCACATTAAATTTATTATGAATCTTGATAAAATTGAATATTATCTCAATTTTATCCAACCATTTGTTTTCTTTATTAGGATCATTGAAACCTCTAATAAATGAAATATTATGACTATGGAATTATTTATATTAGTATCTAACTTGGTAAAGGATAGATTTATCTTCCTTTTATATTGCTAAATAATTATGAAAAACCATTTATATAAAAACATGGCCAATAAAAGGAATTACTTATGTAAAATTATTCATTTCTCCCTCCTGGGAGTTCATAGTATCTCTTCTAGGAGGTATGACTTTATAAATTCCATTAAACAAATAAAATTTTATTATACACAATATAAAAAACAAATTTGATTAATTTAATTTAATTATACTTAATAAATCATCTCATTATATCATTATTAAATCATAAGAACCTATAAATATCACATAAAATTATTATAAGAGATATTAAAACCAAAATAAAGTTATTTTCATATGGAGTGGTTTGATAGAATATTCCACTAGATTGTGCATCTAACAATGCATTCCATAGAATTTTTGGAAGGATTTTATAGTCTATTATCATAGTCCAAATTCCATGTACCTTAACCATTTTCCCATGATTTTTATTTATTTTCCATTCCAAAGTGTAAATTACTAAAAAGTTAATCGTAATAATTTAATATAAAACATCATAATACTAATTTAAACCAAACAATATCAAACAAAGTGATAATAAAATATAAAATCAAATATATATATATATAAGACTAATATTCTATGTTAACTAATGTAAAATCATTAAAAATTCGTCTGAAATAATTCCTTACAAGCTAACTATTTAATTCTAACAATTGTATCTATTTTTTACCTTATTTTCTAAATAAAATAATAATATCAAGGATCTAATACGATGTTGTGGGACTTGGTATATCTAATTCACAGAGGTATTGTGGAGACCAACCATGGTCAATGTATTCATCATATTTGGAGGGAGTCAAATTTTACAGCGGATTTGTTGGCTCGTATGTGAAGACTAGACGAGGATCTTATAATTTATGATAGTTTGGGTTCTCTCCCTGTTGAGTGTAAGGATATCATTAAAGGGGATACCCTGGGTCTTCATCATTTTTTCCTCCTTTAGGGGCTTTCATCCTTTGTCTTGTTTCTTTAAATATTCAATAAAAATTAATTTTTAGTCATTTTTTAAAATAAAATAAAAAAAAATATTCAAAACCATAGTCATATAAAAAGAGAAGAATAAACTATAAGGTGTTGAATCATTAAACATAACCATAATCATTAACTATCATATATAATAAGAAATTTATGCATAATAACCAAAAATAAAACAAAAAAAGGGAACCAAAGGGATGGGAAGTAAAATTGGAAAAACATATATGTTACCAAAAATACCTAAAAAATAAGTTAAATAATGTCCATGTCCATGTGACATGTGAACATTATCCACTTGATACCTCTTTCATGCCCGAAAAACCAGACAATCACCCACCATGTCAAAGTGGATCCTTGACTTTACTTACACAATAGAAAACCATGTTTAAATACACACCAAAGTGTATATATAGTGATTGAATAATAATCATATTATAATACCACCAGTGATTTTATTCAAATCCTTTGATAAGACTAACCTTGTAATATCAGTTTGAACATATATATATAATGGAATTTTAATCATTTATTGAAAATAAATATGAGTTACCAAAACATAATTAGAACCATTCACAAAAATAAATACCCATAAAAGAAATATATCATCATCAAATATCTCACATCATGGGATAACTACCATGGGACTAAATATATAACATTGTAATTGACTAACAGAACCATCACACGAGTGTACTAATGTGATCCAAATATCCCACTTACCCGACTAACCAAGACTCATCATGAGGGTAATCTCATGTCCCAAAAATATCTAAGATAATGGAATTATTAGTTTGTATTCTACTAGTTTATCACTCTTCTATATTTTCACACTAATTCACCAAAGGATTCCCATGATTTTTTCTAAATAAAATAATTAATCAATCAAATATAAAATTTATAAAATCATATCACACCCCCACTTACCCTCTATATAATCTCCCCCTTTCATATCAACATCAATCATACAACATGATGTAATTTCACATTTATATGAGAAATAACATAGGGAATAACAAAAATAGTTGTAAACTGAATAATAACATATTTATTATTAAATAAAAAGTCAATAAATTTTGAAAACCAAAATTAAAACATGGAATTTTATTTTTAAAAATAATAATAATTTATACTTTGAATATATATTCTATTCTATTATGCCATAATAAAATTCCATTTTCAATTTCATAAAACTCTTAGTGTTTCAAAATATTTTAAAATCATAAATTAAACACTTCCTAGAGAAAAACCTCATTATATTAATGTAATACAAAATAAAAAAATGAAAACTTATCATGAATCTATCATATATATCTAATATTATATCTATATTCATTAAATAAAAATTAAAAGTTCCAAAATATTCATGGTTATTTTAGTAAATTAAAGGGTATAGAATTATCTACTAAAACTTGGTGAAATCACTATATTAGAGTATCAATCCACCAATAAATAGAAAATAGAAAACTTAGAATAATATTACAAGACATAAAATCAATAAAAATAAATTTATCTCCATTAATAAACCATAGGTTATCATGACTAAACAAGAGCATGATGAAGAAATAATAAGAAGAGAGAAGAAGATATTGGAAATATTAAAGTCTTATACCAATGTAAATCACCTAGGATTAACAAATAATATACAATGGAAGCTAACATGGTGAAAGGGGATGGCATGATACCACTCATAAAAATTTCATGGGTGAAAGAGGTTAGTTTTAGAGATGTAATAAGTATATTAAAATTTATAAAATAATAAAATTAAACTTTATAGTGATGCATGGCTTTCTATAATATAAGTATAACCATGTGAACTTCACTAGCTTTATTTTTTGTCTAAGCGATTATATTTCATGATTTACTGGATCATACACACTGACCATGAAATATGGGAAATCTTCTAAAACATTATATTTTTAGTCCAAAATTTTCTTGAAATGATGTATGAAATAATAAACATAAATACATATATACCAATAACTATGGGTTCACAACTTAGAAAAATATAAATAATAGAGTCATGTAATGTCTTTTGGTATTGGTTACATGAGAGATTAGATTAATTGGTTGACATCATTAAAAATGTATCATAGTTTTATAATGAAATAAATCTATATTTATTATTATTTTATATGTTCAGGGTAATTTATATAAGATTTAAAGGATGAAAACTCCTTAAATTAAGTATCTAATGTATCCATAATTGATAATCATATTGTGTATTGTGATTTGTGATGATATGGTATTATTAATAAGAGTTTTGTATAATGTAGTGTAGACTCATGAGATAATAATCACGAATTGTTATTTAGATGTACATGCCATAGTATATCATGGAATGTCACATATATGTTCATTGATATACATAGTGGTTTGAAATTATATTAAACCCTATTACATAACTTTAATAACTTATATAGCATGTTAACCTTAATATTTTTATACCTTTCATACACCATCCTTAAGGCTAAGCTAATATGGGGTGTTGGGAATATGGTTGATCACATGGTGGGTATTTTTTAATTAATATAATATTTTCTATCTTCTATAAAAAGTATGAAATTTGGGACTTTGGTTGAATTAGACTAAGGAAATACATTTTGATTCTTATTTTAGTTACATGTGAAAAAAAACTACTTGGATAAATGATATGTGATGTATTAATTCAATCAGTACAATATACTTCAAAGAATATAGAATGTATGAGTTGGACTGTACTAGATTATCATATTGTATATCTAATCATTGGGATCAATGTATTGGTCCAGGGGATTATATAAGTATACTTATGATATATAGACACATGTATTATAGTGGACATAGTCATATGTCGATATGATAGAATTAGATGGAGATGACACTAGACTACCTTATTTCTTGGGTAGCATTGATATTTTTCAAAAGTATACTCATTTATTATAATATTGGATTAAGAAATTCATATTTATAATCTATAATAAAAATTTTCCCATGCTTACTGAGTAGAATAAGTAATAATGATTACTTTTATTAGAAATTTTCTATTCAAAATTTGGGAAAGTTTATATGATAATCACATCTAAAATAATCTAGATCGATTCAAAATTATTTGAAAAACATTCATAATATTTTAAAGTATTTTTTTAAAGTGTAATATTTTTTGATATAAACACTAAATAAAAATAATTTTGTGATAAAAATCACTATATAATGATATGTGTTATGGAAAATTTTTTTTCCATTTCATTGTTTTCATATTAAATGATATGATATATCATTTAATAATTTACCCAATTATGTTTACCATATTTTTTTTTATAATTCATAATTTTATTATTAATTGATGATTAATTGAATTTTGATGGAGATTAATAATTACTTAATAAATTAGGAATCAATTATAAATATAATGATCAAAAAAATTTAGAAGTTTATTTATTTCATAATCTATAAAACATTTAAACTAAAATTGAACTCTATAATTAAATTAAGAAAATATATAGAAACGTTACTAAAAAAGAGGCATTTAACATAACTAGAACTGGCCTTTATCAGTGAAAAAAACAATTAATACTAGAGCACAGTTAAAATACCTGGGCTTTTATTAGTTCCAAACTAGCACTGTTAAAGGGGCCTTTAACATCACTATTTTAGCTCTAATAAAGTAAGTATTGCTAAAGGGGGTAAAATTATATTCAATGATATCTTCATGATCTCGATCCATATTCATCACTCCCCCATATCAATTATTTTCACCCCACCACCCCTTTTATCAGAGCTTTGCAAATTTTCAGCCTCATGTGTGCATGCCTAGATTTTAAACATGCACATATCCATTAAATATGTAATTCATTTACCACTACACCATTTTTTTGTCTATTTAATGATATTTATATTTATATATATATACATACATATATTTTTTATTCATATATATTTATATAATTATTTTTAAATAAATTTATATAATATGTGTGTGTGTGTGATATATATATATATATATAATATTTATCTAAATTTATTATATATTATATTCATTTACATATACCATAATATAATATAAATATCTATCCATTTACTAATACACACATATATGTCAATATAAATATTATAAATATATTTTTATATTTTAAAAAATTGTTAGGTTTTGTTTTAAATACATTTTTAGATTATGTATTTATTTACATAAATTATAATATACATATACATATATATTTGTTAATTATTTACAGACACATGTTTATATATAAACATTAATCATATAGGTATATATATACATATTATTTCATTTTTATAAGGTTAATAAAATGGATAATTTTTTACATTAAATAAAATAAATAATAAATATTTATATTTTATATTTAAGTATAATTTTTTGTATATATTTTGATATACGTACTTATAAAAATTATCTATTACAAGTAAATATAAGAAAATATACATATATTTATTAATAAATAAGGCTACATTATTAGAAATGAAAAAAAATCAAAACCATATTATCAATATGAATGTAATCATTGGGAATAAATTCAGTCTTCACCAGAAAAAAGAAAATATTACCCCCTTAAACGAGCTTGAAAATCCCTTAAATGTTAAAATATTAGGGTACCCCGACTTAAAATAGGATTTTGGAGAACTTAGGGGAATATTTTCACCTCGAAAAAATAATGATCTTAGTCCCCCTACTCAACACAGTATTGATCTCATCACAAGATTCAAATTGATATGTAGTATAACCCAAAGATACACCCAGATCAAAAGTTATGGTTGTGTGAAGTTTGAGTTATTTTTTCAACTAATTTTAGAACTTTTATAATTTTTGAATTTTTTTTTCCTTCAAATTGATATTATATTACTATTAATCGGTAATACATAGAAAATAATTAGTTAAAAATATTTTTAAAATATTTTATAAGTAATTTTCACTAAATATCTTATATATGAAGTGTAAATATTGGTTTACCTTATCTAAAACATATTTAAAATATATATTGTATTTATAATAATATAAATATATTTATATATTAATGTATTATTTTTAATGAAATATTTTTCTTAAAATATACCTTTTATCAGTGTAAGTAAAAATTACTAATAAAGGTAGGCCTTCATTAGTGCTTCAAAAATATCATTGAGAAAGGGACCTCTTCATTCTCTATGAGTTATTAGTCAGCCTCAATAATCAAGAAAGGAAGGAAAAAAGGTGAGGTATGTATGGTTTATATTTCATTTCATGTTACTATTTATTATCCTAAAATATCTTGTGGTTAAATTATATGTTTTGTTAATAATATTTTAGATATATAGATGTATAAAAATAAATTTATAAGAAACAACAAATTTTCCACTCAATAAAAAAATTATTTACCAAGGATTTTAAAAAAGAATCACCCCATTGAAAAAATTATTTACATACCAAAGATATTTATTTTAATCTTATGAGATATTCAAATTTTTTGGAGAATAGTTAAAATGAATGATGAAATATAAATAGAATTAAACTACTTTTTTGGATAAATTAGGTATAGATGATGGTTCCATTAACATCAAAATAACATTGGTAGAGTCTGTAAAATATTATCATAATATTTCAACAGTTGTTTCAAATAATGAAAGGATAATTTATTCTGAAACTAGTTTCATTCTATATTTTATACAATAATGTTTAATAGTATTAATCGATCACCAAAATAATTACTACCACTAGTTTTAAAACCTCAATCATAAAAAAATATATTTAACCCTTGTTAATACCCCCCCCCCAAACATGCCTATATTTTTATTGGTTCAGCCTTGGAAAGAAATAATTTTTTAGTTTCTCAAATTACTAAAATCTATATAAAGTTTTTTTTTCCTCAAACCATTATTTATCTAAGGATATTTAGATAAATGGGATGATTCATTGTGATACTATAAATAAAATATATATTATTTGTAATTTAAGAAAAAAAATTAATAGGTTTTAATATGTTTGGGATATAAAAAAGTCCTAATATAGAGATTAAAATTTCAAAAAACATTATTGTGGAATAGAAGATTAGGAAATTTAAATTTTAATTATCTTGAAATTGTGTTCCCCTTTTTATTTTAAAATAGTTATTTTTTTCATTGTGATATTTTTTGAATTAAAAAGATTCACTATATTTTTTATCCATTAATTATGAATAAAACATCCACTACATTTATAAATATTCATTATATTGTGTGGGATCTATAAAAATTGTACACTATTAAAGGATATCATTGATTGGTTACTTTTATATATGATTATACAAGGATGGATTAATTTTTTATTATGAATTTTAAGGGATAATTCAATCTATTAGACAAAAATATTTCATAAAATGTATAAAAATCACTATAATGTATAGAGTCGCATTCTTCAAACTGAAAATGAAGGTAAATATACAAATTTTTAACATAAATATTTTTTAGAGGAATAATTATTTTTTTCAAATAACCAATACAAATAAACATAAAAATAATACTAATTAAGATAATGAAATTTCATATCTTTTAGTAGTCAAAAATATTTTTATAGGTTCAATAAAATATGATATTATCATGTTATGGAAACAATCAATACTCTATAGTATATATTATAAATAGAATTTACTCTCATTACATTTTTTTTTCAATTGTACATCAAACATTAATAAATTTGTAAATTATATTTATATTCAAAATTTACAACCTCATATATTTGGATTTTTTTCCCTTTCCCACTTAAATAAACACTATCATCACAAGTAAGATTATGGGAATTGAATTTTTTTATCATTATATTATATATGCAAAAAAGTTTTATGAGTATTATCATCCTCTTGTTAGATGAATTTTTGTTGTAGTGGATAAAACAATTCTTGAGAATTTAAAATACTTTTCCTCTGAGTCTTAATTTTTATTGGATAATGAAATCGTGTTAAAACTCTTTACTATACTCATATGAAACTTATTTTTGGTAAATAAATCCAACAATAAACATGTATTAATCCAATTATTGAAGATAATTTCATATAATTTGAATCATCTAGCCCATTTTTTATAGGATTAAATGAATAATTAATTAGATAAAAAGAAATGTTTAATCCATAATTGTTTTTCTGAAAATAAAATATTAGTATAATTATAAAGAAAAAATATATAATGATTCATTAGAGGTATTCATATGTAAAATTATAAACATAAAATAACCAATAAAATTATATATCATATGATCCAATTTTTGTTTATCCATAATCATTCTGAATAAAAAAATATCATGAATCAATTTTCTATTTGATATATTCCACATTTCATATTGGATTCCCTAACTAAATCTAGGTGGAAATATTCCAAAAATTAGGATAATTACTTGTGGAATACTTAATCATGGGATCTAGTTGATTCTACACTTATAAAGGATATAGTAGAATGAAAATAGATTTATTCAGTGAAATATTAAATTCATAGTTTCATTGAATGGCATAAACAAATATTTTTTTAAAAATGGAACACTTAAACTTATTAGGTTGACCATAAAGGGAAATTTTCTCATCTAGATAAAATTCATACTATCAGGGTGTTGCTTGAAGGTTCTAGAGCTTAGTATAATCATTAATAGAGTGCCTAGTTTTGGTTTTTAATCAATATCTGCATATATTATTTGATTAACTTTGATTGGTACACCATAGAATCTATATATAGGATTATCCCCTATTAATTTATAATTAATTTAAATATATAATTTTCTTTTTCTCACTAATAACTTGGATAAAAATTATTTTTCTCTATTTTGACATTTTCATTATATAATATCTCAACCCTTATCAAGAAGTATCATACTAATTTATAGCTATTCATTACCCCTTGTTTTCACCATAAATGTGATGGGTATTGGTTTGGGGTTATTTTGGGTGAATTTAAAGAAATTTGGAAGCTCATGGGGTTGTGCATGGTTGGAATATGGTTAGGTTAAACCATGCAGTTTTCCATAGGAAACCCTACTCCCCTTTTTGGATCCACATGGTGGTGCACATGTTTGAAGAAACTCTCTATCCTACCTCCCCAAACCATGATCCCTGGGAAATAGGGGGTTTTCATGGTTGGTGCATGGTTTGGAAAATACTTCACCCACCTAGGAGTAACCATGCACCCCATTAGTAGGGGGAACATGGTTTAGAAAACTATGTTCCCCACCCAGTAAACCATGCAAGCAAAAATTAGAAGCCCCAAAATTTTATTTTCAAAATCAAAAAAAAAACCTCAGTTTATAACCCTAATCACCCGAATCAACCTAATGCAAATTCCATTTCTTGTAGAGTATTCCATGAGGATTAAAATTATATTTTAACCTCTTTTAGTTTGAATCAAAGATCCTATGGATGAGATTTAATCCTTTATGGTATGTAATATCTTCCATATTTGGATTCCTCTATTTCCCATCTTTCTTTCCCTTTGGAGAGGGGTGAATTTACTCTCTTGTTTCTGATTTACATCTAGGTTTTGATGGATCTTGTTTGTCTAGATCATGATCCTAGGATTTGTTCATATATCTTCTTCATCATAGTGATTTCAACCATTCTACTTCAAATTAAGGGTTTCTATTTTCAAAGAACTCATCACTGATCTTGAGGTCTACAGTCTAATTTCTAATTCCCATAGTCTTAATCATGCTCTCATTTCGTAGTTATGTTATTGAATTTCCACATTGGGTAATTATATTTTTATAATTTAAATAATGAATTTATTACCTTATGATTGTGAGACCTTACATGGATCTTGTTTGACTCATTGGAAATTTGAGATCAATCTTGATAGAAACCCATCGGGTGTGCCAGTACTTTTAAAATGATGATTATTGAATTGTAAAAGGGAAATAATTGGTTGATAATATTGAAATAATTACTCATTTCATGGATGATAGAAGGATTTAAGGGTATTATTTTATTAAATTCTATGATTTAATGAGA
Source organism: Viscum album (assembly GCA_963277665.1). NCBI lineage: Eukaryota > Viridiplantae > Streptophyta > Magnoliopsida > Santalales > Viscaceae > Viscum > Viscum album. The sequence goes on from OY728136.1 coordinate 1,908,196,303, forward strand.
TGTGAATAATTTTTTTTATAAATGTATAAATGGTGAATTTTTTATGTTATTCATTGGGAATAAAATACATAAATGTGGTTCTATTTGATAAATTAAATGGTTCAACATGATGTGAATGATTGATAAGATGGTTAATGATTTATATACTTTATTTTTATATCATAAATGTGATATTTTTAATTTATTAATAAATGGGGTGTGGGTTAGGGATTGATGATCTAATTAGTCATCGGGTCAAAGACCGATGTTCTAACCCACCGATGCATGCATGTTGTAAGATATCATCTTTTTTTCTAGGTACTTATCTCAATGAGTTTTTGTTAAACATTTTTAATTTAATTTTTACCTTGTAATTAAACCTTGGTTGTCATGTTTTTTCATGGATACATATCAGTTGAATAAATTCAGTCTTGGTTTGTGGGGAGCCTTGAAAAACCCATAGAGGATTCACATAGAGATCCTTTTTTGGGGGAAATTACTTAAATTTAATGGATGTATGTTTATTTTAATTAATGTAGGTTTGGTATAAATGGTTCAAGTGTTAACATGGGTTCTTGTTAATTTGAGAATCTTTAAAAGAGGTTTGGGTTGTTTAATATGGAAATGGCCTAAAAAATCATCTGCATAACATTTACACACTATGTAATCCCGCAAACTATTATTTTCAAGTATGTTGTGTGGTTTGATTTTATGTCATCTCACCTACAGATTTCTCCTCTCAACCTTAGGGAAACTTCCATATGATTTTATAGTGTTAACCTAACTTTCATACATCATGTTTATGAAATCAATCATTGGTATGCCTTTTTGGTTAATTTTTTCCCCTCTCTCCCTTAGTTCTCAAACTTCTGTGATGTTATCCCTTGAAAGTGTTCATTTTATGTTTTTATCATGGTTAGTTATTATCTAGGATCCTCTTGGATATTAGCTGCATCTTCTTCATTGTGAGCATCTTACATTGGAAGTGTTGTGTTTGTCATCGATTAAAGGTATGAGGTCTAAATATTATCCCTATTTCTTGATAATTTTTACATATATGTAATATTATGATTACGCTAATGTAATGTGTTTTAGAATAAGTTAAATAATGAATGGAAATATTCTCTGTATTTTTTTTGGATTCAATTGGTTATTATCCTGGATTATGGATACATTTTGGGTGAGAGAACCATGAAAAATTGAATTGACTAATGGATTAATGTTTTCTCAAAATGACATGTGACCTTAAATAATTTATTTATATAGAATCCATAAGATATGGATTACAACTTAAGGATATGAATATTGATCAATTATAATGTATATTAATGAGGTCAGTGAAATAAAAATGGTAACTTGCATAATTAACTGTTTTTAACTTATGATGTGATATTATGAAATTCATACTATTATGAAAGGTCCTGACATCTATATTGAAATACATTTATATTATAATGGACATATAAAATGATCACTTATTTGTTGAAATTCTGATATTGAGTGGTCTTTACCAAGTCCCATTCTATAATACTTATATTGAGTAGGCCTAGCCTAGTCCCATACTATAATTATTGTATGGATTTGAGAAAGTTTTTGTAATGATTATATGTATTTGGCCTAGATTGTTATGTTATACCATGTTTATGTTTATAGTAGGCATTGTTATGATACATGCTTAGAGAAATTATACTATAATTCCAAATTAGGTTGTCTTACCATGGTTATATGGTTGTGGTTGGAATGGTCATGATGCATGCTTAGAGATATTACAATATGGATCCAAAGAAGGTTGTTGTTATATTTTAATAATTTTTTAATTAATTTATAAACATGTTTATCACTTTATTTCAAATAATTCTTATCATAGTAGTTTTCTTAGACATGGTGGTGTCGACCTTCTAAGTTATACTCACACCCTATTTGGGCCGCCAATGGTACCCAAGAAGATTATATGGATACTGTATTGGAAAAGGGAAAAGGACCCTATTATTGATATTCATTTTTCTATGGGATGGATTTTGGATATGGGACTGGTGTGGGTTTAAGGACCAGGGATTATTGGGTCTTTATATGATAATTCTAGTCTTTTACATGTATTGTTTCTAGTATGAAATTTAGTTACATTTCATCACATCATTACATTATTCCTTTATTGTTTATTAGATTTTTTTGTTTTATTTAGTTTTCGGTTTCCACTATATTATATTGTTTCCATTTTTTTTTGTACTATGATACATACAATTGTTATTGGATATTTTTTATTGTGAAGTAACCTCTTAATTGAGGGGGTATAGTCTCCCTGATATAATTATCACCCCCCCCCCCCCCCCGCTACTAGTAGGAAACCTTTGGCATATAGAGAGGTACACTTGATGTCTCATAACCCACACTTTCTGACCACATGAGAGATTTCCATATCATGAGATGTTATAAAGTGGTATCAGAGGACACCAGGTTTTTTTTGATTCTTAATATTTGGGAAAGGTATAAAGGATACTAGGATGTGTCGGTATAGGTAATAATCTTTTCATGGGAGTAGCTAGCCCATGTATGGAAAAAATATGAGTGCCCACGGATAGGATTTTTGTTTATATAGTTTTCTTATTACAGTTGATGGTATTTTACCCTGAGTGATTCACATTTTGTGTGAGGTTATTGTTTTATGATGTAATGATCTTGGATATTTATACCCATTACCTGATATAGCATGATATGACTATGCATGCATCATAATAGAAACATGGGGATATATTGAAATTCAATATTTGGAGACATATTTATTTATAATTGATATATACTTTCCCAATGAACTGTGAAATTAAATACCAGTTATATTTGTGAAATGAAATAAATGAATTGTTATGTCATGATAAAAAACCTATAATCCATGTCTTGAGAGATAAAGAGTCATTGGTTCCCTATTTTAGTCACCCATTGATGTTGACCTTGTTGTTATCCAGTGATTTAAGGTAGGAATTTTTCTTGTAGAGAAAATTCCTCCCTTCATCTTCGACATGATATTCAGGATACTAGTAATTAGAATACTCTTAACATAGTAACACTAGAGCTCCCTATAGCTCTTGTGGATCAGAGGGATGTTCAACTTCATGAAAGATTCATGAGGATCATGTGATCCATGGAATTGGTGATTTTTTTATCATGCCTTCGATGTATGAGATGAAAAGAGAGTTTTAGCTATAGTATCTACCTAAATTTATTGGGGAATAAGGACTCTAGGTGGTCTACTTATTGATTGAGTCTATCTAGAAAATATTTAATCATCTTGAGATTCCCTTATATAAGAGGTTGAAGCTTTCTTCATATATGATTTGTTTACCTCCCACGCATTTGTGGGATATTATAGAGGAAAATGGGTAGTAGGATGAACTGTCTTGAAGAAATTCAAGATTAAGTTACTAATACATTTAAATCCCTATTTGATATTGGATAAAAAATCATAATATTTCATTCATCTGATGCGGGAGGGTATCCCAAAGTTGGATAATGCTGGATGATTTACCAACCAATAGTGATTTTTTCCATCATTGGAAGATGGTGATATCTTCAGTGAGAGACGCCTTCAGGATGGTGTTCATTATGATATTAGGTTTTAGATGAACTTTTTTCATTTGAGTAATTTTGAGGAAGTGATAAACCAGGCACTCTTCATAGAAGGGAATATGATAGAGGCATGGAGCAACGACTATGCTATTTCAGTAGGGAAAACAGGGAGCTCTACTTCTAGTAGTAATAAAAATATTTTTACAGTTTTTTCCATGGAAGTAGTGAGAAGAGAAATAAGGGAAGTGGATATCCATCTCAAGATCAGGTTCTGTTGTGGTGATATTAGTGTGGAATGTTCATCCACAAGTGTGCATAGTGTCATTACCCCGCAGTTCAGTGTTGTACCTTTGGAAGAATGAGTAACATTAAGAAGTTCTTTTCATACCATCCATAGTAAACCAGTGGTAGGGGATCAAGATAGGAACTTGAGTTAGGAAGGGGCTCATCTACCCATTAGCAGGCTAGTCGCTAGAGTTCCACTAGTCATTCAGGCCGCGGTAGTGGATGTGGTACCCTAGTGTAGGATCATCAGTTCCAAGAATAGGTAAATAGCTCAGGTCAGTCAGGATAGATCCCAAGTTAGAGGGAAAAGTTAGTTGAATGTTATGAAAACTACTCAAGCTATCATGGATATAGGTTCATCTATCGTTAGAGGTACGATTCTTGTATCGTCTACCTTAGCTTTTGTTTTGTTTGATACAAGAACATCATGTTCTTCTATATATGCACTTTATATAAATGGTTATGGATTATATGTAGAAATACTGGATGGTGTTTTAACCATCTAAAATCCATTGGGAGTGTGATTATAAAATATCAAATGTTTCAAGGAATGTTGTCTATAGATTGGTGGTTACTATTTCTTTTGGGAACCATTTGTGTTGAAAATGAAAGGCTTTAATTTGATTCTTGATATGGAATGGCTAGTTATGTACCAATATCATATCAACTATTATATGAGTATATTTACCTTTTTATCTCTAGAAATAAGTATCTATTCTCACCATGGGGAGTGGGATCATTAGGCTATTCATGTGAACCAATTCAGTGCAGATTGGATTGTCTCGTGGCTTAGATACTCGAACTTTCTCTAGATAACTGTTGAATGTAGTAGGATTATTTTACTACAGTAGTATAAAATTTTCAAGATGATTTTTATAATGATTTCTATGGAATACCACCTGAATCATAGATCAAGTTCACAATCGGGTTAGTGTTGGGAGAAAAGCCTGTTTATATCCTACCTTATAGAATAGCACTAGAAGAGCTTCAAGAGTTGAAAGTTCAGTTAGAAGATGCAGAATATAAAGGCCTCATATGGTATATTACTTCTATTTGGGAATAAGTAGTTCTATTCACCAAGAAAGATGATGGGTATTTATGCATATGTGTGGATTATCAGAGGTTAAACTAGATGACAATTAAGAACAGGTATCCTCTCTCACCCAATGATGATATTTTCAATTAGTTGAGAGGTTATAAGATCTTATACAATATCTATTTGATGTCAGGTTATAACTATTTAATGGTGATACCAACATAAACTCCTCATAATTATTTTAGAAGCATGTATGGCTTTGTATAAGTTCATAGTGATGTATTTTGGATTGACTAATTCACCAGTGTAATTCATGGACCTGTTGAATATGATCTTTCATCAATTTCTAGATGAGTTTGTGGTGTTTTTTTAATGATATCTTAGTGTAATTCAAAACATAATATGATCAGGCCCAACATCTTGACATGTTCTTGAGTACATTGAGAGAGAATCATATTTACTTCAAGCTAACCAAATATATTTTCTAGATTAATAATGTGAACTTATTGGGTTATGTCATTTCAGAGGTAGGAGTCTCATTGGACCCATAGAAAGTTTTATTTTTGATATCCTAAGAATATACCATAAACCACATCAAGATTCAGATATTTCTAGGTTTAGAATGTTATTATCAGTACTTTATCAAGGATTTCTCCCATTTTACATCACCAATATATGATATCACTAAGAAATGGGTGATGTTTGTTTTGTCAAATGCTTTAGAAAAATATTTTTAGGAGCTTAGGGGAAGGATAACCTCAAAACCTATCCTCAATTTACCTTTTTTGGGTAAATCATATATTATGTATTTTGATCCATACATAGTTGGACTCTGAGTAGTTCTAATAAATGTTGATTGAGTGGCTACTTATGGATCTAGGAAGTTAAGACCTCATGAGAGGAATTAACCTACTCACAATATGGAGTTAGCATTAGCGGTACATTCCCTGAGGTCTGGGTGAGAGATTTTTGGTATACACAGACCACAAGATCCCATGGTATATATTTTCTTAGTGATACATGAACCTTAGATAGATGATGTGGGTTGAATATCTGCATAATTTGGAATTTTAGTTGTCTTATCCACCGAGAATGGGCAATATTTTTTCTGATGAATTGAGCCAAAATATATACACCAAGAAAATATGGGAGTCTTACTATAAGTGGTGGATAATGGATCTCTTTATATACATACATCTAGATGCTCAGGTGTTCGAGGAATGAGTAGATATGACTTTGATATATATTATTCCCATGCTTTTGGATTAGATTAAGACTGAGAAATTATCTGATACGAAGGGATCGGTTATGATATAAAAATTATATGGTGGGGAGGAACCATCCAAAATTGCCTCTTTGTAGTGTAAATAATATTCTTTTCTATGACCATGTTTGGTATCCTATGAGTTTACGTGAGGATAAGATGAGGGAGTATCATTATTTTAAATGACCAATGCATCCTAGTTTGATAAAGATCCATTATGATATTTTTAGATAGTACTGGTGGTCAGGAATGAATAAGGGGGTGGAATGATTTGTAGCTAGATACGTCAATTTTCAGTAGGTGGAAGATGAGCATCATAGGCTAGCTAGGTTTGTGCAGCCTTTTCCCATTCCAGAGTAGAAATAAGATGATGCCACTATTGATTCTGTGATAGGATTACCCAGGACAACACATAAAAATGATGTTTTATGTGGGATTTTGGATCGAATGAAAATTTTTATCCACCTCTTACCTATCATGGATACCTTTATATTTTATGATATGGGAAGTTGTTACAAGTGTGAGGTGGTTCAATTGAACGCTGTTCTGAAGAGTATCGTTTATGATAGAGATCCTCATCAAAAATTTCATTTATACAAATTTCTTCAAAATGATCTAGGATTTTAGGTTATTTTGATCACATCCAGTTATCCTATGACTGATGGGAAATCTATGTAAACTGTTCATATTTTAGAGGATAGGTTATGAGACTCTGTTTTGGATTTTGGTGGTTCATAGGAGCAATATATTGCACTCATGGATTTTGTATCTAATAATAGATTCCATGAATTAAACCAAATAATAACATTCGAGGATTTGTATAGTAGGCTATTTTTTCATCATTGTTTTTTGGAGGTAGGTGACTAGGCAATAGTTGGGCCTATTCCTATACAAGAGACATCTGAGAAAGATTAGTTGATAGAAAAATGGTTGGTTACTACATAGAGAAGGTAGAAATCATATAATGACCATCTGATAATACCTCTAGAATTTGAGGTTGGTCATAATGTCTTCCTTTGATTTTCTCCTAGATTGGGGAAATGCAATATCAACAAACAGGGAAAGCTGGCACCTAGGTTGGTTGGTCCATTTGAGATAGTGGAAAGGCTCAATCTAGTGGCATAACTTTTGACCTTTCCACAACACTACAGTTCCAAGTATGATTTTTTCCATGTGTATTAGCTTCAGATATATTATTTAGACCATTCTCGTATGATATAAATAGAAGACATTGAGCTTTGTGTTTATGCCACCTATGAGGAGCATCTGATATGTGTTCTGGATCGTAGTGAGAAATATCTGTGGGGTGGGACTAAACCATTAGTTCTAGTGAAGTGGCAGCATGGGAGAGTTTAAGAGGATACCTAGAAGAGCAATTTTGATATGAAAACATAGTTTATAGACAATTTCATTGAGACATGATAATTATTCTTGGATTGTATTAGGGGAAACTGTTGTATGTTGGGGAGGTTGTAAGATCCCATCCTTTTTTCAAGTATGTCTCTCTTTGAGTTTTAATTAAACTTAATTTTTATGAGTTTTTCATCATCTTTAAATATTAGGGGTAGTGCTTCATCATGGATACCTGTCATTCTAAAAAAATGGTCTTGGGTTGTGAGGAAACTTGAGAAAATCGGAGAGGATCAATGCAGAGAGCCTTTGTTGGGAAAATTGACTTAAAGTTCATGGATTTATGTTTTCTTGAATTAAGGGAGTCTGAGTATAAATGGTTCAATTGTTTTCATGGGTTCTTGGAAAGTTGATAATCTTTTAAAAGGGTTTTTATTCTTTAATATGGAAGTGGATTGAAAAAAAATCTACAAAAACATTTTCACATTGTGTAGATGGATTACATGTCATGTAATTTTTGGGTGTTTTTAATAAAATAATCTGATACAATGGGTTTTTTGGAGTATCCCATTAAAAATATTTACATGATGTGTAACTACATTATATGTCTTGTAATTCCCTGAACTGTTGTTTTGAAGTATGTTTTGTAACTAAATTTTATTTCATCTCGCCTACAACTTTATCCTCTCGACCTTAGGGCATCTTCTGGGAGATTTTGGAGAGCCAACCTACCTTTCGAACATCTTTTTTATGAAATCGATCCCCGTTATGTTTTTTTAGCTTAGTTATTAAATTCTCCCCCTTGGTTCTCCAACCATTTTGGTGTGATCTCTTGACTGTGTGCATTTATGGTTTTTATCTTGATCAGTTTTTATCTAGGATCCTCTTGGGGATCATCCACACCTTCTTCCTCATGTTCTTTTTCCATTACAAGTGTTGCGTTCATCATTTTATAAAGGCAGGGTTCTAAATATTAACCCTATAGTTTGTTAATTTCTAAGTATATTCAATATTGTGATTGTGCAAACATAACATGTGTCACAATAAATTATGTAAATGAATGCACTATGGGAAAAACCATTATTTGTGTCGGGCAATTTATGACGGGAATAGGCGCCCTGTCGCAAAAAGTTACGCGTGGATTGGCACGGTTTGCGCACCAAACCACGCGAAAGAGTATTTGCGACGGGTTGGCACTACCCGTTACAAATGTCGGGAGGTGGTAAGACCTAGTTGCAATGGGGGATCCCCCATTGCAACTAGTTCATCCCCTGAAGGGTATCTGTGATGGGTCTCATCGTAAATAACCAGCAGTGGTAAAAACATATTTGCGACAGGATGTTGTCCCGTCGTAAAAAGTGTGTCGGCAGGTAACTTTTTGCAACGGGACCCATCGAAAATAACCTTTTAACCACCGATGGTAATTAATGTGACCGAAGGTATTTGCGAGGGGGCTCGTCGCAAATAGTACTTTTTGCGACGGTATTCTCATTCGCTAATAGTCTCTTCGCAACTAATCTAACCTATATACCCCCCGCCTCTGTTTTTTCTTTTCTCTGCCTGAATTTCTTGTTCCTCTACTTCTGTAAACTCTAATTTTAGAGTGTAAATTTTATAGAGTTAGTTTTTTTTTACGAATAAGTTGTGAAGCCACCTACAATTATAAGAGATAAAGTTTAATGGTATTTTTTTTTTTTAATTTAGTATCTACTTCCTCTCATTATATTAATTTTAATTATTATTGATTAGTTGTAATAAAGTTAGAGTTAAATTGTCTTGTCGTCAGTATTTATTTGTAATAATAAAATTAAATTATTAGTATTAATTCTTAATAATTAGTAATAATTAATAATTATTAACGATAATTAGTAATGTATATAAATAATTAGCGGTAATTAGTAATTAGTAGCAGTACTTTGTAGTAATTAATAATAATTAACATTAATTACTAATAATTAGAAGAAAAAAAGGAAAAATTATTAACAATTAGTAATAATTAGTATTAATTAGTAATAATTAGTAATAAATACTAATAAATACTGATAAATACTAATAAATAGTAATAATTACTAATAATTACTAATAATTAGTAATAAATACTAATAATTACTAATAAAAATACTAATTAATAGTAATAAATACTAATAAATACTAATAAATACTAATAAATACTAATAAATACTAATAAATAGTAATAAATAGTAATAAATATTAACAAATATTAATAAATATTAATAATTTGTAATAATTACTTATAAATAGTAATAAATACCAATAAATAGTAATAAATACTAATACATACTACAAAATAGTAGTAAATACTAATAAATAAAAATATAAATTAACAAATATTAATAAATAGAAATAAATAGAAATAAATACTAATAAATAGAAATAAATACTAACAAATAGTAAAAAATACTAATAAATAATAATAAATACTAATAAATAATAATAAATGACAATAAATACTAATAAACAGCAATAAATACCAATAAATAGTAATAAATACTAATAATTAGTAATAAATACTAATAAATACTAATAAATAAAATAAATACTAATAAATACTAATAAATACTAATAAATACTAATAAATAGAAATAAATACTAATAAATACTAATAAATACTAATAAATTCTAATAAATAGTAATAAATAGTAATAATTAATAATAATTAGTAATAATTAGAAATAATTAGTAATAAATCGTAACAAATAGTAATAATTAGTAATAATTAGTAATAATTAGTAATAATTATAAATAAATACTAATAAATATTAATAAATACTAATAAATACTAATAAATACTAACAAATATTAATAAATATTAATAAATAGTAATTAAATAGTAACTAAATAGTAATTAAATTCTAATAAAATAGTAATAAATACTAATAAATACTAATAAATAGAAATAAATACTAATAAATATAAAGAAATTGAAATAAATACTAATAAATACTAATAAATACTAACAAAAACTACTAAATACTAATAAGTACTAATAAATACTAATAAATACTAATAAATACTAATAAATACTACTAAATACTAATAAATAGAAATAAATACTAATAAATACTAATAAATACTAATAAATACTAATAAATACTAATAAATACTAATAAATACTAATATATACTAATATATTCTAATAAATACAAATAAATACTAATAATTAGTAATAGTTAGTAATAATTTGTAATAAATAGTATTAAATAGTATTAAATTGTTATAATTACTAATAAATATTAATAAATATGAATAAATAGTAATAAATAGTAATAATTAGTAATAAATTATAATAATTTGCAATAATTTGCAATAATTTGCAATAAATCTCAATAAATTTTAATAAATTGCAATAAATAGAAATAAATAGAAATAATTAGCAATAATTAGTAATAATTACCTCTAATTAGAAATTAATTACAATAATTAGCAATAATTAGCAATAATTAGAAATAATTATCATTAATTTGAAATAATTAACAATAGTTAGAAATAATTAGCAATAATTAGAAATAAATATCAATAATTAAAAATAATTATCAAATATTAGCAATAATTAGCAATAATTAGCAATAATTAAAAACAATTAGAAATAATTAGAAACAATTAGCATAATTAGAAATAATTAGCAATGAAATAAATTGTAATAAATTGTAATAACTTGGAAAAAAATTTAGTCGATTGAAGACACTCCTTTTTCTCGATGAATCTTCTCCTTTCAACTCACACTAACTCAAAACATTATGAAAAGTATGCTTCTACGTATGCATATCCAATTTTGTATACATGATTTTGAATATGCATTTGTAGGACCACATTTTTTATAATGTTTTCAGGTGGTGAAAGTTGCAAGAAGAAGATTCATCGATGAAAAGGGGGATCTTTTGTCTGATGGCTCATTTACTTGCATCTATTTTACACTGAAATCACAAAGTATAATTTTCTCGGATGTACACTTATGAATTCTCATATGCATGAGAATGTATAATCGTACCTCCAAGCATATCTTTCATTGTGGTTTTAGCTAAGAAAGTTACAAGTAAATGAGTCGTCGGACAAAAGAGTATCCATCAATCCACTGGAAATTGTGTTGCCTGTAATTAATGGTAATTATTAAGAAGTAGTTGTAATTATTTATCTTCTTTTTTTGGATAGTGTTTTTCTAATTTTAAATTATTCAAAAACAGTAATGATTTTATATTATTTAGAAAAATATAGAATAAGGAAGTCGACAACAGTCATTATTAGATGATCGCTCTTGGATAAATCAGTACAGAAATCCAAATAGTTTGGATTTAAATATTGTATATGTTGAGGGTGTTGAAGATTTATTATGATTTGTATCCTCAAAACCAGAATTTGTTTCATAAGGAACAATTAAGTTTCCTTGTAAAAAATATTCTCTGAGAACATTTGACACATTTGACAAGGTTGGTGGACATCTCTTGCAGTTTGGTTTTCAACCAGATTATGTTTTTTGATATCAACAGAGTGAATGTAGTTCCAAAAAAGATACTAATAACATGATTCCAGATCTATCTTAGTTTCAAATTTTAGTAAAAGATGTTGCAGGTCCATCAGTTCAACAAACTAAAACTCCGGATGGTACTGATTTAACTCCTGAGTTGGCACTATCCTAATTTTATGAGTTACTGAGGTCTATTGAGGATGCATTATATCCTAGTTTCAAGATAAGAAAATTAGAAGTCGCTGCAAAATTTATGGCAATTAAATTAGATAATGAAATGTTAAACAACTGTTTTGATCAGATATTTTCTTTGGATAAAACAATGTTACCTGATGGAAATGTGTTGCCTGCAAAATACTATGAGAGAATAAGGATGGTTTGTAATCTGGGACATAGTTATCTGAAGATTCATGCATGTGAAAATGATTGCATCTTATATTCTAGTGAAAATGAGTCACTAGATAGTGATCCCACATGTGTACAATCGAGGTATAAATAATCTCAACTGGTGAAGTCTAGATCGATTCCTGTGAGACAGTTGAGATATTTCCCCCTTACACCCAGGTTGAAGTGTCTGTTTTTGTCTCAGAACACAAATTCAATGATTTCTTGGCACAAAACCAAGATTTCAACTGACAAAATCTTGAATCATCCATATAATAGTGATTCATGGAAACATTTGACCGACTGCATCCGTCTTTTTCTTTAGAAGCCCAAAACGTGTGATTGGTTCTTTCTACTGGTGGTTTATGTCTGTTTGGTTCTTATGGTTGTCAGTATTCATGTTGCCCTGTCTTTATAACTCCGTACAATTTACCTCCATGGATGTTGATTAAGGAGTGATATATCTTTTTTACCTTATTAATTCTAGGACAACTGAAAAACAATATTGGTGTTTATTTTAAACCATTGATTGATGAGTTAAATTCATTATGGAGTAATGGTGTTAGTACATATGATGTTGCTGTGAAACAAAATTTCATATTAAAAGATACATTGATGTGGACAATTAGTGACTTCTCGGCATATGAAATATTATCTAGCTAGAGTACATATGGCCCAAAATCATGTCCTTGTTGTATGAAATACAACAAAGCATTTATGCTCATCAATGAAAAAAACATTGCTATTTTGACTGTCATAATATATTTCGTCCAACCAATCATCCTTTTCAGAGGAACAAGTCTCATTTTAGAAAAGTCACAACTAAAATGGATGAACCTCCAAAAATTATATCAGGTAAAGAGTAAAATTCAGTTGTATTTTAATTACCTCCCATCACTTTTGGGCCAACAATAAACCAACATAAAAGTAATGGCTTTGGGAAAGAGAATAATTGGATAAAATGGAGCATTTTTGGGATATTCCAAATTGGTACGATTTGTTGGTCCACCACCTATTGGATTTATTGTATATTGAGAAAAACTATTTTGATAATTTATTTCATACAGTTTTGGATACACTAGGTAAGAACAAAGATAATGTAAAGTCACAATAGATCTTTCCCAAATATGCAGACGACCGGAACTTGAACTATTTCAAAATATCAGATCACAGAGGTTAATGAATTAAAAAGCATCTTATACACTATCCAAAGAGAGTCGCTTATTATTTTGTCAGTGGATTTTAGATTTGAGACTTCCATATGGCTATGCTTATAATTTGGGAAGATGTGTTAAGAATGGTCATATTACTGGATTAAAAAGTCATGATTGTCATGATATTATGGAAAGACTTATGCCGATTGGATTCAGAGGTTTGACGAATTCTATGATTTGGGATTTGATAATAGATATATCATATTTTTTCAGTACATTTGTGTGGTGACAATAGACTATGATGCACTTGTTAAACTAGATGAAGACGTTGTTTTCATTATATGTAAATTGGAAAAAAAATTCCTCCTTCTTTCTTTGACTCAATAGAACATCTAATATTACATTTTTCACATGAAGCTAAATGTGGAGGTCTATTACAGTTTCAATAGATGTACCCATTTGAGTGATTCATGCAGAAATTGAAGAAAAAAGTATGTAACAAAGCATCAATTGAAGGCTCAATTGCGGAATCTTATTTGCAAGAGAAAATTTCTTCCCTCTGGTCTCATTATTTTGAATCTAAATATACCTTAAAACAAAACCGCATGAGATGTAATGAGGGGAATTTTGATGATTAAATAGACAATCAATTTTTAGTTTTTAATTAACCAGAGTTTGGCTTCAGTGGAGTTCATGAATGATGGATTTCAGATGATGAACATCACAGAGCTCATACATATGTTCTTCTCAACTTTGAAGAAATGACATCATTTGTATTGTGAGGGGTTAAATCACTTATTCTATAATTTATGTTACAGTAAGTAAACTTATTTTATTTTTAAGTTATATGATAACCATATTAAGAAACAGCTTCCAAAAATTACAGCAGCTGCTCTTAAAGAATGGCGATAGAAACAAATTTCTCAATGGTTTTAAAAATTGGTAACATAAATTATTGATGGTTTAACATATCAATTCAGTTTATTATTTATTATATTCGTAATTGTTTTACAAATTTTCAGGTGTCTCAACATGCTGATAAAATTGATAAGTAACTGTGTACATTGAGTAACCCACTATCCAAAATGGTTAAATCTTAAAATTCATATATGGTGAATGGTTTTAGATTTCATACACGTGCATATGGAGAATCAAAAAAACAATGAAGAGTGGAGTTTTCTTGAGAGGATCACATCATAGAGAAACTAATGTATATTTTTACGGCATGCTGGATGAAATTATTGAACGATGTTATATAGGGATAAATTACATAACAATATTTAAATATCGGTGGTTAGATACTGAGAGAGGCTCACGTGTTCATCTGATTCATGGAATTGTCGATATTAAATATAAAAGTCTTCTTGTAGTAAATGAACCATTTTACTATATCAGTAGTAAAATCAAATATATTACTTAAAGTATTGTGCTACTTCAAGAGACCTGAGTGATTGGTGAAATATAATAAAAATTAAATCTCCAGAAAATCAGTATACTTAAACTAAATTTGGTTCCGATGAAGTACAAGGAATTTAAAATTTTCAAGAGACTACTCAAAATCCATCCTTTTCACAAAGAGACATGAATATCAATGATGATACGCCACAATTAAGGGTCGATGGTGATGATGATGTTAATGATGTTACAAATGAATTTGAAATGGAAAGAGATGATGAAACCAAAACTCATAGGGATATTGATAATGCCAATGATAAATATAAATACATTAACATCATCAGATATGAAGATGAAGATGAAGGTAAACATTGACATAGTTAAATTCTAGTTATAATCATAACTAATATATATCTATATGTAATAGTTATTTTCTACTATCTACTAACAACAATAATTTTGTGTTTTAGATGGACCCTGATCTACTTCATGAGTTGGAGGAGGTTGAGCTACCTTTGGATGAAGAGGATTTGGGATCATCTGACCCTCAGGATACTGGTGGTTTAGGGGGTACGTGGAGGGGCATGGTCTTACGTGACTTATGATTCCTAACCCTATCCCCGAGCAACATCAACATCTTGGTTTCAATCCACGCACACGGAGGTATGATAACCTGTGTATTTATTTATCTTTCATTAACTTATTTATATACTAATTGTTTGATTCTTTATTCTTTTTTCACAGTTTTTCGCATGTAGCTATTGGAGAGGGGAGCGCTATCTTGCACAATTATTTTTCTCAACCATGGATCAAATTGGAATAGATTCCTATTGATGTTCGGCTTGGAATATTCAATCATTGTCTTCTATGTAAATACATAATATTTATTTAGAAATGTATTTAATTAATAACTTGATATTATAAATTATTTGTAGTGTTTATGGTATCCCATTGATGATAGCATGCGTGGCGTTATCCATAAGGCATGGGAGATGTCTATGAAAGAGTGTTTCCATCAGTTTTTCCACAATTTCTGAAAGAAAATAATTAAGAAAGCAGAAGCAACAGTATTTGATGAGTCATGTAGAGCCAACTGACTAGAGTACATTTCATCTCACTTGTGTGATATATTTTGCTCACACTGGTTGAGTAGGATATTTTAGAGGAGATCTTAATTGGGCCGGCAGAACTGGAGGAGACAGGAGGTGACACATCGAGCTGGTAGTTGTATATTCAGTATGAATAGAGATCATTTGGTATGTTTCTTTTTTAAATATTTTATATAACATTAAATATAAACATATTATTTTATATTCATATAGGTAGTAGAGCATCCCGATATTACGGAGTACGACGTTTATCGGAGGATGTATAATGATCCAGACACTGGAGAGATTAGAGGTGATCACCAGTGTCAGATTGTGGTCAGTATTATTTCTTTTTCAGTTTTAAAATTAACATCATATTATATCTTCACCATTTTAATTTCAAATTGAAACTGAAGGATTCAAAGGAAGCTACGAACTCTTAGACACAGGCTGAGAGTCAAGCCGAGACGGATGATCAGACTAGTGCCCACCATTTCAATGAGGCAGCATGGACGGAAGCAACCCAGTATGCCTTCGAGAAGAGCTGAGTAGTTGGTATCAGCTCTCATTTGACTCCTGTGACATATTATGGTACTGGTGCAATGTCAGCATCCATCTCGAGATAAGCTCATGGAGAGGCATCATATTCTGGCTCACAGTATCAGGAGTAGTTGTGAGCTCAAACTGAGCTTATAGAGAGTTTGTAGAAGCAGCAAGATGAGATGTGTTAGCAGCAACAGTAGTAGAAGAAACATGAGGAGGACATGCATCGATGGCAGCAGCAGCAGCACAATCAGATGGAGTACATGCACCGTCTGACTTGTAGTTTAGGGATTGAGTTTCCTCCACCATCTCCTCCAACTCCTCCATAATACTATCCCCCCATTGATTTTTTTTGTTCTGTTAAAAACATTTGAATTGAACATTTGTTTTAATATGAACTATTTACTATTTTTGTCTTTTATATTGATGTGAATATTGTATAATTTTTTTAGTATTTTTTATTTTTTATTTTTTTATTTTTTATTATTAGTATTATATTTTTTAATATTTGTTTAATTTGAAAATAATAATAATAATAATAATAATTTATGATTTTTTAATATATTTTTTCTGAATATTGAGAATATTAATTTTTTTATTATTTTAATAATATTAATATTACTTTTTTCATTAATTATAAATTTATTATTTTTTTATTTTATTTAGTATTTTTAAGTATTGATAATTTTAATGTTTTTTATTGTTTTTTATGTTTTTCATAATATTAGTATTTTTTTTATTAATTATTTTCGATGAGACCTTTTGCGACCAGGGCCCGTCGCAAATAGATTACATATTTTTTAAAAGTTTTTTGCGATGGATTTATTTACCATCGCAATAACTTTTTTGTGACAGGCCCGTCACAAAAGGATTATAACATATAAGCTATTTGTGATGGGAAAGTATCCCGTTGCAAATAATTTTTGGGACGGGCTCAAAGGTTCTTATATATATAATGTATTTAATCGGACATCTATTTGATACAGGCCCACTTCCCATCGCAAGTAATTTTTTTGTGATTGGCTCGTCACAACAAATACTAGTTGTGATGTTGTTTTCTGCAACGGGCTATTTGTGACGGGCCCCCATCGCAAAAGGGTTTTTGCGATGGGATCTCATCACAAATAGTCAAATTTCCAATAGTGATGGGATTATTATTTGGAGTCTGTTGGATACTCATTGGGTTACTGAACCTTGAATATAATTGAATTGGATAATGGATAAAAGTGTGTTTATCCTAACATGAGACCTTAGTTGGCTACTAGATATAGAATCCATAAGTTCTAGATTACTTCTTATTTATTTTATTTTTGACCAATTGTGACATAAAGGAAAGAAGTAAATTAATAAAAAATGGTTATTCACATAATTATCCTATATAAATTATGATGTGGTATTGTGATATCCATTTTATTATGATGGGTCTTGAGATCCATGCTAAAATGCTTAAATATCTGGATCAGGGGATGTTGGGTATTTATTTGAGTCTGATAGCCTTTTACTAGAATTGTTTCTATAATGGATTATATTTACATTCCAACACATCATTACATTATTCTTTTATTATTTATTCGATTATTCAGTTTCATTTTATTTTTTTTCCCACTATGTTATATTGATTTCATTATTTCTGCACTCTGATATTTATTTTTATTATTTAATATTTTCTGATGTGTTGTAAACTTTGAATACATGGGGTATAGAATCTCTACTATACCTATCACACCCCCACTACTATTTGGAAGCCTTTGGAGGATAGGGAGGTGTTCTTGAGGTCTTATAAACAACCCTTTCAGGAAATGTAATAGGGTGATGGATTAGCAGATGTTACACATGTGAACAATGAGGTATGGGATAGGGACTAATCCTCTAAATACCTATGGGGTTCTAGATTGATTTTCTAGGCCACTGATGGATGATTGTGGGATGAAATTAGAATAAAATGAATATTTAAATCCTATTAAAGAGAAAATTATAAATTCCCAATGTTATATGGTTTAGACTCTATCATAGGGTAAGGAAGTTATGATATTAATGATTATAGAATAATTAATGTGTAACTTGTTTACTTTTTCTTTTAATCTTTGTACTTTATAAAATTGCATTCACTGTTATAGATTGGATGTTTCTTTAGATTCCATTGGTGATATCTTGGTGATTTTCATGCACACCCTACTTAGGATTCCTGATTATTGCCCAAATAAACATCATGTTTGAATTAAAGGATGAGGTAAAGAGCCTTATTTTAGATGGTTGAGTTGGGATTCGGGATAGAGAATCGTTAAGGGAACCAATAATGATGTCGGGACCCACTTGGGATATGTTAGTGTGTATTTATTTTTTGATTTCATTAGACACTTCAAACTTGTATGACATGACATGTCTACTAGTTTAGTTTATTGTGATTTTCACTATTTTGGATTTGTTCATATGATTTTGTTCATTATATTGATTATTGTATTGTCTTGGTTATTGTTTATCTTCATTTAGATATTTATATATTGTTTTCTATTGTTTTTATTCTTTGATATGTAGGGTATAGTCTACCCAGATTACATATTAGACCCTCGCTATTAGTCGATAGCATCTCATATAATGGAAATCACACCTAAGGTCATGTAACAAATCGGATTGAGGCACCAGTATGTGGCTCCCTGGTCGGGACATTAAAATTTTTAATTGAATGAGTTTTATTTTATTTTATTTTAGTTTTTTTACTATTTGGTAAAGTTATACATGAGACTAGGATTATTTATTCCTTGGTAAAGAGGTCATGGTTGGTAGTAATTAACCTAAGTATGGGGGAAACCCAAGTACCCAGTGTGGGATTGTTGTTATTGATTTTTTTTGTTACAATTTGATGTTATTTCACCTGGGGTGATGCAATTTTTTCTGTGGTGTTATTATTTTCTAAGATTTTTCTTCATAGACCATTATAAAATGAGAGTTTTGTATACATGAATCATCCAAATTAGTCATGATTTCAACTGACATGCATAATTTTAGGCATGTATAGAAAAGTAAACTATGAGTGGGTTCTGGAAAATGAAAATGAATTTATTTTTATAGTAATTTAAAATAAAATTCTTCCTAACAATGAATTTATAATTTTGAATAGTGATAAATATTGTAAATTTAAATGTATAAAATGGGTTTATAATGAGAAAATTGAAATATTAAAGTGTTTTACCCTATGTTATCCATGATCCAGTTGAGGGATGGTTGAGGGTAAAGACAATTCCTCAGTTTGGATCGTGTGGTGGTGTAAGGGTGATTAATTATTATATATTTTTGTGAATCCCTATTTTTATAATGTATTAATGATATTTTATGTGACCTAATACATATGTTTATCAATGTGGATACATTCCTCCATGATGATGATTTCTGATAGGATAATAGGAGGAAATTACAGGAAATGTGTCTCCAATAGAGGGATGAGATACCCCAATAAATCTGGGTGAAAGGTCGGGAGATAAGTTATGTGATAACATTAATTGTTTTATATGGTTTATTGATAGATACCCAAGGTTGGATAAGAAGAATATGTCTGCCCTAATAGGGATCTTTTAGTTGAAACACCCTCAAACCTTCATCGTATAGGGTGAACTATGATAGCTGAGTTCTAGATTAAGTATATCTAGATGATTATTGACCATTTTGAGACTCCAAAAAATAATAGGATCAAGTTGGATGCTTATATGTTGTGAGTATTAGCGAAGCTATAGTGGGATATTTGGCCTTCGGAAGAGTAGTTGGAGAACATGGTATCGAAGGACTTCCAGGAGAAGTTCTTAGAGTTCTTTTACCCATAGACATTGAGGAAAGAGATGGAAGTAGAGTTTATTTTGTTGACCTAGGGGATTATGTCCATGATGGACTATTCTAGTCGCTTCACCAACTTGAAAACCCTTTTCCCAACATTGGTAGGGGACAATAAAACTGTCACAAGTCATATTAAGGATGGACTTCAGTGTGATGTTAAGTCCTAGTTAAATATATTTTTAATTAATAAGTTTGTTGAGTTTTTGAATCTGGATTTCATTTATAACTGGAACCTGAAGGAGTATTCTAGTGGGATATCAAAGGTTTTATCTAGATGACTAGAAGGTACGTCCTCTAATGGTAGGAAGCATCACTATGAGAGAATTATCTAAATTAGTGGAAAGAAAAGTTTCCAGGGGGGATATTAGTTACCCAGATAATAAATTATTGCATTTCCATAAATGTGGTAGGTCGTGTAACTTTTACAATAAG
This sequence comes from Viscum album, assembly GCA_963277665.1. Classification (NCBI taxonomy): domain Eukaryota; kingdom Viridiplantae; phylum Streptophyta; class Magnoliopsida; order Santalales; family Viscaceae; genus Viscum; species Viscum album. The sequence goes on from OY728136.1 coordinate 1,908,217,082, forward strand.
TGTTCCCGACCATTATTAGACTATCAAGATTGTAGTAGTATGGGATATCTATAGTGTATTTGTTAGAACCCATGATAGAAGGGTACTGATAGATGACCTAGACCAAACCAAAGTATGAAAAGGGGGTCTTTCACACAATACTAGTCTGGTAGGTGGAGTACAGCTGGTCGTACTAGTCAAGATGGTGGACAAGGTATTTTAGGTAAAGATTACCCATTTCAGTAGGGTAGTGTGACTCAATGGACATGAACAGGGGAATATAGTATATTGGAAGGATGGTTTCATGTAGTTCAACCAGTACTTATGGATAGTGAGGTTGGTATATTAGTATTCATGGTTACTATTATTGTAGCTTCTATGCTTGCTATCACTTTCTTTGATACATGATCGAATAATTCTTTTATATCCTCTTAACTTTTTAATGGTTTTATTCTGATGGTGGATTTTTTGAGAGGGGATATAATGATCAAAAAACCCTTGGGAGTGTAGTTAATGGGTATCTATTTAGGCAAGGGATTTTCTCTCATGGCTGGTGAGTATGATTTCCTTTGGGATATTTACAAACTTTACATGTTAGGTTTTTAATTGATTTTAGGTATGGACTAGCTGGTATCATATCGTTCCCAAATTGATTGTTACTATAGTAGAGTTATGTTTACATATCATGAGGGTAATAGTTCTAATCATCATGAAGAATGGTTTATCTAGGTAGGTTGTGCAGGTCTAGTTCATCAGTAACTATGGGATACCATCACCTAGGATTCAAAACGTTTATTTTGAATATAGGGTGTGAGGAGTGTGGTTTTTTCAACTATAGTGGACCAGTTTCAGGATGTGTTTCCTGAGGAATTCTTTGGGTAGCCACCTCAGAGAGATGTTGAGTTAAGAATTGAGATAATTCTTAGAGAAGAACCAGTTTCCTTTCTACCTTACATAATGGAAACAACATAGCTTTAATGGATTAAGACTCAGCCATATGAGTTGATGGATAAGAGATTTATCCCTATGATTACATCACCTTTGGGTTCTATGGTTTTGTTTGATAAGAAGGCTGGTGGGATGTTGTGTTTATGTGTTGATTACCAAATTTTGAACTGAATGATAGTTATGAACTGATATACTCTTTTATGTATTGATGATATCTTTGGATAGTTGAGAGGAGATTGTGTTTTCTCCAAGATCAATTTGAGATTTGGGTATCATTAGTTGAGTGTTAGACCTTCTTATATACCATGTATTTCTTTCAAAAGTAGGTACCGCCTGTATGAGTTCATCATGATACAATTTGGGTTGAATAATTCTCCAGATATGTTTATGTACATGATTAACATAATCTTCTACCCGTACCTAGATCATTTTATGGTTGTTTTTATGGATGACATCATGGTTTTATCCAAGAATCATGATGATCATGCCTAACATCATGAAATCAACCTGAGTACACTGAGAGATAATCAAATATACTTCAATCTATCTAAGTGTCAATTGTGCATTGACGTGGTACATTTATTAGGTCAAATAATCTTAGAGAAATCTTTGTTAGTAGACCCAGATAATTTTTAGCATAGTTTTTTGTGGGGGAATCCCAATAATGTTTTTTATATCTAAATCTTTCTGGGTTTAGAGGGTTTTTATCATAGATTCATCCAAGAAATATCCCTTTTGGTAGCACATATTTTAGAACTGACTAATAAGGGTATCAAGTTTGAATTTTCTAGATCATGTGTGATTTCATTCTAGGAATTGAAGAAACAGTTGACTACTACTCTGATTTTGATCCTACCCAATATGGGTGAGGAGTATATCATGTTTTGTGATGCATCCTGGATCAGACTGAGAGAAGTATAAATATATGGAGACTGAGTTGTGGAATATGGGTCCTTAAAGTTGAATCTACATGAACATGATTACCATATTCCTGATCTAGAATTAGTCATGGTGGTTAATACCATAATGTTTTAGTAGAATTCCCTTTTAGGTGAAAAGTTTATTGTGTATACCAATCAAAAAATGATTAAATTTCAAATTTTAATAGTTATATTTAATTCTCGTGTAGTGGAGATGTGTTGATCATATGATTTCCTTTTATTTTGATCTAGTATACACACTGAGGAAAGGAAATAGTGTTGTTGACACATTGAACCAGAATACAGAGACATAGGAAGTCCATGAGTAGAATTATGAGTGGAATATGATTACTTTATAGCTGAGATAAACATTGAGGTTTAGGATGTCTAGGAGTAGATGACCCTCATATCCTTATCAGTTGAGTATAGACTTCTGAGATGGATTAGGGAGAGGAAGTATGAGGATATAGTGTTTTTTCCTTGAGGTAAATCATCAAATATGGGGAGTCTAATTATACTATAGATATGGATGATATCATCTATTTCTGGAACCATGTTGTTGTGCCTATGTGTATGTGAGAGGATAAAATTCATGGGTTTCATGACTCAAAGTTGACAGTGCAGCCCAGTATGTCCAAAATCTTCCATGAACTACATTGAAAGTATTGGTGTTCATGAATGAAAAAGAATATTTCAGGTTTTGTCACAAGATGATACAATTATCAGCTGGTGAAGTCCAATAATCAATAACAAAGTGGTTTGTTATATCCATTAACCATTCTGGAAAGTAAGTATGAATATGTTACCATGGAATTTGTTTCGGGTCATTTGATGATTCCATGGAAGAATATTTCTATATGGGTGATTATGGATTGGTTCAAATAAATAATCCCATTTCTTACCAATCTGGGAGACTTTCACGATTGATCAGTTAGATGAGATGTATGTTTGGTAAATAGTATGTTTTCATGAGATGCCATAGATCATAGATTCATACCATGACTCATGTTTTATTTCACACTTCTTGCAAGTCTTTCAAAAGGCTCTTGAAATCTAGGTTTTTCCAAGTATGGATTTTCACCCAAAGAAAAAATGGAAATAAAATCATACTATTTAGGTGATGGGGATCATGTTATGGGAATGCAACCTAGATTTTGGTGGATCTTGGGAAAAATACATAGAATTTGTTGAGTTCACTTATAAAAATAGTTATGATGTGACTATTCATATAGCACCGTGTATGTTGCTTTATGGTAGGACATGAATACCACCTCTATGCAAGAAGGAGGTGGGTGATTTAGAGTTTTTAGGACCAAGCCTCATGCAGGATATATAGGAGAAGTCTTAGTAGATTCGAAAATATTTGGCTAAATCTCAGAATAGGTAGAGTTTATATGTTGATCGATATCATAGACCCCTTTATTTTATAGTGGTTGATCATTTATTCCTTTAAGTTCCATTGAGAATAGATCACCATAGGATTGGGAGGTGGGGAATGTTAATGCCCATAATTATTAGGTCGTTTGAGATTGCGGTGAGGATCGGGATGGTTGTGTGTCAATTTTCTCTTCCAAATAGCTATAGTTCAGTGCATGATGTTTTACATGTGTTACAACTTTAAAAGTATCAAATTGACCCATATAATGTGATTGAATCTGACATTGTTGATCTTGAGGCTAATACATCCTTTGATGATCATTTTATTTGGGTTTTGGATCATAGTGAGAAAGTGTTCTGCAAAAATATTGTTCCATTAGTCGGATCATTGTAGGAGCATGGATTTTTTTAGGATAAAATGTGGGAAAGCAAAGTAGATATTTGGGATCTATGGCCAAAACTTATTACCTTGTAATATTAGTGATTCTTGGGAGTAAATCTCGAGGAATATATGTTATAAGGTGTGGATATTATAGGATCCCGAACCTTATGGAGGTTTATTATACTCATTTTTTGGTATTCTTTACAAAAAAATTTGATTATTCCTTGAATGGATTTTTCTTCAGGGTTGTTTTGAGTAAATTTAAAAAATTTGTTAGTCCATGGGGATATACGTGTTTGGTACATGATTAGGGGAACTATACAGTTTTCCCTGGGAAACCATGAACCCCTTTCAGGATCCACAAGAGGTAGGGAATGGTTTGACCAAACCTTACAGCCTCCATCCCCAAATCATCCACCCTCAGATAGAGGGGGTTTGCATAGTTGTTATATGATTTGGGAAACCATGAACCCACCTAAGAGTAAACATGAACCCCATGAGTAGGGGAACATGGTTAAAGTGCACTTTTAAGAAAATTTTGCACCCCACACAAGAAACCATGCATGTGGAAATTAAAAGAACCAGATATTAATTTTAAAATTATTGAACCCCCATTTTATATCCCTAATCACCCCTTCATGACTTAAAATGAATTCCCTTACTTTTGGAGGCTCTTATGAGGATTCTAGGGCTCCTACAACCACTTCTAGTGCAAATCATAGATCCATTGGATGAGATCAAACGCTCTATGATATGTAATCATTTATTTGTAGATTCCTCTCTCTCCTATCATTATTTACCTTTAGAGAGGGGTGAATTACATATATTATTGATAGCTATGATCGGGTTTTTAATAGATCATATTTTTTTGGATCTTGATCCTCGTATATATTCCTACATCTTCTTCACCAAAGTGATTTCGACCTATCTACATCAAATTATTGTTTTCAATTTGGCGAGTGTTCATCAATGATCTTGAGGTAGGTGATCTAATTTCTAATTCATATTGTCTTTATAATGATCTTGTGTTGTAGTTAAATCATTTTTTTACATGTTGTGAAATTTAATTTTTTAAATTTCAATAATGAATTGATTCCCTTATGAGTGTGAGACTCTCCACATATCATGTTGGACCCATTGGATATGTGAGACTGGGCTTGATGGAAACCCATGGGGTGTTCTAATACTATTGAAATGATTATTATTGAATTATAAATGGGAAGTAATGGGTTTATAGGATTGAAATAAATCCCCATTTCCTAGTTGATAATGGGATTGAAGGGGATGGTTTTCTTAACATTGGTGATTTAATGAGATGTGAATAATTGTTGATAAATTGATAAATGGTGAATTCTTTATGTTATTCCTCGGGAATAAATTACATAACCATGGTTGTGTTTGATAAACTAAATGGTGGACCATGATTTGAATGATTCATAAGAATGTTAATGATGTTTAACCTTGATATGTATATAATAAATGTGATATTTTTATTTGTTGATAAAAAGGGTGTGGGTTAAGGAATGATTCTATAAATACCCATGAGGTTTTAGACTAATTTTGTAGGCCCCCAATGCATGCATGTGAACAATGAGGTGTGGGACATGGACTGATGCTTGTAATACCCATGAGGTTCCATACTAAAGATCTAGGTCCCTGATATATGTGGACATGAACATTGAGGTGTGGGATAGGGATTGATGATTCAAATACAAATAGGGTGTTTTCCTAATTCCCTAGGCCCTCAATGCACGATTGTGAAATGAAATTAGAATTAATCAAAAAATGGAATCCCTTTAAAGAGTAAATTGTGAAATCCTTATCCTATTTGGTTCAAACTACGATGTGGGCCGAACACATATGATGTGTTTGATCAAATAATAATGAATTTGTAAAAATTTTATGTTTTCTTTTGATATTTATTATTTATACAACTACATACACTATTATAGACTATATATTTAATTAGATATTGTTGGTGGTGGCCTATTTATTTCTACTTGCACCCTAAATTGGATGCCTGATTGGTACCCAAATAGACTTTATATTTGTTGGACATGATAAGGGAAAGAGACATATGTTAGATGGTTGAGTTGAGATTTGATATGGATCATTTTTTATGGAATTGGACAATATTCTGGGACCATCTTTGGGATATTTTAGTGTGTATTTATTTTGGTTTTCCATTATACACTTGAAACTTGTATGGCATGACATATTTTCTGCTTTAGTTTATGGTCATTTTCACTATTTTTCATTTATTCAAGTGATTTTCATCATTATATTGATTATGGTATTATATTGGTTATTTTTTAATATCATTTGGATGTTTCTATATTGATTTCCATTGTTGTGCTGCTTTAATATAGAGGCTATAGTCACCCCACGTTATATATTATACCCTCACTACTAGTCGGTAGCCTCTAGCATCTGAGGAGGTGCGCCTGAGGTCATATAAGAAATCTTATTAGGGAACCATCATGTGGAACCTAGATTGCGATGTTACACAATATCATGGAGAATCCAAGTGCGGACTCTTCTATATGTGTCCACACATGCTCCAAAAATCTCTTAACAATGTTCTTGAATCTTTGGGTGTTAGAATGGAAGAATAAAATTATTTATTTCATTCACCATTGATCATAAAAATGATCTCTTATTCTCTATATGTTCTTGATAATAAGGTAATATTTTCCATCTAGGGATCTAGGTAAATTTATATAACAACTTCATTGGGTAAAAACACCATAAATTGAAAATATTATAATTTAGAATGAATACTTAGGGTTAAAAGTTTGATAATTTCATAGTAGCCCTTAATAAATTATTTAATCTAAGTAAACTCCCATGTGAAATAATAATATTATTTCTATTATTATTTTATCCCATCACATGCGTTAATTATAATGTCATTTATAAAATAAATAAATAAATATTCATTTAAATGATAATATATAATATATATCAATTCCATCGGATCATTAAACTCAATCTATATCCTCCAATAAATTTTATATTAATTAATTTTTTCAATAAATACTTATTTTAAAATTTTCATGAAACATATATAAATATTTATTTGAATCAATTCTATAAACTAGTGAATAAATAAACATTTATTTTTTACCTTATGAATAGTTAAATGACAGAAAAGATTTAACCCACGTATTATAATAATGAATATATCATGAATGAATTTTTCTATTAAAACTTAATTAAATATTATTACTCCATATGTGGGGAATAAATTTATTCTTAATATTAAATTAAATAAATTTTAATAATATTCTAGATATACTTGTGTGTAACCCTATAGGTATCTTTATTAGATAGTGAGAGGTGTAGTTACCTAAAGTCCAAGATCAGCATCTAGAAACATTTCAAGGTAACCATAAATAAATAATTTATTGTAGTAACTATAAAAACTTTCCTACAATTGATAATGTTTAATAAAATCCATTTTTCTCTAGATATCTCATTAAATTGAATGCATACTTGTGTCATCATCCTATATAATTGATTTATGTTTCTTTGAATTTTTGAAATGAAAATATCTATATACTACAATGGCCATGGATTTAATCATAAATTATCGTTTTAATAAAATGGCCATAGATATCTTCTTCCATTAATATCGAAAGGAAAAATCATTTCTTGAACTATTAAATTAATATTATATCATTTTTTATATACCCAAAATATGCTGCCTCATTGTGATCATATATAATCATGGATTTCATCCACAAACAAAATTATGTGATTCATGATATATATTAACAATAATATCATTTTTAAGGATAAATACATATATTCTTAGATAGGGATATACAATGACACATAAAACATGTGGAATTCCTACTGGTGGGTGTGTACACATGAAATACCTTTATTGTAGATCATTATGTGAAAACCTTATGAGAATAAGAATCAATGATTATATGACCCCAACATATGCTAATCAAACATCATTTATTTCTATCTTATTGATGTATTTTGACTATATGACCTATTTCATTAAGAATATTTTCATAGCATCTCTAGGTCATCATTATAACAACTAACAACCAATAACTATTTTGTGCGATAAATATTCTATGGAAAATATTACATTGATTTTATATAGAGTAAAAATCATTATGTTATAAGAAATATATATACATATGTTCTAGAAATTAAAATTATAAATCCATTTAGTTTCAAGGTGCTAGCTCTAATAGTCTCCCACTTTCACAGGAGACAACTACTAGAAATATTTAACCTTTGGGATCTCATATTATATTAATGATTCAAATTATATGTGGATAGTAAATGGTTATGAAATATTTTCCTCTATGACTGATTTATTAATTGTGAATTTTCTTCTTTGAGTAAAATCTATCAATATACGATACTTATAAAGTATATGTTTCATCTGTTGATGTGACCTAGTATCTTTGGATATAACTAATGTTCTATTATTTTCATAATAAAAGATAATGGGATCTGAATTTATAGGTACCACTCCAAGATGCTAGATGATGTTATGTATCTATAATACTTCTTTAGCTGAATCAAAATCCACAATATACGTTAATTATATTATATAATTTTTGATCATAGGGTTCTTAGAACACTTACAGAAAACAAGTCCTCTATTAAGGGAAACTACATATACTGAAGATATTTTAGATAATTTTTATCTATTTGGAAACGATTTCTTATATATCAATTCAAAACTAATTCTTGTTCTTCTTTAAACACTATGAATATATCCATCATACACCTAAGGTAATTCATTAAAGTATTTAAAGTATATGAATATGGAACTCTTAGATCATATTGATATCTTCTCTCCTTAATAAAGGTGTTGGAAATATCAGGCCTTTTATATATTATGACATACCTTATATATCTGATTGTTGATACATAAGTGAATTTATTCATTATTTCCCTCTCTTATGTTTGAGGAAATGTTTTTTTAAAGATATATATAACATGTGACATAGAAAAAAAATCCCCTCTTGGATTATTATATCCTATATTTTTTCAATAAATTTTCAACATATATAGCTTTAATTAATCTAAGAAACCTGTTAGATATATCTTGACGGATCAAGATTTCTATAATATATATGGCTTCACCTAAGTCATTTATAGAGAATAATTTATTCATCCATCTCTTATATTATTGTAATATTGGTATCTCATATCCCATTAGTAACATATTATCAACATATATAATTATAAAAATAATAGTTATCCCATTAAACCTTATGTATAAAAAAGTATCACATTCATTGTTAAAAAACTAAATAATCTTCTATCTCAATTAAATAAATAGTATTCAATGGAATTTATGTTTTCTTTCATCCATAAATTGATATATATAAATCACATAACTTATTAGCATATGTTAGTGTCAAAAAACCCTTTTGTTTTTTTCATATAGATATCTTCCTTAAGATTTCCATTAAGGAAGGTGGTCCTGATATCTATTTTCAAAATTTCATAATCATGGAATGATGAAATAGAAAATATAATTAATATTGATATTAGTATAGAAATTAGTAAAAATGTTTTATCCATTTTTCTACCATGATATTACTAGAAACCTTTAGTGACCAATCATGCCTCATAGAAACCAACTTTAACATACATGTCTAATTTCTTCTTGAATTAACAATTTTACCCAAGGGGATTTACTTAAATAAAAGGATCAAACATATCCCAAAAATTATTTTAGTACATGAAATATATCTTATAATTCATTAATTATTTAAATTTTCCAATTTCTAATATTTTTACTACTACCTTATAGGAAAGTGGTTCATTGTTTTCAACTAATAATATGTTACCTTTCTTGGTTACAAGAGAACCATATCTATATTATTTCCCAAAAAATGTTGTACTCTTTTATATTAATTTTATCTCTAAAAAAATTTATTCCATTGAGTTTAATATAATTTTTTCCTATAATAACTCTTTTGTATCTTAATCATTAACTTTATCAAAGTATATCTTTCTCCCACTATTTCCTTTGGAGATGTTCTCCCTTTCTTGAAACATGGAATGTATTTCCATGATTTATTTTCGATTTTAAGGATCAAATAGATAATATCCTCTTATCTATATAGAATATAATATAAATATTCACTTTGTGCATCATGATATATCCTTGTTTTTGAATTATAATTAACAAATGCTTCTCACACCCACACATGAATATGTGATAAAAAAATTCTTCTCATATGATAGCTCATATGGGATTCTATTTACCACTTTTGTTGTCACTTTTTTATGTGTTTTGTTCTCTGATTATAATTTATAACCCCAAAAGAATAACAGAATATTTATTAGAATCATCATTGATCTGAATATATCAAATAAGGAATAGTTCTTATTTCCACTAACACTATTCCATTAGTGTGTATAAGGAGGATTCATTGTGATAATATTATAAAATCTTTTAAATAATCAATAAAAAACAAGTTTAGATACTCTATGAAAAATCTATTTTGATATTTTTTATCTTATTTAAAATATAATTCCCTACTTTATTTTTCCATTCCTTTAATTGGAAAAATTAATCATACTCATAACTCATCAATTATATATATCCATATCTAATGAAATAATTAGTAAAAGTAATGAAGTATGACTATCTATCTCTATATTATACTAGAAAAGGTCCATACATATCAGTGTGAACTAATTTTGGAAGCTTTATAGCTCCCTCACCCTTTCCACTAAAAGAATATTTTATCATTTTTCCATGTAAACAATAATTACATATATTTAAGGGTGTTAGATCAAAATAATCTAAATAATATTCTTGATATAATTTTTTCAAATGCTTTTAGTTTACATTACCAAGTAGATGATTCAATAAATTGGTGTAACTTGAGTCATGTGAACTTATTTCATTATCAATTACTAATACTTAATTATAATATTATACTATGTAAATACCATTATTAATATTTTCTATAACATAGCATATTTTATCTTTTTAAAAGTAGAATCATTTATTTATAAGATTGAAATAAATCCAAACATATCCAAACAAAATACATAAAATGATATTCTTGGTCACACTAGGCATTTAATGACATTGTTCAAAACTAAAACCATTAAAATAATAAATTTTAGATGGTAGTCTCTTATGGAAATCAAATTTAGTCTCACTCTATTTATAGATTGAATATCCACCTCACCTTTAGTAGTATATAAGAGTCTACTTGGTTCCTATTTTTTATAGAAATGTGTTAACTACACGGTTTATTTAATACCTAATTTATATAATTAGAAATATTAAACTTGTAAAATAACATACATAATGTTTCCATTTACATATTAACTAAGGCTTAGTTCTTCTGCCAGTAGTCCTTCTTTTCCTAAGAAAAAGATACAACATCATACTCTTTTGCCTCCCTATGCAACTTTCACTTCTTTAAAAGGGAATTATGAACAAGTCTTAGGCTTAGAAAATTCCTTAGTAATTTTCCCTTTTATTTTACTTTTATTCAAAATGAAGATAAATGGTTTTCATAGTTCACATATTTATCCATCTAGTGAATCAAATTTTAAAGATCCAAGAGTGACTTATACATATTTTGTTGGAGTGGCTTGTTTCCCTTTTACCTTAATATTTTTATAATTACAAAACACTATTTATTTTTTATTCATATATGTTTAGTCTTAGTTTTAGAATGATTTTTACTCTGATGGATTTTAGATTTTTTGTTTTATACATTTTTTATTTTTTATTTTTGTTCCGTCAGTTGATCATTCCGTGTTCATGATGTTTTTCTAAGAAAAAGAACATTCATATGTTTCTTTATTATCTCCTTATGTATCACTATTTGAAGCACTAAATAAATAAATTATTATATTTTTCACTAAGTTTATAAATTTTTTATTATATTTGTTTCTAATTAAATAACTTATGTATTATGATTTTCATTACATAAAATAAGTTACGTATTAGTTTTTTGCAAAGTAAAAAAAACTCACGCATTATGTATCATCAAAAAATGTTGTTTATAATTTTTTGTGAAATTATTTTATATTATTTAGTTTTTTTTCTTGTTAAAATATATTTTGTTTCATAGAATTTTGGGAAATTCTAAAAACTTATGTATTATTTTCTTCAAATATTTCACTAAACTAAATTACTAACATATCAATATATCATATTATAAATTGAATTTCATTTTTTTCACAAACTATAACTTCTTACATATAAATATTATTCTATATTTACATATATTAATTTTTTTAAGTTATAATTTTTAGAAAAGGGATAATTATTATAAAATGAAATACTAATAAGGTATAAGTATTATGATTTGATGGAGATAGAAAATCATTAATTAATTATTATAAGAAGGATATAAAAAGTTACAATTTATGAGTATCAGAAGATGTGACATAAATATTACAGAATATACAGACTTAAAGAGAAGGATTATTATATATATATATATATATTCGTGACTTCTTTAATTGTTTTATTCGATATAGATTTAAATGAAGACTTGAACTACAAAACAAGTAAAAAAAATTTTAGCACCAATTCATTTTATATATTTTAGAATCTATGACTGTTCAAACCATAAAACGTGAATTTAGAAGCATCATAGATTGATCATTGGATATTTTATATATATATATAAATATCATTAGAATAATATAAAAATTAATTACATAATAGAGATTAAATATTTTTTGATGAAATTATAATGGTTTGATAAATAATATTTATATACTGTGATCACTGAAAAGTTTTATCAAGATGAAATTCATTACTGAAATTGATCAAGAAACTTGATTATTCTACACTAAACTATACTGGTTTTTCACTATTTATCACATTTTGTTTATTTATATTTTTTTATTCTATTACATCTAAAATTATTTTATTTTTTCTTTTATAAAATAACATATTTTTTTGATTTTCTTTTAAAATAAAAGTGATTTTTTATATGTTGGTGTGATTCCATTATTAAAAGGTAGTGTTTAATTATGTTATGACTCTGAGAAAAAATTTGGTTTTCTTGTTCAGGTTATAACTCCTCTAGAGAAGATATATTATAATAATAACTATGGAACTCATTCAAAAGTAAGGTTCTCATGGATACCATTTCTCGTAATAATCAAGGAGAAGTGAAGAGTAGACATAGAATTTTTTATCAAAACTATTATAAACATTATTCAAGTTAATGTTTACTTTTATTCACTTCAATACTTTACAATATTATTTTATATTTATATTTAACTTACACATTAATTTACTGATTAGGTTTAACATTGTTTTTAAATTCTGTTTAAATTGTTCCTAGCCAATTCACTAACCACTTTTATAGTGGCCTGAACTTTTAAAATATTAACATTACATAACTATTTTGGAATACTTAAACATTATACAAAATAATACCAAATACCATAGTTGGTATATTTCCTTTGGAAACATGGAAACATAAACACTGGTACATATATGAGCAACATCATATCCCACTAGGTTCTTCTTGACTAAAAAACATCTTATGCATATAAAAAATATTATATATCATCAAAACCTGGGGGAAAGGAAACATAAAAGGGGTGATCTCAAATGTTTAGTAAGGGTAAATAAAGGAGACATGTAAGAATAAACATGATCATAAGGGTATAAGAATGTGATCATAAAAAATAGAATATCATACACTTTATATCAATTATCATAACAGATATCATACCATAAATATTGGATGTCCATAAGAAATGAATCATAATGTAATAGAGAGAATAATCCATGAAGTCACAATATATGGATAAAACATGGAATTGTGGAAAACACATAAGCATTTATTGATTTCAATAGTAGCCAAGGAATCACTGTCAAGACCATCATCATGGAAAAAGTCCTTTATTGAACCAGGTAACCCTCACTCTAGCCATGTATTATTGAACCGAGTGACCCTCATTCCAACCTTGTATTAATAATCTAAGTGACCCTCATTATAGCCTTGTATTACTAAACCGAGTAACCCTCATTCCAGCCCTGTATTACTGAACTGAGTAACCCTTGTTCTAGAATTATATTACTGAACCGAGTAACCCTCATTCCCTCCCTATATTACTGAACAAATTATCCCTCATTCTAGCCCTATATTATTGAATTTAGTAACCCTCATTCCATTCCTATTTATCTCATTAGATATACATATTTACCCAATACATTGGAAGCAGATATAGGTCTCACCCATCACATAATGAAATCATATATACATATTCCACAAAACATATCATAACCCATGAAATTAAATGGGTATCATAAACATGTAAACATATAATAACTTTTGGAAATAGTTATAGGTTTCGTAATCATTTTATCAAAAACATAACCCATAGAACGGAAATGGATTTCATATACATATAACCCATGAAAGAGTAATGGGTTTTATAAATACCATGAAATTAATCATAACTCATTCATAAAAAGGATATGAATGGATCCTTTAGATCATTTCTCATAAGGTATTAGTAACATCAATATATGTCATCTTATATGGAAAATAATTTTGAGATATACACTAAAAACGTTTCTTAAGGAAAATATCCTTTCCTGTTTGAAAAGGGATTTTTAATAAATAAAACCATTTGAAAATAATTTTCATAGAAATTACCCTAAAAACTTATACAGAATGCATGAAATCATTTTTATAACCACTTTCCTTAATATATATTAAAATAATATTCAAAAACATTTAAAAACTTTTTTAAAAAAATTGAAAAAAAATTTATGAAAGCTAGAAAATGTTTTGAAAACCATTTCATTGAAAATACTTTGAAAACATATAATTAAAGATTTAAAACGTTTTGAAAATCATTTTTATTAAAACCTTCTAAAATAATCTTGAATTTTTTTGGAAAACCATTTCATTGAAAGCACACTGAATACATATAAATAATAATTGAAAACATTTTGAAAAACATTTCTGTGAAAATATATCAAATAAGTTTAAAACCATTTTGAAAAAAAATTTCCTTGAAAATTAATTTTAAAAACATTTTCTTAATGATTTAACTTTTTGAAAATTAAAATTCAGCTTTGAAGAAATGATGGTGGGTAAATCCGTATGTTGTATGAGGTTAAAAGAATATTCCTTTTGCAAGGTAAAAAGGATAGAAAAGTGCCTTGTTCGGAAAAAGACAAGAAGATTACATTAAAGATATTGGTAAATGAAAAAAAGGGTAAAATTTTATTTTATATATTATAGGAGAATTTTATAATATTCTTGGAAACTCTTTTTAGAAAACATAGATTTCCGACCGAAGAGAGGGTAAAGTTGGGCTTTCCTAAATACACTTTCTTAAATATCTTATGTACCAAAGAATAGAAAATGGTACCAATAAATTAGTATATCATGAAATAATATAGGATAAGTAAATTAATGAATATTATTGGGAGATGAATCATATTATTTCCTCAATGGAATCATAAAAATAAACAATCTCAAAAAGAAATGACATTGTCTCAATAAACTCTTATAACTAAGTATGTTGGGATCATGCTCTCCATGTAAATAATGGAAATTATATAAAGAATATAATATCATGAAATTATTATTATTCATGATATGGAATCTAAAAATTAATTATATACACACCAAAAATCATTTTAGGTGTATAACAAAACATGTGTCTTAAATAAGGTAAATTGAGACAAAACATTTTCACAGGTTGGGTAACTTTTGAAACATAAACAAAATGAAATAAGGATCATAAAATGTGAATTTTAATACCCATGAATTTAATTAAAAGATACATATAACACAATCATGGGAAGTAAATACACCAAAAAAAATTAAAGAGAGTTGAACGAAGCTTGTATCTCATAGAAATTAAAAGTGAGATGAAATCCCCTTACATTGTGTCTTGACACTCTCCATACTCGAACAATATTACTGTATAATAAAAATAATTTTATTATAAATATTTTAAAGAATAATTTTATTATACATAATACATTTTATGGTTATATTTAAACCTTATATTACCCACTTTTTTGATGGTTCTATGTTAAATTTTCACTTTGGGTAAAATTCACTTTGTTCTTCACATGTGTCTTAATTTGTTATATCGTTGGTCCTTATACTTATATCATGATTTCAGAATGTAAATCATGATATAAATATCAGGGATATAAATTATATTTTTATTTTAATAATCTTTATATTATATTATTATCAAAATGTAATACACAGTTCATGGAGATGATAAGTCCTATGTATGTGTGAATGTTGTTTCCAACATTATTGTTGTATTGAAAGAATGTATGTAAATGACATATGTATATATATATGTATATAAATGATATGTATGTATGTATGTACATATATATATATAATTAATTAATAAATTATTATTACTATATCATATATATCATAAAAATTCTTTAAACTCATACTTAATACATTCCATGTGGTGTGTGAACAAATAACATCACTTTGAGGGGGTGGTAGTCCAAACTTCCTCAAATGAGATTATCGTATTAACACCAAATGGAAAGTATAAAGATTCATGTTGTAAAAGATATAAATAAGATTAAATATATATTAAATATAATATATTCCATATATAAATAAATTTTCCATCATAATGTCCACCATGATTAGTGGTAAAAGAGAAATGAACAATCATCATTTCGTGAGGCAGTAGTTCTTCGTACATAGAAATAGTTTGTTCAACTTCCATTAGATGGAGGTGTGTGTAATTTTAGGTCAAACAAATTTCATAAAAACTTTATATTATATGTAGGATACTATTTTTTCACAAAATCATGGAATAAAGATATTTTAATGGGTGAAGAAGTGAAATAAAGGAAAGGATCTTGAGAGAAGATGTAAACTCTTTGTCGGGTAACTCCTTTTGGTTAGTGCCAAATGGATTACTTGAGAAGATTTATGCCCAAAGGTATGATTAAATGTCTAAGGGATGTTTTTTTAGAGGATAATTGGGAAGATATTTTATCAAATTAAAGGTTTTTAGAGGTGTGAGAAATGGGTATAGGTGGTGGCGTTTTTCTGGGAAGGAAAAAGACTCACGTTGAATTTCTACAAACAAGTTTGGTGTGAAAATTTTCTTACCTAAAATAAGTCTTAAAAAAACCAAAATAAATAATGGAAGGTTTATGTACTAACAATGTACATTAAATGTGTTTTGGACATGTTTATAGGTCATTTGGGGATTCAATTTTATAGATTAGTCCCTAATTAATCTTAATTTGTCCTAAATTGTTGTGATTGATTTTAATAACTTTTATTAATCATTTTAGTCAAATATTAACATGACCTTATTAGAAACTAAAAATTAGATAGAATAAAATGGTTTATTTTTTATTATTAAAATTCAATTCACATAAGCGGAAAAATTAAGATTAGTGCCAATACTGCAAACATGATGAAACAAAGGGGTTTTAAAGTAAGAAAAAGTTCAAAAGTTTGTTACGATTTTATATTTAATTACAAAGTGAAATTGATTATAATTAATTAAATTGTATTAATATATGTAATATTTATATAATGTGACCATAAAAAATGTTTATAATATTATTTATAATTAACAATAAATTAGACAAAAACACAATTTTTAACTAAAAATCAGTATTTTAACTATTCCTCAAAAAATAATGTTTCTCAAATTAATCCCCAAAATTTACCCTAAGATAATTTCAAAATCGTAAATTAAAAAATGAAGTTTATTTTATAAAATTAAAATTTTAAATGTGTCTAAAATTAATTTTATTATTAAAAACTAGTCCATTAAATAAAATGGTTTTTTAAACATAAAAGGACTTTACCAAAAAAATATAATCTTTCATTTTCAATATGTTTTATTTGTATAGAACAATTATAAAAAAATGGAAAGTAGTTATTACTATTACTATAAGTATTTATAATGGTTAGGTTATAATTATCTCATTTAATTAATTATATATGTATATATATTTCATTGAAACTTAGTGTTGTGTGCATCGTAGACCAAGTCGAAGTTGATTGTAGTTGAAGACCAGTTGGTATTACATATAGAGAAATCCAAGTTGGTATTGAGTGTGAAAGGAATGTTTGAATTATTTTTTTAATATATATATATATATATAAAGAAATATTTCTAGTTTCATGTGAAATGAAAAATATTGAAAAGGTGAATTAATTCAAAAAATAATAATTCTCCAAATCTCAGGGTGTTGCATTCTACCCCTCTTAAAATTAATTTATCCATTAAAATTCATCTTGGTTATAAAAGTTTTACTACCTGAAATTTTTATTCATAGAAACCCACATCATAAAAATGGATACTAAAACTTCCCTCAAAAAGGGAAATTTGAAACCATAATAGTTACCCAAAGTAATATATAATTGGGTTTCCACATAGAAGAACATATATTGGGAGTGAAGATTAGACATGGGGGAAAATCATAAATATTCATTGGGAGTTATTGAGGTCATAAATCACAAAAAAATTGAATGATAAAATGAAATTTGAGGTTATCAATGTCAAAAATCTATGATGATTTTATAGGCCATCATCTCAATGAAAATTAAGGTATTAGGAAAATAATTTTTTTATCACTTTCAAAACATTGAGTAATTATTAATAAATTTATATAAAAAAAATTGTATTCTTGGTTTTACTTTGAAAAAATTATAATACATCCATTACCTCATGGAATGAATGTTTAGAAATTATTTTTGATGAAAAGAGAACTAAAATATGCTTTTAACGAATTTTAAGTCCCATAAAAGAAACAAAATTCTAACTATTTGTCTCTTAAAAAACAACATGGATTACTATATGAAAATAAAAATTAACACTAATAGTTCATCATAAATATTTATTCATTGCAACTAAATATACATTAACTAGTAAATCATGTAGGCCATTGGTATGTGTCAAACCTTTATCGTCCTTCGGTCATGGGTTCAAGACCTGCGGCCTCACTGGAACTTATTGGTTGTCACCTGACATACATGTTGTCCTTTTTTTAAACCACACTAATATAATATATAATATGGAAATACTTGAAATAAGGTTAATCATTGATTATCCATTTAGCCAAGGTTTTCAACACAAACTTAGTGCACAAATACTTCCTATGAATCATAACATAAACTTTTCATAAACGATTAACCCTATAACCATTCTCAATGGTGAAAATCCAAAACATTAGAAAGAGAGTCAGAAAGTTATCTTAACATTGATTCCCCTATATAACATAAAGTATCATTTGGATATCACATTCCAAACATGTGAATACCCTTATCATATATTCTCTTGAAACATGGAAACAACCATAATTACCATAAATCCTTTTGGAAAAAAATCATTCTTCCTCATTCAAAATTATATTGGGTCTATTCCCTAAATCCAAAAATAATATAAACTTAATCATTGATATCATAAACAATCTATTAACAAATACTTACTTAGTCCCAAGGTATTCAATAATTTTCAATTTTCTTATTCATATCCCATGTATTTTTATACATAAAACATTATCTTATAATAAAAAATATATTAAGGGTTACCTTGTCTTAGTCAAAATATAATTTTGTCATTAAATCACTTCACCAGCCCATCGGAAACATTAAAGAAAAACTTGAAAATACTAAGTAAAAAACATACGTAGAACAATCCTTGTATATTTCATCATTTACAACTTTTGAATCCAAATACATAAATACCTTGATTACTTCATCCTTAATCCATTAAAAATAATACCTCTTTCATTTCACATTTTATCTATAGTCTCATCATCATATACAATGTAACCATTACTCACACCACCTTGCTGATTCTCTTCAGATACATTCCTCTTGGGACATTGGGTTACATAATTACCATCTATTCTATACATAAACCACATAACCTTTGATGTTGACTTATGGAGGTGAAAATTTCTATCCATTTTGTTAATTGAACTCTTCATTTTTCCCTTATAGTCAATTTATTTGTGTCCTTCTTTTCCATACTCAAAACACATTCTTGTTCCTATAAGAAATTCATGTAGGTGATTCTTTCCACATTTTTGACATAAAGGAAACAGAATATTTTTCCCTCCATGGTCTTTGTTTCCTGAACTCTCAGTGAACACCATATTTCTCTTCCTTGGTGAGTATGAGAGTTTATTAAGGTAAACAATATAAATCATGTTCTGTGAAAAAATGATTACACATGATCATGATATCTTTCACTCCATTGATCATCCCACTTGACTACACATCAAAAAATATTCCCTCTCATTCAAAATTAATCAAGTTCCTTATGTTTCTTGTTATTGACTAAAACTAGAAGCATAGTGTGATCATTACTTATCATAGAAAAAAACAACATGGTCATGAAAATAATTAATTATGGGATTTCAAAATCCTGAAATCTTCCATAATCTATGAAACATTGGTTTTATCTATAGTTATTCATAGATAAATTATATCTAAATCCTTCATGATAGTTTTTAAAGAGTTTATGAATTCAAAAAACATTTACCTCGGGAGTTTCAAACAAGGTGTGTAGCAAGGCCCATTGGCATGTACAAAATTACCCATAGTAAAGATCGAAACATCATGTCGGAGTTGTTACCCCTCGGTATATCAGTGCTAGATCCACATCCACTTGTAGTATCTAGATAGGGATGTACCTCTTAGAAACTACTCACTCTATCCTTTACCAAAATTTGAATACATTTCCCTAAATTTTAACTCATCCTTATACTTATCCTAAGAGACATAGCTAGACATATACATTGAAATATTCTTAGGGATCTCACTGAAGTTTTCTCATCCTAGTTTCCAAAGGTTGACTATACCTTTTCTATATTACCAACTATAGTGACCGGGGCTTTTCAAACATTAACATTACATAATTTTTTTGGAATACATAAACATTATACAAATAAATGCCCAAAGACTATAGTTGGTATAGTACCTTTCAAAACCTAGAAACATAAAAACTGGTACATTGGTGAGGTACATTATCTCCCATTATTTTCTTCTTGACTAGAACCCTTCTTAGACATATCAAACATAATACATATCATCATAACCTGGGGGTGGAAACATAAAATGGGTGAGATCAAATTCTCAATAATAGTAAACAAAGGAGACATGTAAGAATAAACATGATCGTAATGGTATGAGAATGTGATCATGAAAATAAAATATCATACCCTACATATCAAAGATCATAACGGATATCATGGAATAAATATTGGGAGTCAATAAGACATGAATTATAATAAACTATAGATAATAATCAATGAAGGCATAATAATTGAATAAAACATGGAATTATGGAAAACACATAATCATGTACTGATTTCCATAGTATCCAAGGAATCATTTCCAAGACCATCTTAGTGGAAAAAGTCCTTTAATAAACTGGGTAACCCTTGTTCCAGTCCTTTATTACTGAACCGAGTGACCCTCATTCCATCCTTGTATTACTGAACTGAGTAACCCTCATTTCAGCCATGTATTACTGAACCGACTAACGCTCATTCCAACCATGTATTACTGAACTGAGTAACCCTCATTCCAAGCCTATATTACTGAATAGAGTATCCCTTATTATATCCCTTTATTACTAAATTGAGTAACCCTAATTCCAGCTCTGTATTACTGAACTGATTAACCCTCATTTCATCCTAATATTACTGAACTGAGTAACCCTAATTCCGAACCTGTTTATCTCATGAGATATAAATCTTTACCTAATAAATTAGGGTAGATATAGGTCCCACCCATCACATAATGAAATCATACATACCTGTTCCACAAAACATATCATAACCCATGAAATTAAATTGGTATCATAAACATGTAACCTTGTCGTAACCTATTTAATGAGTTACATGTTTCATAATCATTTCATCAGAATCATAACCCATAAAAGAGAAAAGTATTTCATATATGTATAACCCATGAAGGAAAAATGGATTTCATTAAAACAATGAAATTTAGAATAACTCATTTACATAAAGGATATTAATAAATCCTTTAGATCATTTCTTATAAGGTATGAGTAACATTAATAGATTTCATCTTAGATGGAAATTTTTTTAAATATGTTCTAAAAGAGTTTCTTGAGGAAAACATCATTTCTTCTTTGAAAATGGATTTTTAATAAATAAAACCATTTTAAAACCATTTTATTATAAAATACCTTGAAAACATAAAAATTAGGCATTAAATCATTTTGAAAATCTTTTTCTTTGAAATCTTTTAAAATAAGCTTCAACACATTTTAAAAAACCCTTTTTTAAACACTTGAAAACTTTTAAAGAAAGTTTGAAAATGTTTTGAAAACCATTTATTTGAAAATACTTTGAAAAATTATAAAGAAATATCTAATACGTTTTGAAAGTAATTTTTCTTTAAAACTTATAAAAGATTCTAGAAAACATTTAGAAAACCATTTCTTTGAAAGCACTTTGAAAACTTTTAAATAAGACTTCCTAACATTTTGAAAACAGTTTTCCATGAAAACATATAAAATAAGTTTGAAACAATTTTAAAAACAATTTTCCTTGAAAATTAATTTTAAAAACATTTTATTAAATATTAACCTTTTTAACAATGCTATGAGATCTTTGAATAAATGACGAATGGTAAATATGTACATGCCATACGAGGTCAAAAGAACATTCCTTTTCCATGGTAAAAAGGATAGAAAAGTGCCTCGTTCAGAAGGTGATAAGAATATTCCATCGAATGGATTTGTAAAATAAAAAATCATATTAATTTATTTTAGATATTATAGGATAATGGAATAATATTCAAGTAAAATCTTTTTAGAAAACATATATTTCCAACCAAAGAGAGGGTAAAGTTGGGATTTCCAAAAAAACTTTATTAACTATCTTATGTACCAAAGAGTTAAAAATGGTACCAATACAAGAGTATATCATGAAATAACAGATTATAAGAAAACTAATTAATTTTCTAGAGAGCTTAATCATAATATTTCATCAAAGGAAGAATAAACCTAAAAAATCTCAAAAAGCAATGAGATTGTCTCAATAAACTCTTATAACATGGTATCTTGGGATCATGCTCTCCTTGTAAGGAAAGTAAATTAAATGAAGTATATAATATCATGAAAATATTGAGATTAATGATATTTCATGTAGAATTTAAGTATATTAACCTCAAAAAGGGTTTATGTGCATAACAAAACATGAGTCTCAAAGAAGTAAAATTGAGACAAAACATATTTACAGATTCAATAACTTTTTAAACATAAACCCCATGAAAGAGGGTTCATAAAATGGACATGTGAATACCCATAAATTTAAGAAAAATATACATATAATTAAATTATGGTTATAACATACACAACAAAAAATAAAATAATTGTAAACATAGCTTATATCTCACAGAAATTAAAAGTGATATGAAATCCCCTTACCTTGTGTCTTGACTCTCTCCATACACGTACAAAATTCCTATATAACAAATATAATTTTATTAAAAAACTTTTAAATAATTATATTATTACACATAATACCATATATGGTTTTATTATTACCGTATATTACCCTCTTGTTAGTGATCCTATGTTAAAGTTTCACTTCTGGTAAAATTCCCTTTGTTCTTCGCATGTTCCTTAATTTGTTATATCTTTGGTCCTTATAATTATATAATGATTCCAAAGTGTAAAACATGATATAAATATTAGGTATATATATTATATTTTCATTATAATAATCTATAAAATATTTTATTATGAAATGGAATACACCATTAATAGAGACAGTAAGTTGTACATACGCATGCACGTTGTTTCTATCTTTATTATCGTATTAAAAGAAGGTATAAAAATAAAAAACGTATATGTATTTATTTTTATATATGTATATATAATTATTATATTATAATTAATATATAATATATGTTCATTAAAAACATATTTAATACATTCCATGTGGTTTTTGAATGAATCACATTGTTTTTAGGGGGTGGTAGTCCACACTTCCTCAAACGAGATTATTGTATTAACACCAAATGAAAATTAAAGATATGTGTATTTTAAAGGAAATAAAAAATATTAAATACATAGTAAATATAATATATGAAATATATAAATATATTTTTCATCATAATGGCGACCATTATTGGTTTTAAAAAATAAATGAACAATAATCATTTTGTGAGGCAGTAGTTCTCCGTACACAGAAAGAATATGTTCAGCATCTATTAGATGGAGGTGTGTTATTGTAGGTCAGAGACTTTTCATATAAAAATATAATTAGATTGAGGATAATGTTTTTTTCACACAATAATGTTATAAAAATATTTTAATGGGTGACGAAGGTAAATAAAGAATGGAGTTTGAGAGAAGATGTTACTTCTTCGTCAGGTAACTACTTTTGGTTTGTGCCAAAATGATTCTTTGAGAAGATTTATAACTAACAATAGGATTCAAGGTAAAAGAAAGTATTTTTGGGAGCACAATTGGTAATATATTGGACTAACTTAAAGGTTTTTATAGTTGTGACAATTGGGTATAGGTGGTGGTCTTTTATAAGGAACTAAAAGGACTCACTTGGAATTCCTAGAAACAAGTTAGGTGTGCACATGTAATAACCTAAGAAATTCTTACCAAACCAACAAAAATAAATACTTTAAGGTTTATATAAAAAACATGGACATAAAATTTGTTTTGGAAATTTTTTTAGGTATTTTGATCCATTAATTCTAAGGTTTAGTCCCTAATTAAGTTTAATTTGTCCATAACTACTGTGGTTAATTTTAATCACTTTTAATAATAATTTTGTAAAAAAATTAACATGGTAT
Organism: Viscum album; assembly: GCA_963277665.1. Taxonomy (NCBI): domain Eukaryota; kingdom Viridiplantae; phylum Streptophyta; class Magnoliopsida; order Santalales; family Viscaceae; genus Viscum; species Viscum album. The sequence goes on from OY728136.1 coordinate 1,908,241,504, forward strand.
TATTATAATAAAAATAACCGATTGAATATAATTATTTATGTCAGATTTTTTAAATTAAATTCATAGATGCATCAAAATTAATATTAGTTTTAATCCGGCAGACGAGAAAAAAACAACGGGGTTTAAAAGTTGGAAAAAGTTCAAAAGCTTTTTTAAGATTTTATATTCAGTAACAAAATGAAATTGATTTTAATTAATTAAATTGTATTAATAAATAAAATATGTATCTAATTTTACTATAAAACATATTTATAATATAATTTATCATTAATAATAAATTAGACAAAAAGGAAGTTTTTAACTAAAAAACAGTATTTTTTGTTATTCGTCAAAAAATGGTGTTTCTTAGAAAAATTCCAAAAATTAACGCTAAGTTAATTTAGATTTTATGATTATAAAATAAATTTTATTTTATAAAATTTAATTCCTAAATGTTTCTATAATTAATTTTATTATTAAAAATGGTCTATTCAAGAAAACAGTATTTTTAAAATAAAAGGACTTTACCAAAAAATCATCTTTCATTGTCAATATGTTTTATTTATATAAAAAAAATTTAAAACATATTTTTAAAGTATTTATTAATATTCTTATAACTATTTTTAATTTTTAGGTTATAATTATCTCATTTAATTAATTATTTATATAATGTTTCACAGAAACTCAATGTTGTGGGCATCGTATGCCTAGTTAGTGTTGCTTATAGTGCAAGCCAAGATGGTATTTCATGTATCAAAATCCAAGTTGCTGTTATGTGTGAAATTAATGTTTGAATTATTATTTTAATATGTATATATATAAATAACTACTTCCAGTATCATATGAAATGAAAAATATTGAAAAGATAAATTAATTCAAAAAATAATAATTCTCAAAATCTAAGGTTGTTATATCTTGATTATCTTCATAATATCAACTTACAAAAAGAATTAGTATTGGGTAATAACCTTTAGAACTCTATTTATTATAAATAATTTATTATTATATCTTTTTATATCTATTTTTTCACTTGAGGTAGTAAAAATTCTTTGAAATTTCATTGTTAGGATGTAAGTTATAAAATATAATGATGGTTGGATTCCTCAAAACCACATTATTTTGATGGTATTTATTATATATAATATAAATAAATAATGTAATATTACATTAATAACTTGATAATTTATCATTAGAAAATAATGTTAGAACCTTACTACCCACCTAAGTCTGATCTGAATTACTTAACTCTTAATGATGTGGTAAAGCAGGTTTTTAATTTTGAAATTATGAATAATTTATATTCTTATATCAATATAAGTTTTATTAGTCATGTAACCATATATAAAACCACTCAGTACATATGGATATATTTTAAACCCACACATTATGGAAGATACAAGATAAATATAAAGAATTGGGGATTATGTAAGTTGAAAAGTCAATATTTATATATGGAAGTAGAAGAATCAATTAATCAGATGTTTCAAAAATTTATGAATATTACAAATGGAATGAGTTGTCTAATTAAATCATTGAAAAATATAGTTCTTGTTGAATGATTTCATAAATCCATACCAAAGAAGTTTTACAAAAATAAGGATTTAATTTTTTGAAATAAATAACATTAAAGAGTACAAGACTGATGAACACGTTGGATCATTACTGAAAAAATTGTAGATTAATAATATTGTTAATTGAAAACTACAAAAATTAAAGGTTTTAATATATAATAAAATTTAAATGTTTCAAAATACTATAATTAAGAATCCTAGTTAAGTGAAAGAGAAAAATTTTTATAAATAGTAAAATTGTTCTTCAAGGTTATAAAATAGAAAATGGTTCATCAAGAAGGTTTAAAAAATAATATCATAAGGATAATAAAAAATAAAAAAAAGGTAATTATAATACTTATAATGATATGTAATGACTAACATGTTATTAATAACAAAATATATGGAATATTAATTTGGATTTCCCAAGATTGAATAATGATAGGAAGGATAAAAATTATAAGAAAAATAGAAAATATAATTTTCAGCTGGTTGGAGTTTTAGTGAAGAATCAAATTCAAGTGAGGAAATTATAACTAAGAAATATGATATTAATATGTTTCTTTCAGATTCGCTAAATTATTAGAGTATTGATTTTATTTTTAGTTATAAATTTGATATTCATTTCTAGAAATCTAATATTCTTGAACAAAATAAAAATAATCAAAAACTAAAAAGAAATATGATAAAAATTAGTGACTTGTATAAATATATTGAATGATAAAAGAAGAATAATTTGAGTATATTTGGATTATTTCTATAAAAAATAAAAAATAAAAAATACATCTTCAAACACAAATTATATTTTTTTGATGATATAGAGATTTCTCAAAATGAAAATGAAAACTAAACAAATGAAATTTTTAGTTTAATAGAAAATATTTATGGTTTTGTACAAAGTAAATAAACATATAATGAAATTATTTATATAAAAATATAATAGAAAAAAATAATTTTGGATATGATAGTCAATTACCTAAAATTTATGACTCTTTATCTGTAAAACGTTCTTAAAAAATATTACAACTATTACATGAATTTGATGTATAATGCTAGGTCACTGTGAAAGTAATTTTTTAAAATATTTTAAAAATATTTAATACATAATAAAGAATTTATTTCAAAGTTATTATCTTTATGTTTACCTAGGAACAATAGATTAATGTCTTTTTTGGCATTCAAAAATTCTTTAACTAATCCTATTGGACCCAAAGTATCATGGGAACTAAAATAATATATTACTTTATTTTTATAGTAAAAGTGCATTAGATGTCTCAATAAGGACATATGGTAAATGGATAGTGGATTTTCTAGGTACATGACTGGAGATCAATCAAAATATTTATCATACATTTGATGTGATGGAAAATTCTGAAAAGAATCATCAAGTATAGTTGTTTTATAAAGAAAAAGTAAATAAATTTCACACATGTGATTAATGTATAAAAAGAAAAAAATGAAAAAAATGATTAAAATAAAAAAAATGTTAAAATTTTAATACCTATTGAAATTTTTCAATTATATTTATTTGGATGGGTTCAACTACTAGTATCACTAGTAAAAAATATTTCTTGGTTATTAGTGAAAATTTTGTTATATTTACATGGATATATTTTATATCTCATAAAAGTTTAATTTTATAAAATTTTATACATAATTTATATTTTATTAGAATGAGAAAGGTTATTTTATTATATATATTATAAATTATAGAGGTTGAGAATTAGAAATTTTTAAATTTGAGAATTTTTTTGAGGAGAATGGTTATTTTTATTATTTCTCAGTCCCTAGATCACCCCAATAGAATGGTGTAAAGAAAAGGAAGAATATACCAATTAAATAAATTGATAGAACTATATTAAATTAATTTATATTAGCTATATTTTCATTATAAGAATATTTGAATACTACATGTTATGTTTCTAATAGAATTTTTTTAAAAGAAATTTAAATAAAACCACTTATAACTAAAATATAAAAGTCCATACATGTATTTATTATTTTTGGATAATCTCATTTTAAAGGTTGAGGTGGTACCTATATATTTACCATAGTACCATGATGATATTTGGCCTCTTACATGGCCCTGAGGGGCCCAATGATCATAAAGCACAAGAGAAGACTCACCCAACATATATTTTTTTCAAACTACAAAACTTTTTCAGGGTGCATAGCTAGAAATGCCCCATTAAAAGTGAATAGTGCCTCTTCCCGATAAAAAAATGTTTCACCCTCTCATTCGTCCCAATCTGGAAGGCCTATGATGCTAGAAGTAACACCCTAATATTTATCTAGTTGTTTTTTCACCGATGGAGATCTAAATTTATTTCCATTTATCTGATGAGGAGTCTTTCATCACATAATCATAGGGTGGAACTGCTGCCTAATCCAGTATTCTTGATTTTGTCCCAACTATACCACCACTAATTTCCATCTCCTCCATTATATAGCCATTATCACACACGAACCATCCGGCAACCCCTGACGACCCAGCCTCACGTCGCCACCTACACCACACCGCGACCGACATTCCACCTCCACCACTACACCCATCAACGAACCCACCCTCCCTTCATCATTATGTTATCCACCCCCACCATGTATTTCCAACAACACACCTCATCCATCGATCTACCCAATCCACTACATGAATAAATCCCCTAACCCAATTATTGGGGTACCGCCAAGATTGGAACTTGGGATTCATGTAGTATTACGGGGTGCCTTTTCCACTTTAACATACACCAACTGCAACCAATTATGATTGATGGTAGGGAAAGAAATTGAAACATGTGTATTTATGAGTTTTTAGTTGGAAAAAATTTATTTTAAATACTAAATATTCATAAAATAAGTTTGATGATATATCTAATTTTGGAATATTTTTATTTTATATGAATGTTACTAATTATTGATGAGTTTTTAATAATAGATTTATAGTTGGTGATGAATATATATATATATATATATATATTAATTCTTATGATAATGATTTAAAGGAAAAAATATATATTTATAATAGATAGAATATTATTTTAGATAATTTAATTTTAGATAATATTAAACTCAGGATGAAATTTCACATGATGAAAATGATCCTTTACTAAGTGATTTACCTTGAAACATTCATAGTATCCAACCTTTGTGTATAGTTTTTGGAGATGTTTAATTGAGAGCTTAGATCAAGAATTCCTTATGATATTTCTATACTCACTTAGTTTTTATTTTATATTTTTTCACAATTTTTTTTTAATTTTTAAAATATCCAAATTTTATTTTAGATATGAAAGATAAAATGAATCAAATTTATAAAAAAGTTATTTAGAATTTAGTTGAACCATCTCAACATCAAAATATTATTGTAACTAAGTGGGTTTTTATAAATACTCTACATGCATCATGATAAATTATATGGAACAATACTAAATTGGTGGCTCAAGATTTTTTTTCAAGAAAAAATCATTGATTATGATGACAATTTTTCACATATTGTTATAATGTAACCTATTTGGACATTATCATAATTTTCTACTTTCCAATTATTTTATCTTTATTAAATAGATATGAAAAGATAGTTTTTAAATTCAATTATTTATGGCATTGTTTATGTTAAACAGTTACCTAGTTTTGAGCTTGAGAAGTATCCTTATCATGTTTTAAAACTTTCAAAATCTTAATATGGACTTAATCAGGCACATCAATAATGGTGTAACATTTTATCGAGGTTTCCCTTAAATAATGGTTTTTTGAATGGTAAATTTGAATCTATATAATTTATGATGAAGTATTATAAGGACATATCAATTATTATAATTCATATTGATGATATTTTTTTTATCATTGAGTGAATTAATGTGTGAAAAATTTTCATATTTTATGATTAGTGAATTTTTAATATGTTTTATGGTAGAATTAAAAAATAATTTTAGGACATCAAATTTTTCAAAGAGGTGGGGGATTTTTCTTAATCTGTGTAAGTATGATAAATATTTTTTAAATTGATTTGGACACTGATTTTTTAATTTTTTGAAAACCCCTTTTTTTATTGCACGTAAATAGTATACATATGTTATCATTAGATCAATTAATATTTCTTTAAGGGAATTATAGGATTTTTTTCTTTCTCTACACACTAGTAGACTGAATCTTATGGTTAGTGTCTACATATGTGCTGGATTTCAAACTAACTCAAAGGAAATCCACCTGAAAACCATTAAAATGATTATAATATAAGTAAAATATATAGTTAATCTTGATTTATTTTATTCCATAATGACATATTTTAATTTAAAGAGTTATTCATATTCTGATTTTTAAGGATGTGGATTTGAAAATAAGAGTACATATTTTATTTTTCACCTTTTAGTAAATAATTTTGTTTCTTATAGTAAAAATAAATTGTTATTAGATTCTTTTTTTCCATCTTAAGAAGAATATTTGAATATTTTTGTCCAGTGTGGTCAATATTTAGGGATTATATGGAATTTATCTCACATGTAGGTTCATTTTAGAATAATTTCAATTCTTTTATATAAGTATTATACTATTTCTAATCCAAATAATCTTTTACAGTATCCTATAATGAAGAAAATAGAATTTGGGTATAATTTTATATAAGATATTTGATAGAAAAAATATATTAGTTTAGAATTTTTATATATAGATAATCAATTTGTAGATATTTTTTCTAAACATTTTGATGTAACGATGTTTGATAATATTATGTTTGGACTTGGAATTATAGAAGTTTAATTTTTTATAGGGGGAGTATAGACTATTTATTATTATTTATTATCCATTATTATTTTTAACTATTTTTAGTGATCCTTTGTATATTTTTTATCAGTTTACTAAATAAATTGAAAGTTTCAGATGAAAACTTATATATCTATTTATGAAATAGAAACTGAAATTTCAAGGAAGTTATCTTTATCTTCATATTTCTGTATTTTCTACTTTTTTAAACTATTTCAATCACTATTTATTTTTAAATAATTTTTTATTATTTTAAAATTATATATTAATTTTTGGGGAGATATAAAGTATAGTTATCTTGTGGGATTTATTTTAATTATATATATTGGGATCCACTTAAATATATTTAAGCATGGTGTGTGCTTAATTTTTAGTTATTTTAATAAGAAGAATCTTTTTGTTTTTAGAAATTTTTTATTTAAGTTTATTTTTTTCATTTGGATATTTAGAAAAGGGGAATCATTTTAGTTTTTTAGTTTATTATATTTTTTATTATAAAAAAGTTTAAAATTTTATGATGGTTATTTTACCTCTTTCCTTTTTTTCTAATAAAATAACTCTCTTTATTTTGTGTTTATACTAGATTAGTTTTGTTTTTAGAATTATGTATACTTTGATGGATTTTTAGTTTCATATTTTATTATTATGATCATTCATTTTTTATTATTTTTTATAGTTAGTTTTATATTTTTCATTCTGGATATATTTCTAAGTATAATAAACTTTATATTCAACTTACATCTTATCATCTAACGTATCATTCTCTGATGTTCTATATATAATAAGTATTATATTTTTCAATAAGTGAAACACTTACCTGTTATATATTTCAATAATAAAAATAGATTATATATTGGGTTTTTTCAAAGTAAAAAACATAAAAATCCAAGTAAAAAAATTACATATCTATAAAAATGTTACATTTCAATTTCTTGGAAAATTCATTTATATTACGTACTATGTTTTCTTCATAAAATATATCACATATATGGGAATTTTGGTAAACTCTAACAACTTAATTATTATTTACTTTAAGTATTTTTATAAACTAAAAAACTTACGTATCATTATATCATATAACCTTTAAAAATTGGTGGAAATATTTGGAAAGGAAATCCTTTTATGTATACTTTTAAGTGTTATATTCTTCTTATATATTGAATATTTTGAAATAGAAAATAAAATTTATACCCCTCTCTCTCATACGTTTTCATGATCACAAAAACTCATCTATATATCTAAAATTTTCATATGATTGAATTTAAGTCTCTTTTATTATACTTTAGTTCATTTCATTGATATTCCAAATAAAGATATTATAATTCAAAATGCCACAAGATGAACTTTTTAAATGCTTATAAAAGTCTTATTTAATGTTTTAAGACCATGGAATAGAGTTAAAATATCATTAAGAGTCTTTATAAGAAATAATTATGACACCTCTTAATGTTTTATACTTGTGAGATGCACAAGTGGTTAAATATGGATAGAAGATCCCAGTTCTAGCAAGGCCACAAACTAGCTAAAAGAGGATCCCCAGTCATCTTATGACCCATCCAAAACACTAGATTTCTAAAAGATGGCAACTGGTCAGCTACATTATTGTAGTAGATCTCTTATGGAATGTTTTCAAAACCAACAATCTTTAGGTGTCCTACTATCTAGTTGGTGAGGTGCACTAGGTAACAGGTGGTGTCAAGACATCAGTTTTGGGAGTGAATTTATAAAGGTCAGGAAATCCTTAAATTTGGAATTCATTGGCTTCAATGTCCCTAGAGGATTACAAAAATCTCCACAGATATTTTTAAACCTATAAATAAATACTTAAATTATCTTGTATATCATCAAGTAACTTTTACAAAAAATCTTCACTCAAATCAACAACATAGAATTTCTAGATATCTTAAAGTTCTACCAAAGAGCATACTCTAATACACAATTAAACTCAAAGGATACCCATTCCTACACCATACCGCAATATATTATCTAATATTATATTAATCCTCTAAATATATTAGTGGGACTTATTGTAATGGGTTTCCAGCAAGTAAATATTTTATTTCTCATATCCTTATATAATGAATTCTCACTACCGTAGAAGTGAGGGATTGGTTACTTGGCTATAGGGGAAGCTAAATAGCGTAATCAAAACCATAATTATGATGTAAGGTTTTATTTATCAAAACCAAGATCAAAATATTGATAAGATAATCCTCTCAACATAATTATAGGATATGTAGGGGATCGCAATAATTTATTTCTAAAATCTTTTATCAAAATATGTTTTCTCTATTTTTATTTTTCACTTTATAACATTCAATCTCAATATACATATTTAAATAAATTCTATTCTATTGTTTACATTATGTTTACTATATTATTTTATATTGAAATTTGTTTCTAAAAAAAATCAAATTGTCTACTTTATTACATTATCAAATTTATAGCTATATTATATTATCATTTCAAAATTATTTCATTTTAAATTAACTTTTTCATTTTCTTTATTTTTTAAAAGTGAAACTCACCCCTACTTTTTCCATTATTCTCTTATAAATTTTTTTATAAAAGGGTGATTTTTTTATTAAAAATAAAATTGTTTTAAAAAATATTAATTAATTTCAACGTTTAATAAATTTTAATAGCATCGAATAATTATTCCCATGGTTTTATTTTTTAAGGAATGAATTATTTCTACTATAAATATTTTATATAAATCATTTTTAGTATAACAAGTTACCCTATATATAAAATTGTTATGAATGAATATATTCTTACTAAATAACTATAGGATAGGTGGATTGGAAATGCTATTAAATCCATTGAGCTTAATGGAAAATCCATGATCACTCTACATTTTATCATCTAAAGAAACTAATTTAATCATGTTTTTATAGGGAAAAAACCATAAAATATATAAATTGAAATAATTTAATTATGAAATACCTAACATGGTTAAACATACTAAATTAGATATGTATTGGTAAGATTCTTAAATCTTTTCTCTATATCCAAATGAATCTATCACCAAAACATTTATAAAGTTTTCAAACATTTTCAATGGTTTAAAGTCTCTTGGTGATGATTTTTCTACAAAAAAATAGTGAAAAGGATATTATAGGTCCTAGATATTAATAGGAAACCCAAATTCAATGTAATATAAGAAGGTAAATATGTGAATAAAATCTAAGTTTAATAACTTTTTATATTCCAAATGATGTATGAAATTATAATTAAACAACAAGATTTAAAACATACCAATAAAGAAAAAAATCTAAGGAAAACTATCAAATTTATTGATACCAATGATGAATCATCCATAGGTTAAGTTTAGTAGGTTTATCAAATTTTTTTGAACATGAAAAAATTATTAAATAAAAATAAATATTTCAACCAAACCAAGATGGTAAATCAAAAAGTTGAACCAAAACTGACATGCTACAAATGCAATAAAAAATGTCACATCAAACCGCAATACCCCATCTACAAAAGGAATATTATAGAAATAAAACAAGGTATGAAGGATCTCAAAGTTACAACATAGAGTGTAAGTGATGAATCCACGGACTCAAATTCCTCAACCACGAAAAGTGACTCAAGTTATAAGGGATGTATGGAACTTTCTGATGAAGATATTGAGGTTAGTACCCCTCTTTACATTTCCTCATCTTCCCATTCTTACCCTAATTTTTCCCCTTCTTCTTTTTCCTATTTATCCTTAAGTAACCTTAATTATGAAGACATAAAATACACTCATGAACAACTCAAATATGGTTTTCATAAACTTTAATAATTATTTACATAACTCGATAATAAATAAAATAAATTTCTTAATAAAAAAACTTCTAAAATAGAAGGAGGGAATATTCAAGGAAAAGGAATAATGATCCATAAAATCAAGAATAAATTGAATTTTAATTAACATGAATCTATAATCAAATACCTTAAAATATATCCTTAAAAATTCCCTTAAGTTTAAAATGATATAAACACCATTTTAGGATCTTTATGTCATGGAAAATAATATGTTATTTTTTGGTTTCTCAAATCAAGAAATATCCTTAGTAAATCCATTAAAACCCAATTTTATTAAAGGTTTCTCATAATATATGTTTTCTATTTATTTTAAATTAATTTTATATTTAATATGCTAATATTATTAAAATAATTAAATATATTAGAGACCAAAATCAATTCATATTTCATCTAATATTTTAAAAATAAAATCTCATACTAAAAAATATTTATTTTTAAATATTTATTGGATTACATTAGAATAAACATGTTTGTTTCCATAAAAATAATATTTAGTCATTTTATTATATAGGAAAATTTTCTTCCAAGTAAAACACAAGAATCACTATGGTAATGAGATGGATGTTTCTCAAGATAATGGTATGATGACCTCTCTGAATTCAATCAAAATAATAAATTAAATGGAGGTCATGTCACATTTAGTGATAAATCTAAGGGAAAGATAATTAGTGAAGGTAAAATCGATTTATCAAAACAAACTATTATAAAATTAATTTGATTTTTGAAATTAATGAAACACAATTTTCTAAGAATTAGTAAATTGTGTCATTTCAGTTTTAAATTTTCTTTTGAAGGTCACTTTTGTAATATTTTTTACTCAAAAGTAAAAAAATTATTTTCTTCTAATAAATTTCAAAATATTTATATAATTAATTTAAAATATGTCACTAGAAAAGAAATTACTCAGTGAAAAAAATAGTTAGTTGTATCTTTAGCATATATTACATCATCAATGTAGCACACACTCAATTTTCAAACTCAACTATTAAAAACTATTGCACGATCTACCCAAATGTCATTTCAAATATTAAATATTTTTTAAATCATGCTAATATTACAAGAAACAAAAATATTCTTGTAAATATAAAAAATAAATTTAATATTATAAATATCTAGAATTAATTCACCTTTATATATTCATACATTTTAAAATTTAATTCATAGGAGATAAATACTATAATGTTGTTATTGTTGATGATTTTGAAATATTTACTTGGTATTAATTCTTTTCTCTTCATGGTAAAGATTATAAATACATAGTCATGTTTTTTCAAAAATTAAAATATTAAAAGAATTTTAAAATAATTTCTATTTAAAGTGATCATGATGGAGAATTCCATAATAAATCATTTTATGATTTATGTTCATCTCTAGTTTATATTCATTATTTTTTTCTCCTCAAACCCCTCAACAAAATAGGGTAATAGAAATGTGAAATAAAACTATACAATAAATTACTTAAACTCTTTTAAATAAATTAAATATAAAAAAATGTTTTTGGGTTGAGGCCTTAAATACTATATTTTTTCATTAATCATGTTATTATAAGACATTTTTTTCAAAAAGACCCCTTATGAACATTAGAGAAATCAAAAACATGATCTGGGATTTTTTAATAGTTTTCAATTATTAATTTAATATTCTCAACACCAAAAAAATATTTGATAATTTGAATCAAAATCTAATAAAGGTGTCTTTCTTAGGTACTTTTACTTAATAAAATCATACCTATTATTTAAAAAAAGGACTAAATAAATAAAATATTCAATTTATAAAATTTTTGATAAAAAATTTCCAAAATCCATTTCTCAAAATATTTTTTGAAAATTATGTTTTAAAAGATCCTTTTAAATATAAATAAGTTGACGCATAATAAGAATTTCTTTAAAATTATTAACCTAGAAATTTTATATAATCTAAAGACCAACCCTTTGAAATTTTCACTATAGATTTGAAATAAATAACTCATAAATAATATTGGTCCAAAATTAAGTTGGATGACTTGTCTTTGTCTCTCACTTAAAACCCCAAAAAATATCAATGATACCACTAATAATGAAAATTGGGATATTTCCATGCAAGAAGAACTAAATAAGTTCACTTTAAATGATTTATTGAATATAATATAAATTATTAATGATAATTCTATCATAGGTTTTAAAATATTTTTTTGTAATAAGTTACATGATATTGGTAATATCACTCAAAATAAATCTCATCTAGTAGTTAAAGGTTATTAACAAGAATTGTGAATTTACTATGGTGGAATTGTTTCACCTATCACTCAGTTACAATCCATTATAATCTCTTTAGAATTAACCTATCACCATATTTTTTAAACTATTTAAAATGGATGTTTGGAATTCATTTTTAAATGTTTTTATTAATGAAAATATTTTTTTGGATCAACAACATTATTTTTAAAATATTGTTTTTCTAGATCATGTTTCTAAAATAACTAAAACTATTTATCATTTAAAAAATGCCTTAGGGATTTGTTTGATTTGTTATCTAACTTGATTTTATTAAATGGTTTTAAATGCAAAACTTTGATTCAACACTTTTTAAAAACCCATCTAAAATTATTTTTTACTCGTTAAAAGTTATGTTAATGATGTGATTTTTGATTTATATAATGAATATATTTCTTTAAATTTTTTGATTTAACAAAAAAGGAATTTAAAATGATGATTATAGGTGAAATCAGATTCTTTATCAGTATTCAAATTTACGATAATTATTATGGTATATTTATATACCATGATAAATAAACTAATGTAAATTTAAATTGATTCATCGGGGATTATTATATGAAAATTAGTACACCATTGAGTGGAACGTTAAAGTTAATGTTGTATGAATCTAGTAAGTTGGTCTATAATAATATTTATAGAAGTATGATTGCTAAATGAATTTATATTAATATAACCAAGCCTAAAATCATGTTCAGTGTCTATATTTATTCACATTTTCGATCAAATACAAAGAATACAATCTAAAATATATTAAAAAGATTTTTTATTTAGAAGGTACTCAAAATATAATTTTTTGTATACAAAATGAACATTGTTATAATTAACTATATTTTTTAATAATAATTTTTGTGGATGAAAACTATATAGTAAAAGTATAAATGGGACCTTCCACATACTTTGAAACTACATCCTCTCAAGGAGTAGGAAGAAGAAAAACTCTACTGCACTTTTTAACATCAAAGTGGAATAAATAGATATTGGGAGTTATTGTAACAAAATAATATGGATGAAACACACTATATAATACATTGGGAATATATATGATAATATCCTTATTATATTCGATAAAACTAGTGCTAGTAATATTTCGAAAATTTATACATATAACTATCTCACTAAACACATTATCTTTAGGAACCATTTCCTTTGAGATCACTTCCAAAAGGGTGATATCTTATAAGAATTTTTTAGAGGGGAATGTCAACATGATTATATTTTCTATAAAACTCTAGCTCTCTATTTTTTTTATTAAATTTGAATTATGAGTAGTATGCATATAAAGATTTATATTTTTTCATGGAAAACTTGAGAAGTCTTTTTTAAAAATTAATTTTGAAATCTTGACTTATTTTTACATTCTTTATTTTCTATCTTGGACATGATCCTTATATCTCACTTGTTCTTTCATGTTAGGTGTATAATTACTTATTTAATTCTAAATTTCTTTTAAGTGGGACTTTTATTTTCAAATTACTCTTCAAAATTGAAGAAAAAACTCTTATTTTAAAAATTAAAATTCATACTTTTTAAAACATGTATTCTGGTATCATAATTTTACTAATTTAAATTTTTCTCATCCTTTTTATAATCTTAGTGTATTGTTTTTCTTTTAAATTTGTTTTACACCTTTTTTTAAAACCCTATATAATCAATTATGATTATTATCTATATAAATGTTTTATATCTATCTTAATGGAATATTAATGATGATTAAAAGGTAAATATATACATGTCTCTAAAATAAATTTTTTAAATTTTATTTTGAAAAAATGAAATTTGAGAATTCTTTGAGGCATATTCACATTCAAATGGAATCCATCAAAAATTTTAAAATAATAAAATCAATAAATTTAGGTAAAACCATTTATTGAGGAAATGAGAATATTGGAAAATGTTTGTACCATATTTCTACTATATCCATTTCTATTTATTTTATTCCTTATTATTACTTATTATTTTTTTATGTCATTTTCTTTATATATTAAAAATATCTGTATTAAAAACTTCTTTTTAACATTCCTTTCTCTACCTATCTCTAAAATAATCCTATTAAGGGGGTTTCTGGAAGTTAATATATGTTTTAAAACCCTTATATATTTTTTGCATCACTTTTTAAAAAAATGTATTTCTCTCTTGAACTCTATTTACAATCTCTTTTTTGATTTTTACAATGTATTTTTGAAAAATATCTATTGAGTTTTTCTTCAAATATTTCCTTTTACTTATTTCTTCCAACTTCTTGTTTTCTTTTGGATAATAAAAAAGGGGTAGTTTTTCAAACTTTTAGGACTTCAAATGGGGGATATTATTTATTTTTATTTGAACTTAAAAGGGGGTTAATTTATTGAATTTAATTATATTTATTATTACTTGTTTTTCTAAATGTGGAGTTAAATAATTTATTTCTTGAGAATAGTAAATATCATTTACTTATTAAAAATTATATTGAAGTTCATTTCCTTCATGAGAATTAATAATATCCTATTAGATTTTTTTTAATATATTTTTTGACATCTTGAATTAATTTCAATATAACTTTCTTGATTTAAACTTGATATATCTATCTATATTAATTTTTTCTCATTATAAAAATTGGATATGTTTGTACCTCTCTCCCATGTTTTTTCATGATAAAAAACAATAATCTACGGATATAATTTTTTCATTTGAGTGAATTTTAGTCACTTTTATTTGACTTTAATTCATTTCATTGATGTTATTAATAGGGATCATCATAATCAAAGGAAATTGTATGATCTTGTTAAATGATTTTATATGAATCATTTCATGTCTGAAGATCATGGAATGTATTTTGGAATATCATTCAAAGGCTTTATAAGTAAAAAAGTGTTCTCCATATTAAAGTTGGGGTAAGATCCCAATCTTTCATGAAGGTATTTACTTTTAAAAAAATTAGTTTAAAAACTCTTTTTTTGGTTAAAGAAGTGTTTCTTTAGTTATTGAATATTTTTGGGTGTGATATGTGGTTGGGTTACATGAAAATAGGAGAAAAGTTTTCAATAGTGCATTGTACATGGCTAGCACGTGGTTAGAGTAAACCATGCACCTGGACCAGGAAACTGTGTGGCCTGGGAACCATTTTTGATAGAAGGTTAGAGCACGGTTACTAAATGGGTTTAATAACTCTGTGAGTTTCCCTAAGAAACTATACAACATGTATCCTCTAGTACAAAGGGATCCGCACGGTTGTCCAAGAGTTTGTAAATTGTAGGGACAAACCGTACAACCCTTAAAAAAGTGAGAATTTTACATTTTTCCCTTATAGACCTATTTCTTTCCCCCCCCCCTAAATTTTCCTCCAATTTTACCCCCTATACCCTTTTTACTATCCAATATCCCCCTCCCCATCTATGGATTATTCTCCTTGGATTATTTGATGTTTGGAGCACCTTTGGGAGGGAATCGATGATTCAAGTGAGTATAACACTTCTATTTAGTCTATTTTTTGGATTAGGGCTTGTAGAATCTTTACTCTTCCTACAAATCCCTAAAACCATAATTTCTATATAATATTATAGGTTGGGGATTTATCAGGTTTTTGAAATCGAATCAAGGGTGTAGGTTAAGCAATAATTCATTAACAATGAGGAGGTAGGTGGTCTTTATGTTTTTCCTATAGTCTTTGTGTGTTATATGTGTATGTAGTTGTTATATTTCACTACCATGTTGCATTTTTAAGTCTTGGGTAAATAGAATGTTAATTGGAACTTAGATTAAGGTGTGAGACCCGTGGAGTACCTTGTTGGGTTCATCAATTATTTGATATCAAACTTAGGTATACCCATGGGGTGATCTGTACCCATGTAATCGGTGAACAAAATTTGTAAACCATGAGACTGTGGTACTACGGGAGAAAATAGATATTAAAAACATAATTGGTTTGTGGTAAAGGATAATGGGTTAATTGAAACAGTTATGTGTTTTATTTTGGTAAATGTTTAAGTTGGTTTGAAATGGTTTCATTGGCATGTTTTGGGGTATTGACCACCTTACGTATTTATTGATGGAAAATGATGTTTAAAAGTGAGAATTTTTTTGAAAGGAGGTATTGACCCCAAAGTGAATTAAAAAGGGGTATCCTAATGATATTTTAAATATTTTTTGATATGGGGGTCATCGTACCCTTTGCATGAAAGTGGTTTAATGGTTGTTTTGGCTGGTGAAATGGAAATGAAAGCCTTTGGGCAGGTTTTAGTTTTCAAATATTAAGACCCATGTTCTAAAGGATGTCTTCAAGATATTTTCAAATAAGTTATTTGAATTTGGTTCTATCCATGATGTGGACTTAAGGGTCCAATGGGATCATAATCATTTAATTGAGTTATAGGATAGTGATATAGGACCCATGCTAATAATGTTAGTTTGATACCATTGTTTTGATATGAACTAAGTGATGAATGAGCTTATTTGATAACATCACATAACGGGGTTTTAGTCATAATGATATATGTATTTAATAGTCATGGTTTTTTTGGTAAATATAAAATGTTTTTTTAATGAGATTAATGTTAATTGTGTTTAATTGAAAAAATAAAATAATGGGGTGTCTGTTATAATTTTAATTGGATAGTGAAAAATGAATTTCAAATGTTAATTGTGTTAATGGGTTAAGGAATAAGGGTTATTCATGTGTTAAATAAAATGTGAAATTTTATTCTTGTGTTTTTAGATTATGTTTGGTTTGTGATATGGTATATGTGGTTGATGGATATATGTAATCTTGTGCACATGGCTTGTTAGTGTGGGGTATCGACTTGAGGTTCTATACCCATAATTTGAGTTAGGCTAAGGCTCTAAACTCCACCCCAAATATCATGGGTTAGGGAATTGGATGGAGGGTCTGTTACGCTAATTGTTTCATTCGATGAGACCACCCAGATTAAGGAATCAAGGTGAGTGTAATGTATTTTTTGTGATGTTTTTATCCCTAGTGAGATTGGGAACTTGTCTTATTCCCTTATGCATATTAATTAACTAGATTAGGTCATTGTGTAAATGACATGAATGAATAATACATGGAAAAAATGATGAGAATAAATGAAATGGATATTCTTATCTAATGTTTATGTGATAGTTTGTAGTTAGTGAACACCCATTGTGGAAAAAAGTGTGTGTAACCCCTTGTAACATGAATTATATTTCTTGTGTGACTTGAGTCATACTTATTAGTCAGTTTCTTCTTGAGAACATAATGGATAAAATCAGTATTAGATAATTACATAAATTATTTTCATTATTTCATTGTTTATTTCTTGTACTTGTTACCTATATACACTTTTGTACAGACTAGATACTTCATAGACCATTGGTGGTGGAATACTGAGTTGTACTCACACCCTGCTCAGGCCGCCATGGAACTTGGGCACCAAATAAGATGCTACTTGTTTTAATGTACATGTTCAGGACCGGGACCTGGTGTTTGGTTTTGCGTTGGATGAAGGATTAGAGCATGGAGTTCAAGATAAGTCTGGGACTCAGATCCATGTTGAGTGTATTTTGTAAGTTTTTTATCGTGGTTTATATTGTATGACTGCCTGATATAAGGATAATTTCATAGATTTTATTATAGATTGTGTGCTTAATTCCTCATTAGTTTTCATCACATGTTTTTTGTTTAATGTTTTTGTTGGTTATTTTATCTGTCTCTGTTACTTATGTTATGGATTCACTCTTTTAAGTGGGCATAGTTTCCCCATTTCTCTATTTAGACATGTGCTTCTAGTAGGTAGCCTTTGGTGTACGGGGATGTGTACATGAGGTCATGTAACAAACCAGGTCAGGGTAGTAGTTTTAGTGGCCTCTGAGTTTAGGATGATACAAAGTTGTATCAGAGGAGGCCTTTTTCTTACTCTTTGGGGAATGGTAGACATGAGACTAGGATCTTGTCAGGGCCTGGTGAGGAACTCGGGCATGGGTACCTATATACACACATACGAGAGAAAATCCAAGATCTAAGGGTGGGAAATAAAGTTATTATTTGTGCTTTCATAGTTGGTTGATATTTCCAACATGAGTGGAAAACTTGGTTGTGATGTTATTTATTTATGAAGTTTTATCCCTGGTCTTGGTGAATCAAGAGAGGGTGTGTGAGTTCATGCATCATACTAGGAACATAGGATAGATATTCTATCTGTATGTTTCATGTGATTGACTTAAGAATGACATAATCATAAGCCAAATGGGTATAAAAAGTGTAATTAAATGAAATGATAGTTTTTGTAAAGTGGGTTAAAAATGGTGTTAATAAATATAAATACTTGGTTTTAGAAAAAGTTAATTTTTTTAAATGTTATTTTCAATAAAGCAGGGATTTCTAAAATGATGGGAAAACAAAAAGGTTTTAAAAAGTGTAAATTCCTAGGTTTTTAAAATGAGAATTTTTGAAAATAGAAATCATGGGTTTAAATGTAAAAGTATAATTAATAAAGGAAATGGGAAAATAATAGAACTTTTTGGGACACTAGTGGTTGTTATCCCTTGTGTTGGTTGTTTACCCTTTGTACAGGTGGTTTAGGTAGTGATAGTTGCTTAGTTTGAGACCCCAAGTAGCAGGATGTGAGATCTGTTTGAGTTGGATGTTCCAGTTAATGGGATATTGTTTTGTGTCTTTAGTTAGGATTTGACCTTGGTTGTGAAATGAAGTCTGTTAATGTGAATGTGGTGATCCTTGTGAGTTTTTTTGGACCCTAGAGTGGGTGTTCGATTCATTATTCTAGTGTATGTGTAAAAATAACTTTTTAGAGGGACCCATAATAAAGTTTTCTTTGGTCAGTTAGATGTAGTGTGTTTGTAAAGGTGGTGAGATGACCATTTTTAGTAGCTGGTTGTTTTAGGTTTGGTGTTTATGGATTAAAGAGATCAAGTGACCTTTGTTTGGTGAGGACCCAGTTTGGGGAGTTGGTATCATTTCACTTTTGAGGATGGCCTATAAGAGAGGTAGGTTAGGGTATTAGTGATTTTGGGTGTGTGTTGCATTTTTGGACATTTTGGACCTTGGTGGTGTCACAAAAAAGTTTTTCCTAGTTTGGGATTAACCTTGATAGTTGGGTTGGAATGTTAATGGTTTTGGGAGATTTGGATTTGAGTTGAAAATAATGGTAAATCTTGGGAATCCTCGAGGGAGTTCATCCTAGTGTTTTAGGTGACTAGAATGAGAAGCAATAGTGGGTGCTTTAGAGGTGAAAATGATGCATGGTGGGTGCCATCATGTTTTAGTAAAGTGCATGGTCATGCTTTGTACTTTACCTAGGGGAGAACTTGGGAGCTTGTGTTTAGTTGTAAGGGTAGATGTGAAGGGAATGATCATTTGGAGACCTGAAACTATGGTTTTTATATAGTTGTATGTGTAAATAAATGTTTGTTTTGGGTGGACAATGAAAGGGTAATAAAAGCATGGATGGTTTCTTTTGATTTGGAGGACACTAGGGGTGAGTATGTCCATGGAGTTGGGTTATTGGTGGAGTGGTTTGTTTATTGGGTGGGATATTGAGAAAGCCTTGAGTCTGTTGAAGTTGGTTGATTGGGTGGTATGATCAATTGTGTGAGAAGATGTTGGGGCTAGTTTTGGTGATGTTTGTATTGTGTGAGCTAGAGTCAGGTTTTGTGTGTGTGGTCATAGGATAGTGTGAGGCCTTGATGTTTTCAATGATTATCAGGTGATGGGAATGTGTTAGGGATGCATGATTCTATTTGTATATGTTCTAAACTTTTTTGGATGTAAACACATGTGTTTTTTATGGAATCAAAGTGGAGAGTCCCTGGTAGTGCGAGAAACAGGTTGGTTTTAGACCTATAGAATGCATCATTGTGTATATATTATGTTTAGAGGTACTGTTCTAGAAGAACTTGAGTGGGGTGATGATTATGGTTCCAAAATGAATATTGGGTCACCACCACTTGGTAGAGGGTGTTGAGGTAGTGGTGAGTTTGGTTAGAAATTCCTTTCAAGTTATATAGTTTTAGTGTGGATGAGACATCATCGAGCAGGGAATTCCAACACTACGGGAAAAATGGGTATTTGCGACGGGTTATTTGCGACGGGTTATTTGCGACGGGATAGATTCCCGTCGCAAATAGCCCCGTTAAAAACTTATTTGCGACGGGGGTATTTACCCGTCGCAAATAAGTAGGCTTTTGCGACGGGATTGCTTTCCCCGTCGCAAAAGAACTGGCGCGAGTTGCGCGCCAAATCGCGGGAAAACTATTTGCGACGGGGAAATATTCCCGTCGAAAATAACCGGGGCGGTAAAAGGTATTTGTGACGGGAATATTTCCCCGTCGCAAATAGTATGTCGGCAGGTGGTTATTTGCGACGGGACCCGTCGCAAATAACTATTTAACCGTTGACCGTAATAAATGTTGGCTAAGGTATTTGCAACGGGTACCGTCGCAAATAACACTATTTGCGACGGGAATCCCGTCGCAAATGGACCCGTCGCAAATAATCTAACCTATAAATACCCCCATCCGTTTTTTTCAAATCATTCTCAAACTCCATCTTCTTCTTCTCCCAAATTTGTATTTCTAAAGTTCAGTTTTTCTCCAGTTTAATTTTTTTCTCCGGAGTTGATATTAAAGTTTTGAAGAACGATCAGAGCAGATCAATTTTCAAGGTATTTATGTTCATTTTAATTTAATATTTATTTTTAATTGTTTATTAGTTTCAATTATTCTTAATTAGTTGTAATTTAATTATGTTTACATTGTTTTGTTACTTAATAAATTTAAATTATTAGTATTGTTCATAGTTAATGGTAATTAGGAATAATTAGTAATAATTTTTAATAATTAAGAATAAATATTAATAATTAGTAATAAATACCAATAATTAGGAATAATAACATTATTACATTATTAGTATATTTTATTATTAATATTAAAATAATATAATTGTTTTTATATATACAGTTCTCTTTTCATCTGTGTGTTTGCTGTCTTCACATGTATTATTTGTATGTGGAGATAGAAAACGCACAGATGAAAGGAGAATTGTATATAAATTAGAAAATTATATTATTTTAATATTAATAATAAAATATACTAATAATGTTATTATTTGTAATTATTGGTAATTATTCCTAATTATTGGTAATTATTCATTTAATTACTAATAATTAGGAACAATTACCAATAATTATCGATAATTAAGAATAATTAGTAATAATTTGTAATAATTACCAATAATTAGTAATAATTACCAATAATTCGTAATAATTACAATAATTAGTAATAATTATCAATAAGTAGTAATAATTATCAATAATTAGTAATACTTACCAATAATTAGTAATACTTACCAATAATTTGTAATAATTACCAATAATTAACAATAATTAGTAATAATTAGTAATAATTAGTAATAATTACCAATAATTACCAATAATTACCAATAATTACCAATAATTACCAATAATTACCAATAATTACTAATAATTATCAAAAAATAGTAATAATTAGTAATAATTAGGAATAATTAGGAATAATTAGGAATAATTAGGAATAATTAGGAATAATTAGGAATAATTAGTAATAATTAGTAATAATTAGTAATAATTAGTAATAATTACCAATAATTACCAATAATTCGTAATAATTAGTAATAATTACCAATAATTAGTAATAATTACCAATAATTAGTAATAATTACCAATAATTACCAATAATTGGTAATAATTAATAATAATTACCAATAATTAGTAATAATTAGTAATAATTATCAATAATTAGTAATAATTACCAATAATTAGTAATAATTAACAATAATTACCAATAATTAGTAATAATTAGTAATAATTAGTATTAATTACCAATAATTAGTATTAATTACCAATAATTAGTAATAATTACCAATAATTAGTAATAATTATCAATAATTAGTAATAATTAGTAATAATTAGTAATAATTAGTAATAATTAGTAATAATTAGTAATAATTAGTAATAATTAGTAATAATTAGTAATAATTAGTAATAATTACAAATAATTAGTAATAATTAGTAATAATTACCAATAATTAGTAATAATTAGTAATAATTACCAATAATTAGTAATAATTAGTAATAATTAGTAATAATTACCAATAATTATTAATAATTAGTAATAATTAGTAATAATTAGTAATAATTAGTAATAATTAGTAATAATTAGTAATAATTAGTAATAATTAGTAATAATTCGTAATAATTTGTAAAAATTAGTAATAATTAGTAATAATTACCAATAATTAGTAATAATTACCAATAATTAGTAATAATTAGTAATAATTACCAATAATTAGTAATAATTAGTAATAATTACCAATAATTAGTAATAATTAATAATACTTACCAATAATTACCAATAATTACCAATAATTAGTAATAATTACCAATAATTAGTAATAATTACCAATAATTACCAATAATTAACAATAATTGGTAATAATTAATAATAATTACCAATAATTAGTAATAATTAGTAATAATTATCAATAATTAGTAATAATTAGTAATAATTACCAATAATTAGTAATAATTAGTAATAATTAGTAATAATTAGTAATAATTAGTAATAATTAGTAATAATTAGTAATAATTAGTAATAATTAGTAATAATTAGTAATAATTAGTAATAATTACCAATAATTAGTAATAATTAGTAATAATTACCAATAATTAGTAATAATTAGTAATAATTACCAATAATTAGTAATAATTAACAATACTTACCAATAATTACCAATAATTCTCAATAATTAGTAATAATTAGTAATAATTACCAATAATTAGTAATAATTAATAATAATTACCAATAATTAGTAATAATTAACAATACTTACCAATAATTACCAATAATTACTAATAATTAGTAATAATTACCAATAATTAGTAATAATTACCAATAATTACCAATAATTGGTAATAATTAATAATAATTACCAATAATTAGTAATAATTAACAATAATTACCAATAATAAGTAATAATTAGTAATAATTAGTATTAATTACCAATAATTAGTATTAATTACCAATAATTAGTAATAATTACCAATAATTAGTAATAATTACCAATAATTAGTAATAATTAGTAATAATTAGTAATAATTAGTAATAATTAGTAATAATTAGTAATAATTAGTAATAATTAGTAATAATTAGTAATAATTACCAATAATTAGTAATAATTAGTAATAATTACCAATAATTAGTAATAATTAGTAATAATTACCAATAATTAGTAATAATTAGTAATAATTAGTAATAATTACCAATAATTAGTAATAATTAGTAATAATTAGTAATAATTAGTAATAATTAGTAATAATTAGTAAAAATTAGTAATAATTAGTAATAATTACCAATAATTAGTAATAATTACCAATAATTAGTAATAATTAGTAATAATTACCAATAATTAGTAATAATTAGTAATAATTACCAATAATTAGTTATATTTAACAATACTTACCAATAATTACCAATAATTACCAATAATTAGTAATAATTACCAATAATTAGTAATAATTACCAATAATTAGTAATAATTACCAATAATTGGTAATAATTAATAATAATTACCAATAATTAGTAATAATTAGTAATAATTATCAATAATTAGTAATAATTAGTAATAATTACCAATAATTAGTAATAATTAACAATAATTACCAATAATTAGTAATAATTAGTAATAATTAGTATTAATTACCAATAATTAGTAATAATTAGTATTGAGTAACCCACCTTCCAAACTTGTTAAAACTTATAATGCATATGTGGTGAATGGATTTCGATTCCACACACATGCATATGGGGAATCGAAAAAAACAATGAACAGTGGAGTTAGCTTGAGAGGATCTCATCATCGAGAAAATGAAGTTGACTTTTATGGCATACTTGATGAAATTATTGAACTCTCTTATCTTGGACAACATTACATAACCATGTTCAAATGTCGGTGGTTGGATACAGAGAGAGGCGTGCGTGTTCATCCGACTCATGGAATCATCGATATTAAATGTAAAAGTGTTCTCGTAGTAAATGAACCATTCTTATTGGCTCAACAGGCATATCAAGTTTATTACGCAAAGTACTGTGCTACATCAAGAGACTTGACTGATTGGTGGAGTGTAATAAAAATCAAAATTCGAGACAATCAGTTTAGTCAAACTGAATGTGCTTTCACTGATGTGCAAAGAATTGAAGTTTTTCAAGAGAGTACTCAAAATCAATCTTTTTTACAAAGAGACATGAGTATCGATGACGACACCCCACATTTAAGAGTCGGTGATGAAGATGATGTTAATGATGTCACACATGAATTTGAAATGGTAAGAGATGAAGAAACTGTAACTCGAATGGATATCGATGATGTTGAGGAGGAATATGAAGATGACATTGACATATATGAAGATGATGATGAAGATGAACACTTATAGAATTCCATGGTATTTATATACAATCATAATATGTATATATGTATATATAATAGAAATTATCAATTATTTGCTAACATTAACATTTTCTATTTCAGATGGACGACGCCACATTTCGTGAGTTGGCGGATGCTGACCTGCCTTTCGATGAGGATGAGTTGCTGGCAGATGACCCTCAGCCTGCAGGCGCTCTAGGGAGTATGCGGAGGGGGCGCGGTCTTGCACGATTGATGATTCCTGGCCCCGCCCCCGAGCGACGTCCACGTCTTGGGTTTGATCCGCGCACAAGGAGGTGTGATAACCTGTGTGATAACCTGTTGATGTGACTAAGATTTCATTAATCTATTCACATAATAAATGTTTATTATTTTTTCACTTTTCCGCATATAGCAGTCGGACAGGGCAGTGCTATTTTGCGCAACTATTTCTCTCAGCCGTGGACCACATGGGAGCAGATTCCCATTGATGTGCAGCAGGCCATGTTCGGCCATTGGTTGGTATGTACGTAAATAAATAATTTTTATTTTGAAAATTATTTCATTTCTAACTTGATATTTTGATTTATTTGTAGGGTTTATGGTATCCGATCAAGGATACCATGCATGACGCCATCCACGAGGCATGGGAGGTGGCCATGCGTGATCGCCTTCATCAGTTTTTGCACAATTTAAGAAAAGCTGCGATGAAGAAAGCAGGAGTGTCAGATTTTGAGGAGTCAAGTAGAGCACACCGACCAGAGTATATTTCATCCCATGTATGGGATGGATTATGTGCGCACTGGTTGAGTGGTGCCTTTTATAGGAGATCATCGGTGGGGAGGCAGAATCGGGGGAGACAGGAGGTGACTCATTGAGCTGGGAGTCGTTCTTTCAGTACTCATAGACAGCATCTGGTACGTACATTATTTATAAATATTTTATATAACTATAAATATTAACAGTTTATTTTTTATTCTTATAGGTTGTCGAGCACCCCGATATTACGGAGTACGATGTATATCGGAGGATGTATAGTAATCATGCTACTGGGGAGCTCAGAGGTGATCGTCAGCATCACATCGTGGTCAGTTTTATTTGTTTTCAAGTTTCAAAATTAACTGCATATAATATATTCACAATTTTAATTTTAAATTGCAACTATAGGAGTCATATGAGGCCGCAGCGTCACAGGCCCGGCCTGAGAGTCAGGGCGAGTCATCAGATCAGACCACTGCCCGTCAGTTTGATGAGGTGGCATGGATGCAGGCCACCCAGTATGCCTTCGAGAAGGGCCGGGTAGTTGGTATCGGCTCTCGACTGACTCCCAGAGATTATTATGGCAGTGCTGCAATGTCGGCGTCCAGCTCGAGAGGAGCTCGTGCATCTTCTTCAACTACACAGTATGAGGATCAGTTGCGATCTCAGACTTCACAGATAGAGAGTCTCCAACAGGAGCAGGAGCAGATGCGTCAGCAGCATGAGGAGAGCGTCGACGCCAGCAGCAGCTGTACGAGGAGCAGACGAGTCGATGGCAGCAGCAGCATCAGGAGCAGATGGAGTACATGCGTCGACTCACTCATGCTTTAGGGATGGAGTTTCCTCCACCACCATCTGCAGATCCCCCACCCCCCCCCCCCCTCCTTCAGATTAGAGTTTGTATTTATGTTATAAAATTTGTGAAATCAAAATATTATTTTTTTTATTCGTAGTTTCTGTCTCATTATAAAATATTAATAATATTATATTTTTAAATAACAATATTAATATGAATAATAATATTATTTATATTTTATAATTTTAAATTTTATATATATATTAAAATTTTATAATATTATAATTTAATTATATTTTTTGTAATACTTGAATTATTTTAATATTTGAATGTAAAATAATTCTATTATTTTTATATTAATTAAAATAACTTATTAATATTTTTTTTATTTATGAATTATAATTCTAATATTATTATATTAATTAAATCATTTATTAATATTCTATGATTTTTTATTTTTTAATTATAATTCTATTATTATTATATTAATTAAAATAATTTATTATTTTTATTTATGAATTATAATTCTATTATTATATTAATTAAAATAATTTATTAATAATTTATTTTTTTTATTTTTTTTATAGTATTTGCGACGGGATACTATGCTCGTCGCAAATACTAATATTATTATATGCATTAAAATAATTTATTAATAGTTTTTTATTTTTTTAAAAAAATAGTTTTTGCGACGGGTCCCGTCGCAAAAACTATTTTAAAAGTTTTTTACAAATATACGGCGTACTATTTGCGACGGAGAGAATAATCGTCGCAATAAAAGGCTTTAGCGACGGGCCCTTCGCAAATAAGTGTTGTTGCGACGCCGTTTTCAGCAAAGGGCCATTTGCAACGGGCCCCCGTCGCAAAAAGCCATTTGCGACGGGATCCCGTCGCAAATGACCCGTCTCAAATACCTGTTTTTCGAGTAGTGCAAGGCCTTTGATAAATTAAGTTATCCTTGTGGTAAGAGGTGATGATGGTGGTTGATAGTTTATGGTGGTGTTCATCGATGAATTCTTAGCATACTTTAACTAGAGATGATCTTTCCCAATATCTTGACATCATCCAAGGTGCACTGAGAAGGATCTTGATTTACATCTAGTGACTTGAGTGTGTTTTGGATGGAAATGGAGACTCTTTGAGGATATGCTCGAGGAGTGGTATGTGTAAGGGAGTCATATGGTTGGGGATTACAACATCAATCAGTTATAGTGGAGGTCTTTAAGATGAACCAAAGATCAATGAATTACATGGGTGTTGTTTTCAAATGTCAGGAATGAGTAGAGTGTGATGTTGTTTTATTGTTATAGCGGAAGCTAGAAGGTGACGTCCAAGTTTTTAGGTTTAGTTTGTGTTTGAGTGTGAGTCATGTAGGTCTAAGTTTCTTGAGGAAAGTGGTAAAAATGATACTCCTAATGTGGGGAGAGTTATGTTAAGTCATGGATGTGTAAAGAAAGCTATGAAGTGGATGATGTGGCATTGAGATACCAATGGGAAACCTGTGAGTCATATGTTTAGGTTTCTTAGGAGAAAACCATATTGTTCTTGGATGTGATGGTAGATTGAATTAAGTGATGGATTTAGGGTCAGGATGGTTCTAAGGGGAATTGGAATGGTTTTGTCAGATATGTGTTTGAGAAGTGTTGTAGAGAAAGAAAATAGTTAGAGTGGGGAATATCATGATAGAAAAGTGTTACTAAGAATCAGGGAATAACTTTGGTAGGTTCGTGAAGATGATAGTTGTCTAAGTTAAGCGAATAGGTAATTGTGGTCAATTAAATTGGTGACGTACCAATAATAGAAGTTGGTAATCAACGGAGTGAGCCGAATGGGGATGGCCCAACTTATCTAGGAAAAAAAGAATGTATGTGGTGAGTTATAAGACACCTCTAGTTAACACTGGAAGGATAAGAACAATTTAGTAATTGAAATGGTATTTGAGGAAGAACCATGTTTCCCATGAATAAGTATAGACAATGGAGGTTTCCGATCAAGATGGTTTTGATGGGATGGATAAATACCAGTGATGGATGTTGTTCTTGTCGATGCTTGGGGGACGTGAGTTGGAGAACGCATTGGGTATGTTGTGAAGGCTGAGTTAAGGTCCTATTGGTCTTATTTTTTGGTTATAGAAGTGATAAATAATGGAACAAGGGGTTGATATTGGTTAAAATATATGGTGGGATGCACGATAGTAGGAAAGTGGTCAGCTAATGACATTTCCAGTAGTTCAAGTGGAATGGACTCAGGTAAGAGCCATCTTGTTGAAATAGTGTGGGTGATGAGTGTCGGATCGAATGTGGTCTGGTTGAGTACCTCTAAATGAAGTTTATGTTTGTGTTATGATTTTAAGATTCTCAAAATGAACCAAGGAGGTTTATCCTTGAGTTTTGGACTAGGGTAGGTCATGAGAAGTGGTTAAAAGTCAGGATGTTTCCCCGGTGATGTCAGGTTTAGATCACCATTAAATCTTCGAAAGGATCTGGGTGAGATGGTGCCAAGCGATTTGGGCCATGAGATGTAGAGAGGATTAGACTAAGAGTTTTCTGGTTGGTCCTTCTAGGGTAATATATTTCCTAGTTGGTATCCTTCTATGTGGTGGTCTAGTATCATTAACCAGACATTTCTCTTATACTTGGTGTTGGTAATGATTAGTGGAGGTGGATGTTTCCTCAAGGAAAAACAAGTTGTGATCATGGAACTCAGTGAGGGAAATGTTCTCAGGGTAGGACTGTTTCCTTTGTCCAAGCATTGTATGACATGGCCGAGTTAGAGATAAACTCAGAGGGTGAAGGTTGATTGGTAGGTATGTGTTCTAACACTTTTGTTCTTGAGGGTTTGGGAATTCGTATAATTGCATCTCAAGGATGATTCATTATAAGTTGGGGAAGTAGTAAGATCCTGATATATTGCAAAGGTACTTCCTTGTTAAAATTTTAAGTTAAACTCTCTTTTTATAGTTCAAGAAGCATTTCTAAAGTTCTTGAAGAGTTTTGGGAGTGTTTTGGGGGTGTGGGACATAAAAATAGGAGTAAAGTAGTCAATATTTCATAGCATAGGGTTAGAACATGGTTAGAGTAAATAGTGTGCCTCACCTAGAAAATCGTGCAGCATGGGAACCATTTTAGAGAGAAGGCTTGGACACCATTACTGTACGGTTTTCCAAACCGTGTGGATGGTCCCAAGAAACTGTGTGGAATGGATCCTCTTGTTGAGAGGAAGTTGTACTGTTTGTGCATAGTTATAAAACATACAGCCCTTAAAACATAAAAAATTCCTATTTTTCCTTTATGAACCTATTTCTTTCTCCGCCAATTTTTCATCCCATTCAACCCATCTACCCAAGGTGATGAACCAATATCCCTTATCCCACCATGAATATTATACTTTAATTCTTGGTTGTTTTGAGTTATTTTTCCTGCAAATCAAATATTTGGGTGAATCTAACACTTCCCTTTTTCTCTATTTTCTAGATTATGGCTTGTGGAATATCTCCTCTTACTCTAACACCCAAAAAACTTCATTTTTTACCAGATTCTATGTTGAGGATTCAAGGGTGTTTGAGTCCAAATAAAGGGTGTAGGTTAAGAAATCATCCATCAATAGTCACTATATAGGTGGTATTTATGATTTTCCTATAGTATTGATGTGTTATATGTGTATATAGTTGTTCTATTTCACTATCATGTTGCATTTTGATGTCTTGGGTTATACAAATGTTAATTAGACCTTAGATTGAGGGTGAGACCCTTAATATACTCCATTGGGTTCTTAGATGATGTGAGACCAAACATAGGGCTACACATGGGGTGATTCGAATACTTGTAATTTGTGAACAATATTAGCGAACCTTGAGATAGGTGTATTAAGAGTTAAAATGGGTTGTAAAAATTTAATTTGTTTGTGGGTGGGGTTAATTGGTTAATTGAAACAATTACATGTTTTCTCTTTGGTAAATTCTTAAGTGGTTTTGAAATATATTCATTATAATTTTTAAGTATTTGACGTGATTATGGATTTATTGATAGAAAATGATATTTTAAAGTGATAAATGTTTTTAAAGGAGGTGTGGACCTCAAAATGACTTAAAAAGTTGTTTCCTAATGATATTTCAAATGATGTTTTGAAATGGGGGCAAGGTAGTCTTTTCATGAAAGTGGTTTAATGGTTGTTTTGGATGGTTGAAATGGAAATTAAATCTTTTGGTAATGTTTTAGTTTTCAAATATTAAGACCCATGTTTTCAAGGGTGTCTTCAATATGTTTTCAAAATATGTAATTTGAATTTTTTTTATCCATGATATGGACTTGAGGGTTCAATGGGACCATAATCATTGAATTTATTAACAATATAGTGATATAGGACCCATGAAAATTATATTGTCATGATAATATAGTTTTGATATGAACTAAGTGATGAATGTACTTAGTTAATGACATCACATAAGGGGGTTTTATATATAATGATATATGTGTTTAATAGTTATGGTTTGTGTTTGTGAATGTAAATGGTTTGTGAATGAGATTAATTTTTATTTTTTTTTAATTAAAAACATTCAATAAGGGGTGTTTGGTATAATTTTAATGGGTTTATGAGAAATGAATTGAAAATTGTAATCGTGTTAATGGGTTAAGGCATAAGGTGGATTTGTGTGTTTAATGAAATATGAAATTTCATTGTTATGTGTTTGGACTATGTTTGGTTTGTGATAAAGTGTATTTAGTTTATAGATATTGTAAGCATGTTCACAAGGCTTGGTACTGTAGTTTATTGACTTGAGGTTCTACACCCAAAGGTCGAGTTAGACTGAGGCTCTAAACACCACCCCAAAATGCACAGGTTGAGGAAGGAGACATAGGATCTATTCCCCTAACAGTTTCATTCAATGAGGACACCTAGACCAAGGATTCATGGTAAGTGTAATGTATTTGTTGTGAAGTGTTTATCCCAATAGAGACTGGTAACTTGTCTTATTCCTGTATTCATGTTAATAACTATCTTAGGCTATGGTAAAAATGACGTGAATTCCTAACCCATAGAACAAATGATGATAATGAATCATATGAATATTTTTTTCTTATGGGTATGTGATAGTTTTTTATTACTAAACACCCCTTATGGTTAAAAGTGTGTGTAACCCCTTGTACTTTGACTTAGATTCCATGTGTGACCTAAGTCAAACTTATTGGTTAGTTTCCTCTAGATATCTTAATAGATAAAATGTGTATTAGATAATTACTTAAATGATTTTCTTTATTAGCTTGTTTTTTTCTTACACCTGTTACCTACATTCACTTTTGAACAGACTGGATATTTCTTAGACATCATTATTAGTGGCCTAATGAGTAGTACTCACACCTTTCTCAAGCCACCATGGAACTTGGTCACCTGAGAAGATGTTACTTCTTTGAATGTATAGGTTCATGATAGGGACCTAGTCTTTTGTTTTGCATGGGATAACGGGATGGAGCATGGAGGTCAAGACTGGGTTGGACTCAGGTTTAGGTTCAGAGTCTTTTGGCAGTTTTTTGTATTGTATTTGTTTATACTGTATGACTACCAAAAAATTATAGAATTTCCTAGATTTTATTATAGAATGTGTATTTGGTTCCTCATTGCTTTTCATCTCCTATTTTATATTCATGGTTTCTATTGGTTATTTTATCTGTTTATGTTACTTTTGCTGGGGCTTCACTCTGATAAGTTGGTATAGTCTTCCCATGTACCTCTCAAGACCTGAAATGCTAGTCAGAAACCTTTGGCGTACGGGATGGTGCATTTGAGATCATGTGACCCACTATCTTGGGGCATCAGTTTTTGTGGATTATGGGTCTGTGACGTTACATATAGAGTTTTTCATACTATACTGACTAGCTAGTATAGGGTATCGGCCTATTAGTTCCATAAGGGCAAAGGATCCCAGCTACATCATGACCACCGACCATCCGGTAGAGGTTCATCATCCCACTACTAACCCATCAATAAATCCATATTTTTTATAGAAGTCCATTAACCATATATTATCCTATATCAGCATGACCTTGGGGGCTTTTTATAACAATCCAGTTCCAGGTGACCCACTATCCATCCAGTGAGGTGCACCAGCTAGCCAATGGTGTTGAAAAAATAGTTCTAAGAGTTCATTTATTGTGCTAAAAATTCCGAAACTTTTGTCTTCTTTGGCTTCAATAACCTGGGTGTATTCTAGAAGCTTTACGTTTCTTTTTGAATCATTTAAAGAGATACCTAATGTGGATTGGATCTCATAAATTAACTTGTGAAAATAAATCCTCTCCCAAATCAATGATGACAAATGGTAATCAATATCAATGATGCAACTCTAATTATCCTTCTATTTCAAATTCAATAATTTCTTAAAACATCTATAAATCTCTCATGTTAAATTTTATTCATCTTCTAGAGAGATTATGAAGTGGAATTTTAATGATTTTTCAATAAGAAAAACTTCTTCTTCTCATCTTCTTCTCCAACAAGTTCTCACTACCACAAAAGTGAGGGACAGGATCCTTGGCTACTGGTGAATCTCAAGTGGGTACTCACAAAAATAATATTAAAGGATGGGTTTCTTGATCACCACCAATATCAAGGTACTAATAACATAAACTTATCAACATATGGGGATGATACATAGGGGTTCAAACTGATCTTTTCAAAAACTCCTTTATCAAACTGTTTTTACCTCTCTTTTCTTTTACACATTGTATCATTAAATATTGATACACATAATTGTATAAATTTTATACAATTATTTCCATTTTTCTTACTCAATTATTCTATATTAGAATAAACTATTTAAAAAATTTAAAAAATTTCAATTTATCACTTTATGGAATTTATAACTTTATCATTTTATCATTTGAAAATAATTTAATTTAGAATTTACCTTTTTTGTTTTCATTTTTTTTAGAAGGGGAATCCCACCCTCTTTCCGTTATTCTTTAAACAAAAATTGTTATATATCATCTTTCTTCTATTTAAACTTCTTATATACTGAATTTAATTTTTTTCAAAAAGTATAATTTATTATGCATGATAATTATTCTATAGTAAGATATATTATATTATTAAATTTCTAGTTTTTATAAAAGGCCTATGTCATAAAAAATGAAAGTATTATTATAAGGATATATTAATATTTAATAGAGATAGAAAATCATTATGTAATTACATGAAGTATGATTTCAAAAATTATTATATTGGGGTATCGGAAGATATGAATTAAAATCTACAAAACATATAGTCTTCACACCAAAGTGTATTATATATATATATATATATTCATGAAATTTTTATATTGTTTTAAATTTTAATATCTTTAAATTAATACCTCAACTATAAACATGAAAATTGTTTTTCAGTGTCAATGGATTTCTTATATTTTGGAAACTATAACAGATTGAACCAATGAATACGAATTTGTAAAATCATGAATTGATTGTCAGATATTTTTTCTATGAATTAAGATCAAGATAACCAGATAAAAATTATTGATTGAATAAGAATAACTATCTTTTTACTTGAATTTTTATAATATGATCATGATTGTCTAATTATTCTAATCACTATATATCTTCATCATGACAAAATAAATTTCTAAAATTGATCAAACTGTAATGACTAATCCAAAATCAATTGTTCTGATTTTTATTTATTTTTTAGGTTTTATTTATTTATGGTTTCTATTTCATTTTAAATATAACTAATTTTATAATTTTTTTAAAAAAATCATGTATTATTTTTACTGTCCCTCCATAGTAATAAGACGTTATTGTATGTGGTTCTTCATTCAAAAATAAATGGTAGGGTTTTTTGGGAGTTCACTCCTAGAAAATGTTTGGTTTTCTTATTCTAGTTACACCACCACTGAAAAATATATGTTTTAACTTTAGTTCTGACTCTCGTAAAAAAAAGGTTTTAATGGATACAATTTCTCTTAAGGATTAGAGAGAAGTTAAAGGTAGAAAAAGAATATTTTTTATCAAAATATATCTAAAAAATATTGGGGGTACATATTTACATTTAACCACTTCGCTACTTTACATTCATATTTTATATTTCTCCAAAAAATTTACTTTCATTTAATTATTATGGTTAACATTAATTTTAATTTTTTTTTATTTTTTTACTACTAAATTCACCACCCCCTCTTCTTGATAATATTTATTATCTACCTAGTCCATCATATTTTTCTTTTTGAAATTTTTAATAGGACTTGAGAAAATTGAAAGAGGTTACGAGAGGAAGATAACCTGAGGAATTCTATATCCAATTAATCATCAAAATAATTCCAAAAGAATTGTTCCTCTTCCTCACAGGAATCTTCAAAATGTTCTGTAAGAATGGGGGAATCTAGTATATATAATTTACTTTATTTAAATATAAAACTATGTAAGAATATATACCATACATAGAAGCTTTCAGTGGTTAGTAGATTCTCTTTCACCAGAATTGAACACAATGATAGTGTGGTGCATCATTCTATTATTAAAATCAAAAATAATAACATAATTAGACATTTTTCTTGACTAATGACAATGTAATAATTAATAATTTAATTAAATTTAAAAATATTTTATCAAATATCAAAATCCCTCACTATTGGATTCAAAATATCCTATCACATAGATATTCTAGTGGAAAGCACCCATATTTTCCTTCTCATAACCACGACACGGGCCTTATCAAATTACATGAATGTTTTTTAGTAGTATTTTCTTTCCAACTTCATTAAATTTTATATCCTTGACCTATTGAGTGGAATCCCAAATCCTAAAATCCAAAACTAAGGCTTAAAACATGCCTCTAAGTTACATCATATATTCTAGGGGTTACTACTCTTAATGTTAACATGGTTAAGTCGACCAAATAATTTCATTATAACTCCCTAATAGTTTCAAGTACTCTAACAAGGTCCATACTAGCACTTTTAAAAATGGTTGTATTCAAACTTAAGTGATGGAAAAAGTTTCGATTAATTAATATTTTAGTTGATGGATTTATTAACATATGCATGAATATCATTTATTTTTTAATTTACATGACTATTAATTTTAGGTATAAATTACATAAATAATTAACCATGTCTAATAAAATAATCTACACTGATTAATATCACTTGTATAAAATATATTATTTTATCCTTTATATACTTTTAATTACATTATGTGGAAACTTACATAAGTAATTAACTATAAAATAAAAAATATATATTATACATTTATTTAATTTTATCAAATCAATCCCATTAATTTATTTATATTATGTTATCGCATTTAATCATCCAAATAAACTATACATCGCTTAAATAAATAAATAATCATGCACTGACAAAATAAAATAAAATAAATATATGATATGATCATAGACTTCTAACTGTTGTTTAGTTTTTCAAGTGGTGATAAACCAATCTATAATCTAGATAAATAAATCATTTGGTCTCATATTTGATATATTTATAGAATTAACTATTTACTTATGTATCCCATTGGTTGGATTCAAATCTGATTAATTCTTGAACTGCCTCTTATAGCTGGGAACTCCAACCATAACAAATGTATACTAACATGAAAGTGAGAGAAACTAGTAGTTTCAAGGTACATTAAATAATCCTTGGTCTAGAAAACTAATACACAATAAAGGAGGGAGGTATGATACTTATATCATTATATTTAATTTATTAATAAATTTCATATAAAACAATGTAATAAAAAATAAATTAAATAAACAAATCCAACACATACACAAGTTAATAAATGTTCATGATCATTCATAAAATGTAACGAAAAATGAATCCATTATTGATTATATTCATTTCAAATCAATATATTTAAGATAAATATACTATAATTATTTACATAATAAATTAATTGATAAATTAATTTTTTGTTTTAAATTTAAAATAAATAATTTCTAAAAAATCATGTTATACCAACAGTTTTAAAACATTTGTATGGCACTGGGAATAGTTTTTATAGATTATAAAAATAGTTCCCAAAACCATTAGCTATTAAGTCATTGGTAAATACCTATAATAATGGTTCAAAGGAACCATTAGTATAGATCCATTTGGAATTGGTTGTACCAATAGTTCTAGAGAACTATGGTATAAGTCCCTCCACTTGGGAGAATACGCGACCCAGCTAACACCCCCTGAAAACAACCATTAAACAAAATAAAATAACTTATAAATAAAAACTAAATTAAACTAGACAAATTTTTTATTCAAAACAACACTAAATTATAGATTTTACATTTAATTAGTTGATAAATTAAAAATAAATCATAATACATATATACAATTAGTTTTAGTCATCATACACCATCCATATGATTATAAATGTAATAAATATCAAGTAAAAATAATAGGGGATCAATATCTCTCTCCAAAAGATCATCATCATGAACACCAGTCTTATTTTTCATGGATATCATCACCCTCATTAGGACTTTCCTCGCTAACACTAGGAACGTAAACACCTCAACCACCACTATGACCACCATTTTTATCACATGGTGTATCTTAAAATAATTACATCATTGGGAAGAATGTTTCAAAAACTATATAATTATCTAGTGGAAGTGATGAAAATTAAATTATAATATCATTTATGAACTTCTATATGATGTTTTTACTTCATCCATACAATTTCATGGCTAATTTATTAAATTTATGGCTTTTATACAAGACTCTTGCAATATTATGTTTTTATAGGTGTTTGAATTTCCTAAATATTTTTAGTACCTACTGGGGATGATACTATTCCTTTTTTAACAACGGATTCTCCCCTAGTTCTCATCACCAAATATCTATTTTAAATAATAATTTATCCAAAATATTTCATCTCCCTTCCCAATAAGATACTTTAAAGCATTTTTTTGACAATATAAAAGAGATATTTAGTTATAAAATATATATTTATATTTTAAGGTAATAGGATTAGACTTTTAATATTTAATTACAACTCTTTATTAAAAACACTCTCATATTTTGTTTCATTCTTCTTGAGAAAAACAATTTTTATCAAGGTAAAAATTCTTTGATGTTCAACATCACCAACTGCAAATGGCATTGAGGGTAAAAAATAATACTTTATTACTAAAAAAATTAACCTGTTATAAACAATTTTTTATTGACCAAAACTAGGTAAATTGAACTAACTTTCACAAAAAAAATTGTATCATCCCTAAATGACTAATATTAGAATAAATAAAACCAAACTAAAAAATGGATCATTTTGGTCAAGGAATATTGAAATTATATTTATTATTATTTTATTGTATTTGGTTTAATATGATTAATTTGGTTTATTTCTATTAATTTTTTTCATTTTTTATCATTTTGATTAGGTTTGGGTGAGTTCAGTTTTTATAGGATTTTTTTACATCAATGCGTAACATTTAGATCCACATAAACATTTTTTGTCTTAGTTGTGAATAAAATATTTCAATTATATTTAATTTGGTTTAATACGGTTTAGTTTAGTTTAGATAGTTTAGTTTAGGTACATTTTGTTTTCTTGGTTTTGTTCAGTTTATAGGTGTTTGTGTTGTTTAATTCAAGTCTTGTTTAGAAATGTCGATTAATTTCAATTTGGTTCAGTTCTATTCATTATGGTTACATTTGGTACAATTCAATATAATATGATTTACATTGTTTTTATATGTGTTTTTACATTTAAGTTTAGTTAAGGTTTTATTATATTTAGTTTGATTAAATTTAATTTTATTCCGTTCTCCTAGGTTTAGCTATGTTAGGGTATGTTTTTTTCCATGTTTTTTTTATATTTGATTCTAATTATTTCAAGTATGGATAATTATGTTTATTTATATTTATTTTCATTATATTCTCATCGATTTAGTTAGTGTTTATAGTTTAAATGTTTATATATTCACATTAAATGAATAAATTTACATGTTTATGAATTAAAATTAATTGAAACTAAATACATATTAATATAGTTTATAATTTACATATATACATGTAAATATTTTATATGTTTACCTATTCATATTTTCTATATTTGTAAATGTTTATATTTTAATATTATTTGAATTTATTTTCATTTTTATATACTAATATTAATTCATACAATTTATACTATATAAAGTGAAACATTTAATGATAATATCAACCTATTTATACTATTTTATTATTAATATGTTAATAATTTTTATAGTTAATAGTTTATATATTAATACATATTACATTTTACTAGTTTTTATTTTAATATTAAATAAAATTGTTTTCATTTTTTATATGTTAATATTTAGTGAACATGATTACATGTTGATGTGGTTTATTTTTTTACATGTTTACATGTAAACATTTTATATTTTTACATATAAACATTTTACATTTTTACATGTAAACAT
This sequence comes from Viscum album, assembly GCA_963277665.1. Taxonomy (NCBI): domain Eukaryota; kingdom Viridiplantae; phylum Streptophyta; class Magnoliopsida; order Santalales; family Viscaceae; genus Viscum; species Viscum album. Next base: position 1,908,280,216 of record OY728136.1, read on the forward strand.
TTTACATGTTTACATATTAAGATAGTTTACATTTTTACATGTTTATATCGTTTACATGTTTATATAATTATATGTTTATAATAATTGAAAATGATAACATGTTAATCTGAGTTATTTATATCTTAATACTATTTAGTGGTAGAATTAACACATGGTAATATATTTTTTTTATATTGACATGTTTAACAAGTTAATATTTGTTTTTTATATGTTAATATATTTTTCACAAATTTAAAATAGTATTACTATATAAAAAACATTCTATATTAATGTGATTTTTTAAATGTTAATAGAGTTTAATTTCATTGATTCTTATATGTTAATGAACTATATTTATTTATTTATCAAAATAGGTTAAGTAAAATTATTTATATTTTAGTATTTTTTTATTATTTAATATAGTTTATATATTATTACTCTTAATGTTTCAATACAATTTAAATGTTAACATTGTTCATATGTTAAAAAAATTATATATTAAAAAAATTTATATAATTCTATATCAATTCACATTATATGAAATTGTTTATTTAATAATATAGTTTTCATGTAAATATAGTTTATATTAAAATATATTATAAATTCTAATATTATTTTAATTTTATTATAATTTTGAAGTATGTAATGTTTATATATTTGTAAGTTATAATAGTGTTAAGTGAAATAGTTTATATGTTAACAATGTTTGTATATTAATAATTTTTTTATATTATTAATATATTTATATGGATTAATTTATATTTATAATACCTCAAATATTGTCAGTTATTTTGGATTGTATTCAGTTCAACAAAATTTTGATCTATTTTATTCAATTTGGTTCAACTATGTTTTTGTTATCTCAATTTCATTTTATTTTATCCAATTTAAATTTACTTAGTTTAGTTCAATTTTCTTATTCGATGTTTAGATTGTTTTTTTAATTTAATTAGTTTTTGGTCAAACCCCACCATTTCAAAAATTATTTTGTTTAGTTCAATTAAAATACAAAAGATTCAAGGTATTTAGATTTGAGTACGTAATTTTTGGTTTATGAAAATTACATTTAGTTTGAATTAGTTTGGAATAATTTTATTCAGTATGATAATGTTTGATTTAGGTGTATTTATCTTGGTTTTGTTTTTATTTATTATTGTTCCCAAAAAATTAAATTTATTTTGATCGAATCACTTTGGTTGGGTAGGTATTTAATTTTGAATTTATTTGGTTTAGTTTAGTTTGATTAAGTATATATATGTTTATATTATCTTAATTCATTTCATTTCAAATTTATTTCATTCAATATGGTATGGTTTGGTAGGGTTCATTTTTTTTATATTTAATCTTGGTCAAGTTTGTTGAGTTTGATTCATTTTATTTTTTTGAGCCAATTGAAATAGGTTTTGATTGGGGATGGATCAATTATTCTTTTGAACAGTTGGTTCATACCAATTTTATTTGGTTTGTTTCTTTTCAATTTACATATAATTTAATTTTCTTTTATTTTATTAATTTTGATTCATTTACTGTATGTTAGGTTTGATTTGGATGGTTTATTTGTGTTTGGTACAAAATTAAACAAAAATTTACATGAAAAAACACATAGTTTTTATCATGTTCCTCATATTAGTTCTCCCTAAAGTGGGTATATACTTTATTGAACCTTTTTTTTAATTTCCCTATAAAGAGTTCTAAAAAATAATATGAAATAAATTATTTTTACAAATCATACTCTTTTTCAATCAAAACCCATTAAATTTGAATAAACCCTTAAACTCGTTACTCTTCCAATAAATAATAATTTCCTAGTACTTTATAACTAGACAATCATTGGTGGTCGGTATTCCCTATAACATGGTGTTGATTATACTAGTCTTTCCAATATATATCTCAATTTTATATGGTCTCCATAATTCCCCAAATTCCATCGACTATGTCGCTTTCATAGTTTGACTGCAAGGAAAGTTAAAGTGAAGAAGTGAGAAAAATATTAATTCATATAAATAAAATAATAGTGTGAATTTTAATTTAATAATTTTTTTTACCCATATCACAGCCCATGAATTGTACTTAAATTGATCATCAACATGTCCCCATGATATGGGTATAACATGATTGATGTCACTTAACTAGGCCAGAGTCACGATAATACTAATACATTATCTATCATTTCTAGTAATTAATTGTCTTTTTTCATTGTACTCTACCATAATCTTTGTATGATGGTTCTAGACTTCACATATACAAGTATTCCCATAGCAACTATTCAAATATACTTTAGAAAAAGGGAAAGGCAAAAAATTAATACACATTACAATTAAAATAAAATTAAGGTGATAGAATTTAATGTTATCTTAAACATATTACTAATCTTCTATGATCATTGAGCTATAATGGATCTATAAGATATAGCATATTGATATATTGTAAAGGATGGGAAGGATTTAATGCATCATTTGGTTGATTATAAATTGTAGAGTAGAATTTTCAACAACATGATAATAAAGTTATAGATATATTAGGGGGTGGGAAATAGTTGCGACATAAAATTAGGTGGAAATGGATATATTGAGGAAGATACATCATGGGATATGGAAAAAATGTATTTTATAATTAGATCTTGTTCAAAATAATGGTGAAGGTGTGGGTGGGAGTATCCTCAATGCCTCATGTGGAATAGTGGGATGAGAAAGTGAGTTATATGGTATATGTAGTTGTAGTTATGGGTGAAAACGAGTGTGAAAGGTACTTCGAGTGCCTCTAATGCCACCGTAACTTAATTATCCATGTTTCTCACCACTATAAATAGTTTAACTATAGAAAATATGTCTTATTTGTAGTTGAACCTGAAATAAATTTCAAAATGAAATTTAAAATAACATTTAAGGTTTTGTAACTAATATATATTATAATTATTATACTTACTAAGTATAGTTATCTATTACTTTAATAACTCATAAATAGGATTTTAATATCAATTATTTCCAATTTTTACATTCTCATTTAGGTATATAGTTTTAGATAATTTGGAAAAATGATACATAATAATGTAGAAACATCCCCAAAATGTACATTTTTTCAAAAAAAAGTATTAATCTTACACCCTTGTTTCATTCAGGAAATTTATTATTCTTTTAATATGAGTATAAAAAATATATTTTGACCTTATATAGTGTACACACGTCCATAGATCCTTTGAAAAAAAAATTAAATTTATAATGCAAAAAAAAATCTCAGTAAGGGACTTAAAAATAAAGGGATCTCGTTAGTCTAGTGAAAACATGAAAACCCTTGAAAATGTTTACCCTTTCCCAGAATAAAACATTAGAGAACATAAATAAAATATTTCCATGAAGGAAAAATAAATATTTTCAGATTGAAATAATTTTATAACCCATTTTTAATCATATAAATACCATGAACAAATCTTGGGGCATGTCGGAACTCATGAAAAGTTTTCAAAAATTTTACCATTAAAAGATCATAAATATTCCTTAACTAGTGAAATAAAAACACTTCCATAAAAAATATCTTTTCAAGAATAATATAGGTATCTTAGAGAATAATATTTATAACCTATGTTCACTTTATTTAAATTATATCAGAAATAAGTAAGTCCCAAGTAATTACATAGGATAAACCTACCTAGTTCTCTACCTATGTTTTCCTTCAAAGACTAATCATTACCCAATGCATTGTAGAGATACATATATTAGTGTTAGAGAGTTTTAATTTTAATTTTTTATAAAATAATTTTTTTTAATTTATTTTTTCAATTTTAGTTCATTTATATTAAAACTTTTCACATTTGTTACATTTATATTTCATTAATTTTAATTAGTATATGTGAATTGTTTAAAATAATTACCAAAAAAAATTTAAGTGTCATTATTCAACATTAATAATTATTTATTAGAATTTATTTTTACCAATTTTGTTAATATGATCATATGATCATCATTTTATCACTATTATTGATATCTTTCTTTATTTTTATCATATTTTTTAAAAAAATTAATTATGTTTTAAATGTTATATGTTTTAAAATACATATATAATATCTTGTATTAATTTTTAATTTTACTATTTAAAAAAATTTAATATATTTGATAATTTTAAATGGTTATATATATATATATATATGTATATATCAGCTTATATATAAAAATACATAGTATATAAATGGATATCCAACTTATAAAACATACGAAACTTCATGGAAGTCATCATAATCTCCTTTATCCAAGAATTTCAGGAACACATTCATCCTCGACACATTCCTTAGTCCGTACACATGATCCTCTCCATGACCACAAGAAGTGCTCCAACATCTCCAAGTTTCGACAACCAGTTCAGTGTACCAATGTTGCTACACACCTATGATCAACCACAACAACTCAAGCTTCAACACTCCTTCATCAAGATTATTCAACCATGCACTATGTAAGATTCTCCCTGTGTCTACTTCACACAGAAAGTGACATCAACTTCAGTGGTAACACCTATTCTTTCTTTATGATGATAGATCATCTTCACTGTGAACTATTAATCTCCCATCCAACTAAATGTGAGAAAATAGAAATGTTTTCTTCATGTTACTGTGAGGTATTATACGAACCTACCATGAGAATATTTAAGATATAATGAATATATTTTTAGGTTATTATAAATGATATGTTCAAGTTACTGTGAATTGGATATTCAAGTTACCATGAAGCTACCAACCTGGAATATAAATTCCCAAAAGTGGATATTACAACCTACCAAAATGTATAATTTGAAGTTACCATGAGTGTCCCAATTTACCATGGAGGTAATTTTTAAAGTGAGAGTGATGAGATTTAATCAGGTTACCATGAAACTAATTTTCTATGTGACTATGAGTTATATTTTGAAGTTATCATGAAATTTTTTTAAGTGACCGCAATGATTTTTCAAAGTTACCACATGTTATTATTTTACAAGTGCCAGCATGTGGAAGTTTCGAGTTTCCATATGAGGTATTTTTAAAGTTTCAACATGAGTAATTTTAAATGTTACCACACATTTAACTTGTTAAAATGGAAAATATACTGACCATATATGATGATATGGTAAGTTAACCTACCACAAGACTCATTTGGCACAGTCACTCAGAAAATACATTGTAGGATCCTGTTGTTTCCATGTATTTACCTCTTTAATTTTTTCATTAAACCTATTTTTTCCTTTCATATTTCAACCTTGGTGGTTGAGTTACTTTTGAGGATAGAGATAATTTTCTAGGGAAAACAACCTAATGTTCTGGGATGTATGATTTTTAAAATTAAATGAGTCATGTTTTAAGAATATCAAAGGTCTTATGAGGTTTCTCCATGATATTTGAGGGATTAGAAGGTGGATTATAATTTTTATATAGAACTGGGATGTGAGATATCTATAAAACATTTTCACATTGTGACCATGTTACATGATATGTAAATGATTGACTGAAAATTAACTTTCTTATTATCAAAAAACATTTAAGGCAAAAGTGAGAAACCACAAGATTCATACACTAAAGGATATAATAAATACATTGAAAAACAACTTAAGTATACCAAATCCAATTTTACTACATAATTTCTAGGATAGGATTCTAACATGAGTATCTGGATTATCTATTAAGAAGTCTTAAAATTGATATGACAGCTTGTATGAAGTCTGCATGTACTCCTCTTGATTTTTCATCACTTCTTTGAATCCCTTTATCAATATAATATCTTTATTTTAAATCTAAGTACTCTACTCATCATTGGTATTCAATTTTAATGTCCTTCTCATCATCCTATCATCTTAATCCTTAGTAGCATTAATCACCCAGAACATTTCAATAATTTCCTATTCTGAGTGAAAAATTTTCTCCATATATTGTCCATGAGCTTCACCTGCCCCTCACTATGGACCGGTTAGAGTATCCTTAGGGGAAACACCCCCGTGATCCACATCCTCATCCAAAATAGATGCTTCAAGATCATTAGAATCACTGACCACCATCTTGTGTTTTGACTTCTTAGTATATCTATTTACCATTAGTAGTGGTAAGTAAGAGTAGTCCTTTATCCCTTTTTGATTGCCTCTCTTGAACTTCCTCCTCCTCAGACTGGGAATCCTACTATCCTAGAAATCATCTGTAGTATCAAATGAATAATGAACATAAGACTCATTATAGGACTCAAACCCAGGGACACTTTCTAATCCATGGGCACAACTCGAGCTACATTCTGATCATGAATGGATTCATCATTCACCAATCCTTCGAATAAATTTCCAAGATCAATAAATGGAATCTCCTTTCTTAGGCTCGACCTCATCCTACCTTTATCCTTAACCTCATTATTGCCTCCATTTCAATCACCTTTCTTATCCACCCTCATGTCCTTTTCACTAACATGATCATCCCCTACCTCTTCATTTCAATCTGAATGAGTTGTGATAGTTTGGGATACCTCCAATACTTCAGATACATCACCCATTTCCACTATATAATCTTAACTCACCACTTCCCCTGGAGCACACACCCTTTCTAGGTCATGTTTTAACCTATCATAGACATCATCCACTCTCCATTTAGGATTTTTAGCTCTTATTTTCTCCTAAGTAACTTTAATTACACCACATAAGTTTATGGAGTCAACAGCTTGACCAAGACCAGTCCCATCTAACTCCTCATCCTAATATAGTCCATTAAAAACCACATCCAAAAAACTAAAATGCTCAGATCACACTATTATTGAAGCTTGATTCACCTATTTTCACCATAACTAGATGCCAATAATGTGTTATAATCTTAAAATCCAAATCCAAATCAGAAGCCTCAATGAGCAATTGAAGTTGAAAATAATGACTAAAGTTCATACATTTCTGGACTGGAAATTGCATTTTAAATCATTTAAAAATATATTTATAGATATATAAAAATTAAAAAAAACAGAAATGATTCATACACTGTGATAAATCTGCAAAAAATCAAATAAGAGAAGGAATAGATTATGATAAATGATATTTTCACTTAATATCACAACCGTAAAATAAAAGGCATGTACCTATCTAAGATATAGACACTATATCCCAATATGTAACTCATAGAGTTGAATACAAATTTAGAAACCAATGATGATGAGAAATGTTCTAATTATTAATTTTAACATTTTAATTAGATGAAGGAAGGTGTCTCTCATGTCATCTAAGATATGGAAACTATATCACATTTCCAATGTGATTGTTTCATGTTAAAATAGCATTATATATCATGTTTTAAAAAATATTTATCTTATTGTTTAGTTATTTATGAAAAGATAAATTGTATCATGTTTAAAATTACAATTTCTATGGTATATCATAATTATTTTAATATTATAATATTACATAAGTTAGAGATTTCTGATATCAAAATTTAATTATGAATAAAAAATAATAAATGAAAATACAAATAGATAACTAAGAAACAATATAAATCTACATATTATTTCTATTCATATTAATGTACATGACTTGTTTCATGATTGGAAATTATAGTATGCCCTAATATGTACAGATTCATTGTTGAAACTTTATTTTTTTTGTTTTTTCCAAATGCTTCCTAGAAACAGAAAATCAATAAAAGTAATAAAAATTAATATTTATTTGAAAACTATTAAATATTGGGAATACCTTAAACTCATTAGTATTCCAATACATGATCATTTTTTTTATTTTTGAAAGTCAGGTAATATGGGTACACCCTCTAAATCAAAACCAAATGTGATACTCCAACTGATATAAAACTTATTCTTATATGATCTCTATAACTCTCCAAAATCCATCATCCTTGCAATTGTAGTTGCTTCACCATCAAAGAAATTTAAAACAAATATACAATGAACATGTTAATTCATATAAATACAACAATAATGTAAATATAAATTTATAAATATTTCTTACCAATATATACACCCATAATTTTTCATTGATTTCATTATCAAGATGTATCCATAATAAAAGTTCCATCGGAATGATATAGTGGTACTTAGTTAAGGCAGCCATGAAACATCTACACTGCTAGGAATTTTTGACCTATCATCTAATTTTCTTCATTGTAATCCATCATTGTTTGTGTTTGGTGATTCCAGGCTTCCTGGGTGCACCCACGTCACCTAATGCATGAAACTCAATGGGCTCTGATGGATCTGTGGGATGTCTTGGATTAGTATCCACTACAAGATGTGTTTGTTTTAATGCAAGATTTGGGTGATATATATGCACTGTAATGGGATCTGAAGGAAAAAAATCATTAGATCTTATATGGATAAAATGAAATGTATGAGACATAAATATGATATTATATGTGTAGTAGGGTTAGGGATACATAAAATGATATGAAAATGGTAAATATGGAACCATCCCTATAGGAAGTGTAGACATGGTTTGGGTAGAAGAGGATAAATTAGATGATAATGATGATGGAGGAAAAGGTAGGAACATCCTTTACATTTGAGGGTGGTTTTTCTTATTTTGGTTAAACTTTAGTGTTTTTCATGAGCTTTCGAGATTTATGTTTTATTTTAAAATGACGATAAGGGTATTCCTTTGGTGGGGTGTACCAGATTAGTCATAGTTAAATGTATTCATTGTAGGATTCAATTATTAATGTTATGAGGTCAGTCGTTGGATAGTCTAAATTGCTTGGTAGTGTAGATTCTTAGGATGGGAGCATGGATTCTTGTCCTTTCAACGAGTTTCTCAGGGATGAAAAGGTTTATGGTAGGAACTTTGTAAGAACTCATGTTTTTCTAGATTGCAGTTTTGAGAAGAAATTTGAATTTTTTCTATTGGATGATTGTGAGGGGTAAAATGGTCTTTTAACCTACCAGTAGATCTCAGATAATTTATTTGACCACTATTTTGGTCCTAGAATATGGTGTTTACCATAGGATAGGAGTTTGGTGGAAATATGAGCTATTATAATTTTAGAGGAATATTTAATATTTAATATTATAATATTAAATATTAAATTATTCACATACGTTCTTTTGGTGATAAATGGTGACTCGGATTGATATTCAATCTATGTAGTTAAGTCTAGAATGGGGAGTTTAGAATATTCAAGGCATAAAATCATATCGAGCATTTGAGAAATTTGAACACTTACAGCTAATGGGGAAATTTGAACACTTAAAACTAATCGGGTGTTTAGCCTAGCCCACCAATACTTCTAGTTTTAACTCTCATAATGGGGAAATCTGAGTCATCAAATGAAATATTTTCATCAACACCAATGGGGGCATCAATTGTTTCTATTTAATTCCCCGCATCATGAAAAATATTTTTTAGGTTTACTTTATTAATGACACCATAATCAAGTCTCATATGATCTTTCGCATAAAACACTTGTTTTTTCATTGATGAAAAAGTGTTTGGTTATTCGGTAGCTATGAATTGACTCAAGTGAATAAATCTAAATTCAAAATAATCAATTAATATACCATGTTAAATAATTTAATCAAACCATTTACATTTCACTATAGTGACTCCGCCTTGAGAGAAGTAATCCAATCACAATATTTTCTCAACAGTTCCATAATAATAGACATCTTCATATTAGGTCTGACTATCTGATGCACTAGAATAACAGTCTATTGTAGTAGTTAACATAACAATTTCATTTTATTTTCTCATTTTTACCACTCAATCATTATTTAAAAATTTATACCCATTGATTATTAAATATTTTCATTCACAAACAAAATAATTGGGACCAAAAGGCAATGCTCTTAATTCTTGATAAATAGTGTCAATAGGTAAAATCAATACCTAAAATATATATATGAGTAACAAAATTAAATTCATATTTATATTTTATGTTAATTAAATTAATGGTCATATCTTTTAATTCAACTAAGAAAGAAATTATTGGTTATATAAATCCTCTCTTCTTCTCAAAGGAAAAGATCGATGAACTATACTCATAATTTGTTTTTGTTCCTAGCATAAAATTATGTTAAAGGTATAAGGTATATATGAAATGAAATAGTATGAGATAGCATATAAATTTCCAAATTACTTACTTGATATATTAATCGAACAAAGAACAATTAAACAAGACTTTGTGATGTCCCATATCTCACTCTCTATGGCTCAATGTAGAGAATGTATATAACCTAGGAATTCCCCCTATTTGGGGAAGAGATGGAAATGATGGATCAATTTACCAATATTTATCATATTAATCTCTCATTGGTAAACTATGTATTGTTCTCACATCATATAATTACATTGAACAAAAATCTATATATTCTTGAGTCAGATAACCTATCTCAATTGAACCTTTCGAATAATTCTTGTTTCTAGCAAAATCTCTCATTGTGTACATATTTCTTTTAGTAAGACACAACCATCTAAAATAAATGGATCCCCAAGAAGTGTTTCAGTTGTAATATGAACTTTTAAATGAACAATGGAGGTGAAAATAATGGAGGAAACTTTTTTCCCAAATCACAAATAATTAATGTCACCTCCTATAAAAGTTTTATAAAGACTAAATTGGTAAAAATTTTAGAATAAAGGCCTCTATAAAAATGGAACAAGAAAATCACTATCACAATTACTTAATTAGGTAGATAATGAAAAATTTCTATTGGAATCAATTAATGAAGAATTATTTGATAATCATGAGTTTTTAGGGATTCTAATTTAAAATCCATTCTATTGAATCATTTAGATATGTTGCTAGAATACCCATCAGGAACATTGATATTCTCCAATACTTCTAGAAATTTATTTTTCTCTAATGGTGTCATCACATAAGAATTACAAGGAATGTTCCATTTTTTCATCGACACACATAGGATGCAGTTCCAGTTGAATAACCTAATTCATTAAGTCCTGAAGAGATCAAAAGTAATCTTTTTCATCCCCTTGATAATTAGAATAATTGAAAGTAAAATTTCAAATATATTTTTACCATTGTGAATTGCATCTAAACAATGACGTAACAAATTGGTACACCAATATGGAAACTCAAAAAATATACTTCTCTTTTTTAAATTGTAAGTAGTATCAGTGTCAATATTCTTACACTTTTTAGATTTCATATAACCTTTCCCTATTAAAAAATTAAATTCTTTAAATTCATTAAGAACATTGGTTCCTAACATATGCTGAGGTGGTTTTTCTCTGACGATTCTTCCTATATTAATGACCCATTTGTAAGAACCATTGATTCCCATGAAACTAAAACTTAGATTATATTTAATCCTTCTAAGTCATGTATTCTTCATACAAATGGGACATGATAGTTTTCCCTTTATGCACCAACCATACATCATTGCATAAGCCGGATAGTTCATATTAGGGTAGAACACATCTGAAATATAGTTTTTGAAGAAGCATTGAATATGTACACAACAATATCACAAAGCTACTTCAAATCTCTTATTAATGGTAAAAACTAGACGTATATATTATTGTGGGGATCAAAGGGTCCAAATATCATTATACTGAAGATATTGAAAGGTTTTTTCATACACATCCAAAAATGAAGATTATAATTGTGAATAAAACATTCATTGTGTTATGAGTAGTAATAATATGACCAAACAGATTAAAACCATTACAAGATATACCCAACCAGATATTGAGCACCGTAGCTCAAAAATCAGGGTTTTATACATCAAATTACTACCATGATAATCCATATACAGGATAAAACAACTCATCATTACCTTTAATTCTCTCAGTATCATGCCATCACATATTGGATGATATTTCTATATACATGAATAGATTTTGAAGCCTGGGAATTAATGGAAAGTTCCACATGAATTTTGGTGGCACACGAGACAGTGTTTTGTCTTCATTTTCCTTCCATATAGATGTACCACATTCTTTGTAGTCATTAAGGGAAGTTTTTTCCTCCCAAATAAATTGTAATCTTTCAGATAAGAATGATATTTATTAGTAGAAAATACAAGCTTATTATTTAACTTCCATGCATTATAATGCTTTGAGGGAATATCTGCACCATCAAAGAAGAAATTCTTACAGATAGGTTACAATATAATCAATGGAGGTATTTGAAATCCCATAAATGGGTTTTCCATGATATAACCACATTAAAAATTAAAAATTATTCATTTTAGTACATTCTTGATATAATAAAGTTTTTTCATCATCCATTTAATTTTTTACTCTATCAACATCATCATCTTAGTCTTTTACTCATGTGTATTGATATCATTTTCTTATTTCACTGGAATATTATTCTCTCATGATAATGGAAAAATAAAAACTAATCAAATATCAAATTTTACATACCACTTCTTTCTTTTCATTCATGAATAGTTTAAGATTGTCTCGTCTCTCCATAGTGATACCAAACAAAATAGTTTTTCTGAAATAAAACTTTAATTATATGGTAGATAACTTCTTCCCAACTCAACCATGGTCTTCCAACACATTTATAGAATGTAAAATGTATAAAACCTCCATTTATATCATTATTAAATGAAAAATCTAAAAAAATTCAAATTATTTTCAAACTCTGTTGAAATCTGATTGGTATGATACATCCACCTTTTATAAATTCTATTACATTAAAAAAAGTTTTGTTCTAATCAAAAATATAAGCTACAATTAAAAAATTCATTTCAACCGATTTTAGTATGAAATTCATCAAATCATACTAGTATCTATAAAAACAAATAATAAGATAAATAACATATTCTATACCTGATAACTACAAATAAAAAACCAATATCGGTATCCCTAACATTTAAGAATTCACTATCATAGTTGATAAATTAAATAACTTTGAGACACTAAAATCCATATTATGTCTATAATATATAAAATATTTTGAAACATAAATGTTAAGTATAAAGGAAAATTAAGATTTATATTATTCTAATATGAAGTTGTTGGAAATTAATCCATAAAAATTCCTAATAAGAAAATAAATTAATTTGATTTTAATATTAAAGATAAAAGAATCAAAATAAAACATGTTAGAAGAGATCAAAAGTAGTTAAAAAATTGATGATTTGAAAAAGGAATTTCCAAGATGTAAAAGAAGAAGCATGATGATAAAATAAATGGAGGATAATACCTCTTCTTATATCAAATCTAAAAACATTCATGAGAAATCCCAAAAAATTATGAAACATGTTCAGAATCATAATGGGTCATCAATAATTGATGAGGATAATGTTGAAGAGACTTACATGGAGTTTATTCATAGATGTGAATTGAAATAATGTATTGAGTATAATAAAAATCGAAAAATGTTAGTACATTTTCTAAAGAATTCTATTTGAACAAAATCTATGCTAAATAAAAAAGATTCTCAAAAGATAAATATATAATAAATTGATGTTTAAAAACAATGATAATGAGAAGATCATGAATTATATTAAAGAAAACAAAATTATGTAAATAATATATTAAAAATTAGTTGAAGTCATATTGGAATCCTTCAACGCCTCGGATAAATATACTAATCAATTATATTAAAATTTTACCAAAAAAATATAAATAATATTATATATGTTTTTTTCTAATTATGATGGAAAAAATGAAAATCTAAGGAAAGGATGTGCTATAAAGGATGATAAGAAATAGTTTTCTACAACTATAAATGAATAAATATTTCAAGAAAAAATAAACCTTCCTATAAAAGATTAAATATTACAGAAAATTTGAATAGGAAAAGTATAATTCAGGAAGGAAGATTTATAGAAATAATTTCATTTATTATATAAGATACATGTTTAAATGTATTTATTGTATTATATGATGTTTGGACATAAAAACTTTTCATTTTGGTTCATATATTTTTACTTCAAGGAACATATGAATTAATTATAAGAAATATTGAGATTAAAGATAAATAATCAATAAAAAATAAATTTATAGACACAAAATAATTAAATCTATTTACCCAAATTAATCCAAAACAGATCGAGAATCATACCTATACACAAATATCCACACACACTACAACTCCATGGTGAAACACTAAAAAACATCTATAATTCTATAAAAATATGAAAACTAAAAAAAGTCACAAATCCAAAAAAAACATCAAACCACGTCCAGAAATATTTATAAGAGTTTGAATGGTTTACTTCTTATCCTGAATGAAAAATCATAAAAATGAAAACAATACTAAACAGATGAAAAAATTTATTCTAAACTCACTTATGTAATGTTTATTAAGATTTTAATCAAAAAAAAATTTAAATATAGGAAATCACATGAGTATATGGAGGTCACCGCTCGCTCGGGAGGTCATTACTTTCTAGTCGCCCAGAAGGTCTCCACTCTGTAGGTTGTTGGTCGGTCAAGAGATCACTACTCAGGAGCACATAGCTTTATAGGGGGGATGGGAATTAGCGTAGGAGATCATGATGGGGGGAGGCTTGGAGTAGCTGGAATTTTGAAAACCATATACCAATGGTTTGTAAAAACTATTGGTATAGCTTTATCAATACCAAAGGTTTCAACACACTATTAGTATATCATGGATTCTGGAATGTTATACCCACTGTTTTCTTTAATCGTTTGGATATCCCCACTTTCTAGTAGTGTCAAACAAAATCATAGTTTGGCATATCTTATCTCTAATGGGATGGTTATGGGTCTTATTTGGCGTGATTCTGAGAGATTTTTGTACACATGTTTTCCATGATCACTGATATGAGATGTGTGAGGATCCTATAACTAGAAAATATCATACCATAAGGTAGAGGACCATGTTTCTTAATGTGATGATTCGATTATAAATTATAATTTTTTTTAACCTTATTTAATCATGCCTAATGAGTTATATAAACTATTTTTTATAAAGTGTTTATTTAATCCATGTTTTAAATGTTTTCCATCATTTAAAATCAAGAGCATTTTTTGTTTAAAAATATGAAAGTTTAATTCCATTCAATTTTTGATTAAAACTAAAAACATGATATTGTTTATTTTTATGTAATATTTTTATGGAACAATTAGTGAGACCTAATTAGGATTTTTAGTTCACACCCTACCTTTTCCTTTGGAATTTTGTAGATTTTCTACTTCTAGGTACGAGTAAAGGTAAACTGCCTCTTGGAGGAGGTGGTTGATCTTGATCCCTTAGGGCTTGGAGTGATGTATCCTTTGTAAATTTTATCTTGTAATTTTTTTACATTGATGAATATGGTTTGGGGTTTTGAAATTACTTTTTGGTTTCCAGTATTATCTCTATTTGTAGGTTTTATCATACTGATATGTATCTTTTTCTTCTATTGTGTTTGTGGGATATTAATTCCCATTTTAATGTTGTATGCTTCTAGGTTATATTTTCCATCCCATGGGGATTAGTAATTACCTTTGGGATATTTTGGGATCAGATCAATTATCAAGGTATCAGGTTATATGTGTTGGTTTATAAATATTTGGTATCAAAGTTGAAGGTTGAGCATCTTTCTTTGATGTCAGTATGTAGTTGAAATATCTTATGAGGACTTAAGAGGTAGTTTCAAGTGAGTTTCTAGATATATCTCATCATAATGAGCCTTGAGTCACTATGGGTGGTTTGGGAAAGGAATCCTGAGGATTATTTCTAGTATTTTACCTATTTTAGATTTGTATAGGTGGAAATCCAAATCTTGTTTTCTTATCTTATGGGATTATTTTACATCATTTATCTTGTTTTTGTGTCTATATGAGTAATCTTATAATGTATTCAATGTAGTTTTATGATTTTTTTATCATCATGAATCTAATAAGACATGTGAATATGATCCATGAAGAAGTTTATGATGAACCATAGTAACCAAATCAACTTGTAGACCAGAATCTGGTTGAGGTTGTGGTGTGTGCTATCCAAGCCCTAAGATAGGCACCTACACCCATTCTCATTCATTATCCATTTATGGAACCTCAAATGGATGAATCTTGGAATATTTATATCAAGATTTCTATAATCATAAACCACCTTCTTTTCAGGGATCTAATGATTCTCAAGATTCTGATGACTGGATGAGAAACATAGATATTCTCTTTGAATTTCTAGAAACTCCCAAAGCTATTAAGGTAAAGTGTGATAAATTTAGGCTTGAGGGACCTATTAGGATATAGATGGATTCTATATTTATGTAGACTAATCTGTAGGATTTAAAGTATAATTAATTTAAATATCTTTTCACCAAAGAGTTCTATCTATATTCTATGGTTCTAGATAAGGCTAAATATTTTTTTAAACTCAAGAAAATAGACAAAACCATGATAGAATATGTGAATCAATTTGATAAGTTTATGTAGTTTTCACCTAATATTTTATTGAATGAAAAGATGAAGAATCAATGATTTCAGATGGTACTTAAATATGATATTCATTCTTAGGTTTTCTTGTTGAATATTTCTTCTTAATGTGATGTGCTAGATAGGGCGTTGATTGTTAAACTTGATATGGATGGAAATTAAAGTTTTATGGGAGTTCCTTTTTCTACAATTGGTGGTTCTGTGAGTACTAATAAAGTGAAGATAAAACATGGTGAGTCCTATAGTTTATCTCAATAGCATGGTTCTTCCATAACTCATATAGTGCCTGAAAGAGGCCCTTTGACTCGCTTCCAGTGTTGCCATCCAGGGAAATAAAAAAAGGTTTTCATAGAGGCACCCAAGATATGTGGTTCCTATGGTTATTCAGGGAACTAGTAAAAGTTTTGTTTTATATATTCTATTTCATAGGGTGTTACAGGATCATCATCACAAAAATTATTTTGGTGTAATCAGATGCTTCATGATCTAAGTGGTTACAACCACAAGAATATGAAATGATGCTTCTTCACAGAGTGGAAGAGTCTCCAGAGGAAGCTGATATGGGTCCCATAACTGTGAGAGGTACCATCACTATAGCTTCATCTTTAGTGACTGGTTTATTTTATGTTGTTTTGTTTCATTCATTCATTTTGACATGTATTTTGAATCTGCTAAATCTTGTTATGGAGACTTTATCTTTTGTTATGGAAAATATGAAACCCCTTAAAATTAAGAGAGAGCATGGTCTTCATTGTCCTACTTGTGTGTTCTATTTATCATAGATTGATCTTGCTTGATATTTTCTAATTCCTAAAATGAAACCTCTTGATGTCATTTTTAAGATAGATTATATCATTGCTAATAAATCCTGAATTGATTTTTATTTAAAATGGTCTCCTTTACTGTGATAGATGGTGTGTGTCATGCCTTTTAAGGATAATGGGATCCAAGATTGAGTAGAGATAAAACTTCTTATCCAAATATGAGGAATTTATATTAGTTTTTTCTTATAATCTATTGAAGGATTCTTTGAGTGATGATATCCCTCAAGTTTTCATTTAGTTTCCCGGTATTTTTTTCTTCTGGACTCTTGTTTTCCACCAATAATGTAGGTTTATTTTTATATTGATTTAGTACCTGGTACTCAACCAGTATATCTTATTTCTTATTGCATGGTACCATCTAAAATGAAAGATTTGAAGACTTATTTGGATTATCTATTAAAGAAACTCATTATACTCCCTAGTGTGTTAGATTTTGGGGCACCTATTCTCTTTTCTTATAAACCTAATGGATCTATTTGACTATGTGTTGATTTTTGGAAGCTAAGTCATGTCATGGTAAGGAACAAGTATCCATTTCCATGGATTTATGATAAATTTTTTTAGTTTAAATTGGAAAAGTGGTTTTAGAATATTGATCTTCATTTTGAAATTCACCAATTGAGAATAAAATAATCTCATATTCATAAAACTGACATATAGAGAAGGTATGGAATTTATGAGTATGTTGTATTTCCATTTTTTCTAACCAACACTCCTGTAGTATTTATGTACTTGATGAAAAATATATTCCGCAATTATATTAATGCTTTCATGGTCGCCTTTGTGGATGAAATATTGGTATACTCTAGGTCTATGGAGGATCGTATGCATCATATAATAGGAGATATGGAATTTTTCATAAAGAACAGCCTTTATGCCAATCTATCTAAATGTGATTTATAGATTCATGAATTGAATTTCATGTGAAACATGGTGTTGGAACATGGTCTCTTAGTTGATCATTATAATTTGATAGATTTTATGACATGGTAAAAGCTATGGAGTGTTTTTAAGATTTGAATATTTTTTGGTTTAGCTATATATTATCATCAGTTTGTAAACGATTTGTCGATGCTGGCTTCTATAGTGTCCTATATAACTTGAAAGGGGGTAGTGTTTTCTATGGATAAGAAATGTCAGAGATATTTTTTTGATCTAAAATGTATTTTTAATTCTACTCTAGTGTTTAATCTTCAAAGGTCGAGTAGGGATATGTGGTATTCTATGATGAATTGGTTTTGATTTTGGGTTGTGCTCTTATGAAGGGTGATCACATCGTTTCCTATGGATCTCAGTAGATTAGGCCATAGAAAAAATAATTATCTGACTCATAACCATGAACTTGAAACTATAATGCATTCACTTAAGAGTTCGTGGTATTACCATTTTTTAGGGAGGTCTTCCATTTATTCTAACTAAAATATATTGATTAATATCTTCTCTTAGAAAAATTATAATCACCACTAGTGGCATTGGTTAGAGTGTCTATAGTCTTTTGATTTCGATATATTCTTTACCCCAAGAAAAGTGAATGTCATTGTAGATGATTTAATCAGGAATCTTCCAACCCAATCTATAAAAGAATCAATGGAAGAGTGTATAATGATGAATATTTTTATACTATTTCATATGGGACTCTAAGAAGTAGAATATGAGGGTGTCTTGGATAGTGTTCAGTTTACCTCCTCTCTTCATGAGATGATTTATCAATAACAATAGCTTGATGATGAATTTTGTAGCATTAGAGACTCTCTTTATGGTGGTGAGACCATTGCTGAGTGTTTATTCTCCAAGGTGGGTATTCTATGATTTTTTAATCATTCTATTATTCCATTAACTGTGTGGAAATATGTGATGGTGATTTTCCATAATTCCTAGTGGGTTGTGAACCTAGGAACTACAAAATGTTCTATGATATGCGGTGATGATTTTGGTGTCCAGGTATGAGATGATACAACACTGACTTTGTTTCAAGCTATTATACATGCCCACAGGTTAAGTCGAGCATCAGAAACTTTTGAGTTTTATTCATCCACTACCATTGATTGCTTGAAAGTGGTATGATATTTCTATAGACTTTGTGGTTGGTTTTCAGCATACTCATGGAAATAAATATGTGATATGGGTTTTGATCGATAAGATAACCAAATTGGATCATTTTATACCAATTCTTGATACAATTAAAGTTGAGGATATGGGAAATATCTATATGAGATATATTGTTCATTTTTATGGTGTTTCATTCTCTATACTCTTTAATAGATATCCTTATTTTATATATCACTTTTAGAGAGGCCTTCAGGAGGAATTGGGATCTCATGTTTGTTTGAGTATGGCATACCATCTATAGATGTATAGCCAAACAGAGAGGGATATTCATATTCTTAAGGATATGCTTCATTATTGTGTCATATTTTTTTGTGCTTGGGATGACTATACGGGGATGGTTGAGTTTTCTTATAATAATAGATATTATTCCATGATCATAATATATCATTTGTGTCCTTGTATGGTCATCCTTGTAAATCTCCTTTGTATTTTTCAAATATCATGGAATGTTCCTTGGTTGGACCAAGATTGTTCTAATATATGATATAAAATATTCTTTGATTCATTATATGTTGTTGATGGAACATATCCGGTATAAATCATATGTTGATCATCAGTATAGACCATTGTAATTTTCATTTAGTGATCGTATGTTCTTGAAAGTTTCAACCTGTTTGGGTCATTGATGGATTGGGAGGAAAGGTAAGATTGTTCCTAATATTGTGATACCTTTTGACATTATTGAGAAGGTGGGGAAAGTGTCCTACCATTTAGAACAGTATCTACAGTACACACTAATTGTCACGACCCCCTCCCACCAAAGATGCCCCTCCTGAGCTGGCAATGGTGAAAGGGAGATAATGACCCCCGAGTCCCACCTCCAGTAGGCCCTGGGTTGGCGACTAGCACCAAGGGTATGAGTTTTCACAAATATGGGAGGAATTACCCTTTTTATTATTTTGGATCGGGAAATAGGACAAGTCAACCACCAAAAAGGGAAAAGAACAAGTGTATATAAATAAACCCAAACCAAGCCCACATGCATGTTTAAACAATTTTTATAACAAGGTATAAGTACAAGGAAGCTAAAAAGTACAATGCCAAAGAAAACAAGAGAACAACAACTGCAACAACTCCAACTGCCCGACTAGTAGGGTCCCGCACAGCCCTGGTAGTCCTCCTGGAAACCTGAAACAACGTAGGGTGAGCATACAAGTATACTCAGTAGAGAACCTAAAGCTCTCGTGCACAAGTGGGGAGACACCCTAAGGTCCCGTGAGAAAACAGAAGAACCAAAAACTAACAAGGAAAAACTATCCACCCAGCCTCACTGGTCACACTCACCAAGTAACACAAACAAGTTTAGTATATATATAGAACAAAAGTATTGGGTACCCCGAACCATTTCCCACTTAATTAGATGCTGCTCTTCCTAACGGCAAACATCCTGACGCTACCACACTCTTCCCGCCCGCACACACCTGGGCCAAACCACGCATCCCGCCCACACACACCTGGGCCAAACCACGCATCCCGCCCGCACACACCTGGGCCTCACAACCACGCATCTCGCCCGCACACACCTGGGCCACAACCACTAACCCGCCCGCAGACACCTGGGCCTCATCCTGAAGTTTCTTGGGAACGGTAAGCCTGCCCGAAGAGTCTTGGGCTAAAGGTCGCCACAAGCCATCACAGCCTCTGAGACCTACCCAAAGAGTCTTGGGTGTAAGGTCACCTCAAGCCATCATAGCCTATGGAAGAAGGAGCAGGAAGGAGATAGTAACTAAGGGGGAACACCCTCTCCCATAAAATGGGAGTGTTCGGCACTAGGTGCTTGACATGGGTGTGGTGTGACAAAACACAAAGATACAATTATATATATACATATACCAAACACACAGCCCAACCTATGGATTCTTAAAAAGAGAAACTGAGCATGTTCCTCGGCACTGCTACCACGAAGCATGCATCAACAACCAAACAATCATCCCCCAACCCCATTTAGGTTTTCATGTTTCATGCAAATGGTTTAACAAATTATTACTACTGGGCAACTAACATCCAGAAAAAACCTTTCACAAACATATCCCTGCCATCCACAACCATGGTTAGGTAAAACGCAAGCAACCACATGCCATTTCATTTACAAGAGATTATCACAACCATACAACATTCCATCATTCATTTATTTCAAAATTCCACACATAAAACCCTTTCCACACAAAAAACATTTCCGTATTTGAAAACACCTTTTACTTCAAAACACTTTTCATAATCAAAACACTTTTCAAAAATAAAGGCATTTTCCACAAAACAACCAAACCACCAACATGTTCATTATTCCAACTTTGTTCAATCGGGGTGATCACACAATGTTTTCATTCTCATTTAATCAGCCAGTCTTTACGTGGTTATCCATTTTCCATGTTTTAAAAAAACCAACCACAAACAATTCAGATATCAATTTCGCATGCAAAGGCCACCAACGGCCTTGACTTTCAGTAGGCAAAGGCCTTTCAATCCAAAATCACAATCAGAAGATAAAGAAACTGGAAGGCAATAGAAACAGCACAAAACCCCAAACCCTTCTTTATCCGGTTATTATCTTTATTTAAAGTTCAACTGCATCCCATGGAACAAAATAAAATATCCCACCCCGCATGTTGCACCAAATAGAGAGACGAAGGTAAACCCCTACCTCAAAAGGTCCTGATCACGTCGCTTCCGACGACGTCCTTCGGTGTCCTCCGCCTTCTCCAAACCCGACAAACGCCTCCTAGGATGGAATCTGGAGAAGGAAGGCCGGAAGGAAAGGTGACAAGTCCGGGCTTAGAAGCTTCCTCTCGTCGCTACGATCCTGTGGCCGCTGACGGATCGTAATTCGGAGCTCAGACAAAGAAGTTAGAGGAGGAAGACTTCTTGATCATCCAAGAGTGTCGTCGTGCGAAGAAGAAGCGATTGGTCTGGAAATAATCTGCGACCCTTTCTTATATAGGCAATGAATAGGTAAAACAGTATGCAGCGTGTAATGATGAATACACGGTGTGACCGTACACCCGTTACGCGTTTTGACTGGTCAACACACGACACGTCATGCGGTTTCCACGCGTTTTAATAATAATGATAATTCTATTAATATGTGGTGTTTCGTTGACCCGAGGCATGAGTCATAAAAAGTAGCTCATTAATGGTCTTAAAAAGACCGTCATAATTTCAGGGTTACGATGTCGCTGACGGATCGTCAATCCGATACCGTAAGAGGGAGATACGTTGGATACAAGATCCCGTAATAATAACAATATTAAATCTATTAATTCATGAGCGTTTCGGGTACCCAATCCGGAAACCCGAAAAATACATCCAATATTGGACTCAAAATTTTCGTCTCGCAGTCAGGGTCGCACTGCCACTGACGGTTCGTGAAACCTAGGTCGCACGAAGAAGTTATTGTGAAAAAAGTGTTTTATCAACAAAATTAGTAATAACAATATTTTATTATTATTATTAATCAATTATTTATTTATTTTTCATAACTCCAAAAGAAATCACGTTTTGGAGTCTTCATGGGCGCTAGAATTAAACACCAATTCCTCCTTTTTCATTTATTTGTCTTTTAATTTATTTCTCTTATTATTATTTTTTGTTTCTCTCTCCAATCTATTTTTTTCTTTCATGATTCTCTCCCACCACCAAAAGTGGCGCCTCCCATTTCTTTTACCCCATGTGGAACTCCCCAAACTCCATTCTCACTTCAACTTTATTATTTAATAAAATTAATAATAATAACACCCATAATTAATGTACTAATTTAATCCCATTAAATTAGTTTACCATGGTTATTAAGTTAAAACCATTCCATTTAATTAAATTCAAATAATTTAATTTACTAACCAAAAATTAAACCCATTTAATTTAATTTACCAATCACACACATATTTCTGTCACCTTTATCATTATTATTTAATTCAATAGTAATAAATCCTCTTTCAATTTCATCAACGGGTCCCCATCATTAACATTAATAATTATTATTATTATTGATACCCATTATTTTCATATAATTACTCCATATATCCCATAACATTATATTCACGCATGGTTGGGAACCACATTCACGTGCCTCTACATGTTATTATTATTATAACAAATTATTATATAATAATACCCTTTTAATGTTATTAACACAATTCCAACTTTAATTGTGGAGAACCGCACAACGCCTCCTGTACAAGGTCACACCCATGCACCCCATGCATTTCATTCCTTTATAATTTATTACATGAGCCTCATTTATTGTAATTTATTCCTTTATAACTTATTTCATGCGCCTCCCATCATTTTATTAAATATATTCGATTTTATTTCTTATATTTTACAATGATTAAATTAAAACCATTTTATCTAATTAACACCAAATATTTTCACGCCACCATTATCAATTATTATTATTATTATTACAACACGTGTCGTGTTTGACCACATCAAAATTTTTTTACAAAGAAAAGGACCGGAGAGGTCTGGGCCATTACACCAGATACCTCTCAAAACATTCTCGTCCTCGAGAATTAAAACCAACCCATAAAAGGGGGAAAGGTCCGAACAACCACCCCTTAAGAAACCTCTCAATCCTCTTGTCATAACAAGAAACAATCGACAACCCTAATTATGTGAGTTAGGAATTCTCTCTCCTATGTCGAGATATTATCCGCTTTAGGCGGCACTGACTCACCTGCATGGGTTAAATCGCATCCACATTAATGCGTCTCGATTAGGGATTAGGTCTTCCCCTCCCCACATGATAGGGCTCTTCACGTACATTTAAAGAAAAGCGGGAAACAACATAGCATTAAAAACTCACAAAAACAAGGTCCAGGCCCAGAGAATGAGCAAAAGAGTTCCAACAATGGAGTGTGATGATCTTGAATTTAAACAAAACATAAGTGACAGAATTTAAGTAAAACCGGAAACATCTCTCTCGATCTCTGGCCTTGCTAGGGTTGCCACTTATATTGCGTGAAACTGTCTGTGTCCCACTCCTCTGTCGTTCTGTTGACGTCCAGGTGCCATAGTTGTTCGGTAACCAGGGAACGCCTAAGCCCAAGTAGTAATGAAAAACTCAAAGTTTTAATTATCATTTTATTTTAATTTCTTTCCCAGAACACCCAAATCAAGTAAAACACAAACATGATGATGTATGTACCTTCCCTAGGGTATCTACCCTGCAATCAATATAGTCTCACTTGGTCATTCGGTAGGCTCAGAGTCCTTGCTTCGGATCACGGGGGGCCCTAAAATCCCGTGTCCTAGCCGGTCTTCCCTGGCCTATGTCACGCACCAAGATTAACGAACACTGTTGCCCTACCATCCCATGCAATCCTCACTGTGCCTAACTCCAGACTCCATCCTATCTCTCAACCATCAGCCTCTGATACCATTCTGTCACGACCCCCTCCCACCAAAGATGCCCCTCATGAGCTGGCAATGGTGAAAGGGAGATAATGACCCCCGAGTCCTGCCTCCAGTAGGCCCCGGGTTGGCGACTAGCACCAAGGGTATGAGTTTTCACAAATATGGGAGGCATTACCCTTTTTATTATTTTGGATCGGGAAATAGGACAAGTCAACCACCAAAAAGGGAAAAGAACAAGTGTATATAAATAAACCCAAACCAAGCCCACATGCATGTTTAAACAATTTTTATAACAAGGTACAAGTACAAGGAAGCTCAAAAGTACAATGCCAAAGAAAAAAAGAGAACAACAACTGCAAAAACTCCAACTTCCCGACTAGTAGGGTCCCGCACGGCCCTGGTAGTCCTCCTGGAAACCTGAAACAACGTAGGGTGAGCATACAAGTATACTTAGTAGAGAACCTAAAGCTCTCGTGCACAAGTGGGGAGACACCCTAAGGTCCCGTGAGAAAACAGAAGAACCAGAAACTAACAAGGAAAAACTATCCACCCAGCCTCACTGGTCACACTCACCAAGTAACACAAACAAGTTTAGTATATATATAGAACAAAAGTATTGGGTACCCCTCACCATTTCCCACTTAATCAGATGCTGCTCTTCCTAACGGCAAACGTCCTGACGCTACCACACTCTTCCCGCCCGCACACACCTGGGCCAAACCACGCATCCCGCCCGCACACACCTAGGCCTCACAACCTCGCATCTCGCCCGCACACACTTGGGCCACAACCACTAACCCGCCCGAAGACACCTGGGCCTCATCCCAAAGGTTCTTGGGAACGGTAAGCCTGCCCGAAGAGTCTTGGGCTAAAGGTCGCCTCAAGCCATCACAGCCTCCGAGACCTACCCGAAGAGTCTTGGGTATAAGGTCACCTCAAGCCATCATAGCCTATGGAAGAAGGAGCATGAAGGAGCTAGTAACTAAGGGGGAACAAACTCTCCCATAAAATGGGAGTGTTTAGCACTAGGTGCTTGACATGGGTGTGGTGCGACAAAACACAAAGATACAATTATATATATATACATATACCAAACACACAGCCCAACCTATAGCTTCTTAAAAAGAGAAACTGAGCATGTGACTCGGCACTGCTACCACGAAGCATGCATCAACAACCAAACAATCATCCCCCAACCCCATTTAGGTTTTCATGTTTCATGCAAATGGTTTAAAAAATTATTACTACTGGGCAACTAACATCCAGACAAAACCTTTCACAAACATATCCCTGCCATCCACAACCAAGGTTAGGTAAAACGCAAGCAACCACATGCCATTTCATTTACAAGAGATTATCACAACCATACAACATTCCATCATTCATTTATTTCAAAATTACACACATAAAACCCTTTCCACACACAAAACATTTCCGCATTTGAAAACACCTTTTACTTCAAAACACTTTTCATAATCAAGACACTTTTCATAAATAAAGGCATTTTCCACAAAACAACCAAACCACCAACATGTTCATTATTCCAACTTTGTTCAATCGGGGTGATCACACAAGGTTTTCATTCTCATTTAATCAGCCAGTCTTTACGTGCTTATCCATTTTCCATGTTTTAACAAAACCAACCACAAACAATTCAGATATCAATTTCGCACGCAAAGGCCACCAACGGCCTTGATTTTCAGTAGGCAAAGGCCTTTCAATCCAAAATCACAATCAGAAGATAAAGAAACTGGAAGGCAATAGAAACAGCACAAAACCCCAAACCCTTCTTTATCCAGTTATTATATTTATTTAAAGTTCAACTGCATCCCATGGAACAAAAGAAAATATCCCACCCCGCATGTTGCACCAAATAGAGAGACGAAGGTAAACCCCTACCTCAAAAGGTCATGATCACGTCGCTTCTGACGACGTCCTTCGGTGTCCTCCGCCTTCGCCAAACCCGACAAACGCCTCCTAGGATGGAAGCTGGAGAAGGAAGGCCGGAAGGAAAGGTGACAATTCCGGCCTTAGATGCTTCGTCTCGTCGCTACGATCCTGTGGCCGCTGACGGATCGTAATTCGGAGCTCAGATAAAGAAGTTAGAGGAGGAAGACTTCTTGATCATCCAAGAGTGTCGTCGTGCGAAGAAGAAGCGATTGGTCTGGAAATAATCCGCGAACCTTTCTTATATAGGCAACGAATAGGTAAAACAGTATGCAACGTGTATTGATGAATACACGGTGTGACCGTACACCCGTTACGCGTTTTGACTGGTCAACACACGACACGTCACGCGGTTTCCACGCGTTTTAATAATAATTATAATTCTATTAATATGTGGTGTTTTGTTGACCCGAGGCATGAGTCATAAAAAGTAGCTCATTAATGGTCTTAAAAAGACCGTCATAATTTCAGGGTTACGCTGTCGCTGACGGATCGTCAATCCGATACCGTATGAGGGAGATACATTGGATACAAGATCCCGTAATAATAACAATATTAAATCTATTAATTCATGAGCGTTTCGGGTACCCAATCCGGAAACCCGAAAAAGACATCCAATATTGGACTCAAAATTTTCTTCTCGCTGTCAGGGTCGCACTACCACTGACGGTTCGTGAAACCGAGGTCGCACGAAGAAGTTATTATGAAAAAAGTGTTTTATCAACAAAATTAATAATAACAATATTTTATTATTATTATTAATCAATTATTTATTTATTTTTCATAACTCCAAAAGCAATCATGTTTTTGAGTCTTCATGGGCGCTAGAATTAAACACCAATTCCTCCTTTTTCATTTATTTGTCTTTTAATTTATTTCTCTTATTATTATTTTTTGTTTCTCTCTCCAATCTATTTTTTTCTTTCATGATTCTCTCCCACCACCAAAAGTGGCGCCTCCCATTTCTCTTACCCCATGTGGAACGCCCCAAACTCCATTCTCACTTCATCTTTATTATTTAATAAAATTAATAATTATAACACCCATAATTAATGTACTAATTTAATCCCATTAAATTAGTTTACCATGGTTATTAAGTTAAAACCATTCCATTTAATTAAATTCAAATAATTTAATTTACTAACCAAAAATTAAACCCATTTAATTTATTTTACTAATCACACACATATTTTTATCACCTTTATCATTATTATTTAATTCAATAGTAATAAATCCTCTTTCAATTTCATCAACGGGTCCCCATCATTAACATTAATAATTATTATTATTATTGACACCCATTATTTTCATATAATTACTCCATATATCCCATAACATTATATTCACGCATGGTTGGGAACCACATTCACGTGCCTCTACATGTTATTATTATTATAACAAATTATTATATAATAATATCCTTTTAATGTTATTAACACAATTCCAACTTAAATTGTGGAGAACCGCACAACGCCTCCTGTACAAGGTCACACCCATGCACCCCATGCATTTCATTCCTTTATAATTTATTACATGAGCCTCATTTATTGTAATTTATTCCTTTATAACTTATTTCATGCGCCTCCCATAATTTTATTAAATATATTCGATTTTATTTCTTATATTTTACAATGATTAAATTAAAACCATTTTATCTAATTAACACCAAATATTTTCACGCCACCATTATCAATTATTATTATTATTATTACAACACGTGTCGTGTTTGACCACATCAAATTTTTTTTACAAAGAAAAGGACCGGAGAGGTCTGGGCCATTACACCAGATACCTCTCAAAACATTCTCGTCCTCGAGAATTAAAACCAACCCATAAAAGGGGGAAAGGTCCGAACAACCACCCCTTAAGATACCTCTCAGGCCTCTTGTCATAACAAGAAACAACCGACAACCCTAATTATGTGAGTTATGAATTCCCTCTCCTATGTCGAGATATTATCCACTTTAGGCGGCACTGACTCGCCTGCATGGGTTAAATCGCATCCACATTAATGCGTCTTGATTAGGGATTAGGTCTTCCCCTCCCCACATGATAGGGCTCTTCACGTACATTTAAAGAAAAGCGGGAAACAACATAGCATTAAAAACTCACAAAAACAAGGTCTAGGCCCAGATAATGAGCAAAAGAGTTCCAAAAAAGGAGTGTGATGATCTTGAATTTAAACAAAACATAAGTGAGAGAATTTAAGTAAAACCGGAAACATCTCTCTCGATCTCTGGCCTTGCTAGGGTTGCCACTTCTATTGCGTGAAACTGTCTGTGTCCCACTCCTCTGTCGTTCTGTTGACGTCCAGGTGACATAGTTGTTTGATAACCAGGGAACGCCTAAGCCCAAGTAGTAATGAAAAACTCAAAGTTTTAATTATCATTTTATTTTAATTTCTTTCCCAGAACACCCAAATCAAGTAAAACACAAACATGATGATGTATGTACCTTCCCTAGGGTCTCTACCCTGCAATCAATATAGTCTCACTTGGTCGTTCGGTAGGCTCAGAGTCCTTGCTTCGGATCACGGGGGGCCCTAAAATCCCGTGTCCTAGCCGGTCTTCCCTGGCCTATGTCACGCACCAAGATTAACGAACACTATTGCCCTACCATCCCATGCAATCCTCACTGTTCCTAACTCCAGACTCTATCCTATCTCTCAACCATCAGCCTCTGATACCATTCTGTCACGACCCCCTCCCACCAAAGATTCCCCTCATGAGCTGGCAATGGTGAAAGGGAGATAATGACCCCCAAGTCCCGCCTCCAGTAGGCCCCGGGTTGGCGACTAGCACCAAGGGTGTGAGTTTTCACAAATATGGGAGGCATTACCCTTTTTATTATTTTGGATCGGGAAATAGGAAAAGTCAACCACCAAAAATGGAAAAGAACAAGTGTATATAAATAAACCCAAACCAAACCCACATGCATGTTTAAACAATTTTTATAACAAGGTACAAGTACAAGGAAGCCTAAAAGTACAATGCCAAAGAAAACAAGAGAACAACAACTGCAACCACTCCAACTGCCCGACTAGTAGGGTCCCGCACGGACCTGGTATTCCTCCTGGAAACTTGAAACAACGTAGGGTGAGCATACAAGTATACTCATTAGAGAACCTAAAGCTCTCGTGCACAAGTGGGGAGACACCCTAAGGTCTCGTGAGAAAACAGAAGAACCAGAAACTAACAAGGAAAAACTATCCACCCAGCCTCACTGGTCACACTCACCAAGTAACACAAACAAGTTTAGTATATATATAGAACAAAAGTATTGGGTACCCTGCACCATTTCCCACTTAATTAGATGCTGCTCTTCCTAACGGCAAACGTCCTGATGCTACCACACTCTTCCCGCCCGCACACACCTGGGCCAAACCACGCATCCCGCCCGCACACACCTGGGCCTCACAACCACGCATCTCGCCCGCACACACCTGGGCCACAACCACTAACCCGCCCGCAAACACCTGGGCCTCATCCCGAAGGTTCTTGGGAATGGTAATCCTGCCCGAAGAGTCTTGGGCTAAAGGTCACCTCAAGCCATCACAGCCTCCGAGACCTACCCAAGAACCTTTGGGATGAGGCCCAGGTGTCTGCGGGCGGGTTAGTGGTTGTGGCCCAGGTGTGTGCACAAGTGTATATATATATAATTGTATCTTTGGGTTCCCAAGAACCTTCGGGATGAGGCCCAGGTGTCTG
Organism: Viscum album; assembly: GCA_963277665.1. Taxonomy (NCBI): domain Eukaryota; kingdom Viridiplantae; phylum Streptophyta; class Magnoliopsida; order Santalales; family Viscaceae; genus Viscum; species Viscum album. The sequence goes on from OY728136.1 coordinate 1,908,310,424, forward strand.
CGGGCAGGTTAGTGGTTGTGGCCCAGGTGTGTGCGGGCAAGATGTGTGGTTGTGAGGCCCAGGTGTGTGCGGGCGGGATGCGTGGTTTGGCCCAGGTGTGTGCGGGCGGGAAGAGTGTGGTAGCGTCAGGACGTTTGCCGTTAGGAAGAGAATCATCTAATTAAGTGGGAAATGGTGCGGGGTACCCAATACTTTTGTTCTATATATATACTAAACTTTGTTTGTGTTACTTGGTGAGTGTGACCAGTGAGGCTGGGTGGATAGTTTTTCCTTGTTAGTTTCTGGTTCTTCTGTTTTCTCACGAGACCTTAGGGTGTCTCCCCACTTGTGCACGAGAGCTTTAGGTTCTCTACTGAGTATACTTGTATGCTCACCCTACGTTGTTTCAGGTTTCCAGGAGGACAACCAGGGTCGTGCGGGACCCTACTAGTCGGGCAGTTGGAGTTGTTGCAGTTGTTGTTCTCTTGTTTTCTTTGGCATTGTACTTTTGAGCTTCCTTGTACTTGTACCTTGTTATAAAAATTGTTTAAACATGCATGTGGGCTTGGTTTGGGTTTATTTATATACACTTGTTCTTTTCCCTTTTTGGTGGTTGACTTGTCCTATTTCCCGATCCAAAATAATAAAAAGGGTAATGCCTCCCATATTTGTGAAAACTCATACCCTTGGTGCTAGTCGCCAACCCGGGGCCTACTGGAGGTGGGACTCGGGGGGTCATTATCTCCCTTTCACCATTGCCAGCTCGGGAGGGGCATCTTTGGTGGGAGGGGGTCGTGACACTAATACATAATTTTTTCTTTGCATCTTAGATGTGGAATTATCTTTCTGATTTGTCTCATATTTGAACTAGAGTGTCTTGATGTTCAACCTGATTTATCGATGATTGAACATGAAATCAGGATAGTTAATTCTAAGACCAAGGTACTTCATGGGAGGATTATAAATTTGTCCCTTGTACTATAGAAGAATAGTTTTGATTTTCATGAGATGTGGGAGCATAAGGAATTGATAAGAGAGCAGTGGCCTCACCTTTTTTATATGGAATCTTCTGGATAGGATTTTTGGGGACAAAATGTTTTTATGATGGGGAGGTTATAATATCCTTTTACCTTTATTTTAGGTTTGTTTTAACCTTTGTTCTAGTATTTCTTTTTCATTGGTTGAGTAATGTAGATACAAAATTGTGAGAGTACTTGTAATGGTGAAATAATGTATTTTTTGATTTTTTACCATAAAACATGTATTTTTGTAGTTTTTTGGGGATAAACACACTATGTAATTATGTTACATGGCATGTAATCATCACCTAGAATATGTCATGAAATGAGTACACATCATGAAAGGTTACACACCACATATAGTTTACACACTTTTTAAATGTTAAAAATTATATTTGAAAAAAAATATATGATGGGTTTTTTATGTATATGGGACTCGAAAATTATAAAATTTGTAATTTGGTTACACACCATGTAAAATTCTGAGTGTCAATTTCAAGTAGGTGGTTTGAATAAAATATTTATTTTGTTCCTCTAGGTTTTCTTTCTATCGACTTAGAGGCTCTTCCTAGTAAATTTTGGAGATCTCCAATACCTTTAGATCATTCGTTTAGTTATTGAATATTGTGTTGGTTGTGGTTTATCTCTCCAGGAAAATGGTCTTCCAATCTCTTTCATATCTCTCTCTTTACTCCTTATATTTTGATATATCATCTTGGGTTTTGTAGATCTAAACTCTATATTGTTACATATTGATTATAGGTTTAGTTCTATGGCATTTTTTTCCTTTGTTATTCATTTTCGAGTTCTGTTGTGGGTGTTATGTTCTATGAAAAGGCTAGGTGGTTCCGTTTAAGATTGGATAATAAATAAACCAATAATTTGTTTTTATTTAAATTTATTTCAATTTATTTGTTTAAAAAACAATTTTATGTTAATTGGGTTTGAAATTTATATGGTATGTAATTTTGAAAAATCCCCCAATTCCAATGGAATTGTATATTGGTAATATTTTAAAATTGAAGGAAATTTTGAAATTATTCATGAATTAATTTTTAGAAAAATGGCTTAAATTGAATTGATAAAAACTTATGATTGGTTTTGGTTTTAAAAGGCATAAAATCATAAAGAAACATCTATTTTGGTTTTGGGAATGAATTTAGAATATTGAAACTTTAAATTAGAAAATTTTATTATAAAAAGACATTAAATGATTTTACCATTATTGAATGATTGATTAAGTACATGCAATCATGGGTATTTAGTGGGTTATTTTTGACAAGCGCACAATGATGATCATTCCTTGGAATAGAATTTATTATTAAATGTATAACATAAATTAGTTTTTCTATATCTTATCCCTAATGGGATGTTGATGGGTCCTATTCAGCATCAACATAAGGGAAGTGTGTACACATATTTTTCATGATCACTGATATTATATGTGTAATAATCCTATAACTAGAAACTATTTTAATTCATTGTACATGACCATGTTTCTTATTATGATGATTTTATTATAAATTCAAATGTTAGTGGTTATTTACTCTTTCTCAAATATTTATATGAATCATTATATATAAACTATTTATCTAAGACATGTTTGAAATTTTTTCCATCATTTAAAATGAAAATAATAGTTTGTGTTACAATATGAAATTGTACTTCCATTCCCTTTTGTATTAAAATTAAAATCATGATATTGTTTATTTTTATTGAATCTTATTATGGAACACTAGGTGAGACCCAACTAGGATTTTAATATCACACCCTACATTTTCCTTTGGGCATTTGTATATTTTCAGTGGTTAGTTCTATGTAAAGGTAAAGTTCCTCTTAAAGGTGGTGGTTCATCTTGACTCCTTAGGGATTAGAGTGATGTTTCCTTTGAGAATTTGATCTTTTTTTTGTCTTTTTTTTTTTGAACTTTGATGATATACGGTTTGGGTTTTTGATATTCCTTTTTTTATAGTACTATCTCCTTTTAGAGTTTCGATCATAATTATATGTTTTTTTCTTCCAATTTGTTTGTGGAAAACCTGTTCCCATGTTTATGTTGTATGATGCTAGGTGAAAGTATCCAACTAATGGGGATTGAGAAATCCATTCAGGATTTTTTGGGATCGACTTGATTATCAGGGTACTGGGGTATCTAGGAAAATTTGGTACATTATTACCAAAAAAATTCTTTTGTAATACCACCAAAAAATCCATGGATATATTCTCTTATTTCCATTTAGGTACTAAAAACTGTTGAAGTGTCCCCTTTTGTGTTTTTTCAGCTTTAAACTATTGAAAAGTCAAAATTGCATTGTAAAATTAGTAATTTCCTTTTTATTCTTTCACACTAATAATATTTTTAAAAGTATCTATACATATCAGTACTGCTATGATGAATGAAAAATAGAGATCTATGATTTTCACCCGATAATAACTTCATCAACTGGGGATCACCTGGCACAAAAAACCTCTTTAAAAATCAGATAAAACCCTGTTTTTTAATTCTAAATTCTGGAAACATACCCTTATTAACAAAATATAAAATTTATTAAAGGTAATAATCATTTATCTGAGCATGATTAATTTTTTCATACAAAAATGATTTCATAGACACCTGAACCAAAACAGTGAAAGTTCCTGCTTTCTTAATTTCTAGGAAAGTATTTATCAAATAATTAACCTAAGGATCATCTTCTAAACATAACATGGTTTAATATATATTACCATTTTGAATCAAATCATTATATACTTTATTTTATTTACATACATGATAGTGAATCATACGATCATAATTTTTTATCAGTTACAATCAACTTCTCTAACTCATGTTCAACTCTTTTTGAGTAAAATTATACATTAAACTTTCATGGTCTGTATTTATTTAAAATTTTACCCAATATAAAAATACCTCTAAATTTTTAAAGAATAAACCCACCACTACAAGATCAATATGGTTTTTTTGGTAATTTTTCTCATTTATTTTTAATTGAAATAAAGAATATGAATTTACCCAATAATCATGAATCAATACAAAACCAAATATTTTCAATGAAGTATGACTATAAATTAAAATTTTACAATTTCTTATTAGAAAGTATAATAATATTTCATTAACTAATATTATTTTTAATTCATGAAAACATTAATAACATTCTTTTTTTCCAATTTAATTTAACTCCTTTTCAAGTTAAATTTGTTTGTGGGATTTAAAACCAAGAAAAGTTTTCAACAAACCATTATTATTATCCTACTAATCCAAGAAAATATAAAATCTCAGTGAAATTTTTACGTATTTTTGGTTATTTTTTCACATTACTTTTAGAAGGATCGATAGATTTTTCATCTTTATAAAAAATATTTCCAATAAATAAAGTCTTCTGTAAACAAAATTCACATTGGTTCATTTTCAATACATCTCATTTTATTTTAAATTATGAAAAATAATCCCTATATGTCTTCTATGATTCTTGTATCTTTAATAATGAACCATAATTTCATCAATTAACCCCCCCCCCCCAATTTATCTAAATACTCATGGAAAAATCTATTCATGAGATCCATAAATATAGTGAGTGAACTCATCAACCTAAAAGGAATAGAAAAAAATCATAATTCTTATACCTATTATGGAACACCATCCCCATAATGTCTTCCTCCTTCACCTTTATATGGTGATACCAAGACCTAAGATCAATCTTTGAAAATACACATCCCTATGGATCTGATCAAAAAAATCATTTATATGATGAAATTGGATACATTTTCTTAAAATGGTGTAATTGAGTTCTCTATAATCAATGAAATGTCTCATGGAACCTTACTTATTTCAAATAAATAGAATATTTTCATCCCAATGTGAAGTTATAGGTTGGATGAAACCCTTATCCTACAACTCTTATAACTAATTTTTCAATTCCAAAAGTTTTACAGAATCTATTTTATAAGGGGGTTCAAATTCTTATGCACTATTTCAATAGTAAAATCAACCTCCTAATCAAAAATAAAACAAAGAACTCATCATGAAATACATCCCAAGATTCGTTTACTATAGGAACATTACTAGTTTGAATAGTTCCTTATAAAAAATATGTGCAAGATAACTTTGAATTTCATATTTTATCAGTGTCTAAACTTACTGATATGTTATCAAAGTTATGAATTTATTCTTATATAAGAACATAAATTAATTCTAAAAAATAATTTATTTAACTGTAAAATCTATCTTAGAATGATAAATATAAATCCAATACAAACCTACAGTAAAATGAAACTCTACAATGGGAAATATATCAAGGTTTTAGGGATAAACTATTCCATAGATGATAACATAAATATTTATATAAATTTTTTTTCCTTTATATTACCCCTAGGATTTTTTACCAACAGTTGTAAATTTATTTATTGATATGGTATTTCTATTTTAGCGTCAAATTTCCCAAGTATAAAAGAATATGTAGATCTTGAATTTGACAAGGCATTGGTATAATGACAATAAAAAAATAATTTACATGTGACAACTTCATTAAAGGATCTCACATCAGCTACAATAGTAAAAAAAGTGTTCTTCACCTTTATATTTTTAATTTTTATTATTCTTACCATGATTAAATAAATTTGGACAAGTTTTATAATACTTTTACTACTCATTGTAATTAAAACATCTAAATTTTGGATGAAAATATATTTTCCCATTTCTTTTTTGATCATAACTCTTTTCCTTATAGTCATGAGTTAAATGATCATGGTGGGATTACCTCTATATTTATTATTTAATTAATTATCTATTTATTTCTAACTAGACCACTTATCACTATTTTTTAATGAGGCTCATAAATTTTGGAAAACTCTATCTCAAATTTCTCACAAAAGTGAATAATGTATTCAATACTTTTAAATTCATGAGTTGAAAATAATCTTTGTAAATATAGTTTTATACCATTGTAAAATATATCATTTTTATCTCATATTTCAAAATTAAATTTAGTGCATACTTAGAAAATATATTAATATTTTCTTTTCAAGCGGCCACTGATTCTTCTTATTTATTGATCAATCCCATAAATTGTATATCCATCCTAAGTTGAGGAAATTTAGGAAAATACTTCTCAAATAAAATATATTTAAAGATTTTTTACTACATAGAGTGAATCATAACCTTTTACATAGGATTATTTACTAGAGGAAACCATCAATAAAATTCTCCTTCAAAACATTAAAGAACAATAATTTCATTTTCATGTTCCTTATATCCCAAAACAGTTAATATTTTCTCCAATTAATTTATCCATCCTTTATCTTTCACCGAGTCTTAAGATCCACAAAATATTATATGTTTTTTGTTTTTTGAAATTATATACTATAGACATGTTCCTAAGTGAATTATTTGGTCACCCTCTTTCCTGTGGAGCACCATTAATAGCCTATGTCAATTGATTTAAAACTACCATAAACTACTCTATTCTAACCATTTTGGGTTTTTAATTTGGGAGGTTGTTATCCCCTTGATTATGTCCTACATAATCAGCCTTATTTCATCTATTTAAAACCATTCTAAACATACATGAACTGGATATATAAAAAATTAAATATTCATAATATATCTCATGATATTATAAACATAAATCTGAATATCTTATGAGTATATTTTAATATTATCCTAAACTATAACTGTATCCCTAATTTACTATGATACAAACTATAAAAACCCATTACTTTAACAACACATTAATATGAGTTTAATAATTAATATTTTACATTTTTATAATTCTAATATCTTTTAGGTTTATAGTTTGAAAGAATTAGGAAAATTATTACATAATAAATTGGACACTTACACATAGTGCCCATTTTTCCCTAAAAAATAGGGCATTAAGTTTTCACCCTTGTTTCATTAAAGACACTTCTTATTATTTTATGAAAATTTTTTAAAAAAAATTGAAATTTATATAAATAATAATCATCTTTATATCCATTAAAAACATTTAGAAATATGGAATGATCATAAAAATCCAAATAAGGGATGTAAAATTAACAGTATCTCATTATTCCAGTGAAAACCTTAAAACCCATGAAAATGTTTACCAATTATAAAATTAAACTTTAAGAACATAAATAAAACATTATAATATATGGAAATAAACATTTTCTAAAAGAAAACATTTTTATCCCATTATTAAGCATAGGAAAACCATAAAGGCATATTGAGGCATTTGGGAACTCTAGAAAACATTTCATAACTTTCACCATTAAAAGTTGAAAATAATTCCTTATGAAATATAATAAAAAATATTTTATAAAAAATATTTTTGTAATAATAATATAGATATATTAGAGTATCATATTCAAAATCTATATTCATTCAGTTTTAACCCATTTCAGAAATAATTGAGGCCAAGTTAATTCTATAGGAGTAACCCACCTAGTTATATCTTACATTTTTTCCTTTGAATACTAATCATTGCCTGAGGCATTTAAGAGTTATATTAGGATCACCTATAATAATTTATAATTATAAATAAACATAAAATTAAAATAAAATTTTCAATATCTCAGTTTTTTGACATAAAACACTCGATAAATTCATTTGAACATATAATCAAAAAACATTCGATTTTTTCAAAATCATAAGGAGAAATATATTTTTTTAAATACTATTAAAAGTGAAAATTTCCCATAGGGGGTATAAGATCAACTATGAAATAATATTTTAAAATATAAATGAATATTGATAATTATTAAAATATATGATAGCAGTAAAATGTGTTCAAGAAGTATATGTTAAAAACCCATCTTTCTGCACTTTTATAAAAAGTCAAAAATAACTCATATTGAAAATGTTGAAAATATCGTTTTTTAAAAAATTGTAAAGAAATTTAAATATAGTAGTAAATAAACTTTAAAAAACATTTTAACATAAATAATAACATTCCTTAAATATTTAAAAGTACATCAATATGGAAAAAAATAGTTGGAAGGAAAACTTTAAAACAAGATTTTCTAAATAAAGCCCCTTAACTTAAGACTCATCTAGATTCATACATTCAATAACTCTTGAATAATAAAATAATATTAGTTATTTACTTTCATCGAAATATTTTTTATTTTAAATAAATTATCATTATTCCATTTATTTGATTTATTACTATATTTTATGTAGTTACTAAAATTGTTAAGTCTACATTTGACATTTTGGGATTGTTCTATTTATAACCTCAAAACAACAACGGTGTGTTGACCATGGTCAAAGATATTATGGTTCCATTACCTAAATAATATTTTAAATGTTATAATTATAATAATTAAACATTAGATAAAATATTAAAACCAACCATGTAAGGTGTTCATTAAAAATGAATCATGACATTTCATGGCGATGGTAGTGTGTAGATGCACATGAACGGCATATTCATTTTTCTAATGGGGGGAAAATAGATAAAGTATATAATATTTTATTTTTATATAATATTAAATATGTTATACAGTTTCTATTTATTCACTATTTCTATCCTTATAATTATCCCTTTATGTTTTAGATGAAAAAATATTTAGATTGCTTCATAGAGGTGTTCATCCACACGTATGCACAAAGAAACGTTGTCATGATCCAAAGGATGGAATTATAAGAAGTAAAGTAATATATTATATTTAAAGAAGAATAAATATTTAATAAATTATATATATATATTCTTTTGATCTCTCATTTTAACTATTCATATGATTTGGTGAATAAAAACTAAATGCATCACTTCGAAGAGGTGGTAGTCTACATGAATTCATAAGTGATGTTTTCATTTCTCAATGGATAGAAAGGGAGATTAAAATATTTTTTACCATAAACTTAATAACATTTTAGTGTTTTTAGGATAATTATTTTATTATATAATCAAGGTTAAATAATATTTTGAGGTGGTGGAAGAAGAAATAAATAAGAAACACTTAGTTAGAAATTATAACTCTTCTTTATAAAAGATCTATTGGATTAAAACTTATGCCATATTAGGATGGTATTTTAGTGATACCAAAACCTCTAAGATGTGAGGATTATATTTGGGAATGTATTTTTCAAGTGATTGTCTAAAATAGAGTGATCAAAGTATGTTAATAAGCTATAATATAAGGTTTCTATTTGTAATTTTGTATAGAGGCACACTTGTAAATATATAAAAAATTTAAATATGTTATACATCTTTATCAAAGAAAAGTAGAACCAAATTAGAATATATATACTATAAGATGATTATTTTACTCAATCAAATTAAAATAAATTTTTATAATATTTTAATCCTTATCTCTTAGTCTTACCCCCCAACCATCCCACCATTAACTCTTTTCACTATTATCATGGTGACTTAGTTTTTCCAAGTTTACTATACATTATGAATAAAAATTAAATTAATATTATTGAAAAAAAATAAAATCCTAATTAAAAACATAAAATCCATTTTAACATTTTCCATTTCCATAAGTTTTTCAAATTAATATTACTATAAATGGGAAAACCGTAATGAAAACATTTTTTATAAAAAATCACTTTTTAGTTATAAAAAATATTTTATCCCAAAATAAATTATAATGATTGTTAATATGGAATTAATTTTATTATTTTAAATAAAATATAAGTAATTAAACTTTAAAACATGTAATTAGTTGGGTTTTTAATGTATTATTTTTGGATATTATATGGATTATTTTCAAGATCAGGCAATGAGACAGTGTGCGATTCCAAGGCCTAGTGTGATCGGAATAAATGTTTGAAATATATTAAATATATTAAATAGAAAAAAAGCATTGTTTTCTTGAAAAGGTGGAATAAATCCCGAATGGGGTATTGGATCATAAATATGAGGGCATCGTTCATTTCAAAATATAGGTTTTACCATAGGCACGACATAATCTTTATTGGCACAAGTCATTTGTGAAAATGTTATTAGGGGTAAAAAATTGATAAAATAAATTAATTAAAGAATTTATTTTATTCTTTTGATGCATCGACCTTCTTCTTATTTAAATGTATAGCTATGGTTTTTTTCCTAATGTTGTCCACTAACCCCTAAATACCTAGGATCATTTGGAGGAGAGTGTTCTTGGCGAACGATGACGTGTCAGGATCATATAATGGATCGTCACACCAAAAAAGTTGAGGGACCCCATCAATGATGGAAATGAAACTTTTATTCATCAATAATAGATCCAAAGTCTAGGTAGGAAGTTTTTTTGTCATTTTCATCCCGTTTCTTAACCCTATAAAAACATGGATCAATTCTATGAACATAATTGATATGCACATATTTGGTAGAATTAAATTGATTGAATTATTTTTTTTATTCATTAATTTTTTCCACTTCATTTATCTCTTACTATATAAATGAATCGAGGCTAGACAAACAATGGTTGAGGTTCATTGCTCAAATTTTTTATATTATGTATTTCTTTCCCAATTCTTCGCACGATCATCATAGTTGTTTTCTTTTGGACCATGTTTTGATGAAATAAATGATATTTTATCATTATTAAATAATTATTTGGTGAAATGAATCAATATTATAAGTATGGTTCATGATCGATAGTGTGGTTGAGGTATGTTGATGGCGGTGTATGATTGGGTGTGGAATATTGTATTTGTAGTTCCCATTATACTCAGTTTTAGTGGGCGGTGAGGTTTTTTATAGAAGGATCATTTTCCAAGAAGATTGGAACCTGGATTTTATCTAGTGATAATGGAAATTTTTGTTCGACCTTTGATTTATAGTTTCATGAAAGGGTGGAAGCTTTTTAAAATCATAGTATGGCATAAAAGATATTTTTGTGGATCTAAAAATTCCCACAAAACAAAGTGTGTCTTCTGGGATTACACTATGTTTGGCCCCCCATACTACAGTGCTAGGGTTACAACTAAATTTAAACATCACATGCCATGTGACTCTATCACACACCATGTGACCCTTCCATGAGCCTCGGTAAGTACTTTTGGATGTAGACAGATAGGGGAAAATGTACACTGCCAATGGAACGTCGTGTAGTTGGAAATGGACATGACCAGGTTTACAAGAGCTAGTATATAGAGATGGCCTCTATATATGGACATGTCCAGAAGAAACAGTCTATGTGTTGTGTGTCTCTATATTCCATTTCATTCTTCTAAACATTGTGTATATGGAGACTTACATTTCATGTGAGGCTTTACCACATGGGCATACATGGGGATAGTTGGACACACCATGTACCCCCTGGTACACATCGTGTACCTCCTTAGAATGTTTTTTTAGCACATTAGTTTCTTAGTTTGGGATTTTTTAAGTTGAGAATGTTCTCTTGGTCCATTCCCTAGAGGGTAAAATTTATAATTACATAAAAATCACAGGATTGTGATCCCTTATATAGATTGAGTCTTATATAGAGCTGTGGTGTCCCTCTATGATACTGGAGTGAAATCATTAATTAGTATTTGTTTCATAGGTGGGGTTTTTAGAATCATTGTGACCTCCATGATTAGGGTGTTGATCCTCCCTTTAGTAGGATGTATCAGTGGGGTCTGTGGTATTGTCGACATACGATCCCCTACATAGAGGGTAGATCCATATTGGGTTTTTGGTGTTCCCAAGTGGTTATTTATGTGACCCCCTATTCAAGTATTAGGGTATTCCTAGAAAAAATAACTTTCTCGAGTGGGGACTGATGATCTAGACATCTTTTTCAAGTTTCTCCAATGATAGCATGTCTTGTTGAGTGTACTCTCCCAAAATGAGCATTGCTTCAAGAAGAATATTGTGGCTAGTAGTTGGTTATGGCTGTCTAGTGGCATGGTGTATTTCCTGATTATATCTGGGTGTTTTTGTTATACATTTATTATTATATCTTTTATTTATTTGAATATAATTGGTTATTCTTATTTTGTGTTTTCAGGGTGTCATACTATGTATTTTTATACTCACCCCTACATGGTATTTTACAACATGTGTCGTGTTTTATATAGACGATGGCCCTTTTGATGGTGTCCTGGGAGGAAATAGAGTGGGTGGAGCATAGATGGAGTTTTTTAGACCAATATATTTACTTGAAGCATGAATTTGACATAGTCCACTCCCTTAGAGTATGTTGGACTCTTTATAGTTTCTTGTTGGGATTTTATTTGGTCTCTTTTTCTATATTTAGCAATTTACTATCATACTTTTTTGTGGGATAATAGATGTTTGTTTTCATTGTTTCAATTGTTTTACATTTTATCATTGTATGGGATTGTAGATGTGTGCATATGTATAGGTACTTTAGGATAATTCCTCCATTTTTGGGATATGCCTACTCGGTGTTGGCCTCCATCCCCTAGCCTATTTTAGGTGGTCATGGAGTAGTTACAGGTCAGACCTCGGTGGTTCTGTTCTAGAATGAGTGCCATCAGAGCTAGTCGATTCTACTTTAGGACCAGAGTTGATGAGATTGGTTAATGGAAATAGTGTTTAGTGTTTCAAGTTCAGTTTTCATGCCAGGGACTCCAATGTTAGTGTAAAACCCGATGTATCCATACACATGGACTCCAATCACTGCATTTTGACTCGATTCATGTAAACATTGGTTTTGATGAAAAAAATTTGGTTCATGCATCATATAAGAAGGGGTTTTGTTTTACATGTCCTATTTGAGTCATCTCCATATATATACTCTTTTATTATGTTACATATTGTTTGCTTTCAGGATGACTCCAAAGAGACAACCAATAAGGATTTCAATATGTGATCATGAGGATTATCAGCCTTGTGATGAGGCATTAGTATAGGGGCATGTACCAGAGATAGCGCCTCTGAGTGGTTTACCAGCTACACCACCAACCATTGAGCATTATCTAGTACTGGAAGTACCAGTTGAGTATGTGTGTAGACTGTGTGTATTTCATGTGTTTCATAACTTATAACCTTCAAAGTTTCAAGTTGATCCAAATATCTAGGAGGATTAAGACTAGATACGGGAAATCAATCATGTAATATGCCTCATGAGGATGATTTTAGATCATATGGATGTCATCATAGTGAGTCTTCTTCAGGGCCCTGATGGGTGATAGTGGAGATTAGTGACTTAGTGACATGAAGAGAAAACTCTCTCCTGACCAGAATTTGAGCATCTCCCCATGGAGGAGATCTAAATTTTCCATGTTACGATTGGTATTCATACTAAATATTTTACATCAACAGTTGGGTAGTATGACCGTGGAAGAGTAATCAGTGAGGTTTACTAATATCTCATGTTATTCCTTCGATATAGTTCGGGATTAGTTATTTAGAGATCGAATATTTGAACGGGTCTTATTCTAAGACATATAGGATTCAGTAGTATCCCTTTGTATTCCCAACTATTCTGGGGTGATTGAGAGAGCCATGATGTTGGATATCTTTTTGGCTGAGCATACACTTACAGTGGGATCTAGTAGTGGGAAACCTATAGCAGAGACCTTAGTAGAAGGAATTCAATGGTAGTCATAGGGATCTAAGCATGTCATATTCTTTAGAAGGTGATCCTAGTACATAGGGTCAATGGTGCAAGGATATCTAGGAGGCTCAAATCAACCAAGGGAGAGGCATTGCTTCTCTTACGATGGATGGGTAAATCTGGATAAGGATTGTCCGAATTTTCATACATCTGATTGTAAGATGGTCGATGGACCAACAAGATAGAGACAAAGGCAGAAATAGGGTGGTCCACTGGGTGGTAGACATGGAATATGGTTTGGGAGGGATGTTGGAGGTGTTCGGAGGTTTGACCTATTACCACCACCAGCACCAAATAGTCCCCGTCAGGATTAGGGAGCTGGTGTATAGGGATGATTCCAACTACAAGCTATGGATTAATATGGCCTCAATATCATGGGATGATATAAGGTATGATCTATATATTTTATACTTTTTATAAAGTATTAATAGACACAAGTGTGATTTATTCATTCCTTTCCACTTCTCTTTTTCAAGACATATATATTCCAACTGATCCATTGGCTCGACACTTACTGTTAGAGACTCTAATGGTCGGTGAATTAGAGATTTCACACTTGTGTGAATAGTGTGATATGAAATATAGAGTCAATAATTTTTTATGGTGTTTATTTTTAAATGAAATGAGTCCTTATGAAGTAATCTTAGGTATGAAATTGATATCCACAGTTCATACCCATATTGACTATTTTAGGGGGAGGATGTGTTGTGTCCAAAGTGATGGAGTGAGGATTTACTTTATGGGTGAAATGGAAAGCTTGGAATAGTGTTATGAGATCATGAATATGATATTTCATCCCATTACTCACCAGTTTAATTGAATGAGTCTTAGAGTAGTGGATTCTTTGGGTTATTAGTATCCTATGGTGGTGGTGGAGTATGGGGACGTATTTCCTAAGGATGTCTTGGGTTTACCTCTCTGCTAAGAGCTAGACTTCTACATTGACTCCTATCCTGGGATGGAACCGATATATTCCCCCACATATCGAATGCCATCCATATGGATTTGAGAGTAGAGGGTGTATTTGGTGGACTTGCAGGAGAAGGGTTTTGTGAGAACTAGTGTTTCCCCCTGAGAATCCCCAGTGTTATTCGCCAAAAAGGTGGATGAGAGATTGAGGTTATGTGGGGATTACTATAAATTGAATCAAGTAACCATGAAAAATAAGTATCCACTACCGAGGAAAAATACCTCTTTAATTATTTGAGAGGGTTTTGATGGTTCTCAAATATTGGACTCAGATTATGCTATCATGAGATTCTAGTATGGGATAAGGATTTATCTACTACGGAAATAAGATGTCTCTATAATCACTATGAGTACTTGGTGATGTATTTATTCATAAATAATTAATTATAAGTGTTAATAGGACTCATGAACTATATATTTCATCCTTTCTTATGTAGGTTCATGGTATTCTTCATCGATGACATCCTAGTGTATTCAGCATCCAAGGAGCAGCACACAAGCCACTTGAGGATAGTCATGGACACACTCTAAGAGAACCATATTTATGGAATCTCTCAAAGTGTCAGTTTTGCATTCCAGAGTTCCACTTTCTAGGAAATGTAATCTTAGAATCTAAAGTAGTAATGTATTCAGAAAATGTTGAGCTGGGTCTTTCTTGGGATCCATCCAAGAGTGTTACCAAGGTGCAGAGTTTCTTTGGGATGATAGGGTAATATTGAAGATTTTTACCAATTTCTCCAGATTCTTAGTACCCATGAAAGATTTGACGTGGATGTGGTATCCATTCATGTGTATGGAAATGTTCCAGAATTTCTTTCAAGAGCTGAGGTAGAGGATGAAGATTGCTCCCATATTGAGATTTCTAGAGGCGGGTGTCGAGTATGTACTGTTCTTCGATGCATCAGAGACTGTACATGGTTGTGTTCGGATGTAGAGGTGGGTGGTTATTACCTATAGTTCACACTAGTTGAGACCACATTGGAATAACTATAGGACCCACCATATTAAGTTAGTAGTGGTAGTCTTCGCGTTGAAGATGTTGTGACACAACCTGATGGGAGAGTGGTTCATCATTTACTCTAACCACTAGAGTCTCAAGTATATATACTCTTATAAGTATATTTAACATTCAATAGAGGTGATGTATATATTTCCTCATGGACTAAAAATTAGAGATTTTTTATACTCTTGGGAAGGGAAAATGGTGGAAGATTCTCCCAGTGAGAGTTCTTAGTCTCATTTCTTGGTTGAGGTGTCGGAGAAATTATCATTATTATAGTTGTCCTTTGAGGACAAGGATGGTGCTTCACATATTTAGTTTATTGGTGTTACCCCCACCACTTTTATAGAATTTTTAGGATACTCAACATGGAGATACTGACTATGATACCTTACATATTCAAATATCTACAAGTCATGCTCTTAATAGATATTTTGGAGGTGGGGAACACACTATCCTTTTTAGATGATGGAATATGGTACCTTTGATGTTTTGGGTGGAGGTGATGTAGGAGTGTTATACATCCCCTTTGGCAGCACATCCAAGTTTGTAAAAGATGTAGCAGGGCCTATGAAATTAGTTTTAGTGGCCATGAATGTATAAGTGATTTGAAAATTTTGTCTCTTGATGCGACACTTTTCAATAAGTGAAGGTTGAGCACCAGGTTTCAATAGGTTTAGATCAACCCTATCAAGTTCCAAAGTGGAAGTGGGATGGGATATCCATGGAATTCATGATGTGATTACCACATATGTATAAGGGACATAATTCCATCTAGGTTATCATATGATGACTCACCAAGTAATCCATCTTCCTGGAAATTTGATAGTAGAGTTTAGTAGAGAACTTGGTATGTCTCTATGTGTAAGAGATATTATGACTCTATGGAGTTCCCTCAATGAGTATATATGACCATGATTCTCACATCACTTCTCAGTTATGGAGGGTATTACATAAGGCCTTTCGGAACTAGTGACACTTGTGCACATCATTTCACCCCCAAACTGATGACCAAAAAGAACATACCATTCAGTTATTGGAGGACATGCTAAGGGATTTCATGTTTGACTTTGTCCATAGTTTTTAGGATCACCTACCCTTTTTGTATTTTTTATACAAAAATAAATATCATTCAACCATTAGTATGGTACCATTTGAGAATTTTTATGGGTGACCTTGTAGGTCACCACTTTGTTGGACTAATCTAGGTGATTTAACACTCATGGGTATGGAGGTTGTGCGAGCTACTTTAATGAATGTGATGATTATATAGGAGAGGATGAGGACTGAATAGATCCACCAAAATTCTTATACGGAATGATGATGAAGACCTCTAGATTTATAGGACGGAGAACATGTGTTCTTAAGGGTCACACCTCGGCATGGATTGAGGAAATTTGGACATGGTGTAAAGTTAACTTTGAGATTCATTAGTTACTTATAGATAATATGTAGAGTTATTGAGGTGGTGTACTGCTTATATCTACTACTGTAGTTGGAATAGGTACACAACATCTTCTAAATGTCACAACTAAGGAGGTACGTGCATAACCCATCACACGTTATCAACTAGGTGTGAAGGACATTGAGGAAGGAGATACCTTTGTAGATTACCCAATAGAGATTGAGGATTGGTAGTATATGATCCTTCATGTGCAATTAATTCCCCTTTTATGTGCCTAGTGGTAGCACTGGAATCTTAAAAAGAGCACCTAGGAGTGGGAGACTTAGATGTGAGCCTAGTACCATAGAATTTTTTAGTAGGATTTTCTCTTTTCAATATGAAAATACCTAAGGTGGGGAGATTGTAATGACTCGTATTTTCCATGTATTATTTTGGGATATTATATGGATTTTTTTTAGAGTAGACATTGAGACAGATATTGATTCCAAAGTACATTGTTCCCAAAATAAATATTTGGAATATATTAAATATATTAAATAACATGTGCATAATTTTTTCCTAAAAAAGATTAATAACTATGAAACAAGGGCCTGGATTAAAAATTCAAGGGTACTGTTAAGTTCAAAATGTGGGTTTTACCCTAGGCACGACATTATATTTTTTGGTGTGGGCAGTTTATAAAAAAACATAGGCATGAAATTAATAAAATAAATTAATTAAAGAATTTATTTTATATTTTCAATGCAGCGACCGGGTTTCTATTTAAATATACAACTATATATTTTGTTTTAGGGGTGTCCCCTAAACTTGGGAGATCTATGATCCATTGGAGGATATCATTCTCGGTGAATGACCATAGATTGGGATCAGATAGTTGATTGTTGAACCAATGGAGTTATTGGATCTCATCAGTGATGGAAACATAGCTGTTCTTCATTAGTGATATATCCAAACTCTAGGTAACATGTTTTTTTGTGATTTCAATCTCGTTTCTTAATCTTGGATGAACATTGATCAATTCCTTGAATATATTTGATATGAGAATCATCGGTGGAACTAAATTTATAGAATTTTTTTCATTTATCCCTCTTCATTCATCTAATTCTATGAAAATGGAATTATTCTAAATGAATAACTATCGACATTTATTCCTCATGTTTTTTGTGTATTTTGGATTCCTTCCCCCATTCTTCTCATGTTCACCATGGGAATATTATTTTGGATCATAGATAAAAGAAATACCAGATATTCAATCATTGTGAAACCATTTTTAAATAAAACGAATCAATGTTGTGGTTTTGGATCATGATCGATGGTGTGGTTGAGGTGCGATGATAGTATTGGATGATTGTGAGAGGAACAGAAGGATTTCCAATTCTGGTTCTTCCTATTTTTGGTGTGCGGTGATGGTTTTTTCTAGATGGATCATTTTAAGAGAATATTTGAACATAGATACTGTATAAGGAAGATGGAAAGAATTATACAACCTCTAAACTACATTTTATGCCTAAGTCGGAGGCTTTAGAGAAGAGTAGGACAACACGGAAGAGAACCTAGCAGATCTGGAAACTCCCAAGAAGCACAATGTATATTTATGGATTACACATCTTGTGGGTCCCCTGGATACAGTGATAGGGTTTCTTTTGATGTAAAATATCACATGTCATGTCACTCGGTCACACGTTGTGTCACTCAGACACACGTCATGTAACTCGGTCACACGTCGTGTGACCCTTTGATGAGGATTCACATGTACTTTGAGAACTACATGGACATAAGAAAATGTACACAGCTAGTGCCACAATATGTACTTGGACACAGACATGGCCAGGCCTATATGTACTGGTACACCGACACAACCACTATACATGGACCTGGACAAGCAACACGGGTGGGGTGTCATGTGTATCTATGCACCGTGTACGTCTTCTACACTCTATGTATATAGATACTCACAAGTCATGTGAGTATTTACCATATGTTCTAACTTGGGGATAGTTGGACACACTGTTTATCCCCTGGTACAACCCAAGTACCCCCTTAAAGAGTGTCTGTACCTATTCATTTCATTAGTTTTTACTAGTCTAGGTTGACCGTGTTCCCTTGGTCCATTCCATTGAGGTTAAAGTGTGGCATTACGTCCACATCACAGTATTGTGATCCCTTTAAGAGGCTAAGTCTTAGATAGATTTATGTCATCCCTCTATGAAACTAGAGTGAAATCCTATTTCATTCTTTATTCCCTATGTGGGATTTTTCTAATAATCATAACCACCCTTAGTACATCATTGATCCTCCATATAGTAGGTTGTATCGATAGTTTTTGTGGTATCATTAACATACAATCACATACCTAGTGGGTTGATCCAAATTAGGTTTCTGGTGTCCCCAAATGGTTCGATGTGTGACCCCCTATCTTTATATCTGGGTATTCCTACACTAGATATCCTTATAAAGTAGAGACATGTGATCTATACCTCTTCGTTGAGTGTCACTGATGATAGCATGGCTCGTGGAGTGGACTCTCCAAGTACGAGAATTAATTCAAGAAGAATCATGTGGCTGGCAGATGGTTATGACCTCCTAGTGGCATGGTGTCTTTCCTGAGTATATATTGGTGTTTCGATCCTAAATTAATTGTTATATCTTGTATTGATCAGACTATATTTGGTGTTTTATGTTTATTATTTTCAGGTTGTCCTACTAAATATTGTTATACACACCCATGTATGATATTTTCCTGCACGTTCCATGTCTTATAAAGATGATGGCCATTTTTACATTGTCCTAGGGTGATAGGGAGTTGGTGGGGTGTAGCTAGAGCTTGTAAAATTTAAGTGTTTATCAGGAGATTCATTTTACTTAGTCCTCTCCCTCAGATCAGGTTGGACTCATTGTAGTTTTTAGTTGGGATTTTATTTATCCCCTTTTTCCACTTTTAGTACTTCATTTTCATACTCTATTGTACTATCTTATATGTATGCATGCATTTTTTTCAATTTTTTTACATTTTAGTATTATGTGGGTTTAGATATGTGTGCCTTTTTAACGGTACTTTTGGATAATGCCTCCCATTTTTAGGATATACCTACTTGGTGCTAGTCTTCAGCCCCTAGCCTATTGGAGGTGGGTTTAGGGTAGTCATGAGTTAGACCTCGGTGGGTTGAAATATGAAAAAACCAATCCAAAATAGAATTATACTATTAAAATACTTTATAATAAATGATAGTTTTAATAAAAACTGATATTTTTTGACATTCTCTAAAAAATAAATATTTTCAGAAAAATCATAAGAAATTACCCTAAGATAAATTTTTTATTATTTTTCAAAAAAAAATAATTCATTTTTATCAAATTCAAATTCTAAAGTCATGAAATTTAACTTTTAAATTTAAACATGCAATACGTGGAAAACAATTTTATTGAATAAAATTATTTCTTTTTTGATTCAAAAAATATATAATTTTTTTATAAAACTATTATGAATATATATCTATAAAATTAATAAATATAAATAATAATATTGATTTATTTTTAGTATTACCTAGGTTTTCACATTAAGGATTCTATATGAGGTATTCTTGTCTCTCATATTCATTGATCATTCTCAAAAAATATCTTCTTGTGTATTTCTTCAAAATATTTCATATTATGGATAATAATAACAAGTATATTTTTTAAAAAAATCAACTAGTAATGGAAAGGAAACATAATTCATAAAAGTTTGAAGGAAAAAAATTAATACATACTAATTGGAAATTTGAATAATAAAAAAGGGGTGAAATATCCCAACCAAAATATTCTAATTAGAAAGGATAAAAATGTACAAAAGATAGGAAAACATAATCAATAATTACGAATCATCATGTTAATATTTTGGTTCATTATATTATTTGGTTCATTTTTGTTCATCTGGGTCAGTTCATTTGGTTTATGAATAGGTTATGATATTTTTGGGTGAGTTCATTTAGGCCATTTTAGGTTTAATTTTTTGTGTAGTTTATTTGTTCATTTGGAAATTTAGTCATTTGGATAGGAAATTTGGTTCATATTTGTGTTACTTCATCTTTTATTCTATTTAGTTTAATTTTTTTCATTTTATTTCATGTTATTTTTGTTATTTTATTTTATTTTAGTTTTATTTGGTTGGTTGGTTGGGTTCTATTGAATATTAGTTCAGTATTTTAATGTTTAGTTTCATATATAGGTTTTGATTCAGTACAGTTTGGTGAAGTTAAGTTTTTTTATGTTTAGTTTCACTTCCCTTTTATCTGGTTTAATTCAAGTTTTTTTATTTATTTTTCAATTGATTACATTAAGTTTTTTTCATTATATTTCAGTTAGGTTTAGTTGGGTTTATCATGTTTCCGGTTGGGTTAGTTTGATTTTAATATATTTTTTCAAGACATTTTAGGTATGTTTTCTTTGGTTTTGTTTTATTTTATTTTATTAGATTTAGTTAAATTTAGTTTTTTTCATTTCATTGAATTTTATTAGGATTTATTTAGTTCAGTTCATGTCAGTTTTATTTGGTTTATTTTTCAGTCATCCTTGATTAGTTCATCTAGGTTTAGTCTGGTTCATTTCTTTTTTATTTGAGTTTGTTTGGATCTATTTAGTTGTATGATAACTTCATGAAAATAGATAATGGTAAATCCTCATAATTTAAAACCCTTAGATATAGAATACCAAGTTAACTCTCATCACTCATATTATAGGAGATGATAATAATAAGTGATCCAAAAAATCACTTTCTAGTAAGAATATAATGAAAAAAATGTAATTTTGAATAAAAAGAAAACTTACAAACAATCATATTAATTCATCTTCAAAATAGAGTGTTCTATGGTAATCAGCTCAAGGTAAGGAGAGTATTTTGAAAATATCACTACACAAAATGTCTTAGATGATCTTTTTTATAATAACACACTAAAATTACTACATTATAGTAAGTGGAATTTGAATGATAAAATGATGGTTAAGGATTTAGAATTTCAAAAATGGAGAAACAAGATGGATTGTGAAACTAAATAAGTGATAAGAGATTTTTTTCGTAAAATATTATGAGTATAAATCCACATAATTTTATACTTAATAAAAGCTGATTTTGATAGATATGGAAGATAATAAGCACTTCAAATTATATATTTGAAGAAACCACCTGAATATGAAATTAAAGAGTCTAAATAGCCTAAGAAAAAATACAATAGATGATGGGAAGAAGTGCAAATTTTAATGAAATAGCTGGAGGCATTTAGAAAACCTCTTTCAAAACCTAAAATGGACTTGGGTGTGGATATACATGTTCCAGATAGTCTTAAAAATAGTCTAGTGATAAAGAGATATATAAAAGAGGGGTTTATTTGGATTTTGATATCCAAAGAATATGAATACATAGGGGATAAATATAACTCTCCAAAAATTATAAAGAAATCTCTCTAAAAACTATTTTTAAGCTATAATAACAAACCATAATAAAGGGAAAAAATATTTTTAAAACAATTTAATCCTATTTATATATATTTTAGTAATTTTTATATATTTTTTAATATTTTTTATGAAAATTTTGTTAAATTTGGGTAGTATACAATTGATATTATTTGGTTCTAATATTCCACTACAAGATGTTTACATGTTTTTTTATTCACCAATATATTCTAATACAAATTACTATAACTTCTATTACACTTGAAAAAAATCACAATCTCCATTTTGAAGTCAAGTGTTGAAAATTGAAGCTACTTTTTCGATCTAATAATCAACCAAGTAGTAACTTTCAAATTGTTTAATCATATCCAACCCAAAACTAGATTCATACATCCATATTCTAGTATTATAAATTTTATAAGATTCATACCTAAATAAATATTTTATTATTAAATAAACTAAACTATTTTCCTCTAGTTCTCAACCTATCCATTGTATTACTTTTCATGTTGTGATCATTTCAATACAAACTATTGATATCATTTTTAGTTCCACCATCCCAAGAGAACATCTAGATTTATAGAATATTCATAATGGTTTGAGAAAATACACAAAGTGATGGAGAATAAACATGTCAAAACTTCTATTAGTCCTCAAGCCTTGTCCAAATAAAATTCTAATATAACCAACTCAATAACTTGAATTTGGGTGTAGTCTAACTATACCCTTGATGTCTTGACTCCACTGCTTAACCCATGGCAGCCTAAACCTGGTCTATATGAAGAATTAAACAACTATTTTCTAGAATATTTTATTATCTAAATAAATTATCTAAAAATAATTCCCAATTCTTTTTTCTGTTCATAGGATTAAATAAATGATACAATAGATCATGTGGGTAGGACTTTGATCCAGCCTTTCAACAAAGCTCTACCAACCACACTTCAAGCCCTAATAAACTGAATTTCTAAGACCAAGTGTAGTGAATCTATGTTGAATAACTATTTCTATGGTATGATCTAATGGACCCATGAAATACTAAGCCCATAAACATAGGATTATTTCTATCAATTCTAATCCTTCCCCCACTAAAACTAAAATCAACTAGCACATGATCATCTCTACTAAGAAACAATAATCTTCCTATGGAACTACATAGTACTGAAAAAATTATTCTATGATTCTTCTAAAATACATATATTGATCAATAATGTGATGAATTACCATGTTTAGAAGACTCTTTAAAATTCCCTCAACTTAATCCATCATAACCCTCAAGTTAGAAACATGTTGATCAATTAGAACAAGTAAAATTCATTAGATCTCAACATCAAATTTGAGAAATATTCCAAAATTTGTGGAATCATCCAAATAGTAAAATAAATTCATGTTGCTCACGTGGAATCAATTTAGAATCACCCCAAGGACCCTAGATCATTATACTATAAAATGGTTAACTATTCACAAAGATAGGGATCATTTATATAATTATTCAATCAAGAGATAATATGTTTTTTTACTAATTTTTTATTTCATTCTACAATAATAGCTATGATGATGGTACACTAGACCCTTAGTGGTCAAGGTGAGAAGATTATCCTTTACCCTATTTATTAATTCTATAATTAAATGTTAATTCTATTATATTAATATATCAATAATTATTTAACAACAAATGATATATGGAAATTTACTTTTATTCTATGAACTTGAACTCTTCATCCTGTATCCCTAGTTTTCATGAACATGGATCCTATATCATATTTACTATTGTGGTAGTAAGTAGTTTGATGAGTCTTTATTGATTGGAGTTACATGATTACTAATATAGATGATATTAAATATTTATTTGATTATTATATACCTTTCATTAAGCTGAAATAGCTAGGTGTGGGTAATCAGAGGATGTTTCATTTAACTATAGATAGAATAGTGAAGATAAATGGAATAATGATTTAAGGGGTAAATTGGGGGATATTTGAGGTTAGTTCAATTCCCTAAAATTTTAATTAAAAACAAATATAATTCAACTATTGATTTTATATTATGAACCTACTAAACAAGAGAAGAATGCACCCAAAGGTATCTTCTCTCTATAGATAACTTGAGCCCACTATTACTATATTTAATTTAGGATTAAAAAAATTGGTGGACTTATCACAATTCCTTCTTCAACCTCACATATTGATGAGGAGGCTAGATTTTTTGTCTTCCATTTTTTTAAAAAATAAATCAACACATGACAAGATCTAGTTTATCTCACCTCACTTATTTTGATCTAGAGGTTGAACAAACTATTCTGGAAAGAATCAATACCCTAAAAATAAATGAATAAGAGAAAAAAATCATTATTTCATTGACAAATTCTCTCTCCTTGTCAAATTATTCTATAATAGTCACTGTAGGAAGTGAAAACAAGGATAAAAATCCATCTCAATTAATTGGTATAATTATAGAATTATACAACCCCAATTTCAAAAATGAAAACCAGCTTCAATAACCAAACAATCTATAATATTTTTAACATAGAATGATAATTATCCAACTCCTTCCAATGTTACGTGACTTAGTATGAGAGAATAATCACCAACATCTTAGAAAGTTTTCTAATTTCTACTGTAATTTTAAACTGAGATCAATCTCATAATATCAAGTCATCTAGAAGTTTTTCCCCTTTGCTATTAAAAGAGAATAAAAGGAGTGGATCTATAAACTCTAGGTTTGATAAATTTCTGCTTGGGATGAGGTGCATAAGGAATTCATTTATGAATACTTCCTTTCCTAGAGTAGTACCCAACTAAGGAAATAAATTTATAAAATCAAGAGATTTAGTAGAAAAACCCTCTATGAATTATAGGAAAGATTCAAGAAGTTATAAAAATAATTCCCACATCATCCTTTTCAAGATAATCATTTATTATTATTATTATTATAACAAGGATTGATATAAAATGATCAAAAATTACTAGATACTTCCTATAGAGGAACACTAATTGATAAGTCACCTCTTAAATTCAAAGAACTAATCTAGATGATTTCCAAAAGTTCCAAAAAAATTGTAAAAGGATGATAACAAGAGAATTTAATGAGATAAAAAATTATAAATAACTTCCCTTGTGAGATAGCTAGCTATGAATAAGGTACATAAAACAGCACATGTTACACCTTCAAGGGGATTCCAACTTTTCTTCTATCAGGACCACTACACTGATTGTTTTACTCAAGTTCAAGGAATTGAAAGATATGATTCTATGTATCAAAGACTATAAATGTATATATAAATAATAAATATGGTATTTTTAGAGTATTCAATCACTTAATTTAGAGTTGGGAACCAAAAGTAGCAAAGTACACCCTTATAGTATAACTTCTAACCACCACACTTCCAAATAGGTAATTCTCATCCCTCTATAATATACCAATAAGGAAAAACACATGACCTTTCCATGAAGTACTTACTTTAGAAACTTTTTAAGTCTCATTCCACTCATTAGAATACTCTTAGATCCAATATATCATCACTAAAGGAGTTTCAAGGATAGTAAATCAAAGCCATGTACACCATAAATTACTTGAAAATTAAATTTTCATGTAACATTCCTTATTATTAAATTCGTAACCCTAAATGAAATTTTCATTCTATTTCATTAAGGAGTGGAAAATAGTAGAAGAATAATGAAGAAAACCTATCTCAAATAAAATATATAAGTTTACAACCCACTAAACGTGAATAATTTATCCATAATAAGGCACATCAAGAGCAAGTATTAGTGGAAACACCCCATTGAAAAGGGAAAATTGAAAGGACAATATGTAATACCTGAATAAACCCAAACCACCATTCCTTTTTAGAGTAAAATAATCTAATAGAACTAATGTATACACACTAAAATGAGAGATTCTTGAGATATCAAAAATTATATAAATCAACATTCCTTTTCTAAAATTCATTCAACAAATCCCTTTGTGTAAAAAAATTTATCAAGGACATGTGCATGGGGAAGAGTCTATTAAAATGAAATTAAAAGCTAAATCTATGTAGAAATTTATTTTCCATTGTTACAACACAAATACCTAGGACATTTAAATATCCAAGTGCATTCATTATCCATTATAGGATAGAATAGTTCACCTTTTTTAATGCATTGTACATTTTAGAAGAATTTATTAATGTAATTCCTTACTTTGTTTATTCTTACCTATAGATAAGATATATCAAACCCACCCTAGCGGTTTTGAAAATTTCCAACTGAACCACTCCCTATCCTGTTGGATTTATAGAGTATGTTTTTATAAGTGTACAAGGGTTTCTTTCCTAGATAGCTTATGCATTATGAATGTGGATGATGAAATAGGTAAAGTTCACTGCCCTATAATTCTAGGTTTTCCATTTATTAATATTTCCATAAAAATCATAAATTTTAATGAGGGAACTATTTCAATTAATTTTGAGAATATATAATGAATTTTAATATTCTTGATTCAATTAAATGACCCCATGGAGTTAAATATTTGTTTATATTAAATCACTTTGAATTACCATATTGTTTCAAAAGGATATTGAAATTTTTGATGAAATAATTTAATTAGGGGAATATTTTGAAACATTGTATTTATTTAATGAATCTATTTTTAAAAATGAGATAAATCTAGAGACTATGATGTGTTTTGATAGAAATTATTTTGATGATATTTATTTTGATGATTTACTCAATACTATCACTCATGCTTCGTACTTATATGTGAAGGTGTCTAACATGGATCATTCTGAGTTGAAAACATCATTATAAACCCCATAAATTTGAATTTATGTTTCTTCTATCTAATTTAAAATATTATTTTCATGGGAAAAATGGAAAATTTCAAATTATAATTTTTAATAATCTAAACCCCAATAAATAGAATCTATTTTTTGGAATTTTGAAACAATATATTAAAGAAATAAGTTATACACTAGGAACAATTCCAATGATTATACCTAAAACCAATATTCATATAATATTTCTAAAATATGAGCTTAAACCTATGAGACAAACCCAAATGAGGCTCAACCTAAACCTCCTAGAAGTTGAAAAAATGTAAGTAGAAATAATTTTGGGTGATAGAATCTTATACCCAATCTTGGATCAAATTACCTCAAATAAACATAGATATATAATTATAAAAACTGATAATAATGAATTAGTTCCCATAATAATTCAAAATAGTTGAGAATCTATATTTAATACTAGAAATTGAACCTTGTGACCCGAAAGGACCACTTCCTCATTCCCTTTGAGAACCAAATTTTAGAGAGACTAGTAGGTAAGGATCATTATTATTTCATTTATATATAACCTGGGTATATTTAGTTCCAATGGATCTATAAAACTAGGAAAATACTGCCTTTATTAGACCATTTGTTAAATTTTATTAGTGAAGGATCCCCTTAAGTCTTTACAATTCCCCAGGTACTTTTCAACGATTTACAATGAGTATTTTTTTAGATTTCATTGAGATATTCTTGGTGGTATTCCATAAAAATTTCTCTTTTTTTGAAAATTTTTTATAAACTTGTATTAAGTGTATGGAAATGGTTTTAAGAATATTCATTGAGAAAAACATGGTTTTTAATTTTGAAAATATCCATTTTATGTTAGAAAAATGAAATGCATTAGTCTGTATAATTTATAAGGGTGGGGTTGAAGTAGATAAAACAAAATTGATGTGATTTATATAATACCTTACCAATAACACCCATACCTAAACCACTGGGTTCAATCTAGATATCTAAAAGACTTCATGCATACATCCCCATAAGCAAGATGATAATGACTAGAATTGGGGGTTTGAATGTTATTTGTGGGGAGACTATACCATTGGTATCATATCATTGACATATATGAAAAATAAAAATAAAAATAATCAGAGTAATGCGTGGAAGGATAAATAATCATAATATAATTATGAATGGAACACAACTCATAATAATAAAATAATTTTTTATCCCAATTTGGAAATTGAAACTGGGGTACAAAGTGAATGAAGATAAATAAATAAATATTATGGATTGATCTAGAGTGAACCTTAGTACAACTACCTCCTCTATTCTCCTAAACTCAACCATCTTCTACCAAACCCCTACTCTTAACTAGATCCCTATAAATAAAATATGGACACACATATAGATTCATTTGCATGGTGTGAGTAATAAAACATAGTAGGATAGCATTAATGCATCCTTAACAAGTGTTCACATATATAACAGGTGTATTCCATGATAATAACAAATCTACAAGAATGTATGAACAATAAAATATTGAGAACTCATGTGTTAACCAATCAACCATGAACTTGGGTTGTACCTAATTTGGAACCACGATGGAAGTAATATCAAGATATCATAAGTAAAAAAAAGAACTATCAACATGGCTGGTAAACGTGCTAGTCATCATTCTCAAAGAATCATGTGAGGATGCTACTCGGAATCTACTAGGCATCAGTGAATCATGCTGCTTGGAATACACTAGTAATCAAGTGATAATGCAACTCATTATCCACTAGGCATTGAGTAAACATGATACTTGGAATCTAATAGGCATATAGTGAATCACATGGAATTAATAAGGAATCATTGTATCCCTACACTGTTCCTAGGTCCATCATTTCTATAATCATAAGTTATGATAACTTACCCTTTAAGGGATAATCGTGTCATGGTTGTCCATATACTCAAAGAACCAATAAAAATACCTCCAATGGCATGTTAACATACATAATAGGGTAGATAATCTGTAAAAATCATATCATATCATCATATTAAAAATAAGTAATATACAATACAAGTGAACAACATCAAACATGATCAAATAAGCTATTAGAATACTCATGGAAACAAGTATCATAACGAGTCTCATGGACCATGCACATGCCCACATGTGGTAATAATAAATTATGGTAATAAATGAAAAATAACACAATAAACATACTAAGGAATCAGGTACAAGAAACTTTCTAACTCAAGGTTGTTGATTGATAACTCTAGGTTTTGTCATGTATTAACCCCAAAACCATGTTTCACAACCATAGAGAACTATAACTCATATCAATGATTCATATTTTGGGTTCTATGTCATTGAGATAAATTTTTAGAAATGAGACTCAAGTAGATTCCATGTCAATATTGGTGGTTTCTAGAATCACATACCTCCTGGATTCCATAAAAAAACTAATTTTAAGGTATTTCGAAGGAGAGGGTCTTTATTCACCATATCTATTTTCAATTAAGTAACAAATCATAAATTCATTATTTATTCTATAAGATAACATTGGGTCTATACAATGAGCATCGATACATCATCAATCCATCAATATAAAAGAGATTCAAGATGAGAATCAATCATAAAAGAGAATCAATAATAAAAGAGTCTCAAGATGATTAATTAATGGAAACATACCTAGAAACATCCATTGTTCATGATCAGGTTAACTCCATTCAAAATAGATATCATTGAAATGTTGAAACTACCACTTATCTAGCAATGATTTAAGAATTAATAATTAGTTTTAATTGGATATCATATATTGGTCATTGTTATGATGGATTTAAAAATAATCTTAAGATAAAATAGGTAGGTCAAGGAGAACTTTAGGAATATATGGATTCACACCAAATACCGCAATTCTAGATCTTCAACCTTCTTGGATTCATTGGAATCTATCAATGTAGGAGATTAATTGATTAGGGAAGGCCAAATGAGTCTTAAATATCAAGTATATATACCTATACAAAGAAGAATTGGTCAAAAAAACTATAAATTCCCATTAAGGAGGAATTATGATCATTAATTTCACATGTTCATGGTTTCCCTTCATGGTTTGAAAAACATCTCACCAACCATGAATTCTCCCTTGGATTTTGGAAAAACGGTATGGTTTTTCTATATGATTTTTTAAACCATGTTTTAACCATTCTTTTGGCCACAACAGCTTATCTCATGGTTTTCTAGGTGAGATCGCACTCTTTTTCAAACAATGAAACTTAATCATGCACCAACCATGAGAATATTCCTCTACTTTTAAGGTTTTCTAGAGAATCTACATGGTTTGGGGAAATCATTCATAAATCATAAACCCTTTAAAAGATCATCAAAATTTTATAAAGCCTTCCAAAAATCATTAAAACTTACCCCTAAAAAACATAGATCAAAAAACTTATGATTAAAGTCTTAAATTAAATCAAAATTCCCTTGAAAAATATCATACTATTACATTATCCACCTATAAATAATTCTCATCCTCAATAATCATATCTAGTAATCTTTATATAAATCATCACACTGAGCTTGAAAATATACCTCCCACACCCACATTTCCTCATGGATTTATCCATGCTAAGATTGAATCCAAGAAATTATTACTATCTTTCCTCATAGTAATTTATTGCACTGGTCTACAATCTACATCTGAAATTCCTTGTATGATGTGTCTAACTCAAGTTAAACATCCTCACAGTTTATGAAATTCATGTGATCAGGAATGTAACTCTAAATCCGAGACACCTAAAACACATCATGAATACTTTTTAACGAAAATTAATATCCAGATGGTACACCACTGTCCTAACATATCTGGGGATCTTAAAAGGTGTAAAAATTAATTTTATATCTTCCCTTTCTTACTTAAATGTTGATGGTCAAACCAAGGATCAACTCTTAAGAGAACCTCATCACCTATAGAAAACTCCAAAAGCCTCCTCCTATGGCCTGCATAATATTTTTTTGTTGATCTAATCTTTGATCAACTTGTTTTGAATCATCTGAACCCTCCAAAAGGTCTTTTATATCATTATAAGCCCCAAAATCACTACCTTTATAGCCTCATTCCATCAAATTATTGAATGACATGGCCTACCATATAGGGACTTATAAGGTATGATTTGAATCTAATCTTAATTAATATTATTTTATATAAAATAAACTAAGGATAGTTCATCATCATATTTTCCACCATGTTCTAAGATGCAGGATTGAAGTGTTTCCTCCAGTAATTGAATCATCCACTCTGAATATTTTTCTATCAAGGTATGGTATGTTTTACTCAAAATCAACTAAATTTGTAATGTCTCTTAAAATCCCTACCAAAACATTAATGTAAAACATATGCCTCTATTAGATAAAATTATAAAAAGAACTCCATGCATACAATCTCACAAATATATAGCTTTCTCAACTCAACTACTGAGTGAGTCTCATGGATCTGTAATAAATTAGAAGATTCCATTAGCTAGTCAATAATCATCCAATAAATTCCACAGATTCTCACGGTCATCGGTAAACTCATCAAAAAATTTATCATGACAACCTCCCACTTACACATGGGCATAGGAAGTGGTTGGAATGGTCCAAAAAGACATCGTTGCTCAGTCCTTATCCTATAAAAGGTATGACATCAATGAATAATGAAAAATATGTCTCTATTCATCCTTGGAAACCAGGACTATCACCTAAAGGTAGTGTAGATCTTTATCATGCTATGATATACCTTTCATGTAGTGGTGTGGATATATCTCATCACTTATTCCCTAATGAAAGTAGGGACTAAAAATCTCTCATACACTAGGATCATGCTTTCATTTTCCAATGACCACCCAGGTATTGATTATCCACCTACTAGTTATTCCCAAATAATAACTCACTCTCGGTCGAATTCCTGACTAACCTTTACTTGGTCTAAAAAATAAGTGTGAACATAGATGGATATTTTTTCATTGATCCCTGGTCCTAGAAATCATCCATCCTCCAATAGTTCAATAATCTCATCAGGTGTCACTGATACTTTGAGGACCATTCACCAAGCTCCTAAGATACCTATGTAAAATAGTTAAGATCATCTCCAATGAATTTTATGTTAGCTCATGTATAGGCTTTCTCAAATTTGAACACATGTAGGTACTCTACCTAGTTCCTCAGCATTAAATTGAGGTCCCACAATGTGATTATATAATAGAAACTCTTATGGTTAGTATAGACAAAAAACCTCTTACTGAAGAGAAAATTTCACCAACACTTCAATGCATGGATCATAGCTGTTATCTCTAAGTCATGGGTGGGATAGTTCTACTCATGGGGTCATAGTTGACATAACCCATAAGCTACTACCCAATTCTTATTAATCATCACTACCCAAAAAGAAACTCATGGTACATCATAGTACATAAAATAACCTACCCTGGGATCAGGAATAATCAACATTAAATCTTTTTCAACCTCCACTTCATCTCATGAAATTCCTCTTCACACTAGTATGAACACTTGAACTTTACTCCTTTATTCATTAACACAATAATGGGTACTGATAAATGGGATAATTCCAAGATAATACATTATTATTATCCCTATAAATCCATAAATATCCTAATATCAAAAAAATTATGAGGATGTGTCCATGACATCACCACATCCACTTTATTTGGGTCTACTGATATACCAATCTCAATGAAATATTTCCCAAAAAACTTCACCTACTGAATCCAAAATTTACACTTTAATAGCTTGACATAAAGCTGATGTGCTTCAAGAATAATCAGAAATATCTTGATATGTATGGATAGATACTCTGAGGATAGTGAGTAAATTAGGATGTCTTCAATAAACACCATAATTAATGAGTTAAGATATGGGTGGAAGATACTATTCATGATATCTGTGAACATTTTTGGTGTGTTCTTCAGTCTAAATACAATCACCAAGAACATATATATCTCATACATAATATAAAATTTTATCTTTAGTATGTCCTCATCTCTAACTTATAGATGGTGATATCCTGAGTGGATATTGATCTTGGATAACCACTAGTCTTTCCTTAAATGATCAAAAATATCATTGGTCCTAAGAAAAGGATATTTATTCCTCACTATCACCTGATTCAAATTTTGATAATCTATACAGAGTTGAAGAATAATGTTTTCCTTCTTGGTGAAAAAAATAGGTTCACCCCATGGTGAAATACTTATCTTAAAAAATAAATTTTGTTTCAAGTCCTTGAGTTACACCTTGAGTTCCTTCAACTCTGATGTCACCGTATGATAAAGGGGTATCTAAATGGGATGTATTCCGGGAATTATCTCTATCTTGAATTTATCTACTCTATTAGGTTTAAATCTTATGAATTCATCTATAAATATTTCTTGATAGAGATCCATGGCTAGAGGGAAAGACTTGGTGGAAACTGTTGATTCTACTAAAAGAGCCAAGCATGTATTCTGTGTTGTGATCATCCCCAGATGACTCAAGTCTGGAACCACTCTAACTAATATAAGTTACCATTGTATATTCGTCTAGAATGTATCCCCCAAGGTGAAGTAAATGATAACTATCTCTAATAGAAATTAGTGTGGTCCCTAAAACTGTTCATCTAATATTTTTTGAGAATCACATCAAAGCTCATCATCTCTAGAATCATGAATTCCCACATGTGTCTATAATTGTAAATGAATATAGTATAATTTGGTCACCACAAAATATGGTCCACTTTCATTCCCAATAATGTATCATGAGAAATTAACTTAGAAGACAGTTTAACCAGTAAGTCAAGTCCATCAAATACTTGTGTATATATAATGAAATGGGAAGCACCAGTATTAAAGAAAGTAGTATAAATAGTTGAAGTTATCAAAAACATACCTTGAAAATTATATGGTCTCTCGCCATAATTATCTAAAGTTTTATTCCCTATATATACTAGGCATGCCAAAACTCCAGGTTCCTATCCCTAAGATGCATTAACCATATAACTTTTCATCGCCTTAGTTTTTTCTAAAGGACTCTAACTAAATCCCTATTTCTGTAACCTCATCTTCCCTGATACCCTATTGAAACCTATACTCAAAGCCCTAGTGTATAATTTTTTAAGGTGTCCCATATTTTTGAATTTATGATAATGGCTAGGACGTACTATACAGACTCTATGGTAATGACTGACCTTCCAATAATTAATGCATTGAGGTACTCATCCTGAGGGAACTAAAGATGTCGAACTGTAATCCACCTAATTACCAATAACCTGCTATATAGGTACTGTGGGGTGTAGTTGAAGCTAGTGGGATAGGAATTTTACAATTTCCATTATCAATGTTATGTAACGTTTTAATCTCTAGAAATTTGAGCCCTAATAGAGGTCTGAGGATCTCATGTGAATTTAATAAGCACAAAATAAATAAACAAACATGTTCCTTGTTTGATTCGGTGGAGCATTGGACTACTTCTTGTTGTCAGTGATCATTGTTGAGGGATCCAAAGTTTAACCCCTTTATATCATCCACACATGATTCAAGAATATTTCTGAGCATTGATCATCTAATTATGAGTTCTATCATGGAGATTTTATGATTCCTTCGACATCATAATGATTACCTCAACTGTGTTCCTACGATCTAAGAAAACATCCTTGGATCGATAGCCTAAATGAAATATTTATCTCTCTAGGATGTGGGAGATGGAGAGAGGAACTCTTAATATATTGGAATATGAATTTCTTACCTTGCACACTATAAAAAAAATATCCTCATCTACTTATATAGTGGGTGTTGAAAATCTCTGGTTAGGGTTCCCAGTCCCCATATATCTTCCATTCACTTAAATAAGTAATAAATAAATAATCATGACGAACTAACTATATCAATTATATTATTCATATTTTATATCATACATTTAATATATATTAAATATATTATGTGATAAACATGAGTAATTAAATCAGCTCACAATTCCTGCTAATATTAAATGAACCATTAATATTAAATGTAATATTCATTCATATAATATTATTCCATGTAATTACTTAAACACTTTTAAATAATTTTATCAAATAAATTCAACTCAATTACTATATACTCGAATAATAATGAATTTAGTTATTTATCAATGATCGATAAATCTTGGACAAATCTCATACCCAATGGTGGGACCATCTTGTCCTATATTCATATTCTTCAGAATGGAGCAGAATCATGAAAGAGCTATTGTGTGTGACCCTATAGTACCTTATTTAAATATAATTAAATAATATTCATGGACCAAGAGTGTAATCTAGAAACTCATCATATCCCCTAAAGAAACAAGGAGTAGTCATATCAACAACAACCAACCTATGTTATAAGCACTAGGTATTATAATCTCTTTGTCATGCGATATCTTGTAAAGAAGGATGCACACTTTTGTCATCAACCTTTAATTTATTTATTATTTGTTGATCTAACTGAATAGACTTACCTTCGTCTACTATGGACATGTATTTTATTAATTTACAACCATCCAGATCAACTAGGCCATATATATCACTTCCTCAACTCAGAAGTGATAAATCCTATCATGATCATTCAACCAATATCATACCACCAATGACACACCCAACACAAAATACCTCATAATGACTTTATTGACATGGTTTTATCCTTTAATCAACATACATTATCAAATGGTAATCATTGATGATGATCTCGAGTTGGGAGACTAATGAAAATTTTCACAGATAATAACATCTAATGACACCCAAAACATGTGCTTTTTCTATTGGTGGGTATGTCCCCATGATCTCATCTACCAGAGATCACCAAGTATGAACTTTATGAGAAGAAGTATCAATGATTATGATCCCCCAACACATAATAGTCTAACATAAAATTTGTCCAGTTAGTATGATGTATCAACACCATAGGACATGTATTTAAGATTAATGTCATAGTATCTTGAGGTTCTCATTATACCCTAGGTTCTGGTATAATCTTCTGATATGAAACATAATCTAAAGAAAATTACCATAAATATAGTGGATGAATAAGTATCAATAATATTATGGCAAGATAAACACATGTATATATAAATATATCAAACTATATACACGTAGGTGTAATCAAAGTATATCACAAGTTGTATCTAGTGAAACCACTTTTAACACTCCCACTTGAACAAGAGACAACTAATAACAAGTCTCAATACACTAGTTCTCACATGAGAATCATGCTTCTTTTGAGATATGGATTTAGTTAGGGGGTATACCACATAATCCTATGTGGATACTCTACTAACTATGATTTAACCTCTCT
This sequence comes from Viscum album, assembly GCA_963277665.1. Classification (NCBI taxonomy): domain Eukaryota; kingdom Viridiplantae; phylum Streptophyta; class Magnoliopsida; order Santalales; family Viscaceae; genus Viscum; species Viscum album. The sequence goes on from OY728136.1 coordinate 1,908,346,786, forward strand.
TAGAAAAATATCCCCAGAGATGAAACTTTGTAAGTATATTGCTTTGTCCTCTGGTGTGACCCAAGTTCCTTGGAAAGCACCACTGCCTCAGTATTGTCACAATAAAAAAGAATAAGTTATGCACTACTCGGCATAACACTAATATCTTAGACAAATTTTTGTATCAAAAATGCATCATTTTCTACATCAAAATCTGATATATACTTTAATTTTTTTCTAGAATTGGCCACCACAGGTTGATTTAAACTTCGTTAGCTCACTACAACACCATTAATGTAAAGTATATAATCTAATTGTTATTTCAAATCATTAGGATCTATTTATAAACTATCATCATCATATCCTCTCACTACCAGTTCCTCTTCTCCTCCATACACTATGAACATATCCTTTGTATGCCTCGAGTAATTTAGGATTGTTTTGATAGCCACCCAATGAAACTCTCCTTGACTATCTTCATATCTTACCACCATGATTCAATCAAGAGAAAATCAAACCTAGAACATATCATGGAATACATGATAGATCCCAATGCCGAGACATAAGGTATTCCACTCATTATTTCAATCTATTCATTGTGTTTATGGGCACATTTTCTTTGAGAGATTGATACCATGTGACGTTCAAAATAGTCCTCCCTTGGATTGTTCCATACTGTACCTTTTAATCACCTTTTCAATATATGTACTTTGATATAGACCAAGTATCCTATGAGATCTATCTTGAAATAATGTAGGCTGGTTCAAATAAGTCTTTCACGTAGAAGGATTTATCTGACCAATTATTAACTGATTGTAAGACTTCAACTTATATTCCCATAACTAATATGTCATCATCATATAATACTAGGAAAAATATGACATTACCATTAACATTATTATAGGCACAATGATCCCTTTAGTTTTCAAAAAAAAAACAAATTCACTTATGGTCTCGTCAAAGAGAACATTACATGATCGTGATTCTTAATTCAACCCATAAATGGATCTCTGTAGCTTACACGCTTTTTTGGAATTATTTGACTTAACGAATCCTTCAAGTTGAGTCATATAGACTTATTAAAATAAATTCTTATTTAAAAAATCATTTTTGACATCTATTTTCCACATCTCATAATCATGGAAATATTCTATTGCAAACAATATTCTGATGGATTTCAGTATTGGTACTAGTGAGAAGGTTTTTTCATAGTCTGTGCCCTTGACATTGTCTGAAACCCTTCACTAGAAATATTTATTTATAGGTATTGACCTTAATATCCATGTATAGATTTTTCTTGAATACCCATTTTCATTTAATGGGTTTTACATCATCTATATGGTCTACCAAAATCCAAACTTGATTTTGGAATATGGACTCCATCTCAGAATGCATGGAATATTTCTATTTAGTAGAATTCTTACCATCTACTACTTCCTTGTAGGTCATAGGTTCATCATCCTGAAGAACTAATGTGTCTTCAAACTCGGTAATAAGAAAACTATAACATTCTAGTTATCTAACCTCTCGAGTTGAACTATATAGTACTTGTGTCTTGAGAACTTATTTATCTCTTATTGTCTTTTAAAGAGATTGTTCTTGTACCAAATCCTATGCATTTGGAGTATTAACTTCATCAAATTCAATCTTTCTCCCAATATTTCCATTGGGAACATGTTTCCTTTCTAGAAATATGTATTTTCTTTCCATAATCACTTTCTTATATGAAGGGTTATATAGGTAATAGCCTTTGGTTTCTTTCGTATAAACTATAAAGATACACTTAGTGCTTTTAGATGCAAATTTTTCACTAGGTATATTCTTGAAAAAACCCACACATCCCCATACAATTAAGTGTGATAGATTGGGTTTCTCTCCACACCCCAACTCATAATGAATACAATATGTATCTTCAGTTGGAACTCAGTTAAGGGTATATTTTTATGTCTATGATGTGTTTCACCAAATGATAGTGGAAGAGTTTCGTGACTCATCATTGATCTGAACATGTAAAGAAACATTCTATTCCTCTTTTCACTAACACCATTATACTATGGTACATACAGAGGACTGAGTTGTGATATTATCCCATACTCATTCAAGTGATAAATTAAAGCTTGGTTAATATATTATCCACCTCGTTCTGAGAAAAGCACCTTAATATTCTTACCAAGATGGTTCTATACTTCATGTTGGTATTCCGTAAACATCTAAATGGAATCTAACTTATACTGCATTAAGTAGATATATCCATACCTATTATAGTCATCGGAAAAATTGATGAATTAAAAGAACCCACCCCTTAACTCTATTGTAAATGGTCTATACAAATCAGTATGAATAAATTCCATTAATTCTATGGATCTTTCTCAATTACCATAGAAAGGTGATTTTTTAATTTTCCCTTTGTAACCAAGCATGAAATAAATCCAAAGTTTTTAAATTAGATGAGTCTAAATAACCTACATGATGTAATTTTTTTTAAATGCTTCTCATTCACATATCTAAGCCTGAAGTTCCATAGGAGGATGTTATATGAGTCGTGTTTTCTATTTTTTCATTGATTTCCAGTATTGGGTTTTCAATTTCAAGTATACATAATCCATTGTTATTATGTGCCATACCATAACATATGTTATCCTTATAAAATAGGCATAAATTATTTTCAAACATGAAATAAAATCCCATAGTATCCAAAATTGATACTGAGATTATGTTTATAGTTACTAAAGGTGAATAATAAAAATTATTCAATACAAGAAACAAACAACTCAGTAAAGATAGTAGATAATATACCACTGTTAAGGCTACTAGACTCGCAACATTTGAAACTCAGGGATCCACCTCACCTTTTTCAATATTCTTAAATCTAATTGGTTTATTTATTTAAATAAAAACATGTGATCCAAATATTGTATCTAATAACCAACTTATAGATAAAGATAAATTTCAGTCAATGAAAAAAAATACCTGAAGTAAAATAATCATCTTTATTTTTATTCCCAACTTTGTGGTTATTCTTCCAATGCCTTTTATTTCAACATAAAAAGAACACAACCTCCTAATAATTACCTTTCCTCTGTATCTTTAGATTTTTGGAATATGGTGCTTAGGTTTTTTTGACATAGATTTAGTCATAAACATATTATCCTTTCCCTTCCTTCTCTTTTTCACCATAAGTATTAAAGAATTTGTTTTCTTCATATCCTTATTAGCATGGAAAACTAAATCTAAAATATCTTGAACTGGATTTTTCATATTATTTATATTATAATTAACAATAAAATTCAAGAATCCTAATGTAAATAGGAAATAATGAGATCATTATCTAGTTCTTGGTTTAGTTTGAACCCAAGGGCTTCAACTAAATCAATGTACCCTATCATCTTAAGTACATGTGGGGCTTCTTGATTACCTTCTACTAACTTTCACATATAAAATGCACTTGATACCTCATATCTTTCTTTCTTTTATTTCTACTGATATAGTTCTTGGTGATGGATTAGCATCTTGTAGGATTCTTTGTCTTCATACATTTTCTATAGTTTACTGGACATAGATGACAACATTATACATTCTATATCTAGTGTATCATCTAAATGATTTTTATAATTTTATTTATTCAACCTTATAGTTCCCTAAGGAGTCTCAGTAGGAAATGAGGATTCCAATATATTGAGCTTCCTTTTTTATCATCGTAATTTACGCAAGCGCAAGTACCACTCTAGGATGTTATAACCCATTAGAATATTTTCTTTATACAATATTGATCTTATTGATAACTTTTTGATGGAATTGGTGATTGATGTGATTTTTCTACAATAAATAAATTTTTAGAAACCATTACTTTATCTGGATTACCTTTTAAACATTATTGATTAATTAAATTACCAAATGTATCCCACTATTTTATTGAGCTCTATTAACCCTCTATAATAGAATCGGAATACTTCATCTCTTGAGTATTATAGTAGAAAGGATCCTTGAGCTTCCCCTCATAGTCTAAAAAACTTTAGATATTCTAATAATTATAGAGTTCAAGGAATATTTTTCATTGGAAAACTGCATTAACTTGTGGCTCCTTGATCTTTCGAGTGAAGGTTAAACTTATAAAATCATAAATATGAATTACTCAAAGCTTGCCTCTAAATTTTATGAAAGCTAAATTTGGATATTCTTTGCTACCAACATCAGTTAATTCAACCAATAACTTTTATAATAACTCCCCGATAATAGGATTACCCTCAACTTTGGTTGAAGAGCCCATGTACACCCAGTTTTGTTCAAATTATAATAATGGAAGGAATTTATGACTTAATATTTCTATGATTGTTTTATATTTTTTAGTGAATGTAATCCATTTATATTAATATATTCACATTATGTTATTGTGATCTCAACTAAACATTAATAGAGATAACATTCATCATTTTTTATGCATTTTATATATCTATTATTTTATGTGATCTTGTAGAAATAATCACGTACATAAAATAAAAAAACATCCTAAAAGAAATAAATTAATCAAGTGGTTTTTAGCATCTAATATTGGTTGATCCATTGAAACTTAATGGATCAACCATGACCTAGGGAATTCATACCTGAGTCGTGTCCTAACTCCTGATGTAGCTTGTCCCTGGTCTAGTGTGTCCATGTCTCGTCTGAGGTAGCACCTCGTCTTGGCATGATCTACGTCTCATTTGTATATCATGTTGACTTTGTGGGTATGTATCATAGAGTGTCATCATCAAATGTACAATAATACTCACATGCGGGAGAGGGGGTCTGAGGTTGAAATATACAACTGATAAATTGGACATGCAGGTCCTTATATATATTGAATTAAAATTGGTGATGCATAGATCATCTTAAATTAACTACTTATTACAAACATCACATGCAGTGATAAATAATTAAAGAAAATAACCATACATACATGGGTTCGTTCAATTTCTCAATACTAGTCAGTAAAAAAAATGTGTGATAAAATTAATTAAAATTAATATAAAGTCAAGAGATTAAATATAAATTAATTTAATTAACCATTAAATTAAGTTATTTTCATCAATCTGACCATTAATTTAATTTCAATTCCAAAATTAAATTAATCTATAAATTTAATTTAACACCAGAATTATATTAATTTTTCTAAATTATAGAATGATTATTAATTTGAACCAATAAATTAATATTTAATTAATTTAATTTAAAAAATTAAATTAATTATCTAAATTAATTTATAGTTGAAATAAAAAATTTCCCAGACCCAAAATTCCCTCCCAAGACCTTAGAGAGTCAATAAAAACCTATGTAGGCTCGTTTTGGGAAAGGAAAAACCCTCCCCTGGGATTTTTGGGTCGTCAAAAAGCCATGAAGGGGATTTCTTGGTTAGGAAGACTTTTTTTTACTGATTTCAGGTTGGACCAGACCCATTTAGATCTAATATATATACTAGAAAGTGTTACCTCATGTGTAGGGGTCTGATCACAATTGTTGTGACCTACACTAGCATGGCATCAGTCTGGCTACATTCATCAGGATTTTTAAGTTAGTGGAAATCCAGAGGAGGCTAGTGGGAGGTCACCTTAACAGCGGTCGAGTTCAGATCCTGAATGGAACAGTGGCCTTGAAGGCGTTTAGGTTGTCCAATGAACTCAGAATGGAAGCTTTATCTATGTTTGACCTCGAAAAGGGGTTGATGATAAGTTAACCATGGTGGAGGTGGTTAGGACCAAATTTGGTGGGGGATCCACTTCCTATCAGCATTCGGTCGTCCTATAGTGGATGAATCAAGATAGGGTTGTGTCGTGTTTCCCGTCTCCGACAATCTTGAGAGGATTCAGTCACCAAGTGGAGTCTATCTAGAGGGAAATGTTCAACCAAGGTGGTTGGGGTGGCATGAAGGTCTTGAGGGGAGGTGGTGGGTAGAATTTGTCACATGAGAAGTGGAGGAAGGGTGGTCTGTGGAGGAGGAGGTCATGTAACAACTCCATTCCGTGCTTTGGGGTTCTACCTAGAGGAATTGGAAGACTGGTGAAGGGTGGGGGAGCTGGTTGTTGGATTAAGTGGGAGGTGCAGCCATGAATTCTTCTATAGGAAGCATTCCCTTTTCTAGATTCAATTTCAATATTCTGGTGGAATATTTACAATATTGTTTCACTTTCATGGTAAGAAAACCCATACAAAAATATATTTTGTTAAAATGATACCTATAGGATTTATTTTTTAAAATTATTTCATTTCATACTAATGTTAGAAGAAACCTCAATGAAAAAAGTGGTTTTTTTGTGAAGCTTATAGGGGAAGCTAAAAATCACTAGGAAAATTTGTTTTTGTCATACCTTGATCAAAACTAGATCTTCAAAAAATTAAAACATGAATAGATGTTAAATTATAATGTATTTCAATTTTTTAAAATACAACAACTGTGTTTTCAATCCCTGCCAAAATTTTCAAATAACCATAACTTAATCATAATGAATTGAATTTCTGTGTGGTATGTTCCATTGAAACCAGTATAAATTATCTACTTAATATAATGAAAATTAATATTTTCTTGAATTAGAAAAATAAAATGATCACTTTGATACTAATTGTAGGTAATATGGTTCACAACAGAAGCTAGTGTGCTGAGAATTTTAAAATTTTCATCATCAGAATGATGTAACTTTGTCATCTCAAGAGATCTGATCCTTGATAGAGGTCTTAGGATCTCATGTGAATTTAATACTGACAAAATAACATAAAAAATGTACCTTTTTTGATTTGGCATCACGTTCAACTATATCTTGTTGTCGGTGATCATTGCCTGAAAGATCTGAAGCCAACCCCTTCTAGATCATCCACACATGCTTCAATAATTTGATTTAATGTTAATCGTAAAATTTTGAGTGCTAGTGCAGAGCTCTGATGATTTCTTTAACGTCACAACAATCACCTCGACTCTACTACTATTATTCATGACTTTGTCCTTGGATCGATTATTGAATGATGTATTCCTCTATCTAGGATGTGAGAGTAGGATAGATGAGCTCTTAATCTATTATATGATGAATTTGTTACCCTTCACACCAAAAAATGTGCTCCTCATCTACTTATATAGTGGATGAGAAAAATACCATGTTAGGGTTCCAATCCCGTGTATATCTTTCATCCACTTAAATAAGTAATGAATAAATAATCATGATGAAATAACCATTTCATTTATGTTATTTATATTTTATCACATAATTATAATACATATTAAATATATTATGTGATAAACCTGAGCCATTAACTCGACTCATAATTTTGGCTAATATTAAATAAACCTTGAATATTAAATATAATATTCAATCATGTAATATTATTCCATATATTTACTTAAACACTTATAAATAATTTTATTAAATAAATTTTAATCAATTATTATATAGTTGAATAATAATTTATTTATTTATTTATCAGTGATCGATAAATATTTGATAGCTCTTGGACCTCATGGTGTAGACCATCATGTATCGTATTTCTATTCATCATATTATGCTAGAATCTTGAAAGATCTATTCTGTGTGACCCTCTAGGCCCTTATCTCAATAATAGTGGATAATATTCACAAACCAATAGCGGAATCTAGAAAACCATCATGTCCCTTAAAGATACAAGGATTAGTCATAGTAAGGACAACCAACCTACGTACACATACTGTGTAATATAATTTAATTGTCATATGGTATCTCATAAAGAAGTATTCACACTTGTTTCATCGTTATTTCCTTGCTTTATTATTTTTTTATCTGACTAAATGGACTTACCTTCGACTACCATGGATATAGATTTAATGAACGTACTAACAGCATGATAAACTAGTCCAGAGATATCAATTACTCAACTCAAAAGAGAAAAATTCTATTTTTATCATTCAACCAATGTCATACCACCAATGACACACCCAACACAAACTACCTCGCAATGACATCATTTACATATTTTTCAACTTGAATCAAAGAATGTGATCAACTAGTACACATTGATAATGATCTCATGTTAGGATACCAATACATATGTATATGGATAAGAACATCCAATGATACCCAAAGACATGTGGTGTTCCTATTGGAGGGTCTATCCTCATGATCTCACCAACTAGTGATCACTAATTGTGAGCTTCTTGAGAAGAAGTCTCAATTATTATAATCCCCCAACTCCTTCTAATTTGACATCAACTATTTATATTCATTATTATGTATCTCGACCATAGAAAATGTATTTAATATTAATGTCATAGTATCTATAGGTTCTCATTATATCCAAAGATCTACTATAACCTTTTGATACAACATGTAATCTAAGGAAATAACTATAAATATAAGGGATGCACAAGTATCAACACTATTATGGTAAGATAAACACATGTGTGTGGGTTTATATATATGTGTGTATAAAACTATATACATGTAGGGGTAATCAAATTATATAAAAAGTTGGGTCTAGGGAACCCACTTTCGATATGTTGTACATCCCCAGTCTTTCTCTTCCTACTACTAGAAGAGAAACTCAGAGTATGAGCAAGAGGTCAACTCTCTTGAGTACTAAATGGTAGAAGAATACCAACTACTTGATCCTCCTCCAAACCCTTCTTGATATTTAAGGCCTTTTAAAAAACCTCTAGGTAATTCATTAGTTCAAAATTCCTTAACAATATCCTAATATCAGTATGTAGACTTATCTTGAACTTCATGGCCTTATGTGCATTGTTTCAGGATAATAGATTAGGAAAGAGAAGTGGATTATTGGAAAAAAAAGAGTATGTGCATATCATCATAACCACCTACTATATCTCCCTGAACCGTTATGATAGATTTTGATTTAGAGTTTTTAGGGGGAAAATTCCATAAGAATAAGTACGTTAAGGCCTCCCAAGTGAGACCCACATGCCTTCCAGCTTGTCCCATCACACCCCACCACCTCTTGGCGGGTCCCCATATCATGAATATTGTCAAATTCAACTTTCTATAATCATGTGTTTAAATTAGTTTAGAGACACCCTAGATGATTTTTATCTAGTCCTATTCATTCTATGGGACTCTAGTTCCTTGAATGGTTGGTGGATGCGGGAGTTGAAAGTCTATAGCATTGTCAACCATGGATCTCCTTTCCCCTCCGCCCTGGGAAGGAATAATAATAAGGACTCCCAGCTAAGGTGGTCCAACTACCCACACCACCATAATAGGTGTATGAGCATGCTCTGTTGTCCCCACTTAGATATAAGACAATGGAAAAGGTGAATACTTCCTAGGGGTTTCTCAACCCACATAAATTGGTGGTCCCATTAGTCTCCTTTGAGATGAAATCTTTTATACCACAAAGGAAATATTATAACATCTAAGTTGTTAAGGTGGTTCTTAATTAATCTATGGGATCACATAAAGGAATTCTATGGAGACTACCCACAACCTAAGGAATATCTTTCCTAGAACTAACCAAGGTTCTCTATCCGTTAATGTTAGTCGTAGTCATATATATATTTAAACATAATAGCATTCTTAGGTTCTACTAACTAATTACCACATAGATATATCACAAAATTATGAAACATATATATATATGTTAATATATAACACAAGTCTATCTGGAATAAATAGTATAATTAAAGGAATTAAATTAAAGATCTAGTATAAAGGAAAAAAGTTATATATATCGCATTTTATCCTATGTTACAAATCATGATGTATAAACACACCACAAATCCCATAAAACTATAATAAAATCCCCATAAATGGAAACTTAGAGTTCTATTACACATGATATGGCCAAGAACCTAAAAATTCCCTTACCTAATTCCCATATAGCTTATCTCATTTCAACCATGTCATGAGCTGGTCAATAAAAATAGGGGTGATGGCTTTGATACCATTTGGTATTGCCCCGATCCAAACCACTAGGTCCAATCCAGATATCTATAAGACCTCATGCATGCCCCCCATACGTAAGATGATTCTAACTAGTAGTGTGGGTCTGAATATCATTAGTGGGGAGACTATACCCTCGGTATCATATCATATCCATACAGTAATAATAAAAAAACAATTAGAGTAACATTCATAAGACTAAATAATCATAATGTAATAACACATCACACATAATTCATATGAATAAAATAATTTGGGATCCCAATGTGGAAAGACAAATCATGGTAATAAGTATAAGAAGATAAATATATAAATACTATGGGTTCCTTTTAATTATGTTCTAGTACTTATACCTCATCCATGACCCTTATCTTAACTGTTTCCATAGGCCCCTTTGCTTACCTAGATCCATATATATGTAGTATGCACATGCATTGAGGTACCCATGTATGGTGTGAGTAATAAAACACACTAGGAGACCACCAATTCATCCTTAACAAGTGTGTATAGTTATAATAGGTTTATTCCGTGATAATAATAAATGAGAAAGAAAGTATAAACAATCACGTACTGAGAAATCATGTACCAACCAAGCCACTAAAATCCCTGATCATACATACTTCATATCCATGCCATAAGAAATATAAATATATCATAATTAAACATGAACTAAGCATAGGTCTAGTAAATATAATACTTAGAATACTCAAGGAATCATGTGAACATACTACTTGAAATCTACTAGGATTCAAGTGAATCGTGTTATTTAACATCCACTAAGAATTTATTAATCATGATACTCAATATTAACTAGGAAATAGGTAAACATGATACTTGAAATCTACTAGTAATTTATTGAATCACAAGATTTCTATGATGCATCATCGTATCCCAACCCTGTGCTTAAGTCCATAATATCTATCATCATAAGTAATGCACACTGCCCCTCTAAGGGATAACCATGTCATGACGGTAATCCTATTTTGAGAACAATGAATAATGCCTATAAAGAAATAATAACACATATAATAGGGTAGACCATAAAAGTAAATCATAACATATCTTTAAGAGAAAAAAATTAGCAACATACAATATGTGTGATCAATATCAAACATGATCAAACAAGATGCAATCATACACATGGAAACAAGTATCATAATGGGTTTCATGGGCTATGCACACACCCACATGTGATCACAATCAATCACAACCATCAATACATTCCAATACAAGAAACATTTTAGGGAAACATGTACATAAAAGTTCCCTAAATGGTAAGGAACTTCTTTCTTCAGGGTTTTCAATAAATAACTCCAAGGTTCATCAAGGATTAATTCCTGAACCATCTACCACACCCATGATAAATAATATTGTACCTCAAGGAGGCCTATTTTGTGTTCTAGTTCATCAAAAAGAAGGTTTAGAAAAGAAACTCATGGAGATAAATGTTAAGAAGTGTAGTTATAGAATCACTTGCTTCATGGAGTGTAAGATTTGGTATCCTAGAACCAACTGGTTGTACTTTGATTACATTTAAATTTAATGTATTTAAATATTAAACATCTTATTATATATTTTTAATTTTTCTGCATGACTATGATGTAATAATATCGTAGAGTATTTTTTGCATTAATAAAGTCATGGCAGTTCCCCACTATGATGAGAACCATGAAATTCTATAACAGTATTCTTAAATATAGTTCTATGGTTGGATGATATACTACTATGGGACACATAGCATGAAGAATATCATGTGTGAGTAATCATAAGTAGATGAGACTTCCTCTCATGAAGTTCGCATTTGGTAATCTCCAAGACAGGATATTATGAGAACAGACCCGCCAATAGGAATTCTTTATGTTTTGGTGTCATCGGATATTTCTATCTACGAACATGTGTAATGATCCTTAGACTTTAATATTATCATTAATATGTGTCATGACTCACGCACTTTGATTTACTGACGAAAACCATCACACAGACAGTTGGCGGTAAGTAGGGTACGTTGGGTGCGTCAAGAGTTGCATGTTATTAATGGATAAGTTGAGGAAGGATTTTTCCCTTATAGTTATGGAAGTTGATATCTCATCTCTTTGATTGAAAAATAATTGTAACTCAAAATTCCATGGCCATGGTGTAATGATGAGTTTATTTTCGGTATTCAAAGAACAACGTATCAAACATAAAAGTTGATGACACTATCATGAAACCTGCTTGAAGAGATATTGGGATAAAGGTATTATATTACACAGTGAGCATATGTATATAGATGTCATTGTTGTGACTTTAAGTTCTTTATATTGGGTTCCTTGACCTGTTTCTAGACAGTACTCTTGGACTTTAGGCAAGCATGCATAATTCCAACAAGAAAGAATCCTAGAGGGTCACACACTAAGTGTTTCTGGTGGTCTCAGTTAAATTCTATTTGAATTTAATTAAAAAATATTATTCTCAATATATTGCAATAATTTTATTCAAGTTAAAATGATTTCATAAATTAAATAAATATTTATTCACCATATTGTGGGTAAAATATATTTATTTTTTCTATTGAACATTTAATAAATATTTATTTACTAGTTTGTAAATAAAATATTTATTTAAGAGAATAAATTATTTTCTTATTTATTTGGGTGTTCAATAAATGGAAGTGGATTTCAAGAGGACCATGGTCGGTTTGGTAGTAAAATAATTATTTTCAATATGATAAATAATTATTTAACCAGTTGGAAAAAATTAAAATAACTCTTCTATTATTTTATGACACGGAATTTTATTTATAATTCCATTTTTCACAAGTTGGCACACCATAAATAATGATGTAGTATTATTATTAATATCATGGATTTTCTCTAAGGTTATTAATGTATTGAAATGTTATTACACAATTAAATATTGTAACGGAATCCCCATGTCAATAAATAGACACATACATCTATTTTTCCATGTACCGAACCGCACACCAGGTAAATTAAGAATTGTTGAGATGAACAATTTCTCTATTGAATCCTCTTTATGCCCCTCTCAAGAAAGATAGATGTTCTTAAAGGCCAAAGAACAAGAGATCAAGAACGATCAACACAAGACACTCTCTTTGAGGCTCTAGCACCCAGAGAATGAGTAGTGTCAATTAGAGGCCATTGGAGCATGTGTGGATCACCGCTAGATGGATTCTAGTTTGGATCCTTGTAAGCGCAACAAGATAATTCAGAAGGGTCATTTCGGATGATCAACACAATCAATGAATAAAATACCAAAGATCCAAGTATTATATTCTTTATGAAATTAATTAAATTAATTATAAACAAGATGTGAAAGATCCTCTCTGGAGGTTTTGGGTCTCTTCCTTATTTATCTAAATCTTTGATTCTAATCTGGGGAGACTAGAATTCATCATCATATTGATCCCAGAATAATTATTGATCATGGTAAAAATCAAAGTTGGGTTCCTTCCCAACCACGCTTTCGCTGTTCTTGAAACCTTCAAGTGGTATCAGAGAAGTTACATCATAGTTTGTAATTATTTAAATATTTCATTGATGATTTATGCATTCAATAATTTAGTTTTTAAAATTCAAGTTAATCATTCTAAAAATATGAATCTTGAGATTTTTTCCTCCTCTTTTATTTCTCGTTCACCATATAGAAATGGTCTTTTCTTTTAGTTTTGTGTAAAATAAAAAAGAGGATCTCATCCGAAGGTGACAAAGGTTCTTGGAATTACAACACAAGAACACATGATGTGTATTCAGAAGTACATGTTGTGCAGTCAAGGTTTAATGTATTGGGTCTGATCCCCCAAACCAAGCCATGTCATTGGAGTTTGTCTAAGTATCAATGACTCCTTGTGTTGACTAGGAATAGGTGTCATGAGGTTTCCAGAATACATGTCATGTGGCCCACTATACATGACATGTACTCCCTTCATGTTAGGGTTAGTCCGTGTACCCCATACATGGCTTTCCCATTTAGAGACCATGTAAAGAGGAACTGCATGGTGTGTGTCCTACTAGACATGTCATGTCCTCCAAATATTTCTGAAGTACTCTCACACATCGTTTCCCCTAGTGTGTACTTCGGATGAATGGTGAAAAATAGTACATTCTATGTAGTTGGAACTACATGCTGTGTACTCATCCAAGTTATGTAGATTTATTAAAATTTATTATTATATTATACAAACCCTTGAGACATGTACCATTGTGCAGGGGTAAATCTAAGGCACAACATTTGATAGGTGTTTTATATATATGTGTTTAATTTAACATCTTCATAATGTTCATTTCTACTCATTGGGTAGTTATGAATAGGAATTTACCGAGTTGCCTTCAAGGTACAAGTTATGTACAAAGATAATTTTAAATGAATTTATTTGATTAAAATTATGATGGATGATAACCTCAAAAAATTCAGAAAAGGGTTTAAGATAAAAGTATTTATTAATTAAAGATGATAATTAATTGATTCGAGCATGATTTATCTTAAACTAGAAAGATTAAAGAATTGAATGCTAGTTTTATTTATGTGTAAATATCATTGCATGTATGGATGGTCATAAGCTAGACCAAGACCTTTGTATGTGGATGGTTTCTTTTAATTTATTTATTTAAATTAAATTTATTGGCATGTGAGCCTTCTCGTCATTAATATGTAGGGCATGCATGCCCAAGGTTTCATTTATGTAAACCCCTTTTTTATCCCTCATCTTCATATGAGTTAAAAAGGCATATGTAATGGATATAACTCTCAAACTAGTGGCGGTGATCCAAGATGGAGCCGAGACGAAACCAGTCCCAGGAGATACAGAGGTAGACATTTGGAAATCTGTAAACACGAACCCAAAATGTTCAAGAAGTTATGTCAGGGTCAGTTTATCAACCGCTAGATAAACTAACCATTATAAAAGATCATGATCATTCTCTTTATTTTATTTTTTTTAGTTGCATATTTTATCATTATGGATGTGTTTTCACAGTCACATAATTAATGAATTAAACAAGCATGCAAGATAGAACTAAAATAAACTAAACTTATGAGTAAATATTATCAAGACATTGTTAATCACTTAAGTAAGTTCAACTAAATATTAACAACCATGTGATAATGATAATAATAAATTCACGCGTAAGAGATAAAAATCCCTTGATTAAGGGAAAAACTCAATAAAACTATGAGTTTGACCAACCCTTGTAGGGACACATACTTTTATACAAGAATCCCTTATGAAAGGTTCCTGGTTCACTTAACCATATTACATCAAGAGGAGTATCCCTTGCTAGACTTGGTGTAATATTAGAGGTAAGAGTTAAGGAAATCCAATGTTATGATTTTAGGATTGGGGTGTCCACTCAATAGATCAAGGAGTTGCAATCCCGCAGTTGGAAAAGATCTACCTACCTAAATACCTTCTAATAGCTTGACCAACCCTTGTTGGGGTTATGCGAAGGGGGATATGGATCCTTTTCACTAGAATGTCATGGAAACTGGACATTCCAAGTTCAATGGTGAGGGTCCCTGAGACTTGATAAAATAGTGGGAGACTTAATAAAAATTTATTATTTCTCATAAAATGAAATAAATAAAGTACAAATGATCTTATATTTTAATTGTAGAAGAAAAATGACAAGCTTGTCAACCACACTATCCCTATGATCAATTATGGATAAAGAAAACATTCTCACCAACAGTAACTTCTATGAATAGTTTTGATGCTTTCGGTTTATCCTATTCCATGAACAGAAATCTTATGTGTTAGAGACATCATTACCCGATCCACCTTCAAAAGAGGAGAGTGATGAGGATTTCTTGGTCTATGAGAAACATATTAATGATGCGGTCGATGTTCAATGTTTGATACTATCATCAATGTCTAGTGAGCTCATGAAGTCTCATAAAACCATCGATGCTTATAGCAAGATCGAGCACCTCTGTGGTCTTTGCCAAGAGAGAGAAATACAAAAAAGGTTTGAGATCTCTAAGGTACTCTTTCATAGTATGCTTGGATAATGTTCCCCAGCTAGAAATCATTTAGTAAAGATCATTGACAACATTGAGTGCCTAGAGGTTTTAGGGTTTAAAATCCCCAAAGAACTGGGTATCGATCTCATTCTCACATCACTCCCTCAGAGCTTCTCTACAATTGTTGTCAATTTCAATATGAAGAACATTGACGAGTATATATCTGATATTCTTATCCTCATTCTCCAAGTGGAAAAAGCTATGAAGTTCAAAAATACTTCTGTCCTTATAGTGAATAATATTAAAGGGAAGGCAAAGATCTTTAAGCCCAAAGATTCTTCATGACCATCCAAGAAAAATAATATCAAAGGGGAGGCAAGGGAATAGGAGGCTATTTGTTTCACATGTGGCAATAAGGGCCAATGGAAGAAGAACTGCACCCATCCTCAGAAGAAAAGGGAAGCCTCAGGTTCGTTTGTTATCGAATGCAATCTATATGTTTCTACAAATTGGTTATTAGATACAACTTTTGGTGCTCACATATGTATCCAACTATTGGAACCATGTAGATTTAGGAAGATTGACTGAGGGGAGGTAGATCTACGAGCATCCAATGGATCCAGACTTGCTGATATAGCTGTTGGGGACTACCACCTCATGTTTCCAACTGGGATGATCTTGGTGTTAAAGGGTTTTTGTTATGTTTCATCTGTTACTAAAAACATTTTTCTGTATCCAGATTAGATATAGATGTATTTGTTTTCATTTTTGGAAAGTAATGTTTCTTATTTTATAAAGATAGCATTTGTTTTAGAAGAAAACATTTATACAATGTTCTTTATGTGTTGGATTACACAAACCAAGTAATAGAAATTGATAAAAAATATACTTCACATGACTCATACCACACCCAAATTTGGAATGACTGACTAAGTCATGTAAATGATAAACACTTGACAAAGTTACATCAAGATGGATATTTATATTCTTTCGAACTAAAACCACTTCATGTATTTCATGAATGTTTACAAGGAAAAATGACCAAAACCCCATTTAGTGGGATAGGTGAAATGGATAAATAACTTATTGAATTGGTTCATAGAGATGTGTGTGGACCATTTCCAGTTGAATCAAAGGGAGGGTTCTCATAGTTCATAAAATTTACTGATGATTTTAGTCGATATAGATATATCTACTTAATAAGGTATAAGTTAGATTCTTTTGATAAGTTCAAAGAATACAAGAATGAAGTTGAGAAATAGCTTGGTAAGAAGATTAAGAAACACCACTCAAACCAAGAAGAAGAATATCTTAATCAAGACATCATTGATTACTTACTGGAGTTTAGGATCCTATCCCAACTCACTCCTCCATACATGCCCTAGTGGAATGGTGTGCGAGAAAGGAGGAACCACACCTTTTTGGACATAGTGAGATCAATAATGAGTCATGCGAGTCTTCCATTATTCTTTTGGGGATATGCGTTACAAACAGTGGTACACATACTAAACTAAGTACCAACTAAATAAATAAATAGTAGTCCATACAAGTTATGGAGTAGAAAGAAAGCTATATTATCAAATTTACATGTGTGGGGAAGTGATGAATTTTTTTAGGCCTCTTCAGGTAACAAACTTACACCCCAAGGCACAAAGTGTACCTTTATAGGATACCCAAAAAAACAATGGGATATTATCTATAAAACCCCTTATACAAAAAGGTTATAGTGGAAAGACACGCCATATTCCTTGAGAGGGAGCACATCTTAAAAAGAGATAGTGGTATCGAGATAAAATTTGTTGAATTTGAGGATCAAGGTACATAAGAGTTGGTACAGGAACAGATTCCACAAATCTCTCTGGAAGAAAGAACTGTTCCAGAGACACAAGACTTGTGTAGGAGTACAAGAGAGGTTCGATAACTGAAATGGTATGGTTTTCTAGTTACCAAGGATGGTGACTCTTTTTTAGTTGATAATAATGATCCTATAACCTACAAGGAAGCAGTAATTGGCACAGATGTTTCCAAGTGGAAAGAATCCATGAATTCTTAAATGGATTCCATGTACCAAAACCAAGTTTGGATTTTGGTAGATCCTATTTTTGATGTAAATACTAGTGGTTGTAAATGGGTATTAAAGAAGAAAATGGAAATGGAAGGACAAGTCTGCACCTATAAGGAACGAGCGGTTAGAAAAGGGTTCAAATAGTGTCATGGAATTGACTACGACAAAACCTTTTCACTAGTTACAATGTAGAAAACCATCAGAATTATATTGGACATTGTCATTTACTGTGACTATGGGATTTGGAAAATGGATTTCTAAATAGCCTTCCTTAATGGGAACCTTCAAGAAGATGTCTACATGACACAACCTGAAGGGTCTATGACTCCAAAGGATTCCAATAAGGTATGTAAGTTGAAGAAATCCATTTATGAATTAAATCAAGCATCCCAGTCATGGAACATTTATTTTGAGAAATCCATAATGAAATTTGGTTTTATAAATAACAAATGTGATCCTTGTGTCTACAAACGGTTCAGTGGGAGTGCAGTCATTTTCCTAATAGTATATGTTGATGACATATTACTTATGGGAAATGAGATACCAGTCTTACAGTTTGTTAAGGCATGGTTGAATCAATGATTCTCTATGAATGACTTGGGTGAGGCAGCATATATTATTGGGATCAATATCCATCGTGATAGATCTAAGAGATTTTTGAGCCTAAGTCAAAGTAAATGCATTGATGAAATACTGAAGAGATTCAGTATAGAACAATCCAAGAGGGGATTTTTACCAGCATCAAATGGAATTCATCTTTACAAGAAAATGTGTCCTCATACACATGAGGAAATAAAGATAATGGCAAGGACTCCATATGCATCATTGATTGGGTTAGTCTTGTATGACATGCTATGTACTAGGTTGGATTTCGCCTATGCATTGAGTGTGGTAAGAAGATATCAAGGTGACCCAGGTGACCATCATTGGATGATAGTCAAGACTATCCTAAAGTATCTGAGGCATACTAAGGATATGATCTTGGTTTATAGAGGTTGAGGAACTAGTCATCATAGGATATGAAAATTCTAGTTTCCAGACTGATCAATATGACATGAAGTCACAAACAGGATACATCTTCACTTTGAATAGAGGTGCAGTGAGCTGGAAGAACTCAAAGAAGAGTGTGGTCAGAGATTTTATAGTAGAGTTCAAGTATATTTCAGTTTCTAAGGAATCTAAAGAATCATTTTGGATGTGAAGCTTCATCCAGGATCTAGATGTGATACCTAACATTAAAGATCCCATCACACTGTACAGTGATAATAATGCAACATTGGCTCTCGTAAAAGATCCAAGGTCACATCAGTGGATGAAGAACATATTTTGGAAGTATCATCTATTGAGGTATTTTTCTTAGAGAGGTGAATTTATATTGAGTAGTATTTCCATGAAAGACAATGTGGTGGGTCCCTTGACTAAATCCTTGACTCAGTAGAAACATGATCACTATGTGAGGTCTATCGGACTGAAAGTCGTAGGTAGTTGGCTCTAGTCCATGTGGGTGTTTGTAAGAGTTGGTTTCCTAGAACCAATTGGTTGTAATTTTATTACATGTACATTTAATGTATTTAAATATTAAACATATTATTTATTATTATTTATTATTCTGAATTACTATGATGTAATAATGTCCTAGAGTATTTGTTTCATTGATAACGTCATGGCAGTTCCCCACTATGATGAGAACCATGAAATACTATAACAATATTATTAAACATAGTTCTACAGTTGGATGACATACTATGATGGGACACATAGCATGAGGACCATCAGGTGTGAGTACTCGTAAGCAGATGAGACTTCCTCTCATGAAGTTCACACTTGGTAATATCCAAGATAGGATATTGTGATAACAGACCCGCCAGTAGGAATTCTACATGTTTTGGTGTCATAGGATATTTATATCTCCGAGACTATGTAATGATCCTTATACTTTAATATTATTATAAATATGTGTCACGACTCGCGTACTTTGATTTACTGATGAAAACCATCACACAGACAGTTGGCAGGAAGTAGGGTACAATGGGTGAGTCACAAGTGGCATGTTATTAATGGATAATTCAAGGAAGGATTTTTCCCTTCTATTTATGGAAGTTTATATCTCATCCCTTTTACTGAAATAGAACCGTCACTCGAAATTCCATGGTGATGGTGTAATGATGAATTTATTTCAGGTAGTCAAAGAATGACGTATCAAGCATAAACATTGATGACACTATCATGAAACCTCATTGATGATATATTGCAATAAAGGGATTATATTACAGAGTGATCATTCATATGTGGATGTCTTTGTTGTGACTTTAAGTTCTTTCTCTTGGGTAACTTGACCCATTTCTAGACATTACTCTTGGACTTTAGGCAAGCATGCCTAATTCCAATGAGAAATAATCCTAGAGTGTCACACACTAAGTGTTTTTGTTGGTCTCGATTAAATTCTATTTGAATTTAATTAATAAATATTATTCTTAAGACAATGGAATAATTTTATTCAAGTTAAAATGATTACATAAATTAAATAAATATTTATTCATCGGATTGTGGATAAAATATATTTAATTATTTTATTGAACATTTAATAAATATTTATTTATTGGTTTTAAATAAAATAATTATTTAAGAGAATAAATTATTTATTTATTTATTCAGGTGTTCAATAAATGGAAGTGGATTTAGAGAGGGACAAATTCGGTCCAGTAGTAAAATAATTATTTTCAAGATGATAAATAATTATTTAACTAGTTGGCATAAATTAAAATAACACTGTTATTATTTTGTAACGTGGAATTTTATTTATAATTCTGTTTTACGCAAGTTGGCGCATCATAAATAATGAAACGGTATTATTATTAATATAATGAGATTTCTCTAAGGTTATGAATGTATTTAACTGCTGTTACACAATTAAATATTGTAACTGAAGCCCTGTGTCAATAAATAGACACATACGTCTGTTGTTCCATGTACCACACTGCACACCCAGTGAATTGAGAATTATTGAGTTGAATAATTTCTCTATCAAATCCTCTTACCACCCCTCTCAAGAATGGGAGATGTTCTTCAAGTCCAAAGAATAAGAGATCAAGAAATATTGACACAAGACACTCGCTTCACCGCACTAGCGCCCGGAGAATGAGCGATGTCGATCAGAGGTCATCGGAGCACGTGTGGATCACTGCTAGAGGGATTCTAGTTTGGATACTTGAAATCAAAACAACATAATCCATAAGGGTCATTTCGGATGATCAATATCATCAATGAAGAAAATAAAGAATATTCGGGTTTTATTTTCTTTATAAAATTAATTAAATTTATTATAAAAATGATGTGCAAGATCCTCTCAAAAGTTTTCGGGCTTCTTCTTTCTTTATCTAAATCATTGATTCTATTTTGTGGAGACTGGCATTCATCATTGTAATGATCCCGGAATAATCATTGATAATGGTAAAAATAAAATTTGGGTTCTTTCCCAACCATGCTTCCGCTACCCTGGGAACCTTTATGGAGTCTATCAGCAAAACCTATTCTAAGGAATTCTAAAGGAGAGGAATCCAATTTATTAGTTCCATTTTTAATTGAGGACCGGATCATGAATTCCTCATCAATTATAGAATATAACCTCAAGTATATATATAAAACATTGATCAATCAACAAAAATGGATTTAATATGAGAATCAAGAATCATAGATTCTAAATATGATTGATCTATAGAAACTTGTCTAGAAACATCCATCGTTCCCACAAAAATTAACATTGGTAAAAAGTTAGGTCAATGACACAATGAAACCACCACTGATCTAACCATGATTTTGGAATATATCATTAGTTTTCATTTGAATTTATAGATTGGGAATTAGAAATATATATCTAGTAATCATCTGAAGAGGAAAAAGGTAGATCATGAAAAAACTTAGGAATAGAGGATTTCACATCACATACCTAAATTCAAGATCTTCAACCATCTTGGGTTCAAATATATATATATATATATATATATATATTTAGATGAGTGTGATTCATTTATGAATTTTATAAGAGTATCATAAATTAGGAGAACATCCTATAAAAATATTAACAATTAAAAACAGACCCTAAATGGCCATTAATAATCAATTCAAATAATTAATTTTACACATGAATGCCCTGTTTGAACAGTTTTAAAAATTGTGTTCCCTTTCTAGGATTCTTGAAAATTCACATGGTTTGGCCACATGGTTTGTTAAACCAAGATCCAACTGTATTGTTAGACACTAAAGACTAATAAACAATTTTCATGGTGATTCCTCCTAGTTTTTCGAATCATGCCTCTTAATTTTATTCTACCCCTTGAGCATCTACCTCTAGTTTCATGGTTTCCTCGATAATCCATGTGGTTTGGGAAAACCATTCTTAAAGTGTGAACCCTTTAGAATTCCACTAAAACTTTCCAAATACATCCAAAAACCCTAAAAACTCATACCTAACAAAACATATCTCATAAATATAAGATTAAAGGAAGAAATTAACTCATAACTCACCTAAAAAAATTGAGACCATTATATTTCCCTACAAGTGTGAGTCACATTTGATAATTGTTTTATAGGAGGTTTATTAGGGACTTTATTAGGATTTATTTTCCCCTAATTAACCTACTTAAAAAAGATATTAACTATGTTTTTGATGAATCATGTAGGATATATTTCGATAAGCTAAAAGAGAGTCTAATAAAACCCCCCATAATTATCCCACTTAACTAGAATTTCCCCTTTGAGATATTAAGTATAATGCATCAAATAAAGATATAGAAGTTATATTTTAACAAAAAATTGATAGGAACCAAAAAGTAATATATTAAACTTCTTAGATGTTGGACATAACCATATAAAATATAAAAAAATATAATTTTTTTCAATTGTTGAAGATTTAGAGAAATTATGGTCAAATTTATTAGGAAGTAAAATATTTGTTTACTCTGATCTTGCAGCACTGTGGTTTATAATCAAAAAGCTTATAGAAAATCATGAATGGTGAGGTGGATGTTGTTTATACATGATTTTTACATATAAATAAAGTAAAAAAGGGTTGAAAAATATGGTTTTTGATCACATTAGGATATTACCTCACACTTTCTAGGTAGAACCGCCCACTAAGACAAACTTGGATTATTCCTTGATGAGAAATTTCATGAAGGCACCCAAGTACCCTAGTATGATAATCTAGTAAAAAAAATTATCCACATAAAATTTACCCCATTATTTACCAATCATAAATCACATAAATTAAAATCCAATTCAAATTATAATTTCTTAGAATAACAATACTTATAGTAGTTTTTTAGAGACCAAGTAATTTGGTGATTCATCCTTAAAGAAGAAGTTAAATTTGTGCATTCATTTTGAAACACGTTTTCATGTGGAGGATATTTTGGACTCATAGAACAGATAAGAATTTATTAAAATCTGGTTTATTTTGACCTTAATTTTTAATGAATCATGTTATTTTTTAAAAGATTTTCCAAATTATTAGTTTACTAGTGAAATTTTTAAAAGACATGAAATTCCCCAAAAAACATTGATTTTATTTGAAATATTTTATGTTTGGGGATTATATTCTATGGATCCATTTATTTTATCATTTTTTTTATCCTATATCTTATTATTAGTGGACTACATTTCACATATGATTGAGGAAAAAGTAACCGTAATTGATAATTCTAAGGTTTTCATTGAATTTCTATAATCAAACATTTTTTTTATTTAGGATATCGTGAGTAATAATTAGTGAACAAGGAACACACAACTACATCAAGAACATGGATAATAAAATGAAAAAATATATATTCCACTATAAGACATCAACTATATATCACCCAAAGAAAAGTGGGCAAGAAGAGGTGTCAACCAGGAAGATAAATAGGATTCTGGAGAAGACAATAAAACCCACCAGAAAAGACTAAAGTAAGAATCTGAAAATTAATTATGGGAATACAGAACTATATATACAACCCCCTTTATGTTTCACCTCACTCTCTTAGGTGATTTAAATGATCCCAAACACCATTTACATTTTTAATATTTTCATTTCTTGGTTTTTAGTATTTTATATTGAGATATATTTTCGATAAGTTTTTAGACAGAATGGAAGGTTAAAGAGGCACCTGATGGCCTCTCTTGAAGTCTTAAGAAGTATGGAACCAATGGTTTTTTAGTGGGATGGAACCATATAGATAATAGGTTCTAGTAAAAACATTGGTTCTGTTGAAATTCCTCTATCTAGTCAGCGATCTCTAGATAAAAATTCAAACTACTTGTTTATACTTATTCCCTTTGAGCTCAATCATCTTACAATGGATCTTATTGACTCCAAAGACCCCCAAGAGCATCAGGGTTCATCTAGAACCTATATATACACCCCATTAAAATATTTGATTTCTAATGCTACCAAGTTAAATTTTTTGCTTTATTTTTCTAATAAAGATCTCCCTTTCTGTTATCAATCTTTTTCATATTTATTTTATTATTATTTCTAAGAAATTAGAGTGTCTATTTTAAAGGGTTTGTACTTAAAAAATATACCCTTATTTTTTCTTTTCTTGGCTGTTCACTGCCAAATAAATGAGGGAATTGGGTGATAACTACCATTAAAGTTAGGAATTATGGGATTCTAGCTACAACCACTATAAAGCAACTATTTTGGGTTTTCTTATTTATTTATTGAAAATAATTTGTATTATTTATTCCTAGGAATCTTAGATACCATTAAAGCTAAGTGGTTGATCCAAAACTTCTCAAATATATTGAGTAAATGAGTCATAATGATCCCTTGGTGGATTATTTCCAATCTCATTTATCAAATATTTTTTTGTTTTCTTTTATATTTATTATTCCACTATTCTTTAACACTTTTAATTTTAGCTATCACTTTAATTGTTTTAATTTCCTAAAATTTAGTTTTAATTTGTAAAAAAAATTAAAATTAAACTCACCCCCCCCCCTCTTTCCATCCTTACTCAGTAAAACACTTAGGTATGTCTCCTTATAGAATTTTTTATAGAAAGAACTATCACTTTTTTTATTGAGCTATAGAATAAGGCTCACTAGGTCATGAAAAAGTTAAACTTGGAGTTTGAAAAAGTTGTAAAAAAAAGGAATAGGTAGATAATAGAACTTTAAGAATTGATAATGGAGGATTACGAGAATTCATTACTATATAAGGAGAAGTCTAATTCTATCTATGACAATATCACCAAGAAAATAATTTTTGATTGGAAACAAAGTGCTACTATTCTTCTCTAGGATTAAGCTCAATCCAAATAAACTTCATTACAAGTGCATTAGGATATACATAGTGAATAAAATATTTTCATTTGTTGAAATTGATATTAAAGTAGAAGATTCAAATCAATCATTTAATGTAAATGTCCAATTAGTAACAATATTTCATGAAGAATTTTGGAAAGAACCAATATATGAGTATAAGATCTTCCTTAATTATATTTAATTAAGGACTAATAGGTTGAATCTTTCCCATATATTGTTCTAGATATTTATTATTTAAAAAAATTTCACTAGAAAAATTAATGCATGAATTAATTAGAATGATTTCTAAGATAATTTTAGTGAATATAAAAAAGTATATTAGGATTTAAATACCTTTGTATGAATTTTTTTGTGTTTTTTAGATCAATATAAAATAAAATAAAGAGATGTAGATATACCTTCTTTTAGTTTTTGTATATAAATACTACTTTTTTTGACATTTTAGTTTGTTTTTTATGGTAGGAAAGTTTGGACTGAATGTATTCCTTCCAAAGAAAAATACCATGGTAGACATGGATGGATTTCATTAGTAATGAAATTTTGAGAGTTAGATGATTTTTTAGTGAACTTACCATGTATTTCATAGAATTGTTTTATTTATAACTAAAAAAATAGTTTTAAATGAAAAATAACTTTGTAGAAGTAAACACATAGATTGAGGGAATTTGGATGATGAAATAAAAATTAATTAAATGGAACTTAGTGATTGAGTAGCGCCTAATGGATCTTACCTAAAAGAAAATTGGATAGATCATATGAAATAGAGTAAAACAAGCAGGTGGGATATAATATATAATTCTTCTTACGTCAATATAAGAACATGTGTGTGTTTATGTTAGCCAAAAAATAAGAGTTAGAGTGACCTGAGAGCTGTCTTCCCAATAATTTCTTCTATTCATTGACTATTATAATTAGTCATGGAGGATACTTTCTATATTGGGATTATTTATTTCCAAGTTTAGATACACTCATTAAATAATTGATTTGTAAAAATATAGGTGATAAAAATTAAATAAGTTCTAATTGAAAAAGGGGATGGATAAGTTTTGTGAATTGTGAACTTGAAAAAAAAAGGTATGTACTAAATATAAATTTCATTTAGGAAGTATTAATAAAGTTTAGAAATGGACCTTATAAATAGAACTTAGGGGGAAAAGATTTAAAAATTTATTGATTTTTAAAATCATGATTCCACTAGGATCCATTCCAATTATAACCCAAAACTAGAACTTGTGTTTGAATTGAAGTGAGATAGTGAACTAAATTCATAATGGAGGAAACATAATTCAAACAACAGAGGTATTTATGATTTACTATTTCTTTTGTGTGAGTACATAATTCTAGGTAGGAAAAATATTTTTTTGAATAATGGAATTCTTTGTATTACCTTCAAATTTTCAATTAATATCATATTGGAATATTTTTTTATTTGTTCTAGAAGTGTTATTTCAAAAAATATATTCATAATGTTCTGTTTATTTTATATTTTAGATGTTCATTAATAAAATTTCACATGAGTGAAATAATTAAAGTGTGTAGGAATGATGAGAACCAAAAAAAATAAATTTTAAGTTATTTTTTAATGATAGTTTACCACCTAAATTTACATTAAACCTTAAGTAATTAATTTATTTTTTAAATTTTTTAAAAATTGGGAATAATTTATTTAATGGATTAAAACTTGGTTTTTACATGATTTATTCAATTTTTTAATTACTAAAAAGCCATAATTTTAATTTTTAATTTAATTATTTTAGATATATTTAATTTTGAATTTTAATTACTTATACCATATCTGAACATAAAATGATAAATTGATTAAAATATAATTTTTAATGTTTATTCAATTTTTGGAAGCTGTATACTAATTATATGAAACATGTATTTAGTTGTTAGAAAGAAATTTTTATTTTATTTTCAAATAATTTATTCATTTTGAGTCTAATTGAGACAAAATCTACACTTAAAATTATTTTCACTATTGTAGATCTAAGGCTGAAAACATTATGTATATGCAACCTATCGAAAACCTCATGGTAGCTCCAGTAATTGCACGCAGGAATGATCACTCTACTAACCATAATATAAAAATTTCAACCAACCACATGTAGAAACTCAACCTACCATATGAAAATATCATGATTACTCAACTAAAATCATAACCATAAACCTTCTGTGTAGATCAATTGATCACACTAATCCCTTGAACTAACCATAAGAACAATCCTTAAGCTTCTACAAGCACCCTCCTTAAACTGATTTCATGATGATCTAGCCACTCATTCCTTAAAATGACTACACAAGTAATATATAACCTATCATGCCTCTATGAAAAACCATTACTACCTATAATAAGAAGGAAATCTAGTAACCACAAAGGTATCACTCACCCTACCACCCACTACACAGTCACTCCACCTGTCAGGCCTCACTCAAGCTACCGTAAGATTAAATATGTGCTAACATATTACTAATATAATGTTATAGTGGATAAAATTACCCTAGTAATCCCTCTATAACCATTAATTCCACTTACTAGTCCAACTGTGGTAATCATCCTTGATTAATTGTGCCCTCAATCGGCCATGAGGCCAAACCACTAGACTGCTACAACTTAATTAGACACACCCTCTCTTCCAATTTTAAGTTTTCCTAATAAATATTGATTACCTATTCAATATAACCACACCCAATCATGAACATTAAACCTAAACCATATTTCAACCCTCATTGTATCACCACACCCAAATACTCATCAGGCTATGAACATGAAGGCACATAGTCAAAATCTCTTACGATCACCACTGAATGTTAAATAATATTATCCTGAGTATGATTGTGTTTGAACCCAAAAAATGATTTTTAACTTCAATATAAAGGAATGAAAATATTTACTAATTGAAGTAACAAGTATCATTGATTACTATCCATGCTTGTTTGAAAAAGATGGTCTAAAGATGGTCTGGTTGAGAGAGGAATTGCTATAAGAGTCTGATAAAATATTAGTCGGCAAGAATTTTTTCCCTATACAAATCAAGATCATATAAAGAACCAATACTATTTAAATATATTGTTCAATACTTTGAATGATTTTATAGTGTTTTTATTTTACATAATACCTTAATAAAGATCCACCTAACAAAAGGATCCCACACTGTTAAAATAAAAACGAGCTTGGTCCAGAGATGTGTAAGGGTTTTTTTTTTGTTGATTAAAGGAGAACCTATCTCAATCCAATTAAAGGATTGAACTTTATGTGAATTATATGAATTATAGTCCCAAATCCAAAGAACATCATCCTAGGTGAAAGATTATGCCTATCAGTTATAGCCTCTTTACACCTAAATCCACTAAGCCCAAGCTATACTAGACCATTCCCAAAGCCAATATTCCACTATAGGAAGTTAAAAATTGGATTGATTCCACCAATATCTAATTATATTCATTACTAGAAGCACCATTACACTTAAAACCATATTTAAAGATCCCCTTTTAAGCTAATTACTACAAATTCAATCTACTTTTTCTATCCAAGAATCCCCCAAGACACACCTTTTGAATTATTATAGATAGTCCAACCTAAAACTAGATTCAAACCTCAATATTATTGTATAAGAAATCATAGTATAATCACTCTAGAATAAATACCATATTCTAAAAAAACATAACATTCTCCTCTAGTTCCCATCCCAACTATTGAAATGCTTAACCTATAGTGATCATGCCAATCTGAAGTGTTAATATCAATTCTAAGTCCATCGTGCAATGTGAAACTTCAGATCCACCAAATCTTCTAAAGTGTTTTAGAAAATCCTCACTAATATGGACCCAAACTTTTCATCACTTTCATTAAGACTGATTCCATGTTTAAACCCACTCTAAGTATCACCATATTTTGAATTTAAATATTGTTTTAGGCTGACTTTATCTTGGAAGTCTCAACTCTACTACTCAAACCATGATATCACAAACCAAATCCATAAAATACACAGAAAACCCATTTTTCTAGAATCATTCCATTTTTTAATAAAATATCATAAACTAATTTCCAGTTATTATTTACGGTCATAGGATTAAATGAAGAAGACGTCAAATAATGTGTTCAGGACTTTGATCAATCCTCCACTAATACATGCTTCAATCACCAACAGACTAGATATCTAAGACTTAGTGAACTAACTCTTTATTGAATACTTGAGTCTATTTTCAACTCCACTGGACCTATGAAATACCTAGACCACAAAATCAAACCCATTTACATTAGGCCCAATCCTTCCTCCACTAAAACTCACACCGACTAGCATGGGATCAACTATCCCAAGTAACACTCATATTTAACTAGAGTTATAAAGTACTAAAAAAATTCTCTCTGATTCTTCTTGAATGGGTATAGATTTTAGTCATGACATGAATTACTAATTCAGAAAGATTAACTAAGATGACCTCAATTGAATCCATAATAAACCTCAAAGTGTACATATTCTGATAAATTGGAGGAAGGAAAATTCACTACTGCTCGACAAAGAATTCAAAGAATATTCTATAGTTTTTAGAATCATCAAGAGAAGTAAAATAAATCCATGTTTTTCATGTGGAATCAATTTATAAGTTCACCAAAGACCTAAGATAATTATTCTATAAGAGTTATAACTATTCATGGAGATAGGGATCATTTCCACATTTACAAAAATGAGAGATGATTTTTTGTTTTACTAATTTCTTATTTCATTATCTTTTAATAACTCTTATGATGAAATACTATACCCATGGGGATTAATCCATGGAGATCCACTTTCCCTTATTAATGAATTAAATACATAAATGGTAATTATCTTCTATTAATCACTTGATTATTATTTAACTGTAATTAATATTATGATATTATATTTTATTCTATACACTTGAACTATTTTCCTTTTCTCATTCGATTGCATGAACAGGCCACCTGGAGATTATTTACTGCTATAATTTTAATCAGTGAAATAAAACAGGAGTGATTGGATTTATCTAAGTACTAATCTAGGTGAGGTTATTGATTGTAGTGATTATTTCAACCTTCTAATTAATATGAAATAACTAGGGTTGGATAACCTGATATGGTTTCATTTGATTATAAAGAGACTAAATAAGGAAAATTATATAATCATTTAATGGGTAAAAAGGGGGAAATATGAGATTATGCCACTTCTATAACAAATGAATTAAAAAATCCAATTCAAATATTGATTTCATATTCCAAACCCACTAAAAAATATAGGAACACACCCAAAAAATCTCCTCTTTATAGAAAATGTAAGTCCATTATTACTACATTTAATTCATGTTCAAAAAATTCATTTTATGGTGACCCTCAGATAGGTCATTCATCACCCTACCTTATATAATTACTAGTTGATATAGTACATATTATATTACCCATTAATTACTATAATACCTAATATATAATTCTTCACTACTACAGTACATGCCTATTACAATGTTTTAGTACATTCTATTACTTTATAATTTCACCTCCACTCAAATTTTAACCCATGTATCATCGATTTCGGTGCACCACCAAGTACCACTGGGCTATCGATGCATTAGTCACATTAATAATAATCTAACATATAAATACCAATACACATGTTCATATATAAGGATATTTAATGAAACATAGAACATGTGGAATACATATTAGAAGGTTTGTCCTCTTAACCACCCATTACTATAGATCACCCAGTGTGAACTTTTTTAGATAAAGTCTCAATGCTTATAATCCCCTAACACCTGATAGTCAAATATTGTTTGTGTCTAGTTAGAATGATATATTTATACCATATGACATATTTCTTTAATAATATTATCGTAGAATATTTAGGTTCTCATTATAGCATGGAACAGCTAATAACCATTTTTTGTGACAAGTATTTTAATGAAATTATCACATTAATTTTATGTAGAAGAATAATAATTATATAATAGGAAATATGTATAAATATGTTTTAGTAATAAAAAGTACAAAGTCTCTAGTTAAAAACATGGGTTGGCCTTTGAAGTAATTTGATTTCTTCTTTTATGGGGAGCTGATAACATATATATGTGTGTGTGTGTGTGTGTGTGTTTATTTATATATATATATATATATATATATATATATACCCTCCTCCATGATTTATGGTAATAAAAAAGGATAATAGGAATATATAAAGATTGAGGAAATCATTTCATTGACTGAATTAATATTTTAGTGATTGGTTTGAAATATTTACAAAGTTTGTGATAGAATTTAGATATTGTAAAAGAAAATCATATAATATATTATTTTTAAAAATAAATCATGGTATAACCATTGGTCTCAATATTTATATTTACTTCATGAAACTCGTAGAAAATGGAATAAAATTTATAAAGTTATTATAAGAGTAATTTTCTAAGGAGTTTAAAATGAAATGTCTTATCTTTTTAAAATATTTTCTTAGAATTAAAGTATAACAATAAAATAATAGAATATTTATATAAAAATGAAATAATATAGTTTTTTTATTATAATATATTGGTATATTTTCATGTAAAATAATTCATACACTATTGGAGGGGTTATTGAAGTTGTGTTCCAAATTAGATCAAGTATCAGTTGATAAATAGAGACATTGAAAATCATTTTGGAAGGTTGATGTAATTAACACACTAGGGTATGATCTTGATTTTATATTTAGGGTTGAAGTTGGGTTTATACATAATATGGGAGAAAAACATATTAACATAGCCATATGTATTGTAGGATACTTGATTTTTTATCTAGAATAGTGGATAATGTTCATTAAAGATGATTGGAAAAATGTATGTGTTCATACATATGCTGATTAGGTTGAGGTAATAGATGATATAAGATTCACTAATTATTAGTGATGGTTAAAGGTTGCATCAAAAGTAGATGAGCTCATGCCAAATAATGTTTGTCATCAGTTTAAATATATAAAATTTGAAGAACTTGATGATAAAACCCTAGAATATCCATAAAGAGGATATTTTTACATTTTATTTATTATTAATTTATAAAAATAATTACCTCAACTTAATAATTAATCCATAATTGATTATTAATATGATAAATACTCTCAAATCATCATTATAGTGAATAATACAAAGTAAAATTCCTCTATAAGTATCAACACAAGCTTTATGATTCTTGAAACATTTCTATTAGAACTTTTGGCATTTGCATAGAGGGTCCAAGTAACTTTCATCATTTTTTATTAATCTCAATAAGAAGTATTTCCATATTGAAAGGTTTCTTATTTCTTTATATTGGTCTTGATAGATATAATATCACACCCTATAGGTCATAGGAATTTATAATTTTGAGCTCGGTTTATCTCTTTTTATGTTCTAGAGATTTTTGGGAGTATAGAGTTGGAAATTTGAAAATTTGGAGAAAATAGGATAGGAACAAAATCTATTCATGGTTATAAGTAACCATATGGTAACTATTTTGACTGAATTCATTAGTTCTAGTGTAATTTTTAATGGTTTGAGAAAAATTTTACTAACTATATGATTCACTAGAAAAACTGTGAAGGTTTTTGGGTTTTTTTCCAGTGTTTATCGCATAGATTGAGAACAATTTTCATAATAAATCATCACTCCCAAGGAAACTATGTGACCTCGTTTTCAAGGGGTAGTGGCTACCACATGATTGGTTCATGGTTTTTATAAATGTTTAACCTGGTCCAACTTCTTAAAATTGAAAATTATCTCGTTTCCTTTACTCTTTGTAACCACTAATATCCACCAAATTCTTCATTATCTTGAACTAGTCTCTCCTTGACACACTTAGACGTTATCCCCTTGGTCCCATGGTGAACTCCATCAATCTATAAGGATATCTTTGAGGTATGTGTGTTTTTTAGGTTTTTGTCCTTTCCTCTATCTAGATATACATCCTATCTCATAACTTCTCTATTCCATGAAAACCAATATGGGGTATAATGACCTGATACATGGTTTAAATAGATAATTTATGGTGTTTCTCTTAGATCTAGTCTTGTGATGGCTAGATCTATTTAATTACAATATCCTTTTTTTAAGGTGACTAGGTTTTCCATATTGATGTGGTATGTGTCTCTCTAAAATAGTGTTAACCCATGAATTACTTAAGATTCATGTAAACTCATTTGTTTTAGTTTGTGAAATTGATTTATTTCATATCATATACAAGTTTTTTTTTTCTGAAATGAATCTTTGGTGGCATGAAAATGGGGGTTTACTTTAAAATAGTTTATGAACATTATTTTTTCAATGAAATACTGCAAAGATGAATTTGACTCAAAAATGGTTTTTAAAGAATGGAAGTGGTTATGTTTTACTATGAAAATGTTTTGTAAAATTGTGAGAATTTTTTGTTCATATTTTTTGGTAGATATAGTACATTTGGAACCTTGGGTGCATCATGTTATGGACATCTGAAATCCTTAGTGAGTTTGTAACCACTAGGGGTTAATCTTTTGATATTGATAGATTATGGAATGACTAAATTTCAGTAGGATTCATGATATACTTGGCATATTATTCATTTATTTGTCTAAGTATTTATTCCTTTAGGCTAGAGAACAATTTTTCTTGGTTTTATACATGGTCATACTATTTCATGTTTTATTGATCACATGTTTATGTTATGGTATTTCCATGGATATTTCAATAAATACCTTTATACTACCCTTAATGTCATCATCATATTCTTGGTTTAGTTGAATATAAAATTATTTAAAGGAAACCAGATAATATTTTATGAAAAAGTATTTTCAAAGGAAATTGATTTATAAAAAATCTTTTTTTAATCTATAACTAATGGTTTCATGGCGATAGACATTGTATAGATTCTTGGTGGTATTATACTAAGAGTTATTTCTCACTCCTTACTTTTTACTTTGAGCATATCTATCCATAGTATTGTGGAATACAAGTAAGAAGATTTCAATCATGTATCGTGGTGTTTACTACTAATTAACATTACCTCCATCGTAGATTGGGACGGTGGTGAATAATAGTCACATAGAGTCTTGGTTTTACTCGTAGCTTTGGGTTGTTTCTAGGAAACCCCCTTTGGCTTGGTTTTCATTTCTCATGGTTATGTATATTTTCTTCTACATTGTAATCTATTTTTTATATTATCTTGTTAAATGTGATATATTTTGTGTTCTATTTCAAGTTGAATTCATTCCCATGGTCTTTTATATTGATACCTAGGTGCTTATTTCCAACCCATGTTGATAAGGAATGTTCTTCGAGTCTTTTTTTGATCCAACTAGGGTGGTGCATTAGGTTTACCTAGATTAGTTCATTAACAAATTCTATTAGAGCCATTACCCAGCCAGAAGTGTGGTGGAACTACTTGGGTGTGGTTTTTGGTCTAGTATACTAGAGATAGTATTTGTCTAGGATCAAGGAGTAAATTTTGAATAGGTTTTTGATCACCACATTTTGTGATACCACTTGAGTTACCATAGTAATTTGGGATTTAATTTATATTTTATTCCTTCTATGAGTTGTGTATTGATATAATGACCTATGGTCCTTATTAGAATGTGTCTATTTTCTTGGGGGTTGTTTTATATTTAGGGTGTAAGCAGAAAGAGTAATAAAGTTTTGAGTTTGTATTAGATTTCCTAAAAACCATACATTGATCAAAAACATGATTTTGGAAATGTAGAGTTGGTTCTAACATGCTTGGAACATGGGCATGAACAATGTGACTAGGTTCATAATGACTCCACATTCCCATTATTTTTTCCTTATAACCCATGATAATTGGATTCTTTGAGTGACACTCATTTATATGAAAATAATTGAGATGGTTCCTAGGATATGTTGATATCATGATCTATTTTGATTGATAGTTGGACATTTTTTTCTTATACAAGTTTAGTACATTCATGAAACAAGTTAGGTTGTCATTTGAACCGGCACCTGACCCGATCCGTGACTTGGACACGAGGGCCTTCCCAATCACCATGGACTAGCAACAAGTGGTCGGGAATCAATGTTACAACATGGGAATGATTTATCCAAATTTATAAGCTTAATATAACCAAAAATTAAAATAAAAAAAATCTGAAAATCCACAAACAAACAAGCCATACATAATTTCTAGATTGAGTTACAAAGTTCAAACAAAACCTAAAAAGGATACAAAAAAAGGAGGAACCAAAATCTAACCCAAACACCAGCACATGGAAAGGGGAGAATCTCCCTCAAGACATCTCCACAACACCGCACCAAGGAAGACCACTAAAAACTAGAACTTTCATCTCTAAATACCTTTCTTTTACCTATATCAAACATAATCAAGTCTAATTACACCCAAAGGTATAATCAGGGAGTAAGAAAACACTCAATAGGGTGACACCCAACAAAATATTTCATGCTATAAAAATTATAAGATAAATAGATTGAAAGTTTAAAAAAAAGGGATCCACAAACCTTTCATGGAAAGAAAATTTTAAGGAAACCAACTTTAAAGAAAACATGAATGATGTTTAAATAACCAAAAATTCATAACATTTGTCGATGGTAAGTGTGATATAACTAAATGGAACTAGTCATAGAAGATCCATATAGGAAAAATCTTAGATTAGGACCCTAGTGACATCGTATCTTGATGTAAAGTGGTATAGCAAACATGATAATCCATGTTCCCATGAATGAGCCACTAGAGAGGAGAAACATCCAAAATTATGGTGGTCTCCAATCACCATCAATTTTAGTTAGTGTTTTCATCCTCAATCCAAATAAGTGAACTAGGCCGAACCCACTTCTGAATCTCTAGAAAACTAGTCCAAGTCCACCCAACTAGTCACCTAGGATTCCCTTTCTACTGAATCAAGTTCCACATTTCACATAACACACCACTTCCACATTTCATAAACTAAATAATGTAATAGACCTCACAAGCCACAACTTTTACACCCAAATTTATTTTTAAAAACCATAAATAGAAAAACCTTTTTCAAACATGATTCTCATCACTTACATAATTTAATAAATTATTTTCACAATTTTTAAAACATCTCAACAGGCATAACAAGGATTTACACCAAAATTACACCCCATTTCTTATATAAACATCATTTTTAATCCATTTTAAAACTTAATATTTCCAAAAACCACTTTATCACTACACTCATAAATAATAGAACATATAAAAATACTCAAGAAAGTAATAGAAATTCATCAAATAATGTTTAAGTATGTAATCACCTACCTCAGGTGTAAAAATCCCCAAAATCTGGTGTGAAACACTAACCACACCTAAATCAAGCAATATTGAATCCTAAACATAGAGATTAAACTAAAAAACTCAAGATCAAACACCAAAATCATAACCCTAGACATTGTATAAGTGGAACCCCAAGAAAAGGGAGAAGAAACCTAAAAAGAGGGTGAAACAAGAAAGAAGACACTTACATGGATTTTCCTTGAAGAATATGAGGCAAAACACCCACAAAAATGGATCCCAAGTGGGTTTGGAGGAAGGGGAGGGGAAGATAGGGTTAGAAATACCGAGTGTGGGGGAGATGGGGTGATTTGGGGATAAATCCAGAGAGGGGAGAAAGGGTAAAATCTATATTTTTAATGACCTTGACAGGCTTCATGATTAGTCTGTATAGTTTTTCAAACCATACGGCAACCATGTGGTCACCACTTCCCACCAGGGAAATGTCACATGGTTAGCCCAAATGTATTATAGACCATGTTATAAACGTTCAATAATCCTTTATCCATAAATGAGATCTGGGTACATGGTTCCCTGGGCAGGGTGCATGGTTACTAGTAAATGTGCGCCAATCGTGCACCAGGGTCTTCCCACCCAAAATTTTCTATTTTACTCTAAAAAATCAAAATAAATCTAAGGGAAAAATGTATACCAAAAATTAAAGAGAAATACCTCAAAATAAAATCACGGATGTGAAAATTCTCTCCACCATAAAATCATTATTTCCCCAGAAAGTTAACTCAAAAATTGATTGGAAAATAAGAATGGATATTCTGGCTCAACCCATGATATCGACTCCCAATACTCATTCACATATTAACCATGCTTACAAATAAAATGGACCTATGTAATAGACTTACCAAGAAGAACATTTTCTTGGGAATCTACTATCTGTACTGGTCGTTCATACAAGGATAAATCAGGATCTATCTCGAAATCTTCCCAATTCAACACATGAGACAGGTCTAAATTATATTTATTCAATTGGGAGACAAGGAATACATTGTAAATTGAATTCAATGAGAAGGAAAATCCAACTTGTATTCCACCTTTACAATCCACTTGGTGATTTCAAATATTACAACATAACTTAGCATTATCTTTTCATGCTTTCACAAATGATGGTGACCTAACAAAGGTATTATTTTTAAGAAAACTTGGACACCCATAGAAAACTCAAGATATAGGTTCCTCAGATTGGAATAAGATTTGTGGAGACACTAAGCTTTCAATAACCACTGCCTAATCAACTTGACTTTATCAAACATCTCTTGCATAAGGTTTGTCCCCAACTATGAGGTATCAGTAACCTCATCCCAACACAAAGGAGACTAACAAGGCCAACCATAGAGCACCTCAAAAGGATCCATTTGAATAGAGGATTGGTAACTGTAATTATAATAAAACTCAACCGATCCAAAATGGATATCCCATGACCCTCCAAAATCCAAAACACTGTATAAATCATGTCTTCTAGAATTTGATTTTCCAGCTTCTTCTGACCATCTGTTTGAGGGAGGTATGTCATACTCATCTTAAATTTCAATCCCAATTCCTTTTTAAGGCCTTACCAAAATCAAGAGGTGAAATTGGGATCTCTATCAAATAAATTTACTAACATCACACCATGAAGCCTCACTACCTCTTGAACATATAACTGGCCTAGCACATCCACTTTTTCAGAGTCTTTTATGAGAATGAATTGGGCTAATTTGGTCAAGATTTTATTTACCACCCAAATAGAATTCCTTCCCAGAGGTTTATAAGGAAATCCAATAATAAAACCCATGGAGGCCTCATCCCACTTGCAAGTACGAATGGGTAATGTTAGAAGAAAATCAGAGGGACTTTGATGCTCTTCTTTTACCTGGTGATATGTATAACACTTCAATACAAATCCATCCATATCTCACCTAATGCCTAGACACTAGAAATGTAGAAAAACATCGTAATACATCTTGGTAGCTCTGGGATTAATGGACCACTAATACGGGTATCTATCCTACATCACCACCTTCCTTGGAGACAAAAACACCACAAAACGGCCCTTAAAGCATAAGACCCCCTCAGTCAACAATGACCAACCACAAGATATCTACCCACCATGAAGGAACTGCATATATTTCTGGCACATCTCTTCTCCCAGATCCTCCTATTAAATTATATCCATACGGGAAGGATCCAATTGAACACTCGTCAAGAACACACCTCCACTATGGTCCTTAGACTCCAAGTGTATCTCGGCAAAGAGCCACATCAAATTCAACTCATCACTGGACTTCCTCAGTGCCTACACAAGAATTTTTCTACTAAAGGATTCAACCTCCATATTACCCTTTCCTGGTGTATAGAAAATATCAAAGTTGAACCCCTATAGATATTCAACCCAATGGCGCTGCCTTAGATTCAGATCCTTTTGGGAGAAAATGTAGAACAAGCTCTTATGATTAGAGTAAACCAAAAATTTCTCCCCAAAAAGGTAATGATGCCATGTATTCAAGGCATGAATCACTACTACTAACTTCAAGTCATGGGTTGGTTAGTTCTTTTCATGTGGTTGGATTTGGAAAGAATCATATGCCACCACATGATCATCTTGCATAAGCAGACAGCTAAGGCCTATGCCTGAAGCATCACAATAAACCATGTACCACTTTTTCGATTTTGGAAAGATCAACATGGCTGAATTAATCAACCACTTATTCATCTCTTAAAATGACACTTGGAATTTGGGGCTCCATTCAAACTTCACTACTTTCTAGGTGAATGATATCATGGAACAAGAAAGCTGAGAGAAATCCTAGAATAACCACCTATAATAACCTACCTAGACAAGGAAACTCTTTATTTCAAACATGTTCTTCAGCTACTCCCATGAAATAACTACACTAATTTTCCTAGGGTCCACCAAAACCCCTTTTTCTGAGATTACATAACCTAGACACTTTACTTACCTAATCCAGAAAGTGAACTTTTAAAAATTTGTATGGAGATAATGATCCCTCAAAGTTCCCATCAAGATCCAAAAATGATGCTCATTATCTTCCTCAGATCCATAAAAAACCAGGATTTCATCCATGAATACTTCAACAAAATAATCAATATACTAGTGGAACACCCTATTCATGAGTTCCATGAAGACTGCTGGAGCGTTCGTCCATCCAAAAGTCATTTTCAAATACTCAAAATGACCATACCTGCTTCAGAAATCTATTTTTGAGATATATTTCTCTCTCTCCCTGACTTAGTGGTAACCCGAACACAATTTTATCTTGGAGAACCACTTTTTCCCTTTTAGATAATCAAATATGTCATAAATTTGGGGAAAAGGATACTTTTTCTTAATGGTTACCTTATTCAGCTTTCGGTAATCAATACACAAATGGACAAATCCATCAGCCTTTCTCATTAATAAGACTGGGGAAATCCAAGGAGAGATGCTCGAGAGAATAAACCCTTTATATTACAAATCTTATATCTATATATTTAATTCCATAAACTTGGTGGGGACCATATGATACGAGGAAATAGATATAGGTTGTTTCCCCGGTACCAAATCAATTGAAAACCCCACATCCCTCTCTGGGGGTAAACCTGAAAATACATCTGAGAATACTTCTAGGAAATTATCCACTCCATGAGGTAATACACCATCAGAAGCACCACCATCATCCTCCATCACGAGAAATGATAAATGATAAACAATATTTCCCAACTTCGGGAGTGGAGGTCCAGAGCGACCCGACTGAGGATCTCATTCCCTAAAGAAAACCTGGGCACTCCCATCAGGTTCCATGAAACTCACCCGCTGCATATAATAATAAATGTGCCTTTGGAAGAACATAATCCAATATATGAAAATGATTGCATCAAAAATTTCAATATCCAGGACCAATAAATCCCATTTTATCTCA
This sequence comes from Viscum album, assembly GCA_963277665.1. Classification (NCBI taxonomy): domain Eukaryota; kingdom Viridiplantae; phylum Streptophyta; class Magnoliopsida; order Santalales; family Viscaceae; genus Viscum; species Viscum album. The sequence goes on from OY728136.1 coordinate 1,908,387,151, forward strand.
TTCCCTAACACGGAAAGCACACAAGATGGGCACCTAAGACCCTGCTCCATCTTCTTACCCAATGGCATCACCAACTCCATTACAAAAGACGTCATCTCAGTAGAAAAGTTCAACAGGTTCACAATATGGGTGGAGATAAAAGAAACATATTCACTAGTATAAAAAAATGATGTTATATAAGATGAAACAAAAATGGTACCTCTGTCTGTTGAGGGACCTGCATCCTATCCCACTGGTTCTTGATATAAAAAACCGATATTTATTACACATTTAAACATGATTTGTGACATAAATTTCACTTAATATAACTCATAAGATCAATAGGTGTAGTGTATTTGGGGATTAAGAACATTACAAAACAACTTAAAACATAAAATACAACATCTTTATTGAAAACTTATTTTACATGACCACAATATTCCTTCGTACATAACATGGCATGGGATAACCTAAGGACATAGATAAGAAAAGGGTGATCTATAAAGCCCAGTAAGGTAATAAACATGGCATAACATGAGGGAGACAATAAATGTTATAAAATAGCCATATCAATGGAGAATAAAATAAACATGAACATAAAGGAATGATATAGCATGATAATCATAACATGGAATATGGAAACAGCATACAACATGATATTTCCATGAGTCAAGGCTCGTTGCACATGGATTGGCCTGAGTAAACCCTCATTGTGCATAAATTATCATGAGTAAAACCTCAATTCACATGAATTAACTTGAGTAAACATTCATTTTACATGATTTATCATGATACTAAACATTACCAAATGCATTGGAGCTCTCTCAGGATTTACCCTTCATAATCATTTCATTTTTCATGATTAAGTGTGCCATGTAGATCATATAAAATGAATTCATTAAAAAAATAATAAGTTATTCTTTGATCAATAAATGTGGAATACATACATGTAAGTCCCTGATCAATAAGTACATGATCATAAGGTGAATACTCTTGATATAGAAATAAGTATGGTTTTTCACTACATGATGATTTTTTCATGGAAATCATAGTGTAATTCTTGCAGCATAATGATGCCAAATAGAAATTAATAAAATGGGTTGATGAGATATAAAGAGGTATATCATAATTTATAAATGAAATGGAAATTAATGGGTATAGGTAAGAATGTATCCCAACTTTTGAAATTGTAAATTAAAGTGCATATCATAAATGAAATGCTCGATAAAAATAGAAGAGAGAGAAATCCCTTATAGAATTTTGGCATAGTAATAGCATAGGTGAGGGTCCAAATGGGGGAGGATAAATGATCCCTCATTGAAATAAATCAAATGTATAGTAGGTAATTGTTCATAAAAGTGTGAAAATATAACCAATTTATACTAAAAAGACTAATTTCAAAAAAGGTTCTTGAATTGAAAATAGGATACGAAGGTGAGGATCCCTTATGAAATTTTGGCATAGTAACAGGTGTATATAAAGGATCATGGATAGATTAATGAGAGTGGAAAGGAAGTTCTCATTATTTATAAATAATATGCACTATAAGTTGAGTATCTATGATCATACCCCAACATATTCAAATTGAAATAAAAAAACATATCATAAAATGATTGCTTGATAAAAGAGGAGAGTGTAAGATCCCTTACTTGGATGTGTGACTCCAAAGGCTTGGGAAAAGATTATTATGAGATTTGGTCATGTTGGGAGGAATACAGAGAGTAGGGGGTAGAGGGTGGTCAAGATTCAATGAGTTTGAGTGAAGATAAATGGGATCTTGGGTGTGTTTATAAAGGAAAGGAGGGGGATTTCTTTATTATTTTGGTTTTAGACACTACACAATAAAATATTCAAAACCACAAACCATCACATAGTTTCTGCCCATGGTTTTTGGAAAAGGGGAGTGCAATACATTATTTTATAAGTTCAAGGTCTGAATATATTAAAATATTTACCTTTATTATGTTGAGGTGTGTCATATTTTCGAGGAAATGATTTTAAAATCATAAAATATTTTATGTCTTGGAGGATTCACTAAGGCTTTATAAAATAAATAAAATAAATATAAAATCATGTTATTTTAAATTTAAAACATTTATTTTCCCTAATATACTTTTTATAGTATTTATTACATCATTATTGGGTCATTATTATGTCATAAAACACACTATATATTTATATCGTATTTAACATTCTGCCAAAAATTCAACTATCTCAGAAAATTATGAAAATTTTACCATTGGATAATTTAGACGTCTTTATTCAGAAATTAATATTCATTTTATATAAATAAATTTCTAAATATTTGAATTTTTACTTTTGAAATAAAAACCTACATTTATTGAAAATTGACTGGTTTTCACAAAAATAGTTTTCAAACCTTAATATAAATTACATTTAACTACAAAAACTTATATGATCATTTATATTTAATAAAATTAATTTAATAATAATATTTTATTAAAATATTATTTATTTAAAAAATACATTAATTCATCAAAATAAATTTCTTAATTGAATTTGAATATTAACAAAAAATACTATTTGTGATTTAAAAAGAATTTACAAAGTAAAATAATACAAAAAATATATTCATTATTCTATACAAAAATAATTTACATATCCTTAATTCTAGTATCTTGTTACATATCCCTTTATTACACCAGCATACTCCCTAAGAGTAAGGTATGAAATGGTGGAGCTTTCATGGGTTCATTCGGCAAACATCATTTGCGTCGTGATGTTGATGATCTTGAACTTCTCCCGTAAACAGTTCTGCTTATGCTTATGTTGTTGGATCTTAGCCTATGCTTGGTCTAGGGAAAAGCCCGTAAATTATATATCCCTCTAAATCTCTGATAAATGGGCTTGATATGGTATTTTACTACTAGTTGAGGTCGTCACTTCCTTTTTCTGTGTCAAAAGGATTTGTTAAAACTCTATATTTATACTAGTTTTGTTATCACTATTCAACAGCTATTGTAAGAACCTAGATCTTCATTTAAGGCATGGATCTTTATTTTGGGTTTTTTTTAGGAAAAAGAATGAATGATAAAGTTTCCATGTACACACCATGTACTTTTGAGTACCTGTTGTGTACTCGATTTCTGTGTGTAGCTATGTAATGGTCGTGTAATGGATGAATACATGGTCATGTAGGTGAACAAGAAGACCACCTAAAGTGAGGGTTGATTGAGGATAGTACACAGCATGTATATTAAATGAACACATCGTGTACTTTTTTTTTATTTGATGAGTCAGAGCGGGGTCGCATCTCATCTCTAGAAATCTTTTCTTCTCCCCATGTCTCGTACCAGTGAGCGATGAACAACTAAGAAACTTTAAGATCCTCCCATTTTTTCATCCAACCAATGATTGAGACACCACTAGGTGTGTTGTATTCCCACCGATGAGTTCTCTCTTTCCCTAGAGCCTCTATTCTTTATTCCACTTCTGTCATGGGTTATCGAGGGTTGAACGTTTTTTACCTTTTGTAGATCTTCATCATTTTAGGCCGATTCAAGGGCTAGTGTTCAACTATAGTGATATCCCGACATCGAGGTAAATGGATTGTGATTTTATTTGGTTTTATTTGGATTATATATGCTTAAAATGCTGAATACCTAGGTTTGGGGTATTGCATGTTTTGGAATTTAACCCTGTTTAATACCTGCTATGGTTTTTTTGTTTGAGAAAGGGTTATTTATTAGGCGTAAGTTTTAATACCTTGATTATGGGTTCATTGCCCATGTTTTATTGATTATGTCCATTTGGTCTAGAATGCATGTTAGGATTGATTTTTTTTCCATTAGTAGTGTTTTTAGGATGGAGTTATTGTTTATTTGAGATGCATGTGTTTCGCATTGTGAAAGTATGGCCAAGGGGAATTTACTTTCAGAGCTTCCCGAGGTAGGGTTATTTATGTATAATTTTTGTTATGTTGACCCATAGGTATTGACTGTGAGAGATGTCAAGTGGTCATAGACCAGAGGGTTTAGACCATGATAGCTACCCAGAGGGTCATTATTAAATGAATGTTGGACCATAGGGAATTGACTATGAGAACTAACAGGGGGTCATTATATTGTATTGTTGATATGAAGACCAAAGGGTTATTGACCTTAAGAGCCACACATGAGGTTATTTTTGAATGATTAGTGCTATGTGGGACCAAAGGGGTAAGACTGTGTGAGATTTATCAGAGGTTCATTATTTATTGAGTTTATGATATGTTGAACCAGAGGGGTTAGACTGTGATAACTTTCCCATAGGGTAGATTTTTAATGATTGAATGATTGTGATGAGTCTGCCAAGACAAAGCACAATCTTGAACTCCGTCTGACTTGATTTTTTAGATGGTCTTCTGAGACGTTTGTTGTTACTATTGCACAGGGTGATATAGAACCTAGTCTAGATCCCAAGGTTAAATTATCCAATGGTTTAAATAATTTATAAATGAAAATGAATATAATTGAAAACCGTAGGATTGTTTACATTGTCCCTCACTACTATTTAGTAGCCTCTAGCATTTAGGGAAATGGCCTTGAGGTTATGTGACCAACCAGATTTGGGGAACCTTTGGGCGGCACCTAGAACTGGGACGTTACAAATTTTTATAAAAGGAGTTTTTTCTGATTTTTCTTACTATTTGGAGCCTATAGATATGTGTAGGAAAAAATAGGTAGTTTGTAATAAGTTTTTTCTGGGTGTAGCGAACCTGTGTACAGGGAAAATCCAATTTTCCTTGAATATTAAAATTTTTATGGTTTTTCAATTGTTACAGTTGATTTGATTTCACCATTGGTTGATTCACTTGTTTTTTTTTTCTCTTTATATCATTGAGGATCTATTTCTATTATAACCAGATGAGATGAGGGTATGCCATAACATGCATCATATAGGCACTTGATATAGATCACATTCCATGCATTCTTATCATTCCATTTAGAGTTTATTACTGATTTCATGTTGTTGTGACAGTTTTTGAGAAAGATATGCATGCTAATATGATATATTCTATAATAAAATATAGCGATTTTTATAGCGTATTGGAAATTATAATGTTTCGTTTGGATGGATGCCAAACTTTGGTCTCTGAGGTGTTATGGTCCCTCTTGGATCATAATTTTTTGGATCATGTTTAAACTTTAAATTTAATTTTGTTAAATTATGATATGAATAAGGATAAAAAACTTTGATTCGTGGGAGTATAGGCTCTCACAGGTCATAATTTGTCATTACATGGAAAAAATTATAATTTTTTAAGGGTTATGGAGAAGTTTCAAAGGCCTACTGTCCAGAAACCCAGACAACATGATATGTGATGTTATGAACAAACGTCGTGTGTTCTTCTATTCTTTAAGAAACAATTTTTTTAAGTACACGTCATGTAGTGCTTGACCGTGTGACTGACTGTGTAAGATGATACACGGGTTGATAAAATCTTGGTAGAACACACCGTGTATTGGGAGTAAACATCATGTTGTAAGAGACCATGTATTTGGATGTGTGACTAACGACACAGGTGGATGAAATCGGGATGGTGCACATTATGTATATCTTCTACATGTCATGTCGTGTATCTGATCATGTGACTAATGACACGAGAGGTTAGAACTTATGTATTACACGTAGTGTCTAGGGTTAACACTCCATGTAGTGTTACTAGGATAGAACTGTGTAGTTCTAGACTAGTAGAGGAACCTGGGAAGGAGGGAAAATTTAAGTACATGTCATGTCTCAAGAGAAACACACCATGTGCATGGGTAATACACGACCATGTTTGAAAGAGGTACATGCCATGTTAAAAGCTTGATGAAATGCATTGTGTGTGGGTTATACATGCCATGTTCCCATGTTTTGTAAAACATGAATGTTTCTTCTCATGTTTTTTTCTTTCAATTCTATGTTGTTTTCCTTTATAATCATGTACTGAGGTGTGTGCTTGGCCTTGAAGAGTCATGCCACCAAGAATTCCTTTGGTTTTACATCAGATATAGGGAAATGATCAGACAACAGAAATTCTAGATCAGGGACTATGAGTAGATCCTCTCGTCATGCCCCTCTTGGCACTAGCTGTTATACCAGAATCAAGTGTTGATGCATAGTTCCATGAAGAATTTTTTAGGATGTTTCATACATTCCAGGGAGCACCGCATCCTACCCCATCTATGGAAGAGTTTATGAGGGTATTCTAGTAGCATCATCCTCCCACTTTCTTAGGGGATGGAGGACCATAGGCTGTAGAGTCATGGTTGGAGGCCATGCTTTCCATCTTTGAGAATCTGGAGATGCCTTTGGAGAGGAGGGTGAAGCTCGCAACATACATGCTATGTGATATCTCAAAGAGATGGTGGGATGTTATCTCATAACCAGGATTTAATAAGGATATGTCTTGGGAAGAGTTTCATAGGACCTTCTATGAATACTTCTATCCCGAGACGTTGAGGGCCAATCAATCCTGAGAGTTCATGCACTTGTAGAATGGATCTCTTTCAGTGATGGATTACTCTTCTCGTTTTACAAATCATCAGCGCTTCACACCTATTCTGGGAGGTTACAAGTTTTCTTTGGGTACGAGGTTTAATTATGGTCTCAGGTATGACATCTGGACATAGGTGAATGTCTTCATGCTGACTTCAGTGATGGCTATTGTGAATCGGGTGCAGATTACCGAACGTAATCTAAGGGAGTTGGGAGCTGCGATCTAGAGAGGTACAGCATCCAGGGGTGGTACTCTTTAGACAGATAGCATGAAGCATCATAGGGATCTTTCATGTGGTGTTTCATTCGGTATCCAGGTGGTATGCTACCAGTGTTGGAGGAGCGGGCAAATTATACCTCAATGCCTAGGAGACCCAGTTGAGTGTCGGTCTTACGGAAAGATGGGGCATCTTCAGCATTTTTTCTAGATATCCTCTCCATTAGTGAGAAAGATGGGATTTGTTACAACTCCACATTTAGGATCAGGAGCACCAGTTTCTCAACATTCAAGGAATTGGAGTTTGTCAGGTTGTTCTATATGAGAAGGTGGTCATGGTCGTGGTAGCTAGACAACAGGTTTTCAGTGATAGAAGGTTGGATCATCTCAGGGTAGTCAGGTAGGGTTACAGGGCCATGGTACAAGTCATTCTTTTGGAGTAGAGTATACCTAGTAGGAGAAGGATCCCAAACCCTCTATAGTTAGAAGTACGATTGTAGTTTCCTCAGTTTTAGCTTCTACTCATTTTCATACAGGAGCTTCCTATAGTTTCATATTTACTCTTTTTGTGGATAGAATTGGGCTCTGTATCTTTACATTTGAGGATATTATGATTCTAGACACTTTATTGGGTATTAAGATGGATACTATATGTTAGTGAAAGGAGTTACCTCTTGAGGTTGGTGGGTGTCGCTTCTTATGATACCTCTATGTCTTATAGATGACGGGCTTTGATTTCATTCAAATAATGGACTAGTTAGTATCTTTTCTGGCCTTCGTTGACTGTTATCCTCTTAGGGTGAGTTTCATGTTACCAAAGGGTGGGTCCTTTGTACATGAAGGTGAATGGGATGTCCAGGTGAGAAAATTTGGACCCGAGCATCATGGGTTGGGAGGAGATACATCCCAGATTACTATTTTATATCTAGATGACTAGGGGACTTCACAGATGGAATTTCCTCAAGAGGTGGATCATTTTAGGGATGTCTTTCACAATGAATTTTTAGGTTTACCTCTAGAGAGAGAGGTATATTTCACTGTTGAGCTTGTTCTAGGAGTGGAATCAGTGCCCATTCCTCCATATAGGATGGGTACACCTGAGTTATAGAAGATCAAGAAATAGTTAGAGGAGTTGCAGGCAAAGGGTTTCATTTGATCCAGTACTTATCCTTGGGATTATCATGTCTTATTTGCAAATAAGGTGGAGGGTACCCTCTGAATTTGTGTGGATTATTAGAAACTGAACTAGTTTATGGTCAAGAACTGATATCCTTTTCCAAGGATTTATGGCCTCTTTGATTAGCTTTGAGGAGACCAGGTGTTCTTGAAGATTAACTTGAGATTCGGTTATCATTAGTTTCATGTTAGACCATCCAATATACCTCTTACATCCTTTACGGGTAGTTATAGTCTATATGAGTATTTGTTTATGTCGTTCGGTCTCACGAAAACGCCAACAATTTTCAAGACACTGATAAACTAAGTTTTTCATCCTTACTTGGATTCTTTTATGGTAGTCTTTGTGGACGATATCTTGGTGTACTCTCACACTCGATACAACCATTCTACCCATCATCATATCAATTTGAGTATATAGAGAGATCGTCAGTTATATGTTAAGCTCTCAAAATGCCACTTTTGGATGGACCAAATTCACTTCTTGGGTCATGTCATCTCAGAGATAGTAGTGTTATTAGACCTAGAGAAAGTAAGAGTAGTAGCTTCCTGGAAGCAGCCAAAGAACATCCTTGAGGTACGGAGTTTTCTAGGGCTAGCTGGTTACTATAGGTTCTTTATTCAAGACGTTTCACACTTATCAATGCCATTTATGGGCCTGACTAAGAAGGGTTAGAACTACTGTGGATAGATTCTTGTGATTCAGCCTTTCCAGAGCTAAAAGGGAGATTGAATTCAGCACCGATACTGATTTTTTTGGAGCTGGGAAAGAGTTACACCATTTACTACAATGAATTAGGTATCAGGTTGGGAATAGTGATTATACATGGGGAAGGATTCCTTGCGTACGAGTCTCGACAGTTGAGGCCACATGAGGGGAATTACCAAATGCATGATCTCGAGTTAGCTACAGTTTTTCATGCTTTACGCTATTAGAGAAATTATCTTTTGGGAGATAATTTTTTGGTATACACTAACCAAAAAAGTATCAAGTATATCCTTACTCAGCATGATCTAAATTTGAGACAGTGAAGGTGGGTTGAGTAACTTTGGTATTTTGACTTTGATCTTGCCTACATGACTAGAAAAGGCAATGAAGTTGTTGATGCATTGATTAGGAGGACTCAGATACAGGCATTTCAAGAGGTCAGCAGTGAGTGGAAACTTATGGAACTGTTCTATGAGATACATTTGGAGGTGCACGACAAATAGGGACAGAAGTTTCTTTCTTCTATATATGTTACCTATACTCTACTGGATCGAGTAAGAATATGGCATCTATCAGATTCCAAAGGCCTAGTCATATGGGAGAGTGTGTCATGAGAGGACCCTTCTCCTGGGTGTACCATAGGCGATGATAAGATCTTGTGTTTTCATGGACGCTTATGGGTGTCAGCAGACATATGTGACGAGTTTATTTGAGATTTTCATTCCTTAGTTTGGGAAGTTCATCATGGTGTCACCAATATGTATAGAGATCTACACCGTCAGTATTGGTGGCCAAGTATGAAGAGGGTTGTTGCTAGTTTTGTTATGAGATCTTCCACCTATCAGCAGGTGAATGCAGAGTATCAATGACCAGAAGGACTTTTACTGTAGTTACCCATTCTTGAGTGGAAGTGGAATGATGTCTCAATGGATTTTGTAATGGGTTTACCGAGGTTTCCTTGAAGGAATGATGTGGATTATGTTGTTGTTTACAGACTCACGAAGGATGAACATTTCTTTCCAATCAAGTCAAACTTCAGTGTTAATGATCTTGTAAGGTTTTACATTTGATAGATTGTACATTTTCATGGGATTCCACAATCTATCATTTCAATAAAGTATTCCTGGTTTACTTGTCATGTCTGCAAGGGACTACAAAGGGCTTTGGGAACACATGTACTTCTGAGTACAAATTACCATCCCTAGATAGATGGCTAGTTTGAGCGCATGATTCATGTTTTGGAGGACATGATTCAAGCATGTGTCCTGGATTTCAGGGGATCTTGTGAGAGACATATACCCCTAGTGTGTTTTTTCTACAATAATAGTTTTTAGGTGATGATTCAGATGGAACCTTAAGAGGCTTTGTACGATAGGCCATACTGATCACCCCTATGTTGGCTGGAGGAAGGAGAGGCAGCTATGTTGGGACCTCATCTTGTCTAGGAGACCACTGAGTAGGTGGAGTTGATTTGAAATAGGATGGATACTACACATTCTCTCCAGAAATCTTATTTTGATCGACAGAGACGACCTATGGAGTTCAAGGTCGGAGATCAGGTTTTCTTACATATCACACCGAGGTTGAGACACAAAAGTATTAGGAGACAGGGGAATCTTTCAATGAGATACGTCAGGCTGTTTGAGGTTTTGGAGAGAGTCATTCCGGTTGCCTATCGATTGTAGTTACCTCAGAGGTACCGGGATATGCACGACGTCTTTCATGTTTCTCAGCTACGGAGTTACTTTTTAGACATGTATCATGTTTTCCAACCTGTGGAGGTTGAGTTGGAGGTGGATGTATCACTTGAGGAGCACCCTATTCAGATTGTGTAATGTATCATGATGGTTCTTCATGGCTATTCTATTCCTCTGGTACGGGTGCTATGGCAGCACGGGCGAGTATAGGATAAGACTTAGGAGAGAGAGGCTGACTTGTGATCACAGTGGCTAGAGTTGTTTGAAGTTTCTTCTTCACCACCCTTACAAGGGAAATTCGAGGATGAATTTTTTTAAGGGGGAAAGTTTTTAATAACTTGGATCATCATTTCAGGTACATATCTTTATTTTAGGTTGTTTTTTTATGAAAATGATGAAAGGGGAAATTTTTCAAGTACACACCATGTACTTTTGAGTACACACGGTGTACCTGTTTGTTCTGTGTAGGCATGTACTAACCAAGTAACGACTGAGTACATGGCCATGTAGGTGACCTGGAAAGCAGGGTCCAGTTGAGGATATTACACAGTGTGTACATTAAATGAGCACGTCGTGTACTTTTCTTTTTATTTGAGGAGTCTGATCGAGGTCACGTCTCATCTCTAAAATTTTTTCTTCTCCCCATGTCTTGTACAGTTGAGCAATGAATGGCTAAGAAAATTCGAGCTCCTACCATTCCACCATCTGAGCTCTGATTAAGACTCCACTAGTTGCATTGGATTCCCACCGATGAGTTATCTCTTTCCCTAGAGCCTCTCTTTCTAATTCCTCTTCTCTCATGGGTTATTGAGGGTTAATTGTTTCTAACCTTTTTGTAGATCTACATCGTTTTAGGCTGATTCAACGGTCGGTGTTTTGTGCCTTTATTTGGTTTTATTTGAATTATATATGCTTAAAGTGACGAATACCCATGTTTGGGGTATTTCGTGTTTTGGAATTTAACCCTATTTAAAACCTGCTATGGTTTTTTGGTTTGAGAAAGGGTTATTACTTAGGCATAAGGTTTAATACCTTGATTATGGGTGTGTTCTCCATGTTTTATTGATTATGGCCATTTGGTCTAGAATTCTTGTTAGGATTTCTTTTTTTTCATTCCTTTTTTTTAGGATGGAGTACTTTTTTATTTGAGATGCATGTGTTTCACATTGTGAAAGTATAGCCAAGGGGAATTGAATGTGAGAGCTTCCCAAAGGTAGGGTCATTTATATATAATTGTTGTTATTTTGACCCAGAGGTATTGACTGTGAGAGCTGTTGAGTGGTCATAGAACAGAGGGGTTAGACTGTGAGAGATACACAAAGGTTTATTATTAAATAAATGTTGGACCATAGGGAATTGACTATGAGAGCTACCAGGGGGTCATTATATTGTATTGTTTCTATGAAAACAAAAGGATTATTGACCCTGAGAGCTACCCAGAAGGTAATGTTATGAATGATTAGTGCTATGTGGGACCAAAGGTGTTAGACTGTGTGAGCTTTCCCAAAGGGTAATTATTTATTGAGTTGATTATATGTTGAACTAGATGGGTTAGATTGTAAGAACTTTCTCATAGGGTTTGTTTTGAATGATTGAATGATTGTGATGAGTCTGTCAAACCAAAGCACAACTTGGACTCAGTCTTACTTGATTGTTTAGATGGTCTTCTAAGATGTCTATTGTTACTATTACATAGGGGGATACAGATATTAGGCTAGATCCCAATGTTACAATATCCAATGGTTTGAATAATTTATAAATGAAAATTAATGTAATTGAAAACTGTAGGATTGTTTACTTTTGAGTACTTCCTATTTTATTTCTTCATTTCTGCACATTACCAACTATATATATTCACTGACGGTTAAGCACATATCTTTTGGTGGTTTCCTATTGGGATTCATCTCACACTCTATTTGGGTCATGATTTTGTGTCCAAATAGATTATATAGTTGTAGGTATAGATAAGGTAAAGTGCCCTTCTACGGTCGGAATGGCCCGAAGGCTTATTTTTTTATTATTTTTGATAATCCACCTATCAAAGGGTGAGGTGGAACCCCTACAAGGCCCAAAGGTTTAGAGATAATTACATGACCTGTAGGTCTTAGAGAAATCACCCAGATAAGAAAACTTAGAACTACTCATCCCCAACATATGTCATGATATCAGCACTCCACCTTCACAGGGCTGGTCGGCTAGTTGTCCTATACAAAAGCTACACAGGCCTGGTATCGATGGCAAAGCCATACCCTCTCATTCTTATGACTCTGGTTAGCTCTACTCCAGTGAATGCGCCTACCCTGAATCCTCTTCTGATGCTTTGTCCCTTGTAGTCTGACTGGTACATCTATATTTTCATGTGGCTCGATGGCCTTGGGGTGGCCCTAAGGCCTTAAGGTGGCCCGAAGGCCCTGAGAATCAACTGGCCCGAAATCCTTGGGTGGCCCTAAAGCCTTGCAGGACCCTAGGACCATACCAATGGCCTAAAGGCCCAGATGGATGAATTGTTCCGACTGCTACAATATCGAACAGTTCTTGCTATAGTTCCTACTATAGTGCCTACTATAGTACTATTACAGTAACCCGTAAATACGCCTCCACCCGGATTTGATCTCGGGTCTCTTGGATGCACCTACCCATACATGCCTAGTTAGAGCTGGAGAGCATAGGACCAAGCTAAGGCTTGTGATACTGTTGGAGTTTACTGCTTTCTGTAGTTTGGTTTTAGTATTTTATTTTCATCATTTTGACTTCTTTGGCAGATATCATTGACATATGTAACATGCATCATTTATATATGTGCTCTAATTATTTATTTAATATTAGTCTTCCATTGTTTACTTTTGTTATATGGTATTACTACTTCCTCTATTGTTTATCCTTTTTTATTATATTATGTATACTCTTCTAATGATGGCAAAGTTTCTCCACTGTCTTACCTTTCCCCTTGCTGCTAGTCAGTAGCCTTTGGCATTTGGGGAAATGCACTTGAGGCGGGGCACCTTTGGGCGGCACCCAGAACCAGGATGTTACAACTATATTATCAATGGTAATAATACTTAATGTTCATTTAAATTTAATTTTATAAAAAGGATTTCATGTGTTTTCTATATCCACAAGACATTTAATTAGATCAAAAGAAATGGAATTTTATTCATAAATGATCATGTAATTACAACCTTCCCCCCTTAAGAAAATTTTCCCTCGAAATTTTATTTTCCCTCTCTAAAATAGATGAGGGTAACTCTGCTTCATCACCTCCTCAGGTTCCTATGTTTCTTCTTCAAACTTGTGGTTTCTCCAAAATACCTTTATGGGGGGCATCATCTTATTTTGTAGAAATTTTTCTCTACGATATAAGTTCTTTATTTGTTTATCCTCATAAGAAAGTTCATTCTCCAATGGTACCACCTCTAGATTGATTACATGTGAGGTTTCTGGTATGTACTTTCTCAATAGGGATACATAGAATACATCATGTACTTGAGATAGGTTCGGTGGGAGTGCTAGTCGATAGGCCACTGATCTGATGCGACTGAGGATCTCAAAATGGTTGATGTACCTTAGACTAATATTTCCCTTCTTATCAAATCACATCACTCTATTTCATGGAGATATATGGAGGAATTCTATGTCTCCAACATCGAACTGTAGGTTTCATCAATGATTATCAACATAGCTCTTTTGTCACCTCTAAGCGGCTTTGATGTGATGTTGGATGGTCTTAACCTTCTCCACCATTTCTTCAACCATTTATAAACCTAGAATGTTTTGTTCCCCAACATCATCCTAACATTTCAGTGTTATTCACCTCTTCCCATAAAGGGTTTCATAAGGATCCATTTGAATTTTTGAGTGGAAACTATTGTTGTAAGATAACTACACCAAAGGAAGATGTTGGTCTCATCTGCCTTTGAAGTCCATTGATAAAGTTGTCAACATTTCCTCAAGTGTTTGGATAGGCCACTCATATTAGACATTAGTTTGAGGGTGATAAGACATATTAATGTTCATCTCTGTGTTTAGATCATGCTGAAGACTTTTCTAAAACATAGAGGTAAATCTCAGATCTTGATCAGATACAATCGATAGTGGTATTTAATGTATCCTTACCACTTATTTGATTTATATATTTGCCAGTTGATCCAGTGATAAATCCTCTCAAGTCACCATGAATTATGCAGTTTTTGTCAGACGATCCACAATAACCAAGATAGTATTGTTTCCTTTGGATGTATTCGAAAGTCCAGTGACAAAGTCCATGGTGATGTTTTCCCATTTCCAGGTTTTTATGGATAATGGTTTCATCATCCTCTTAGAATTATTCCTCTCAGCCTTCACTTGCTAACAAACCAGGAACTTTGATATATATTTAGCGATCTCCTTCTTCATGTTATCCCACCAATAGTTCTCTCAGAGATCTCGATACATGTTTTTGTTTCCTGGGTGAATGGATAAAGTTTAACTATGTGAATTATCCAAAAGTTCTTTCCTTAACTCATTATTTGATGGAACACATAGTCTTCACCCAAATATCACAATTCCTTCTTCATTTACATTGAACTATAAGAATATCCCTTTTGTAATAGTTTCTAATTTTCTCTTAATTCCCACATCTTCTTTTTAAGCATTCTTTAACCTTTCCAAAAGAGACGGTTGAGAAACCATTTGTGAAAGGATTGATGATGTTCCTTTCTTTATTATTCCCATGTCCATCCTTTTCAAATCTAAGAAGATTGGATCCTTTTCAATTCTTATTAATGATAGAATCAATGGGTCTTTTCTACTTAGAGAATATTCCACCTTGTTTACTTTCCCAGGATGGTAGTAGATTGAGCAGTCATAATCCTTGATAAGATATAACCATATATTTGGGAACATATTTTGCTATTTCAATGTGAATATATATTTGAGACTTTTGTGATCTATATATATTTCACACTTATCCCCAAAGAGATAATGCCACCAGATTTTTATTGCAAATATCATAGCTACTAACTCCAAATCTTGTGTAGGATAGTTTTACTCATGAACATTCAACCGTCTTGAGGTATAGGCAATTAATTTTTAATTTTTCATCAACATAAATTCTAATCCATTATTTAAAGCATCACTAAAAATTATGAAAAGCTCACAAATTGAGGGTAGTGTGAGCACAGGGGAAGTGATAAGCCTCTTTTTAAACTCTATGAATCTTTCTTTATATTCATCATTATAAGAAAACTTGACTCCCTTCTGAGTTATTTTGGTACGAGTGTTTGAAAATCATGAGAAATTTCTCACAAATCGACGATAATATCTAGCTAAACTAAGAAATCTACAGATATCTGTCACAGATTTTGGCCCTAGCCATCCCTCGATTGCTTCTTCTTGTAAGAATCCACATATATCCCATTTCTTGTGATGATATTCCCCAAGAATTATACTTCTTTTAACCATAACTCACACTTGATGTACTTTTCGTATAGATTATCCTTTCATAAAGTCTTTAGCACAGTGCTTAGATTCTCTGCATGATCCTTCTTGGTTTTGGAGTATATTAGAATATTATCTATAAAGACTACCATAAATTTGTCCAGGTAATCCCTAAAGACTCTATTCATCAAGTCCATGAATAATTTTGGATCATCAGTGATACTGAATGGAAAAACTATGAACTCATAATTCTCATACCTTGTATGAAAATAAGTCTTGGGGATATCCTCCTTCTTTACCCTTACTTAGTAATATCTTGGCTGCAAATACACCTTGGAGAAGTATTTTACTCCACGTAGTTGTTTTAGTAAGTCATCAATTCAAGGAAAATGATATATTTTCTCTATTGTGATTTTGTTGAGCTCATGATAATCAATGAAAAGGAATATTAACCCATCCTTCTTATTTAAAAATAGGACCGCTACATCCCATAGTGAAGCACTTGAGAGTATAAACCCTTTATCCATATTCTTCTATAGTTGTTTCTTTAGTTCCTCTTGTTCTAGAAAATTCATCCTATAAGGAGTATTGGAAATTAACAATTCCCTATGTATAAGATCAATCTAAAATTCAACCTCTAATCTTGGTGGAAGATCAATAAATTTCATGGGAAACACATTAGTGAATTTACTTACAATAGGAATGCCTTTGAGAATGGTTCATTCCTTAGACTCAATCATTTGAGCTTGATACGCTTTCTCATAGGGTAAAAATATCCCTGGTTGAGATGATGGTTCTAAAGAAGATTCATCCTCCTCCTTTCACTTGTATATAATTGGGTGTCGATTATCCATATGGAGAGTGATTTCCCTATCATGGAAATTTATCTTGGCTCTATGTAGGGAAAGTCAATCCATGCCCAGAATTGAATCAAATTCCACCAAGGAAAGTATGAAAGGGTTTTCCAATAATTTTAATCGAAAAATTATGACAGGGGAGGAGTTATATACATGGGATGAAATAATTTTCCTATTTTTTGTCTTCACAAACATCTCTACTTCTATTAATTGTGGTGGTGTTTGAATAGTTATACAAAACTTTCGAGATATAAAAGAATGTGTAAAACTAGAATCAAAAAGTATGTTCATTATTATTGAATAAATAACTATCATACCTATCACCACTTCATTTTTGGGATTCACTTCAACGGTAGTGATGGAAAAATATCACATGTGCTTCCTCTGAGGTTGTCTATTGCCTATGAAAATCCAAGGCTTAGGGTAATAGTTCACAAAGTGCCTAGTTCCTTGCAGTTATAGGAATGAAAAATGCATTGAGGGTTGACCAAAGAATTACTTTCCTATATCACATTTATGGGTTTCTCTTATCAATAATTATTGTATAGGTTCCCTTCTCTTCTGCACCTAAAGCATTTCATCGATCCCCTTAGGCAATTTCCACACCTTTCACATGTGGGGTGCTAGAATTTCTTAGCACCATTAGATTTATCTATCAAACTGTTAGAATTGATCTCTAATTTCTACTTCTTATCCCCATGATACCCTTGGGATTTGCCGATATCCATCTCAAATTTGAGGTCACACCGGAAAATTTCCTCATAGCTATCAAATTCATGTATTTCCAGAGATTTTTGTAGGCTAGGCTTTATCCCACAAAAGAAGTGGTCAACCTTGTATTTGGGGGTAACGACAAAACCAAAGGCATATCATGCATGTCTAGTGAAGTTTTCCTCGTACTCCCCAATAGATTCATTGTCCTTTTTCTTGAGTGTAAGCAAATATCTTTCCATCTTAATATGGAGGGTGCAGAGAAAATATTTATCAAAAACAATTCGGAATTCATTCCACTCCACTGATTTGATCTCTTCCTTAGGCTTCATATTCTTGATCAATGTCCACCACTGATCATCTTCACCCTCTATATGATAAATAGCTAGAAGAACCTTCTCTTGTTAATGATATTGAAGTATATAGAAGATATTTTCAATTAAATTGATCCAATACTCCGAGATTAAGGGATTGGGTGATCCATTGAAATTAGGAGGCCTTTGTCTCATGAAGCTCTCGAATGTGGGTTTTTCTCTCTTAGTGGGGGTCATGCACTACTCTTAATCCAGTTTTCTATTCAGAACATGACTTAAATGAGAGTTTATCACGAAAAATTTTGGGATTCCCGCTCTCATTAGGTTGGGAATCTTCTTGGGGCAATCCTCACACTTCCCTTCACATCAGTTTTTAGCACAATTCCTCCTATTTTGGCCATTGTCTCAAATAAAAGGAAAATTAGGGATGAGTATCTAATGTATTTAAACTCATTAAGGGGAATCCAATGACATTAAAGGGATAAATTATAAATTAAAATTATCTCTTTAACTTATGAGTTTATAGGATTTAGTCTATGTTATCCATGATGTACTTTCTAACATATATTCTTATGGAATTTTGTGTGTTCCCTTAATAATGATTTGAAATGATCTTGTGAATTTACCAAAGAATATCCCATGGGAATGTCAAACTAAGTGCGCAGTAAGGCCTTTTATCATGTACCAGGTTACCCCGATTCAATCCCAGAACACCTTGTTGGAGTTCTTACTCTTAGGTATATCTATCCCAGAACCACATCCACTTGTAGTATCCATATAGGAATGTATTTTCTTGATAAAACACTTACTCTATACATAACAAACTTTAGGGATTTTTTCTTACACATTGAATTATCCTTAAGGGTTTTCACTAGTTTTTTCTAATTCTAATCCCAAAAAAAACTAAACCTATCCTCTGATACCAACTATAACAACCCTGATCTTTATTACACATTTAAACCTGATTAATGACATAAAATTCACATAATAAAACTTAGAAGATCAAGAGTTATAGTGTCTTTTTGGAATAAGAACATTACATAACAACTTAAAATATAAAATACAATATCTTTCTTGAAAACTTCTTTTACATGACCATAACATTCCTTTGCACTTAACATTGCATGGTATAACCTCAGGAAATACAAAAGAAAGGGGTGATCTATAAAACCCATTAAGGAAATAAACATGGCATAACATGAGGGATAAAATACATGTTAGATAATAGGCATATCAATGGATAATAAAAGAAACATGAAAATAAAGGCATGATATAGAATGATAATCATAACATGGGAATGTTGCAACAATATACAACATGATATCAGCATTAGTCATGGCTCATTGCATATGGATTAGAAAGAGTAAACAATAATTTCACATGAATTGGCATGGGTAATCCCTAATTGTACATGAATTATCATGAGTAAACCCTCATTACATAGGACGTAACATGATACTAAAAATTACTCAATGCATTGGAGCGCTATCAGGGTGCACCCTTCGTAATCATTTCATTTTCATGCTTAATTGTTCCATGTAGATCATATAACATGTATTCATTCAATATAATAAGTTATTCCACGATAATGGAATGTGTAATACATACATGTAAGTTCCCAATAAATAAGTACATGAGAATAATATAAATACCCTTGATAGAGAAATGAGAATGGTGTTCACTACACAAAGATTTTGGTATAGAAATCGAAGTGCAATTTCAGCAGCATAATAACGTCAAATAGAAATTTGTGAAATGGGTTGATAAGAGAGAAAGGGGAATATCATAATTTATACATGAAATGGATAGTAAGGTGTATTTGTAAGAATTTATCACAACTTAATCAATTTTAAATTAAATTGAATATCATAAACAAGGTGCGTGATAAAAAGAGGAGAGAGAGAAATCCATTATAGAATTTCAGCATAGTAACGGATATGGTAAGTGTCCAAATGGGGAAGGATAAATGATCCCTAATTGAAATAAATCAAATGTATAGTATGTAATTTATTATAAAATGATGAAAATATATCTAATTGAAACTAAAAATACTAATTTCAGACAAGGTTCTTGAATTAAAAATAGGAGAGGAAGGTGAGGATCCCTTATGAAATTTCGGCATGGTAACGGGTGTATATAAAGGATCATGGATGGATTAATGAGAGTGGAAAAGAATATCTCATTATTTTTAAATCAAATGTAAAGTAATGGTAATATGTATAAACATATCCAAATGCATGCAAATTAAAATTAAAATACATATAAAAATGGAGTTCTTGATAAAAGAGGAGAGTGGAAGATCCATTACATGGATGTGTGACTCCAAAGGATTGGGAGAGTCTTCTAAAGAGATTATAGGTGACTTGGTAGGACTCTAGGGAGTAAGGGTAAAAGGTTTGAATAGATTCAAAGAGTTTGGTTAAAGATAAATGGGATCTTCAGTGGGTTTATATAATAAAGGAGGGGGATTTCTTTATTATTTTGGTTTTGGACACTACATAATAAAATATTCAAAAACACAAACCATGCCATGGTTTTTTCCCATGGTTTTTGGAAAAGGGGAGTGTAATGAATTGTTTTATAAGGTAAAGGGCCGAATATATTAAAATATTTCTCTTTTTTATCTGGAGGTGAGTTATACTTTCATGGAAATGATTTTAAAATATTAAGATATTTAAAATTTCTTGGAGGATTCCCTGTGGATATATAAATAAAATAAAATAAATCTAAAATAAAATTATTTTAAAGTTAAAACATGTATTTTTTCAAATATACCTTTTATATTATTTATTACATCACTATTGGGTCATTATGATGTCATAAAACACATTATATATTTATATGGTATTTAATTTTCACCCAAAAATTCGACTATCCAAGAAAATTGTGAAAAATTTACCATTGGATAATTTCGGCATCTTGATTACAAAAATAATATTCATTTTATCTAAATAATTTTCTAAATATGTAAATTTTTACGTTTAAAATAAAAACATACATTTATTGAAAATTGATAGGTTTTGACAAAAAATAGTTTTCAAACCTTAATAAAAATTACATTTGACTTCATAGAAATTATATGATAATATATATTTAATAAAAGTAATTTAATAATAATATTTTATTAAAATATTATTTATTTCAAAAGTAAATTATTTCATAAAAATATATTTCTTAATTTAATTTGAATATTAACCAAAAATACTATTTTTTCTTTAAAAATCATTTACAAAGTAATAATAATAGGATAAATATATTCATTATTCAATACAAAAATAATTTACATATCTCTTTATTATACCAACATACCCCCTAAGAGTAAATTTTTTGATGGTGGGGCTTTTACAGTGTCATTCGGTGAACATGGTTTGGGTCATGATCTCAATGAGCTTGAACTTCTCCCGTAAACATTTTCTCTCATACTTAAATTGTTGGATCTCAGATTGGGATTGGTCCAGGGAAAAGCCCAAAAATTCTACATCCCTTGGAATCTCTAATAAATGGGATTCATAGGGTATTATCCTACTATTTGATGCCATCACTTCCTTTGTTTGTGTCAAAATGATCTGTTAAAACCCTATATTTATAATAGTCATGTGATCACTATTCAACAACTATATTATCTATGGTAATGACTCTTAAAGATAATTTAAATTTAATTGGATAAAAATGAGTTCATTTGTTTTCTATATCCACAATAAATTTAATTAAATCAAAATAAAGGGAATTTTACTCATAAATGATCAGGTTTTTACACTTGATCCACAGCATGAAGATATTTGGTCTCCACCTGAGTTCGAACATGACCACTACCCAATGGATCTATCCTAAATTGACTCTGACCAGAAGAAGATTCGGTCCTACCACCTCTACCACCAAACTGGGATCCCACCATCCTGTATGGCTTAGTTTGATCTAACATTCCCCTAGATGCTACAAATCTTTCTCCACTCTGATAGAAATATTTTGCTCTGAATAATAGTTACAAGTGTCCCATCGCTTCACATCGATGACAAGATTTTGGAGGAGATGTACACATAGGTCGAATGTTCCCTACCTTCCCATATTGATGGTATACTATTGAACCAGCATCAGATACCACAGATGAAGACTGTCTAGAATGATGTCTTAAACTACCACCTCCCTTCTTCCCTTGCTCATATCACTTCCTCTTCTTCTTAGATGAACTACCACTGCCCATCACTGACATATCCCCAGAGGAACCAAACCTGCCTTTTTGGTCAATCTCCACCATACATTATTGATCAACTACTTCAGAATAGGTCATTATATTGAATAGAAAGACTTTAGAATAGATCTCCAACTACAATCCCCTTTCAAACCTTTGAGACTTTATATGCTTGTTGGAAACTATTTTGAATGCATATCGAGCTAGATTATGATAGTGGTTAGAATACTCCATCATTGAATGGTCCCCCTAAATGATGTTCCCAAACTCTCAGGACCTAGAATAGTTTAAGAACTCAATAAAATAGTGGTCATTTAAGACCACCTTTAAGTTCTTTTAGCTCATCTGCTCATGTTTCCTTGTTTTGACTACTGAGTCCCACCACCTTCGACTAGGACCTTCTAACAGAAACGAGGTTCATTTCATCCTGACCTCTTAAAGAGTTTTAAGGAATTATAACATGTTCTCTATCTTATCAATACATTCCTTAACTTCTAGCGGTTTCATGCTACCACAAAAATAAAGGGGGTTTTCTTGAGAAACTCTTGGGCTTTGTCCTTCCGATGACTAGGTTCCGCTTCCCTGAATGGAGTAAGAGTAGAACCCAATCCATGTCTTAGAGCCTGAACAGCCCAGATCACAGATTCTACCAACCTCTAATCAAACAATGAGGGATAAATCTCCCTGGCTTCTTCCCATAATTGCAAGAGAATTCTACAGGGAGGTATGTTGCTACAAAAAAAATGTCACAAGAAAAATAATGAATACAACAAAGTTGAAAATTTTTGTCAACGATAATGAACAAAAAAATAAAATTTATCATGAAAATGAAAATACCAAAACACTTCACCCCCACCTAGTATCCACATATAGTTTGTAACATGTATTCCCCACCTTGAAAAGAATTCAAACAAAAATCCATGACATCCCATTGCAACTCGAGGCCTATCATGGGGTGTGTTGGTCAGGCACCCAACTCACAACCGTAACTCTGATCCATGATAGTCCTAGCTTCAGTATATCTAGACTCATCTAGGATAACATGAAACAAAGAGAAACTTGGCTCTGATACCATTTTATCATAAACCAATCTGGGTTGTCATCTGAACAGGTGTCTGGCCCTATTTGTGGCATGGCCTAAATAGAATTCTTGATCCCCACAGTATGGAAACATGTGTCTGAGTATCAATGATACAACATGGGAATGATTTACCTAAATTTATAAAAAAAATATAAACAACAATTAAAATAAAATTAATCTGAAAATTCACAACCAAACAAGCCATACATAATTTCCATATTGAGTTATAAAGTTAAAACAAAAAACCAAAATGGCCAAAAAAAGAAGAACCAAAATCAAACCCAAATACAACCACATAGAAAGAGGAGCATGTCCATCAATCCATCTCTACAAAACCACACCAAGGAAGACTACTATAAACTCAAACCACCATCTCTAAATACCTTTCCTTTACATGTATCACGCATAATCAAGTATACTTACACCCAAAGGTGTAAGTAGGATGTGAGATAACTCCCAATAGGATTCTACCCATCAAAATATTCCATGCTATAAACATTATCATATAAATATCTTTCAAGTTTTACAAAAAAAGGAACTAGAAAACGTTCATGGAAATCAAATTTTAAGGAAACAAACTTTAAAGAAAACATGCTTGATTTTGAAATAACTAATAAGTAATAATGTATGTCGATGGTAAGTGCGGTATAACAAAAGAGCACTAGTCATAGGAGAACCTTATATGCACTATCTAAGAGTAGTACCCCAGTGACATTGTATCTCGGTGAAATGTGGTATGTAAACCATGAAAAAACATGTTCCCATGCATGATCCACTAGAGAGGATAAACATCCAAAATTCTAGTGGTCTCCAATCATCATCAATATTTAGTTAGTGTTGTCATCATCAATCCATCTAAGTGAAACCAGGACGAATCCACTTCTGAATCACTAGAATACTATTCCTAGTCCACCCACCTATTCACCTAGGATTCCCTTTATGCTCAATCAATTTCCACATTTCAAAAAACACACCACTTCCACATTTCATAAACCAAACAATACAATACACCTCACAAGCCACCACTTTCACACCAAATTTTTTTTAAAAACCCATACGTATACTAAAACCTTTTCTAAACATGATTCACATCCCTTACATAATTTAATAAATCATTTTCATAGTTTATAAAACATCTCAAGAAGAACAAAAAGGATTTATGCCAAAATTACACCACATTTCTTATATAAAAATCATTTTTAAGCTATATCAAAACTGAATATTTCTGAAAACCACTTTCACACCACACACATAAATCATAGAATATATAAAAATACTCAAGAAAGTAATATAAATTCATAAAATAATATTTAAGCATGGAATCACCTACCTCAGTTGTTGAAATCTTTAAAACCTAATACAAAACTCCAACCACACATCAATTGTAGCTCAACCACACCTCAAGCAAGAAATATCAAACCCTAAACATGGATATTAAACCCAAAAATTAAAGATCAACCCCAAAAATCATAACCCAAGATTTTGGAGAATTGTAACCCCAACAAAAGAGAGGAAACCCCTAAAAGAGAGGGAATAAGAATGAAGGCACTTAATTGGAGTTTCTTTGAATAATCTGGGTCAAAACACCCACCAAAATGGAGCCAAGGGAGGTTAGAGGAAGGGGAGGCATACCTAGGTTTAGAAATATTTATTGGGGAAGAGATTTGGTGATTTGGGGTTAAATTGGTAGAGGGTAAAAGGGTAAAATCCACATTTTTAATGACCTAGATAGGTTTCATGGTTAGTCTATATGGTTTTTCAAACCATGAGGCAACCATGTGGTTGCCACTGTCCACTAGGGACATATCGTATGGTTATACCACATGGATTATAAACCATGTACTAACTATATGATAAGCCTCTATCCAAAAATAACATCTTGGCACACTATTTCTTGGGTTAGGCACATGGTTACTACTAACTGTGCGACAACCGTGAGCCAAGGTCTGTCCACCCAAAAGTTTCCATTCAACTCAAAAACCCAAAAGAAATCTAAGGGGAAAGGTAGACTGAAAATGAAATAAAAATACCTCAAAATACAATCATGGATGTGACAAGTATAACCTGATTAAGTGTGGAAATTGATTTCACATAAAATGTTTTTAGTTTGAAAAGTTTTTATTTAATATTTACATGTAAAATGATGCTTTGTTTCTATATCATTCCCTTCTAAATGGTTTTTTAATCATAGAAACCTTGAAAATGTTGTAGTTTTCAAAATTTATAATTATCTATATATGATATTTTTGTACTCTTGAAGAATTACTTTAAATAGGGATTAATTTTTTTTCAAATTTTTATTATTATAAAGTTATAAATGGGTGGGTTTTGGATTCATGTTAAAACATATAGTGGTATTCAACATGTAATCTAGAAGAGAAAATGGTTTTGAGAGAGGAGTTTTAAGATCCCAAACTTCATGGAGGTATGTCCTTATTTAAATTTAAGTTTTAATCTCTCTTTTTTCATTAAATAAATTATTCCTGGGACTATGGGGGCCATGATGGTGTTTTGGGGGTTCAGGACATGAAGGATATAAAAACTGGACCAACCTGTGCAAGGTTCCTGGTTGTTGTATGGTTAAGTAAACCATGCGTCCTTCCATAGAAAACTATGAAACCCTAGATAGTGGAATATCACGTGGTTGGTGCATGGATTTTCAAACCATGTAGGTCTCCCTAGGTAACTATGTGACCCAAACTCCCTTGGGAAATTTCTTACGCACGGTTTGGAAAACTATGCAGACAAACTATGTTCCCCTTTAAAAGTTGAAAAATATATATTTTTTCCATTTTGATATTTTTAAGTTTCACCTTATTTTTCCCCCCTTTCTTCTATCTCCAACCCTAGTGACAAACCTAAACCCTAAAGATATCCCAATGATCGATCTCCCTTATTTACAGTATTTTTGGAACGTCATTGGTTGTGGAACGAAGCTCCAGGTAAGTCTAATCTTCCTCTTTCTTCTCTATTTCGGATTAGGGATTGTAACTTGAGAAATATTCTTCTGAAGCTCTCAAAACATATTTTTTTGGAGAAATCTTGGTTGAGGATTTAAGTTGTGTTTGAATTCGGACCTAAGTCTATGATTAAGAGTGTGTTCATCAATAGATTCAAGGTAGTTGTTCTACAAGTTATATCCTATAGTCTTTGTGTTGATTTTTTCATGTTTGGTTGTGTTCTTGGGTACCTCTTATTTTTATTTTAATTCCTTTAGTTATATTTGGTAAAATGAGCATCTAAATTATGATTTGAACCCCTCACGATCCCCATGGGAATAATTGAGGATGGTTTGACCGATTTAGGGCCACCCATGGGGTGCGTTGACATTCCCGAACCTAGAAATTGTTAAATTCAAGTGTGGAATTGATACGTGATAACCTGGATCACTTTTTGAACATGTTAACATGTTTAGTTGAGTTAAAAATGGAATATTTATATTTTTTACTAGGTTTGATAATGTCTTAAGGGGTTTTTTGTAATGTCATAGTAATGGGTTAATTAAGTTAATTGAGATTTTTCAAAATGGATTATGAATTATATTGAAATCTCTAAGAGGGTTAATGTATGGGGAATGATGAGCATGTTAAATTGGTAATGTATTGTGAATTAATGAATATAAAAAATGGGTTGATGTAATTTAATTGTTGAATTTGTCTGATGGTTTGGGGCATGAGAATGGGAATTAGGGTAAATGGTCTATGTATGGTAAAATGATAATGTGATATGGGGTTATAGAATAATATTATTTCCCATGTTGATTTTTATGATTTTTTATTGTTATGTGTATTGGTTATGTATGGTTTGTGATATAGTATATGGGGTGATTGGATATAAATAATCATGTGCACATGGATTGCTAGTGTGGGGTATTGACCGAGGTTCTACACCAACTTTTTGAGTTAGAATGATGTTCTAAACTCCACCCAATAATGCACATGTTAGGGAATGGGAAGGAGCTTTATTCCCCTAATGGTTTCATTCCACCCAAACTGAGGCTTTAAGGTGAGGATAATGTATTTTTATTATATTTTTATCCCCAGTGAGATAGGGATGTGACTTATTCTTTTATGCTTAATGTTTGATTTCCTTAAACCCTTGTGTAAATGATGTAATTTCCTAAACCATGGAACACATGATGATATTGGATTAAGTAATGAAGATGATGTGAATGATAAAAATGGAGCTAATGTTAGAAATTATAAAAGTAATGATGGTTAACTAATGGAACCCAATTTTACTTTTATTGACATGTCATCTATTTAGTATTTTCATACACTATCTTCTAGGATAGGATATTATGTAGACACCATTGGTGGTAGACTACTGAGTTTTACTCACACCCTTCTCGGGCATCGTTGGGTACCCGAGACGATTTTATGCTCATAGGATAGGAAAAGGGAAGAGGCCCAATGCTTGGGAGTTTATTCAGTCTTAGGATGTTCATGGATAAGGTTTTGGACTTGAATTAAGGATCAATTTTTTTATTCCATTGTTTTTCTTTGTTTTGGGTTTTGTTGACTTTGGATATATTTAGCATGAAATTACATATTTATTGTTGGTTGTGTTTTGTACCTAGTTTTATGAGATGTTTTGTTATGATTATTCATTGGTTATTGCATATTATTTTTTCTATTTAATTATTATATATTGTGCATTACTCTATTATATAGGGTATAGTCTACCCATGTGACTTATTTAGAACCTCATTTTTATTTAGAAACCTCTAGAATATGGGGAGTAATTCTTGAGTTCATGCGACAACCTGGCTCGAGGCACCGTTTAGTAGCTTTTGGGTTGGGTATGTTACAAAGTGTTATCAGAGTGGTTCTTTTATGAGGTCTTATTATTTGGGATGGTATAAAGGGGAATAGGATATGTTGGGCCTTGTAAATTATCTTGTACTTGGGAGTATCTTACCCATATATGAGGGAAAACCTAACTACTTGTCATGGTAATTGTTGTTCTTAATGCGAGTTATAACATTTGATGATATTTCACCATTGAGTGGTGCACTTGTTTTGTGATGTGACTATCTTATGATATTTTTCTCATGGTCGTGATGGAATTGGGTTGTTCATTCATGCATCATTATAGGTACCTAAGTATATAAGTGGAATGCATCTGGATAGACACATATAGGATGGGTGTGTGGGTTATTAAATGTAGAATGCAAATTACTTAGTTTGAAACTTGAAGAAAATAGTGTCTAATAAAATGATGAAAATGTAAAAAAGAGAAGATAAAATGAAATAGTGGTTAAAAATAAGGTCTAATGGAGGTTCTAATGTAATTTAAAATGTTTTATGTAACAATTTGTGAAATGGGTAATATACCTAGGAGGAATGGTTTACATTGTAAGTGTGGAAATAGTTCTGAAATGGTTTCTAATGGAAGACTTGTAACTGTTTAAGTTGGTTTACCCATGTTATCCATGGACCTTGATAGGGATGGTCAAGGGTAGTGTTTAGTATGTGATGATAACCTTTGGGATAGTATATTCAATGGTCTGTTTATGACTAA
Source organism: Viscum album (assembly GCA_963277665.1). Taxonomy (NCBI): domain Eukaryota; kingdom Viridiplantae; phylum Streptophyta; class Magnoliopsida; order Santalales; family Viscaceae; genus Viscum; species Viscum album. The sequence continues at coordinate 1,908,415,503 of OY728136.1, forward strand.
TAGATATCCTTCTTTTATACGAACTTTTGAAGATTTATATTATATGTTCAAAACCTCATGTTTGTAATTATGCATAAATTCCACCATGATTGCATGTTCTGACAGATTGGAAAGAAGATGTTTTCTAGAATCCCTCCTCCAGTAGTGAAGCAAGAAGACCTGGTGATTCAGGGAAATGGAGAAGTTAAGTTCTATGAGAACTTGTATTTTTTTATATAGATGATGGAATGGGATCCATGGTGGTTTGCACTGAGTACATTCGAGCTGGCTATAGAGTTTTTGCTGCAACACCCTCTGAACATTAACAGATATGGTGGTCTAAATGTAGCCAATCTCTAGATATAGTCTATCCATATAATTCTTGACCATTTGGAGACTCCCTCCAAGAAGCAAGTCATGTTAGTGGCCTATATGTTGCAAGGTTGAGAAAATTTTTTGTGGGATATCATTGTTCAGACTGAGTAAGTCAAAGGAATTATATGGAAGTATTTCCAAGAAATGTTTCTCGAACACTTCTATATAGAAACCTTTAGGTAGGAGAATTATATAGAGTTTTTGAGTTTGACCTAAGGGGATGTGTCAATTATGGATTATGTTATCCATTTCATTGACTAGCACTGCTACATTCTAGCATTGGTGGTGATGAGGAAGCTATGGAAAGATGTATCCAAGAAGGGATTAGACATGATATCAGGTATAAGGTGAATATATTCTTTTTGAAAAGGTTTGAATAGGTAGTGGATTAGTCCCTTACCTCAGAAGAGAACAAGAAAGGGACTCTAGGTAGTGGACTTGTGGTACCAAATGGATAGACGGGTGGTGTGTCTTTTGAGGGTAGTAAGCACCGTTTTGGGAATTTCCATTAGGGTGAGAGTGTGAAGAGTAGTTAGAATATAATTTTAGTCCTTAGGATGGTGATTAGGTGTTCTGTTAATGGTGTGGTAGGTTGGGGAACATGCACGGCCAGTTTCCTCAACCACCATTAAAGTTTTTATCACGTGGAAGATTGGGACACATACAGAGGTTCTGTAGGAACCCTCAAAAGGTGAATATGGATGGAGTCCATAGGATGATGTCAAGTGAAGAAAGGGGGTCAGTTACCCTACATATGGAAGTTAGTTGGAGCTCCATAGTCCATACCTATAGGGGTGTTGGACATGTTACTCCAGGGAAAGATCGTCTATACCAGCAGGTCATTTTAGTGAAAGGTACTCTAGCTAGAGCTTGAGGTATAGGGGTAGGTCATCTTCATGAAGTTTAGTCTAAACCGAGACATGGTTAGGTTGGACCGTATACAATTTGAGGTATGATTATTTTAGCTTCCACACTTTCTATAGCTCTATTTGACACAGGTTCCACACATTCTTTTATTTCTACTCATCTTGTAGTTCTGTTTCATCAATTTGTGGAATGTGGGTGTGGGTTTATGTCAATTGATACTCCATTAGGGGTGTGAGCTAAAGATATCGACCAATTTATGGGTTGTGCTCTAGAGGTTGGTGGGTACCATTTTATATTGGACTTGTTCATCCTTTAGATGTCATGTTTTGATCTAATTTTGGGTATGGATTGGATGGAATTGTACCTAGACCATATCGACTATTATCGTAATTGGGTAACATTCACATCTCTTGAGTGAGGAATGTATGTCCATAGTGGTGAGTGGGATGTTCAAGCAGGTTGTAAAAGGCTAGTTTTACAGCAGTTGGGAGAACTCATACCCCAATTGGAATGTCTTGTTCTTAATGATGGAGGAACAGAGTAGCCATTCTTCCCTCCCATTGTGGATCAATTTCAAAATTTTTTCCCTAAGGACTTCTTGAGGCTACCACCCAAGAGAGAGAAGTTGAGTTTACGACTGAGTTATTGTCGGGGTAGAGCCAGTTTACATTTATCTATATCAAATGGAACCAAAATAACTTTAGGAACTTAAAGTTGTAGGAATTGAAGAATAAAGGGTTTATCCATCCTAGTACGTCGCCTTGGGGATCTCCCATGCAGTTTTCAAACAAGGCAAATAGATCATTGAGGATATGTGTTGATTATAGTAAGTTAAATTAGATGACAACTAAGAATCGATATCCTATATTTCAATTCGATGATCTTTTTGACCAGTTGAGGGGTGTGTTAGTGTTCTCCAAGATTTATTTGAGGTCAGGGTATCATCAGTTGAGGTTCATACCTTCTAACATACCACAGACTACTTTGAAGAGAAGGTACGGGTTGTATGAGTTTGTGGTGATGTTGTTCAGGTTAACCAATGCATTGGTTGTGTTTATGTATTTGATTAATTGAATATTTCACTCATATCTAGCTCAGTTCATAGTTTCCTTCATTGATGAAATCTTGTTTCACTCTAGAACTCATGATGACCATTCCAAACATCTTAACATCATCCTGAGTACACTAAGAGAGCATAGGATTTATGCCAAGATATCAAAATGTCATTTATGTATTTAAAAAGTTCATTTCTTGGGTCACATCATATCTAAGGATAGTTTTTCATTGGATCCAAAGAAAGTGTAGGTTGTTGTGTCTTGTGATCATCCCAAGAATGTTTTTAATATTTAGATTTTTCTAGGATTTCCTAGTTATTATTGAAAGTTCATTAAATATTTACCCCATATGGAAGTTCCACTTTAGAGATTAATCAAAAGGGAGTGAAGTTTGAATGTTCAGAGGCATACAATAATTATTTTCAAGAGTTTAAGAAGCAGTTGATAACCGCACCAATCCTGATGTTACCCAAACTAGGTAAAGGGTAAACCTCATTCTATGATGCATCTAGTGTTGGACCTAAGGCAGTGTTGATACAAAACTATCAGTTTGAAGCATATGGGTCAATAAAGTTGAGGCCTCATTAAATAAATTACCCAACTTATGATCTTGAGTTGGTTGATTTGGTTTAATCCTTTAAGTGTTGAAGGAATTACTTGTTGGGAGAGCAGTTCATGGTGTTTAATGACCATAAAAATCTTAATTGCATCTTCTATCAGTGTGATTTGAATCTTCTGCAGTGAATATGGGTTGAATACACACATTATTTTGACTTCTATTTGGTTTAAAAACCATGAAAAAGGAATAGTGTTATGGATTATATGAGTCAGAAGAATCAAAATAAGGTGGTTCATGAATCCAACTCTGAGTGGAGAATGATGACCTTGTTTGATGAGATGCACCTGGAGGTACAGCATGGTCATGGGAAGATGACCATTTCATCAATAGTAGTTGAGTACGTGCTTTTGATCTGGGTCAAGGAGGGTCATCTTGAGGATTCAAATTGTTTGGATATGAAGGAAATTATTAATGGTGGGGAGTCACCTTCTAGTTGGGTTGTTGGTACTGATGGGATTATTTGTGTTCATGGCCACATTGTGGTGCCAATAGGAATGTGAGAAGAGTGGGTGCATGAGTCTCATGCATCAAGGTGGGATGTTCATCCTAGTTTGACTAAGATGTGTCATGATATTTGTAGGAAGTATTGGTACCCAGTAATGAATAAAGAGTTTGTGGGTTTTTTGGTGCAATGCCTCACCTGTCAGTAGGTGCGGGCTGAGAATCAGTGCCCAAGTGGTTTATTAAAACCATTTCCTATTCCAAAATGGAAGTGGGGTGATGTAATGATGGATTTTTAAGTGGTTCTTCCTAGGATTCCTTGAAATAATGATGCAGTCTGGGTGGTTGTGGATCGGTTGACTAAAGTGGACCATTTCTTTTTGGTCCAAGAGACATCACAATTGATCCATTGAGTGAGTTTTATGTTCAGGAGATAGTGTGGTTTCATGGAGTACCAATGAGTATAGTTTCAGATCGAGATCTGTGATTCATGGCATGCTTATGATAAGGATTAGAGAAATAAATTGGTACCCATGTCTTTTTTAGTACACCTTTTAACCCACAGACAGACATATAGTTAGAGTAGAAAATTCAGGTGTTAGAAGACATTTTGAGGGCTTGTGTCCTAGATTTTGGTAGTTCAAGGTAAAACACTTGTCTCTTGTTGATTTTTCCTACAACAATAGTTTGTGGGCTACAATTAAGATGGAACCATTTGATTCACTCTATGAGAGTTTGTGTAGATCTCTATTGGGTTGGTTAGAAGCTAGAGAGTCTGAGTTTTTAGGACCGACTCTCATGTGAGAGACATAAGAAAAGGTTCAGTTGATTCATAAATGCATGGAAACGACTCAGAATGGGAATAATTCATATGAAGATAGGTATATTAGACCTCTTGAGTTTTTGGTGGGTGATAGTGTGTTTCTTTTGGTGTCACCAAGGTTGGTTTACCATCAAATTTATAAATAGGGAACATTAGTGGCAAGGTATGTGGGTCCATTTGATATTTTGGAGAGGATCAGACCGGTGTCTTACTGATTGACTCTTTCACAATGGTATTGAGATATTTATGATGTTTTTCATGTTTCACATCTCTAAAAGTATCACCCTAACCCATACCATGTGATTTATGTTGAGGATGTTGAGATTAATGTTGATACATCCTTTGGGGAGCATCTGGTTCTCATTGTAGATCGTAGTGATAAAGATTTATGGGGAATGGTCCTAACATTAGTTCATGTTTAGTGGAGTCATTAGAATGTTCATTAAGAAACATGGGAGAGGTAATTGGATGTGTGGGACTAGTGGACTGATCTCTTTTCTTTGGAAGCTTAGTGATGCTCTGGAATGCGGCTTGGGGATGAGCCATTATAAGGAGGGGAGGTTATAAGATCCTGGACTTTGTGGAGGTATTTCCTATTTTAAATTTTGGTTTCAATATATTTTTTTTGTTAATGAAATTATTTTAAGATGTATGACGGGCCTTATGGGTGTTCCTGGGTTTCAATACATGAAGGGAGGAATACCAGTTCAAATTGTTCAAGGCACATGGTTGGCGCATAGTTAAGTAAATTGTGTGGACTTCCCTAGAAAACCATGTAACCATGGACAGTGGCATATCGCACGGTTGGTGCATGGTTTTCAAACTATGAAGGTCTCCCCAGGTAACTATGTGACCCAAAATCCCTTGGGAAGTGGCTTGAAAATAGTTTTTACACAGTTGGGAAAACCTTAAGGACAAACCATGTGCCCCTTTAAAAGTCGGAAAATTTATATTTTTTCCATCTCATGGTGTTTAAGTTTCACCCAATTTTATCCTCTTTATACTACCTCCAGCCCTAGTGGTGATCCTAAACCCTCAAGATCTCCCAAGGATCAATCCCCCTCATTTCTTATCCATTTGGATCACCTTTGGTTGTGGATAAAAGCTCCAAGTATGTCTAATCTTCCTCTTTCTTCACTTTTTTGGATTAAGGATTGTAACTTGGGAAATATTCTTCTAAAATGCTCAAACCCTCTTTTTTCTAGTGGAATATAGGTTTATGCTTCAAGGGGTTGTTGAATATAGACCTAAGTCTATGATTAAGAGTGTGTTAATCAACAGATTCAAGGTAGATGGTCTAAAAGTTATATCCTACAGTAATCATGTTGATTTGTGCATGTTTGGTTGCGTAATTGGGTACCTCTTATTGTGATTTTAATTCCTTTAGTGATATTTGGTAAAATGAGCATCTAAATGATGATTTGAGACCCTCACATTCCCTGTGGGATGCATTGAGGATGATTTGACTGATTTAGGGCCACCCATGGGGTGCGCTGACATTCCCAAACATAGAAATTGGTAAATTCAAGTGTATAATTGATACGTGATAACCTAGAGCCCTTGTTGGACATGTTTAGTTGAGTTAAAAATGGAATATTTATAATTATTACTAGGTTTGATAATGGATTAAGATATTTTTTAGCATGGAATAGTAATGAGTTAATTGAGATTATTCCAAATAGATTATGAATTATATTAAATTCCCTAAGAGGGTTAATGTATAGGAAATGATGAACATGTTAAATTGGTAATGTCTTGTGAATTGATTAATATAAAAAATGGGTTAATATAATGGAATTTGTTAATTTTTCTGATGATTTGGGGCATGAGAATGGGAATTGGGATAAAATGGATATGTATTGTAAAATGGTAATGTGTTGATGGTTTATGGAATAATATTATTTCCCTCGTTGATTGTTATGGGTTGTGATTGTTATGTGTATTGGTTTGTATGGTTTTTGATATGGTATTTGTAGTGATTGGATATAAATAATCATGTGCACATGGATTGGTAGTGTGGGTATTGACTGAGGTTCTATGACCACGGGTCGAGTTAAACTAATTCTATAAACTCCACCCCCACAATGTATGGGTTAGGGAAGGGGACATAGCTCTATTCCTCTAACGGTTTCATTCCCCCCAGATTGAGTCTTCGAGGTGAGTATAATGTATTTTTGTGATGTTTTTATCCCTAGTGAGATAGGGGTGTGACTTATTATCTTATGCTTAATGTTTTATTTCCATAAACCCTTATATAAATGATGTAATTGCCTAACCCATGGAATATGTGATGATATTGGGTTAAGTAATTAAGATGGTGTGAATGATGAAAATGGAACTATTTTTAGAAATGGTTAAAGTAAATATGGTTAACTAATGGAACCTAAGTTGTATTTTATTTACTTTTCATCTATTAAGTATTTTTATGCACTATCTGTTTGGACTGGATATTTTGTAGACACCATTGGTGGTGGCCTACTAAGTAATACTCACACCCTTCTCAGGTGTCATTGGGTACCAAAGAAGATTTCATGCTCGTAGGATAGGACATGGGTAAAGGCCCAATATTGGGTGTTGATACGGGAATAGGATGTACATGGATGAGGTTCTGAATTTGGATTTAAGATCGATTTGGGGATTCCATTGTTTGTCTTTATTTTGGGTTTTTTCACTTTGGCACTATTTATCATGACATGACATATTTATTTTTGGTTGTGGTTTGTACCTAGTTTTGGGAGATATTTGATTATGATTGTTCATTGGTTGTTTTGTATTATTTCTGCTATTTAATTATTATCTATTGTAGCTTACTCTGGTATAAAGGGTATAGTCTCCCCACATGACTTATTTAGACCCTTTCTACAATTCATAAACCTTGGCATATAGGGATGCATGATTGAGGTCTTGTGGTGACTAGGATCAGGGCATCGTTTAGTGGATTCTAGGTCAAGGACATTACAGGAATGATAAATCAAAAAAAAAATATTTTTCTAAAAAAACTAGTTTTATAATATGAATGGTTAAATAAAATTATTGGATGTTAAATTGGTGGGTTCTTTTAAAAAGTAATTTCAATCATAGAGAATAAAATTCAAGATAAAAATGAATCATGTTAAATGATTCAGATTACAAGCTAAGAGGTTTCATCATGTGATTTAAGAGTTGTGAAATGTTTCTCTTTTTAGATTTTATCTATGGTAAATGGAAGATGTTTAATTCTAAAATGGGTTCTTTGTATAAATCTTTTTTTAATGGTGTTTATTTATTTTAAAAATGAATAGTTTTTTAAAAAGGTTTTTGTTATTTATGTGGGTATTTTTGGAAACCCTTCTTAATGTTTTTGTTCATTTTATTTATTTGAATTTTTGTCTTAATCCTTTATTTTTGTGGGGTTTAAAGGATGTACTATTAAGGACCATACCAGATGGATTTCTCAACTTATGTGTCTTAAGTAAGTATTCTAGAAAAGTCATGAGTTTTAGTGACATTTTTTCCTAAAGAGTATCCTTTACCTCATATCCTTAGTATTACTAAACCTATGAATTGTGTGGAAAGTATAATATTCTCTTTATATGTTAAATTATATCCAAACAAAAAAATCGTATAGGTTTAGATGAGTAGTTGAGTCAGTAAGGACCAGTTTTTTGGATTTCTAGTGTTCCACAAGGATAGTGGAATCTTTGATGCATCCAATGATCTGGGTGATGATCCTTCTGATTTATCTATATATAGTTTCATACTAGTTTTTTTTTTAGGTTATTGATTAGTCACTGAAAGTGTCTAATATTAATTGTTAATATCTTAATATTAATTTTTATAAAGTCCATAAACATTTTTTTTAGTGCATTACATAAATAGAACTTCATTTCTCATCAAAAATGCAATTCATGTTTAAAATGAAAATTTGGGCCCAATAATTCATTTGTTTGTGGACAACATTATATTTATTTTATGAATTTTAAATTTTGGGATATGATTTATCACTTTATTTGGAACATTTTATCTTTTAGGTTTGATGGATTAATCTCAAAGGAAGATGGAGAATTTTGTGCCTGAAGGCAGAAACTTTCTTAAAAAATCATAATGGGTCTAAGGCCAATCAAACAAATGTGGGGCTCATAACCCAAGCCCAATTAAGATCAAATTTATACATTAGAAATATAAAAATATGAGGATCATTTTATTCCACTATTTCCGGAGCTAATTCTGATGTTTTCATGATGATAAAGGGATCTGAAGTTGAGATTTAAATGGTGGACCCGACATTAATGCACAGAAATCCGTCCCACCATTTCGACCATAAATTCCAAAATGATGATCCAAATTTCCTGAAATTTTTACAGCTAATATAGAACATATGTATTAAGATATTTATCTTCTACAACCCCTCCAAATTCGGCCTTATTCAATTTTTAATTCACACATCAATATGGTAGACGAATCTGGACAGTTTTCCGGGTCAAATTTGAAACATCAAATTCTTTTTGATTATTCACCCTCAATTTGACTCTATTAATTGTTTGGGGGTGAATTAATTGTTGAGGGATGGACCTAAGGCTCTTAATATTCCTATATAAGGAGCTAGTGGTGAAGTGAATATGGTGGTCGATATTTTTCTTATCATCTTTTGTTGCTTATTTCATTGTAAGGTTATGCTTCCAAATTTCCTTTGTAATGTTTTCCATTTCCATGTAAGTTACTTTTTTGTATCTTTATGTTCTTAATCAACTTCTTTCTCTTCTATATTTTCAATTTCATTTATTAAAACTTTATTATCACAAATCACAGTTATATCTCTGTTTTTTTGTGAATTAGTTCACACATAGGTGTGAATTTCATTCACACACACGGAGGAGTGCTCGTTTTTTCCGCGGTTTTAATTTCTTCAATCCAATTATTGTTAGTCATCTTCCACCCACCATTGATATTATACCATCAATGGAGGGATAACCCTTTAATGGTTTGATCTTAGTAGGATTCAAAGTCTGGATTGAATGTTATTTTATGAACGAAATGTTTTTAATTGGATAATTAATTAAAGACATCAATTCTTCAGTTATTTCTACTCTTTATCTTTACTGTGTTTGAGGAAACTAAATTCAATTACTAAATGACCATATACCTCGGAGAGATCATGAATTTGGTTTTATAAGTGTATAGTGGATTAGTAATTGTGTTTAGTAAGCACCAAACCAGAAAATGATGAAGGTAGTATTATTTTTAAAGAATGGATTAATCAAGAATTAATAAAACCAAAATTGTCTAAAGAAGTAAAATTCATTCAATCCACCCCAAGCATAATCCTAGATCAACCCATTTTCTTTGAATTGAATTCATGTAGGTTTCTTAGTGTTATTTAAACCATCCAAAATCAAACTCAAATTTAGCTACTTCAAAGCCCATCCTTCACCAAATCATAGCGTCTCAAGGTTACTTCTTCGGTCCCTGTGGATTCGACCCCTACATGTACTACATCGACCGCTTTTACCAGTATGGTAAATTTGGGCGCAACCAAATTTTGGCTCCGTTGCTGGGGACCAAGTAAGTACCTTAGTCATTCCTCTTCTTTTCTCACCCCAAATTCTTTATTCTCACCCAAATTTCTCTTCTCTTTTCCCCTTTCTGTTCATGTGTGTACAATGAATCCCAAAAACAACTTTCAATAAAATCCAATGGATTATCTTCAACAATACCCATTAATATACCAAGTCTATAATCAACTGGAAAATCAAAATTTTGAGACACCTCACTTAGGAAATTTCATTGACAAAACCTAAATTGAATACACCACACCAGATGAGATGTACAATCAATGGGATGCTGAATGTTTAAAAGATCAATTTCCATACCTATAAAGAATGATTGAAAAGATAAATAATGAGGAATTACATGATGTAAAAACGTATATCAACCTTAATCCTGAAAAAATTCTTGGAAAATTGTGTGAACAAATGGAAAAAATGAATTTAGAAGTTTCATCTTTCAGATTAGAATTACAAAGCTTTAAGAATTTTGAGGAAACAGTTCCCACTCAAGATGTTCTTTCCTCATCATTGATAGATGAATCTTTTATCCCAAAAACATCCCATGAATTACAAAAAGTACTAACCTTTGGATATGGGATAATTGAACAAGATCAAAGAAATGTTGAAGGGTATTTAAATCAAGATGAAATTAATTTTTTGGATTCACAAGGGGAAAATTTGTCTTCATGGATTGAGTGTTCAGAATATTGCTCCAATAACATTTTTTTAGAATCACCGATCATTGAACCATTGGGAGATATAACGAACAGTGAGTCTATACCCACTCATGAAATTCAAATGGAAAATTTTAGGGATGAATCATATTTTCAAAAGGAACAAATTATTTCAAAATGTTTTGTAAAAGAAACAAATTTGGATTCAAATTTCCATTCATCTTTGGAAAAATTCAATGAAAATGAACTCAACATTATTATCCTTCCTGCCCCACTCAAGAATCCCTCTATTTATGAAAACCTAGAACATTCAATTATCATCCATTTTCATCAAGAATCTCACAAATTACGAATGAACCTTGAAATCATAGGAAATACTCCAAATGAAACTCAATCAACCATTACCGAAATTCCTTGTACTTTCACACTAATTATTAAGCATGGGATTTCACATGGAAAAAATTCTAAAAAAATACTTAATCTAAATCTTATAGAGGTGGAGAAATATGGGTTCATTAAAATTTTGAAAGTTGGAATTGGATACGTTGGGGGGTTCAAGTCGAGATAACGATGTTAAACAAAAGCGATGCATGGGAGGCAACCCATGGTTTTCATGTTTTTAATCATTTTGAATCATTTTATTTTTCATATAATAAATTACCATAGACTATTGACCTGTTATTCTGTTATGAGTATGGATGGGTATGAAAGGGAAGCATTGTATTCATCTGTGTCACACGGTGTGATCCCTGAGTAATACCTTACCCAGAAAATATAAAGAAGACAATGTATCATCAGTTTATTTTATTTTATTTAGGTTTTTGTAGGTTAAAAAAATTTAGACTCTTTACATGTTCTTCTTTTATGAGTATGGATGGGTATGAAAGGGGAGCACCGTATTCATCCGTGTCATGCGGTGTGATCCCTGAGTAATACCTTACCCAGAAAATATAAATAAGACAGTGTATCATTAGTTTGATTTAAAAAAACATGGAAAACCATAAAAATGATGGTACTTGGAATTAAATGAATCATTGTGTTGTCTTTTTTGTCTGCTTTGTCCTTATTTTTATGGTTCAGGAACTATTTTGGGTGATACATGTTCAATGAAGGAGGTGCCTACATCCCCTAAGAGATCAAAAGAGTAATCTGGAGCATCATGAACTTCAACTTCAAAAACCTGGTGAATTTTTTCCATATTTATCATTCTCAATTTCATATTTTAACTCATATCCAACCCCCTTCTAACTTTTCTTTTATTTAAACACTGGGGACAATTTTATTCTAAGTTGGGGGGAGATAAAAAAAATTGTGAATAAAAACATGCATGAAAAGAAAAATTCCATTAACCATAAACATGATAACACACATTGCAAACTCTAAAATTGGATATTAAATAAATTTTTTATGCCTTGATTCTGATTTTAATGCAAGCTTAAGTTCATGAGAATAGTTTTTGGAAAGTGCAGTTGTCCGATGTGATTTCTCAAAGTTTACATTTTCATCCTCTTAATAAAAATGCCACAATGCACGTCTACTGGATCGTGGGTGTAAATTTGAGTTCTTGGGTCCCTTTCATTATAGCATAGGGTTCTGGGGTCACTTTTAGTTTAATTTGAGTATCTAAAAAAACAAAAACAAAAAAAAACAAAAAATTGACCACATAGAGCAATGTTTTTTCCAAATTTGTGGCGTCTGGCACTTGGGGATCATGACTCCATAGTTGTCTTTCCCAGAGTTAAGCTTTATATCTCTATTGTAGAGCATGAAATTGACAATATGTGTGGCGTCCAACACTTGGGGATCGTGACTCCACAGTTGTCTTGCCCAGAGTTAGTCTTTTCATATCTATTGTGGATAAAAAAATCATCAAAAAAATCAAAAAAATTTGGATACTCATATTAAGGTTTAATGTTATTCCCACCTAACGCTTCCATTTTTTCCCCTTGAACAATAAAATGGGCCCCATATCTTTTATGATGCACAACAATTTATCATGATTAATTGTAATTAGATGAAATGTGGCGATAAATTTTAACAAAGGAATGGGCTTGGGCTTAGGATATATTTATGGACCTAGCTTGATTTTAATGATTTTGATGGGTTTTCATAGTTTTTTTGGTATTAGATATTTGGGTGAGCAATGTGTATTAAAATGTTTTTGGAAAAGGGGATTTGAATTTCATATTTGTAATTTATTTTGCTCGGGACTAGAAAAACTCAAGTTGGGGGGTGTGATTAGTCACTAAAAGTGGCTAATATTAATTTTTAATATCTTTATATTTATTGTTCCAAAGTCTAAAAACATTGTTTTTAGTGCATTACATAAATATAACTTCATTTCTCATCAAAAATGCAATTCATGTTTAAAATGAAAATTTGGGCCCAATCATTCATTTGTTTGTGGACAACATTATATTTATTTTATGAATTTTAAATTTTGGTATATGATTGATCACTTTATTTGGAACATTTTATCTTTTAGGTCTGATGGATGAATCCCAAAGGAAGATGGAGAATTTTGCACCAGAAGGAAGAAACTTGCTGGAAAAAGCATAATGGGCCTAAGGCCCATCAAACAAATGTGGGGCCCAGAAACCAAGCCAAATGAAGATCAAATTTATACAGTAGAAAGACAAAAATATGAGTATCTTTTTATTCTACTGTTTCTAGAGCTAATTCTGATGTTTTTATGATGATAAAGAGATCTGAAGTTAAGAAATAAATGGTGGACCCGACATTAATGCACAAAAATATGTCCTACCATTTAGACCATAACCTTCAAACGGATGAGCCAAATTTCCTGAAATTTTTAAATCTCATAGAGAACATATGTATGAAGATATTTCTCTTCTACAACCCCTCATAAATCAGTATTGTTTAATTTCGAATTAATATTTCAATATGGTGGACGAATCTGGACAGTTTTCCAGGTCAAATTCAAAACATCAATTTCATTTTGATTATTCACCCTCCATTTGACTCTATTAATTGTTTGGGGGTGAATTAATTGTTGGGGGATGGACCTAAGGCTCTTAATATGAATATATAGGGAGCTAGTGGTGAAGGTAATATGGTGGTGGATATTTTTCTTATCATCTTTTGTTGCTTGTTTCATTGTAAGGTTATGCTTCCAAATTTCCTTTGTAATGTTTTCCATTTCCATGTAAGTTTATTTTTTGTATCTTTATGTTCTTAATCAACTTATTTCTCTTATATATTTTAAATTTCATTTATTAAAACTACACTGTGATATCTATGTGTTTTTGTGAATTAGTTCACACATAGGTGTGAATTTCATTCACACACACGGAGGAGTGCTAGTTATTTCCGCGGTTTTAATTTCTTCAATCCAATTATTGTTAGTCATATTCCACCCACCATTAATATTATACCACCAATGGAGGGATAACCCTTTAATGGGTTGATCTTAGGAGGATTAAAAGGCTGGATTTAATGTTATTTTATGAACGAATTGTTGTTAATTGGATAATTAATTTAAGACATCCATTCTTCAGTTATTTATACTCTGTATCTTTATTGTGTTTGAGAAAACTAAATTCAATTACTAAATGACCATATACCTCGGATAGATCATGAATTTGGTTCTATTACTATATAGGGGATTAGTAATTGTGTTTAGTAAGCACCAAACTATAAAATGATGAAGGTAGTATTATTTTTAAAGAATGGATTAATCAAGAATTAATAAAACTAAAATTGTCTAAAGAAGAAAAATTCATTCAATCCACCCTGAGAATAATCCTAGATCAACCCATTTTCTTTGAATTGAATTCACGTAGGTTTATTAGTGTTATTTAAACCATCCAAAACCAAACTCAAATTTGGCTACTTCAAAGCCCATCCTTCACCAAATCATAGCGTCTCAAGGTTACTTCTTCAGTCCCTGTGGATTCCACCACTACATGTACTACATCGACCGCTTTTACCAGTAGGGTAAATTTGGGAGCAACCAAATTTTGGCACCGTTTCTGGGGACCAAGTAAGTACCTTATACATTCCTCTTCTTTTCTCACCCTAAATTCTCAATTCTCGCCCAAATTTCTCTTCTCTTTCCCCCTTTCTGTTCCTGTGTGTCCAATGAATCCCAAAAACAACTTTCAATAAAATCCAATGGATTATCTTCAACAATACCCATTAATATACCAAGGCTATAATCGACTGGAAAATCAATATTTTGAGACACTTCACATAGGAAATTCCATTGACCAAACCTTAATTGAATACACCACACTAGATGAGATGTATAATCAATGGGATGCTGAATGTTTAAAAGATCAATTTCCATACCTATCAAGAATGATTGAAAAGATAAATAATGAGGAAGTCCATGATGTAAAAACATATATCAACCTTAATCCTAAAAAAATTCTTGGACAATTGTGTGAACAAATGGATAAAATTAATTCATAAGTTTCATCTTTCAGATTATAATTACAAAGCTTTAAGAATTTTGAGGAACTCGTTCCCACTCAAAATGTTCTTTCCTAATCATTGATAGATGAATCTTTTATCCCAAAAACCTCACATGAACTGAAAAAAGAACTAACCTTTGGATATGGGATATCTGAACAAGATCAAATAAATGTTGAAGGGTATTTAAATCAAGATGAAATTAATTTTTTGGATTCACAAGGGGAAAATTTGTCTTCATGGATTGAGTGTTCAGAATATTGCTCCAATAACATTTTTTTAGAATCACCGATCATTGAACCATTGGATGATATAAAAAATAGTGAGTCCATACCCACTCATGAAATTCAAATGGAAAATTTTAGGGATGAATCATATTTTCAAAAGGAACAAATTATTTCAAAATGTTTTGTAAAAGAAACAAATTTGGATTCAAATTTTCATTCATACTTGGAAACATTCAATGAAATTGAACTCAACATTATTATCCTTCCTTCCCCACTCAAGAATCCCTCTATTTATGAAAACCTAGACCATTCAATTATCATCCATTTTCATCAATAATCTCACAAAGTAGTAATGAACCTTGAAATCATAGGAAAAACTCCAAATGAAACTCAATCAACCATTACTGAAATTCCTTGGAATTTCACACTCATTGTTAAGCATGGGATTTCACATGGAAAAAATTCTAAAAAAATACTTAATCTAAATCTTGTAGAGGTGGAGAAAGATGGGTTCATTAAAATTTTGAAAGTTGGAATTGGATAAGTTGGGGGGTTCAAGTAGAGCTAACGATGTTAAACAAAACTGCTGCATGGGAGGAAACCCATGGTTTTCATGTTTTTAATAATTTTGAATCATTTTATTTTTCATATAATAAATTACCATAGACTTTTGACCTGTTATTCTGTTATGAGTATGGATGGGTATGAAAGGGGAGCACCGTATTCATCCGTGTCACGCGGTGTGATCCCTGAGTAATACCTTACCCAGAAAATGTAAAGAAGAAAATGTATCATCTGTTTATTTTATTTTATTTATGTTTTTGTAGGTTAAAAAAAATTTAGACTCTTGACATGTTCTTCTTTTATGAGTATGGATGGGTATGAAAGGGGAGAACTGTATTCATCTGTGTCACGTGGTGTGATCCCTGAGTAATACCATACCCATAAAATATAAAGAAGACAATTTATCATTAGTTTGATTTAAAAAAACATGGAAAACCATAAAAATGATGGTACTTGGAATTAAATAAATCATTGTGTTGTCTTTTTTTTCTGCTTTGTCCTTATTTTTATGGTTCAAGAACTATTTTGGGTGATACATGTTCAATCAAGGAGGTGCCTATATCCACTAAGAGATCAAAGGAGTAATCTCGAGCATCATGAATTTCAACTTCAAAAACCTGGTGAATTTGTTCCATATTTATCATTCTCAATTTCATCTTTTAACTCCTATCCTATCCCCTTATAACTTTTCTTTTCTTTAAAAACTGGGGACAATGATATTCTAAGTTTGGGGGAGATAATAAAAAAAAATTGAATAAAAACATGCATGAAAAGAAAAATTCCATTAACCATAAACATGATAACACACATTGCAAACTCTAAAATTGGATATCAAATAAATTTTTCATGCCTTTATTCTGATTTTAATGCAAATTTAAGTTCATGAGCATAGTTTTTGGAAAGTGCGGTTGTCCGATGTGATTTTTCAATGTTTATATTTTTATCCTCTTAATAAAAATACCACAATGCACGTCTACTGGATCGTGGGTGTAAATTTGAGTTCTTGGGTCCCTTTCATTATAGCATAGGGTTCTAGGGTCACTTTTAGTTTAATTTGAGTATCTAAAAAAACAAAAACAAAAAAACAAAAAAAAACAAAAATTTGGCCACATAGAGCAATGTTTTGTCCAAATGCATGGCGTCCGGCACTTGGGGATCATGACTCTATAGTTTTCTTGCCCAGAGTTAAGCTTTATATCTCTATTCTAGAGCATGAAATTGACAATATGTGTGGCGTCCGGCACTTGGGGATCGTGACTCCATAGTTGTCTTGCCCAGAGTTAGTCTTTTCATATCTATTGTGGATAAAAAAATCATCAAAAAAATCAAAAAAAAAATTGGATACTCATATTAATGTTTAATGTGATTCCCACCTAGCGCTTCCATTTTTTCCCCTTGAACAATAAAATGGGCCCCATATCTTTTATGATGCACAATAATTTATCCTGCTTAATTGAAATTGGATGAAATGTGGCGATGAATTTGAACAAAGGAATGGGATTGGGCTTAGGATATGCTTATGGACCTATCTTGTTTTTAATGATTTTGATGGGTTTTCATAATTTTTTTGGTATTAGATATTTGGGTGAGCAATGTGTATTAAAATGTTTTTTGAAAAAGGGAATTTGAATTTCATATTTGTAATTTATTTTGCTCGGGACTAGCAAAACTCAAGTTGGGGGGTGTGATTAGCCACTGAAAGTGGATAATATTAATTGTTAATATCATTATATTTATTGTTCCAAAGTCCAAAAACATTTTTTTAGTGCATTACATAAATAAAACTTCATTTCTCATCAAAAATGCAATTCATGTTTAAAATAAAAATTTGGGTCCAATCATTCATTTGTTTGTGGACAACATTATATTTATTTTATGAATTTGAAATTTTGTTATATGATTTATCACTTTATTTGGAACATTTCATATTTTAGGTCCGATGGATGAATCCCAAAGGAAGATGGATAATTTTGCAACTGAAGGCAGAAACTTGCTGGAAAAAGCATAATGGGCCTAAGGCCCATCAAACAAATGTGGGTCCCAGAAACCAAGCCCAATGAAGATAAAATTTATACATTAGAAAGATAAAAATATGAGGATCATTTTATTCAACTGTGTATAGAGATAATTCTGAGGTTTTCATGATGATAAAGGGATCTGAAGTTGAGATTTAAATGGTGGACCTGACATTAATGCACAGAAATCCATCCCACCATTTCGACCATAACTTCCAAACGGATGAGCCA
The DNA here is from genome assembly GCA_963277665.1 of Viscum album. Taxonomy (NCBI): domain Eukaryota; kingdom Viridiplantae; phylum Streptophyta; class Magnoliopsida; order Santalales; family Viscaceae; genus Viscum; species Viscum album. Next base: position 1,908,433,332 of record OY728136.1, read on the forward strand.
AATTTACTGAAATGTTTACAGCTCAAATAGGACATATGGATGAAGATATTTCTCTAATAAAACCCCTCTGAATTCATCCTTATTAAATTTCTAATTAACACGTCAATAGGGTGGACGAATCTGGATAGTTTCCAGGTCAAATTCGAAACATCAATTTCCTTTTGATTATTCACCCTCTATTTGATTCTATTAATTGTTGGGGGTGAATTAATTGTTGGGGTATGGACCTAAGGCTCTTAATATTCATATATAATGATCTATTGGTGAAGGTAATATGTTGGTAGATATTTTTCTTATAATCTTTTGTTACTTGTTTCATTGTAAGGTTATGCTTCCAAATTTCCTTTGTAATGTTTTCAATTTCCATATAAGTTTATTTTTTGTATATTTATGTTCTTAATCAACTTATTTCTCTTCTATATTTTCCATTTCATTTATTAAAACTTTATTATCACAAAGCACAGTGATATCTCTGTGTTATTGTGAATTAGTTCGCACATAAGTGTGAATTTCATTCACACACACGGAGGAGTGCTCGTTATTTCTGCGGTTTTAATTTCTTCAATCCAATTCTTGTTAGTCATCTTCTGCCCAACATTGAGAGATTACCATCAATGGAGGGATAAATCCTTAATGGGTTGATCTTAGGAGGATGAAAAGTCTAGATTGAATGTTATTTTATGAACAAATTGTTGTTAATTGGATAATTAATTTAAGACATCCATTCTTCAGTTATTTCTACTCTTTATCTTTACTGTGTTTGAGAAAACTAAATTCAATTACTAAATGACCATATAACTCGGAGAGATCATGAATTTGGTTCTATAAGTGTATAAGGGATTAGTAATTGTGTTTATTAAGCACCAAACCATAAAATGATGAAGGTAGTATTATTTTTAAAGAATGGATTCATCAAGAATTAATAAAACCAAAATTGTCTAAAGAAGTAAAATTCATTCAATCCACCCTGAGCATAATCCTAGATCAACCCATTTTATTTGAATTGAATTTATGTAGGTTTCTTAGTGTTATTTAAACCATCCAAAATGAAACTCAAATTTGGCTACTTCAAATCCCATCCTTCACCAAATCATAGCATCTCAAGGTTACTTCTTCGGTCCCTGTGGATTCGATCCCTACATTTACTACATCGACCGCTTTTACCAGTAGGGTAAATTTGGGCACAACCAAATTTTGGTGCTGTTTCTGGGTACCAAGTAAGTACCTTAGACATTCCTCTTCTTTTCTCACCCCAAATTCTCTATTCTCACCCAAATTTCTTTTCTCTTTTCCCCTTTCTATTCCTGTGTGTCCAATGAATCCCAAAAACAACTTTCAATAAAATCCAATGGATTATCTTCAACAATACCCATTAATATACCAAGGCTATAATCAACTGGAAAATAAATATTTTGAGACACCTCACATAGTAAATTTCATTGACCAAACCTTAATTGAATACACCACACCAGATGAGATGTACAATCAATGGGATGTTGAATGTTTAAAAGATCAATTTCCATACCTATCAAGAATGATTGAAAAGATAAATAATGAGGAATTCCATGATGTAAAAACATATATCAACCTTAATCCTGAAAATATTCTTGGACAATTGTGTGAACAAATGGATAAAATGAATTCAGAAGTTTCATCTTTCAGATTAGAATTACAAAGATTTAAGAATTTTGAGGAACCCGTTCCCACTCAAGATGTTCTTTCCTCATCGTTGATAGATGAATATTTTATCCCAAAAACCTCCAATGAATTGAAAAAATAACTAACCTTTGGATATGGGATAACTGAACAAGATCAAAGAAATTTTGAAGGGTATTTAAATCAAGATGAAATTAATTTTTTGGATTCACAAGGGGAAAATTTTTCTTCATGGATTGAGTGTTCATAATATTGCTCCAATAAAATTTTTTTAGAATCACCGATCATTGAACCATTAGAAGATATAATGAATAGTGAGTCCATACCCACTCATGAAATTCAAATGGAAAATTTTAGGGATGAATCATATTTTCAAAAGGAACAAATTATTTCAAATTTTTTTGTAAAAGAAACAAATTTGGATTGAAATTTCTATTCATATTTGGAAAAATTCAATGAAATTGAACTCAACATTATTATACTTCCTTCCCCACTCAAGAATACCTCTATTTATGAAAACCTAGACCATTCAATTATCATCCATTTTCATCAATAATCTCACAAAGTAGGAATTAACCTTGAAATCATAGGAAATACTCCAAATGAAACTCAATCAACCATTACCGAAATTCCTTAGACTTTCACACTCATTGTTAATCATGGGATTTCACATGGAAAAAATTCTAAAAAAAAGACATAATCTAAATCTTGTAGAGGCGGAGAAATATGGGTTCATTAAAATTTTGAAAGTTGGAATTGGATAAGTTGGGGGGTTCAAGTCGAGCTAACGACGTTTAACAAAAGCGCTGGATGGGAGGCAACCCATGGTTTTCATGTTTTTAATCATTTTGAATCATTTTATTTTTCATATAATAAATTACCATATACTGTTGACCTGTTATTCTGTTATGAGTATGGATGGGTATGAAAGGGGAGCACAGTATTCATCCGTGTCACGCAGTGTGATCCCTGAGTAATACCTTACCCAGAAAATATAAAGAAGACAATGTATCATCAGTTTATTTTATTTTATTTATGTTTTTTTAGGTTAAAAAAATTAGACTCTTGACCTGTTCTTCTTTATGAGTATGGATGGGTATGAAAGGGGAGCACCATATTCATCCATGTCACACAGTGTGATCCCTGAGTAATACCTTACCCAGAAAATATAAAGAAGACAATGTATCATTATTTTGATTTAAAAAAACATGGAAAACCATAAAAATGATGGTACTTGTAATTAAATAAATCATTGTGTTGTCTTTTTTTATCTAATTTGTCCTTATTTTTATGGTTCAAGAACTATTTTGGGTGATACATGTTCAATCAAGGAGGTTCCTACATCCCCTAAGAGATCAAAGGAGTAATCTGGAGCATCATAAACTTCAACTTCAAAAACCTGGTGAATTTGTTCCATATTTATCATTCTCAATTTCATCTTTTAACTCCTATCCTACCCCCCCCCCCCCCCTCTAACTATTATTTTCTTTAAACACTGGTGAAAATGTTATTCTAAGTTGGGGGGTGATAAAAAAAATTTGTGAATAAAAACATGCATGAAAAGAAAAATTCCATTAACCATAAACATGATAACACACATTTCAAACTCTAAAATTGGATATCAAATAAATTTTGCATGCCTTGATTATTATTTTAATGCAATTTTAAGTTCATGAGCATAGTTTTTGGAAAGTACGGTTGTCTGATGTGATTTTTCAATGCTTACATTTTCATCCTCTTAATAAAAATGCCACAATGCACGTCTACTGAATTGTGGGTGTAAATTTGAGTTCTTGGGTCCCTTTCATTATAGCATAGATTTCTGGGGTCACTTTTAGTTTAATTTGAGTATCTAAAAAAACAAAAACAAAAAAAAACAAAAATTTGACCACATAGAGCAGTGTTGTGTCCAAATGTGTGGCGTCCAACACTTGGGGATCATGACTCCATAGTTGTCTTGCCCAAAGTTAAGCTTTATATCTCTATTGTAGAGCATGAAATTGACAATATGTGTGGTGTCCGGCACTTGGGGATCGTGACTCCATAGTTATCTTTCCCAGAGTTAGTCTTTTCATATCTATTTTGGATAAAAAAATCATCCAAAAAAATCAAAAAAAAAATTGGATACTCATATTAAGGTTTAATGTGATTCCCACCTAGCGCTTCCATTTTTTCCCCCTGAACAATAAAATGGGCCCCATATCTTTTATGATTCACAACAATTTATCGTGCTTAATTGGAATTGGATGAAATGTGGCGATGAATTTGAACAAAGGAATGGGCTTGGGCTTAGGATATGCTTATGGACCTAGCTTGTTTTTAATTATTTTGATGGGTTTTCATAATTTTTTTGGTATTAGATATTTGGCTGAGCAATGTGTATTAAAATGTTTTTGGAAAAGGGGATTTGAATTTAATATTTATAATTTATTTTTCTTGGGACTAGCAAAACTCAAGTTGGGGGGTGTGATTAGTCACTGAAAGTGGCTAATATTAATTTTTAATATCTTTATATTTACTATTCCAAAGTCTATAAACATTTTTTTTAGTGCATTACATAAATAAAACTTCATTTCTCATCAAAAATGAAATTCATGTTTAAAATGAAAATTTGGGCCCAATCATTTATTTGTTTGTGGACAACATTATATTCATTTTATGAATTTTAAATTTTGTTATATTATTTATCACTTTATTTGTAACATTTTATCTTTTAGGTCCGATAGATTAATCCCAAAGGAAGATGGAGAATTTTGCACCTGAATGCAGAAACTTGCTGGAAAAAGCATAATGGGACTAAGGTCCATCAAACAAATGTGGGGTCCAGAAACCAAGCCCAATGAAGCTCCAATTTATACAGTATAAAGATAAAAATATGAGGATCATTTTATTCAACTATTTCTGGAGCTAATTATGATGTTTTCATGATGATAAAGGGATCTGAAGTTGAGATTTAAATGGTGGACCCGACATTAATGCACAGAAATCTGTCTCACCATTTCGACCATAACATCCAAAAGGATGAGCCAAATTTCTTAAAGTTTTACAGATCATAGAGGACATATGGATTAAGATATTTATCTTCTACAACCCTTCCTAAGTCGGCCTTATTCAATTGTGAATTCACATGTCAATATGGTGGACGAATCTGGATAGTTTTCCGGGTCAAATTCGAAACATCAATTTCTTTTTGATTATTCACCCTCCATTTGACTCTATTAATTGTTGGGGGTGAATTAATTGTTGGGGGATGGACCTAAGGCTCTTAATATTCCTATATAAGGAGATAGTGGTGAAGGGAATATGGTGGTGGATATTTTTCTTATCATCTTTTGTTGCTTGTTTCTTTGTAAGGTTATGCTTCCAAATTTACTTTGTAATGTTTTCCATTTCCATGTAAGTTTCTTTTTTGTATATTTATGTTCTTAATAAACTTTTTTCCCTTCTATATTTTCCATTTCATTTATTAAAACTTTATTATCACAAATCACAATGATATCTCTGTGTTGTTGTGAATTAGTTCACACATAGGTGTGAATTTCATTCACACACACGGAGGAGTGCTCGTTATTTCCGCGGTTTTAATTTCTTCAATCCAATTCTTGTTTGTCATCTTCCGCCCACCATTGAGAGTATACCATCAATGGAGGGATAACCCTTTAATGGGTTGATCTTAGGAGGATTCAAAGGCTGGATTTAATGTTATTTTATAAATGAATTGTTGTTAATTGTATAATTAATTTAAGACATCCATTCTTCAGTTATTTCTACTGTTTATCTTTACTATGTTTTAGTAAACTAAATTCAATTACTAAATGACCATATACCTCAAAGAGATCATAAATTTGGTTCTCTAATTGTATAAGGGATCAGTAATTGTGTTTATTAAGTACCAAACCAGAAAATGATGAAGGTAGTATTATTTTTAAAGAATGGATTCATCAAGAATTAATAAAACCAAAATTGTCTAAAGAAGTAAAATTCATTCAATACAACCCGAGCATAATCCTAGATCAACCCATTTTCTTTGAATTTAATTCATGTAAGTTTCTTAGTGTAATTTAAACCATAAAAAATCAAATTCAAATTTGGATACTTTAAAGCCCATCCTTCACCAAATCATAACGTCTCAAGGTTACTTCTTCGGTCCCTGTGGATTCGACCCCTACATGTACTACATCGACCGCTTTTACCAGTAGGGTAAATTTGGGTGCAACCAGTTATCCTGGTTTAGACTTGATTATTAATATCTTCTTTGAGATGATCTATGAGAGTAATCTATATTTCATATTTACTCATTCCTTGTTGAATCATTTCACATTGTGAACCTTTTTAATATGGTTAGCTTTTTGGAAATAATTATTCCATGAGTTTGGGATTCTCATTCTGAACATGGTGTTCCTTGGGTGACTAGGTTTTTTTTGTGACTACAAGGAATAAGGAGTGGTGGATCTATCATTGTGCCATGTCATTTCTTGTTCAGGACTATCTTTATTTTGAATTATCTCTTGGTTATGAGAGATGTAGTGGATCTATCATTTTGGATCATACCTTCCTAATGATCATTGTTAAGGCATCCCACCTTTTTTAATACATAAAACTTTTAATACAAGGTACAACACTTAATAGCATATGGGATCTTTTAAGGTTTAAATCTTTGAAATTATAAACCTCATATATGAATAACAGAAAAAAATATTATAATATACTTAAAATTATTCTTCATAGGTTCATCTTATGTTAATTTTACTACTTCTCATATCTTGGGGACTTGTATCAAAAGAAAGGGGTAAGCATAAATCCTAATAAGGGAATAAACAAAAAAAGATATTTATTATGTGACCATGAGGAATAGTAATAGGGAATTATCATAAGAACATGAAAAATATCATAATAGAATTACCTTTAATCATATCATGGAAATGTGGATACAACATAAATATGATACATTCATAATAGTATCACTAAATTTTATAACCTAGGTGTCATAAATAATAATTACCAAGGTTATTCACCAAGGTATCGTAAAACATGTCATCTCTAGAGATTAATTATTTACCCAATACATTGGATTGATTTCAGGGTGAAACCTTCATATATATTAATTCATGTGATCCAAATTGATCATAATAAATCATTTCACCAATAACCTATGGAGAATAATTAATGGGTTTTACATAAAATATTCTCTTACAAAAGTTCATAAAGACTAGGACATTAAATCATCTTTAGCCTAAAGAATGGAAATCTGGGTTTTATACATGTAAATTTGAAAATAAATAAATTATATTCACATCTATGTGAAAAAAATGGATAATTAAATGGTTTGGATATTCACAATATAATAATTTTTCATGTGAAATAGGAAAATTTAAGAAAAGAATTCAGTAGCATAACGGTATAAATTATGGATTAAAAAATAGAATAATGGTAGGGGATGAACATATCCAATTAAAAATACTAATTTCATAGAAATGGGATAAATAAAAATGGTATAAAAATATTTTAATCCAACAATTAGACAACATTCCAAAAAATAAGTACTGGAACAGAAAATAGGATGTGGATAATTCTCTTACCTTGAAGAGTTTCTTCCTAAAACTTGAGGATGTTACCTTGAGGACTTAAGGACACCTTGTAATGAATATTTGAGAAGTAAAAAGAACATAAACACATGGATTATGGATTTATAGTGGATAGGAATGGGGTATGGGTAGGTAATTATATTAAAATAAGAGGAACTATTTAATCATTCCCAAATATAGGTCTTGGAATTTTAGGATGTGGAAAATGAAAAACCATTAGATTTCCCATGGTTTTTTGTCATGGTTTAAGAAATTTGAGCCATTTTTAATAGTATTTTAATATATTAAAACATAAATCTATATTTTAATAAGACGTTAGACATGAAAAAGTTATTTTTACACAAAATATAGTTTTTAAAATCATAATTTCTATTTTATAATTTGGAAAGTCATTTTTGTGTTTGGAAATTGATTCAAACCCATTAAAATACATGATGTTAAAAAATAACATATTTTAGGTTTTTTATTCTATTTAATTAATTATTAAATAATTATTACATATATATGAAGTCATAAAACATACTAAAAACAAAAAAAAACTATATTTTTACTATTCACTGGAAAAAAATGTATTTTACAAAATTCTTAAAAATATACACTAACCTAATTTTAACATGATGACTTAAAAAATAAATTTCATTTTATCAAAATAATTTTTTAAATAATATAATTATAAAATTTAAATAAAAATTTCTTATTTATTGAAAATAAAAAACTTTATGACATGGTCGAATTTATGATGCATAAAAATTTCTTACACCATTGTAAACTAATATTATTATTTATATTTAAATAAATAGTGATTTAAAAGGATATTTCATGAAAATGTAATTTACATAAAATATATTATTTATTATAAAAATGTATATATTTTCTAAAAATGCAATTTTTTGGTATCAAAAAATCAAATTATAAAATTCTTCTTATTTTAATGAATATTTTATTAAACAAAATAATGATGAAAATGAGATTGAAAAAATAACCATTTAATTTATACAAAGGAAATTAAGCTTTTATGATAATATGTTCTAGACACATATCCCCTCATTACACCACCATACACCCCTAGGGTAAGGTTTGGGGTGATGGTAGTTTCATTGGGGTGGCTTAGCTAACATTGACCTAATGGTTATCTCCAAAAACTTGAACTTCTCCCGTAGTAAATTTTGATTGATCCTCATTTATTGAAGCACTGTTTGGGCTTGGTCAAGGGAAAACCATAGTGAAACTAATCCCTCCCATGTTTTGAAAAATGGGGTTCAAAAGGCATGCCTCAACTGGTTAAGGCCGTCATTTATCCTTAATAAACATGACTCAACTAGGGTAGCTATAGTCGTGTTGCCACGGTGGAAAACGGTGGCTATAGCCCAACTTCCATGGTGGATAGCTATGGGGGTTATATCCATGGTTTTGAACTATGCCTATAGATCTATAAAACTGTGGCTATATCTTTTAGCTATATCCATGCCAATACGTGCCACGTCCAGCTAGAACCGTGGTTATAGCTTATAACCACTGTTTTGAGCCCTATAGCCATGATTTTTGACCGTGGATATAGCCTTGTTTTTTCAGTAGTGTCCTCCATTATATTATAATTTGGACATTGATTGTAAAAGTTCCAAATCTGTCCAAAATTGAATTATTGAACATCATAATGTGTTTACACCATCTTCCCTTTGTCATTTTCATTGATATGTTGAGGCATCACCTCACTAAAACAGTTCTAAGATATACAACCATCTATTCTAAACTTGTATCACTTTACACTCCTAAGAAATTAGTTCCCCAAATGTTTATTCGCATATTTTTTGTACATGGTCAGTTGAAGTTTCTTTCCTCATCTTCTATGGTCAAAATAGTTCCCCAAGTTTGACTCATTTATCTCTTATTTTAATTCAACCTAAGTGACCACTACATCTCTTCAAACTCCACTACAACCTTCAAATCAGTCCTCACTATATCTTTATAGCTTTTATAGTCTTGATTTTCTATATTCCTCTATAAATGTAGTCTCATTACACTAAATAACCTTTCAACCATTATATTAGGATCAATAAAAAATCTAGATATGTATCGAGCAATTATTGTAAAGTTAATTTTATAGCTTCCCATCGATTCATTATCCTTCTGATTCAGCTTTAAGACTTTCTTATTTGTTTTTTTCACATCAAAGAGAGGAAATGTTTTTTGATAAAATATTATCTTGAACTCTTTTAAATCCTTAGCATTAATATCCCATCTTGGATTTGTGTTATTAATCATTTTCAACCAATTATCAGCTTCTTCTTCTAAGAATTATACAGCCAAGTTTAATTTATCTAGATCTAAACAATTAAGTATAGAAAATATATATTCTATATAGGTAATACATTTTTTGGAAATTTATGGATCAACAGATCCACTAAAGGATGGTTTCCTTTGACACATAAAGCACTCAACTACAAGTTGTTCCATTAAAGATGAATTTTGATGCTCATTATGATTCAATTTTCTATTCATAACCCAGGATAGTTGATTCATTATCCTCGTGAATTTTTCAATTTCATATTCTATCATGTTAGGAAGGCTAGTGTGTCATCTATTTCACTCATCATTTACATTATTCATCTTATTTCCCACTATTTTTCTAAAACAATAAAACAATAGTGATAAACATGTTAATTTTAGTAATATTTTAATTATAAAGGGAGCTCAGGTCTTAAAACAGCAAGCTTAAAGGCTTTATTATTTTAATATCCTCTAATTACAATAAAATTTTCTATATATCCTCTATAATGTATTATAAAAATCATTTGATTATACAAGCATATCCCCCAAGGATTTTAAAACCAAGTGTCTAATAAATACCATTGGCATGCACCTGTTGATATTGTAAAGACCCTTGCCCTAGTATCCTAAATTCTGTGGTTACTTTATTACATTAGTGTTAGATACAAGCAATTTCATTCCAAAGGACCAAATAATATATCTATCTTGGAAAACTAGATACATACTTGAAACTCACATTAAATTTGATACATCAAAAAGCAACATAAAATTTTCTTTAGAAAACCATTATTCCCTTTAGTATATCCCAATATATCAATCCTAATACACTTCTTGTAATATTTGTTAAACGAAACATAAGAAAGGGGTGAGATCAAATTCTTTGTAAGGGTATGCATACAGTGGAATCTATTATAAAGAACAATTAATAATAAATATCACAAGGTAAATAATTGAAACACATGAAATTTAATCAATAAATTGAACATAAAGAATATTAAGGTAGTGAAAAATAGTAATCAAAATAATTCCATATAAATAATCACATGATATTGAAACTTATCCATGGATATTCTAACTAATTGAATAATAACATGGACAATAATAACTGATATCATAATGTGAGAATTAATAATATAAAACATCATAATCATAACTTAAAGGCCTCATACTGATACATCTTATATAAATCGGTATGGCCTAGGATAAAAACTCAAGCTATCTTTTCTCATGAGACCTACCATACATCTAGGGGCTAAAGTGGGCTTCGCCCATCACTTACTAAGTCCAATACATTACTCATATGAAAGAGGAGAAACACAATCATGTAAACATTTATATTGAAAAACTATCATATGAAATGTTAATAATTTACCCAATAAATAAGAAACATCAATTTAAAAATTCATAATGAAAATTAGCATATGAAATTTTAAAATCTTCCCCAATCAATAAACATAATCACAGACTATCTAGAGTAATATAGGGAATTATATCAAAATAGTACATCCCCAGAAAAACTGATCATAAACCATCAAGATAAATAATAAGGATGGTATCATTATAATATATTACCTTTTATCATAAGTAAAATTAGGGTTTTATTCAATAATATTTACAAATACTATAAAAATTCCATAAAAAACATTCTTGAGGAAAATATCCATTTCACTTTGAAAATAAATTTTAAAAACTAACAATTTATAGAATATTAGGAAAAAAATTGTAATTTAAAAGAATAATTAAAACTTATAAATTAGTACTAAAAGAAATCAGTGGTCATTATGGTAGTTAATTCCATATATACCATTAAAAACATTCATTTCTTACTATTGTAAAAGTTTTAAAAGTACCTCATTCGGAAAACGACAAGAAGATTACTTCCAAAACAAATTTTAAAAAAATAAAATTGGGTAAAAAATTCTGTGATAAATATTTTTTAGGATATTGATATAATTTTTGAAAATATTTTTAGAAAACATGGATATTGAAGAAAAAGGATTTTCGATCAAAGAGAGAAGTAAAGTCGTATTTTCTTAAAAACATTTTCCCAATTATTTTAAGTACCAAAGTGAGAAGATTGGTAATATTACTCAAAAAATTCATGAATAAACATATTATAATAAAATTAATGAGTTTATTGAGAGTTATATCATAATATTTTATCATTTTAAAATTAATCATAAACAATCCTGACAAACATTGAGATTGTAATCATAAAACCCTTACCATTTTGGTAACTTTTGAATCATAACCCCCATGAAATAAATAATATTAAATGAATATTTAAATATCAAGAATATAAATAGATTCATGATATAAAATATCAAAGTTCAATAATATACTTCATTCAAATGAAATAAGTGGTTAATATTATATATGTCTCACAGAATTAAAAGTCAGATGAGAAACACTTAACTCGTGTATGATTTCCTTCATATGTATCTGAGAATCCTATATAATAAATATATATTTATTATAAATATATTATAGAACCATAAAAATATATATCATAACATATATTATTTTATTATAACTTTTTACCACATGTTTATTAACAATTTTTTATTAAAAACATTATTCTGGGTGATAACTACATCATTTTTCACATATTTTTTGGTTTGGTAGTTTGGATCCTTGTACTTTTATCATTGTTCCATAATCTCTAGAATGTTACCAATGATATAAATATAATATAAATTCCATATATAGGTATCCATAATATTCCATAAAAATTAGTGGTATAGAAATGAGTTACACCATTCATAGAGATGGTAGGTCGTATATATGCATAAATGTTGTTTTAATTTTTTTGACGGATGGAACAAAAGAACAGTAAATAATATTTTACCTTTAAATAATAATTATTATATCATATATATCATATATATTAATTAAATATATCTTTATCACTATCCATGTAGAAATAAAATGAAAAACATTTCATATCGCTTCATACAGGTGATAGCTTGCACATACGTACGAGCTGTGTTATCGTTTTCCAAAGGATTAGAAGGTAAGAAGGTGTATGTGATAATATAATTACAAAAGTGTAATTATTTAATAAATATAATATATATACATTAATATAACCATTATATTCATCTGTGATAGGTGATGATGGAAAATTAATTACATTGGTTCACAGGTCGGTAGTTCATCATACACACGATTGACGGTTTCATTTCCCATTTGACAGAAGAGGAGATGGATATAGGTTATTAAATTAATATAATAACATATAATTATATTATAGATACTAGTTATATTATTTCAATATAGTATTAGGATATTTTAAGGAGTAAAATGAAGAAATAAAATGAAAATTCATGGTTAAGAACTATACTTCTTCTTCGGACAACCATTTTTGGATTATACCAAAATCCTTCCTAAAATAGTTTTATGATAAAACCATGGAATTAAGGGCATGGGTGTAACATCCCGGTTCCGGGTGTCACTCAATAGGTGCCCCGAAACTGGTTGGTCACATAACCTCAAGTGCATTTCCCAAAATACAAGAGGCTGCCAACTAGAAGCAAAGGCCAAGGACGGATAGTGGGGAAACTATACCCTCATTTTTCAATGTGTAGCATAGCAGAAATAAATATAAACATACAATAGCGGAAGTAGTAAAAAATATAAACTAGAAATGGACAACATAAGTAAGATAACTAGCAGTCATATATATATGATGATGCAATATGTCCTATGTCTAAGAAATTATTCAAAACAGGATACACTATAATCAAATACAATACAGTACAAGTATAGAAAAGCAAAACAAACAGTGCAATAGAAACTCAACAGCATCGCAATCTGAAGCTCAGTCTCATGCTCTTCCACTCCTCTACAATAACCAAGTTACTGTATAGGGACTCTTTCCCTTATCAACACCTAGAGAAATATAATCTGTTTGGGCCCAAGACATGACCCAAACAGAGTATGAGAAATAAATATCAATAGGAAACCACCAAAGTTCTGTGCCCAATTGACATTGAAAATGTTCAACAGCAGTATGCAATTATAAAATGTAATAAACTAGATAGTACTCAAAAGTAACTATCTATACCATTTACATTGCCATTTTAATAATTATTTATCAATTCCAAGATTCTGTTTTATCTTGGTAGGTATAACATAAGAAATCACCACAATGAATATTGAAAGTTACCATTGTCCTCAGACATACAAGGAATTACCCTCAGGTAAACAAAATCGAAACCCACAGGTGACTGCCCATAGGCATAATGAATATTTCCCTTAGGCATATGAGATTCCTCCCTTAGGCACAGAAGCTACTGCCCATAGGCATAAGAAAAGTTACCCTCAGGCTAACAAACTCTGCCCTCATGCCAAATAGAAACTTTCCCTCGGGCGAAACAAAACACTACCCTCAGGCTAAAAAAATACTTCCCTCTGGCTTCCCATGAGAAAAACAAGTAACCAGGCTGATCCCAACATTAAAACAAGCAATTATATATGTTTCCTCTCAAGAAAACTCAAAACATGCTTATAATTACGGCATACCCACGGATATCCTGACCAAAGGGCTAAACAAGTAAAACGCACACACGGGGTGGCCCTGGATCCAAGAAATGATCCCAGATAGTAGTTTATATTCATCATTATATTATCTATGAAATTATAGATATCTTATCAACTAAGTCCTCAGACACACGACACCCCGAACATGGTTCGTGGTACAACGGTACACAAAAATCACTTGAAAGTTGGAAACAAACACCAGACCACCTACCTCAATCTCCACTGATCGATATACGCGAACAATGCCTCCCGAAATATCCAAGAACAACATAGATCTGGGAATAACAATAACCCATTTAGACCCAAATAAATTTATTTTGGGAAAGAATTTGAAGAATAGGTTCAAGAAGAGAGAAGAACTCACTCGCGTGGTCCAAACGTGATCGTCAGAGAATGAATCGGAGTCCCGGTGTTTAGTCGGGTGCTCTTCTAAGATCAAGTCATCTCTCTTGTGGACTCCCAACGTTCTAAGCTTCCTCTCTTTAAAGAGGAGGCTACTTCTCATTTATAACAAAAAAACACAACTACACGGTGTGTACTCTCAAGTACATGACATGTACTTTCCATTTTTTTAACTGTTCCTCTGACAGCTACTTTTCACCACCACATTGTTCATCTGTCAACATGATTACATAGTGTGTATTTATGAGAACACAGTGTGTACTACCATTCCACTGGCGGCTACTCCCACTGACTTACTATTCACCTGTCAACTTATTACACGGCATGTAGTTTGTTTTTACACCCTTCATCACTGACAGGCCTACAGGCCCTGTGTACTCATCCCACACGGCCAAAGTACATGGTGTGTGGAAACTCGTACCTCATGAATAAGAACTGGGTTCTTACAAACTTCCCCACTTAAATTAATTCGTCCCCAAAATTACCTTCCAAGGGTGGTGAGGATAAAGCTGAGAACAACTCTAGCCACTGAGCACGTACGTCGGTCTCCTGGTCCCATGTTTCATCCTTCACTCGTCCATGCTACCATAGCACACGTACGAGAGGAACTGGCCAGCCTCAGAGAACCTTCATGCTCCCATCAACAATACGAATTTGATGCTCCTCAAAGGATTCATCTACCTACAGTTCAACCTCCTCAGGCTAAAAAAACATGAGACGGGTTTGAATGATAACGACTCAGCTGAGATACATGGAAGACGTCGTGCATGGCCCGGTACCTCTGTGGTAACTGCAACTGATAGGAAACCAGTCCGACTCTCTCTAGAATCTCAAACGGCCCCACATACCTCGGTGAATGTTTACCCTATCTCCTAATCTGCCTGTGTCCCAACCTTAGTGAAACACGCAAGAAAACCTGATCCCCGACCATGAACTCCAAGAGTCGCCTGTGGTGATCAGCATAAGATTTATGATGAGACTATATAGTAGCCATCCGCTTCTAAATCATCTTGAACTGCTCAAAAGTCTCCTACACAAGACATGGTCCTAGTAAAGCTGCCTCACCAGCCTCTAACCAAAACAAGGGTGATCGGCAAGGCCTACCATATAAAGCCTCATAAGGTTCCATCTCAATAGTTTCCTGAAAAATATTATTATAGGAAAACTCGACTTGGGGTATGTGCTTATCCCAAGAGCCCCCAAAGTTTAGGACGCATGCATGCAGCATGTCCTCTAACACCTTTATCATATGATCTGACTAGCCATCGTTCTGAGGGTGGTAAGCTGTGATCAGAATCACCTATATAACCAGTGTCCTTTGAAAACTCTGCTAGAAACGAGATGTAAAATGGGCGTCCCTTTCTGAAATTATAGAACGAGGGACCCCATGAATACGTACTACCTCTCAAATGTAAAACTTCTCAAGCTCATCAACACCGAAAGTCTCCTTGATCGGAAAAAAGTGAGCTACCTTCGTAAGTCTGTCTACAATAACTCGCACGGCATCACTGTCTCAAGGTGACCTCAGCAACCTGTTCACGATGTCCATCATGACATCATCTCATTTCCACTCCAGGATGGGTAACTGTTGTAACATCCTGGCTGGCCTCTGATGCTCCACCTTCACCTACTGACAGGTGGAACATCTCCTAACAAAACCAACTACCTCTCTTTTCATACCTAGCCACCAATACTGACGTCTTAAGTTACAGTACATTTTGGTAACTCCAGGATGTACTGCCTAAGATGAAGCATGAAATTCCCGCATCAATTCCTTTAATATATCCCCTGTAACCCACACTCGTCCATGGATACGTAGTACCTCATCATCGCCTATAATCCAACCCGGAGTAGGGTCCTCACTTGCCATTGACTCCCGTAGAACTAAGCCTTCTGAATCTGATAGTTGTCTCATCCTCACTCTATCCAGGAGGGTAGAATTCACAGCTAAGGATGAAAGATAAGTTTTTCCCTGGCTATTGTGAACCTCCAAATGCATATCAGAGAACAAATCCATAAGTTGGCACTCACCACTGGCCTCCTACACTGCCTATAACTGAGTCCTCCTACTCAGTGCATCAGCTACTGCATTACCCTTACCAGGTGTATAGGCAAGCTCGATGTCAAAGGACTGCAGGTATTCAACCCACCTTCGTTATCTCAAGTTCACGTCATGCTAGGTAAAGATGTATTTGAGACTTTTGTGGTCCATAAACACCACAAAATGTTCTCCCAAGAGATAATGTCTCCAATAGAGTAACGCATGTACAACTGCAGCCAACTCAAGATCATGTGTCGAGTAATTCCTCTCATGTGGCATCAACTGCCGAGACCCATACACAACTACTTGATCTCCCTGTATCAACACTGCTCCTAGCCTAATACCTGATGCATCACAGTAAACTATATAGCTCTTTCCTTACACTAGAAGTATCAGGACTGGTACTGATGTCAACTTTTCCTTCAGCTCCTGAAAGTTTGTCTCGCAATCTTTAGACCAAATGAACTTTATACCCTTCTTAGTCAAACCTGTCAACAGAACTGCTAAGCGGGATAAGTCTTTTATAAAGAACTTGTAGTAACCAGCTAGCCCTAAGTATCTCTATATCTCAAACATGTTCTTAGGCTACTCCCAGGAAACTACTGCTCTCACTTTCACTGGGTCTACTACAACTCCTAACACTGAGATAATATTACCTAGGAAGTGAATATGGTCCATCCAAAAGTGGAACTTTGAGAGCTTAGCATATAGTTGGCACTCTCTCAGTGTACTCAATACAGTCTCAACATGGTTGGCATGGTCGTGTCGAGTTTGATAGTACACTAAGATATCATCCACGAAGACTACCATAAAATAATCCAGATATGGGTGGAACACATGGTTCATCAGAGCCATGAAAACTATTGGCGCATTTGTGAGTATGAACAGAATAACCAAGTACTCATATAGACCATATCTGCTCCAAAAAGTTGTATGTTGTATGTTCGATGGTTTAATGTGAAACTGATGATATCCGAACCTCAAGTCAATCTTAGAGAACACATGTGTTCCTCAAAGTTGATCAAAAATATCATCAATCCGCAGTCAGGGATATCGGTTCTTAACCGTCAACTGGTTCAGCTTCTGATAATCAACGCAGAGTCTAAGGGTATCGTCCACCTTCTTTGTAAACAAGACAGGATAACCCCAAGGAGAAGTACTAGTATAGATGAAACCCTTTTCTTGTAACTCCTCTAACTGCCTCTTGAGCTCCTACAATTCTATCGTTTCCATCCTATAAGGAGGATTGGACACCGGTGTCACTCCTAGAATAAGCTCAATAGAGAAATCCAAATCTCGCTCAGGAGGTAGACCCGAAAAGTCATCCGGGAAGACATCCCTAAAATGATTTACCAATGGATGGAAATCCTTATCACAAGTTCCCTGGTCATCCAGATATAAACTCGCAATCTGGGTTATCACTCTACCTCGCCCATGATGCTCTGGTCCAGCTCGGCTCGTTTGGACATCCCATTTTCCCTTGAATAGAAACTCCCCGCCCTCTGGTGATGTGAAAATCACCCTGTGATGATAGAAATTCATAAAGGCTCGAAAGGGTACCAACCAGTCCATCCTAAGAATGACATCATAGCTCATCATCTCTAAGACATAGAGGTCCCATAGAAAGTGACACCCAACAACATCTAGGGTGAACTCCTTGCACTAACACACACCTGCCATTCTAATACTCAACGGAGTGTCTAGCATCATGATATTAGAAGAAGAAGGAACACAGAGCCCAAGTCTCTCCACAACGGGCATAGATATAAAGCTATGTGTAGCACTCGTATCGAAAAGGACTGAAGAAAAAATAGAAGCAACTAGAATAGTATCTCTGATAGTGGAAGGTCTGGGATCCTGCTCCTGTTGGGTCTGTTTCACTGCATATACCTTCCCAGTGTTGCGGCCCTACAACACAGCCTGGCTACCCTTAGCTGACCTGCCCTACTGTCTCTGGAAAGAAAAATTCATAGAAGACTGCCTGAACATCTTCCCATGCCATTTCTCGATGATGCTCAGTCTAGGTGGTAACATCCCACCATCTTTTGGCGGAATCACGTATCATATAAATAGCGATCTTGACCCTCCTCCCTGGAGGCATCTCAAGATGCTTGAAAATAGTCTACAATGAACCCAGGCATGACTCTACGGCTTGTGGTCTGCCATCCCATGAAAACGTAGATGGATGCTACAGCTGGAATATACATGTCAGCTCTTCCATAGATGTGGCAGCCGGTAGTGCTCCCTGGAAGGTCAACATAAACCACATGAAGCCTTCACAGAACTGCGCATACGTGCCTACATCCGGTATAATGGCTGCTGCCGCATCTGGCACTGCTAGAGGATCCATTAGTAGCCCATGGCCCACCATCTCTGGAGTATAATCGTTGTCACTCTCTTGGTGAACAACTGGTGGTCATCTCGGTGGCATGACTCTACAAGGTCAAAAACACGCCTTAGATTAAGATTATAAAGAACCAAAAACTAGAAACATAATAAAGGAACAGGGAATAGAAAACATTCAGGTTTTATAAAACAATACTACATGGTGTGTATAATAACTACACGGAATGTTCCTTTAAGTATTTCACATGGGTATGTACTTATGCCAGAACTGGTCGTGTAACACCCCAAATACACAGCATGTTTCCCTTACACATGGCATGTACTTGAATTCTTTTCCCCTGCCTGAGTCCTTATACACAGCAAAGCCACATGGGTCTCTTTTGAATGAGACTACACGGCGTGTATAAAGTCTACATGGCTTGTACCCGTAAACCCTTATATGGTCGTTTTCTAATATTGTCCTGGGTGTGTCTCAACCCTAGGTACACGGCATGTTACACCCGCACACAGCATGTACACCACCCCATCTCCCCAGCCACATGGACAAGTCCACATGGTCACTCATCGATTTAGACCACACGGCGTGTCCCATAGGTACACAGCGTGTACTAAACGAGCTTCGCCGACCTGGGTTGTTCGAGACACGGCCGGATACACGAATCACACTACATGGCGTGTTCCAGGTGAACACGGTATGTACTATAAGAGGTAACACCGACCCATGTTGTTAGTTACATGGTCGGGTCCCAATATTAAACTACACAGCATGTTCATCATTGAAACGAAATGTTTAAGCAAGGATTTCTCCATCCATGTTGTTAGTCACACGGCAGACACAAGGTCAACACTACATGGCGTGTATGACCAGTACACGGCGTGTTCCCTCTGGAGTTTTCCAATCCTGTGTTTCTTCTTACATGGCCTATGACACAGTTAACAACTATATGGAATCTACCTTAAGTACACGGAGTGTACTTAATTTTTTTCCATTTCTTCCCGAACAGAAGAGTACATGGCGTGTGTTCATAGAACAACACGCCGTGTTGTTTGGGTTTCCTTACAGTACACCCCAGAAACTACTCTGGAGCCCCTTTTCTTTAATTTCAAGCGTCGTTATTCCAAATTCTGATCCTTGAGGGCCCATAATCCCTACGAATCAATGTTTAACACCCAACCCTTCACTTTATAGTACAAAACACAACAAAAAAGCTGGATCATGATCCGCTAAATTCCAGTCCAAGAGATCCCATACTTCTCAGGAACCAAATTTTAGCATCCATCAACCTAAATGTAACTTAAACCAATACCCTATCAACAGTAGGCATATTTATCAAGGTACCTATCACAACAGCATGCATTTTATAGCACAAAATCTATCATAACAACATGAAATTCATAATGCACCTAAATGGAATGCAAACTATGTGTGGAATGTGATTATAACATGTGCCTAAATAATACATGGATGGAATACCCTCATCTCATCGGGTTACAACTAAATAGAACCAAGTATAAAAATATAAAAAACACACATAAGTGTGTCACCCAACGGTGAAAATAAAATCAACTATAAAAGTGAAAAATCAGTAAAATTTCAACACGAGGTAAATTGGCTTTTCCCTATACACGGGTTAGCTACTCTCAGGCACAGATTATTACCAAATATAAATTCTGTCCTATCCCTGAATATAGGCTCCAAACAATAATTTAAAGAAAATAAATTCCTTTGATACCACTTTGTAACATCCCAGTTCTGGGTGCCACTCAACGGGTGCCCCGAACCTGGTTGGTCACATGACCTCAAGCGCATTTCCCTAAATTCCAGAGGCTACCGACTAGCAGCAAGGGACAAGGACTCATAGTGGGGAAACTATGCCATCATTTGTCAAATTTTAGCACAGCGGAAATAAATATAAACATACAATAGCAGAAGCAGTAAATGATATAATCCAGAAACAGACAAAATAAGGAAGATAACTAGCAGTCATACATATATGATGATGAAATATGTCCTATGTCTAAGAAAGAAGTCAAAATAGGATACACTGTAATCAAATACAATATAGTACAAGTACAACAAATCAAAACAAACAGTGCAGTAGGAACTCAGCAGCATCGCAAGCCTAAGCTCGGTCCCATGCTCTCCCACTCCTCTGAAACAATCAAGTACCTATATAGGGACTCATTCCCTTATCAACACCTGTAGAAATATAATCTGTTTGGGCCCAAGATATGACCTAAATAGGGTGTGAGAAATAAATCTCAGTAGGCAACCACCAAAGTCCCGTGCCCAACTAATAGTGAAAATGTGCAACAATAGTGTGCAATAATAAAATGTAGTAAACTAGACAGTACTCAAAAGTAACTATCTCTATCAGTTACATTTCCATTTTAATAATTATTTATCAATTACAAGATTTTTCTTTATCTTGGAAGGTACAACATAAGAAATCACCACAGTGAATATTCAAAGTAACCATTTTCCTCAGACATACAAGGACTTACCCTCAGGTAAATAGAATTGAAACCAGTAAGTGATTGCCCACATGAATAATGAATATTTCCCTTAGGAATAAGAGATGTCACCATCAGGCATGGAAGCTACTACCCACAGGCATAAGAAAAGTTACCCTCAGGCTAACAAACTCTACCCTCAGGCTAAACAGAAACTTACCCTTAGGTGAAACAAAACACTACCCTTAGGCTAAACAAACACTACCCTCAGGCTTCCCATAGGAAAAACAAGTAACTGGGCCGAGAACAATATTCAAACAAGAGATTATATATGTTTCCTCTCAAGAATAATCAAAACATGCTTATAATCATGGCATACCCATGGGTATCCTGGCCAAACAGCTAAATAAGGGAAACGCACCCATGGGGTGGCCCTGGATCCAAGAAATGATCCCAGACAACAGTTTATATTCATCATTATATTATCTATGAAATTATATATATCTTATAAGCTAAGGCCTCATCCACACGACACCCTAAACACGGGATTGTGGCACAACGGTACACAAAAAATCACTCAAAATTTGGAAATAAACACCAGACCACTTACCTCAATCTCCACTGATTGATATACGCGAACGATGCCTCCTGAAATGTCTGAGAACAACGTAGATCTGGGAAGAATAATAACCCATTCAAACCCAAGTAACTTTCCCTTAAGAAATAATTGGAAGAAGAAGTTCAAGAAGAGATAAGAACTCGCCTGTGTGGTCCAAACGTGATTGTCGGCGAAGGAATCGGAGTCCTGGTGTTTGGTCAGGAGCTCTTCCAAGATCTGGCCATCTCTCCCGTGGCCTCCCGACGTTCTAAACATCCTCTATTGAAAGAGGAGGCTACTGCCAGTTTATAACAAAAAAACACAACTACACGGCGTGTACTCTCAAGTACATAGCGTGTACTTTCCATTTTTTAACTCTTCCTCTAGCATCTACTTTTCACCACCACACTGTTCATCTGTCGACATGATTATAAGGCATGTATTTCTGAGGACATGGCGTGTACTACCGTTCTGTTGGTGGCTACTCCCACCGCCTTACTGTTCACCTGCCGACTGATTACACAGCGTGTATATACTAAGTACACGTTGTGTAGTCAGTTTTTACACCCTTCTTCGCCGACAGGCCTACACGCCCTGTTTACTCATCCCACATGGCCAAAGTACACAGTGTGTAGAAAATTACAAAGCATGTACCCACAAATTTTGGGATTTTTCCTCATTTTCCTTATTTTCTCAAAAACACTTAAGAAAAAAGTAAAAGAAGAAACTCGTACCTCAAGAATAAGAACTAGGTTCTTACAATGGGTAGGGGTTTAATTATGTTATTTTGGTAGTTTTTTTTAAAATATAAGGTCTTGTTAAGTATTATTAGGAGAGGAGAGGAGGTTAACATTTATAAGTGGGGTGAAGGACACACTTGAAATTTAGAAAAGAAAAAATTTTACCCACATTTTCACATTAAAGAAGGATAAAAATAGTAAATTATAGAAAATTGGGTGACATAAGATCTAAATATGGTCATAATATAAATTTTATAAGTTTTTTTTTTCATTTTAACCTCTATCTTCTTAGTTTAAGCCCCAGTAAACCTATTTTAACTTTAACAGTAGTGATTGATTTTTACTATTTTTACACTTCATTATAACCAAAAATTAATTTAACCATATTATATAAAATTAATTATTATGATTCCTAATATGGAATAAAATTTTACAAATTCAATTCATATAATTGGTAGAATTTAATTTAAAGTTAAACTTACAGACGCAATGAAAAAACACTTTTCCAAAGGAAAACTTTTCAAAAGTATAAAAAATAATTATA
This sequence comes from Viscum album, assembly GCA_963277665.1. Classification (NCBI taxonomy): domain Eukaryota; kingdom Viridiplantae; phylum Streptophyta; class Magnoliopsida; order Santalales; family Viscaceae; genus Viscum; species Viscum album. Next base: position 1,908,456,508 of record OY728136.1, read on the forward strand.
AAATAAAACATACAATTGATTCTAATGAACTAAATTAGATTAATTATAATATAATATTACTAATTTTACTTTAATAATAAACTTTAAACAAAATTCAACATTTTAAATTCTTTAGACAAAAAGGTAGTTTTCAATAAAAAATCAGTATTTTTCACTATTCATCAAAAAATTAATATTTTCAGAAAATTATAAAAAATTACCTCTAAGATAATTTTAAAATTATAATTTAAAATTTTATGTTTATTTTTTCAAATAATTTGTCTAAAATTTTTAAAATTTAATTTTTAAATAAGTTCACAAAAGATGAAACTGTTTTTTATACAATTTTTTAGAAAAACATTTATTTTTCTTTCAAATGGTTTTTAATTTCATTTATACATAATTGATAACCAATGAATTTATTTAGTACTATTTTATTGTTATAATGGTATATTGTTTCATGGTTCTTTTAAACTAATGGTTGCATGTATTGTAATACATCAAACATAATGTTCTTATTTTTAAATATTGGGGTGTTACATTCTCCCCACATTCAATAAATTGTTTCCAACAAATTTGAACTTGATATCAATAATAAAAGGTTCATAATTTGAAAATATATTTCCTGAAATCCCATATCATAGTAAGGGTTAATAAAACTTTCTCTTAAAAATAGGAAATGGGAAGTACGAAGTCATCTTGAATAACACATAACTATGTTTCCTAGTAGGAAATAATTAGTGGGAAGTGAAAATATGGACATGAAAGAAAAGAGTAAATAATTATGGAAAGTGACAAAGATCATTGATCATAAGTAATTTAATGATCAGTTGAAATGTATTGACCACAATTCCATAAATATTTTATAGGTGAAAAGACCATCGGTTCATCAAAAATGAAGGTACTAGGATAAAATTTTTGTTTCAAGATCCTTTTCCTAGAGTTAATAAATTATTTTACCATCTAAAATAAGAACATAAGAAAATATAATTTATAATTATAATTTCACCCTTTATTCAATTTCTACCACAATATCATCTTTTTCTCTAAATTATGAGTATTCAAAATGAATTTTTCATGCCTGGAACACTAAAATTAACTTATAACAGATCATAAGATCCATAAAAGAATGAAAAGTCATTCCTACTACCTCTAAATATATTCCAAAACCAAAATGGTTAGAAAACGTTATCCAATAATAAATTAATTTATAAAACCACAAAATAACACTATTTTTAAACTTAATCCATTTTATAAATTGTTAACTTTAAGACTCATCCAAAATATGTTCGACCAAATTCAATGTCTAAAAATTTGGAAGGAAGGTCACTAAATTTCCCAAATCAACTTAACATTAGATTCCTTAAAAATTATAAAGTAGATATTATTTTTACATAAAAAATATTTGAATAACATTTTCACCATAAAAACTTAATGGAAACATGAATTCTTCAAAAAATAAAATCATATATTATTAGATATATTATTTAAATCTTAAAATAAAGTAAACTCTAGCAAAGATTACATAAACCATCAAGTCACTAACCAATTTAAAGATCACAAAAACTATCCCATAAATATCTATTTATCATTATTATCTCAAAATTGAGAACATATTAAGGGTTATCATCCCTTGATCATGTGATTTTCAAAAAATATCAACTTTCCACTAAATCACTTTTCATGGTGATCAGTAACATTCAACATATGTTTTCAAATCCTTATATGAAAACTACTATAGTTAAATCCTTACACGTTTCATGATTCATATAATGATAATATCATTAATAAAATACCTCAACAATGTAATTCTTGAATACAAATACATAATCACTTTAATCATACCAATTTAGATGTATTAATAGAATAAGTTTGACCTTGATCCCTTACCTTCTTCTGAGGTATATTACTTTAATGCTTAGGGTATTCAATTACATAGTTCCCTATATCTTTATAGTTGAAACACTAAGCATTATAGGTTTATTTCTTACCATTACATTCATATTCCTAATATCATTTCTCTCCACACTTGAAGAAAACTCGCATTCCCATCAAGAATGTACCATGGTGTTTCTTTTTAAAATTATCACATGAGGGAAATCCTTCTTTCCCTTATTTACCTTATCCTATTTTTGATCTATTTTTCTATTCTTATCTTGATTTACTTAAAATACATAAGAATTATATAATTATTTATCTATCTTAATATCACATGATATTGTATCCTCATATGGTGAGAATGTTTGGGAGACGGGTGACCTTTAAAGGATAGGATTAATCTCATCAAAGAAATAGAAAATATTACTCTATAGATTACATGAATAGTCCATATCATGTATTTATATCCTTATAAAGTTGGATTCATACATATAATTATTTTTATATTACTTTTTTCTTAAACTCAAGAATTTTATCCCCATATATTCGCTCATTTCTTATAAGGAAAATATTTTTCCAAGAAGAGTACCTTAAAATCCTACAACTCCATGTTTTTTATTTCTTCTTCATCTTTAGTGTTTTATATTAATGATCATCATTTAATTTCATCTCCTGATAGATGATAAACTACCATTAAAACCTTCTCCCTTTCATTAATTCTTAGAGAGAGAAATATCTTCTCTAAGAAACTTATCCATTTATCACCTACAAATGGATTTATAGTCCCACTAAATGATGAGGGTTATTGATTCTTGAATAGTTTTTACATTATTAAACCACACTGTGGATTAGTAGGATACTCATTAAAAAAAATTTATTATATATAACTTGAGTCAACTGCCCAATATAGTTATAATTTTTTCAACTCTAACTATAGCTTCATTATCTTTCCCAAGAGGAAAATACATACATGTATTATTCACATTGATATAGTTTCCATTCCTTCCACTATGTGCTAATTCTAAATAATTAAATATAATAGATTAAATCATAACATTATGAATAAAATTGTATAATTTCAATACTAGTGACACACTTAACATAAATTGAAAATTTTATGCATAGATAATCTCATAATCATGAATTGGGTGTCATTGGGAAAGTTTTCAAATCATAAAAAAAATCCTTCATAATGGTTTATAAATAAAATGTGAATTAACCTAAGAATATCCCCTCAGAGTGTTAAACTAGGTGTACAGCAAGGCCCATTATCATTCACCTAGTGACAATCAAGTCAAATCCCAATGTTACATTTTCTAAGTTATACCCCTAGATACATATATTCAAAATCCACATCCACTTGTAGTGTCCAGAAGGGATGTATTTTTAGTAAATACACATAATATATACTTAACCAAAAAAATAGGATGTTATCCTATAATTAGACTTATCCTATAAGTTATTCATAATTTTTTGTTCTCAAATCTATGTTTCCTAAATATATTTCCCAAGGTTTCCGCTAAAGATATCATAATACCACCAATAAAGACCCCAAGCCTAGTAGCCCAGAGTTGGTAGTTACTTTATTACATTGGTTATAGAAACAATCAATCACATCCTAAATGACTAAATAGTTTAGTATTCTTGGAAAACTAGATACATATTTAAAACTCACATTACTTTTTAAAACATAAAATTAAATATATTATTTTATTTGATAACACCACTATTACCTTTATAATATCCCTTCATATCAATATTAATACACTTATTATCATCTTAGGGAAATAAAACCTAATAAAGGGGAGATAAATAATGCTTGGTAAAGTTATGTGTACAAGGTAAGATATCATAAAAAAATAATGTATAACTAGTATGGAAAGGTAAATAATTGTAACAAGTTGCATTTAATCAATAACTTGAACAAGGAGAATAATATGGTAGGTATAAATGATAATTAGGATAATTCCATATAAATAATCACATGATATTGAAACCTATCCATGGATATTCTAACTAATTGAATAATCATATAGACATCAATAACTACTCTCATAATGAGGGAATGTATAATATCAGGCACCATAACCATTCCATCAAGCACTTAGGCCAACATATTTTACATAAATGGGTAAGTAATCATCCAAAAACCCAATCTAGTTTGTCTCATGAGACCTACTTATGAATTTATGGGATATTGAAGGCCCCACCCATCACTTACTAAGTCCATTTAATTGATCATATAAATGGAGAGAAACATAATCACATAAACATTAATATTGAAAAACTAGAATATGAAATGTTAATAATTTACTCAATCAATAAAAATAATCAACATAAAAATTAATATTAGAAACTATCATATGAAATGTTAAACATTTCCCTAATCAATAAACATAATTATATATCATTTAGAGTAATATAAAGAATAGTATCCAAATAGTAAATCCCCAGTCAGACGGATCATAAAACATCCAAATAAATAATAAGTATGGTATTATTACAATATATTCCCAATGAAGAATAAGTAAAATAAGGGTTTTTTTGTTAATAAATAGAAATACCATAAATAATACATTAAAATAATTATATAAAATATCATTTTCAATTTGAAAATAACTTTTAAAAACTAAAAAATTCCATAATATTAGGAAAAAATCATTGAAAAGAATCATGGAAATTTTTAAAGGAATCTTCAAACCGATGAGTGTACATATCGATATGTAATTCCACACATGTCATTAAAAACATTCCTTTATCACTATTGTAAAAAAGGTCAAAATTAACTCATTTGAAAAAAGAAAATAAGATTATTTTAAAACCATTTTATAAGTAAAAAATTTATTAATAAATCATTTGGATGATGTTGAAACCATTTTGAAAAATATTTTTATAAAACATAGATATGGAAGAAAAAATGATTTTTGAGTGAAGAGAGAAATAATTTCATCTTTTGTTAAAAATATTTTCACAATAATTTTAAGTAAAAAAGAGAAAATTAGTACTATTACTTGAAAAATTAATGAATAAAAATATGATAATAAAATTCATGAGTTTCTTGGGATATAGATCATAAGATTACGTCATCAAAAACTATAGAAACCCTCACTTTTCATATAATGAATTTACATTACTTTTTTCAAATACTTAATACATCAGAAAAAAAATTCCCAAAGACCATATTAGTTTATTTCCTTTAGAAACATGGAATACAATCTTCTAATTTGGTGAAATATATTCAACATCTACCATAAAGGTTTTCCCCTTTATTAACCCTAACTAATACCTTTCTTCATAAACTGGGGAAAATAAAACATAATAAAAAGGATGAGCTCAAATGCTCAGTAAGGGTAAAAAAGAGAGACATGTAAAAAAAATCATGAGCATAAGAGTATGAGAACATGATCAAGTAAATATAAGATAATACCCTATATATAAAAGATCATAAACAACAATCATGGAAAAAATATTGGCAGTTCATAAGACATGAATCATAATGAAATAGAGAACATAATCCATGAAATCATAACATAGTAATAAGACATGGAAATTGTGGCAGACACATCAAAATATAATATTATTTCCATAGTAGCCATGAAATTTATTCCAATGAAATCTTAGTAGTATAGTTTCACATCCCATGCCATATTGGTAGTCATGGTTCACTCCCATGGACATTTTAGTAGTAAGATTTTACTCCACATACCATCTTGGTAGTCATGGTTTACTCCCATGGCCATATTAATAGTCACGATTTACTACCAAGATCATATTTGTAGTCAAGGATCACTCCCAAGACTATGTTCGTCTATATCATGAGATATAAATCTTTACCCAATGCATTGGATGTAAATATATGTCCCAACAATCTCATAATGAAATCATACATACATGTTCTAAAAGATCATAATAAATCATATCATAACCCATGAAAAAATGGGTATCATAAAAATGTAATCATATCATGACATTTTTAAAAGATATAGGTTTAATAATAATTTAATCAAAAGCATAACTCATGAAAATAAGTGGGTTTCATAATAATATTACCTGTGAAAGGAAAATGGTTTTCTTAGACATCATTCCATCAAAACAAAAATCATTCAAAGAAATAATATGAATGTTATTCTTGAATTATAACAAATTGTGTCATTTTAAATGGGGAATGATTTTTAAAAATCACTTAGAACGTTAATTTTCCTTAAAAATCACTTTTTAAAACACAAAACATTTTTAAAAAAAAAATTCTTTTAAAATAAACATGAAAACTTATAATGGAATCTTAAAAATATTTTTAAACCCTTTTTTCCTTGAAAACATATGAAGGACGATAGAAAAAAAAATTATATCATTTTTCATTGAAAATATCCCTTAAAATTATAAATTAATCATTTAAAAACACTTTAAAACAAAAAAAAATTCTTTAAAATCTTTTTCCATGAAAATGATCTTAATAGATCTTTAAAAAATTATTTAGGAAAATAATCTTTAAACATTTAAAATTGTCCCATACCAAATTAAGAAAAAATTGAATCATAATAACTATGAAGTAATAACATTACATGAAGCATAAAATATCATTAAAATAAGGATATTTTTTATATAACATTTCAAATGGTAGTATATCACCTCATAAAATAACATAGGTGTATAACAAAACATGTGTCTAAAAAGAAGGAAAATTGAGATAGAAATTCCTTAGTCATTCAGAAACTTTTGTACCATAAATCCACGTAAAATAAAGATAATCAAATGGATATGTAAATACCCATACATTAATGTATAAAAATAATATAATACATTCATGGTCAGTATCTACACCACACAAAAGAAATGAATGGTGAATAAGGTGTGTCTCTTACAGAAATAAGAAGTGAGATGAAATTCCCTTACCACTTTGAAATTAATCAAATCGTATTCCCCATGAAAGAAATAAAATTATATGGATAATAAAATACCTTAATCTTCTGAATAATACTCATAAAATACATTCATGGGAATTATATACACCAAATAGAAGAAACAAGTAGTGTATAAGGCATGTGTCTCAAATAAATAAAGGTGAGACGAAAATCTATTACCTTAGGTCAGATTCCCTTCGTATGTTCCTGAAACTCAAGTATAGTGGTTTAAAACATATTATTAACTTTTAACAGAATAATAATAATTATTATATAATATATGATTCATTTATGACTTTATATTACCCTTTTATTAACAATTTCAAGTAAAAGCAACATTTCGGGTAATAACTGCTTTGTTTATCATATATGTTTTGATTTTTGTTCTTATTATTCTTACTTAGATCATGATTTAATTATTTACAGAATTTAAATCATGTTATAAATACCATATATATTCATATATAATTATTTATAATAAAATTTAAAATATATAAATATTAAACAAAATACATCGTTCATTGAAACGGTAGGTCATACGTATGCATGAACGTTGTTTTCCTTTTCTAGTTGGGTTAAAAGAAAGGAATGTATATGATATATTATCATTACAGAATAATTTTAATTTAATATATAACATATATATTCGATAAATTTATACTTATTAACATCCATGTGAAATATAGGAGAATAATGAATCACATCGCATCATGGAGATGGTAAGTCATACATATGCACAAATGACGTTATCATTTTACCAAAATTACTAGATGGGTGATAAAAAGGGTAGAGATGATATTATTATTCCATAAGTGTATTTAAATTATAAATATCATATATAATAATTAAACCCATAATAATTCTCACTCATAGAATATGGTCATGAAAAACAGATTACACCACAGCGTGGAGACGGTAAGTCGTACGTACGCACGTGTGGTACTTTCGTTTTCTATAGGATGGTTAAAAGGAGGAATATGGTTGTCTCATAATCATAATAAAATATAAGAATATATATTATACTGTATTTAATACTTTAGTATGGAAACAACATAGTAATATTAAGTAAAAGAAGGAAATAACTTGAAGGAGTTGGAAAAAAATTCCCTCTTTTTTGGGTATCTTCTTTTGATTTTCGCAAAAGGACTTCTTAGGTTGTCATTATTCCCAAAGTATAGAATCTAGAATGAAATTACAGAATTTGGGATGAGAAATATTCAGGTTTTTTCTGACCCAAAGGTCTTTATAGGTGTGAATAAAATAGAATGATTTGTGCCCTTTTATAAGAGAGGGGAGTTTCACATTAGAAACTCTCAAAATATTAAATTAACATAAATTAATTTTCAATTAAAAATGGCTCCAAAGTTATTTATTGAAAATATAAGATGGATATATGTATAAATATTTTCAACAAATAATTTTCATACAAGTTTAGGTTACATTATTACCCTTATCTTTCGGATTTAACTCTTAGTTAAACCATTTAACTCTTACTGTGATAACTTGGATTTTTTACACTTTAGGGTTAATATAGTTACTATAAAATGTAAAAATAACCCAAAATGGTCCATTTATGACATATTTAAAATTAAACTAGTCATTTGTAATAATTATATATTTTTAGGAATTTTATAACATTTAATAAAATACTATTTATTTGAAAGTATCATTTATGTCAATTTTGATACTATTCAATATTTGTCTTTTTAAAAATATCATAAAAACATGATAACTTATAAAAAACACTTATAATATATAAATAACATGTATAAGTTATCTATAAAATTATTTTATGTCATTATTTATGTCAATTAATATTTATTTTAATATTTTTAATATCATTTATTTGATATTTCCATATTAAAAAATTATTGCATCATTATTATGAAATATTTTAATTAAATTATTTCATCTCTAAAAATTAAAAATAAATTATCATGATGAAGATAAATTAATTATATTTAAAATTACTATTTATAGTCTAATTTGTATTCTGTTTTACCCTATATTAGAAATGATTTATTTATTAAAAATATAAGTATGGTATTTTTAACTTATCTTTAAATAAAATAAAATAAATGTTATTTTCTTACCCAAGTGGCTTAAAAAGGTTATAATGTTTTCCTATGGGTTATTTTGGTCCAAAATCACTCATATAATGAAATTAGGACAAGTGTTAGGGTAATTTTATAGTATTGTAATATTATTTTTACCTTTAATTGTCTTTTTTTAATGGACCAAAGGCCTTCTTTTTTATTGATTTTTGATAACCCCCTTTCAAGGGATGAGGGGGAAACCTTACAAGGCTCGTAAGCTTAGAGATTACATTGCCTATAGGCTTTTTAGATATATTACAGGAGCTGTAGGTCTTAAGGAAATCATACAGACTATGACTACTTGAAACTGCCCCTCCCCAGCATCTTCATCATGATCAGCTCTCTACCTTTTCATGGCAATTCAGGTAGTTATCATGTGTAGATATGCACGTACTCGGTACCGATGGAAAATGTTATACCCTCTCATTATTCCAAATCTTTTTATCCCTACTCTAATAAATATTCCCTGCTCTTGAATCCTCCTCTGGAGCTGGTTCCTTATAGAATATGTTTGGCCATCTGCATATCAGGTGTCCTTGAAGGCCTTTGAGGTGTCCTGAAGGCTTTGATTTACCATTAATCGTGGTAAATAAAAATTTACTAAAGTTACTATTTATCAAAATCCAAAATAAAAAATAATTCGATCCTATTATACTCTAATTTTAATACTTATTAAAAACATTTATGTATATTTTTTGAAATTAAACTCACATAAGTGGCTAAATTAAATTTAACACTAATCCCCCAAATATGGCAAGAAGGCGGATAAAAGAGACGCTCAAAAGTTCAATAAGTTTTTATATATATATTCAATATAGAAATGATTCCAATGAATTAAATTGGATTAATATATGTATTATTAATATATTGTGACTTTAAAAATAAATCTAAATATAAATAATTATTTAATCAAAAAATCAGTTTTTAACTGCAATGCTGTATTTTTCACTATTCATCAAAAAATGAAACTTCTCAGAAAAATACCCAAAATTAGACATAAGATAATTTTGATATTTTAAATTCAAAAATTGTTTTTATTTTATCAATTTAAATTTCTACAAGTGTTTAAAATTAATTTTATTGTTATTCATGGAAGGGCATGAAAAGTTGTTCCTAAAAGAAAATAGTGTTTTAAAACATATACAGATTTTACCAGAAATTGTATATTTTATTATAAATTTTTTTTTATTTAAAAACATTTAAAAATTAGTTATTAATATTCATATTACTATTTTTAATTACTAGGTTATGATTATATCATTTAAATAATTATAATAGCAAAGTGTTGTTTCGCAGAAACTCGGTGTTGTGTGTAACGCAAGCCAAGTCAGTGTTACGCATAGTGAAATCTTACCTTGGTGTTTTGTATAACATAATACAAACTTAGTGATTTTATATAACAAAAAAACTCTATATTTAGTGTTGCGTGAAGAGAAAATATCAAAAGATTAAATTAATTCAAAAAATAAATAAATTCACAAAATATCGGTGTGTTACATTCTACCCCCCATAAAATGAATTTATCCCTTTAAATTCATCTAGGTTATTAAAGGTTTAATAATTTAATTTTTCTTTCATATAAACCCACATCTTAAAAATGAATAATAAAACATATTTTTTTTAAAATAAAACATGGAAAATAATAGTTACCCAAAGTAAATCATAATTATGTCTCTACATAAGAAAACATGGGTGAATATTTAGACATAGAGAAAAAGCGTAAATAAACATAGACATTGATAATGATAGCTGATCACAAGAAAGTGGGTGATCTAGATAAATTTAACAATAACAAAACCATAAAGTAATAATCATGAAATAGGTCAAATATATCATCAATAATGATTATAACAGGACAAACTTTTACATTACGATTCTTTTCTTAATGTTGAAGAATTTTCAAGAGAATATATACTTACTTGATTTCAGCATAAATTCACCCTTTTTTGTTCCTATATCAATTTCCACTTCATCTCATATAATAAGAAATGAATTTGAATTTTTTATTCCAGAATCATTGGAAAATCATGAGAATAACGATAGGTAATTCTATCTATCTTCAATAAAAAGGTTATCACAAGTTATAAAATATTTACAAAACCACCAATGGTTCGATAAAACATTAATCTTACAAACTTATCCAAAGTTTAACTTAAACTTTCCATAAATGGATTATCATATAATCCTTATGAATTTTGAAAATCCAAAATTTTAGAAAGTGGTGCACTAAATCAGCTTCCCATTTATCTCCCATATATCATAAGGAAATTCTTGGTTTCCATATTCCAAACATGTGAATACCTTAATCATGTATTTTATTGAAACATGGTAATAAACTTAATTACTATACATAATTACTTAAAACATGCATGTTTCCTTATTATTATTTCTAAAAGTATGTATACTTTATCCAAGATAGCATATCCCTCATGTTAATAAATCTTTAACTATTTCCAAGGTTACCAGTATCATCTAATTTACTTATTCATATCCAATATATCTTTATCCAAATATAATTATCTTAACATAAGGGAAATATTAAGGTTTATCTTTTCCTTAATCATTTTTTTCTCAAAATATATCACCTTACCCTTAAATTAATTTTCTAGGTCTTTAAAACTATTGAATATATCCTTTATGATCCTTAATGAAAAACTTATAATGAAAAAACTTATATATTTCATGATTCTTATAACATAATTTTGAATTATGAAACCTATACACCTCAATCATCCAACATAATTCTTAAACCATTACTTAGGATCCATCAAATTATTATTTCCTAAAATATGAATCGTTCTATAAGTTTATTAAATATTAATCTAACCAATATTATTAGGTTTAATGTAATCATTAATTCTAGAACATCCCATACCTTTCACATGTCTTTTACAGTTACTTTATTTTCAGTAGTATAACCAATACTCGAACCACCTTATTGATTATCTTCATGATATTTCCATATAGAAAATCTATTTTCATATTTCCCATACTTTTGAATACTGAAACATTCAATGTTAACCCCATTCATTCTAGTTCCCACTATTGATTAAAACCAAAAATCATATGGTGAGAAACACTTATCAAAGAATAAAATCACAAAATCATGAAAACTTACGTATAAGATTTCAAAATCCTAACACTTTCCTTAATAAATAACACCTTAGGTTTATCCTAGTTTATTTATAGAATAAATTAAATTTAAATACTTAATGATAGTTCATAAAGAGTTTGTGAATTTACAAAGAATATCCCCTGGTAATGTCAAACCAAGTGCACAGCAAGGCCCGTTGTCATATACCGGGTTATGCTTGAGTCAAACCTGAAACACCTTTTCGGAGTTGTTACCCCTAGATACATATATTAAAAATCGACATACACTGTTATATTCAAATATTAATGTATTTATAGGAAACCAATCTCTCAATCCTTTACCAAAATTCCAAGACATTTCCTATAATTTTCCTTATCCTTAAAATTATCCTTAGAAATGTCCTTAGGGTTATCACTAAGGTTTTCTCATCCTAGTTTCCAAATGTTAACTAAAATTTTTCTCTGATTCCAACTATAATGGCACTCAATATTCATAAATTTACTTTATATTACTTTTTAGTAATAATTAATACATTATAAAAACAAATTCCCAAAGACTATATTAGTTTAGTGCCTTTGGAAACTTGTAATACATTATTCTATTTTGGTGAAAGATATTCAACATCTCCCATAAAAATATTCCCCTTTAGTTCCCCTAAATAAAACCTTTATTTATAACCTTTGGAAAAAACATAAGAAAAAGTATGATCTTAGATGCTTAGTATGGGTAAACAAGGGAGACATGTAAGCAAAATCATGAGAAGAGGGCTATGAGAACACGATCAAGGAAATAGAAGATCATACCCTACATATAAAATATCATAAACAAGAATCATGTTATAATTATTGGTTGTTTATAAGACATGAATCATAATGAAATAAATAACGTAATCCATGAAATCATAACATAGGAATAAGACATGGAATTTGAGGAAGACACATAAACATATAATATGATTTCTATAGTGGTTATGGAATTTATTCCAAGGCCATCTTAGTAGTATAGGTTCACATACCATACCATCGTGGTATTCATGGTTCACTCCCATGGACATCTTAGTAGTATGATTTTACTCCCCATACCATCTTGGTAGTCATGGATCACTTTCATGGCCATATGAGTAGTCAAGGTTCACTCCTAAGACTATATTAGTAGGCAAGGATCACTACCAAGACCATACTAGTCTATCTAGTTAGATATAAATCTTTACTCAATGCATTGAAGATAGATATAGTTTTCACTCATATCATTATTAAATCATACATATATCTTCCACAAGATCATAATCAATCATATCACAACCCATGAAATGAAATGGTTATCATAATCATGTAATCATATCATAACCTATGGAAAAGATATAGGTTTCATAATCATTTCATCAAAATCATAACTCATGAAAATAAGTGGGTTTTATAAGAATCTAACTCATGAAATGGAAATGGGTTTCTTAAATATCTTTTCATGAAAACATAAACCATTCAAAGAAATAATATGAAAGGTATTCTTGGATTATAAAAAATTATGTCATCTTAGATAGGGAATATTTTTAAAGATCACTTGGAACATTAATCTTCTTTAAAAATTACTTTTTAAAACATGAAAAATTTTCAAAACCCTTTCTTTGAAAAAAATATGAAAACTTATAATGGAAGTTTGAAAACATTTTGAAAACGCTTTTTCCTTAAAAAGATATAAAGGAAGATCAAAAACTTTTTTATATAATATTTCCTTGAAAATATATTTGAAAATTATAAAGGAATCTTTGAAAAATACTTTAAAAAATTATACATTTCATTAAAATACTTTTCCTTTAAAATGAGTTTAAGAGATATTTTAAAAACATTTCTTTAGGAAAATAATATTTAAACATTTCAAATTGTCTCATGACACATTGAAACATTTGAATTGTAATAAAAATGAAATAATAACATTAAAAAAGCATAAAATATCATTAAAAGATGTATAATATTTATATAACATGTCAAATAGAAGTATATCACCTTGTAAAAGAACATAGGTAAATAACAAAACATGTGTCTAAAAATAAGGTAAATTGAGACAAAACTTTCTTACCCATTCAAAAAAAATTGAACCATAAAACCCCATGAAATATAGATCATCAAATGGATATGTAAATACATATAAATTAATTTATAAAAATCATAGAATACATTTATCAATAGTATGTACACCACATGAAAGAAATGAATGGTGAATAAGGTGTGTATCTCATAAAAATAAAAAGTGAGATGAAATTACCTTACCACTTTGAAATCAGTCAAATCGTATTCCCCATAAAAGAAATAAAATTATATGGATATGAAAATACCATAATATTATTAATAATACTCATAAAATACATTCATGGTAACTATATACACCATATAGAAGAAACGAGTAGTGTATAAGGTGTGTGTCTCATAGAAATAAAGGTGGGACGAAAATCCCTTACCTTAGGTCTAATTCCCTCTGTATGTGTCCGAAACTCATGTATAGTGGTTTTAAACATATTATTAACCTTTAAAATAATAATTATATTAATTATATCATATATTATTAATTTATGACTTTATATTACTCGTTTATTAACAATTTCAAGTTAAAGCAACATTTTAGGAAATAACTACTTTGTTTATTGTATATGTTTTGACTTTTTATTCTTATTCTTCTTACTTATATCATGATTTTATTATTTCTATAATTTAAAACATTTTATAAATACCATATATATTCATTATATAATTATTTATAATAAAATTTAAATGATATAAATATTAAACGAAATACAGTGTTCATGGAGATGGTGGGTCGTACGTATGCATGAACGTTGCTTTTATTTTATACTCGGATTAAAATAAAGGAATTTATATGATATATTACCATTAAAGAATAATTTTAACGTCATATATAACAAATATATTCTATAAATTTGACCATATTAACATCCATGTTAAATATAGGTGAATAACAACTCATCTCACATCGTGGTGATGGTAAGCCATGTGTACGAATGAGTGATGTTATCAATTTCCCAATAATATTAGATGAATGATAAAAAGGCTGGAAATGATATTATTATTAAAAAATTATAATTAAATTATAAATATAATATATAAAAATTAAACCCATAATAATTCTCAAAAATAGAATATGGTCATGAAAAACAGATTACAACATGACGTGGAGATGGTAAGTCGTATGTATGCACGCGTGGGACTTTCATTTTTTATAGGATGGTTAAAAGGAAAGATATGGTTGTCCCATAACATAATAACATCTCAACATATATATTAATCTGAATTTGTTACTTTATTATGTAAACAATATAGTAAGAGGAAGTATAATAAGAAAAGCACATGAATGAGTTGGTAAAACAATTACCTTTTTTTCGGGTATCTTCTTTTGATTTGCACAAAAGGACTTCTTAGTTTAGATTTCTGCCAAAATTATGTCCTCTAGGATGAATGGACAAAAGTTTTGAGGATAAATGGGAAGGTTTTGGTAGATCCAAATGGATTAAGATGTGATAATAAAAGAGAAGGAGATGTTCCCTTTTATAAGATATGGGAGGGGCACTTTAGGAAACTCTTAAAATATTAAATTAATATAAATTAATTTTCAATTCCCAATGGATCCAAAGTTATTTATTTAAAATATAAGATAAATATAGGTCAAAAATATTCTAAAAAATAATTTTTATACAATTTTAGGTTACATTCTCACCCTTATATTTTGGATTTAACCATTAGATAAACCCTTTAACATTTACCATAACAACTTGCCTTTTTACACTTTAAGGTTAATATAATTATAATAAATGAAAAAATAACCCAAAATAGATCATTTATGACATATTTAACATTATCCTAGTCATAATAACGAATTATATACTTTTATTAATTTTATAACATTTAATAAAATATTATTTATTTTGAATTGTCCTTTATGTCAATAATGATACTTTATAATATTTTCTTTTTTAAAAATACCATAAAAACATGATAACTTATAAAAAACTTCTAATATATCACTAAAATGTATAATTTTTCTATAAAGTTATTTTATTTAATTAATTATGTCAATTTATAATTTTTTTAATTTTTTTAATATCATTTATTTGATATTTATTTATTAAAAAATTACTCCATCATTATTATGAAAGACTATAATTAAAATATTTCAACTCAAAAAATTAAAAATAACTTATCATGATGAATATAAATTTATTAAATTTAAAATTAATTTTTATAGTCTAATTTTTCTTTTTATATAACCCTATATTAAAAATTGTTCAGTTATTAAAAATATGAGTATGACATTTTTAACTTATCTATAAATAAAATATAATAAATGTCATTTTCTCACCCAAGTGGCTTAAAAATGTTATAATTTTGGACTAAGGTTTATTTTGGTCTAAAATAACTCATAAAACTAAATTAGGATAGGTGTTATGGTACTTTTATATTATTATAATATTATTTTTACCTATATTTTCCCGATTTACCCTTAACCATGGTAAATAAAAATTTACTAAAGTTACTATTCATCAAAATATGAAATAAAAAATAATTTGATCCTATTATACTCTAATTATCATACTTATTACAACCATGTATGTAAATTTTTTGGAATTCAACTCACAAAAGTGGCTAAATTAAATTTAACATTAATCTTGCACATGTGGCAAGAAGACGGGTAAAAGAGACGTTCAAAAGTTCAATAAGTTTTTATATATAATTTTAATGTAATAATGATTAAAATGAATTAAATTATATTAATATATGTATTATAAATCTATTTTGACTTTAAAAATAAATTTAAATATTAATAATTATTTAATCGAAAAATCATTTTTTAACTATAATGTAGTATTTTTCAATATTCATTGAAAAATAAAACTTCTTAGAAAAATACACAAAATCCACCCTAAGATAATTTTTACATTACAAATTAAAAAAATATATTTATTTTATCAATTTAAATTTATACAAGTTTTGAAAATTAATTTTATTTTTATTCATGGAAGGACATGGAAAGTATTTCTTTTAAGAAAATAATATTTTTAAACATATAAAGCTTTTACCAAAAAATATAAATTTAATTATAAATTTGTTTTATTTATGTGAAAAAAATTAAAAGTTAGTTATTAAAATTCATATTACTATGTTTAATGGCAATGTTATAACTATCTCATTTAAATAATTATAATATTAAAGTGTTCTTTACAGAAACTCAATGTTATGTGTAATGTAAGCTATGTCGGTGTTGCGTGTAGTCAACATTTCCTTGGTGTTGTGTATAACATAATCCAAACATATTGATTTTATATAATAAAAAAATCTTAATTAATTGTTTCATGAAGTGAAAATATCAAAATATTAAATTAATTCCAAAAAAAATAAATTCACAAAATCTCAGGGTGTTACAAAAAACTTAATCATAAAAAATTATGATAAACTATGAGATTGTAATCATAATACCCATTCCAATTTGGTAAATTTTTAATCATAACCCCCATTAAATAAATAAATTAAAATTTAAATTTAAATTTAATGAATATAAATGTATTCATGATATAACATTGGTCATTATATACACCACAAAAAAATAAAAGTGGTGAATATGACATGTCTCATGGAAGTAAAAGTAAGAGGATAAACCCTTACTGTAGGTCTAATTTCATTTGTACATTTCTGATCCTCCTGTATAATAAATATAGATTTATTTTTAATATATTATACAGACATAATCATATATATTGGTTCACGCCCAAATTTACCCAAGAGAAGAAGGGTAGAACGGTCCTTGTAGTGTAGCTTGGGTTGTCGATTCCACAGAGACCTAAGAAGATACCTAAGATACACAACCTAAGGGATGGATTTTTGGCTATGAAGTGGCCAACTTTGGGTTGATTTTAGATGGGTTTAAGTGAACTCTAAGATACTTAAGTGAATTCAAATTAAAAGAATGATTTGATCCTAGGTTATCACTCAGGGTGGATTGGACGTATTTTCTTTTTAATGATTTCAAATTCTTCAATTTGAGATGGGTTCATTTAAGGAGATAAAACAACATCATCACTTACTGGTTTAATGCCTACACCCTTTAATACTAATCACCTATACACTTGAAGGTTCAATGTTTCAAGAACTTCAAGGTAAAGGATCGTATTAGTACTTGAAGTGTGTGGCCTTAAATTCAACAAGGACGATGGAGTTTAAAAATCATCAAATAAAAATCCCAATTAAAGAAGTGATTATACATTAATTAGGTGATAAATAGAATCCAATCCAGCCCCTTGATACTCCCTTGGATCAACCCATAAGTGGGTTAGCCCTCCATTGATCCCATGGTTTCAATGGAAGCGGAAAGTAGACTCATGAGGGAGGAAATGGAGAATTAAAGAAAACAACAAAAATAAAATGATTACTCCACCGTTGTGTGAATAATTTCACAAGGGTTGGTGTGAATAAATTCACACCTTGATCCAACGGTATCAAAGTGATATTAAGAACAACAGAATAAGAGTAGGAGAAGAACTTTTATTAAGAAACTAAAGTGAATTGAACAACTTACATGTGAACGACAAAAATGAGGCAACAAAAATGCAGCATAACATTACAATTGAACAAAGCATCCAAGATCCTCAACTCCTTCACCACCACTGCCTTAAATAGGAATTTTCGGAGCCTTGGGTCGAACCACCAACAGTACAAAGAATCTTAATTAATTTTGCTAGGCTATAGGTGGTGGAAAGCTTGTGGAATTTGGACTTTTCCACGTTTGACCCGAGGTGGCAGCCAGCTTTACTTCACCGAACAGACGCGTCTGGAAAACCTTCTAGATGGCAGAATCAGGGTGGGCCATAAAAGAAGAAAATGGAGCTCCGGATATCTTCTAACCGCCTGTAAAATATAGGCCCATTTGGAGTTGTGGATTCCGAGATATGATCAATGTAGTGGACTGTTTTTCTGGGCCGCAGAATCTGGCCCAGAATTTTATCTCTAAATTTGGCCGACTAAATGACCAACATGGAGGCCGAATTAGCATTAACTCCTGAAGAGTGATTTGTTCCTATACATGTATTCTAGGATCAAATGAAATTTGGAATTACTTGGGCCTGTATGTTGGGCCCCACAGTCTCATCAGTGGGCTGGTGTCCAATCTGCCTTCTCCAGAATTGCTTCCTTTCATTGCCAAATATCTCCATCATCCTCCATGAATTCTCCACTGATCCCTGAATCAAACATGTTCATATTTAAGTGTAGATAAATTTCCAAAAATATCAAATTAAAATATGTAAAATTCAATTCCTTAAAATAAGATGAATCATTGGGTACTTTAAATGATGTTCAAAAATGTACCACACAATAGTGCATTTTAAGAAGGTATTACAATCATAATGTGAAATGATGTTCAAAGTGTAAAATGCACTAAAATGGTGTTTATGAATAACAAAGAACATGAAAATTATGTATATTAACAATGAATATTAGCCTCATTTAGTGGCTAATCACACCCCCCAACTTGAGTTTTGCTAGTCCCGAGCAAAATATATCTCATCAAAAATGAAATTCGAATTCCCTTTTCCAAAAACATTTTAATACACAATGATCACCAAAAAACCTTATACCAAAAAATCATGAAACCCATCAAAATATTTCAATACGAGATAGTTTCATAAGCAGATCCCAATCCCAAGCCCATTCCTTTGATCAAATCCACCATCATTCTTCATCCAACTCAATTAGGTGTAATGATGTGTTGTGAATCACAATAGATATGGGGGTTCATTTTCATTCAAGGGGAAAATCATGGAAGCGCTAGGTGGAATCACATTTAATCCTAATATGAGTATTCTTCATCCCTCTTTTTTTTTTATTTTTTTTTTGCAATATTTCTATAGTAATTGAGATTGCAATTAATCAAATTAACCCATGTAGCAAGACTTTGCCGATGACTCCCAGACTCAAAGGCCTTAGGGCACCAAGTGAAACCCACATACTCGGGCATCGTCTCGAGTTAACTTAATCAAAAACAAATTCATATTACCATAAATAGAAATAGATTGAAAAACTCAGGGCTAGACAACTCTGGAGTCACGATCCCCAAGTGCCGAAAGCCTCGCATTTTATCAATCCATTGCTCTACATGCAAATTTTTATTTTTATTTTTTATTTTTTATTTTTTAATAATTTTTTTTTTAATTTTTTTTTTGAATACTCATATTATTCATAAAAATAAAACCATCCTATTCTATTTATTATGGGACCCCAAAAATTCAAATTAGTACCCCACAGTCTAGAGGACGTGCATTGTGGCATTTTTTTTATTTGGATGAAAATATAAACGATGAAATATCACATTGTACAGCCACACTTTCCAAAATCTATGCTCATGAAATTATACAAGGATTAAAATCAGAATCAGGGCATGCTAAATTATTTGATATTCAATTTCAAAGTGTGTAATGTGTATTACCATGTTCAAAGTTAAAGGAATTTTTCCTTCCATTTACTTTTTTTTCAAATCATTCAATTTTTGTTTTTGACACAAAAGCATTTTTTTTATTTTATCTCCCCCCCAACTTAAAACAACACTTTCCCCAGTGTTTGAAGAAATGAAAAATTAGAAGGAGTAGAGGCAGGGAATAAAAATTTAAAAAGGAAATTGAAAATGAGGATTATGGAATGAAGTCACCTGGTGGTTGAAGTTTGAAGTTCTTGCTGCTCCAATTTATTCCTTTGATATCCATGTCGCTTGCAAAGTTCCCTAGTGGAAAAAGGAAAAACAAAACAAACAAAACAACCAAAAAAAACAATATATATATATATAATAAAGGAAGTAAAATATAAGTATATATATAAAAATTATAGAATAAGGAAGAACAAGAAGTCGTAGGTCAGTGGTAAGCGCGCGCCCCTGTCTCCCTTCGGTCCCGGGTTCGAGTCCCCGCAGCTTCGCCGGTTGTGACGGGGTTTGCCCCACGGCCTATGGCGTGGACTTTTTTTTTGTATTATTATATTTTTATTTTTATTTTCTTAACCTATTGAATAATAAAAACAAAATAAACTGATGATACATTGTCTTCTTTTTAAATTTCTGGGTAAGGTATTACTCAAGGATCACACCACGTGACACGGATGAATATGGTGCTCCTCTTTCGTACCCATCCATACTCATAATAGAAGAACAGGTCAAAAGTCTATTTTGTTATTTTTAAATATAAAAATGATTAAGTAATCTTATTTGAAAAATAAAGATGATTCAGAAAGATTAGAAACATAAAAACCACGGGTTGCCTCCCGTGCAGCGCTTTGTTTAACGTCGTTAGCCCGACATAGATCCCAAATTTATCAATTTTTTTCCTGGTTCATAGATTGGATCAATTAACTCAACATCTATTTCCTGTTTATTGAATGATTCAACGAATTATTTTAACCTTTGACTATTGACCTTGAAAATGTGACCACTTGTGGGATCTTGAATCTCTACTGCCCCATGGGGGAATACATGATGCACTATGAAAGGTCCTGACCATCTAGACCTTAACATTCACGGATGTAAATGATGTTTTGAACTATACAAGAGCACAAGTTTTCCCGATTCAAAATGTTTGACCTTGATATTCCTAGATTGGTAGGATTGAACTCTAGCTTTATTGATCCTTGAATTTTCATAAGCCTCCATCCTTAGTTCCTCCAGTTCATTGAGATCTAATTTCCTTTTTGTTCTGGACAATGAGAGGTCATAATCCATTTTCTTAATTGCCCAAAAGGCCTTATGTTCGATCTCCACTGGCAAATGGCATGCTTTTCCATAAACCAACCTATATGGGGACATTCGTAAAATGGTTTTATATGCAGTTCTATAGGCCCAAAGAGCATCTAAGAGTTTCTCAGACCAATCTTTCCTAGAGGGGTTGACAGTTTTTTCAAGAATTTGGTTAATTTCACGATTGGCTAACTCAGCTTGACCATTGGTCTGTGGGTGGTAAGCAGTGGACACTTTTTGAGAAATTCCATATTTTTCCATGAGTGATGAGAATGGATGATTGCAAAAATGAGTTCCACGATCACTTATGATAGCCCTAGGAATTCCAAATCTAGAGAATATGTTTTCTTTTAGGAATCTAATCACAGTTTGATGATCATTGGATTTTTTGGGAATGGCCTCAACCCATTTTGAGACATAATCAACAGCTAAGAGTATGTAGAGGTATCCCCGAGAGTTTGGGAAGAGACCCATGAAATCAATTCCCCAACAGTCAAAGATTTCAACCACTAAGATGGGAGTGAGTGGCATTTGATTCCTTTTTGTGATGGACCCTACTTATTGACACCTAGGACAGATTTGACAATATGTGTAGGAGTCCCTTGAAAGGGTGGGCCAGAAAAGACCACATTGAAGAATCTTAGAAGATGTTTTCTTAGAGGAAAAGTGACCTCCACATGCCTCACTATGACAGAATTTAAGGATGGACTCTTGTTCAGATTCTGGAACACACCTCCTAATGACTTGGTCAGGGCAGAACTTATAGAGGTAAGGATCATCAAACACATAGTTTCTAACATCAGAAAGAAATTTCCTTCGAGCTTGAGTCCCTAAGAATTTTGGAATGACTCCTGTCACTAAGAAATTTGCTATGTCAGCATACCAAGGGCAGTCACTCACAGAGTATAGGTGTTCATCAGGAAATGAATCAGACACAGAGAGGTGATTTGAGTTGTCTTTGAATTCCATTCTAGAGAGGTGATCAACTACAACATTTTCAAATCCCTTTTTATCCTTGATTGTGAGGTCAAATTCTTGTAAGAGAAGGACCCACCTAATCAGTCTAGCCTTAGCATCTTGTTTTTGGAAGAGGTATTTTAGTGCAGAATGGTCAGTGAACACAGTGATGGGTGATCCTAAGAGGTAGGACCTAAACTTCTCTAAGGCAAACACAATAGCAAGTAACTACTTTTCAGTGGTGGTGTAGTTGATTTGGTCATCATTTAAGGATTTGCTTGCATAAGCAATGACATAAGGAGTTTTATCACAACGTTGTCCTAACACAGCTCCAACAGCAAAGTCACTGGCATCACACGTAAGTTCAAAAGGAAGGTTCCAATTTGGAGATTTCATAATGGGAGGAGAGGTGGGAGAGGATTTGAGGGTTGAGAATGAACCCTCACAGCTTTCTATCCAAACAAATGGAGCATCCTTTACTAAGAGAGCACAAAGGGGACGAGATATTGAACTAAAGTCCTTGATGAATCTTCTATAGAAACCAGCATGTCCTAAGAAAGACCTCACTTCCTTGACAGTTTTGGGTGATGGAAGGTGACGAATGATGTCAACCTTTGCTTTATCAACTTCAATCCCCCTACTCGAGACCAGATGGCCTAGAACAAGTCCCTCTTTAACCATGAAATGGCATTTTTCCCAGTTTAGGACCAGATTTTTTTCTTCACATCTTGACAAGACTCTCTCCACATTCTGCAGACATCCCTCAAAAGTATCCCCAAACACAGAGAAGTCATCCATGAAGACCTCAAGAAAATCCCCTACCATGTCTGAGAAGATTCCCATCATACACCGCTGGAAGGTTCCAGGGGAATTTCATAACCCGAAGGGCATGCGTTTGAAGGAAAAGGTACCAAAAGGACATGTGAATGTAGTCTTCCCTTGATCCTCTAGGGAGACCTCAATTTGATTGTACCCCGAGTACCCATCTAAGAAACAGTAGAAGGCATGACCTGCCACTCTCTCAAGGACTTGGTCAATGAATGGTAAGGGGAAATGGTCCTTCTTGGTGAATGAGTTTAGTTTCCTATAGTCAATGCAGACCCTCCATCCACTACTCACCCTTTTTGGAAAAATATCTCCATCCTCATTGGTTATCACTGTGATTCCAGCCTTTTTTGGAACCACTTGGATTGGGCTCACCCATTCACTCTTAGCTATGGGATATATGATACCAGCTTTCAACAATTTCAGAAGTTCCTTCCTTAATACCTCCATGAGATTAGGATTGATTCGCCATTGAGGTTGACGACATGGCTTTGAATCAGATTCCAGAACAATCCTATGAGTCCCTATAAGTGGGCTAATCCCAGGAATATCAGAAAGGGTCCAACCAATGGCTTTATTATGCTTCCTAAGGACATCTAGAAGAATCCTCTCATGATTGGCTTCAAGAGAAGAAGAAATGACAATAGGATGTGTTTGATTTTCCCCTAGGAAGGCATACTTTAGTGCAGCAGGAAGTTCCTTCATTTCAAGATCAGGTTGGTTCAAAATTTCAGCTGAAGATTGGGACATTGGATCAAGATCAATTTCTTTTTTTAGAGGTTCACATAGGATTGATTCCTCACATGTAGAGGTTTCAGCTACTAGATTGGTTTGATCAGATTTAGGGAAGGAATTTAGAGGGGTCTCTATGAAATTGGTTTCTTGAAAGGTTTCACTGATTGTTGGACCTAAGACTTCATCATAAGAGCAATTTGAAAATGATTCAAGCCAAGGAGATAAACTTCCTTCATATGAACAAAGGAAATCAATCTCATTCTGACTTAAACATTCATCAAATATTCCTTGATGTTCCATGGATTCATTATCAATGCTTCCTATCATGTTTACTTCATGAATATCCTCGTCATCCCCTATTTGCGAGCTTGCATTATAGATGTTCAGGTCTAGACTCATGTTCCCAAAGGTGATGGTCATGTTCCCATTTCGAACTCGAATAACAGAGTTGATTGTTGCAAGGAAAGGACGACCAAGGATGATTGGGGTTTGTTCCTTATTTCCTAAGTTTGGATGGTTGTCAAGGACAATGAAATCAGCAGGGTAGATGAAGTTTTCAACCTTTACCAGAACATCCTTTAAAATCCCCTTTGGAACCCTAATGCTACGATCAGCAAGTTGAAGTGTGACAGATGTGGGTTGGAGTTCTTCTAGGCCTAACCGGCAGTACACAGCATATGGGATGAGATTGACACTAGCACCTAGGTCACACAAGGCTTTGACAACTTTGCTTTCTCCTAGTTCAACATTGATGTAAGGGAAACCTGGGTCTTTCAACTTAGGAGGAATTGTACCTTGAATGGTGGTACTCACATTAGCAGCCAAAAGGACTTGGTTTTTATGTGAAATTTTTCTTTTAAAAGTGCACAAGTCCTTAAGGTACTTTGAGTAGGCAGGTATGGTTTGGATTGCATCGAGAAGGGGTATGTTCAACTTGACTTGTGAAAATATTTCCCTCAACGTTTCACTCAGTTCAGGTTTGGTTTTCCCCCTCATGCGTTGAGAAAATGGTGCAGGTTGTGGGGTTGTTTGTTGAAGAGTTGTTTCTTTCACATTGTTATCAGTTTCTTCAGTTTGATCTTGTGGTTCATTTAAATTTTCATCCAAGTTTGAATCTTCAGGTGGGTTCTGAATTAGTTGTTCAGGTTTCTCAATTGATTTCCCACTTCTTAAAACAGTCACAGCCTTTAGTTGTTCATGAGTTGTTTGAGCACAACTTGACTCTCCCCTTGAAGTTGAGGACGGCACCGCCTGAGTAGGCATGGGTTCCTTTTCTGTTTTGATGGTTTGAAGTTCTTGTTTTAGGGAAGATACCTCCGAGTTCATCCTCTCCATTTGTTTGCACAGTTTTTCTAGTAGGCTTTGTGGAACAGTTTGGGTTGGTGCATGAGTAGGTTGGTTTATCCCAGGGGGATATTTTGGAGGTGGGATGGTTTGTTGAAAATGGACCGGTGGTTGTTGGTATTGGATAGGTTGGGTTTGGAACTGGTTATGGTTTTGGTTCACGCCCAAATTTACCCAAGATAAGAAGGGTAGAACGGTCCTTGTAGTGTAGCTTGGGTTGTTGGTTATCTTTCCAGCGGAAGCCTGGGTGGTCATTGTACCTTGGATTGAAGGTGTTTTGGTATTGGGGCTTTTGAAAGTTTAGGGCATTGACTTCCGCTGGGGGTCCTCCTAGAAGAACATCCTTGATGGATGGAATGGTTGGGCAGTTGTCTGTTTTATGGTCATGTTTGTCACAAATTGTGCAAACAAGGTCTACATTTTGGATTTCATGGACTTTCCTAAGGTCTATCTCTTCAACCTTCCTAGAGAGTGCTGCGAGTTTAGCCCTAAGGATTTCCTCTTCTCTAAGTGTATGAATTCCAGTGGTTCTTTGTGGCTTTTCAGAATAAGGTGAAGTTCCCCAAGTTTGGTTTTGTTCAGCCAGACTTTCGAGATACTCGTAAGCATCATTTGGGGCCTTGTTTTTAAAAGTTCCATTACACATCATGTCAATGAATTGTTTATTACCCGGACCCAACCCTTCATAGAAAATTCTCACTTGTTCAGGTATGGAAAACCCATGGTGTGGAACCATGTTTAGGGTGTCTTTGAACCTCTCCCATGTTTCATAGAATGACTCTCCCTCTTTTTCAAAAAAGTTTTGGATGCTCTTTTTAAGTGCAATTGTTTTGTGATGAGGGAAGTATTTTTTGTAGAATTCTCTTTGCAGTTGGTCCCAAGAGTGGATTGATGCAGGTCTCAAGTTGTTTATCCAATTTTTAGCTCAATCCTTTAATGAAAAAGGAAATAGCCTCATCTTAGCGGATTCTAGTTGATGTGGGGGACACATGGTTTCAACAATGTCGTTGAACTCTTTGACATGAAGGTATGGCATTTCTGACTCCATCCTATGAAAGGTTGGAAGGTGGTTTAGTACATGGGGTTTGAATATGTATTTGGTGTCTCCTATGGAATTGTGTCTAATGCATGAGGGGGCATTGGTCCAAGCTGGAGTGAGGTAGTCGTTCATGGTTTGATCAACTACATTCCCTAAGTTTGGAGCTTCTTGGTTTTGGTTTCCCATTTGATTCCCCCCAGGGTTTACAATTTGATTTTGTGGATTACCCTCCATTGGACTTGTTTCAAGTTCTGACTTTGGGGTTTCAAGAATATTTGAATATAATTTAAACAATCCCTTAGGTGCACTTGACTCCCCTATCCTAGGACTTTCCACCCTAACTAGTCTGTTTGAGAAATCGCGGGTGTAGGCGGACATGCGCCAAAAAAAAAGCGAGAAAGGGACAAGATAAGAGATCTTGGGTGAGATTAGAAGAATGGAGGTGAGGAAAGAAGGTTTTTTTTTTTGATCTAAGATACTTAATTGGTCCCCAGAAACGGCGCCAAAATTTGGTTCACGCCCAAATTTACCCAAGAGAAGAAGGGTAGAACGGTCCTTGTAGTGTAGCTTGGGTTGTCGATTCCACAGAGACCTAAGAAGATACCTAAGATACACAACCTAAGGGATGGATTTTTGGCTATGAAGTGGCCAACTTTGGGTTGATTTTAGATGGGTTTAAGTGAACTCTAAGATACTTAAGTGAATTCAAATTAAAAGAATGAGTTGATCCTAGGTTATCACTCGGGGTGGATTGGACGTATTTTCTTTTTAGTGATTTCAAATTCTTCAATTTGAGATGGGTTCATTTAAGGAGATAAAAAAACATCATCACTTACTGGTTTAATGCCTAAACCCTTTAATAATAATCACCTATACACTTGAAGGTTCAATGTTTCAAGCACTTCAAGGTAAAGGATCGTATTAGTACTTGAAGTGTGTGGCCTTAAATTCAACAAGGACGATGGAGTTTAAAAATCATCAAATAAAAATCCCAATTAAAGAAGTGATTATACATTAATTAGGTGATAAATAACATCCAATACAGCCCCTTTCTACTCCTTTGGATCAACCCATAAGTGGGTTAGCCCTCCATTGATCCAATGGTTTCAATGGAAGCGGAAAGTAGACTCATGAGGGAGGAAATGGAGAAGTAAAGAAAACAACAAAAATAAAATGATTACTCCACCGTTGTGTGAATAATTTCACAAGGGTTGGTGTGAATAAATTCACACCTTGATCCAACGGTATCAAAGTGATATTAAGAACAACAGAATAAGAGTAGAAGAAGAACTTTTATTAAGAAACTAAAGTTAATTGAACAACTTACATGTGAACGACAAAAATGAGGCAACAAAAATGCAGCATAACATTACAATTGAACAAAGCATCCAAGATCCTCAACTCCTTCACCACCACTGCCTTAAATAGGCATTTTGGAAGCATTGGGTCTAACCACCAACAGTACAAAGCATCTTAATTAATTTTTCTAGGCTATAGGTGGTGGAAAGCTTGTGGAATTTGGACTTTTCCACGTTTGACCCGAGGTGGCAGCCAGCTTTACTTTACCGAACATACGCGTCTGGAATACCTTCTAGATGGCCGAATCATGGTGGGCCATAGAATACGAAAATGGAGCTCCGGATGTCTTCTAACCGCCTGTAAAATTTGGGCCCATTTGGAGTTTTGGATTCCGAGATATGATCAATGTAGTTGACTATTTTTCTGGGCCGCAGAATCTGGCCCAGAATTTTATCTCTAACTTGGGCCGACTAAATGACCAACATGGAGGCCGAATTAGCATTAACTCATGAAGAGTGATTTGTTCCTATACATGTCTTCTAGCATCCCATGAAATTTGGAATTAATTGTGCCCGTATGTTGGGCCCCACAGTCTCATCAGTGGGCTGGTGTCCAATCTGCCTTCTCCAGAATTGCTTCTTTTCATTGCCAAATATCTCTATCATCCTCCATGAATTCTCCACTGATCCCTGAATCAAACATGTTCATATTTAAGTCTAGATAAATTTCCAAAAATATCAAATTAAAATATGTAAAATTAAATTCCTTAAAATCAGATGAATCATTGGGTACTTTAAATGATGTTCAAAAATGTACCACACAATAGTGCATTTTAAGAAGGTATTACAATCATAATGTGAAATGATGTTCAAAGTGTAAAATGCACTAAAATGGTGTTTATGAATAACAAAGAACATGAAAATTATGTATATTAACAATGAATATTAGCCTCATTTAGTGGCTAATCACACCCCCCAACTTGAGTTTTGCTAGTCCCGAGCAAAATATATCTCATCAAAAATGAAATTCGAATTCCCTTTTCCAAAAACATTTTAATACACAATGATCACCAAAAAACCTTATACCAAACAATCATGAAACCCATAAAAATATTTCAATACGAGATAGTTTCATAAGCAGATCCCAATCCCAAGCCCATTCCTTTGATCAAATCCATCATCATTCTTCATCCAACTCAATTAGGTGTAATGATGTGTTGTGAATCACAATAGATATGGGGGTTCATTTTCATTCAAGGGGAAAATCATGGAAGCGCTAGGTGGAATCACATTTAATCCTAATATGAGTATTCTTCATCCCTCTTTTTTTTTAATTTTTTTTTTGCAATATTTCTATAGTAATTGAGATTGCAATTAATCAAATTAACCCATGTAGCAAGACTTTGTCGATGACTCCCAGACTCAAAGGCCTTAGGGCACCAAGTGAAACCCACATACTCGGGCATCGTCTCGAGTTAACTTAATCAAAAACAAATTCATATTACCATAAATAGAGATAGATTGAAAAACTCAGGGCTAGACAACTCTGGAGTCACGATCCCCAAGTGCCGAAAGCCTCGCATTTTATCAATCCATTGCTCTACACGCAAATTTTTATTTTTATTTTTTATTTTTTATTTTTTAATAATTTTTTTTTAATTTTTTTTTTTTTTGAATACTCATATTATTCATAAAAATAAAACCATCCAATGCTATTTATTATGGGACCCCAAAAATTCAAATTAGTACCTCACAGTCTAGAGGACGTGCATTGTGGCATTTTTTTTATTTGGATGAAAATATAAACGATGAAATATCACATTGGACAGCCACACTTTCCAAAATCTATGCTCATGAAATTATACAAGGATTAAAATCAGAATCAGGGCATACTAAATTATTTGATATTCAGTTTCAAAGTGTGTAATGTGTATTACCATGTTCAAAGTTAAAGGAATTTTTCCTTCCATTTACTTTTTTTTCAAATCAATCAATTTTTGTTTTTGACACAAAAGCATTTTTTTTATTTTATCTCCCCCCCAACTTAAAACAACACTGTCCCTAGTGTTTGAAGAAATGAAAAATTAGAAGGAGTAGAGGCAGGGAATAAAAATTTAAAAAGGAAATTGAAAATGAGGATTATGGAATGAAGTCACCTGGTGGTTGAATTTTGAAGTTCTTACTGCTCCAATTTATTCCTTTGATATCCATGTCGCTTGCAAAGTTCCCTAGTGGAAAAAGGAAAAACAAAAAAAACAAAACAACCAAAAAAAACAATATATATATATATATATATATATATATATAATAAAGGAAGTAAAATATAAGTATATATATAAAAATTATAGAATAAGGAAGCACAAGAAGTCGTAGGTCAGTGGTAAGTGCGCACCCCTGTCTCCCTTCGGTCCCGGGTTCGAGTCCCTGCGGCTTCGCCGGTTGTGACGGGGTTTGCCCCACGGCCTATGGCGTGGACTTTTTTTTTGTATTATTATATTTTTATTTTTTTTTCTTAACCAATTGAATAATAAAAACAAAATAAACTGATGATACATTGTCTTCTTTTTAAATTTCTGGGTAAGGTATTACTCAAGGATCACACCACGTGACACGGATGAATATGGTGCTCCTCTTTCGTACCCATCCATACTCATAATAGAAGAACTGGTCAAAAGTCTATTTTGTTATTTTTAAATATAAAAATGATTAAGTAATCTTATTTGAAAAATAAAGATGATTCAGAAAGATTAGAAACATAAAAACCACGGGTTGCCTCCCGTGCAGCGCTTTGTTTAACGTCGTTAGCCCGACATAGATCCCAAATTTATCAATTTTTTTCCTGGTTCATAGATTGGATCAATTAACTCAACATCTATTTCCTGTTTATTGAATGATTCAACGAATTATTTTAACCTTTGACCATTGACCTTGAAAATGTGACCACTTGTGGGATCTTGAATCTCTACTGCCCCATGGGGGAATACATGATGCTCTATGAAATTGGTTTCTTGAAAGGTTTCACTGATTTTTGGACCTAAGACTTCATCATAAGAGCAATTTGAAAATGATTCAAGCCAAGGAGATAAACTTCCTTCATATGAACAAAGGAAATCAATCTCATTCTGACTTAAACATTCATCAAATATTCCTTGATGTTCCATGGATTCATTATCAATGCTTCCTATCATGTTTACTTCATGAATATCCTCATCATCCCCTATTTGCGAGCTTGCATTATAGATGTTCAGGTCTAGACTCATGTTCCCAAAGGTGATGGTCAT
This sequence comes from Viscum album, assembly GCA_963277665.1. Taxonomy (NCBI): domain Eukaryota; kingdom Viridiplantae; phylum Streptophyta; class Magnoliopsida; order Santalales; family Viscaceae; genus Viscum; species Viscum album. Next base: position 1,908,487,712 of record OY728136.1, read on the forward strand.
GTTCCCATTTCGAACTCGAATAACAGAGTTGATTGTTTCAAGGAAAGGACGACCAAGGATGATTGGGGTTTGTTCCTTATTTCCTAAGTTTGGATGGTTTTCAAGGACAATGAAATCAGCAGGGTAGATGAAGTTTTCAACCTTTACCAGAACATCCTTTAAAATCCCCTTTGGAACCCTAATGCTACGATCAGCAAGTTGAAGTGTGACAGATGTGGGTTGGAGTTCTTCTAGGCCTAACTGGCAGTACACAGCATATGGGATGAGATTGACACTAGCACCTAGGTCACACAAGGCTTTGACAACTTTGCTTTCTCCTAGTTCAACATTGATGTAAGGGCAACCTGGGTCTTTCAACTTAGGAGGAATTGTACCTTGAATGGTGGTACTCACATTATCAGCCAAAAGGACTTGGTTTTTATGTGAAAATTTTCTTTTAAAAGTGCACAAGTCCTTAAGGTACTTTGAGTAGGCAGGTATGGTTTGGATTGCATCGAGAAGGGGTATGTTCAACTTGACTTGTGAAAATATTTCCCTCAACGTTTCACTCAGTTCAGGTTTTGTTTTCCCCCTCATGCGTTGAGAAAATGGTGCAGGTTGTGGGGTTGTTTGTTGAAGAGTTGTTTCTTTCACATTGTTATCAGTTTCTTCAGTTTGATCTTGTGGTTCATTTAAATTTTCATCCAAGTTTGAATCTTCAGGTGGGTTCTGAATTAGTTGTTCAGGTTTCTCAATTGATTTCCCACTTCTTAAAACAGTCACAGCCTTTAGTTGTTCATGAGTTGTTTGAGCACAACTTGACTCTCCCCTTGAAGTTGAGGACGGCACCGCCTGAGTAGGCATGGGTGCCTTTCCTGTTTTGATGGTTTGAAGTTCTTGTTTTAGGGAAGATACCTCTGAGTTCATCCTCTCCATTTGTTTGCATAGTTGTTCTAGTAGGCTTTGTGGAACAGTTTGGGTTGGTGCTTGAGTAGGTTGGTTTATCCCAGGGGGATATTTTGGAGGTGGGATGGTTTGTTGAAAATGGACCGGTGGTTGTTGGTATTGGATAGGTTGGGTTTGGAACTGTTTATGGTTTTGGTTCACGCCCAAATTTACCCAAGAGAAGAAGGATAGAACGGTCCTTGTAGTGTAGCTTGGGTTGTTGGTTATCTTTCCAGCGGAAGCCTGGGTGGTCATTGTACCTTGGATTGAAGGTGTTTTGGTATTGGGGCTTTTGAAGGTTTAGGGCATTGACTTCCACTGGGGGTCCTCCTAGAAGAACATCCTTGATGGATGGAATGGTTGGGCAGTTGTCTGTTTTATGGTCATGTTTGTCACAAATTGTGCAAACAAGGTCTACATTTTGGATTTCATGGACTTTCCTAAGGTCTATCTCTTAAACCTTCCTAGAGAGTGCTGCGAGTTTAGCCCTAAGGCTTTCCTCTTCTCTAAGTGTATGAATTCCAGTGGTTCTTTGTGGCTTTTCAGAATAAGGTGAAGTTCCCCAAGTTTGGTTTTGTTCAGCCAGACTTTCGAGATACTCGTAAGCATCATTTGGGGCCTTGTTTTTAAAGGTTCCATTACACATCATGTCAATGAATTGTTTATTACCCGGACCCAACCCTTCATAGAAAATTCTCACTTGTTTAGGTATGGAAAACCCATGGTGTGGAACCATGTTTAGGGTGTCTTTGAACCTCTCCCATGTTTCATAGAATGACTCTCCCTCTTTTTCAAAAAAGTTTTGGATGCTCTTTTTAAGTGCAATTGTTTTGTGATGAGGGAAGTATTTTTTGTAGAATTCTCTTTGCAGTTGGTCCCAAGAGTGGATTGATGCAGGTCTCAAGTTGTTTAGCCAATTTTTAGCTCGATCCTTTAATGAAAAAGGAAGTATCCTCATCTTAGCGGATTCTAGTTGATGTGGGGGACACATGGTTTCAACAATGTCGTTGAACTCTTTGACATGAAGGTATGGCATTTTTGACTCCATCCCATGAATGGTTGGAAGGTGGTTTAGTACATGGGGTTTGAATATGTAGTTGGTGTCTCCTATGGAATTGTGTCTAATGCATGAGGGGGAATTGGTCCAAGCTGGAGTGAGGTAGTCGTTCATGGTTTGATCAACTACATTCCCTAAGTTTGGAGCTTCTTGGTTTTGGTTTCCCATTTGATTCCCCCCAGGGTTTACAATTTGATTTTGTGGATTACCCTCCATTGGACTTGTTTCAAGTTCTGACTTTGGGGTTTCAAGAATATTTGAATCTGATTTAAACAATCCCTTAGGTTCACTTGACTCCCCTATCCTAGGACATTCCACCCTAACTAGTCTGTTTGAGAAATCGCGGGTGTAGGCGGACATGCGCCAAAAAAAAGCGAGAAAGGGACAAGATAAGGGATCTTGGGTGAGAGTAGAAGAATGGAGGTGAGGAAAGAAGGTTTTTTTTTTGATCTAAGATACTTACTTGGTCCCCGGCAATGGCGCCAAAATTTGGTTCACGCCCAAATTTACCCAAGAGAAGAAGGGTAGAACGGTCCTTCTAATGTAGCTTGGGTTGTCGATTCCACAGAGACCTAAGAAGATACCTAAGATACACAACATAAGGGATGGATTTTTGGCTATGAAGTGGCCAACTTTGGGTTGATTTTATATGGGTTTAAGTGAACTCTAAGATACTTAAGTGAATTCAAATTAAAAGAATGAGTTGATCCTAGGTTATCACTCGGGGTGGATTGGACGTATTTTCTTTTTAATGATTTCAAATTCTTCAATTTGAGATGGGTTCATTTAAGGAGATAAAAAAACATCATCACTTACTGTTTTAATGCCTACACCCTTTAATAATAATCACCTATACACTTGAAGGTTCAATGTTTCAAGCACTTCAAGGTAAAGGATCGTATTAGTACTTGAAGTGTGTTGCCTTAAATTCAACAAGGACGATGGAGTTTAAAAATCATCAAATAAAAATCCCAATTAAAGAAGTGATTATACATTAATTAGGTGATAAATAACATCCAATCCAGCCCCTTTCTACTCCATTGGATCAACCCATAAGTGGGTTAGCCCTCCATTGATCTCATGGTTTCAATGGAAGCGGAAAGTAGACTCATGAGGGAGGAAATGGAGAAGTAAAGAAAACAACAAAAATAAAATGATTACTCCACCGTTGTGTGAATAATTTCACAAGGGTTGGTGTGAATAAATTCACACCTTGATCCAACGGTATCAAAGTGATATTAAGAACAACAGAATAAGAGTAGAAGAAGAACTTTTATTAAGAAACTAAAGTGAATTGAACAACTTACATGTGAACGACAAAAATGAGGCAACAAAAATGCAGCATAACATTACAGTTGAACAAAGCATCCAAGATCCTCAACTCCTTCACCACCACTGCCTTAAATAGGCATTTTGGGAGCCTTGGGTCGAACCACCAACAGTAAAAAGAATCTTAATTAATTTTGCTAGGATATAGGTGGTGGAAAGCTTGTGGAATTTGGACTTTTCCACGTTTGACCCGAGGTGGCATCAAGCTTTACTTTACCGAACAGATGCATCTGTAATACCTTCTAGACGGCCGAATCATGGTGGGCCATAGAAGAAGAAAATTGATCTCCGGATGTCCTCTAACCGTCTGTAAAATTTGGGCCCATTTAGAGTTGTGGATTCCGAGATATGATCAATGTAGTGGACTGTTTTTCTGGGCCGCAGAATCTGGCCCAGAATTTTATCTCTAACTTGGGCCGACTAAATGACCAACATGGAGGCCGAATTAGCATTAACTCCTGAAGAGTGATTTGTTCCTATACATGTCTTCTAGCATCCCATGAAATTTGGAATTAATTTTGCCTGTATGTTGGGCCCCACAGTCTCATCAGTGGGCTGGTGTCCAATCTTCCTTCTCCAGAATTGCTTCCTTTCATTGCCAAATATCTCCATCATCCTCCATGAATTCTCCACTGATCCCTGAATCAAACATGTTCATATTTAAGTGTAGATAAATTTACAAAAATATCAAATTAAAATATGTAAAATTAAATTCCTTAAAATCAGATGAATCATTGGGTACTTTAAATGATGTTCAAAAATGTACCACATAATAGTGCATTTTAAGAAGGTATTACAATCATAATGTGAAATGATGTTCAAAGTGTAAAATGCACTAAAATAGTGTTTATTAATAACAAAGAACATGAAAATTATGTATATTAACAATGAATATTAGCCTCATTTATTGGATAATCATATATCATATCATATATTTTTCTTATAACTTTTCATCACCTATTTATTACCAAATCATTTTTTTAAATATTTTGGGTGATACTACTTCATTTTTAACATATGTTTTGGTTAAAGGGTTTCAGTAATTGTAATTTGATATTGGTTAAATTAAATAAATAATTTTTCCCATGAAATAAATATCATATATAATCATTATATAAGTATACATAAAATTCCATAATAATTAGAGGTAGAAAAGGAGTTACATCGTTGATGGAGATGGTAGGTCGTACGTATGCATGAATGTTGTTTTCATTTTTTTGAGGGATGGAATGAAAGAAAGGTAAATAAAATTTTAAACTTAAAAAAACATTATTATATAATATATATTATATATATTCATTAAATATATCCTTATTACCATTCATTTCAAAATAAAATGAAAAACATTTCACATCGCTTCTTGGTGGTGGTGGTTTGCACGTACGAATGAGCAACGTTATCATTGTCCAACGGATTGAAAGGTAAGAATGTATATGTGATATTATAATTAAGTAAGTTTAATTATGTAATAAATATAATATATATATATATATATATTAAATCCATCATTATATTCAGTCAAGAGAGTTGGTGATGGAAAGAGAATTATAACGGTTCGCGAGGCGGTAGTCCGTCGTACTAATGATCAGTGAATTTCTTTCCCATTTGACAGAAGAGGAGATGGATATGGGTTATTACATTAAAATAATAACATATAATTACATGGGAGATATAGTTTTTATTATTTCATTATATTTTTTAGATATTTGAAGGAGTAAAAGGAAGAAATAAAATGAAAATGTATGGTTAGAAATGTACCTCTTCTTCAGACAACCTCTTTAGGTTTATGCCTAAATCCTTCCAAAAATGTATTTATGATAAAATAGGGGAATCTATGTTATTTTTAGGGATTTAAGAAATGTTTTTTAGGTATTTTATAAACCAAATGGATTTTTAATTATGAAGGGGATAAAAGAAGGGGTGACCTTTAATAAGAGGGGTGAAGGACACACTTGGAATTTTTGAAAGGAATAAATTGTACCCACATTTTTTACATACCACAGTGATCCAAAACAATTAATTATAAAACCTTATATTATATAAGGTTTAAATATTTATATATAATATGAATTGGATATGTTTTTATGGCATTATAACCCTTGTATTCTTAGTTTAAACTCTAGTAAACATGTATTAACCTTAACTGTGCTAATTATTTTTTATTGTTTTTACTATTCATTATGAACAAAGATTGAGTTTAATTTATTATATAATATTAATTATTCTGATTCCAAATATTTAATCCATTTTTCTAAATACAATTCATAGAAATGTTAGAATTTAATTTAAGGTTAAACCTGTACATGTGATGAAAAAACAGTTTTCAAAAGGAAAAGTTTTTATAAGTATAAAAAGTTTTTATAATAAAATTAAATATATAATTTAATTAAATGAAAAAATTTAATTAATTATAATATAATTTTAATAATTTTAATTTTTAAATAATTTTAAAAAATTAAACTTTTTAAATTCTTTAGAAGAAAATGCAATTTTCAATAAAAAATCAGTATTTTAACTATTCATCAAAAAATTAATCTTTTCACAAAATTCACAAAAATTCACTGTAAGACTATTTTTATATTTTTAATTAAAAAATAAAGTTAATTTTTAAATTAAATTTTATAAAATTGGAAAAAATCAATTTTTAAATAAGTGCGCAAAACACAACAAAATTGTTTTTTCATGAAAATACAATTTTCAAACAAACATTCATCTTTGTTTCAAATGATTTATATTTTTATTTATACTTAATTGATAAAAAATGAATTTATTTTATTTATGTGTAAATTATATAATTTTTATAATTGAGTTATTATTATTCATAACTGCTAATTTAATGTCTAGGGTATACTATTTTACAGTTTTTCTAGACTCGAGGTTGCGTGTATCAGAAGCTATCAAACATAATTATATTCTTTAAAATATCGGCGTGTTAAAATGATCGATTAAAATCTCAATGAGACATTTTATATGTTATTATCCCTAGGTAAAACTATAACAAATACACATCAATGTGTAGTATCCAGATAGGGATCTCATTGCTTGGAAACTACTCCCTTAATACTTCACCAAAAATCCAATAAATTTTACTAAATTTAGAGTTATGACTAGGGTTATTAATGAAGTTTTATAATCCTAATTTCCAAAAATAACTAATCCATTATCTAATAACAACTATGGTATGTTTCATTTTTTAATACATAAAACTTTCATTACATTGTACAACACTTAATAACGTATAGGATCTTTTAAGGTTTTGTTTCATAGAAATTATAAAATTAATATATGAATAAGATAAAAAAATTTATAATACAGTTAAAAGGATTTTTAATAGGTTCATACTAAGTTACTTTTACTACATATCATATCTTTGGGAGATAAAGCAAAAGAAATGGATGAGCATAAATCCAAATAAGGTAGTAAAGAAAGGACATATTTAGAATGTGACCATGAGGCATAATAATATGGCATTGTCATAATAACATGAGGGATATAAAAATTGATATTTCATGAACCATATCATAGAAATGTGACTATAATATAAAAATGATACATTCATAATCATATCACTTATTTTTATCACCAAGGTGTCATAAATCATAATTACCATGGTTATTCACTAAGGTATCATAAAAAATATCATATCTAAGGATTAATCCATTACACAATGAATCAGAGAACAATCAAGGTGAACCATTAATATTTATTAATTCATGTCATTCATATTCATCATAATAAATCATTTCATAAATAATCTATACAAAATGAAGAATGGGTTTCCTAAAAGAATATTGCATACATAAGTGCTTAAAGACATGAATATTACATCATTTATACCCACGGAAAGGGAATGTGGGTTTTGTACATGTAAATCCATGAATAAATAAATTATATTTAAATATATGTGGATACCCAGAGATAAAGAAATGGTTTGGGTATTCCTAATATAATAATTTTTCATGTGAAAGAGAGAAATTCAAGAAGTTAATCCAGCAACATTATGGTACAAAATGTGTATTAAGGAAATGGAAAAATGGTAGAGGGACAATGTATCCCATTAAAAATATATTTTTTATGTAATGGGATAAATAAAAATGGTATGAAAATATTTTAATAAAACATTTAGAAAACATTCCACAAAATAGGTACTTTAACGGAAAATTGGAAATGGAGAATTACCATACCTTGAAGAGTTGCTTCCTAAAACTAAAGGATGGAACCTTTTGGACTTAGGAAACTTTATAGGGACTAATTGGGAGGTAAAATGGCCATAAATTCATGTATTATGGATATTTAGTGGTTATTAATGGGGGATGGGTGGGTAATTATAGTAAAAGAGAAGTAATTGTTTAATAATTTTTAAATATAGGTCTTGTCATTTTTAGTTGTGGAAAATAAAAAAACATTGGAATTTCCAATTTTTTTACTCATGGTTTTAAAAATTTGAGTCATTTTTTATATTATTTTAATCCATTAGAACCGAAATCAAAATTTGAATATTAATTTGGACATGGAAATTTTATTTTTCCAAAAAATATGGTTTTTAAAATTATAATTCTATTTTAGGCTTTGGAAAGTCATTTTTTGTTTAAAAAATTGATTTAAATCCATTAAAATAAATAATATTAATAAAACATCATATTTTAGGTCTTTAAATATGTTTAGTTAATTATTACATCAGTATTACATATATATTAATTCATAAAACATACTGAAAACACAAAAGTAAATTTATTCTATTCACTAAAAAATAAAGAATTTTAGAAAATTATCAAAAAAAACACCCAGACCTAATTTTGATGTGATGATTTCAAATATAAATTTTATTTTATCAAAATATTTTTTATAAATATGAGGATGTTATTTTTTAAATAAAAACTCCTTATATATTGAAAAATAATAGTTTTTCTGAAAAATAAAATTTATTTCACATATAAAAATTTCTTAGTCCATTGTAAAATTATATTATCAAATATATTTAAATAAATAGTGTTTTAAAAGGATATTTCATGAAAATAAACTTTATATAGAATATCTGAGTTTGTTATAAAAGTATATATATTAAAAATACAATTTTATTTATATCCAAAAATCAAATTATCAAATTATTCTTATTTTCATGAATATTTTATGAAAACAAACACTAAAAATGGGATTTTAAAAATTACCATTTAATTTATGCAAATGAAATTACACTTTTGTGATATTAAGGTCTAAATATATAGCCTCTTATTACACCAGCATATTCCCTAAGTGTATGTTGTGCGATGGTGGTAGTTTCATGGGGTGACTTAGCTAACCATGACCTAGTGGTGATATCCACTAACTTGGACTTCTCTCATAGTTGATTTCATTTGAGCCTCACTTATTGAAGATCTATTTGGACTTGGATAAGTAAAAACCCTAGTGTCGCTACCTCCCTCAGAAGTTCTAAAAAATAGGCTTCAGAAGTAATGTATTCACTAGTTGAGGCCATCATTTCTCCTTTTTTACATCACTTATTATTTTTCATTTCCTTTTATAAACACTAAATATAATGGTAACATTATTACAAATGATCATAGATCTTGATGGTTATATTAAATAATTATCAAATTACAATTCCAATGATCGTATTACATCTTATAAATACCTTTTCATTTCTTTATAAATTATTCACTACAATTCCTCTCAAGGTTTTATATATTTTCCTTTTCTAAAATGTCAATTGGTTTACCAATAATCAGTTTATTTTATATAGTGTTGTTCACTTTCTTGATGATCATGGTAAATTAGAGAGATCCAAATTTTCCCATTCTACTTTTCTTATTTTATATTTTTTCCATTATAATGTTTGTCATTTTTATGGGTTTGGTTGTTGACTAATGTAACATTATTCATTAATGAAATAATGTTTTTTTATATTTCTATGTGTTGTATGAGTATTATTCTATATAATATAAGACACCATTTTTTAGGAAACAAAATTCACTAATAAAGTTTGGGTCATTTCAATGGTGGTAGTTTGACCTGATGGTCTTTTGAATGTTTCTTGGGTATGTTGAATTTTTATAGGCTTTATTTGGTTCCTCCTAGTAGTTTGTACCTAATGAGAGTATATAATTTCCCTTGGTTATATATGTTGATCTTGGGTATTTCCTTTTAGTGAAATGTGAATCCTAAGTTGTATCATTGATGCTCTATTGTATTGATGAAGTTTCTCATTGTAGTATCATTTAGATTGAATCTAAATGGTGTGGAGACCCATTCTAGGACTCTTCTCTCTATAGAGACTTGTGCTAGATAATATGGAACCTAGGACTTCTCTGAAAAGATAGAAGTGAGGTTAAATCCTAATCTTATGTTGATTTATGCTAAGCCTAGTTGGTTGTTTATGATGTTACTTTGAAATATAAATCATGGAGTTGTTATATGTCATGATGTCGGGATAAATGGGTGATGGATTGATACTTTCACCAATGAAACCATCTTGGAATCAATCTATCTCCCCATGACCTTGATTTGGTAGTAGATGTACCTGCTCTCAGAACTTTGTGGTCATATACCCTTGAAGAAAAGTTTGTGATATATTCACGTCATATAATACTGAATTTTACTTTTACCTAGAGTAATATTATCCTACAATGGAAATTTTGGGTTAGGTAATTTCAAATATTTGATCTTGGTTTTGTGTAAACTCTTAGAAAACAGGGTTTGGTCACATAAATGATTAGGGGTATTAAGTGAACATGTTTTTAGAAATTCTCATGGTTATGAATGATTCTTTAATGTTCTTGTGTTATCAACTTATGAGAAATATGGTTCTCCCTTGTGTAGTCATTTTTATCTTGGTAAAGTATTAGATGTAGGATAGTGGTGTTTTAATGAAATATTTTATGGTTGGGATACCTTGGGTTTTTAGTTTTCATCTCTCAATGGTTCTTTGTGTATTTGGAGTAATTTGGTTGATCTAGTAAATCTGATTCTAATATTTGTTAGTCATAAACATGGTCTAGTTGGTTTGTGCACTCTAGGGTTTCTAGGATGTTTCATTATGAAACCTATAATGAGTTTTTTGATTTCATGCTCTATGTTATGATTCCATTCCTATTAAAAAGTTGATGTGGAACACCACAAACCTACGAATTTGATATGTCCTAATACATTCCATTATAGATGTTGGATGAATGACCTATGGACATCATAATTAAACTACCATAGAATCCAAGTGTATAAGGAGATACGATTTCATGGGATCATTACCTAATTCACAAAATCAGATCATGTACATCCTTATAAGGAAGTGACTATGGTAGAAGATATTGAATGTTTTTTAAATAGAGTGCTTTTAAATCATATTGGTGTACCTATGTTTATAATTTATGGATGATACTCGGGGTATTAAATTACAAATTCTATAAGGGATTACTAAATGATATGGGTTCTCAGTTGAAATAGATCATGATACCCAATATTCATCTGGATGGTCAAGCTAAATGCATCATCCTATTATTTAGGATGTGCTCTAATCATGCATTCTTTGTTTTCCTAGATGATGACTAGATGAATAAATCAAGAGGGGATGAATTTAGTTACTAAATTTTTCTTCATTGTTATACCATCCTCTTCAAGGTATGTGAGTTAAAATATTTCCATAAGAATTTATGAAGTGGAAATATAAAATCATAAGGGAATGAGTTTGAACACAGAGATTTATAGTGGTTCTGGGAACATAAATCCCCAAGTCCACTCCCTTAACACTCAACTCTCTGAGTTTGGTGATTTTCACTAAAACAACCCTTTTTTGGGGGGCTCCAAGATTAGTACAAGAAGTTGTCACTTATTAGAAAGTAATGAGATATTTCAACCAAGATATACCTTCGCAAGGCTTATCTACATCCTTAACACACTCTATTATACCAAGTATCAATGAAAATAGATAAAAGGGGTATTTAGAGATACTTTTAAATATATATTTTCAAGAAGAAACTAACAGTAGATGAAGATGTATCCTGAAAAAATGATGGTCTTTAAGATACATCTCTAATATATCTTTAGATGCAAAAGATAAACTGGTAGTGACTATTCTCAATCAATTGTTTGAATTTTTCTATATACATAGTAGGTGTTTTTTAGGTTTTGTGAGTAAGCACACATATTTACATTTTCCTTGTTGTTGGTCTCCCCTTTTTCATTCATCTGCTAACTTGACTATTTATATCTCTTGTTTTGATTTTCAATAAGAGAATACAAGATAATTAGAATGGTTTACTTTATAATGCATTGAGAGAGATATATATAGTTGATAAGATAGAATTTTAATTATATGTATCCATTCTTTCCAAATATGGAATATACATATGCAACAGCAATGTAAGAGACCTTCTTCTTCTTTGGATTTTTTATTTATGGAAACGCGATATATAATTTTCCTTAAATATAAAAACCTTTTATAAAAGATATAATGGAAGGAAACAGCTTATAATAAATATGATATGTCATCATGATAATCTTTATGTGTTGGGTATTACTATCTTTGTAAGATGAATTTCTAAAGAGACTTTATAAGATAAAGTATATCAAAAAAATTCAATGCATAAGATAAATTGAGTTTCATGTTGCGTAGAACAATTTTTTGTGTAAGATAAATGGTGATGTCATGTGATACTTGACTAAAACAATATTCTTCTGATACTTCATAAGATAATATCTTATGAATGATCTTAAAGTATTCTCATTAATTGAATCTATTTTTGGAAACTCTTTCTTTGTAAAACAAAATATTCTTTGTACTATGTCAGATAAACCTTCATCATAAGATAAATACATGTTACTATGATAACATATTCAGATCTTGTAAGGTAATATTTTATGTCCTAAGATAAGTTTTCACTATGGATCCTTCATATTCTAGGAATGTAGAATATAATATTTGCATTTTGTAATATAAAATAAATTTTTCATAAAACAAATCCTTCACACATCATAAGATAAATATTTTGAGAACCAATCCTCGGATAAGTTCTTTTGATAAATATAATCTGAGACACTTAAAAAATTGTTAGAATAATAGTATATATTTTTTTAATCATCAAAACACATAAAAAAGATATGTTGGAATAACATAAATCCATCCAACAATCTCCCCCTTTTTGATGATCACAAAACCCATTGATTAGAAAACCGCAAATTTAAAAAATAACCATTTATAATTATATTTATTTGAATTAATTTAAATTTTTATACTCTTTATCCTGATTTTTTGATATAAAAAAAATAAATTAAATAAATACAATCAATTTGGCACATGAACAATCATAAATAGTTAATACTACTAAAAATGAATTGATTTTGGTATAAATATGTGATAAAAAGGGAAATAAGGAGAATATAAACTTGAAAAAACAAAAAAAAACATCCATCAATATATAAAAATCATAAAAATGTTTAAAAAGATTAGTGCATGCAATATTAACATGTATTAATTCAAATTTTTGTTAATAAATGTAGGTACATGAAATTGCAGCATGAGATTATTCAAATTTTAGTTAATAGAGAACCATATATTCTTCATAAGATAAAATAAATGTATCAATATTCCAACATCAATTTATTTTTTGAGGTGGTTTCTTGAAATATAATGCTCACCCAGTGGGTAAGTCAGATAAAGGAAGTGGATCATCATTTTTATGTCTAATAACATCACCAATCATCAATAAGGATGCTCTAAGTCATCCATTATAATTTTGAGTGACACTTACCGAAGAAGATTGAAGGTCAAGAGTATCTTGTTGAACCCTCACCAAATCAAACTCATCTGCATGGGTAAAATATATTTTAAAGGTTGGTTCAGGTAAAGGTAAATATACTTCTTCAACAAACCTAGTGTTTTACCCTTTATATAGTTTAGTGGGATCAAAAATTTCCTTTAAACAATGACTATTGGACATATAGAGAAAAAAAAATTGAGGTCCTAGAAAACATAATCCCTGAATCTGAAATAGTGCATCTGAACAAGCATCAATCCTTTTTACCTAGTATTTTTTTCATTAGTCCAAAAGAGTTATGAATCCATTCCATAGTCACTGGGATAAATTTCCAATAAAAATTTGCATTTATCCCTTCTTTGTTAAACTATATATTAAACTCTTCAACACTTAAAACAGGTTTTCTTTCATACTAATGATAGATGAAACTTATTTTCTAATAGTGTACACTTTTCTTCCTGAATGTTCTACAAATGCATCATCTTATACCTCTCCTTTATTTTTGGAGGAATCTGGCTTTAAAATGATGACCACTACTTCATGTAGGTCTTCAAAATTGTTCTATAAAACATTAATGTTATTTGATAATGAGCCATCCATATTTTGTAAACTAGTGATGATAAAGATTGTGTCATTCTTTACTTGGAGAGAATTTCCTTGAATTTCTAGAATCTTTTCATTCAATAGAAAACTGATTTAATTTAATGACCGATTAATTGACTTAGAATCTTCTTTATGGAGGATTGTAAACCTTATAAATACATCTACCAAACTTATCTAAAAGTTTTTAAACATCTCCCTTGAGATAATATCGTACTGTATGGAATCAAGAGCTTTGATCATCGTATCCATAGCTTGGGATAATTCCATTAGTTTCGATCATACATTAGAACTATTTGTATTTCATATAGTTAATTCCCTTAATAAATTTTCAATCATTGATTGAACCAAATATTTTACTTATTGAAAATCAAAATTCATTGAAATTTGATCCTGAAGAGTCCTTACTTCATTATTGAACTCAGTCGATTGAGATTTTATTAATTCCATTTTAGAAAATAATATCAAGTACCTATATAGAGATATATCATCATTAAACATGTCAAATATAATTATATTTTGAACATATATGCTCTTCATGACTATGAGAGGTTCTATCTTATGGAACTTCTATGATTTGATAATCATTTACTTATAGATTATCTTCATCATGAATTTATGATTCATTATATATAAATTCTTCTAATTGAAATCTATTTATTATCAAGATGAGTAACTGATCTGATTATTCAGATGGTGACACAGGAATGATTGATGTGGAACATGGGGCTATTGAAATTTTTTCCCATGATCAATAGTTACTAATCGGGTAACTAACAATTTTAATTATTCTCTGAACAGCTAGATTGGAGGATGAAATATTGTAGGAGTAACTTGTGCTTTAGGATGAACAAAAATTTTGACTCTTCTATGTCTATTAGTGTGAGTCTCATCATCTAAACATCAATTTGATCAAATGGTCTTTCAAACAGAATTCCAAATTCATTGTATAATACCATTTGAGGTATCTCCCCCTGAATCAATGTAGGGTCTACTTCTATAACTATTTTAGAACTTACTAAAACCAATTTTCTTTTGAGAAAAACTCAAACGCAAACCACTTTTTTTAAAACAGTTTCACTTGAAGTTTTTAATCCATGACAATGAGTTGTTGTGTTGTCATCAAGGAAAAATCCAGCATTATGAAAAACCAAAGTTAATATCCTTACATAAGGATAGAATCTAACTAACATATTCTGAACATGATGTATATATCTCAGGATATATCACACTATATTTATAGGATTTTAAATCATGAACATGTATACTAAAGAAATATATTGAAACAAAACTTTTTCGAACTCACTTTTACATTGATAGATAGCATACTAGATGAAATTCACACAAACATTTATTTCTATTTCTAATTCCTTGGTGGGTTTCTTTTTAACAACCATGAATCCAAATAGATACTTCATCATTTTAGGTGGACTGGATTCATCTATCATAAAAAACCCAATACTGAAGTCTTTGTGACCTTCGTGAGAGAATTTGATCACCTCATCCATTTGTAATGAAGTTATTAAAAGGTGTTTCTAGTTAACAGTTGTAGTAAAAAGATCTTCCTTATCACCAAAATCAAAAACTCTTATTTCATAAATCTCAGAAACCTCTTTCTCAAAAAAACCTTGGTTCTTCTTTCATAAAACATGTACTCACATACTTTTTTATTTATAACCTTCTTGAGTAACATATTAATTCTATAAAACTAGGATAAGTATATTTCTCATCCACTCAAAACTTTCCTTATCATTATTTGGTGCTTTTACCTTCTCATGGAAGATCTATTGGTTCACTTGGTTTTATCCATTCTTAGTGTAATCCTAAGTATTTAAAGATTAGGGTAAAAAGGGTTCATATTATAAATGGATGAGGGTCTAAGGGTTTGCAAAAAAATACACATAGATTTGATTTATTTTTGTTTTTTGTTTTTTTTTCTTGCTATAATCGAGGGGTAACTCAATGATGTGTTGTGTGATCATTAGAAAATATAGGTGATGAGTCATATTGATATAAATGTTCATTTAATAAGATATTGATATATATATCAAATAAAATATTATGATTAAAAATATTTAGGTAATTATATAAACATGTTATTCCATAAAAGTAAATAAAGAAAGTAAAAATTAAGTAAAATGAAATAAACCTAATTCAGATCTAATAAAATAAAATCTATAATCAAATTTTGGTTTATTAAAAATATATTATGATTTATTTTCTATGAAAACTATTTCTAAATATATATCATTTTTTTATTGATGGTCTCTTAAGAAATGATTTCTTAAATCAATGTTCTTTGTTCTTGAATGATTTATCAGATTCTTTAAAATATTGATAGCACTTGTGTTACCACATTTTATTGGAACATAGTTAAAATTAAATCCAAAATCCATTAGGTTGTGTCTCATCTATAGAACTTGTGAAAAACAACTTCATTTTTCAATATATTCAGCTTTAGAATATGATTATGCTACATATTGTTGTTTCTTACTCGACCAAGATACTAGGGATTTACCAAGAATGTGATAGTTTTTTAAGGTGATTTTTTTCTAACCTACATATAGAAAAATCTATTTCTAAGTATGAAATTAAATAAAATTCATAGGTTTTTTAGAAAAATAAGAGAAAAAAACACAATTAATTTTAAATATCTTAAAATCATTTTTTTCATTTAAATGAGATTATTTTGGATTAGATTGAAATATTTCACAAAGACATACTAAAAACATAATTTATGGCCTACTTGTAGTAAGGTATAAAAAACATACAATGATTCCTCTATAAAACATGTTGTCAATTAGTTTTCTAGTTTCATATAAATCAAGTTTAATATTATATCTCACAAGAGTTGAGTAATTCTTACTATTTTAAAGTCCAAAATTCTTAAGTATATCAAGTATATATTTTATTTGATTTAAAACATTTCAAAAATATTTTTGATAAATTTAAAATTCTATAAAATAGTTCAAATCACCCATCATGCTCAATTAAAATTCCTTTTTCATAAGTTTTGAAAAATTTCACAATATTTGTTTTGTAGATTAAAAAATAACATCATCTGCATATCTTTTTTGTAACAAAACATATAAGGATGAAGTTTCCTTTAATAATATATGGTCTTCCATTACTACTATAAAACCATTTCATAAAATAAAATATCTTAATATCTCATACCATTCCCTTGGATAATTATTAAGTTCATACAGAGATTTGGTAAGTTTAAAAACTTAATTTTTAAAATGAGGATCTTCAAAACTATGAGGTTATTCTACATAAACTTTCTCCACTAAAAATACATTAAGAAAAACTTACCAAATATAGTTGATTCTCAAATTCACATCCATGATCACTTCTCAAAGACATTATTTTAGAATACTTTTCATTTTTCACAAGTCAATAGAAATCAATAAAAATATAACATGATACACTTTTGAGTCATAAAAAGTAAACCCATGTAAATCTCAAAAAAATCATCAACACATAAAAAAATTATTTTCTAGCAAGACTTGAGTTCTAGTAGGTCTAAAAAGATCCATATGGATAAGATCAATAGGTCAAGATGTAGAAAACACTCTAATTGGTTTAAAAGATGACTTTTGTAGATTTACTATTTAGCATTCATCACATAGCTTATTTTTTTTTCTAATTTAAGGTTTATAATGTTAGAAATAAAACGCATTTTAGATAAATTTCTAATAAAATGAACATTGTAATATATAATCCATTTGTTCAAAATCCATGACTCATGAACTTCATCTTCTAAAAATTTTAAATTTTTTCTACATAAAGAATCAATATAGAGGGTGTAAATGTTATTTGTTCTAGGTGATTTAAACTTGATAAATTTATCTTTAAAAACTAAGAATGCATTATTAGAAAAATTAAAAAAGTAACCATCATCACAAAGTTGAGAAATACTTATTAGGTTATACTTTAATCCATAAACATAAAGAACCTTATTGATAATAATTGATTGAATATTTATAAATTATTCAATACCAAATATTTTTCCTTTTTCATTGTAACCAAATGTTACATATCCTATATCTATTTTGGATAGTGAGTGAAATTTTTAGTAATCTCTACACATATTCCTTTATTATCCATTGTCTATAAATAATTTTTCATTACTATTCATGTGTCCAGTTCCCTACGATGTAAAATAAAACAACTAAATTTTTTGCTACCCAAATACTTTTGGGTGTGAAAATGTTATCTATGATATACATAGGAATCCATATCTTTTTTTGTTCACTAAAAAACTTTGAAACATATTTTGAAAAGTATTTTTTAAGAAAATAATATTTAATTACACAAAATTGATTATTTTTCAAATAAAAAATATTTTCATAGTGTCCCACTTCTTCATATTGAAAACAAGTTACTTGGGAAATATTTTTATTTTTTAAACTAGTTAAAAAATGTGTTCTATAAATTTTTATTCTTTCGCCTTGGATTCCAATCCCAAATTTTCCTTTTCTAAGTTTATTTTGACCAAGGATTTTGTTTAAGTAATCCTCACCCTTTTTAAAAACACTTGTAGCATCCTTGAAGTTTTGAACCTCCTTCTGTAGGTTCTTAATTATATTAACTTGCTCAGTATATGAGGCAATAGATTTTTCCAATTTGTTTTATATATCTAGAACTTATTTGATTAATTATTCCTCCTCATTGAAATTTTTAATATAAGAATTTTAAAGGGATTTGTTTTTGTTTTTTATACTTTCATACTTATTTTCTAACATGGCATATTATTTAATCAACTCTTTATATGAGTAGTTCTCATTATATGGTCCAGATTTATGCTCAAGATAATAATAATAATGTAACTCATCAGAATGTTCCATAAACAATATAGTATCCTTTTGATTTATAGTTTTGGATTCTGACTCTGAAGTTATGAATTTTCTATAATCATCAGAATAACTCCAAGTGGCCTTCATATCTTCCTTAGATTTATTCTTAAATACAACCTTCTTGAAGAAAATTTTATCTGGATTATTATTCTCATGAAACATCGGACAATCTATCTTGATGTGTCCTATATTTTTTTACTCATAGAATCTTAGTTATTTTTTTATTATTTCAAATTTTATTTTACTTGTTGAAAGATCTTATGAATCCTCTTCTCTTATTGTATAATCTCTTGAATTTCAGAGCAATTTAACAAAGCTTGTCACTTAATCCGTAATTTCTCAAGGAATCTTCTTCTTCAAATGTTTCATAAATTTGTGTGCTTTTTTTTAGTATAATTTTTTGAACTAAAAACCTTCAAGGTAGAATTTTCTTTCTTGGTCATCTTATGTTATCTAACTCCAACTTCCATTTTATCTCCATACATCATGAGGGTTCCAATGATATTTTTATGTTGAAATTTTTTACTTCTGTATATTTTATGATAGTAGTTGATATTCCACTCCACATGGGTAGTAATACTATTATAACTTTCAATGATTGTTCAAGTTTAGTGATAGGTGTTCCTAGATTAGTAATTTTATTAAAAATATTAGTGAGTCTTTCATTCAATTGAGTAATTATCTATTATTCATCCATTTAGAATTTGTCGAACTTAATCATAGATGTATCATATCTAAGAGATTTCATATTGTCAGTAGCTTTATATGAAACTATTATAGTGGTCCACATTTCATGTGATTTTTGAAATTGAGAAACTTTATTGAACTCCTCTGGTCCTAACCCACATATTATAGTATTCATGTCTTTGGAGTTTATATCATAATTTTCTTCAGCTATATCATCCCATGTTTTAGGTTATATATTAGGAACTTTATAGGGCTTAAATTCTTCGAGATAAAATTTCAAAATAATATTTCTTAAATAGATGATCATTATATCTTTCTATTAATCATAATTTTTACCATTTAAGTATGGATCTCTAACCATTGACATACCTTCTTGATTATCATACATAACAACCACTTGATAGAAAGATCTTTGGACTTAAGCCTTTGATAGTTTTTAACTTTAGAGTCACTATCTCTGATACCAATCATTTTACCAGATGGTGACTATCCTAATAACTCAAGAGGGGGTGAATTGAGTTCCTAAATTTTTATTTATTATTAAACCACTCACTTCAAGGTATGTGAGTTCAAATATTTCCTTAAGAAATCTGCAGAATAAATATGATGGAACAAGGGAAAGAGTTTGAACATGTATATTTGTAGTGGTTTAGGTAAAAAAATCCCCCAGTCCACTCCACCAACACTCAACTCTATGATTTTTATGATTTTCAATAAAATATCCCTTTTCAAGGAGATTCCAGCTAAGTACAAGCTGATGTCACTTATTATAATGGTATGATAGATTTAAACCAGGATATCCCTTCACAAGGCTTATCTACATCCTTAACACACTTTCTTACACTGAGTAGAAATGAAAAATAGATAAGAGGGGTCTTTGTAAATACTTTGAAATATACAGTTGTAATAAGAAACTGATAGTAGAAAAATATATGTCCTGAGAAGATGATAGTCTTCAAGATACAACTTTGGGTGATCTTCAAATTCAAAAGATAAACTGTTAATCATAGTTCTCAAGAAATATTCTAAAGTTATCTATAAATATAGAAGGTTTGTTTAGTTTTTTTGAGTAAGCACACATGTTTTCATTTTCCTTGTTGTTATTCTCCCCTTTTTTCATACAACCGCTAACTCAACTATTTATATATCTTATTTTGATTTTGGAAAAGACCAAACAAGATAATTACAATGGTATACTTGATAATACATTGAGATATAGGATGTTTTAATAATATAGGCTTCTAGTGATATGCAGTCGTTATTTCCAAATATGTAATATACATCTACAATAGATATTTTAGAGACCTTCTTCTTATTTGGATCTGTGTATTTATAGAAATGCAATATAGAGTTTTCTTTAAATAGAAAAACCTTTTCTAATAGAATTAAAGGAAAGAAAAAACTTATAATAAATATAATAGTAGTCATGATGATCTTTCTATGTTAGGTAGTACTGTCTTCATAAGATGAATTTCTAAAGATAATTTGTAAGATAAATTATATCTCTAATTTTCAGTACGTAATATAAATTGAGTTTCATGTTACATAGAACAATTTTCTACATAAGATAAATGGTTATTTCATGTGATACTTGACTAAAAAATTATTCCTTTGATACTTCATAATATAATATCTTACAAATGATCTTGAAATATTCTCATTACTTCAATCTATTTTTGGAAACTCTTTCTTTATAAGATAAACTGTTCTCAATACTATGTAAGAAAAACCTTCAGTATAAGATAAATACATGTTACTGTGATAACATTTTAGACTCTCGTAAGGCAATATTTTATGTCATAAGATAAAATTTCACTATGGATCCTTCATATTCTAAGTATGTTTAAGATAATATTTTCTTTCCCTATAATAAAATAACTTTTTCATAAAATGAATGCTTCAAAATCAAAATACGAATACTTGGATAACCAATTGTAAGAAAATTTCTTTTGAAAAATATAATCTGATACACTTAATACAAAATTGTTAGAATAATATTCTGGATTTTGTGAATCATAAAAACACATAAACGAGATATGTTGGAATAATTTAGGTTCATCCAGCATGCTTTATTTTAGTGGTTCTCAAGCTTGACATCTTCCCTTTTTTTATTAAGGAGACACACTTAAAATTGTAATATGGGTGGCCTTCTAGATATCCTTGACATCAGGAAGAATTAAGTGAATGTTCTCTAGTAGGATTGAGTCTTATCCAGGGGTACTGGAGATGGTTTAGTTATCTCGGTAAAATTTGGTAGTGGTTATGATCCACCAAAAATGTTATACAGGACACCTTCTTTTATTGTTGAACATTGTGGTAGTTGATCAGGTTTTTCTTGAAGTTTCACCTCATTTTATAAATCATCATTTGATAAGGAAAGGTAATTTGTAACCATGGTTTTTTGGCCCTTTTGATATCATAGAATGATATGTAAAAGTGTCTTATCGTTTGGACTTTTTGTATTATTTGACATCGATTCACAATGTGCTTCGTGTCTCCCAACTGATGAGGTATCAATTGGATCCTTAAAATGTGATTGGATAGGAGGATATTGTTCTTGATTCAAATACCTCAATAGTTGATCAATTATTTTAGAATTTAGATCTTCAGAATAAGGTGTTTTATAGTAAAACATTTCCCTTGGTCTATGTACTATGGAAGTGTGGATGGGACATGCATGACATGTGGGAGTGGGAAGTTTTAATTATGTGTCAGTGGAATTATATTCTTTGGTTTCAGAGTTTTGAGTTATTTTTGGGGATGAAAATTTTTAGGGTTGTGAGAAATATAACACCATCTAGGTTAAATATATGTTTGATTTTTAGTTAGGTTAATCTATTTCAATATTTTATATGATTTCAGGAGTCAAGAGCTGTGAATTTGGATATTTGGATAAAATAGGCCATGTTTATGGCCTTTTCATGGTTTGGAGTAACCGTGAAATAATTGTGTGCTATGAATCTATTGTTTCCAATGGCATTTAGCATAGTTCAACTATCAATGCATGTTTCAAGACAAACTTTATGGGTGTTTAGGTTTTTACCCAGTGGTTTTCACATAGATTGAGTGTGGTTTTACTAACCATGAATCACTTCCTATGAAACTGTGCTAGTTACCACATGATTGGGATGTGGTTTGTCTAACCATGCATCTTAACAATGTGACATGATCCTAACTTCTTAAAATGGAAAATTACCCTAATTTTCTCACTCATTTTAACCTATAATATCCTCTTAATACTTCATTATCCTAAACTATACTCTCATTTATACTCTATGAGTTTCTCTCCTTGGACCTATTGTCAATCCCTATTGATATAGATTGATCTCTTTGAGGTATGTTTGTTTTGTTTCAATTTTTTATTTTATTTCTAGTTCTAAAAATTATCTCTCATATTCTTCATGTCATGAAAACCTATATGGGGTATGATGACCAGATATAAGGTTTAGATAGATAATTTATTGTGTTTATCTTTTATCTAGGATTATGAGGATCGAATCTCTTCAATTCCAATATTTGTTTTCAATGGTGATAAGGTTTTCTCTATTGATGAGGTAGTTGTATCTATAAAATAGTACAAACCAATGAATTACTTAACGTTCTTATAAATTCATTTGGTTTGGTTTGTGAAATTGATTTATTTGATGTCAAAGAAGAATTATTTTGTGAAATTCATCTTGAAAGCATGAAAATTGTGGGTTTAAAGGTTTTTTCTTTAAAAATGGTTTATACACATTATGTGTTTAATGAAATTCCCAAAATATTATTTTGACTCAAAAATGGATGTTCAAGCATGGGATCAGGGATTATTTTTTGTGAAAATGTTTTGTAAATTTTTTAGAATTTTTTTTTTGAAGATTTTTGGAAAATATAGAACATTAGTAACCTTAGATGCATAGGGTTATGGACATATAAAAACCTTAGTGAGTGTGTCACCACTAGGGGTTACTCTTTTCATATCAATACATTGTGGTAGGACTCTATATTGGTAGGATTCATGGTATTCATAGATTAGTGTTCCCTCACATATCTAATTGTGTGTTCTTATAAGCTTGAATCCACTTTTTCTTATTATTATACATGATTGTATTTTTTCATGTTTGATTGCTCGCATTTTTATATTACAATATTTCCATGGATATTTTTTTCTCTGACATTATACTACCCCTCATGTGCCCTTCATATTTTTATTTTATGTGAATATGAAATGATTTAAAGGAAACTAAAGGATATTTTATAAAAAAATTAAAGGAAATTTATTTATAAACATATTTTGTTTTAAATCTTGAACTAATGGTTTTATAGTGATGTAAATTTTATTGATTATTAGTGGTATCCAACTATTCTTTAGTACTCACACCCTAATTTTTCCTTTGGGAATATTTATCCATGGTTTTTTAGGATACAGGTAAAGAGAGGGGTGTCATGTGGCATGAAAACTACTATTAGTTGACATAACCTTTGTTGTGGACTGGGATTGTGGTAAAGTATGGTCACATGGAGACATGGTTTTGGTCTTTTATTTGTATTTTTTTAGGACTTACCCTTTGTTTCATTTGTGTGTCTCATGGTTATATATATTTTCTTCTATTTTTTACACTATTTGTTTATCTTATCTTGTTATGAATGAGACATGTTTTGTTGTATTTTATGGTGATATCATTCCCACATTTTTGTATGTTAATTCCTAAGTGCTTGTCAATAGCCTATGGCGATTGGGAATGAATTTTGAGTCTTGTATCGAACAAGATATGGTGATGCATTAGGTCCACCCAGGTTGGTTTATTAAATATAATGAAGATTTAATCTCTACATTATTTAGAGAGTTCTTGAGAAATTTCACTTCAGTACTGAAAGGATTATCTTGATAGGATTTTTTGTTCACAATAATTCTCATAAACCTATAAAAATGTTATAAGATAGAATATATAGTTAGGGTTAAATATTTGATAATTTCATTGAGACCCTACATCAAATATTCTACCTAATATATTACTCATCCCAAATATTATTATTATTATTATTATTATTATATTCAATGACATGCTCTAACTCGTAGATATTTAAATATAATCTCTTAAATAAATTA
This sequence comes from Viscum album, assembly GCA_963277665.1. Taxonomy (NCBI): domain Eukaryota; kingdom Viridiplantae; phylum Streptophyta; class Magnoliopsida; order Santalales; family Viscaceae; genus Viscum; species Viscum album. Next base: position 1,908,512,003 of record OY728136.1, read on the forward strand.
ATTAATATTTATTTAAATTATATTAAATAAAATATATCCTTTACATCAGACCCTTAACTCAATCTTTCAATCCTCCTCGACATTTATTGAACGTTGAATAATAAATATTTATTTAAATAAATAGATAACTTTATATTATTTATTTAATAAATAAATAAATATCATATTCACCAAACATGTAAATAAATATTTATTTTAATGTTCATTCAACTAAATAAATATTTATTTAATAAATAAATAATTATTTATTACCTTGAAAATAACAAACCAAAGATAAATAAATATTATATATTTTCTAGATTGAAAATAATTTATATTTATTATTTAAATCATGTATATTCCAACTCAAATAACTAAATATTGAATTTATGTGATCAAATTAACATGAATAATTATTATTCCACAAGATAAGAATAATATTTATTATTACTATTAAATTCATATATAATTTAACTAAGATTCCAGATGCACTTATTGTGTGACCCTCTAAGCCCCTTTCTTAGTGGCATTAGGTAGGCTTTTCTAAATCCTAATATTAGCATCTATCAGCATTTCAAGTAATCCAAAGGGAAATAATTTTATGCTCATACAAATTCTTATGGTGTAATCTATTATCTTTGTCTTTATAACTCATCAAGCAGGTTTCATACTTGTGTTATCAACCTATATGATTGATTAATTATCTATGACTCCCTAAAATAAAATCATCAATGAACTATCATGGTCATGTATTTGGTTAGATAGTTCAATTTAAATCAAAGGTCCAAGCATATCTTCTTCCATTAACTCTAAGGGATAAATCATTTCTTGATTTATTCAATTAATGTCATATAACTTATGATGCACCTAATGTATCCTACCTCACCATGAAAATATGTCATCATAGTTTTCACCAATACATCAGTATTTTATTATTTATTACATTAAAAATAACCTCAATTATAATGACTAGTACACACATTGACATGTAAAAATATTCAATGGCATATATAACATGTTTAATTTCTATAGACGGATATTTCCTCATAATCTCCTCTCTTGGAGATTACCAACTAAAAACTTCATAAGAATAAGTATCAATGTCTAATGAGCCTTCATAACCTAATATTAAAACATCGTATATATCCCATCATATAGTTTTTATCCATATCATAGGATATGTGTTAAATAATATTTTCATATCAATTTAAAGTTCTCATTATAATTGGGAACTGATATAACCTTTTGATTCGATAAATTCTCTAAATAAATTATCAAATTAATGTTACACAAAATAATTATCATTGTGTGATAATATTTTAATTAAAATTTATGGCTTTGAGTATACAAGTAATTGAAATTACAAATTCATTATGTTCTAAGGAACCAACTCAAATAGTTCATTTATTAGTAGAGTGTTATTGAATAGATGAGTAAGAATTAGATTTATATTTATCAATCAAGTGTATAAGTTGAATTTAGAGTTATGTAATATATAATTTTCAAATATTTGTGGCTAAGAATTTTTTACATTATTTGGGTTACCTACCTTAGTATATAATTAAATTATTTGGTGATAATAAATCATAATGTGATATTGGTCACAATGTTTTTTTGCACTGAGAAATGAATATCTCTTATCCCTATCATCATAGGGTACCCCCTAGTAGTGATTTAGAGGGGGAGAATGTGTACTTTATCTAGTATTATCTTCCACCTCCCCCAACCTCATCTCTATTTTCTCACCTCCTTCCTTTTGTTTCCATTTCTCTCACCTCTCTTTATATATTAGGCTCATTGAAATTTTTCATGGTGGTTCTCTGAAGGAAAAATTCAATGATCTGGTGAAGATAATGGATCTCTCTAGTGAATATGGTTTCTATTGTTTCATCCTCAATAAAAATAGTGATTATTCATAGTTGATTTTTTTCTGATATTTTGGTTTCAATGCATCATTCTTTCTTGTTGGTGTTGTGCATATAATGATGATGCACCTGAATTAATAGCGGTTCCAATAAGATGAGTTATAGATCATAGATAAGGGTATTCTTTACTATTTAGGACCTAGGTTACTCAATCACTACTCTAAACTCATGATCTTGTGCTTCTATCTTAGTCAGTCATATTTGGTGAACTCAAGAAGGTTTTGGGATGAGTGTTTTCAGTGGTCAGTGGTGTTCTAAGTGAATCATGCATTATTTGTTCTCCTTATGTTGAGCTTCCACTATCCCTCTAGTTATTTTTTTTATGGTGGTATACTTATATTTAATAATATATTGAAGGGTTATGAATTATTGGGATTATAGTCCTAGAATTATCAAGGCTTGATGTTGAAGCCCTTGTCCACTCCTACTCTACTTAGGATTCTATGTTCCATTTCTCCCCCAAAGTGTGTTCAAGTGAAGTGGTTCTCTAATATTCTTTAGGATGTGTTGTTTTAGTGTTAAAATGTGGTCCAATAGGATTTAAAAGTTCATATTTTCTCACATTATTTGGTCATAGATGGTTTGTTTTTCTAGTGTGTCATGTTTTATTCTATTCATTTCTAATGATTTATCACTATTTTTTGGTTTGTGATGGCGATATTGATGATGGTATGATTTAGAAGGAAAATCTAATATATGTGTGATCATTGATGGGGGTGAATTAGTAATCAATTATTTTTATGGTTTTCCTATTTAATAATAACCTTCACATCCAGTTAGTGAGAATTGACTCCATTATAAAATAAAAAACAATCACACCCATGGGTACACAATAATTTACAAAGTTCACTACTCAATAATAGTAGTTATTCTATGGAATGTTTTGTAAAATATCCAAGATCAAAAATACACTAGAAAATAATAATTTTTGTTTTAAAATAAGCATGGAATATCCATAACATTCATATCACTATAGTCCTTAAATAGTACGTGTTCTCCTTCCAAAGATAATATGATATAATATTTTTTTGTAAAAATAAAAATAACTTTAACCAACATTATTTGATATGTTCTCACTATGATTCTTGAACTTTATTATCACTTGAATTCTCATAAGGTATTCTTCTTCCTCTTCAATTTCTTGCACAACAATGAGTAATAAATTCTATATCAACATTTTCATCTAAACATGTTTGTAAAATAACCTATATTTAGTACCCTTGGTCTGATATACTCAGTCTAATACTATAAGAACCTGGTTATTATTTTTGAGGTACGGGTTTCTTCTTTTCTCTTTTCCTTAAGTGCTTTTGATAAATAAGGAAAATGGGGGAAAATCCCAAATTTTGGGACTACACGCCATGTACTTTTCTACATGTCGTGTACTTTGGACTTGTGGGATGACTACACAGGGTGTGTAGCCATGCTGGTGATGAAAGGTGTAAAAACTGACTACACGCCGTGTAGTGGGTATTTACACGTCGTGTAGTCATTCGGTAGGAAAATAGTAAGGTGGTGGAAGCAGCTGCCAGCTGATCGGTAGTACACACTGTGTACTCAGGTTTCACATGCTGTGTACTTATGTCGACTGATGAACAGTGTCACGCTGGCAAGACGCTGCTGAAGGAACAGTTAAAAAATGAAAACTACACATCGTGTACCAAATAGTACACGCTGTGTAGTCTATTTTTTTGCTTAAAATGGGCAGTAGCCTCCCCTCTTCATAGGGAAGTCTTAGAACCGGAGGAGGAGTCGGGAGAGAGGTTCAAACCTTCGAGGAGCTCTAGATCGCACGTCGGGAATCTGTTTCCACCTCCTTCAATCTTGTTAGAACCATACAGGTAATACTATCCTTCTCCTTAATTCGTTCTTACCAATTCTTTCCTGATGGAAAGTTATTTACATTTGAACGGGTTTTATTCTACCTCAGATCTACACCATCTTTGGGCATTTCTGGAAGCGACGTTCATGTATACCGTTCAGGGGCGTTTAAGGTAGGTGGGTTGGTGTTTAAATTCCAAATGTTGTGCGTTTTTGTGTATCGTTGTGCTACGAACCCATGTTAGGGTATCGTGTGGTTGAGGTCGTGGCTGTTTTGAATACCTAGAACTGTAAAGGTAATTAAATGTGATAATAAACTGTTGTTTGGGATCACTTCTTGGATCTAGGACCACCCCTGGGGTGCGCTCCTCTGTTTAGTCATTTGGCTAGGATACCCAAGGGTATGCCATGTTTACTTTATGCATTACTTTTCCCTTGAGAATAATTGTAAATAATTGCATGTTTAAATGTTGGGCATGGCCCAGTTACATTATAGCCTGAGGGCGTGGTTACTTTATAGCCTAAGGGAGTGGTTACTTTATAGCCTGAGGGTGTGGTTACATTATAGCTTGAGGTTGTGGTTACATTATAGCCTAAGGGTGTGGTTACATTATAGCCTGAGGGCGTGGTTACATTATAGCCTGAGGGCATGGTTACTTTATATCCTGAGGGAGTGGTTACATTATTGCCTGAGGGCGTGGATATTGTATAGCCTGAGGGCGTGATTACTTTATATGCCTGAGGGTGTGGTTACTATATTGGCCTGAGGGCATGGTTATATTATATTAGCCTGAGGGCATGGTTCTGATGAACACAGAATGTTATTAAATTGAAAGGTTAAATGAATAAGAAAAATGGAAATATAACTGGTAAAGTTATTTCTTTTGAGTACTACTTAGTTTATTGCATTTTATTACTGCACATTGTTGTTGAAATTTTCACACAGTTGGGCACGGGCCTTTGGTGGGTGCCTACTAGGATTTATTTCTCACACCCTGTTTGGGTCATGTCTTCAGCTCAAACATATTACGTTTCCATAGGTGTCGATAAGGGAAAGGGTCCCTATACAGGTACATGATTGTAGCAGAGGAGTAGGGGAGCACGGGACCGAGCTTAAGCTCACGATGCTGCCGGCTGTTTTGTTTTGTTCTGTTGTACCTGCAATTTCTATTTTATCTTATTGTACTATTTTGTAACATGTTATGGCTATTTTCTTAGAACTTGAGACATGTTGCATCATTATCTATATAACTTTTGGTTATCTTTTACTGCAGTTGTTTATTTTAAATGTCTATGGTTTATTACTTCCGCTGTTGTTGTCTGTTTTATTTAGTATTCCATTGTTATACACTTTGAAAAATGAGGGAATATTTTCCCCACTATCATACCTGGGCCCTCACTGCTAGTTGTAACCTCTGGCGTTTGTGGAAATGTGCTTGAGGTCACGTGGCGAACTGGGTTTGGGGCACCCATTGAGTGGCACCCAGGCCCAGGATGTTACAAAGTGGTATCAGAGGATTTCTTTTCTTTAACTTACTATTTGGAGACTTAGTCAGGGATAGGATGGGAATGGTAGTTGGTAATAAGCTGTGCACAGTCATAGCTAACCCGTGTATAGGAAAAAGCCAGTCTACTTCGTATTTTTGCAATTCTTCTAATTTTTCAAATTTTACAGTTGATTTGATTTCACCGTTGGGTGATACACTTGTGATTGTGCTATTTATAATTTATCCATGGGTTATATTTAGTTACAACCTGATGAGATGAGGGTATACCATCTCATGCATCATTTAGGCACATTCTAGAAATCACATGTCATGCATAGTTCCATGCCATGTAGGTTCATTATAAATTGCATGTTGTTGTGATAGTTGTTGTGCTAGAAAAGCATGTTGTTGTGATAGCTGCTTTGATAAATACCTGTTATGTGATAGGGTATGTTTGTGTGAGACTAATGATAGAATGGACGCCAAACTTTGGTTTCTGGGGAGTATGGGCCCTCATTGACGGGAATTTGGTGGACCATTGACTGTTTATTTTGTTATAACACATATAAGATGCCAATCTTTGATTCACAGGGAGTATGGGACCTCACGGATCGTAATTTGGCACTTGGGTGTTGTTTTTTAGTATTCTCTGGGTTCTGGAGCAGTTTTAGAGGTGTACTTTCTGGAAAACCCAGTATACACTCTGTGTAGTTCCTCGGACACACGCCGTGTGTTCTTCTATTCAGGAAGAAAAGAAAAAAAATTTAGTACACGCCATGTACCCTAAGTACATGCCGTGTAGTTTCTTCTCATGTCAAGGACCGTGTTGGTGGGGACAAGGGGAAGGGAAATTCTTGGGGTAAACACGCCGTATACCAAATGTACACGTCGTGTAGTGTTGACCCGGAGTCCGGTCATGTAACTAACAAAACAGACTGAGGAGACCTTAAGCCATACACGCCGTGTCCGTTGTAGAACACGCCGTGTAGTCTGACATGGGATCCGGCTGTGTAATTAACAACACGGTTCGGGGAAGTCCTTTCATATACACGCCGTGTCCATCTAAAACATTCCGTGTAGTGTGAGTCGTGTATCCGACCATGTAATTAACAACACGGGTTGGCGAAGCTCGTCTAGTACACGCCGTGTAGTTTTTACCGGTGACAGACCGTGTGGACCTGACCGTGTGGCTAGGAAAACGGGGTGGTGTACATGTCGTGTTCGGGTGTGACATACCGTGTAGTTTAAGCCGAGTAGTCAGCTGTGTCACGAACGACAGGGGCAGTTGGAATTTAAATCATACACTCCGTGTAGATTATATACACGTTGTGTAGTTTTGTTCAATGGGAGCTGTGTGGCTTAGCCATGTAGAAGGACCCGGGCAGGGGAAGAAAAATAAGGTACATGTCGTGTAGTCAGTATACACGCCATGTAGTTTTGTTTTTCAAATCTTGAATGCCTTCTTCCTCCTGTTTCCCTTTTGGTTCCTTCGTTTTCAGTCTTTGATAATCTTGATCTAAGGTGTGCGTTTGAACTTGTAGATTCATGCCACCGAGACTACCACACATTTTTCTCCAAGAGAGTGGAAACGATTATAATCCAAAGATGGTGGGCCATAGGCTACCAGTGGATCCTCCAGCAGATCCAGATGCGGTGCCAACTGTTATACCGGACACAGGCACGGAAGTGCAGTTCTGTTAAGGCTTTATGCAGTTCATGCAGACCTTTTAGGGAGCACCGCCAGTTTCCACATCTATGGCTGAGCTGACTCGTATATTCCAGCAGTAGCATCCACCTACGTTTTTAGGGTATGGAAGACCACAGGATGAGGAGTCTTGGCTAGAGACTATGAAGACTATTTTCAAGCATCTTGAGGCGCCTCTAGGGTGGAGGGTCAAGCTCGCGACTTATATGCTGTGTGATTCTTCCAAGAGATGGTGGGATGTTACCACTCAGTCTGAACATCACAGAGACATGGCGTGGGAAGAATTTCAGACAGCTTTCTATGACTTCTTATTCCCAGAGATGCTGAGGGCAGATAGAGCTCAAGAGTTCATGAATCTGCAGCAGGGCTCTATGTCGGTGATGGATTATTCCGCTCGTTTCACTGAGCTTCAGTGTTTTGCACCCTTTTTGGTGGGTGATGAGACGTTGAGGGCCAGACGCTTCGAGGATGGTCCTCGTTATGACATCTGAGCACTGGTGAATGTTTTCAGGTTTCCTATAGTACATGATATTGTGAAATAGGTGCTGATTACAGAGAGGAACCTTCAGGAAGCTAGTGGTGCAGGCCAGGGTGGTTCGGCACTAGTTTTTTGTATTATTTCTGCTGGTAAGAGGAAGCGATAGATAAGTTTCTCTCACGGTGGAAGTACTAGTCAGACGATTACTTCAGGTGGCCCGGTCAGGTGCTACCAGTGTGGTAAAGAGGGGCACAAGATACCGCAGTGTCCACGTGACCGAGTGGAGTGTCGAGCTTGCGGCAAGATGGGTCATCTGCAACGCTTTTGCAGGACTTTTCTACCAGTGGATAGTGAGAGGGGTTCTGTGTAGACTCCGTGTGCAGGAGCAGGACTGGTATCTTCTTACCAGTCGGGGAACTGGGATACATTAGGATGTATAGGTAGAGGTGGTGGTCGTGGTCGTGGTAGCCAGACACCAGGATCTCATAGACAGTTGGGCAGGATAGTTCAGGGTATCCAGGATGTGTCGTAGGTTCATGGCACTGGGAAGGCATATTCAGTACAGCAGAACCAACAAGAGTAGGATCCTGGACCTTCTACTGTTAGAGATACTATTCTAGTAGCTTCTTTCTTATCTTTAGTACTTTTTGATACGGGTGCTACACATAGTTTCATATCTATTCATGTTATGGAGAGCCTTGGGCTCTGTGTTTCTTCTTCTTCTTCTACTGTTATGACTCTAGAAACTTTTTTGGGGATTAGAACGGCTGGTGTGCGTCAGTGCAAGGAGTTCCCCCTTAAGGTTGGTGGGTGTCACTTTCTTTGGGACCTCTATGTCTTAGAGATGACGAGCTATGATGTCATTCTCAAAATGGATTGGTTGGTTCCCTTTCAATCCTTTGTAGATTACTATTATCGCAGCGTGAGTTTCACATCACCAGAGGGCGGAGAGTTTCTATACAAGGGAAAATAGGATGTTCAGGAGAGTCGAGCTGGACCAGAGCAACGTGGGTGAGGTGGAGTCACAGCCCAGATTGCGATTTTATATCTGGATGATCAGGGGACTCTTCAGAAGGATTTTCCTCCATTGGTTGATCATTTCGGGGATGTCTTCCCGAATGACATTTCATGTCTACCTCCGGAGTGTGAGGTGGATTTTTCTATTGAGCTAGTACCAGGAGCAGCACTAGTGTCCATTCCTCCTTATATTATGGATACACCAGAGTTGCAAGAGCTCAAGAGAAAGTTAGAGGAGTTATAGGCAAAGGGTTTCATCCGACCCAGTACGTCTCCTTGGGGTTTGTCGGTCCTCTTTGCAAAGAAGGCAGACGGTACCCTCAGACTCTGTGTGGATTATCGGAAGTTTAACCAGTTGAAGGTCAAGAACAGATATCCCTTTCCAAGGATTGATGATCTCTTTTATCAACTTCATGGAGCACGAGTGTTCTCAAAGATTGACTTGAGATCCGTATATCATCAGTTGCGTGTTAGACCATCTAATATACCTCTCACAGCCTTCAGGAGCAGGTATGGTCTATACGAGTACTTGATTATGCCATTCGGACTCACGAATGCGCCAGCAGTTTACATGGCTCTGATAAATCATGTGTTCCATCCTTATCTGGATTCTTTCGTGGTAGTATTCATGGAAGATATCTTGGTGTACATCTTAAACTCTACACGACCATGACACCCATCTTGAGATCGTATTGAGTACACTGAGAGAGAATCAGTTATATGATAATCTCTCAAAGTGCCACTTTTGGATGGACCAGATTCACTTCCTGGGTCATATCATCTCAGAGGCAGGAGTTGCAGTGGACCTAGAGAAGGTGAGGGCAGTAGTTTCCTGGGAGAATCCTAAGAACGTGTTTGAGATATGGAGTTTCTTGGGGCTGGCTAGTTACTGCATGTGTTTTATATAGGACTTCTCCCACCTAGTAGCGTCGTTGACAGGTTTTCCTAAGAAGGGTGTGAAGTTTGTTTGGTCAGAATCTTGTGATATATCCTTCTAGGAGCTAAAGGGAAAGTTGACATCAACACCAATCCTGATACTCCCAGAGCAGGGAAAGAGCTATACAGTTTACTGTGATGCATCATGTATTGGGTTGGGAGCTTTGTTGATGTAGGGAGACCGAGTTGTTGTGTATGGTTCTCAGCAGTTGAGGCCACATGAGAGGAATTACCCAACACATGATCTCGAGTTGGCTGCAGTTTTTCATGTGTTGCGTTGTTGGAGACACTATCTCTTGGGAGAGAATTTTGTGGTTTTCACCGACCAAAAAAGTCTCAAGTATATCTTTACTCAACATGACTTTCATCTGAGACAGTGAAGGTGGGTCGAATACCTTCAGTCCTTCGACTTTGATCTTTCCTATACACCTAGTAAAGGTAATGCAGTAGCTGATGCACTGAGCAGGAGGACTCAGATACAGGTAGTGCAGGAGACCAGTGGTGAGTGGTAGCTCATGGCTTTGTTCTCTAAGATGCATTTAGAGGTGCACGACAGTCAGGGGCAGACCTATCTTTCATATTTAGTTGTGACCTATACCCTCCTAGATAGAGTGAGGATGAGACAGTTATCTAATTCAGAATTCCTAGTTCTACAGGATTTGGTGGAAAGTGAGGACCCTCCTCCTGGATGGACAATAGGCAATGATGAGGTATTGCGTTTCCATGGAAGAGCATGGGTTCTAGGGGATATACGCGAGGAGATAATGTGGGAGTTTCATGCTTCAGCTTGGGCAGTTCATCCTGTAGTTACCAAGATGTACTGTGACTTGAGATGTTAGTACTAGTGGCCAGGTATGAAGAGATAAGTATCTGGTTTTGTTACGAGATATTCCACCTGTCCGCAAGTGAAGGAGGAGCATCAGAGGCCAGCTGGACTGTTACAGCAATTACCCATCCCACAGTGGAAATGGGATAATGTCATGATGGACTTCATGATTGGGTTACCGGGGTCACCTCGAGGCAATGATGTCGTGTGGGTTGTTGTGGACAGACTCACGAAGGTAGCTCAATGTTTTCCAATCAAGAAGACCTTAAGTGTTGATGAGATCAGAAAGTTGTATATCTGAGATGTTGTACGTCTTCATGGGGTTCCTCATTCTATCGTTTCAGATAGGGACGCCCATTTTACATCTCATTTCTGGAAGATATTTCATAGGGAACTGGGTACAGAGGTGATTCTGAGCACATCTTACCACCCTCAGACTGATGGTCAGTCAGAGCGTACGATACAGGTTCTTGAGGAAATGTTGCGTGCATGCATCCTAGACTTTAGGGACTCTTGGGAGAAGCACATACCCCTAGTCTATTTTTCCTATAATAATAGTTTTCAGGTGACTATCGAGATGGAACCTTACGAGGATTTATATGGTAGGCCATTCCAATCACCCTTGTTATGGTTATAGGTAGGTGAGGCAGAAATGTTGGGACCACGTCTCGTGAAGGAGACTTCTGAGCAGGTCCATTCGATTCAGAAGTGGATGGCTACCGCACAGTCTCGTCAGAAATATTATGTTGATCGCCGCAGATGACCCTTGGATTTTGTGGTCATGGATCAGGTTCTCTTACATGTTTCGCCGAGGATGGGACACATACGGATCAGGAGACAGGGTAAACTATCACCGAGGTATGTGGGGCCATTTAAGATTCTAGAGAGGGTCAGGCTGTTTTCCTATCAGTTGTAGTTACCACAGAGGTACTGGGCCATGCACAACGTCTTCCATGTATCTTAGTTGCACCGTTATCATTCAGAACCATCTCACATCTTTCAACCAGAGGAGTTTGAGCTTTAGATCGATGCATCATTTGAGAAGCGTCTGATTTGTATCATTGATAGGAGCACGAAGGTTCTCCAAGGCTGGTCAGTTCCTCTCGTACGGGTGCTATGGAAGCATGGCCGAGTACAGGATGAAACCTGGGAGAGGAAAAATGATGTACGTTCTCAATGTCCTGAGCTGTTATGAGCTTTATCTTCACCACCCTTGGAAGGGAAATTCGGGGATGAATTGATTTAAGGGGGGAAGTTTGTAAGAACCCGGTTCTTATTTTTGAGGTATGGGTTTCTTCTTTTCTCCTTTCCTTAAGTGTTTTTGAGAAATAAGGAAAATGGGGGAAAATCCTAAATTTTGGGACTACACATCGTGTACTTTTCCACACGTCGTGTACTTTGGCCGTGTGGGATGAGTACACAGGGTGTGTAGCCATGCTGGCAATGAAATCTGTAAAAACAAACTACATGCCATGTAGTCAGTCAGTAGGCAAATAGTAAGGTGTTGGAAGCAGCCGCTAGCTAAGTGGAAGTACACACTGTGTACTCAGGTTTCACACATCGTGTACTCATGTCGACTGATGAACAGTACCACGCTGGTGATAATCCTCCAAAAGAATAGTTAAAAAATGAAAAATACATGTCGTGTACCCAATAGTACACACCGTGTAGTCTTTTTTTCACTTAAAATGGGAAGTAGACTCCCCTGTTCATAGGGAAGGCTTAGAACCAGAGGAGGAGTTAGGAGAGAGGTTCGAACCTTCGAGGAGCTCCAGATCGCATGTCAGGAATCTGTTTCCGCCTCCGTCGATCTTGTTGGAACCGTGTGGGTAAGCCTCTCCTTCTCCTTAAGCTTCTCTTACCAATTCTTTCCTGTGGGAAATTTATTTACGTTTGAATGGGTTTTCTTCTACCCCAGATCTACGCCGTCTTTGGGTGTTTATGGAAGCGACATTCATGTATACCGTTTAGGGGCGTTTCAGGTAGGTGGCTTGGTGTTTAAATTCCAACTTTTGTGCGTTTTTGTGTACCTCTATGCTACAAACCCATGTTGGGGTATCGTGTGGCTGAGGCCATGGCTATTTTGAATACCTAGAACTGTAAAGGTAATTAAATGTGATAATAAACTATTTTTTGGGATCGCTTCTTGGATCCAGGACCACCCCTGGGGTGAATTCCTCTGTTTAGCCATTTGGCCAGGAAACCCAAGGGTATTCCATGTTTACTTTATGCATTACTTTTTCCTTGAGAGGAATTGTAAATAATTGCATGTTTAAATGTTGGTCATGGATCGGTTACATTATATCCTGAGGACGTGGTTACTTTATAGCCTGAGGGCGTGTTTACTTTATAGCCTAAGGGTGTGGTTACATTATAGCCTGAGGGCATGGTTATATTATAGTCTGAGGGCGTGGTTACATTATATCTTGAGGTCGTGGTTACATTATAGCCTCAGGTCATGGATACTTTATAGCCTGAGGATGTGGCTACATTATAGCCTGAGGGTGTGGATATTGTATAGCCTGAGGGCGTGATTACTTTATATGTCTAAGGGCATGGTTACTATATTGGCCTGAGGGCGTGGTTATATTATATTAGCCTGAGGGCATGGTTCTGATGAACATGGAATGTTATTAAATTGAAAAGTTAAATGAATAATAAAAATGACAATATAACTGGTAAAGTTAGTTCTTTTGAGTACTGCTTAGTTTATTTAATTTTATTACTACACACTGTTATTGCATATTTTCACATAGTTGGGCACGGGACTTTGGTGGGTGCCTACTGGGATTTATTTCTCACACCTTGTTTGGGTCATGTCTTCGGCCCAAATAGATTATGTTTTCGTAGGTGTCGATAAGGGAAAGGGTCCCTATACAGGTACATGATTGTAGTAGAGGAGTAGGGGAGCATGGGACCAAGATTAGGCTCGCGATGCTGCCAGCTGTTTTGTTTTTTTTTCTTTTGTACCTACACTTTCTATTGTATCATATTGTACTACTATATAACATGTTCTGGAAATTTTCTTAGAACTTGAGTCATGTGTCATCATTATATATATAACTGTTGGTTATCTTTTACTGTAGTTGTTTATTTTATGTGTGTATGGTTTATTGCTTCCGATGTTGTTGCCTGTTTTATTTAGTATTTCTCTATGCTACACTTTGAAAAATGAGTGAATAGTTTCCCCACTATCAGACCTGGTCCCTCATAGCTAGTTGGCAGCCTCTGGCGTTTGGAGAAATGCGCTTGAAGTCACGTGGCGAACCGGGTTCGGGGAACCCGTTGAGTGGCACCCGGGCTCGGGACGTTACAAATACCCAATTAATCTGATTGCTTCTTTACATTGTCTATCTAATACCAACTGTTTGGTATCCTATGTCTGGTACCACTTGTTTGGTATCCTCTATCTGATACCACTTCATCTATTGCTACTACATATGATGCTTCAATACAAGATCTCTCAATCTCTCTAGTAAGCACATTGCTTCTTTAGAAATTCACCCAACAGTAACAACTCCAAGAATTTATCTCAGTGTACCCTGATCCCCTTTATATAGTAATTATTTCTCCAAGAAAAATAGGGAGTATCACAAACTTCAAATCCAAATTTCTCTCTCAAACATTGAATATTTCTCTCAAAAACTCTCTTCGGTTGAACACCTTCAAAACTTTACACAAATATGAGTCAACAATATTTATGGAAACTTATTTATATCTCAATTCCAATTATATCATCAATATTCCTAAAAATTTGAATATAATCATGATCCTTATTTCATGATATTGAATCATTAAATGTCAAGCATAGCATTTTCATAATTTTTTGCTTTACAAGAACTTTATATAGACCTTCAAATCTTCTTCTTGTACTTATTTATTGAAACTTATCCATCCAATAATTCTCCATATGGTATACCTTCACAAGGTTATTATTTATTAATTTCCTCCTCCATCAGGTATTTATTTATAGGATTTCTCTATCTATAAATATCTTGTCTTGTATAAATATACCCAAACTTCTATATGATGGCTCCATCCATTATCCTCTACCCAATGACTCTGCTAAGAATATTCAATTAAAATTCTTTATTTGGAAACTTATGTATAATTCCTTCACTTTTAAACATTTATCTGGTTATTTGGAAACTTTTTTTTGATTTATTTGGAAGCTCTTGTCATATGACACCGCAAACATTATTCTGTTTAATGAACTCAAAAAAATTCATCCAGCTTTTTTTGTATGATACATCTTCATTTTCAACTTCCATGTTTCTTAGTTCAATACTTATTTAAGTTTTCTTCCATCTAGGACATATAAACATTTCACTATCTGGTGAAATTGGTCAGGAAACCCCTATTCGGAAATCATTGTCTAAAAACCATAGTTATCCAAACTTCTTCCACTGAAAAAATTTGCTAGAATCATGAATATATTTTTATAAACACGATTTTTGGTACATTTAAGGATAGAACTACATATATTTATTTATTTTTCTAAAAAATCATTATGATATACATTTTTAAACTTTTGAACAAACCATTCACTCATCTATTGTCTAATAACATCTATCTGTTAGATCCATATTTCTCTATCTAGTCTATTTTTTCTTTAATATTTCATAAGAAAGGCTCAAACATTTTCAAGTGATTTATATAGGATAATAAAAGAAAATTCATAATCAATCCTTCTTTTTTCTCAACCAACTAATTGTTAACATAACAACACCTAAAAACCTCTTGGCCTCAAAAATATCCCCCTTTATATTTTTTTCAACCATGGAACATAAATCACTAATGATTTAAAAATCAATAAATTGATCACTATTAAATAATCTTAAGCCTATGCGAGTGAACATAGTTTAGGAAACAATAATCATTGAAAAAATACCGTTAATTCTAAAAATAAGTGATTCATAATTGTTTACAACTTCTTATATCTCCATATCTTCATAACGGAAACCTATAAGAAACAATTCCTGCAATAGCATCAATAAAATATTAAAAAAAATCACACATGTTGACATCATCTGTTACTAATTTTAAAAACTCCACCTAAATATATGATCTCCCAAAATAGTCTAATCAAATATCAATGGATATATTTATGTTACATATTTTCTCCCCATTTTAAAACACTCTCTAAATACAAGATGAGAGGGTGTATAGATATCACATAACTTATCCGTAAAGATAGTGAGGTCGTACATCTATAATCGGACTTAGTTTCTGAAATTTTTCCTTTACAAGTGGTTTAGTGAAAATATAATCCACTTTTTCTATTATAGAAAAAAACTCAATATTTAGTTAATTTCTTTACACATCTTCTTTAATGAAGTAAAATTTAATATTAATGTTCTTAGATCTATAATGATGCACTAAATTATTAGTGAGATTTATAGAACATTTATTACCATAAACCAAGATGAGGGGTAGATTCACATCAACCAAAAAATATTTTAGTTGTGACTTCATTCTTAATAAATGTATTGTAGCTTGAGTAGTAGCTACGTAATCAGCATCTATAGTGCAAAGGTTTGTTGAATTTTACTTCTCTGTATTCCAAATCACACATATTTTCCCCAAAAACAAAACTCAGCCATTTATGGGTCTTTTTTCATCAATAAAAAATACCCAATATACATCTTTGTAACCAAATATATCAAAAAAAATTGTGTTTTCTTATTTAAACCTGAAATCACTTGTGGATTTCATGTATCTAAGAATTATTTTTCAACCATAAGATGAGACTCCTTTGGATCACTTTGACACCTAGAACAAAGTGTAATATTATAAACTTGATATGTCCTTGAATCAATTATATATAATAGGATTCCAATAATCCTATTAAATTATTTAATATTAACATCCTTTACATGCCCATATTTTGATAAATTTGTTCCCCACTGATATGGGTGTTCGAAACAGGCTTCAAATTATCCATACCAAATTTCTTAAAGAGTTCCTTAGCATACTTATCTTGAGAAAGGAAAATTTATTTTTTATTTTGAGAGATTTATAAGACAAGAAATTATTTAATCTCTTATGGAATAGACATGTCAAATAACTTATTCATCTCCTTATCAAACTTTTCATGCATTTCTTTATCATTCCTTGAGAATACGATATTATCAACATAAATAATTATAATGAGGGAACCCTTTTGATTTTATTTTATGTAGATTTTTGTTAACTATTACTTTTTTCAAATTAAAATTCTTCAAGAAAGTATCCAGGTTATAATTCTATTCTCTTTGATATTTTTTCAATACATAAAATCCTTCTTTAACTTGAAAACATAGATTTCATCTTGACCAAGAAATAAGCCACATGGTTTCTCTGTATAAACTTCTCTATCCAACTCTTTATTAATAAAATGCAACTTGACATCCATCTAGAATATATTATATAATTTTTATATAGCAATAGAAATAAATATTATAATAGTTTCAATTAATTCTTCTATAAAAAAGGTCTCGTAAAAATCAATATCATCAACTGGTGAGTAGCCTTTAAAGCCAATATTTCCTAGTTTCTTATTACTTCATATTTTTTATTCTACTTGTTTTGGAAAACCCATTCTGTTCCAATCACATTATTAGATTTTGGTTTGGGTATAATTTATTATGTCTCATTATTCTCAATATGATTAAATTCTTAATTCATGGAATTAATACACTTTTGATTCTATAAATATTTTTCAACATCTCTTAACTCAACCTTTGAAAATAGAAATGTGTGTGAACATGTCCTCAATGTTCTTCTAGTTTAAATCTATTTTCCTTCACCACTAATGATATTTTGGACCTCCACTTTCCTTATCATAATTGTATAATATGAATACACTTTTCCCTCATCACTTGAAATGTATGAATCAAATTTTTTATCCTTTATTGCTTCTACATCATTACTTTTATCAAAAAAAATGGACATGTTTTTTAATAGTAACAACATTAAATTCACTTACTGTGATATTTATATATGGCTATGGAACATTTCTATTATAATTTTTTAGAACTTTCAAATATATAGAATAAACAATATTCCCACTTTACTTATTATAACTCTTGTATACTCTACTATTAAGATGGTATCCAAGGAGGATACCATCAACGCCTATTTGATCGATCTTCCTAATATTTTCACCTTTGACTTTGATTATGAAAGGGATTACAAATACACTTATGTATTTCAAACATAGATTATATTTTTAATACATATCTTATTGAGTTAGATCAAAGTTTTTCCTTTAGAAATAATGATTATGAATGTGGAATGATTCTATAATAGCTTGTCCCTAAAATAATTGAGAAGTATCAAGTTCAATCGGCATGGTTTGATCCATATCAACAAAACTTTTATTCCTTCTTCCAGAAACACCATTCTGTTTTAGTGTGTATCGTGAACTAAATTAATGAAAATTTATATGCTTTTCAAGATAATATTTAAACTTACCATTTGTATACTCATCACCATTATCAATTCAAATTTTCTTCATGGAATAATCGCATTCGTTTTCATCACTTATACAAAAACTATAAATCATTTTGAGAGCCACTAATTTATGTTTAGAAAATATAATATTTGTAATGTGATTGAAATAATAAATAAATGAGATAAATTAATTATATCTATTTGTCGATTTATTTCTCATGGGACCACATATGTTATAATTTTTAAGCTATGAGGAAAAATTTGAATATATCTCAACCTTCATATGTACTCTATTATCAATCCTTCATTTCTGGAATATCAAAAAACACCAATACCTTCTTTTAATCATGTTATTTTCATCACAAATACTTTCTCTCTTATTCATTTTATTCATATTCTTCTAGAACATATGTCCAACCCTTTTATTTAATAACTAATTTTATTCCATTATGATCAGATATCATGAATCATGTGCATCACCAACCTCAAATAGATTTCCCTTAGTTCATTTTCCTCTTATTAAAACATTCCCATCTTAAATACTTTGAACAAAAAAGTAATTTTTTTTTAAAAACATTCCTTTATCATAGAGTTTTGAAACACTCAACAAGTTATGTTTTAGTCCATCAACAAATATGGAACTTTTGGATTTAAATTTTTCTTTTCTAATAATAGTAGATCAAATACATTTAATACTAAGAGATTCATTATTTCCAAAAGTATTTATACCTTATTTTTCATCTCATACATTTTTTAGTATCTTCAAATATCTGGCTATATGTAAATGACACCCATTATCCAATATCTAAGTTCATTCTTCTTCTATGTATTTGAGATCAGTTTCATCAATAAATTCCTTTTATTTTATATTTTATTTCTTAACATGGGGATTTTGATATTTTTAAAATAAAAATTTTTGATCATGTAGCATTACAAGACATCCTTTATCTAGATTTTGAAGCTGATCTCATCTTTCTCAAATAATTCCATAGGTTGAAATCTATTTTTAGTTTTCAAACTATATTTTTAAGGTTATGTTATCTAAGTGGGTTGAATCCCCATAAAACACAACCCCTAATACCTCTTGGAATAATTATAGTTCTTATTATTTAACTAGAACATTTTTTATGTATTCTTGCAGCCTCCACGGTACTAAAAATATCCATAAAAACATATTTTCTTCTGTAAACTGTATTTTGTTCATAACTATGTACCTATTTTCCATCATATTTCTGACTATCAACCTTGTATCCTTGTAATGAACCAAAATTTTAGTAGTCACCTAATTTATTATTATTAAACTTTTACTTCTTCTCATCCTTAACAAAGTCTCTAGTTATAGTGTTTTTTATTTAAACTTTTTTTCCTTAGAAATTTTAGAATTTTTTACTTCACTAATTTTGGATAAATACATAGTATTCATTACTTTCTTCTTCTTTTTAATAATTTTAACCCTGTTTTTAACCTCTTATAATTATCATTTTTATCCTTCTGAGGTTCACACCTCTTTGAACATTCACAAAATTCTAAAACCAAGTTTTGAAAGTCTGTTATTCATTACTCAGCTTCAACAATTATATGTTAAATAATATTGAATTCTTTCTCCTTTACCATTATCTTTTCTTTAAGATTTATTTTTTTGGGTGTTATATTAATCAATTAAATTCTTCAAATCATCAATATCTTTCAAAAAACTGGATTTTTCTGTAATAACTAATTCTAGATTGTTTGATGATATATTTTTTTTCTTCAAATTCTTTTTTTATTTTTCAAGTTTAAAAATATTTGAGATACTTTCTCTCAGTTATATTTTAAGCATAAAATATATATGGTTCTCCTTATATTCTTTTTTAAATTTATTTATTTCATCACTAGTAAAGTAATCATCATCCACTTTTGTAATAAGAAACTTCTCAGTAACAACATCACTCGATTTTTCATCTTCTACATCATTATCATTATCTTCCCCATATTTGGATAAAAAAATTATATTTTTATAATTATATAATTTTTTATCTTTTCCTTTTGAAAAGGGATTTTATTTTTATATTATTATTAAAATATCATCTTGATTTTATATCTTTCTCATCACTACCTTCATCTTTCTTTATCCTTAGATAGATTACATAATATTGTCGAATGGATTTGAATTTTAATCACTTAAATAATAAATTTACTTGTATACTTCCCTATGCCTATTTTAAACCTCTTAGAAAACAAATGCGTGAATTCATCAAAATTTTTTCTTACTTTATCTTCAGTTTCAGAGAAACTGAATTCTTCCTTATAAAATTTCTTAGACTTCCCTTTCTTGGAAACCTTGGAACAATTTTCCCTATCAAAATTTTCCTTTTTTCATGATAAACTTTTATATTATAATTTTATATATGATTAGAATACTATAAAAATAATCTAGAGAGATTTTAAGGTTATATATATCCAAATTATGATACCTTGGCTTCAAATTTATCCAGAAGAATTCTTAATATATTATTAACAATAATAAAATCTTTAAAATTCTCAATAAAACATCTTATGGTGATTATAATTTCATTAAACCCTATAAATAGGTTTCTAATAGATTAATTGCATACTATTTTATGATTTTAATCATTCAATATCTAGATCCAAAACTTTTATTTCTTTAATTTCATATTTACTTTATAAGTTTTATTCAAATTTTCCTACATACATTTATCTATTCCAATTTCTTTAACCATCATAATTCACATTCAGAGTGGGATGAATGTATAACATTTTTGGTTTTCATATCATTATCTAGATTCTTATTATCTGTAGATATTACAGAAAAACCCTCAATATATCAAGTGAAACCATCTGTAATAGCTTTAATAACTTCATTATAAATAGATAATAGATAGAGTATGATTTTTTCCTTCCAGATATTATAGTTACTCCCATAAAATATAGGAATACCCTTACTATTAAATGATTTTTGAACATCCATGGAAACTTTCTTATTCTTCAAACTTTACATAGAAAAGAGTCAATGGAGGAAACTTGTGATCTGATATCAATTGAAAAGGCTATTTAGGATTTGTGTGATCACTGAGAGGGGGTAAATTATAGATCAATTATTTTATTGTTTTTATTCTTTATTAATAACCTTCACCTATGGTTAGTGAGGATTGACTCTATTGGAAAACAAAAAACATACACACCAATAGGAATACAATTATTTACTAGGTTCTCTACTCAATAATAGTATCCATTCCTTGGAATGATTTAGAAAATATAAAAGACCATACATCCACTCTAAAACAAACCTTTGTGGTTTATAGAAAGTTAGGAATATCCATCACTTGTATATAACTATATTCCTTTGATAGTTCATGTTATACTTATAGAGATAATATGATATAACATTTTTTTAATAATAAAAATAACTTTTACTAACAGGATTTGATATATTTTCATTGTTTTTCTTGAACATTCCTTACACTTTTATTCTTGAAATTTGGTATTCTTACTATTCATATTATTTCATAGTAGCAAGAAAGAAATTTTTTATCAACATATTCATTTGAACCTATATTTTTAATGAACTATGCCTGGTACCCTCAGTCTGATGTTCTCAGTCTACTACCCAGTTTATATAATTTCTTATTTACATTTCTATTATAATACTAACTATTTAGTATCCTCTATTTGATACCACTTGTTCGATATGCTCTTTCTAATGCCACTTTATTCAGTGCTACTTCATTCGATGCTTCAACATAAAATCTCTCAATCTCTTCATTCAGCAGCTAACTTCTTCAGATATTCTCCCAACAACAATAACTTCATCAACCTATCTTAGTACACCCCAATTAACTTTATATTGGAATTTCTTCTCCAAGAACTTAGTGACTATCAAGAACTTAAAATTAAATTTTATATCTTAAAAATTTACATCCTTCTCAAAAACTATCTTATGTTTACCTCCTTCAAACCTCTGTACAAATAGAAGTCAACAATATTTGAAGTGTTTAACATCCAACTCAACATCTTCCCAATTTTTGTCTTTGTAAGAACTTTAAAAAGTCCCTCAACCCTTAATATGATACTTCTTTATAGAAAATTATATATAGTTTAATTATTTATATGGTATACCTTCTCAAGGTTCTTCTTCATTCATTACCTACTTCATCTAGTACTTCTTTATAGGATTTATCTATCTAGAAATATTCTATCTGGTATAAAGATCCTCAAAAAAATTCTTATGGATATATTTTGAATCCTCTATCTAGAATATTTTTTCTAATTTCTTTATTTGGAAACTAATTTCTAATTAATTATCTTGAAAACTTCTATCTGATCAATTGAAAAATTCTATTCAATTGATGTGGAAACTATTGTCCTATTAATTCATAGACATTATGTCTAATAAACTCATGAATATTCATCCAAATTTATCTATTGGATACATTTTCATTCATAATTTCCTTGTTTCTTAGTTTAGAACTTCTTTAATCTTTATTTCATCTAGAACTTCCAAACATTTCTCTATTAAGTGAACTTGGTCAAGAAACCTCTATCCAGACACCTTTATCCTAAAACCTTAGTTCCACCAAGTTCCAAAAACTTATTCCATCTACCAACTTAGCTATAATCATGAATATATTTTTATAAACATTATGTTTGGTACTTTTAAGAACATTACAACATCACCTGATTTAGTTTTTATAGAAAAACTCAATCTGATATACTTGTGAAATTTTCAAACAACCCATTCACTCATATTCAATTTTATCCCATATTTATTTTAAACCCATCTTTTTCATCATTTATACTCCATCTATAAATTTCATAATTAAATCTCAAACATTCTCAAGTGGTTTATGTAGGACAAAAAATCAATACTTAATCAATCATTCTTTCATCTCAATCTTCTTCTTATTAACATAACAATGCCTCAAAACCTCTTGGCATCAACATGCTAAGATGGATGATGATACTGGTTAGAATGGTGTTGGGTGATCAAATACTATCATGTTATTTATTTTTAGTGTTTCACCCTTGATGAAGCTGTAGTTATTTCAAACGAATCGGTCTTTGGTGTGGTGATCTTTGATGACCGGTAATGATTGGTTCAGATACATTGTTAGGAGCAGAGATGGGAATTTCTTCATTTGAGATTCGGTGTGCGTAATGATGACTGATGAGTATAGTTGTTTCATTAAAAATATAACACCCATATGGTAGGAAAAAAATGGTCCAAATAAAACTGAGAAATATATCATTTTTATTCTTTGAAGGAGATGTCATAGTTAAATGATTTCATTTCGAGTTTAAAATTTTTGTTTCATGGGAAAGATCACGCACATGGTTGGGAAAAAATAGTTTGAAGGTTTGATTTTGGGGGGTTTTATGTTTGTACAATCATTCACATTGAGTTTACTATTCATTTTTATCTTCCATAGAAACTCCCAACAGTTCCCCCATTCATAAATGAGTACATACATTCTTTCTAAAGGGAGGTTTTCAATTTGGGTTTTAGACCCAATGGAACTTAGTAACTCATATTGGTCAACATAATGGGAATTTGGGCTCATCACACCCTTTTGGGGGGAATTTTTTCCTACTCTAGTAATATCTTAAATATTTAAGATATGTTTTATAATCTCTTCCTAATCCTGATACAGGATCAATTACCCTAAAAAAATGATCAGGTTTTGAATCCCTCCATGTGCAAAGGGAGTTCTATTAATGAGTACATTTGTATATATCTAAGGTTCTTCATCTATTTCCCCTTAATGGGTAGATACCTATATGTTGAATCCATATAACCAGGAACTCTGGGGTTTTTTCATCTAGGGAAGTGATTAATATTTTGAGGATGAGATTGATCTGTTATGAGGCCTCATATGTATCATGTTTATAACATGAATCAAAACCTGTGTAGTTCATTGAACCCATTCAATTTAACATCCTGTAGAAAGGACATATATGAGGTAACTTAGGCACAAAGTATCGATTTTGATCCTCAAGTATGCATCCTATATATCCTAGTTATGGTAGGAATCATAGTCTTCTTAGTTCAATCACACCCTTAGGACTTACCCTGAGGTGGATTCCCTTATATGGGAGTAGTTATATCATGACACTAATTGGGGTTTACAAAACAAGGTTTTCATGGATAGTGGATATTCATAATGTGAATGATATGAATATTGAAAATCCTTAAGCCCGTGTGATCCATGCTCGGTGTGAGAAACAAGGGATATTAAGTAATCAATCTCACTACATTTGGATGTGGGACTTATGAATTAGGGTATTCCTTTGGATGTTTGATATGGATCTCAGTCCTTAAGAAGGAATATTATGTATCCTGGTTATGGAAGGAATCAAATTCATTGTAGTTCATTTTCCTTCTCAATTTGTGGGTGGATTAGGTAGAATGATCAGCCCATGGGATATATTATGTCTTGATAGTTAGAATATCAGATACATAGAGGGACTCATGCCTAAGTGGATTCTAATTTGAGCTCAGTCCTTTGGAATTAATCCTATGTATCCTGATTATAACAAGAATTGGATTTCTCATAGTTTAGTTGTATTAAGGATTACACACTGAGGTTGCCCTTATATATCCACTAGACAAGGTTATCATGTCCTAGGATGTCTGCTTGACATGGCCTATTTGTCTGCCTACCATGTTCTAATTATCTTCTTAATATATTATAGGATTCTTGGACATATCCCGGTTGTCTAATGAACATGTACAAAGGAAATTTCATGATTTAATTGAATTTTCTGAAGGATGTTGCATAATCTAAATGGCATGTATAGAGTACACTTCATGATCAAGGCTGACATGGATGGAGGGTGTCGTAAGACTTGGATGAGGATGTATGGACATGTCTTGGTGTCTATAAGACATCTCTAAAGAAAATCATATGATCCAATCTGAATTTTCTCGAGGGTGATACCTGAATTGGATGATTTTTTTGGAAGATATTGCATGAACCGGTTGACATGTCTTGGTGACATCGTGATACCAAGTTGACATGACCTAGATTCTCTGCATAACTAGGGTGATATGTTTGGAGTCCATCATAAGATTTCAATGGAAATAATTAAGGAATTAATGATACTTGGGTGGAATTCCCATATGGTATCATTCAACTTACTTTACATGTCCAAGGGACATCGCCTAATACAAATAGTATATCGAGGGAGTGTCACATGGATTGGGCGACATGTCATGGTGTTATCACATGATCTAGGTGGGATATGTGAAGCACATGAAGATCAATGAATCTTTCATCACATAATTCTCCTGTATTTTTAGTCTTTATTCTATCATTTATTGTATATGTGCCTCATATTTTATCGGTGTTATCTTATTTTAGGTTTTTTGTTACCAGGGTAACATGTGGGGCCTCCTTCTCATAATTCAGCCAGCATACCCAAAGTCCTTCATGTGATCTATAGAGTGATCACATGAAGCACATATGCATGTTTCTTAATCCTTTAATTCATTCCCTAGATTTTACCTAGAGGAATACCATTTAAATTTCATGACTATTCACTCCGAGAAATCTACTCTTGTGCTCCAGTGTGTGATGGATCTATCGATGGTTTTTTATGTTAAGGGGTGTTTATAGGCCTCACCACCCTAGTTATACACATTCTTGTGTGGAATGTATCTCATTAATTTAGATTAGAGTAGAAGGATTTTTTTTGTTTCATGCACTTCACATGATCCTTTTGTGGGTCATTCATGGCACTGCATTTATTTGACCCAGGCTGATCAAATGGATTTCACATGACCATGTGGATATATCAAATATATTATATAAGGTTATACTAACATGTGTGGGGTCTTCATGAGGACATTATTCATATGAAAAATCATTTACATGATCAAATACAATTCTTATTGGGGTATTTATGATATAGTGGAAGCTTGTCAAGGGGGCCTTCACGAGATCAAGCTAACATGTCAAGGGGTATCACAAGATTACGATGTTTTGTTGAGGGGGGAATAGTGTGATAAATGGTGATCACCCAGGGCATATGACCTATTTCTCATGAATTCCATCATATCCTCTCTCCTCAAGAATCTTCCTCCATTTACCTTTTTATTCCCTTCTTTATTTTATAAGGGATGGGGATCTCATGAATTTGAATGAGTGTTGTCGAAGACAATCACTCTCCCTACCTACAATGTGTTGTGTGACCAATAATGGGTCCTAAGGTGATGCATAAGAATTATCATGGAAAACCCCTCCACTTTTCTGTGGAGATGAAAGGGTGGTATAGAATTGAATGGACATGTCTGAGACCCTTTGCATGATGAAGGTGAAATATCATCAGGATCTTTCACGGTAGGGTGGACATGTCTCCAGGGCCTCATGGTGTCTTGTGGACCATATGAGTGAATCATAAGAATATCAATGACCACATATTTTCAATTCTTTTTCATATTTTCATCCTTTATTTTATAAGTGTTTTGGAAGAGTATCAGGTGCCTACAGGTTGACAAGTTGTATGTCGTAGAGGAGCTCACTTAGCATCCCTCATTTGATCACCAATGTTTGTCAGGATTCCTTCACAAGAATAGGGAGGCTTGATAAAGGGGATACTAATGATCTCAAGTAGACCATGTGATGTGCATGAACCATTCTCATGATCTTATGAAGGTCATGTGATCGTGTTTCCTTTTTAAGGTTATGCGATCTGTGTGTCTAGGCCACCTTCGCTTCCTTTTCTTTGCAGAAAAAATAATACCCATGCATCAAGTATTTATTACCTTGTAGATTTGTCGATACTCATTCGGTTAATATCAAAAAATACCTCCCCCTCAAGAGTGATGTTAATAGTTGAATTGAATTGGTTCTGGAGAAATTAAATGTCCTCATAAGTCTTTGGGTCTATCGCCAATCAGTGTCTTGGAAGATGTTTGGTATTTTGAGTGACCGTTGGTAATATATAAAGTTTCCTATAAATAAGGGATTTGAGGGGATCTCATTTCACTAGATACTTTAAATATCTAGGGCTCTTTTGATCCTCCTCATTGATTATATCTTTTAAAATACATTTTTATAAGATCCTTTCCAAGATTTTCTATGAGAACTGATCGCAAGACTTGTCTACAAGACTATTTCATGAGAACTATTTTGTTAGATCTATTCATGAGACCTACTTTTCCATATCCATTTTTCGAATCAACCATTAATATATCTTTAGTAATTTCTTGAGACTTTTCCATATAGTTTTCTTATGGGTTTCACATGATCTGTTTGCTCAGTCTCCTGATCGCTTGGCTATTATACAGTTTGCATGACCATGTTAGGGTCACGTGATCTTGATTCTTATGACTAGTCATGCAGTAGTGAGATGTTTTATGGGTCAAATAGTGTATGATATCTCTATGGGTTATACATTTTTCAAGAACTTTATTGTGTAATGTGGTCACAAATCCCCTCACGGTTCATGCGATTCTCATGATGCTTCTAGAATCATGAATCTCTTTTGATGATATTTTATTTTTTTTATCTGACACATGCCACTTAATTTTTTTAGATGGATTTAAAATATCATGAATATTCCACTATGTATATCCAGAGGGCTATGATTTCTAGGAATTTTAAATATAACACTTTATATCATGTGATTTAGGAAAATTAGGTTTTGAAGAGGCTTCTCTTGTCATAACTTCAAAGATGACCTTTATCACACTTGATTCCACTGTATAGATTCTTCCAACTGGATGATGTTTCTATTCCTTCTCCTAACTAAAATCTTTAATCCTAATAGATGTTAACTTCCCTCAATGGTATCTATATGATGATTTCTATATATAGATAACTAGTCACAGCACAATTTGTGGGGTTTTCCTAAATGTTGTTAAACTCCCCTATGGGTCCAAACGGTTGTGATTTCTCCCACCAGTACATTGCTTAAAGACATTTGAGAATATTAGTCTCTTACTTGAATAATATAGGTAGTGGATGGAGCTTTAAATTGGACCTGCGACCTGGTAAAAAAAATTTGATGAATGGGAATGGACATTATAGGTTAGATAGAGTTGTTCTAAATTTTCTGACCAGCTACATTATGTTTTTATTTACGAGTTCATATGGGTTTCTCAGTTCATCATCTACCATCGGTAGGATATTCTCAGAGAATTGATTAGTTGTTGGTTTACTTGCATGAATTCATTTCAGAAATCCCATAGTGAAGTAAAAATCAGCCTTTGGGATATCTATCAATTGGGTAAGATATCCCCCTTAGGGAGATGTAAAATGAGAACCTTCCTACTATGGAAATATAGGATGACCCCACACTGACTACAGTTTTGGAAAGGGATATGCTCAATATTATGAAATAAAATTTAAGGAAGGAGCTAAATATGCACTCAGTCATTTTCTTTAAAGATTGGATCATCATTTTTCTCTATCATAGTGGAGCTCAATCGATCGTTATACGCCCTCACCAGTTCCCTTCCTAGTAGGTCTATGACAGCACCAGATCATATTGAGAAATCCTAGAAGGTAGATACTATACCACATGGGGTTGAAGAGTGAGCATGTAGATATTCCTGAGCCTTAGGTTGGCAGGTTTCATTGCCATGTTCTTCAATGGGTGTATTTTCCCAACTGGGGATGAATGCTCAGAAATTTGAGTTAGCACACTGGTGATGGTAGCTCAGTTAGTAGAGGGACGACCTCTTAATCTAGTTTTACCAACTCTTGAATTCCTTTACCAACTTTAGGTCCATATTCAACATGGATAAATACCTTATAGAAATTTTTGTACTTTATAGTTTTCATTCAACATTATAGGGGATCATTTTTGTTCTTGCAAATACCACAACACTACTGGGATCCCTCATGCCTTATTTTCCCCAGGCTTCTGAATATCTCTAGGGATGAGGAAATTTTTTTAGGCTCTTATGAGGTCACTAACATGTTGATCTAGTCTGGTCACTTCAATTTCATACCTTATCCCACACCATCCAGTCCAATTATCGATAATGGAAGTAGCTCTCTTAATGAAAATTCATATAAGATCCCTCTTCAGTATGGGGTCCTCACATCCATGTTGAATGAGTTGGTTATTTTTTATCTATATACCCCTTATATGTTCTCTCACTAATTCGGATTTATCCAAAGGGTTTCTCCTCTCTCCTCACCCAGCATGCTGGGAGAACGATATCCCCGAATTATTCGCCAAAAAATTAATATGGTTGTGTAAGGATACCAATGATGAGATTATCCTCCTACCTATTGGTGCCCCTGTCTTTCTATCTTATTATTATACCAAGGCTTGGGTGGAAGCCTACTTGAGTGGTGTGATGAATAGACTAGTTCATCAAGTGGATAAACCATGTGCCTTACTGACCCCCTTATCATTAGAAAAAAATGAATATGATTCAAGATTCGGGTGAGTCTTCAAGGAATCATCCCCATCCTAGCAATGACCATCCCATTAGAATGGAATAATTTTTCAATGATTCCATTCCTTATATATGAGCAATGAATGATACATATTTTGGGAGAATAGTACATTGTATTTTTTATCTTTCTTCTTTTTCATGTTAGCCGGTACTCCCCCTCTTGATGTACCTACTATAAAAGTTTCATAGGATTGGACATGGTGTAGAATAATCAGGCATAAAATTCAGACCTTGATCACTAAGACTCCAATAGAAAAATTTCATAACCAATAACAATTTCTTCTCTGGAACTTTCATGATTTGGGGTGGGCAACTTTGACTGTCATAAATTATATGAAATCATGTTAAAAATCATCCTGACACAGAAATAGTTTGATACTAGTGAGAGGGTCTTTCACGTTATCGATGGGACTCCCTTGAATGAACTAATGAATCTTCTAAGGAGTTGGAATATAGCCATCAGATCATATTTGTGATGCATGCCCAAATGGATGTCTTGACCACACAGATAGTGATACATGAGGATATTATAGCTCACTTAATTTATGACCTTTCAGCATCATCATGCTCATTATCAACTACTTAGAAAATAGTAAATGAGATTTCCACTCTGATTGAGACTCTTCAACCTTGGGCATAAGTAGAAGAAGTGGGGTGGGGGCACATCAGCTCTCAATTGACAATTCTTGTCAGGATCTTTCCAATTTGTATAGCTCAGTAAATCAATAATTATTGTATTTTTATCATTAATTCTTTTTTTATTTAATCCTTAGAGAGGCTTTAAAATGTAGGTATCTCTCATTTTTCATGCTAGCAATGAATTGATCTTCCAAACATTACATGCCATTGTCCAGTTTTCTTTTATTTATGATGTGCATGATATTTCATTGATCTGATGTTGCATGAATCATCAATGATACCCATACTTCATATAATATCAAGTAAACCTTAATTCCAATATTTTAATGATTAAACCATAACATATTTTTCTCAATAAATTATCATGAATTCCTACCAACATGATATTACTCATTGATATATCTATTGTAGTCATCTTGATATTTCATGATTTATAAAAGGATAATTTAGGTAAAATATATGTCCTAGAGGGAGAATGATCTATATTTTGTTGAATTTAGTGGACTTAGTGAGCATAGCTTGATTTTTGATAAGTTCGTATGGTGTGCCCCACAAGCTTCATATCTTTTTAATCATATTGCCCTAATTCTTTCCTAATCTTCATATATGGGAAAACTTAATGGGAATGGACTAGGATTTTTTTCAAGCCACCCTCTTATGGTTTTTTGTCCTGATAGCATTTTCAAGTCTTGAAAACTAAATCATTGATGTACTATAGTTTAGGGTATTTTATCTTGGATATTCTATTATTATATTTTAGGGTCTTTTATATTTTTGGTAACATAAAATTTGAAAAGTGGAATTCTCTATGTATTCTAATTTCATATGGTAAGGATGTCTTCCATGCAATTTAATGTCATGCTGTAAAGACCCGTAAATTTCAAGGAAATTTTTTTCTTAATTTTCTTTGGAATTTTTTTCAAGAACGCAGTTTCAGACGGCACCTGATTCCGAGGCCCGGAGTGCCCGGAATTAATTTCCGAAGTTTGGCTCGGGTACGTTCAGTGAACGAACGAGCGGGAATTTCTAACTTTTGATCCGGTGCTCGGAATTGAAATCCGAGGGCACCGATGAACTCGCAGCGCCGATATTCGCTTAGAAACGCCTCTTCCGGAGTTGCGTTTTCTCGGGTGTGGTTTTTAATTTTCGGGCTTAAAGTTAAGAAATAAAATAATTTTGCGACAACTTTATTTTATTTCGCTTAAGCCACTTGGAAGCCACTTGAAGCCACTTAAAGGCGGCTTGAACTGAGTTGAACTGGATAGGATGCTATCCAGAAATATCCTACCCCTTGGTAGGATATTTGTGAGGTGGGGCCCGCACGAGCCCCGCCGTTTCTTTCGCTAAGTAACGCACCCGCGAAAACCCGTCAAAGTAACTGAAAAGTCAACCGACGCGTTTTCTTTAATTCTTAACAGACCATTTAATTGGGCGGTTTATTTCGTGAATTAAATGGACTGTTTCTTTCGTGAATTTAATGGGTCGTTTCTTTCGAATTGATGGATCGTTTCTTAACCGGTTTCGTGTGTTGGCATGTTTATAAAATAAGACCAACCTAAAAATCCTTTGAAAGGATTTGAGAGGATCTTGTTTCTTCATCTCCCCGCGAAGAACGCGAAGAACGCGAAGAACGCCGGCGACCGAAATTCGACGACGCACACCGAGATCTGCGACGTCGACGAGCTTTACCCGCGACGTTCTTCGGCGACGCCTCTTCTTCCGCAGCCGATCCTCGTTCGGCAGCTAAGGTGAGAAACGAATCGTTTGAAATTCTTTTGTGTTATGTGTTAATAAAATAAGAGGTAGTCTTATTTTATTTTGAGTTCTTTGTTTGTCTTTTGGAGAGCTTCCTCTTCATCTTCAAGCTCTGACGAAGAACGAAGAACGCCCAAACTCCGACGAAGAACGACGCCTCTCTTCTTCGTCCTCGGTGTCAACAAGAGGGAACGCTGCACCCTCCTGGGACCTTCTTCGTCGGAAAACGAAGATCCGCCAGCGACGTGTCTCTTCGGGCATAACTCTTCGTCAACGGATTTGACGAACGACGACCGCGACACCCGACCTCCGCGACGCCGTCTTCCGCGGAGCGTAGCCGAATCTTCAAATTCTTAAACCCGAGGTAGGGGTTGTTGATTCTTTATTATTCCTTTTCTTGATCGTGAATAGCAAGTATAACGTGTGGCTTAATTTATTTAAGTTGCGTTATTAATTTAACGTGAGGGGGGGCCGGACCGCACGAACACGGCCGAATCCCCCCTCCATCGTTCTTGTTTGTTTATGCTGGTGGAAACAAGTAGCGTGGTGCCGTCGCACCACGCGAATGATCGTTCCTTTATTTTGCGCATCGCCGTCGCGCTTCGCCGAGGAGAGTCTTCAAGAACGCGACGCCGTCGCGCCGCGTTGGTAGGATTCATGGCACGGCGAAAGGGGCGCGGTGCCGTCGCACCGCGCCGGACGACGAACACCGCGGCCGGTTCCGGGCCGCGGCGGGACGAGAAGACCGCGGCCGGTTCCGGGCCGCGGCAGGATGAGAAGACCGCGGCCGGTTCCGGGCCGCGGCGGAAGAGGAGACCGGCGGTCGGGCCGCCGGCGTCGGAAGACGAGGGCGGGACCAGAATTTCCGGTCCCGTTGGTAAAAACCGGCCGGCCAGCGGGCCGGCCGGATGTCATAAAACCGGGGGAATAAATCCCCCGGCTGCTTCATCAAACCCCCCTCTTAATGAGGGGGGCGGTTCATTTAAGGAGGGGGGGCAACAGCCCCCCCGGTTCGTCCAGCCGGCCCCCACTTGCGGGGGCCGTTTTTTGGCAAAGGCACGGCTCAAAGCCGTGCCGCCTTGTTCAATCAGCGGGGGCAATCAAGCCCCCGCGTGCTGCCACCCCGTGCGGCGCCCGCCGCCGCCGCCACCGCGGCCCGCCGCCGCGCCGCCGCCCGCCGCCGCCGCCACCGCGGCCCGCCGCCGCGCCGCCGCCCGCCGCCGCCGCCACCGCGGCCCGCCGCCGCGCCGCCGCGCCGCCGCCCGCCGCCGCCGTCCGCCGCCCAGGGGGGGGGGGGGGGGGGGGTCGGGCCGGGTCGGCCCGGACCCGGACCCCCCGTTTCGAACCTGATTTGGTTTTTGGCTCATAACTTGAGCTTCGGATCTCCGAATGACGAACCGTCTGCGGCAACGCGATCCTTGGATCGAGACGGTCGTTTCGATATATCGCACTCAAGGTTTCGGGTTACTTTGAGTTCGGCCGAGTTGGTTCGTTCACGAAACCAACCGGGCCTTCGGAGCGGAAACGCTCATATCTTGAGCCACGAACGTCCGATTGACGCGCCGTCAGTCGCGTTGTGTTCCTCTTAGTGAAACGGATCTTTTGGCATACTCCGCCCGAGGTTTGGACGCAGGTGGAGTACGGTCGAGTTGGTTTTTCCTTAAAAACCAACCGGGCCCCGGAGACGAAAATGCCAATAACTCACAGACCGGGCGTCCGATTGACGCGCCGTCTGTTTCGTTGACTTCCTCTTGATGAGACGGAACTTTTGACATAATTCGCCCGAGTTTTGGATGCAGTCGGAGTTTGGCCGGGTTGGATTGTTCCCGAAATCCAACCGGGCCCCTGGAACGGGAAAGCTGATATCTTTCAGACAGGACGTCCGCTTGACGAGCCGTCAGCGGCGTTGGTGGTTACGTTGAGTAACGGTCCCTTTGAGTATACCCTATGGGAGTTCGGGGTACAGTTGAGATACGGCCGGGATTGGTTCGCACTCGAAACCAACCGGGCCCCTGGGACGAAAAGG
This sequence comes from Viscum album, assembly GCA_963277665.1. NCBI lineage: Eukaryota > Viridiplantae > Streptophyta > Magnoliopsida > Santalales > Viscaceae > Viscum > Viscum album. The sequence continues at coordinate 1,908,545,441 of OY728136.1, forward strand.
CTAATAACTCACAGACCGGGCGTCCGATCGACGCGCCGTCTGTTGCGTTGAGACCCTTGTGACGAGACGGACTTTTGAGATACTTCTTTGCGGGACTTTGTGATACTTGGAGTATCGACCAGTAGCTCGTGGAGCGGACCCGTGGTACTTGACAGTGGTGGTGCGCTTGGATGCAGCAGCAGACCCTTGGCGGTGGAGAGCTTGGTTGTAGCGGCGGACCCGCGATACTCTACGGAGTGTGTGCGCTTGGTTGTAGCGACAGACCCGCGACGGTGGAGACGAGCGTGCAGAGTACGGAGACCGTGTAGCCGGCTGAGACCTGACGACTGCTTGACCGACTCGACTTGGAGTGAGTCGACTAGCCCAGTGGACGGAGCGCCCGGTATTTGGCGGCAGACCCACGGCGGACGGAGCGCCTGGTAGTTGGCAGCAGACCCGCGGTACTCGACAGGAGGAGTACCTCAGCAGGCTATCTGGGTAGCGCCCGGTTTTTGGCGACAGACCCTCAGCGGACGGAGCGCCCGGTAGTTGGCCGCAAACCCGCAGTACTCGACAGGAGGAGTACCTCAGCAGTCCTAGGTTAGTGAGCGGCAGCCTCGGAGTCGTGACAGGACCACTGTACACTCTAGAGACGGAGCTCTTCAGCAGTTACGGTTTCGATAATGAAAATCCTGGTTTGAGCTGAGACTTTTGACCTTGTGTTTACTTCATGATTGAGATGGGTCACTTGCTAACTTTGGTATATGTATGGGCATATACCCGGGTAGTGGTTATCCGTCGATTTCACAATCCTTGTGTTTCCTCATGATTGAGATGGGTTACTTGATAACTTAGGTATATGTATGGGCATATACCTAAGTAGGGTTTATTTGTTGAGATCTTCTTGTGTTTATCCTTGTTGGTTTTAGTGAGACCTTGGGGGTCTCGGGGTCCCTACTGAGTATCGTTATACTCACCCCTGCACGGGCTATGCCCGCACCTCGTTGTGTTGGTTGCAGACGACGGCCAGTACTGGCAGAGGCCGAGTGTTCGAGGACTGGACGGTACCTGGAGGTGGACTATACGACGAGGCGGTACCCAGAGGCAGACCACTGGGCGGGTCATACTTGGAGCAGACGACGGGACCCGAGGAGCAGAAGAGCTATCTGTACCCACCCTTCAGGTGGGATTTCCAGTGGACATCTCAGCGTAGCAGCTTTACTTTTCAGTCGCTGTTTTCCCTTTCGAGTTGTACTTTACAGTTGGGCTTGTATTTCCGGCCCCTTTTTCTTTTCAGCTCTTCTTTTTGTACTTAGTGTTTTACTTCCGCTTGTACTCTGTGGTGCTGGTTTTCTTTATAAAGGCAATGCCTTCCCAGTTATCGGGATTTTACGCCTTTGGTGCTAGTCGCCAACCCCTGGCCTATGGAAGGCGGGCTTGGGGTAGTCACGGCACGGGCCCCGAGGACGGGTCGTGACAAATTGGTATCAGAGGAGTTCGGTTCTACCGCAGAACTTATAACTCTGATCTTTCTTTCTGTGAAGCAATAGTGTTAAAGGTACCGAGTGTGGTTTTCAGTTCAGGGAGTCCAGTGTTGGTGCGGGCGGCCGACGTATCCATACACCAGGACCCTGACAACTGATTTCCGACTTTGTGCACGAAAACACTGATTGCGTGTGTGTTTTCAAAGGTTTTTCCCCCTTAAAACAGCTCAAACCAGGTCAGCTCACCAGGTATAATCGTTTGATCGTGTTACGTTGTTTCTTTCAGGATGGCCCCACGACGGCAGCCAGCTAGGGTTCCGAGAATCGAACGTGACGACAGCCCACCGAGCGACGAGGCCTCGGTGCAGGGCCCTTTGTCAGCAGTGGCACCGGCGGTAGCTCTACCCGCCGAGCCCCCGATGCTTCCAGCAGCAGCCGCTGACGATGCACGTCGCCTCAGCGCACTGCATGAGTTTCAGCGCCAGCGACCGCCCAGGTTTCGCGGGGAGACGGATCCCCAGGCTGCAGAGGACTGGCTGGAGGCAGTGGTACGAGTGTTTAGGCTAGTGAGGACACCAGCAGACCTCATGGTGATCCTCGCTGCGAGCCTACTACACGCAGCAGCAGGTAGGTGGTGGAGCCACTTGTTTCAGTTTTGCGATGAGATGAACTTCGCATGGGAAGACTTCGAGACCTTCTTCAGGGTGGAGTTTGTGCCAGTATCTCTACACCCCGAGCGTGTACAGGAGATTCTGCCTTTACCGCGTGTTTTTCGATCAGAAGCCGAGTCATCTGTGGGCAGTAGACAGATGATGCAGAGGTCCAGGAGGACCAGACCAGCAGTTGGGCGATCTCGGGTTTTAGGACCAGTGGTGCATGGAACCCGGAGGGGGAACAGAGCTAGCCGTGCAAGGAGCAGGTTGTGTTACTCATGCCGCGGAAAGGGTCACCTGGCACGTGACTGTCCGACTCCTCGATCCGCAGGCTTGGGGGGGAGCCACCGAGGTTGAGGCAGCGACAAATGCTGGAGCTCTGGGAGCAGATGGACAGGGGAGGAACTAGTGGATACGTCTTTTGTACTTCTAGTTCCATGTTGATGTTGCTTTTGTGTAGCGTCTTGTAATATGAGCTGCAATAATAAAAGATGCATACCTTTGTGATGTTTTCTTTCCTGTCCTCTTTTGTGATGTTACTAAGAGGTTCCAGTTGACTGTTGACTTGACCCTCACTTGTGAGACATCTACTGGAGGAGACCAGTTACCACACACTGATGCCGACAGTGTGACTCAACCCTTGGAGGCGAGAGTAACGGTTGGATCTCTTAGTAGTAGCGTCGAGGCCTTACGACGTCATCCTTGGTATGGATTAGTATCATCCATGTTAGGATTGACTATTTTAGGCAAAGAATGTGGTTCATCCAGGGGATGAGACCAGGTTTCTCTTATCGGCAAAGAAGAAATCTCGCAGCTCTTGTGGGACCAGAGATGGTCCGGGCCACGTCAGAAGAGGTCCATCTCATCCAGGAGCGGATGAGGAAAACACAGAGCCGGCAGAAGTCATATGCTGACAGGAGGCGGAGGCCACTAGAGTTCGAGGATGGCGACCACGTCTTCTTGCGTGTCTCACCTCGACGTGGTTTGCGGAGATTTGGCCGAGGCGGCAAGTTGTCTCCCCGCTTCATCGGGCCTTTCCAGGTCCTCAGCAGGGTTGGCGAGGTGGCTTATCGTCTGGCTCTGCCACCTCAGTTGCACCGGGTGCACGACGTCTTCCACGTATCCCAGCTGAGGAGATACGTGCTCGACCCCCTTCGCATATCATCGACCATGAGGAGCTAGACAGTGGCGATGAGTGTCTTATACGGAGGTTCCTGTGGGGATCGAGGATCGACAGGAGCGGATCCTAGGAGGATGGTCGATTCCTCTTGTGCACTTTCTTTTGCAGCGTGGGAACCTCCATGTGAGCACATGGGAGCGGAAGGCTCAGATGCGTGCTCAGTACCGCTTTGTTTCCCTAAGTTTGTGGTGAAGCTTTACGGGGACGTAAAGCCCTGTGGTGGGAGTAATGTAAAGACCCGTAAATTTCAAGGAAATTTTTTTCTTAATTTTCTTTGGAATTTTTTTCAAGAACGCAGTTTCAGACGGCACCTGATTCCGAGGCCCGGAGTGCCCGGAATTAATTTCCGAAGTTTGGCTCGGGTACGTTCAGTGAACGAACGAGCGGGAATTTCTAACTTTTGATCCGGTGCTCGGAATTGAAATCCGAGGGCACCGATGAACTCGCAGCGCCGATATTCGCTTAGAAACGCCTCTTCCGGAGTTGCGTTTGCTCGGGTGTGGTTTTTAATTTTCGGGCTTAAAGTTAAGAAATAAAATAATTTTGCGACAACTTTATTTTATTTCGCTTAAGCCACTTGGAAGCCACTTGAAGCCACTTAAAGGCGGCTTGAACTGAGTTGAACTGGATAGGATGCTATCCAGAAATATCCTACCCCTTGGTAGGATATTTGTGAGGTGGGGCCCGCACGAGCCCCGCCGTTTCTTTCGCTAAGTAACGCACCCGCGAAAACCCGTCAAAGTAACTGAAAAGTCAACCGACGCGTTTTCTTTAATTCTTAACAGACCATTTAATTGGGCGGTTTATTTCGTGAATTAAATGGACTGTTTCTTTCGTGAATTTAATGGGTCGTTTCTTTCGAATTGATGGATCGTTTCTTAACCGGTTTCGTGTGTTGGCATGTTTATAAAATAAGACCAACCTAAAAATCCTTTGAAAGGATTTGAGAGGATCTTGTTTCTTCATCTCCCCGCGAAGAACGCGAAGAACGCGAAGAACGCCGGCGACCGAAATTCGACGACGCACACCGAGATCTGCGACGTCGACGAGCTTTACCCGCGACGTTCTTCGGCGACGCCTCTTCTTCCGCAGCCGATCCTCGTTCGGCAACTAAGGTGAGAAACGAATCGTTTGAAATTCTTTTGTGTTATGTGTTAATAAAATAAGAGGTAGTCTTATTTTATTTTGAGTTCTTTGTTTGTCTTTTGGAGAGCTTCCTCTTCATCTTCAAGCTCTGACGAAGAACGAAGAACGCCCAAACTCCGACGAAGAACGACGCCTCTCTTCTTCGTCCTCGGTGTCAACAAGAGGGAACGCTGCACCCTCCTGGGACCTTCTTCGTCGGCAAACGAAGATCCGCCAGCGACGTGTCTCTTCGGGCATAACTCTTCGTCAACGGATTTGACGAACGACGACCGCGACACCCGACCTCCGCGACGCCGTCTTCCGCGGAGCGTAGCCGAATCTTCAAATTCTTAAACCCGAGGTAGGGGTTGTTGATTCTTTATTATTCCTTTTCTTGATCGTGAATAGCAAGTATAACGTGTGGCTTAATTTATTTAAGTTGCGTTATTAATTTAACGTGAGGGGGGGCCGGACCGCACGAACACGGCCGAATCCCCCCTCCATCGTTCTTGTTTGTTTATGCTGGTGGAAACAAGTAGCGTGGTGCCGTCGCACCACGCGAATGATCGTTCCTTTATTTTGCGCATCGCCGTCGCGCTTCGCCGAGGAGAGTCTTCAAGAACGCGACGCCGTCGCGCCGCGTTGGTAGGATTCATGGCACGGCGAAAGGGGCGCGGTGCCGTCGCACCGCGCCGGACGACGAACACCGCGGCCGGTTCCGGGCCGCGGCGGGACGAGAAGACCGCGGCCGGTTCCGGGCCGCGGCAGGATGAGAAGACCGCGGCCGGTTCCGGGCCGCGGCGGAAGAGGAGACCGGCGGCCGGGCCGCCGGCGTCGGAAGACGAGGGCGGGACCGGAATTTCCGGTCCCGTTGGTAAAAACCGGCCGGCCAGCGGGCCGGCCGGATGTCATAAAACCGGGGGAATAAATCCCCCGGCTGCTTCATCAAACCCCCCTCTTAATGAGGGGGGCGGTTCATTTAAGGAGGGGGGGCAACAGCCCCCCCGGTTCGTCCAGCCGGCCCCCACTTGCGGGGGCCGTTTTTTTGGCAAAGGCACGGCTCAAAGCCGTGTCGCCTTGTTCAATCAGCGGGGGCAATCAAGCCCCCGCGTGCTGCCACCCCGTGCGGCGCCCGCCGCCGCCAGCGCGGCCCGCCGCCGCCGCCACCGCGGCCCGCCGCCGCGCCGCCGCCCGCCGCCGCCGCCCCCGCGGCCCGCCGCCGCGCCGCCGCGCCGCCGCCCGCCGCCGCCGTCCGCCGCCGCGCCGCCCAGGGGGGGGGGGGGGGGGGGGGGGGGGTCGGGCCGGACCCGGACCCCCCGTTTCGAACCTGATTTGGTTTTTGGCTCATAACTTGAGCTTCGGATCTCCGAATGACGAACCGTCTGCGGCAACGCGATCCTTGGATCGAGACGGTCGTTTCGATATATCGCACTCAAGGTTTCGGGTTACTTTGAGTTCGGCCGGGTTGGTTCGTTCACGAAACCAACCGGGCCTTCGGAGCGGAAACGCTCATATCTTGAGCCACGAACGTCCGATTGACGCGCCGTCAGTCGCGTTGTGTTCCTCTTAGTGAAACGGATCTTTTGGAATACTCCGCCCGAGGTTTGGACGCAGGTGGAGTACGGTCGAGTTGGTTTTTCCTTAAAAACCAACCGGGCCCCGGAGACGAAAATGCCAATAACTCACAGACCGGGCGTCCGATTGACGCGCCGTCTGTTTCGTTGACTTCCTCTTGATGAGACGGAACTTTTGACATAATCCGCCCGAGTTTTGGATGCAGTCGGAGTTTGGCCGGGTTGGATTGTTCCCGAAATCCAACCGGGCCCCTGGAACGGGAAAGCTGATATCTTTCAGACAGGACGTCCGCTTGACGAGCCGTCAGCGGCGTTGGTGGTTACGTTGAGTAACGGTCCCTTTGAGTATACCCTATGGGAGTTCGGGGTACAGTTGAGATACGGTCGGGATTGGTTCGCACTCGAAACCAACCGGGCCCCTGGGACGAAAAGGCTAATAACTCACAGACCGGGCGTCCGATCGACGCGCCGTCTGTTGCGTTGAGACCCTTGTGACGAGACGGAATTTTGAGATACTTCTTTGCGGGACTTTGTGATACTTGGAGTATCGACCAGTAGCTCGTGGAGCGGACCCGTGGTACTTGACAGTGGTGGTGCGCTTGGATGCAGCAGCAGACCCTTGGCGGTGGAGAGCTTGGTTGTAGCGGCGGACCCGCGATACTCTACGGAGTGTGTGCGCTTGGTTGTAGCGACAGACCCGCGACGGTGGAGACGAGCGTGCAGAGTACGGAGACCGTGTAGCCGGCTGAGACCTGACGACTGCTTGACCGACTCGACTTGGAGTGAGTCGACTAGCCCAGTGGACGGAGCGCCCGGTATTTGGCGGCAGACCCACGGCGGACGGAGCGCCTGGTAGTTGGCAGCAGACCCGCGGTACTCGACAGGAGGAGTACCTCAGCAGGCTATCTGGGTAGCGCCCGGTTTTTGGCGACAGACCCTCAGCGGACGGAGCGCCCGGTAGTTGGCCGCAAACCCGCAGTACTCGACAGGAGGAGTACCTCAGCAGTCCTAGGTTAGTGAGCGGCAGCCTCGGAGTCGTGACAGGACCACTGTACACTCTAGAGACGGAGCTCTTCAGCAGTTACGGTTTCGATAATGAAAATCCTGGTTTGAGCTGAGACTTTTGACCTTGTGTTTACTTCATGATTGAGATGGGTCACTTGCTAACTTTGGTATATGTATGGGCATATACCCGGGTAGTGGTTATCCGTCGATTTCACAATCCTTGTGTTTCCTCATGATTGAGATGGGTTACTTGATAACTTAGGTATATGTATGGGCATATACCTAAGTAGGGTTTATTTGTTGAGATCTTCTTGTGTTTATCCTTGTTGGTTTTAGTGAGACCTTGAGGGTCTCGGGGTCCCTACTGAGTATCGTTATACTCACCCCTGCACGGGCTATGCCCGCACCTCGTTGTGTTGGTTGCAGACGACGGCCAGTACTGGCAGAGGCCGAGTGTTCGAGGACTGGACGGTACCTGGAGGTGGACTATACGACGAGGCGGTACCCAGAGGCAGACCACTGGGCGGGTCATACTTGGAGCAGACGACGGGACCCGAGGAGCAGAAGAGCTATCTGTACCCACCCTTCAGGTGGGATTTCCAGTGGACATCTCAGCGTAGCAGCTTTACTTTTCAGTCGCTGTTTTCCCTTTCGAGTTGTACTTTACAGTTGGGCTTGTATTTCCGGCCCCTTTTTCTTTTCAGCTCTTCTTTTTGTACTTAGTGTTTTACTTCCGCTTGTACTCTGTGGTGCTGGTTTTCTTTATAAAGGCAATGCCTTCCCAGTTATCGGGATTTTACGCCTTTGGTGCTAGTCGCCAACCCCTGGCCTATGGAAGGCGGGCTTGGGGTAGTCACGGCACGGGCCCCGAGGACGGGTCGTGACACATGCGGTAAGGATGTCTACCATGTAGTTTAATGTCATATAGTAAGGAGATAAAAAAATTTATGTAGTTTAAAGTCTTTCTACCAAGAAATAAAATACTATGTAGTTTAAAGTATTGTTTCTAAAAATTTATTGGTGAATATAGAATATGGGGCATACATTCCAAGGATGACCCAAAACACTTTGGGGTGCTGAGTTCCATCATGGTGCTATCAAGGCTCACGGTGATTATATTTCCTTTCCTACAAGGTGGAGATGCCTCTGTTTGGTAGGTCAAAGACATTATGTGTTGCTAGCATGGTCAAACAGATGTGTCCCCACTATTTTCCAAGGGTTATGAAAGATTTTGGATATGGTATGGTTGGATGGTGAAAATATAGGGAAGCTAAGACCACCTGGATAGTTGTAATATGAGTTGAGTATGTCATAACCAAAAAGTTTGAGTTAGTGACTATGGAATGGGGCAGACGTGTCAGGAATGACCCATAACACCTTGAGGTGTTGGGTTCTTCCATGGTGTTATTGGGGGTCATAATGATCTGAGTTATTTTTCTACAAGGAGGAGATTCCTCTGATTAGTAGACCAATCCCTTATGCATCAATAGAATGGTCAAATAGAGGTGTCCCCACTCTCTTAAGAGGGATATGAAAGATTTGTAAAGACTTAAATTTATAGATGATAAATTTGGGTATCTAGGAAAAACTATCCAGGAAGGGTTCTATAACCCTAGGGTATTTTATCTCTTAAATTGTGAATCTTATGCCCTACACCCTATGGTTTCAAGTCACGGGGTGTGGGCTATCAAAGGGTTCCATAATGGAGTGTTTCATTCCTTCCCTAACAAAGGGTATACAACATGGTGATGTAATTTTTAGGGTGTCAAATAGGCTTGAATATTCTAGTTATGGGGATTGTAAAGCATAGTCCAAAGTGCTTGGGTAATGAGGATGATATGGGACAACTGTGTTAAGGAATACCTAAGACACCCTTAAGTGTTGAATTCCACCATGGTGATGTCAGGTATCACCAGGATCGAAAATACCTTTTTCATGGTATGATGCATTTGGTTGACGACCATAGGCACAAATAAAGGATCCATAGGTATACATGAAAATTCAGGAAAAGGGTCTCCAGAATCCATGTATCCTTTTCCATGGACTATGGAAGTTTTGTAGTGATCTATGGTTCTCTAATTATGAAGTATTATTTGTGGAAAATTTAATATACAAGAAGGGTTCAAGAAACATAAAAGTTGTGTCACTGCCTAGTGAACATGTTATCATGGCGAGGATATGTAAAAAATAAGTACTCTAACTTTCTCTTGAACAAAAGGGGTATAATGAGAATGGATCAAATTTTACCAGGTCCAAAAAGTGATACCTATGATCTTTATGCCTTATTTATTTTTACTCTTAATTTTAGTGTAAAATCTTGATATGAAGAGTTTAGCGAGCGAATAATTTACTCTTACTCAGGATTCTATCTGTGGATTTTCAACCTAACAAGTTTTTTTTCTCTTTCACTATCATTTTAAGGTCTTATGACTTTGAAAATCAAAGGCTAGAATTTAAGGTCATAGAGCCTTGACCACAGTGTAGGTAGTTTAAGGTTGTGATGCACATAGACCAAATATGAGGGGAATGTTACACAAGATCATAATTAGGATACCCAGGGTCAAGAGTACTCTAACATATTTCTAATAGGGAGATGAAAATGTTGTAAACCATGGATCAAGGTTCTCATTACATGAGTGATGATATGGGAAAATCATATTGGGGATGGCCCAGAACACCCTAAGGTGCTGAGTTCTTCCGTAGTGACTCCAGGCCCACAAGGATCAGAAATACCTTCTTGCAGGGCCAATATATCTCTGGTTGGTAATTTTAATCCCTTATTAATTAATATTGCGGTCAAACAGAGAGACCAATTTTCCATTTAAAGGGATAGGAAAGGTTTTTGGTGGCCTGAGGCACTCAAGACATGAAGTGTGGTTTATGGGATGAAGGGATTAAAATATGATAGAAGCACCCAATACTATAGCTAACTAGGGTCAGGATCTTGTGGTACATTGATAAGGAATGATAATGGGTGATGACCTATACATTTTAACTTCATATAGTGGGGATGCATTTTTTATGTAGTTTTAATGTCATGCAACTAGGATATTTTTCATGGATATTAACATCATGTGGTAAGGAAGTTTTCTTTTACATGCAGTTTAACATCATGTCATAAGGATGTGGTAAATGATGTGAAAATTGTGTGGTATATCCTTGGGAAAAAAAATTATTGGTTGGGGGAACTTAGATGTAGGGTAATTTTTTATCCGTGCATAAGATTATTGATGGGTAGTTGTATGCCAGAGCCTTTCTGTCATAGATATATCACGTGAACAAGAAATTCATACATAGATCTGACTCATACATAAGTAAAATGATCTTTTATGAGTCAACCCTATCTTATAAAGGGTTATATACTAATTTTTTTGTTCAGTTTAATGTTATGTTGTGCATAGTTCTGACCCATATGTAGTTAGAGGTGTATTTTTATCATTTAGTATATTGTAGTTGAACCCAGAATTGAGGATTTGGTCATTACTACATATCCTGTGATGACAAGAATCAAGACCTATATAGTTCTTGAATTAAATTTTCCTCCATAGGTCCAACCCATACAAAAATATAGGGGGTATATGTTTTTTATTATGGATGGACCCAACAATCATAGATTCGGGTGTCACTATGTATCCTATGATAATAGGAATCGAGTCACATGTAGGTATTGAATGGGAAACTCTCTATGTAGGTCTGACCCGTACTCAGTGGGGGGAATTTTTCCCATTTATTATTATAGTTAGACTAAGGATTGGAGTTTTGGATATCACTATGTATCCTATGATGATAGGAATAAATACACGCATAATTCCTGAGAAACTGTGCACTTTAAAATCATGCATTGAGGATGTAGTATCCCTGATGTGAAAAAATAATAGTGTGATTAGGCCTAGGAATGAAGTTATTGGTTTCACTATGTATCATGTGATGATAGGAATAAAGACATACGTAGTTCTAGAATAGTAAACTCCCCAATAAGGTCTGGCACATTCATAGATGGGGGTATTATTTTCATTGATTGTTGTATCTAGAATTAGGATTAGAGATCCATGCATCACTTATATTTGGTGATGACAAGAATAAATCCATGTGAAGTTCTTGAATGTAGGTGTGGTGGGATTCTAACACCAATGGTAGTGTCCCTCTGGAATGAGGTACATAGTAATGGGCAGTTTTTTATCATGCGAGAGACATAATATATGCATTTTAACATCATGTGGTGAGGACTCATGGTGTTACTTTTAAGTTCATGTGTCCAGGACCATGCTAATGCTATCATGAACTGATATTCCTTGATCATGTGGGGAATACCATACCATAATTCCCAATGTCATTTGATCAATGCTTAGTATGAGAAACAAGAAATAACAAAGGTTACCCTCAAGACATGGATTAAATTAGAGAAATGGCAGGGGAATTTTGCATCGTATGGTGGTTGGTCCAAGATATAGGATATATTCATCCCTATTAATCTCATTGGAGTGATAATCAAGTCATTCATAGTTCTAGAAACCTATTCAGTTCAGTTTCATGCAGAAAGGACATCATCCATTCAGTTTAACATCATGTGGTAAGGACAAAGGTGACTCAATATGAAAGAAGAGTAATAATGTGGATGGGCCCAAGAATAAAGTTATGGAAATCACTAAATATCCTATCATGGTAGGAATCAAGAAACACAATGTTTTTTAAGTCATAAAGAGTAGTTTCATGTGGTGATGACATCAATTGTGTAGATTAACGTCTTACAGTAAGGATTACAGTCACTTGATATTGAAAATAAGGCTCGACCATTGTCATGTAGTTTGAAGTCTTTTGACTGGGATTTATATATTATGGATGGGCCTAAGATTGGAGATCTTGGTATCACTATGAATCCTTTGGTGGCATGAATGAATCTACACATAGTTTGTGGATGATAAATTCCCTATGTGGATATGAATCATGCATAGGGATGGGGAGAAATTCATTTATATTTTGCATAGATCTAGCTCATTTTTAATGAATCATTGGTAGTATGATGCTTCCTATGTAGTTTAATATCATGCATTAATTACTTATCCTATTCAATTTAATTTCATATGGTTAGGACATGTTTTCTATATTTTAACGTCATGTGGTTAGGACGAGTTTGTGTAGTTTATCATCATGAAACCAGTATTTTTTTTATTGTTTAACATTGAGTGACCAGGACAATTGACATTGGGAAATTTAAATTATTTATTCATGGAATTATTTCATACATTTTAACACCATGTGGTCAAGATGTGTTTTGTACAGTTTAACATCATGTGGTTAGGTGAGTTTGTGCAGTTTAACGTCATACGGCCAAGACGTGTTTGTGCAGTTTAACATCATGCACCTAAGACAGTTGAAATTCTGCAGTTTAAAGTATTACTACATGGACTACATCTATACATGTTAATTTTATGTGTTTAGTATGTGGGTAATGATTAATGGTAGCTACACAAATTATTTTTTAAGAAACCTTTCATTGGTTTCGGTGTGACATGTTCTCTATCCAATGTAGCTAGTAAGTAAGCTTCATTATGATATATATTATATATGACATAAGGTCCTCCTCATTTGGGTTCCAAATTTTAAGGATTCTTACCTGATATCATTGGGGTTCTGAGATCCAATATCAATTCTCCTTGAAGTAACGAATAGAGGAGAACCCTTTTATTAAAGGATCATGTGATCCGATTCTAATAGACTTCAAGGTTGTGCAATGTATGAAACCTAATCTCATAGAGCCTCTACAATTCATCCTACAACTTTTTTTATTTATCATTATCCAATAGTTTCCCACATATGGATATTTAAAGTGAGGGAAACTCAAGTTCTATGGGAAACATTTCTTCATTTCCATACACTAGTGAATACGGAGTTTCTTATGTAGTAGTGAGCATAGTGGTATGGTATGCCCACAAGGCATGGAGGAACTTTTCAGGTTAGGAAATATTTTCTTTATTCACCATATTCTAGAGTATATTTGATATAGTCTAATTTAATGCCTATATCTTTCCATTTTCCATTGTGTGATAGAGGGATTAATGGTTGGACTTGATGTTGTACTCTTTTTACAATTTCTTCAACTCCATGGAACATAAGTTTTTTTCATTGATCATCAAAATTTTGTGATGGACTCTAAAACTGGTGACGTTATTGGTCTTTATGAAGAAGATTTATTATTCATCCTGGCTTCTTTAAGGGGTATTTCCTCATCTTATTTGGAAAATAATTCAGTTGTAATGAGGATATACATAGAATTATTATTTTTTGTTGGGGGATATAGCCCCACAACATAAATTCCTCATATGGAAAATGGCTAGGAATATTTAACTATATATATAAATTCTGGTGGTTAATGGATAATGTTTTCATGAATCTTACATGCATGAAACCTCCTAGTGAATTCCACGTAGTCATGTATCATGATTTTCCAATAATTTCTTAGCCTCTTGATTTGGTGGGAGAGAATGGTCCCAGACTTATGATCATTGTATCCTTTATGTACTTATTCTATGATGGTGGTAATATATATTTCTACTATGAATATGAGGAATATTTTATCAAAGCCTTTATTATATAGGTTTTTCTGCTCATTTGGTCCATCCCCGAGGGTAAATTTTGTTTCCCATAATCAAATTTGTTCCCTTCTGACTCGATCTATCAAGAGAGTCTCATTTTAGATATAATCAATTATGGGTTCCATCCATCTAGGGGTGGGTGTCAATTCATCATTATCTAGGGTTTTCTTGACCTGATTTATTTCTTCCATTTCACAGATGATGATCGATGAGACTATCCTTCAATGCGGATTGTGGAAGATTGCTTCCTCCTAATCAGGATTAGCTAGGACTGTGGTTGTATTATCTAATGTATTGGTATATGCATTCTTTGATCGGGGGATATAATGAAATGTAGGATCAAAAGGGAACTCTTCTAATAGTCCTCTGATGTATCTAGGGAGAAGGTCCAATTATTCCTTTTTTATGGAGTATTAACCATTGATCTACTTTATCACTAGTTATGAATCCCCTTTGATATCCATTTAGGTTATTTTCAACTATAGGTTTAGTTTCAAGCTAGTGATGAGGGCTTGGAATTCAGCTTCATTATTCATGAAGCCTTCAGATAGTGATAAAGAGTAGAGAAAATTACTTTTTTCAAAGAAACAAATACAATCCATAAGCCAACCCAATTTATTTTTAGGTGTTCCAAACCCTTGATTATAAGACTTCTATAGGTGCCATCAAAATACATCTCCTATTTTTGGGGAGTGTCATGGTTATAGAAAACCTCCTTGTCCAGAATCTTAGTGTTTACCAGTGTAATTTCTAAGGAAGGATGTGTTGTGAGGAAATCATATAGGGTTTTCTTTTTAATTGACATTTGTGTCACAAATTGGATGACATACTATTGCAGAATGACTACACATTCATCCAAATTCCCATTCAGCATGGGATGGCTAAGGATTTACTTGAGAGGATCGATACAAGATACTAGGTGTAATTTATGGTGAAAAAATTAATGCCTCAACTTTTTCACAATAAATATGAGTGTTAGGTAGTTATTTCGACATCATAACATTGGGTCTCAGTTCCTAGCATCATTTAGATAAGGTAGTAGAGACTATTCTCATTCCTCATATCATTTTTCTATGAGATGTGAGCACCAAGTGATCATTCCATGGAGATTGCATATAAGATTAGCATATTTCCTTCAACTAGGTGCATCAGGATTGGTGGGTACAATAGGTACTACTTCAGACACTTGAAGCCTTCTTGATAGCACTCCTCCCATTAATATGAGATTCCCTTATTCATTAACTTTATAGTGGGGAGAGATTTTCCAGCCATGTCAGCTATGAAGCACCGAATGTGGGTGAGATTTCCTTAGATCCCCCTTGGTTATTTGAGATTCTGAGGGGCTGATATTGTCTGTATTGAGCTGGTCTTTTCAAGTTCAACATTAATTCCTAGGTGGTGTACCAAAAATCTAAGTAAATTCCCTGATGTCACCCCAAAAGTTAATTTCATAGGATTCATCTTTATATTGTGTTGTCGCAACTTGTCGAAGACTATGTGAAAATTTGTGAAGTTATTTCATTATTGTTGAGATTTGACTACCAGTTCATTAGCATGAAATTTGTCTAATCATTCCAATAGGGGTTTAAAGATATAATCCATGTTGTTTTTATAAGTAATTTCACATTACTTTAATCCAAAGCACATGACCTGATAGAAAAAGATCCCTTAGTGTGCTCTAAAATTAGTAGATTCCTCATCTTCAGGGTCCATTTTTATCTGATTGTACTCTGAGTAACTGTCCATAAAAGAAAGGGCTTAGAAAATATATTTTTCATTGATCCATAATTATGTGATCAACAAGGGGAAATAATCCTTCAGTAAGTGTCAATTAAGGCCTCTAAAATCGATGAATTCCTTAATCCTTCCATTCTTTTTATTGATAGGGGTGATATTGGAAATCCATCTTAGGTAATTCACTTCTCAGACAAAATTGGATTTGATCAATTTATTAACTTTCACCCCTACATTAGTATCATGAGAGGGGTTTATCCTCCTGGATGTCTTCTTGAAACCTCAATGTTCATCAGGTAAGATGAGATGGTGTGTAGCCACATCTAGATTCAGTTCGGGTATTTCTATATAGTTATAAGAGAACATGTATCAATGTTGATTTTGAAATGTAATGTACATATCTTTATCCTCAAGTGGAATGGTGGCACTAATAAGTATAAGAAATGGGTCTTATTTTGTTCCCAAATTTACCTACCTAAGTTCATTGAAGCTGGTGTTGACACCTTCCTTAAATAAGGTAGGGGCATTCATAAGGTCATCCTATTCTTCTTCAACCTTTGATTTTGTGGCAACATTTTTGGATAAAATAGGAAATCTGAGGGAATATGTATCGCTTTCAAGATGATATAGGCTTTGGAAAGATACATTGTCATCCCCTACTTCTAGAGTCATTGAGGATAGATTCTGGAGCTGATTTTCTTTTAAACTATCTCTATGATATACGGATCTTAGAAATATGGGATTGAATCTATTTCCTTAATCAGATTTATAGGTAGCACATAATTGATTCTGAGCACACTCTAAGTATTTATAGTGGTGGTACTAAAGCCATTATGGGATACAACGTATATATTTTCATCCACCATTGGTTGATTTAATTCCCTTTTATAAAAGGATTCCTCGAAATATGTGGCTTCACAAGTCTCGAAAAGGAAACTATCACTATGTAGTATGTCGAACTTCCCATCAATGGGGTATTTCAAGAATTGATAAAATATTGATGGTATAGCCACATTGTTGTGAATCTAAAGCATTCCAATCAAGATATTTTATATGATGTATTTCTTGATAACCATGAACTCAGAGTTATATGTGAGATCCCAAAACTGTTCTTTGAGGTTTATCTTCCCAAGAGGTCATTTCTCACGCTTATCATACCCTTGAAAGATCATCTCTGTGGGAGATAATTTACCTTTACTATATCCAAAATGAATAAGTGTATAAATCAGGATGATGTTGATCCCATAAATATTTTCAATCAGATCCCTTTGGATGTCAACATTATTGAGTCTACCTAAAACATATAGGGGTCTGATGTTCCCTTGGATTTCCTCTTCCTGATCATACTCTGTAAAAGTGATCGAAACATGAAATTATAATGTCATGGTCTCTAATCGATAAAACTCAATTGAAACAAATTCTACCTTAAACTCATATGTTCTCTGGAGGGATTTAACGAGTTCCTTTCTAAGCTCTTTTTAAATATAGAGTGCATCCAGGATTGAAAACTCGGTTGGGAAAACCTTCGGTTATTTCAAAATTTCGTACTTTTGTGTCGGAGTTTAGAACTTCCCAAGGTGGGGTTTTTCTTTATTATGTGGCTTAGGATATGAGGAATTTGTAGTATGTGGTCCTAGTTCTTTTTTAGAGTTTTATGGAACATCTACTTCTAGTGAAATAGATTACACTGGCCTTCCCCATTTTCTAGGATAATTAGACAATCGCACCCCTACTAGTCGGTCATGTAAGATGACTGGGTGTGGACAACTGCTAGAGATTTTTGGGAAACCTTCATTCCTATGTTGGTATTTATATATTTCTTTCACATGGGTATCATCTACATATATTTCCTATATGGTGATATGATTGAAATATTGGGTCTAGCCATGTCTTTGTTGTCCCCTGTATCTCGGCTCCTACACCTTTGGCCTCCAAATCTTCATTCAAGTATAGGGAAATCATAATCAAAGTAATATTCATCATCAAATAAGGGGTATGTAATGTGTATTATATTAATAGAAACAAATATTAGTTCATCGTATGATGAGGGTTCCATTTTGTGGGGTGGTTCCCATGCTTCATATGTTTCAAGGAAGAAATCTACAAGAGTCAGATATTTCATCAGAGCTAAATATGACTCTTCCTCGTCGCTCTCTTCTTGTGTCTTATAGTCAAATTCACCTATGGGAGGAATATTTTATGTCACCTCCCTAAGATATGATACCGTTATGGTTTTTTGAATCTATGCTCTTAGGGTGGCATGAGCTCAGTCCATTGCCTTTCGAGTCATATAATTGTCAAACTTCTTTTCATGCCTAGCTAGAACTTATTTACAATCACCCTTTTCTTCTGACTGAGTAGCAGTTGTATAGGTTACCTATTCTAGGGGGTTCTCTAACATCACTTTTCTATAATCGTCCATGATTTAGAGGAAATATTTAAAGATGAAACAATCCTGGATTTTGTGACCCATCATTCTATGGAAAGGGAAGTAGTCAGGACAATCAGTGAGGTTTTACTTATTGGGTTTCTTGTGCTATGGAAATTTTGGAAGGTTATTATCTATGGCTGCAAGGAAATAACTAGGTACATGTTCGTTCTAGAATGAGTATGCATTATTCATTCATTCCTCAAATCTTGGGTGACCCTGATCTCTTTTAAATTCAAATAGAGGGAAATTTTATTATCGATACTACTCGATAGGAGGCATTGAATGATTCGGGCCTTTCCTAGGTACTTGGATGGGTACTATTACTGGTTTGAGGGAAATAGCAGCAATTTATTCCTTGATGAGTCTTTTCCCCTATGATGAGGGCATGAGTCGAGACTTATCTTGGGTCCACTGAATGGAATCTTCTAAATATTGTTCCATTTCTGCAAACTCATGGAATCTTATTAGATATTTCATTAGGATCATATGTATCTACAACTCATCCTATATATTTTTATCACAAAGTTACAAAAATTTATTCTATGATATAGGGATGCTGAGTGAATAGGTTAAAACATTCCATCTAAAAATGAATTCATCCTCCCTCTCATTTTCTCATTGCTTGCAGTTCTCCAGGTCAATAATTTTTATTTTACTCTGCATAAAGCTAAACTAGTAAAGGAATTGACAATGAAGGTCTTCCTATCAGTAATGGATCCTACTGTAAAACTAATTTCCCAAAAAAAGGATGGCCCTATTAGAGTATATAAAAATCACCTCATCTTGGTTTTCTTCTTTTTGATCTCAAGGGCCTATCACTGGACTGCATCAGGACATGAAGTGTGTGAGATACTATTTAGGGTCTCCTGCACCATTGAAGGTAGAGAAGGTAGGTTTATTAAAGTTGGGTGGGGGGAAAGTTTCATCCACCCATTCGGTATATGGATTTTTCTTAGGATGTATAGGTGCACATCTCCCTTACATGGATTATATTCAAGTAGTCAGTGACTCAATATAATTGATTAGTTCCATGGGTACTATGTTTGATCCACCTTCCATCTACAAGGAGTGGGTTGGGGTTGATGAGGTGGTCCCATTTTTATCTCTTTCTGATTCTCGATTTGTGCTAAAATTGAATTATTTCCCTACTGAGGGAGAGCCTATAGTCATAATAGAGGTAAGTCACAATCATCTTTGACTTACTCATTTATGTAGATTGGATTATTGGATTTGGATCTATTCTGATGCTCAAATTCCACTCTTAGAGGTGGATCAGATCTTTTTTAATGTATGGTAGGAGGAATATTCATCTCTGCTTATAGACGATACCCAATGTGAATTTTTCCCCTGATTAGATCCTTGATGAGTTTTCTGAGAGTTTGTATCACATTATCATATTATCCCAACTACTCCTCCATGGAATGAATTGTTTCTCTTCTAGGTGATGAGTGGGATATGACCACTTCTTTCCCTTTATCCTTGTAAGTGTTCCACTATAGAGGTGGAAAATAAATATTCAGAGGTGCCAAGTTTTGGATTCTCCTCTAGTTCTTGGTATCTGTAACCTTAATTAGTGTATCCAAATCACCCTTCTCTCAGTGTATATTTTCTATATTGTGTCCCTCTATATTTTTATCTTGATTCACATTATCTGTTGTGTTAATGGTGAAGACATTTACATAGGTGTATCAAGAAATGGTAGTTATTCCATTACTCTCAATGAAATAGGATAATTCTGCACTACTTATATTAGGGTTATTTCTTTAACTCTTGGCCATGTTGGACTATTTTTTCTTACAAACCTGGTGAGGTTTGATTGCCTTCATCATAAATTCCTTTTATCTTGGCCTGTGAGTAGTGACCTTGAGGTATTTGTTGGTCATGATTGCTAAATGGTCCCTGAATAGCAAAGGATCACCTTATGGTGGGATGAATGGATGGGATATCAACCATCGATATTTACCTCTCAATATGGAGAAGATTGATTCCATCTACAATGATGATGATGATGAAAATGCACCTAGCCCTATGGGCTTGGGTCTATCTGGTGGTTCCATTAGTATCTTTTGATTTTTTTTTTGAGGATATGATTATTCTGGTCAAAGATTTTATGACTACTAGGATAGGAGTTGAGATATAAATACCCCCATACTGATAGAATGGGGTTGATCTGGAACCACCACTGATTACTCTAATACCCTCTCAGGGTGTGATAAAATTGGTGATGGTTATTGAGATTAAAATTCCCCCATCCCGGTGGGCTAGGGTTGACTTTCTAGTTGCTACTAATATGTCCTAAATCATCTTAGGGATTAAAGATCCAAGGGTTGGAGGTGATGGTAGATATTAACATGACTAGTTGGTCCAATATTTCTCCTAGATGGATGCTATGGAAGCTGATATTGTGACCTATTTTGATTTGGAACCAATTTTCTCATGTATGAGCTGGGTGTAATGGTAGCCCATGAAGGGAGTCATTTTCTAGGTGAAGTTGTTGGTTTGACTAAAAATTTGTCTTATTTGTCTAAAATTTATTCTCATTGATTTGAGGGGCCCAGTTCAAATATCTTTTGGCCTCCCTCCCCCTCTACTTGTGATATCTTTAAATCGTTAAAGTAGAGGCATTTCTTTGTAGTGACCAACTAGCTCACATGTTACTGAGTCCCCTAATTTCTCTAGAGGCTATGAATTTAAAGGATTTCTTATCTAGGGAAAAATATTTTTTGAGAGACGGGGTGAATTTTAATGCTCCATACTTTCCTCATACTCAAATATGGATACATGATGATGCTTCAGCTATCAGTTGAAAAAGAGTTGTGATGCAATGGCAGCATACATGTTACATATTTTCACTATGATTTTCTATTTTTAGGTCCTGGACCATGGATATAGCATTCAAGTCTAGATAAAAATAGATTATACTGATGGTCTGAAGGTGACCCCCATATCCTAGATAAGGTAGGTTTCTATCCTTCAATCTCTGATGAGTTTACCATATATTTGGGTGTAGATAAGGCATGAAACCCTTCTCTAACACATCTTAGATCTCATATTCAGAAGTAGTGAGGGGCCAAAACATGGTGGGGAGGTTTTTTCTAGATAACTCTATATATCAATGTCAGATTCCTCTTCATTAGACTTACACACCTCTATCTAGTTAGTCCATAGAAGGTGCTTCTCGGGGATACCTACTAATCGAAGTGGAGTGTTTCTAGATGTTGATTAGAAACTATATATGGTTGAACATGATGTTTTGAGAACCTCTCTATAATAAGGTGTCTGGGTTTTGAACACCTCTCTATGTGTATTTTTCTAGGAAAGGGGAGTATTTCTGTGTCTGTGGGAGATATCAGTGTGGGGAGGTTAACCACAGTGGATGTCAGGAGTATAGTTCTTATAGTTCATTTCCACACTACCATGAGGTAGAATATCGCAGTAATGATTACCTTATACTTTGGTTAAATAGTTTACATACCCTTAGGGTGTTGATAATTTGTCTCAAATGGACTCAAGGTCATTGGCATTAAAAAAATTAGGGATATGATCCTTTTTTATCATCATGGATGCAATATACTGACCTTCATTTTGAGATATTCTAGTGATATGATCCTATTTTATGATAGATTCCTTACTATATTGATAACTGTATTTTTTTTTGTGGAAGTATGATCCCACTACTGAGAAGCTACTGTAATAGTTCAATGAGATTCAATATTTTCAACAAGAATATGACTCTATCCATGGGTAGTTGCTAGAATATGCTAGTCAACCCTAGCTAAATCAGGGATATGATCCTAGTTTAAATATACATTCCCCACCAAAATATGTCTACGGACCTCTGGAATGGTAGAAGGTATATGATCCTCCTCCTATATTTCCTCTAAAGTATGCTGATGCAGTCATTCATTGAAGGAATTAGGTATATGATCATAGCTTCTATGAGCTACTGGAAAATTCCAAGTGGCTTTATTGATAGGATTATGATCTTATCCTTAGGCATGTTCTGCTCTCACTTGGTGATCCTTAGTCAAAATGGGGATATGAGCCTGATTCTGAGTATTTGGATTATGTCACCAGTCTTTTTCAAAAGTAATATGAGTCTATCCCAAGGAATGTTCCACTCTCACTTACTGATCCTCAGTCAGAATAGGGATATGAGCCTAATACTAGTCCTTTGGAGTATGTAGCTGATCTTTTTTTACAAGAATATGAGCCTTCCCCAAGGAATGTGTCACTTTCACTTGGTGATCCCCAATCAGAATGGGTATATGATCTTGATCCTAAGCCTTTTGAGTATGTCACTAGTTTTCTTTGATGGTAATGTGCTCTTGTACCAAGTCATGTACCACTCTCACTTGGTCATCCCTAGTTGGAATGAGAATATGAGTCGGTTCTGGTATCTCTTTCTTTACCAGAATATGCTGATAATCCACTTGGATGGGAGAAAGAATGTGCACATTCTCTAGAGAAACCACTTGTCCTTGATGATCAAAGTGTTGTGATGACCTGGATGTAGGGATATGAATATGTTCTTGTCCATGTATTTTTACCAGTTCTAGAATATTCTAGCATAGTTTTTCAGTTGTTTCTAGAATTTAATGACAATTTTTCAAAGTTTGTGAAAGAATGTAAGCCTACACATTTAATGTCTCCTATATATATTAAAATATGTCTTCGATTGAATAGGGGATATGGGACCACTTCCTTCCTCCTTGTACCATTGGAATATTCTGATGGGATTCATGCGTGGGGGTAGGGATATGTGCCTCCCCTATGCTTGTTATAGGAATATGACAATAGTCTTGATATGAGTGAGTAAGGATATAAGCATTCTCACTGGATACTACCAGAATATAGGGGTGGGATTCATAAATGGAATAGGGTATATGAGCCCACTTCTAGATATATAGAGTTTTCTGGACCTGATGTGTCTTATTTATTGCACGTGCATGGGAATCAGAGGTGAAAATGTGTCAGGTGGTTCCATCAATAGGTGACTAAGGGGCACTAGTGGGATAGAACTAGTGATGGAAGTTGATATAATCCCTCCTCAGCAACCCCTGAACTAGAAGGGATTCATGGTTTACTCCTTGACCCACCTTCATCATATACTGAAGCTGTTGATTTTTTTGCTCTGGGGATAAGCTTCCAAAGTGGCTGGTAGTGGAAACAAGAACCATTGGATTTAGTGTAGCTTTCTTTAGATGATACAAACTCATTGGTTTTAACATTTGGATACCCTTTGATAAATCCTAAAGGGTTGATATTGTACCATGTCAATTATATTCTCATACCATTTCATTCTCCACTCGATGTAGAAGGTGTCTAGTGGGTGAGGTAATTCTATGTCCCATGGGGTTTTCATCTATAGTTGATTTTCCAAAACAGCCGCTAGATGAAGACATGATCTTGAGTTTGGTTTTGTTTGTGATAGAAGTATCTAAAATCAAAAATATAATAAGGAATAAGGTCACTGATCAGTACATCATCATAGGCATGATACATGTTCAATAAAATATGCATGGGTAACACAATTATCTTTACTTATTCTTACTCTGACCATTCTTCTCAAGTGGACTTGTCACAATGAGGATGGACTTAATTCATGACCCCGACTACAAAGGATCATCCAATCATTTGTTTTTTGCATAGGATGTGTAAAAAATGTCCAGTTACATGATAAACCAATCATTATTCTATTTGATATATTTATGTCTATTTCACCATTTTTGTTTCGTCATAAATAAGACCACCCATTTGGCAATAAAAATTTGGTTTGATGAGAATTGGTAATTCTATCCTTTTTATCCTATTACAAATATGTCATAGTTAAATGATATCACATTAGGTTCACCATTTTTGTATCATGGGAAATATCACATTAATGGTTGGGAAAAAATGGAATGACGGTTTGATTTTGGGGGGTTTGATGTCTGTACAATCATTCACATTGGTTTTACCATTAATTTTTATCTTCTATAGAAACTCCCAATAGTTCCCACATCCATAACTAAGTACAGACCTTCTTTCCAAAGGTAGGTGGTCAATTGGGGTTTCAGACACAATATAACTTAGGAACTCACATTGTTTGAGAGGATGGGTGGTTGGGATCATCACACACTATTGGGGGGAATTATTTTCTATTCTAGGACTCTATTGTAGATTTAAGATATGTTCAAGAATATATTCCTAATCCGGATACCGGATTGGTTTCCCTAATAAAATGATCAATTTTTGAATCCCTCCATGTGCACAAGAAGGTCTATTAATGATTCTATCTATATGTATCTAAAGTTATTTATCAAATTCCCCTTAATGGGTATTTTCTTATGTAATGAATACTTATAACCAGGAACTATCGGTTTTTTATCATCTAGGGAAGTGATTAATATTTTGAGGATGGTATTGAGCCATTATGAGGCATCCTGTGTACCATGTTTATAATAGGAATCAAAACCCGCATAGTTTGTTTAACCAATGCAGTTTAATGTCATGATGAAAGGATATATATGGGGGTAATTAGGTATAGATTATCAAGTTTGATCCTCTGGGAGACATCCTACGTATCTTGGTTATGGAAATAATCAAAGTCATCAAAGTTCGATCATGCCCTTGGGACTTACCCCAAGGTGGATTCCCTTATATGGGAGTAGTTATATCATGCCACTAGTCAGGGTTTACACATTGAGGTTTCCCTAGGAGATTCATGATGGGGATGATATGACCATTGTGAATCCCTAATCCCACATGATCCATGCTCGGTGTGAGAAACAAGTGATAGCATGCAATCAGCCTCACTGCATGTGGACGTAGGACTTATGCATTTGGAATCCCTTTGGATGTTTGATATGGACCATGGGCCTTAAGAAGGTATCCTATATATCCTGGTTATGGTAGGAATTGGAGTCATCATAGTTCAGTTTCATTCTCAATCTGTTGGTGGATGAGTCATAATGATCATCCCATGGGAGAGATTAGGTCTCGATGGTTAGAATATCTGAGACATAGAGGGACTCACACCAAGATTAATTCCCATTTTAGCATGGGTATTTGCAATGTTTCCTATATATCCTAGTTATAGAAGGGATTGTATTTCTCATAGTTTAGTTGTCTTGGGTCATACATGTTGATGTTTCTCTTATATACCCACTGGATAAGGTTATCATGCCCCGGGATGTCTTCTTGAAAAGGCTTGATTGTCTACTTTCCATGTTCTGATTTTCTACCTAATAGATTTTTGGATTCCTAGACAAGTCATGGTTGTCTAGAAAACATGTCAAAATAAAATTGCACAATCTAGTTGAATTTTTTGAATAATGCTTAATATTATGAATGGAATTTCTATAAGAAACCACATGATCAAGGATGAAATGGTTAGAGGGTCTCTCAAGACCTTTCTGAGGATGTATGTATATATCTTAGTGTCTAGAGGAAATTATTAAAGATAATCACATGATCTAGGATGACTTGTCTGAAGGATTCCACCTGATTTGGTTAACTTGACCAGAGAACATCATGTGAACCACTTGACATGTCTTGGTGACATCACGAGACCTAGATGGCATGTCCTGGTGTCACCGCATAACTGGGGCAACATGTATATATTCCATCGCAAGATTTGGCTATCAAGCACAAAGGATTTCATGATACTTGAGCAGCATGGTCAGAGGTCATCGTGAGACTTTCTTTACATGTCCAAGGGGCATCACATGATCCAAATAGCATGTCAATGGAGGGTCACATGATTTGGAGACATGTCCCAATGTTGCACATGATCTAGATGATCCATGAAAATCACATGAAGATTAGAGAATTTATATTTTCATACGTCTCCCATATTTTTATTCTTTATTCCATCCTTTATCACATATTTGCCTCGTATTTTTCTAGTGTTATCTTATTTTAGGTTTTGTGTCACCCAGATAACAAGTGGGACCTCCTTCACATAATCTATCCAACACGATAGAAGTATTTCATGTAATATATATAGTGATCATGTGAATCACCTATGCATGTTGTGCAATCCTTTAAGTCCTTCCCTAGATTTTACCTAGCAGAATACCTTTGTAGTCATGTTATTGTTCACTCTAATAAATCCTCTACTATGCTCCCATGTGTGAGGGATCTATCAGTGATTTTTTATGCTGAGGGGGTGGATTTATAGGAATTTACACTTCGGTTATACACTTCCTTCTGTTGTTCATATATCATGGATTTTGGCTGGAGTCAATGGAGGGTTTTGGTGTCACACACTTTACATGATCCTATCATGGGTCATTCATTGTTCTGCATGATGATCGAAAACCGTGATAATGTTCCGCCTTTTCCATTTTTATTAGACCCAAGACAATCGAAGGGATTTCACATGACCATGTGGATATTTCAAAGAGATTTCACAAGGATGGGCTAACATGTGTAGGGGTATTTGTGAGATCACGATACCTATTCAAAGGCTTTTTTGTGATCAAAGATGATTCATCTGGGGTCTTTCAAGAGACATCGGTAACTTATCAAGGGGGGCTTCATGAGATCAAGATGACATGTCGAGGGGTCTTGCATGATTATTTTATCTTATTAAGGGGGGTATTACATGATAAATAGTGATCACCTGGGGTATATGTCCCCTTATGCGTGAAGGAAAACATATCTACACCTTATAAGAAGCTTCTTCCTTTTCCCTTTTTATTTCATTATTTATTTTAATAAGGATGGGGATCTTGTAATGTTGTGAAAGTTTTGTTTAATATAATGACTATACTTTCCAATGATGTGTCACATGACCAATAATGGGTCATGTGGTGATGCATGATAATTTCCATAGATAACCCCTCTGATTATCTATAGAGCCAAAGGGGCATCACAGAATTGAATAGACATGTCTGAGACCCTTCACGTGATGAAGGTGACATGCCAGTAGGTTCTTGAGCAACAATGTGGACATGTCATCGGGTCCATACGGTGTCTTGCAGACTATATGAGTTCATTTAAATAATACCAATGACTAGATAAGGTTTCTACATTTTTCATATTTTCATATTTTATTTTACAAGGGTTTTGGATGATTGTCAGGTGCCTTCCAATCAAAAATTCGCATGGCGCAGGGGAACTTGCTTGGAATCCCTCACTTGATCACCAATGCTCAATAAGAAGCCTTTAAAAGAATATGGAGGCTTCTCAAAGGGTCTTCATAGGGTCTCAAGAAGATCATTCACTATACATGAACCATTCTCATGACCTTTCAAAGTTCATGTGTTTGCGTTTTCTTTTGAAGGTTACGCAATTTTCATGCCTTGGACACCTTCTCTTACTTCGATTTGTGGAGAAATTAATACTCATGCATCAGGTATTTCCTCCCTTGTAGATTTTTTTATGTTCATTTGGATAACATCAACAATAGCGCAAGGTTCGAGGTAATGCATCCCTTACTTCATGTGAATCAATGGCATGAGGCATAAGGATTGAGGGAGACCCACCTAAGATTGTAATTTCTTTTTTCAAATTCAAATTTTATAGTTTTTTATAATTTGAATTTTGACTTTGTGAGTTGGGGTGATGGTTTTGGGGTTTTTTTATTTTTGAAATTAATTATTCTTTTTCTTTGTGTTTGGTTTTGTAACGTAGTTGTTTGGGATTATGGCTTGGTTGGTTTCACATCAATGTTGTAAGGGTTCCCAATAATCCATTAAAGGTGGATTTTTTAGAAAATAAAAAATATGAATTGGATGGATGTCACAATATTTTCCAACATGATGGAACAAAGCATGTTAAATTAAATACATTTTTCATTAAGGACGTAGAGAATAATGTTATTGATTCTATTATCTAGCTAATATTCTTATTAAAGTGTTATCAAAATAATTTTTTTTCAAATTTTTTTGGAAATTTGAACATGTATAGTATCTATGAATCAATTAAAGGCCAAGTGATAACAAGGACTCTAAAAATGTGGAATTTATGAGCATATTGTATGCACAAAAATTTTAAATGTGATTTTTAATTTTTTTAAATAAAATGGGTTTGGTTTTATTTTTTATTTTTTTAGAAAATGGAATTCCTGAGCATCAAATGAATTGATGCTCAACATATTTATCCAAGAGCGTCAATCATTTAACACTACCGTCCGATTTATTCTTAAAATATTTGTTATATATATAAATGTATATATACATATATATATTTAAAAAAGTATTTAAAATACTAGTTTTTTAAATAATTTTAATTTTTTTGTTTTGTTTATATATATATAACAAAATTTTAAACATTATTGAAAATACTAATTTTTTATTTAGAATTCCCATCATTTAAGTAAATAAAAAATATAACTAAAAAAGTCACTCATGACTCCCCTTTCTAGGGGAAGTTACATTGACATCTCTTATGGATTTTCCATGTGGGATTTGATTTCACTTTGTTATCATTATAATAATATATATTATTATTATTAATAATACATAAATAATAAAATATCATTA
Organism: Viscum album; assembly: GCA_963277665.1. Lineage (NCBI taxonomy): Eukaryota > Viridiplantae > Streptophyta > Magnoliopsida > Santalales > Viscaceae > Viscum > Viscum album. Next base: position 1,908,573,671 of record OY728136.1, read on the forward strand.
AAAATAAAACTATATAAAATAAAATATCATTAATATAAATATTAAATAATATTATAAATAATATAATTTAATAATATAATTAATAATTATTATTAAAAAAATAATTAATAATATAATCATTCATTAATAATATTAATAACATTTAATAATACAATTAATAATTAATATTATTATTAAGATAATTAATATGATAAATAATAAATAAGAATTAGTAATATAATTTACTAACTAAAAATTAATAATTAATAATTAATATTATAATTATTTATATAATTAATAATTAATTAAAGATGACTCTAACCATGGTATGGTAACCCCCAACCCATGGTCCTAGAAAATTTATTTGAAATAAGACATGCATGTGCACAAGGTACATGGAGGATAAAGAAAAAAATATATACCAAACAACGACACTAAGAAAGCAACCAAAAGGGAAAAGACCTCACAACTTGAAAAATTAATCCATTCATCTTTTTTTGCATATTTCCCCTATTTCGGGAACCACCCTGACTGGTTGGATGTCAGCCTCTCCTTGATTTCTTAAGAGGAAAACTCATAATAACTTGTTCATTAGTGATGTTAGAACTACCATCTTCTAATGATCCATCCTTGGTAGGAGCATCCAGAAGTTCCTTCGAGATGGTTGGCTTAGAACACATTTATATAACCACTGATATGAAAATATTTACACTAGTATATGATCCATCAGCTAGAGGTTTCATGTAACAACTTGGCCATATAGGCACCCTAGTTTCCCCACAAGCATGTTTTTCCCCTCCCTAGGGCCCACCCATGTTCCCTAAAAGGCCATCAAACTAATGAATTTCCCCAAAGGGAAACATATGTTCTTTCCAGTGTTCCTTATCCTCACCCTCACACTCCTAAGGAAACTTCCTATGAGGTAACCCATCCTAATCACTACTCCAAACTAAGAACTCTTAATTGTGAAGTTCTAATCAGGTAGGATCCCGAAAATCAAGTTGAATCTTGTGGACATAGGAAATAATATTTAGTCTTATAACCCTTTAAATTTCTAATATTTTACATTCACTCCCCCCCCCACAAAGCACAAAATCCTCATTTTCGATCATATATCTTAACCCAGGAAGTGAGACCGCACTTCCGGTTGGGTTCCTCTTCTTATAGAAATGTAACAACTGGGCCTTATTGGCACCCCAGTTACCACGTAGACATGTGTTGTCCCCTCACTGGGCCCACACATATACCTGAATGGGACATCTGACTAATTATTGTCCCCATATGGAAACTCATGTTCTTTCAATTGTACTTTTTCCTCACTTGCACACACCCAGGGGAACTTCCCAATAGGTCACCCATCCTTAACCACTACTTTAGGCCAAGCATGCTTAACTATGAAGTTATAATCAAGTAGGCTCATGAAAAGAAAGGTGAACTATATTTACATGGGTTGTAACATTTAGTCTTTCAACCCTTTAACTTTCTAGGGTGTTACAGGTCCCATCAACATCACCATCAGTATTCTTGAGAATATAATAGGGAGTTTCTACAACATCCTCCACCTATAAATCAATAAAAAATGGTATAATTTGGAACTCTATCCATTGAAATCTCTAAAGTAGTATCATTAGTTCTTGAGTCCACCAGGTTAGTTGCCTCCTCACTTTGAATGTTCAGAGTTAGGTCTTTGAGTTTTTCCTTCATGGGAGAATCATCTTCTTCTAAACCTCAGCCTAATGAGCCTTATTCCTAGGATGAGTGACTCCCAGCTTTTATTTTTATGGGATAACACTCTTTTTAGGTAGGTATCGACCATCCTTACGGTATTTGGAGGGCCCTTACCTGATTAAAACTAATTTTTTTCCCCTGATGTTAGGATGAACCATCATAGTCAAGGTGCTCTCTTCACTTGTGGGTATTTGAATATGTCTATAAATATTCCTAAATATTGTAATAGTCATCTTCAATATTGTTTTCTGAAGTCTCCATTACATTAGGTTAGGTCCTCATAGAACCCTTTTACACTAAGATCCTAATAGAAATCTAGTCTGTAGAAACCATCTCATCCTTAATGGCCACAAAAACATCAATCTACTTATTCGTGGTCCTACAATCCTCCCTAGTGGGCATCTTAGGAATACCATGCTCAGGAAGAGTCTCCTTTAACTTTCTATGATCAAATATCTATAAAGAATTACCCTCAATACTGTAAAATGCATGAGAAGTAATGCCCTTATAGGACATCCTCCCTTTGTCCTTAAAATATGGAGCACCATTTTAAATGTTCTCCCAAATAGATACATGAACGGACTTTTATTAAAGCATAGCGGTTATACCTCTTGGAGGCTTCCCATCTATGAAATTAAAATTTTCTCTATAGGTTTCCTTGCTTTGCAAACCAGTAAAAGAATGTTCGACTAAGTGACCATAAAAAATAGGCATTTTAGATTTACAATGTTCAATCAGATGTTCACTCTTTTTTCAATTAGAATATCTCATATTACTATGACATTTATCACTAAAATGTATAATGAAATACTAAGTGTCATAGAAGATGAGAATAATTTCATATTGAATTGAAAGTTATAGTCTAAACTCCATAGAAACCAAAAACACAGTATCAATTAAAGGATAACTGAGATCAATTTCAACTAGGATTCTTGCATAACAATTAATAATTAAAAATATCATTAATATAATAGTATTATTAATATAATTAATATGATAAATTTTAAATTTTAAATTTTAAATATTAAATAATAATATAATAATATAAATAATAATAAGTATTAATATAATAAATAATTAATAATATAATTGTTTATATAATTAATAATTAATATTTTAAATAATAATAACTAATGATATAATTAATAATATAATTAGTAATTAATCATATGATTAATAATTACTAATATAATTATTTATTAATAATAAATAACTGAAAATAAAATATAATTAACAATTAATAGATTAAAAATATTATTAATATGAAAATATTATTAATATAATTAATATGATAAATAATTAATAATAATAATTAAAAAAATACGTAATGATATAATTAATAATTAATAATAAATTATTATTAATAGTAATACATCAATAATATATGATTAATAATGCTACATATTTAATAATTAATTGTATATTTAATAATTAATAATAAAATTATTGACAATTACTATAGCTATTAATGATAAATAATTATATTGTTAGTTATTAATTGATAATTGTATTATTATTTATTATTTATATTATTAAATAATTTAATTAATTATATAATTAACAATTTATTTAACTATCACATCCATATCCTTCTTTTAAGGTACTTTTTTCTCTTATATTCTTGGCCTAACTCCCCCTAGGTTTCCCCTAGGCCCCCCTTGAATTTGGAAGAATTTGGACATGTTTTGAGTGGAAAAAACTGGGTGCATGGTTTGTGTGAATGGTTTACTAAACCATGCACCGTTGTCCAGCTCATTAAAAATATTTTGTTTTTCCAATTTTTCCTTTTGGGCTTAACCTTAGTGCACCCATTTCTTCCCCTTTCATGCCTTATAGCCATGTAAGGCTTCCAAGCTCCCTCAATCTCTCTTGGAATCGATTTTTTGAAGGGGTTTTTGGTGGTGGAGCTTCAAGATCTTCTAAGTAAGTTATTACCTCTCTTGTTTATTGCATTATCCTTAGGGTTTCTTCCCTCTTTCTTGAATTTATACTTTTACAATAGCTATGGATTCATACCTAGGGTTTTATTTTTGGTTTATTGGTCTAACCGTGTATATTTATGTACGTTTTCACTCCCTTATGCTGCAGCAGTGGTGCGGTTGAAGTTTTGTACAAGGATTTGGGGTTTTTGACATATAAGGTAGGTGATCCCATGTGTATATATTCTTGGATAGATTTATCTTGTTTGTTTAACCTGTTTAGAATGTTTTTTATCCTTTTTGTGTGGTGCGAAAGTTGTTTTTGGTAGCATTGATAAAGCGTTTAATTTTAAAGTTTCATTTTGACATGAAAATAGGTGTTTTCATGTGTATTCAATGTTGTATCATTTGGGGTTATTTGATGATCCATGAAATTGTTTTATTAAATGTTGTTTGGGCTTCCAAATCTGATTGGGTATGGTATTAGAGTACATTTGTCCTTTAAAGTGGGTTTTTAAATGGATTTTGTGGGCAAAACATTGTTTTACTACTTAAAGTTGTTTTATGAAAATTTTGAATGGTTTATTGAGTTACACAAAGGGAGAAAAGGAATGTTGGGTAATTTTTTGTGTGTGTATGTTACAAAAGTGGTGTTTTTATGTGCAAATGGTATTCTTTAACATGTGTAACTTGTTTGAGAACAAAGAGGGAAACCCAGGTATCTAGGTGGGAAGACTAGGACTAGTATGCTAGTGATCTGGAGTGGTATCATCCATGTTTCACTTAGCAAGTTTGATGATGAAAACACTAACTAAAATTTGATGATATTGGGGACCACTAGGCCATTGGGGTTTCCCCTCCTAATGGCTCATGCACGATAAGGATATTGAATATGGTTTCTTTTACATTGAGATATGATGTACCTAGGGCCCATAGTTAGCTAGTCCCTAGGGGTGTTCTCATAATTAGTGATCATCAAATATATTGTAATTACCATCGGCATATGGTGTGATTGGATGGAAAATTCAGTATCATGTATATTTTCTTTAAAAGTGTTCATTTCTTAAAGTATATTCCTTAAAAACTATTTTCATTTGAAGTTTCATCCATTTAAATTTATTACTAACATTTATTATTTATAAGGCTTGCAAGATTTCTTTGTATTAAAATGTTTATCACATGGTATATTTTTGGGTGGCGTTCTATTGGTATTAGTCTCATACCCTACTTACACATTTTGGTTTAAGTAGACTTGGTTATGTTTAAAACAGGTAAGGGAAAGGTCCTTGCAGACGACAGTTCAAGTTGTTAGCTTCCATCATTGATGCGGTGTTGTAGAGAAGGATTGGGAATGATGGACCATTTATATGTGGTAGTTATAGAGTTTTATTTTCTGATAATTTTGAGTTGTGGCCCTCTTGGGATTTTTCTAAAACCATGTATTTCAATTCGGAATTTTATTACAGACTTGTTTGGACTAAATTTTCATATTCAGTTTATTTATTGTTTTTGGTTGTTTAATGATTCTAAACTCAAGTAAATAATTTCCAAACCATTATTCATGATACTCAAGAACTTTTTCCAGTCTGTAGGGATAGGGAATACCCTTCGGGCCTTACCATGGACTGGGATGGGTGTCTGTTTTGATGGCAACCAGATCTGTTTTGTGAAAAAAATGGTATTAGAGGATGGTTAAGCTCTTCAGGTTATGTTATTATTTGGTATGAGTCTGGTTAGACATGAGTTAGGAATATCATGGATTAGAGTTTTGGATGTGAGTAGAGTTCCTGGAATGCACATCAAATGAAAGAACTTGAGTCACTATGGGATGATAGGATTGTTTGTTTGACTTCTCTTCCAGGTTGTACGTGTGGGCTGTAGACTGCACGTGGACATTAGTTCAGAGTGAAGTTGTTATTTATTTCATTATTTTGATGAGTTTGATTTATTTATATTTGATGTTGTTGTTGAACGTTTTCATAACTATTGTACTAATGTTTTCTCTTGTGATTATTTCCTTTTGTAGCAACATGCCTCCCTGCAAAGCTCTCATGCACCCATGGGAGGAATCCAGATAGAGTTCTTCCTCACCGCCCGATCAAAGGTTGTAGAAGCTGTGGTCCAGCCTATCCAAGATCTAGGGAAGGGAGTATTCCCTTATTCTACTCCATCCAGAGAAGATGATTCTGATCCCAAGAAGTATAAATCCTAGGAATTTGTGAAGAATAAACCCCCTTTATTCTGAGGTATCTCAGAACCTCAAGAGGCAAAGGAATAGCTTGATAAGATAGATCATATGTTAGATTTTCTGGACACACCTGAGAAGGTAAGGGTGAAATGTGCCTCATTTCAGCTAGAGGGTCCCAATCATAGGTGGTGGGAATCAGTGCTTCAAACTGGTAAGAATGATAAGATGAGATGGAAGGGTTTCAAGACCATCATCAATGAGCATTATTTCCCCTAGGTCCTTGGCTATGCCATATCTCGAGAGTTCATAGATATTTCTCATGGATATCATTCAGTGATGGAATATGCTAAACATTTTTCTAAACTAGTGTGGTACGCACATAGTATGGTTTATAATGAGTCCCTGAAAGCTCATAAATTTTAGAAGGGTTTGTGACTAGAAATTTACTCTCATGTATTATTATTCAAGCTGGGAACTTATACTAAGGTGGTTGATTGTGCTTGTATGGTCAAGATTGATCAGAAAGGAAAGTCTAGTTTTTCTAGAGTGGTGTCTTCTACGGGCAGTGGTAGATCATCTGAGAATAAAAGGAAGTGATAGGATAAGGGTAAGATGGTATGTGGTAGTCCAGAACATCCTCCCAAACAATTCTCATCTATGTATTCTGATGCGAGGTTCGTTGTCTTCCACCAGTATGGGAGTCCAGGGAACAACCGACCTTCATGTAAATCTCCTCTAAATCCATGTTATTATTGTTGAACTATGGGACACTTTCATCACTTTTTCAAGGTGGAACGCCCACTCTAGAGTGGGGTAGGATCAGTGGATTCCAAGGGAGTGCCAGTTCAGTTAGAGCCATCAAGGATGGGGGGATCTTAGTTTAGTGGCCATGGTAGCAGGGCTGGATCATCTTCTTGGAAAATCCAGTTCAGGGAAGAGCCAAAGGAGATTGGATAATCTTAGGTAGAGTCTAGTCATCTTCATGCGGTGTATTAGGCACCAATGGGGTCGGATGCAAGACCTTTGATAGTTTGAGGTACGATTTTGATTGAATCTTCTATAGATTCCATTATTTTTTATAGTGGGGATTTTGTTTCTTTTATCTCTACCCGTATTGTGAACCTATTGAATTTTCTAAATGAGTTGTTTTCCTTTTCGATGGAGTTGGTGATGTCGTTGGGTAAGAAGAAGGAGAAAGGTCTTAGGTGCTCATCATGTGTGCTTTCCGTGTCAAGGGTTGAGATGGATTGGGACCTCACGGTCTTGGATATGGACCCTTTTTATGTAATCCTCAACATGGATTTCCTATTTCACTTTCAAGCACACATCAATTGCTATAGGCGGTGGGTGAGTTTCATGGCACCTGATGAGAGTCCACCAGGTTTTATTGGGGAATGGGATCCTTAGTCTGGTCATACAGGACCTCCACTCCCAGAATTGGGAAATATTATCTTCCAGTTATCATTACTCATGCTAGAGAATGATTTTTGTGCTCTTGAGGGTGAATTAAATAATTTAGTCAATGAGTTCTCAGATGTATTTCTAGATTACTTTTCAAGCTTTCCCCCAGAGTGGGATGTGAAGTAATCAATTGTTTGGCACTAGGAACACAATCGATATCTATTCCCTCATATCGTATGGCCCCCAAAAATTTGAGGTAATTAAAGATATATCTAGGCTATTTGGAATCCAAAGTATTCATTCACTTGAGCATCTCTCCTTGGGCTGCTCTTATTATTTTTGTGAAGAAGACTGAAAAAATCCCTCTGGTTGTGCATCAATTACTGGAAGCTAAATAAGGTAACCATAAAGAACAAGTATCATTTACCCCCAAATAGATGACTTGTTTGACCAGTATAAGGGGGGAAATTAATTTCCTAAAATAGACCTATGCTCGGGTTACCACCAAGTCAGGGTGAGAGAGGCGGATATCCCAAAGACAGCCTTTTGAAGAAAGTACGACCCCTTTGAGTACTTGTTCATGCCTTTCAGATTGACCAACACTCTGGAAATCTTTATGGCACTCATGAATAGGTTGTTCCACTAGTATCTCGACTCTTTTATCATGGTATTCATGGATAATATCCTTGTTTACTCTGGATCTGAGGAATTTCATAAGCATCACTCACGGATCATGTTGGGCACTCTATGGGATCATCACCTTTATGAAACATTTTCCAATTGCACCTTCTGGATGAGGGAAGTGATGTTTCTGGGCCATTTAATCTTGGATCATGGGGTTTCTATAGACCCTAAGAAGATCAATACAGTTATTCCATGAGATCATCTAAGGAGTTTTTTTGAAATTATTATTTTCCTCAGTCTAGTAGGTTATTACAGGTATTTTGTTCAGGATTTATCTTGCCTTTCTTCACCCATGACCGCACTCACCCAGAAAGGGGTAAAGTTTGAATGGGGACCAGAATTTCAGGAATCCCTCAAGGATTTGAAGTAGTAGTTGACTACCATCCCCATGTTGATCTTTTAAAAATATAGAAAGGTCTATGTGGTGTATTGTGATGCTTCAGGTATGGGTCTCGGGTGTGTGCTTGTGTAGGGTGATCACATGGTGGTGTATGGATCTCTTCAACTCCAACCACATGAAAATAATTACCCAACCCATGACTTAGAGTTATTAGTGGTGATGTGTGATTTTAAGCCTTGGTGTCACTACCTATTAGGGAAGAATTTTATAGCCTAATCTGATCATAAGAGTTTATCCTACCTTTCTCACATAAGAATCTTAATTTGAGGCAGCACCACTAGATCTAATATCTATAGGGGTTCGACTTTGATATCATATATACCCTAGGAAAGGGTAATTTGGTGGATAATTCCTTAAGAAAAAGAGTACCAGTGCAGGATTTGAGGAAGTCTAGTGATGAGTGGACTCTGATGGGGATCTTTGCTCAGATGTACATAGAGACCAAAGAGCACAGTAGAGGTTTATTCTTGGCAAGCATTCAGTTGACTCCTACTCTTTTAGAGTTTATTCATAAGGATCATCCCAGTGGTGATATATGTCAATGGTTGATGTATTTTCTTCATGGTGGGGATATGAATTCTGATTGGTCTTCGTCTCCTGAGGGAATCTTGTGCTTCAAGGGCCGTTCAGTGGTACTGATGTCTCTGAGGAAGGTGGTGATGTAGGATAGCCACCAGTCTCAATGGGTCATTCATCCTAGAGAAACCATAATATACTATGATGTTTGTCGATAGTTCTTGTGGCCAGGTATGAGGTGGGATATAGATTATTTCATGTCGATATGTTATACATGTCAACAGGTGAAAGAAGAGCATCAAAGGACCTCTGGTTTTCTGCATATGTTACTCATTCCTACCTGAAAGTGGGACAAGGTCGCTATGGACTTCATCATTATCTTACCTTGTACACCTTGGGGTAAGAATTCTATCTAGGTAGTGATTGATCATCTGACCAAATTATCCCACTTCATTCCAATCAGAGATACATCCAAAGTGGATGAGTTGGGCCAATTTTATATTCAGGAGGTGGTAAGGCTTCATGGTGTTCCATCAGTAGTAGTGTTAGATAGAGACCCCCACTTCACCTCTCAGTTTTGGGAAGGCCTTCAGAAGTCTTTGGGGCCATATATTAAGATGATCATGGAATACCATCCTCAGATGAATGGTCAGATAGAGTGGGAAAATCAGATTATGGAAAACATGATTTTTACATGTATCTTGGACTTAAGTGGTTCGTGGGATAGCCATTTGAGATTGGTCGAGTTTTCTTATAATAATAGTTACCAACAATTGATTCTAATGGATCCTTTTTAGGAACTCTATGGGTGGCCTTGTTGGTCTCTCATGTGTTGGGATGAGGTAGGTGAGACCTCACTATTGAGGCTGAGCCTTGTTCAAGAGACATATGAGAAGGTCAAGTTGATCAGGCAGAGATTATTGAAAACTCAAAGTTTCCAAAAATATTATTCCAACTAGATGCATTGAGATATAGAGTTTTCTATGGGTGATCAGGTATTCTTGAAAGTGTCCCCTTGTCTGGGTCATTGTCGTTTGGGAAAATAGGGAAATCTAACGCCAAGGTATGTCGGAACTTTTGAGATCACTGAGTGCATTGGAAAGGTGGAATACAGGTTGAATTTTCCCTATTGGTTTACATATATTCACAACATATTCCATGTATCCCAGTTGAATAAGTATAATATGTATATGTCTCATGTTCTGAATTGGGAAGAGTTAAAGATAGAGCCTGATTTATCAGTGTTTGAGCGGCCAGTGGAAATAGTGGATTCTAAAGATAAGGTGCTTCAAGAGAATTATATTTCACTATTCTTGGTCCTTTGGTAGCATGGTAATGATGTTCACGAGACTTGGGAGTAGAATTCATTGATTGACCAAGAGTACCCAATCTTGTTTTCTGATCAAGCTTCGGGTTGACTTTATGGGGTGGAAAGTGTTCATGGTGGGGAGAATTGTCACATCCATATCATTTATTTAAGTCAATTTTTTCTCTTATATTATCTACATAATTTTACCCCTAGGTTTAATTTATTCCCCCCTTAAATTTTGAATAATTTGGACATTTTTTTAGTGGATAGAACTGGGTGCACATTTTGTGTGCACGGTTTACAAAACCGTGCAGGAAAACCATGCACAGTTGTCCATCTCATTAAAAATATTATTTTTTTACAATTTTTTCCTTTATAGATTAACCCTAGTTCACACATTTCTTATGAATTTTGTTCATTAAATCCATTTAAGGCTTCCAAGCTCCCTCAATCTCTCTTAGAATCCATTTTTGAAGGGGTTTTTGGTGGTGGGACTTCAAGATATTCCAAGTAAGGGATTCCCTCTCTTGTTTCTTTAATTCTCCTTAGGGTTTCGTCCCTCTTTATTGAAGTTTCACTTTTTTGGTAGCTAGGGATTCATACCTAGGGTTTTATTTTTGGTTTATTGGTCAAATCTTGTGGATTTAGGTTCTTTTTCACTCCCTAGTGGTGTGTATGTGGTGTGGTTGAAGTTTCGCACAAGGATTTGGGGTTTTTGAAATATAAGGCAGGTGATTCCATGTGTAGACATTATTGGATGAATTTATATTTCTTTTTTAATCTGTTTATAATGTTTTATATCCTTTTTTATGGTTTGAAATTAATTTTTGGTAGCTTTTATTGAGCGTTTAATTTTAAATTTTCATTTTGACATGAAAATGGGTGTTTTTCATGTGTATTCAATGTTGTATCATTTGGGGTTATTTGATGATCCATGAAATTGTTTTATTAAATGCTGTTTAGGCTGAACAATCTGGTTGGGTATGGTATTTGTGTACATTTTTCCTTGAAATAGGTTTTTTAAATGGATTTGGTGTGTAAAACCTTGTTTTACTACTTGAAGTTGTTTTATGAAAATTTTGAATGGTTTATTGAGTTAAAAAAAGGGTAAAAAGGAATTTTGGGTACTTTTTGGTGTGTTTATGTTACATAAATGGTGTTTGTATGTGAAAATGGTATTCTTTAACACGTGTAACTTTTTTGAGAAAAAATAGGGAAACCCGGGTATCTAGGTGGGCGGACTAGGGCTAGTATGTTAGTGGTCCGAAGTGGTATCGTCCCTATTTCACTTAGCAGGTTTGATGATAAAAACACTAAATAAACTTTGATGATGTAGGGGACCACTAGGAAATTTTGGTTTCTCCTACTAGTGTCTCGTGTGTGATAAGGATATTGATTATGGTTTCTTTTACATTGAGATACCATGTACCTAGGGCCCACAGCTAGCTAGTGTCTAGGGGTGTTCCTGTGATTAGTGATCTTCGAATATATTGTACCTACCATAGTCATATGGTGTGATTGGATGGAAAATTTAATAGAATGGATATTTTATTTAAAATTTTTCATTTCTTAAAGTAGTTTCCTTAATAACTCTTTTCATTTAAAGTTGCATCCTTTTAAAATTATTAATAGAATTTATTATTTATAATACTTGAAAGATTTCTTTGACTTAAAATGTTTATTACATAGAATATTTTTGGGTGGAATATTATTAGGCTTTGTCTCACACCCTACTTACACCTTTGGGTGTAAGTATACTTGGTTATGTTTGAAACAGGTAAGGTCAAGGTCCTTGGAGCCGGTGATTCAAGTTGTTAGCTTCCATCCTTGATGTGATGTTATGGAGAGGGATTAGGGATAATGGACCATTACTGTATGGTGGTTCTAGAGTTTCAGTTGCTATTAATTTTGACTTGTGTCCCTCTTGGGATTTTTCTAAAACAATTTATTTTAGTTCTAAATTTTATTGTAGGCTTGTTTGGGCTAAATTTCCAGATTCACTTTATTTATTGTTTTGGGTTGTTTAATGCTTCTAAACTAGGGTAAATAATTCCCAAACCATTATTCATGATACCCGAGCACTTGTACTAGCCCATGGGGATAGGGAACACCCTTTGGGCCTTTCCACGGGCTAGTTCGAGTGCCGGTTTTGATGGCGATCGGATCTATTTCATGACATTAACTTTATTAATTAATAAATATATTATTATTTATTAATTATATTATTACTCAATATTATTTATATTATTATTTATGATTTGTTATTTATTATTTATTATTTATTATTTATTATATTAATTATCTTAATAATATTTTTGTACTAATAATATTTTTAATTTATTAATTTTTTGTTATATTTAATTTTTAGTTATTTTATTATTATTTATCTCGAGTGAAGGAAATATTATCTCTAAAAATTAGAGAGCATCTATCTCTTATACATGGAGGTTGCTCCAATAATTAAGGGATTGAAGGATAGATCTTTGGTTATTATGAGTTATTTTTATCTTGCGGTGTCGGGCATCATCGTTCTGATTCATAGTAGTTGGTTGATTGGAGTTTATGTGATGGGGGCTTGACGATGAAGACTAGTGATTGTACCTGGAAAGCAGTGGTGGGAGAGGTTCTGACTCACGATTCCTTGAAGTAGGTGGTTGTTGATGGTGCAGATTGATGATTTTGTGGGCAGGGACTGATGGGGTGGTGCTCAAAATATGAGGAGGTCTCAGCGCACATATTAACTAGCTCTTGATGCATGATGGTGAGATTTTTAGGTTGTTGGTGGATGATGGATTGGATCCCGTTAATGGATCAGTGATGTAAGGTGGATATAGTGGATCCAGAGAATCTATGATATCAGTGGGATATGGTTCCATCTTCGAGAATGAAGTATGCCTAGAGCAGCGATGTAGGGCGTAAATAGTGAGATGTGGGGGATGGCTAGTGGATCTAGGATCCATATAGGATACAGTTTCATCTACAAAGGGATTATGGAGGGCCCTACATGGGTCGATGATCTTCTCATAAGTGCAGCTGACGGCATGAATTTTATCTTCCAAGTTTGGTCAGTGGCGTCTTCTGGTGTCTGCACATGGCTAGGATGCAGTGTGCCTCGATTTGGGTGACAACTTCGGATGGCATGTTGGATACATTTTTGCGATGGAGAAAACTGTATTATGGGTGGGAGGTGACCTTAACCTACAACTTGACCTCAGTTTTTGGTTGAGTGGGGAAGGTGGAACAACTTGTCTTGCATGCTTCTCATATTGGTGATGAGTGTTGCGGAAATACGGCCCTCACTAGGTCCCAGGCCTGTAGTGGGTTTGCGGGTCTAATTTAGGACATTGTTCTAGGTCCTATATATGGATGATGGTTTTTGGGTCTTTGGACTATTAGGTTTTTTAGGGTGGCATTATTTTTCCAATTTTATGGTTTGTTGGTTCTTTATATGCCGCATGTGTGTTGTGTTTCGCTGCATTTCTATTTTCATTAATTAGCTTTTAGGAGCAAGCTTGCTCGAGTCCTGAAGTTTCTAGGTATCTCGAACTTCTACTCACTAGTGCAGCATTCCTTTCTCTTGATGCTGACTCAAAATCAGTCAGGAACAAGGAGGGTAAGGTCTTCATAGGTAGGGATATTGGGGATCTTAACAATGTATTCTTTGCCTCTATGATTCATAATGTCTCTAAGAGAATTATGAAAAATGGAAGCACTTCTCATGTAATTTCCAATAATGAAGCCTTTTTGGAGAGGTGTTATCTTTACAAGCACTCTTTTATTTTCAAACTTATAATATCCAAAGGTATGAATCCTTGGAAAGTAAGTGATTTAGTTGATTGACTCTCTTAGATTTGGGGATTTTCAAATTAGAAATGCATTTCACTTAGTTGTGGGTTATTTCATATCATTTTCCCTTCTATGGATTTGAAAGGAAAATCTTGGGGTCTTGCCTCAATTAAATCGAAACCTATAATTTTAATATTGTATGAGTGTAGTCTAAATTTTGATCTATCTAGTTTTAAGGATACTTTTACACAGGTGTGGGTGAAGATTCATGGTTTTAAATGGGCGCTAAGCATCCCCAAATTTTGTATGAAATTTTATATTCTATTGGTATACAGATTATAATGGATAATGAGACCAAATTTCATAGTTATGGGCACAATGCTATACTAATGGTTTACATTGATCTCAACTTCACTTTGACAGATAATGTCATTTTATCAACTTCTAATGATGAGGTCAGTCTAAGGATAGAATACAAGAAGGTGACACCTTTTTTACCACATGTGGTTTTATTGATCATGTTAAGTAAAATTGTAGGGAAGATATATTCTTCTCTCTCCACAAGTTGGGGAGAAATTATTTAATCCATTATCATATGAGACTTGGTGACTCCAAGAAGGTTGAGCATAATGTGTCATGGGAATTATAGCCAGAGATGCTAGATAAAGGAGCACAATCTAAGTATAGGGGGTCTCTTTTCAATCCATTCAAAAATGATTAGTTTGATCACTCATATAACAATTATCAATTGATAATAATATCTACTTGAATGAATATATAGGCTATTTTGTTTCTCAATATACATCATGTTTCTCCACCTGAATTGAGGGTTGAGATGATAGCTTCGAATGAGGGTATGGGGCTGGATGACATAAGTACCATTGAACGTTAACATGTTCTACCTAGCAAGGGTCTTTATTGTGAAGTTAAAGCTATGAAAGTGGAATCATTGGAGTTGAGATTGGCTATTAGTTCCCTTAATCACTAGGGATCTACAACTATTGTTTGTCCTATTGCTGGAAATGGTGTAGTTGTAGTTTACAAGCACTCGCAAGCTTGTAAGCAAGTACAGTTTTAGCATGCTCATGTTGTGTATGTAAAGAACTCTTCTAAATAGAAGAAAAATAATTCTAATGGTATTATGTTAGTTAATGTTGGACATCAGGTGCAGGTTCAGTCTAACCCTGTGAAATTTAGACAACCACATTAGTCAATCTCATGGCATGATATTATGTATGAGGGCTCAAGTTCCCATTTCACTGAAGATGTGTCTAATCATGAGGAGACTTATAATGAATATTTATATCATTATATGGTTTAATTTGAATTGACATAGGAGATACAATTCATTTCCTCTTATGAAGATAAAGGAAAGAAGAATCTTAAAGATAAATCTTGTATGGAAATTAATTTTATAAAAGGATCTGGCGGTAGAGAGATTCCTAATAGAACTCAAAGGCCATTGTATACTAAGAAATTTACCTCAAAATCCTTTGAAATTCTTACTAATAATCATGATGAGAACCATCCTGTGAACGATAAGTGGGGTGAGGAGATATTGGTTGAGGTATCAGGCCTAAAAGAGTCAAACTCTAGGGATAATGATCAAACCTGACAAAGAGCTCCAACATAGAGGTGAGGTCGACGCCCACATGGCCATGGTGCTCAAGAAGCATAGCATAATATGAGCCTTTTCTATCAGGTTAAGTATCTAGAGAAACTTGACATTAGGCCATAGTTTGATTGATTCCTTTTGGTTCTTAATACTATGTAGTTGAAGTTTTTTTCTTGGTCTTTTTGAATGAGAGAAGATCTATTTTGTCTAACCCCTTTCCTTCATCTATTTTATTTTTTATCTTTTTATTAATCAAAGGGGGTATTTGATCCCAACCTTTTTATTATTGTCAATTATTAACAATATAGATAATTATATTATTACTTTTTAATTATTAGTCATTAATTAGTGAATTATGTTATTAATTTTCATTTATTATCATATTATTAATATTATTAATTATATTATTAATTTTTATTAATATTGTTAATAAATGATAATATTATAAATTATTATTATTTATAATAATTATTAATTATATTAATTACATTATTTATTTTTATTATTCATAATATTATCTATTATTTATATTAATCATATTTTATTTTATTTAGTTGTATTTTAAATTACAAGTAACTATTTATGTATTATTATTATTATATTATTATTGTAATGCTAGAAAATTAAAACTGAATACCTCATAGATTATCCAAAAGGGATCTCAAGGTATCTTTCCCCATAAAAGGGAATTCTATGTGGAATTTTTAGTTATTTTTTGGAATTATTTAAATGCTAATAATTCTAAATAAAAATCAGAATTTCCAATGTTGTTTAAAATTTTCTTATATATATATAACAAAAAAACAAAATTTAAATTTAAATTTTTTCAGAAACCAGTATTTTAAATATTGTTCTAAATTTTATTATATATAATGAAAAAATAAATAAAAGATTAAAAAATAATTTGAGAGAGTCAAATGAATTGCCACTCTCGGCCAGGGATATGAATCATTAATTCATTTGATTCTTAGGAATCCCATTTTCTAAAAAAAATACATAACCCTTTTATTAAAATTAAAAATAAAAAACTCAATTAAATTTTTTCATCATATGGTGTATTAATGTAAAAATATTATAATATAAATTAATTTTAATATTGACTAGTCTTAAATATAAATATATGGTATATATTTACTAGTATTGTATATGGTTGATTTTTTAAATATTTATAACAATTATCATATAAAAATAATGAAAATATAATAAAATTTAAACCTTTTTGACTAAGAGTGTGTCCAGTTTAAGTGGTATTGAAAAAATTCCAAATAAGATGAATTTTTTGTAAAAAATGGTTTTGAAAGTCAACTATTGTTTTTATATTATAACTTCTATAATTATACTAAATATTGTAATTCTCTTTCCACATGTCACCTCAACCTTAACTATTTTTTTCTTCTATTACCTTTCCCCTAATTCATCATTCTAGTTGATGCCTCCCCACTTCCCCTCTCTCCATCCCAAATCTCTCTTCATCCCCTTCTTCTCCTACTTCTCGAACCCCCCCCCCCACCTCAACACCAACCCCCCTTCTTATGCATCTTCCACACCTAAAATCACTCACCGCCTCCACCTCCCCACCTCTATATCATTCTCCCAAAACTATCATCCTCTAATCCTCATCCTCCCCTCCTCTGCCTCCCCACCTACTATTTCAAAATCATAGGCTATACATAGATTCTAGGAATCACCTATCAAATAATCATACTTTGATCGTTCCTCTACACTACTCCACCTACCATCCAATCTTCCCATCTGTAGGAAAAATCCCTCTATTGTGTGTATATTCTAAGATTCACCTCTAAATTTCATCTAAAACCCTATTCATTATTTCCTCATGAATATATACAGTTTTTATTTTCTCTTGAAGTAGATTATTTCCTTCTGAAGCCATCCATTTTGTAATCATCCTTTGATCTTTGATTCCCACCTGAGGGCGATGGATTGTGATGGGAAAGGGTCATGATGATGGGTTTTCTTAAATTAATGGGTGGAATATATAGAATGAAATCCATACCATTGCACCTCTAATATGATGACGTCATCGAGAAGGATCAAGCTAAGAATCAAGTTTTTAATCCAATCTCATCCACTAAATTTTTTGGATTTAAGACTGAATCATTCGCTAATATTTATATATAATTATGGTGGGTAATTTGATATTTTTTATTTTTCCCATTTAATGGTACTGTGATTTAATAGAATACCATGTTTTTAAAAGATATATTTTCTTACTTCTCTTGATCTCTACATATCTTCCTCCTTCCATGTTCACCTCGAGTTCGTCTACCCCTACGTCATCTATTTTCTTCTCTATATCAGTTCTCTACCTTGAGGATGATATTGATTTAGGTAATCTCTACATTTTAGGTTCCATTTATCCCTACCTTATCTTTTAACTAATAAAGGTGGGTTATTACTATTTTTTCCTCAATGTATCTTATTTTTTAGGGTCACTTTATACCATATAAATACTAATTTGACCACATATATAGATCTTCTTGTGTTTTATGTTTTCAGGTGCTCTTATTGTAATGTAGAGCTTTATTAGGGTGTATCATTTTTTATTCATTAGTGATTGGTATTTTTTATTTCATGGTTGTTTATTTATAAAACGTGGATTTTTCCTTATTTTGTTTTTTATGAATTATTTAAATTTTTATTTATATATTTTTTAATAAAAATTCACTACAAATCTAGGTATTTAGCTCTAATTGGTTTATTTTATTTTAATTTCTATGAGTTTCTACATAAAATAACTATATTATAATTATTTCATGTATATTTTCTACTTCAAGTTCAATGATTTCAAGTACTGAATAGGTGAATATCGTTGAAATGGATACAATTCTATCAACTAATGCTAGATTAAAAATCTTAATTTTATTTCTTTATCAACTATTTCATTAAATGGTACATTATGTACACTCTTATAATTTTAATTCTTTGATTTTTTTAAAAACAAATCTTATATTTATCATTCATTTATTTTATATCAACTTTTCTATAACAGATAATCATCATTTTTAAAATTTATCCACCCAAATAGATGTTGTGATGAAACCAATAGGATTGAAGTAAAAAAAACATGATGTCAGAAAATGATCCATCATATCATATCTTATTCTTTCCAAATTATATTTCCCAAATAAATTTATGGAATATTAAATACGAATCCATTTATATATTCATTTCAGGTTTCCCTAGAGAATAAGATATTAATGTTACTAAATATATTGTTTGGAACACCTGTTGATTGGATATCTTATTAAAAAATTCAATTTATTTAATGCATCAGGTACACTTTTTATTACCATATTTATTTTAGTATTTGTTGCTTATAATTTATTCTAGTATGTTGGTTCTCATATTTTGAGTGTTTTAATAAAACAATCAAAAATGATTTATAAATATGGGTATTTCCAAACAATTTCATTTTTCAAATATTTATTATATATAACTACATGAAATTTTTGTGCATACTTATTATTAAAATTTGATTAACCATTCATTCCCTTTTTTATGAACATGTATTTACCCATCCGTCCTCTACCTTTAATTTCATAAATATCTGTTTACGCATACATTTTTTTTATTCCCTGAAGTTTTTTTAAATTTTTTTTGAATTTTTCAAATCATTTTTTATGTAGATTTATACACAACTACACATGCTTTTTTTCTTTAGGTAACCAAATAAATGATTTTTTAGTAAATAACTTTATGTTTATTATTGTAATTTTTTCTTCAATTGGAATCTTATCACCATAAAAAATCATCTATTTCTAAAATTATTAGATATATATAAGCTCAAGTTACTACTTTAATAAATAAGTTTAGAGATTAAACAACATTCTGGAATTACAAATTCCAGGTTATCCCTCTGTCAATAAAGTTCTAATATCCAATTACCTCACACTAATGGTTAGTGTATATGAACCAATTAGATTGTAATGAGATTTTAATTTATCCTAAAAATACATTAATTTTTTAGTTATACTTATTCATATTCATTTAATAATGGATATGTTTGTTTAAGTACTTTTTGAGAATGTCATGTATTCTTAACAGCATTTAAATGGAAAGATTTTGACAGTAAATATAGATTCTCCAAGATGTGTTCAACAACTATAATTATCTCCCAATAAATTTGATTCATATAAAAACATCTATAATTGAAATTTACCTAGAGATATTTATTATTTATAGCTTCAATAGGTGCTTGATAAATATGGTGATGTGGTAAATTAAAGGGGTGATTTTTAGATTAGAAACAAAAATATCATGTCAGTTTGTCTTGGTAACAATATATAGTGATAAAGAAAAGAATAATGTTTTTTGGTCTCTTGATTTATAGGTAATAACTTCAATCCTTCTTTAATTCATAGATTCCAGATTTTATGGTTTCACTTGGATTTTGGTGTTGTACACATGTCTAATTTCATCGAAATTTATTTAACCCTATAGACTCATAATTATATGATTATATGTGAAAAAAATTCACTTATGATATGTGTTTCTATATAAGGCTTAGTTTTGTAATATCCCAGTTTTTTTTAATAAGGAAACACTATGTTCTATAGCATACAAGGTACATCATATCAATCTTAAATGAACAACTAAATATTATTATTTAAATGTGTATAAGTGTGTTTTATACCAATAAATAAACAAATAAATATTGTTATATTATATTAATGAAATATATATATATATACAATATTCAATCTAATGTTTACCATTCATACTATGTGTTTTCTATACATGATATAAAAGTAAATCCAATTTTATGCATAAAAAGTTGTAATTCTAAAGGTAGGTTTGTCACTTTTTGATTGCGTACTTGTTTTAAAACTAAATTTTGAAACTTTTATAAATTTTATTTGATAAAATAAACTTTATTTTTGAAATAAAAATTTTAAAATTATCTTAGGCTGAATTTTTTGTATTTTTCTGATAAGTTTCATTTTTAATGAATAGTGAAAAATACTGCATTTTAATTTAAAATTGACTTTCCATCTAAATAATTTATCATGTTAAATTATATTTTAAATTTTTTTTAAAGTAAAATTATATAAATTATACAAAAATAAATCTAGTTTAGTTTATTTTAATCAATTTCACATTGAAATTGGATATAAAAATATTTCACACTTTTGAAAATTTTTACTTTAAAAACTAGTTGTTTCGTCAAGTAAGTGGGATTAATGTTAAATTAATTTATGAAAATTATATTAACTTAATTTTTTAAAATTTATTACATATTTCTAATTATAATTCTTCAATTTATTAAATATATCCATTTTATTATTTGATAATATGAATAGTAACTTTGGTAAAAAAAAATTATCATGGTAAAGGGTAAATAGGGTAAAAATCGAGTAATAAAGGGTAAAAATTATATGATAAGGATTATAAAATGACCCTAAAACTTGAAAAAAAAATATTAGATGAAATAATTTCATCCAAAATCATTTAATTATATAATATATAGCTTTCGGTTTCCATTTATAAGTGATTATGACATTTATACTATTTTATTTACCGAAAAGACAAATATGTCACAATCATATTCTTAAGAAATAAAATATTTATAATAAGGGATTATCCAGAGGATATGTTTGAGTATAATTAGTAATTTAAAAACTAAAATATTTATCTTCAACATGGTAAATTATTTTTAATTTTTAGTGAAGATATAACTACCTTAAATTCTTTCACAATAGTAATGTAGAAATTATTTTATTAATAGAAATATAAAATAAATGTTATTAAAAATATTAAAATACATATAATTTGATATAATTAATGTGATAAATGAATTTTATGGATTACTTTGACATTTAGGGGCGTATTAAATTATTATTTTCAAATATATCATTTTATTTTGATATTTTTAAAAGTTAATGTAATGAATAGCCTGAAAATTGACATTAATGATATTTTAAAATAAATAATATTTTATTAAATGATATAAAATTTATAAAAATATGAAATCAAAAAAATGATTTATATAAGTTTAAAAATTTCATACATGATTCATTTATGGATTTTTTTTTTATTTTATATTAACTATATTAACCCTCAAAGAGTAAAAGTCCATGTTGTTACGGTAAGAATTAAAGGAGTTAAATAAGGGTTAAAACTAAATGATGAGGGTAATAATGTGACCTAAAATTGTATAAAAATTTTTGTATAAAATTATTAATACCCATAATAATCTTATATTATAAATAAATTAGTTTTTAACAATTCTTAATTCAAAAATAATTTATATTAAATTAATATTTTCATAAATTCTAAGAGTGCCCCTCCTCTCTCCTATAAAAGAGCGCCGCTTATTCTCTTTTATTCATAGTTAAAAACCAATTTGGTTTGTAAAAAAATCTAAATAAATACCTTCCTATAATCCCACACCACGTACTATATGAATTATTTTATGAAGAACACTATCCTTAGTGGTCTTAAGGTTTTAAGGAAATAAGTTTTTCCAGAGAAGAGGTATCATTTTTAGTCTAAGTGTTTCCATTTTATTTATTCTTCCATTTCCTCAAAATATTATTCATCCATGAGAAAATAATAAATATGGTATCCTACATATAATAATATTTTATTATTTTAGTTTAATTAACTATATCCATCTCAAATCACATTAAATAGGAAAATAAAAATCATTAATGTGTACGAAAGACTACTATCACGGGAACCAATATGATTCATTCTCCATCGTTGTCTCTAAAGATCAGTTATAATTATGGAATTAAGATTTATATATGATATTAATGATATATATATATATATATATATATCATTCTGAAAATCTAATATATCTTTTACATTCTTACCTTTCCATGCATAGAATAATGATAATGTTGTCCATTCATAGGTGTGAATTATCAACTCCACGAAGTGATGTGATTCATTTTTCATCACCACATCACATGGATGATATATATAAGTATATTTAAATTAATAAAATGATATTAATTATATTATTATAATTATATAAAGATAAAATTATACCTACCTTTCATCCATAATGGTCATTGAAAAATGGAAATGTTACTCATGTGTACGTACGGCTTACCGTCTCCATGATTATAACGTAGTTCATTTTTCATAACCAAATTTAATGGTTTGATTTAAAAGTATAATTGATGTAAAAATTATAATTATTTTATAAATATTATTTTTTATATGATTTAATTGTGACCTCTTTGACCAAATTTGACTTACTGAATCCATTTTGGACTTAAGTACTGAATATCATCAAAACGTCTGATGTGAACTTAAATGAATAAGTAATTGTATATAACATAGAAATGATTGATAAAAAAGGAATAATAACCATTAAAAATGTTTTAAAGAAATAATAAATTAAACTAAGTTTATTATTTTAGAAGATAAATAATGTATGTGATCAGTCAGACTCAAGGTAAGGTACCTACTTTTAAAAATCCTCTTTTAAAGTTACTCATCCAACTATTTTTACCAAAACCAAAAAAAATAACTTATACAACATGAATGTAACTTAACACTTTCCTAAAACTTTATTTTATTGAAGCTTCCTTTACAATTTTACAATTTTATTTTCAAATAAAAATTTTTCATTTATGATTGTGCGGCTTTGTAAAAATGAAAAGAGATTTCAAAATGGAAAAGTTATTTTTCCTTAAGAATGTTTGTTTTATGCAAGATTTATGTGTTATGATTATGTTATGGTTCATTGTAATTTTTTATGAGTATGGGTGGTTCCATGATAAACTGAGCACGGGTGATCCCATTATATCTCTCCAATGAATTGGGTAATGGGATAGAGTTAATTTATTAGGTTTCTCATAATATATTATAGGGATAATATTGTGGTGATTATTCCAAATGTAACTACGATGGTTACTCCCTTTGTAGCTTAGAGAGACACAATATTTTTAATATTGATATGAAAAATTATGTCCCATTTTACCTAATTATCTTTTATATTCTTTCTTATGAATTTCAATGAAAATAATTTGATTTTAAAAAGGTAAGATAATTAACTTTTTCAAATTATTATTCCTTTTTTGGAGTAAAAATGTTTGTTTTTTAGAAAATGATTTTATAGGTTTTCATTAGATTAATGTATTCCTTTCTTTTATATACCTTAATGATATTTTTGTTCTTATCCCAAGATTTAAAATGTTTTTATAGGGTATATGTATTGGTAAGAAAAAGGAGGAAGTCAATTTGAAAATTTTTGAAGATTGATCATAAAAAGAAACCATGTTTTTATTTTAAGACATTTTTTATGGAAGAAATAGATTTTCGGTATAAGTATCTACTTGTAATGTATGTGTTAAATATGTATGAGTTAGTATTAATTATCTAAAACTCTAAACCTAAAATATCTTTACAAAAATAAAGTGACTTTTAGTTTTTAAAAGAACTAGAATATGTATTGTTTAAGGTCGGTTCCTTACAATTTTGGAAGTAAAGTGCTTATAGAACTAAAATGAGTTGTGTTATTTTATTATTTTTATAGTTGTGGTGTAGTATTTTGGAGGTAGTAATATGATAGTTAATGTTATATAGAAGTTTTCGAGCCTCAGTCCCTTCTTTCGATATCTAATCTTATACATTCTTCTTGCCAATGGTAAATATAGGGAATTATTTTTATGACTTCTTGTTGTGTATATTGATTATGTTTTATCTTTATGTTTAACATGGAATGTTTTAATTGAATATTAGTATTTTGTGAGTTCATATAGGAATTAATTTGTTTATATTATATATAAATTGGTTGTGTCCAACTATTTTTAGGATTTGTTTAGTTTTTGGCTTTCTCTTTCTTGTAAAAATTAAGAGTTGAACACTAAAAGGGTTTCACATTAATTTAAAATGTCCCAAAATTTCAAAAAAAATATAAATACATTGGATGATGCTTCATTATTTGAAACACTACTGTAAAATGAGGATGATATCTTCTTCTTAAAACGTTACAAATTCTACAAATAAAAATACATTAATTTCATGATAGATTTATCTATAACCTATTAATGTTGTTATTAATATTATGGAATAAGACTCATTGAAAATCACACTATAATAACTTAAATTTCACTACTAATATAAAATACTATGTATTTTTATTTTTGAAATTTTAAAATAGATTTACATCCTAGCCATCACATATTCCAATTTCAATATGAATAAAAGGAATGTATAAAAAATAGAATGATATTATTCTTAATTTTTTTACATGATATTTCCCAATAACCTTACCATATAAGAACTTTATATGTATCATTTTCACATTTTTATTATTATATATTTTATATTATTTTATTAACATTAATATTATGGAATAACTTTATATATATCATGTTTATAGTAGTGTTCTTAGAATTTATATTCTTATTTGTTTAAATGGGTAGAATTTGGACTTAACTTTTTTATTTAATGTTTATTCTCAATTTTTTTCATTCTATATTGTTTTTTATTTATATTTTTTATAAAAAAATGTATTTTAGATTCTGTTATTATTTATTTATACTCTCATTTCCATCTTTCCTTGCATTTTCTTCAATTTAATGATAAGATTATTATTCTTTTCATTATGCATAGATTGTGTTCTGCACCACAATATTGTTTCCCCATATTCTAATCATTGTTTTATTCATTTTTTTGAGTCTTCTATGAAAAGATGAGTCTTATAGAAAAATTGTTTTTTATTCTCTCCCAATTTTTTATATTCTACATCATTAACATTATGTTTCTATGAATTTTTTATGTTAAATAGAATTATTAGTTCCTCAAAAATTCCCAAATTTTCATCCTACCTTCCATTCCCATTTTTACAATTCTTATATACATATTATTAAAAAAAATAATTATGATTTTCTTCACTCAATAATTCATGTTAATTTTCATTTAAAAAAATTTATTTTTTCATGAACAAATGTTTTGTCCTTTCCATACTACACCCATAATATCCATTAAACACATGCTCATTATTCATTCCCATCATCTTCATCTTCATCTTAGATCCCTCACACCAAGATGATTTTACTTTACCTTTTATGTCCACATCAATAGTTGGTTCTCATCTATGACCTCCCCTGCACATCAATCCCCACCTCCTAGTAATGGATGTTGGATGATTTTTGGTTATCTCTCACAACTCCCCCATATTATTTAGTCTTAATTTTTTCCTATTAGATTTATTTTGGTCTAGTTTCTTCCCTCATATAAACAGGTATAGTTACATACTTATTTATGTCCTTTACCCCAATCTATCCCTCTAAATTTACTTTTATTATCTTATGATATGTATTAGGTTAAAACCTCAACTATATTGAATTTATCAAGTTAAAATCTTCACATTAATATTTGATAATGTTTTGAAGGAATGAGGTAGATTGTTTTACATTATAGAAGGTAAAGCATTAAGTGGGAATATATTTAAGCATTTCTCTGAGAACAGTAATTTTATTCAATTATATCTTGTGGTATTGTATGATATATGTGGTCAAATGAATCATGCACATATTTTGTTTGATGGAATCTATGGTAGGGATGTTTTTTATAGACCATGATCATCCTGGTATATCCCTAAAATTTTCATCCCAAAGGTGCATTAATAATCTCAATCCAAATTGGATGGTTAAATTTGAATCCCAATTACATTTTTTGGTAGTTTTATTAACTCTTATAGTGATTTGTTCGGCTTGAAAGGAGGGTAATATATTCATGATATCATGATTGAAATGGGTGTTTAATCTGAACCATACCCATGTAATGTTATTACTATCAGTAATGATAATCATAGGTAAGTAATAATTTAAGTTTTTATATAAAACATAATTTTATTTATCATTGATTTTTATATTTTATATTGTACAGTATTCTCTATATTGTATGTTTTATAGTATGCTATAAATATTTTTAAAATCTATGATATATTTTTTTATTTGTGATGGGTTTATCATTAGTTATGTTATATTACTCAAAATTTCAATATATATACTAATGATGAAAATTTCTTAGAACACATCAAAGATTCAAAATAATTTTTTATAGTAGTGCATTTTTAAACCTATCTGAAGTTAACTTACCTCACTTTGGATTTGACTTCTTTCATCATGTGGGGTCTCCAATTGGTATGGTCTCCTTAACCTAAAAAAAATTCTACTTCTTTTTTTTTGTATATCTTATTTCTTAATGAATTTTCATACATTAAATTATCCTCATGCCATTTTTCTATTATAGATAATATAGAGTTATGTTCACTAGAAATTTCTTATAATTTCATGTTTTTTATACCTAATTGTTCTTTAAATATATCAATTCCATATTTTATTTTAATTGAAGTTAATCTACCTCAATTTGGATTTGACTTTGTTCCTTGGGTGGTGGACTCTAACAGGTATAATATCCTTAACTCGGTAACAAATTTTCTACCACATATTTTTTATTATATCTTCTCTATTAATGAATTTTATTATATGAAATTCTCCTCATGTTATTTTTTTGTATCCAATCTAGAGTTATGTTCTCTAGAGAGTGATATTAATTTCATGGTTTTCATACCTAACTAGCCTTAAAATATATCAATTCCATTATTAATTTCAGTTGATATTCCTACTTGGGTAAACACATGGGTGAAATACTAATGTTTTGATGAAATCGATGAATGATGTAATATCTTTGGAAACAAAAAATTTATACTAC
This sequence comes from Viscum album, assembly GCA_963277665.1. Classification (NCBI taxonomy): domain Eukaryota; kingdom Viridiplantae; phylum Streptophyta; class Magnoliopsida; order Santalales; family Viscaceae; genus Viscum; species Viscum album. Next base: position 1,908,600,896 of record OY728136.1, read on the forward strand.
AGTGACAACATGGTTTATAAAAATTATGAATTCCACTTTACTTGTATTAGTTTTTTGAAATAATTTATATACTATTTTTATAATATATATTTACTTTATGATTTTTTATAAATTTTTTACCACATAATTTTTAGTTACATATTCATTCCCTGATTATTGTATGCAATTTCATCACTCAATTTAATTTCATGATTTAAATTTCAAATTAATATTTATAAAAAATTATTTATTAATTTTTTTTTATTTTTATTTAAATATATAGTAAAATATGTTTAATATTAAATAATCATATATTAAATAAGTAAAATGCATTAAATATACTATTAAATGTAGAATAACTATACTCTTTTTTCAAATTTCTTTTTAATAATATGTAATATACATACTCTTCATATTATAAATATAATATTTAGAATATTTTTACTATATACACGCTCTTACAAGTTGTAGATACTATATTGGCACTGACTCAATATTATATAATATTGCTTCAAAAGGAACATTTTTCATGTTATAATGTTATTTTTTTCATTATACATAGTAAAATTATAAAAATATTTTATTCCCCAAGTGATTAATCTCATATAGAATATATCATTTCTCATATGGATCCTAATTATGTTCTCTTATACTCATATAATAAAAAGCGGCATTTTGGATTGATTTCATAATGAAAATCAACACAAGATTGTAGTTTCTCATGAGAAATGATCCCAGACATCCTATCCTCTAATGTGGGAAAGCTTCTAGATCACATTTTTTAACTCACTCATTATAGTGACTATATTATTGGTCCTTAATGAGTATGGTACATGATTATTCAACCTATATGGTCCTCCTTTTCTATGCAAATAGACTTATTCAACTAGATTCTCAACAAGTCTTGGAACTGATTAGATAGAATAACTAGAACAAATGTTTTTTACTCTCTCTCTCTATATTTTATTCTCTATCATTCACATTTTGCTTATATACATTTGTTTGTTTGTTAATTTCACTTATTACCACCTCAACCATTCCCAACTTTTCTTCCTAACTTTTACTACCATTTTTATGATTTTCATATACATATTATTCAAAATTTAATTACTAATTTCTTTAGTCAAACATTCATGTTATTCTTCCTTAAATAATGGTTATTTTTTAATTTTTTTTAAAAGTTTACATGTCTGTGTAAATGAATGGGTGATATTATAGTTTTTATTAAAATTACAATTTAAATGACCATTTTTTTAAATAAAAATTAACCACATTCCACATAATTTTTTTCAAACCATCTTGATCTATTATATACCATTTTTAATGTACTAAATAAGAAAATAATTCTACAATGAAATAAATTTTATTAAAAAATAAATCTCCTAAAAAACATTTTATATCCATCAATTCACAAAACACTTAATTTAAAACATCACTTAATTGTGTCTCTTTAAAAACATTAATTTTTTACCATGAAATTTTTTTGATATATTATCTATGAAAATTTATATTTTATCTAACATATTATATGAAAAAAAATTAATTTAAAAAATATGATTTATTTCACTACCCATAAAATGATTAGCTATATAAATCCACATTAATCTCACTTTTAATGTAATAAATGTATTCTCAAATATGTAATCCATAGTTAATTTTTTTAGCGCACTATTTTCAAAACACTCACTCAAAATTAAATGATATCTTATTGTATGTGAAAGAAGATAAGATTTATATAAAAAATAAAAAAATAATTTTTTATTCCAAATAAAATCTATCAATCATTAAGAAAATTTAATTTTATATCGCAAATATGGCTAGAAAGATTTTAAATAAGAAATTGAGAATTGAGAATTTCCATACCTTCACTTTTAGTTATGAATAAAAATAATTCATATATGTTGAATTGATTTATTTTTTATTTATTTATTATGATGGGTTCCATTTTCATGTTTTCCATGTCATGGTTTTCCCATGAAAAAATCAATTTATATTTTACTATTTTTCAATATGCTATATCGGTTTTTCCTTACAAGGTTTCTAGATCCTATATTGAATATCCTTCATTCATTTAGGTTCATTGATTAACCTTGATCTAGTGGTTTTCAATGTGTGGGATTGTGTTTCTTGTTTGTTCTTTCTACCCCTTACATATGCAGTGTGATACTTTTTTCATTCGATATTAAATATTTGTATACCATGTGTCCCTCACAACTATTATCTGGGTGGCATGTGAACCGTCTCTCACATTTAGTTTGTCCATGTGTTCAGTATCCCGCCTTCAATTCCTGAATTGATGATGATTCCCCTTCTCTCAATGATTTCCCTATCTTCTTAGTCAGTATTCAGCTTTCATGAGGTTTCTGTTCTAGTTCTCATTCTAATCATTCGCTAGTTTGAGAGGATAGAGTAGCAAGGGGGATTTCTGATACCTGGTTGAGGAAGATTGAGAGAAGCTCTCAAAAGAGATCTTGTCTTATTTTCCTAAGGTCCGCCAAATTTTCTTCATCTTTATCATTGTTGAACCTCATTGAGGGTTTCAGTGAAGTGTTATTGAGACTCTCAACCTTATTTGTGGTAGATTCATGCCATGGAACTATAATAATTTTATATTACCTTTCTTATTTTTTTCTTACTACCTTAATATGGTATATCCTTCTATGAATGTGTATAGTATGAGTCTATCTAGGAAGATTAATCTATATCCCCACATGATAGATTTAATCACTACTACTCAATCAAGAGATATCTGATCCTTGGATAGTTTCTCTGGTATTTTTCTATTTTCATGTATTTAAATCTAACTATTTTCTTTCTTTAGTAATATAGTTTTATGATGGTGTTCTCATCATGAATGTAAGTCCATACACTACTAGAGTGTTATGTTTTTTTAAAAACACATTAGCAACAGAATACTATCGTAAAAAGACATTTGTGATGGGAGTTTATCACTGATAATCCATTGCATAAAACAACATTACAAATACATTTTTTTATGATGGTGAATTAATCTATCAAAAATAATACCTACAGGTTTTTAAAATAATCAATTATGATGGGTTCGTTAGAAATACACAATTGTGAAGAATATAGAGATCCATCACAATTACTAATATTTTAAAAAATAAATAAATAAATAATAATAAATAATACATATCATTAATATATAATTGCACACATGATATATTTATCAAACCAAAATACAAAAAGAAATAATAAAAAATCATAGAGAATCAACTAGTATTAGGTGGATGAGGATCACTAAAATGATCAAGGGGATTAAACTCCGTACCAATTCCATGTACAAGCCATCACATATACTTCAATATCTACTCATCTCTCTAACACCACTTCTCACACTTCTTCTCCCTCTCTCTACATCTACTATATCATCTCATCATGCACTCTCAACCTCTCCTCATACTGTGCAGTAGATTATGATGATGAATCCCCATGATCTCCCTTAGATATGAATAATGACATCACAGAAGTACCATAATAACTCATAGGTGTCAGTTGTGATCCAATACCGATCACTCGGCCTTTCTCAACACTATAAAAAGACTCCAGTATCCAATCCCCCTTATCAAAACCTAAATCACCAATAGAATCTATTTGAATATCAACTTCACTTTCTCATGAATGAGAATTTTTAGCCTCATACATTTCCTACAAATATAATTAGAAATTAAAATATCAATAAAATTAATATTATTAAAAAAATTAAAAAAAATTACTAACCACAATATAGAATTATCAGTCCCCTATAACTTATCCAATACAAGATTCAGTGTACATTTTATTATAAACATTAAAATCTATAATAGAGGGTTTGGTAATGGCCTATATTATATAAAAACATTTTACATTTAAATTATATATATATATATATATTAATAAATAATATTACTTACCATGTGTCATTGATGTATACCAAATGTAAATGTGTGACCTCCTGTCTCTCCCGGATCTGAAGTCTAGATGATGATCTCCTCATAAAAGTCTATCTTATCTAGTAAGAACACAATTCATCACATACCTAGGCTAAGATATAATTAGGATATTGAGAGATGAAAGACTGGTCAAAATAGTAGTATAAGCTCTATCAATAGCTCTCTTTCTGAGGTTGTACAAAAACTGATGAAAACGTTCATGTATACAAATTTACCATGCCTCTCGGATAAGATCTATCGGGATATCAACAATTAGTAGCCATAAATTATGCAATACAATTAAAAAATATATATCAATAATTAAATAAATTTTAAATATATATATATATTATTTAATTAATCCAGTGGTTGAACATATAATGACAAATGGTAATGTGAACCTGATCTCATGACACCCATGACTCAGAAAATTAATTTTTTAAAATCATCCTAGCCTGCCCAATATATAAATATGAAAAATTATGCAAATAAAAACAAATAATCAGAATATTATTACCAAATTTAATATAAAAACTTAATATTAAATAAATATCTTAAACAATTGAACATACCTCCATAAACATGGATCAAAATAAAGATATGGGATTATATTTGGAACAGAGTCTAGAATCATCAATCGAGCAAGAACGCGCAACCTTCTAAAAGGTGCAACATCATGTGGATCAAATTAATTGGGCTCATCAGTAAGAAGTCTAGCATCAGTGAGAGAATGAAATAGATCATAGGGATCTCCTCTAGCCATCTGAAACAAATAATCTTACCTATAATAAATTTTTAATATAGATATAAATTATAAAAAAACCTAATAAATTCCATAATATAATAATTTTACATGTAAATAATTGTTAATACATATATCAAATATAAAAAACTAATAAATGTCAAAATATAATAATTAACTATAAATAAATACCATAACATAATAATTTAACCTGTAAATATTTTTTAATATAGATATCAAATATAAAAAACTAATAAATACCATGTATAATATACTATTCTTACCTATCAATAATTGTTAATACAAATATCAAATATAAAAAACTAAAAAATATTGGAATCAGTGAAGGAACAAAATAAATCATCAGGTCTATCCACCTGAAACCAAAAATATTACCTATAAATAATTTTTAATATAAATATAAAATATAAAAAACTAATAAATATATTAATATAATACATAAATCATCATCTTATTCCCTGTATTCATTTAGGAGAATGTATCCATACTCATATTCATCATCATTAATTTTCATACAACTTTCAGTTTTTATCCCTTATTACTTCTTCAACATTATAAATATCATTAGTCCTTAACTATGGGGTTTCATCATTTATTTTTATATCTCATTGGATAATAGATATAATTTGGGATGTTTCTTGAAAATTTTCAAAATGTTACACTTCCATAGAATGATTTTCACTTTCAATAAATTCAGTATCATGAGATTTTATTTTTATTACACTCTACTAGTCATTAAAATCTCTAAAAACATCACATTAATTTGAATAATAAACTTGATGTGTTTGATGATCCAACATAAATGATTCATTTTATGCAAGAATATTTTTATATTTAATATCAATGACTCAATGTTGTTGATGAACTCGTAACCCTTGATTGGTATCAAACCAATAGAATTTAAACATTGTTACATAATTTGGTCCCAGATAACATAACTCAATTATTTCATCTATTATACCATAAAAGTCAACTTCACTTTCTTTATGATGATATATTTTCAAAAAAATACCACTACTCATTTATTTCTATGATTAACCATATATGTGTTTATAGAATCGAAATCCATTAACCACATACCCTTTAAAATATTTTACCAATTTTTATGGAGGGTTTTTGTGCACACATAATTGACTAACAATTTTATTTTCATGTTTTTTTAGCTAAAAATAATAAAAATTATTAACAATAGATATCATTAAAAAAATTATTTAATGTTCCATAGAAAGAAACTTATATTACCAGTCTTCAAAACCAATATATAAAATTTGTTTGACAACGTTCTTCAAGAGAAGCATATGTAATTTGTATAAATTATTTTTTGATATGGTCATCATATAGTCTAAAAAAGTATTTAAATAAATTTATTTATTATAAAAAAATAAAAAAATAATTAAAATTAGTTCTTACTACACAAATCATGTCATTTCTTCATAATTCAGTACAATTTATATATGATCTTTGTGCAGTTCTTCATCTGAAATCCATCATTAATGATGACAACAAAAACCAAGATTGGGATGATTAAAAATAGAAAACTGATGGTCTTTGACATCATCAACATTTGTCTCATTACGACCCATCTGGTTATGTTTTGAAGGATATTATAACTGATAATAATATTATTAGAAATTTTAAATTTCCCCCTATAAGTACATTTATGCAAATGACCCTTCAACTAATGCTGTGTTTATGTACTTTATTATTTAAATTTTTCATACATCTCTCAAATGGTTACATCCATCAGAATTGTACCAACCCTTCACATTTATCTTTATATGGAAAATTCAATATTAAATGTTTCATTGAGTCAAAGAAGCCTAGTGGGAATATTTTCTCCAATTTACATAAAACTAAAACAACATCATTTTATAGAATACTCAATGCAATATAATCTAATGTTTTTATGCAAATATCTTAGAATAAATATGATATTTTGGTCAACACATCCCATATTGAAGAATTCAATATCCCTCTAAGACAAACAAGTAGTAATCATTCAATTATGACATGGAAGTAATGGCTTTTTAACCCAGTAATATGCCCATTTCTAACACGACATAAAAAATTATAAGCATAACCATTTGGTAACCTCGAGTATAGAATCCATTTATAGAATAAAAAAATATTTAGATAGTGCATAATATTCTTTTGGCTTTATTAAATTGTGTGATCTTTCATCTTCAAATAATTCAAGTTCAGGATGTCTGCAAATTTGGGAAAGATCTAATTGTGCCTTTAAATTATATTTGGTCTTACCAGGTGTGTCTATCATGGTATAAAATATGTTATCAAAAAAATTATTCTCAGTATTCATTACATATAACATGTTGTGAACCAAAAAATAAAACCAATATGAAAGGTCCCAAAAAATACTCCACTTTATCCAATTATGATCTCTCCCAAAACCTTTTTTTTATTTATATTTTTTTCAAAAGTAATAGAAAGTAATGAAAAGATTATAGATTTCACCTGAATATCGGAGATCACTTCTAGAGGTTCCTATTTTTTAATTCTACCTTTTGTAAAATAATTTTTGTTCCTTCAAAAAGGGTGATCCGCAGGATGAAATTTTTTATGGCAGTCAAAATAATTATTATTTCTCCAATTATCAAGCATAAATGCTTTGTTCTCATCCATACAGTATGGGCATAATTTTTGAACATGTGCACTTCATCCAAATAACATGACATACACTAAAAATTCACTTATCTTTCACATTGATGTTACCTTCAGTGTAAAATTCTGATCTGCAACTATATCAAATGTAGTTACACCATTATTCCATAATTAAATTAACTCATAAATTAGTGGATTCAAATAAACATCGATATTTATCTTTGGATGTACTGGAATTAATAGTTCCAAATATATATATGGTTCTTTCACCAATATCTAAGGATGTAAGTTATACGGAATAATAAAAACAGGCCCACAAGAATATTGACTATCATAAGAACCAAATAGATAAAACCATTAGTGGAAAGACCCAACCATATGTTACGAGGTTCTGAAGTAAAATAAGGATTCATCTAATCAAATTGTTTCCATGGATCACCATCATAAGGATGATTTAATATTTTACTGATGTAAATATTTGATTTATTCTATGTCATCAATGCAGTTGTGTTACGAAACATAAATAAACACTGTAAATGAGATGTTATTGGAAAAAACCTCAACTATTTCATGGAAAATATAGACTTTCCTTATTGTTCCTCTTTATAAATTGATTATCCACGTGTTGGAAAATTAACTAATGATTCATAATCACCATATTATAAGATGCAGTCATTTTAACATGTATGGATCTTCTGATAACTAAGAACCAAATTATGGACCAACCTCTTACTTTCATAGAAACTTAAAAGTAATATATTTCTGTTAGGAAAAAATGATTTAACCAAAGATAATATTTGATCAAATAAACTATTTTACATTCAAAATTATGATTTAATATTCATAAATTTTGTAACAACTTCAATTTTTCTCATTTGACATCCATGAAATAAGGCCTTCTTGGTAGATTTAAATGGATTATAAAATTGTAAAGGTTTGGATTCAGGATTTGGAATATCATTCTGAGTTTTTGTTTTCTGAATAGATGGAACAATATCCCCATCTACTAAATTTTATAATGATGGATCAAAAACCAAAAAAAAATTATTACATATTGAATTATTTTCACATTGTTGATAGAAAAATATATAATCTTTTCGAAAACTAAAATGTGGTAGATGAATTCCAATATAGGCAAACATTTTGAATCTCCTAAGATTACATTTCTTACACAGAAATTTAATTATTCCTTCAAAAACAAATGTTGAATTTGATGGTAAAAATGATATAAAGGTTTCAACACCCTAAATATAGATAGGATTTATACTAGATTTTTTGAGATCTTTTTAATGATTTATCTAATCATGATCATGTAATAGAAACTGATGTCTAGTTTCTGAGTCCATAATTATCTATAAAAACAAGATAAATAAAATTAATTATTAATCATTGTGACCAATTAAAAATTATTACTATATTTTAGTTATGTTTAACTAGTATTTCATATATATTATTTATATAATTCATTACAAATTATCATTATTTAATAACATTAAAAATTATTAATAATATTTATAAATTAATACTAACATTTACTAATTATTATTTATATTAACTAATAAATTATTAATTAATACTAATTATTTAATTATTAATACTAATTATTTTAATTAATACTACATTTATATGAATTATTATGAATTTATAATAGTTATTATTTTCATATTTTTTACAAGGTATGATAAAAAATTTAGTAATTATTACAAATATTTCTAATTTTTACTAATTTATAAAATTATATATTATGTAATAATAATTATTTATTAATTATAACTGAATTTTTAATAAATATTACTAATTTTTAATAATTACTAGTATTTCATATTTTATTTCTTTTATAATTTATTACAAATTATCATAATTTCATTGAATTTACAAATTATTAATAATATTTTTTAATTAATACTAATATTTACTATTTGATAATAATATTGAATAATTAATTATTAATTATTATATATTATTTAATGATTATTTCTAATTATTTAAATTATTGCTACATTTTTAATAATTACTAATTTTTTAAAATTTTTAATAATTGTTAGTATTTTTTATATTTTTTTAAAAAGTATTACAAAAAATTACTAATTATTATTAGCTAAGTTTTTAATAAATATTACTTTTTTAATTATTATTATTTTTATTAAAACAATTTTTATAACACTTTTTTTATGAAAAAAATCTTACAAATAACATTTTGTTAAAAAGTTTTATTTTAATTGATTTTCTCATCATTTTTATAAAACACTCATTTACCCTTTATTTCATAAGTTATATATATATATATTACATAATTTCTTAATCAAATATATTTATATAAAATTTATTTTTTTCACGTTCTTTTAAAAATATATAAATATAAAATTTATACACATACATATATATATATATATCAAAAATCTTACATGTTTTTTAAACATTTATATATGTATATCCACATGTTTATATATATATATATATTACAAATTTTCTTAATCAAATTTATTTTACATGTTTTTTAAACAAATATACATATCAAATCTATATATACATACATATATATATACATCAAAAACCTTATACCTTTTTCTAAAACTTGTATATATGTATATTCACATGTTAATATACAGATATAAATATATATATCAAAAACCTTACAAGTTTTTTAAAAATGTTTATATATGTATATTCACATGTTAATTTACATACATATATATAAAAATATATATTAAAAACCTTAAAAAAATTTAAAACATTTATATATGTATATTCACAAGGTAATATATATATATAATATATATATCTATTACATGATTTTTTAATTAATATAAATACATCAAATATATTCTGACACTTTTTTTAAATAAATATACATATAAAATATATATATATGTACATAGATACATACATACATACATATATTTATATATATATCAAAAAAATTACATGTTTTTTTCAAAAAGGTTATATATGAATATTCACATGTTAATATATATATATATATATCCAAATGTTTACAAACATATATTGAATTGAATTTAAAAAAATGAAAATCAATCATGATATAACAATCAAACATGGTTTAACATCACTGCCACATTTAAAGTGTTATCATAATTCATCAAAATCATATCACCATAAGCATGCAATACAATTGAATAATTAAATAGATTTATATAAAATCTATAAATATCAAATATCTCTAAATAATTTTCATAATAAACATATTTATAATAATAACATAAAAAATATACTTGCATTAACCTAAAATACCAAACAGAAAAATCTATTAAATATAAAGATTAAACAATGAGGAAAATACATCAAATTAATTGGAATATGTAGACTTAATGGACATCCAAATAGGAAATAATAAATTTTCAATACCCCTAAATACCAAATAAACCATAAAAATCAGGTAAATTTCTTAACCTAAGGTTTTCCTAAACTAATTGATGTAATATTAAATTAAAAAAATGCAAAAAGAGTAAAAGATAGGATAAGAGGAGTTTGTACCATGATGATTCAAACCTAGGTATATAAAAAACTGAGTGCAATAGAGGATTTCAAAGGGGGTCATCCAATGGTTTTTCACTCCACAAAGGTGATCGGATAAGTGGGGAGGGGAGAAAGAAGGAAGGTTTCATGTTTTTAATTTATTATTAATTGTGATGGGCTATTAGCGATGAAATTTATTCCATTGTGAAAGATAATTTTCTTCAACTCTTTTTTGCGATAGATTTTATTTACCATTAAAAATGATTCATTATGGATGGATAATGGTGAAAGATATAAAAAAAATCATTATTATCCCGTCTTAACTATGTCTCATGCAGGATGGCGCACAGTCATGCCAAATTTATTTGTGACAGACCTTATTTTCCCTCATAAATAATTGGTATTTACAATGGAAAATTAATTCTATCACAAATACCTCCTTCTTCAAGACTATTTGTGATAGGGATCTTCATATCTGTAATTAACCCATTGAAAATACCCTTTTATAGAAGTGATAGTTGACCAAATAACATTATATTTATGTGTTCTTTACTTTTATTGCACCGTATTCATCTTGAATTCATCTTTCCCCCTCTGTTTCATTATTAATCGGATTTTCTTTACCAAACTATGAACCTATTACCTAGATTAGTGGATCTTAGTTGTTGAATAGGGACTACTAATTCAATATAGCCCCTAAAAATTGGTATCAGAGCCACCTAATCTAGAATAATGGGCATTAATGAAGTTTGAAATAGATAAATATGATGAGGATAATGAATTTAACCTATAGTGGAAAAATATGAATGGGTTATAAGACCATAAAAAACTCCTTGATGCCTTGTGTGGTCCTAAGAAGAAGGTTGTTACCCTATCCACTAACAAAAATTCTACTAATACTGAAGTTGATGTCCTTATTGATGTTATTGGGAAGGACTATATTCTAATTTTCTTATCTTTAGGTTATAAGGTTCTTCATGAGGTAGATTATGAATCCACTACTTCCCAAATCTAGTCTAAACTTGAAAATTTATCTATGAAAAAGACCTTAGTAGTCCAAATACATAAGAATATGCAATTGTAAAATTTCTTTATGTATCCTGGAATTGTAGTTAAGACTCATATTGAAGATTCTAATAAAATCATTCTTGATTTGTCTAATATAAAAGATAAGTTGAATGACTAGGATTTGGTTATCATATGATTGACCTATTTAGATGAATCTTATAATTTAATTAAATATTCAATGATGTATGGTCAGGATTCCTTAAACTTATAATAATTTAATCATGTCTTATTGTCTAAATATATCCAGAAGAAGAAACCTAGTTCTTTTAAATAGGAATGTAAGGGGCTTAATGTTAGGGGTGGGCCTGAGTAGATAGAGAAAATGATATGTAATAGAAAATCTAAGATTTTGTTAAGGTCTATGGGTAATAAAATAAAAAAATCATTACAAATATCCTTATCAAATTAAAATAAAATTGTCCCCAAATGAAAAAATCTAAGAGTAACACCAGTAATAGTGACCTTTCATTATTAGTTGAACATGATTTTTATACTGCTAATATTTTTAATGATTTTTCTGATACTATGAGTACTGAATGGGTTATGGATTTGGGATGCTCATTTAATATGTGCCCCAAATTTTAGTTCTTCATATATCTAATAGATATTGATAGTGATAAGGTATACCTAATAAAGAACATTTTTTTTCAAATCATGGGTAGATATACTTTCTCTCTAGAATTGCATGATGGGTTGATTAAATCCTTATAGAAGGTTAGGTGTGTGCTTGAATTGAAGTGGAATATTATTTCCCTAGGTGTATTATACCAAAAGGGGTATTCTTTTAGGTTTGGTTTCTGGAGTTTTAGGATTTCTAATGGGTCTCTCACTATTATGAGAGGAACCCCCACCAATGTTCTATATGTCTTAGATGGTAGGACACACATAAAACAATTAAATTATACCCTTTTCCCCCATTCTATATAACACAATGTTATGTCATATTATATTAGGACATTTTAGTTCAAAAGGAAAGAATGAACTTATAAAATAATAAATTTTGAATGATTCATCCCCAGACAGTCTTCCCATTTGTGAAGACTATTTTCTTTCTAAGTCCAAACTTTTTAGTTTTAAGAGGTCTGTATATAGAGCCAAATCCCCTTTAGAATAAGTGAATTGTGATTTTTGGGGTTCCTCTAGGGCTTCTTTCTATATTAGGGTAACTACTATGTGACCTGTATAGATGACCATTCATGTAAATTATGGATTTACATACTTAAGGAGAAATCCAAAAACATTTAAACCCTTAAAATATGGAAGTCTATTGTTGAAAGTGAATTTAAAAACAAACTCAAAACCCTTAGTACAGATAATGGTCTAGAGTATTTGTCCAATGAATTCATATAATACTATAGTTTTAAGGTATTATTGTATATAGAACTATTTTGGACACTTTATAACATAATTTCCTAGTAGAGAAAATGAATAATACTATTTTAGAAAGAGTGAGAAGCATGATCTCATATTATGTTCTTACTAAGTCCTTCTAGGAAGAATCTGCTTCTAGTACTATATATCTGATCAATATATTACCCTATAGTTTCATTGGCTTTAAACCCTCAAAGAGATGTGAATTGGTTCACCCCCTAGATTTGGATATCTTAGAGTTTTTAGTTGTATGACTTATGCTCACAACATAACTGATAAACTCGAACCCAGGGCTATGAATTGTATGTTTGTGAGACACCCACACAGTGTTAAAGTTTATAGGATTTAGGTAGATAATCCTAGTTTTCATGAGTGAATAATCAGTTGTGATATTGTTTTCCATGAGGCTTCTCATACTAAACAAAAGTCCTCTAATCCTATCTAGTCTGATCTATCTGAACTTGTAGGTGTTGAAGTTATTTTAAAACCTAAAATGTAGCTTGAACCTGAGGTTCCCCCCCAATTCACTCTAACCAACTCATATTGAACTATAACATGTTACTTAATCTAAATATAAGTCTAATGTTGAGAGATATGGTGACTTAAGATATTATAATTTGATATGTGATAGGATAATAAGAACTATTAGGCCTCCAACTCAGTTTAACAAGGCTGGCAGGGATAAATTTTCCTATAACATAGGACTTGACGTAGGTAGTGATGAGCACCAAAGTTTTAAACAAGATATTAAATCCAATTAATCAAGTAAGTGGATTACTTATATAAGAGATAAAATAGATTCTATTCTTAAAAAACCTAGATAATTGTTAAAAAAACCCAAAAAGAAGAAAAATATTGGTTATAAGTGGACATTTAAGAATAAAGAAGACAGCACCAGGGAAAAGAAAATTAAATAAAAATCTATACTTGTTGCAAAGGGGTTCCTCCAAAATGAAGGAATTGACTATAGTGAAATTTTTTCACTTGTTTTTAAACAACCCTCCATTAGATTGTTGTTAGCCTTTGTTTCCCAATATTATTCTTATATAGAGAATTTGGATGTTAAAACTTCTTTTCTATATGAAACATTAGATGAACATATTTATATGGAGCTAATTAATGGATACTAAAAAGAATTTAAAATCGACCAAGTGTTCCTTTTAAGATATTCTTTATATGGACCTAATAAAATTTATGGATTCTCAAAAAAATTTAAAATCAACCAAGTATTCCTTTTAAGAGATTATTTGTATGGAATTAATCAATCATCTAGACAATGGAATAAGGAATTTGACTCTTTTATTATTCAAAATAATTTTTATAGAATTATATATGATTATTTTAATTAATTTAAATGTATTAAGCAGGTTTTTGTTTATTTACTTCAATATATTGATAATATGCTTTTAATTTATAAAGACATCGGGTGAATAAATCAAATAAAAATCCAATTGCATACTACCTTTAAAATGAACGATTTAGGGAAATAAAAAAATATCATTGGTATGTAAATCAATAGGGAAAGAAATACTATGGTATTATATATGTCTCAATATACCTATGTTCAAAATGTGTTAAAAAAAGCATCTAATGGATAATTCGAAACATTTTAGTGTTCCTTCAGGACATTATATCAAATTAGCCTTATCCTAGTCTCCTTGTAATGAATCTGACATTACCTTTATGAAAAAAATCATTTATGGTGAAATAGTATGTATATAAAACCATTATATTTTTGAATATATTTTATTATATTTAAATAAATTAGAATTGTTCAATAGTTTTCCTTACATGCAGCAACAGGTCTATATGAATTGTGAGATAGTAAACCATTATAAACTAGCTGTTAAATTGAAATTTATGAATATTAATAACTATATTATGAAAAATATGTATAAATATTTTAAATAATTCAAATTTATTGATTAATTCATAATAAATTAGTACTCAATTTTCAGTAATTTTGTTTTATACTTTAAAAACATGTTCTCTTTAAAATGTTTTTTATCACATTTTTATACAAGAAAATTATAATTAATTTATATCATTTTTAGAAGTTTTATTTGAGTAAAAAATATACCTTTTAAAATCAAAATGTTAATTTTATATTAGGGTGATTTTTTCATATTTTTTTAAAAAGATTTATTTTTCAATGAATAATGAAAAATACTGATTTTTGTAAAAACACTTATTTGGTTTCAAGTAAAATTATCATTATATTTGAAATTTGATCTTAAATTAATGATAGTATAATTTAATTAAAAATAAACTAATTAATTAAATATGATTCATCATTATACTTTATTTAGGTATATGTTAATTTTTGGGCTCAAAACCACATTTGTTTTAAATTATTTTTATGTATAAAATGTGTTTTTATTTTAATAAATTAAAGTAAAATATATTTATTAATGGTTATAATTAAATTTATATATTATATATTAAATAATTTGTTTTAAAATTCATTTTATGGTTTTTACAAGGAAATTAATTGATGTAAATTATGTTTTATGAATAAAAAATCATTTTTCGAAAATGGGTTTTCGTTGTGGTTTGTGCACTTAATTAAAAGTAAATTATAACACTTACATAAATTGAATCTGATATAATGGAATAAATATTTTAATCATCATAATTAATATAATTTAATATGTCTAGCCTAATTTTTTTCATAGTGAATAGTAAAAACAATAAACTTTTGTTACCATGATTAAGGTTAAAATGGGTTTACTAAGGTGTTAAACCTAGATATAAAGGTATTATTACCACCCAAACCTATATAATTATTATTGGATGAAGGTATTTCAAACTTATATTATCCTAAATTCAATTATTTTTAAATTTAGAGCCACATTCCCTTGAAATTGACCTTATATTACTGAAATATTTTAATAAATTTTATGTGTATCCCTCCCCTCACTTATAAAATGGAACTTCTCCACTTCTATTATTCACACCATTTTATAATTATAGATTAGAAAATATGTAACATCCTAGAATCCCACACTTCTTTATCTGGTTATAAAATAATAAACATTACATTTCTAACTTTGATACCAGTAAATGTGACCCAATTGTTTCCATTAAAATCTTACAATGTAAAAAGGAAATATTGGATCACTTACATACCCAAGTATGTTTTAGGTTTATATTTTTAGATAATTAGGAAAAACTTTAACATATCTTATAAAATTAAACAATCGGTTCATAAAAATATATATCATCTCCCAAAATTTCTTCACATTTAGCACCCTTCTTAGACATATCCTACTTAAAACCTTTTTTCATATCCTGGGGAAAGGAAACATAAGAAAAAGGAGATCTCGGATTCTTAGTAAGGGTAAAAAAGGAAGATATAAATGATTAAATAATTATAACATGATAATAAGGGTATAATAACATTAACATAACATTTTAAAATTATACATTTTATATCAAAGATCATAATTTTGAGTCATGGAATAAATCTAGGAAGTTTATAAGATATGAATCATAAAAGAATCAAAGAACAAAATCCATGAGAGCATAACATGGAATTTTAGCATACACATAAGCATATAAAATCTATTCCTTAGTATTTAAGTCTCTTTTCAAGACTATCATAGTGTTATGGTTTCACTCCCTAACTATAATAGTAGTCAGGGTTTACTCCCAAGACCATCATTGTAGACAAAGTCCCTTATAGAACCGGGCATAATCCTCATTATAGTCATATATATCTCATGAGATATAAATCATTACCCAATGAATTAGAGGGATATATAGGTACCAATAATTTTATAATTAAAACTATAAATATGTGAGTCATAAGAACCTAAAACATTAATCATATCATAACCCATGAAAATAAGTGGGTTTCATAAACATTTCATCATAACATAACTTGTTAAAAAGGAATGGGTTTCATAAATATCATGTCATCATAAACATAAACCAACTATATAAATAGTAAGGATAATATTCTTGGATAGTATTTCCATTAACTCATAAGTAACATAAAATAATGTTATATTAGATTGAAAATTATTTTTAAGGATCATTTAAAATAATTCTTAAGGGAAATATCTTTTCCATTTTGAAATCATTTATCCCTTTTTAAAGGTTGTGCAATTATAAAGGAAAATATTTTAACTAAAAGTAAAATTTTAATCAAGTAAATTAATATTCAAAAAATTAATGTTTCATTATAGAGGGAAAATCTCCTCATTATATATAAGTTAAAAAAACATTCCTTCCATATTTTTTTGGAAAAGTCACAAAGAACCTCATTTAGAAAATAAAGAAAAACATTCCTTTCAAAATATTTTGTAAAGAGTAAAAAATTGGTAAAAATTATTTTAAAAATTTTAGGAGAATATAAAGAACCTTTAAAAATATAAAAAAAAATGTACATGTAAGATAAATATTCCACAATAGAGACTTAAAAATAAACAATCTCATATAATGATGAGATTTTGAAATAAACCCTTACCACTTTAGTAACTTTTGAATCACAAGACCTTTGAAATAAAGATCCTTATATGAATATTTAAATCCCTATAAAATTAATAAGATTAATCATAAAATATAATTCATTAGAATTATATGCACCACACAAAATAAACAAATGGTGAATATGGATTGTGTCCCAAGGAAATAAAAGTGAGACAAAAATACCTTACCTCAAGTATCGTCTTTCCTTGTTCACATTCAAAACTTATGTATAATAAATATTTATTTATTATACATTTATTTAATGACCATATATATATAATATCATTTATTACTTATTTATAACATATTATCACCTGTTTATTAATAGTTTGTTATTAAAATCACTGTTGTGGGTAATAGTTACTTTGTTTTCCAAGCATGTTTCGGTTTGGATGTCTTGATCCTTATAATTTGATCATAGTACCATCATTTCTATAATGATAATTATGGTATAAAAATCATATAAATTCATTATATACAATTTTATGATCATTAATAATTTTATAGATAGAAAAACAAATTACACAGTCCATGGAAACGGTAGGTCGTACGTACACATTAACACTATTTTCATTTTTTGAATGATAGAATGAAAGAAAGGTAAATAACAATTAATATTTAAATAATCTTTATTATATAATATATATTCATAAAATTTATCTTTATTTCCATCAATTTTAAATATAAGTGAAAAATTAATCACATCGCATCGTGGAGATGGTAGTCCATACGTATGCACGAGCGACGTTATCATTTCCCAAAAGATTGTATGATAAGAAGGTATATTTGATATTATAATTCCATAATTATAAATATATCATAAATATAATATATAAACATTAAAACCATCATAATATCCATCCATAAATGATGGTAATGAAAAATTAATTGTATCGCTACGTGGAGACAGTAATCCGTACATACGCATGAGTGATACTTTCACTTATTATTTGATGGGAAAGATGGTGCATAATAGTGTTTTCATAATAAAAATAAAATTTAAATATATTTAGGATATTAGAGTTATTATTTTATTATATATATCATAGATTTATAGTAGTTAAATAATATTAGAAGAAGAAAGTTATGGGTTAAAGTGATTACATCTTCTTCAAAATGACTCCTTTAGATATCCTCTAAAGGGCTCTAGGGTTGGTCATTTGAAAAGAAAAGAACCTATAGAATGTCTCTATTGAAGTGTATAAGATAATTTTATAGATTATGGTTGATATATGTGGTTCAATGTGTTTAACTTAAGCGAGGGAGGAGGTGCCTATTTATAATTGAGGTGAGGGACACTTTGGAAATTTCTCAAAAGATTAAATTAAAATAAATCCAATATCAATAAAAATACCTCCATATTTTAAGATATTAAAATATAATGTGGTATAGGGTTGTAATAAAATAAACATATATAATTTGTGATTGTTTTTGTTTCATTTTTAACCTTATCATTTTGATTAAACCCTTGGTTAGTTATTTTGGACCTTAACCATGGTAACCACTATTTTAATCATAAAGGGTTAATAATGTAACTATAAATATAAAAATGAATCATATATGGCAAATGTATGATATTTTAAACTATATTAAATTAACATGTATGATGATAATATTTTTTTTTAATTTTAAATAATTTAATAAAATATTATTTTGATATATTATCATTAATGTCAATTTTGACACTGTTCATTTAATATGACTTCAAATAGATCAATAAAAATTTGGAATTCTAATATAAGAATTTCAAACCTCTATAATATTTCATATTGATCTATAAAATTCGTTTCATGTATTAAATAATTCAAATTATATCAAAATTAATATTTTTAATATCATTTATTTTATTTTCCTATTAATTAAATAAATATTGTATTAATATTACAGAAGCATTTAAGATAATTATATAATTTTTAAAAATTAAAAATAAATTTCTATAATAAAAATAATTTAATTAAGATAAAAATATACATTTATACCCTTATATTTTGTTTTAACCTTCCATTAACTCTTTTAACAATTACTGTGATATTGAAATTTTATACTATATAAGGGTCAATAATGTTATTATAAAATTCAAAAACACCCATAAATGTACTAGGATGTATGTAATTAACTATATCCAATTCATTTAGCCGAATTTAATATTTTTAAGTATTTTTTAATCATTTATTAATATATTATTTTCTATAAAATATTCATAATGTCAATTTTTAGAACTACTAATTACTTTGACATTAACAATATCAAGATAATACTTATAATTTGAAAAAAAAATCAATATCATGTAAGATATATCTATTTTTTTTGGAAATCATTTATTATCAAAAAAATTATTTATTGAAATATCTTCAATATCATTTATTTGATTTTTTTCAATAATTGGATAATTAACGCATTAGTGTTGTGTAAGAATTTAAGGTAATAATGTATTCACTAAAAATTAATTATAAATATCATGATTAAGATAAATATTTTATATTTTATAAAAATAGTTATATTCAAACATATTATTTAGATAATCCCATATTAAAAATGTTATAGTTATTAAAAACATGAGTGTGAATCTTTAACTTTTCTTTAAATAAAATATTATAAAAATCAAAATCACTTCCAAATGGAAACAAAAGGCCATATATTCAAACCTTGAATAATTATTGACAAAAATTACTCATAAAATAAAATTTTACCAAGTGTTAAGGCCATTTTATTTTCCTTACCTTGCCCTTAATTATCTGATTTTCTATTTACCCTTGTTACAAAAATTACCAAGGTTACTATTCATATTGATAAAAAAGGGGTATATTTACTAAATTTTGTTCTAATGATTCAAAATATAGAATCAAATTTTCAAAATAAAAAACATATAATTTTAAGAATTTATTTTTAAATTAAACCAGTAAAACATGATGAAAAATATTTTTTCAGAAAAATACACTTTTTAAAATATAAAATGATTTTATGCTATATTTAAGTGTAAATTTCATTTAAAAAAACATAATTATATTATTTTAAGTCAATATGAACCAATTAAAATTTAAAACTAATCCAAAACACAATTTTACCGTATAAATACTTTAAAATTAAATGCAGTTTTTAATAAAAAAACAGTATTTTTTAATATTCATTGAAAAATCAATTTTTTAAAATAATTATAAAAATTTAATATTAAGATAATTTATTTTGTAATATATATTTTATAAAACTTATAAAAATAAATAAAAATCAAGAAAACCCATTTTTGAAGAAAATATATTTTTGAAGAATAAAATGAATTTACTAAAAAATGAATGATTATTTAAAAAGCATTTATCAACAGATTTATATTAAGTTGAGAATTTATATATATTTCATAAATTAGTTAATAAAATTCATACTCATTAAATTAATTTCAAGGTTATGACTGTAATATTAAATAATAATATTTTAATAATGTATTGTGGTTCTTTTAAACTCGGTATTGTGTGTAACGCAAGCCATTAAAGAAATAAGATTATTTAAATAGAAATATTTTTCAAAAATATTGATGTGTTACATTCCCCTACCATATAATGAATTATATCCTCACAATTTGACCTTTTTCTTTGAAATCAAAGGTTTTTCATTTAAAAATTTCTTTGTGGAAACCCACATTGTAAAAATCATTAACAAAAATTTCTCTTGAAAAGATAGAAAGGGAAGTACAAAGGTCATCTAGGATTCACTTACTAGGATTCCAAATAGTAAAAAATTGGTGGGATGTGAAGATATGAACATGGAATAAAGTAATTTCCATATATCATTGATCATAAAAAGTGAATGATCTTAAGAATATTGATAATCACAAAACTATAAATCATAGATGTGGAAAAGACCATCAATTTATAATAATTGAATGTTATAGGAAAACATTTTTGTCTTAGTATAATTTTACTTTAGTTAAGGAATTATTTTACCATATATAATAGTAATATAATAGTCATTAAAATAACCAAAATGGTTAGAACATGCTTAGATGATTCCTAAAAAGAATAAACCATCATATGAGGAAAACTACTTTAATCTCCAAAATTTAATAGTAACACCCAAAGTTCAAATTATATCGTTTAATAAATAACTATCCTTACAATTCCTCAAAATATTTTATAATAATATTGAAAACCAAAAATTATAATTATTTGATCACATATTCTTCTCAGATAAATTTAACTTTTATCTCCTAAAATGTACACTCCCTCAACATATAATCTACAAGATACTCTAACCATTTACATAAATAACTTGCACCACTATAAATATACAACAAAATAATATATCCCTTAAAAAGGAAATTCAACCTTTATTCCTCAAATAAAATTTGATAATATTTGTTTACCTTAATCATATAGAGTTTCCTAAAATAGTTAACGTCTTCTGATGTAACATTAATCACTTAACACCAAATAAATTTCTAATCTCAATGTTATTTATATGATAAAACATATATTCCAAAAATGAATATTAATTTTATCTATCAAATATTTTAAATAAAAAAATGCCATACTAACTAGAACATCACATAGGATAGTGGTAGGTGATGCATCCTTGTCACCCATCAGTTGTGAGTTCAAACCTCACATCCTTACCTGATGCAACGGGTTGTCACCCGACCTATGAGATGTACTTTTTATAAAACTATTATAAAATTCTTAAAAAATGTGATAAAAATACTCAAAAATAACCATAATATATTCAATATTAAGGGGATTTTTTAACCTCAATGTTTATCTCACACATTTCCTTTTGTATCCCAAAAAATGTAGTAACCCATAATTACCTCAAAATCAAAGATCATATATACCCTATCGGTTATCCATACTTTCAAACTTATATCCAAAAAATGAAATGAAAATTCTTAATCAAATAACCTTTTTTACATGATAAACTTAAGGTTTACATATAACTCAAAATCAATAAAATAATCTTCTAAAAATATCATTATTCACATTAAAATTTCATCCCTTAAAACCAAAAAAGGGGTGTCTAAGACTCTAAAATTATGATCAACCCAAACACATATTCCTATGATGATATCTATAACTCTTAAGATAACTTCACATGAAAAAAACTAATCTATAAAGTTATTTAAACCATGCTCTGATACCAACTATAACAGCTCTGAATCCTACACTTCTAGATTTGGTGCTAAAAACAAAAACTTTACATTTATGACTTTAATACTGGTAAATGTGACCTAATTTTTTCCATCAAAATAATACAATGTCAAATGGAAATATTGGATTACCTATATACCCAAGGATATTTTATGTTTATATTTTTATATAATTAGAACAAAATATAACATATCTTAGAAAATTAATAAATTGGTTCATAAAAATCTATATCATCTCCCAAAATTTCTTTACATTAAGCACCCTTATTAGATATATCTTACTTAAAACATTTCTTCATATCTTTGGGAAAGGAAACATAAGAAAAGGGTAATATCATATGCTCAGTAAGGGTAAATAAGGGAGAAATAAATTATTATATAAGTATAACATGGTCATAAGGGTATTATAACATGAAAATAACATTTGAAAATTATACCTTGTATATAAAAGATCATAATCTTGAGTCATAGAATAAATCTTGGAAGTTTATAAGGCATGAATCATAAAATAATCAAAGAACATAAGTCATGAGAGTATAACATGGAATTTTTTCATACACATAAGAATAGAAAATAATTTCCTTATTAGTTATGGATATTTTACAAGACTATAATAGTGTTATGGGTTCACTACACAGCCTTAATAATTGTCAAGGTTTACACCCAATACCATTATAGTAGAAATATCCCCTTACTAAATCAGGTTCACTCCTCATTCAAGTCATGTCTATCTCATGAGATATAAATCATTACTCAATTAATTGGATAGAGATATAGGTACCACACATCACATAATTAAAACTATATATATGTGTTTCATAAGAAAATAAATCATTCATGATATTAGAACCCTTGAAAATAAGTGGGTTTCATAAACATTTCATTACAACAGAACCCGTGGAAAAAATGGGTTTTATAAATATCATGTCATCATAAACATAAACCAACCATATAAAGATTAAGGTTGTTATAATTGTATAATATGATCATTAAATCATAAGTAACATCAAATAATTTTATATTATATGGAAAATAATTTTTAGATATCACTTAAAATAATTCTTGAAGAAAATATACTTTCCATTTTTAAACTATTTATCTTTTTTTAAGCTGAAAATTTATAAAGTAAAATTATTCTTTGAAAATAACCTTTTAATATTGTAAAGGAATATTTAAAACATTAATGTTTCATGATGATGTGAAAATATGATCATTCCATATAAGTTAAAAAACATTCCTTTTATATATTTTTTGGAAAATTCATAAAGAACCTCATTTAGAAAATGAAACAAATATTCCTTTCAAAACTTTTTGTAAAAACTAAAAATTCATAAAAAATATTTTTTTAAAAAAATTGAGAAGCAAAGAAAACTTTAAAAAAAAATAGAAAACATGTACATGGAAGATAAATATTCCTTAATGGAGACTTAAACATAAACAATCTCGTATAATGATGAGATTGTGAAAGAAACCCTTATCACTTTAGTAACTTTTGAATCATAAGACCTATGAAATAAAAATACTTAGATTAATATATAAATATATATAATATTTATAATAAGAATCATAAAAGAAAATTCATCAGCAGTATATGAACCACACAAAAGAAACAAGTGGTGAATATGACATGTATCCTACAGAAATATAAGTGAGACAAAAATCTCGTACCTCAAGTCTCAGCTTTCATTATTCACATTCAAAACTATTGTATTTTCGCAACCCCCTCACCAAAAATTTTAACCCTCCTTGCATAGAAATGGGTGAATAGAGATAGTGACACCTGAGACCCACCACCAGTAGGCCCTAGGTTGGAGACTAGCTCCGAGGGTATAGTAAACACATAGATGGGAGGCATTACCCTCTAAGAGAATACATGAGAAAGAGAGATATAAGATGGACACCAACCAAATCCTACTTAGATAATGGTATTAAATAAAATCCAATTTCACATATATAATGAAATTAAAGAATTACTACAACTGAAGGGAAAAATGCAAGTACCAAAACAAATTAAAGATGATAGAGACCATGAATCCCAAAAAGCTCCTGTTAAACCCCAAGCTAATGGTAACCAGCCTGATCTTTAACCTTCTCCAACTAACCTGAAAAAAGTTTATATATACATAGGATGAGTATAAAAATATACTTAATAGGATCCTCCCCATAGTCTCTCATGAAAAAGATAAGGAAATCATGATAAGGCACAGTGAACAACAAGTGAGACTAACTTGTCACCTAAACAAGTATACTAAGTTCTCAGCCTCACCATGGCTACTCCCACCAAGTATCGCATACAAGATCATATAATATAATAAATAATATCAAGTGTACCATGCTACTGCTTCCCCACTGATTTCCCACTTTTCCCGAGCACTGCATGTCCTAAGCATCTCTCTCCAAAAAGGCTAGCCCGCAGACACCTGGGCGAAGCACCACAACATGAATTTTTTCCATCACACAACCACATCCACATAACTAAAAGTAACCATGTATTTTTTATAGATCCACCACAACCTATATAACTTGTATCATGCATCGGGTATTATACCTCAATCCATCATAACCCATACAACGAGTAAGGAACCTCAAGTCATCAAAGCCTACACATGTTATACCTATAGTATCCCTTAAGAAACTCTATCCAAAATACATGTGTTTGAAAATAACCACAATCCATTATATCTCTCTACACACATATATGGGTAAAACTAAATATCATGCATACCATCACAAGTAACCACTAAGAGAAGAGAGTGGGATCAAATGGGGTAGTTAGTCATCCATCCTCTCATCAGGGTGTTGGAGAAAACACACCCCCAGGGCTCAGAATCCCCGAGGTGTCAATTTACCTAACCAATAAGGTGGATTAGTGTATAAAGACACAAAATGTACATGATATAATATATCTCAAAACCGCACTATGGTCATAACCTAGTCTTAGACTCAGCTGCAGCTAACGTCTCTCAGACTCTCGGCTTCCACCACTAAGACCAGATATCCTATAAGTACACAAACATTTAAAGAGCTAAATTAAATTATTTTATTCCTTTTCATTAGTTTCACTTTATGTTAATTAATTATTTAACCATTAATTAACCATTAACATTTTAACATTGCATTGCTTTAACATCAAAAAAATATACATTCCCTCTAGGCATAAGAAAATCGAGTCCATGACTTCCCAAAATTATAACCTCGTCATTGCATCCCATCAAACTCCAACCCCATGGGTTAAACATTAATTCATTTATTAACATTATCACTTTTCATATTACTGTAAAGGAAATAAGATAAACAAACAACATGTCCATCATCCAAAAAACATATTCAAACAAGCATCCAACTTTTATATCAATGAGTATGCCTAGGTTCAACGTGTTCTATCATCCTCAGTGTCCTCTATCAAACCCACATACATATACCGATTCATCTCACCACTCCATGAATCAACTACTTTCACAAAAACCCAGACTCTCCGCCCCTCATACCACAATATCCCTCCAAGCACATCCATCCTAGGCTCATGTCACATCGTGGCCTCTCCACCCCACATACCACAACATCCCTCCAGGCTCACATAATATCACAAACAGCATGAAATAAATATAGAAATTGGTCTCTTGACCCTAAAACAATCCATTCATCCTTCTCACACAACAATCTCTCCTGGATCCAAATCACAAGGAACTTAGCCTTTACAAGCAAGTGGGAAACTCAAGCCCTATAAGGCATTGTCTTTTATCACACAACCATCTCTTATTCCATCTTGAATTAACCAATTCATTATTCACAGATTCAAACTATGGGAAACCTAATAAGAAATCTATCACAAGTTGTCAAAAATTAATTAAACAATTAATTTAACATGTATTTAATTATTTTATCAACAAGCATTAACATGCTTCAGGTTCATTAACCAATTCAATTAAACATGCATACTTGCATCAATTTTATTATCATCAAATTACAATAACAACAACAATAAAAAATGGATAAATTAAACATGAATCTTTAATATTTTAGCCACTTAATTATAAATTAATTCTAGCTTTAAGTTATTTACCAATTTCACATGCTACTCCAAGAATAAAAAGAATATCATAGATATCACACTATCTAGAAAATCAAGAGGCAACTCGTTATCATGGAACAAAAGAAACATCACCATATGATCAAAACCAATTCATTGATCTGGTTTAAGTAATTATTTAGTTTAAATTCCATTAAAATCCAAGGGGATAAATCATTCTAACTCTATGATTTCACATAAATAAATATAGAAGTAATGAATCACATACCTCAAAAGGGTGTCAATGTTCTTTACATGAGAACAGATCAATGCTGAAAATCCTTGATCACCTCTCCCACAAGAACTACATCCACCCAAGTATGTCATAACACAACTGCACCAACAAACAACCAATAAATCTCTATTAGAAACACGGATTTCAAGTACCACAACATGTAAAAGAGGAAAGGGAAAAAATAGATCGAAGAAACTTTAAGAGCAGAGGTAGATTATACCTTGGATCAAAGATATATCAAAGGACAGAATCTAGGGATTGATCCTTGGTGAAGTAATCCCCAAAATTTAAAAAGAGGATATCCCTAGGTCTCTTGTAATTGGGAGATATTCGCTGCATCCATAGGGTTTGACAAACCCAAGTGGCTAAAAATGCTATAAAATATACAACATTTGGGATTTACATGACGTGTAATCCCCTTTCACATTGTGTAATCCTTAGGGTTCAGTTTGGCTAAAAAATGCATCACCATTTCTATTTAATTATTTTTCTAACCCTGATTCATTATAGATTATGAAACCTACTTTCATGTCATGTAAAATTATTACATGTCGTGAAATCTCCCTGCTTCCAACTTCTAGAAATCGAACTCCTCCAAACTTCCTCTAAGCCTCCTTCGAGCACCTCGATCTTCAGAAATGCACAAAGGGTCAATCCATGTAGATCTAGATATTAGATACCTCTCAAAAAATTCTCATCCTAGAGAATCCAAAACCAACCGAGATAGGAAACATAAATGGGTCATCTGAATATCCACCCCATGAGATACCTCTCAAGGATCTCGCCACCACAAGAGCTCAACCACCTCATCTAAGCATAAGGGGCTCGACACATTGAGTAGGTGAACTACTTTTTGAGTCTTCTCCACCTATAGAAAGAGAGTGTTCTCATACAACCATATAAATATAAACATGGAAAGCACATTTCATACCCCACTCGTCTTTACCTCCCATAGAAAGCAAGTAATCCACAACAAGCAACAAGAGAAGTCCATATCACAAACTAGAAAAGGTCTACATCTACAAAAATAATAGCATTACAAGAGAAGATCTAAACATAAAACAGCTCGGGGTACTGAGTGTGTATCTACGACTCATGTTATCAGGTAATATCCTCCATGCCATTATATCACCACAAGACATGAACCAAGGAGATAACATTCTTTTGTAACACCTTCTACTGGAGTTCCTGGATATCTTAATACCTCTTATCAAAGGTTGCATTATAATCAACATCGATCTCTCTCCAATCGATGATGTGAGCATCATCATGAAGATAATGATGGAGCCATGACATGTGAAAAACATCATGTATCTAAATCATCTTCAGGGGAAATGATATCTAATATTCCAAAGATTCAACATGATCCAACACCTCAAAAGGCCCAACAAACCGGGTAGAAATATTACTCCCGTGACCAAAACTTCACTGCCCATGATAGGGACTCACCTTCAGGAACATATAATCCCTAACATTAAACTCTAGAGGTCTCCTCATATGATTGTTATATGATTTATGATGATCTTATGCTTCCTTCATCCTCTCTCAAATCACCTGAATCATCTCTATTGTATTTTGTACCAGTTTCGGTCTGAGATTTGCTAACTCTCTAACCCCAATCCAACACAATAGAGAACAAAAAGGTCATCCATACAAGGATTAAAATGGTGCCATATCAATAGTGGAGTGAAAACTATATTTGTAATCGAACTCTACCAAGGTAAGGTGCCTCATCCACAAACCTCCAAAATCTAAGACACAAGAGCGTGACATGTCTTCAAGAGTCTGGATGGTCTGTTCTATCTGACCATCCATATATAGATGAAAAGCAGTGATAAGGAATAGCTAAGGTCCAAAATCGTACTGGATACCACTCCACACCCTGTACGTAAAATGAGGATCTTGATCATAAATGATTATCCTCAGGACCTTGTGGAGTCTCACCACCTTATCTAGGTATTGCCTTGAAAAACCTCCATTGAAATCGACTCCTTAATCACTATGAAGTGTGTTGATGTCATCAAATGATCCACTAACACCCATATAGCGTTATAGAATCCCTGATCTCGAGGTATACCAGTAACAATTCCCATAAATATGTCCTCCCACTTATAATAAGGAACATCTAACAGCTGTAGAAAACCACTGGGACCACAGTGCTCAAACTTCACCTTCTAGCAGACCAAACATCGAGACACAAACCCTATAACTTCATGCTTCAACCTAGGCTACAAAAACTAACCCATAAAAGCTTGATACATCTTTTTCATACTAGAATGTACCACCAAAGGTGAAATAAGAAACCCTCTGAGAACCATCTCATGCATCACCAAAGGAATGAAAATCCTTCCCTGAAATAACACTCAATGTTGTTCATCCTTAGAACAACCATCATGGGCCTCACCATAAATAGCTCAGTCTCTCCAGACCTCCACCTAAAGATCCCTCAACTGGGATTCTTCCACTTGTTTCACCAGATATTACTTCATCATTATCTAAAAAATTCCACCTCTACCCCCGACTTCTCCCATATCTAGGTGAAATGTTGAATGTTCTTCCATCACCCTCCAAGAATCGCCTGATTCATTCACTGCATCACTACGTGACTTCCTTCTCAATGCTTTAGCTAAAAAATTCCCCTTTCCAAGTGTATAATAAATCTATAAGTTTTAATCCTGTAATAACTAAATCCACTGATGCTAGCATAAGTTCAATTCACCTTAGGAGAAAACATACTTTAAGCTCTTATGATGGGTGAAGACCACAAAATATTCACCGATAAGGTAATATATCCACAATTTTAGGGAAAACACCACTACCACCAACTCGAGATCATGGGTGGAATAGTTATGCTCATCGGGAAGTAACTACCAAGACCTATATAAAAATATTGATCTCTACTACATCAGAAAACAACCCAACCAAAGATGCAAATCATCAAAAAAAACATCAAACTGAAATCCTTCTATTGGAAGACAAAGAACTAGAGAACTGACCAACTTCTACTTCATATACTCAAAAGCCTTCTGACACTCATCATTCCACAGGAACACCTAATCTTTTCTGGTAAACTCTATCATAGGATTCTCAACCTAAGAGAAATTTTCTATGAACCTCCTCTAATATCTTGCAATACCAATGAAACTTCACACCTATTCCGCTGTATTGGGGGATTCCTAAGACATAGCTGATTCTATCTTTGATGGATCCATAACTACCCCCTATTGGGATACAACATGCCCTAAGAAATGGATTTTTTATCCAAAAAATCACACTTTGGAAACTTCCCATACAACTTATCATGGCGAAGAACTCCCAAAATGACACACATATACTCTACATGATCCTTATCATATGTGAAGTACACAATTATTTCATCGATGAAAAACACCATGAACTTTTCTAGGAACTCATGAAACACATATTTCATTAACCCCACAAACACAACTGAAGCATTTTTAACACTGAATGTCATCACAACAAACTCATAATTCCCATGAAGACAATGGAAAGAAATTTATGGGATATCCTCATCCTTCACATGTATCTAATGATATCCTAACCAAAAATTGATCTTTGAGAACAAACTTTCACCCTTAAAATAATAAAATAAATCATCAATCCATGGAATAGGATAACATTTCTTCACTGTTACTTGGTTCAAGAAATGATAATCAATACACAACTGCAAACTTCCATCATCCTTCTTTACAAACAAAATTGTTTCACCCCATGGTGACACACTTGGCCGAACAAAAACACATCATAGCATACCATTGAACTGTATACACATCTCTGACAACTCAGAAGGTGTTGTCCTATATGGATACATTGATATAGGATACACTCCTAGTTGTAGTTAGATCCCAAACTCGATCTCTCATTGAGGGGGTAAATCTACAATATCCTCTGGAAATATATTAGGTTATTCTTCAAAAAACATGGTAAAAGAAAACTATTGAACCTTCGAAAAACTCATAATCATCTTATCCATCAAGGATGAAAAGGAAAGAACATGCCTCTGACCCATCTGAGGGTATCTCTTTCCAAAAAACATTGTTGAATCTCTATCAACATTGAAGAACACAACCTTAATCCTAAATCAATTCACAATAGCCTGCATATAATAAAACTAATCCATGCTGAGGATGATGTCATATGTTTCTATCTTTGAACATAGGAAATCTCTCCAAGAGTGGTGCTTCCCCAGCACTATCTCATAGTCTCTACATACATGAAACAAGTCAGCTCGACCTCCAACTGGTGTAGTCAATGTCAAGGGAATTGGAAGTCTCTCTACCTTAATTCCCAAAGCATTGAAAATGGATGGTAATATAAAAGAGTCTGCCACTTCCAAATTAAATAAGGCATACACCCAAGGAGAAAACAAGCAAAGGGTACCTCGAACAACATCTGGCTCGTCTGGCACTAGAAATGCTAAAGCATGAAGCTGGCCACGACTTGCTCCACGGCCTCTCTAACCATGCTAAAGACCACCTCCATAGTAGTTATCTACTCTATGGGGATGGGGGAATATCGAGGATTTCCTATGCCTACCCCATTCAATCTCTAATGATCCCAAACAGGAGCAACTTGTTGCTGCTTCCTTGACTGGAACTACCTTAGTGGAGGAACCTGAAGTGGAAAATTGGCACACATTGACTACTCAGAAAGGTTGGTCACTCTCGCTACTGATGACCTCAACCTTCACAATAAAAACAAACATATGATCCCTTGGCATCATCCTGAGAGCTGCTACCCCTAGAGAAATGAGACATTGAGGGTTAGGAACTACTCCTAACTGATTATAATCTCTCTCTTTTTGACAATTGGGAACCCCATACCACATCTCTGGTTCATGATTAATCCTGAA
This sequence comes from Viscum album, assembly GCA_963277665.1. NCBI lineage: Eukaryota > Viridiplantae > Streptophyta > Magnoliopsida > Santalales > Viscaceae > Viscum > Viscum album. Next base: position 1,908,632,886 of record OY728136.1, read on the forward strand.
GAATACCCTCTTGTGATGATTCGGTTCTGGATAACATCCTCTCAATGACTTATGCTCTTTCCAGTACCTTGAGATACGTCTTCAGCATAAATGGGGAGACCTGGCACTGGATATATGGATGCAAATCCTCTTAGAAATTCATCTTCGTAGTCTTATCATCAGAAAATAGGTCCAAATCATATTGAAGAAGGTTTCTAAAATGGATCATAAACTCTCACACATTGGAAGTCCCCTAAAAAAGGGTAATCGGCTTCTGGAGACTGGTCACCTTCACGAATGAAGAAAGAAACTTGGCTATGAACTAGTGTTAGAAATCCTCCCATGATACTGCCAACTCCCTACGATCTCCAACGAATAATAATCACCACTATCTCACTACCTAATGAAGAATCATTACAACAAATGATACAAAGTGGTCCTTCTAAGCACAGATAAAACTGAAGGTTATCTCAACCACCTCCAACTAGTCTTCTATGACTATATCTGAAACAGATCCCTTGTACCGCTACAGACTCTAGCGTTGAAACTCTTAGAGTTTCCTCCTCAAAGTTTCATCTTCATCAACCTCTACTCTACAGTGATCTACCAGCACAACCTGTTGAACATCTTCTGTGTGAACCTAATGAGTAGGTCAACCTAGATCCATTCCTATAAAAGAAAAAATAGTTAGATATCCTAAACCTAAAATATGAAAGACCTTAATATTAATTAATTTTTTTATTTTATTCATTTTAGGTTAAACTATCCCAAGGTCTAACCATTCAAACATAAGAGAAAATAATAATGATGTGTGATCCTTTCCTAGGTCTCTACCCTATAACTAGTATCACCTCATTTAGTAGCTAATGTAAGCTTAAAGGTTCATGCATCAAATCATAGGGGGGCCTAAATACCCGTGTCTAATTTGGTCTCCCATGTTTACAACGCTTTCTAAAATTAGCTGATACCTTTACCCTACCATCCCATGCAACCTCACATGTGCCTAAATGCAAACACCATCCTATCCCTCGGCTAAATATATGATACCACACTGTCATGACCTCCTCCCCACAAAGTGTACCCCTCCTAAGCTGAAAATGGGAGAAGAGAGATAGTGATACCTAAGTCCCACCCCCAGTAGGCCCTGGGTTGGCGAATAGCACTGAGGGTATAGTAAGCACACATATTAGAGGCATTGCCCTCTAAGAGAACACATGTGAAAGATTGGGATAAGATAGAAATAAACAAAATCCTTCTCAAAAAATAGTATAAATGAAAACCCAAGCTCACATATGTAATGAAATGCAATAACTACTACAACCGAAGGGAAAACTATAAGTACCAAAATAAATTAAAGACGATAATGACCAAAAATCCCAAACAGATTCTACTAAACCCCAAGCTAGCAGTAACCATCCTGATCTCCAACTTTCTCTAACTGACCTGAAAAATAGTTTATATATACGTAGGGTGAGTATAACAGTATACTCAGTAGGATACTCATCATATCCTTCTGTTCAAAAGATAAAGAAAGTATGCAAGGCACAATGAACAACAAGTTAACCTAACTCATCACCTAAATAGTTATAAAAAGTTCTCAGCCTCACCATGTATATTATCACAAATTATCACATACATGAGCATATAATATAACAAAGAATATTAAGGGTACCCCTCTACCACTTCCCCATTGGTTTTCCACTCTTCCCCAATGTCACACTTCCTGAGCATATCTCTCCAAAAAGTTTATCCCACAAATACATGGACAAAGCACCACAACATGCACCTCATGCATCACACTACCACTTCAACGTAACCAAAAGTAACCATGTAGTTTATGGGAGCCACCATAGCCCGTATAACATGTACCATACATGAGGTATTATAACTCATGCCATCACAACCCATAAACGAAGTAAAGAACCTCAATCCATCACAACCTACCCATGTTATACCTATAGAAGTCCTTAAGAAACTATATTTAGGATACATGTGTGTGAAAATGACCACAAGACATTATATGACTCTATACACATATATAGAGAAAACTAACCACTATACATACCAGAACAAGTAACTGCCAAGAGAAGAGAGTGGGATCAAAGGGGGTAGTCATCCTTCCATCCTCCCACCGGGATATTGGGAAAACACCCCCCCCCCCAGGGCTCAGAATATCCATGGTTTCAATTTCCATAACCGATAGGGTGGATTAGAATATAAAAACAAAAAAAATGTACATTATATAATATAGCTCAAAACCACACTATGGGAATAACCTAGTCTCAGACTCAACTACAGATAACATCTCTTGGACTTCTGGATGCCACTACTAAGACCAAATATCTTATAAGAAAACAACCATTTAAAGAACTACATTAAATTATTTTATTCCTCTTCATTGGTTTCACTTTACGTTAATTAATTATTTAACCATTAATTAAACATTAAAATTTTCTAAATTACATTACTTTAACAACACAAAAAATATCCATTCCATCTAGGAATATGCAAACTGAGTCCATGGCTTCTCAGAATTATAACCTCAACATTGCATCCCAGCAAACTCCAACCCCATGGGTTAAACATTCATTAATTTATTAACATTTTTACTTTACATATTACCATGTACTATAGAAAAACATTTGGAGCTACCAAACAAGGTATACTACCAAGCACATCCATCTACCTCAAGCAGTGGGGAAAGGAAAGAAGTTAAACAAATAACCTGGCCTTCATCCAAAAAATAGATTCAAACAAGAATCTAACTTTAATATCAACAAGTAAACCCAACTTAAACATGTTTCATCATCCCCAGTGTCATCCCCGACACCCACATTCATATACTGATGCATCTCGCCACTCCAAGAATCATCTGTTTCCACAACCATCAGGCCTCCCAGCCCCTCATAAAACAACATCCCTCTAGGCTCATCCATCCTAGGCTCACGTCACATCTGGGGATCCCCACCCCACATACCACAACATCCCTCCAGGCTCACATCATATCATAAGAAGTGGGAAACAAACATAGCAATTAGGCTCTTGTCCTTAAAACAAGGCATTCATCCTTCACACACAAAAATCTCTCATAGATCCAAAGAATAAGGAACGCTGCCTTTACAAACAAGTGGGAAACTCAGGCCCTATAAGGAATTATATTTTATCACACAACTGGTTCTTATTCCATTTGAATTAACTGATTTATTATTCATAGGTTCCATCTACGGTAAACCTAAGAATAAATCTATCGCAAATTAATTAAACAATTAATTTAACATTCCTTTAACTATTTTATCAATGAGAATTAACATGCTTCATGTTTATTAACCAATTAAATTAAACATGTATACTTACATTAATTTTATTATCAACAAATTACAACAACAAAAACAACAACAAAAATTGATTCATTAAAAATGCCTCTTTAATATTTTAGATAATTAATTATCAATTAATTCCAACTTTACGTTCTTTACCAATTTCACATGCTACTCCAATCATAAAAAGAACAGAATAGATATCACACTATTTAGAAAATCAAGAGGGAACTCGTTATCATGGTACAAAAAACAACATCATCATGTGATTGATACTAATTGTTTAATTTGGTACAAGTAATTATTTAGGTTAAATTACATTGTGATCTAAGGAGATAAATCATGATAACTCTATGATTTCATGTAAATAAAAATAGAATCAATGAATACCCTACCTCAAAAGGGTGTCAATGTTATTTTTATAATAATGGACCAATGTCACAGATCCTGATTTCCTCTCCCACAATAACTACATCCACCCAAGGATTTCATGCCACAACCCCACCAAAAAACAACCAAAAAAGTTCCATTAAAAACATGGAGATCAAGTTACACTACATGGAAAAGAGGAACAGGAGTACACATATTTAAGAAACCAAAATAATAGAGGTATAACATACCTTGGATCAAATATGGATCAAAGGAGGGAAGCTAGGGATCGATCCTTGGTGAAGGAATCCCCAAAACATCGAAGTGGGGGTCGTTGGGTCGCATGGGATCAAAAGAGAGGTGATACTACCATAGGGTTTGACAAACCCAATAGAATGAAAATATAATAAAATATATATAATTGGGGATTTACATGATATTTAATCCCCTTTCATGTCATGCAATCCTCAAGGTTTGGTTTCATTGAAAACATGTCATCTTTCCTATTTTATTATTTTTATTACCCTGATTCATTATATGTCATGAAACCAATTTTTACATCATGTAAAATTATTACACATTATGAAATATCCCTGATTTCAGCTTCTAGAAACCAAACTCCTACATACTTCTTCCAAGCCTCCTCCGAGGTGCTCGGTCTTTAGAAATGCACAAAAAGTCGATCCACACAAATTTGGGCCCTTACATATATAATAAATATGTATTTATTATACATTTATTTTGTGACCATATATATATCATACCATTTATAACTTATTAATAACATCTTATCACTTTTTTATTAATATTTTGTTATTAAAATCACTGTTCTGAGTGATAACTGCTTCGTTTTCCAAGCATATTTCAGTCTGGGAGTCCCAGTCCTTATACTTTGATCATGGTCCCATCATTTATATAATGTTAATAATGGTATAAAAATTATATATATTCATTATATTCATATTTATAATAATTTATAAAAGTATAGATAGGAAAATTAATTGCACCCTTCATGGAGACGGTAGGTCGTATGTACGCATGAACATTATTTTCATTTTTCGAATGATGAAATGAAAGAAAGGTAAATAATAATTCATATATATAATAATTATTATATCATATATATCATATAAATTCATAAAATTTATCCTTATTACCATCTATATGAAATATAAATGAAAAATAAATCGCATCGCGTGGAGATGGTAGTCCATATTACACACGAGCGACATTATCGTTTCCCAAAAGATTGAATGACAAGAATTTGGATATGATATTATTATTTAAAGAGTATAAATATATCATAAATACCATATATAAACATTAAACTCATCATAATACCCATCCATAAAATATGGAAATGAAAAATGAATTGTATCGCTATGTGGAGCTAGTAAGTCGTACGTACGCATGAGCGATACTTTCACTTCTTATTTGATAGGAAAGAGGGTGTATAATAGTGTTTTAATAATAATAATTAAATTTAAGTATATTTAGGATACTGAAGTTATTATTTTATTATATTTATAATATATTTAGAGGAGGTAAATAAGATTATAAAAATAAAGTGATCGGTTAGAGAGATTACCTCTACTTCAAAATAGCTCCTTTAGATGTCCTCTAAAGGGTTATAGGGTTGGTCTTTTAGGAAGAAAAAAACTCTATAATGTATCTAGGGAAGTGGAGAATATAATTTTTAAGAGTATTTTCAATATATAAGGTTCAATGTGGTGTAATAAAGTGAGGTAGGACATGCCATTTTATAATTGAGGTGAGGGGAACTTTTCAAATTTATCAAAATATTAAATTATAATAAATTCAATATCAATCCAAATACCTACATATTTCATGGGATTAAAAGATAATGTAGGATATGGTTTTAATTCTATAAAAAAATAGAATTTAGACTAGTTTTTGTGTCATTCTAAACCTTATCATTTTGATTAACCCCTTGGTTAGTTATTTTTGACCTTAACTATGGTAACCACTATTTTAATCATAAAGGGATAATAATGTTACTAAAAATGGAAAAATTACTCATATATGGAACATGTATGATGTTTTAAACTATATTAAATTCATGTGGATGATGATAATATTTTTTTTAATTTTAAATAATTTAACAACATATTATTTGGATAAATTATCATTAATGTTAATTTTAAAACTATTCATTTAATCTAACTTCAAATACATCAATAAAAAGGTTGAATTAGAATATAATTTTTTAAAACCTCTCTAATATGTCATATAGATCTATAAAATTTATTTCACATATTAAATAATTCAAATTATATCAAAATTAATATTTTTAATATCATTTATTTTATTTTTCTGTAAATTAAATAAAATTTTATTAGTATTTCAGAAACATTTAAAGTAATTATATAATTTATAAAAATTAAAATAATATATAATTAAAATAATTTCATTAAGATTAAAATAGACATTTATTTTCATTAATATCTTTCCTTTTCCCCTATGTGGATACATAAAATCTATTAAATACAAAGAGAGTGACATTTTGTAACTATCTTTGATTTGAATAATATATAAGTCATTTTCATAGAAAAGTGTCCATTAAAAAACTAAAATTAGATCCTAAGGTGATAAGGGTCTTTATATAATAATTTTTTTACAAGTCTATGTTATGGTTATACCCTTATATTTTTGTTTTAACCTCTAATTAACTCTTTTTGACAATTATTGTGCTATTAAAATGTTTCACTATATAAGGGTCAATAATGTTATTATAAAATAAAAAAGACCGATAAGTGGACTATTATAGATGTAATTAACCATATACCATTATTTTTTTTAATATAATATTTGTCATAATTTTTTAATCATTTATTAAAATATTATTCAATATAAAATATTCATAATGTTAATTTTTAGAACTATTCAATATCTATAGTTAAACATATCCTTTAGATTACTCCATATTAAAAATGTTACAGTTATTAAAAACATGAGTGTGAGGAATTTTACTTTTCTTTAAATAAATATTACAAATATAATAATCACTTCCCACTAGGAAAAAAAGTATATATATTCAAACCTTGAATAATTATGGATTAAAATTACTCATCAAATAAAATTGGTACAAGAATTAGGGTCATTTTATCTTCCTTACCATATTATTTTCACCATTAATTACCCGATTTTCCATTTACTGTGGTAACAAAAATTATTAAGGTTACTCTTCATATTAACTAAAAATAAAAGGGGGATATTTACTAAATTTGAAAATATTAATTCCAAATATTTTATCCATATTTTAAAATTCAAAACATTTAAGTTTCATAATTTATTTTTAAATTAAACAGATAAAATGAAATGAAAAATAATTTTTTAGAAAAAATATCTTTTTTAAAATATAAAATGCTTTTATGATATATTCAAGTATAAATTCCATTTAGAAAAATAATTGGATTATTTTAAGTTAATATGAACCAATGTAAATTTAAAACTAATCTAAAACAAAATTTTACCTTATAAATACTTTAAAATAAAATACAATTTTCAATAAAAATCAGTATGTTTTCATATTCATTGAAAAATCAAAATTTTCATAAAATTATCAAATAATAATAATAAGATAATTTATTTTTTAGAATATATTTTATAAAAATTATAAAAAAATAAAAAATCAAGAAATCCCATTTTTTAATAAAATATATTTTTAAAGATTAAAATTAATTTACTAAATATTGAATGATTGTTTACTAAGCATATATCATTACATTTATATTGAGTAGGAAATTTATATTTATTTAATAAATTAATTAATAAAATTCATAACTATCAAATTAATGACTAGGTTATAAATGTCACATTAAATAATAATATTTTAATAATGCATAGTGGTTCGGTTAAACTCAGTGTTTCATGTAATGCAAGCCATCGAGAAAATAAAATTATTTAAAGAGAAATATTTTTCAAAAATCTCAGGGTTTTAAAAAATACTTACTCCAAAACATTACTAGATTCATTACCTTCATCTTATAGATTTTTTTATTCTATTAAGACCGGTCCTTCAAGGATTAAGGAGTAAGTTAAAAGTGGCCTCTCGAAGAAGAGGTATAAACCTTAACCAAGAAATTTAAATTTTATTTATCCTTATACCTTATATAAACTTATTTTATCTATAAAAACATGATTAATAATGTATAATAAATATACTAATATTTTATTATGATTATGGAGAAACTATTTTCCACTCATTCTCTATCAAATGGGAAATAAATACATCGCTCATGCATACGTGTGGACTAATGCATCCACGTAGAGATACAATTCATTTTCCATCACCATCTTTCATTGGTTTTTATAATGATGAATTTAATGTTTATATATTTTATTTATAAAATAATTATGCTTCTTCAATTATAATATATTATCTACCTTCTTACCTTTTAATCCATTGGTAAACGATAATGTCACTCATACGTACGTATGGACTACCACCTCCACGTAGCGATATGAATTGTTTATCATTTCTTCTTTACTTCACTGGTAAAAAAGTTAAATTTAATGAAAATATATGATATTTAAAATATAATAATTATTCTTTAATGTTGAATTATCATTGACCTTTCTTTCTTTCCATCCATCTAAAAGTGGAAATATCACTCATGTGTACGTACAAATTACCATCTCCACAAAGTGTTGTAATTCATTTTTCATCACCAATTAATATGAATAGTTATAATATGTATAAAATGATTATATGTGATAATTATATCATTATTAACATTATATATTTGGATTCACCATTATCAATATGCAATTAAAATAACTTCCGAACTAAAATATACATGAAAAATGGAGCAATTAACACTCAAAATGATGAATTTAATAGATAATTATTATTAAATTGATGTTTAAATGATATAAGTGGATAATATATGATATTATATGTAATAATATAATTCTGGTATATAATTATAATAAATATAAATTCATTATATAGGATATTAGAGTGCTTATGAATCAAGTCGGATATAATGTAAGGGTTTCATCTCAATTTCTCTTTATTGAGACATGTTTTAATGTTATGCATTAATTTTTTATTTCACTGGTGTATATATTTCCCCAAGAATATTTTTTTTCATAATACATGATTTAATTAAAGTTATTTATAGAGACATATTATTTTCAATGGTTCCAATGACCTTCGATTCAAAAATTACTAAAGCCTTAATGGTTCTTCGTCTCAATTTCATTTTATTGAGACATGTTTGATGTTATGAACCTATTTATGTTTATAAGGTTTATATATTGATCCTTTGAAATTTTATACCATTTATACTTCTTAATTCATGGTATATAAAGTTAAAATTCAAATTATTTTATCCAAGTAGTTTGATTCAAAAGTTACCAAGGCGGTAAGGGTTTATCATCTCAAATCGTCTTCTTTGGGACATATGTAATGTTATACCTCTATATTATTTTATGAGGTGTATTTACTACACATTTGATATGTTATATCATTAATATAATAATTTTCATAGTTTTTAAAGTTTTATTTGAAATTATTTCTTTCATGGGGGTCATGAATCAAAAGTTACCAAAGCATTAAGGGTTTTATGGTGCAATCTCATTTTTATCAGGATTTTTTATGTTTAAATTTTATAATGATTAAATTATATGATATATATCTTCCAAATACTGTTAGTTTTATTATACTTTTATTATTACTTAAGATTACATGTTTTTCTTTCATTTTACTCTCTTGAAGTACTCAGGAGACCAAAATAATGTTTTTAAGAAAAATCTAAATTATTTCTATATTTGGTCAGAAATAATTTTTTTTCCATATCCATGTTTTATAAAATGTTTTCAAGAATGTTTTTACTACTCTAAAAATATTTATTAAATTAGTTTTTTACTAATTTTTTAATTTAAATAAAAAAAATTAAAGTAATCTTCTTATCGTTCGGAATGAGTTACTTTTGACTTTTTACCAAAAATGTGAAAGGAATTTTTGTTTTAACATACACTTCATGAAAGGATTTCATCACCATCATGAATAATCTTTTCTTTATATCTTATTTTATATGTTTTATTTTTTATTTTCAAAGAAAATTTTTCCCTTAATATTTTGGAAATTTTTAGATTTTAAATATTTTATTTCAAAATGAAAAGGGTATTTTCCTCAAGAAATGTTCTAGTGAATTTTTAAAGGTATTTTTCATCTATAACAACATCCTTTAATGTTTCTTAGGATTTATTAGAGATATGATCCAATGTTACCATATTTATTATTTCTCTAGCTATTTTATGTTTATGATGATGAAGTTTCTATGAAACTTGTTTTCTTTCCATGGGTTAAGATTTTATGTAATAAAAAAAATTCATGATCTTTTGGCATACATATGAATAGATTATGATTATGTAATTGGTGGTTCTATTATAAATCAAGGATGGTTGGTTAAATTATAAACCAAGTATGGGTGGTTCCATTATATCCACCTAATGCATTGATTAATGATAATAGAGTTGAAAAACTCATAAGAGATGATGGAGTTAATAAAATTATAAGAGATGATAGAGTTAACTGGATGAAAGTTACTCCTAATAGAATGTTGAAAATGACCGGGTAGTCATTTACATTATAGTACTTTGTCCATAATGATATACTTGGGAGTGAACCTTTACTAAGGAATTGATTACCTATGATTATGTGAATGAAAAAAACTTATTAATTATTCTCATGTTATGTTATAATGGCACATGATATATTATTAATGATTTCATAATCTTATATTTTATGTATTTTGATTAAAAAAACCTTATTCCATGATTCATGAGTAAAAATATTTTACTAATCAGGTATGATTATTGTAAGTTTTTATCACGTTCTAATTTTTTTATTCTTATCTAATTCTCACTTATGATCATTGGTTTATATCTCTTATATTTACCCTTACTCAGTTTCTAAGATCACCCATTCCTTTTTTCCATTCATCGGGTTATAAATAAAAGTTTAAATTTTGATATGTATAAGAAGTGTGCTAGTATTGAAGAACCTAATGGGAAAATATTTGGATCTTTCATGTACCAATTGTTTATGTATCAAAGTTTCCAAAGTCACTAAATCTTTATGATTTTGTAATGGATCAAGATTTTATTTAATTAATATTCATCTATTAAGATTTAATATTTATGTATGGAAGTTTGGGGTCACTATAGTTGGTATTATAGCAAGGATTAATTATTTTTTTGAAACTATGATGAGAAAATTTTAGTGAGAATCCTTAGGATAAGCCTAAGTATAAGAGAACATCCTAAGTTATGGTAAATAAAGAAGTGTGGTTTTCCAATAAAACATATTTATTTAGATTCTAGAAGTGTAAATGGTTTTGGAATAGATGTATATCAGGGTAATTACCCCTAAAATAGTTGGTAAAGTATACTTCATCCATAATTATTATGCACAGTGAATGGTCCCTTACTACTAGGGGTGTAATCGAATCGAGTCAAGTCGGGTATCTCAGCACTCGAGCTCGACCTCAGTACTTGAACTAGGTGTGTGATTTCAACTTGGTACTTAACCAAGTATCAATATCATGTCTAGATATTTAGCTTGAGTTTGACTTATCCTTGATCAAGCTACTCAATTAGGATCGACTTGGTTTGATTATGATACTTTTTCAAAATTTTGATTGAAAAATGTAGCTTGAATTGGAGCTTGAACTTGAATTTTTAATCGAGATAGAAAGCTTAAAATCAAAATTAAATACATATATTTTAAATGAAAATATTATATTAAAAAATTAGATGCACGATTAAGCTCATGATATACTCGATTATGTTGTTATAATACTCGAAATCGGCTTGAGTTAGTACTCGATTAGATCGATCTAGAGCTCAACTCAAAAAAATCGATCCAGGTTTGAGTATTTTTCGAGCTGACCCTAAGTAGCTCATGAGTACTCAAGTTCATTTATATCCATACTTACTACGCATATGGTTTTACACTCTCAGGGGATATTCTTAGATTAATTCAAATTTTATTTATGATCCATTATGAAGGATTTAAATTCATATTGACCATGGATGGCCCAAGTTATACCTAAGGTGTCATATATTGAAAATAAGGTGTTATTATTTAGACATCCTATGAATAATTTTTAATGATTGAATTTTTAATCACTATGATTATTGTTAATCACACTATTCTATTTGGTTTTAGTCAATGGTTGGAACCAGAAGGAGTTATGTTAACACTAAATGTGACAGATGATGTAGTGATTTTACTCATGAGAAACCAAATGAAATGGGTGGCAGAATACGAACGCTTGTGATTATGCCTAACTAACCATATCAAAATATGATTAACAACCAAAACATATGTAATTTTTTTGGATGAAATCAATAAGATAAAAATGGAGCTTGATTAAGACCATGGATGAAATAAAATTCAGATATCTACATGTTGAGAATATGGGAAGAAAAACCTAAGTAAATGTCTCAAAGTAACAAGAAGATGATTTGGGTGTAGAAAAGGGCATAGATAAATTAATGCTTATAGAAAAGTGAAAAGTTTGGTTAACAAAATATATGGGAATAATGGTTTACAATAGGTATCATTGATGGTTGGATGTTTTAAATGTGAAAATTATGAACATTATGAAAATCTATATCCTAGGGAGAAAGATCAAGAAGAGAGTTAGAAAAGTTATATGGGTAAAGGTTTTATTATTGATTTTGAAGAGACTAAAAATGGAATATTTAGGGTATGAGTTATTTTAATAGTATTTATTCTATTATAAGTAAGAATAATCATTAAATTGAGGTTTATTAATCTTAATACATGATTTATATTTCTTACTATATGAATAAAGTACTAAGAAATAAGATGAAAAATCCAAGTAAATGGTTTAAGAAGTAAGTGGAATGATTCAAGTATTTATGTATTATGATTAGACAATTATGTTGTAAAAGGGTTTTATCAATGATATTATGGTTATAAGAATCATGAAACATATGAGGATTATTATAACATAGTTTTTCATTAAGTATTTGAAATCATATGCTGAATGTTATCAATAACCAAGAAAAGTGATTTAGTTGTATGGTGATATTATTGGAGAAAAATGATTAAGGGAAAGATAACCCATAATATGTGTTGGATGTTGTGATAAAAATGTTTAGTTGGGATAAATATATGATTTATATTGATAAAGTAAATTGGATAATATTAGTGACCTTGAAATTTATTAGCGATTTTATGAAAAATTGATTTATGTTATATTTGATGAAGTTTATTTCATTTTTTTATTTATGGAATATTGGATAGGCTGTGATTTTATTTTTGAGTAATAAGGATAGAGTTTATTCTTGGAATTATATAGGTTTTCATTGAGGTTTTATGGTGTTTCGGGTTTTTAACTTATTTTATGAGAATATATGATCAAGGTATTTATGTATTTGGTATGTGACATTAATAGATACTTTATATTATTTAAAGATAAATGTTGCAGTTTACATTTGAAAAAAAATATGAGAACAAATCATTCAAATTTTTTTGGGTTTTGAATTTTTTTCAAACATCGTTTGGAAGAGTTTTCAGGTTAACTATTTATAAAATGATTTAAGTTAAACTTTGGGTGTTATTATTGAGGTTTTATAGATTAATGTATTATTTCATAATATAAATATTTATATATATTTTATAACTTGTGATAACCATTTTGGTTTTGGTAAATATCTAGAGAAAAAAGGAATTCATTCTTGTATGTATATTATGATCCATTAAAAGTTAATTATAGTGCTTTATTCAAAAAGAATTCATCTTGAATATTCATTTCCTATAGTAAGAGATGAGATAAAAGTGTAAATTGATTGAAGCACAACCAAAGGATGAAATTATAATTATAAAATGGAAATAAATAAAGTAATTATATTTTCTCATATTCTATAGTAAAATAATTAATCCACTATAGGGAAAAGTGCCTGGAAAATTACAATGTTTTCTTTTTTACAGTTATTTATGAGGAATTGATGGTCATTTTTCCCCTCATAGGTTGTTGGTTTTTTACTCTTTAACTTTCTCATTACCATGTTCTCCATCACTCTATATTATTATTTAGACATTAAATTTCTCCTCCATGTCCATATTTTCACTTCTCATAAATTTTCTTCTTATCTTGGAACCCAATTATGTGTTATTTTAGGTAACCTTTATGTTTCTCACTTACAATTTTCAAAAGAAGTTTTATTATCTATTTATATAATGTGTGTTGTTAAAAAAGGTATTATCAAATATTGAACCATTGATTACCAGGATAAAAATTAATAGGATTTAATTTATTTAATGTGGTAATGTAACACCACAAGGTTTTAGAATATATTTTTTCTTTAAATAAATTGTAATTTTTTGATAGTTTTCCTTACACGCAACCCTAAGTTTAAATGCATCTAAAGATAGAAAATCATTATAAGTGAGTTGTTAAATTGTAAGGTATGAATAATAATAACCAAATTATAAAAAAAATATAGAGTTTTTAAATAATTTAAATGTATTTATTAATTCATAATAAATAAGTACTCAATTTTCAGTAATGTCATTTTATGCTTCAAAAATATACTTTCTTCAAAAATGGTTTTTATCGCATTTTTCATGAAAAATTTTAAAATAATTTAAAAAACAATTAGAAATTTTATTTTAATAAATTAAAATCATTTTTAAATAATCATTTTAATATTATCTTAGGGTTAATGTTTTGTTTTTTCTAAAAAAGTTATTCTTCAGTGAATAATGAAAAATACCGATTTTTGTAAAAACTGTCATTTTTTATGTAAAATTAACATTATGATTTTAATTTAATAATAAAGTAAAATATGTATAATTTAATTATAAATAATATAATTAATTACATAATAATAATAAATATACTTGATTTTGGTATAAGTTAATTTTTTTCTTTAAAACCACATTTTTCTGAAAACTGCTTTTGTAACACCCCAAGCTTCTATGGTACGCTTCTCTTTGAATAATGTGATAGCGTGTGTTGTACGCAACACCGAGTTCTAACACACCATAACTAATCAAACTAGCCGTTATGAATAGTAATACCTACTTTTTGAAATTATATATATTTTATATTTGAAAATGGACTTCATTTTTGGATTCGGAATATCGAATTTATCCTAGGGTGAAATTTTGGTACATTTCGGATAACTTTCATATTTTGATGAATAGTGAAAATTACTAAATTTTAATTAAAAACAACTTTTTTAATCAAATTAATTACTAGTGATAAATTATGAATTTGAGTGGTTTTAAAGTATATTTAGAATATATTTTTACCATTTAATATAATTTTGGTCATTGGACATAATTTTACAATTAAACCGAACATAAACAAGTGTCAATCTTTTGATAGTTATTATCTCTTAAAAACACGCTTTTTGTTTTAACAGCGGGAATTAATTTTAAATTAAATTCTGCCACTTCTGTGTTTTGAATTTAGGAAAATGGATTCCATATTTGGAATCAGGATGTTCAAATTGTGTAAATAGGTAACTTTTATTTTTAGACATTTTGAATAGTTACTGTGGTAAATATTTTATTTACCATGGTTAAAGGGTAAATCCGGTAAATAAGGGTTAAAAAAATAATATTATAATAATACAAAATTACCTTAAAACGTGTCCTAACATTATTGGTGGACACATACCCGACCATGGGCATCCTTGGGTCAATTTGGGGACCCCTTGGAGCCACTTGTATGTGGTAGGGACACTTTATATTAATAAAGTTAAAATAAAAATAAAAATGGCATAAGCTTACATCTTTTAGAAGAACAATTTTTACATAGGGTTATACATGTTGGATTTTCGATTATAAATATTCATTAGAAAGCTAAAAAGCTTTACTACATAATGATATTTTACTTATAATTTTTAGACATTAAATAATTTATTTTATTTATGACACAATGATGATGCAGTAATTACTATAATAGTGAAAAATTAAAATAAGTGATATTATAAATACCCAAATAAATATAATATGAAACTTTTAATGAATTAAACTAATTTTCTAGGATAATATGATATATTAGGATTGATTTAATTGACTTCGTTCGAAGTAATAAATCTGTTATGAGTTTCACAAAAATCAACTAATGAATAGTGTCAAAATTGACATAAAAGAATTCTTAAAACAAATATTATATTATTAATTGATATTAAATTCCTAAAAATCTAAGGTTCGGCCAAGAGACTTATATCATGATAGGTTAATCATTAATGGACCACTTGGGGGTCTCTTGGATGTATATATAGTAAGTTTATTAACCATAATATATAAAATACAAAGAGACATTGTAAAAGTGAAACTAATTAACTTAGAGTTAATACTTAAAGATAAGGTTAATATAAGTACCCAAACCTGTCTAAATTCTATTGGATGAGTTGCTTTCGACCTATCCCCACCTCATCATTTGAATAGTCAACTTTGGAGCCTTTAGAAACCGAATATGAATTTATTATAAATTAATATTTCTAGCTTTTCCAAAGGTGCCCCTCACCCCTCTTATAAAAGGGCACTCCTCCTTCTCATTTCTTCACACCTTCAAAGCCTTTTGGTTCGGCCAAACTCTGCCCAAATACTCTCCCAACATCCCTCAATACAACCTAGAGGCCTTAGTTTGATCAGAAAGCCAACCTAAGGAGCCCTTTTGATCAAATCAAAAGGAAGAACCCGAAGAAGAGGTAATGATTTCACCACCCTTTTCTAAGTTCATTTCTTCTTCCACTTCTTCTTCCTTTGTTCTTACCATTCTGAAATAATAACTCCAGTATCTCACATATACTGTGATGTTATTATAAATATGGTACAATCATATTCAGTATTCTATCCACCCTTTGAATAACATGTCACCATACGTGCGTACGTACGGCTTACCGTCTCCACGTCGTGGTGTAATTGTTATTCAATATAATATTATTTGGATGGGTATAATAATGATGTGTAACTCATGTAAATAATAAATATAACATGTTAATGATTCTGTATATATGATATACCATCCATTTATATATTATTTTAATATCAAAAGAATGATATTGTCGCTCGTGCGTACGTACAGACTACCGTCTCCACGAACGCGATGAGATTCATTCTCCATCGTAACCATTAAAGCGTAATTATCATTTTATGATTTAAAAATGATGTTTAAGGACTTGATATCATTCTGGATATGAATAATATACAACCTATCCTTTACAAACATGTCTTACGTAACAAAACATATGAAAGAAAACAAGTAAGTTAACACCCGAAACAACGATAATACTAAGATATTATTATCAAATCAATATTAAAAGATCATATATGATATCATATTAATGTATATGATTCTTGTATAATTTAATAACAATTATTTCACCATTATACAGGAGGTTAACCTACCACAACCAAGGAAAAGTACAAGGTAAGGGTTATTTCACAATCTCTTCATTATCTGAGGTTGTATTATACGTAATAATCTACTGGGATCTCTTTATCATCCACATCCATGTTTCTTCGAAATGTATTTCAAAACATTTTTACTATTTACAAGAATATGGGTTAAAGTCATTTATACCCTTGTTTTACTTTTTATAAGAGGTTTATAAAGGAATCTTTCCGTCGTTTTCAAAACAAGGTCCTTTTTAACCTTTTCGACAGAATTGAGGTAAGAATGTTTTTTTAACTTATACGGCGGGTGCGGTTATTTTCCACCGTTATAAAATCGTCGAAGCTTCCCATACAAGCTTATAAGAATATTTTCAAAGAAAATGTTTTATTTTATATGGATCTTAAATGATTTCAAAATAAAAGGAGATACTTCTTTAAAAAGAATTTTGATTTCATCTATGTCAACATCCTTTGATGGATTTTAAGATTATTTGAAGTTGATTTATTATGATACAAAACTTCTATATTGTATTGAAGGTTTTGTGATATGTTTGACTGTGGATGTGCTATTTTTATACCATTCATAGTTTATGGTGAAATTATTGACATTTCGTATGCTAGTTTTAATACGAATGTTTATGTTATGTTTAAACCTTTTCATATGGGAATGCATTGGACTTAATAAGTGACGGGTGGAGCCCGCTATAGCTCCTCGATGCATCGGTAGGTCTCATGAGACAAACTAGTGTCTTGGCACAAGGCCTTGACAAAATCTTATTTGTAGTCTTGGCACGAGGCCTTGGCTATGTGGTTATGATAGTCTGGCATTATGCATTCCAACATTATGAAAGTGGTTATTGATTTTTGCATGTGATTATTCGATTAGTAGAATATCCATGTGAATAAGTAAATGGCATTATTTCATTTTACTTTTGCCATACCATGTTGAAGTTCAATTTTAAAAGGCTTTTGTTTTAGTAATGCATTGCCTTAAATGTTTATTCTTATTTATGAAAGTTTCTGCTATATTGTTATCCTTACTGGGCATTTGAGCTCACCCCTTTTCTATGTTTTATTTTTCCCCAGGATGTGAAGAAGTAAATTATGAATGACCTGCAGGGATATTATGAGGGGATAGTAGTGTGGATTATGGAGACATTATGTTGTTGTAGTAGTTTTTCATTTTATGATGTAATGTAAAACTTATGAATATATCTAGTGTTTCCAAGGCTACTAAACCAATCGGTCTTTCGAGATTTGATCTTTCTTGTGATCATGCCAATGTTATGTAATAATGCACCGACTCTGGGTAACTGGGGTCGGGGCGTTACAGTTGGTATCAGAGGAAGTTTAGTACAAACCTTGGAAGCTAGATTTAGATAAACTCTGATTAGAGCACGTAGACCTAAGATGAACTTTGAGGATTAGTATAGAAGAACTTCCTAGAATTTTGGTATTGTAGAGATTTTGTGAGTTTTCCGAGCAATACATCCCTGTCTGGATACGAGCAGGTAGAGGCGGCTCTGGCACAGATGTACCTAGGGGTAAAACCCGAAAACACCGCTTTGAGCTAGACTCGAACGGGAACTGGTGCACGACAACGGGCCTTGCTGCACTCTTGGTTACGACACTCCCGGGGGATATGCTTAGGATAACTCTCATTATCTTTACAAATCATTATGAAGGGTTTATGAGTATATACTTCCTCAAAGAAAAACATTTTTATGATTATGGATTATATCCATAAATAGTTCAATTTATGTTAAGTGTTTTATAAGTATGGGATTATGTATTTTGATTCATAAACTGATCTAGTTTATGCCATTGTTTAGAAATGGCGCCTAGTGGAAGAAATGGAAACCGTATCAATGCGCGCACTCCATGTAGGGATTGCCCTCCTGCTCAAGATAATTATAGTGGGGCTGGTGATGCAACTGGTGCCGATCAGCTAATCACCATACTGGGACAACTTACTCAGGTTATGAATAATAACATTACCCGTATGGAGCACCCTGATCCGCAGCGTGGAGGATCAATGTTAGATCGATTCATGAGACAACAACCACCAACGTTCAATGGGAGTACAAATCCCTTAGTAGCTGAGCAATGGATATTTTCCCTAGAGAAAATATTTCAGGCTTTGGGGAGTAGTGAAAGGGAAAAAGTTACCATGGCAGTTTACCGCCTCACTGGAGATGCTGATCAATGGTGGTCATTGATTCAAAACATGAAGGAAGATGATGAAGTATCAAACATGGAATGGAGGGAGTTCAAAGATCTGTTTTTAGAAAAATACTTTCCTCGCGACCATCGAGCAGATATGGAAAGGCAATTTCTGAGTCTGAGACAAAAGGAGGATGATAATGTCACAAAGTATGAGGCTAACTTTACAAGGTTAGCGAGGTACGCTGGTGATTATATTCGCAACCCAAGAAGTAAGATTGATCATTTCTTTGATGGGTTAAAACCATTTCTCCGTCGAGCATTAGTCTCACAATCCTTTTCATCGTACGAAGACATTGTCTCATGTGCTATCAAGACCGAAAAGGAATTCTCTAAGTCTTATGACTTTAAAGCAAAGCAAGAGAAGAAGAGACCTGCTGATCAATCTGGGAATGGAAATAAGGGGAAGAAGGGAAAGGTTGAATATCCATCTTGTGGTAAGTGCGGGAAGAAACACCCCGGTGCTTGCCTGAAGGGAATGGGAGTCTGTTACAAGTGTGGTGAAAAAGGCCACCAAGCTCATGATTGCAAGGGGAAGAAGGAAGCTACCAATGTTCAGTGCTACAATTGCAGGGAGATGGGGCATTATGCAAATGCATGTCCTAAGCGTCAGGAGAACTTACCTCAGAAAAGGCCAAGGGATCAAGGCCAGGCTTATGCTATCACTACTGCTGAGGTAGAAACTCCGAAAGATGTGGTGGCAGGTAATTTAATGGTTTCCTCAAGTTTAGCAAATGCATTATTTGATTCTGGATCATCGCATTGTTTCATATCTTCCCAGTTTGCTAAGAAAATTAGATATTTCCAATTTGATTTAATAAGGGAGTTGTCAGTTAAAACTCCTAAGGGAAGTATCGTTGCAACAAAGTTTTGTGAATCAGTCCCCATTAGAGCACATAAATTTTCTTTATCTGCTGATTTCATCGTCATACCTATGATTGAGTTTGATATAATCCTCGGTATGGACTGGCTTTCGGACTATGATGCGAAGATTTATTGTAAGAAGAAAGAGGTTACGATTCATGATGATAATGATAAGGAGCACCTTATTTTTAGAGCAGAATCGTCACCACCTAATTCTTATTTAGACCCACCCCCAGTAGCTCAACTTAATTCAATTATTGGGGAGGAAGAGAATGAAGTAACTATCGGTGAGGAAAGGAATGTTCAAATAGAGGATGTACCTGTTGTGAAAGAATTTGTAGATGTATTTCCGGAAGATTTACCTGGACATCCTCCAGAACGAGAAGTTGAGTTTTCTATTGATTTGATTCCTGGATCAAGGCCTATATCGAAGACCCCTTATAGAATGGCCACTGTAGAGTTAGTCGAACTAAAGAAACAACTAGAGGAATTGAGTAATAAGGGATTTATTCGCCCTAGTGTTTCTCCATGGGGAGCCCCTGTTCTTTTTGTTAAAAAGAAAGATGGATCTATGAGGTTATGTATTGACTACAGGGAGATCAATGCTATAACGATAAAGAACAAGTATCCCCTACCTCGTATTGATGATTTATTTGACCAACTGCATGGAGCTCAATACTTTTCAAAGATTGACCTTCGATCTGGATACCATCAGTTGTGTGTGAAGAAGGAAGACATTCCGAAAACAGCATTTCGAACCAGGTACGGGCATTACGAGTTTACTGTAATGCCGTTTGGATTGACCAATGCACCCTCTGTATTCATGGATCTGATGAATAGAGTTTTCAAGGAGTATCTCGATGAATTTGTGGTAGTATTTATTGATGATATATTGGTATACTCCAAAACCTATGAAGATCATGAAAATCACTTGCGCATTATCTTGAAGACTCTGAGGAGGCATGAATTATATGGAAAGTTTAGCAAGTGTGAATTCTGGCTTCAGGAGATTTTTTTTCTTGGCCATATTGTCTCTAAAGATGGAATCTCTGTTGATCCTTCTAAGACCAAGGCAATCCAAGAATGGCCAGCACCTACGAGTATAACTGAGGTACGTAGTTTTATTGGTTTGGCAGGTTATTATCGACGTTTCGTCCAGAATTTTGCCCGATTGGCAAACCCATTAACGAAGCTCACACGTAAAGGGGTTAAATTTGTTTGGACAAAAGAGTGTGAAGAATGTTTCGAAGAACTGAAGAGAAGATTAGTCAATGCTCCTATATTGACTCTACCATCGGGGAATGATGGGTTCGTTATTTATAGTGATGCATCAAAGAAAGGACTTGGCTGTGTCCTTATGCAGAATGATAGAGTTATTGCCTATGCATCACGACAGTTGAAAATTCATGAACAAAACTATCCTACTCATGATCTCGAGTTAGCAGCAGTGATCTTTGCTTTGAAGATATGGAGGCACTACCTCTATGGTGAAAAATGTGAGATTTATACTGATCACAAGAGTTTGAAGTATATTTTCTCACAAAAAGAACTCAACATGAGGCAAAGGAGATGGCTTGAATTACTCAAGGATTATGATTGTACGATACACTACCACCCGGGGAAGGCAAACAAGGTGGCAGATGCTTTGAGTAGAAAAGACCATGGAGTTTTGAACAATATGAGAATTGAAAGGGATCCAATTTTCATGGATCTAGAGAAGATGGACATGGGAATAACCAGGGAAGGTGAAACATCAATGCTTTTTCAAATGGTTGCCAAACCATCTTTACTAGAAAGGATTAAGAGTTCTCAGAACAATGATGAAGAATTCCAAAAGAAGATTAAAGCTGTGAATGATGGGAGATTGAGAGACTTTGTGTATGAAGATGGAATTTTGAAATTCGGGAAGAGACTTTGTGTTCCCGATTTACCTGATCTGAAAAGGGAATTGTTGGATGATGCTCATAGTTCCAATTTCTCTATACACCCTGGGAGCACCAAAATGTATAGAGATTTGAAGGAACATTTTTGGTGGGACAACATGAAGAGGGAGATTGCTGATTTTGTGTCAAGATGTATGGTTTGTCAACAAGTGAAAGCTGGAAGGCAACAGCCTGGAGGAGTCATGCAACCTCTTCCCATACCGGAGTGGAAATGGGACAATATTACGATGGACTTTGTCATGGGGCTACCAAAGACTCCTAGAAGGAACGATGCAATATGGGTTATTGTTGATCGTCTTACCAAGTCAGCACATTTTCTTGCTATAAGAGAAGATCTACCCCTGGAACGTCTAGAAAGACTATACATTAATGAAGTTGTGAGACTTCATGGTGTACCCCTATCGATTGTTTCTGATCGTGATCCCCGTTTTACTTCAAGATTCTGGAAAAGTCTTCAGAAATCCCTGGATACTGAACTTCATTTGAGCACTGCTTACCACCCTCAGACAGACGGACAATCAGAACGGACTATTCAAACCTTAGAAGACATGTTGAGATCTTGCTCACTTGATTTTCAGGGTATGTGGGATCAATATATACCTCTGGTAGAATTTTCCTATAACAATAGCTTCCATTCGAGTATTCAGATGGCACCATATGAAGCGTTATACGGAAAGAGATGTCGTACACCAACCTGTTGGGATGACGTTGGTGAAAGAAAACTTGTAGGCCCAGAACTGGTGGAGGAAACGGTGGAAAAGGTGAAAGTAATCCAAAATCACATCAAAGCAGCTCAAAGTAGGCAGAAGAGCTATGCCGATAATCGAAGGAAGGATTTGGAATTTCAAGTCGGTGATCATGTTTTCCTGAAGGTATCTCCGTGGAAGGGAGTCATACGTTTTGGTAAGAAAGGTAAATTGAGTCCCAGGTACATCGGACCTTTCGAAATTCTAGAACGAATTGGGGCTGTAGCTTACCGATTGGCAATGCCGCCAAGTCTCTCCAAAGTTCACGATGTGTTCCACGTATCTCTGTTGAGAAAATAAATGCCTGACCCAACGCATGTACTCACCTATGAGGAATTAGAACTGGAACCGGATCTGTCTTATTGTGAAGAGCCCGTCAGGATTCTTGATACAAGAGAACAAGTACTGAGAAACCGGACGACGCGTCTGGTAAAAGTTTTGTGGAGAAATCATAAGATGGAAGAGGCAACGTGGGAACCCGAGGAACTTATGATGAAGAACCACCCGAGTCTTTTTATGCAGTAATACCCTAGAAATTGCGAGGACGCAATTATTTGAAGGAGGGGAGAATGTAACACCCCAAGCTTCTATGGTACGCTTCTCTTTGAATAATGTGATAGCGTGTGTTGTACGCAACACCGAGTTCTAACACACCATAACTAATCAAACTAGCCGTTATGAATAGTAATACCTACTTTTTGAAATTATATATATTTTATATTTGAAAATGGACTTCATTTTTGGATTCGGAATATCGAATTTAGCCTAGGGTGAAATTTTGGTACATTTCGGATAACTTTCATATTTTGATGAATAGTGAAAATTACTAAATTTTAATTAAAAACAACTTTTTTAATCAAATTAATTACTAGTGATAAATTATGAATTTGAGTGGTTTTAAAGTATATTTAGAATATATTTTTACCATTTAATATAATTTTGGTCATTGGACATAATTTTACAATTAAACCGAACATAAACAAGTGTCAATCTTTTGATAGTTATTATCTCTTAAAAACACGCTTTTTGTTTTAACAGCGGGAATTAATTTTAAATTAATTTCTGCCACTTCTGTGTTTTGAATTTAGGAAAATGGATTCCATATTTGGAATCAGGATGTTCAAATTGTGTAAATAGGTAACTTTTATTTTTAGACATTTTGAATAGTTACTGTGGTAAATATTTTATTTACCATGGTTAAAGGGTAAATCCGGTAAATAAGGGTTAAAAAAATAATATTATAATAATACAAAATTACCCTAAAACGTGTCCTAACCTTATTGGTGGACACATACCCGACCATGGGCATCCTTGGGTCAATTTGGGGACCCCTTGGAGCCACTTGTATGTGGTAGGGACACTTTATATTAATAAAGTTAAAATAAAAATAAAAATGGCATAAGCTTACATCTTTTAGAAGAACAATTTTTACATAGGGTTATACATGTTGGATTTTCGATTGTAAATATTCATTAGAAAGATAAAAAGATTTCCTACATAATGATATTTTACTTATAATTTTTAGACATTAAATAATTTATTTTATTTATGACACAATGATGATGCAGTAATTACTATAATAGTGAAAAATTAAAATAAGTGATATTATAAATACCCAAATAAATATAATATGAAACTTTTAATGAATTAAACTAATTTTCTAGGATAATATGATATATTAGGATTGATTTAATTGACTTTTTTCGAAGTAATAAATCTGTTATGAGTTTCACAAAAATCAACTAATGAATAGTGTCAAAATTGACATAAAAGAATTCTTAAAACAAATATTATATTATTAATTGATATTAAATTACTAAAAATCTAAGGTTCGGCCAAGAGACTTATATCATGATAGGTTAATCATTAATGGACCACTTGGGGGTCTCTTGGATGTATATATAGTAAGTTTATTAACCATAATATATAAAATACAAAGAGACATTGTAAAAGTGAAACTAATTAACTTAGAGTTAATACTTAAAGATAAGGTTAATATAAGTACCCAAACCTGTCTAAATTCTATTGGATGAGTTGCTTTCGACCTATCCCCACCTCATAATTTGAATAGTCAACTTTGGAGCCTTTAGAAACCGAATATGAATTTATTATAAATTAATATTTCTAGCTTTTCCAAAGGTGCCCCTCACCCCTCTTATAAAAGGGCACTCCTCCTTCTCATTTCTTCACACCTTCAAAGCCTTTTGGTTCGGCCAAACTCTGCCCAAATACTCTCCCAACATCCCTCAATACAACCTAGAGGCCTTAGTTTGATCAGAAAGCCAACCTAAGGAGCCCTTTTGATCAAATCAAAAGGAAGAACCCGAAGAAGAGGTAATGATTTCACCACCCTTTTCTAAGTTCATTTCTTCTTCCACTTCTTCTTCCTTTGTTCTTACCATTCTGAAATAATAACTCCAGTATCTCATATATACTGTGATGTTATTATAAATATGGTACAATCATATTCAGTATTCTATCCACCCTTTGAATAACATGTCACCATATGTGCGTACGTACGGCTTACCGTCTCCACGTCGTGGTGTAATTGTTATTCAATATAATATTATTTGGATGGGTATAATAATGATGTGTAACTCATGTAAATAATAAATATAACATGTTAATGATTCTGTATATATGATATACCATCCATTTATATATTATTTTAATATCAAAATAATGATATTGTCGCTCGTGCGTACGTACAGACTACCGTCTCCACGAACGCGATGAGATTCATTCTCCATCGTAACCATTAAAGCGTAATTATCATTTTATGATTTAAAAATGATGTTTAAGGACTTGATATCATTCTGGATATGAATAATATACAACCTATCCTTTACAAACATGTCT
Organism: Viscum album; assembly: GCA_963277665.1. Classification (NCBI taxonomy): domain Eukaryota; kingdom Viridiplantae; phylum Streptophyta; class Magnoliopsida; order Santalales; family Viscaceae; genus Viscum; species Viscum album. Next base: position 1,908,658,603 of record OY728136.1, read on the forward strand.
TACTTAACAAAACATATGAAAGAAAACAAGTAAGTTAACACCCGAAACAACGATAATACTAAGATATTATTATCAAATCAATATTAAAAGATCATATATGATATCATATTAATGTATATGATTCTTGTATAATTTAATAACAATTATTTCACCATTATACAGGAGGTTAACCTACCACAACCAAGGAAAAGTACAAGGTAAGGGTTATTTCACAATCTCTTCATTATCCGAGGTTGTATTATACGTAATAATCTACTGGGATCTCTTTATCATCCACATCCATGTTTCTTCGAAATGTATTTCAAAACATTTTTACTATTTACAAGAATATGGGTTAAAGTCATTTATACCCTTGTTTGACTTTTTATAAGAGGTTTATAAAGGAATCTTTCCGTCGTTTTCAAAACAAGGTCCTTTTTAACCTTTTCGACAGAATTGAGGTAAGAATGTTTTTTTTAACTTATACGGCGGGTGCGGTTATTTTCCACCGTTATAAAATCGTCGAAGCTTCCCATACAAGCTTATAAGAATATTTTCAAAGAAAATGTTTTATTTTATATGGATCTTAAATGATTTCAAAATAAAAGGAGATACTTCTTTAAAAAGAATTTTGATTTCATCTATGTCAACATCCTTTGATGGATTTTAAGATTATTTGAAGTTGATTTATTATGATACAAAACTTCTATATTGTATTGAAGGTTTTGTGATATGTTTGACTGTGGATGTGCTATTTTTATACCATTCATAGTTTATGGTGAAATTATTGACATTTCGTATGCTAGTTTTAATACGAATGTTTATGTTATGTTTAAACCTTTTCATATGGGAATGCATTGGACTTAATAAGTGACGGGTGGAGCCCGCTATAGCTCCTCGATGCATCGGTAGGTCTCATGAGACAAACTAGTGTCTTGGCACAAGGCCTTGACAAAATCTTATTTGTAGTCTTGGCACGAGGCCTTGGCTATGTGGTTATGATAGTCTGGCATTATGCATTCCAACATTATGAAAGTGGTTATTGATTTTTGCATGTGATTATTCGATTAGTAGAATATCCATGTGAATAAGTAAATGGCATTATTTCATTTTACTTTTGCCATACCATGTTGAAGTTCAATTTTAAAAGGCTTTTGTTTTAGTAATGCATTGCCTTAAATGTTTATTCTTATTTATGAAAGTTTCCGCTATATTGTTATCCTTACTGGGCATTTGAGCTCACCCCTTTTCTATGTTTTATTTTTCCCCAGGATGTGAAGAAGTAAATTATGAATGACCTACAGGGATATTATGAGGGGATAGTAGTGTGGATTATGGAGACATTATGTTGTTGTAGTAGTTTTTCATTTTATGATGTAATGTAAAACTTATGAATATATCTAGTGTTTCCAAGGCTACTAAACCAATCGGTCTTTCGAGATTTGATCTTTCTTGTGATCATGCCAATGTTATGTAATAATGCACCGACTCTGGGTAACTGGGGTCGGGGCGTTACAGCTTTTATACACACAATGTGTTTTTTTCTTAATAAATTAAAGTAATATATATTTATTAATGATTTTAATTAAATTTATAGATTATGTTTTAAATTATATATTGTATCATACATTTTATGGTTTTTACAAGGAAAGTAATGGAAGTAAATTATGTTTTATGCTTAAAAACTCATTTTTTGAAAACGGGTTTTCATTACTCTTTGATCGCTTAATAAAATTAAAATTTTCCAGTTATAGAAATTTAATATGTTAAAATGAATTAAATATTTTTAATAATAATAATTAATATTATGTAATAGGTTCAACTTAATTTTTTTGTCATAGTGAACAGTAAAAACAATATGATTTTGTAAACACGGTTAAAGTTAAAACGAGTTTATCAGGGGATAAACCAAAAGATAAGGGTATTATTGACACAAAAACATATTTAATTCATATGGGTTTAATATATTTCAAAAAATTCTAATACCTATACATTTTTATCCACTTACCCATGAAATTCACTTATTGAAATCTTTTATGAAATTTCATATGTGTCCTTCCCCTCACTTATAAAAGGTCACCTCTCCACCTCCATTATTCACACCATTTGAGCCTTTTAAATCAGAAAATACTAGATCCAAAAACTTCCAAGATTACTTAATTTCATCCTAGATCTTTTTTACTTCTCTTAGTACCAATCCTTCAAGGCTTTATGTGTAACGCAAAGGGGGCCTCTCAAAAATAGGTATAAATCTTAACTAAGATCTTTCAATTTTATTTCTTATTACACCATCTATAAAATTTTTGTATCAATAAAAAAGTTTTTAATATAGTATAATAAATATAATTATATTTTATTATGATTATATCATATCCATTTTCTACCCCTTCTCCACCAAATGGGAAATAGAAGTATCTCTCATGTGTACGTGTGGATTGTCACCTCCACATAGAAATACGATTCATTTTCCATCACCATATTTCATGGGTGGTTATAATGATTGATTTAATGTTTATATACCTTCTTACCTTATGATCCATTGGTACATGATAATGTTGCTCGTGTGTACGTGTGGACTACCACCTCCACGATGCGATGTGATTTTTTATCATTTATGATTTACTTAATTGGTAAAAAGGATAGATTTAATGAAAATATATGATATTTATGATATAATAATAATTATTTAAATTTTAATTATCATTTATATTTATTTTTTTACCTCCATCAAAAAGTGGAAACATCACTCGTGTGTACATATGAAATATCATCTCTACAAAGTGATGTAATTCATTTTTCATCATAAATTAATATGAATGGTTATAAATAAGTATATAATGATTATATATTATAATTATATCATTATTAACATTTTTTAGTTGGAGGAACCTTGATCAAAGGTCAAGGACAGTAAATGATGAACTAAAACATACATAAAAATGAAACAATTAACACCTGAAATGACAACCTTAATAAAGAATTTGTAATAAACAAGCATTGAAATTATATAAGTGGATAATATATGATATTATATATATTAATAATATTTTTAAAATAATTATAATAAATCAAAAATTATTATATAAAATGTTATAGTTCTTACGAATCAATTCGTATATAAGGTAAGGGTTATGTCTCAATTTCTCTTCATTGACACATGTTTTGATGGTAAGCATAATTTTACTATTTATATGGTGTATATAATTCCAAAGAATTTTTTTTTACATACACCATGATTTAATTAAATTTATTTATTGAACCATATTATTTTCAAAGCTTCCAATTACCTTTAATTCAAAAATTACTAAAGCCATAAAGGTTTTTTGTATCAATTTTGTTTCATTGAGACATGTTTGATGTTATGAACATATTTATGTTTATGAGGTGTGTATATTGATATTTTTACATGTAATACCATTTATAATTCTTAATTCATGGTATATAAAGTTAAATTCAAATTATTTCATTCAAGGGGTCTGATACCAAATTGGTAAGGGTTTATTGTCTCAAATTGTCTTCTTTTGGACATATGTTATGTTATACACCTATATTATTTAATAAGGTGTATATAATTCCATTTATATATGTTTTACCATTAATATAATTATGTTAATTGTGTTTAAATTTTCATTTGAAGTTATTTATTTCAAGGGGGTCATGAATTAAAAGTGACCAAAGTAGGGTTTTATGTTACAATCTCATTTTTACCGAGATTGTTTATTCTCAAATTTTCCAATGATGAAATTATATGATCTATATATCAAAAATATTATGTATTTTCATATACTATGGATATTAATGGAGATTAAATATTTTCCTTTAATTTTTCTCTCTTTAAATATTCAAGAGACTAAAATAATGTGTTTAAGGAAAACCAACATTATTTCTCTCTTCAGTCAGGAATCCTTTTTCTTTCATATCTATATTTTCTAAAATGTTTTCAAGAATTATTTTAATAATCTCAAAAGACTTATTAAATTAATTTTTACTCATTTTTTACTTTCTATAAAAAATTTAAAGTAATCATATTTTTGTTTTGAATGAGGTACTTTTGACTTTTTACTGAAAAAATGAAAGGAATTTTTGTTTTAACATACATCGCATGAAAGAATTTCCCCACAATCATGAACACTTTTTTCTCAGAAGTTTAATTTATAATTTTTCATAGTTATTTTCAAATAAAATGTTTCCCTTAATATTTTTGAAATTTTTGGATTTTAAATAAGTGATTTAAAAATGAAAAGGGTATTTTCCTCAATGAATGTTCTAGTGATTTTTTAAATGTATTTTTCATATATAAAAAAATACTTTGATGTTTATTATACTTTAATGGGGAGATGATACAATATTACCATATTTATTCTTTCTCTATATGGTTTATAGTTATGATTATGAAATCTTTATGAATCCTATTTTATTTCCATAGGTTAATCTTTGATGTAATGATAAATTGTTTCATGATCTTGTGGCATATATATGAATGGATGTGGGATGAGTGGTTCGGTTATAAACCAAGAATGTGTGGTTATATTATAAACTAAGGATTAGTGGGTCTGTTATATCCCTCCAATTTATTAGGTAATGATGATGGAGTTGAGAAACTCTTAAGAGGTGACAGAGTTAGTAAACTCCTAAGAGATGGCAGTGTTAATTAGATATAAGTTACTCTTAAGAAAATATTGGAAATGATTGGGTATATATTTACATTTTGGGACTTTTTCCAAAATGATAGTCTTGGGAGTGAAACTTGACTAATAAAGTTATTCTTGATGCTTATGTGGATTATATAAACTTATTACTTGTTCTTATGTTACGTTCTCATGGATCGTGATTTATTATTAATGATTATTCACTCTTATATCTTGTGTATTTTGATTGAAAAAACCTTATGTCATGATTCATGAGTAAATACCTTTGACTGATTGAGTATGATTATTCTATGTTTTTATCATGTTATCATATCCTTATGCTTATATTATGCTCACTTATGATAATTGATTGATATTTCTTAAGTTTACCCTTATTGAGAATCTAAGTTCACACTTTCTTATGTTTCTATTCCCCAGGTTATGAAGAATGGTTTTAGATATGATATATCTAAGAAGGATTCTAGTTTTAAAGAACTTAATGATAAATAATGTATATATTTTATATAATAGTTTTTTATGTATCTAAGTTTCCAAAGTAACTAAATATTTATAGTTATAAATTGGATCTTAATGTTATGTAATGAATATTCATCAATTAATATGTAATATTGATGTATGAAATTTTTGGGTTTTCTATAAGGTAGCCCCATGCATGTCATGATATGCTCTCAGCTAGATGTTTCATTTGTTTTTTATACCATAAGTAGGTTTCTAGGAAATCCTAGAAATCCCCATTGGTCTACATTAAAATAGTTACTCATATATGTATCCATGTCTTCTGAATTGTGTATTTTTTTTGGAAAAAATTATTATTATATTTAATATGTTATTGGATTTTTTAATTCTAACTATATTGAAAATATTGATAATAGAAAATCTATTACTAGTTAAGTAGTCTTAGCATATATTGGTACTATTTTGTGGAAATTTAATATGCAATTCATTGTTTCTCTTTCCACTACCAAGTATGAGTACATAGAATTAATTGGGGAAATTAAAGAAGCACTTTGGTTGAAATACTTGGTTAATGAACTATATTTGTATTCTCATAATATTGAAGTATTTTTTTATAGTTAGTCTACTTTACATATTTCTAAAAATCATGTTTTCTATGAAAGATCAAAAAACATGGATAATAGGTTGTATTTTTTAGGTATGTCAGTGAAACTGGGATTTTATGTGTCACAAAGATACATACATCGGATAACCCAACCGATAGTATTAATAAGGTTGTTATGTTATCCAAGTTTAGGAATTTATTAGGGATTATGAACATATTCCCACTTCAATGACCTAGATTTCAATAACACCATCCTTCTTAATTATTGTTATTACAAAGGTTTAGATTTGTAAATTTTTATGACTACAATTTCAGTCTTCCATAAAAATAATTCATAAATGTTAAATTGTTTTCTTTGGTTGTTGTTTATTATGATGGGTTCTATTTTCAAGTTTTATGTGCCTTTTCTCCGATGGAAAATTCAATTTATATTTTCTTTATAGTATGTTATATTTTTTTTCTTACCACATAGTTGGATCCCATGTTTCCTCATTTATTAATCTAGGAGTGTTTATTAACCTTGATCCAGTAGACATTTTTGTGTGTGATTGTGTTTCTTGTTTGGAATTTATACCTCTCACACATGCAGTGTGATCTGTGTTTTTATCTGGCAGTGAATCATTGTATGTCGTGTGGCCCTCTCAGTTATAAAATAGGTGACATGTGTATAATCACTTTTATTCGGGTAATCTGCATGTTTGTAATCCCACCTTATCTACTTAACTATATGATTATTCCCTTGGAATTATTTATTGCACATGGATTCTTGGTCTATATTTAGTTTTCGTGAGGTTTTCATTTGGGTTACCATTACAGTGCTTCACTAGTTTGAGATGAGAGAGCGGTGGGGGGAATTTCTATTTCCCAATTGAGAAATATCAAGAGTAGTTACCATAATAGATCTTTTCTAAGTTTCCTGAGGTCCATTTAATCCACTTAATCTTCTTCATTATCAAACCTAGTCTAGAGTTACAGTGGATAGTAGTAGAGCCTATCTACCTTTATTGTGGGATGTTCTTACATGAGGGAAAATTTTAGTAGCACGATCACTACTCAAGCTTTATTTAGGTTCTGGTATTAAAACCTAGTGATGTAATAAGTTTATATTTCCTTTCTTATTTTTTTTCTTCTTTTCTAAAGATGTTGTATCCTTATATGCATGTGCACAGTGTGAGTCTGTCCAGGAAGTTGAATTTCTAGCTTCGCATGAAATATTTCATCACTACTGCCTGATCTAGATAGATCTGATCCTCAGATAGTTTATCTAGTCCTTTACTACTTTTGTGTATTATAATATAGTTATTTTCTTTCTTTAGTAATGAATATTTCTTGTGGTGTTATCTCCATGAATATAGTTCCATCTTGTATTGAATCAAACAATATCTTTGTGTTCTTTACTTTTCTTACATCGTATTTATCTTGAATCCATCTTTCCCATTTTGTTTCATTTTTAATCAAATTATATATATCAAATTGTGAACCCAACACCTAGATGATTGGATTATAGATTTTGAATAGATACTACCAATTCAACGTATCCCCTAACAATAATTTAAGATTTTATATTTGTGATCTTGAAATTAAATGGGATGATATGTTTTTCAATATCTATTATTCATTATAAAACTCGTGGATCTCAATACATATTTGGACCTCTCTATGCCCTATTTCCCACCATTTTCCCCTTCCTTGCAAACTCGTTCTCCTCTTCTTCCCCTCTTCCCCCCACACCCCCCACCCCATTTCCTATCTTTGTCTCTCACTCTTCATCTCGCTATCTCATCCTCTTCTCAGTATCCCTCTGCTCCCCCAGTCCTGTTCCCCACTCCCTACTTCCCAACCTACCCCCACTATATTTTTATCCCCTCTTCTCCCTCACTTCATTCCCAATTCCCACTATATTCATGACTTTAATATTATTTTATTTTTTTATTAGTTTTTCTCAACTAAATATTTCACTTTCAGGTAGTTTAGAAAGGAAATAATTTTTTAGGCCATTATGCATTCATAGGAGATGAAACTACTTCAAATTGGTTTCAAGTATGAAAAGTGAGTTTCCCCTAATAGTTGTATTTCTAATCATCACTATTTTTATTTTTTATCTTATTATCTTAATTTTTTAACTTATGAAATTCTTATTCTATAATCTTAGGTATGAAAAATGACCATTACTATGTTAGCTTCTTCTATAGGAAAATTATATTGTGAAGTTGGGTTGTATATAACCATAATTAGAGGTTTATCATAGAGGTAATTTTAAGTTATTCCTCTTGAGAATTAACAATAAAGCCCTATGAGTCCACCAATCAGATTCTATTGAGAGTCTATTTTGTAATGACCCAGAATTTTATCAATAGAATTTATCTTCTTATAATTATTTCATATAGTATAAAGAACCTAAAATCACATAGAGAACCTAATAAAAATATTATTTTCATAAATTAATAATTAAATAATAGGTATTTCTAGAGATTAAGAAAAATATACTTAAGGAATAGAAACTTAACCATTGTAATAGTAATATGACCATTAGAAGTAGTAATATGACCAATAGAATAGTAAACTCACCTATTAAAGTATAAATAAAATTTATGTATCTTATAAATGAAAATATGATATATTTATATCTTGAAATAAGTAAATAAATGTTTTAAAAATGATAAATTAAGTGTTGGTGTTTTTATGAAACAAAAATGTTTAATTACAATTTTATAATTAATATACTGATTTAAAAGAAAATTTATTTTCATAAAATATATTCATAAATTAATATTATGTTATCTTATGATTATAATATAATTTTATGAGACCTTAATTAATTTTTGAAAGTATCATAAATTTATTTATAATATTAAAATTGGTATTTTTGAGTAAATAATGTTTTTATTTAAAAATTAAATTTCTCATATTTATAAAATTATTTTTCGTAAAATGGAGTCCATTTTTTAATTCAACATGCAAAAAATTTTTTGGCGTGAATTTTTGGGATTTTTCTATAACAGATGAATTTTTTGTGAATAGTGAAATATAGTAATTTACGATATTTAACAAATACATGAATTATTGAGTCATGGATGATGTATAGATGTGGTAAGAACCCATTGGTTCAAAATCACATAAACTATTAACTGTACTTAGTCACAAGAATCAACACTATTGATAGTCTTGAGCCAAAATAATAAACTAATGAATAGAATGATCAAAAAATACTCCTCTCCTCCCACTATAAATACCACCCCTTTTCCTCACACCTAAAAAGCCTTGAAGCTTGTCCAAAGTTTTCCTAATTCCTCTCAAAAAACTATCCTCCACATTCTGGTCTTTCTTGTGTCACCAAAAAACCATTTCTAAGTCCCCTAAGGAGGTTCTCAAGGAGACACCACTCAAGAGGTAAAACCTCTCCTCTCTCTCTCTCTCAATTTTTTTTCTTTTTTTATCCTTCCCTAAAACCCTATCCAAAGTAACATGATGACTCTAGTATCATATATATACTATAATTTAATTATGTTAATGTAATATCCACCATCAATACTCTTCTCTTCCCCTCTTTTCTAAAAATGAAAACATCATCTGTGAGGTATCGATTCAACACCTTCGTGGATGATGATTTTTCATTTTCTAATATTGCTTTAATTATGGTCATAAACCCATTTTATGGTTAAAATAGATTATAATATATGTATTTCAACTTATTTTATGGACTAAAACTAGTATATATTCATAATATTAAATAATGAAACAAAACTTGTTCGTAATGATCGAAAAAATACCAAAATAATCTAAACGGTTATCATTAATTTTTTATCTAATGAACCATCCTTATATCTAGAAAAAAATGATATATAAGACCACTTAATCTTATTTAAGTTAATTAATAACATATAATTTCAATTTTGGATAACTATTCCCATTTTACATGATCTTTCATGCATGTATCCAAGTGAACCAATCATGAAACCCGAGGAAACAAACACTCCCAAACGATGAAATTGAATCATATAACTCATCAAAAATTTCATAAATGAACTTAATAAAATTATAATAAATCAAATAAATTTTGATTATATTATAAATTAATTTATTTATTTAATTAATTTGATTATCCAGAACATTAAGTAAAAGTGCATAACACTTTCGGACATAGGGTAAGGGATTCTCTCTAAAACCCCCATTTTTCCTTCAGATTATAATTTCTCTCTCTTTACCCTGATTTAATTACTAATTATATAATTTACTATTCCTAAATTATGTATGTATGTTCCAATAATATGTAATTATCTCTATTATTATTTATTTTACAAGTAAATACATGTTTTATAAGGTTTTCTTTTCAATTCCTCCCGATAAGCAAGTCCAATTAAAGGAAACTTCTCAATTTATTACCCATTTTCAAGTACTATCCATAATATATCTTAATTACACATTATTTTTCTAAAATAACTCATTTTATCATGAAAAACTATATCTTTTCATTTTTGGTTTTATACAAATAATTATACATTTTTTCTATTTAAATACCCTTTAATATTTTTCCTTAAACCACACTAAAGTGTCTTAATGTTTATTAAACACTCTTTTTAGATGTTTCCACTTTAGTTTGACATCATTTATCATGATATATTCCTATTTAACCTTATGAATTTCCATGTATGATTTAAATCCATTATTTCATGGACACCTTTATGATATACTCATTTGTTATGCCTTATGACATGATTTGGATACCCATTTCTTTTCATGGGTAACCCTTATGTGTATTATTTATATTTGATTCTTTATGTGTCACACATATTAATGAAAACATTTTGATGGATGTGCCCATATAGTGCTCTAATGCATTGTGTAATGTTTAGTCTCATGAGATTTCATGTTGGGACAGGGAGTAAAACTGATTACTTATGGGACTTGTTCCTCCATGTGAAATGGTCTTATAAGTAATACTTACTCATGATCCTCCATGTGCAATGGTATTAGAAGTAATTATTGAATCATGATCTTCCATGTTCAATGGTCTTGGTAGTTTTTCTTGACTCATGATTATATCATCTTTTATATTGTTTATGCATTTATACGATTCCATGATTACATGATCATGTGTTTTATATGTTATGATTCCATATGTTTATACATTTTCCTTTCCTTTTATTTCATCATTTTATTCTTTCTAACCCATGTTTTATGATTTATTTTTATGTTTATTCCCTTACTAGGCTTTTTAGTTCATCCCTTTTTTTATGTTTTCCCCAGGTTATCCTATGAATATGTAGGATCTAAAAGGAAGTTAGGATATTTTTATGGAGATTAAATAAAAGATTTTTTATTTTGGTTTCATGATTTCTAATTATATATCTAATCCTACAAAGACACTTGAATTTACAATATTTGTCTTGTATTTTTTGGTTAATTATTCTTAAAAACATGTAATAAAATGTGTAAAAGGCTAGGGTCATTATAGTTGGTATTAGAGGAAGTTATAGTTATTTTTGGAGATTAAGACTAGAAAACTTTAGTAATAATCCTAGGGATAATTATATCACCATGGATAACCTAGATTTAAACTTAGGTAATCACATGTTAAGATATAGTTTTCATTTTCAAGTTTATCCTTCTATGTTAGAAGTTTTATTTTGATATTATTATTAGATAAGTATTCAATCCCCCTTAATTTTAATTTCTTTTTCTTAGTTAATGGTTGTAAATAGGAGAAACCATTTCAACAATCAATGTGATAGGAAATGCGATGATTTCACTAATGATATACCTAACCTGATGGAAGATGGAGTAACACATCTTGTGTTTATGCCAATCCGGTTATCACATATTAAAATTAATAACTAGAACATGGTTGAGTTTCCCAACACATCAAATAAGATAAGGATGATGTCTCATAGAATCTAAATTAATAAAAATTATAAAGAAAAGAAGACATAATTCCCTACGTTTCAAAAATGTGGGAAGAATCATTTTGGAAGTTGTCTCAAGGGGACATGGATATGCTTAAAATGTGGAAAAAGGGTCATAAAGCATCCAATTGAAAAAGTAAAATGAAGAGTCATGCTAAAAATATGTAGGTAAATAAAATTAAACCTAGGGTACCATATATGGTTATATTTCGTAAATGTGGAGAAGTTAGGAATTATACAAGTAATTGATCTATTCCAAGGGATGACAAGCATAATGAGAACCAATAATCTTCAAGAGAAAGGGAATGAGGAATCCCCTATGATGAGATGGATCATGATGTTTTAAGTATAAATAACCTATACACTAGAGTTTTTGTGTTTTTTTATTTCTATTCATTATATATTACCATATCTTTTATGTATTCAAAGTACATAAAGTCACCACCCCAAATGAATTGATTTCATAGGGGAAAAATTTTATGATTATTGTATCACATGTTGATGTTTATGGAAATTTACTTCTTGAAAGTCATATTTGACTTCCATTAGTGGGTTTTTATGCTATATTGGGCATGGATTGGCTATCTTTATACAAAGACAACATCATTTGTGGGAAAGGGAAATCACTATTCACATCCCAAGGTATCCTCTAATTATATGCAAGTGTAAGGAGGAGGATAAATCTTCATTAGAATCATCATCTCAATTTTGGAAATTATTTCCTTATGAGCAAGCATATCTATCTCAAATGATTGAGAAAGAGGAGATAATCATGATCGAATACATGCCTATTTTGAGGGACTATACTAATGTGTTCCTAGAAGAAATGCCTGGTCTTCCTCTTGACCAAGAGGTTTAGTTCTCAATTGAAATTATTCCTGGATCTTTGCCTATATCAAGTACACCTTATAAAATGGATACTATTCATTTGGAAGAACTGGAGAAGCATTTAAAGGAGAATTTGGATAATAGTTTTATACACCCAAGTGTTTCACCATGGGGTTCACCAGTCCTCTTTATCAAGAAGAAGGATGGATCAATTTTTCTATGAATTGATTATCATAATCTCAACAAAATCAATATAAATAAAAAGTATCTCATTCTATGGATTGATGACTTTTTCAATCAACTATGTGGTTACAAGTATTTATCTAAGGTGGACCTTCAGTTGGGATATCACCCATTAAAGGCGAGTAAGGAAGATATTCCCAAGATAACCATTCAAACATGGTATGGACATTATGAGTTAATAGTGATTCCCTTTGGACTCACTAATGCTCCAAAAAAATCATGGACTTAATGAATATAGTATTTATAGATTACCACAACAAATTTTAGGTAGTCTTTATTGATGATGTTCTGATATTCTCCAAAAGTAAGGAGGAGCATGAGGATCATTTGAATACTATGATAAAAACTTTGTGATGGGAGAAACTCTATGAACAGTACAATAAATGTGAGTTCTGGATAGAGGAAGTATCATTCTTGGGGCATGTTATCACCAACAAAGGGATATCTATAGACCCTTCTAAAACAAAGGCAATTGAGGAGTAGCTTGGACTATCATTTATAACGGAGATTAATAGTTTCCTTGGTATATATGGGTATTACCAAAGACTTTTGAAGAAATTATCATGATTGTAAAACCCACTAACCAAGATGACTCAGAAGGGAGTAAAGTTTATTTGGACTAGTGAATGTGAATACTTCTTCAAAGATATGAAAAAGAGGTTTATCACAGCACAAGTACTCACACTACCAATAAGTGGGGAACTCTTTGTGGTATAAAGTGATGCTTAAAATATGGGGTTAGAATATGTACTAATTAAAAATGATAAAATGATAGCCTGCACCTCAAGGAAGTTGAAAATTCATGAGAAAAACTATCTCATGTATGATCTGGATTTAATGGTTGTGATCTTCGAATTAAAAATATGGATTCATTATCTCTATGGGAAGAAGTGTGAGATACATACTGATCATAAGAGCCTAAAATATGTATATTCACATGGACTATTCTAAATATGTTCCATTGAATATGGTTATATCTCATCAAGGATTATGATTTCTTAATCCGTTACTATCCTAGTAAAGAAAATAAAGTGGCAGTTTCTCTAAGTATAAAGGATCATACAACATTATCTCCAATAGCCTGAAGGCCTTCATTTTTTATTGATTTTGATAATACACCTTTCAAGGGGTGAGGTGGAACCTTTACAAGGCCCGTAGGCATAATAATTACATGGAACATAGGCTGTAGAGGAATTCATTTCCCATAGGCTTCAAACATTACATACAACCTAGACTAACTACTTGAAACTAATCCTCCCCAGCATCTTCATCATGAAATCATCTCTCCACTTTCGCATGATTGTTTGGCTAGGCTTTACCATGCATGAACAGGCTTGTCCCGATGGTAGGCACCATACCATCTCATTCTTGAAATCCATTTAGCTTCTGCTATAGTGAAATCTCTTTGCTCCTCCTCCTTTTAAAACTTATTCCTTGTAAGTTTTCTGGTTTACATCTGCACTTAAGGTGGCCCAAAGGCCTTGAGGTGGCCCAAAGGCCTTACTAACCTGAAGGCATGGGTGGCCCGAAGGCCTTAAATGACTCGGGGATCAAATTGGTGGCCCAAAGGCCCAAATGGGAGAATATTCCCATCTTCTACGGTGCCAAATAGTGCCGGCTACAGTTCCCTCTACAGTACCTGCTACAGTTCTGCACAGTTTCTGCTACAGTACTACTACAGTAACCCAGAAATTAGCCTCCGCCTAGATTTGATCTCGGGTCTCCTGGGTGAACTTAAGGAGTACTCACCAACTGGATTAAGGCTCATGTGCTCCTGCAACATTATCAATGATGATAATTGAGAAGGATCCAATCTTATTAGATTTTCAAATGATAGACACGGAAATCATTAAATAAGGGACATCAATCCTTTCTCAAATGATTTCTCAACCATCCCTTGTGGAGAAAATAAAGGATTCTTAAAGAAATAATGTGGAAATTTAGAAAAATGTGGAAGCTATCATAAATAGAAAATCCTTAGAGCAAAAAATTGATGAGGATAGATTCATAAGATTTGGGTCATGACTATGTGTACCATCCAATCCAGAGATAAAGATAGAGCTTCTGAATTACGCACATAGCTCAACTTTCTCTACTCACCCAGGGGTACAAAGATGCATCGAGATATTCAAGAGAGCTATTGGTGGGATGATATAAAGAAGTAGATCACCGAATATACATCCAAGTGCCTGGTATGTCATCAAGTGAAGGCTAAAAGGAAAAAGTATAAGGGTTTGATGAAACCATTTCCCATACCAACATGGAAATAAAAAAACATCACCATAGACTTTGTCACTGGACTTCCAAAGACATCCAGAGGATGTAATGATATATGGGTTATTGTGGATCATCTTATAAATATAGCTCACTTTATTGATATTTGAGATGACTTATCACTTGATCAACTTGTATGGATATACATTAGATAATTTTTGAGGTTACATGGAGTATCACTATCAATTGTATTTGATCAAGATCTGATATTTACCTCCAAGTTCTAAAAAAGTTTCCAACATGCTCTAAACACTGAGCTAAGCTTTAATACAATCTATCATCCTCAAACTGATGTCTAGTCTGAGTGGACTATTCAGAAACTATAAGACATGTTGAGAGAATGTTTTATGGACTTCAAAGGAGGATGGAGCCAATAGCTACCTCTAGTCAAGTTCTCTCACAACAACAGCATCCAAATGGATCCATATGAATCTCTTTATAGGAAAAGATGTATAAAACTAGCATTATAGGATGAATTCGATGAATGGAATCTGTTGATACCTGAAATGGTCAAAGAAATGGTAGAAAATATGAAACTCATTCAAGGTTCCAGGTCTTTTTGACGGCTCGCCTCAACTCACGATTTTGATCTCTGAGTTTTCTATAGCCTCAAACCTTTTGGATCTTACATTGGTGGCATGTTTTCTATCTCTCTGTCTGTTAGTAGATTCTTTTGATAGATTCTTCTTCGACTCATGGGATTTTCAAGATCGCGACATGTTTATTCTGCTCAATCTCTGACATATTATGATCTGCTTTTCCTCTTCAAAGGACTTCATACAGTCTTGGTCCAGGGTGTCGCGTAGGTTTAATGAAATCAATTTACATATTATTCAGTGGTCATATGATCTACATATGAAGCGGGATAATCCCTTAAAGGAGATTTGGGTAAGGTTCCAGAACTCCCTTTACCTTTTAAAAATCTATCTATTATGCATTTACTTGGGAACCTGGTTGGTCAGTACTTGTGTTCCAATAGAAGAATGAACTCGATTTTCCATCCAATTTTTTCATGCGTTTGTGTTGAAGTTGATGTCTTCAAGATGCAGTTGGAGTGGGTGTGGATTTATTTTGAAGAGGATTTTAGGTACAAACAACCGGTTTTCTATGAATCCTGGTCAAACTTCTATCTCTCCTGTAGACATTTGGGTATTCTCATCCCAGTGTTCTATCACAGATGGGATTCCAATCAGGGATTCCCTATTTTGAAGACCCCTAATATGGTGTCTACTGAAATTCTCAATAAGCTGGTGATGGTTCATCCAAGCAGAGCTACGCTTCAAAAAGAGGCAAGACCCCAGGTGGTTAATCTGAAATCCGCTAACATCTTCAATCATCTAAGGTCAGATTTGGGTGTATACAACTCAAATTTATAGACCCCTTCAGGGACTGTTGGGATAGTGGGGGTGTTTTTGATCCATTATATTCAAGCTACTATGCAGAGGCTATTAACACCAGGTCGTTTCCCCAAGCCTGGGTAGTGCAACCTATCAATGACCATGATCATGCAGTTAGTGAATATTTGAAGTAGGGAACTGATGAAACTGTTAGTGAAAACCATGGAGGAATTGTTGCAGCTTCAAATCGAGGACCTTTATGTGGTAATATGTTTATAGGGCATGCACTTAAGAATTATCTACTGCTTGAGGGTACCTAGGGTGGAAGTGGGAATAATGTCTCTAAAGATCCCCAAGAGGGTATTTCTACAGGCTTCGGGACAAGTCCTAATAGGGAGGATACAACCATTGAGTTGGGTAATCACTTTGAATGATTTCCTAATGATCAGGAGTCCAAGGAAGGTCTGATTAGGCCCTCCATGGATAGGAAGAAAATCCCCAAGAATGAATCTAGTGATGACTTTTCTGTAGATTAAGTAGAGGATGTGATTAAGGGTGGTAATCTCCCAAGGCTGAGGAGAAGTAGAAGCCGGAGAGGTGTATAAAAAGAGAGAAAGGACTACTCTTATTTTACACTTCCAATGGAGACACGTTCTTTGAATAAGTTGAAATAAAAATAGATGGACTATGACACCCCCCCCCCAAGGCTTCTTGTTAGCAGTGAAAACCAAGTGATGTGTTTGATCACTCTTTGGAACTACTTATGAGCTCAAAATAAGTGAGTGAATAGATTCTATCACTTAATGCTAATGAAGAAGAAGACGCAAAAATGATGGGAAGGTCTTTGAGGGTGACCCTTAATGAGGAAAAATATACCTAGATCAACAAGTATGACCAAATTATTTTTTAGGGTTTCAATAATGGGAAGATCAAACTTGATGAGTACATCTAGTCTTGGGACAAGCTGGCGTTTCAGTTTAAAGATCTCACATTGGATGAACCAAACACCTAGGTAAATAATCTATCTTGGAAGTTATTTAGGGAGATTAAATCTGGTAGGATTAAACTGTCTTTTAATGGCTCTTCTATTTCATTTTGTGGTTGACTTATGGTTTCTCACTGTCCACGTAAAAGTGTTTCAATAATAAAAATTTAATTTTTAGTCAGTATTCCATGTATCCCTCTTAACAAAGTATATATCATATTCCTCGCATGTACTGAATTTAGAGGTGGTATAATTGGAAAATTATCTCTCTTGTAAGCAGTAAGCGGTGAAGATCCCAAACCATAACGATAAATTTCTACGCAACAACACTACTCACTTGGTCAAAGTACTGTGACAGAACCATAAGAAGAAAGATGAAACATGGGAATTGTAGGAATCAATGGAGGATAGTATTGTCACCTGTTTTCAACTTAGAATGCAAAATAAAATTTCGAGGGTGAAATTTCATAAGGGGGGAAGAATGTAATGACCCAAAATTTTATCAATTGAATTTCCCTTCTTATAATTATTTCATATAGTATAAATCACCTAAAATCACATAGAGAACCTAATAAAAACATTATTTTCATAAATTAATAATAAAATAAGAGGTATTTCTAGATAATAGGGAATATATATAGAAGGAATAATAACTTGACCATTGGAATAGTAATATGACCATTAAGAATAGTAATCTAACCAATAGAATTGTAATCTCACCTATAAAAGTATAAATAAAATTTATTTATCTCATAAATGAAAATTTGATATATTTATATATTGGAATAAGTAAATAAATGTTTTAAAAATGATAAATTAAGTGTTGGTATTTTTATAAAACATAAATGTTTATTTAAAATTTTATAATTAATATAATATTTTAAAAGAAAAATTATTTTCTTAAAATATATTCTTAAATTAATATTTTTGTGTCTTTTAATTATAATATAATTTTATGAGATCTTAATTAATTTTTAAAAGTATCAAAAATTTGATTATAATATTAAAATCAGTATTTTTCAGGTAAATGATGATTTTATTTAAAAAATAAAATTTTCATATTTAGAAAATTATTTTCATAAAATGGAAACCACTTTTGAATTTTACACATCGAAAAATTGTTGGGGTGAATTTTTGGGATTTTTTTACAATAGCTGAATTTTTGTGAATAGTGAAATATGGTAATTTATGGTATTTAACAAATACATGAATTATTAAATCATGGATGATGTATGGATAAGGTAAGAACCAATTGGTTTGAACTCACATGCACTAGTTATTGTACTTAGTCACAATAATCGACATTATTGATAGTCTTGAGCCAGAATAATAAACTAATGAATAAAATAATTAAAAATATCTCTCTCCTCCCACTATAAATACCACCCCCTTCTCCTCACACCTAAAAAGCCTTGAATATTATTTAAAATTTTCTCAATTATTCTCCCAAAACTCTTCCCCACATTCATGTCTTTCTGATCTCACAAAAAAGAACATTTTCAAGTCTCTTAAGGAGGTTCTCAAGGAGGCACCACTCAAGAGGTAAAACATTTCCTCTCTCTCTATTTCAATTTATTTTCATTTCTTATCCTTTCCTCACCACCACTATCCAAAGTAACATGATGAATCTAGTATCGTATATATACTGTAATTTTATTATGTTAATGGTATATCCACCATCAATTATATTCTCTTCCCCTTCTGTTCTAAAAATGAAAACACTGTCTGTGAGGTGTCAATTCACCACCTCTGTGGACGATAATTTTTTGTTTTCTAATACCACCTTCATGTATGGTCATAAAACCACTTTTATGGTTAAAAAAAGTATAATATATGTATTAAAAATTATTTAATGTTTTGTAACTATTATATATTCATGATATTAAATAATAAAACAAAACTAGTTCGTGATGATTGAAAAAACGCCAAAATAATCTAAAAGGTTAATCATTAACTATTTATATAATGAATCATTATAATATCTAGAAAAAATGATATATAATACCATTTAATCTTATTTAATTTCATTAATAACATATTATTTCAAATATTTATATCTATTCCCATTTTACATGATCTTTCATGCATGTATACAAGTGAACCAATCATGAAAACCAAGGAAACAAACACTCCCAAACGACGAAATTGAATCCTATAACTCATCAAAAAGGCCATAAATGAACTTAATAAAATTATAATAAATAAAATAAATGTTAAATATGTTCTTAATTAATTAATTAATGGAATTAATTTGATTATATAGGACATTAAGTACAAATTCAGAACACTTTCAGACATAAGGTAGGGGTTTCTCTCCTAAACCCCTATTTTTTCCTTCAGGTTATGCTTTCTCTCTCTTTAACCCAATGTAATTCATAATTATTCTTATTTACTCTTCATAAATTCTATTTGTATGTTCCAAACATATATACCTAGCTCAATTCTTCTTTCTTTTATGGGTAAATACATGTTTTATAAGGTTCCCTTTTCAATTCCTCCCGATAAGCAAGCCCAATTAAAGGAAACTTCCCAATTTCTTATCCATTTTCAATTACCATTAATAATATATTTTAATCCCCCATTATTTTTATAAAATCACTCATTTTATCATGAAAAACTATATTTTTTCATTTCTGATTTTATACAAACAATTATACTTTTTTCCTCTTTAAAAACTCTAATGTTTTTCCTTAAACCGCACTAAAGTGGATCATTTCTAATGTTTCTTAAACACTATTTTTACATGTTTTCACTTTAGTTTGACATCATTTATCATGATCTATGCCTATTTACCATTATTAATTTTCATGTATGATTTAAATCCATTTTTTCATGGACACCTTTATGATACACCCATTTGTTATGCCTTATGACATGGTTGTGATGCCCATTTCTTTCCATGGGTAACCCTTTTGTGTATTATTTATGTTTGATTATTTATGTGTCACACATATGAATGAACATTTTATGATGGTTGAGCCTAGATATCTCTTCAATTCATTGATTAATGTTTAGTCTCATGAGATATCATGTTGGGACAGGGAGAAAACCTAATTACTTATGGGAATTGGTCCTCCATGTGCAGTGGTCGTGATATTAAGACTTAACTCATGCTCCTCTATGTGCAATGGTCTCGGTAGTTTTTCTTAAATCATGATTATGTCATATTTTATATTGTTTTCACATCTCTATTATGTCATGATTACATGATCCCATGTTCTATATGTTATGATTCCATATGTTTATTCATGTTTCTTGCTTTTTATGTCATCATGTTATGCCTTATAACCCATTTTCTATGATTTATTTATATGTCTTTTCCCTTACTAGGATTTTTAGCTCATCCCTTTTTTTTATGTTTTCCCCAGGTTATCCTATGAATATATAGGATATCAAAGGAAGTTAGGATATATTTATGGATGATTGATATAAATATGTTTTATTCTAGTTCCATGTTTTCAATTTTATGTACCTAATCTTCCAAAGTCACTATATTTTACGATACTTAGTTTGTATTAGATGGATAATTATGCTTAAAATAATGTAATAATATATGTAAAAATATAGGGTCATTATATCTTCAACATATGAATTAGTTTTTTTGGACACCCCAAGATTTTATAATTTTCTTTTATGAGTTTTTTATCTTCTTTTTTGTATGTTATTTTAGAGAGTTTGAATTATATATATATATATATATGTATATATATCAAACATATGCAGATCATATATAGATCATATATATGATCTATATAATAATGGAATATATATATATATATAACATATATATATATTCTCTCTATGTATATGTATATATATATATATATTGTGTGTATTCATATTTTGAATATATATGTATATGTTCTATATGTTTTTTATGTAAATAGAGTGTTTATATTCTCTGTATATATACAGAACTTATGTATGTTTTGTATGTATATAAATGTCCTAAATATCTACAGTTATAGTAAAATGTGTGAACTCCACTATACATGTCACCTTCTCATTCCTTTTAATCCATGATCATCAATCCAGCCTTGATATCCTTTATAAGGTTTTTGCACAGTTTTTAGAACATGGGAAGATTATAACACATAAATTTATATGAAAGTTACAATTACAGTATATAGACTTATGCCTTGTGAAAGTTCATATATGACATGAACTACTTTTTATAGCATGTATAAACCTAGTCACTGATTTCAATCCACCCAAGATACCCATTGGTTTTAGTAATTCCTAAAAACATAAACAAATTTCGGTATTATGCATCTAACTTTCTCAATTTAGCATGCATAAAGTGAGTGCAGCATAATTTCACTTTATATTAATCATATTCCCATTGATCCTCCCTTATCTTTATATGTACTCATAGCTTCCCAAATTTTCTTCTACAATATTTTAAATACAAGACAATCGAGATCAAACTTTAGGGTGGTAGATATAACTATTGTTGAGCATTTGAACGCCTAAATATAACAGGTTTTCCATGAACAATCAATAGGAAATGTGGTTTTTGATTACATTCTTCATCCCTAAATAATCTTCTCCATTTCTAACTACTTATAGCATCTACACATGCCTTGGGATCCCACTTTAGCATGCACTAAACATATGCCATCATATGTTTTTTTTAATGTGTCTGGATAGATTTTAGAATAAGAGAAGATTACATCGCATAAATTTATATAATTTCATGTACATGCAACATAAAAATCTTTTTCCTTAGGAAAGTTTAGATATTACATGAATCACTTTGTAAAGAATGTATAATATTGGTCACTGCTTTCAAACCAGCCATCATACCCATTGGTTTTATAGATTCCTAAAAATAGAATCATATTTCAGTATTCCACATCATATTTTGGAACTTGAACATGTAGTGGAGGGTCTATAGAAACTTCCTACACCTGTTAAGCATGTTATACTTTTTACATTTTCAAACCCATGTTTTTATGCTCTTTTCACTAGCAGGTGCATCACCTGGGAATGCTTTTGTCGAGCATGAGATTGAAAGATAGATGAGGTATGCGAACTCAGTAATGATATATTTTTTTAATTACCTTGAACATATTGAGTTTTGCTATGCTTTATGATTTCTTGAAATTATTTCATAAGTGCCTCAATGAAAGGTATTTTTTGGTTGCTGATTTATATGGACATCCAACAACATGTTGTATGGATAATTTGTCTCTATAAAAAATCCTATATTTTCTATAATAAAATTACAATAACCAATTTATCACATTATTCAAATTATATATTTCTATTTCTCCGTGTTTTTTATTTTAAATTTTTCAACTTTAATTAATAGAGCCATATTTTACTATGCATCTCTCTAGGTTGATGTAAAAAAATATTTAGAGAAATATAAATTTGTGTTAGATGCATTGATGAATGAAGAGATTCAAATTATAAGGGCATGTCATTGATAATTCCTATACTTTTTAAAAAAATGTTTTGTTTTATGATTGTGATAATGAAGGTATTTAGTGATGGTCCTGGAACACAATATATGAGAGGGTTCCGCGATGTGGTTTCCATATTCTTATCATATTATGTTAATTCCACTAGTGCATAAAGGGTTTTTCACATTGGTTTTTTTGGTTTTTCACGTTGGTTTTTAGGAGACATGGTTATAGGGGATGTAGTAAATAAGTTCTTTCATGTCATTTATATAAAAATGATGTTATAAATAATTAGTTCAGTTGATTTTTCACATCAATTATTGTATAACTGATATGAAAAACATAGTATGCGCCATTTATCACATTAGTTTTTTTTAATAACTGACATCATAAATTGTTTTTCACGTTGGCTATGTAATAATTGACATGAAAACCATGTGTGATATGTTTTTCATGTTGGTTATACAATAAATGACATGAAAAACACAGTATACAACATTTATCACATCGGTTATTTTTAATAACTGATGTGATAAATTCATTTTCATGTCAGCTATTAAATAATTGACGTGAAAAACCATGTGTAATATGTTTTTCATGTAGGTTATCCAATAACCAACATGAAAAACACGGTATGAACCATTTTTCGGGTTGGTTATTAAAAATAACCGACGTGATAAATTCATTTCTCACGTCGGTTATTTTTAATAATAGACATGAAAAATAGCTCGCATCTATTTTTCACGTTAGTTATCCAATAACTGACATGAAAAACAAGATTTTTTTTAAAAAAATGTACAATTATTCTTCTCTACCAGCAGCAGCTAGAAACATAAAGTAAATAGGAAAATTACAGATACAGAACAAGAGGTAGAATACAGAAAAGGCAAAAAAATACACATACCATTTAATTTTCAAATAAACTAAAAACCAATGTACATTGATTTAGCTCCTCCACCAACAAAATCCATAAAATAACACAAGAGGCTGTCCAAAATCCATAAAAATACACAATACATTGAACTTTAAACTAAAAACCTATCAATTATGTAAAATGATTTACCCATTTAATTTGTAAATTCCTCAACTCATCTGTACTATATAACCGAGCATCATCAAAAATCTAAAAAAGTAATAAAAAAATCATTTGACTTGAATTTTCAATAAAATGTATTAAATAATACGAAAACATTTATAAATAAGTCTAACCTTATGAAACTTTATAACTATGTCGGTTTAAATTATTTCATACATGAATCTTAAAACATAATATCCAAATTCAGTTCCACCTTGTTGTTTATGACACTATTTCAAATAAATTTTATTTCAAAATAACATTTTTAATTAATATATCCAAAATTTAGTAATTTTAAATGATAATTCACCTTAGCTTCTACATATTTTATCTTTCTCATATTCTTTTTTGTCGTCTCTCTAAATAAATTGCATGCCTTATTTGAAAATAATATAGAAATTAATAAATTTTATTCATTATAATATAAACAATTATTAAAATAAGAAAACATAAGTGTTCAATATATTCTTAAAATTTTCTCTCACATCACTGTGGATAGAGCATAGCCAATACAATGTCTTCTCTCTTGGACAAAAAACACCCAACATCCAATGACCATTGATATAAAAGAAAATTTGATATGATTTTTTAATATGTTAAGTGATATATAACATTTTGTGATAAAAAATATTTCATACCTTTTAAGATATGGAAACATCCAACACTGAATAATGACATTCTGCTGAAATTTTTTAGCTGTATAAACTATTCTTTGAGCATCGATCATTATTTTAGCTATTGTAGAAATAAATTGTGGGTCCATAAATCCATACACATCTATCTTGTCATGCTCTATACAAATTTTATATATATACCTAATACAAAGAATACATAATTATAATTTTTCATTAATTTAAATAAATGAAAAAAAAATTAATCGACTTACATGGAAAAAACTTGCATCGTGTTGATGCCCAGTTGCTCTCCAGCTACAAGCTTCATGATATCACTTTTCAAAAGGTTCACAATCATTTCACGCCCACAAATAGAAGCATAAAATTGAATCTCATATACTCTCAATAACAAATTCTAGTATGTTGAAAATCGATCAAGACTGGTGTAATCTGTATATGAAGTCGTGGCACTTTGAATTTTTTTGTTTATACAGTATTTCTTTACCTTTAAAGTATTCCTAAAAAAATTAAAGAAATATATAAATATTAAAATGAGATAAAAAATTACTAAAAAAATGAAATTAAATAAAACATATATACATACCTCTATGGTAATATGTCAAAGTAGTCTAGATGGCCAAACCAAAAAAAAGACTGATACTTTGTCTAACTATACTCACTTCATCTGTAGGACATGGTATTTTTCTGATCTATCTATAATATCCTAAACATTGACCCTCTAATTATCTATCTCAATTTGGTGATGATGAATAGTATCATTGATATAATATATCATCCCATATGAAACAATATAATGAGGATCATCAACAAATAACTCAAAGTAACTTGGAAACTATGGAGGAGGGGTGTTGGGGTAGGATAAGAAAAAGTGGGATCTGCTGACGGAGGTGGAGGAGTCAGATTTGAGGACTGAAACCACCTTGCATGTCTTCAAACATCACCTATACCAAATCTCTAATATTTTCTTCCATCATCGCTTCAATATCTTGAACTTTGTCTTTTAAAGAATCTATTTTTTTCTAAACATTCTCCTTTGAAGAAGCATCTGAACGTGGAAACACTTTTCTTATCGACACACCTATCGAGTATCCTGATACACGACCTGTGTTTTCGAGATTTTCCAATGCTACAGCTAAAATATCATGTCTACCTTCAATAATAATGATCCCCTGTGTTCTCTACTCCTTAAGATAATCCTATATTGAATATTTGAAAAAATCTACAATGAATCACAATATATAAAAAATTGATTTAACATAAATAAATAAATAAAAATATTATAATCTTATCAGTTACAACTCTTTACTCATATGTAAGATATTGTCCTTTTACCCATTTGATCTCTCTTCCATTTTTCATGTCTATAGGGGGGGGAAGGGAAACCTCTCCAGATCCTGATGACTTAGCTCTCAGTTTTTGAAGTTTTTCTTCTATCATGTGTTCTTCCAATAATGTATACTCTCCCCGAGATAACGTATGAGGGTATACATTTTTAGCTTGAATCTCTTGATGAGATCTCCTTACTTGTTGTAAATTAAGAATTAAAAATAATGAAATCAATAACACGCTCAATAATATAAAAAACATCTAAAAAGGTAACATTTCACTTACCAAAAACTTATCCCGTCATCTACTTTCAAAAAATTGTTTACATGTATCTTCATATATAAATGGATATATCTCACATGTTTTTTCATGTTTTTTACTCCCAAAAATGAAATGTGATGTGAGGGATGATTAAAAATACCTCCATCTCCTAGTCTCGAATGACATACATTTCCTCATAACTCCTCCAGTGTCAGGTATATCATATGTCATCTAATAAGAAGAGGAAAAACATATATTACTATAAAAATTAATTCAAGATAAGTAAAATAATAACAAATGAGCTTACCAAAATGGTCTCCCATAATAGTGATAATGTTGTTTTCTCAACACTTTGTCAAGCATCAAACAATATACTAACTTTTCTGTTAGCCTGTACTGATACAAAAGTTTTAAATTGTTTTGCCTTTGGACCTGCTGGAATATCATTATCATCAAAGTCTAATGGTATCCTCTGTTCCTGGGTATGGGCAACTGCTAATTTTGGTAAATGTGTGGTGTCACGTTTACCAACCCTTGAACTCTTTTTTGCCCCTGTGGAAGTAGATGTCTTGGGTAAAGAAGGATGAGCATGCTCATCAATAGGAGCATGTGTAAGTTCCTCCCTAGAGGTATAAGTATGATCATCTCTAGAAGTATGTGGTGGACCAGAGGATTGATCTTTCATCCTAAAAATCAAAGCAACGTCAATTAGTACAAAAATATAAAAATCCAACAATTATATGCAAATTTAAATAAAAAAATTAACAATTATCAAATAAAAAGAAAATTAAACTAAATGTAACACATTTTTATTCATATTTGTTATAGTTAACTAAAATGAGAACAATATTAATGAGAAAATAAATGACATAAATGAATTAAAACTAACAATATTAATGAAAGATTAAATTACATAGTAAAAATTCACCAACCTCATAAATCATTTTTACAAAAAAAAATCGCTTTATAATATACTCTTATACAATATATTTTTTTTATTTAAAATGTTAAATTTAAAATAATTTGTTTTCAATAAAATAAATTAATAGATAAGATACTTAAGTGTAAACATGGAAAAATAGACAAAACTAAACTAATATAAAACAAACAATTTAACTTATTAGTTATAATACATGTTTTAATAAAGAAAATAAAATTAAAATAACTAACTTATGAAAATTAAAAAAGTAAACCATAATTAAACATATATTACCTGCAATATTAGGAATGTACTAAATATTGTTTTTCCAAATTCCTTCTTCGTGATCGTTCCATATGGCACAAACCATGTACTCGACGTGTTCATCAATATTATCTATTAATCGTTCCATGGATGTAGGGATCTCACATAAATAAACATCTTTATCAAGTTTATCATTACCAACATACTATTGTTTTCCTTATAAAATAGTAGCCCACTGCATATCAGATTAATCAGTAACATAGAAATTTTTTTTGCATGTGTTTCCATGATGAAAGGATCATTTGTGTAGTCCAATTTATTCAAATTAACTAGTGTCATTCCAAATTCATCTTGTCAGATATTGTTGTTACCGATAAACCATTTACACTTAAACACTAGAACTTGAAATTTAATGTAATCAACCTCCCATAGTTCTTCAATAACTCCATAATATTCCATTGATGCGGAGATTGGATTTTTGTCTTTGGCACTTGAAAAATGCATTGCTTCTGCGAACAATGACACACTACTTTTCTGAACTGCACTTCTATTGTCCTGATCTTTTGTATGAATAGTATAGCCATTAATGTCATACTCAGACCATGTTATCAAATTTAAACTTGGACCACCCAATAATCATCTCAATTTTTATGATGCATATGGTTTCACGGTATCTTTAAACCATGGTAAAAAAGTTTTGTTATGCTCATTCAAAATCCACATATCTTTTTTCTTTGGATAACTTTGTTTCAACTCATTCATATAAAATGTTATATATGGTTGAGCATCATCTATGTTATTCAAGATTTATAACTGTATCTTCTTTATCTATTCACCTGTCAACGATTTGACTTTCAAGCCACAGATCCCCTTTCCCCCAAAATTAACTCATTCATGGCAAGATATAGGCAAACTGATGTGCTCCACATCATATAAATATCTTGTACAAAACTCCGCAACCTCCTCAGAAATATACTTCTCAATAATGGATGCTTTAGGTCGATATGGATTCTTAACATACCCCTTAAATATCTTCATATACATTTCAAAAGGATACATCCAATGTAGATATACAGGTCCATAAAGCTTTATTTCTTACACCAAATGCACCATTATATAAAAAATATGGAGGAAAATACATTTCCAATTGAAAAAGTATAGAAATCATTTCATTATCCAAAATGTTCAAAGAATTTGAATCAATCACCTTATTAAAAATTGAATTTAAAAATAACACACCTTCATGATAGTCATTCTGACACATGTGGGCATTATTCCACGTAATGAAACTGGTAGGACTTGTTGCAACATGACGTGCCAGTCATGAGATTTCATACCTGTTAACTTCAAATCCTTTAAAGACGCAAAAAAATTACATTTGAAGAATAACCATGTGATACTTTGATATCATGAAGACATTTAAAAAAGGTAGTTTTCTCCCTCTTGGATATGGTATGAAAAGCTGGGGGTAGGAATGTTCTCCTTCCATGAGGAGTGAGATCCAACTCCAAACATATTTCCATTGAGAGTAAATCCATTCTTGCATTCAACCTATATTTAGTCTTTCCTTTAATATCTAACAATGTTACAATCAAAATTTTACATATATTCTTCTCTACATACATGACATCAATGTTATGTTTCACCTCATGATATCTCTAATATGGTAGCTCAAAAAAATTGACCATTTCTTTCAAATATTTCTATCATTACCAGATTTATGTGTGTTTTAGAATGTCACATTAATGTTTTTCACCCTATCAAAATATTGATCAGTGGATAAAGGTTTTGAAACAATATCAAATTCCTATGAACCATTGAAATCTTTTTTCAATCTTCTATAAGAGTGGTCCATAGGCAAAAACTTTCGATGACCCGTGTATACTATTTTTCTCCCATGATGCAGTTGACAATATGAAGTATGTTGTTCACAAATTGGACAAGCTTTATGCCCCTTAACAGTGTATCCAGAAAAATTTCTATATGCTGAGAATTCATTTATAGTGAACATAATCATTGCATGCAGTTGAAAATATTCCATTTTATAAGAATCATACACCCTTATAGCTTCCTCCCATAATACTTTCAAATCATAAATTAATGGTGACAATAAAACATCAATATCATTTCCAGGCTGTTTTGGTCCACTAATCATTAAACTCAACATTACATATTTTCTCTTCATACAAAAATCAGAAAATAAGTTATAAATTACCAATAAAATAGGCCATGAACTATGTGTGCTACTAAGACTTCGATATGGATTCATTCCATCTATGCATAGTCCAAGTCTCAGATTTCAAACTTCATTTCTGAATGTAGGAAACCGGTGATCAATGTTCTTCCACTGTGGATAATCAGCTAGATGACGTATTTTTCCATCACATATCCGCTCATCAGCATGCCATATTAACCTTTTTTTAACACATGAATTAGCAAATAAACATCTCAAATGAGGAATTATAGAAAGATACCAAAATTCTTTGGCAGGAGTCTCTGAAACTTTTAAATCATCCAATGATTTTTCTTTCAACTTATACCGTGATGTCCCACATTTAGGAAACTCTGACAGAAATTTGTATTCTTTCCTATATAGAACATAGTCATTTGGGCAGGCATATATTTTCTTGCACCCTAATCCCATCAGGCATAATATTTTCTTGGACTTATAATGTGAATCTGGAAGATCATTGTCTTTCGGAAGAATGTATTTCAACAATTGTAGCAGCTCTTGTAAAACTCTTGTCACTTCATTCATGTTTTGCCTTCAGGTTTATCAATCTTAACATCGTCGATAAAACCGTATATTCCGTACAACCTCGATACAATGGTTTTTCAACATTACCATATAAAATGCTCAATTTTCAGTTGTCTCTTAATTGTCTCTACTTCAATATCATGAATCATTTCATTAAGTTTATTAGATTTATCATATTGCAAAGCACCATCATCAATAGATCTAAAATTCTGCCCGGTTTCACCATGCCAAATCCAAGGGTTGTAGCTTGAATTAAAATCATGAAAAATTAAATGATCTTTGATCTCTCTGCTTTTCAACTTCTTCAAATTTAAACATTTCATGAATGGATAGAAAAACATGTCGTTGTTTGGAACATTGCGTTTAGAATATTCCAAAAAAGCATCGACACCTTCCTCGTATTCAACACCTATTAGAGGTGCATTAATCCAACTTCGATTCTTTATCTATAAAAAATATTAAAAAAAAATATCAAAAACAAAGGTAATAATTTATAAACTATTGAGATTAGAAATGACATCGAAATATATAGAAAACCAAGAATGGAAACATTAGAAGGAAAATAGAAAATTTTGATGAGAAAATTCATTCATGCAGAAGGAATTACAAAATAGATTTCTTTAAAAAATGTTTCAAGTAAAAGTAAACGAATATAACCTTATGAAATTATTAAAAAATATGTACAACGATATCCATAAAATAATATCCATAAAATATATAGAATTAGAACAACTAATTCATAGTTGACTGTTAATGAAAATAAATAATTTATTCTATATTATAATTAATAATATAATATTCTCATAAATTGAATTTTAGTTTAAAAAGGTGTCACATTAAATAAAATTAGAAACTAGTTAACACATTATAAAATCAGAAGTATAATATACAGTCTCAATCATGTGAGGCATTTATTGAGAATCCAACTTTAACTTGTTCCAACAAGATGCAGACCTAAAAAATAGCTACCACGTTTGATTTTATTATTATGTTACTTTCTTATAATGTTACTTTCTTGTAATTGAATAAATCAACTGGGAAAACAAAAAATGGAATTATAATTTAAAATATAATTTATATTACACTGATCTTCATGCTACAATTATTCCAAATTCTACATGTCATAACACCTTCTATTATCATTATATTTGGTTGTATGCTATCAAGATAAAATTCCTTAATGGAAAAAATATGGAAGATGTCTATATGGCACAAGTAGATGGGTTAGTGAAACAAATTAAAGACTATAAGGTATGCATGTTTTTTAAATCCATTTAGGTATCAAACAAAGAATCATAATAAAAAAAATTGTTAGATGAAGCCACTTGAGAGTTTGGTTTTATTAAGAATGAAAATGTTCCAAGCAAGCATATTCCATTAGCTGAGTGACTCTTACATATAGGCTACTGGGAACTCTTATGCATCCCAACCCTTTGTCAAATTTTAGAAATTGCATCCTCCTATTAGACCATTCATAAGGTTTTACCCCTTCAAAGAAAATTTTTCACAAATTTTCTAGTGGCTTATGCATTTCAAATATACCATCACTTTTCCAAATTCATTGATCTTCTAGAAGTTCATCACATTAAATAATGAAATATCATCTTTTAGGTATCTTAAAATTCAATAGAAAAGATTCAATGTTTTGGAAAAAATAATGGATACACTAATTAATACCTCATTTAAGTACTAAATCACTTCTTAGCATTAATCTTTATATGCAAATATCATATCATTCAAAGTAAAAGCTATCAAAGGTGGTGCAATCTAAGGGAAATCAGACATGAATCTCCTATAATAAATACCTAGACCCTATGAACTATTACCCACTACAAGATTCGTTTTTCCCACTAATTAAATAATCCCCTCTATCTTTGAAGGTTTTACTAGGACCATATACTAATATGTTGAATCACCAAAGAAATGCAACTCATTGTTTTTTATATAATATACTCGGAATGAAATACCATAAATCCAAATAAAAACTCCTAAATAACATAGAAAAATGTATATCAAATTCAAAATTAAAATCATGAAACAACTAATTAACATAATACAAAATATATTCAAACCTTCAGGCGAGGAAATTGGAGATGAGCAGAACTATAACTGAATGCGCAACGATGAAGATGAAAACCCCCAATGTAGGAAGATGGTAATGCGAGAATGAAGAACATCTCATTGAACAATAATTGGTTAGATATGCGAAGCCAAAGAATGACCGAAAAGAGAGAAACGAAATAGTTTGAGGCTTACTTCAGATGCGTAAACCGAGGCTGATGAAACCCTATGGTTTGATTTAGATCCTAAGGCGAGATTTCAACCACCAAATCGAAGAAACCAACAATTTAGGGTTTCGGTGGGAGAGAAATGACAGGTCTGTCGCGAAACAGGAAGACTGCGTAATGAAACTCTCAAGTGATACATAAATTTTTAGAAGTTTTTTTACGTCGGTTATATTATAACCGACCTAAAAAATGAATGGTTGAGATTTTTTACGTTGGTTATACTATAACCGATGTAAAAACCCACTCTTTCACTTCGGATAAATTATAAAACTGATGTGAAAGAGAGGCAAATATACACTTTTTTACATCAGTTTTTATAAAACCGATGTGAAAAATCAAAATGTCCGGATTTTCACGTCGGTTATTTATAACCGATGTGAAAACTGCATCGTGGAAAATGGTTTTTGTAATAGTGTGCTTATTAACATACTGAAATAAATACAACACTTTCAACCTATTAGTATTAATGTTTATGCTAATTCTCATGCTTATAGATATACTTTAACACACACATAATTTAAAATTTACATTGATTACTGTTATGCTTTAACTTATGTCTATGCTTATATAAATACTATAATACAATCACATTTTGAAATACGATAACATACAAATATTGTATTAAGATTATGCATATATGCACCCATTTTCATGTTTTCCCATTTAATATAGGTTTCTGGAATCGCTAATAACATATTCTATGAGATGTTTGAAGTAATGTCCTTAAATTGTAATATTTATACTCTTACAACTTAGCTATAGGAATCTGTAACTGTAATCTATTTTTTTTCATTTTTGTTTGTTGTAATATAGAAATGCATATACGCTAGGTTTAAATTTATCATTATGAGATCTTTGTAAAAAAATCTGATATGGATTTTAATTATTCACGGTGACTTAGGAAATCTACAACTGTGAGCTATTATAGTCATTGTTAATGTATTTTTGAATATTAATTCAAAAATGCTTTATGTTTTATAGGATGATTCTTGCCATTTTTACCAGTGTATATTTTATCAATCTATTTTAATATATGTTTGAACATGTTTTCCTGTGTTTTTCCTACTTGGAGTATATCAATTTTTTCCTCATAAATTAATGCTCCACTTTTTCCTGTTCTACCTCTATTTTTTTTTTTTGCATTCAAATCTTTTGTAGCAAGGTTGATTTTTTTGTTGCGGATGCACAACGACTTCCTATGGAGGTAAGTTTTATTGAAATTAATCAAACTTGTATATATGCAATATTATTTTGACACATTCCAACCTGTTTTCTTATCTTTTTCCAGCTTTAAGTATGTCAATCCCCCTGATAAATTATTCATTCTCTTTTCCTCGTTCTGCTCTTATTTTCCCCATTCAAATCTATCATACCAAAGCTAGGTTTCTTTGTTGGTTTTGTGCGATGACTTCCTATCGAGGTTATCATTATTGAAATTAATTGAACTTGTATGTATTGTTTTGACGTTTATTGAAAATAATCAAACATCACACATCCGTCAGTTTTTTCTTATAAATTATTGATCATTTTTCCCGTTCTGCTTCTATTTTCTTGTTCGATCATAGTTGTGCAACAACTTCTTTTGGAGGCAAGTTTTATTGAAATTTTTGTTTTTATATTTATTGAAATTATTCGAACTTCCTACACTCATTGTTTTTTTCATTCAACTCAAAATATCATTGGTTCATTCTTCAAAAATTATTAGGCGTTTTTCAATCGAGTTCTCACATTGTCAGTCATTTGAATTTTTAGGGATTTGTATAGATCTAGTATCCTTACCAGAAATAAAGAACTATCAGTTGTTCGATCTTGATCGCTGAATTCTATGCTATTGTAGTGGGGTATTATTTTTTTGCTAATTTATTATGGATTTGTTTGTTTTTGTGCGCGTCATTAGAGGGAGTTTTTTTTTTTTTTTGCAAAATATTCACATAGATAGGGAATTGAATCAACTTTTATGCATAAAACAAAAACCATTTCTTACTGTCCAATGTATTACCTCTGTGTCGTGGGTGTTCGATGTCCTCTATTGCTAGAATTTGCATTAATGTGGATGTCAGGTGATTTTTTATGACTCCATCTGTTGGGGTTATCCTCTATTGCTACAATTTTACTATTTTTATAATGTTTTGATTAAATTTTGGATGTTTGATGACCACATATTTTGGTTGTTCCATTTTTATGTTCCAACATAATGACATGCCTAAGTAAGTTGGCACAATACCGGTTTTATTTAAACTCCTGTCGTTTCTGGTGTCAACGTCACGGCAATTGAAGTCGGACTAAAATATGGAGGTTGAATTAATTGAATCCTCTGCTTTTCGCGATCGAAGTTGCTTCAGTTTTGGACGCCCTGGTCGTCGCCGTTGATTGAGCGCCATGGAGGTCGTCGGAGCGGGAGGCGGAGAGCTGGCTGAAACCTTGCGCGAGTTGAGTCACACCTTCAAAAGCGGAATAACTCGAAGCTTAGCATGGCGGAAAGCGCAGCTTCGGGCGATCCAGGACCTTCTCCGCGACAACGAGGACAGGGTATTCAGAGCGCTTCAGGAAGACCTCGGGAAGCACCCCAACGAAGCCTACCGCGATGAGGTGTCCATCTCCATCTCTCATTCTCTGCTGCCTCTGATTCCGAGTCTTTCATTTTTTTTCTTCAATTTCCCGCTGTTTGCTGCTAACTAACTGGGGAGGATTGTTCGAAAACCTTGCTTGCCTAGGTCGGAGTGGTTCGGAAAGCTGTTGATTATTCCTTGCGGCATGTAGACAAGTGGATGGCCCCAAAAAAGGTCGGCTATGCTATGTTTTCTTCGCTCTGATCTTGTTTTTGCAATGTTTTATAGTTTCAGTGTTGGTATATAAACTACATCCATCGATGTCTCTTATTCCAGTCCTGATTGAGATCCTCATCACGACCTCTGAAATTCATTAATCGGATTTACTGTTACTTCAGTACGACCTACCGGACTCAAATTACCAGTGTTGGCTTATACACCTTCATTTCAACCTGATCTCGCAGGATTAACATATGAATTCTTCGATTCAAATTCTTTCACTGACAATTAACCACTCGAAGCCCGTCAATTTTTAGCTTGTTCCTTGGGCCCTGCTTGCTAAAAAGTACCTAGCTGTAGTGAACTCCTGCTTTGATTGTTGACTGGGGACCTAAATCTTGGACAAAAAGGATTATCACGAATCGGAAATGATTCTTTGACAACCCCAGGGTCAACACCTTTTTATACCTGCATGAAAAGATTACAGTATTTAGGGGCATTTCAGTTATTGTAAAAGTGGCGCTGGAATGCTCCTGAATTCTGTAATCTTTTCAAACATACGTGAAAAGGTGTTGACCCTGGGATTGTCAAAATAACACTTCTCATCAAAAAATTAATTTTCCCATTGTGTGACAAGCGGCTTTGTTAGGAGTTGGGAGTAAAGAGGATTCAACTGTTGTGCTAGAATATTTCCTAAAGTTTGCTTATATTCACGGGTCTTTAAGATTACTGCACAGTTTTATGCTATCCATTGATGCATGCACGCTTCATATCAACCAGTTCGTGACCATTATCATATTCCGGAATCTTTATCTTTCCCCTCATCTCTGTTTTTTTCTCTTGACACTGTTGCAATTTCTGGGCAGGCTGCAATGCTGCTAATATTTTTCCCTGCTAAAGGGAAAGTGCTGCCAGAGCCACTTGGCCTAGTTCTCATTATGGCATCATGGAACTTCCCAATCTGTGAGTCTTTAATTTCCGCTTCATCATCTTCATTGTAAATGTGAGATTTCAAGCTCCTGATGCTGCTGTCAAGTTGGTG
Source organism: Viscum album (assembly GCA_963277665.1). Taxonomy (NCBI): domain Eukaryota; kingdom Viridiplantae; phylum Streptophyta; class Magnoliopsida; order Santalales; family Viscaceae; genus Viscum; species Viscum album. Next base: position 1,908,694,605 of record OY728136.1, read on the forward strand.
GGTGGGGCAATGTAAATTTCTAGGTTTAAAATACGCTGAAAGAGAACATAAGAGTTGATATAGGTGTGTTAACATGCTACCTGCCATTAATGTAAAAGCAGAAAACGTTACCCTGGCTATTTCATTTTGGCCATATATGATTGGGTTGAAGAAGGCGTGGTGTTGCATGTTGTTGTTGCTGTCTTGTCCGTGGTTTGTCATTTCCTTTAGAAAATGCGGCATTGTAACTTTTTTTTGGGGGGGGGGGGGCATGTGTGTGGTTGCTGCAGGAGTTTTGCAGAGCTCTTTTTTCATTGTTTAGAGATATCTGAACATTATTATGTCTACACCCTAACCAAGTAGGTTAAGTGATGGTTTATAGTTGGATGGTGAAGGCATGCTTCTTTTCAATTTTGAATTCTATCTTCTTTGCATGGAAAGTTGATTATTTACTTAACACCTATGGAGAATTCTTTACCTTGTTCCTGAAACAGAATTTTAAGACAATTTTCTGTTTCACTGTCCCAGCTTTAGCATTGAACCCTTTAATAGGAGCCATTTCTGCTGGGAATACTGTGGTTTTGAAACCTTCAGAGCTAGCACCCGCATGTTCTTCTTTTCTTGCTAATACCATACCTCATTACCTGGACAACAAGGCCATCAAAGTAATTGAAGGCGGCGCAGACACTGGCAGCCAATTACTGCAGCAAAAATGGGACAAAATTTTCTTTACCGGTATTGCTTCCCATTCTTTAACCCCTTTCCATTTGCATTGATGATAACAATTGAGTACTAACAGAAGTCCTTGACTTGATGTATCTCCAGGAAGCCAACGCATAGGTCGGATTGTCTTGTCAGCAGCTGTGAAACATTTGACTCCTGTTACTTTAGAGTTGGGTGGAAAATGCCCTGCCATTGTAGACAATCTTTCCAATCCCTCGGATTTTGAGGTTTCCAAATATTTGCAATTCATTTTGAGTTGTGTATACCTTTTCAGCTAAGGGACTGAAAGTCTAAGCCCATTTCGTTGATTTGCAGGTGGCTGCCAAGAGAATAGTGGCTGCGAAGTGGTTAGCCTGTTGTGGCCAAGCATGTATATCGATTGACTACCTGCTCGTGGAGGAGAAACTGGCATCTCATTTGGTACGAAGTGGAAGAACTATGAGCCTTTGTCGTCTCTTTGTCCATAATGTTTTTTCTCATTTCAGATTGAATTACTCAAGAAGACAATCAAGAAATTCTGCGGCGAAGGCTTGAAAGATTTGCAGAACCTATCCAGGATTGTCAATAAACATCACCTCAACAGACTGCATAATCTTCTTCAAAACCCTGCTGTTAAAGAATCCATTGTGTATGGTGGCTCGGTATATGAAGAAGCACTGTAAGTCTTCTTCTTTCTTTTCTTCTGTTGGTTTGCACCTCTCACATGGAGAATGCAACTACTGAAACAAGTATTGATAGGATTATTGAGCCAACGATCTTGTTAGATCCGCCTCTGGATGCTGAGATCATGACCGAAGAAATTTTCGGGCCACTGCTTCCAATCATCACAGTGAGTGCACCCTGGTGTTTCATCAGTACTGTCTTCTTACTGAAAAGTCTTTACTGGTTGCACAGTTGAAACACATAGAAGAAAGCATAGAATTCATCAGCTCCAGGCCTAAACCTCTCACCATTTATGCCTTCACCAAAGGTGAATCCTTCAAGGCGCAGCTTGCCTCGGGAACATCCTCAGGAAGCCTGGTTTTCAATGATGTCATGATTCAAGTACGGCGATTCTTCTGTGATCTTCTAAAATAAGGCAGGATTGATGATGGTGTTGGGTTGAATTTGCAGTACTTGTACGATGGATTGCCATTTGGAGGTGTTGGGGAGAGCGGATTCGGGAGGTACCATGGGAAGTACTCGTTCGATACGTTCAGTCATGAGAAAGCTGTACTTCAAGGGAGCTTCTTTCCAGAGATCGAGCCAAGGTACCCTCCATGGACGGAGTTCCGGCTGAAGTTCATTAGATTGGCCTATAGGCTTGACTACTTTGGATTGTTGCTGCTGCTGTCGGGGCTCAAGAGATCGGTGAGGCCTTAAAGAGGTTTGTATTTTGATTTGAATGGTGCTTGTCAAATGTTGGCTTGAATAAACCTTTGAATTAGGGGCGCATAATGTAACGATTTAAACTTTTATAAATAAAATTCCCTTTACCATTAAATTACATGTCCTATTACGATTATAGAAAACACATGCACTTTTTTGATTTTATTATATTTAAAAGATCATTAAATATCATAATTGTTGATAAAATGGCTCTTGAACAATGTTCATATAATTAGTATAAATACAGGGTTATGATAAATCCAATTGATACAGACGAAAGAAGCAAGGACCTTAATTAGCCGGATTTATTAGGATTTATCACATTTATTGATGTGAGAGAAAATTATTAATGAAGAGATTTATCTAAACATTAATTGGGGATTTTCTTCGAATATTAATGGAGAATTATTCTCAATATTAATTGATGAAATAATGAATGTTGACTGCATTTATTGGATATATGGACTTGATGTCTATATAAGAGGATGCAGTATCATATTTTAAATAGAGTGCCAAAATGATGTAGTTGATAAGGGAGAATCAAGTAGGGGTTGCTGCGTTTGTGGTGAACCGCATGGTTCGACGACGACGACGCAATTTACTTGTACGTGTGGAGAGGTGCTTGACATGATGTTCATGATGTAGTCCACTGAGAGCAAGAAGGGGGTTGCCACGTCAACAGTAGCATGTGCGGCGCGTCGACGTTTAACTGGTGCAAAGCAGCAGCGACACAATTGATGACCAGAGCCATGTATCGAAAGTCTTCCTGACAGTGGTGATCAGGTGACATGCCCCAGTTGATGATTGACGATACATCATGATGATGAGATCATGAGAGAGAAATCTTTTGGGTGTCGTAAGATGATGCGAGGATGATGTATGTTCAGATGAAGATCTCCGAGGTAGTGACGTTTCGTCGACAGAAGGGTAATGTTTTGTCACAGATTGATCTTTCGATACATGACGTTTACGAGATGTTTTTCAGAGAGAAGATGGAGGTGTATCAGGGTGTGGTTTTCACACTAGTTTTCTACGCTATCTTATTTGTTGTAACGAACCGACCCGGGTTACCCTCAAAACTAGCACCCAACCCGATCCGCCACATACTCGAAGGGCGTTCCTGATCCCCACGGGCTGGCGACAAACACTCGAGCATCGAACAACAAACCAGAGGGAACGATTTCATCCAACCTATACAAGCACATGACATATATACATGAGGAAAAAGGAAGAGACAACGAAAGTTTAATAAATATATGCCATAATTGTAAGAAGACAACGAAAACAAAACAAGAGTAAAAGTAGCTAAAACTCCAAAAGACAAGTCCAACTGCAAAAGGTCAAAACGAAACAGCTACTCCAAATGATGGCGTGGACGAACTCCCCCCCATCTCACTTCCAGCTACCCAACCCAGCTAATACGAAACCTTACCGCCTCACTGCGGCACTATGCCTTTCCCTACAATGGAAGACATACAAAGGTTTACGCACCTCCGAAGAGGTGCGTAAAGTGTGAGCTAACAGACTCAGTAGGATCCCACCCAGGTGTTTCATAATCAGTCTCTGTACAAATAACTTCTTTAGGGTTTCACATTTATTGGATATATTGGAGTTGGTGCCCTAGAAACCAACTTCTTTGTACATTATGATACCTGTATTCATTGGATGAATATTAATAAACTTCTTATCACATCATGATTGTTCTTCTGCGTGACATAGTATATGATAATATCATAAGAATAACTGTCACACTAAAAGGTCATAACGGATCCCTGATACGATGAGAACCCGAAAGTGTCATGGCACTATTCTTGAATATATGTTCTATGACCGTATGATATCATTAGAAGTGACACAAATGATATAGGCTATTAGGGGTGAGGACTCATGAAACTTTGAAACACCTTCTCATGGTGTGCGCCCTTGGTAATATTTAGGAGGATATTATGAGAATAAGACCCGCCAGTAGGAAATCTACATTCATAAGTGTCATTGGATGTTCCTATCTACAGACGTGTGTATTGGTCCTTAGACTTTAAGATTATTAATAATGAGTATTATGACTCGCGCACTTAGATGTATTGACGAAAATCGTGACAACATATGTTCGCGGTGAGGTAGGATATGTTGGGTGTGTCACGAGTAATACTACATTAATGAATAATGTGAGAAAAGATTTACCACTTATATGGAAGTAGATATCTCAGGCCCTTTGATGGAAATGATATTGCCTAACTAAATCCATGACCATGGTGTTCTTTAGTCAAGTTCAATTCCGGAAAGTCAAATAATGAGAAATCGAGCGCATGGGTTGATGACACTTGCATGCAACCCGCTTGATTGGAGATATCGGGACAAAGAGATTATATTACACAGTAAGCGTTCATATGAGGTGACATGTCATTGCGACATCAACTTCTTTCTCTTGGGTGCCTTGACCTATTGCTAGACAGTAATCTTAGACTTTAGGCAAACCCGTCTAATGCCAATGAGAAAGAGGCCTAGAGGGTCACACACTAAGTGTAACCAATATCTCAGTTAAATAATTTATTATTTAACAAGTTGAATAAATATTATTCCTGGTTGTGGTTTAATAATTATTCAAGTATGCCTAATCGCATTTATTTCATTGCTAGTTATTTGAGAGAATATATTACAGATAAAATATTTATTTATCGGTGAATAATGTAGTTATATTTATTTAATAAATAAATATTTATTATTCAAGACCCGGTAAATATTGAGGAGGATTGACGAACCAAGTTATGGGTCCGGTGAGAAATAATATTAAATAATATTTGGTTAAATAATATTTAAATATAACGTGCTGGTTAAGCACGTATAATGGAAATAATAGCATTGCTATTATTATTTGACATGAGGTTTCACATGGAATAATAAAATAAGCAACGACACTTGTGCTAATTATTTATTATTACCTGGTGAATTAAATTTCCCGTTATGTTATTATTCTCTAATTAGCCAAGAGGTCATTCCACCAGCTAACTAATGGTTGTGTGCACAACATCCTTGGAGAAAAACTCTCGAGCCTAGAGAACTCTCCCCTGTCCAAGAACACTCTCAAGAAAAAAGGAGATCCTACTCCACCGGATCTAGGAGAACGCTTTGGAAGCGATTCTCAAGGCGATCAAAGACGGACATCACAAGTGCAAGGATCTTCCGCGCTAGCACCCGGAGACTCCTTCGACGACGTCTGAAGATACGTGGAGCATGTGTGAATCACCGCTAAAGGATTTCTATCCTTGGATTCTACATCGCAACAAAGCCGCATCTCAGACCCGTGGTCGAACGCATCAACGAAGAACCACCTTGGAGGTAATTCTTTAATTAAATTAAATTAATTATAAATAAAATATGTCAATCCTCTCTTATCGGTTCCAGGTTCTCTCCTTTGTCTTCTATCTTTGATTCAATTCATAGATACTGGCATTTGTCATCATATTGATCCTAGATTAATCATCAATCACGACAATTTGAAATGTTAGGTACACATCCATCCTGCGCTTCTGCTGCGCCCGAAACATTCACATCTCACCTCCAGCTACCCAACCCAACTGACACGAAACCTCACTGTCTCACTGCAGCGCCGTGCCTTTCCCTGCAATGGAAGACATACAAAGGTCTACGCACTGCCAAAGAGGTGCACAGAGTGTGAGCTAACAGGCTCAGTAAGATCTCACTCAGGTGTTTCATAACTAATCTCTGTACAACAATTCTTGTATGCACATTTAAATAAAACATGACATGATAAACAGTAAAACAATTTTATTAAAAACATGGTAAGCATTTCCTTTTTATCACAGTTTTAAAACAAGAGTAGGTATATCAATTTCAAAGAATATTTTTTATATCTCATGCATGTCAAGGATAAACAACAAATCCAAACGAACAAAATAGAAGCACAAGTTTCAACACCATGGATCACTATAGGCCAGACTAGCAGACTACTCGTACCAGAATCAATCAAGTGCATAATCTGATTCCTAGAATATAGGCCTAGGAAACAGAGGAATACCCCATGAGTAAACCCCTTAACAATGTCAATATCAGTCCCCTAGAACAATGAGTCTAGGAAACAGAGGAAAGCCCCATGAGAAAACCTCTTGATAATCACAAACAAATGGATGATGACCTCAAGCTAAACCTTCCACCCAAGTACTCATGGTAACCCATGTGTCCATTTTCACAATTTATTCCAATGATTTGAAAACCATTTCACAAATCCATTTCAATGCTTTGAAAATACCCCTTTTTCTTTCCATTTATCAATAACAAGGGGAAAACCATTTTTCTTTAAAAACCCTTTTCAACGGACACAAAACAATCATGCCAATTCCATGTATGAATCAATTTGTAAATCAAGAACAACAAGGTCCATCAACATAGGCTAGAGACGGAACCACCTACCTCGAAACTCGGGTTGCACACGCCCGCAACAGGATCCACCAACAATGGAAACCCAACAACATCTACGAAGGCCCTAGAATCAAATCCTCATCACAAGATTGATCCAATTTAGAAAACAGGGGGTCGACGGAAATGAGAAAACTCACATACCTCAAGAACGAACGTCCGCCGCACCGCGATCAACAAAGGAACGACGTTCGGAACGAGATCACACAACGGATCTTGGAAGAAGACAAGAGAAAACGCCAACTTAGATCAACAGATCCGATAATGCAACCCAAGGGCGCTACCGTGATCAATGGAAACAAAGAAGCGAAAATATCACTCACCCAAAGAGACGCACCGTGACCACAATAAAGATTGAATGCCGAACAGATCGATCAGGAAGGAACAATGTCTCCAAAAATCGCTAGATAGGAGGTCTGGATCGAGAACAAAGGAAAAGTGGTAGCCGAATGGTCACCCAAAACCCGAATGATGCCTCAAAACTTCCCTACTTGGGAAATTACACAACGTGTAACTCCTATACACATTGTGAAATTCTGTTAAAATTCTGTTATTTAAAACATTCACAACGCGAAACATCTCTTCACGTCGTGTATCCTTTCACAGCCTAAAGCCTTTCACAACTTGCATCTAGTAACTCTTACACGTCGTGTAACCTAGTTACATGGCGTGAAATCCTCCTGCAGCTAGTAGAAAAAGCCGGTTGATGCTAAGAGTCCAACAAATCTCTGACTTCACAATTATAGGTATCCTCCCAATTCCTTCTTGGCCTTATACCGACAATGAAAGAGGAAAAACCATGATGAGGTTAAGGACATACCTGATAGATTGGTAACAAGATGTTACAAAATCCCCACCATAAAGTCTTTCCGTCCCTGGGAAGTCATGTTGAGGACGCAATCCCTAGAAAAAGACGAGGCCACTGCTCCCTCATCAACGACTCACATTCCCAAGACTCACGTTCCCAATCCCTAAAAGTGGTTTTTTGAAATTTTATAAAAAATGATTTGGGCTCAATGATCTCAACCAATTTCTCCAAAACAGAATCATCTGACTCTAACTCAATTTCTTCCCAACTCAGAACGTGAGCGAGATCAGGATGATACTTCCTGAGCTGAGATATGCAGAAAACATCATGAATGCTTATTAACTGAACTGGTAATGCTAACCGATAAGCAACCTGCTTGAGCTGCTTAGTGACCTCAAACGGTCCAACATATCTCATAGCCAATTTTCTCTATTTCCCAAGTTGAAGATGACCCAATCGAGTAGAAACTTTCAAGAAAACCCAGTCACCAACGGAAAACTCCTGGGGACACCGCCGCTGATCCGCATACGATTTATGTCGACTTTGGGCTGTAACCAGACATCGATGCACATCCTGCATCTTTACTGACGTCTCCTGAACCAAACTCGATCCAACTAAAGATACTCTGCCCACCTCTACCCAACAAAGAGGTGATCTGCACGTGCGACCATACAACGCCTCAAAGGGTGCCATTCTTATCGACAACTGATAACTTTTGTTGTAAACAAACTCAATCAGTCCTAGATGACTATCCTATGATCCCCCCAAATCCAAGACACAAGCACAAAACATGTCCTCCAAGATTTGAATCACACGCATCGTCTGACTATTTGTCTGTGGATGGTAAGCTATGCTCAACTTGAACTAAGTTCCCATTACCTCTTGGAGACTCCTCAAGAACCTCGAGGTAAACCCAAGATCCTTATCCAAAACAATGGTAGAAAGACTCCCATATAACCTCACAATCTCCTACATATACAACTTACCCAGATCTTCAACCTTGGTGGTATCCTTGATTGGAATGAAATGAGAAAACTTCATCAACCGATCAACAACTACCCATATATCATTTTTCACTCAGGATGTCTGTGGTAATCTAACAACAGAATCCACGGATACCTCATCCCATTTCCAGACCAGCACCAGAAGAGGTTGAAACAAACCAGAGGGTTTGAAGTGCTCATTCTTTATTTGTTGGCAGGTGTAACATCAATACACATTATCTGCAATGTCACGCTTCATACCCGGCCACCATAATCATCATCTTATGTCATAATACATCTTCACAGTGCCTAGATGAACGACCCACAAAGTGCTATGACAGTTAAACAAGACTAAATTCCTCACAGATGCTGGAACGACAACATGATTTCTAAAGTAGAGCATACCATCTGAAGAAAGGGACCAACCAGAGATATTCTCCCCACCATAAAGGTTTTCTCGAAATTTTTTAAACTCATCATCCTGTTATTGGCTCTGGAAAACAGACTCTAAGAGAGATGATGATAAATGAACAATGGTCAGAACCAAACCTGAAACATCCTCCTGAGCATCCAGGTGCAACTGAGTGAAAAACCCCATAAGGTTTCACTCCTCCTTTGATTCTAGAACTACATGAAACGATATGTTCTTGCTAAGAGCGTCTGCAACGACATTTCCCTTCCCCAGGGTGTAAGAGATATCAAAATCAAACTTCTGAAGGTATTCTACTCATCATCTCTGTTTGAGATTCTAGTCCTTATGAGAAAAGATATAGCTCAGACTCTTATGATCAGAGAAGACTATGAACTTCTCCCCAAAAAGATAGTGTAACCAAAATTTAAGTGCATGCATGACTGTATCAAGCTCTAAATTGTGAGTGGGGTAATTATTCTCATGTGGTCAAAGCTGACGAGAGCTGTAAGCTATCACATGGTGATCCTACATAAGCACACATCCCAAACCAGCACCAGAAGAATAAAAAAACACCATGTATCCCTTACCAGGCTCAGGTAAGATCAGAATAGGAGTCAATGTCAACAGTCGCTTCAATTCATCGAAAGAAGACTACCACTTTTCATCCCAAGTGAATTTCACGGCTTTCCTGGTAAGAGTAGTCAACGGTGATGCCAACTTAGAGAAATCCCTAACAAACCGTTATTAGTATCCAAAAAGACCAAGGAAGCTCCAAATCTGAAAGACATTCTGTGGTTCCTTCCATGACAAAATAATCTCCACCTTCTCTAGATCAAATGATAAGCCATGTTCGGAAATTTTGTGCCCTAAGAACTCTACTTCTTGAATCCAAATATTACACTTTGAAATCTTTCCGTACAAAAAGTGATTCCTCAGAATTTATAGAATCAAACTCAGATGGTGCATGTGATCATGATTGGATTTCGAATAGACCAAAATATCATCCACAAACACTATCACAAAATTATCAAGATATTGATGGAATGTACGATTCATCAGATCCATAAAATTGCAAGAGTGTTAGTTAGAGCAAAATACATCACAAGATATTCATAATGTCCATACCTTCTCCTTAAAGATGTATTCGATACATTAGACTCCCGAACTCTGAGCTAATGATAACTCAACTGAAGATCAATCTTCAAGAACCACTTTTCCCCTTTTAACTGATCAAACAAGTTATCCACATAAGACAAAGGATGTCTGTTCATAAATGTTACCAGTTCAACTTCCGATCGTCCACACACAACCAAAGTGAACCATATGCCTTCTTGGAAAAGAGCACATGGGCTTCCCAAGGTGAAACACTAGGGAAAACAAAACATTTTTCCCACATGCCAACCAACTGAATATTGAGCTCTTTCAGCTCTGTTTATAAAGACCCGACCTTATTACATACATAATCTTGAATTTAATCAAGAAAACACTTCCTTTTACATTGAGAATCTTTTCAAGTTTAGAGCTTTAGAGAATTAAGAAAAAGCATTCATAACATTACACATTGTTACATAGTAGATACCATAAAATCAGTTTCCATTTTTCTCAGAATATAAAACATTAAAACATAAAACAAGACTCCTTGACAATTCTTCAACATTTAACATGTCTTCCTTCCTTGTATTACTCATCCATTAACCTGTGAAAAATCATTTAAAAACTTGGGATGAGCACAAAAGCTCAGTAAGGTATGAAAAAGAAGGAAAAATTCACATTAGTCCATGAATACTCATAACGTATGAAAACATTTTCAAAAGACATGCTTTTCACCCATAAATACTTACTTTGTGTAACATGAGATTTACACAAGATCCACACGAACATAAATATAATCATAGAGGTATCTTGGGGCATTACTTATATAATCTTGTAACCATCTTGGCTACCTTAAAATTTGTAACCCTCACGGCTACCTTACTTTGTGTAACCATCGTAGTTATATTTGGAGTAACCATACGGCCGACCTCGAACTTAATCATACCCAATGCATTGGAGGGAAATATAGGTCCCACCCTTCATCATAAACAATGCCCAATAACCAAAACATAATCATACAACATAAATAATAGCATAAAAACATTGCTTTTGAATATTGTAAAACAAAATTTTAAAAGAGGATTTTAGAAGAAAATTCCCTTATAAACATAATATACTTGAAGTGAGACTTAATAGAGTGGATGGAATATGTATATAATCTGTAAATACACACAATGAAACATAATATAAACAGAACCCATCACACAAAAAATTTAAATAGCACATAAATAATAAAGTAGAAGGTTAACCCAAAGAATGAAAATCGGGTTAAGAATTCCCTTACAACAATGTGATCGGTCGAATCATATGACCAGAACTTAATAAATATCAATTGAAACATTGAATAACATGAATATAAATAGAATCATGTTATATATATCAAATGACAGTACACATATACCACATACAACAAATAAGTGGCGAACCATGAAAATCTCACAGAAATGAAAGTGAGATGAGGAACCCCTTACCTTAAGCTTGTCTTACTTAAAACTTGTTAAAAACTCCTGTATAATGGTTAAAAGAGTGTTATTAGTATTTTACAGAAACATGTTCATGTTTATAACATCTTATATGGTCATTTCATAACCTCATTTCACCCCTTAATTGTTAGTATTTTGTTCCTTGCATTATTTTGGGTGAGTTCTTTTGTGATTTTCACGATCGGTTCATGATGAATCGTTCTTGTTGATTGGAAGTGAAACTCCAGAATTGGAATGAAGTAGTATTTAAATATTTCCAGTACCATAATTTATACCATTTATCACTTTTATGCTTTATATGAGAATGACTTATAAGTTAAAACATTTATGATGTTCGTTTAGATCATTTTAGTGGTTCTTTGATAATAACAATGTCATTTTGTCTTTTAAATTAGAACCATGAGTACACAAGAATTCCAGAACCATATATGAGTCATAAAACATATATTATAACCTGGTTCAACCATATAAATGGTTTCATGACCAGACTTGAAATAATTAATGGAAATTGAAAATACATCATCCACGATGTCGGTAATTCGACACAAATGGACAATGTTTTTTGATTCTTTAAATAAGTGGAAGAGGAGAAGAATACTGATGAGGAATTTTCCATAATCATGAGAACATAATGAATATACATGATTCTGGAGATTTCATGCCTCTTGGATAAGAGGGAGTGAGAAAAGAAGAAAAACGAATCATGAAATAAAAGAAAATCTTGAGAAATTTCTCACGAAAATTCGGCAGGCTAACGGCGTCTCTTAAAATTTCATAAAAACAAGATTGATGAGAGGAATAAAATATCTCATCATTCATACAAAATATGGACAGTAAGGGGGAATATTTAATGAAATATCCCAACAAAAGACAAAGGGAATGGAAAAGAATAACATAAAATGAAAGAAAAGAAAGAAAATAAAAGAGGTTGTTTACCTATTGATCTATTTTCCTTGAGATCCTCCTTAAGGGCTTTGATTTTGGTCTTTTGGTGAGACCAGTAGCTCTAGGACGTGGGGAAGAAGACTGGGGAGGGAATTTGGAAGAAATTAGACAATGCTCAAGGCTTGAGAGGTGTGGGAGGAAGAGGGGAGTGAGGGTGATATTTATAGTGGAGGAGGAGAGGTATTTTAGATTATTTTAATCATTATTATAATATTTTTATCAAGACTATGAATAATCTCAAATCAAGTAGCCCTAAATAGTGATAATATCATGTGAGTTCTAAGCAAGTGGCCTTGCATCACTTATGATGTCATAAATAGTGCAATTTTACTGATAAATTGATTATACGGTATTTTATCATATTTCACTATTCACCGAAAATTCAAGAGTTTCAGAAAAATACCAAAAATTTACCCCAACCATTTTTCGACGTATATAATTCAAAAATGAACTCCATTTTTCAAAAATAATTTTCTAAATATTATTAATTTAATTTCTAAATAAGGTCACAGTTAATTCGAAAAATAACAATATTGAAGTGCAATTAGTTTTATGTGACATTGGAAAATTAATTAAGATCTCATTATCTTATTGCCTTGGGAAAATAAAATAATAATATTATTTACTATTCATGAGGTCGTATTACTATTCATATTACTATTCATAAGGGTATGTTACTATTCACAAAAAAAAAACAAGTTTGTTTCATCAGACTCTAAATAACATACTGAACACAATTGTAGATGACAGTTTCTTGAAATTCAGAATTTAGAAGTAGAAAAGTTATGTTTTAAAGGATAATTTAAAATATCTTTTTAAAATAAAGTTCCATGAATTTCTATTTATCTTAGAAAAACTTGGGGTGTTACATTATCCCCACCTTCTTGAAATTGCGTCCTCACAATTTTATTTACTTTTTAAACAACTGAGGGTATTTTTCCCTCATAGCATTTTCAGACTCCCATGTTGCTTTTTCAACCATGTGGTTTCTCCATAGAACCTTTACCTGGTGGATTACCTTGTTCCGCAATACCTGTTCCCTTCGATCAAGAATCTGAACTGGTTTCTCTTCATAAGAAAGGTTCTCTTCTAGCTGAACTGCTTCTGGGTTCAAGACATGTGATGAATTTGGCACATACTTTCTCAACATCGAAACATCAAAAACATTGTGTACCTGAAACAAGCTCGAAGGCAAAGCTACGCGGTATGCAACTGTTCCAACTTTCTCCAAGATTTCAAAAGGACTGATGAACCGTGGACTTAGCTTTTCTTTTTTAACGAAACGCATCACACTTTTCCAAGGAGAGACTTTAAGGAAAACATGGTCACCTACCTCGAAAGAGAAGTCTTTTCTTCTGTTATCTGCATAACTTTTCTGCCTGCTCTGAGCTATCCTCATGTGTTGCTGGATCATCCTCACTTTCTCAGCCACTTCTACAACTAATTCTGGCCCCATCAACTTTCTTTCACTGACTTCATCCCAAAATGCAGGAGTCCGACACCGCTTCCCATACAAGGCCTCAAAAGGTGCCATCTGAATACTGGAATGAAAACTATTATTATAAAAAAACTCAACTAAAGAAAGATGATGATCCCAACTTCCTTGATAGTCCATTGAACAAGCTCGAAGAATATCCTCCAAAGTCTGAATCGTTCGTTCTGACTGCCCATCTGATTGAGGGTGAAAAACTGTACTGAAATTCAACTCTGTGCCCAACAACTTCTGGAGTCCCTTCCAAAAGTTAGAAGTGAACCTGAGATCTTGGTCAGACACAATGGAAATAGGAACTCCATGTAACCTAACAATCTCCTTGAGGTACAATCGAGAAAGCTGATCCAAAGTCATTGTATCTCGAATTGAAAGAAAATGTGCAGAATTTCTTAGCCAATCAACAATAACCCAAATCGCATTGTTACCTCGAGAATTCTTTGGTAGTCCCACCACAAAATCCATGGATATATTCTCCCATTTCCACTCTGGCACTGGCAAAGGATGAAGCATCCCCTTCGGTAACTACCGCTCTGCTTTAACCTGCTGACATGTCAAACATTTCATTATAAAATCAGCAATATCTCTTTTCATCCCATTCCACCAATAAAACTCTCGAAGGTCTCTGTACATCTTAGTACTTCCAGGATGAACAGAAAATGAAGAACTATGAGCTTCACACAACAATTCTTTCTTCAGATGGGAATCACAAGGCATGCACAACCTTTTTCCAAATCTTAAAACACAATCTTTATCAAGATTAAATTCTGGAAACTTACCCATTTTAACCAATTCTACCTTTTTCTGTAGCTCACGGTCTTCCCTCTGCGCCTTCATAATTCTGTCTGACAACGAAGACTGCACTGAAACCTGAAACAAAACAGATATATTCCCTGCACCAACAACTTCTAAGCCAAAATTCATCAAATCATTAATCAATGGATCATGTTCCAAACGTAGCATGGTTAATGATGCATGATTTTTCCAACTTAAGACATCCACTACTTTGTTTGCTTTTCCAAGTTGGTAATTGATCGTGCAATCATAATCTTTTATCAGTTCTAGCCATATTCTCTGCCTCATGTTTAATTTCTTCTGAGTGAATATATACTTAAGACTTTTATGGTCAGTATATATTTGGCATTTGGTTTCGTATAGATGATGCCTCCATATTTTCAAAGAAAAAACCACAGATTCCAATTCCAAATCATGTGTGGGATAATTTAGCTCACGAGGTTTAAGTTGTCTCGAAGCATAGGCAATTACCTGATCATTCTGCATCAAAACACAACCAAGTCCCTTCAAAGAAGCATCACTGTAGATTACAAACTCACCATTTTGAGAAGGTAAAGCCAAAACTAGAGCATTCACCAATCTCTTCTTCAGTTCCTGAAAACAAAAATCACATTCTTCTATCCAAACAAATTTACCCCCTTTTCGTGTTAACTTAGTTATCGGGCTAGATAACCATGCAAAGTTCTTAACAAATCGTCAGTAATAACTAACTAATCCCAAAAAACTACGTATCTATGTAACATTTGTGGGTCTTGTCCATTCATCAACTATTTTTGTTTTGGCAGGATCAACTGTTATTCCATCCTTATTTACAATGTGCCCAAGAAAAGAAATCTGTTGCAACCAAAAGAATCACATTTTCTGAATTTTCTATATAGTTTCTTTTCTTTTAAAGTTTTAAAAACAACCCTTAGATGTTTTTCATGCTCCTCTTCAGCATCCCTATTTCTTCTATGGACAACCGTTCTGAAAAAACATTTCTTATATTAAGCAACATGGTAATCTTTAAATGCTATAACAAATTAAACAAAGAGTGAAAATCATTTATGGTATTCTATTAGCATCACCCTAACCCCTAAAGTTATCTAAACCATCCTCTGATACCAACTATAAAGACCCAGCCTTATTACATACATAATCTTGAATTTAGTCAAGAAAACACTTCTTTTTACATTGAGGATATTTTCAAGTTTAGAGATTTATAGAATTAAGACAAAACATTCATAACATTACACATTGTTACATAGTGGATACCATAAAACCAGTTTCCATTTTTCTCAGAATATAAAACATTAAAACATAAAACAAGACTCCTTGAAAATTCTTCAACATTTAACATGTCTTCCTTCCTTGTATTACTCATCCATTAACCTGTGAAAATCATTTAAAAACTTGGGATGAGCACAAAAGCTCAGTAAGGTATGAAAAAGAAGGAAAAATTCACATTAGTCCATGAATACTCATAACGTATGAAAACATTTTCAAAAGACACGATTTTCACCCATAAATACTTACTTCGTGTAACATGAGATTTACACAAGATCCACACGAACATAAATATAATCATATAGGTATCTTGGGGCATTACTTACATAATCTTGTAACCATCTTGGCTACCTTAAAATTTGTAACCCTCACGGCTACCTTACTTTGTGTAACCATTGTAGTTACACTTGGAGTAACCATACGACCGACCTCCAACTTACTCATACCCAATGCATTGGAGGGAAATATAGGTCCCACCCTTCATCATAAACAATGCTCAATAACCAAAACATAATCATACAACATAAATAATAGCATAAAAACATTGCTTTTGAATATTGTAAAAAAGAATTTTAAAAGAGGATTTTAGAAGAAAAGTCCCTTATAAACATAATATACTTGAAGTGAGACTAAATATAGTGGATAGAATATGTATATAATCTATAAATACACATAATGAAACATAATATAAGCAGAACCCATCACACAAACAATTTAAATAGCACATAAATAATAAAGTAGAAGGTTAACCCAAAGAATGGAAATCGGGTTAAGAATTCCCTTACAACAATGTGATCGGTCGAATCATATGACCAGAACTTAATAAATATCAAGTGAAACATTGAATAACATGAATATAAATAGAATCATGTTATTATATATATCAAATGACAGTACACATATACCACATACAACAAATAAGTGGCGAACCATGAAAATCTCACAGAAATGAAAGTGAGATGAGGAACCCCTTACCTTAAGCTTTTCTTACTTCAAAATTGTTAAAAACTCCTGTATAATGGTTAAAAGAGTGTTATTAGTATCTTAAAGAAACATGATCATGTTTATAACATCTTATATGGTCATTTCATAACCTCATTTTACCCCTTAATTGTTAGTATTTTGTTCCTTGCATTATTTTGGGTGAGTTCTTTTGTGATTTTCACGATCGGTTCATGATGAATCATTCTTGTTGATTGGTAGTGAAACTCCAGAATTGGAATGGAGTAGTATTTACATATTTACAGTACCATAATTTATACCATTTATCACTTTTATAATTTATATGAGAATGACTTATAAGTTAAAACATTAATGATGTTCGTTTAGATCATTTTAGTGGTTCTTTGATAATAACAACGTCATTTTGTCTTTTAAATTAGAACCATGAGTACAAAAGAATTCCAGAACCATATATGAGTCATAAAACATATATTATAACATGGTTCAACCATATAAATGGTTTCATGACCAGAATTTAAAGAATTAATGGAAATTGAAAATACATCGTCCACGATGTCGGTAATTCGACACAAATGGACAATGTTTTTTGATTCTTTAAATAAGTGGAAGAGGAGAAGAATAATGATGAGGAATTTTCCATAATCATGAGAAAATAATGAATATACATGATTCTGGAGATTTCATGTCTCTTGGATAAGAGGGAGTGAGTAAAGAAGAAAAACGATTCATGAAATAAAAGAAAATCTTGAGAAATTTCTAACGAAAATTCGGCAGCCTAACGGCGTCTCTTAAAATTTCATAAAAAAAAGATTGATGAGAGGAATGGAATATCTCATCATTCATACAAAATATGGATATTAAGGGGGAATATTTAATGAAATATCCCAACAAAATCCAAAGGGAATGGAAGAGAATAACATAAAATGAAAGAAAAGAAAAAAAATAAAAGAGGTTGTTTACCTCTTGATCTCTTCTCCTTGAGATCCTCCTTAAGGGCTTTGATTTTGGTCTTTTGGTGAGACCAGAAGATCTAGGACGTGGGGAGGAAGATTGGGGAGGGAATTTGGCAAAAATTAGACAATTCTAGAGGCTTTAGAGGTGTGAGAGGAAGAGGGGAGTGAGGGTGGTATTTATAGTGGAGGAGGGGAGGTATTTTAGATTATTTTAATCATTATTATAATATTTTTATCAATACTATGAATAATATCAAATCAAGTGGCCCTAAATAGTAATAATATCATGTGAGTTCGAAGCAAGTGGCCTTGCATCACTTATGATGTCATAAATAGTGCATTTTTACTGATAAATTGATTATACGGTATTTTATCGTATTTCACTATTCACCGAAAATTCAAGAGTCTCAGAAAAATACCAAAAATTTACCCCAACCATTTTTCGACATGTATAATTCAAAAATGAACTCCATTTTTCAAAAATAATTTTCTAAATATTATTAATTTAATTTCTAAATAAGGTCACAGTTAATTCGAAAAATAACAATATTGAAGTGCAATTAGTTTTATGTGACATTGGAAAATTAATTAAGATCTCATTATCTTATTGCCTTGGGAAAATAAAATAATAATAATATTTACTACTCATAGGTCATATTACTATTCATATTACTATTCATAAGGGTATGTTACTATTCACAAAAAAAACAAGTTTGTTTCATCAGACTCTAAATAATATACTGAACACAATTGTAGATGACAGTTTCTTGAAATTTAGAATGTAGAAGTAGAAAAGTTATGTTTTAAAGGCTAATTTAAAATATCATTTTAAAACTAAGTTCCATGCATTTCTATTTATCTTATAAAAACTTGAGGTGTTACATTGTTGGTGCCATACGATAAGAAAGTATCGATATTGGCTGTATACCTGGCACCTGGTCAATCATAAACTCTACCTCTCTCTCTGGGGGAAGATCGAAGAAGTCATCTGGGAAAATGTCAGGAAAGTCCCAAAAAACAATGAGAAGATCAACAATAGGAGAAATGTCATCGGCATCAAACGCAACAACAGACAACAAACTCCTAAGCTCTAGACGGGAAGGCCCTGGAAGACATGATCTCAGGTCTTACTCCCCCTGAAATACACGAGAGATCCCATCAAAAGTAAGAAATGAAACATACTGATGATAACAATCAGCCTTAGCTCGATGAGTGACAAGCCAATCCATACCAATGATGACGTCAAACAGATCTAGATCAATAATGAGAAAACCCCATACCAACTCCGTATCAACTATCATTAACGAACAAGGACACCGAAACCCCTGCTCTCTTATCCATCTAAGAGGTGTCACTAACTCCATTAGAAATTACATAAGTTTCATTGGAAGTTTAAGCATATCAACATAATGTGTAGATATAAACGAGTGAGAGACACCGATATCAAATAAATCAATCACCACTGAAGATGCAAGAAGGATAATACCTCACTGTTGCCGGACTTGCATTGACTTCCATTGGACACTCATCTATGGCATGTAAGCACTTCACTCTTGAGTCTTGTGGCTAGAGCCTTGTAGTCTTTGAAGCTTCCAACTGCAACGTAATAGCCTTTGGAACTGACGAACCCTAACCATAACGAGGTGTAAACATAGCTATAAAGAAGCACTGCAAATGACCAACATGTCCACAACTATTGCATGTCTTCATGGGCATAGGACAAGAATGTCTGCTGTGTCCGACCTTACAACACTGATAGAAAGTCAGAGGCACACTGCTAGCTGTAACAGATGGTGCATAAGAGGTTTGCTATTGAAACCCACCTCCACTACTCCTGCGATGATCCTACCACTTCCTCTTCTTCCCATGCGCGCCACTGAAGCCACCACTAGATATAAGAGAAGCGGTTGAAAAGCCAACCTTGCCTGCCATGTCCATCTCTACCATCATAGATCTATCTACCATCTCTACATAGGTAGAAAGATTTAATATAAACACCTGCAATCTGATATCTAGTCAGAAACCCTATAGGTACTTCCGAGCCTTCAACTGGTCATTCTTCACCACGACCAGAGCAAAACAGATAAGCTCAGCAAACCGATTGGTGTACGCCAACACTGAACGCTCTCCCTGTTGCAAGGATAGGAACTCCAGATATTTTTCCAACATCAGGGACTCTAGAAAAAACTGTTGGAAGAACAGGGTCTTGAAACCCTTCCAACTCAAGTCCACGTGTCTGTATGCCTGGACCATGGAATCCCACCACCGCTTGTCGGAACCCTCAAGCCTGAACGCTGCACACTTCACCTTGATATTCTCACGTGTCTCCAGGAAGTCGAAGATTTTATTGATCCTATCCAGATATTCCTCCACATCTCGAGGTTCATTTGTTCCTTTAAAATACAATGGATTCTCGCACGAGAATTCCCGTGACCGATCTCTCTCTCCTCCATCTCTTGGCTACATGTCAACAACTGCATTATTAACTCATGGAATATCTTGGTCAATAACACGAACTGATTCTACGATAGTCTTGATGAGATTATGATCCACTGGTGGATTCTCTTGTGGAGTGTTAACTACACCTTCCTGAGGAACTCATCGAAGACATCTCAGAGGCATACTGCTGCACTCTGAAACAGAAGGAACGATCCGATAACATATTAAATATAAATTTAAACTAGAAAACTCATAAAAAAACTAGTATTAAAAACAAACCCAATACCAGAGGCACATATCCCGACATCCCATGACAACTTGAGTCTCATCATGACAAGAGTTAGCTAGACACTCATTGCAACATACCTCTCAAGTCCCAACAATTCTATCTCCAGTTTAACAGATTCCCCAAGACATGAACTCTTGGGGACAACTACCTAGATCTGATACCATTTTGTAATGAACTGACCCAAGTTACCCTCAAAACCACCACCCGACCCGATCCACCACATACCCAAAGGGCATTCACGATCCCCACGGGCTGGCGAAAAGCACCCAGGAATCGAACAAAATACCAGAGGAAGAAATTTCGCCCAACCTATACAAGAACATGACATATATACACAAGGAAAAATGAAGAGACAACAGAAGTCTAATAAATATATTCCATAACTATAAAAAGGTAGTGGAAATAAAACAATAGTAAAAGTATCTAAAACTATAAAAGACAAGTCCAACTGCAAAGGACCAAAACGAATCAGCTACTCCAAATGATGGTGTGGACAAACTCCCACCATCACACCTACATATACCAAACTCAGTTGACATGAAACCTCACCGCCTCCCTATGACACATTTCCTTTCCCTGCAATGGAAGGCATACAAAGGTCTACACACCACTGAATAGGTGCACATGGTGTGAGATAACAGACTCAGTAGGATCCCACCCATGTATTCCATAATCGGTCTCTTTACAACAATTCTTGTATGCTCATTTAAATAAAACATGACATGATAAACAGTAAAACGGTTTTATAGAAAACATGGTAAACATTTCCCTTTTATCATAGTTCTAAAATAAAAGTAGATATATCAATTTCAAAGAACATTTTCCCTATCTCATGCATATCAAGGCTAAACAACAAAGCCAAATAAACAAAACAGAAGCACAGATTTCAGTACTAAGGATCACTATAGGTCAGACTAGCAAAATACTTGTACCACAATCAATCAAGTGCACAATCTGGTTCCTAGAACACAAGCCTAGGAAGCAGAGGAATACCCCATGAGTAACCCCCCCAACAATGTCAATATCAGTCTCCTAAAACAACGAGTCTAGGAAACAGAGGAAATTATCATGAGAAAAACTCCCGATAATCACAAACAAATGGATAATGACCTTAAGCTAAACCTTCCACCTAAGTACCTAAGGTAAACCATATGATCATTTTCATAATTTATTCTAATGCTTTGAAAACCATTTCAAAACCATTTCACAAATCCATTTCAATGCTTTGAAAATGCCCATTTTTCTTTCCATTTATCAATAACTAGGGAAAACCCATTTTTCTTTAAAAACCATTTTTAATGCACACAAAACAATCACACCAATTCCATGTATGAACCAATTTTTAAAGAAAGAACAACAAGGTTCATCAACATAGGCTAGAGACCGAACCACCTACCTCAAAACTTAGGTCGCACACACCCACAACGGGATCCACCAACAATGAAAACCCAACAACGTCTACGAAGGCCCTAGAATCAAATTCTTATCACAATATTGATCCAATTTAAAACAGAGGTTCGTCAGAAAGGAGAAAACCCACATACCTCAAGAACAAACATCCATCACACCTTGATCAATAAAGGAATGACCACTAGAATGAGATCGCATAATGGATCTTGGAAGAAGACAAGAGAAAACACCAAATTAGATCAAAATATTTGATAGCGCAACCCAAGGGCCCTACAATGATCAATGATAATGAAGAAGTAGAAAGATCACTCACTTAGAGAGATGCACCATGACCTAAACAAAGATTGAACGTCGAACAGATCGATTAGGAAGGACCGGTGTCTCCAAAAATCACCAAAGAGGAGGTGTGAATCGAGAGAAAAGGAAAAGTGGTAGCCGAATGGTTAACCGAAACCCAAATGATTCCCTAAAACTTCCATGCTCGGAAAATTACATGACATGTAACTTCTATGCATGTCATGAAATCCATGGTGTTTAAGTATGTTGAGAAATCCTTCACCTTGGATTAAAAATCTGTTATTTAAAACATTCATGACGTGAAATATCTCTTCACATCATGTATCCTTTCAAAGCCTGAAGTCTTTCACGACTAGAATCTAGCAACTCTTACACATCGTGTAACCTAGTTACATGACGTGAAATCCTCCTACAGCTTGCAAAAAATCCAGTTTAATCTTAGAGTCCAGTAAATCTCTTCCTTTACCATTATAGGTATTCTCCCAATTCATTCTCATCCTTACGTCGATAATGAAAAAGGAAAAACCATGATGAGATTAAAGACATGCCTGATGGATTAGTAATAGGTTGTTAAATTTGTAATTTAAGTTTGGGAATTACTTGGATTATTTGTATTCTCTGATTCACAGTGGATATTTTTTTGGAATTAACCTGTGGTTTTTTAATCCTCTACATGAGAGGGGTTTTCCCACGTTAAAAATGCCACATGATGACTTATTTATTATACTTTATATCGCTTTCATATTTTTTCGAGTTTCTCACAATATTTTGGCAAACAATTTTCAGTCTGGAATTAGGATTCTCCCCAACAAGTGGTATCAAAGGTGAAAGTTCATACTTGAAATTTAATGTGATAATTATGGAAGTTTCAGAGATGATCACTGATGCGTACGTGAAGCAGAATAAGGTATGAAAATTAAACCAGGTTGAGTGAGGTGATGCGCATGTCTGCTCAGGGGATGTTGAGTAGAGAGAGCAGATGATTTTAGTAGGTGCTCCAAATTATGTGTTAATCACTATTATGGGGGATCCAGATGTTTCTGGTTCTAGTCTTATTTAGTAGGATGGTGTAAATACATATGTGACAAAGATTTTGGCGTTTTCCTTTCTTTTTTCAGGGAGAGATGATATTTTATTTTTGTCAGAAGTGAAAAAGGACGTCATCATATTTTCTATAGATGATAATGGTTGGTGTGATACTGACCTATTTTCTTTTCAACTGGGTTTGTTGGATGTTTTCATTCATTGATGCACTGAAGGGGGAGATTGTTGGGATTCATCACATTTATTGAAGTGATAGAAAATTATTAATGGAGAGATTTATCTCATCATTAATTGGGGATTTTGTACAAATATTAATAAAGAGTTATTATCAATATTAATGGATGGAATAATGAATGTTGACTGTATTTATTGGATATATACACTTGGTGTCTACATAAGAGGATGTAGTAACATATTTTAAACGGAGTGCCAATACGATGCAGCCGATAAGGGAGAATCAGGAAGGGGTTGGTGCATTTGCGATGGACCATGTGGCTCAACGACGATGACACAATTAACTTGTATGTGTAGAGAGGTGCTTGGAAAGATGTTCAACATGTATTTTGTTGAGATCAAGAAGGGGGATTCTGCGATAGCATGTGCTGTACATCAATGTTTAACAGGTGCGAAGCAGCAATGACACAATTGATGATCGGGGCCATGTATCGAAAGTCTTTCTGATAGCGGTGATGAGGTGGTGTGTCCCGGTTGATGATTGGTGGTACATCATGATGAAAATTTCATGAGAGATAAATCCTTTGGATGTTGCAAGAGGGTGCGAGGGTGACACATGTTCAGATGAAGATCTCAGAGGTAGTAATGTTTCTTCGACAAAAGGGTGATGTTTTGTTATAGATTGATCTTTCGATACACGGCGTTGGTGATATGTTTTTCAGAGAGAAGGTAATGGTGTATCAGGGTGAGGGTTTCTCATATGTTTTCTATGCGCTCTCAATTGTAATTCAAGTTTGGGAATTAATTGGATTCTTTATATTCTTTGATTCATAGTAGATATTTTTCAAGATTGCCCTATGGTTTTTTAATCCTCCGCATGAGAGAGTTTTTTCAAGTTAAAAATCCTATGTACAAATTTATTTATTCTACTTTATATCACCTTCATATTTCATTGGGATTCTCATAATATTTTGGAAAGTAATTTTTAGCCTGGAATTAGGATTCTCCCAAACATGATCATACCCTATAAAACTCATTTATCAAAGCTTCTGAGGGAGACAACATCACTGAGTTATGCTCTTGATCAAGTCCAAGTTGGAATCCATTAACTAAAGCATGATTGAAACCATTTACGGGAGAAGATCAAGCTTATCAAGATCACAACCCAAACCATATACACTGAACCACCCCATTAAAATCTCATCATCACACACCTTATCCATGGTTTAATAAAGAGTTGTGTATCAAGACCCTAATAATGTAAATATTCATATTGTATTTTCAATAGAATAATGATTATATTTACTTCTTATTATTATTACTTTATAAATGTTTTTTTGATACGATAAAACAAAAATTATATTTTTGTGTAATATGAAATTTCAATAGACATTCTTTTTTGACAAATTCATGAATTTTAAAAAGAAATGATAATTTAATAAAGTAATAAAATTAAATAATTTTTATTAAATATAAATGATAATATAGTTTTTATGAAGTCAAATGTAATTTTTATAAGGGTTTGAAAACTGTTATTATAAAAAACCCATCATTTCTCAATAAATATAAAATCTTGTTTTAAAATTTAAAATTAAAATATTTAGAAAATTATTTTTTTAAAATAAATATTATTTTTGGAATCAACACGTCAAAATTATCTAATAGTTAATTTTTCATAATTTTTTGAGACAATTGAATTTTTGGGTAAAAATTAAATATGGTATAAATATACGTTGTATATTATGACATCACAATAAATCAAAAGTGAAGTAATAAATTTTATAAAGAGTATCCATGACCAAATATTTTTTTCTCCTTTAAAATAATATTTTTTGAGACTATTTGATTAATTTTATAAAGTATTTATGAATCCTTCAAAACCTATATTGTATTACGAGGTTATAAAATTATTTCTTTATGAACATGACTCACTTCCACATCACCAAGTGTAATATTTTAATAGGTTCAGCCATTGAACTTATAAAATAATGAAAATCACTCATCTTTAGTAGAAAACATGAGCAAAAATAATGAGAAAGTTTGTGCTTTTGATTACATTATTATATAAAGTCCACAACCTAAGTTTGTGAAATGATAAAGAAATCCTCTCTCTTTTTCATATATAAACCCACTCAAAATATCATTTATCTTCACTCAAAAATTTGGATTAAATCATTACTCTTCCCTCCCATCTCTAGAGTCCTCCCAAGGTGCTCTAATCTCTCAAGAAGCTTCTCCCATGCTTTTGGAATCACTCTCTCAAGATAATAGATCTTATATTTTCCCTCTCTATTCAAGAACCTTATTTATGTAATGATTTTTTTCTTCCAATTCCTATTGATGAGATATGATTTTGCACATCCCTCTTACTTCCCTTATGATTTACAAGTGGTGAGTTCCCCATTTCACTCTCATTAATCTCTCTCATTATTCATTATGTACCCCTGTTATGCTGCCGAAATAATCCTACAATTTTTCCATGTCAATTTTTTTATTCAAACACTCTCCTCATCTTATGCCTATTAATTCCCAAATTTTCATGTTAGATTATGTTTTTACATATCTCTCATACTTTTCTTTTTTACTTTTAAGTAACGAGAGACCCATTTATCTCTCATTGAACCATTTTATGAATTTTCATGTACTGCCGTTATGCTTCCGAAATGTCACTGTGATTTTCCATGTTGAACATTTATGAGGTGTATACCCATACCAATTTCCACTCAAGTTTATTCACATATTTGAACCTATAATTCATTTATTGGGGAATTCCATGCATTTAATCCACAATCCTTAATCATGGGATTAAATGTGATGAAATATGTTCTCATGTTACATGATATATGTTGCACACTTATGCGTGTACATGATATGATTGTGATGGGTGTGCCCATATAGCGCTCCAATGCATTGGGTAATGTTTTAATCTCATGATATTCCATGTATGGTTCACAATAGGTTATCCTAAGAACATCATGTTATGATGTATTGGTGGTTAACATTGACTTATGTTTATGATGTCATGTTTAAAGTTGTTTCCACATTCTTATATTGCCTTTACGTTATCATGTTATATAATGCCTTGTTGTTTATGTTTATGATTTTTACCCCTTTTATGCCCCATTTAAATGCTTATTGTCTAACGTGTAATACTTTATTCATGTTATTATTTGTTTATTCCCTTACTGGGATTTATAACTCACTCATTTCTTATGTATGTCCCAAGTTTATCCCATCCAGTTTTAAGAACGATGTAATATTATGAGCATGTTAAGGAAGTTTTCAATAATATTGATGTACCCCCTATTTTAAGTTGTTATGTAATGTACCTAATTACCCAAAGGCACTAGACTTCTCGATCTTTTGAGTTGTATAATGTGTATTCTTATGTAATAAATCATGAATGAATTTTTAATAAAGATAAGGGTTGTCATAGTTGGTATTAGTGGAAAGTTTAGTTATTATTGGGATTAAGATTAGAAAAATATAGAAAAATCCATAGGGATAAGACTAAACATAAGAAAATATCCCTAAATTTTAGAAAAGTATAGAGTAAGTGGTTTTTAAGAAATTATATCCCTGTCTAGATACTATAAGTGGATGTGGCTCTTGCACAGATGTTCCTAGGGGTAACATTCAAAAATACTGTATCGAGCTAGACTCGATCGGGAACTGGTACACAAAAATGGGCCTTGCTATAGACCTAGTTTGAAACTCTTGGGTGATATGATTTGGTAAATTCACAAGATTATTATGAGCCATTATTAAGGGAAAAAAAATTATTATAAAAGTCTATATTAGGAAATAGATCATGGACAATATAGATTAAAGCCTATAAATTCATAAGTTAAGGAAATACATGTTATTTATAAAATCCATTTAATGTTATTGGATTCCCATTTGCGTGTTTAATATTTTGAAAGTAATCATCCCTAATTTTCCATTTATTCTATCCAGTGGCCAAAAATAGGAGGAACCAAGTAAACAAACAATGTGAAAAGAAATTTGATGGCTTCCCAAATAAGATTCCCAACCTAATGGGAGAAAGAATTGTTAACTTTGTGATGATACTCTCTCAATTGACTCAGGTTCTAAATAAAAACCTAAATCAAGAGGAATGACCAAACCCCCTAAGAAAGAACAAGATTCAATTAAGACCTTTATACGATAAAGGCCTCTGAATTTTAATGGATCATATGACCCCTTAATCCCCGAACAATGGATCAAATCCATTGAGAAGATATTCTCTATTCACTACAAAAAACGATGGTTAGTGATGGTTTATTCACAACCGTTCTAGTAACTACCATGAAATAAATCTGGTTAAAAAAATATAATATAGAGGTAGTTTCATAAAATCACCGTGATATGTTTTTATGTGTTCAATTAGCATCGATTTCATTAAAACTGTCACTAAACGTTTAAAAAAACCCTAATCCCCCCTCGCACCCTATATGCTACCTCAACCCCCTCCCTCAACCTCCTCCTTTCCTCTCCCTGAAGACAACCTCAAGCTCATGACCCCCTTTCCTTATACCCCTCCTCCTCTCTTCTCCCCAATGGCGACCCCGAGACCGTGACCTTGAGCCAGTGACCCCGAGCCGTGACCCCCAACCCCCACGACCCCCCCGACCTCAAACCCCACGACCCTCCCCCCCTCCGACATTCTCTCTGGCCAGCTCATCGATGATGTGACTGCCCCCCTTCGACCTCCCTCACCTTGGCTCGGTTCCCCTCTTCAACATCAACATGAAACCCCCATCCGAGCTCCCTCTGTATGGGTCAGATCCCCTCCTCACTAACAACACATACCTACCCTAAAGGTTTCATCATCCTCACCTTGATTTTATTATTTAGTATCATTAAATGGACAATCATGGGTGATACAAATTGTATAGATTTTTTATTCATTTTGGTTTATAATGTGTTATTTGGATTTTGCAGTTAGTTTTTTGGAGTTATAATAATCATTAATTTTGGTTATGTTGTATAAAATTAAAAAAATAAATTCATTTATGATATATGTTAGTTATAGAATCTATATTTTTAATAATTTCATGGTTTTTATAAGATATTAATGAATTTCACTTTGTTCTATATATGATAATGCCTCCAATTTTTGATATATTCATAATTGAGGCTATTTTAAAACTCATGACCAATTGGTGTTTGGGTTTGGGGTCACACATGGTTTTATCAATAACCCTGGAAAGGTATCTAAGAATAAAGGCCTTGAAAATGAGACATTAGTCTCTTTTTAAATTTATCAGAATGCTTCATGTTTTATGCATATGCGAGGAACCATTTAGTTCAATAAAATCTATCAAATAATGATTGAGTCAAATGACTAATTTTTTATAATTTGATTTGAAAATCATAATAGACATTATTCAAATTTATGTTAACATCATGTTTTTTATGTTTAGATGAAATTAAAGGAACATCTTATTTGATGTTATGTGAACATAGTTGATTTATATAATTCATGGAACAACATGAAGTCACACTAAATCAGTTAAATACAATATAGACATATAGAGTTGAATATTTTGGGTATGCATGACATATCATGATATCCAAATAAAGTATACTTTACATTCATATTTTTAAGGGGTGTTCTTGGTCTTAGTTAGATCATGGGAAATGGTTTAGACATTGATCAATGTATATAATTTTTCAATAGAATGAACCCTACCTAGTTACAAAACTAGGGTAGAATACACCATTATATTTTATTTGATTCATCTTATTCATCTATGTTTGTGATAAATAATAATTTATTTGATTCATGTTTTTATATTAGAAGTTTAGTAAGAAAAATTTCATTATTTGATTCATCACATTTTCCTTTATAGTTGTTATGAAAGATTCAATGGCAAAGTTGAGTGATATTTAATTTTGATTTTACATGTTTAATTAAAATTTTATATCTTTATATCTTAATTTACAAGGATAATACAATCCAATACCTATGGATAAAAGTTGGATTAATTTACCTCAAAACACACCACGATATGCCAAGGGTTTGGAAGAATTTTTAGATTATGCAATTGCAAACCGATCGGTGGATGGTAGAATAAAATTTTTGTTACTTGATTGTAAATTCAAGCTATAATTGAATAAAAATAAAGTATATGATTATTTTATATTGGAATATTTTCCTCATCGATATGTATGTTGGATTTGGCATGGTGAATCAAGTGTTATGGAATGTCAAAACAATGACAATACTATCAAAGAAATATAAAGTGACATGGAAGAGGAGAATTTAGTTTGAAATTTGTTAAATGACGGATTTGGTTTTGCAGAATAAAATGTACAAGATTTCAATAAATCAATAGAACCTTCAGTTTATCCTGAGCATATTAATCTTGCTCAGAAATTCAGTGATCAAAAAAAATAATTTTTTATGAATTAGTTGAAGATGGATAACAAGAATTGTATGAAGAGTGTGCCAAGTATTCGAAGTTGTATTTTCAACATAATTTGTATCATATCAAGTGTCTCAATAGAAATACTGAAAAAGAAATGTCCATGATTTTAGAGTTTCTTCATGATGAATTTAGTGAAGATAAGATCCTTGCACCATAATATGAGATGAAGAAAGTCATAAAAAAACTTGGACTTGATTATAAAAAGATACATGCATACCCTAATGATTTTATACTTTAATGGGAATAAGAGTTTGATAAATAATAATGTTCAAGATGTCATACATGAAGATGGAAGTCAATGAACAATAATGAGAGTATAAATCAATGTAAACTCTTGAAGAAATAGAAGAAGAAAATTCTTGCAAAGGTATCACATTACTTTCCTCTAAAAAAACGCTTACAAAGATTATTCATGTTTTCTAAGACTGTAGATGACATGAAGTAGCATGCTCAGGATAATAATAATGGCTTGATGAGACATCCAAAAGATTCAACATCGTGGAAGATGTTTGATTCACTATATCCAAATTTTTATTCAGATCCTAGGAATGTATATTTGGGATTGGATTCTGATGTTTTTAACCCTTTTGGTACTTTTAGTACTAATTATTGCATTTAACTAGTTCTTTTGATCCCCTATAATGTACCTCCATAGATGTGTATTAAGAAGACTTATTTCATTGTTTTGATGATTATTCCTAGAAATAAAATGTTTTTAAATGACATTAATGTATATCTTTCACCTCTAATCAAAGAATTGGGAGAATTATGGGATGATGGCATGGAAACATATGATGAATCATTGAGAAAACTATTCAAAATGCATGCTTCTTTAATGTGTAAAATTAGTGACTTTCCTGGCTTAGGAAATTTATCTAGTTGGAACACTCATACTAGTTTGTCTTGTCCAGTTTGTAATTTTGATTTTGAACCTCAACGATTACCTCATAGAAGAAAATGGTGTTTTATGTGTCATCATCGATTTCTTGATGCTTCTCATAAATTCAGTTTTAACAAGATACAATTCAATGAAGATATTGAAATGAGAAAGTCACTAAAGGTGTTATATGGTTTAGAAATCTTGGGACAATTAATGAATGTCACTAAAGAATTTGGAAAATGTCATCATTTTAAAGAAGGGATAAAAGGGTATGAGGTACAATATTTGAAGAATACGGAACACAAAAAATGGAATAAAAAGAGTATATTTTTTAAAATTCTTTATTGAGAGTTTAATTTGATACATCATAATCTTGGTGTAATTTATATTGAGAATAACATATGTGAAAATGTAATTTTTACAGTGCTAAATGACCAGGCTAAATAGAAGGCCCACCTTAATGCTCGCAAGGATTTTGAGTCAATGAATATAAATCATGGTTTGTGAGAAAATGAGAATGGAAAGTATCCTTAAACTATTTTTACAATGAAAAATCATGATAAAGATGTTTTCCTTCAAACTTTAAAGAAAGTAAAAGTTCTAGATGGGTATTTAAGTGACATATCAAAGTGTATTGACTTACAAAATCAAAAGTTACATGGATTGAAAAGTAACGACTCTTATATTTTGATGTGATAATGAAGATAATTGAATGTATAAATTAATAATGAAATTATATTACAATTTATCATTAATAAGTGTTTCGTACATATATACATTGTTCTAGTTTTTATTTTCTTTTCTGTAAAAAGATGTTAGTTTTGAATTTTTTATATATTTAATATACCTTAACCATTTAAAATGAAAGAATGTCGAGAATTTTTTTTAGGATTCTAGCTGATCAACATCTTAGAGAACGCTTCCACCGCCATCATCTTTTGTGGATCCTAGTGATTCCATTGTACCTAAGGCTGCTAGAAAACCGACCATTTCCCCAGATGTCATTGGTAGCCCACCATGTGATTTACCTCCGATTATGGAGTAGTTGGTCACCCCTACATCTAGGGGATATTGGTGGGTTACCATTACTAGTGTGTATGTCATTTTTCAAAAAAACTTTATATTTTATTAATTGTTTATTGAAATTTTCAAATAGATAAAGATTGGAGTCATATTCCTATAGCTTGAAAAATGAGGTCTTTGATACTCAAGTAAAGGTAATATTAATTTAATATTCCTATAACTAATTTAAAAGGCATGATTAAATTTTGTAATATATTTATAAAGTGCTATGTTTTTTATTTCTAGATGTTTTTTCATTTTGATTTCCCTGGATCTGTTTCACGCCCATGAACTTTAAAAAGAACACATACAATATCTATAAAAAAACTAAAATGAAATTTTTATCTAAAAAACAGACATTTTGAGTTATACCTATGACATATTGTGTCATATTGACATGTGGTTTATTTATATATTCCAAAAATAAATTATAGATCAATATCTATAAGTTTGAAAACAATCTAAGCATTTTTCTTGGTTTTGACTCGGCGAACACTTATGAAAGGTAAAAAATCCTTTAAAAAAAGTGTCAAGGGGTCAAATATAGAAAAATGATATCGTATTTCCTTAAAATAAAATGAAAACAACCTTAGATTTAATTGTGAAATGTAGGAACTGAAGACATGTTATTCTAAATGATGGTTTGTCTGTTATGGCCGTAAATGCGTTTTTAATGTTCTAAAACACTAAAACATGTGTGGAACGGTCAAAACCAAACAAATTATATCGGATTGTCATATAATCAGGGGAAACAAGTGCATTTAATTGTGAAATTTAGGAACTGACAACATGTCATTTCGAATGACGGTTTTCCTGTTATGTCTGTAAATGAATTTTTATTATTTTAAAACACTAAAACATTTGTAGAATGTTAAAAAAAACATATAATCATCCTAAAATCAAGGAAAAAATACCATAAATTTAATTGTGAAATGTAGGAACTAACTTCACATCATTCTGAATGGCTGTTTTCCCATTATGTCTCTAAACATGTTTTTAGTGGTTTAAAACACTAAAACATGAGTGAAACAGTAAAAACCAAAAAAAATGTCATTTTTTCTTGAAATAAAGGGAAAAACACCATAGATTTAATTTTTAAATTTAGGAACCAAAGACACATCATTCCAAATTACGGTTTGTGTGTTATGGATGTAATCGTGTTTTTAGTGTTTTAAAACAATAGAATGTGTGTGAAATAGTCAAAAGAAAGAAAAAGAAACTAGATTGTCATGAAATTAGGGGGAATCTATCTCTTAGTTGTTTTCTACATGTACGTGTAGAAAATACATCAATCCGACGTGTAGTGTGATTGATTTTGACTCGATAAACACTTATGAAAGGTACAAAAGCCTTTAAAAACAAGTGTCGGGGGGTCAAAACCAGAAAAAAAACATTTTATTGCCCTAAAATCAGGGTAAAATGACTATGGATTTAATTTTTAAATG
The DNA here is from genome assembly GCA_963277665.1 of Viscum album. Lineage (NCBI taxonomy): Eukaryota > Viridiplantae > Streptophyta > Magnoliopsida > Santalales > Viscaceae > Viscum > Viscum album. The sequence goes on from OY728136.1 coordinate 1,908,727,773, forward strand.
TAGGAACTGACGACATGTCATTCCGAATAACGGTTTTCCCATTATGGTTGCAAACACGTTTTTAGTGTTTTAAAACACTAAAATGTGCATGGAATAGTCAAAAATAGAAAAAAGACATCATATTGTTTTTAAATCAAGGGAAAATCACCATATATTTAATTTTGAAATTTATGAATCAACGACATATCATTCTGAATGATGGTTTTCCTATTATGGTCGTAAATGCATTTGTAGTGTTTTAAAAAATAAAACATGCATGGAATGGTCAAAACCAGGAAAATAGTTTCGAATTGTCTTAAAATTAGCGGTCAAAAACTATAGATTTAATTTGGAAATGTAGGAACTGATGACATGTCATTCCAAATGATGGTTTTCCCGTTATGGCCATGAATGCATTTTTAGTGTTTTAAAACACTAAAATGCATGTGCAACAGTAAAAAACTAGGAAAAAGACCTCCGATTGATGTGAAATCATGAGAAAACCACCATAGATTTAATTTTAAAATGTAGGAACTAATAGAACATCATTCCAAATGATGGTTTTCCCATTCTAGTAGTAAACACATTTTTAGTGTTTTAAAACACTAAAATGTGCGTGGAACAATCAAAATCAGGAAAACAACCTAATATTGATGTGAAATCATGGGAAAACCACTATATATTTAATTTTTAAATGTAGGAACTAACGACACATCATTATGAATTACTGTTTACCTATTATAGTGAATTTTTTTAGTGTTTTGAAACACTAAAACGTGCATGAAATGGTCAAAACCAAGAAAAAGATGTTGGATTGTCCTGAAATCAAGGGAAACCACTGCTTAGTTTTTTTGACATGTACACGCACACAACATTTAATTTCGACATGATATGTGATCATAATTACTCGGTAAACACTTATGAACGGTACAAAAGCCTTTAAAAACAAGTGTTTGGGGTCAAGACTAGGAAAACAATGTTAGATTGCTCTAAAATTAGGGGAAAATGACCGTATATTTAATTTTGAAATTTATGAACTGACGACACATCATTCCAAATGAAGGTTTTCATTTTATGATCATAAACATGTTTTTAGTGTTTTAAAACACTAAAACGTGCATGGAACGGTCAAAACTAGACAAACAATGTTGGATTGTCATGAAATCAGGGTACGATGATTGTATATTTAATTGTAAAATGTATAAACCGACGACACATCATTCTAAATGAAGGTTTTCCCATTATGACCATAAATGTGTTTTTAGTGTTTTAAAACACTAAAATATTCGTGGAATGGTCAAAACTAGGAAAACAATATATAATTGTCCTGAAATCAGGGGACAACAATTGTAGATTTAATTTTTAAATTTAGGAACCAACAACACATCATTATGAACGAAGGTTTTCTTGTTATGGTCGTAAACACATTTTTAGTGTTTTAAAACACTAAAACATGCATAGAACAGTCAAAACTAGGAAAACGATGTCGGATTGTCATGAAATCAAGAGAAAACATCTGTAGATTTAATTTTAAAATGTAGAAACTGAAGACATGTCATTTTGAATGATGGTTTGTCTATCATGGACGTAAGTGTGTTTTTAGTGTTTTAAAATACTAAAACATGTGTGAAATTGTCAAAACAAAAAAAAACGACACTGTATTGTCCTAAAATCAAGGGAAAACGATTATATATTTAATTATGAAATGTAGGAACTGATGGCGCATCATTTGAAAGGATGGTTTTCCCATTATGGTTGTAAACACATTTTTAGTGTTTTAAAATGCTAAAACATGCATGGAATAGTCAAAACCAGAAAACAAACCCCATATTAATGTGAAATCATAAGAAAACCACCATATATTTAATTGTGAAATGTAGGAATTGAAGACACATCATTCCTAATGATGATTTTTCTGTTATGACTGTTAATTCTTTTTTAGTGTTTTTAAATACTAAAACGTGTGTGGAATTGTCAAAATTTGGAAAACATTGTCAGATTGTCTTTAAATCAAGGGAAAACACTATATATTTAATTGTGAAATGTAGTAATTGACAGTATGTCATTCTGAGTGATAGTTTTCCTATTATGGCTGTAAACGTGTTTTTAGTGTTTTAAAATAGAAAAACATGCGTGGAATGGTTAAAACCAGTAAAACAACATCATATTGTCCTTAAATCAAGGTAAAATGACCATAAATTTAATTGTGAAAAGTAGGAATTGATGACACACTATTCTGAATGACATTTTTCCTCGTATGGTCTTAAACATGTTTTTAGTGTTTTAAAACACTAAAACGTGGATGGAACAGTCAAAACCATAGAAAATGACCTCATATTGATATGAAATCATGGGAAAACCATTGCTTACTCGTTTTTGAAATATAGGACATACTGTGATATAAAAATCTTTAATTTTTTTATTAAATAAATTTCAAGCACATCACATGTCACTTTAAAAATAAATTAGAATATTTACTTATCCCTTTTATACTTAAAGTGTTGAATATTATCTGCAATATGTATGTTTATATTTTCAAAGTGCTTTTCATTATATATTATTTGTTTTATGTTAAACTTTTCTCTATTTTATTAATAAAATAACAAATTTTATGTGCAGCATTCTGAATATATTCTATTTTTCTCTCTTTCACATTTCTTTTCCTAAATGATCAGGTTTTCATAGTAGGTGGCAGATGTTGGCAGTAGGCAGGAGGTTGACCATTCCGATCCACGTCAATTTTTATAATGAAATCATGACTATTCTTAGTTTCCATGGTATGCTAAAATTGTATTAATCATTCTACTATAATTATAATTTATTATGTTTAGTTTTAATTTTTTGTTTCATTTTTAGTTACACCTGATGAGATGATGTGGTTAGTTTCAGTTTATGAGATGATGTGGAGGCAGACGGATGCAGTGGAGGTCGTGACATGGATGAATATTTAGCATGAACTATTATTTTATATATTTTATATGTATATATTGATGACCAAGGTATTGGTTGATGTATGGGGTAACTGAGACTTAGGTTATGATGATAGTGGGTATTTGTATGACTATGGATGTGTGATGTATGAATGATGGGTTTATTATATATTTATTCTTTAGTGTGTATCATGTTAGTTTTTATATATTTATAGTTTATTATTTTTTTTTTAAAAATCAAAACAGATTTAGTGGTGGTTTTTTGTAACCACTACTAAACATATTTTACTAAATGTATTTAGCAGTGGTTCAGATTAACCACTTCTAAAAACAACCACCATGAAATGATTTGCGGTGGTTATTTTAATTTTATTTATATTCCCATTGGATATTTTTTTTATTAAAAAACCTCCACTAAATTATCCAAAAATGATACTTAAAAAAACCAACATGAAATACAATAAACTGCTGATCATTGACTAGAGAATGTTAAATACACAACAGTTTTATGAACCACCACTAAATAATTAGGCAGTGGTTTAAATCGCTGCTAGACCACTAAATAACCACCACTAACCATCATTTTTTTGTAGTGATACTTCAATGTTCCGATCAAGATAAGGTCATGTTGGCTATTTATTTTATGGAGGGAGAAGCTGATCAGTGATATACATTGATAAAAAATATGAATCCTAAGGAAGAGATCGAAGTTATGGGGTGGAAGGAATTCTAGAAAAATGTTTTTTGAAAAATATTTTCCCCATACTCTCCAATATAAAATGGAAAAAATGTTTTCTTTTTATCAAGAAAGAAATGAAAAATCCATCAGGACATATGAGACAAAACTTTAGAAGACCTGCATGATACACCTCCAGCTTTGTCATTACCCCCATATGTAAAGTTAACCACTTCTTTGGTGGGATAAAATAGTGTCTAAAAAAACACCTAGTGATTTGGGACTTAAAAAACTATGAGAAAATTGTCCAATGTTCCCTAAAAGTTGAAATGAAGATAAAAAAATCTCAAGGGTCTCATGGGGATAAGAAGAAGGAGTTAGAGTTTAATTTTGGCAGTGCGATGGAGAAATCTAATAATGGTAAGAAATTTCAACACCCCACTTGTAAAAAGTGTGGAAAAAGCACCCCAAAAATTTCTTAAAGGGGATGAGGAAATTCTTTAGGTGTGGGATGGAAGTTCACCTAGCTAGTGATTATTGACGGGAGAAACCCACTAATGTAATGGAGGAGAGGAATGATGCAGTCAACCTTTTACCTATTGTCCAATGTTTCAACTATATGGAACAAGGACACTCTGTGAACCACTCCTATAAGACAAGGGTTGTCAGAGACAATCAATGCCAATAACTTCTAAGGAAGCAAGGATGAGCCCATGCCATCACAATTGTTCACTACTACAAAACACACTTTTAACAGTTCTAATTTTGGGTATTAACAGTGCTTGAAAAGAGATGTATACAAAAGAGAGGTTAAAATCCAACCTTTATCATCAATCGCAAGAAGCACTAATAAAGGCTCTCTTTAACAGTGCTAAAAAAACACTGATAAAGGGGGCCTTTATCAGTGCTTTTTTTAAGTGCTTATAAAGGGTTGATTTTTTTGTTTGGTCCTCTCCCCACTACCAACGATTCACCCTTCTTTATCTGTGCTTTTCACACACTCATGTGTCCCCCTTTAATAGTGCTTCCCCCACCCTTCAACAATGATCTAGCAAATTCCAGTTCTCCTGTGCATGCTTGGATTTAAACCTTGTACCCCCTTTAGGATTTGGATGCCTTTACCACTGCACCAGTTTGTTTTATTATATCTTTTTCGATCTCTCTCTCTCTCTCTATATATATATATATATTTACATGCATATTTTTTCATATATTTATTTAATTATTTTTAAATACATTTATAAAATACATGTTTATGTGTGTGATATATATAATTATATTTATTTAAATATATTATATATTAATATTCATTTAGATATAATAGAATAGAATATAAATATATATTTGTTTATCAATACACATATATATGTATATATAAACATTATATATATATTTGTATAATTATATATATATATATACATTCATATATTTATATAATGTAAAGAAATGGTTAGAAATTGTTTTAAATACATTTTTTATAATATGTTTATATATATACATATTGTATATTTAAATAAAAAATTTATACATTACATATATATTTATATGTATATATATTGACATATTCACATATAATTATATATATACATATGCAAATTTTTATAATGTATTTTTAAATATTTATTATAAAATACATTTATATACTATATTTAATGATAATGATAATGGTAATGATTTATTTATAAAAATATATTTATATATGATATATATACATAATATTGACACACACACACATATTAACACACATGAGTATACATTTATATTTCTCACATACACATACATATATTTACATAAAATGTACTTATTCACATAAATTAGAATATATATACATATATACATACATACATACATACATATATATATATTTCTTAATCACTGACACACACATGTTTATATATAAACATTACTTGTATAGGTATATATATACATATTAATGTATTTTTATAATGTAAATAAAAAGAATTTTTTTAAATAAAATGAATAATAAATATTTATTTTATATATTTAAAAATATTTTTTTATGTAAATATGTTTAAATATGTATTTATACAAGTGATTTATTATAAGTAAATATAAAAAAATATTCATACATTTAATTATAAATAAAACTACATTATGAAAAATGATAAAAATTAAAAACCATAATATATATATATGAATTTAATTCATGAGAATAAATTCAGTCCCCACCAAAAAAAGACAATAAGACCCCCTTAAATGAGGCTGTGAAATTCTATCGAATGTTAAAAAATTTGGATACCTCAACTAAAAACTCAGTTTTGGAGGTCTTCTGTGCCTTTTTTGGCCTAAAAAAATGTGATTAGGGATTCCTCTATCACTAGTGTAGAGATCATCACAAGATTTGATTTGATATGTGGTAGAGCTCTAATAAACACCTAGATCAAAAGTTATAGTTGTTTGAAGTCCGAGTCAGGTTTTTAACTTATTTTAGAGTGTTTACTAATTCTTTGATTTTTTCTATCATTAAATTGTTATTAAATTAATATTACTTGATAATAATTAGAAAATTACTAATTAATATTATTTTTTAATCATTTTATAATCCATTTTCACTAAATATATTATATATTAAGTGTAAATGCATATTTAGACTAATCTAAAACATATTTAAAAAATATATATATATATATATATATATATATATCAACACAAATATATTTTTATGTTAATATATTATTTTTAAAGAAATAATTTTTTTACCCTATATCAGCATTTGAAAAAAAGTACTGATAAATCCTCCCTTTATCAGTGATTTTTTATTAGCACTGATAACGAGGGGCCTTTATCAATGTTTTTTTACAAGCGCTGATAAAGGGGTCTTTTATCAATATTTTTTAGCACTAATAAAGACCCCATTTATCATAATTTTTTAGTGTTGATAAAGACCTACATTTATTAGCCTTATTTAGCACTGATAAAGGCCCCCTTTATCAACATTTTTTCTAGCACTGATAAAGGGAACCTTTATCAGTGATTTTAGCTAGAATTGTTAAAGCCTAGTGCAGTTAAAGGCCTAATATGTAGTAGTGGCTAAGGTGGGTCTCTAAAATGAAGCAGTGATAGGTATGCTAGTTATTTATTTAAGAATAACAAACATACTTTTTGATTCTGGTTATATTCATTCTTTCATATCACAAAATTTTAGTAGAACTATTCAAACACCACCACAAAGCATGGAAATAGAGATGTCAGTGAAAATAGAAAATGGAGAAATTATTGAATCCCAAGTATATAACTCCCCCTATCAAAATTTGTGTGTTGAAATTACCAAAAAACATTATGATACTCCCTTTAGTGGAATTTGATGCAATTTTGTGTATGGATTGACTTTTCTTATATAGATACTATAAATTATCGCGAGAAGAAAATAACCCTCTGTATTGAGAATCTTCCTCTGATTCTGTACAAGTGCAAGGAAAAGGATGAATCATCTTTAGCACCAAAATCTAAAGCATGGATATTATTTCCCTACTAGAAATCATATATGGCTCAAATGATTTAGTTTAATGAAAAAATAATTCTTGAAGACATGCTCATGTGAATGAATATGCTAATGTGTTTCCCAAATAATTTCTTGGTCTTCCTCCAAGTCGAGAGGTTGAATTTTCAATCGAGATCATACTTAAGACTTTTCTAATATCCAAGAATAAATATATAATGGCTATTATGGAACTTGGGGAACATAAAAAACCATAGGAGAATCATGATAAATGGTTCATATGACCAAGTTCTTCATTGTGGGGTTCACAAGTCCTCTTCATTAAGAAGAAAGATGGGTTAATGTGCCTTTTCATTGATTATTATGAGCTCAATAAGATCACAATAAAAAAATTATCCTATCCCACAGATTTATGACTTGTTTGATCGGATACGTGGAGACCAGTACTTCTCTAGGATGGGTCTTTAGTCAAGGTATTATCAGGTAAGGGTGAAGAAGGAGGATATCCCCATAACTATATTCCATACAAGTAATGGGAACTACGAGTTTATAGTAATTCCATTAGAGCTCACTAATGCTCCAACAGTCTTCATGGACTTGATGAATAGAGACTCTAAAGATTATATTTACAAATTTATGATGGTATTTATAGATGGTATTATAATATAATCCAAAATCAAGGAGGAGTAAGAGGATCATCTGAGCACTATGCTAAATACCTTATGAAAGGAGAAGCTTTATTAAAAGTATAGAAAATGTGAGTTCTGTTTGAAGGAAGTCTCATTATTGGGGAATGTTATCACCAACAAAGGTTTATCTATGGACCCTTCAAAAATTGTGGCAATTGAAGGATGACCAAGACCAAAAACTATGATGGAAATCCATAGTTTCCTTATATTAGTTGGGTACTATCACTGATTTGTGAGAAATTTCTCATGATTTTCAAACACTCTAACCATTATAACTCGTAAGGGAGTCCAGTTTGTTTGGAATAATGAATATGAAGAGAGATTTAAGGAGTTAAAAAGAATGCTTATTACTAAACCTGTACTTACGCTACCCACAAATGGGGAAATTTTTGTGGTATACAACGATGCTTTTAATAAGATCTTGGGTTGTTTACTAATGCGGAATAAAAAATTGATAGACTATTCCTCAAGAAATTGAAAGTTCATTTACAGAACTACACAATGCATGATCTGGAGTTGTCCAAAATAATATTCGCATTGAAAATATGGAGGGATTATCTATTTGGAGAGAAGTTTTAAATATATACTGATCATAAGATCCACAAGTATATATTAGCATAGAAAGAGTTGAATATGTGACATCAAAGATGGTTAGAGCTAATTAAGGACTATGAATTCTCAATACACTACCATTGTAACACCCTAGGTAAATAAAGAGTATGAAATTTTCATATTTATCCATATTTGTGAATAAAATATTAATATTACTTTAAAGGGGATGGTATGCTCGATGGCGTACCCAATACGCAACAACGAGTTACCAAGGAATCTTACGTTGCACTCTAATAATAAAATAATATTATTTTAAATGGTAGTTAACGCCTAGCCGTTGTAATGGAGGGAATGAACATAACTAAATACAAAATGATTATATATGTTTGTCAAATATTTTTACTTTTTACAATAAATGTTAGAGGATTAAAAATGCGAATGAATCCAATTTTAAGCGTAAACATTCTAATATTCTTTAAAAGGTCGATTAACCGCCTTTTGATGACAAACCTCTTTTAAATCCACTTTTTGAAAATTTTATGTGTTATATTTGACAAAATAAAATTCTTCTTTAGAATCGGGACATCAAAATTTACTTTGTGTAAATTTTTGGTATTTTTCCGATAATGTTCATTTTTTAATGAATAGTGAAAAATGTTGTATTTTAATTCAAAACCTCTTTTTAATCTAATTTATTTATATGATTAGATTATCTTTTGAATTGGTTTTAAATTTAAATTATAATATATTTTTACCATTTAATCCAATAGCGGTTGTTGGAATTAATTTCATCTTGAAATTGGACTTAAACTAGTGTCAATCTTTTGATACGTATTGTTTCATAAAAACACGCTATTTGCTCTGACAGCGGGAATTAATTATTAAATTAATTAATGTAACTTATATATTTTGAATTTTGTAAAATAGACATAATTTTTGAATTCGGAATATCAAATATAGCTTAGGTTGATTTTTTGGTATTTTTCTGGAAAACTTCAATTTTTGATGAATAGTGAAACCCCTAAGTGGTACTTAAAAAAACCGATTTTTCATTTAAATGAAATTTTACCACCTCTGTTTTTTGAATTTCAAAAATCCGACATACATGGTTGTCATTAAGAAGTAAAATGTGGTTCAATGGGATTAAAATAATTTTTTTGGTGAATAGTAACTTTTAAGTTTTAATCGCGATTAGAGGTAATTAGTGTAGTTTAAGGTAAAAATAATGTTTTAATAATATGAAATGACCTATACACATGTCATACTCTCATTGGATGAGTCATGGCCGACCAAGACAATCCATGGGTCAACTTGGGGACCCCATGGAGCCACTTTGGTTGGAAAATAACATAAATACCTTTTTATTTAAAGTTAAAATTAAAATGTCACAAACATGTGTTGTTTTACTAAAACAATTTTTACATGGGGTTATATAAGTCATATATTTGACTATAAATATACATTAGAAATATAAAAATATTTCCTACATCATGATATTTTTTTATAATTTTTAGACATTAAATAAATTAATTTATTTATGACACCGTGATGATGCAGTGATTACCTCATAAATGAACGATTTAAATAAAATGAGAAGATAGGGTGAAATGTAAGTCTTACAATTGTTACAGACCTATTGAATGGGTGTATTTAAAAAACTTATCACCTTATCCTAGAAATATATCCTTTTGGGACCTTTTAAATCTGAAAATCATTTTATAATAAAGTAATATTTTATAACTTTCCAAGAGTGCCCCTCCTCTCCTCTTATAAAAGGCCCCCACCTCTACCACCTTACACACACCTCTCAAGCCTTTGTCTCGGCCAAACCCTGCCCATTTCATCTCTCCACATCCCTCTATTCATCATTTAAGCCTCACTTTGGGCAGAATCCTTTCCAAGGAAGCCTTTGAGCTCAAATCAAAGAGAGTTACCCGATTTAAAGGTAATGTCTTCCCTTGTGTTCTTTTGTTTTATTTTTCTTCTCCAAACCCCTAAACTCTTTTTATTACTTTTTTTGTAACAAAAAAAATATCTTAAATATACTAGAATGTTTTTATAAAAAGTATTCAAGCTACACTTTCACACAGCTCCGTCTAATGGTTAAAGAACATACTGTTTCTGTGGATGGCGAATTACTGCCTCACGAAACGATGATTGTTCAATATTATTTTAACACCTTCAAAGGTGGCCATTAAGATGTCACTATATTTATATATGATATATAATATGTTTATGTTTTACTTAATATTATGTATTTTTCATTTATGGCATACTTTTATGGTTTCCATTATGGGTAAACGCGATATCTTCATTTTAGGAAGTGCGGACTACCGCCCCCTCAAAGTGATTTGATTCGTTAATGACATATGTGGGACATATAAAGGATGGAATTAATGGTATTAAATATGATATCCTACTGGAATTATAATATACCTTTATATAATTATTATTTAATTCCATTGAATACAAAAAAAGAAATGAAAGTAGCGTTCATGCGTACGTACGGCTTACCGTCTCCATGAACAGTACATTTCATTTCTTATCTCCAAATGTTATGTACTATTATAAGTACATATATATAATGGATATATATGTAATATATTAAATCTAAATTATGGATATCATTCTGGAATTATAATATATATATCTCTCATTTTGTTTTAATTCCATTAATATGACAAAAAATGAAAGTAGCGTTCATGCGTACGTACGGCCTACCGTCTCCATGAACGGTGCTTTTAATTTTTTATCTCCAAATGCTATGGAATAGTATAAAATGAATATATACTGGATATATATGATATTTAAAATATGAATACTATTCTGGATATTATGTACCTATAACTACATGGAAAATTCTTTTCCAACAAGTTTGATTTTTACTCATGTACCAAACATCGACAAAAACGTCTGATATGAACTCACTTTATTAACCAATTATTATAACATTATAATATGTGATATTAACTGAATAATAATCTTTAAATTAGGTCCTTAAGAAATTATAAATTGACCAAATTTTATTATTCATGAGATTAAAGAACGATCGAGTCATGTCGGACACGAGGTAAGGGATCCTACCCCTCTATTTCTTTTTAAGTACACTCTTTTATGTCATTCCTTTTAATATCATCTTTCTTATGATTGGGATGTTCTTTTATATTACTCCTTATTTACTTTTTATGTTCATATGAATAGAGACCCTATTTTCTCTCATCAATCCATTTTGTAAGTTTTGAGTGGCGCCGTTAGGCTGCCGAATTTTCGTAAGAGATCTAACCTCTCTCTTTCTTTTTAAGTACCCTCCTTTATGTAACTTCTTTTAAGCTCCTATTTGTTATGATGGGGGATGTTATTTTATATTCCTATTTCTGTAAATTTTATTGTAATATGATGAGAGACCCTATTTTATCTCATCAATCCATTTTTGGAAGTTTTAAGTGGCGCCGTTAGGCTGCCGAGTTTTCATAAGGGATTTTTTATCTCACTTTTAGTCCCGTGAGATTTATGCTACATTTGCCACCATTTACATTGAGTGGTGTATGTAATTCCCATTATTATACTCTTTGTGTAATATAATTTCATTTATGGGTATTTACATATTCATTGTATGACCGTTCTTCAATGGGGTGTACGTTTCGAAAGTTACCCAAGTCAGTAAGGGAACCTTTCACCCTCCTCTTTTTAAAAGACTTCTTTTGTTATGTCTTTTAATTCACATAATATTATGTTGGGATATGATCTTCTATATCCTTATTGATGTAAATTTTATTTCCAAGTGATGAGATACCCTTTTTATCTCTCATCAACTCTTTTTCTGAATTTTGAAGTGACGCCGTTAGGCTATCGAATTTTTGCAAGGGAACTTCTTAACCCAATTTTGATTCTTGGGTATAAACTTTTACTCCTTGTATATGTCGTTCTATGAATATGTGTGAATGTCCTCTGATTTTTTTACACTTAATATCCACTTATATTTGGTGTATTCGTTTGTCACACATAATTATGTAATTGATTTATCCTTAATCCAAGGATACCGTCTTTGTAAGGGACAACGTCTCAATATCCTTTTATTGAGGCATATTTTGTTTTATACACAAATATCTTTTATACGGTGTATAAACCCCTTTTAATTTTCATTTATTCAAAAGGAATAATTTTATACGAAGTGTTTTACTAAATGACAAAAAGGAATGTTTTTCTTGTCGTATGTTTGCGACGACAACGACTTCTCCGCCGCCATGACCATTATTTGAGTTTCAGCTTCCTCTAAAAGCCATAACTTTTTTTGAATGAAAAATAAATACCATGTTTTACTCTTCTTTTATTTTGTTATTGAAAATGGTTTTCATAATGTTTTTATATCAATGTGTTTTATTGATATCTTGTGATTGAAAAGTAGAAATGTTATGTTTCCTTTATACATGTTTTATGTGATACGATTATGTTATGGTTCTTGGGAATTGTTATGAAGACGGGTGGTTCCATGATAAACTAAGGGCGGGTGAGCCCGATATAGCTCTCCAATGCATTGGGTAACTCAAAGGGGTTAAACGTTAAGGTTTCTCCGAAGAGATTTAGGGAATATACTGTGATGGGTATTCCAAACGTAACCAAGAGGGTTACTCCCTACGTAAGAATGTTATGAATGCCTCAAGTTACCTTTACGCCTTATGATTTCTATGATTTATTCATGATTTGATGAGGTATGTTAAAATGATTATGTTTTATGAGTAAATTATGATTTCATACATGGACTAATGTTTTCTTTTCATACTTTTATATCCCTTACTGAGCTTTTTATGCTCATCCCATGTTTTTGAAATGTTTTTCACAGGTCAAGGGAAAGGTGCATGATATGATGATAGTGTCAAGGAAGTGTCAAGAAAGAATACATGTTTAATTTTAAATATGTTTCCGTTGATGGGAAAAACGAATACTATCTTTTATGTAACCACTTTGTTTAAATGTGGAATGTAATTCATGATTTATGATCTAATTCTCTAAAACTCTAAACCTGAAAAGATCCTCAATGTGAATTATTCATTTAATTCAATATTAAAAAAGGTTTAACGCTGGGGCCTTATAGTTGGTATCATAGGTCAGTTTAGATAACTTTATAGGTTAGGGTATTTTCTAGGCATAAGTGACATTACCATAATGGTTAGGATTTCAGAAAGAGTCCTAGTTTTAGATAAAGTGAATGAGTAAGTATATCTTAGTGTTTATCTTCCTCATTAGTACATGATGTTTTTGTTGATATACTCACACTGACATTTCTGTTTTTAGTGAATGGATGGATCTAGCAGGCACCAAAGTAACAATAGGTTTGAAGGAAACTGTGGTGGTTCTCTGATTAAGAGACTGAATGAAATGGTGGATTCAACGAAGAAACTCGTGGTTGTTCTAAACCAACTATCAAGGAGTCATGATCAACCACTTTTACCTTGGTATGTTCTGTAATGCATCATGTATGAGATGACCAATCGATGTGGAAGTTCAGGTAATAATTATAAAGGTAACCATTAGGGTTTATATGATCCTTACTTTTGAGGAAATTATGGGTTATTATATATTATGATGGAAAATGAAAGGCATGAGATAAAATTGAGGTTAAAATATCTTATGATTATTTTTGAAGATTTTATCTCGTTTTGGGGAATGTTTTAAGAATTATATAGTTTTGAAAAAAGGACAACATGCAGACCGTGTGACAACCCGTCACGTCGGACAAAGCTGCGGGAATCGAACCCACAACCAAAGTGAGAATGGTATTTATCGCCTACCACTGGACTACGTGAAGTCCCTGGTTAGTTTGACTAATTCTTTTTAGTTAGATGATTTTAGGAATCAAGAGTAAGTTTATTTTGGGTTATCTATGGAAATGATTAACCTATCATCGAGGATATTTGATTAGGTTAATTACTTTTCAATATGAGAATTTAAGAGCAACAGATGTTATTTGGAGATAAAAGTTAATTTGTACCTTGGAAGACTATGTGATTAAATCCTTCAAATATTTGGGTTTCAATCTTAGTTTGGTTTACTTTGAATAATTTTATGGACAATTGTTTATCGAATGGTCTTCGTTGAACTTTGGGTTTTTTTTGGACAAATTTTGGAGATTAAGAATAGATTTTCTTTTTATAAAGGATTATACTTTTATGGATTATCTGATCTCATACTAAAAATTTTGGTTTTGGATTTTGTCTAAAGACATGGGAAATATATAGTTTTATTTTGTGGATTAGGTGATTCTCAAGAAGTTGACTATAGTACTCTTAATGCGAACAAGTCTTCCTAAATACTCGTCTTTTGGAGAAAATATGAGTTTGATTAAGGAATCTAGTAAAAGTTGAAAGTCTACGTGACAAGTAAGTATGTTTCATTATGATTTAGTTAAGCTCAAAAATAAATTCCTCAATGAAGAGTAACTTAAAACAAAAATTTTGTCTGTTAACTTTTACTACTGGGGAATCGAATACCGTTTAACCCATCACAAGTTTGTGATTTTCTTATGGTTAACTTTCTCCTAGACATGTTTACTATCACTCTCCCTCAGAACATGACCCTTTGTTTTTTCCTCCATATCCATGTTTTCCTACATGGAATCCTAGTATGGGTTAACTCGGGTGACCTTTTTTCTTCTCTTTATTTATTTTAAAGTGATTGTTTTACTGACTCTTATTCCGATGTGGGATTTTTAATGAAGTTTCCAAGCCCAATTTTAAAATTGAGAGGACGCAATTCCCAAAAGGGGGGAAGGATGTAACACCCCAGGTAAATAAAGAATATGACATTTTCATATTTATCCATATTTGTGAATAAAATATTAATATTACTTTAAAGGTGACGGTATGCTCGATGGCGTATCCAATACGCAACAACGAGTTTTTAGGGAATCTTACGTTACACTCTAATAATAAAATAATATTATTTTAAATGGTAGTTAACGCCTAGCCGTTGTAATGACGGGAATGAACATAACTAACTACAAAATAATTATATATGTTTTTCAAATATTTTTACTTTTTACCATAAATGTTAGAGGATTAAAAATGCGAATGAATCCAATTTTAAGCGTAAACATTCTAATATTCTTTAAAAGGTCGATTAACCGCCTTTTGATGGCGAACCTCTTTTAAATCCACTTTTTTACAATTTTATGTGTTATATTTGACATAATAAAATTATTCTTTAGAATCGGGACATCCAAATTTACTTTGTGTATTTTTTTGGTATTTTTCCGATAAAGTTCATTTTTTTAATGAATAGTGAAAAATGTTGTATTTTAATACAAAACATATTTTTAATCTAATTTATTTATATGATTAGATTATCTTTTGAATTGGTTTTAACGTGAAATTAGAATATATTTTTACCATTTATTCCAATAGTGGTCGTTGGAATTAATTTCATCTTGAAATTGGACTTAAACTAGTGTCAATCTTTTGATACTTATTGTTTCATAAAAACACGCTATTTGCTCTGACAGCGGGAATTAATTATTAAATTAATTAATGTAACTTATATGTTTTTAATTTTTTAAAATAGAAATAATTTTTCAATTCATAATATCAAATATAGCTTAGGGTGATTTTTTGGTATTTTTCTGGAAAATTTCAATTTTTGATGAATAGTGAAACCACTAAGTGGTACTTAAAAAAACTGATTTTTCGTTTAAATGAAAATTTACCACCTCTTTGTTTTGAATTTCAAAAATCTGACATAAATGGTTGTCATTAAGAAGTAAAATGTGGTTCAATTGGATTAAAATAATTTTTTTTGGCGAATAGTAACTTTTAAGTTTTAATCGCGATTAGAGGTAATTAGTGTAGTTTAAGGTAAAAATAATGTTTTAATAATATTAAATGACCTAGACACATGTCATACCCTCATTGGATGAGTCATGGACGACCAAGACAATCCATGGGTCAACTTGGGGACCCCATGGAGCCACTTTGGTTGGAAAATAACATAAATACCTTTTTATTTAAAGTTAAAATTAAAATGTCACAAACATGTGTTGTTTTACTAAAACAATTTTTACATGGGGTTATATAAGTCATATATTTGACTATAAATATACATTATAAATATAAAAATATTTCCTAAATCATGATATTTTTTTATAATTTTTAGACATTAAATAAATTAATTTATTTATGACACCGTGATGATGCAGTGATTACCTCATAAATGAACGATTTAAATAAAATGAGAAGATAGGGTGAAATGTAAGTCTTAAAATTGTTACAGACCTATTGCATGAGTGTATTTAAAAACCTTATCACCTTATACTAGAAATATATCCTTTTTGGACCTTTTAAATCTGGAAATCATTTTATAATAAAGTAATATTTTATAACTTTCCAAGAGTGCCCCTCCTCTCCTTTTATAAAAGGCCCCCACCTCTACCACCTTACACACACCTCTAAAGCCTTTGTCTCGGCCAAAAACTTCCCATTTAATATCTCCACATCCCTCTCTTCATCATTGAATCCTCACTTTGGGCAGAATCCTTTCCAAGGAAGCCTTTGAGCTCAAATCAAAGAGAGTTACCCGATTTAAAGGTAATGTCTTCCCTTGTGTTCTTTTGTTTTATTTTTCTTCTCCAAACCCCTAAACTATTTTTATTACTTTTTTTGTAACAAAAACAATATCTTAAATATACTAGAATGTTTTTATAAAAATTATTCAAGCTACACTTTCACACACCTCCGTCTAATGGTTAAAGAACATACTGTTTCTGTGGATGGCGAATTACTGCCTCACGAAACGATGATTGTTCAGTATTATTTTAACACCTTCAAAGGTGGCCATTAAGATGTCACTATATTTATATATGATATATAATATGTTTATGTTTTCCTTAAGCTTCTTTATTTTTCATTTATGGCATACCTTTATGGTTTCTATTATGGGTAAACGCGATATCTTCATTTTAGGAAGTGCGGACTACCGCCCCCTCAAAGTGATTTGATTCGTTAATGCCATATGTGGGACATATAAAGGATGTAATTAAATGGTATTACATATGATATCCTACTGGAATTATAATATACCTTTATATAATTATTATTTAATTCCATTGAATACAAAAAAAGAAATGAAAGTAGCGTTCATGCGTACGTACGACTTACCGTCTCCATGAACAGTACATTTCATTTCTTATCTCCAAATGTTATGTACTATTATAAGTACATATATATAATGGATATATATGTAATATATTAAATATAAATTATTTATATCATTCTGGAATTATAATATATATATCTCTCATTTTGTTTTAATTCCATTAATATGACAAAAAATGAAAGTAGCGTTCATGCGTACGTACGACCTACCGTCTCCATGAACGGTGCTTTTAATTTTTTTATCTCCAAATGCTATGGAATAGTATAAAATGAATATATACTGGATATATATGATATTTAAAACATGAATACTATTCTGGATATTATGTACCTATAACTACATGGAAAATTCTTTTCCAACAAGTTTGATTTTTACTCATGTACCGAACATCGACAAAAATGTCTGATATGAACTCACTTTATTAACCAATTATTATAACATTATAATATGTGATATTAACTGAATAATAATATTTAAATTAGGTCCTTAGGAAATTATAAATTGACCAAATTTTATTATTCAGGAGATTAAAGAACGATCGAGTCATGTCGGACATGAGGTAAGGGATCCTACCCCTCTCTTTATTTTTAAGTACACTCTTTTATGTAATTCCTTTTAATCTCATATTTCTTATGATTGTGATGTTATTTTATATTAATCCTACTGTAATTTTTATGTTCATATGATGATAGACCCTATTTTCTCTCATCAATCCATTTTGTAAGTTTTGAGTGGCGTCGTTAGGCTGCCGAATTTTCATAAGAGATCTAACCTCTCTCTTTCTTTTTAAGTACTCTCCTTTATGTCACTTATTTTAAGATCATATTTGTTATGATGGGGGATGTTATTTTATAATCCTCTTGCTACAAATTTTATTGTAATATGATGAGATACCCTATTTGATCTCATCAATCCATTTTTGGAAGTTTTAAGTGGCGCCGTTAGGCTGCCGAGTTTTCGTAAGGGATTTTTTATCTCACTTTTAGTCCCGTGAGATTAATGATACATTTTCCACCATTTCCTTTGAGTGGTTTATGTAATTACCATTATTATACTCTTTGTGTAATATAATTTCATTTATGGGTATTTATATATTCATTGTATGACCCTTCTTCAATGGGGTGTACGTTTCGAAAGTTACCCAAGTCGGTAAGGGAACCTTTCAACCTCCTCTTTTTAAAAGACTTCTTCTGTTATGTATTTTAATTCACATACTATTATGTTGGGATATGTTCTTATATATCCTTATTGATGTAAATTTTATGTCCAAGTGATGAGATACCCTTTTTATCTCTCATCAACTCTTTTTCTAAATTTTGAAGTGACGCCGTTAGGCTGTTGAATTTTTGCAAGGGAACTTCTTAACCCAATTTTGATTCTTGGGGATAAACTTGTACTCCTTGTATATGTCATTCTATGAATATGTGTGAATGTCCTCTGATTGTTTTACACTTAATATCCACTTATATTTGGTGTATTCATTTGTCACACATAATTATGTAATTGATTTATCCTTAATCCAAGGATACCGTATTTGTAAGGGACATCATCTCAATCTACTTTCATTGAGGCATATTTTTTTTATACACAAATTTCTTTTATACGGTGTATAAAACCCTTTGAATTTTCATTTATTCAAAAGGAATATTTTTATACGAAGCGTTTTACTAAACGAAAAAAAGGAATGTTTTTTCTTGTTTTACGTTTGCGGCGACAACGACTTCTCTGCCGCCGTGACCATTATTTGAGTTTCGGATTCCTCTACAAGACATAAATTTTTTTGAATGAAAAATAAATACCATGTTTTACTCTTATTTTATTTTGGTATTGAAAATGGTTTTCATAATTTTCTTATATCAATGTGTTTTATTGATATCTTGTGATTGAAAAGTGGAAATGTTTTGTTTCCTTTATACATGTTTTATGTGATACGATTATGTTATGGTTCTTGGGCATTGTTATAAAGATGGGTGGTTCCGTGATAAACTAAGGGCGGGTGAGCCCGATATATCTCTCCAATGCATTGGGTAACACTAAGGGGTTAAACGTTAAGGTTTCTCCGAAGAGATTTAGGGAATATACTGTGATGGGTATTCCAAACGTAACCAAGAGGGTTACTCCCTACGTAAGAATGTTATGAATGCCTCAAGTTACCTTTATGCCTTATGATTTCTATGATTTATTCATGATTTGATGAGGTATGTTAAAATGATTATGTTTTATGAGTAAAGTATGATTTCATACATGGACTAATGTTTTCTTTTCATAATTTTATATCCCTTACTAAGCTTTTTATGCTCATCCCAAGTTTTTGAAATGTTTGTCACAGGTCAAGGGAAAGGTGCATGATATGATGATAGTGTCAAGGAAGTGTCAAGAAAGAATCCCTGTTTTATTTTAAATATGTTTCCGTTGATGGGAAAAAAACAAATACTATCTTTTATGTAACCACTTTGTTTAAATGTGGAATGTAATTCACGATTTATGATCTAATTCTCTAAAACTCTAAACCTGAAAAGATTCTCAATGTGAATTATTCATTTAATTCAATATTAAGAAAGGTTTAAGGCCAGGGCCTTATAACCATCTTGATATATAAAATAAAGTATTAGATTATCTAATTACAAAGGATCCAGAAATTATATCCTTAATGAGAATGGATAAGGATCCAATATTATTAGACTTGAAAATAATGAACATGAGAATCATAAAGGATGGAACATCATAAATACTTTAAAAAATGATTGCTCAACCATTTGTTTTATAAAATATAAATGATTATCAAAGAGACAATGTAGAAATTCAAAATAAGGTGAAAGCTACAATGAAAGGAAAATCCTAAAAGTTTAAAATTAATTAAGGAGTTGTAAGATTTGGGTCACAACTATGTGTATAATCAAATATTGAGTTAAAGGAGTTGTTGGATGATGCATATAGCTCAATTTTCTCCATCCATCTAGTAATCATGAATATGTATTGAGATCTCCAAGTGTAATATTGTTGAAATAATATGAATAAAGAGATAACATAATATACATAAAGATGTCATATATGTCAACAAGTGAAGGTTGAAAGGAAAAAAATCCAAGGGTATGATACAAACATTACCCATACCTACATGGAAATGGGAAAAAATAACCATGGACTTTTTCACTAGTCTTTTGAATACATCAAGAGAAAATAATACCATAGAGGTTATGGTGAGTCATATTTCAAAGACTACTCACTTTATTGTAATCTGAGAGGACATCTCACTCAGTCAACTTATAAGGATATACATTAGAGAAGTGGTGAGGATTCATGGAACACTACTATCGATTGTATTTTATCGAGATCCAAAATTTACCTCCATGTTCTGGAAGAGTCTCCAACATGATCTAAATAATGATTTGAACATCCGAACGTCTTATCTCCTTAAAAATTTATGACCAATATGAGATATCTATCCAGACACTTGAGGACATGTTGAGTGCATGCTCAATGGAATTCAAAAAAGGATGAGATCAACATCTTCCTATGGTCGAGTTCTCATACAATAATAGTTACCATTCAAGCATCCAAATGGATCCATATGAACCCCTTTATGTTAAGATATTCATAACACCTACACGCTAAGATGAAGTTGGTTAACGCAAACCATTGGGTTCTGAAATGGTCGAGGAAATGGTGGAAAAGGTTAAGACCATTCAGTAGCACATTAGGGCTGATCAGAGTTGATATAAGAGATATGATAATAATAATCGATGGTACTTGGAGTTTGAGATTGGGGATAAGGTATTCCTTTGAATATCTCTATGGAAGAAATCCATGTGATTTGGGAAGAAGGTAAATCTTAGTCCTGGATACATAGGTCCCTTTAATATCATTGATAACATCATAGTAGTGACTTATCAACTAACACTCCCAGCTAACCTATATCAAGTAAATGATGTGTTCCATGTATCCATCTTGAGAAATTACATACCATACCCCTTGTATGTTATGAATCCAAAGTGGTACCATTGGAGAATTATCTTTCATATGAAGATCATCCAGTGAAGATCTTAGATTGTAGATACCAAGTTCTATAAATAAGACAATGCATCTGGTGAAATTCTTATAGAGAAAACACAAGTTTGAATAAGTGACATAGGAACCAAGTAGGTGATGAAAAATAATTACCTCCATATGTTTTAGTGTGTGAAATGAAATTTTTTCGGGGTGAAATTTCTAATGGGGGGAAGATTGTAATGACCTAAACCTTTATAAATAAAATTCCATTTGTGAGTGTAGAAAATGATGTATTATGGTTATAGAAAACACATGAAATTCTTTGGATTTATTATATCATATTTAATTTAAAAGACCATTAAGAACCATAACCTTTTATAAAATATCCATTAAACAGTGATCACATGATTAATATAAATACAGGGTTATGATAAATCCAATTGACATAGAAAAAAGATGCAATGACCTCAACCAACAAGATCGTACCCTATGAAGCCCATTTATTAGAGAATACAAGGGAGATAACATCACTCATATTTTTCCTTAAACCAAATTCTATATCCAACAACTAATTCTTGAGAAAAACTATTTACGGGAGAAGTTTAAGCTTATCAAGATCACGACCCAAATCATGTACACCAAACCATCCCATAAAAATATCACCATCGTACACCTTACCCTTAGGGCGTTTTCTAATGTAATAAATGAATATGTATAAATACCATAATAATATGAATATTTATTTATTTTTTCAATAGAATAATGATTATATTTACTTCTTATTGTTATTACTCTATAAATGATTTTTATTTTGATACGATAAAACACAAATTTTATTTTTGGGTAATATAAAATTTCATTTAAGTCATTACTTTTTAAAAAATTCATGAATTTTAAAAATAAATAATAATTTAACATAATAATAAAATTAAATATATTTTATTAAATATAAATGATAATATAATTTTTATGATTCAAATGTAATTTTTATAAGGGTTTGAAAATTATTATTGTAAAAAACCCTACATTTCTCAATAAATAACAATTAATATTTTAAAAGTTAAAATTAAAATATTTATAAAATTATTTTTACAAAATAAATATTATTTTTCTAATCAACACATTGAAATTATCCAATAGTAAATTTTTCATAATTTTATGAGACAATCAAATTTTCGGGTAAACATTAAATACGATATAAATATACGGTGTGTATTATGACATAATAATGACCCAAAAGTGATTTAATAAATAATATAAATGGTATCCAAAACCAAATATATTTTTCCCTTTAAAATAATGTGTTTTTAAGTTATTTTATTATTTTATAAAGGCTTTATGAATCCTCTAAAACCTATATTATATTTTAAGGTTTTAAAATAATTTCTTTTATGAACCTGACTCACTTCCACATCACCAAGTGTTATATTTTAATAATTTAGGCCATTATACTTAAAAAATATAAAAAAAATCCTATTTTGAAGAAACAATGGGAAAAACCATGGTTTGGTTTTTTCTCTTGATTACTTTATTATGTAGAGTCTAAAACCTATGTTTGGGAAATAATAAAGAACTTCCCTCTCTTTTCCTACATAAAATCACCCAATATACCATTAATATGTACTAAAAAACATTTTAATACATCATTTATCTTCCATGTACTATCTAGAATCCTCCCAAGGTTCCCTAATATCTCAAGAAGATCCTCCCAAGCTTTTGGAATCACCCTCTCAAGGTAAGGGATCCTCTCTTTCTCCTCTCTATTCCAGAACCTTATTTATGTAATGAACTTGGTCTTAAAATTATTATTGTTGGGATATGATTTTTCAAATCCATATTAATTCCATTATTTTTCCAAGTGATGAGTTACCCCTTCTAATTAATCCCTCCAATGATTCATTATATACCCCCGTTATGCTGCCGAAATTATCCTGTGATTTTCCATGCCAAGTTTTTATTCAAGAACCCTCCTGGTCTTATGACTATTAATTACCAACTTTTCATGTTTAATTATGTTCTTAAATATCTATAATAATATAATTTTTAATTATTAGTAATTTAAGTTACAGTTCTCTCTCATTTAACTATTTTATAAATCCACATGTACTGTTGTTACACTGCCAAAATGTCACTACAATTTTCCATGCTGAACATTTGTAAAGTGTATACCCGTATCCATTTATACTCAAGTGTATTCACATATTCTTACCCACACTTTATTTATTAGTGGATTCCATATATTTAACTCATAACCCTTAATCATGTGACTAAATTTGACTAAATATGTTCTTATGTTATATGATTTATGTGGAACACTTAAGCACATATATGATATGATAATGATGGGTGCACCCAAATAGCGCTCCAATGAATCAAGTAATGTTTTAGTCTCATGATATGAAATTTATGGTGAAAATGAGGTTATCCTAAGCACATTATGTTATGATTTCAAGGTGGTTTACCTTAACTTATTCTTATGATGTCATGTTTAAAGTTTTTTCCACATTCCCATGTCACCATTATATTATTATGCTATACCATTCCTCGTTGTTCATGTTTATGGTTATCACCCCCTTTAAGCCCCATTGAAATTCATATTGTATAACATGTAATACTCTCTTCTTATTATACTTTGTTTATTCCCTTACTGGACTTTATAAATCACCCCTTTCTTATGTATGTCCCCGGGTTATCCCATGAGATTTTAAGAACAATGGAATATTATGAGCATTCTAAGGAAGTTTTAAATAATAATGATGTGACCCATATTTTAAGTTTTTATGTAATGTACCTAATTACCCAAATACAATATACTTATTTATCTTTTGGGATTTATTATGAGTATTCTTATTTAATAAATCATGAATTAATGTGTAATAAAGATAATGGTTTTCATACATAATCTACCATTATGTCTGTTGTTTTGGTTTCCCCTTTTTTGTGTTGTTAATTAAATATGATTATTATGATGCTTTATTCCCTTGATTAACCCTTACGTAAGTCTCTTAAAGACCCTTATTTGAGGTTTTGTATACCCTTACATAAGCCCTTTTAAGTTTATTTTACCCTTACGTAAGTTCTTCATTACCCTTATGTGGGATTTGATTATTTTATTTTATCTTTACATTAGGTTTTAGAGACCCTTATGTAGGGTCTGCATCAAATATACTATCCTTACATAAGTGTTTTACTACCCTTATATAGACTGAATGGCCCGAAGGCCTTCTTTTTTATTGATTTTTTATAACCCCCCTTTCAAGCGATGAGGGGGAACCCTTATAAGGCCTGTAGTCTTAGATATTTTATAACCTGTAGGTATTAAGAAATATTTAAACTATAACTACATGGAACTACTCCTTCATAGCTTCTTCACCACAATGTTAGCTCTCCACCTTCGCTTGTCTTGTTCAGCTAGGCTTCTCGTGCATGCATAGGCTGGTCCTGATGGAAATTCCTTACCCACTCTTTTTGAAAAATATGCTAAAATTATGCTCTGGTGAATGTGCCTACTCTAAATCCTCATTTGGAGTCTACTCATTGTAGAGTCTGTCTCTTCATTAAGAAAAATTTTAGGTGGCCCGAAGGCCTTGAGGTGGCCCTAAGGCCTTGAGGTGGACCAAAGGCCTTGAGGTGGAATGAAATCCTTACTGGCCCAAAGGCCTTGCATGGACTGAAGGCCTTAAAGGACCCAAGGCCCAAACCGGTGGCTTGAAAGCCCAAACAGATGAATAGTTCCAGCTGCTATAGTACCAAATAGTACCTTCTATAGTTCCAGCTACAATACTGCTACAGTACCCAAAAATTATGTCTCTTCCTGGTTTTGAACTTGGGTCTCTTGGATGCACTAGCTGAGTCCTCACCAACTGGGTTGAGTCCTCACGAACATGATAAACTATAGGTTATCTTTATGTATCTCATGTATTGGGTGTGTTACCCTTACACGGGTTAAGTTTATACCATTACGAGAGGTTGTATGTACCCTTGCGCGAGCGACGTGTTACCCTTACGTGAGCGGTCATGGTAACCTTATGCGGCACACTCAAAAAATATGTTCTAACCTTATGTAGTGTTTTATTTAACCTTTACATGGATTTTTAATATTTTATCTAATTTTTAGGGTTTTTTCTTTCTCATCGATTATTTTCTCTCAATTTTTGGAGTTTTTGCAAGAACCCCTTGTCTCTCTCTAGTATTTCTACATTTTTTTTTCAAGTTGAAGTATAATCACCTTGTGGAGAGTGATGGTTTGATATTAAAGATTCATGGATACACTGATAGAGATAGATATATATAGAGAGATAAAGATAGTGATAGAGAGAGAGATAAAGAGATATGATAAGGAAGAGGTATGATAGACTAGTTCTTGTCTCATTGGAGGAGAAGCCAAGTGATTGATCGTTAGTGGAGATTTCCCTCAGATCCTAGAGTTTCTGCGACCCCTTGGTGTCTTGTGGTGTGCCATATTTAATGAAGAAGAACCTGTATAGAGATGATCTTGAGGAAATCAACCTTTTAGGACTTCACATTGATGATTTTAGCAGCTACTTTTACCCAACTTCATCAACAAAGGTTTGACTAAGCCTTGGTAAAGGGGTTTTGGTCCTCATTTTGTTTTGTTTGTTTATTTTTTGGAGGTTTCATGTTTTATGTTTGTTTATTAATTGTATGTTTCATGTATTTTTTTTCTTCATCCAGTCTTGTTTTGGCCTCATTTCTTTTTGTAATATTTTCCCTTTTTCATAGTGAAAATCCATGTTGATCCTGCCTCGTCCATATAGTCCAATTGGCCGAAGCACATAAATCCTTATGTCGATTTACATATTTCCTTTTCTTGTTTTATTTATCCTATAATTTCTGAAAAAAATCATCACTTATGGCATTTTTTCAAAGTTTTATTGAATTATCTAGTTGATATCAAAGCTATCTTGAGCTTTTTTTTGATCAGTTTTCATCGCTGCATGCTTTTTCTTTTAGACTCTTTGCTTAATATTGTTGTCTCTTTATGTGCCGAAACATGTTTGATAGTTCTATAATTGTTCATATTTGGACCTAGAGATTTTATTCTCATGTTGTTGATTCTAGTTTTAAATGAATCATAATGTAGAACATATTATGCTATGTTGATGAGAATTCTAGAAAGCTATTATTGCTTGTAATTGTTTTGACACTACAATGTGGAATTGTTCACTCTCATGATCATTTGAATTTTTATGATGTTTTTAATGAAACATGAACATGTTTTTTTTATTTTATATGTTATAAAATGGAAATAAATATCATTTTTTGGTTTTATATTTTATGAAAAAAAATTAACCCAAGTGGATCCCCATGGTTGAATAAAGACTACCTTGCACAGTGCATCCCACCAAAAAATTGGTATCAGAGGGTAATTGGGATTAATTTTGAATCACTAAAATTTGGAATTATTTTTTCATTTATTTTAAATTATTTTCTAGTGAATTTTACATTGCAGTATGATTCTATGTTCGTTCATCTAGATTGTTTTCTCACTTTTAGTTTTAATTTTACAATCTACAATTAATTATTGTTTCCCTACTCTTTTCATTTTTTATTTGTATTCCTAATCCTTGTATATGTCTTTTGGTAGGTGATATTTATGAATTTATCTTTTTTGGGGTAGGAAAGAGTTTTTGTGAGGTTATCCTTTGTTTGAGATCTGGTTTGTAGTGAGGTGTGTTGACAAGATATTATGTCTCTAGTGTCTTCTGTTTTCCTAGGAGTTGATCTTATGTTAGCTCTGGTGTATTCCTCTAGATCCTTTAGAACTATTTTCTCCTAGTATAGACCTATAACAAGTTCAGTGTTTTGGATTGGGTATTTCGTGGGTCCAGTGTTCTTATTTGTTGTTTGGATGTCCGCCAATCTTATTGGATTTACACTATAACCCTTTTATAGAATTTATTTTGTTTTTCTGGTGTTAGAAACCATGTTCCATTAGGAATCTAGATTGGGATGTGTTCTATTTAAACAAATTTTTCCCTTAGGTATTTAGCTAGATTCCCCCCTTTTTTCACATTCCAGAGTTTTTCTTTGTTGGGAATGCTTTCATACGATCTTGAAATTTCTATTTTATTGAGTATCTCTCTTTTGAATTTTGTTTAAAAGTCATCTACTTAGGTGGAGATTCTAAATCCATCCTTTAAAGGATTTATTGGTACCTTACATAGAGAGTCTTCTTGTTAGGTTTTCAGGTGGTGTGTCATGACTTAAAGTCGATGGTGCTAGGTGCTTTAATCCTCTTTTTTTTGTGTGGTTTCAGGTGGAAACTCTTTAAGTGGTTTATTTTGATATGGTTTCTTTATCTGATGCTTCTATTTCTAATGGTTTCATGATTTCACTTATGTTTCTGAGTTTCAATATTTTTGAGTTTTCTGAGATGTTTTTTTACCATTTTGTTTTTTTAAAGATGAGTACTTCTCTTTTTATTATTATTCTATTGATATTGAAGAGCTATTATGGAGACCTATGTTGGAATGTTATTTTCTGGTTCATAATTCCTCATTGGAAATGTCTCATAGGGTGACTCGGGTAAGTGTAGGTATGTGATCTGTTTATGTTTGATTTTTTTAAATTCCGATCATGTTTAGTAGCTTTAGAATTTCATTCAATTCTTGGAAAGATGTGTCACATTGAAGAATATATAGGTAATCTTTAGGTTGTACTATGTAGGTTTTTCCTATTTAGAATGTACTCAGATTGAATAGGATAGGTTAGGTGGTGTAGAATCATCATGTAGTTTAGAGTTTTAATTTTCAAGGTGGATACGTGGGATAATGTTTCATATTAAAACTTTTATTAATTTAATTTCATTGGTAGAGATCTGTTGTTTTATTTACCCATTTTTTGTATTGTTAATTAAATATAGTTTTTAATATGATTTCTTCCCTTGATTTACCCTTATGTAAGTCTCTTGAAGACCCTTACATGAGGTTTTGTGTACCCATACGTAATCATTTTGAAGTTTCTTTTACCCTCACATAAGTCCCTCATTACCAAAATATATTACACTTACATAAGTGTTTTTCTATCCTTATATAGTCTTTATAAAGTGTGGACTACCCTCACATATCTTGTGTATTGAGCGTGTTACCTTTATGCAAGTTAGGTTTGTAACTTTATGTAACAGTTTTATACCCTCACATAGTGGGTTTCTACCCTCACATGATATACCCTTGAAAAAGTGTCCTTAGTTACCTTACAGGTACCCTTATGCAGTGGTAACTAACCTTACGTATCATTTTTTATCATTTACATGTTTTTTCTTTCTATTTTATCATGCTGTTAGGGTTGTTTCTTTCTCATCCATTCTTTTCTCTCAAAATTTTAAGCCGCTGCAACAACTACTCATATCTCATGGGTATTTTTACCCTTTTTATTCTAGTTAAAAGAATAATAACCTTATTGAGAGAGGGAGAGATAGAGAGATAGAGAGAGCACGGGAGGCCTAGTGACCTGGTTCTTGGATTGTTGGAGGAGAAGCTGAGTGAAAACTAGTTCATGGAGCTCAATCTCAGATCTTGGAATTTTTGTGACCCCTTGGTGGCTCATGCCATTCCATCTTTGATGATGAAGAACTCAGATAGAAATGACTTGAGGATGTTGGCCTTTAAGGGCTTCACAATGATGCTTTTGGTGGCTGATTTGACCCTGGTTCATTGAAAAAGGTCTAACTATTGCGAACAAGGATCAACATACATGGATATTACATCATTTTTTATGAATATTTATCAAATTAAAAAACTACATGCCTGAGGACCATAATAGTTTACTTTATTTGGAAATTGGGAATATATTATTCTAATTTGTTGAAAGATCTTCAACGTAACTCATAAAGATCGTCCTCTTTTAGTACTCCTACTTAAAACCATTGTTCATAACCTAGGGAAAGGAAACATAAGAAAGGGTGAGCTCAAATTATCAGTAAAGGTAAAAAAGAGAGATACATAATCCTAACGCAAACATAAGGGTATGATAACATGATTATAACATTTGAAGATTATACCATGCATATAAAAGATCATAATCAAGAGTCATGACATAAAGATTGGTAGTTTATAATACATAAATCATAAGGAAATCAAAGAACATGATTCATGAGATCATAACATTAGCACAATACATATACTTATGTAATACACATCATTTTATAACTTTGTGAACATGTATACATAGAAACAAGTTCACTCATTACGTTAAGGACATGAAATCACGCCCTTTCATAAACTTATGGACATGAAACTGGGCCCTTGTATATCATTATGGACATGAAAAATAGGTCCACACATAACCTTGTGAACATGTAACCAGGTTCATGAATAACATTATGAACATGTAATCAAGTTCACACATAACACTTTGAACATATAATCAGGTTCACACATAACATTGCGAACATGTAATCAGGTTCATGCATAACATTGTGAACATATAATTAGGTTCACACATAACATTGTAAACATGTAATCAGGTTCATGCATAACATATATACTCATGAGTTATGCATCATTACCCAATGCATTTTAAGGAGATATGGGTCCCACCCATCACATAATGAAATCATACATATGTTCTCCAAAAGATCATAAACATTCATAATATCATAACCCATGAAATGAAATCGGTAACCTGTAGAAAAGTGATATGTTTAATAATCATTTCATCATAGAATAAAACAGGAAAGAAAGTGGGTTTCATAATCATTTTATCATGGTATAAACCATAGAAGAGAAATGTGTTTCATGAGAACCTTTACATCATAAACATAAACAATTCAAATAAATAATAAGAATGGTGTCCTTAGATTATATCCCTAATAAATCATAAAATATATCAAGGTATTTCATCTTAGATGGAAAATAATTTTTAAAGGATCATTAAAAAAATTTCTTGAGGAAAATAACTTTTCTGATTTGATAAACTCTTTTTAAAACATTAAACATTTTTAAAACATTTTTCTTTGAAAATAACCTTGAAAAATTATAAAGTAATCTCTAAAAATCAATTAAAAAAACTTCTTGAATGTAAAATAATTTTAAAAAAATTTTTCTTTGAAAACCAATTAAAAAACAAATAATTTACATAATATTAGGAAAAAAAATTTCTTAAATAAAAATTAATCTTGTAAACTTGAAAAGGAACATTTAAATAAATTTTAGTCATAATGGAGGACAAATCTGTATATGTTGAACATTCCTTTTTGCAACGTAATATTTTTAGAAGAGTGTATCGATCGAAAAATGACAAGAAGATTCCTTTTTAAAAACAATTTTTTAATCAGTAAAACATGTGTAAAAATTTCTTTTAAATATCATATGATAATATTAGAACATTTTTGAAAACATTTTTAGAAAACATTGTTTTTGGAGAAAACATATTTCCGACCGAAGAGATAAATAAGGTCAGATTTTGGTAGAAACATTTTCTTAATCATCTTAAGTTACAAAGAGTGTAAAATAGTAACATTAAATAAAGATATCATAAGTAAACATAGTATAAGAAAATTAATGAGAGTTCTTGAGATGTGGATCATAATATTTCATCACTAGAAGCATAATCATAAATAATCCTGATAAACGATGTGATTGTAACAATAAAGTTGTACCACTTTGGTAACTTTGAATCATAATCCTCATGAAATAATAACATAAAATGAAGATTAAAATATAATTAAAAGAATTATATTCATGATATAACTTGTAAAAAGGCATTATATACATGTCATAAAAGAATGTAGGTTCATAACATAACATGTGTCTCAAAGAAAGAAAATTGAGACAAAATTACTTTACTGATTTGGTAACTTTTGAACCGTAAAACCCATGTAAGATAGATAGTAAAATGAATATGTAAATCCCAATAATTATTATTATAAGATCCATAAAATACATCCATGTGAAGTATACACACTCCATATAATAAATAGGTGGTGAACATCGCTTGTGACTCACAAAAAATAAAAGTGAGACGAAAACCCCTTACTACTTGACAGTAACTTTAGAATCATGATCCCAATGAAAGAATAACATCAATTGAAACTTTTAATATAATGAAATAAATTAAATTCTTGATATAAAATTTCATAGGTTAGTATGTACACCACAAAAAAACAAATTAGTGGTTAATATGACACAATTCTTGCAAAAATAGAAGTTTAACTAGAAATCCCCTTACCTTAAGTCTTGAATTTATTCGTACATGTTCAAAAATATATATGTTAAATATAAGTTTATTATAAAACTACCAATGAACTATATTATTATATACTATAAATTATTTTATTATTACTTTATAGTACCCATTTATAAACAATTTCATGTTAAATCTACATTTCAGGTATTAACCGCTTTGTTTTTCATATATGTTTTGACTTCTTATTATTGATCTTCTTACTTAGATAATGATTTAATTATTTCAAAAATGTAAAAAATTATATAAATATAATATATATTAATTATTTAAGTATTTATAATAATCTATAAAATATAGCAATATGAAATAAAATACACCATTCATGGAGACTGTAGATCGTACGTATGCATGAATGCTATTTCCAATTTCTTATTATATTTTTAAAGAAAGAAAATAAAATTATATATATATATATATATTAAATATATAGTAAAATTATTATTTCATATATATCACATATTTTTAT
Source organism: Viscum album (assembly GCA_963277665.1). Lineage (NCBI taxonomy): Eukaryota > Viridiplantae > Streptophyta > Magnoliopsida > Santalales > Viscaceae > Viscum > Viscum album. The sequence continues at coordinate 1,908,759,868 of OY728136.1, forward strand.
TAAACCCATCCTTAATACATTTCATGTAAAGTGTGAACTAATTACATCGCTTTGAGGAGGCGGTAGTACACATGTCCACAAATGATGTTATCGTATTCCCAAAAAAGGAAATCATGAAGGTATGTGTTGTATAATAATTATATAATAATAAATAAATCATAAATATCATATATATCTTATAAAATATAAATTACATCATTATTATCAACCTTTAGAGGTTGTAATGGAAGAACAAATGACATCGGTTTGCGAGGCGGTAGTCCACCTTACACACAAACAATTATTATATATCTCATTTGATGGAAGTGTGTGAAGGTGTAAAGAATAAAATAAAAATATATAAATATAATTAAAATTATTATAATGAGGTTATTATATAATATTTATATAATAATAATTTAATGGGTGGATAAAGAAATAAAACGAAAGTGCTTGTTGAGGAACGTTACCTCTTCTTCGGGCAACTCCTTTTGGTTTGCACCAAAGGAAAAACTTTGTTTGATTTATTCAAATAGTGATGATTCTAGGATGATTTTAGGTATGTTTTAAGCTTATTTGGGTAGTATTTTTCCAAGAAAAATGTCTTTATATGTGTGAATAAGTGAGGGGGGGTAGATTCCTTTTATAGTGGAGGAGGAGTGGCATTTTTGTAAATACAAAAAGGTAAACACTATAGAGAGGTCTACCTTTCATCATGTGACTAAAATAATGATAAATTTTATATAAAATAGGTGTAATGGTCTAAATATTGGAATTATATATCCTTTGGACAAGTTTCTATGGAATTTATCCTTAAGTTTAAAGTTTAACCACTAAGTAAACTTGTTTTTCTCTTAATCGCTGTAATTAATTTTAATTTCTTTCACTGATTTTTTAGTAAAAAACAAAGTTGAACTTAATATAAATTATGAATTATTATTATTTAAAATATGGAATCAATTTTTTCAAATTCCAATCACATAATTGGTATAATTCAATTTATAATTAATCCCGTAGATAGGACGAAACAATGGGTTTTTAAAGTGAAAATGTTCAAAAATTTGAAATGTTTTTATATCCAATTTCAATATGATATTAAATCAAATGAACTAAATTGTATTAATATATATATAATTTATATAAATATACTTTAAAACCAAATTAAAATATAATTTAACTATAAAAAAATTAGACAAAAAGTAAGTTTTCAATTAAAATTTAATATTTTTCACTATTCATAAAAAATTGAATCTTCTTAGAAATATATCAAAAATTATACCTAAGATAATTCTGAAATTTTATTTCAAAAATAAATTTTATTTTTCAAATATAATTTTTAAAAGTTTCAAAATTTAGTTTTAAAATAGGCGCACCATTAAAAGGGGGAAAACTATCTTTTAGAAATATATATATTTTATTCATAAAATTGGATTTATTATTATCTCTTGTCTATAAAAAAAATATAAATGTTAAATAGTTTATTTAATATATATATAATATATAATTTTAATTAAAATCATTCATTAAATAAATTGCTTTTTTTTTTGAACATCCAAACATAAAACCAAATTGATTACTAGAAACTTTAGTTTCCCTTCGAACCCTCTGTTCAATCACTATATCCCAAAGTTTCATGGTATGAATAATAATATTAATACCTATATAATTCCCCCAAATTAAAATTTATCCTTTATTTTTATACATATGTTCTAAATAACTCTTCCTTTATTCATTGATCATTTTCTTAGATTTCATAATTTCATTAAATAACCCAATGAGCTAATTAATACACAAATCCCTTGAATATTTACAAACTTAAATGAAGATGTTATCTAACCAAATAAATAAAAAATTAATTTGGTAGGATAATTAATTATACAGGTATAAAAAACTTCATGAAATAATATCCATAATTTTATTGAACCACACCATGAAGAATCTAGTGTGTCAAATAGTTGTGTTAAGTAGAGATCATTGGAACAACAAGATTCAAGAAGTATACTCCAAGAAAAAAAGTTTCATAAATAAAAGAAATTCTAATTTAACTGCATATAATGTCAAGGAAACAATTGAGTGGATTGGAATCCATAAGAAATTTGAATAAACACGATATGAAAACTACATGGAGTATAAGTGATCCACTACATTGAGTACATTATTTAGCATGCTGAATATAACTCCTTGTAATTTTTTTAAGAAACTCTGTAGAAAAACATGATTCATTGAACAACTTACACTTATTGAAAAAATTTGTCTACACCATGTTTAACAGGTATGTCACTATATTGAAAAACTTTACATATATGTTAAATAACCCCCACAACTATGTTGAAAAACTCTGCCAGTGCTTCAATGAGTAACCTACTTCAAATACCAAAGATTCAAAAAGTTTAAAAACTTGTGAGCGGTGGAAACACCCCACCCATGATTCATGTGAGGTGGATATCAAGTAGAATTTCACACACACACACAAATTATAAAACAAATATAAAAAATTCAACATTCAATTTAATTTGAAATCATATAAATTTCATTTTTCAAAAACTACAAATTACAAAATAAAATGAATGGCCTACACCATCACATGATGTTGTTTCAAATAAATATTGAATTAGGAACATATTTAATATTCAAAAACAATCCCTAGAGTACAATAGTAAATAAATTTTAGTTATATTATCAATTTTATTATCCTCAATATGTATCTCATTGACACATACCCACCCAAATTTAGTCAAATCTCTTAAAAATATAAAAAAGAACCAAAACATAAACATAGATCAAAATATAGATATATACTTGAATATCCACTTAATTAATATTCCACTAATATTTTATAGGTTTATCATTAACCAAAAAAATCCAAATAATAAAAGAAATATCCAACATCTAACATATCAGTACATACATAAAATTCCCAATAATATTTTTACTACTACTCATTTATGAAATTTCTAATTTTGTAGTGGGATAAAGTGTAAGAGATAATTAAAAAAATAACCACTCCATATAAATCTTGTGTAAATAATTCAAATCATGACCCTCTTGATAATATAGATAATATAATATTTATCAATTCTATACCATGATCTATAATACATAACATAGGTCTTATCATTAAGAATAAGAATCTCATTCCTGTGGAAACCACTCATAATCACAAGGGATGCTTTATTGTATCGAAGTCAATCATCTTTATACTTAAATGAAAAATTTTTATTCTATTATATACACTAAAAGTATATGAGTTAAATTATAATATAGATAAACTGATGTGTACAAGGTCAAATCCACATGGTCAGTTTTCCTTATTACAATTGAATTTTACTTGAATTAAATCTAAAGCTGAGGAAAGATAAGTTGTGTGTTTTGTTAAGTTACACCAGATAAGTGATAAAGTAGTGTATAATAAACTCACAAATCAAAGAAGTCAATTTACATGGGTCTAAATATTGATAAGGATGACTCTATTTTATAAGGTATTATTAATTTGAATTTATAACCTAAACCTATAGGGTAATTATGTTGTTGTTATTAAGAAGAATCCATTGTTTCCTAAAAACTAAATCTATCAATGTAAATTTTCCTAGTGAGAGAACAATTCATCATAAAGTTGCTTTCAATTATCTGTCTAAGTGGTTAATCATATTGATTTGTGACCTTAGTTTTGTCTTTGAATATGAACTAAAACTTGTATATTTTATTTTATAATATACCTTGGGTCATAATTTTTAATAAGAATCTGATTCATATAACAAAAAATGACATAGAGATATCATTTTAGTAATGTTATGTCTATATTATATTATATGATATGGCCTATGATATATGATAAGGTGCATAGGCTACTTCCATATCATCCAAATGGTTTTTATAAAATTTTGAATTTAAAAAAATTCATTTATGGAATGAAAAATATATTATAATAATTTTAAATGTTCAAAATATTATATTTTAATAAGAATATGTTTTTAGGTAATGTATGTTAGCTGACAAACATTTTCAGCTGACGCTCTAGCTCCTTCAATGAAGGAAGCCTATATAATGGGAGTTATCCTTCGATTTTATGGGTGAAAAACTATATTTCAAACCCAATTCTATCTCTTACAACATATTCTCTATTTATATTCAGGGAGAAGATGTTATCCCACCTTTGGAGTTCAAGGTATCCTCTCATAATGTTGGAATATTCTAGTGGCTAGTGTACTACCTATGGAGGATAGAGGCTAGATTCCACTGGATTTCACTCAGTGATCTCCATTAAACACACTCCATCAAGATCATTAAAGATATAACACATTTTAAAAGAATTATTCCTATTTTATATTATGTTCTTCATTCACATGTTGATTTAATGATGATAGATCATACATTATATTGGGTTTCTTCCAATGTGTTAGACATGATATGATCATAAAAAACACATCAGTGGTATAAAATCCACTTTTATAATTAATTCATTATGTTTTCATACTAATTTTGTAAAGAACATGTATATTGTAATGTTGTTGCAGTGATATCATAATATGTGAAATGTCATGGCTAAGCATTGTCCATTAGATCACTTTGGCATTTTTTGTGATATGGGACATCATAAAGAGTATTTAAATGTTTTGAATATAGTATAAAATTAATGAAATCCCATGATTTTACACTATATTTCAAGCTATGATATTTGATATTGTAGATAGTTTAAAAAATTATGGGTTTTATAAAATAGAGCATCAAGTTGTAAAGATGATGTAGCGTATATTGTTAATGATGACACACCATAAGCGATAGTGCCTATTGCATGCCACTATTTGATCATGACTTATGATAGATAACCCCATTTATCTATCATAAAATATGATATAGGTAAAAATGAAAAAAAATTAATTTTATATAAAAATGATCATGGTTTATAAATTGTTTATAAAAGATAAGTGATAGACATTATGAATGAAATGTTTTTTATGTCTAAATTAAATTTAAAATGTTTATAATAATGTATCATGTTTATAAAATAAATAAACTGTATATTTATTTATTTATTTATTTATTCCTTTTATGTATTCATAGATATATATTGTTTATATAATGTGAATATTATGTATGTTTAAATTTATATGATAAATTATAGTTGGGCATTTATCTGAGTGGAAAACCCTTATGATCCTGCATCATGAGACCCGAGTTCAAAATTGGGTGGGGGTATTTACTAGTTACTATATCAGTTACTAAAGAAGGTACTATAGTGGTACTATAGTAGTGGAATTATTCACCCAAAATGGTTTTTCGGGATATAGAATTGGTCTTACTGGCCATAGAAACTTTTGGACATCAACTACCTTCATGATACAGGGCCTTGAATCCATAATTAGTGTAATTTATTCAATACATAGGATTTTTGGGTCATCACCAGTGGGAAGCAAGTGGCATGATAAGTACCAAGAGAAAATAAAGGTACCACTGGGTGGGTGGACTAGAATAGATGGACGGGCATGTTAAAGATTATCATCCAACCTTCCATCCCCATGGACTATTGATATAAGATGGATGAGTGAACATCCACATGACTATATTCACTATGGGAATAGTTTAATAATGTAGATCAACTAGAAAGTGATGCAAAAGGGGCTCCATACAAGGCATCACCAGGGTGGGTGGATTGAAAGAGAGATGGGTGTGCTGACACCTATTATCTAACCCTCCTCTCAAACATTGGATATAGGGGTTCTCTTCTATGGTGTGTCAAACCAACATGATATAATGTTTCATAGAAATGGGTGATGCATATTTCAAAATGGGATCATAGTGATATTACTACTAATAGGGAGTGGCGTGAAATAAGACCGATGACATGGAATAATGAAGAATAATCACTTAGGGACTTTGATATATGTATAGGACTTTATTCCACTGGGAATTTGGGCCATGTATTGTAATAAAATAGTTCTAGTGGGTTATTGTCATTCCTTGTGGGGAGGAATGAGGATTGACCCATTGGGGTTCCAAGGTGTGTGTTATTTGTTTTCTTCTAATCCCATCCAAAATTTAATTAATAAATTAAAATTGTGTGATAAATTATTCTTATAAAATTATTATGCCATACTAGGTATGAAAACCTAATATTTAATTTTCATCTACCTTGAATTTTTTCTGTTATAAAGTTTTTAGCTTGAATTTAGAGGTTGAATATAGTTTATAAATATTATGTGTTCAATTTATGATGGAAATAAAATATATTTTGAGTAAAGTATCCTTGGGTAGATGGAATTTGGTTCAAACTACTCATGGTTTAGAGGCTTATGACTTGTTTAGAAAAGTAGAGGCTAAATATTTGTGGATCCAAAATTACTATTGTATAGATTTTTGGATTTATATAATTATAAACCTTTACATGAAATAATTTCATATACCTCATGAATTAGATGAATTTGGATATGTGTAAATATTCCTGGATTCTATTTTTGGGTGAGTAACACAAAATATGAGTTGTATAAATAGTTATACATTAATATGGTTTGAACATATTAATTTTTTGGATAAAATAGGGATTAAAAAACTAAATCTTTAGAATCATGCATAAAAAATTAATAGAACATAGATAATAAATATTTCATGTGATGCGATTTTTATGAATTTAATATGGATGTGATTCATATTAAATAGTGAGACTAATAAATCCCTCAAATACTAAGTGTGTTATTACTTCTAAATAAAACACTCATTAATACTATAATCATTTAGTATGTGTGACCCAAACCATTAGATTCCCACAAATTATCTTGTGTAATAAAAGTAGATTATAAGTGACCCTAACTATTGGGCACATATATCTGGTGTAAGATATGTTGTAACATCTTGGACCCAAACAACCACCTGAACAATTCTAAACAGGTCCGGTGTTACCACCTTAGGCGCACCTCCCAGAATGCCAAAGGTTGCCGACTAGCAGCGAGGGTGTAAACATGTATAGTGGGGAGGCTATACCCTCTCGGAGGAAAATAAGGTACTGGTCTGAGCATAATATAAAATAAGAGACTTTGAAGACTCAAACTAGACCTGTATAGTGGAAGTACAATCAATAACAGACAATCCAGCGAAAGCAATATAGAAACAAGTGCAACAGAATGTAAACAAAAAGCATGCTGAAACCACTTGTAATAACTGTTGAAACAAAAAATAATGCATCCATAGTAGGCCATACATGTAAATAAATAGAGGCTCCAATGGATAACCAATAGTAGCTACAATAATAATGTAAGCATGATGATACAGAAATAAACTATAAACAAAGTAAAAATCTATCTAGGCATGACCTCAGGGTATATGCCAAATCCCCATGCAACAGATAATACAATCCAGCTCTTAAGGCTGATATCTGTCCTGCCTATAAATTCATAAAGTCTACACGCATCTCGAAGGTCCTTTGTAGGATGTGAGACAAATCTTAGTAGGATGCACCCAATTATTCATACCTAGTATAAGTGTTTAACTAGGAAATAAGAAAATAGTACTATGAAAAAATAAACACAAACTCCACTGGAGATCAGTGGCCACCGGGGAGTATCACTTGCTTCGACCAATGCCAGAATCATAGTCACGCAAACTGGCACTATGTTCCCCCTGACACCTCATGTTTAAAGTACTGATGTCCTGAAGGAACACCCAAGCAATAGTAACCCAGCACCATGTGCCTCCTAACACCTTGTTTCTCTAGTACCGATGTCCCATAGGCATACCCAAGTAGTAGTTACCTGGCACCCTGTGCCTCCTGACACCTCGTGTCTCTAGTACCGACGTCCCATAGGCATGACTAGGCAGTAGTAACCTATCACCCTGTACCTCCTGACAACCCGTGTCTCTATTACCGACGTCCTGTAGGCACACCCAAACAATCTAAAGGATCCTCACCTTCCACACAGCTTCCATGACAAGAAACCCCAAACCATAAACACCTAACCATAACTATGGGGTCCTCTAACCACATGAGCGGTCAAAAACACCTCATCAAGGAGTCATCTATGTACACACGAACCAAATCACGGGTGAGCGGTAATCACCAAAAATGGAACCCAATCAAAAAAATCTCTGGAACCTCATTCCCTTATGACCACATTGCTCAGAATCTGATGGTCTTTCCATCCAAGTAACCCGAGCCATGCCCAACCTGACAGTCACACTACCTCAATCCGGTGTCCACGACACCCAATCTCATGGTCAAACCACCCAATAATTTGGGCCAAGCCCAACCTATCATCAACATCATTCAAGAATATATGGGTCATTCCCAACTCAACCCAAAGGTTCTAGCATATGAAATTTAGAAATTAAATATTTATCACATTTAAAAAAATCACATAAAGTGGCAAAAAAATTTAAATAGTTGAATTGCACTAGCCCAATGGCTATCACACAACAGCACTGAGGTCTTGAATACCTCTAACAAGCCTAATCATGCTTTACCAAATTAAACATACCAGTTTAAAAACAAATCAGACCAATTATAACCATTTTGGAACCCTAGAAAAAAATGTCCTAATGCGCGTCGACCTCTCGCCTGACCTTGCTCAAGTAATTTAGGAAATAGGGTATGACCAAAGGCATCCCATGAGTCTAAAAATTAATTCAATATGCAATAAAAGATAAAACAGGTCCCGTTCAAAAATAACTGAAGATGCGCCAAAGGCCACATCACCCAAATGTCCATGAAAACACAAAACAAGGTATGTGCCACCTACCTCGAACTAGCACGATGATCCTCCTCCGGTATCATACTATAATTTGGTCTAAAACATGGTAGATCTACAAAACGAGAATAAAATATCAAAATACTATAACATGATCAATAATAGAAATCAAGATGAAAGGATAAAGAGTAATCAAGGGATTACCGAGGGGGTTCTAACGGATCAAACTATGTGTGAAATGGGGTTCAGATGGACAATTGGGAGGGGTTTCTTCCTCCAGCACCACACCTCACTCAAACCTGTCGAGGGTTCTGAAAGAAACATAAAATGAGGATACTACCCATTTTAACGAAAATAAATAAATACACAGTGTGTATATATGAGTACACATTGTGTGTATCATTTTACTATTCCCAAGATGGCTGAAATTTCACCGAGAACCTACAGACATGACTACACGGTGTGTACGAGGCTGTACACGGCGTGTCCTTGGTTTTCCCCTCTAACTCACTGATATACCCACACGCTATGTATATATCTCACACACAACTAGAATTCATGGCATGTACTAAGATTAAATGACATGTACTTGTTGAAACCTCTCTATCCAGCCTACACGCCTACACGCCATATATGGCCTTCTCACACAGAAAGGGTACATAGCGTGTACTGGGAAGTACACGACATGTAACCTATACATTTCCAAAACTACCAAGTTTTCCCCTATTATCTAAAAAAACTCAAAAATAGAATGAAAAATGAAACCCGTACCTTAGAGTGAGAACTAGATTCTTACAAGCTCTCCCATTAACACAATTCATCCCTGAATCTCCCTTCCAAGGGTGGAAAAGAAAACAATAGATAACTCTGGCCTCAAAACTCAAATAAAACAAAGGTATACCAACTTATTTTTGGACTAATGGTCCTCCCGTGATTCCTTGTCACACCTGCACCTCATCAGGTTCTCCTGTGTCATTCCCGACACCCAAACGTATCCTACAACGCATTGGTGTCCGACTCCACAAGGTCCTTCATCCCATGGATGCCCAAAAAAAATCCTGGTGCTATGCACCTTAATAAACCCACATCCTCGATGCCTTTATGCCCATGACACATCAAGTAACCCGCATCCTTGATGCCTCGATGCCCATGACACCTCAATTAACCTGCATCCTTGATGCTCCTGATGCCACACATCTCATACATATAAATAAATATATCACGCACTAAAATTGATGCCAATCCCACTAACCATTGTCTATTTAGTCCAACTAAATCCTATACACTTTGCGCACTCAAGCCAGACATGCCTTAACAAGACATGTCAAAAAGAAAACTAGAAAATCATGACCACACCCACGACATACCTCTGATCGTCGCCGAATCACCAGCCTGCTCAGCCTCTAGAAGCTGTACGATGTGCACCTATCCTGAAGTACGACTAATTGATACCTAACCTCCCTGTGGTGCTTCTCTAGTCATCAGACACTGACCCCTCAGTTGGGTCCTGCTGTCTCTACCACATCCTCCGTGTGTAGCTGAGCCTCGACTACCCTCACCTGGTATTGATCCTGAATCGACTCCGAACACTACTGTCTATCCTAGTCCCTACCTTCCAGCTGTCTGAGAAGGCTTCTTGCAGAACCTATCTAGATGTCTAACCTATCGACATGATAAAAACTACTTTGTAGGCCTATCACACTGAGTACGGACATGCCCTGGCTTCCCACACTGAAAAAAACCACTGATGAACTGCCATGGGGTGGTCTAGCTAAGTCCTTGGCCTGAATTCCCTACTGAAACTCATCCTGACCTCACTTCCTACTATATTAACCACCACCTGAAGCTTTCGATTTGATCAAATGGGATTTTTCATCAATTTTCCCTTGTCTATGAGTGTCTAGTTCACTGACTCTAAGAATGAGGTCAACCTAAATATATTTACCTACACCTTAATGGCATTCCACAATCTATCTTCGAAGTGCCTCACCCTCGAGGTGTCATCACTTACCATACCTAGTGAAAAGTGAGATAGCTCAGTGAAGGTAGCTGCATAGTCTATGATGGACATGTCACCCTGATGAAGGCTCAAGAACTCCTGAGCTCTCTCCGCCCTCAGTGTCTCTAGGAAAAAGTGCTCGAAAAAACTATCCTTGAAGTCCTTTCATGCTAGTCCTTCATGTCTGTGAGATTGAACCTACACATCCCACCAACGCTTTGCTGGTCCTCTCAGCATGTACATCGCCAGCTTGACCCTCCGCCCTGGAGGCGTCTCGAGCTGCTCTAATATTATCTTCATTCTCTTTATCTAGTTCTCATCCACCTAAGGAACACCCTCACCCTGAAAAAATGGTGGGTTCTACGACTGGAACTCCCGAATTAGTTATTCCATAGATAGCTCTATAATCCATGCGCCTCTGTCGATCCCCTATAAAACACATACCAGGTTAGATCAGATCTTTTCATAGAGCCATGACCCAAAATCTACCAAAACTGATTTGCTGATCTATTTGCACTAGATCCTGAACCTGATCATATCCTTGAACCTGTACGAGAGGCTCATACTCTGCCTGTCCCTCAGGTATCTGAACTTGATCATGCTCCTACGGCACTGTACCATCACCTGCATAATGTTACCTCGAGCCATCTAGGAGGAACCCACTGGATTCCATAAATGGTTAGATATCCCACACACACACACACACACAAACACACACACACAAATATATATATAATGCAGATAAAAAAAGCAATAAATAAGCAATGAATAACAAGTAGTCTTACTCTACCCTCGCTGCAATCATTTCCATAGTATCCCAGCCTCATGGCTTCCTTACCCACCTTCAACAGAGCCAAGTATCATAGTAACCTCGGGCCACACCCTTCCTGACAACCAACGTTGCCTCTAACTGACGACCGAGTCACTCAATCCTAACAGTCATACTACCTCAAACTGATGCCCCAAACACCCAATCCTGATGATCAACATCACCTTAGTCATTGTACCTGCCTATTCGTATACAATCCAGGCCCAATCTCACGCCACATGCAATTTTACATAATTAAAATCATGGCATATTACTTTGTAATAAACAAATAATTCTATCAGGAATTCCACCTTTCACATTTCAGAAGATTCTATAACATGGAAATTGATATTATTCACATGATATTATCACTTCAAAAAGAATACATGTATATATGAAATTGAAATACCATAAAAATGTTCCTATCAAAATCCAAGAAAATGTTCTTTCCATACCAGGCCAAGGTCCAATTCTCCCTTACCGCGCTGAGTCAAGGGTTACATATCACAATCAATAATCATTGCAAACCAAGTGAGCCACCAAGGTGGAAATCACATAAAAATTAATATGAGAAAAATAAAAAAATAAATTCCCACCCAAGGTAACTTGGTCCATCCCTCGTACCTAGGGCTCCAGGCATCCAAGAACAAGCTATAAACCTAGTTCAAATAACAACCTATCTCTAGTCTACCATATCCCAAATAGTAAAAATAGTATAAATAAAAAGGTAGTATTGATCTCATTAGTATTCAATCAAAATCTGCTACTAAATCCCTATCAAGAACATCCTCCTCTGATACCACTTTGTAAAATCCCGGATCCGAACAACCACCAAAACAGTGTTACATGGGTCGGGTGTTACCATCTTAGGTGCACCTCCACGAACGCTAAAGGATTCTAACTAGCAGTGGGGGTGTAAATAGGTATAGCGGGGAGACTATACCCTCTCGAAGGAAAATAAGGTACTAGTCCTAGCATAATATAAAATAATATATTATATAGATTTGAACCAGACCCACATAGAGGAAGCACAATCAATAGCAGATAAACTGGTGGAAGCAATATAGAAACAAGTGCAGCAGGATATAAACAAAACAACATGCTGAAACCACTTGTAAAAAATGTTGAAACAATAAATCATACATCCATAGAATGTCATACATGTAAATAAACAAATGTGAAAATGGATAACCAACAGTATATACAATAATATCATAAGCATGATGATATAGAAATAAATTATAAACAAAGTAAAACTCTAGCTAGACATGACCTCAGGGTCCATGCCAAATCTCCATGCAATAACTAATACAATCCATCTCCTAAAGCTAATATATTTCCTGCACGTAAATCCATAAAGTCTACACGTGTACTTAAGGGCCCACGTAGGGTGTGAGAAAAATCTCAGTAGGATACCACCCAATAATGCATACCTAGTATAAGTGTTTAATCAAGAAATAAGAAAACAATACGATGCACAAATAAACACAAACTCTGCTGGAGCTCAACAGCCACTGGGGAGTATCACCTGCTTCAACCAATGATGGAATCTCAGTCATGCAAGCCGACACCATGTGCCCCCTTAAACCTCGTGTCTCAAGTACCGATGTCCCGAAGGAACGCCCAAGAAATAGTAACCTAACACCATGTTCCTCCTGACACCTCGTGTTTCTAGTACCGACGTCCCGTAAGCACTCCCAAGCAGTAGTAACCTGGAACCCTGTGCCTCCTAACACCTCGTGTCTCCAGTACCGACGTCCCGTAGGCACACCCAAGCAGTAGTAACCTGGCACCCTATGCCTCATGACACCTCATATCTCTAGTACCACTGTCCCATAGGCACTCCCAAATAATATAAAGGCTCCTCACCTTCCACACAGCTTCCACAACAAGCACCCCCAAACCATAACCACCTAACCACAACTACAGGGGCCTCTACCCACATGATCAGTCAAAAACACCTCATCATAGAGTCATCTATGTACACACGACCCAAATCACGGGTGATCAGTAATCACCAAAAATGGAATCCAAGAGACAAACTCTCTGGCACCTCATGCCCCTACGACCACATCATTCAAAATCTGATAGTCTTTCCATCTAAGTAACCTAGTCCATGCCCAACCTGACAGTCACACTACCTCAATCCAACATCCACAATTCCCAATCCTATGGTCAAACCACCCAATAATTTGGGCCAAGCCCAACATGTGATCAACATCATTCAAGAATATACGGGCCACACCCAACTCAACCCAAAGGTTCCAGATTATGCAATTCAGCAATTACATATTTATCACATTTAAAAATATCACATAAACTAGAAAAACAATATAAATAGTTTAATTACACTAGCCCAACGACTATCACACAACATCACTGAGGTTTTGAATGCCTCTAATAAGCCTAATCATGCTTTACCAAATTAAACACACCAGTTTAAAAACAAAGCAGACCAATTATAACCATTTTGGCACCTCGGGAAAAAATGTCCCAATGAGCATCGGCCTCTCGCCCGTCCTAGCTCAAGAAAATTAGGAAATAGGGTACTCCCAAAGGCATATCATGTGTCCAAAAATTAATTCAATATGAAATATAAGATAAAACAGGTCCTACTCAAAAATACCTAAAGACACACCAAATTTTGCATCACCCAAATTTCCACAAAAACACAAAACAAGGTATGCACCACCTACCTCGAATTATCATGATGATCCTACTCTAGCATCAGCCTCTAATTTGGTCTAAAACACGGTAGATATACAAAAATATCATAAAATCTAAAGGTACTATAACTTAATCAAGATCAGAAATCAAGATGAAAGGTTGAAGAGGACTCAAGGGATTACTAAGGGGGTTCCAATGGATCAAACGGTGTATGAAACAGGGTTCATAAGGACAATCAGGAGGGGTTTCTTCCTCTGACATTTCTCCTTGCTCAAAACCATAAAGGGTTCTACCAAGAAACATAAAATGTGGCTACTACCCGTTTTAATGAAAAAAATAAATACACGACATGTATATATGAGTACACACTGTGTGTATCATTTAACTGTTCCTAAGACGACTGAAATTTTTCCGAGGACCTTCTGACATGACTACATGGCATGTACAAGGCCGTACACAGCGTGTCCTTGGGTTTTAACCTCTAACTCGATGACATACCCACACACCATGTATATCCCTCATACACGGCTAGACTACATGACATTTACAAAGAGTACACAACATGTACTTGGTTAAACCTCTCTATCCGACCAACATGCCTACACACCATGTATGACCTTCTCACATGGAAAGGGTACATAGTGTGTAACTTGTAAATTTCAAAAACTACCCAGTTTTCTCTTATTATCTAAAAACAACTCAAAAATAGAACAATAAAAGAAAACCGTACCTTAAAGTGAGAACCCGTTTCTTACATATGGGTTACACATAGATAAGAAACCCTAACTATTAGGATACCAGAGGCATAAAGTTAAGTAAATCAATGTGATGGATTATGATAAATAGTTATCCAATAAACTATATAAGAGTCTTATGTGTTATGATTGACATGAATTTATACCAGATATAGTCATGGATTGTGTTATAAGCTTAACTAGGATAATCCATGATTAAATATGGATCTTGTCTCCCTAAAGGTTATGATGTATGGGGTCATCAATTTTTGTGGGAGTAATTTCATGAAACGTACTTGGTTAAAAGATACAAAACATCATACTCACCCATAAATATGTCTTTGTTGTAGATTATGACACCTGAACCCTCAATACCTTGTTCATCCCATGTTAGAGTCTGAACAACAACACATATTCAATTAAAATTTCATCATAACACATGGTATTTCATTATCTATTTTATTTAAATTCGATATCACAACCACTTGGAACCATGGTCCAATGACAAATTTTGGGCCTATAACTCCATGTCTAGCACCCCATGAGTATTTGGAGCATCAATACCTATATCACACCTTGTTTATTAGTCAATAAAATATAGGTATTTGAAGCATCACTCTTTACAACACACTTTTATATTATTCAATAACATATAGGTATTTAAAGCATCAGTTTATGTTCCACACTCGTATATCAATCAATCACACATATATCACACATATCACATATACCAAATCAGTCAAGGTTAATCAAAATTAACCCCTTTTTATCACTTCACAACATGTATTCCATCATAATTATCAATTAATCATGGTTCAAAATTTTAATCACATGGAATAACATGATAAATTCACTATTAAACCATTTTTCATTATTTAAATAATATAAACCATTAACCCATTAAGGTTAAAAAAACCATCTCATAATTCCCATTTTTAATTAATTCATAGACACATTAATTGACCAATCAAACAATACCAATTTCCTATAAATTACATAATAACAATATTTTATTAATTAATTAACCAATTAATTAATCCAATTCAATGAATTACATAATTAAATTTACTAAAATTCATTTTTCCCATATTCAACTCATTTATTCATCACATGGAAAATCAATTAATAAATTCCATGATTCCATAAATTAATTAATCAAATAATTCATTCAATTTAAGATTCAATTGGAAAAAATTCCAATTGAAATTTCAAAAAACATACATGCAATTAGAATTCAAGAATATGAGAATTCAATTTAAACCACCTACCTTAAGATCATTGATGAATGCTCACCAACATAAAATCCCAATTGAAGCAAAATGATCAAGAACACAACAAATAATAAGATCTAGATCCAAAATATAGATACAATATCAAATGGAATAGACTATCAAAAACAAGATTTATATCCATTACTAATAGAGGAAAACCACCATTGAATAGATAAGAGAAATACAAGAGAGAGGGAGGAAACCAATCAGGAAGAGATCACATACCAGAAATAGGTTCATATATTTAAATAGATCATCGATTCATTATGAAAAGAGGTTAGAAAGACTTAGAATCCTTTTGAGAGCCTCTAAAAATGATAAAATTAGTTTAGGGTTGTTGTAGTGTCTTTTTCGATATAATACGGGGGTTTGGGAAAATTTTAATGAATTTTCAGGCGTTTAAATTTTTGTGTGCATGATTTCTTGATCGGGGCACATGATTTTCCCTAACCATGTGCCTAACCATGAACCTCCTTCCAGGGGGCCACATAGTTACTACTAAGAGAGAGCACCGTTTTCCAAACTATGTGCTAATTGTGTAATCCACCTCTTCTTAGGGTTTCACGGATTGTTGGGGTAGGGTGCACGATTTGGGAGAACCATGCACAAACCATGCATTGCCCAAAACCCCTAAGAAACATCAAAATTTAACTCAAATGCACCCCAAATAAAACCCAAATAGGACATACTCAAAACAAAGAAAAAGATTACATGAAAAAAAATCTCTATAAATCTCTATAAAAGTATGGGATCTTATAATATACCCATCTTATAATATCTCTTCCCCAAGTTGTAATACCAAGCATCACTAAGACTCCAAGGTGAAAAGATCAGCCCACTAATCCTGAATATACATTTATCTCTCCCATGTTTCCTCCCAAACATTCCCATGTTTCCAAAATACTCTAACTAATGGCATAGACTTTCTTTAAAATACTTTCTCATTGTGATCCAACACATATATCAGATGATCCTCAAAGGACACATCAGTCTCAAGATCAAAATCATCCACATAGATCACATGAGATGGGTCAAGATGATACCACTGAAGTTGTGACACATGAAAATAATCATGAACGGTACTATACCTTTGTGGAAGAGCCAATAGGTATTCCACTAACCCAATTCTATTCACAATCTCAAACGGTCCAAAAAACCTAGGTTCTAACTTACCCTGCCTCCAAATCCTATGGTGATCCAATATAAGTGACACCTAAAGAAAACAAATGACCACACACTATAAAATCAAGGGGTAATAGACATCTATTAGAACACAAATTCTATCTATGCTGATATATATCCATACTCTTTTGAATCAGCTAAACCTACTCTGGTGTTTCCTATATGAGACTCGATCCCAACATCTCTGACTCACCTACCTCCATCCAACATAGAGGTTATCTACATGAACTACCATAAATTGCCTCGTATGGTGCCATATGAATAGTTTCCTGATAAATATTTTTATAGGTGAAATCCACCAATGCTAGGTACTTCTCCCAAGACCCACCAAAGTCTAAGACACACTCTCATAGAATATTCTCAATCACCTGTATAGTACATTCTGACTACCCATATGTTTGTGGGTATAATGATATACTCAGTAAAAACTGTGTATCAAGCACCTTATATAATCCATGCCAGAAGTGAAAAGTAAAACGTGAGTCATGGTCTGATAATATAGTCCAAGGAAACCCATGCATATGGTCTATCTCCTGAACATACATGTATCCCAACTGATCTATTGAGAAGGTCTCATATAGAGGAAAGAATTATACTACCTTTATAAAATGGTCCAAAACCACCCAAATAGCGTCATTCTTCTGAGGTGTCCTTGGGATACCCACCACATAATCCATAGTAATGTTGTCCCACTTCCATTCTAGAATGAGAAATAACTGTAGCTAACCACTAGGCCATTGGTGCTCATCCTTAACCTGTTGATAGGTGTAGTGGCGTGTCATGAACCCCAAAATCTCTTTTTTCATGCATGACCACAAATACTACCGATGTAGGTCATAATAAATTTTGTTAAAACCTAGACTCACTACCCACTTCGAGGCATGAAATTAACACATCATATCCTCATGCATAAAAGTTGTCATGAATACAAGACCCTATACATATATGATCTCATCCTCATCTATAGTATAATATAAAGGTGACTCACCACCTTCAAGGATTTACCTCAATCCTAAACATTATGGGTCCCAATACTACCTTTCACTAACCCAAATCAAAAGTGTATACTCCACTAAAACTAATACGAGAGTTATCTAATCCTGACCAACCTGAACAACAACACACATCTCAGCGAACAAATTCATCATCTTCCACTTAGAACTAGACTCCTAAACTACCCGAGTTTTAGTTTTATTTCTTAGAGAATCAGTAACACAATTTTCATTTCTAAGAATATATTCTAGCTCAAAATAAAATGACTTCATATACTAAACCCACATCCACTTCCAGAGATTCAAATATTGATGTGAAAAGATATAATTTAAGCTCTTATGATCTTTATAAATAGTAAAATTTTCACCCAAAAAAATAATGTCGCCAATACTTCAAGTCATAAACCACTACAACTAACACGTGGTCATGCATAGAGTAAAACTATTCATGTGGACTCAAATTTCATGACCCATATGCCACAAATCAATCTCCATACATCAACCCTGCTCCAAGTTTGATCCCAGAAGCAACACAAAGCATTGTATAATTCTCCCATAGCTTGGTTAAGATCATGATCAGTGTAGTTGTGAAGTGCTTATTCAACTCTTGGAAGGAATTATCACATGCTCCTGACCAATCAAACTTTATACCTTTCTTTGTCAAGCCTGAATGTGGTGCTTAAAAATGGAAAAGTCTTGTATAAACCTAGGATAATATCCCTCCAACCCTAGAAAACTACAAATATCAAAAAAATTATTGGGATAATCCCAATAAATCATAGCCTGCATATTCTATAGGTCCACTAACACACCTTCCTCTAAGATGATGTGAACCAAAAAATGTACCCAATCGATCAAAAATTAAAATTTATCTAGCTTGGAGTATAGCCAATGCTCTCTTAGTCTACTCAGCATGATGTAAATATGTTGGTCATGATCATCATGACTCTTGGATTAAACCAAGATTTCATCAAAAAATACTACAACAAGCTGATCTGGGTACATATGGAAGATTCATTTCATCAAGTCCATAAACACTACTGGTGGGTTGATCGGCCCTGACAATATCACGATGAACTCATATAGGCCATACCTACTTTTGAAAGAAGTTTTCAGTATACCAGAAGGTTTAAATCTCAATTGAAGATACCCTGATCTTTAGTAAATAATTGAGAAGACACAATATTCTCTCAACTAGTCAAATAGTTCATCGATATTAATAAGAGGATACTAGTTCTTCACAGTCATTCAGTTCAAATTACTAAAATTAACACAAAAGCACAAGTTCCCATCATCCTTATTTTAAAAAAAACCAGAGAACCCAAAGGTGACATACTTGGAAGGATAAATCCCTTATCCATAAAATCTTCCAGTTGATCCTTAAGATCCTATTACTCTGTTGGTGATATTCTGTATGGTGGAATAGAAATTAGATCAGTCCTCGATATGATCTCAATTATAAATTCCACATATTTCTCAGTTTTAATTCCTGATAGGTTCTTAAGAAAAACATCATGGAACTTTTCCACTATGGGTGAAAAGACATCCTACCTTACACCTACATCATCCAACAACAAACTTAAAACTTGGGTGTTAATCTCCCCCATTTGTTGATGAATTGGCCACCCACAACTCGCCTTGTTATCCCAAACTCCATGATGAATATAATTATCACTCTTTGGAGACAGAAATGTAACTATACTTAGGTAACAATCAATGTGATATTAGTATTCTACTAACCATTCCATACCCATGATTAGGTCAAATCTTGACACTTCAAGGGTATAAAGATCCCAAATAAAATGATACTACCCAACCTTGAGAGATCACCCCTTGCATAAAAATATGTCCCTCAACCATACTCACAATGGTGTATCTATTTTCATAAAACCACTAAAAAACTCAATACTATAGTCAAACCATTCACATTTTTTGAATATATAAAAGAATGAGAGTAACCGGTATCAAATAAGGACCTAGAAAGTGTAGAAGATACAAGAATAGTACCTATAACTATCGATGTACCATCCTCTCTATCCACAAGTGTAGGATGAATAACATGAAACTGTCCCACCCCACTTCCCTATGATGAATTCTGAGTCCCCTAAGCTACACCAATATACTGATACATGTTCTCTTTCCTAGAAGTACCATGTCCACTTTCTAGGCCTACAAAACCAGTAAAACTATAACTTATAGACTGGTACGATGTAAAAGATCCCCTTCCCATACTCTGGTTCTGCCTAAATGCTCAATCATTATCCATCTATTATGGGTTCCTAAAGAACCTTTTTAGATTACCCATCATACCATAGGCTTGAAACTCTACCAATGGTTGGGGGTAATATCTATAGAAGTGACCCGACCTACCACCCCGTTGATAGATCACTCAAGTAAGATCCTGAGTAACTGACCCTTCCCCCTGGTCACTTTGTTTTCCATTTCTCGGGCTAACATTATCATAGCATCAATTCCTACCCTCAAAATACATACCTCCTGATCATTTAAAAAAACCACCTATCATCCACTAGAATCCTCCTTTAGGTTCCCCTTAGATATGAGAGCCTGATTTACCACTTCTGAAAACTTCTTTATTCTAAAGATGTTAATCTGGGACTTAATTTCACATTTAATCCCATCCTAAAACCATTTTTATGTAATATAATCATATCATTCCAACACTAGAGAAAATAATAGAAAATATATAAATCATATAACATAGTACATCACATACACACTCTACTGAGTAAATATCATGAACTCATTTACCCTCTAATGTCTCAACTTGTTGGGATAAATGTTCTTTAAAAACTTCTCCTAAAATTCCTTCCACTCCATACTGTCCAACTATCCATACTAAGTTTTGATGTCTCACCAACACTTCTATTGACCACATAACATGTAATTTTTTTTAACTCTCTTCTCAGTATGAATATCTAAGTGTCTATGTATCATCTAGATACACCCAATATATATCTCAACTACCTCAGGTACACCCTCTCTAATGAAATTAGGAGGGTTCTGCAACTAAAAATCCTGTGTTATATCTGACATGATTTTCAAAACCCACCCTGGATCTCTTTTCATGAAATTTATGAAGCAATAAATATTCTAATAGAACTTCTCTCTATCTCCCTCACCCGACACTATCAGTGCCTCAGGTTCCACCATTGGAGGCACATTTCCAAAAATTTCCTCCCATAATCCTATCAAAAAACATCGTTGTGGAGGAATAACTATAAAATTTCAAACACACATCTTAGGAAACATTCACATCATTAACAAATTTATGGGGTTTCACATAAATCCATAATAAATAATCCCCATTATCTTACCAAACTGTCAAAACTAAGGCACTATCAATACCCTTAAACATCCAACGTCTAGGTCATGGTTAAAAAAGGGAAAACACATTCTAATATCCAAGTTTCACATTAGAAACCCATTTACACATTTTTCATTATTTTAATTTTTTTTCAATTTTACATTAGTCACCCATTTTAAGTTCAATTACACTATCAATAAAAATATTTCAATTTCAAAAACTTACCCATAACCTTCTTTTCCATGTGTTCCTATAAATTATGCATGTCACAATAATTCATGAGTGTCTATAATGATGCATGCATAATAAACACTCATTCCATACTGAGCCAAAATTAAAATCTTTAAAAATCTTAGAAATCAATAACATCACACAAAAAGTGCATCAACCAAGGTGAAATAACATCCAATGGTAATAACACATATCAATAACAACAATCCCACCTAGGGTACTTGGATTTTACCATTGTACATGGGTTAGCTACTCCCATGCATGAGATCTTAACCAAGGACCAACTAATCCTATTCTCCCATATACCTTTCCCAAATAGTAATACAAAATAAAAGAAAATAAAACACCTTTGATACCACTTTTTAACATCCCAAACCAGGTGTCACACACTGATGTTCTAAGTCGATTGGTTATATGACCACTCCCTGTATGCCAAAAGCTACCTACTAGTAGTGAGGTTATAATATATTAACATATAGAGACTATAAAATCTTTATCAAAGTATCACAATAGTGGAAATAAATAATAAATAATAAATATATGATAACCAACAACCAGAATAAATCCATAACCAAAACAAACCAGTAATATAAGATGAACTAGAACAATAATACAATATCAAAACAAAAAATGTAGAGATGTTATTCTATTTATGTGTCAAGTGTCTAAATGAAAACAAAAAATAAAGACACATTGACACTCCCATGTGGGTTCCAAAACTAGGTCTGGTTCCCCCATCCATGATCCATCACAACTCAACTATCTAGCATAGGGATCTTGTCCTTATTCTGTCATGGTCTATTCATGTACTAATCAGGTATCCTGAGTAGGGTGTGAGTACAACTTAGTAGGACACCACCAATGACATATAAAAAAATATCCATTCAATAATTGTGTATGCAATTTTGTAAAGAATAAAATAAAAGAAACAAGGATAACATTTCACATATTCAATTATTCTTTATTTAACCATATAAACCCCTAAGTTACCGAGGAAACCTAAACCATCAATACCTACTTCATCCTATGCCAGAGTTTGAACCTTAACACATATTCAATTCACATTTCATCATAAAATATGGTATTTTATTATCAGTTTCATATAAATTCAATATCATGACCACTTGTAACTAGGGTACAATAGCGGCATTTTTAGCCTAGAACACCATGTCCAACACCCCATGAGTATTTGGAGAATCAGTCTCTATCTCACACCTCATTTATTAGTCAATCACCTATAGGTATTTTGAGCATTAGTCTATATACCGCATTTATATATTAGTCAATCACATATGGGTATTTGAATCATCAGTCTGTGTCCCACACTCATATATCAATCAATCACACACATATCACACATATCACATACATAACATATATAACATATATCACATACATCACATATATAAAGGTTAATTAGCATTAACCTACTTTTAATCACTTCGAAATATGTATTCCATCACAATTATCAAACAATCATGGTTCAAAATTTTAATCACATGAAATAACATGATAAATTCACTATTAAACCATTTTTCATTATTTAAATCATATAACCCATTAACCCATTATGGTTAATCTGATCATATCATAATTATTAACATCAATTCATTCATAAAAAATTAATTGAACAATCACACAATCTCAATTTCCTATCAATTCCATAATCACAACATCCCATTGATTAATTAACCAATTAATTAATCCAATTCCACCAATTTCATAATTATAATTACCAAAACCCAATTTTTCCATATTCAGATCATTTCATAATCACATGGAAAACTATTTAATCGATTCCATGATTCCATAAATTAATTAATCAATTAATTTATTCAAATAAAGATTTAATTGTCAAACGTTCTAATTGAAATATCACAAAAAATACATGCAATTGGAATTCAAGACTATTATAATTGAATTTAGACCACCTACCTCAAGATTATTGATGAAATCCTTCCAACGTAAAACCCTAATTGAAGTAGAACGATCAAGAACATAATGAAGAATGAGATATATATATGAAAACGATATCCAAGAGAAAATGGATTAGATCAATCAAAACCAAGATCTAGATCCATTTATAGTATAGAAAATCATCCCTTTAACGAATGAGAAAAAGACGGGAGAGAGGGAGGAAACCAATTAGGAAGAGATCACATATCAAAAATAGGTGCAGATCTATTAACAGATCATCAATTCATCAATAAAAGAGATTTTAAAGCCTTGAAATATTTATGAGAGCCTCCAAAAATGAAATAAATTGATTTAAGGTTGATCTAGGGTGTTTTGGGATATAATATAAGGGTTCGGGAACATTTTAATGATTTTTTGGGGGTTTAGATTTTTGCCTGCATGGTTTCCTTCTTAGTAAACACAATTTGTTCTAACTGTGTGCCTCTTTCTAGGGGGTCAAAAAATTACTACTAAGAGAGCACATAGGTTTCCAAACCATTTTCCAATCATGAAATCCTTCTCTTCTCAGGGTTTCATGTTTTACTAGGGTAGGGAACATGATATGGGAAAACCATGCACCAACCATGTTCTACCCAAAAACCCTCCAAAAAATTCCAAATTTTACCTAAAGTCACCCAATATAAAACCCAAATAATATATAAGCAAAAAAAATATTACCTAAAAAAAAGATTAAGACATCTCTAGAAAAGTTCATGATCTTATAGAAATGAGGAAACACATCCTATATTAGAGTTCAATACTTATTATCTAAGTCTACCAAGTGGATTGGTTCTAGAATTGGAAAAATATTTTTATATTCTTCACTATTAGAAACCATTACAGATAAACCACTAAAACAATACCCAAATCATACCTTGACATGGCCTAAGGGAATTACCAATCCCCATGGGATAGAGACTAGGGACTAGACATCAAGAAACAATAAGAGGGAATTATTTTTTAATAAGATCAACTAGATAAAACAAAATTAGTGGAATGAACACATAAATAGTCAATATTCCAAAACTCTCATCAAGAGAAAAGTACTGTAAAAACCCATACCATTTATACACTATATTTCATAATTTATTACATAAATTTACACATAATACAATCCTAGAATATATAGAGGCTTATTTTCTTTGGGAAATTAGGTACATACACTAGCACAAAAAATATTTATAATATCACTTATTTCATGTTGGTTCTAAATACTAGGAAATTCTGAACCAGGCGTAAGCCTGGTCCCGCAAATTTATTAAAGGAAAAAAAGAGAAAAAACAACCGGTTTAAGGGTTGCCGGTACCCCTTACAACGTGACACAGCAACCAAAGACCACTCCGCATCATACAGTGCAAATACAAATTCAAATTTCAAAACCAATTACCCATACAGCTGTCCTCGATCCGCACGCCGTCACCGCACATCTTTCAATGCCTCGAGTCGCTCACACCCTCGATACGCACCCAACCATCACACCCATCAACATCACCATCCATCGTCACCAGCGAGACCTCCTCCGGCGTCAATACAACACCAAGATCCACAAAATTAACCAAAAACAGAGACAACAATCCCAGTTCAGAACCGGAGAATCGCAACCCACACGCCATTCACTGAACATCGGCTCCCCAAGTTAACACTAACAAACCAAAACCAGAACAAGAAACCTCCAATCGATCGCATCCCACCACCGAATGTGTCGCGGACCAAAAAACAACTGGTAATCACCAACCAACCCACCAAAAAACCATCACCAACACCTCATGAACAAAACGACAGAAAGAACGGAACCAGAAACATCACCAAAACCAGATCTCGGAGTTGCTGTAGAGAATATCCCGTCGTCGCCATCCAAGCCGCACCTCAGGGTTGCGACGAAACGCCCAACACAGGTCGGAGAAGAGGAGGCATCACTCGAGCCACAGATCCTGGAGCTGTCGACCAGCATCACAAACAAAGAAACCCTATCCGAGATAGGGAATCGTTGTGCGAGAAGGACAAGGAGGCGGAGTCCGCATCACGCAATCCCAGAGGGCTCCGACTCCACTGCAAACGAGAGACCACCGCCACGACCTGAAGGAAAGGCGCTGCATGAACCCTAGGCAGAAGGAGGCGACGACGAGGGGAGAGAGATGGAGACGCGGAGCCCCTTACGGGCCCATCTCACCTCTTGGTTCTAAATAACTATTGTGAAAATTTGTGGAAATGGATTTTTCACATCAGTTTTTATATAACCGATGTAAAAAAATCAAATTTTAATGCCTTTTAATGTTTGTTATCATATAATCAATGTGAAAAAACTATTTTTATATCAGTTATATAAAAAAAATGTTATATATCTTTTAAAATGTATGAATCATCGGTGTATTCATTTTATTGTCTTCTATTATCACGAAACAACACTCATTTCTATTTCTCCCAGTCCTTAACTCTCTTTTTTCTTCAATCCAACAGTCCAATATCGCATTATGATCTTAATACACCATCAAGTTTCATCAGGATCATCTTATAGATCAAAGATAGATATGATCGTATCTAAAGTAAGCCTAACACATGGCCCTTTCTCTCTTTTTCATTCATTCTTTGGTGTGGAATCCCTAACCATATTTTGTTTGATCTAGAGAACATTATTATTGAATTACCATCTTCATACACCCTTGAGTTTTTGTCATACTCAAATTTTTGTGTTTGATTATAGATCTTCTTGTCTCAAACTAGATCACAAGGTTCAAATATCTTTTATAAAGTATGAATTAGTTGTTTCTAATTTTATTTCTAGTATGAATTAGTTGTTCCCATTCAATATATTTTTCATTATTTTAATTGATTTAAAATTATTTTATAGAATATATCATGCTTGTATTTTGATCATTTATGCATTTATATATATATATATATATTTGTTTCCTAATATTCAAATTAAGTGAATGGATAATAATATTCATATAAAATATTTTTAGTTTCATCAATTTATTATGATTTTTTTATTTTTTCATTTAACTATTTTGGGTTTCTTCTTAATACACCAAGTTTTTATGATAGATAGGTAGGGTTCAAGTGGTGACTATGTACTATGTATGATGTAGTCACACACTAATCGTTTCATGTATTTTTATCCTTCTTAATCTATTTTTTTTTTCAAATGAGAATCATTATCCTCTATGTTTATATTTTATATTTTGTATGGATATCATTATATATATTTTTATAATTTCATAATATTTTACTCATTTATTTTTACTTCAATTTTTTTGAAAGGAATGTATTTTTTAATTCCTTCCACATGAATTCATTTTCTCATAAAAAAATTTATATTTTCCTTCTAATGTATCACTTATTAGTTTTCTATATTTTTATGTCATTTATAATCTAAATATTTTATAAATAACAGCCTTTGTAATAAAGGTTAATAAGAAAATTAAATGTAATATATGCTTATTTTTAATGTAATTTTGTAATGATATTATAATTTAATTTTCATCAATGTTAACACCCTTTGAGGTTTCTTATTATCCACTTGAAATATACTCTAATAAAAACACCCAAATTATTTTTTAGCATGAATTTTGATCAAATTTTGGAAAATCCTTTTTAATTAAATTTATTTATCCTATTTTCAATATGATATGTTTTAATTTTGATTATTTCATCATTTATATTATATAGATATCTAACTTTAATCATTATTTTACAGGTTAATGTATCATATCCCTCCAATGTATTGGAAATTTATTAGGGTATTTAACACCCTATTTTCTTAAATGTGGTTAGAAAATTTTACCTTATATTACTTTTTAAAAATGGTTATCATTTAAATAATCTATTATTTTCCCATTGAAATCACTTTTTTCACCACTATATTCTTTTGAAAAGATATTTTTTTTTGATATTTTTTTTTGATATTTTTTATAGATAATAATGAGTTGAAGTTGGATTATGGAAATTTGAATAAGTGATGAATATGATTAAGGTATTGATGCTTTTTTGGAATTTTCTAAACATAATGTTCCAAAAAATGACATGTTTTTTAATATAAGCCTAAAATTTTTAAACATGAAGAAGTTAAAAATAATAGAGATCAAATATCATTTAATTTACCATGATTTTAATCTAAGTTACAACCCTTAGATTTGGTATAGTGAAACTGGGAATAATTTCAGATATCTTGATGATGATTCTTTTCATGTTGATAAGTCCGATCAAATTGAAGAAATGATTTGTAATATTAAAGTAGAGGAAATTGAGAAAGAATTAAAAATTTATAATCTATATGGAAATGTTGAAAAACCATTGCATCTAGGTTGTATAGAACTTATGGTTTTTTCGATGGTGTTAATATTGATTAACTTGAAGGAAAAACATGGATGGAGTGACAAGAGTTTTATAATGTTTCTATAATTATTGAAAGATATTATTCCTAAATATAATGATATTCTAGATTCATATTATAAAGGAAAGAGAACACTATGCCTGATGGTATTAGGGGACAAAAAAATACATTCCTTCTTGAATGACTATGTGCTATATAGAAAGGAATTCAAAATTATTTCAGGGTGTCCTAAATGTGGGACGTCACGGTATAAGTTGAAATAAAAATCACAAGCTTATTTAAAATTTATAGAGACCACTACCAAGAAATTTTTGTATATTTCTATAATTCATCATTAGAAATTTTTATTTAAAAATTCACATGATGGAAAAATGTTAAGATGGAATTATTATGAGCAAATATGTGATTAAAAATTATGACATCCATATTATTTTACATAGTAGAAGAAAATTGATCACTAGTTTCTTATATTCAGAAATGAAGTTAGAAATATCAGACTTGGACAATGAATTTATAGAATGAATCCATATCGAATCCTTAGTATAACACATAGTTCATGGTCTATTTTATTAGTAATTTAAAACACATCTCCTAAATATTTTATGAAGAAAAAATATGTCATGTTGATTTTAATGATCTCTAGACCAAAATAGCCAACAAATGATATTGATGTTTTATTTCCACCATTAATTTATGATTTGAAACTCTTATGGGAGTAATGTATAAGGGTGAATGATTCTTATAAAATGGAATATTTTCAAAGAAATTCATTGATTATTCTCACTATAAATGACTTCCCAGCATATGTAAATTTTTCAGCATACAATGTTCAGGGGTATAAAGCTTTTCCAATTTGTGAAAAATAAAATTCATATTATCAAATACATAATGGGAGAAAAATAGTATACATGGGTCATCAAAATTTTTTTTTCTATGGATCACTCTTATAAAATATTAAAAAAGTATTTCAATGACCCGCATGAATTTGATATTTCTACAAAACCATTATCCACAGATTAATATTTTAAGAGGGTGAAAAAAATTGATGTGACATTCATAAATACACATAAATATAGTAATGATATAAATATTTGAAAAAAATATTAATATTTTTTGAGCTACCATATTGGAGATATCATTAGGTCAGACATAACATTGATGTCATGCACATGGAGAAAAATATTGGTGATAGCTTTATTGTAACATTTTAGATATTAAAGTAAAGACTAAAGATTGGTTAAATGCAAGATTGAACTTACTCTAAATGGGAATATGTTTGGAGTTGGATCCCACTCCTGATGGAAGATAAACATTTCTATCCCCATCTTTTCATACCTTATCCAGAAGGGAGAAAATTATCTTTTTTCAATGTCTTCATGATATCAAAGTGCCACATAGTTATTCTTAAAATGTAAGAAATTTTGTATCTTAAAAGGATTCGACGTTCACATGTATTAAATCTCATGATTTTCTTGTCATGATGAAACAAATACTAATAATTTCATTGCATGGAATATTTCCCATCAGTGTCAGAATGACCATCATGAAGGTGTGTTATTTTTTCAATTGAATTTTTAATAAGGTTATTGATTCAAATAATTTTAACACTTTATATAATGAATCATTTTCTATAATTTTTAAATTGGAAATGTATTTTCCTCCATATTTTTTTGATATCATGGTGTATTTAATGGTTCACTTGGTCTGAGAAATAAAGCTTTTCAGACCTATATATCTATATTGGATGTATCCTTTTGAAAGGTATATAAAGATATTGAATGGGTATATTAATAATCCATATTAACCTGAAGCATATATTGTTGAGAATTATACTTCTGAGGAGGTTGAAATGTTTTGTAAAAGCTATTTGTTTGCAGTGAAGCACATCTTTTTGCCTACATCTCTCTATGAATGAGTTAATTATGAGAGAAGGGGGATTCATGGATTGAAAGTTAAATGGTTGTTAGGAAAAAAGTAAATAAAGTACATTTATACATATTGAATAACATATAGAATGATTAAACATATATAAAATTTCATATTAATGTGTTGAAACAATGTTATCAAAAGAAGAATGATATGTGGATTTTTAATGAGTATAACAAAACTTTTTCTATGGTTTAAAGAGACCATGCTTGGTATATCAGATGCATCGAAAAAATTAAGATGGTTAGTGGGTGGTATATCTTTAAATTTGATAACATGGTTTGAGTATGTTATTAATGTCTATACATTTCATATGAAATATTAAGACAATAGAGAGGCAGTTCAGAATAGTAGTGTATTGGAATTTGTAGAAACAATGATTTTTTCCAGTTTTGAAGACAAAAGCCCAATATCCACATCAAATGAATATTATGGAGTCATTAAAGAAATACGGGAGGTTGAATACACTAAATTTCAAGTTCTAGTGTTTAACTATAAATCTTTTATCAGTAAAATTAGTGTCATACATGATGAATTTGGAAGACACTAGTTAGTCTAAATAAATTGGAATACACATCTGATACTTTTATCATAAAAACACACGATTTTTTTATATATTCTTGATCAATATGATATGTGGTAGTATATTGTTTTATAATGAAAAAAATTATTTCAGTGATGAAAAAATTGATGAATATTATGATTTTTTTGAGATCCCTACTTTCATGGAAAGATTAACAAATAATATTGATGAGCATGTTGAAGACATGGTTTGTACCATATAGAACAATCATGATGAATGAATTTGAAAAAAAATCCTTTAGTATATTTCAAATATTATAGGTAACATATGTTTATTTCTAGATTAATTTTTTAGATTTCATAAGTTCATAGATATTTTAATTTGATTTTATTTATTAAAACATGTATTATAACTAATACATAATTTTTTTTATATTAGTTTAGTTTTCCATGTTTACCCTTATGTAACTTATCTATTAATTAATTTATTTCAAAAATAATTATTTTAAATTTAATATTTTAAATATAAACAAAAAATATTATATAAGATAATATTATAAAAAAATATTTTTGGTGTACAAATGATTTATCAGGTTGGAGAATTTTTACTATTTACACACCATATTTGGATTTTTATTTATTAATTTATGTAATTTCACATCTCATTAATATTGTTATAATTTTAGTTAAATATAAAAAATATGAATAAAAATGTGTTAAGTTTAGTTTAGTTTAATTTTTGTTTAATAATTATTAATTTTTTATTTAAATTTGTATGTAATAGTCAGATTTTTATTTTTTTACTAATTTTTGTTTCTTTGATTTGTAGGATAATGATAGACCAATACTCTGATCCACCACATATTTCTTTAGATTATCATACTCATACCTCTTGAGAGGAATGTAGAAATGCTCCTGTTGATGAGCCTCCTCATCCTTCTTTACATGAGACATATACTTCCATGGGGGAAAAGAGTTAGAGGATTGGTAAATGTGGCAACACACATTTAACAAAATTATCAGTTTCCTAGATAGGAATAGAGTATACCAATATAATTTGATGATAATGATATTCCAAGAGGTCCAAATTCAAAACAATTCATTAATTTTGTATCAATACAGGCTAAAAGAAACGTTAGTATTTTGTTTGATGATTAGAAAAGTGTTGATAAAGTGACATTATCATACTTATGGGATACCATTCTGGTAAGCTCATTTGTTATTATTTTACTTATCTTGAAATGTTTCTATTAATATATTCTTTTCTTTTTATTATAATATTAAATAGGATATACTTAATACTAGAGGAGTTAGGAAGAAATATTTATTATTGGCTGCTTGGAGATGGAGGGATTTTCAATCGTCCCTCACATCATAGTTCATTTTTGGGGATACAAAACATCAAAATCCTTGTGATATATATCTATTTATAGATAAAGATACATGGAAGATTTTTTTGAAAGTAGATGAGGAGAAGAGTTTTTGGTGAGTGTAATGTTACCTTTTTATAAGTTTTTTATATTAATGACCATGTTAATGATTTATTTATTCTCAATTCTTAATTTATATAAATCTAGTACATCTCATTAGGAGATTAAATATAAAAATTTATACCCTCATACGTTATATCAGTGAGGGTATACGTTATTGGAAGAATATATGACAATAAAAAACTTAAAAATTTGGGAGCTGAGTCTACAGGATCTACAGAGGTTACCCCTCATTCCCCTCTCAATACATGAAAAATGGAAGAGGGATCAGATGAGAAAAAGGATAATATCTTATAAAAGAGTAGAGGTTTATAACTGAGAGGATTATAATATGTTTAATTAATTTATTTATTTAAGTTAAACAAACTATTTATATATTGTGATTCATTACAATTTTTTTTCAAATATTACATACATGATTATCTTGAGAAGCATATCACACAAGGGGTCTTTATTGCTGAGGGTAGAAATTATATTTTAGCTACAAAATTGGGAAAGCCCAAACACCCGGGTTGTGTATGAGGATACCCGGAAGGTGTATCGGTAAGAAAAAAATTTCCAAATTTGGAAGCTTCTTTAATTAATAATTTTTATAAAAAAAATAGAATCACTGGAAGATGAGGTTCAGGATATTCAGATGACGATGGAGGACATGATTACAGATTCAGTATAGTTGATGTTTACATAAATTCAAATATATTTTTGCACTACCGATCCAACTCCTCTACCTCCACCAATAGATCCCACTCCTCCTATTTATCCTACTCATACATATCCACCTCTATACCCTACTCCTTCTTATCCTACATCTACACCCCTCCTCTATAACTTCCTAGTTACTGTGAGTTATATGTTGATGATCCCCATCATATTGTTGCATATGGGATGATATTTTATATCGATGATACTATAAGGACACAACCTTAAACATTACATAATCTTGATTTTTGATCAGTAATTTACTCTATTTCACATTGAGGATATTTTTAGGTTTAGAGTTTTAGAGAATTTGGCCATAAATATTACATTACATCTCAAATATTAAAAATTAGACACTTATACTATATCCAATTTTTTTCACAATAATAAAATGCCTTAAAAAAACAAGAATTATTTTCTGGATAAAAATCTTATAGAATTATTCCTTTCTCTTACCCTTCCTTATACCCTGTGAAAAACATTTTAAAACTTGGGATGAGCATAAAAATCTCAATAATGGTTTTAAAATAAGTAAAGAAAACATTAGTCCATGAATACATACAAATCAATGAAATCATATTTTTCACTCATAAAACATAATATATTTAATATACCTCATGAAATCATAAGATTTATGAATAAATCATAGAATTCATAAATCATAAAGGTAACTTGTGGAATCCATAATATACTTACATTGTACCTTTCATAGCTACATAAGGAGTAACCTTCATGGTTACGTTTGGAATACCCATCACAGTATATTCCCTAAATATCTTAGGAGAAACCTTAACGCTTACCACCATCATGTTATCCAATGCACTGGAGAGAAATAACGGGCTCAGTCGCCCTAGTTTTATCATGAAATCACTCATATACATAAGAAACTCACAATAACCATAACATAATCATAAAACATGAACAAGCATAAAGTAAAAATAACATTTCCACATTGCAATCATAAGATACAATTTTAAGATATTAATATAATAAATCAATTATAAAAACCATTTTTAATACCAAAATAATTAAAAAAGTAATTTGTTATTTACTTTTCCTTTTAAAAACATTATGTCTTGTAGAGAAAGCAAAATATGAAATAATGCTCGTGACGACGGAAAGGTCATTGTAATCGCGCATGTTAAAAAGAAAAATTCCTTTTGTTGTTTAGTAAAATGATTTGTAAAGAAAAGATTCATTTTTAAGAACATTTAATGAAATTAAATGTCATAGGGGTTTATTATATATTTCATAAAATAAATTCATGTATAAATCAAAATATACCTCAATGAAAGGATATTGAGATGAAGTCCCTTACCTTGAGTCCAAATTGTCACGTATGTTCCTTGTTATTATTGAATAAAAAACATAAGTTAATTTATACTTGTTTAAAAACCCTTTTAAAGATTATTATTCCTTTTCTATCACTTATTACCTTGTTATAACAATCACATAATTATTCAAGTTCATATCAGTCATCTTGTTGATATTTGGTACTTGAGTAAAAAATGAACTTGTTTTGATGAAAACTATCCATGTGGTCATAAGTCCATTATCTACATAATGATATTCATGATTTATATATAATATATATTCATTATATATGTATTTATAATCATCCATAACATTTTGAGATACGAAATGAAATTCACCATTCATGGAGATGGTAGACCGTACGTACGTATGAACGCTCCTTTCATTTCTTTTTCATCTTAAAGGAAGGAAAAATAAAAGATAGATAGTTATGTTATAATTATAGTATAATATATATGTTATATATGTTACATAATTTTATTATTTCCATCATTTATACATTCTAGGTATGTCATGAATGAGTGATATCACTTTGAGGGGGTGATAGTCCACACTTCATCAAATGAAATTATCGTGTTTACACATTATGGAAAGCATAAAGGTATGTGGTAAATAAAAATTACATATGAATAGAGAAAAAATAAATATAATATATATCATATATAAATAAAAGTATTATATGTTACATAATTTCATTAATTAAATCCTTTATACATTCCAAGTGTTTCATGAATGAGTCATATCACTTTGAGGGGGTGGTAGTCCACACTTCCTCAAATGAAATTATCGTATTTACACATTATGGAAAGAATAAAGGTATGTGGTAAATAAAAATTACATATGAATAGAGAAAAAATAAATATAATATATATCATATATAAATATATTACCATTACAATGGCCACCATGATAGGTGGTAGGAGAAAATTGAACAATCATTTTTTTGTGAGGCAATAGTTCACCATACACAGAAACAGTATGTTTGTATCCATTAGATGGAGGTGTGTGTAAGTGTAGTTAAAATAATTCTCATAAAAATATTATAGTATATTTAGGATACTAGTGTTGTTATTAAATCATATAATAATAATATAATATGGAGTGAAGAAGGAAAATAATAGAAAGGAATTTGAGAGAAGACGTTACCTCTAAATCGGGTAACTTCTTTCAATTTGAGCCAAAAGGCTTTATTGAATTAAATTATACCCAAGTTAAGGATAATAATAGGAAATTAGAGATTTTTAGAGATTTTTTGATCATAATTTTTATGAGCTAATGGTATTTAGAGGTGTGAGTAAGTGGGTTGAGGTGGTGGCCTTTTATAAGAGGGGGAAGGGCACTTTAGGAAAGTCTTGAAATATTATTTTATTATAAAATTATTTTCAAATTATAATATTTAAAAATTGATATATTTTGAGGTTAATATGATAATGAGTATAAATCATCTCAAACAATGGGTTTTAGAAAAATTGAGGTTGCAAAATTAATCTTATCTTGTAGCTTTAACCCTTAGTTAAAAACATTAACTCTTACCATGTCTTCTTGCATTTTCATAATATATGGTTACTATAGTTACTATAAAATTCAAAGATAACCAAAAGTGGGTCATTAATGACATTTTTAACATTATATAATATATTTGGCCAAATATTATATTTTTTGGGATAATATATCATTTAATAAAATAGTATTTGTTTTAAATACTCATTTATGTCAATTTTGACACTATTTAGTAATTGATTTTTTTAAAGTCATAAAAACTTGATTCCTTCGAACCAAAAGAATTAAATCAAATATAATATGTCAATATCATCTTTAAAATAAGTTTATGGAATAAAAATGTTCAAATTACATTTATTTTAATATTTATAATATCATTTATTTTAATCTTTCATTAATAAGGGAATCACTGCATCATCATTGTGTCATAGATAAATTTATTTATATAATTTTTAAAAATTATAAATAATATACCATGATGTAGTAAATATTTTTATCTTTATAGTTACTATTTATAGTCAAATATATCTATATATAACCCTATATTAAAATTATTTTAGTAAAACATACATGTTTATGTTATATTTCGCTTTACTTTAAAATAATTCTTATAACAAGTCATTGTCACACCCAAGTGGCTATATGGGGTCCTAAAATTGAATCAAGGATTACCATGGTTATAAATATCTCATCTAATAGTATTGGGACATGTTTTAGGGTAGTTTAATATTATTATAATATTATTTTTTACCCTTATTTACCAGATTTACCCTTTAACCATGGTAAATAAAAATAATTACTGAAGTTAGTATACATAAAGTCCAAAAATAAAAAGTTTCTATTTTCATAATTTGGACCTTTTGATTCCAAATATTTAATCCATTTTAAAATTCAAAATATAGAAGTTTCATTAATTAATTTAAAATTAATTCTTGTTGTCAAAACGAGAAAGCATGTTTTTAAGAAGTAAAAACTATCAAAAGATTGACATGTGTTTATGTAAAATTTAAATGTAAAATTACATCCAATGGAAAAAATTGGATTAAATGATAAAAATATATTAAAATTAAACTTTAAAACCAATTAAAAATATAATATAACTATATTAATAAATTATATGAAAAGACAGTTTTGACTTAAAATGTGGTATTTTTCACTATTCATTAAAAAATGAACTTTATCAGAAAATTACCAAAAATTTATCCAAATTAATTTTTGTCCCTATTAAATATAATAGGTTTATTTTTTCAAATATAACATATAAAAGTGACAAAAAATATTTTTAAAAAGCGTTTTCCATCAAAAGGTGGTAAACCGACCTTTTAAAAATATTAGACTATTTTATGTTTAAAATTGGATTCATTATAACTTTAAGCCTATAAAATTTATTAGATAAATGTAAAAACATTTAACAAATATGTAAAATAATAATATAGTTAATTCTATTCATTCCCACTAATGCAACGACTAAGCGTCAACTACCATTTAAAATAATAATAATATTATATTATTTTTTAGTATAACTCAATATTGTGTGCAACGTAAGAATTCAGAGAAACCTTTTGTTTCATAGTGGGTACACTATTGGAAAAAGTGTACCCTTTAATGTAAAATTAATATCTTATTCATAAATATGAATAGATATAAAAAAGTATTATTCTATAAATACTTGGGTTGTTACATCATTCGCCCCGTTGAAAATTGCATCCTCACAATTTTATTCACTTATCAAATAAGTGGGGGTATTTATCCCTAATTTCATTTTTAGATTCCCATGTTGCCTCTAAAACCATATGGTTTTTCCAAAAAACCATTACCTGATGAATTACCTTATTCAGCAACACTTTATCTCTGTAGTCAAGTATCTAGATTGGTTTTTCCTCATAAGAAAAAAAAATTATCTTCCATCTGAACTACCTCTCGACTCAAAACATGAGATGGATCCAGAATATACTTTCTCAACATTGAAACATAAAAATAATTATGTACTTGGGATAAAATTGGAGGTAAATCCACTATGTAGGAAAATGATCCAACTGTCTCCAGGATTTTATAGGGTCCAATGAACCTCATACTTAACTTTCCCTTCTTTCCAAAATGCATCAAACTTTTCCATGGAGAAACTTTGAGAAAGACATGATCACCTACCATGAAAGAAAGATCCTTCCTTTGGTTATCTTCATAACTTTTCTACCTGCTCTAAGATATTCTCATGTGCTTCTAAATCAACTAAACTTTTTCTACCATATCTTCTACCAATTCTAGTCCCATAAACTTACTTTCACCTAATTCATCCCAAAAATATGGAGTTCATAACCTCTTCCCATATAATTCTTCAAATGGTGCCATCTGTATACTAGAATGAAAACTATTTTTATAAGAAAACTCAACCAAATAAAGACGTTGTTTCCAAATTCCCCGGTAATCCATTGAACAAGCACGCATCATATCTTCTAATGTATTAATTATTTATTCTGTCTGCCTATATAATTGTGGATTAAAGATGTACAAAAATTTAATTCAGTACCCAATGACTTCTGAAGGCCCTTTAAAAAGTTAGAAGTAAACCTGAGATCACAATCATATACAATGGATAGGGGAAATACATGTAACCTGACTATCTCTTTAATATAAAATCAGGAAATTTGATCTAGAGATAGAGTATCTCGAATAGAAAGAAAATGAACAGATTTAGTCAATTGATCAACAATAACCCAGATTACATTGTTACTTCAAGAAGTATTTGGTAATCCCAATATGAAATACATGGAAAAATTTCCCCATTTCCACTCTAGCACTAAAAAAGGATGAAGAATCCCTTTTGGTAACTATCACTCTACTTTAACCTGTTGAAAAATCAAACATATCAGGGTAAACTCAGTAATATATATTTTCATTCCATCCCACCAGTAATAATTCTGAATATCTCTATACATCTTAGTATTTTCAGGATGAAATGAAAATAGAGAACTATGAGCTTCAAATAATAATTATTTCTCCAACTATGAATCAAAAGGTACACATAATATATTTCTAAACCTTAAAACATAGTC
Source organism: Viscum album (assembly GCA_963277665.1). Taxonomy (NCBI): domain Eukaryota; kingdom Viridiplantae; phylum Streptophyta; class Magnoliopsida; order Santalales; family Viscaceae; genus Viscum; species Viscum album. Next base: position 1,908,798,524 of record OY728136.1, read on the forward strand.
ATTATCAATGTTAAATTTAGGTAGCTTACCCTTATTAACCAATTCAACCTTTTTTTGAAACTCACTATCTTCATTTTGCGCTTTCTTAATTCTGTCTAATAGAGATTATTTCACTACCACCTAAAACAAAATAGAGTAATTCCATAGACAAACAAATTCTAATCCAAAATTCATTAAATCAAAAACCAAAGGATCTTATTCCAAATGTAGCATAGTTAATAAAGCATTACTCTTTGGAATCAAAGTGTCCTCCACTTTATGTGCCTTTACTAGATGGTAATGAATCGTGCAATTATAATCCTTGATTAATTCCAAAAATCTCCTTTGTCTCATGTTTAATTCTTTCTGAGTTAATATATACTTCAAACTTTTGTTATCAGTATATATTTCACAATTCATGCCATATAGATGATGCCTCCAATTTTTTAAAGTAAAAACAATAGCATCTAATTCCAAACATGTGTAGGGTAATTTAACTCAAGAGTTTTCAACTGAAGTAAAGCATAAGAAATTACCTGATCATTATTCATTAAGAAATAACCAAGTTATTTCAACGATTCATCACTATAGATAACAAATTCACCTTTTCTAGAAGGTAGTTCCAAAATTGGAGCATTCACTAATCTTATTTTAAATTCTTGAAAACATTCATCACATTCTTTTTTCTAGATGAACTTAACACCTTTTAAAGTTAACTTAGTCAGTGAGCTATATAACCATGAATTTTTTTTAACAAACCTCTGGTAATAACCTGCTAGACCAAGAAAACTAGGAATCTCTGTTATATTTTTGGCTCTTTTCCATTCTTCAACAACTTTTGTTTTAGTAAGATCAATAGTTATGAAATATTTAGAAAAAATGTGACCAAGGAATGAAATTTTTTGTAACCAAAACTCACATTTATTGAATTTCCCATACATTTTTTTCATTTAAGGTTTTAAATACAACCCTTAATAATTTCATGCTCTTTAATTTTAGAATATACCAAAATATAATCAATAAACACAACCACAAACATATCCAAGAACTCACAAGAAAATTCTATTCATAAGATCCATTAATACAACAAGTTCATTTGTTAACCCAAAAGGAATAACTACAAACTCAAAAAATATATATCTAGTATGAAATACAGTCTTCAGAATGTCTAATTCCTTTAATATCAACTAATGGTACCCCAACCTCAAGTCAATCTTCAAAAAATATTGATCTCCCTAGAGTTGATAAAACAAATCATTAATAGGAGGCAAAGGATACTTGTTCTGAACAGTGATGTTATTCAAGGATCTATAATCAATGCAAAGTCTCATTGGACCATCTTTCTTTTAAACAAACAAGATAGGAGCACCCTATGGTGATGTGCTAGGTTGAATGAAACCTTTATCTAATTACTTCTGCAATTGATTCTTTAACTCTAAAAGTTCAATTTGAGCCATTCGATAAAGGGGTTTGAAATTGGCTTAGCATCAAGAACTAAGTCAATTGTAAATTGAACTTTCTGATCAGGTATTATACCAGGAAACTCATCAAGAAAAACATCAAGATACTCATTTACCACTGGAACATCATTAATCGGAATAGTTCATTTTTTTTTCAACAATATGTGAACAGTAACATTAATTTCCATATTTTACTAGTTTCTCAGCTTCCTGATATTTTATCAAAAGTGAGGGTTTATTATTTTACAAAAAATGAAAATCTTTCTGAAAATAAATATCTTTAGCTATGCAGTCATTCTTAGAATGATAAATAGAAAACCAATCTATACCAAAAATAACATCAAACTCTACTATAGGGAAAACAATATGGTTTATTGGTAGATTATTTCCATACACAAGGACAAAAAGTTATTATAATTTCTTTTTATCTCAAAATTTCCCCCATGTGTTTTTACCACAAGTTCAGGATTCATATCTTGAGATGGAATTCCAAATTTACTATAAAATTTCTCAAAAATTAAAGAATGTGTAGACCCAGAATCAATCAACACATTGGCATAATATGAATAAACAAACAATGTACCTAATAATACTTAATTTAATGGACCAATATTTACTGAAGTAGTTTCAAAGGATTTCACCACCCCTTTATGCTTGTAGTCCGAATGCTTTCCATCATTTCAGTTCTTCATCGGATACTCATTTACATAATGATCCATTTCATTGCCCTTAAATTTTTTTACTAACTATAAATAAAATTTTATCTTACCACTAACCTAATATTTTTTAGTGCAATTATGAGCCTTATGTCCCATTTTACTACATCAGAAGCATTTACTATAATTCAAAAGGAATTACCTAGTTTTATTTTTACTATAATTTTCACAAACAATAAACTTAAGTTTCTTACCATCAATTTTTTTTGAAGAGTTATTCCCTTTCATATGCCACCTCGACCTCTTATTTTCTTATTTTTTAAAGAACACATGATCATTGGAAAACTCCATTTCCACCTTCTCTACACATTGAACAATTTTTTAATAACTTTTGAACTCATGATAAGCTAATACCCTTTGATACTTTGGTTTTAATCTTAAGTAAAAATGATTGATTTTACTATCAAGATCCCATATGAAATTTGGAGAATACCTTTCCAGTCGAGTGAATTTTTCTTCACAAGTAGCCACTGAGTCACCCTCCTACCTCAATTATAAGAATTAATTTTCCATCCTAAGTAAAACTACCTTAAGAAAATATTTATCAAGGAACATACCTTTGAATGCATCCCAATCAAGAGCATCAATCTCCTCACTATACCTGATATGTTTAAAAATTGACCACAACTGATCAGCTTCACCATCAAAACGGTAAACAATAAGAATAACTTTTTGATGTTATGAACAACCTATGACATCAAAAATATTTTCTAGTTCTTTAATCCCCCTTCATCTAGCACAAGTTCTGATGATCCTCTGAATGATGGGGGATGTTTCCTCATGAAATGCTTCACTATTGACATGTTCCTTTGTGGTTGATATGGTAGATCTCATTCATGGATACCACCACCATTTATAGCCTGATTCAACTATTCCATCACTGAAAAAAACTATTCTATTCTGATTCTAACTATTTTTGGTTGCTGATTTGGTAAGTTTTTTTCCTCTTATTGTCATCCAATCATAGCTGCCATGTTTCCTCTATGGAAAACCATTCTGAACACATATATATCTTAAATAGAGAAACATGGAAATCTTAAAATTCTATATCATTTAGATTTTAACATTATGTAAAAATAATTTATGGATATTCATTTAACAATATCCTAACTCCTAAAGTTATCTAAACTGACCTCTAATACCAACTGTAAGGCCCCAACCTTTAACATTACATATTCTTGATTTTTGATCAAGAATTTACTTTTTTTCACCTTGAGAATCTTTTCAGGTTTATATTTCTAGAGAATTAGGCCATGATTAATACATTACACCTCAAATATTAGAAAGTAGATACTTTTACTTTATCCAATTTTTTTTCATAATAATAAAATGCCTTAGAAAAACTAGAATTATTTTCTTGATAAAAATCCTATTGAATTCTTAATTTATCTTACCCTTCCTTATACCATATGAAAAACATTTCAAAACTTGGGATGAGTAGAAAAAGCTCAGTAAGGGTTATAAAATAAGGAAAGAAAACATTAGTCCATGAATACATAAAAATCAATGAAATCATACTTTTCACTCATAAAAGATAATCTATTTAATATAACTCATGAAATAATAAGATTTATGAATAAATCATAGAAGTCATAAATTATAAAGTTAACATATGGCATCCATAACATACTTAAATTTTAGCTTTCATAGTAACATAGAGAGTAACCTTAATGGTTATGTTTGGAATAACCATCATAATATATTCTATAAATATCTTAGGAGAAACTTTAATGTTTACCTCCATCATGTTACCCAATGCACTAGAGAGATATCATGGGATCACCCTCCCTTGGTTTATCAAAAAACCACCTGTATACTTAATCAATTCCCAAGAACCATAAAATATTCAAAAAACATGAACAAGCATAAAGGAAAAATAACATTTCCATATTACAATCATAAGATATCATTTCTAGATATTTATATAATCAATCCATTATCAAAAACATTTTAAATAAAAAATACCTAAAAAATTAATATGGTATCTAATTTTCTTTTTAAAAACATTACGTCTTGTATAGGAAGATAAATATCAAATAATGCTCACGATAGCGGAAAGGTCATTGTCTCCATGTATGTTAAAAAAACATTCCTTTTTTCATTTTATAAAATGATTTGTAAAGAAAAGATTCATTTTGAATACTGTTGAATTAAATTAAAATTCAAAGGGTTTGATTATATACTATATAAAATAAATTAATGTATAAATCAAAATATCACTCAATTAAAGAAGATTGAGATGAAGTCCCTTACCTTGAGTCCAAATCATCACGTATGTTACTTGTTCTTCATGAATAATAAACTTAAGTTAATTTATACTTGTTTTAGAACCTTTTTAAATTTTATTATTCCTTTTATAACACTTATTACCTTGTTATAACAATCACATAATTATTCAAATTCATATCAGTCATTTTGTCGATATTCTGTACTTGAGTCGAAAATGAAATGTTTTTGATGAAAATTATCCATGTGGTCATAAGTCCATTATCTCAATAATGATATTCATGATTTAAATATCATATATATCCAGTATATATGTATTTATAATATTCCATAACATTTTTAGATAAGAAATGAAATGTACCGTTCATGGAGACGATATGTCGTATGTACACATGAACACTACTTTCATTTCTTTGTCATCTTAAAGGAATGAAAAATAAATGATACATAGGTATGTTATAATTCCAGTAAAATATATATTTTATATATGTTACATAATTTCATTAATTTCATTATTTATACGTTCCATGTATGGAATGGATGAGTCATATCACTTTGAGGGGGCGGTAGTCCACACTTCCTCAAATGAAATTATTGTATTTACACATTATGAAAAGCATAAAGATATATGGTAAATAAAAATTACAGTAGAATAGAGACAAAATAAATATAATATATATAACATATAAATAAATTTCCATCACAATGGACACCATGAGTGGTGGTATGATAAAATTAAACAATCATTGTTTCATGTGGTAATAGTTCTCCCTACACAAAAATAATATGTTTGTATCCATTAAATGAAGGTGTGTGTAAGTGTAGTTATAATAATTATTATAAAAACATACTAGTATATTGAGGATATTGGTGTTTTTATGTAATCATAGTATAATAATAGAATATATAGTGAAGAAGGAAAATAAAGGAAAGGAACTTGAGAGACGACGTTACCTCTAAATCGGGTATCTTCTTTCGATTTGATCCAAAATGCTTTCTTGAATTGGATTTTACCAAAGTTAAGGATTCTAGGAGGAAGTTAAGGATTTTTTGAGACTATTTTATCAGAATTTAGATGAGTGAAGGGGCCTGATATATGTGATTAAGTGGGTAGAGGTTGTGGCCTTTTATAAGAGGGAAGATGGGCACTTTTGGAAAGTCTTGAAATATTATTTTATTATAAAATGATTTTAAAATTATAATTGTTAAAAAGTGATATATTTAGAGGATAAGATGATAATGAGTCTAAATTCGCTCAACCAATAGGTTTTAGACAGGTTTAGGTTACAAAACTAACCTTATCTTTTAGATTTAACCCTTAGTTAAAAACATTAACTCTTACCATGTCTTCTTGTATTTTCATAATATATGGTTACTATAGTTACTATAAAATTCCAAGAGAACCAAAATTGAATAATTATTGAAATTTTTAACATTATATTTGTCAGTAGTCCAAATATTATATTTTTAGGACTATTATATCATTTAATAAAATTGTATTCTTTTTAAAACTCATTTATGTCACTTTTGACACTATTTAATAATTGATTTTTGTTAAAGTTATAACAACTTTATTCCTTAAAAAAAGTCATTAAATAAAATATAATATGTCAATATCATCCATAAAATTCTTTGATGACTTCAAAATGTTCAAATTAAATTTATTTTAATATTTATAATATCATTTATTTGAATCTTTCATTAATAAGGTAATCACTGCATCATCGTTGTGTCATAAATAAATTTATTTATTTAATGTATAAAAATTATAAATAATATAACATGATGTATAATTTTTTTATATTTCCAATTAATATTTATAGTCAAATATATCATTTATATAACCCTATATTAAATTTGTTTTAGTAAAAGATACATGTTTATGTTATATTTATCTTTAAATTAATTCTTATAACATGTCATTATCACACCCAAGTGGCTCCATGGGGTCCTAAAATCGTCCCAAGGATTACCATAGTTGTAAATATCTCATAAAATAGGATTAGTAAAAGTTTTAGAGTAGTTTATTATTATTATAACATTATTTTTTTATCCTTAATTACCAGATTTACCCTTTAACCACGGTAAATAAGAATAATTACTGAAGTTATTATTCATAATGTCCAAAAATAAAAAGTACATATTTAAATAATTTGGACCTTACGATTACAAATATGGAATCCATTTTTCAAAATTCCAAATAAAAATTTTCCTTAATTAATTTAAAATTAATTCCTGTGGTCAAAACCAGGAAGCGAGTTTTTAAGAAGTAAAAACTATCAAAATATTGACATGTATTTACATCCAATTTAAATTTAAAATTACTTAAAATTTATAACATTGAATTAAATTATAAAAAAATAATATAATTGAACTTTAAAACCAATAAAAAATATAATCTAACTATATAAATAAATTAGATGGAAAGGTAGTTTTGACTTAAAATGCGGTATTTTTCACTCTTTATTAAAAAATAAACTTTATCAGAAAATTTCCAAATATTTATCCAAAGTAAATTTTGATGTCCTATTTCTATAGATGAAGTTTATTTTTTCAATTATAATATATAAAAGTGACAAAAAATATTTTTAAAAAGGGTTCACCATCAAAAGGCAGTAAACCAAACTTTTAAAAATATTTGAGTATTTTATGCTTAAAATTAGATTCATTCTCATTTTAAGACTCTAAAATTTATTAGATAAATGTAAAAACATTTAAAAAATATGTAAAATCATAATATAGTTAATTATATTCATTCCCACCAATACAACAGCTAGGAGTTAACTACCATTTAAAATAATAATATTATTTTATTATTTTTCAGTATAACTCAATGTTGTGTGCAACATAAGATTTCAGAGAAACCTGTTGTTGCATATTGAGTATGATATCAGAAAAATTGTCCCCTTTAATATAAAATTAATATACTATTCATAAAATATTAATAGATATAAAAAATTATTATTCTATAAATACCTGGGATGTTATAGATACAATTCATCATCAACAGATAGAGGTATAGCATCATTGGGCCATTGTACATGATATTATAGATAAATCAAAAAAATAACATGTCCTATAGATGAGGTGAGTACAGTTGGAAAAAGTATTGGTCATTTTTTATTTTTTCCATCTAGACTAATTCGTCATATTACCATAGAGGTATTTATATATTTTATATTTTATTTAATTTTTCTATTAAATTTGTTTTCTCATTTTAAAGTTTATATATTTATCAATTTTTTACAAGAATTATTTAAAGGTAAATAATTACTATATAGAAAACAAAAAAATACAAAGTGTCATGAATTCAGATACATATCCTACTAGTATGTTATATTTTTAGTACATTTAATTTTTTTATTGGAGGTATATGAGATTCCAATTGATGCTGCTATTTGTGGGCATGAAATGACTGTGTGGATTTTGAGAAATAAAATCATGGAGATTTTTGCTGGAGATTAGTTGGGCATCAACATGATGAAATTTTTTCCATGTAAGTCGATTAACAAAATTTTTCTATTCCTTTAATTTATTTTTTTTAATTATGTTTGTTTTGTGTTAGGTATCTTTATAAAATTTGTACAAAGCATGAAAAGATAGATTTATTTGGATTTAGGGACCCACAATTTGTTTCTCCTATATATTTGGCCATGATTTATGTATACAAAACAATTTATATTGTTGAAATATTTCAGAACAATGTCATTATTCTGTGTCAGATGTTTCCATATCTTAAATAGTACGAAACATATTTTATCAAAAAGTTTTATATATCTATTAATATATTAACAAATCAAATTAAAATTTCTTATATATCAGTTGCCATTGGATTTTGTGTGTTTTTTATCCAAGAGAGAGGATATTGTACTAGTTATGCTCTATCCATGGTGAAGTGATATAATTTTTTAAGAATGTATTGAACACATAAGTTTGATTATTTAAATACTATTTTAGATTATAATGAATAAAATTTATCTTATTAATATTATTTTATAATAGGTAATGGAATTTATTTAGAGAGATGACAAGAAATAAGAGCTTCAGGATAAAATTTTACAAGCTAAGGTGAATTTTAATTTACAATTACTAAATTTTGGATATATTACTTAAATATTTTATTTTAAATTAAAATATATTTGAAATAGAATTATCATAAATAAGAATGTGTAAAATAATGTGGATATTATTTTTTAAGATTTATGTACGAAATAATTTCAACCGGGACAGTTAATAAACTATAGAAGGTTATATTTATTTATAATTTTTTCATTAATATTTCATTTATTTTATTGAAAATATAAGTTAAATGATTTATTTATTATCTTTTTTCTTTTTTATGACCAACAACCATACCATGAACATGAGTTGATAAATCTAAAAATTGAATGGAAAAACCATTTACAGGTTTGATTGATTTTTAGTTTATTTATAATATATATTTTAAATTTGAACGTTCAATTGGATGTGTCATGATAGATGTTTTTCTGGTTTTTTCTACCTTTTTGCTGTTCTTTTTATTTTTTTTTGATACTATGGAGGAGAAATCAATTTTCTATTTAATTTTTTTTCGAACCGATCATTGGATCACTGACATGAAAAAAGAGTTACCCATGTATTTTTTTACATCGGTTATCCAATAACCAGTGTAAAAAATAGTTTATCATTTTTTTTATGGGATAAAGAATGTGGAAACCCTTAAAATAGATTAATATACAAAATCTATTTTAATTAATCGATGCTAAAAAGTTATTTAAAACATCACCTCCAATAACATCACCTAATAACAGATGTGAAAAATATAAAAAAAAACCGACATGAAAAATATTTTTCCCTAATGATAGAATAATAACTTGGAACAAGGATACAAAAACATCATTTAAAAATTTCATAACATTCCATTAAATTTCATTGATCTTATAATATTGCATGATATAACCTACAGATGTATATAAAAAAAGGGTGAGCTATAAAGCCTAGTAAGGAAATAATCAAACCATAAAATGATGAAAGTAATACATGTGATTCAAGAGGAATATCAAGGTGACATAAAAGGGGTGATAATAATAAACATGAACACCGAAGCATGATATAATATAATAACATCAAGAGAACATAGGAATGTGAAAAAATATAAAACATGACATCATAAGCATAAGTCAAGGATATATTATGATAAATCATATCATAATATGATTAGGATAAAACACCATGTATCATATAATAAATATCATGAGATAAAAAGATTACCCAGTGCATTAGATGACTATTTAATTATGGGCCCACGGATCACATTCAAATTATGTACATTAATTTTATTTCCACATAAATCATACAATATAAAAATGTATTTAATAAATTTTAATCCCATGATTAATGAGTGTGGTTGAAATAAATATAGTTAACAAATCAATGAATGATAGTTACATCTATGTGAATAACTTTGAGTGTAAATGAGGATGGGTATTTACAACACAAAATTTGGGCCTGGAAAATCACGAGATAATTTCGGTAGCATAAAAGGTGCACATAAAGGTTCAAGGAATGGTTTAAAGAGAGTGAAAGGTGGTATATAATTACTTTATAATCATAAGTAAGATAAAGGTATGTTTAAAAAACACATTAAAACATGAAAAATTTGAAATCAAAAGGCTTAGTGCAAAAAAAGTGCTTGAATAAAAAGGAGGAGAAAGGGAATCCCTTAATTTGAGAGGGAGCTTCTAAAATATTATGAGGAGACTCTTAAGATATTGGGAACAATTTTTAAGGGATTTAGAGAAGTATAAGGAGATGAAATTTATTCTCAATTAGTTTTGAGTGAATAGGAGTGGGAGGTTGGGTGGGTATTTATAGAAAAAGAGAGGGGAATTCTTTATTAATTTCTAAACTTAGCTTTTAGAGTTTATATAATAAAATAATCAATACCACAAAACTTTCCATAGTTTTCCCATGGTTTCTACCAAATAGTAGTGGTTTTAAATATTTTATAAGGATATGAACTAAAAATATTAAAATAATACCACTAGTGATGTGGAAGTGAGTCATGTTCATAAAGAAATGATTTTAAGACCATAAAATATAATATATGTTTTGGAGGATTTGTTAAGGGTTTATAAAATTAATCAAAAAACTTAAAAAGAAAATTATCTTAAAGGGGAAATATATATTTGGTTTTGTATGTATTTTTTATAATTTATTATATTAATTTTGGGGTATTATGATATCATTAAACATGTCATATATTTATACCGTATTTAATTTTTACCCAAAAAATAAAATATCTCTTAAAATTATGACAAATTCACCATTTGAAAATTTCAACATTATGATTTAAAAAATAATATTTATTTTTAAAAAATAAATTCCTAAATATAATAATTTTAACTTTTAAATAAAAAACCTTATTTACTGGAAAATACTAGTTTTTATAAAACTAATAACTTTATGATCCTTATAAAATTATATTAGACTTAATTAAATTATATTATCATTTATATTTAAATAAAAATCATTTAATATGAATATTTTATTAAAATATTATTTATTCCATTTTTTAGTTTATAAAAAACAGTGTCTTAATTGAAACTATATATTTCCAAAAAATACAATTTAAGTTTCTTTATATCAAAATCTAATTTTTATTAAACTCATAATTTAATAATATATATATATGAAGTATTAATAAAAAGTGATAAATATAATCATTTTTATATTTAAAAAAACACATATTCATACTACTATGGTCTAAAAATATAACCCCTTATTACAATAGCATATACCCTAAGGGTAATGTGTGTGATGGGGGATCTTTATTTGGGTGGTTTGACGAATATGGTTTGGGTAATGATCCTGATAAGCTTGAATTTCTCCCATAAATGGTTTCAATTGGGCTTTAGTTATTGAATCTCAACTTGATCTTAGTCAAGGGAAAATCCCAATATTTCCATATACCTTGTAAGCTCTGATAAATGAGCGCCATAGGATACAATCCTACTAGTCGATTCCATCACTTCTTTCATCTATGTCAATTGGAATTTATTATAACCCTTAATATAATAATCTCAATTGTCACTATAAAATGCCTATATTATCAATATTTAATATACTTAATATCATTTTAAATACAACATGCTATATTTTAAAATAGTCTAAAATAACCAACTTAGTGTATGTATTTTCTATAATTACATTACTTAATAATGAATTTATTAATTAAAATGGGAATTTAATTAATAAAATTTCAAGTCGTTACATTCATCCCCCTTTCAAAAATTTCACCATAATAATTTTATTTCATACACTAAAATAGATGAGGGTAATTCTATTCCATTGCCTCTTTGGGTTCCCAAGTTACTTCATCAAACTTGTGGGTTTTCCATAATACGTTGAGCATGTGAGTTGTCTTTTTTTGTAGAACTTTGTCTCTATGATCTAAGAAATTCACTGACTGATCCTCATATGAAATATCATCCTCTAAAAGGAACCAAATTAGGATTCATTACATGTGATAGATCTGGTATATACTTCCTTAATAGGGATATATGGAACACATCATGTACTTGAGATATGTTAGGTGGGAGTTTTAGTCAATCGGCTATAACTCTAACGTGATTAAGGATATCAAAGGGGAATATGTATCTAGTAATATGTTTTTACTTATTCAAAAACCATAATAATGTATTCCACAATGATATATTAAGGAACATATTATCTTCAACCTTAAACTCTAGGTCTCTTAGATGATTTTCTTCATATATTTTCTATAAAATTTGTGAGGATTTCATATGATGCTGAACGGTTTGAACATTATCTGTCATCTCTTGGATAATAGTAAATCCAATAATCTCCCATTCTTCAAATTCATCCCAACATGTTAGAGTTTTAAACATCTTCCCATACACAGCCTCATAAGGTGTCATTTGAATACTAGAATGGAAACTGTTGTTATATGAGAACTCCACTAGGGGAAGGTGTTGATCCCAAAATAATTTTAAATCCATTAAACATGATATTATAATATCCTATAGAGTTTTAATGGTTCTATTAGACCAAACATATGTGTTATAGTGATAAATAATACTGAAACTCAGCTCTGTATCTAATGATTGCTGAAGGATTCTCCAGAACCCTAAGGTAAACCTCATATCTCGATCAGATACAATGGATAGTGGCAATCCTTGCAGTCTTAACAATTCTATTATGTACATCATAGTTATTTGGTCAAGATATAAATCTTCCTTAATAGTAATGGAATGCACTGACATTGTAAGACAATCAACAACCAACCAGATGGCTTTATTTCCTTCAGTTGTCCCAGGGAGTCCTATGTTGAAATACATGGTTATGTCTTCCCATTTACATACCGGTATGGGAAATGATTGAATCATACCCTTATAATTCTATCGTTATGCCTTAAATTATTGGAACAAAAAGTATCAAGATAAAAATTCTATATTTTACCTATTTATATTATCCCACCCGAAGTTTTTCTTCATATCAATATACATCATAGTGATTCTTAGATGAATAGAGAAGGACGAGCTATGTGCATCATCCAAAAGTTCCCTCTTCATTTATAGATTTTATGGTATACATATTTAGGTTCCAAAATATATAACTCAATATTTAGTAAAATTAAACTCTAGAATATTTGCTACCTTTTTGGTAGATCCTCATCATATTTTTGGGCCTGCTAGATCCTATCAATAATAGATGGTTGAGTAGTTATTTGAGCAAGGTAGGATTAATTTCATTTTATTATTCTTATGTAAATTATTTTTAATATTGGATCCCTTTCAATCCTCATCATGGATTGAGTTGTGGGATCCTTTTCACTTAGATCATTTACTGATTTGTTCATATTCCCAAGATGGTAATGGATTGAACAATCATAATACTTGATAAGATCTAACCACTTTCATTAGAACATATTGATATCCTTTTTTGTGAATATATACTTGAGTCTTTAATAATCCATATATATTTCACACTTCTCTATATAGAGATAATTTCACCAAATATTTAATGTGAATACCACTATTACCAATTCTATATTTTGGGTTGGGTAGTTTTTCACATGGATATTTAATTGGAGGGAGGCATAGGGTATCAATTTTTCATCTTGTATGGGTACACAACTCAATAAATTTTTGGACACATCACTGTTGATAAAAAATTATTCCTCACTAGTGGGTAATATGAGCAAAAATTTAGTGATTAGCCTATTCTTCATCTCTTTAAATCTCTCATATCATGCATTAGTCCATAAAAACTTCAATCTCTTCCAAGTTAAATTGGTTAGTGTTCTTGAAAATCATAATAAGTTTCTCAAAAATTGGTGATAGTACCAAGCTAATCCAAGGAAACTAAGGATATCCATAATTTTTTTATTCTGGGCCATTATTTAGTTTCCTCTATTTTCAAATGATAAAAAAATATCCCTTTTCTAGTGATAACATGACCTAGGAATGTTACTTACTCCATCCAAAACTCACATTAACTATATTTTCCATATCAATTTTACTTTAATAAGGTCTTTAGTACAACATTAAAATGGCCCTTATGTTCCAACTTGATTTTGGAGTAGATAATAATATTCTCATAAAGACTACCACAATTTTTTATAGGTAATACCTAAATACTCTATTAATTAAGTCCATGAAGATATCTAGAGAATTTTTGAGTCTAAATGAAATCACCATGAACTCCTAGTGCCCATACTTTATATGAAAATAAGTCATATGGATATACTTATTCTTCAAATTTTCTTGATAATATCCAAACTAAAGATCCACCTTAGAGAAGTACTAGGATCCATATAATTGATCAAACAAGTCATCAATCTGTGGTAGAGGATACTTGTTCTTTATTATGTTTTTATTGATCTCATGATAATCAATGCATAGGAACATTGACCCATACTTATTATTGATGGAGAGGACTATAAAAAACCATTTTAAAGCACTCAGGTATATAAACCCTTTATCTATATTCTATTATAGTTTCTTATTAAGCTCCTAAAGTTAAACAGTTTCCATTATGTATGGAGTCTTGGATATTGGTAAAGCTAAAGGTATGGGGTTTATTGAGAACTCAACCAATAATTTTGGATGAATACTAGAAAATTATTTGGTAAACACATTAGTTTATTCCATTATAATGGGAATTTTATCAAGGATGATGTTTTCCTCATTCTCAATCATTTAGAAAGATATTATTTCTCATAATGAAATAATATCCATGCATGAGATGATTATTCCAAAGGAGATTCATTATTCTCCTTACACTTGTATAGAATTAGAGGGTGATTCATGATATAAAGGGTGGTTTCATTTTCTTGAATATTTATGTTGGCTATATATAAGGAAATCCATTCCATATCTATAATAACATTGAATCCCACTAAAGGGAGTACCATAAGGTTTTCTGGGAAATTCAAGATGCAAATTTGGATAGGGGAGAAGTTATATACTTGGGATGAAATAGTTTCCCGATTTTATTTTTTCAAAGATATATAGACTTCTTTATTTTGAGGTTGTTTTTAAATAGTTATAATAAACTTATGTGATATGAAATAATGTGTAAAACCATAGCTATATAGAACATTTTATGTTCATGAATGGATGATAAGCCTGCCTTTCATTATTTGATTCTGGTTCTAATCATTTAATTCAAAAAAATAGACTTAGGGATGATAATTTTCTAATTAATAAATATATAAAAGGAAAAATATGAATATTTAATGGATAAACCATAAATTAAATATATTTCTTACCTATGAATTTCTAGATTTTAATCTAAGTTCTCTATAGTCTATTTATTAACATAAAATTTCATATCCATTTTTATTCCCTTCATAATGGGTTTTAAAGAGCTTATGAATTTAACAAATAATATAACCTAGGATTGTTAAACTAGGTGTGTATTAAAACCAATTTGTTATGCACTAGGTGATGATCAATTTAATACTCAATTCACTCTTTTGGGGTTATTACTATAACACCCTAAGATTTTAAAAGAATAAAATTATGTTCGATAGCCTACATGACAGAAAAAAATATTAGATGAGAATTTAACACCCTAATAAAGTAAGATATACTTATTTT
Source organism: Viscum album (assembly GCA_963277665.1). Lineage (NCBI taxonomy): Eukaryota > Viridiplantae > Streptophyta > Magnoliopsida > Santalales > Viscaceae > Viscum > Viscum album. The sequence goes on from OY728136.1 coordinate 1,908,814,010, forward strand.
TAAATAAATTTAATCTCTTAAATATATTTTGGTACACAAAAACTTGATATTTTTGTGTTCGATAGCGTATATAACACACAACACTGATCTTAAACGATCTGCAAAATATATAACCATTATAAATTAACCATGAAATTGGTGGGTATGAATAATATTAAATAATTTATGAATATATATATATATATAAATATCCTACTAAATATAAAATATTGATAATTTTTTAGTAAATAATTAAACAATTTATAGTAAAGTAATTTTATTCTTCAAAAATATGTTTTATTCAAAAATGATTTCTATTGATTTTCATGAAGAAAATATTATAATTATTTTTTATAACTTTTAAAAAACTTATTTGATAAAATTAAATTAAATTTTGAAATTGGAATATCAAAATTTTCTTTGGGAGAAATTCTCATATTTTTCAAAAAATATAGATTTTTCAGTGAATAGTAAAAAATATCATTTTTTCTAAAAATGTAATTTCCTTTTAATAAATTAAGTAATTTAAAAGTATCATTATGTTTAGATTATGATAAAAATTAACATTATTATTATTTAGTTATATTTAATCTACCAAATTACATTTTAATAATCTTTATATTGGATTTTAGTATATGATTATTTTTGGGTTAAAAAATGAGATTTTTTTTTTCTGAAAAATGTTTTAAAATGCATAATGATTCTACTTTTTAATTAATTAAAAAAACCATAATTAGTAATGATTTAAATTAAATATATAAAATATATATCAATAAATATTAATTTATATTTTTAAAATGATTATTATTAGTCATAGATTTAATATAAAGTCATTTTTTTCTTATAAAATACACTTATTGAAAACCCACATTTTCATCGCATCCGTGGGTTTAGTTTTAAATTAAAAATTTCTACTAATTTGAATTGAATTTGGTAAAATTTATTAAATATTTTTAATAAAAATAATTTATATTTTATAACAAATTAAACTTAAAATTTTACCATAACAGATAGTGAAAAAAATTAAAAATTAATTAACGCGGTTAAGGTGAAAACGATTTTACCAGTGGTTAAACTAAAAATATTAGGGTAAAAATGACCTAAGAACTTGTAAAAAATAAATTTTTTGGACATATTTTGTCTTTATCATGTCTACTTCTGTATAATGGTCTATTTTGGAGCCTTTCATCATGTAAAAAAATGTGGTTACTCCTTTTTCTTTTAAAAAATTACTAGTGTTCCACTCATCAAACTTATAAAAGGCCACCCATATACTCTCTTATTCACAAATTAAAAAGATTTTAGTTTGGAAAATACTTAACCAAATAAATTCATAAATTTCATCTAATCATCCTAGAATAATTTTTTTTCATAAATCCATTCTAGGAATACTTTAGGTATAATCCTAAAGAGGTGGTCCAAGAAGAGGTAAAATTCCTAACTATGCATTTTTGATTTATTTATTCTACTAACTACTTCAAATATTATTGAAATATGATAATATGATAATAATAATATATTATATACTTATATTTTATTATATTAATGGAATAAGATAAAGTTATATCATCTTCTATCAAATGGGATATAAAACCATTATTCGTGTGTACGATGGATATTGCCTCACAAATAGATATCATTCATTTTCCATCATCACATATAATGGATTGTTATAATGATTGATTTAAATTATTTATATCAAAATTTTAACATATTTATAATTCTTGAATTATGATTTCACATATATTTTATTACTTTATATTCTGTGGAGGATACAATAACGTCGCTTGTGTATACGATGAACTATCACCTTACGAATTGATGTGATTTGTTTTTTAAAAACACTTTACATGGATGGTAATAAGGATAAATTTAATGAATATATGTGGTATAAATGAAATAATAATTATACCCATGTCATATCAATCATTATGAAAATATAATATTTCATTTTCTTTTCTACACTGTACGTGTGGACTGCCGCCTCCACAAAGCGATCCAATTCTTTTTTCATCATCGCATCATAATAATGATATATAAAATTATATTTAAATAAATAATATTTTATTTATGATATTATGATATTTGTTTAATGATAAAATAATACGAACATTATTTAAATAATGATCATTGAAAAATGGAAATGTTACTCATGCGTACATACAACCTATCATCTCCATGATCATAACATAGTTAGTTTTTCATAACCATTTTTTATTATTGGTTTTAAAAGTAAAATTTAAGAATAAATATTATAATTATTTCATGATTATTATTATAGATATTTTTAAATAATGACCACTTTGACCATATTCAACACAATGAATTTGTTTTGAAATAATGAACCAAACGTCCCCAAAACACCTGATGCGAACTTAACTGATTAAATATTTAAATATGTCATTAAAAAAACAAATTAAATGATTTAATTATAAGGTATTTAATATGGAAAATTTTACTAATAAATAATATAATTTAAGAAATATTAATATACATGAGTTAAAGTACACACATGGAAAGTATGGACTCAAGATAATGGTTTTCTTATCTAGATTTTACTTTTTTGATATATATGACATATTCACTAATTATTTTTATTGTGTGGTGTATATAATTACCATTGATGTATTTTTATGATTATTTTCTATAAATTTATTGGTATTTTAATAAATATATATGAATTTATTTCTTTTTATGGGGTTTTGATCTAGAGTTTACCAAATTTGTAAGGGATTTCATCTCAATTTCCCTTCATTATGGCATATTGTAATGTTACACACACATCTTCTTTTATAAGGTATATCTAATGAACATGTTGAAAATTTATATCATGAAAATACTTATGTCCATGATATTTACATTTTCATTTTAATTTAATCTTTTATGGGGCTTATGATTGAATCAATTACTAAATTAGAAAATGCTTTATGTTACAATATCATTTCTTTTCAGGATTGTTTATATTGAAGGTTATTTTTATAGAAATAATATTATACTATTTATTGAACCACATATACTTATTATCCATTGGTTATGAATGTGGTTAACATGTTTTATTTATATTTACTTCTTTATTTATTAACAAAAAATCAAAAAAAAGTCATTTGTTAGTGATACCTAACATTTATTTTATTTTAGATTAGTTAACTTTATCTTTCATATCCATGTTTTATAAAATATTTTAAAAATTTTATTTCTAAAAATAAAATGTTTCATAAAAATATTTTACATGGTAATTAACCTTATTTTAAAAATTATTAAGTAGAAATTTCTTAACATTTTACAAATTGGTTACTTTTGACTCCATTTTATAAAATGTTTTGAAAATAATGTTTATTTTTAACATTTATGACATAAATGGATTTTACCTCCATCATGTACATTATTTTACTTGAAGTTTTATTAATATGTTTCAAATGTATTTTTCAAATAAAATTATGTTTTATATATTTTTTGAATTTTTATTTTTTAAAATTAATTTTTAAACTGAACATATTATTTTATTTAAAAATATTTTTAATGAAATTTTTATGGTATTCCCATTCATCAAAATCAACAAAACTTGTTGTTAATTATGATACATTGGGGATATTTTTTAATGACACCATATTCATTATTTATTTTTATGTATTATGATTATTTCAAAAATATTGTTATGTAACTCATTTCTTTTCCATGAGTTAATCATGTTTCAATGATATTTTTATGGAACCATTTTATTTTCCATAGTTTAATCATGTTTCAAAAAGTTTTTTATAGGAATTTTTTATTTTCCAAGATTTATTCATGTTTCAAAGATAATTTTATAGAACCCTTTTATTTTCCATGGGTAATCATATTTCAAAGTGATTTTTATGGAACCTGTTTATTTTCTACAAGTTAATCACGTTTTATAGATATTGTCTTGGAACTTATTTCTTTTAAAAGGTATAATAAAGTTATTAAAGGAATAATAATTATTTTTATGAGTTTTATAATAAAATTCAAGCTCTATATACTTTACTTATGATTTATTGAAATTTATATTCTATGGGTACGCCCAGATAGTACCAGGTGATCCCGATATATCTTATATTATGGGTATTCCAAGATAGTAGTGGGTCAACCCAATATATATTATAGGATGGGTACACCTATAAATCACTCCATTTAATTGGGTAATGTACTTTGTCTTTATATGTAAGAATTAAGGAGTTATTGGAGGGTTTCTACTATGGATTTAGATGTGATCTAGTTATTTCTAACATGAGTTTAAATTTTTTTATGAAGATGATGTTCCAATGAAACCAATAAGTTTTTATTATGATTTCCATGGGTTATAAATGTTACATTTGATCAATATTGATACCACATGTCTCATTATAATTTATTCTGATGACCCTTTCCTTTATTAAATCCTTATTTCATATTTTTATGTTTTATAACCCTAGTATTGATGGGTATGAGTTCTATTATGTTATGCTCATGCACTTTGATTATGTCATCATACCATTATACTCATCTTATACTCAATGATGAAATTCAAATGTTAATGATTTTTTCTACCCTTACTGATCATTTGAGCTTACCCTTCTTATGTTTCATTTTCCTTGGGTAATCAATAATGTTATTGAATGAATTATGAATATAAGGGTCTCATATGGATGATGATGATGAATTAATGTGAAATAAGAAAAGCTTGGTTAAGTTAGATATATTTTTATTCAAATACATGGGTATTTTTTATTTAATAGTTTATCATAATTATTTAAAACTATAAACCTAAAAGGTCACATAAAATATAAGTGATCTAATATTTCTTTTTGATGTTGTATGTTTTTGATAGAGAAAATTGGATCATCTTCAACGGTATCAAACCTGGAAATATAATGTTCATGTATTTAACACTGGATTTAGGAGTACCAGTTTGGGGCTATTATATTAGATATCTAAGGTGGGTTTAGATAACATTGGAGATTAGGATGTCTTTATATGATGTTATATTAAGATTTATGGATACCATCATAGGGATATAAGATTAAGGTTGATCATAAGTTCAATGGATTAGACACACCTTTTGAGGTTTTATATGATGATATATTAAAGTGATTAATTACAATTTAGGACAAATTTTATTAGGTTTAATCATATGTAAAGCATCAGTTTAATGTGAAGTATTTATTTACATTTTTAAGACATAAGTTTTATGGTATTGATAACCTTTCGAGTTTATATTATCTTATTTATTGAAGTGATTTTGGGAACACTTGTTTTATCATATAGATAAACATGGAATTGAAATGTGATTTGGTGATCAAGTAATTAATGTTATTTCAAAAGAATGTCTCTATTTTTTTGTTCTTGTAATCTAAAATGTATGAGATAACAATTGAGTTTAAAACACTCTTTAATGTTGAGGTTATTTAGGAATGATTTAGTTTGAACCTTTGATATTACTATATAATGTTTATTATTAATATATTATTTCATATTAACATGTTCCAACCATTTTGGTTGTGGTTAATTCCTAAAGATAAGAGGAATATCTTGATTATCTATTTTATGGTTATGTGGTCCTTCAAAAGTTGATTTTCGTTCTTTAGGCATAAAAAAATTCATCGCGAATACTAATCCTTTAGAGAAAAATATGAGATCACAGTGAAAATTTATAAAAGGATGAAATTATACTTATCAACTAAGTATATATATATATTTTAATTTATTAGTATTTATGGTAAGGAATTATTCAACCCTAGTAAAAGGATCTTGTAACAAAACATTGTCCCATTACTATCATCTCTGATGATACCAATGACATTTTTCAGACCTATTTGGTTTATGGTTTTGTGATTGTTATATTTCACTTAATTCTTCAATTTATCATGATAAATTATATCTATCAATATATATCATTATTTATGCATTACACTTTTCTTCCATGTCCAAATATTTACCTTCCACCAATGTTCTCCTATGTGGAAACCTAATTATGTGATGACCTTTGTATTTCATTTCCCCTTATTTTAAGAAAATTTTTTATCAACCCTTTTTATGATGTGGGTTTACAGAAAAGGTATTTTAAAATATCCAACCTTTTATTACCATGATAAATTTCAAATTGTGAGGACATAATTTATTAAATGGGGGATGATGTAACACCCCAAGATTTTTAAATAAGAAAATTATGTTTGATAGCATATATGAAACAAAACACCAAGATTAGATGATAATTTAACACATTGTGAAATTATAATATGTTTCTTTTTAAATAAATTTAATCTCTTATATATATTTCTATACATGAAACCCTATGATTTTTTTTTCTGGTATCATCCACGACACGCAACATCGATCTTAAACGACATGTGAAATATATAGCCATTAAAAACTAGTCATTAAATTGGTGGGTATGAATAATATTAACTAATTTATGATATATATATATATAAATTTACTACTAAATATAAATTATTGATAAATTTTAATTAATAATCAATCAATTTTTAGTAAAATAAATTTTATTCTTCAAAAATAAGGTTTCTTCAAAAATGATTTTTATCGCTTTTCATGAAAAAATTATTATATTTTTTTTTGGAAATTTTATAAAATTTATTTGATAAAATTAAATTATTTTTTGAAATAATAATATAAAAATTTACTTTGGGTAAAATTTTGAGACTTATTTGGAAAATATTGATTTTTTTGTGAATAGTGAAAATATCGACTTTTTAAAAATGTCATTTCCTTTCAACGAATTAAGAAATTTTAAAGTCCCATTATGTTTTGAATATTATTTAAAGTAAAATAAGTATTATTTATTCATATTTAATCCACCTAGTTAAATTTTAATCATATATATATTGGATTTTAGTATAATATTATTTTTTGTGTTTAAGATGGGATTTTTTCTGAAAATGTTCAAAAGTTCATAATGTTTATCCTTTTTAATTAATTAAAAAACACATAATAATGAGTTATTTAAATTAAATTTATATATTATATATAAATAAATATTAATAAATATTCATTATATTATTATTATTAGCAAATTAATATAAAATCATCTTTTTCTTGCAAAATACACTTCTTGAAAACCTGTTTTCTCATCGTGTCTGTGGGTTTAATTTTAAATTAAAATTTTCCAATTATATGAATTGAATTTGGTAAAATGGATCAAATATTTTAAATTATTATAATTTATATTATCTAATAAGTTCAACTTTAAACCACCCCAAAACCCACACTCCCGAATCCGATGCTGAAATCATAAACATTACATTTTTAGCTTTGATACCGATAATTGGGACCCAATTTTTTCCATCCAAACCTTACAAAATCAAAAGAAAAAAACTAGATAAATTACATTATCAAGTACCTTTTAGGTTTATAGTATTATATAACTAGGTAAAACTCCTATATAAACAATACTTATGTCATTAAATGAGAATTTATCCCATTTAACATAGCTTTTCTTACTTCACATCAAGTCATCATCCTAATCCATATAAAATGCCTTCTATAAATTATTATTTAAACCTAATTATTTATAAACAGAGGAAGTGTAAACATAATAAGGATGATATCAAATCCTTGGTAAGGTTAAAAATAAGAATTAAAAATTTAAATTCATTAAAGAGTATAAGAAGTACATAAGGGTATGGTGACATAATCAGAGTGCATAAGAGAATCATTAAAGTAATCATACCAAAAAATACCGAAATCCTAAATAATAAAGCATGGAATAAGGATTTAATAAATTAAACAGTCATAATAATCAATAATCATGATCTATGGGATATCAATCTTGATCAAAGGAAACATTATAAACCCATAAAAATCAATTAAAAACTTTTTTTAGAAACTTAGAGCATGACATTCATAACCCATTTTAAACCCGTGTCAGATGTAACTAGATCCCCATTAAATCTATAGGAGAAAACCTTCGGTATATACCTACTTATTTCTTATTAAGATAAGGGAAATTACATAATTCATTGGAGCATTATCTGGGTGCACCCATTGTTTAAGTTATAATGGGATCAACCAACTCTATTTGGGCCGCCCCATCATATAAGCTGTAATGGGATCACCCAAATATATCTAGGCCATCACATTATATAAGATGTAACATAATCACCTGAAACTATCTGGGTTAACCCATAATATCAGTAATTTATAAGAACAATATGAATAAAGTACAAAGAGCATGTATTTCAACATAAAACTCAAAAAAAATCATTATTCCTTTCACAACTTGACTAACCCATGGAAAAGAAATGGATTTCATGTCAGTCTCATTAAAACATGATTAACCCATGAAAAATAAATGGGTTTCATAACAATATATTTAAAGCATGGTTAACCCATGGAAAATAAATGGGTTCCATAATAATATCATTGAAACATGATTAACCTATGGAAAAGAAACGAGTTATATAAAAATCTCTTTAAAACAATCTTAATCCATCTAGATAAATAATGAGGATGACATCATTAAAAAATATCCCAATTAGAGCATAATTAATAGCAAGGGTTTTTTATATTGATGAATGGAAATACCATTAAAATATAATTACATAAATTTTTAGGAAAATAATCTTTTTATTTTTAAAATCACTTTTTTAAAACTAAAAAATATCAAGTTATATCAAAAATATTTTTCTTTGAAAAAAACTTAGAAACATATAAAGGAAGATTAAAAAATTATTTATTTTTTTAAGTAAAATATCCTTTCCATGTCGATTTTTTTTTAAAACAATTTTAAAACAATTTTATTTTAAAATAATCCTAAAAAAATATAAATAAATCTTTAAATAAAATAATTTTCATGATGATGGAAAATTATTTTCACACCGTACACTTTAAAACAAAGGTTCCTCTCGCATTTTTAATGAAAGAAAAACCAGAATTATTTAGAAAAAGACATAAATATTCCATTTAAAACATTTTTTTTAAAATTAAAATATGGGTAAAAATGTCATTAATGAATCATTTCAATAATTCTAAATTTTTTTTGAAAACTTTTTAATAAAACATGGTTGTGGAAGATAAATGTTTTTCAACTCAAGAGAGAAATAAAGAAGATTTTTCTTAAAACAAAATTTCTCAATTATTTTAAGTACCAAAGAGTGGAAAAATGGCACTATTACTTGAAAATTTCATGAATAACCAGAGGAAAATAAAATTAATGATAATTATTGAGAGGTAGATCATAATATTTCAACATTGGATACTTAATCATAAACAATAATGATAAAATATAAGATCGTAACATAAAACTCTTACTACTTTGTAACTTTTAATTATAATCCTCATATAAGTGAGTTCATCAAATTTATATTTATATCCCAATAATTTTTAGGATAATAATCATAAAATACATTTCTGATCAGTATATAAAACACATAATATAAATATCTGGTGAATATGGCATGTGTCTCACATATGTAAAAAGTGATACATAAATCCCTTACCTTACACTTTCTTTTGGTTACACATGCATTAACCTCCTGTATAATATTTTAAAATTTTTATTAAATTATTAAAAAACCATATTAATATTTATAATAATATATATGATCATTTTATAACATCTTACCACATTTTCATTAGTAATCCTCATTAGTTTCATTGTTTTGGGTGTTAATTGCCATGTTTTATTTTTCATGCTTTGTTATGAAAGTTCTGGTTCTTGCATATATTATAAAGTTACATCATCTCCAAAATAATTATCATAAAATAATTAAAATATTTATTCATTTATTATACTTTTAAGTCCAATCATGAAAAATGGTTATGAAAAATGAACTATGTTATAATCATGGAGACGATAGGTCGTATGCATGCATGAGTAATGTTTCTTTTTTTAATGATCATTATGGAAAGAAGGAAAGTAATATTTTATATTTTAATAATGATTATGATATCATATATACCATATTATATATTTAAATATACTTATATATATCATCCATGTGGTTTGGTGATGAAAATAGAGTCACATTGCTTTGTGAAGGTAGTAGTCCACACGTACACGAATGATCTTATCATTTTTCCGTATAAAAAATAAAATTGTATATTTTATTTTAAGAATGAATAATATGTCATTAATATCATAATTATTCCATTAATATCACATATATTCATTATATTTAACCTAATTACCTTCCATATAAAGCATTAGTAAAAGATGAATCACATCGCTTCGTGAGGCGGTAGTCTTCCATACACACTAGCAGCGTTATCACATCCCCGACAAAATAGAAAGTAAAAAAGGTATATATGATATAATGAATCCATAGGTATAATTATATTATAAATATCATATATATACTTTATATCCATCATCATACCCAACCATTATAGGTTGTAATGGTAAAAAAAATGACATTGGTTCGTGAGGCGGTAGTCCACCGTACATATGAGTGACGATTTCGTAACCCTTTTGAGGTGAGTGGCACACTTGTAATATTTTGAACAAATTCAATCATACCCACGTTTTTATCATGAAAGAAAACTTCCAAAATGGTCCATTATATAAAATATAATAGATAAGGTCAAAATATGGAAAAAAATGTGTTTTAGAAAAGTTGGTATGACATTTTTACCATTATATTCTTAGTTTAATCCCTGGTAAATCTATTTTTAACATAACTGCAATAATTATCTTTTATTGTTTTCACTATTAATTTTGTTTACAAATTAATTTTACCTTATTATATAATATAAATTATTATTAAAAATATTTAATCTATTTTTCTAAATTCAATTCAAATAATTGGTAAAATTTTCTATAAAATTAATTCTGTAGACGTGATGAGAAAAATGTTTTCAAAGAGAAAATATTAAAAATTTTATAAAGTTTTTATATTCAATTTTAATATGAAATTGATTAAAATTATTTTTTTATTAAAATATATATAATTTAACTACTTTAACTTTTTAAAAAATAAAATATAATTTAAATTTATAAATAATTTAAATAAAAAGGCAGTTTTCAATTAAAATTTATTATTTTCACTAGTTATCAAAAAATAATAATATTTTCAGAAAATTATAAAAAATTCACCCTAATACAATTTTGAAATTACAAGTTAAAAAATAAATTTTATTTTGTCTAATAAAATTTCTAAAATTTTAAAAAATTAAATTTAAAACAAAATCCACAAGTGTGACGAAAAAGCAAATTTTCGAGAAGTGTATTTTCTTTCAAGCACAAAATGATTTCATATTAACTCTATGTCAAATAAAAATAATTCTATAAATATAAATTAAAATTCACTAATATAAAATCTAAACATTTAATTCAAAAAATTCCTCATTATGTATTATTTTCTTTAATTAAAATGGGGAAACATTTTGCATTTTAAAATAGTTTTCAGAAAAAACCCTTTTTAAACAAAAAATAACCTTATAATAAAATACAATATGAAGTTTATTCAAAAGAAGTTAAGTGGATTAAATATAAATAAATAATTATTATTTTACTTTAAAACATAATATGGAATTTATATTACTTAAGTTATTGAAAATAAATGATATTTTTACAAAAAATCATTGTACTATTCACTGAAAAATCAATATTTTCTGAAAAGTCACAAAATTTCACCCAAAGTAAATTTTGATCTTAAAATTCCAAAAATTAAGTTAATTTTAAAAAATAAATTTTTTAAATTTTTAAAAAAATAATTATCATAATTTTTCATGAAAGGAAATAAAAACCATTTTTGATGAAAACATATTTTTGATGAATAAAATTCCTTTACTAAAAATTAATTGATTATTTTCTAAACATTTATTAATAATTTATATTGAGTAGAATATATATATATATAAACTAAATTAGTTAATGATATTTATACACACCAATTTAATGTCTAGGTTATAACAGTTATATATATCATGGGTTGTTTAAGCTTAGTGTCGCATGTTGAATATGACATCAAGCATAAAAATGTTTGGGTTATGTGTACTTCATACTATTGAAGAGATTAAATTTATTTTAAATGAAATATTTTGTAAAGTCTTAGGGATTTACATTCTCATATATGATTTTTGTTACATTTTTTTACACTATCGAACATAATTTTATTATTTTAAAATCTCAGGGTGTTACAAACTTAATTTTTGAGCATAATGAATAGAGAAAACAGTAAAAATTAAATACCACGATAAAGGTGAAAACAATTTTACCGTGGGTTAAATTAAAAATAGAAGGTAAAATGACCTAAAAACTTTTCAAAAATATATTTTATGGACATATTTATACCTTATCATGTTCAAGGATTGAGAATGGTCTATTTTGGAGCCTTTTGGAATGGGAAAAACATGGGTACACCTTTTTCTTTTCAAAACTTACAATTGTGCCACTCACCTCACTTATAAAAGGCCACACCACTCTTCTATTCTTCACACCATAAAACCATTTTGGTTTAGAAAATATCTTCCCAAATCACTTATAAAATTTACCCCCTCATTCTATAAGCCTTGGTTTGTTTAGAAATACATTCTAGTAATACTTTTGGTATAATCCTAAAGAGGTGTCTTGGGAAAAAGTAAAATTCCCAACTATGAATTTTTGTTTTATTTCTTCTTTTACTTCCTCTAAATCTTATTAAACTAAAAAAATAATATAACAATATTATATAATATATAATAATATGTTATTATATTAATGTAATAAGCTAAATACATCTCCTATTATATTAAAGGTGATACAAAATTATTATTTTTGTGTACGACACACTACCGCCTCGTGAACAGATGTTATTAATTTTCCACCATCACCTCTCATGACTTGTTTTAATGATAGATTTAAATTATATATATGATATTTTTTATAAATTTATACTTTTATAGTTATGATATCACATATAAATTCTTAATTTCCATTCCATATGGGATAGGATAACGCTACTCGTGTGTATGACATACTACCTTGTCAGGAAGTGATGTGATTCGCTTTTCACTAACACTTTACATGGAAGGTAATAAGGATAAATTTAGTGAATATATGTGATATAAATTACATAATAATAATGCTAATTAAATATTTATCATTCTGAAAATATAATATATCATTTTATTTCTTACATTGAAAAACAATAATGTCGTTCATGTACGTGCGGACAACTACATCCACGAAGCGATGTGATTATTTGGTCATCACCACATAAAAATAATGATATATATAAGTATATTTAAATAAACAATATGGTATTTATGATATTATTTTCATTATATTATGATAAAATAATACATAACTTCATTCCATAATGATCATTGAAAAATGGAAATATTACTCATGCATATATACGACCTACCATCTCCATGATAGTAACATGGTTGATTTTTCATACTAATTATTAATGATTGGTTTTAAAAGTGTAATTAATGAATAAATATAATAATTATTTTATGATTATTATTCTGGATATATTTTAATAATGACCTCTTTTACTACATTCAATACACTGAATCCATTTTGAAATAATGAACCAAACGTCCTCAAAATAGACTACATTGACTTAACTGATTAAATGTTTAAATCTATCATTAAAAATAAATCAAATAAATGATTTAAGTATAAGTTATTAACCCTAGAAAATGTTATTGAGAAATTAGATAATAAATTTAATCTTATTATATAAGAGTTAAATGACACACATGGAAATTATAGACTCTAGGTAAGGGTTTTCTCCTATCGTTTTTTACTTATTTGAGACATATGTGATGCATGCCTATCATAGGGAATGATAAAAGAAAATTATTTTCCTAACTCAGCATAGAGGCTGACTATGGTCATCTCACTTGAGGATCTTTATTAGTTATTCACTCAATTAATCTAATTCACCTAAACTACTTCTTTTTGGTTGTTTTTATTTAATATAGGAAGGTAATGGAATTTTAATGAAATAAAAGGTAAAAATAGAATGTAATAGAAAAATGTAATTAGTGAAGAAAGAACTTGGACTTTATGGTTTGGTTTGTAGGTTCCATCATTCTACTTGTTTGTGTTTAAATTAAGATTGATAATTTAATTCTGATATCTTATTCATGAATTACTATTATTTTATTTTATGGTGTAAAATACTGAATGCATTTATCAATATTAATTACAACTCCTCCTATAAACATGGTTAATGTTCCACCTCAATTGAGAGTGTGACATTTTTCATGACCTGGATCCATCATATTCCATTTCATCTACTGAATGGCTCAAATCCATTGTATGAAGAGATTGTATACAATATAAGGGCATAAAAATATTTAATAAAAGAATATAAATGAGTTTGAGTTCAATTTCACGGTGGATAATCACCACACCCATGAACTGTTACTCTTACTCAACTCAAACTTAATTAAACATAAAAAATTAAGTGAAAAATTAATGTAATTTCCACTTACCTCATCCATGCCAAGCCTCAGGTTAGCCCATCATTTTTAGGGTAATATATCACAGTGGAAAGAATAAGAATAAAAGATGAGAATAAAATAAAAAAAATGAGGATGAGGAAATAAGAATAAAAAACACACACATGAAATCTCGTCATAAAAATCAAGGAAGAAGAAGAAAAGAAGAAAAAAGGAGAAAAGATGGAGAAGAAAAGAGAGTGGATGGGTGGAAGAAAAAAACCATGCATGAATTATAATTTATTTAAATGAAACTAAATTTAAATTAAATTTAAAATAAAACTAAAGTGAAAAAATAAAAATAAAAATAAAAGAAGAAAAGAAATCAGTATAGCAGCTTCCCCTCCAAAATTTGTCCTCTTGAAGATGGATCCTATTTAGCACGCCATATGTTTGAATAACCCCAATTTCCCTTCTCATAAGATTCTCAAAATTTAATTTCCTATTATCCCTACAAATTTTACATTAATTTTATATGTCTATAGTATGTTATGGAATTTATAACGACTAATGATTTTTATGGATGAGAATTTTAAGAATCATCCTTCAATGTATATCATTAAATTTCCACCTTAATGATTAAATAAATCTATGAAATTTATTGGTGAAATGAGTCTATGAGTCATAGTTTATTTCCAGTTGGAGTAACTTCAGTTGTATTTGTGTATACCAAGTTATGATTCAGTTATGGAGGTGGGGTCCACATGGTTGACCAGAATAATGTTCCAACATGATTTATTTTTAGGGCTCTTTGATGGAATAATTATATATAGAGAAAAAAGGGAAAGTTTAATCCCACAAACATACAAATCATAAAAAAATAATGCAATCAGTTGGATCTATGTTTTAAATTTTATTATATAAATACATAATCTTTAGAAAACTGTTAAATTTTCAGAATTAGTCAATTTTCACAATTAAGCCAAAAAAATCACCAAAAATACTAAAATGATGAAAATAAGATCAAATTGATTAATTTTAAGAGATTAAATAATTTAATAACATATGAATATTTATAAAAATATTATATCTATAAATTCTCCTATACTTAAATCATGACTTTCCTCAAGCATAAAATCTCAACATAGAATTCAGAGGGCACAAATGTTACTAATATTCAAATTTCAAAGCAATAAAATCAAACAATTTTCAATGTCAAATAAAAATTTAAAATTACACATAAAATATTAATTTAATTTACCATTTTTCAAAGAAAAAATTAATTCATTCATTTTAGTTTTCCCCTTTGAAAAATGATGTAAGTTCTCCTTTCAATCATTCATGCTCCTCAATTAATTATTATTAAACATGCCAAATCATGATCTACCTAACTTTTGAATCTTTTATATCACATCTAAGGATAAATATAAAGTATAGTTATAATCATATTATGATAATATATTCCTTATCTATAAGGTTTTGAAGGAACTAATTTTTCCACTTTGTAAAGAACAAGGGAACAAAAAATCATGAGAACTTGCAATAAAGGTTCAAATAACTCTGAGGCTTAAGGTTGGTAGGATTTTATGCTTTATAAATTAAGGCTCAAGGAGGAGGTTTATCTCTTAAGTAAAATTAGTGATATCAAAAATAAAAGTGTAATTAAATTCTACCCTTCAAATTAGCAACTCCCACTTTTACTAAACTCAAAGTAAGGTCATGATCAAATTATGCATAATGAATGATTTGTTCACCCTCTTGAATTTTTTTCCAAATAATTTTATTTCATTTTTTTGAAAGTTATGATTGAAACAAACCTCAAATCCACCACCAAACCATATATGATAAAAATAACTAGTCTAGTAATGGTGATTTTAGGTTTTCCCAAATCAAAACCCATTTTTATTTCATTTTTTTTGTTTCATATTTTTTTATTCAAGAGGGGAAAAACAATAAAGAGTACAATTAATAAATCAAATGACCTTTCTCATTACCCAAAATAACACCCCCAAACTTCTTCCTTATAATGTATATCATCCCTTCTACCATGAATCCCTTGTCACACACACTTCAACATTAAAATATCATAAAAATACTAAGAGGAGGGTAGGAATGGATAAAAAAATGGATTGAAACACGAATCATCCCAAAAAAGGTCATTCATGGTTTCTATGGTTTAAAGATGGATTAATGTAAAGGTGTTATTTTAAGGATAAGGGATTTTCAAAAGATTTATCAACTATTTTAAATGTGTTTTTTCACATTTATAACTTTGATAAGTTCAAATACAATATTTGGTTGGTTACATGTCCCAATATCACTCAAGAAATATGATTTAGATAAAATAGTAATTACATGGTCTAGAAATCCTCTTAGGAATGAGAAATATTATTTTGTACAATCACTCATATAATTATTAATAATAACAAATAATTTTACACGAATTTAATAAATTCAAAGCATGAAAAATGATTGGGAAACTTCATTTACATGAATCAATAAATTACCTCAAATCATGAGTCCTCATTTTAATATTTATGCTTCACTTTAATCATCCAATTATCCATTTTTCTCATTCAATCTCATTAAAATTGAAATCTAAAACATTACATCATAGGATTCCTAATAAACTCATGTATGCTAGATAAGTCAAGTAAAGCATGAATTCACATGTGGGCATGCAATTTTAGTTTAAGGATCAAAACATGTTTTTAGACAAAAATGAAGGGAGTTTAAAAGAAAAATAATAAAAGTGAACTCCCTTTCCCAAGAATCTTAGTAATATTTCTACTTTAATATTTGGGGCTTCCTTGTTCCATCTTGAACATAAAAAATAAAATTACTCAATTAGGCATAATGATCATGTCATTTAATATAAATAATATAAAAGGGAGTGGGATGTATGCTGGAATAATCTTTAAAATGAAATTTAAATATAAATTCCTAGAAAGAATGTAAAGATAAATCTTGGTATGATCCCCCAATTTCACCCTGGATACTTTTATTACCTCTAAAAGGGAAATACCAACTGTTATCCATAATTATATAGTGGGTGGATCTTCTTGGACTTGAACCAGTACATATGGTTTTTCCATTCTTGTGATTATTTGTTCTTGTCGAGGAATGGTCCATGGATCGAGTACACCAGATCCTTCACCTTTATAATTAATTATAGTTTGTATAGTGGGGGTAAGATGAAGTATAGGTCATGGTCTTCCTTGGTTGAAACTTGTGAAACCTCATTTTTATTTTCCAGTGCTAGATTAAGGTGAGTGTATGAATTGTAATGTCAAAAGTTACGTATGAGTGTATTTTTAATTATAAATAATTTAAAAAATAATAATGTAAATCATAACCCCCTCTTTCAGTGATAGAAGAATCTATCTTGATTTTATTCGGCTCAGATACTTGGACATCGTCATGGGCTTCCTCAAATGCTTGTTCATCAAAACCAGGGAGATCCATGTGTTTCTCGAAAGGTGAAATTTATTTTTCCTCATCACCCCCCATAGAAAATAAGAGTTATTTGAATTTGAAGAATAAAAATAGTAGGGGGTAATATTCAAATAATATTGAATGAAATCAGAAAAGACAGAGTAAAATAAAGGATCATATCCCTATATTGGTTCTGGTTCAATCACTTCTTCAGTGATAAGTGCCTATTGATGGTGAATCTTAGTGGATATAAGTAGATAGTTGGGATCTTCTATACTTTCTTTAAATTCCACCATATAGGTGGTGTCTTACATGGGAAGATAAAGTTGTCCCTCACACTCATTCCAAAACTCATTAAAATATTATTGATATCCCACATGTGGCTTAGGTTCTGGTTACTCCATTAATGCAAGAACATAGTCAAATGATATTTCTATTTTTCTCCCCAAGTTATCCAGAATATCTATTATCTTTTTCACTTGATCATTTAGATAACTATAATCAACTTTATGTTCTTGATATTTCACCCATTAGTAATATTCCTATATAGAATAATTTTAGTTTGGATACCTCATGGAAAACAATTATTATTTTTTAATAAGAAAAATGAAAATATATATACAATGTGAAAATAGAAAAATATAAGTAAACATTTATTGGATCCCTAGAAATGGAACTAGTTTTGACATATGCTTATCGTAGGGCCTAGAGAAAGAAAATTATTTTCATAATGCAGTATAGAGCCTGAACAAGGTCATATCACTTGAAGAGCTTTCTCACTTGTTTACTCACTTAATCTAATTCACCTAAACTAATTCTTTTTGTTGCTTTTATTTAATCTATGAAAGTATTGAAATTTAAATGAAATAAAAGATAAAACTATCATGAAATGAAAAAAATTTAATTAGTGAAAAAATAACTTTTCCTTTATGGTTTGGTTTATGGGTTCCATCATTCTCCTTGTTGGTGTTTAAATTAAGTTTGATAATTCAATTATGAGATCTCATTCATGAATTAATATTATTTTATTTAGTGGTGTGAAATATCATATGTATTTAGAAATCTTAATTATACCTCCTCCTATAATCTAGTTTAATGTTACACCTATAAAGTGTGACATCTTCTAATACCTAGAACCATTGTATGCCATTTCATCTACTGAATGTATTAACTCCATTATATGAAGAGCCTGTATCCATTATAAGGGATGAAAAAATATTTAATAAAAGAATATAAACGAGTTAAAGTTTAGTGTCATGGTGGAAGATCATCACACCCATACATTGTTAATCTTTTTCATTACATACTTAATAAAAAATAACAAATTAAGCACATAATGAATGGAATTTCCACTTACCTCCCCCAAGACAAGACTTGGGTTAACCCCTAATTTTCAAGGGTAAGAGGTCATTGTGTATAGAAGAAGCATAAAATAGGAGAATAAAATAAATATAATGAGGATGAAGAAAGAAGAAGAATAAAAACACACACATAAAATCAAAAAATAAAAATAGAAGAAGAAGAAGAAGAAAAGAATAAAAAAAATTGAAAAGATGGAGAACAAAAGAGTGTTTATGGGTGGAAGAAAAAAAAAAGAATGCATGGATTAGAATTTATTTAAATTAAAATAAATTGAAATTATATTTAAAATAAAACTAAAGTTAAAAGAATAAAAATAAAAATAAAATAAGAAAATAAATTAGCATAGCAGCTTCCCCTGCCGAATATGTCCTCCAGAAGATGGATCCTTTTTGGCAAACCATATGTTAGAATAACCCAAAGTTCCCTTCTTATGGGATTCTTTAAATTGAATTTAATATGAGACCGGTAAATTTTACATTAATTGGAAGCGTTTATAAGATGTTATAGAATTTATAATGGGTATGACTTTTTATGGACAATATTTCCAATAATATTCATTCAATATATATCATTCAATTTCTACATTAATGTTCGAATAAATCCATGGAATTTATTTTTGAAATGTGTATATGAGTACTCATTCATTTCCATGTGTAATAAAATTAATTGTATGTGTGTAGCCCAAGTTATGATTCAATTATTATTGTAGGGGTCTGCACAGTCATCCAGAAAAATTTTCTAACTTGATTGATTTTCTCGAGCTCTTAGATGGAATAATTGTATCTGGATACAAATGGGAAAGTTGAAACCCAAGAACATATAAAAAAAAGAAAATAAATTGGACTAATATTTTAAATTTTATTCTCAAAATACAAAAGCTACATAAAACAGTTAAATTTACAGAATTAAACCATTTTCACAATTAATCCCACAAATCACCAAAAATACTAGAATGATGCAAATAATCTCAAATTGATTAATTTTATGGGATTAAATCATTTAATAACATATTAATAATAATGAAAATATTATTTATATAAATATTCCATATTCACCATTTTTTTTTGTGTTTTGTATATACTTACCATGAATGTGTTTTATGATTATTTTTATTAAAATTATTGGTATTTACAAAAATCTGTATGGGGTTACTTATTTTCATAGGGTTTTGATCTTGAGTTTACCAAATCCATAAGGGTCTTCATATTAATTTTCCTTATTGAAGAATATTATAATGTTACAAACTTATATTATTTTATGAGGTGTATCTAATAACCACATTGATATGTTATATGTTGAAAATACTTATGTTCATGATATTTAAAATTTCATTTTAAGTTATTATTACATGGGGATTACAATTTAATAGATTATAGAAGTTTAAAAAGATTTATTTTACAATATTCTTTCTTTTCATGATTATTTATATTGAATTTTATTTTTGAGGAAATCATATTATCATATTTTATTGAACCGCATCTATTTATTCTCCAATATTTATGAATGCGGTTAACATGTTTTATTTAAATTTCCTTTAATATTTATAAAATAAAAATCAAGAAAGTCCTTTGTTTCCTAAAGTTGATAATGCCTCTCAGATTCATCAATTTCGGCCTATTTACCTTATTAATACCCTTTATAATATATTCTCTAAGATTTTAGCTAATAGAATCACTCCCATATGCAACTAAATTGTTTATTGGAACCAATTCAGTTTTATTAAAGGAAGGTCTATTCAGGATTGCATTTGCCTTGCCTCTAAATGCAATAACATTCTTAATAGATCTACTAGAGGAGGGAATATTTCCATTAAGCTTGACATTAGAAAATCCTTCTACACTATTGATTAAATTTTTATATTTAAATTTCTTCAAAGATTTGGTTTTAATAATATTTTCATTAAAAGAATTAAAACCCTATTTATGTCTACTTCTATCTCCATTCTTATCAATGGATCTCTAAAAGGTTATTTTAAATGCACCAAAGGTGTCAGATAGGGTGACCCTATTTCACCCATCCTCTTTGTTATTTCTCAAGATTACCTTAGTAGACTGCCCTCACACCTGGTCAATCAGAACAAACTAAAACCCATATAGGCTGCCAAGAACCTTAATATTCCTACTCACCTCATGTATGCTGATGATATTGTCTTATTATTACAAGGAGGGAAAAAGAACACACAAGTTCTTAAAGTCACTATAACTCATTATGAAGAAATCTCTGGTCAAGCCATTTGTTGGAATAAATCTTCTATTTTCTTTGGAAAAAATTTCTCCTTGACTAGGAAAAGTTTTATCATTAACCATTTTGGAATTAAGGAAGGTTTCCTCCCTTTCATTTACCTAGGGGTTCCGATTTTTTGGGGAAGACCCAAAGTAACCTACTTTATCAAAATTATGGATCGAATCACCAATAAACTTTCCTCCTGGAAGGGAAAATCCTCTCCATGGTAGGTATAATATGCCTTGTTAAATCAACCATTGTCTCCAAATTAGTTTACTCTTTGATGATTTATAAGTGGCCAATTGGTACTTTTAAAAGGCTTAACTCATACATAATGAACTTCATTTGGACTAGAAGTATTATTGAAAGGAAACTTATCACCATTACTTGGACCACTTGTTGAAAACCAATTGAAAAGGGTGGTATTGGTATAAAAAACCTAAAACTTTTCAATAAAGAACTCTAGGCCAGACTTACCTAGAGAATAATAAATAACAACTCTGATGAAAATGCCTTTTTAAAGAAAAGATTTTTTCTAAACTTAAAAAAGGATACTTCAAGCATATTACCTCCTCAATATGACCCTCCATTAGCTAGACTTACCATAGAATCATGAAAAACTCTAGATGGATGGTTAGTGTTGATTATAATATTAATTTCTGGATGGATAACTGGACCGGTACACCCCTTATTTCTCACTTATCTCTTGATTCTCCTCCTGAGTTTACTGATTCCACTATAAAGGAGGTTCTACATTTTCATAGAGATGAAATCCCTGACAAAATTACTCATATTATCTACAACTACCCATATTCTAACATTGAGGATTTCCTCACTTGGGAACTTGCTCAAAATGGTATTCTCGAATCAATTTTTTTTATAATTATAACTTCTCAAGAATGGAGTCTGACTTTGAATGGTTTCATTACTTTAATAATCCTTGGATTAAACCAATGAAATTCACTTTGATTTGGCGTATTTCTCATAACAGAATTCCCACAGAGACCTTTATTCAATCTTTTAGTATTCAACTATGTTCCAAATGTCACCTATGTAATCAACACAAGGAAGATTCTAACCACATGTTTCTATCTTGTGCTACTTCCAATGCTTTATGGAACTACATTTTTGACATTTTTAACTACAGGTGGCTAATATCTAATTCTATTGACTTACAATTAAAAATATGTGTTCATCATGATGCCTCGCAGAAAATTAAAAACATTTTCCTCTCTGCAGTTACTGAACTTCTTCATTTGATTTGGTATGACAGAAATAATGTTTGTCACAACAAATACTCATTTAATTTAAATGTAGGTAAGGCTCTAATACTTATTGCAATTAGGGAAGCGGCTTCAATTAAGAAGTCTCATTGAAATAATTCTATAGGAGACTTTGAGATACTTCGCAAGCTTCAGATTGATGGCATCTATAGTCCTCCCAAGAGAACTCTTGATGTTTTTTGGAAAGCCTCGATGCCAGGGTGGATAAAATTGAATGTTGATGGTGAATCGAAGGGTAAACTAGGTCTAGAGGGGTGCGAAACTATTTTTAGAGATCATATTGGGAATTTTCATGGTTTATTTTTTACTACCTGTGGAATTACTTCATCGCTTGAAGACGAAATGATGGGCATCATCACTCCTGTTACCTTTTATCTTCAAAAAGGTTGGATGAAAATATGGATTGAAAGTGATTAGACCACCATTGTGCAAGAAATATGGAATAGAGTGACTCATATTGCTTGGCCTCTCACAACTAGATGGATAAAGTGCCTTAACTCGCTTATGGGGGTCAACTACATTACTACGCATGTCTTCCAGGAAGCCAATATGGTTGCTGATGCACTTGCTAATAAAGGAGTCAATCAGGACCTAACCTGGTTGGACACTTTGCCTCCTGATTTGCTTCATATTTATGATAAATATTGTAAAAAACTCCCCTCTTTTTGTCTCTTGTAACTCTCATTTCTTTATATATTCAATAATTTGTGCCTTGGTTTTTTGACCAAGGCACAAACCTCTCTTAAAAAAAATCAAGAAAGTCCTTTTTATATGATACCAAACTTATATTTTCCTTGAGATAGCTATATTTCTCTTATATATCAATGTTTTCTATTTTTTTTTTCAAAATGTTCTTTCTTCAAATAAATGATTTTATAAATCTTTTTTACATGGTGTTTGAACTTATTTTAATACTTTTTAAATAAAAAATTCTTAATGATTTCCAAATACATCACTTTTAACTCCCTTTTACATTTTTTTTGAAAAGAATGTTTATTTTTAACATTTATGACATGAAATAATTTTACCATAACCATTTCCATTATTTTAATCGAAGTTTCCTTTATATGTTTCCATGTTTTTTTTAAAGAAAATTATTTTTACAATATTTTTTGATTTTTTAGTTTTAAAAGTGATTTTCAAAATGAAAAGGTTTTTTTTCAAGAATGTTATTAATGATATTTTAATGGTATTCAAATTCATCATCATCAATAACCCTTGTTGTTAATTATGATCCAATTGGGATATTTTGTAATGATACCATTCTCATTCTTTCTCCAGGTGGATGATGATTGTTTCAAAGAGATTTTTATTGAAATTGTTTCTCTTCCATGGGTTAATCATGTTTCAAAGAGATTATTATGGAACCCATTTATTTTACATGGGTTAATCATGTTTCAAAGATATGGTTATGGAACTCATTTATTTTCCATGGGTTAATCATGTTTCATAGAGATTCTTATGTAACCCATTTATTTTCCACGTGTTAATCATGTTTCAAATAGATTTTAATAGAACTTGTTTATTTTCCAAGGGTTAATCATGTTTCAAAAATATTGTTATGAAACTTGTTTCTTTGCCACAAGTTAATAATGTTTCAAAGAGATTATCATGGAACTCATTTTATTTCTACAGTATTATCAAGTTATGAAAGGAATAATGATTTTTTATATGAGTTTTATGATTAATTTAAATCTATATATACTTTATTTATTGTTATTGGATATTATTATATGATGGGTGTCCACAGATAGTATTGGGTGAGCTTGATATAGACTATACGATGGGTGTTCCCAGATAGAACTATAATGAATCGGGTAATGTTCCTTGTCTTTAGTGGTAGGAAATAGGTAGTCACTCAAGGTTTTATCCTATGGATTTAACTAGGCTCTAGTAATTTATAACAAGGGTTTAAAATGGGTTATGAATTTGATGTTCCAAAGATACCAACACATTTTTTATGATTTTTATGGGTTATAAATTTTTTCTTTGATCAATATTGATATCACATGGATCATGATTATTGATTCTAATGGCTCTTGACCTTTTTAAAGACTTATTTCATGCTTTTATGTTTTATGTTATTTATATTGATGGGTATGAGTTCTATTATGTTATGATCATGCACTTTGATTATGTCATCATTCACTTATACCCATATTATACTTACCAATGCCATTAAAATGTTAGTGCTTATGTTTACCCTTACAGATCATTTTAGATCACCCTTCTTATGCCTCCTTTTCCCAAGGTTATCAATAATGTTGTTCAATTAATTATGACTAGAAGGGTTTCATATAGATGATGATGATGAATTAATGTGAAATAATAAAATCTAGGTTAAGTGGGAGATATTATCATTCAAATACAAGTGTATTGTTTATGTAAGAGTTTTTTCTAATTCTATAAACTCTAAACTTAAAATTTACTTAAGAATATTACTGATCTAATATTTTATTTTGATGTTGTAAGTTTTGGATGAAAAAAATTGTGTCACCTTCATTGGTATCAAATATGGAAATGTAATGATCATGTTTTTAGAACTGGATCTGGGAGTGTGAGTTTGGGGATATTATAATTACCCCTAGGTATAACTGTGTCAGATCCACATCCACCTATAGTATCCATACATGGATTTTATTTCTTGGAAACCAATTACTATGAGATTTATAAAAATTTAGGGATACTTATCTATGTTTAGTCTTATCCCTAAGGCTTTCATTAAGGTTTTATACTCCTAATCCCCCAAAATAACTATACCTCCCTCTAATATAATATATGAGAATCCATATCTTTTATATACTTTATTTAATGATTTATTAAGTAAAGGTACACATAATAAAATCCTAGGAGATCAATAGTCATAGTTTCTTTGGTAAATTAGGTACATATAATAATAAGTTGGAATAAGGATACAAAAAAATTATTTAAAATCTCCATAACATACCCTTAAATTCCATTGATCTTCTAATACTACACTAGATAACCTAAGGACGCACATAAGAAAGGGGTGAGCTATAATTCTTAGAAAGGTAATAATAAAATCATAACATGGTGAAACCATTACATGTGAGTCAAGAGGCATATCAAGGTGACATAAAATAGGTGAGAATCATAAAAATGAACATCAAAACATGATATAAGGTGGTACCATCAAGAAAACATAGGAATGTGGAAATAACATAAAATATGACATCATAAGAATAAGTTAAGGATAAAAACCAATAAGTAATAACATAGTGTACTTAGGTTAACATCCCATGATCTATACATGGAATCTCATGAGATAAAAACATTACCCAGTGTATTTAAGGTCTATATAATTTTGGGCCTTCCAGTCACATTCATATTATGTACATGAATTTGTGTGCCACATAAATCATAAAACATAAGAGTATATTTAATAACTTTTAATCCCAAGATTAAGGAGTGTGGGTGACATATATGGAAGTACCAAATAAATTAAGGGTAAATATATCTAGTTGAATACCCTTGAGTGTAATTGGAGATGGGTATTCACAATAAAAATTTTGGCATGGTAAATCATGGGATAATTTTGGAAGCACAACAGGTGTACATAAAAGGTTCAATGAAGGGTTTAATGAGAGTGAAATGTTGTCTATAATTACTTGAGAATCATAATTAAAATAAATGTATGTGTAAAAAATACATTACAAAATGAAAAATTGGAAATCAAAATGATTTATATAAAGAAAGTTCTTGAATAAAAAATCGGAGAAATATAATCCATTACCATTAGAGAGTACTTCCAAAAGATTAGGAGGATATTTTTAAGATATTAAGAACACCTTGGGAGGGATATAGAGGGGGATAAGGATAGGAAATTCATGATCAATTAGTTTTAAGTGAAGAGTGGTGGGTGGTTGGGTGGGTATTTATAGAAAAATAGGGGATAATTCTTTATTAATTTCTAAACATAGATTTTAGAATCTATATGATAAAATAATAAAAACTAAAAAACTTATCTTTGTTTTTACCATGGTTTGTTTTTAGTAAAAGTGGGTTTCAATATTTTTTAAATCTAAGAACTGAATATATTAAAATAATACCATTTTTGTTGTGGAGGTGAGTCATGTTCGTAAAGAATTGATTTTAAAACCTAAAAATATTATATACATTTTATAGGATTCATTAATTGTTTATAAAATTAATAAAATAACTTCAAAATTATTTATTTTAAAAGATAAATCTATATTTGGTCATGTATTCCTTTTATATCATCTATTACATCACTTTTATACTATTATGACACCATAACACATACTATATATTTATAATATATTAAAAATTTACCCAAAAATTTGACTGTCTCATAAAATTATGAAAAATTCACCACTGGTTAATTTAAAATTTCTAGTTTAAAAAAAATATTTATTTTACAAAAACCGTTTTTTAAATATGATAATTTTTACATTTGAATAAAAAATCCTTATTTATTAGAAAAATACTAGTTTTTAAAACACTAGTAAATTTTTTAACACTTATAAAAATTACATTGAATTCATTAAATTACATTATAATTTATATATAAATAAATATTATTTAATAATAATATTTTATTAAAATAAAATTTATTTAAAAAATTATTGAATTTATCAAAAAGAGTGTCTTAGTTGAAAATATATATTTACCAAAAATATAATTTTAGTTTATTTGTATCAAAATAAAAATCATATATATATAAATTAATAATTAAAATGGGATAAATATAATCATTATTATATTTAAAATAAAATATAAAAAAATCATACTACTATAGTCTAGATACATAAACCCTTATTACACCAGTGTACACCCTAAGGGTAAGGTGGGCGATGGTGGAACTTTTTTGGGATTATTCAGAGAATATGTTTTGGGATGTGATCTTGATAATCCTAAACTTCTATTGTAAATAGTTTTACTTGAGCATTTGTTTTTAAATATAGTCTTGGTCTTGGTTAAGGGTAAAGATTGGTGATGCCGTATCTCTCAGAAGCTTTGATAAATGGGATTCATAGGGTATGATCTTACCGATCGAAGCCATCACTTATTTCATCTATGTTAATAAAAATTTATCAAAACCCTTAATATACTAATATTAACAGACACTATACAATGACTATATTATATATGGTTAAGATGCTTAATAGACTATTAAATTTGACATACCATATTTTATAATGGTCCAAAATAACCAAAATAGTGTATGTGTTTTTTATAACTACATTACTTAATAATGATTTTTTTCATTAAAAAGGGAATTTTGTTTATAAAAGTTTGGGTCATTACAATTACCATATGTAAACAAGTCAAAAACCAAAAACATAAAACCATAAAAATACATCACATATCCAATGATTACATCATTAGAAGATATTTTTGAAAGAGTTGGATTATATACACTTCTTATCACCACCAACTCCAAAGGTCTCGATTTTCAGAAACACCTACCATCTCCAAGCAGTCCTTTCCCATTTCCTGGATATGAAGAAAATTATACATACCCCCAAAGGAATATATAGGGTGTGAGAAATGATAGCCTAGTATTATTCCACTTAGATATTTCATAATAAGTCCATATAAAATAAATAAAATATGATTAATTTAAATAAAACATGGCATGGTAATCATTTTCTTAATTTATTACAAAAAATACTTTTCAAATCATTTCAATGGAAAGTATAGAACTGATAAAAAAGTGAATTTACATCAAATCAATCATGTATAATTATATCTTTCAAAACATTCATGATTAAATCATTTAATAAATACTATCACGTATAATTTATTTTCAATCATAGAACCATGGTTACAATCCCTGGGGTTCATTAGATTAAGGATCTAGGATCCTCATACATCTTAGTGAAATACGGATCTAGGTGTTCACACTTATCTAGATCTAAGTCCTATTGGGAGGATTCTATCCTAATTAATGAACTATCGCCCCGCATCAAAGTTTAGTATTACTGTCACCATTAATCAATGGTTTGGTAGAGCTAATAAACACCTATAATTCTTGTCCTAGACTACCCACCTAACAACCCAAGATACCATGTGCTCTAAGAAATCAATCAATGGGGAAACCATTTACATCAAATTAGTTTCATCAATCATCATTCAAACATTCCGAAATCAAGTTTCGTACATGAAATTTCAATTAAAAAAACCAACATCAAATGAGTTCAATAAAAAATCATTCCTTTAAAAAAAATTCATTTAATTTCAAATCCCTAAATAATTTTATTCCTTATTTTCTCAAATATCATCATCAAATTCGTTATTTAAATCATTTATTTCAATTACAAATCATTTTACAGAAAACAAAACTATTTTAAAATCCATTTCTAAATAGGTTTCATCAGATACACCATTCCATTTAAAAAATATTTATTTAAAGAATCAAATCTTGATTTAGGAATCAATTGGAAATCCATTTAAAATAAAACAAGAAACAACAATTTAAATTGATGGGAATTTCATTATGAAACCACCCACCTCAATCATTGTATCACCAAGAAACCAACATTGGATCCACACTTATATAAATGAAGGGATAAAATCAATCAATATTGGATCCTAAAAAAATTCATAAATAAATATCTATATCTATAAATGACACAAGAATACATATCCATTGATTAAGGAGATAAATGAGGAAAGATGAAATAAAAATAAAATAAAAGTTACACTCAATGAAAGAGATTAAATGATTTAATTAGCACTTTGATCTGTGATGATTCAAGATTGGAAGGGCCAAAATCACCTCAGGATAGTCTCAAAGTCTGTATTGGTAAAATGGGTTTTGAGGGAGAATAAATTAGAATTAAAACAAAGGTTTTGGGAAAATAATTATGATACTTCCCTAGAGTTTTTCTCCTAGACTGGAATCACCGGATAATTAGTATCTTACATTAGTTAGCCAATGGTGCCATGTAGAATGCATGTGCCATTGGAAACCCCATTATATGTCTAGTGGAGTTACTATAGAAACTCCATCCTACCATCCCCCACATTATGGATGGTGTAATTCCATTAGGAAATTCACATTGGCATCATGAAATCGGCTAGCCAGTGGCTCTCAATGGTTAGCCGGTTGTAGTGTCCTAACTTAAGATCCAAATAAACAGTGCCCCAATCTGGTTGGACATTAGGCCTCAAGAATTCCTCCATGTATGCTGGTGGTTTCCTATTAGTAGAAAGCATCTAATGGAGGTACAATGAGGATAATTTAACCTATGTATCAATATTAAATACAATAGAAACCATAATAAAGAAGCACCAAAAAAAGATAAAAGATAAACTGATTAATAATATTAGATGATTAAAGGATTCATGCATAAACATTCTACAATATATAGATATATATAAAAAATGTTATACATATGGAAGAAAATAATATAAAAAATAAAATACTTAACAGAAATCTCTAATATCATCACAATAACTATCTCGATCTTGATCCTCTACTCATATACTCTATCATAGCCCATAAGGACAACAATAAGAAATCACTATCCATAAAATAGATCATGAAAACATGAGGTATGTTCGAGTACCCTAGTGCAATGGAGTCTCGAACAAGGTGAAAGATATTCCCAGTAGGCCACCACCAATGGTTTCTAATTAATAATCTAGTTTCTTTATATAAAACAAAGTAGTTTTCTGGTATATCAAAATAAGTCAAGGTAGTAATGTAAATAAAATAAAATACGCATAAGATTGGGTTCCCCATGAGACACCTTGGTAAAAATACCTACTCCAACCTAGGCTGCGATGACTTCGAACATGTCCACACACACATATATATAATAATATATATCAACAGATACCTATGGCTATAACCTCATTGTTTTTGAAGAATTTGACCACACCATAGATCCTCTTGGTTTTAATGAGCCCATACTAATATTAGGAGTAGTATAAACATGTAAATAACTCTTCAATTGTAATGAAAAACCATATTATCTATAACTATTTAGTGCCTCTTGCAAGAATGATTCAAATTACCAACTTTTCCACATTAGAAACAATTCATAAGGCCTTTTCCAGACATACAAATGATCTAAAAGATTTTTTTTGTTTAGGATCACCAATAATGTTTCCATAATGAGGCTCATTTCAATTTATCTTCCTTTTAAAGGAATCCTAAAATATGGAACTTAGAGTAGGACGAAATACAGTCAACCTTGAATTATTAGCCAATCCAATTTCTACCATCATATCTCTATCCAGAACATCATAATTTGAAGTAAGATTTTGATAAATACATGATACCATATATCTACTCATAGACCCCTCTAAAACATTTGAGTCTCTAGCTTCTCATTCAACACCACCATAGGTAAAAACTAAGAAATATAAATAAAATAATTAGTGTATTTAGTCACTATCCAATCACCTAGGTTAAGTTTAAGGAACTCCATGAACTTATCCATTACCATCGACACTATATAAAATTTATTTGAGAAAAGGGTATTGAATTATTTACACTATAATCTCTCATTCTGCTTCTCTATAACTATAAGATCCCTCTATATCCTATTAAGCCCCTCAATATTAAATATGAAATAGTTAAACTTAATGGAATTTTTTATCTCGAAGAACTAAAATATGCACTCAATCTTTCCAACCAATCCTCCTCATCCTAAGGATGGTTCTTTCACTAGAAAGATAATGGTTTCTAATGAAGAAATTACAAGGATTGATCTCTACTATCACCCCTTTGAGGTTCTACTCCTAATACCTAAATATGTATTAGTGTGGCCCATTTCCTCAGAGCATAGACTGCACACACTACTACCTCTATGAGTCTCTGTTAAACTAGAGGGTTTTCTTAGTGTGGTTCATCAGTATCTCCCTCTTGAAGCTTGATAGGGAATCTTCTTTAGGGAATTGTACTACAAAACATCAATATATAACTAAAAGACATAATTCAAGAGACATAAGAACATAAATTCAATAAATCAAGACTCATCTTGGGATTAAAAATTCCATATCAAAGTTTCGGAATTGTCTATAATCAGATCAATTTATACCTCAAAGACACTTTTTACCAACCACCCATGGCAACTTGAGGCTCATTAATGATATATAGCCTATAAATAACTCACAACCCACCCATTAGGTAAAGAAAATCTTGTATACCATCTACAAGGACATATTGGACTACATATTGACACCCAATAAGGTACTCGAACACCTTTGATACTAATTTTTCATGAACTAACCCAAATAAAAAACTAAACTGATACTTGAATCAGCCTTAAAAAGACCCGAAATGTGTTCCTGATCCCAATGGGATGATGACTAGAACATAGGTATTAAGAAAAAATAAGAGGAAATTATTTTACTACAAGATAAACTAGATAAAACAAAAACAATTGAAAGAATACGTAAACAATCAATATGCTAAAAATCTCATCAAAATTGAGGTTTTATAAGTAAACTAGTATAAAACCAAAAAATAGAAATCCAAACTAAGACATCACATATCCAAATCTAACATCATACTAAGATATCCTCATAAAAGGTGGATCACATACCCCACTTGTCACCACCAACTCCCAGGGTCCCTCTAATCAAGAACACCCACAATCTCCAAGTGGTGCTTTCCCTTTTCCAAGGCCATAAAAAAGAAAGCCTACATATTCCAAAATGCATATGTAGGTTATAAGCAGTTATAGACAAATATGATTCCATCCAAAGATTTCATAAGTAGTCCATTTAAAATAAATCAAATATGATTAATTTAAATAAAACATTGCATTGTAATCATTTTCCCAATCCATAAAAAACACGAATTTAAAATAATTTTAATGACAAGTATAAAATTGGTATAAATTTTAATTTAGATCAAATCAGGAATGTATAAGTATCTCGATAAAAATAGGAATTAATAAATCATTTAATAAAAATTGACATTCATTATTCATTTTAAATCATAGAACCATGGTTAAATTCCCTGGGGTTTGTTAGATAAAAGATAAAGTATCCTCAAACATATTAGTGAAATAAAGCTCCAGGTGCGCACATTTACCTAGATTTTAGGCCTAGGGGTAATATGATTCCATCTTTATGAATGAATTCACTAATCTCATCAAAGTTTAGTATTGTTTTAATCATAAATTCCTGGATAGGTAATACTAATATAAGAACATCATTCATGTACTGGACTAACCACCTAACAACCTAGGATCCCATGTGCTTCAAGAAATCAATCAAGGGAAAAACTATTAATATCAAATAAGTTTTATAAATCATCATTCAGGTAGCCACAAATCAAGTTTCAAACATGAAATTTAATTTTCAAAAACCAACATCAAATGGTTTTCATCAAAACCAATTCATTTAAAAATAACTTATTTCATTTAAAATCCGAAAATAATTCCGTGCATTCTTTTCTTAATAATCTTCATAAAAGTCATTATTCAAATGAGTCATTTAATTTATAAATCATTTTCTAGAAAAAAACAATTTATTTCAAAATTAATTGTCTAAGATATTCCATCACACACACCATGAAATTTTGAGTTTTTTTTCAAAAGAATCAAATCATGATTTGGAAATAAATTAGAAATCCATTTCAAATAAAAAATAAAAAATGGTTTAAATTGATAATAATTTCATTACAAAACTAGATACCCCAATCATGGTACCATCAAACATAAAACACAAGATCCACACTTATAGAGAGGAAGGTATAGAATTTATTAAGAGGGGATCCTAGAAAAACAATTCAACAATCAAGATCTGGATCCATAAAAAACACAAGGATCTATAGCACTTAAAGAAGGAGATGTATGAGGAAAGAGTAATTCATAATAAATTCAAGGATACACTCATTGAAAGAGATTCAATGATTTAATAAACTCTTAAATTCATGAATATTCAAGGTTGGAAAGACAAAAATCACCTTAAGAGGGTCTCCAAGTTTATATGGGTTGAATGGTGTTCGAGGGAGGAGAGATTATTATTAAAAACAAGGTTTTGGGAAAATAATTATGATACTATTATATATTTTTTCACCAAGATTGGTGGAAATTTCTAGCTTATGGCTTCCATTGGCTAGCTGGTGATGCCAAGAAGAATGCTTAGGCAATTAGAAACCACACCAGATGGTCAGTGGAGTTCCTATAAGAACACCCGGCTACAAACCCTCCAATGGATGTCTGATAGACCTCACTAGATTTCTGATGGAGTTCTTGTAGTAAATCCTCACTACCAATATTCCACTGGATGGTCGGTGGATCTCACTAGCCAGTCAGTGGACTACCTATAGTTATTTTAGCTATAAGACCAAGTCCAATCTTGATAAAAACTTCTAGAACTCATTCTTACCTCTCAAATGAGAATCAAAAGTAATCATATAACCCTTAAAAATCTAGAAACAATAAGGAACAACTAATAATAGACATTAAAAACCAAGAGAAGCAAGATAAACTGGAGATCATACCTGAAAGAAAAAGTTAGGATGTTACACTATAATAAATATAAATTTGATTTCTATATCTTGTTTGGAAAATATGATATTATCATTAATTGTTAATAACAAGAGTTGTTCTATATATATGAATGAAATGGTTTATGTTTGGGAATATGATGAATGGTTTACATATTATCAACATAGATAATCCAATCTATAATAACTACAATATAAAGGTCAAGTTTGATTCTAACCATAGTAACCTTTGTAATTGATTCCTTGTATATATAAATGAGAAAGATATTTGAAGACAACATATATATGGATTGTTTGAATCATTCTATTATAAATTACTTAACTCAGGTGAATATATTTTATCATAAAAAATAACCATAGAACCTTTTATTTGAAAAGGTGAAAGGGTTAATGAACTATTGGATCTTATATATAGTAATTTATATGGACCAATTATTACTTAAGAAAATAGTGGGTTTAGGTAATTTTAACCTCTATGGATGATTTTACTTGGAATGATTTTTTTTGTTTCTTATGAGATACATGTTTAAAAAATTTAAAAAATTACATGATTTTCAAAATTAAGTATAAAATCATCTAGGTAAAAGTATTAAAATTCTCTGATAAAATTGGGGTGGTGAATATATAATCATGGAATTCATTGATTATATAATATATTGTGAAATTATTTCATAAATCACCCATCAGGGAAATCTATATTGTAATGATGTTTTAGATAGGAGTAATCATACATTGTTGGACATGGTTAGATAAATGATGAGTCTATGTGATCTTTTTATATCATTTTGGGGATACAATCTGGTAAAAAAATCTTTTATACCAGACCATGTTCCATATAAGGTAGTCATAAAGATACCATATGTAATATAGTATTAGAAAAATCCCAATTTTTCTTTTATGAGTATTTGGTGTTTTGAGGTATATTTATGATGTTTGGATTCTGATAAACTCATAACTAAATCAAGGGAATTCATTTTTATGGGTTATCCTAAAGATACTATAGGATATTACTTCTATGGTATTACTAAACACAAAGTGTTTGTAGATCAATGTGGCATTTTCCATGAGAATGTTTACATTGTTCAAGGATTTAGTGGGAGGAAATTTAATCTTGGATAAGTTCAAGACTAATAAAGAGGAAGTATTATTAGTATTAAAGTTTATCTAGTTACACAAAGATTTATAGAAGAAAAACTATCTTAGACTACACAATAAAATTGAAGGTTTGATAGGATTCATCAAGGGTATGAGAGATATGAATTTATTATAGAAATTGATGATGTAGTAATGTTCATATATGAAAAATATACTACCTACTGAGAGGACGTTGAGAGTTTTGAACCACGAGTCCTTTGAGAGTTTACATTTTTGGAAATGGTTAAATGCCATGAAATCTGATTTGGACTCCATGTACACTAACAAAGTTTAAAACTAGGTATATACACTTGAAGGGGTGATAAACATAGGGAAAAAGTGAGATTTTATATATAAAATTGACACAAACAACATATCATCTACCTATAATTCTTTTCAGGTAGAAAAGAGTTACAAAAAAATTCATGGTATTGACTGTGAAGAGAATTTTTCACTAATTATGATGATAAATTAAATTAAAAATTGGTTTCCATAATATATCATTATAATTATGAGATTTATCAAATGGATGTCAAAACTTATTTATTTAATGTAAATTTAGTTGAGGAGATGTGTATAATATTTCCTTAAATATTTTAAGTACCAAATGAGCATGGTATGCTTTGAAATCTTCAATAGTCCATTTATGGATTGGACAATTTTTCTCAAAGTTGGAACATCTAGTTTGGTGATATAATCAACAAGTTTTCTTTCATCAGGAAAACATATGATTCTTGTGTATACAAGAAGGTTAGTGGGAGTGTTGTGGTATTATTGATATTGTATGTGGATGACATGATCCTTACTGGAAATGATATCCCAAATTTAATTTCTATAAATGTGTGATTAGAAAAATACTTCTTGATGAAATAAATGGATAGAGAATCCTAAATACTATGCATTAATATCCATAGAGATAGATCCAAGAGATTTCATAAACTGATTAAAATGAAATATATTTGTGAATTTATAAATCATTTTAGCATGAATAACTCCAAGAAGGGATCTTTAGAATTATTTTAAGCCATAAATATTAGGAAGATTCAATATCCTTCTAAATAGTTAAAAATAGTGGATAATATTACTTATTTATTCAATATACTATCTATCATATATTTTATGTTATGTACTTAACCTGGTGTTTCTTATGATTTGAGCATAACAAGTAGATACCAATCCAATCATGGTAAGATCCATTGTATTTCTATTAATAATATCTTTAAGTAGTTGAGAATAAGTAATGTTATTTTATTTGTATTTAGAGGATAGGATGATATCATTGTAAGGGGTTACACTAATTCTATTTTCTAATATAAAAAAAATGATATGAGATATCAATTTGGTTTCATGTTTTACCTAAATGGTGGATCTATCCATTATAAGAGTCCAAATAATTCACCATGCTGGAATTGATAACAAAGGAAGAGTACATTACTACATTAGTGTAATGGTATGTGCCCTCTCTCTTTATTACATTTCTTGTTTTGAGTATTGGAGGTGTTTGGGGGAGGTTCTGGGAGTTTTTGGTGGAAGATGGAGGTGCAAAAAAATTCTATAGGAAATTTATGTTGTGTAAGTATATTACATGATGTGAAAGTTAGTTTCATGACTTGTATATGAATGGTTCACAACATGTTCATTTTTAGGGTTAAATAATAAAAAGTTTATGTGTTTTTCAGCAGAACCTGGAATCCTGGGATTACATGACATGGAAGGGGATTACAGGTCATGTAATTCCCTAATGCTATACAGTTTTAAAGGTTTCATCCGCTTGAGTTTTCTCCAAACCCTATGGTCAGCATCTCCTCTCTCATCCTAGGAATCTAGTAACCATATCCTTCAGTGTTTTTGGATTCCTTTTGATGAGTATTGATCATTGAGATCTTGTCTTTGATCCATGGTGAGTTCTCCTCTCTTTCTTGTTAGTTTTCTTCTGTTCTTCTTGTAGGGGTCACAACAGTGATTTTTCTTGGTTTTGGTGTGTTTTGGGTTGTGTTTTTATAATATTTGGGTGCAGTTTAGGATGATTCGTGGTTCCTCATGGCGTGTTTGTGGTTTTTGGGTGTTATTCTTTTCTTTCTGGTGCACAATTAGTCAACAAATATTTTTTTAGGAAGGTTTTCCCTTGTTTCTCTTTGTTGTGTATCACACAGAGGGGATTTTTTTGTATACCTATGAATTATGGTTGTTACAGCTTAATCAAAGATAAATAATTTTTTAAATTGAAATTTAAGGGTAAATGGGTATGATTTTCATGTTTTTACATCCTTGATATGATTGTGATATTATGTTTGTACGAACTTGATGCCCCACTGAAAATCCTGGACTTTGGGGTATTTTATTGCATTTGATATATATGTTGTGTTTTTTGATTTGGTTGTGATTATTGTGACATCACTCTAAATGTTAATTGGTTAATTACTTATACTTGGATAATGAAATGGTCTCCCCAATATTTTGGTTTGTATGATAACACCCCTAAATTAAAATGGAATGTGATAAAAGCCCCATTTTAAAATAGCAAAATAATTTTGATGTGTTGTGATGTGTGTCTATGATCATGGGATGTCGATGTGTGATTATAATAGGGTGTGGGGTGAAATGTGGTTGTTTTAATGTGTTTTTGGGATGGAAGGGTGATATTGTTGTAGATAATAGGTTTTGGGTGATATATTGTTGCTTTATGCTAGATGCTGGGATAATGATGGAATAAATGAATTTTTAAAAATGTTTTAAATGGAATGGGTTGTTTCGGTCAATGGGATGGAATTTTTTTAATGGAAAATTTAATGGTGGGTTTTGTGATGAAATATGGTTGATGAAAAATAATAAAATGAATGGGTGTTAAATGTGGAGGAATGTGAAGCTGCATTTGATTATCAAGGCTATTCACCTTTTGAAATGAATATTTCAAATACTAATAAATGCATTTAGTGGTGTCGAAAAACGTTACAGTGTTTTGAGTTGGTTGTTTGTCTGAGATCCCATAGGTTGGGTTTTAGTGGTTGATACTATATATATACTTGTATTTTTCTTGTGATTTCTATAGGCACCCCACCCATGTTTAGAACTATGTTCTAAACACCTGCATAGTCACGTGGGGGGGGGGGTCTTTCCCAACATCCTGGTGGGAGGATGGATGGCTAGCCACCCACTCTTTCCTGTTCCCTCTTCCTGGCGATAGTGTCCCAAGTGTATTCGGGTGAGTTTTGATGTGTGGTCCCTGGTGTCTTTGGGGCGAGTTGTGATTTGTGTCCCAAGTTTCATTGAGATGATATGAAATATGTGTTTTAGGTGTATTTGGGATGAGATGTGTTGTGACAACCCAAGTGTTTGTGGGTGGGATGAGATGTGGTGTGATAGCCCAGGTGTGTGCGGGCAGGATAAGATGTGTTATGATATCCCAAGTGTGTGTGTGAGGGATGTGTTGTGATAGACCAAGTGTGTGTGTCCAGGATGTGTTGTGATTTCTCAGGTGTGTGCGGGTGGGATGTGTTGTGATATATTCAGAAGAGGTGGGAGCTCCAGGACATTTTATGTTAGGGAGTGAGAGTGGATAATCAGTGGGAAAGTGGTTTGTGGTACCCTATCATCGATGTTATTTACTTTAAATTATATTACCTGATGTGCATTACTTGGTGAGCATGCCTTGGTGAGGTTGGGATGGTTATTATGCATGTTTTGGTGCTATTTGGTTTTACTATTTTCTCACAGGTGTATTAGTATTATTCTTTCACATGTTCATGATAGACTTTGGTTTTCTTAATAAGTATACATGTATGCTCACCCTAAATATATACAACTATTTTTAGGTTTTGAGGAGGATTATGTGGACCGTGCTGTGCGTTAATATCTTAGACATTGGGATAATTTTTGTGTTGCTACTTTATCTTTACTTTTGGGTTTTTAATTTGGAGACCTTTATCTATATCGATTCTATTGATACATGAATGTCGGATGGTTTGGGCTTCTCTTTTATATTATTTGGATTTGTTGTGGATGGTTCATTATATCTCCCGATCATGGTTTCTTATAAAGGTTAAATTCCTCCGATATTGTGAGTTGTGTACACCCTTGGTGCTAATCGATAACCTAGGTCCTACTAAAGGTGGGACTTAGGGGTCATTATCTCTCTCCCCTCATTGCAGTATCTTTAGAGGCTGGGGTTCATGACAGAGTGGTATCAAATGGGATGGTTGAGAGATAGGATAGAGTTTGGAGTTAGTCACGGTGAGGTTTGCATGGGTCAGTATGTAAATAGTTTCAGTTGACCTTGGTGTGTGACATAGGGTAGGGAGACTAGCTAAGATACAAGATTTTAGGTCCCCCCGTTTTCTAGTGCATGAACTCTGAGCTTATTTAATGACCAAGTGAGATGGACCTGCTTACAGGGTAGATACCTAGGAAAGCTACATGCATCAAAATGACTTGTGTTCTTGTTTGAATTAGGTTGTTTTGGGAAAGTTGAGATGAATAAAAAAATGGATTAAATGAGTTAAAATGAATCTTTATAAAATTATACACTACAAATATTAGGTAATATTTGTTTACCTTTCAGCTATGGCTCTTGTTCGTCGTTTGCATGTGGATCAGTCAGTTGAGGTTTAGTAGCCTGATTCGGTTGATCACTATAGGGTTGATTCGGTTGTGGAGGATGATCAGTGACAAAGGAAATTTAATTCTTTCTAGCATCAATCTTTTGGGAATAACAAGGGAAGTGTTTTGGATGTAGATATAGAGAGTTGTCTAGAGGATCTTGAGATCACTTTTAGTTTGATCTACGCCCCGAAATAGTACTTTTAATGACCCAGGATTAACGTACATGGAAATTACATTTCTTTCTTCATAATAATTAATAAATTAAACAAATATATGACCAAAGACTGTATTAGTTTAATTTCTTTTGAAACTCATAACATAATTATCTAACTTGGTGAAAGATCTTCAACATCTCTCATAAAGATCTTTACCTTTTTTTCCTACATAAAACCATTCTTTATATCTTGGGAAAAAGAAAACATAAAAAGGGTGAGATCAAATGCTCACTAAGGGTAAACATGGATAACATAAAACAAACCATAAAAATTTGAACGTAAAAACATGAACATAAAGTTTAAACATCAAAATATTGAGTCAGGAAATAGATCTTGGCAGTACGTAAGGAATGAATCATAAAGGAAAATTAACCAGGATAGAATTGCTGGAACCATGGCTATTCAATGTTGGAAATGGATTATGGTTTGTGTTTTTTGTCAATCCACATTATAAGTTCAAGAAGTTTTCTAGGAAGTGGATCATACAGTTCAGGCGGGCAACAATATTTAAGGTTGTGTCATTTCCTAGTGTTTTCCAAATTATTGGGTCAAAAAAATGGAATATAGAGAAAAGTGTTTTTGAAAAAGGGAGTTGAACACAAGGTAGAAGGTTGTTTTTGAAACTTGCATGAAAGTATTAAGTTGGGATCAGTGCATCAAAATATGGAAAAGGAAAAAAGTGCACACAAGTCATAAATGTGCGTGAAATATGAGGTTGCATGGAAGAATATTACGTGCCCAATGGGATGTGAAAAGGGGGTTTTCACGCTTAGAAAGAATCTTGCATGCACTAACAAAGGTGTGATGGAAACTTGTGCATAGGGTCATTGAGGCCTATAAATAGGTGTCTACCCCATGAATGACTTAATAAAATTTCCAATGAAAATCTGGTTTCTCTGATGCATGAAAGAGTTGCGCATGAAAGAATTAAAGAGAGTTAATCTTGCGCGCAAGGTGTTCATTTTGTTTGAAAATACCAAGTGAACCCTTTGGTGTAGTTTTATGAAAGATAAGGTTTTCATGGAAAGTAGGGGTTGTGAAAAAGTCATCTTTCATGATGATTTATAAATCTTGCGTGCAAGTTGAGGTATTGCGTGCAAGTGTGGTGTTATGATTCTGATAGGCTTTTGAATATCTATTTTCTGTGATCAGTGCCCTCAAGTTCATCAACTCTGGACTTCGATGAAAGTAGTGTCTCGTGATGAATAGAGGCAAATAATTCAATCCAAACCTATTGAAGAGACCTTCAAGTCGATAAATTGAGTTATACTTCCCTCAAGGCAGTGAGCTAGGGGAGTTGACAGAAGTGATCTGAGGGATGTAGTGAGGTATACTTGAACCATTATAAAGGAAATGTTCCTGGAATAGAGTGGCTATTGCCAAAAATTGTAATCCCTAAACATGTAAAGATTAGTGGATTTAGGTATGACCGACACATTGTCAGTGTATGCTCCTTGGACATAGCCCTTTGTGGTGAACCAATTAAAAGTGTTGTGTTATCTCCTTATTTTCTTTTGACTAAAATATTTATCAAGTTTCTACCAATGTGGGAACAAAATTTAAAACTTTAAAAAGAAAAATTTGACACCCTAGTTCACCCCTCCCCTCTCATGGTGTTCTGGGGTCTTTCAAGTGGTGTGAGAGAGAGGTTTATGGTGTTTGATCTGTCTTATAATGTCATGGAGAATTCATCCAATGTCAGGGGAGTCCCCCTCTTTGATGGAAGTAATTTTTAGAT
This sequence comes from Viscum album, assembly GCA_963277665.1. Classification (NCBI taxonomy): domain Eukaryota; kingdom Viridiplantae; phylum Streptophyta; class Magnoliopsida; order Santalales; family Viscaceae; genus Viscum; species Viscum album. Next base: position 1,908,855,767 of record OY728136.1, read on the forward strand.
ATGGAAGAAAAAAAAGAGATCTAATCTAAGATCTCTTGGAATGTAAGTCCTATTTTCAAATGTTAAAGGAATATATGTCACTAATCCAACATGGCTATCTATGACTGATGTAGACAAGAATTTCTTGTTACAGATTCTAAAGTACAGAATGCTCTCACCACAGCCCTTTCGGATCAGATCTATCTAAATGTAATGAGTTGCGCCTTATAAAAGTCCATGTGAGATAATATTGAAAATATTTATGAAGGAGATATCAAAGTAAAGGAGATGAAACTACAAGTCTTTCACAATTGGTTTAACTATCTGAAGATGCATCCTGATGAGAATGCAGACTCCTTCAATCGAATTACTAAAGTGGTTGGAGAAATTTGAGGTATATGAGAAGAAATAAAAGATGTTGATGTTATCAAGAAAATATTGATAAGAATTCCACTTTTGTACAATTAAAAGGTGTCAGACCTTGAAGAAATAAATCTTTCGAAACATTCTTTGGATGATCTTCTAAGCTTCCCGGTGGAATATGAAATGAGATTCAATCCATAAGATTCTACGACTCAAGTGAGAAATGAAATGGAATTCAAATACATGGAAAAAATAAAAATCTAAAAAGATAGTAGTGGTGAAGATGATGAAGAAAAATAAATTATTTCTCTCATTTCCAAGAATTTACAAAAGGGAAAAGGGAAATTTAAAGAGAAGTTACCTCTAGCTTGCTTTTATTGTGGCGAAGTTGGGCACATTGCCTCCCAGTGTTCAAGAAAGCTCAAAGATGACGAAAGAGAAGGTGAACACATTAAGAAGCCTCTTAATAGGTTTTTAAAAAAATGGATAATTCAAATCTAAAAATAAAGTAGAAAATATTAGTTTTGTCTATGAAGAGGAAGATGATGATAATGAATTTTGTGAAGAAGAATAACCAAAATTTAAAATTGGAAACCATGCCTCCATGATGGCTACCATTGAAAATTCAGAACCATCAACAAATAAAGCTATAGATAACCAGTTGAAAAATAATTCTGATCCCAATTTACAACTTAAAGAAGCTTTAGGTAACCTTGATAGTAAGTCTAAGAGATGTAATAAGTGTAAAGAAATGGTGGAAGAATCATTAGAATATATTGATCAGCTTGAAGCTGAAATTGAATGACTGGAAGAACTGGTGAAAGTAAAGTCATCAATCCTTAAAAGGATAGATGATGTTGTGGAACTAAAGCTCAAAATTGAATAAAAATTAAAAGGTCATCAATGAACTTACTTCAAGACTATAAAAGAAGTATGAAACTATTGGTGGACTCAAAGAAGAATGTATTACTCTTAGGAGTATGCTCAAAAGTGAATCAAGTTCAAAATAAGCAAAGAAGAAAATCCAATTTAGTAGGTTCTCATATGCTAAGCTAATAGAGAGAGAAAAACAAGGGTCTGATGGATTTGAAAAGATTTTGAGTGATCAGAGACCCACGTGCATGGGAAATAGTGGAATTAGTTGTGATGCTAAAACATCAAATCTTTCAAATAAAGTTGACTAGAATAAAGGCAAGATGAAAGTTGATCATGTTGTGAAATCACCAGAAGTTCTGAAAAAGATACCCTTAAATAAAAATTAAAGGAGAAAAAAATATTATCCTCGAACTTCCCAGAATAATAGGCAGTCAAAAAAATTCAAGGAAGAAATCATGAGAGCAAATAGAAGTGAGAAGACATTTCCTCTCATAAAGTGTCAGTAATGTGGATATCTGGGTCATACTATGTCATATTGTGAAGAGGCAAGGATATATCTAAATAGGAGAGAGCTAGGAATTCAACAGAGGAGAAAAAATTCATATCCTAATACTTAAAAAAGAAATAATTTCTATGGATATTGTTTTTGTTGTTCTAACTTTGGACATAAATCCATTTATTGTAGGTAGAAGAGTGACATGGACACCTCATACCAAAGTCCGAGACAAGTCAAAGATCATAAAAAAGATAGTGTTGCTCTTTCAAATAAGTCTTCTTCTCTGGAAAAATATTTTTTACTATGAAGAACCCATGTACATGGAGGAGATAATTGAAAGGACATTAAATCCCTACACTCAATCGAATATCTCATGGAAAAAAGAAGAAAATTGAGAAATCCAACCTTGTAGAGGTTTCCCTCAAAGATAAAAAAACAACACCTGGATTCTTGATAGTTTTTGTTCATCTCATATGAAAGGTAATGTAGACTTGTTAAAGAATGTTAAGAGGAGGGTTGATGGAACAATACAATTTGGTAATGATGGAGCTCTTAAAATCAAAGGAAGTGGAAGTAATGAACTAGCTAATGGAGAGCTAAAGAAAATTGAAGTACTTTATGTGGATGGCCTATTTCATAATCTCCTCAGCATGATTCAACTCGATGAATTAGGAATTATAGTTACTTTCAATCAGAAAGGATGCAACATCATGGGAAATATAGGAAATTCACTTATTAAAGGATTACGAACAGAAGGAAACCTATATCAGGTTGATAGTAAAGAAAACATTTTCTACATGACTATTGAAGAAGAAAATAACCTGTGGCATCGGAGAATAGGGAGCATCAATAAAAGATACATGGAGAAGATATAAAAACTGAATATTGTCATAGATATTCCCACCTTGAAGCATGAACGTGAAAAGTCTTATGATGCATGCATTTGGGGGAAGCTGGTATGCTATTCATATCATCCAAAGAAGAAAATAGAATCTCATCTTCTTGATCTCATTCATACAGACATATGTGGCTTGATAAATGTTTCTATAACTCATGGAGAAAGGTACTTCTCCCTTTTCATATATGATTATAGTATAATGGCATGTGTAATGGTTATACACAGAAAATGAAAATTTCTTGACTGCATGAGAACATATCATCGAATCACTAATAATGATACTGGAAAAATAATCAAAGTACTACGATCTGACAATGGAATGGAATAAACATCCATTGAATTAGAAAATCACATGGAGAAGTATGGGACACAACATGAGGTAGCTATTGTGATAACTCCACAAAAAAATGGAGTTGTTGAACACAAAAATCAACAGGTGAAAAACATGGTAAGAACAATGTTGATTGAGATTCGTATTCCTTGACATTACTAGAAAGAGGCCATTTAAGCTATAATATATATTCAAAATCATACAGGGATTTATATGGGTGAGACAGAGACACCATATAAATTTTGGCATAGAAGGAAACCTTATTTGAAATAATTTCATGTTTTTGGAAGTAAATGTTTCATCAAAAACAAAGAAGGAAATCAAGGGAAGTATGGTGACAATGCAGACGAAGGAATTTTCCTTGGATACTCAAGGAACAACAAAGCCTAAAAGTGTTTCAACAAGTTCATGAGAAGAATTGTGGAAAGCAGTGATGTTAATATCATTGAAGATAACACTGTAAATGATTCAATGAATTCATATGCTAATGTAATAGAAGATGAGGAAAAAAGTGAACATGGAGAAAATGAAAATACAAAAATAGAGGAAGGTGTAAAAAATTATCAATAGATACATCATGATGTTGACTCAGAAGAAGAATCTGAAGAGGAAACCATGGCTGGAGATAATTTAGTTGAATCTCAAAGGAGAAATTGAAGGGAATATATTGATCAGTCCAACATTATCGAGGATCAGAATGAACCTACACTAATAAGGAGAATGATGAATAATGCAGATTCTGCATTTCTATCTATTGTGTAACCATCCACATTTGAAGAAGCTACAAAGGATGAGTCTTGGGTGAAAGAAATGAATGCAGAGTTAGATCATATTGACAAAAATCAGACTTGAGATCTTTTCAAGAGACCCAAAGGTCACAATGTGATTGGTATGAAGTGGATTTTCAATAACAAATTTTACGATCATGTAAATGTGATAAGAAATAAGGTGTGTTTGTTCTATAAAGGATATTAAAAAATTGAAGGCGTTGATGTTGAACATACATTTTCTCCAGTAGCAAGACTAGAGTAAATCAGACTGTTTCTTTCCCTGAAAATCCAAAGAGAATATAAAGTGTATCAACTATAAGTCAAGACAACATTATTAAATGGAATATTTCAAGAATAAGTATACATTGAACAAACTATGGGGTTCTTTCTTGGTAATGATGAAATGAAGGTTTGTAAACTAAATAAGGCCCTCTATGGTTTAAATAAGGCATCACGAGTATGGTATTCCCAACTATATTCTTATATCAAAAAGCTAAAATTCAAGAGATGAGGAGTATATCACAACCTCTATGTGAATAATTATCATAAATATTAGTTTATGGTGGTATTTTATGTGGATGATATTATATTTGCTAGTATAAGGAAAGTATCAATTGAATAATTTTCTAATCACATGATTTCATAATTTTAAATGTCTATGATTAGAGAATCCACATAATTCATAGGGGCACAGGTGATTCATAAGAAGGATCACACTTTCATTTCTCAATAAAATTATGCAATATAGATATTGAAGAAATTTAATATGAAAGATTACAAACCAATGGGGACTCTGATTTTGGTCGTAAAAAACTTATAAATCATGAGGATGGGATGTCTGTGGATCCCACAATGTATAGGAGAATCTTTGGAAGCATATTGCACCTAACAGCGAAACAACCAGATATTGTATTTACAACATGTTTAGTGGACCGCTTTAAAAGTAACCCAAAGGAATAACATATGACCGAAGCTAAACGAATCCTAAGGTACATTCAAGGTACAAAAATTATGGATTATTCTTTGCTGTAGGAAAAGATAATGAATTATCTACATTTTCAGATGTTGACTGGGATCTGGATGTAGTGGACAGAAAATCCACCAGTGGTGGAGCACTCTATATTGGAAAAAAGGTGTGGGATGGTTGAGAAAGAAATACGAGAGTACTTTTCTTAGTACTGCAGAAGCTGAATATATATCTGCTACAAAGGCATGCACTCAGTTACTATGGATGAAGCAGCACCTGACTGACATAGGTGCTGAGATAAAACAACCAATGGTGATTTACTATGATAAAAAGAGTGAAATTGATCTTACAAATAATCCATTTCATCATTCTCGTATGAAACATATTGAACTCAGATATCACTTCATCAAGTAAAAAGTTGAACAAGGCGTGATCAACATGGAACATGTGGGAACAAATGATCAAGTGGATGACATTATGACTAAGCTGCTGTCAATGTCTATGTTTGAGAAACATCAATTAAACCTCAGTGTTCAAACACCTTCTATTGTATGAGGAGGCTATGATTTTCCCCTCTCCCTAATTATTTTAACAATTTTTAATCTTTTTATGGAAATGATGAGGTTTTTGGGGGAGATACTATATAGGGGGAGTGTGTTTTGAGCTGTACAATGAACAAATACTGATTTTTGGGTTTATTTTCAATGGGGGAGAAGGAATAAATTCAACACATGTATTGATTATGTGTCATGATGAGAATTCAGTGTTAGAAGGAGAAGGAATAAATTCAGATAAATTCAACACATGTATTGATTTTGTGACACGATGAGAATTCGGTGTTAGGAGGAGAATGAATAACTTCAGGACATGTAATAATTCTATGACATAGCAAGAGTATAGCTTGGACGTCATTAAGAATTCCAAAACATGGGAACCCAATTCAAGATTTTTCTCTTTTTTTCTACACTGAGCATTTCTCAGATAGACTTAGAGTGTTGGATGAGTTGATTCTTGAGTATCAGGTTTTTATAGTGGATGGTGCTCTATTGAATTTATCTAGAGATTGCCAACAAACCCTAAGGGGGATATTATTGGAACCATGGCTATTCAATGCTGGACATGGAGTATGGTTTGTGTTTTTTTCAATCCTTATTAGAAGTTCATAAAGTTTTCCAGGAAAGGGATCATATAGTTCAGGTGTGCAATAGTATTGAAGGTGGCATCGTTTCCCAGTGTTTGCCAAATTTTTATGTCAAAAAATTGGAATATAGAGAAAAGCGTTTTCAGAAAAGGGAGTTGTGAGAAAGATTGAAGGGTGTTTTGAAACTTTCATGCAAGGATTAAGTTGGTATCAATGAATCAAAATATGGAAAAGAAAAAAAGTTCATGCAAGTCTTAAATGTGTGCAAAAGACGATGTTGTGTGGAAGAATCTTACGTGCCCAATGCAATGTCAAAAGGGGTTTTTCATGCTTAGGAAGAATATTTCATGCACCGAAAAAGGCACATCAGAAACCTGCATGTATGGTCATCAAGGCATATAAATAGGAGGATACCCCATGGAAGACTTAAGAATTTTTCCAATGAAAATCCAGTTGCTCTGATGCACGAAATAGTTGCGTGCGAAAGAATTATAGAGAGGTAATCTCAAGTACAAGGTGTTCCTTTAGTTTGAAAAGACCAAGTGAACCCTTCGGTGTAGATGCACGAAAGATAAGGGTTTCACGGAAAGTAGGGGTTGCGCGAAAGTCATCTTTCACAAAAATTCCCAAATATTGCACGCAAGTTGAGGTATTACATGCAAGTGTGGTCTTATGATTTCAACAAACTTTTTAATATCCGGTTTGTGTGATCAGTTCCCTAAAGTGCATCAACTCAGGACTTCAATTCAAGTAGTGTCATGTGCTAAACAGATACAAATAATTCAATGAAAATATATTGAATCAACCTTCAAGTCAATAAACTGAGTTAGACTTGTCTCAAGGTAGTGAGCTAGGGGGAGTCGATGGAAGTGATCTGAGGGACACAATGAGTTATCCCTGAACCATTATAAAGGTAGTGTGCCCGACATAGAGTGAATGTGGCCAAACTTTATAATCCATAAACTAGTGGATATTAGTGGATTTAGGTATGACCGAAACATTATCGACATATGCTCCTTGAATGTAGCCCTTTGCGGCGAACCAAGTAAAAGTGTTGTGTCATCTCTTTACTTTCTTTTGACTAAAAGTTTTAACAAGTTTCTACCAACGTGGGAAAAAGATCTATAACTTTAAAAAACATTGACACCCTAATTCACCCCTCCCCTATCTAGGTGTTTCAGGGTTCTTCAAGAATGACATTGGAATAAAACATGTAATTTTGGAAAACTAATAAGCACATTATATTATTTCTATAGTAGCCAAGTCATTTCTTCCAAGACCATCATAGCAGAAAAATTCCATTACTGAACCAGGTTTACTTACCGTTACAACCATTTATTGCTAAAACAAATTTACTATTCATTCCAATCTTGTCTATCTCATGAGATATAAATCTTTACCCAATGCCTTTGAGGGAGATATAGGTCCCACCCATCTCATAATGAAATCATCCTTACATGTGCAACAAAACATAAATCATTCATCATAGCATAACCCTAGAAATAAAATGGGTTTCTTAAATATCATTACATCATAACATAATCCATAAAAAGACCATTCCATAATTAATGCAATCAAATAATAGCAATAATAGTTATATAAACATAACCCTATATCATTTTATATGGAAAATAATTTTTATAAAACACTTGAGCTTAATTCTTGAGGAAAATATCCTTTCTTATTTAACCAAAATTTTCTTTTCCCAAAATTCCATGCAATTTTAAAAGAAAAGAATTTAGTTGAAAATAAACTTGAAATAGTGAAGAGTAAGCTTCATGGAAATAAGGTGTCATGAAAACATAAAAATCCATTCATGTCGTATAATTTAAAAATCATTCTCCTTGTACATTTGCTGGAAAAGTCAAAAAGTACATTGTATGGTAAACCAAAGAAAGATTCCTTCCATACCATGTATTAAAAGTCAAAAATCAGTAAAAATGACTTTAAAAATACATATAATAATATTAAACATTTTATGAAAACATTTTCATAAAACATGAACATGGATGATAATATACCCACAGTAAACACTTATGTAAAAACAATCTCCGATAAAAATGAGATTGAAAAATTATCCCTTATCTTGTAATTTTCATTATTTGAGGGTGTGGTCACCTCCTATATAATGGTTAAATCGTGTTATTAAATTATACCAGGACCATATCTATATTTATGATATCTTATATTATCCTATTATATCATTTTGTTAATAGTATTTCAATATTACCATTATTTTAGGTGTTAACTTCTTCGTTTTCCCATTCCAATTTTGTCATTTAAGTCATGTTTGTTATGAATAAGATTTATTTTATCCATGAAATTATGTTCATAATTATTATTTTTACTCATGATATAAATTTTATAATAATTCTTTAATTTTTAACGTGGAGGATGAATCACACAGTGTCGTGGAGATGGTAGACCCTACGTACGCACAAACAACGATATCATTCTCTTGATGGTTAAATGGTATATAATTTAATGGTATATTAATTATAAAGAATCATTATAATTTTATATTTATTATTTAAATCCATTATACTTATCATTATACCCATCTTTATAAAGTATTTTTGAATAACAAATTACACCACAACGTGGAGACGGTAAGCCGTACGTACGCACACATGGTGATATTGTTATTCTTAGGATGGATAAAAGGAGGCATAAAGTTGTACCATAAATATAATAACATCTCATAATGTATAATATACTAGATTTATTACTTTAGTATGGAATCAGCATAGAAATAGTAAGTAAAAGAAGAAAAAAATTGAATTCAATTGGTAAAGCAATTACCTCTTCTTCGTAGGACTTCCTTTGGATATCTTCTTAAGGACACTAGGGATAGACTTTTTGGAAAACCAGGAACTCCAAAAGTTAAATAATTTTTTTATAGGATAATTGGGCAGGTTTCGGTCGATCTAGATGGCTCAAGGAGGTGTGAGGAAATGTGGGAGGAGATGCCTTTTTATAAGGGAGGATAGGGTCACTTCAAGAAACTCTCAAAAAATTAAAATAAAATAAGACTATTCTAGATCTAAATAATTAAAAATGACCCATAAATGAACTTTATAATACATTTTAGACCATATCATATACCCTTGTTGTTATTTAATATTTTTTTGATTTTTAAATAATTTAATAATATATTAATTCAATAAGATACTATTATTGTCAAATTTAGTATTATTCATTAAATTTTACTTAAAATACATTAAGAAAAAGTGGAAATTTGAATATAATTATTTAAAAAATATATAATATATCTTATAGATCTTTCAAATTTTTTATACACATTAACTAATCCATAATATAACAAAATTAATATTATTAAAATCATTTATTCTATTTTTATGTTAATTGAATAAACGTAGTTTTAGAATTAGAGAGAATTTTAAGGTAATTATATAACTTATAAAATTAAAAATAAATTCATATAATGAAAATGGTTGAATTTATATCAAAATAGACATTTATATTCGTTCATATGTTGATTTTTTTCAATTTGGACACATAAAATATATTAAAATACAAGATAGTGATATTTTGTAACTATCTTTGATTTAAATAATATAAAATTTATTTTCATGTACAAGTGTCAATTAAATGACTCAAAATAGATCTTACTGTAATAATTATTGAATATTATTCATCCAATAATTTTTTTGGACATGTTTTGGTTTTATTTTAAACCTTTTAATGTTGATTTACCCTTAATTAATTCCTTTAACTCTTACCATGACAACATGTCTGTTTATTTACTAAGGGTTTATATAGTCACTCTAAAATGAAAAAGGATCCATAAATGGACCATTGGTGATATATTTAACTTCATAACAATTATTTTGGCCTAAGGTTATATATTTATGAATTTTATATAATTTAATAAAATATTATTTATTTAAAATATCAATAGTGTCAATTTTGACACTATTCATTAGTTGACTTTTTAGAAATATCATAACATAGATATATGTTATAAAAAACACATTTAAAACATAAATAAAATGTCAAAGTTATCCATAAAATTAATTTATTCCATTAATTCACTCAAATTATATTTATTTTAATATTTATAATATCATTTATTTGATATTTTTATTAATAAAATAATTTCTGCATCACTATTGATTCATCATTAATGATAATTATATAATCTATAAAAATTATAAATAAATTTTTATGATGTAGGTAATTATATTAGATTTCCATACACTACCTATAGTTGATTTTATTCCTGGTAATCCCTAAATTAAAATTAATATACTTATATAAAATGAGAGTGTGATATTTTGTCACATTCATTGATTTTTTTATATTCATATCATAATCCTTGGTAATTGGAAATTAAGTTATAAAATTTATAAAAATAAATGATAATATTTGAATTTATTCATCCAATATGATTTTTACAAGTGTTAAGCTAATTTTATAATATTATTTTTACCTTTAATTACCCGATTTACCTTTAAACATGGTAATAAAAATAATTCCAAAGTTACTATTCATAAGGCCCAAAATAAAAGTATCCTATTAAAATAATTTAGAACTAATTTTTACAAATATGGAATCCATTTTTAAAAATTCATAAAATAGAAGTTTTAGCTATTAATTTAAAATTAATCCCATTATAAAAAAACAGGTTTTTGTTTTAAAGTTAAAACATTGCAAAAGATTGAAATGTTTTTACATATGAATTCAATGCAAAATTAATGACAACAACTTAAATTTTATTAAAATATAAAAATATATTCTATTTATACTTTAAAACCATTCAATAATATATTTTAACCATATAAAGTATTTTGATTTAAAAAGTTTTTTTTAATTAAAATTTAGCATATTTTTATTATTCATCAAAATATGAAAGTAATAAAAAAATATCAAAAATTAATCCAAAGTAAAATTTTATATCCTACTTCAAAATAAGAATTTTATTTTGTCAAATTGAACTTATAAAAATTTCAAAAAATATATTTAAAATGGATGCGCCATTAAAAGGCGTTAAAACCACATTTTTTGGAAAAATACTTCTTTTATGAGAAAAATTGAATTTTTTCATATATCGTGTTCTAGAAAATACATAAGATAAATTTTAATTTTATAAAATAAAAAATTGGGTTAATAATATTCATAACAGCTAGTTTATATCTCATAATAATATTTTATAATATATCGTTGTTTAGTAAAACTCGATATTGAGTACAACATAAGCTATCAAGGGAGATATTTAACACCACGACCCCTCTAGACCAGATCTGGTGTATTGCTTATTACATTGGTATGGTTAAAAGGAAATTAAATCTCTAATTAAAGATTAGTTTAGTATTCTTAAAGAATCTATATACATAGATGTAACTCAAATTACATTGGAAAAGGTAAAAAAATACAATACAAAACAAAAACTAATAAACTCAAACCACATGAACTCAATAAATAGTCTCCTCTTCATAACCAGTAGAAGGTAAAAAAAATTAAAGGGGTGATCTAAAATGCTCAGTAAGGGTTACAAATAGCAGAAGTATGAATCAATAATAATTAAAACATAAAAAAATTGACATAATCAATATGGCATGGTGAATAAATGGAAAACATATGCCATTAATAAACTAAGTATTAAATTGTATCCATAGATTTTGTCATAGTAAAAACCTCATGGATATTAACGAATAAAAATTAATAAAAATATGTTCTTATGAATTGGATGTTATGTATATAGAACATGATACCACAATACTGTTAAAACGATTTAAGTATGTGAGTAGAAACCCATCTGATTTTTGGAAACAAACTCGAAGGGTTTGTCACCAACTAATTTGTCTCATGACACCTATTGATGCATCAAGGGGATATAGCGGGACCCAAACAATGCTGAAATTCCAAATAATTATTTATACATTGATTTAATACATGTACAATATGCCTTCTCACTATCTGTATAGAGTAGAGAATACAGATTCATTAATATTTAAAATAACATTCCAAATTAACACTGTATGTAAAAGGGTATATGACTTAAGACAATAATCCTATCTAAGAAACCAGAATATGGATTTATAATATATTTACAATTTCAAATAAAAAATTATCTCAAATTGGAAGTAGATACACCACATAAGAAATATTAGGTATACAATACAAAGAAGGTCTCAATGAAATGGAAATTGAGACAAAGTGCTTTACCATATTGTAATCAATTGAATCATTTGACCAAAAGTCAATAATCACCAAATTAATAACAGAATACCATGAATATAAATACAATAATGTTATTATATATCATATGGTAGTACACATATACCACATACAAGAAATAGGTGGCAAATAATGGAAATCTCAAAGAAATGAAAGTGAGATGAGAACCCCCTTACCTTATGCTTGAGTGTGTTGTTCATTTTTTTAATGACCTTAATAATCAAATTTAACTTAATTAATTAATAATTATATAACTACATATAAATTTAATTTATTTATTATAACCTTATTACGTTCATTCAAGACCCTTTTTATGGGTTTAATAGGTTCAATTTTATTGCTTTGGAAGCATTTTCTTCCTTGGTTTTCATGATCGGTTTACTTGTATTCATGAATGGAATTCCATTTGATGTGTGGTTAAACATCCATAATTGTTAATATATCTTATTAATTACATTACAGATATATAAATTATCTTATAATGATTTTGGGTTATATACCATTATGATGATTCATTAGTTAAAAGTTATTTATAAACGTTTGGATTAACTTGGCGATTTTGTTCATAATGAACTCGTTTTGTATTATTATTTTATATTATGAGTGAGTAAGGATTAAATAAAATTTAATAATATAAAATACATATATTATGATATGGTTAAACCATTAAAAAGGTTTAATGACCAGTCTTCAATATATTAATAGAAATTGAGAACCCATTGTCCTTGAATGTGATAAATTAACACATCTCGGACGGTGTTTTCATTTTTAGTAGAGGAAGGGGAAAGAGAGATGATGATGAAATATTCCATCATAATAATAAAATTATAGTTCATGTGAGGTACTTTAATTATCATAGCATTTGTATGAGTGGATACGAGGAAATAATTAGAAAATAAAGGAACTCAAAATAGAAGATAAATTGAGAAATCTCTCACAAAAATTAGGCAGCCTAACGACGTCACTTAAAATTTTATAAAATAGTTTTATGAGAGAAAGGGGGTATCTCATCACTCTTAAATAATTTGATAATTAAAGGGGATATGGAATTAAATATCCTAATATAAGAAAAAAAAGTAAAAAATAATAACATAAAATGAAAGAAAAGAAAGAAAACAAAAGAGAATGTTTACCTCTTGATCGCTTCTCATTGAGATCCTTCTTAAGGCATTTGGTTTTGTCCTTTTGGTGAGACCAGAATCTATAGTACATGGGGAAGAGTATTGGGAGGAGTATTGGGAAGAACTTAAGTAAGGTTAATGGCTTGAGAGGTGTGGGAGGAAGTGGGGAATGAGGGTGGTCTTTATAGTGGAGGAGAGGAGGTATTTTTCATTATTTTAATCATTATTATAATATTTTTTCCCAAGACTATGAATAATCTTAATCCATGTAACCCCAAATAATAATAATTTCATGTGAGTATGAATCAAGTGGTCTTACATCACTTATGATGTTATAAATAATATATTTTACTGATAATTTGAATATATAGTATTTTACTGTATTTCACTATTCATTGAAAATTCTAGAATTTCAGAAAATTACCAAAAATTTACTTTACCATTTTCAACGTGTATAATTCAAAAACAAAATCCATTTTTTGAAAATAATTTTCTAAATATTATTAATTTAATCTTTAAATAAAATCATACTTATTTCAAAAATTAACAATTTTAATTCTATAACTGATTTTATGTCACATTGAAAAATTAACCAAGATGTTATTATCTTAAAGCCTTAATAAAATAATAAAATAATAAAATTTACTATTAACTAGGTTAATATTACTATTCATATTACTATTCATATTACTATTCATAAGGGCATGTTACAATTCACCAAAAAAAAGTTGGTTCTATCAAACTTCAAATAACATACTGGTCATAAACATAGATAACAATTTTCTGAAACTAAAAACATAGAAGTGGAAAATTTAAGTTTAATGTCTAGGTTATAACTTTATACTATAAAGTTTTATTTCACAATAGACATAGTGCTTCATGCAATATAAGATTTCTAATGAATAGAAACTGTTTAAGGGGAACATACCATGAAATGTTTGGGGTGTTACATTATTCCCTCCTTCAGAAATTGCATACTCAAAATTTTATGTATAAATACATCTAAAAATATGTGGGTGGTTCTTCTTCATAACATCCTCAGGTTCCCACATTTTTTCCTCCATCTTATGGATCCTCCAAAGAACCTTTACCAGACAAGTTGTCTGATTTCTCAATACTTGTTCTCTAGTATCAAGAAGCTTGATAGGCTCTACACAATAAGACAGATCAAGATCAAGTTCAATTTCTTCATAGGTGATTACATGTGTTGGGGTGTGGAATGTATTTCCTTAACATTGATACATGGAACACATTGTGAAATTTGGAGATCCTTAGAAGAATTTCCAAATGGTAATCTATGACTCCAATTCGATCTCGAATTTCAAAAGTTTCGATGTACCTGGGACATAATTTACCCTTCTTACCGAATCATATAATACCCTTACATGAAGATACCTTTAAGAAAACATAATCTCATACTCGAAATTCCAAACACTTCCTTCGGTTATCAGCATAGCTATTTTTCCTACTTTGATCTATTTTGATATGAGTTTAGATAATCTTCACCTTTTATATTGTTTCCTCAATAGTTTCTGGGCCTATAAGCTTTCTTTTACCAAAATCATCCCATCAAGTTGGTGTATGACATCTCTTTCCATATAACTCTTCATATTATTCCATCTTAATACTTTAATGGAAGCTATTACTATAGGAAAATTCTACGAGAGGTAAATACTAATCCCACATACCTTGAAATTAAAGTGAACAAGACCTTAACATGTCTTCCAAAGTTTGAATAGTCCATTCTGATTGTCCATCAGTTTGTGGGTATTAGGCAGTGCTCAAATAAAGATCAATATCTAGGGACTTCTGAAGAATTTTCCCAAATTGTGATGTAAAATGGGGATCATGATAAAAAAAATTGATAAGGGTACACCATGAAGTCTTACAAATTCATTAATATATAGTCTTGATAAACATTCAAGTGGTATATCTTATCTTATAGGAAGAAAATGTGATGATCTTGTAAGATGATCAACAATGACCCATGTCACGTCATTTTTTCTTGGATTCTTTGGTATCCCCATTACAAAGTCCATCGTAATATCATCCCATTTCTACATAATTATATGAAGTGGTTGCATGAATACTATAGGATGTTGTCTTATAGTCTTCACCTGTTGAAAAACCAAACATCTCGACACATAAACAAAAATCTCTCTCTTCATGTTGTCCCACCAAAAATGTTCCTTTAGATCTCTATATATCTTTGTGCTACCAGGGTGTATAGATAAATTAGAGCTATGAGCATCATCTAATAGTTCCCTATTTATCTTAGGAATAAAAATAACACAAAGCCTCTTTCCAAATTTCAAAATTCCACCTTCATATAAGAATTAAATCAACTTCACATCATTTAAATCTTTAAGTTTATTTTGAAACTCCTCATCATCATCCTGAGAACTTTTTATCCTTTACTGTAAAGAAGTTTTGGAAACCATTTTAAAAAGTAGCGATGTTCTACCTTCTATTATAATTTCTATATCCATATTTACTAGATCCATGAAAATAGAATCCCTTTCGACTCTCATCTTGTTTAGAATTATATGGGCCTTTCTACTCAAAGAATCTTCCACTTTATTTTCCTTCCACGGGTGGTAGTGTATTGTGTAATCATAATCTTTGAGTAAATAAATCCATATACTTTGTCTCATGTTTAGTTCTTTCTATGATAAGATATATTGAAAATTCTTATGATCCGTATATATCTCATATTTTTCACCATAGAGGTAATGTCTCCAAATCTTTAGAGAAAATATTACCACTACTAACTCAAGATCATGAGTTGGATAGTTTTTTTAATGAATCTTTAACTACCTAGATGCATAGGCAATCACTCTATAATTATGAATAAGGACACAACTAAGTCCTTTCTTTGATACATTACTATAGAACACAAATCCATCATTCCATGATGGTAGAGTAAAGATTAGAGCATTCACTAATCTTTTCTTCAATTCTTTAAAAAATTCTTCACATTCCTTTGTCCATACAAACTTAACCCCTTTTCAGGTGAGCTTGGTCATTTGTTTGGATAAACGGGCAAAGTTATGAACGAAACACCAATAATAACTTGCTAAACCAATAAAACTACGTACCTCATTTATGTTCATTGGAGTAGACCATTTTTAACAGACTTTGTCTTAATAGGATCAACAAATATTGCATCCTTAGAGATAATTTTTCCAAGAAAGGAAACCGATTGAATCCAAAACTCACACTTGCTAAACTTCCCATATAATTCATTTATTCTAAGAGTTTTCAAAATAATCTGCAAGTGTTTCTCATAGTCTTCATAGATTTTGGAATATAATAGGATATGATCAATAAATACTACAAAAAAGTCATCAAGATATTCTTTGAAAAATCTATTCATTAGATCCATAAAATAGAGGGTGCATTAGTCAGTACAAAAGGCATCACTGTAAAATCATAATTCCCACACCTGGTTCGAAACACTATCTTTGGAATATATTTATTCCTCACACATAGCTGATGATATCCAAATAGAAGGTCAATCTTTGAAAAATATTTTGCTCTATGAAGTTGATCAAATAAATCATCAATTCATGGAAAATGATACTTATTCTTTATTTTAATAGCATTGATTTTCCTATAATCAATGCATAACCTCATGGATTCATCTTTCTTCTTGAAAAAGTGGATAGGGGCTCCCCATGGAGAAACACTAGGTCGAATAAATACTTTTTCACTCAATTACCCTAGTTGTTTCTTTATATCCACTAATTTTACAGTGGCCATTCTATAGGGAGTCTTTTATATAGGTCTTTTACCAAGAATTAAATCAATAGAGAACTCAACTTCCCGCTCTAGAGGATGTCTAGGTAAATATTCTGGAAATATGTTAATGTATTCTTGCACTATATGCACATCTTCAATTTGAATATTTCTTTCCTTGACCATAGATATTGGGTTCTCTTCCTCTCCAAGAATTTCATTCAATAGAGCTACTGGGGGTGGATCTAGATAAGAATCAGATGGTGAGGTTTCTGCTCTAAAGATAAGAGATTCTACACCATTTTCAAAAATTGTAACTTCATTATTCTTGCAATAGATCTTTGATTCATAAAATTATATCCAATTAATACTGAAAATTATATCAAATTCAATCATTGGTATGATGATAAGTTTATAAACTAAAGGACATTTATGTGTCATGAGGGAGACTAATTAACACGCCTTTATTGCAATGATACATCCACTAGGAGTTTTGACTGATAACTCATTTATTAAATGAAATTGGACATGTCTAATTTTATTAGAAAACTGAGAAGATATAAATGAATGTGATGATCTAGAATCAAATAATGCATTGGCTAAGAGTGATAAAACATATAGAGTACCTACCACCACATCATTAGGAACTTCTACCTCTATGGTTATGATTGCATAATATTTCCCTTTATCTTATGGCCTTTTATGAGGCATGTTTCCTTGGCGATTAGGATACTCATTTGAATAGTGTCCCATATATCTACAATTGTAGCATTGAAAATTATCAACTTGTTTCTTCCCCTTGAATTCATTAGATTGATGACCCTTTTCTCCAAACTTATGGCAGACTCCTATGCCTTTCAATAATTTCTCATGATTATTCTTTCCATAGTTCTTACATAATGGAAATTGATTCATTCCTTTTTATTCTTTGGTGTTTCACCTTTTTCTTCGTTATTATAGTACCACTTCTTGTCTTGATTTCCCTTGAAAAAATTTGATCTAGAAAATTCTTTCTTTATTTTGATGAAACTGGATACCATTTCATCATATGATAAAAATGTTTGAGAAGCTGGTGCCCATAAAATACTTGTCTTAATACCTTCAAAGAAATGATAAATCTTATATTTTTAGTCTCATACATAATCTATAGAACTTGGATAGTCTTGTGAAGGTAGCCTCATACTTTGCAACATTGTATTCCTTTTTTTGCTTTAAGATAAGAAATTTCCTGTTCATTTTGGTTCATTTCTCACGAGGGAAATATTTCTCAAATAATATTTCCTTAAAAGTACTCCATTCCATATATTTTATTTCTTCTTTCTTAGTGGTATTCTGGATCAAGGACCACCATTGATCAGCATCACCCTTGACACAATATACTGTCATTACTACCTTTTTATTTTCATTACATCTTAATGCCATAAATATATTTCCAAGGGACTTTATCCACTACTCAGAAACCACATGATTAGTATTACCACTGAAAGATGGGGGATTTTTCCACATGAAGCAATCCAACATAGGCATGGCATGGTTATTTGTCAAAACCTAAGTATGTTTTCCTAATATGGTCATGATCTGATCTGCTCCAACATTGACTGTGTTGACCTTCTCAGTGGGGATATCCCAACATTTCCAATGAGTATCGATTCCCCTTATTCCATTAGGTACCATTTCTAAATAATGGAATACACTATATTAGGTTATGAATCTCAAATAGAAAATCACTTAACATAGATTGAAATTCTATGCATAATTAATCTCATAAACATGGTTTCTCTGAGAAAAAAATTACATTAAAATCCCTCATAATGGATTGTAAAGAAATTGTGAATTATCCTAAGCATATCCCCCCAGAGTGTCAATACCAAGAGTAAAACAAGGCCAATTTTTGTGTACTAGGATACTCGGGTCAAGCCCGAAACTCCTTGTCAGAGATTTAACTCCTATGTACATCTATGTTAGAGCCACCTCTACCTGTTTGTATCCAGACAACGATGTATTTTCTAGAAATATACACATAATATATTCCTTACCAAAATTATAGGACGTTCTTGTATGTTTTCCTCAAATACTTCCTTATTCCATTTTCCCCTAATCTATATTTTATAATCTAGTTTTCAAGTTTGCTACTAAACTCCCTTTGATACCAACTGTAACACCCCGAACCCTCTAGACCAGATCCAGTGCATTACTTGTTACATTGGAATGGTTAAAATAAGTTAAAATATTGAAGGAATGATCAGTTTAGTAGTCTTGATGAAACTATATACATATATGTAACATAAATTACATTGGAAAAGGTAACAAAATACAATACAAAACAAGAACTAATAAAATAAAACCATGGGAACTCAATAAATAGTATCCTCTTCATAACCCATTGAAGGTTAAAAAATGAAATGGGTGAACTCAAATTCTCATTAAGGGTTAAAAATAGTGGAATCATGAATCAATAATAAGTAAAACATAAACAACTTTACATAATCAATATGGCATGGTAAATAAATGGAAAACAAATGCCATTAATAATCTGAGTATGAATTTGCATCCATAGATTTTTTCATAGTGAAAACCTCATGGATAGTAATAAATAAAAATGAATAAATATATATTATTATTAATTGGATGTCATGTATCTAGCACATGATACCACAATACCATCAAAATGGTTTAAGTCTGTGGTTAGAAACCTGTCTGATTTTTGGAAACAAACTCAAAGGGTTTGTCGCCAACTGATTTGTCTAATGAGACCTGTCGATGTGTAGAGGGGATATAATGGTCCCCACACTCCACTGAAATTCCCAATAATTATTTATACACATATTTAATAAAATTAAAATAGTCCTTCTCAATATCCATATAGAGTAGAGAATACAGATTCATTGATATTTAAAATAACTTTCCAAATTAACATCGTATGTAAAAAGGTATAAAACTTAAGACAATAATCATATCCATGAAACCAGAATATATATTTATAATATATTTACAACTTTAAATGAAAAATGATCTCAAATGGGAAGTAGATACACCACATAAGAAATATTAGGTGCACAATACCAAGAAGGTCTCAATGGAATGGAAATTGAGACAAAGTCCTTTACCATATTGTAATCAATTGAATTGTATGACCAAAAGTCAACAATCACCAAATTAATCACATAATACCATGAATATAAATATAATATTGTAATTATATATCAAATTTCAGTACAAATATACCACATACAAGAAATAAGTGGCGAACAATGGAAATCTCACATAAATGAAAGTGAGATGAGAAACCCCTTACCTTATGCTCGAGTGTGTTCTTCATTTTTTTAATGACCTTAATAATCAAATTTAGCTTAATTAATTAATAATTATAGAAACTAATATAAATTTAATTGATTTAGTATAACCTTATTAGGATCATTTATGTCCCTTTTTATTGGTTTAATAGGTTTAATTTTATTATTTTGGAATCATTTTATTCCTTGATTTTCATGATCAGTTTACTTGTATTCATGAATAGAAGTCTATTTGATGTGTGTTTAAACATCCAGAAATGTTAATATATATTATTAATGAAATTAAAGATATATAAATTACCTCATAATGATTTTGGGTTATATATCATGATGATGATTCATTAGTTAAAAGTCAATTACAAATGTTTGGATTAACTTGGCGGTTTTGTTCATAATGGAATTGTTTTGTATCATTATTTTATATTATGAGTGTGTAAGGATTAAAGAAAATTAAATATGGTAATATATATATATTATGATATTTTTCAACCATTAAAAAGGTTTTATTACCAGTATTAAAGATATTAACAAAAAGTGAGAACCCGTCGTCCTTGAATGTGATAAATTAACACACATCGGATGATGTTTTCATTTTTAGTGTAAGAGGATGGGGAAAGAGAGATGATGATGAAATATTAAATTAGATTAATAAAATTAAAGTTAATTTATGGTACTAGAATTATTATAGAATTTTTATGAGGATATATGAAGAAAGAAGTAAAAAATAAAGGAACTCAAAATAGAAGAAATATCGAGAAATATCTCATGAAAATTTGTCAGGCTAATGACGTCACTTAAAATTTTGTAAAATAATTTGATGAAATGGGGTATCTCATAACTATTACATAATATGGGAATTAATTTGGATATGTAATGAAATATCCCAACATAATTCAAAATAAATTAAAATAATAACATAAAATGAAAGAAAAGAAAGATAATAAAAGAGGATGTTTACCTCTTGATCTCTTCTCCTTGAGATCCTTCTTAAGGACTTTGGTTTTTTTCTTTTGGTGAGACCAGAAGCTCTATGAATTGTTAAAGAGTATTTGGAGGAGTATTTAGAAGAACTTCGGTAAGTATAAATGCTTGAGAGGTGTGGGAGTAAGTGGGGAATGAGGGTAGTATTTATAGTGGGGGAGAGGAGGTATTTTCCATTATTTTATTCATTATTATAATATTTTTGCTCAAGACTATAAATAATCCTAATTCATGTGACCCAAAATAGTAATAATGGCATGTGAGTTCTAACCAAGTGGTCTTACATAACTTATGATGTCATAAATAGTGCATTTTATTGATAATTTGAATATACGGTATTTTACCGTATTTCACCATTCATCAAAAATTTTAGAATTTCAGAAAATTCCCAAAAATTTACCCTTAACATTTTTCAATGTGTAGAATTTAAAAATGAACTCCATTTTAAGAAAATAATTTTCTAAATATTATTAATTTAATTTTTAAATAAAATCATACTTAATTCAAAAATTAACAATTTTAATTCAATAACTGCTTTTATATCACATTGAAAAATTAACCAAGATGTCATTATCTTAATGCCTTAATAAAATAAAATAAAATAAAATTTACTTTTCATTAGGATCATATTACTATTTATATTACTATTCATAAGGGTATGTTACTATTTACTAAATAAACAAGTTGGTTCTATCCGACTCCAAATAACTTATTAGTCACAAACATAGATAATCATTTTTTGAAACTCAAAACATAGAAGTAGAAAATGTAAGTTTCATGTCTAGGTTGTAACTTTCTCATATAAAGTTTTGTTTCATAAGAGACTTAGTGATTCATGAAATATGGGCTATCTAATAAATAGAAAGTGTTTTAGAGGAACATAACATGAAATGTTTGGTGTGTTACAAGATCTCTCTTGCATGTAACGCAAGACAAGTCAGTGTTGTGTGTAGTATAAGCTTCCTTTTGTGTTGCATATAAAATAATCCAAACTTAGTTTATTTATACATTGAAAAAAATCTATACTCAGTGTTGCGTGAAATAAATTATATCAAAAGAACTTGAAATTGTGTATAACACAAGCCAAGAATAGTGTTGCGTATACTATAGGCTAATACTATGTTGCGTATAGTACAAGTTAATCATTGTGTAGTGTACAACACAAGACATCAAAAAAATTAAAAAGAATAAAATATTGGTGTGTTCCATTTTACCCCCCTTAAAATGATTTTCTCCCTCGAAATTTGTCGGGGTTATAAATTGTTTACTACTTGAAAGTTTATTTAATGAAAACCCACATCCTAAAAAGGAATA
This sequence comes from Viscum album, assembly GCA_963277665.1. Taxonomy (NCBI): domain Eukaryota; kingdom Viridiplantae; phylum Streptophyta; class Magnoliopsida; order Santalales; family Viscaceae; genus Viscum; species Viscum album. Next base: position 1,908,878,236 of record OY728136.1, read on the forward strand.
CTAAAACTTCATTTAAAAAAGAAAAGTTATAAACATAACGGTTACCCAAAGTAACTCATCACTGGGTTTCAACATCGTAGAACATAGGTAGGAAGTGAAAACATGGATATGAAAGAGAAATATAACCATAATGTTCTAATGGATAATGATAGAGAATAAGGTTTAGAGAAAGTTAAATACCAGAAATCCATAAATATGTGATGATTTAAGGGACCATATGTTTCATTGTATAAGAAGGTACTAGGATAACATTTTTGGTTTCAAGATCATTTTCCTAAAGTTGATGAATTTTTTCATGAGGAGAAATACTTACTTGATTTTAGTACAATCTCATCGTTGGTCGTTCCCTGAACAATTTCCACTTCATTTATTATTTAAATAAATGAAGTTAAATTTTTTCATTCTTGAAGTTTTAGAATATCATGTGATAAAATGATAGGTCATTCCATCTGTCTTAACAATAAGGTTAGAACAGGTTATCAAATATGCATAAGTCCACCTATAGTGAGATTAATCGTATATGGTTTCGAAAATGGACTTATAACTTATCTATCATACTGCTTAAATAAAATAAAATGAATTTATACTAACCAGAGAATTACTATAGGCTAGTGGTAGGCGATAAAGGCCTGTCGCACCTCGGTTGTGGGTTTGATTTCCCGCAGACTTGTCTGACGCGACGGGTTGTCGCCCATCTTGTGGGTTGTCCTTTTTCTAAAACTATACTATTATAACATTCCAAAAATAATATAAAAAAATTTATCCTTAAAAAATACTATAAGATGTCTATATTAATCCATTCCAACATTTAGGCTTATCCAAAATTCGTTTTTCCAAACTCACAGTAAAAAAACAATTACAAGAAAGTTCATATAACAAGCATGTGAATACCTTCATTTATCCCCCATATATCATAAAATATATCTTTTTGGTCACATTAAAAACATTTTAACGACTTCATCATGCATTCTCTTGAGTCATGGTAACAACCTAAATTACTATATATCCTTATTGAAAAAATTAATTTTTCCTTATTCCAAAACATATTAGATATATTCCTTAAGTCATAAAAAGTTGTATACTTCATCAGTGACAACACAACCCACATCTCAAAAAATCCTTAACCAGTTACAAGGTAACTAATATCGTCCAATTTACTTATTCATACCAAACATATCTTTATCCAAATATCATTATCTCAAAATCATGCTCATATTAATGGTTATCCTTCCCTTAAGCAGCTTTTCATTAAATCACTTTTATTATCCATTATAACTATTCAACATATTCTTGAAAATCCATAGCGAAAAACATAAAATGGTAATACTTATATAATTTACCATTCATCATTTGTGGATTCAAATAAAAAAATAATAAAATCCTTCAACTTTAATAGTAGGCATGAAATAGTTCCTTGTCTTAGAAGTAGATTCTTATGTATGGGCATTAATTTGGGTAATTCACAATTTTTATATAGACGAGACATTGAACTCTATAACAATTTATCACTCTATGAACCTTTTTACCACATAGATAACATATTTCCTTCCATTTGAGGTATTCATCAAGGTTCTTTTTTCCTTATTCTTGACATATAGGAAGGAAAATATTCCTCCCTCTATGCTTCATAAAATTTGATCATTTATAAAATTTTATCTTCCTCTTATTCAATGTGCTAGGAATGTCACAAAAACTCAAATTATTAATCATATATCATGATAGATGAGTCTACATAATCAAAATATCTTTCTCTATTTTCATTATCCAATTTATTTTCTCATAATCACTATATTTTCCATTAGGATCAATGTTAATCCAATTCTTTCTAGTGTCCTACATTAACTAAAACCAAAAAGCACGGGGTGAGAAACACATCTCATAGAAGAAAACACCATAATCAAGGGGGAGTACTTTCAATCTCTAATATCTTAGGTATAATCATAGGTTATTCATGATCATTAACATAATTCTAGGACTATAACCTATATTTATACTTACCCTTAGGGACATCCCTAGATGTATCTTTAAAAATATCTCTAGGGATATCACTAAAGTTTTCATATCCTAGTTTCCAAAGGTTAACTAATCCTTCACTCTGATACCAAATCTAACGACCTAGTCTTGACCTACATGTACATTACATTTATTTTTTAGAATATTTAATACATTACAAAAATATATACCCAAATACTATATTAGTTTAGTGTCTTTGGAAACTTGAAACATAATCTTCTAACTTGGTGAATGATCTTAATCATCTCCCATAAAGATCTTCCCCTTTTGTTTTCCTAACTAAAACCTTTCTTTATATCCTGGGGTAAAGAAAACATAAAACATGTGAGCTTAAATGCTCAGTAATGGTAAACATGGAGAACATAAAACAAACCATAAAAATTTGAATGTAAAAACATGAACATAAAGTTTGAACATCAAAATCTTGAGTCATGAAATAAATCTTGACAGTATATAAGACATGGATCATAAAGGAAAATTAACCATGATAGAATATCATTTTCATAAAACATGTAATTGTGGAAAACTAATAAACACATAATATGATTTCCATAGTCACCAAGGCATTGCTGTCAAGACCATCATAGTGGACAAAGTCCATTACTGAACCAGGTTTACTTTTCGTTTCAACCATGTATTACTGAACCAAATTTACTTGCTATTTTAGTCATGTCTATCTCATGAGATATAAATCTTTACCCAATACATTGGAGGGAGATATAGGTCCCACCCATCTCATAATGAAATCATCCTTACATGTGCCACAAAACATAAATCATTCATCAAAGCATCGCCCAAGAAATAAAATGGGTTTCTTAAATATCATTCCATCACAACATAATCCATAAAAAATATCATTACATCATTAATGAAATCAAATAATAGTAATAATAGGGATATAAACATAACCCTATGTCATTTTAGATGGAAAATAATTTTTATAAAACACTTGATCTTAATTCTTGAGGAAAATATCCTTTCATCTTTAAAAACATTTTCTTTTCTCAAAATGCCATAAAATTTTAAAAGAAAATAATTTAGTTGAAAATAAACTTGAAATAATTTATAATAATCTTCATTTAATTAAGGCGTAATGAAAATTTAAAAATCCATTCATGTCGTATAAGTTAAAAAAACATTCTCCTCATAATTTTTTCTAGAAAAGTCAAAAAGTACATCGTATGGTAAAAAAATAAAGATTCCTTCTATACCATGTAGTAAAAGTAAAAAATCGGTAAAAATTAATTTAAAAATACATAGAATAATATTAAACATTTTATAGATTTTTTGTTACAAAACATGAACATGGATGATAAATATACCCCCAGTAAACACTTACGTATAAACAATCTAGGATAAAAATGAGATTGCAAAATTATCCCTTGTACTTTTTGTTAGTTGAGGGTGTGGTCACCTCATGTATAATGATTAAATCATGTTATTAAATTATACCAGGACCATATCCATATTTATTATATCATATATGATCCTATTATATCATTTTGTTAATAGTATTACAATAGTACCATTATTTCAGGTGTTAAATGCTTTGTTTTCCCATTCCTATTTTGTCATGTAATTCATGTTTGTTTATAAATACGATGTATTTTATCCATGAAATTAACTTCGTAATTATTATTTTCACTCATCATATAAATATTATAATAATTCCTAAATTGTTAATGTGGAGAACGAATCTCACCGTATCGTTGAGATGGTAGACTGTACCTACGCATGAGTGACAGTATCATTCTCTTGATGGTTAAATAGTATGTAATTGGATGGTATGTTAATTATAAAGAATAATTATAATGTTATATTCATTATTTAAATACATTATACTCATCATTATACCCATCCTAATAAAGTATTTTTGAATAATAAATTACACCACAGTGTGGATACGGTAAGCTGTACGTACGCACGCATGGTGATATTGTTATTCATAAGATGGATAAAAGAAGGTATAAAGTTGTCCCATAATTATAATAACATATAAGAATGTATAATATACTGTATTTATTAATTTAGTATGGAATAAACATAGAAAGAGGAAGTATAATAAGAAAAGAAATTTAATTTAATTGGTAAAGCAATTACCTCTTCTTCGTTAGACTTCCTTTGGATCTCTTCTTAGGGACACTAGGGATGGAATTTTTGGAAAACCAGGACCTCTAAAAGTTAACTAATAATTATTATAGGAGAATTTGGTATGGTTTGGTTGAGATATAAGGATCATGGTGGTGTGAGGAAATGTGGTAGGAGATGCATTTTTATAAGAGAGGAGAGGATCAGTTTAGGAAACTCTCAAAATATTAAAATATATTAAGACTATTCTATATCTAAATAATTAAAAATAGACCATAAATGAAATTTATAATACATTTTCTACCATATATTATCCCCTTTTTATTATTTAACATTTTTTTGATTTTTAAATAATTTAACAATAAATTAATTCAATAAGATATTATTATTTCTAAATTTAATATTATTCATTTATTTTTACTTAAAATACAATAAGACAAAGTGGAAATTATAATATAATTATTTCACTCATCTATAATATATCTTATTGATCTTGGAAATTTTTATACACATTAAATAATCCATAATACAACAAAATTAATATTATTAAAATCATTTATTGTATTTTTATGTTAATTGAATAAATGTTGTTTTAGAATTAGAGAGACTTTTAAGGTAATTATATAACTTCTAAAAATTAAAAATAAATTCATATAATTAAAATGGTTTCATTTATATAAAAATATACATTCATATTCGTTCATTTCTTGATTTTTCCCTATGTGGACACATAAAATATATTAATTTACAAGATAGTGATATTTTGTAACTATCTTTGATTTAAATAATATACAATTTATATTCATGTAGAGGTTTAAATTAAACTACTCAAAATAAATCATATTGTGATAATTATTGAATATTATTCATGAAATATTTTTTGGACATGTTTTGGTTTTATTTTAAACCATATAATTTTGATTTTCCCTTAACCAATTCCTTTAACTCTTACCATGACAACATGTCTTTTTATTTACTAAGGGTTAATATAGTCACTCTAAAATGACAAAAGAACCATAAATGGACCAATGGTAGAATATTTAACTTTATACCAATTATTTTGGCCGAATTTTATATTTTGATAAATTTTATATAAGTTAATAAAATATTATTTATTTAAAATATCAATAGTGTCAATTTTGGAACTATTCATTAATTGGATTTTTAGAAATATCATAAAATAGATATATGTTAAAAAACAACTTTAAACCATAAATAACATGTCAAAGTTATCCATAAAATTATTTTATTCCATTAATTCACTCAAATTATATTTATTTTAATATTTATAATATCATTTATTTGATATTTCTACTAACAAAATAATTTATGCATCATTATTGAGTCATCATTAATGATAATTATTTAATCTCTAAAAATTTTAAATAAATTTATATGAGTTAGGTAATTATATTATCTTTACATATACTACCTATAGTTAATTTTATTCCTTGTTAATCTCTAAATTAAAATTAATATACTTATATTAAATGAGAGTGTGACATTTTGTTGCATTCATTAATGTTTTTATATTCATGTCATATTCATAGGTAAATGGCCATTAAGTTATTCCATTTCAAAAAATAAAAGATAATAGTTTAATTTAGTCATCCAATAGTATTTTTAAAAGTATTAAAGTAATTTAATAACATTATTTTTACCTTTAATTACCCGATTTACCTTTAACCATGGTAATAAAAATAATTACCAAAGTTACTATTCATAAGGCCCAAAATAAAAGTGTTCTATTAACATAATATATACCTACTGATTCCAAATATCAATTCCAATTTTCAAAATTCAAAATAAAGAAGTTGGAGAAATTAATTTAAAATTAATCATATTTTTGGAAAAAATGGGTTTTTGTTTAAAAGTTAAAACAGTGCAAATGATTGAAATGTTTTTACATATGAATTCAATGTAAAATTAATTAAAATGACTTAAATTTTATTAAAATATAAAAATATATTCTATCTATACTTTAAAACCATTCAATAATATATTTTAACCATATAAATTATTTCCATGAAAAAAGTTGTTGTTAATTAAAATTTAGAGTATTTTTATTATTCATCAAAATATAAAAGTTACCAGAAAAATATCAAAAAATCATCCAAAGTAAAATTTTATATCCTGATTTCAAATAAGAAGTTTTTTTTTCAAATTAAACTTATAAACATGTCAAAAACTAGATTTAAAATGGGTGCACCATCAAAAGGCGACAAGACTACATTTTTTAAAAAAATACATATTTTATCTGAAAAATTTAATTTGTTCTTATATCATGTTATAATAAATACATAAGATGAATTTCAATTTTAAAAAACTCAAAATGTGGTTAATACTATTCCTAATGGTTAGTTTATATTCCATAATAGTATTTTAATAATGTATCGTTCTTTAGTGAAACTCGGTATTGCATACAATTCAAGCTATTGAGGGAGATCGCTCTTGTGTGTAAGGAAATATAATTAAGTGTTGCATGTAATACAAGATTCCTTAAGTTCTGCATATAAAATAATCCAAACCTAGTTCATATATACATTGAGAAAAATCTATACTCAGTGTTGCCTGAAATTAATTCTATCAAAAGAACTTTAAATTGTGTGTAACATAAGCCAAGAATAGTTTTTTGTATACTGGAAGCTAATACTATGATATATATAGCGTAACCTAATATTGGTGTAGTGTACAACACAAGACATCAAAAAAATTAAAAAGAATAAAATCTTGGGGTGTTACAGTACTGGGTCCCTATGGCAGTCAGTCATATGTGAGGCTCTACATGTCAGTGGTAGAAGCTGTATTTGGGAGAAGAGAAGGAGGAAAATGTTTCGTGGACCAACTTCTAGAAAGAGTTCTGGGTATAGTTCCTTTCATTGACCATGAAGAAAGTAAAGATGAAGGAGGTTATTTAGAGGTTTATAATAAGGTAGATGTGATCGAGAGAATGCACTCACAAGGAGGTTTTCCATTGTAAGGGAACCAAAAAGGTTCCATGAGGGTTAGAGTTGTCAGTGGTATGCCTTAGGTGTTAGGACCTTTGAGGTTTTGACTAGATAGGAGTAAAAATCACCATATTCCCTTTGGACCTTATGGTTTTTGTTCATTTCTTGTGGGGTTAGGGATGATGTGTTTCTTCTATGGAGTTAACAACCATCTTTAGGACTAGTTTCTAGTTGCTGATCATGTTTAGTTTGGATGAGGTGGATAGGTTCAATATCAGCCTCAACAATAGTTACTGGTGAGGCCGTTTTAGTAGCAGGTGAAGTAGTCTTATGCTCCACCAAGGGGATATGGAGAAGGTAGAGGATGACCTTAGGAGGTTCCCTATATCCAGGGACTATGATCTGAGCATAGACATAGAGGTGTTCGTTAGCAGAGAGGCATAAGAGTTGGGCGTGGTCAGTTGCATGCAATAGAGGTAGTAGCACTAGATGGTCTAGATATCATCTGAGGTATGATCAATTTATCATATACTATTGTCTTTAATTTTTTTTGATTCTATATCTTTACACTCCTTTGTGGTACCCACTATAGTTCATGCTTTGGGACTAGACATAGAGAAGCTTCTCATACCCCAGGTGTTGACTAAACCAGTAAGAGGCTAGACCATCTTATTTGATGTGTGTTGGGGTGTAGACTGATGATGGGGACACATCAGTCCCATGGGTATCTTTTATTTCTATAGATGTAGCCATACAATTTCATCCTCAACATTGACTAGTTGTATTACATAAGTGCTATTATCAAATGATTTCATAGGAGAGTCATTTTTTCATATGTCGATGGTGAACATGTGGTTTTCATTGGTAAACAAGGTTGTTAAGTGGGAAGTCAACATATATATCTACTTATTTCTTTTTTGTCTAAGTATTTAGTGGAATAAGTAGATTCTAAGATAGTAGAGGTTCCCAGGGTCGTTGTGGAGTTCCTAGATGTTTTCCTTGTGGATGTTGTGATGCTACCCCTTGACATGATGTTGAGTTTTCGATAGACTTGCATCCAGGTGCTTATTTGATTTCAATAGATCCTTATCATATGATACCTTCCAAGTTACAAGAGTTGAGGGTTCATGTAGACAATATAATGTAGAAGGGTTTTATCTAGCCTAGTGTGTCTCCAATGTATGCTTCAGTGTTGTTTGCAAGGAAGGAAGATGATAGTATGAGGATGTACATAGACTACTGGAGGTTGAATCTAGAACGATCAAAAATTGTTACCCTCTTCTAAGGATAAATGATCTTTTCAACCAGTGGAGAGGGGTGAGCTGGTTCTCTATGATTAATATGTGGTCTAGATATCACCATTTTAGGGTGAAGGAGTTCGATATCCCAAATACTACATTCATATGTAGGTATGGGCCCTTAGAGTTTGTAGTCATAGAATTTGGTGTTACGAATGCACATGACATGTTCATGGGGCTTATGAACTCTGTGTTCCATGATTTCTTAGATCAGTTCATCATCATATTCATAGATGATATATTAATATACTCAAAGTCATAGGAGGATCATGTAGAGCATCTTAGAACTGTCTTGCATGTTATTCAACACCACCAGCTCTATGGAAATTTGCCTAAGTGTAAGTTCTCGACATGGTAGGTTCATTTCCTCAAGAAACTAGTGCCTCAGTAGCTTGTGGCAGTAGACCCATCAAAGGTTTAAGAAGTTGTTTCTTGGGCATCACTTAATAATGTAACATAGGTTCATATATTTCTCGGTCTCACAGGCTATTATCGGAGGTTTATGCCCAATTTCCCTCAAGTTTCGGCCTTGTTGAAAGCATTGACCAGGAAGGGTCAATATTTTTCATGGATTGATCAGTGATAGGAGAAATTTGATTACCTTAAGGGGAATTTGGTTGGTTCTCTAGTTCTTTAGCTACCGAAGGACAATGTAATGTTTGAGGTGTTTTGTGATGCTTCCAATATGGTATTATGATTAATCTTGATGCAGAAAATGGCGATGATATATTATGGGTCCGAGAAGTTATGAACTCATGAACATAACTATGAAAATCATGATCTAGAACTAGAAGAGTTTGTGTTTTCACTGATGTTTTGGTGACATTACCTCATTGGGTATCACTTTTAGGTCTTCATGGATCATAAGATTTTGAAGTATATATTTTCCTAGAATGACCTAAATCTATGAAAATGAAGGTGTATGGAGTTCCTTCAGGACAATGATTTTTAGATATCCTACACCTAAAGAAAATGGAATTACCTGGCTGATGATTTGAGCATAAAGTCATAGAAGGATGTTGTTTGGGAATCTACAAATTCTTGGAGAGAGATGGAGGAGTTTGAAGATCTACACTTAGATGCAAGGATGGATGGTGGTAGATGCTGTTTTTTTTCATGTGACGGTGAAATATTCTCTACTACATAAGATGGAGGAGTCTCAGTGGATATACTCAAAGGAAGAAGTGATGCATGATCATGTTGTCCATGATGATGCTCTAGAGAGATGGTTGGTGGATAGTCAGAACTAGATGTGGTTTAAGGAAAGATTTTTATCCTGGTGGAAAATCACAAGGGAGTTATTATTTAGTTTCATAGATCACCTTTGGTGGTACACCCAGAAGTTTCCAAGATGTACTATGCCTCAGGGATGCAGTTTTGGTGGTCCGGTATGAAACAAGTAGTGGCAGAGTTTGTGGCAAAGTGATTGTTTTTCTAAAAGGTAAAGGTCAATAATTGTGTTTCTCGTGGTTTATTGAAACACTTAGACATTCCCAAGTGGAAATGGGATGACATATTGATGGATTTCATCACAGGATTACCTAGAAATCAGAGAGGTCATGATGCAATCTGGGTGATAGTGGATCAGTTGAAGAAATCAGCCGACTTCTTAGCGATCAAGGAGTTGGGCACAGTGTGTGATTTAGTTAAGAGGTACATGGATGAGGTGGTGCAGTTGCATGGAGTTATGAGGTCCATTGTCTCATAATAGGATTTATGGTTTACCTCAAGAGTCTGGTGGGTATTTTAGATTACATTTAGTAGTCAGTTATGCCTTAACACTGCATTCCACCCACATACATATGGGAACATGGAACAGAATATCTAGACATTTGTGGATTTGATGTGGGTGGGCATCTTGGACTTTGGTGGGTCTTGGGTATGACACCTTACTTTGGTATAGTTTAATTATAATAATAGCTATCACTTTTCCATTTGAATTTCCCCATTTGAGGATTTTTATAGAAGACTATGTCATTATTCATTGTAATGGATAGAGGTTGGGGAAACAACTGTTCTTGGTCCTGATGTGGTGTAGAGCACGACACATAATGTTCAGCTTGTTTGTGAGAGGATGAAAGTATTGGAGGATCATAATAAGTCTTATGAAGATTGCAGAAGGAGGCCCTTAGAGTTCGAGGTTGGGAACCATGTGTTCTTGAAGGTTTCCTCTCTACATGGGCATAAGAGGTTTAGTAGAGGGAGTAAGCTTTATCTCTAGTTTTTTGGTCCTTTTGAGGTGTTCCGGCGAGTTGGTGAAGTGTCGTACCAGTTGGAATTTCCACTGAGATTGGAGAGGATCCACAACATCTTCCACATATCTCAGCTCCATCAGTATCATTACAATGAATCCCATGTCCTTGACCATGGAGATTTGGATACATAGGATGACGTGACATTTGTGAAGCATCCAGTGAATATCCATGATCTCCAAGAGAAGGTGATTCATGGATGAACTATTTGGTTCGTGTGTTGTAGAGGCATAGTGGTGTAGAGGAGAGTACTTGGGAGAATGATATGCAGATGTGATCCTAGTACCTAGAGTTATTTTAAGTTTTCTTTGCTCTATTTTGATTTATAATGTGATGTCTGAACCTTGTTTTATGAGATGAGTTTTTGTACTTGGTTTATGATGTGTGTGGTGTGATTTTTGATAAATCATTCACATTTGAAAAGTGGAGGACCAAATTCCTAATCGATATTCATTAACTATGATGTGATTAAAACCATTTTGGAAATTTAGTACGACATATATCGGATAGTTTCTTAACATGGAGGACATAATTCCCTAATTCGTGTGTTCAGGATGATGTAGGTCATTTAATGGTTATTAGTTGGGCTACGTGGAGGTTGAAAAAGTTGTGCATTAGTGATGTGGTAGTATAGATGTGTGAGAAGAGGCAGCTTGTGGTTGTGTGGTATGTTTTTTGGCCATTTGGGTTGACATGTTTAGCTGGTGGTAGCATTTGAGGTATGTCAAGATCATTGATAGGTATCTCATGGGATGGTTTTCAGGACCCTATTTCCTTCTGGGTTTGTTTTTATATTCTTGAGGGAGAGAATCGTTTGAGAGTAATTTTATGTAATGTTTCGTGACCTCTCGGTCCATTACTTTTCCGGTTTTGAGTGTTTTAGGTGTTTAGGGGAGGTTCGGGGAGTTTTTGGTTGAAGTTAGAGGTGCAACAGAAGTACTATAAGAAATACATATCATGTAAGTATATTACATGATGTGAAAGTTGGTTTCATTAATTTTTTAGGAATAGTTCATTATTTTTAGATTTTTAGTGTTAAATAATAAAAAGGAAACATGTTTTTTAGTGTAACTAGGAATCCTAAGATTATATGATGTGAAATGGAATTATACATTGTATAATTCCCCAATGTTGTACAATTTTAAAGGTTTCAGCCACTTAGGTTTTAACTAAAACCTATGGCCAAAAACTCTTCTCTCATCCCAGTTATCTGATGACCTTATCCTTCAGAGTTTTGAGATTCCTTTTAATGGGTAATGATCCTTGGGATCCCTTATTTGATCAGTGGTGATTTCTCCTCTCATTCTTGTTAGTTTTCTTCCATTCTTCTCTTGAGGACTCACAATGGAAATGTTTTTTTAGTGTGTGTTGTGTTCCATTTTGATTTTCTTTAGGTGTAGTGTCAGATAATACATGGTTCCTCATGGAACAATTGTGGTTTTTGGGTGTTTTTATTTTCTCTTCAGTGCACAACAAGTTGATAAAGCTTCTTCGAGGTAGGGTTTCACTCATTTCCCTTTATTGTGTGTCATCTAGAGGGGATTTTTTTATACCTATGAATTTTGGTTGTGTCATATTAATAAAATATAAATAATTGGTTAAATTAAAATTAAAGGGTAAAGGGGTATGATTCACATGTTTTTATAGCCTTTATTTGTTTGTGATATTGTATTTGTATTATCTTGATGCCCCACTAAACACCATGGTTATTGGGAACTTTTCTTATGATTGATACATCAATTGTGTTTTCTTCTTTGGTTGTGATTGTTGTGGTATCACTCTAAATGGAAATTATTTAATTAATTATACTTTTATAATGAAATGGTTGCCCTAGGATTTTTGTTTGTATGATAATACCCCCAAATTAAAGAGCAATGTGATAAAATATCCTTTCTAAACCTATAAAAGAATTTTGATGTGTTGTGATGTGTTTCCATTCTTGTGGGATGGAGATGTGCGATTTTAATGGATTGTGGGGTGAAATGTGTTTTTTATGTGTTTTTGGGATGGTGAGCTGAGATTATTGAGGATAATAGGTTTTTGGTGATATATGGTTGCTTTCTTCTAGATGCCCAAATAATGATGGAATAAACAAATGTTTAATAATGTTTGAAATGGTATGGATTGGTTTGGATAATGGGATGGAATTTTTTCAATGGAAAATTTAATGGTGGGTTGTGTGATGAAATGTGGTTGATGAAAAATAATAAAATGAATGAGTGTTATACATGGAGGATTATGAATCCACATTAGATTATTAGGTCTCTTTACCTTCTGAGATGATAGTTTAAAATACCAATAAATGCATTTATAGGTGGAAGCAAAGGTGATAGTGTTGTGAGTTGGTTATTTATCTGAGATCTAATAGGTTGGAATTGATTGGTTGATACTATATTCATATATACTTTTATTTTCCTTGTTATTTATATACAAACCCCACCCATGTTGTGCACTATGTTCCGAACACTAACATAGTTACATGGGAGTGTCTTTTCCAACATCCCAGTGGGAGGATGTCTGACTGGACACCTAACATTACCTACTCCCTCTTTCAAGAGATAGTGCCCCATGTGACTTCAGGTGAGTTTTTATGTGTGGTCCTAGGAGTCTTTGAGGTGAGTTGGGATATGTGTACTAGGTGTATTTAAGATGAGATTTGATATGTGTCCCATATGTCTTCTGGATGAGATGTGTTGTGATATCCTAGGTGTGTGCCGATAGGATGAGATATGTTGTGATAGCCTAGGTGTGTGTGGGTGGGATGTGTTGTGATAGCCCATGTGTGTGTGCGTGGGATTTGTTGTGATTTTCCAAGTGTGTGTAGGTAGGATTTAATGTGATATATTATAAATAGGTGGGAGCACCATGACATTTTCTGTTGGGGTGTGAGAGTTGATAATCAATGGGAAAGTGGTGTGGGATACCCTATCATCAATGTTGTTTACTTTATATTCTATGTGATTTCCTTAGTGAGTGTACCTTGGTGAGGTTGGGATGGTTAGTATGTCTGTTTAGGTGCTATTTAGTTATTCTATTTTCTCAGAGGCGAATTCATATGCTTCTTTCCCATGTTCATGAGAGATTTTGGTTTTCCTAATGAGTATACTTATATGATCACCCTATGTATAAAAAATATTCTTTCTAGTTTCCAGGAGGATTACATAGACCATGTTGGGTGTTACTTGTTCAGACCTTGGGATAGTTTATGTGCCACTCCTTAAGCTTTACTTTTGGTCATTTACTTTGGATACATTTAGTTGTATCATTTCTATTTATACATGATTATGAGATGGTTTGGGTCTCTATTATATATTATATCTTAGATTTTTTGGATGATTTATTCTTTCTCTTGATATTGTTTTCTTATAAATGGTAAATGCCTCCCATATTGTGATATTTATACACCATTACTGCTATTCTCCAACCCGGGGCCAACTGGAGGCAGGACTCATGGATAATTATCTCTCTCCCCTCATTAAGGTATCTTTTGAGGGATGGGGTTGTGACAATTAGATACTATAAAAATAATATCTATTGATAATGATTTTCATCATTGAGATTTAGGTAGTTACCAACATCGAGGGAATAATTTAAATTTAATATGAAAGTAATGAATTTATTACTCAAGCCAAGGAATCCCAGTATTACCAAATGATAATCCACAACCTTTTAAAATAACATCTCATTCGTGAGATCATTGAGAGTGGTGAAATAAATATATTTTTGGTGGCACAGAAAAAATTAGTACATCCATTGATGGAACCATTAACACAAGAAAATAATGGGGGTCATCTTGTATATCTTGGTATTAGATACATGATAGATTGGACGTGATGGTTGTAAACCATTTCATGGTTTTATAATAAATAAAATTTCTATTTATCATTCATTAATGTGTTCTAAATTTATATTACATGAAAAATGGAATGATAATATCTCCTAGAATTATTACTTTGAGTTTTCCCTAATCTTGGATTATCATGGAACATTATGAGTTGTGATGATATATTATAATTCGAATGAGTATAATCTTGTAGGAAATACAAATAGTAGACTCATGAGATAATAAATCATGACTTATTATTTATACTTACCCATGAAATTATATCCCATGGAATGTCATATGATCATTGATATACTTAGGGGTGTATACTTATTTTTAATTCCCATTACCTGAGGTTGGAAAGATACTTATCATGTGAACCTTCATACTTTGACACCTTTCTTATACCAGCCTTGAGGCTGATTTAATCAAGGGATTGTTTCATATTTTGATGATTACACCTTTAGTTGAGTTAAACCAAGATGGTATTTTTCCACTGGTATAACAAGAAAATACATTTGGGCCCACAATGGAATGAGACTAATGAAATTCATGGCCATAATTAGTTTAGTGACATGTAATGTGATTGACTATTTGAATGAATGGTATGTGATGTATTTATTGAAACTGGACAATCTATTTTAGAAAATCATGAATGTATGAGATGATTAATACTAGATTGACATGTTTTACATCTAGTGGTCACTTGATGTCATATAAAAAGGGATTAAATAATTATGTATATGATGTATATAATATATATTTCGGAATGCATTGTCATATAAAGATATGAGTGTGTTTGATTGAAATCACATTAGGCCATTTTGTATATTAGGTTTCATTTTCATATTTCTAAAGGTCTCTCTTTGATTATATCTCTAAATTTGGGAATTCATATTTTTTTTCAAAGATACAAAGGATCATAGGGTCACAAAGTTTGGACTTAGAATAAGGACTAAATTTTGGATAAATTTTTTGTTCTAAAATCAACCGATTTTGATAAAATTGTATCCAAAAGAGTTTCGATGGATCGAAAAATCATTGTGAAATTTCTCATAAAGACCTTATGAAATTTTAGTTAAAGTGATAGATTGTTAAATCTACACTAAAAATTGTATAATGTATTATAAGATATACCTTGGTTCATAATCTATTATGTGCATATAGAACATATCACATAAAATGATATAGAGATATTATTATAGGTATATGATGCCTATATCATATGATAAGATATGACCTGTGATATATGATATTGTATATGGGATACTTCAATATCATCTAAATAGTTTTACCATAATTTTTAATCATAAATATGATACATTTATGGAATGGAAAATATATTTGATTCATTTAAAACATTCAAATTATTATATTTCAATAAGTATATATTTTTAGTCAATGTGTGCTAGATACTAAACACTGGAAACTAATTATTGAGTTCCTTTAACAAAAGAATCCTATATAAAGGGATTGATACTTTGATTTCATGGGTGAAACACACTCACGCAAACCCAAATATCTCTCTTCCTATATATGTTGTTCTAGATATAAACGGTGGAGAAACTATAAGAGGGGTGGGTTTTAGTTTTAAAAAATTATAATTTTTCCTTCTTAGTTGTTATAAGATTACAATTACAAATTTATGATTAACCTAAAAATCAAAGTATATAGAAATTTAAATTCGTTAGAAATTAACCTATTAAAATTATTGATATAAACATAGTTAAAATACAATAAAAAATAAGTGTAGTGGAATTAAAATGAAATACAGAGTACTGGATAACAAACTAAGAAATCTTATAAAGGATATTATTTAACCAAACCTTTAACCCAAAGTGTAAAGAGGGTAGATAAAACTAATCCAAGGTATCCTACTCCCAACCTAGAATTCCCTTGACCTAAAACATATCAGAATTTATTGTGTCTTCCACACAGAATCCATTGATTAGATGACTAAAAAACCAATTTTTATTCCTTATGGAAGCCCTCAATCACACTAATTGGTAGAATATTCCTAGCCCCATAATCTCATCATCAACTTGATGGAAATAACCTACTTATTAAACCAAAAATCCCCTTGGTACCATATTCTAAAATTAATTGATTTAAAAAAATTATTAGAGTAATTATAATGAAATCCTTACAAAAAATTCTCTAAAAAGAAACACTCAGAAATAAAAACTACTGAAATCAAAATTACACTTAATAAAAAGATAATACAAAATTAAAAATGACTTTTGGAACTTTTAAGGGAATTTCATAATGTTTTGGATCTTATGTTCCATGAATCACTTTATTTATTTATAGGTGATGCTTTAATGGTTGGATTCTATAAACCTTGGGGTACAATTTTAAAGACATTAGAAGTAGAAACTCCACCTTTTTATGGATTCAACATTACATCATATATTATAATGACATCAATCTAAATAAATACAGTGTTTGAATTTCTAGTAAATAATTTTTTTTTATGAATCCTTAGATCACCATATTTACACACTTTTCAGCTTAGGCTTGATTCTTCAGTTTGAAGTTTATTGTATTTTCATCATTCAAACCATAAACAACTAAAAAAATATTCAATTTAAATAAACTTCAAAGTAAAGTGTATTTTAATTTTCAAAAAAATTATATGAAAGTTGTATTTTGATCTAAAAATATCCACCTTTTGAAAAGAACAAAACACGTAAGAAATGATAAATTTAATTGGTAACTTAAAAAAAAGAAATATTCCCTTTGAAATCAAAACACACCCCCTTAACATATACACAAACTCATTATACACATGGATAAATTTCAAATAAAATTTCATAGAATAAATTTTCTAATGAGTAGAACTCTTATTATTTCTAAATTTTCTCCCATTTGTGATTTTAAAATAGTATCAAAAGAGTTAAGAAATTATTTAATATGAAAGTAAATATAAAAAAATTAAAACAAACAAAATAAAGTTCATCCCAAAAATTTAATAAATTATATACCTTTAAAAAATAATTACTTATAGTTTTAGAAAACAAAAACAAATAAAATTTTCAACAATTACAATCATTAAAAGTTGAAAATTTTGGAAATTGAACATTATAATTCCTCTTTTGGGTTTTTATGATCATATGATTAACCTTATTGATATGTTTTCATTGTTTAACAACTTCACATCCAATGATTCAATTTTTTAGGGAAATGGGAATTCAAAAATATATTTTATAGTACTTCAGTAATGAGTGAATTCAATGAAAACTGAGTCAATATACCTTTTTATAGGCTCTATTAGCATCCGTAAATATTTCATGATCGGACGGTTCAAAAAATCCCACCAAAAGAATATGATGTAATAATTCTTAAAATAATTAAAATTTTAATTTCTTAAATATATTGGATTAACTTCAAATGAAATAAAAAATATATAAAACTAAAATATGTTAAGGTACACAAAAAGTAAAAAAGAAAATATTCAAAAAAATATATGATTAAATACAAAAATATATAACTCTATAGAACTTATCTCTCAATAAATTGGTTTGATATTATTTTATAGAATATGGTTCCAGATAAATTCTATCTCAAGAACTTATAAAACCTATTGAATTTTAAAATCAAATTCTTGAAAAGTTATCTAAAAAAACACCCCCCAATTGAAAGGAATTTAAAAACAATATAAATAATACATCTTAAAATTAAATCATAAATTAAAATAATTACACAATTAAAAAAATGTTACCAGGTACCAGTGATATAAATTCAATTTCTGATACACAAATACTTAAAGTATTTAAAATTAAGTTCTTATAAGATAGACCTTTTTTAGGATCATAAGTATTAGTAAATAGAACTTTTGAAACCCATATTTTCTTAGCTATTTGATGCTCATAAACAACATGTTTTGTAGAAATAAATTCATGAGTTATTCACTATGATTGAATTCACTCCAGATAAAAATGTTTCTTTTTATGTTCTCCTTATTGAAACATGATGATAAAAGTTTATTTGATTGGTAAAATAAATAACTTTATTAATAAGTTGATATTTTAGTGGATTTACTGCCATGTCTATAAGTAGTTATCTTAGGATACAATTTTCCATACATAATCTCAAATGATTTTACTCTAGTAGTGAGGTTGGTTATTTTTTTTTCAAACTTTTAATTTTAGACTTTAACTTTATAACATATTTCTTATATTCTGAAAATAATACAAGATTTTTTCTATTCTTATAACATTATTCTTATGGTCATAAAAATTTAGATTATCTTTTTATGAATCAATAATAAACTTTCAATTATTTTTAAAAATAAAATTATAAATATAAACTCTTGGCTTATCCAATTCAAAAACAAGTTTTTAATTTTCATTCTTAAATTTTTCTAAATGATCCTTAAATTTAGAAAATTATTCATTTTATTTATAATAATCAACTTTAATTTCAATATACTTCTTAGAAAGTTAATGAAAATAATATTCAGCTTTCTCACATTCATCTTTAATTATTTTATCTCTTTTTAGAGGACTTGTCACATACAAATACATTTCTTTAATATTTAGTCCATCATATTCATCACCACATTCATCATATAAACCAAAATAACATTTTTAATCAAGAGTAAAAATTTTAAGTTCTTCAATAGTTATCGTAACTATAAAACATTTTTCATTCTTCATAAAATTAACATAGAATCCCATAATCTTGGGACTATAATCACTATCCTCTGATGAACAATCAGAAGTAGTGTCACCAAAACTGGTACTCAAAGTTTCCATGTAATTAAAATGTTTCTTCCATTTTATATTAGGATAACTAGAACAATTTATTTATATTTTATTGTTCTTTGAGTAATTAGGTGTAATATGACCATATTTATTACACTCATAGCATATTGTTTTAATGGATTACTTCTTTTCATATTTTTCATTTCTACAATTCAAATTATCACTATATAAATTAATTTTTCCCATATATTGATTCATCCTCCTATATAATTGAGAAGATTTTACTTCACTCGGCTCAACATAATTATTTCCTTTGGATGCACTTGTATTTTAATTAAAAGATTAGGAATTTTAAGCTCTAGAAGTTGCTATAAATGTAACACCATTTTTATTTTTTTCCTTTATAAGAAACTATCTTATAAAATTTTTATTTAATAAAAGTTACAATCATATTATCCATGATTAGATTAGTGATATGTTTTGTATCATCTATAGATGTTCTCTTTGATTCCTATTCTTTATGTGATATCTTAATTACATTCTCAACTAACAGTTCATTTGATAGACCCTTCTCACCAAGAGACATTGAACTGTTGAAAATCATTATCGAACATTGATTCATTTGAGAAATACTCTATCTAGGTAAAAAAAACAAAATCATGATAATCATCTCTGAGCATGAAACATTTAGTTTCAAGAAATTTTGATGTTTTGAAGTGTGTAACCTCCAGCTTCTTGCCTATACCATTAGTTTTTCTATAATATGACACTTGAATATAGATGTTTTGTTGAATTAAACATAATAAAGTATTAATCACATGAGAATTAAACTAAAATTATGTTTTCTAATGACAATTAAAATTAGATACTTCCTTCTCTAGAATCCTATAACCGCTAGTCGACATAAGGAAATTTTCACACCAATGTTAATAAAAATGCCGCAATATGGTCATTAAAATACTTATAATCATTCCCATAAAATATGAGATGTCTATTAGGATTGATATTACTAATAGAACCTATAGAAAAAAATTATATAATCAGAAAAAAAATTTCTATACCATGTAGTTAGCATAAGGAAACATAAATATTCAAATTTTGATGAACTAATAGAAACTTAAAAAATAAGATCAAGAATAGTCTAAAACATAGAGACTTGATCTAATACCAAATATTATCCTGGATATATATAGAAGACACAATACAATATAGGTGGATTTAAGTTTAAAACAATTAAAATTTTTAGTCCACCTCATGTGTAATATGAATAGAATTACAAATTTCCAAACCCACAAAATCATTGTATATAAAAATTTAATTGAAGTGGAAATTAAAATATTATTCTTACTTATATAATCATAGTATAAATACAAAAAATAGTAAGCAAAACAAAATTAAAATGAAATATGGGTTACTAGTTAAAAATTCAAAAAATCTTATAAAGGATATCATTAAATCACACATTTAACACAAGTGAAAGGAGGCTAATAAAACTAGTCCATGGTATCCTAATCCCAACCTAAAAGTACTTTACCTTTAAACTTTTTAAATGGTAATTTGTATTCCACATGGATTCTATCAATCTGAAAATAAAAAACAACACTATCTTCCTCACATAATACCTTAATAACATAGATTGGAAGAAGATTACAGTCCCTATAATCTTTTCATTAACCAAATGGAAACAACCTTATTATTATCCATAGAATCCCATAGACACCACAATCAGAAATACAATGATTTCAATAGAGAAACATTGGATAAATTATAATTAAATACTAAAAAATTAATGCTCTATATAGAAACTTTTATAATTAAAAACAATTACAATCAAAAGTGTAAGTAGAAACAAGATGTTGAAAACTTCTAAATGACTAAAATAACTTTCATAGAAATTTATATTGTTTTTAATCTTATATTACACAAATAAAAATATTTATTTTTAGGAGAAAAATCAATTGTATGATTTGAAAAACCTCAGGTATAACTATAATGGAATCAGAAGGAGATAATCCATATTTCAATGGATTAAGCATTACATAGTATTCTCTGATGACATTAATATACACCATTATAATGCTCGAATACCGTGTAAATGAAATATATAATTAATCCTTAGATCATTATATTGTCACACTTTTCATATTAGTATTTATTCCCCAATTTTATATTTATTATATTTTAATACTACACATCACAAAAAACTAAAACCAAAACATCAATTTAAATCATATTCAAAGTAAAGTGAATTATGATTTTCAAATAAAATGTATGAAAATGGTATTTTGACACAAGACCCTTTTCCCCATTTATTTTTGAGAATATTTGTTCAACACACCTTTTGAGTTTGATGGATCCTCTCATAGCATATGAGGATTTTGGTGGCTGATATAATACCCATAGATATGAGACTCCTTTGTCTATCACATAGATATCTACAATAAACATAATCCATCATGATCATAAAATATAAAGAACACTGAAAAATAGGTATGAATATTTTATATTATGTTCTTAATTCACATGTTGATTTGATGATGAAAAATGAGGAAATATATTAGGTTTATTCCACTATGTTAGATATGAGATAATCCTATAAAATCCATCCGCTTCCACCACCCTCATATTCCATTAATTCCTTTGAGTAATGATATTATACATTCTTATTTATTTCACTAAAATCTAGTCCTAACCATTTTACTTAGACCTCTTGTTCATCTAATCAGTGGACAAACAAAAAAAAATTAAGTTCAAGTAGAAAAAAATTAACACAAGATAATAATAATCAACTAACAAATCAAAATCATACTAATAATAATACACATGTTGGTGCTAAAAATTGATTAAAGGAAGAACTCCATGAACACTATTGAGGTATTGGAATATTTTCAAAAGGATAGAGAATAACCTAGCACCCCCTATGTCCACCCTTTTCATAAGAATTATTTCCTACACCCCACTTGCCAATTCCCGTGTCATGTGTTATTCTACTAGCATCTACACCACATGCCTTATCCAAAGGTGTTGAGCACTCAAAGTGGTTCACAATGATTATCTATGAACTTAGTTCCCCTACCTATTAAAGTTCACATGAGCTTACCATTTCTAAATCCCCAGTGTAATATAATAATCCTTAATAACATATAAGTTCGAAAAGCACTCAATATACATGACTAGTCCTTTTAAGCTTCCCCTTAATAAATTTTTGGATCAAAACCTAGGGGAATGTCATGGGAATAAAGGGTAATTGAATACTTTATTTATTATGTTCATCACAAGATACATCTTCACCCAAGTATCATTAAGACCTAGGTGAAGGGCCCTTATTAAGAGGTGTTCCCATGAAAATAGGGTGTAAACTTACTACACTAATCCTTTCCATAATTAATCTCATAACTAATCCACATATCTTAAAAATGGGAACCCATTTACTTAAGTATACCATATGAAATCAATATTATACCTTGAGTTATTCTCAACATGGTGCCTAACTTTTCCCAATTGGAGTCACACTGAATTTATGTAACTAGGTTTCCATGAGACCAGTTCATCTAGTTGGTCTCCCATTAACCAAAGTTCCCTATTATGTGTCACACCTAGATTCCAATTCTCATACACAATAATCTATAATTTATCCTATTGAATAAATCAAAACCTATACAACATGAGATCTACCTATATTATCTATTCACCAAGGTCAATTATTTGGGTTACATTGGTTTCCCAAAATACCTTACCAATACTCTTTTACCATGTTTAAAATTTTAGAGGGACTCAACCACTAAGGCCTCCTACATAGAATCCATAAATACATAACTAGGTTATTCACATCAACATGCTCCCCTCTAGTCATGCATTCCTTTGATACTAGGAATAGATCATCCTGTAGGTTATCTTCTCTAGTTTTCCTCCCCAAATAAAAATATCTCAGGGAGATATTCAATCATGAATTCCCTTGAAAATTATTGATCTATATCTTAGAGTATCAGTTTAATATTATCTATATTGACCCTCTTAGATCACCTAACTTTGTTTTTTTTTGAAGTGGAACCATGTCCACCAGGAATATGGTTGATAGTATAATTAATCTATCTAATCCAATCAATGATAGATGAGCATCAATGGGCATCTAACTTGGTGTAATACCAAACCTAACTTCATCAAGCCCATATGTCAGGTCAAAATAGAATGGGATGATCATGAATAAGTCCCACAAGAACAATTTTTATCTCACTTTCATCTAGTAGTCCATTCTGAATCACTCTAAACTACCCAGAATAGGTCATAGTCACATAAACATAAAATTCAAGACATGGTGTCCCTGGATGCATGAACTTAAAATGCACTTCATTAGTCCCAGACACATGAAATTAGAACTAAATTCATCAATAATTGACGTATGAATTTAAAAGGAACTATTATGGTCCTGGTCACATGACACAAAAATGTTTGACATGTCTCATTAAAAGGAATAAAACTATATGGGTGTCAATTACCTTCTCAAGGATATACAGGTATCCATTCTCATAGGTGAAATCCTAACTCCTTCACACCAACCATCTCTATAGATGATGATAAATTAAAAAGTTCCGAATTGTATGGATTTATAATATAGTTTAATTAAATAATGAGGGTGAAGATGGATAACATCTCATACATATAAATGTTCACATAAATTCATAGTATCAATTGATTGATTTGATAGAGAAGGTAATAAATACTATGATTATGAAGGATTTTATGAATACAACATAAATATATAAGAGATTCCTAGACCAAGAAATAAGATCCTTCAGTTAAAAAAAGAAATAAGATACTTCATGGGATAATTCAATCTCCTATTATCTCAACCATGATACATAATTTTAAGAATTATTAGTTTATTATAATAACCATCGACCTTTTGAAATTGGGTCCTTATCCAAACTAAATCATGACCACAAACACATGGGAGAAAAATAGTGAATTTGATGTGAAATTATTTATTATTTAAATAGATAGATTGATTATGAATTATTACATGTGAGGTTCAATTGACAGGTTTCTGGTTTATTGTTTCTCCCATAATCCTACCTTGCATAAAATTTAAATAGAATCATATCTCACTAAATCATCAAGAATAAATTCCCCATCCAAGATGGGGGAAATAAAAGATCAAACTTGGTGCATGTTCATCACCAGAAAGTGGATCCTCATACATATTCCCCGATCAAAATGACTGTTGGAAACACTCAACCCCAATAGGATTTTTCACCCACTTAGAATCTCTAATGCTAGGTGGTTAATTACATAGTTTGTAAATAAAATTGCAACATTTCCATCCCTATATTGGATGTATATTATAAAATCCTTTAGTAGATGAATCCCCATAGGTCTTACTATCAACTATAGGACAATGATAGATGAGTGTATTTTATCATTACATCAAATGGATTTGAGGTCTCTCACTATAGTGAAGAAATAAATATCACCCTTATATTATGGAGACATAGGAGGGAATCTACTATGACCTAATGGTCACACAAGATCCACCTAGAATGGATCTCACAAACTATGGCCTTCCCAATTATTGTTTTTCCTTAATACATCAAAGACCAGAAAAGGATGTTGTTACTATTGTTACCACTCTATTTTTTGTACTAGGGAACTAAGGATGATGTTCCACCAAATCTCAACCATTTTCAAGGACTACAATAAGGTCCCTATTCTTGATTCAACCAATGTTCTCAGCACCTTCCGACATATCCCAATGGTGGCTCGGGGATGATTTCAAATCACCATAAAAAATAACCTCTTATAATTTCATGAAATAAACTGGTTGATGGTTTAGAAATAATTTTACCAACAATGTAAAATCCAGACCACTATAGAGGTTATCATTATGTTGATAAAGTAAACATTAGATCTAGAGTTCCTCCCTAGAGAACTCATCATGAAGGTCATATCTATGATAATGGAAATTCCAAACATGGAGTTCCTCTTCATAGATATCATCAATAAGACACTAATCAAAAAGCTCCTACTTATATCATGAATCAATAAGAAAAATTTGGAGGTTCTCACTAGATTCTTCACTATAAAGGTCCTCTTTATAACCATATAAATAAAAATAATAATGTCTCTTACCACAGTGGAACATCAACCAATAATCATATAGGTCCTCCCTATGATTTCAGTTGTAGAGTTGATCCCTACAATACAAATCTATACATGTAAGGATGTCCTCCCCTTTTTAATCAATGAGAACATAACTAAAATAGATTCCCACCCCTTATTAGAAACAATAAAACCATATAATGTAAAATTTCTCCATGTGGTAATCAACTCAGTAACTCTAGAGGTCCACTCCATGGTATATGTTGAAAAGGTCATACCTATAAAAATATCTATAACTGAAGCATATATACTAATTATAATTAAAAAACACACAACCATGGAGTTCCTACCTTGGGTGATCAAATAAAAAACCTAAGCGGAGGTCCTCCCCATAAAGGTGAATCCAAAACTAACAAACATGTAAGTCCTCCCCATGGAGATCAATCCGACAACTCTAGAGGTCCTCTTGAGGGTATATTTTATAGATACATTCCTCATGAAAAGATATATGAATGAAGTGGGCGTCCTCTACCTGATATAAAAAAATATAAAATCATGAAGTTTCTATCCATGGTGATCAAATAAACAGCTAAAGTAGAGATCCTCCCCATGATTGAGAATCCGAAATCAATAACCTTGGAAGTACTCCCTATAATGGTGAATTTGAAATTGATAACCATGTGGTCTATCCCCATTAAACTCTTTACAAAGGATATCATTACATTGGAATTTATACTTTTCATGAAGGTCCTCCACATGTAATAATGACCTGAAATCTTACTCAATTTTAAAGGCATTGAAAAAACCAATGTTAAGTGTACTAAGTACTATATCATCAACCAATGTCGTTATACCCCAATAGATGAGACAACTAATGAAATAGTCATTATTAGGCCTCCCCTAAATCAGATAAACCTAAATTCATCCAAGGATAAGAAGAGAAATCCTTCTCTTCCTTATGAAACAGTGGGATAATGACATTTCATGTCAAATATGGTCAATGAACCACATGATAAAGATGAGGAAAATTACAATATTTTGTGGATGGAAATGGATAAATAGAAGATACCAATCATGTTATAGACCATTTTCACATATTATAATGATGTTTTCATGACCATGAAATAGTAAAGTATACCTTATCTATGTTGAAATATATGGGTTATTCTCTACCATCTCAAATATATGAACTTACCATATAAAAATTACATAGATCATCTTAAGATATTGGATGACCAATGAATTCATGTTAACCTAGCCTCCCTTTTGGTGGTTTAGAATCCTAAATAGAAAAATGGAATGAGTTCATTTAGAAATCATACCTTAATGATTTAGAGGATATTTGTTAAATAATTAGCAATTTCATATCCAATGTTTCGATTAGAGGGTTGGGTGAGTTTGTATATTTTCACTACATTCCATTTGAAGAACAATAATGTACTTCAGGCATGACATTTTGCAGCATCATTGCCTCAGGATAGGTCTCAAGTCCAAAGTATTCATATTCTAGTGGGCCAGTCTAATGGAATCCAACCATCCTAAAAGATCATAAGAGAAAAAATTTATGGGAATTAGATATTTGATAGAATCCTACATTAAGACACTATAAAGGTAAAACAAGTGGCTAATTTGCAGAAAGAAAAGAACATAAAATATGAATCACATTTTATGGTTGAAACCTCTCACCTAGAGTGACCAAAATACACACTACACCCAAATAATTTCAGAGTCTAAGCCTAAAATAAAAATATAGATTCAATGAAAGCACTGAAGACAATATAGGGGAAAACGCAAGGTGATTATCCCGACCCTAGTAACTCGGAGTCGATGTATTACTTTATTACAATGGAATAGATTAAATATTCAAATATATAAGGACAAATTATTTTAGTAGTTTTGGAAACCAAATTAAATACAGGATACCCATTTTACAATGGTAATAGAAAATAAAACATAACAACAAAATCTAATAAACGATTTTCTTTGAAAACTCAATCAATGATCTCTTCTTCATAACTTGGGGAAAAGAAAAAAATAAGGGTGATATAAAATTATTAGAAAGGGATAAGTACTAAAAAAGATATCACAATTCAATAATAAATAATAAATTTGGAAAAGTAAATAACTAACCACAAATTCCATTTAAATAACTGGATAAGGAATAATAAATATGGCATGTTAAATAACAGAACATACATTCCATTTAAATAACCGGATACGAAAAAATCAATAAGGAAAGATAAATAACAAAATAAAAATAACATTTAAATAACTAGATAAGGTATAATAAATATGGAAAGGTAATTAACTGAACACACATTACATTTAATCAATAATATGAGAATGAAATTTATCCATAGATTTTTTCATAGTTAAAATCTCATGGATAATAATAACTAAAATATTAATGAAGGAACTGATTAATTATTGGATGTTATGTTTCCTAGGTACATGAAACCTTTATTATCCATAAATTTCACAAGATATCTTAAAACATACTGGGTAAAAAATGATTTGTTTTATCCAACCTTATCTCTACTATCAAGACCTTTCACAAGACCGTTTAAAACAAACTGGTTACAAATGCATATGGTTTGACCAAGTGATTTCATATCATGAGACTACCAATGCATAGAGGGTATTGGATTAAACAATACCCAACACATGTATTATATGTCCAAATCATTCATCATATATCAAATAATCAATTTAAATTCTTGAATAATTTTCCTTATCAAATATCTGTATTGAGTAAAGGATACCGATTTTTCAATATTTTTCAAGTAAATCAAATAAAACTCAAAGTAAAAACTATATATAAAAATGGTATATGATTTAGGAAATAATAATATCCATCACAAAATAATATTTAAATTTAATATAAATTTAATGAAAAATGAAAAATTATAATAATAATGTTATTGACTTAATAGAAAATTAACAATCATAAAATATTTCACAATAACTTTATCACTTGAAAATTTTCAAATCAAATCACATTGGATGAAATAATTAAACATAAAACCTAAAACACCATGAATAATTAATTATTAATGATATTACATATCAAATTGGCAGTATATACACCACATAAATGTTAATTGGTGCATAATAACAGATACATATCAATGGAATGTAAATTGAGATAAAATACTTTACCTGACGCTCCCTTTTGGTTGGACGCCCTTTAACATCCTATATATTGGTTTTAATCATGTTATTAAATTATTATATAACCATATTAATATTTATTACATCATTTATTATTCTTCTATAACATATTATTACCCATTCATTAATAATCTTTCATTATTTTCACCGTTTTGGGTGTTAATTGTCTTGTTTTTCAAATAGGTTTTGACTTGTTATTTTAATTATTATTACTTAGATCATGATTTAAACATCTCAAGAATATAAAAAATGATTCAAATATCATATATATTCATAATTTATATATTATATTAATCCATAAAATTTTTTGATAGGAAATTAAATGCACCGTTTATAGAGATGGTAGGTCGTATGTACGCATGAACACTGCTTCCATTTCCTTATCGTATTAAATAAATAAAAGTAAATGATAGATATATAAATTATAATTAGAGTATTATATTAATGTAATATATATTCCATATATTTATAAAAATCATTCTTAATATATTCTATGTAAAGTGTTAATGAATCACATCGCTTCACGAGACGATAGTCTATAGTACACATGAACGACGTTATAGTATTCCCAAAAAATATAAAGTATGAAGTTATGTATTATATAATAATTTCATAAGAATAAATATATTATAAATATCATATATATCATATATAGAAAAAAATTTCATCATTATTTCCAACCTTTAAAGGTGATAATGGAAGAATAAATGATATCGGTTCGTGAGGTGGTAGATTGTTGTACACATGAATAATGATTGTGTATCATGTTATATAGAAGTTTGTGCGGTTGTAGGTTGTACCATTAAAATAAATTTTTAAGTATAATTAATACTATGAGGTTATTATATAACCCTGATATAAGAATAACTAAAGTATGTGGAGAAGGAAATAAAATATAAACGGTTTTAGAAAAACATTACCTCTTCTTCGGGTATCCTCCTTAGGTTTTCACTAATTCCTTTCCAAGTTAAATTTATTCCCAATATAAGGATTATAGGATTAGGTAAGGAAATTTGAGAAGTTATTTTGGTAGTTCTTGGTCGAATGAAGGTGGTTTGAGTGGTGTTAAGAAGGGGGATAAATGTGGTATTTTATCAGTGGGGGAGAGGACACACTTGACATTTTTGAAAAGATGTTAGGTGTACCCACTTTTTTACCTTAAAATAGGCTTACATAAAACAAAAATTCTATTATAGAGGTTTAATGGTCTATATATGTCTATATAATGGGTATTGGATAATTTTCTGGTCATTTTTATGCCTTATACTTTAAATTTAACCACTAAGTAAACTCATTTTTACCTTAACCACTATAATTAATTTTAACTACATTCACTAATAATTATGGTAGAAAATTAATTTTACCTTATTAAACATTATAATTTTTTATTAAAAATATAGAATCCATTTTATCAAATTAAAATCACATAATTGGTAGAAATTGAATTAAAATCAATCCTGTAGAAGTGTTGAGAAATTAGGTTTTAAAAGTGAAAATGTTAAAAAGTTTACTGAGTTTTTATATCTATATTCAATATAAAAATGATTAATATAACATAAATTGGATTAATATATTTATTATTTATATATTTTGACTTTAAAACTAATTAAAAATATAATTTAATATTATAAATTATTTAGATGAAAAATCAGTTTTCAATTAAAATTCAGTATTTTTCACTATTCATCAAAAATGAAACATCTCATAAAAATACCAAAAATTAACCAAAAGATAATTTTGAAACTTATATTTCAAAAATGAAGTTTATTTTTTAATATAAAATTATAAAAGTTTCACATTTTAGTTTTAAAACAAGTACTCTATTAAAAGGTAGTAAAACTACCTTTAAAAAAATACAACTTTTTATGTGTAAAATTTCATTTGTTTTTATATTATTCTTATAAAATATATTAGATGAATGTAAAATATTTTATTTAATATATATAAATTTATTTAATATCATTTAATAATAGTAATTAATTTAATTTATTAGAATGAAATTCCTTTGGTGCATAATAATTGTTTTTATTAAAAACATTTCCTTTATATTCAATTGATTTTTATATTAATTTCTAAATAATTGGAAACTGATGAATTTGAACATATATTTAAAAATTTAGTTAATCATATTTATAAACTAAAATTTAACTTCTAGGAGGTAATTTTAATTTTCAACAATAATATTAATAGTATTCTATAAAATTCAATCTTGCGTGTAATGAAAGCCATCGAATAAAGTCATTGTTGCATGCAATGCAAGCTAACTCAGTATTTCATTCATTGAAATCTATATAAGAGATTGGATTTATTTTAAATTTTAACTATATTTTAAATTATTGGGATATTATATTCCATTTTACTCTTTGTGTTTTTTATACATGTTATCAAATAATATATCATTCTTTTAGAATTTTAGGGTGTCACATTCTCCCCACCTTAAATAAATCACATCCTTGCAATTTAAACTTAACCTCTGTAATCAAGGGCTTGATATTTGGAAATAACAATGTTGAAAAACCCACATCATAAAAGAGTTAATAAAACATACTTTTAATAAATGATAAAGGAAAGTATAAAATTTATTTGGAATAATCACATAACTAGGTATCTAGATAGAAGAACATATGTGGGAGATTAAAACCTAGGAATAGAAGAGAAAAATAACTCTAGAATATTGAGAGAGATGACTGAGAACATGTTTAAGAGAATGATAATGACCAAAAATCCATAAACCATAGGTGTAAAAAAAGGCTGTTGATATCATAAAAAATAATGATAATAGGACAATATTTTTTTTAATAACATTTTCATAGAGTTTAAGAATTATTTAACTCTCAAAGAATATAATAAAATTTACTTACTTGGTACATTTATTTTTCATAAACACAACATTATCCTTTTTCAGCTTGAAGTATTTCTAATTCATCACTTATTACATGTTTCATCATATGGTGAAGTAATACACTAATCTCTAAAAACTTGTCCAATGATCAACTTAAACCATTTCATAAATATTTAACCTTAAAGATCATCCAAAATACATCTGATCAAATTTAGAATGAATGTTACTAAATAAAAATTATATTCCCCATAAAAAAATAAAGTGTCTCTTAATCGTCACATACCAAATGTTTGAATACATTCATCATGAATTCTCCTAAAACATGGTAATAACATTAATTACCTTAAAAAATATTTAAAACCTGCATTATTACACATTAAATATGTAAAACATAGATAATTGGATATATTATTAAAATAAAAAAATGTCTTAGACTCCATGAATGATATCATGACCACTTTTACAATAAATCATTAATCAGTTCCAAGGTAATCAGTAATATCAAATTTACTTTATCAACATTAATAATATATTTATCCAACCATAATTATCTCAAAATTAGGAACATATTAAGGGTTGTATTTTCATCAATCAAATGTTTTAAAATAAGTTAAACTTGTCACTGAATCATTTTTCTTGGTCATCAGTACTATTCAACACATGCTTTCAAATCCTGAAAAAAAGTATTACAATACAGTCCTTAAATATTTCATAATTCATATAACCAAGATATCATTGATAAAATACTCAAATAACATAATTCTTGAATCCAAACACAAGAACATTAATCATTACTCTTAATACTTGGTAATACTATATGCTTGACCATGATCCATTAGATTCTTTTGAGGTGTATTCCTTTAACTCTTAGGGAATTTATTTGCATAGTTATCAATATCCTTATAGTTGAAGCATTAAAAATTTAAAAAAAAATCTTTCCCTTGAAATCATGAGAATGGTTCCCTTTTTCTCCACACTTTAAGAAATATACTTTTCCTCTTAAGCATATACTAATGTGTTCCATTAAACAATTTTCACATGTGGGAAAATAATTCTTTCCCCTCTTCTAATTATGTATGTTTCTATTATATTTCCTTTTATTCTCATGCTTCCCTTTGAAGTCACAATACTTAGATAAATATTTCTTTGTCTCATCATCACAAGATATTATGTCCCCATAAGATGGTAATGATTGAGAGACTAATTTACTTCGAATGATTATATTAACACCATCAAAGAAATGATCATTATTTCACTTTGTATTATGTGCAATGATTTGGTTCACATTCTTTATTCTAGGAACCATTTATAAATAATGACATACAATAGGTTAGGTCATATCATTATGAAACATAATTTATAATCCCAAAACTAGTAAAATTATTAACATATATTGAAAAATGTATGCACATCTAACATCATAATCATTAACATAGTTTCTTTGGGATGTTATTTGGTACTTTTACTCAAAGTATACCTTAGTTTTATGTTCCCTAATCTATGTTTCCATAAATCTAGTTTCCAAAGTTTCTACTAAACTTTCTTTGATTCCAAATGTAAATACCTTGACCTCAGTAGCTCGAAGTTGGTGCCTTTATTAAATTAGCATATATATAAAATTTAAATCCCAAAGTACCAATAAATTTAGATTTTTTGGAAATTATATTACATAAATAATACTCAGTTTACATTGGTAATAAAAAAACATGATACATAAAAAAAGTTAATAAACTTTATTCTTTAAAATTCATTCAAAGATCTATTCTTCATAACCTAAGGAAAGGAAAAAAAAATAAGGGTGAGATCAAAATGATTTTTAAGGGTTAAGTATAGAGGAAGATATCATGATCCAAAAATTAATAATCATTATAGAAAGATAAATAATTGAATACACATGCCATTTAAATAACTGGATAAGGCATAATCAATATGGAAAGGTAAATAACTGAGTACACTTGCCATTTAAATAACTGTATAAGGCATAATCAATATGGAAAGGTAAATAAATGAACACTCATGACATTTAAATATATAGATAAGGAATAATAAATATTTAAAGGTAAATAACGGAACACAAATTCCATTTAATTAGTAATCTAAGAATGAAATACATCCATAGATTTTATCATAGTGAAAATCTCATGGATAATAATAACTAAAATACAAATGTAGGCGATGCTTAATTATTAGATGTCATGTTTACCAGGTACATGAAACCTTTACAGTCAAGACCTTTCAAAATATGGTTTAAAATATACTGGGTACAAACCAATTTGGTTTGTATAACCTTATCTATAGTGTCAATCCCTTTCATATGAGAGTTTAAAACATAATGGTTATAAACTCATAGGGTTTGTCCAACTGATTTCATCTACCGAGATAATTAATGCATTGATGGGATTTCATTAACCAGTCCCTAACCCATGTTTTTCATGTCCAAAACATTCCTTATATATATATATAAGGAATGATTTAAATTCATGAAAAATTTTCCTTGTCAAATGTTTTGTATTGAGTAAAGGATACAAATTTATCAATACTTCACAAGTTAATAAAATAACATTAAAATAAAATACCATATGTAAAAATGATACACAGTTTAGGAGGGACTGTAGCAGACACTGTAGCGGTGGTGGTACTGTAGCAGTGTGGGTACTGTAGCAGTACTGTTCACCGAGGGGTTCTTTGGGCAAAAAATTGGGCTTTCAAGCCTTGTATTCAGGCCACTTGGCCTTGGGCCTTCGGGCTATGTAATGGGTCTCCCTGTACCCAGTCTAAAGAGGTATTTGAATTCAAATAATAAATAGAGGCTTTAGCCCCAACCTTTAAAAAAAGTTAACAATCCCAAAAGATTTTACAATAAACTTATCACTTGGTAATTTTAAAATAAAATTCCATTATACGAAATGATTAAAATTGAAACTTAAAATATCATGAATAATGATTTATTCGTGATATTACATATTAAAGGGGTAGTATATATACCACATAAATTTTAATTGGTGTTCATAATAAAAAATAAGTCTCAATAGAATGTAAATTGAGACAAAATCCCGTACATTACGTTCCCTTTTGATTGGACACTATTTAACCTATTTTATAATGGTTTTAATCATGTTATTAACTTATTAAGTAACCATATTAATATTTTTTACAACATTTATTATTCTTTTATAACATATTATTTCCCATTAATTAATAATATTTCAACATTTTCATCATTTCAGGTGTTAATTGTCTTGTTTTTCAAGTATGTTTTGACTTTTTATTTTTGTTACTCTAAATTAGATGATTCTTTAATCATATCCAGAATATAAAAAGTGATTAATATATAATATATATTCATTATATATTTATTTATAGTAATCCATAATATTTTTGATAGTAAATGAAATGCACCATTCATGGAGAAGGTTGGTTGTATGTAAGCATGAACGCTGCTTCTATTTTCTTGTCATTTTAAAGATGGAAATGTTAATTATATATATGTATTTAATAATTAAACTATCATATTTAATTTATATATATTTAATATTTTTATTAAAACCATCCTTAATACATTCTATGTAATGTGTGAATGAATCACATCACTTCGTGAGTTAGTAGTTCATCGTACACAAGAACGACGTTATCGTATTCCCACAAAATAAAAAGTATAAATTATGTGTTTTATAAAAATTAAATAAGAATGAAAAAATTATAAATTTTTTTTATATATTATATAAAATATAAATACATCATTATTATCAACTGTGAAATGTGGTAATGGAAGAACAAACGACATTAGTTCGTGTGGCGGTAGTTCACCATACACATGAATGATGATTGCATATCCCATTCGATGGAAGTGTGTGTTGTTGAAGGTTTAAACATTAACATAAAAAGTATTAGTATATTTAATAAAATTAGGTTATTATATAATAATTATATAAGAATAATTAAATTAGGTGTAGAAGGAAATAATATAAAATTGATTTTAGAAAAACATTACATGTTCTTTGGGTATCCCCCTTAGGTTTGCACTAATTCCTTCTTAATTTGAATTTATTAAAAATATAAGGATTCCATGTTGAGGGTAGCGAAGTTGGTAATTTATTTGTCTAGGTATTTTCAAAACCAAAATTTTTTGAGTGGGGTGAAGAAGTGGGAGAGGGGGTGACCTTTTATAATGGGGGGAGAGGACACCCTTGGAATTTTTGAAAATAAGTTTGGTATACCCAAGTTTTTACCAAACAAGTGGAATAAATAACATACCAAATTATATCATATATATAATGGTATATATATGAATATAAAAGGGGTATTGGAGAAGTTTAATGTCATTTTTACACCTTATAATCTAAGTTTAACAACTAAATAAACTTATTTTTACCTTAATCACTCTAATTAATTTTAAATTCATTCACTATTAATTGTGGTAAAAAATTACATTGAAATTATTAAAAATTAAAAATTATTGTTATAAAAAATATTTAATATATTTTTAAAAATTCAAATAATATAAGTGGTAGAAATTAAACTAAAATTAATCCATCAGACATGTTGAGAAAATGGGTTTTTTAAAGTTAAAATTTTGAAAAGTTTACTAAGTTTTTATATCTATATTAAATATAAAAATGATTAAAATTACATAAATTGAATTAATATATGTATTATTGATCTATTTTTTAGTTCAAAATCAAATAAAAATATAATTTAACATTATAAATTATTTATATGAAAAAGTAATTTTCAATTAAAATTGAGTATTTTTCACTATTCATCAAAAATGAAACTTTCTAGAAAAATGAAAAAATTCACCCTAAGACAATTTTGAAATTAAGATTTAAAAAATGAATTTAATTTTTCATATAAAATTTATAAAAGTTTCAAAATTTAGTTTTAAAACAAGTGTTCCATTAAAAGGCAGCAAAATTGCCTTTAGAAAAATACTGCTTTTTTATGTGTAAAATTAGATTTGTTGTTATCTTATGATTATAAAATATATTTGGTAAATATAAAATATTTTATTTAATATATATAAATTTCCTTAATATAATTCAAAAATATTAATTAATTTAATTTATTAGGATAAAACACCTTTTTCACATAATAATAGTTTTAAAAAACATTTCCTTTATATTCAATAGGTTTTTATATTCATTTATAATTAACTGGTAACAAATGAAATTAACCATATATTTCATAAGTTATTTAATACTATTTATAACATAAAATTTAACATCTAGGTGGTAATTTTAATTATAAATAATAATATTTATATTATTCGGTAAAACTCGGTCTTGCGTGTAACTCAAGCCATCGAAGAAAATCATTGTTGTGTGTAATAAAATCTAACATAGTATTACATGTATTTAAAGATATAGAATAGATTGAATTTATTTAAAAAATAAAATATATTTTACATTCTTTTTATATTATATTCCCTTCTACATCATTTGTTGTGTGTTATACATGCTATTGAATGATATGTTATTCTTTGATAATTTCATGATGTTACACCCAACCCATAGGGTTAGGGGATTTTTTCCTTAACCGCCACCCCTAAAACCATAAAAATTATACTATTGTGGGGTTATGAGCATGTATAAATAGGTTCCACCCCATCCCATAGGGATGAGATCAATTTAAACTCTCCCTCCTTTGTAGAAGTCGGTCTTTTCCTAACTAGGAGCAATACAGAAAGAATCACCTCCATGGTTCACCACACTAGAATTTCATGATTCATCCCTTCCACTATAATCATGTTTAATAAAAATAATAGGAAATTTTATTAGTATTACTATTAATTTATGATTTATTACTCTATATTAACATGAACATCAAGAAAGGGAATTGAAGACTCAAAGGGGGAATAAGCCTAAGAAATCTATAGTAGGGAAAGATCGAAGGAAGATTACAATTTATCCCTAAAATTTAATTCATACACTGATGTGTCTCCATAATAATATTATATTGATGGGAATTTTATTTTCATTTACTGATTTAGATTAGTGAATGTTATTGATGAAAATAAAACTGATAACATAGAGCATGATACCAATGGAAAAGAACAAGACAAGAAGGTATCTATTCAGATTATGATATATACCAAAGTAAGAGAAAAGGTTGTACTAACTTAGCATAAAATTTAGACTTATGACTTAATATCTCCAATAAATATATCATTTACACACACTTAAAGTTTTTTATTAGAGAAAAATGGAAAGGTTTAGTAGAATCCATAACTGTCCCAACACCTGGAGAATTTGAGCCTCTTTTTAATGAGGAAAATATTTCCTTGTATAAATTCTATCTAGAGAAGTTGAGTTAACTTAATATTTAATCACTCAAAGTAAACATACCCACTAGGTGACTCTCAGGATGAAGCCTTTATCCCTCCCACAGTTGACCCTCTCATCAATCATTTTCTCAGACCCACTTTTTTTTATTTTAGTAAAATTCTTCCCATTCCAAACATAGCTTAAGTATCATTAAAAAATTCACTTACCATGAAATGGTACATATCTCCCATATCCCATAAAGTTATGTCTCATTTATTCATACATATTGATCTTCTCCAATAAAAGGAAATTTCTCAGCCAATAGGGTGGATTTGAGCCACCTGGTTAA
The DNA here is from genome assembly GCA_963277665.1 of Viscum album. Lineage (NCBI taxonomy): Eukaryota > Viridiplantae > Streptophyta > Magnoliopsida > Santalales > Viscaceae > Viscum > Viscum album. The sequence goes on from OY728136.1 coordinate 1,908,916,085, forward strand.
CCAAATGTCAACAAAACTAGTTTACTTGACCCAACCACGAGGTGATTATCAAGAGTTTCATCCACAATGATAAAAAATTCCACCAATTTAAGTGAGTTAACATTATTTAACTTATGAATTTTATCAACCATGAGTATAGATAGATTATCCATCTGAGGTTTTCATGATTATTCCTAGTCCAACATCGACACCAACAATAAAACCAAAAGATATTATTGAATCCATTGAATATATTATGCATAAAATGGAAAATAGAAGGTCAAAAATAACTGGTGAAACCATAAAAAAATCCATATATGTAGTTTTTGTATTTCACTCCTCATCTACCTAAATTTGGAAATCATACCTTCTTGACATTTAATGGCTTGGGAGATGGAGAAATTAATTTTACACACTTCACATATAAATTTTGTACTATATTAGGGATGATAGAGAAGCATAAAATAGTGAATCTTAGGTGTTTCATATAAAATTTTGAAGGATCTTATTTTATCTATTTTAAAAATCTATAAGATAGATATATTTCTGACTGGGAAGATCTTTAGTGGTAGTTACAATATCAGTTCTATTCGACGATGAGGAGGACAACCATTCATGACCTCTTAAATTGAAATCAACATAACAATGAGAGGGTTTTCAAATTTATCACAAGGTGGATAGGTTTGAACTTTTCTATGAAAATTACTCTCCCACTAGAGAAGTATTTATAGATCTATATAGAGAATCTCTAAGATGATCTATAAACATTTCTTACCAATTGAAGTATCCTGTAATATTTCAATAATATGCCATAGTAGTGCAATGGTTAAAAGATTCTCATTGGAATTCAAAATAAAAATATCATATAGAATCATTTAAATAGGTAAATAAAATTTTCAAGAAATGGTGATTATCATCCTAAGACCAACTCAAATGTTATCTCTGACTACTAATCTTGAAAATTACCATGCAATACCTCCACCTAGGAAGAAACAACAACAATTCACTTATTATTATGTGAAGAAATAATAGAACTAATAAAACATTGAGGATATTAAGAATAAGGTTTATTAATTTTGGAAAGAGTAAGTCTTTTGGTAAATAGATATTGAGTTGTAAAAGAAGATTTTCATGTTGCCAAAAGTAAAATATTTTATCCCAGAAGGTAAACATGTAATAGTTTTATGAGTATGGGTGAATTTAAGGGGAAAACTCAATATAAAATTTGTTCCCAATAAAAATATAAGATGATAAAAAGTTATAATTTCTAATCTAATAGAATTTATAAAAGTAAAAATATGTGTAATCAGTACTTAAAAAATAAAAAATAAAAGACTTTTAAGTTAAAAACATAAACTTAATATATAAATCAATCATTAAATAAAAACAAAGTAATAAAAAACATTTGCAGATTATAATATAATAATTTAAATACTCCTAAAAGTACATTGGTTGCCAAAACAATTATAATAAAAATATTATTATATTTTTCTCTAAAGTGGTAATAAATTCAATAACATGAATCAAGGTATCCCAAATATTTACAAATAACTTCATTAATATACCCCAGATCGAAATATAAAATTATACACTAGGAATTATTCTATAAAAAATCAAAAATAAGTTGATTTATCCCTGGGGTACTATTTGATCCATAATAAATCCAAGTCCCCTAGAATCCATCAAAAAAATTATTTCTAAGATATGATTTCCTATCCCCCACAACCCTTCGAATTCAATATTTAGAATATTCAAAATTGTATCTCTAGATTCAAAATGATCATGAATGTAAAGACCCTGAATCTAGTAGCCTAGAGTCAATGGTAACTTTATTATATTGAAAAAGATACAATGAGTAACATCTTGAAAGACCAAATAGTTTTACAGTCTTAGTAAAATAGATACATACTTGAATCTAATATTATAGTTGAAAACATAAAAATACAATATAGTACTTTCTTTGAGTAAACCATTATTCCATTTAGCATATCCCAATATATCAATCATAAAAAATTTCCTAGGATCCTAGGGAAATCAAACATAATAAATGGGAGAGCTCAAATTATTATTATGGGTATGAATACAGTGAAAGATATCAGGAATAAATAAAACAAAATCAAAATAGAAAGGTAAATAACTAAAACACATGACATCCAATCAATTAATTGAGAATAATAAGGTAAGAATAAATGATCACCAAATAATGTCACATAAATAATCACATGTGCCTGAAACTTAAATAAGGATATTCTAACTAATCTACTAATCAAATGGAACATCAATAACTAATATCACAAAAAAGGAATACATAATTCCAGACAACATAACCATACCATCAAGTACTTATACAAAAAATTATTACATAAATGGGTAAGGCCTTGACCAAATACCCAAGCTTGTTTGTCTCATAAAACTGACCAATAAATATAAGGTATATATCGATCCTCACCCATTAGTTACTAAGTCCAATTCATTCCTCATATGAAAGGGGTGGTACATAATCATCATAAATATTATTATTGAAAAAATAATATATGAAATGTTAATACTTTCCCTAATCAATAAAAATAATCATAAACTATTTAGAGTAATATGGAGAATGGTATCAAAATAGCACACCCCTAGTTAAACTGATCATAAAACATTAAGAGAAATAATAAATATGGTATCATTAAAACATATTCCCAATAGGAACATAAGTGAAATAATTGATGTTATTGTTAACAAATAGAAATACCATAAAAAGATATGTAAAAATATTCTTGAGAAAAATATCCTTTTAACTTTGAAAATAAATTTAAAAAAATTGTAACTACCCAAAATATTAAGAAAAAAAATTTTATTTAAAAAATAACATTTTAAAATTTCAAAGGAAGCTTCAAATAAATGACTGGTCATGACATAGAGAAAGCTTTGTTTATGTTGAGTATGTTAAAACAAAGATTCCTTTAAAAATTTTGTAAGAAAAGTCAAAAATACCTAGTTTCAAAAATGATAGGAATATTTCTTTTAAAATAATTTGTAAAAATATACTTATGGTTAAAAATGAATTTGAAAAATCATAGTAAAAAATCTTTAAAATGTTTTTAGAAAACATAGATTTAAAAAAATTATTTTTGACTTAGGAGAGAAATGAAGTTGAATTTTATTAAAAAAAATTCTCAATAATTTTAAGATCAAAATTAGGAAACTTGTAATATTACTTGAAAAATTCATGATAAACCATTGTATAATAAAATTAAATGGTTTTATTAGACAATTAGTAAATAATTTATTTCAATGGAAATTCATGCATAAATAATCCCTATTAAAATGAGATTGAAACATAAATCTCTTACTACACTAGTAACTTTTTAATCGTAAGCCCCATAAAAGGAATAACATCAAATTAATCATTAAATACCATGAATTTAAATATATTCATGATATAAAATATAAAATGTGTAGTATATATACCTCAGAAAAGAAGATTGGTGCATAACATGACATATGTCCCAAGGAAGACAATTTGAGACGAGGAACCATTACAATGATCATAACGTTGAAGTGAGAATTAATCATTGAATTGATATTGTGTATCAAATGTAAATCCAAATAAAACAATTGGAAATACAAAATAATATAATCAAAATTAATTACACACATACTCTTAGAATATCAAATACAATGAAGAAGTAATATAAACCAATGAAAAGAAATTGAGTTATGAAATTCTTTACCACATGGTAATTTTCATGTCAAATACCCTTTGATGAAATAGTTCAAATTAAAACTTAAAATTACATGAATTTTTAATTATTAATTATATTACATTTAAAATGGGAATTATATACACCATATAAAAGAAATTAGGTGCATAAAATTCCAATATTCCTGAATGAAAGAAAATTGAGTCAAAAATACCTTAACTCACGCTTCCATTTGGTTAAACACACTTTAAACTACTATATAGTGTTTTGAAAATGATAATAAATTATAATATAACCATATTAATATTTATTATATCATATATTATATTTTTATAACATCTTATCAGTTGTTTTTAATAATATTTCATTATCACTATTATTTCTATTATTAATTACGTTATTTTCTCATGCATGTTTTATTATGAAAGTTACATATATTGAACATAGGATATAGTTACATAATATAAATAATTATATTAATGTTATAAATATTTTTTCTATCATATAAATATTTATAACCATTATTGAAAATTAGACATTGAAAATGAATCACATCGCTTTGTGGGGACAGTAAGTCGTACCTATGCACAAGCGACAATATCATTTCTAAATGGGTAGAAAGATATGTAATCAGGTGATATATTAATTGTATATAATTAATATAATTGAATATATATCACATATATTCATTAAATTTTTCCTTATTAACTCCCATGTAAAGAGAAAGTGAAAAATATTCACTTCGCTTGACGAAGTGGTAGTCCTCCGAACACACAAGAAACATTATCATATTTTAAAAATAATGGAATGTTAGAATTTATATGAAATATTATAATTCCATATTTATAATTATATAATAAATATTATATAAATACATTAAAATTCATCATTATATTTAACTATGAGAGGTATTGATGGAAAACGAGTTACATCAGTTCGTAAGGCTGTAGTCTATTGAACACACGATCGACAATTTGGTTTCCCATTTGATGAAAGAGGAGATGGATATATGTTATGATTTTAAAATAATAAAATCTTAGTACATTTTAGATACTTTTGATATTATATTTTAAGTTTTAAGAAATAATCTAATGTTGTAAAAGAATAAACAAAAAGAAACTTTTTTGTTAAGATGATTACCTTCTCTTAGAGAAACCTCCTTTGGATATCCTCTTAAGGACCCTAGGGTTGGTCTTTTGGGATGAAAATAATGTATATAATATGGATAAGTATTATAGAGATTTATTTTGGATTTTTTTTTACAGAAAACAGTGTATTGAGATGTGTTAATAAGTGAGGGGAGGAAGTGCCCTTTTATAATTGAGGAGGAGTGACATTTTTGTAAATACCAAAAAACTACTCAATAATAGGAAGTCACTCTCACACCAAATATAAAAAATTAATAATTAAATTATTGTAAGGATTAATTGTTCTATACACACCTCAAAAATATAAAAACCCATTTTTTAAACATGTTGTTCCTTAACTTATAAGTTTCCTTACTTTTAACATTTTATTTTTCTCTATGGTAACCAGGCTTTTTTACATAAGTAATTTATCATTTAATGACTAAATAAATGAGACTAATTATATAAATTGTACCCAATGGTTCTAAATATTAAATAAAAATTATAAAATAAAAAACCAATGTTTGTGGGAAATTAATTATAACACAAGCACATGTAACACACAAAACTCTGTTTTACCCTTAACCATGGTAACAAAGTTTTAACTATTTAGGGGTCAATATTATTATTATAAAAGGACCATTGGTAAATGAATGGAATATTTTGGATATCATTACAAAATATACCAATAAATTGGAATTGGATGTAATTTTTATGAAATTTGAATCATCTAATAAAATATTATTTATTATAAAATAATATTAATGTAAATTTTTTACACTATTCATTTAATTTAAATTTAAAAACATCAAGACAAAGGTGAAATTAAAATAAATTATTTTCCAAATCATATATCATGTTATTATTATATAAAAATTTATTTAATCCAATTATTAATGCAATTTATATTACATTTAAATATTTTAGGGTCATTTATTTTATTTTTCTATTAATTAAATATTTAATGTGTTAGCATTTCTTAATAATTTAAAGTAATTTTATAATTACTAAAAATAAAAAATAAATTAACATAATGAAATTAATTTCATTATTCTCAAAATTACCATTAATATTCTTTCACATCATTCTTTTATCCCTATGTGAACATATAATTTATATTTATAAGCACAAGGGTGACATTTTGTCTTTTTCTTTAATTAAATTATTATATTGGTAACTTTCATGGTAAAATGTTCCAAAAACGCATAAAAATAGATCCTAAGGTAATAAGGATTTATATATGTCTATAAAATAAATTTTTTACTTGTATTTTTTCCATTTTAACCTTTAAATTTTTAGTTTAACCTCTGGTAAACATGTTTTACCTTAACTGTGATAATTAATTTTTACTATTAATTATGAAAAAAAACTAAGTTTACCTAATTATATAATATTAATTATTATGATTAAAAATAAAAAATATTTTTTAAAATATTACATTCACATTAGTATAAAATTTTAAATTTTAATTAAACACGCAAACACGATGAAAAAAAGGTTTTCGAAAGAAAAAATTATCGTAAGTATAAACACTTTTAATATAAAAAATAAACATTAATTTGAATCCAATGAACTAAATTGTATTTATTATAATATATTTGAACTAATTTTACTTTCAAAATAATTTTATATCATAATTTAACTTTCATATTCTTTAAACAAAAAGGTAGTTTTCAATACAAACTAGTATTTTTCACTATTCATCGAAGAATAGTCTTTTCAAAAAAATATAAAAAACTAACTCTAATATAATTTTTACATGATGATTTAAAAAATTAAGTTCATTTTTTAATATAAATTTTATAAAAGTGTTAAAAATTATTTTTAATGTACGTGTGCAAAGTGCGATAAGACCGCCTTTTAGAAAAATAATGTTTTTCAAAAAAACATTTTCTTTTCTTTGAAATGTTTTTTATTTTATTTATAATCAATAGATAACAATTTAATTTTTTTTATAAATTTTTAAATCATATAATTTTCATAATTTAGTTAGTTTTATTCATACTTTCTAATTTAATGACCAGTTTATAACGATCCTAGTAAATAATAATATTTCAATAGTATATTATAATTCATTTAAGCTCAGTGTTTCATGCAACTCAGGCTACCATAGATATTAAATTTAAATAAATATATTTTATAGGTAATTTAAGATAGGTTTTTTTGTGTCACATATGCTATCAAACACAATTTTATTATTTTAAAATCTTAGGGTGTTATATTCTACCCCCTTAAATAAATTTCACTCTCATATTTATATTTTTTTTATCATAGGTCTAAATTTTATTGAAAAATCACATAATAAAAAGTTTTAATAAAACATCATCTTGATAATAGAGAATGAGAATTATGAATGTTATATAGAATAACACATAACTAGGTTTCCAAGTAGGAAAACATTAGTGGGAAGTGAAAATGTGGACATGGAGGAAAAGAGTAAATATATAGAGAGATTGATATAGATCATTGATAAAAATAAAGTGAATGATAAAGAGAAAGTTAACAACCAAAAATACTTAAATATATTATTAGTTGAAATACAATTTGATTCATCATATATGAAGGTAATATGATAACATTTCTGTTTCAATATTTTTTCCTAGAGTTGAGGGATTCTTTTATTGTCAAAATAGAGCACCCCGTAAAATATACTTACTTGATATATTTTAAGTAAGATTTAATATTTTGGTTTTAATTAGATCAATTTGGACATCATTTCTTACTCCAAGATATGAATATCCAATAAGAAATTTTTTATGCCTAAATCACTAAAATTAACTTTTATTAAATTATAATATCTATAAAAGAATGAGAAGTCATTCTTCCTGTCTCTAGATATCTTCTAAGACCAAAATGGTTAGTATGAGTTATCCACCAATTTATTAAATTATAAAAACTCAATAATAACCCCAAAGTTTAACTTAGTCCGTTTAATAAATATTCATCCTTAAGACTCATCCAAAATATGTCTCACTAAATTCAACATCTAAAACTTTAGAAGGAAAATCACTAAATTTCCAAAATCAATATAACATTAGATTCCCTAAAAAACATAACACCTCTCTTAATGCCACATAAAAAATATTTAAATACTATAATCACCATAAAACCTTAATGAAATGATGAGTCCTTCTAAAAATAAAATATCATATTATCAAATATATTCCCTAAATCCAAAAATCTAGTAAACTCTAGCAAAGATAACATAAACCATTAAATCACTCAAAAAATTCAATGTCACCATTACTATCCAATAAACATATATTTATAATTATTATCTAAACATCAAGAATATATTAAGGGTTATCTTATATAAATCATGTGTTTTCCAAAAAGATCAAATTTCCACTGAATCACTTTTCTTGGTACCATTCAACATATTCATTCAAATCCTTAAATAAATATTACTATAATACAATCCTTATATTTTTTATGATTATTATAATAATAATATAATTGATAAAATACTTATAAAACATAATTATTTTAATCCCAATACATTAAAACATCAATTATTTCATTTCTTTTGTACACCATTTACTAGGCTTCATTGTCTTTTTCCATAAACCTTGTTTCCATTCATATGTCATTTGTAGTATGTTCATCATCAATATAAAAACATTTACTCATAAAAACTTATTGATACTCTTCTCGATATTCTCCCCAAGGATATATATTTTTATAATTCCCATACATTCTACATTTTAAACATTCATCCATTGATAATATCTTAGGTTGACCAAAATTCCCAACCATTGCATTAACTAAACTTTTCGTTTCCCCTCATCAATTGATTACTTTGTACCATTATTCTCTATTTTTAAAACATATTATCATTCCTTTGAGATAGTACCTTGATTTATTCTTCCCACATTCTTAACATATATGAAATTGAATCTTATTTCCTCCATAATCTCCACCACATAAGCTCTTAGTGAACTCTATCCTTATCTTCATTGTCATGTATGAGAGTTGGTTATGGTGAAAGTTATTAGTAATATATCATGATAAATAATTGGTAATAATCACAATATCCATCAATCCTGTCATCATCCCATTTTGTTTCCCATTAACACATTTTCCATCACATTCAACGTTAACCCAATTCTTTCTTGTTCCATCCATTGACTAAAACCAAAAAACATAGTGTGATAAGCACTAATCATAATGGAAAATTACATAGACATAAAGAATAATTTATAAGATGTCTCAATAATGAAACCTTAGGTCTAACCTAGGTAAGTCATGGTCATCATCTATTCAAATCCTTCACGATTGTTCATAAAGAAAATATGAATTAACCAAATAAAATCTCCTAAGAGTGTCAAACCAGGTGCGTAGTAAGGCTTGTTGTCGTGCACTAGGTGAATATCAATTAAAATCATGATATTTCCTTTTTAGAGTTATAAACTCTAGTTACAACTATTCTCGAAACATATCCACTTATAGTATCCAGACATGGATGTATTTCTAGTAAAACCACATAATCTCTACCTTACCAAAACTTTAGGATGTTATCATATGCTAAGAGTTATCATAAAAGGTAGTTAGATGGTTATGTTATCTAATATATTTTTTCCTAAATATAGTTCCCATGCATTATACTAAACCTTCTCTGGTACCAATTACAAATACCCCAACCAAAGTATCCTAGAGTCGATAGTTAATTTATTACATTGGTATAAGATACAAGGAATTACATCCCAAAGGACTAAATAGTTTAGTAGTCTTGATAAACTAGATTCTTACTTGAATATTATATTATAATTTAAGATGTAAAAAATAAAATATAGTATTTTATTTGAGCACTCTATTATTCCATTTATCATACCCTTGCATATCAATTATGAAACACTTCCTAGCATCCTAAAAAAACACAGTAAAGCAGTGAGTTATAGTGCTCAGTAAGGGTATGCATATGGTGGAATATATCATGAATAAATATGGATTAATTAACATGACAAGGTAAATAACTAAAACACATTCCATTCAATCAATTACTTGAGAATAATATGGTAGAAATAAATGATGATCAAATAATTACATATAAACAATAACATGATCTTGAATCATAACCATGAATATTATAACTAATCGACTCATTATATGGAACATAAATAACTATTCTCATAATGATGGAATTTATAATACTGAACCCCATAACCATACCATCAAGGCTTCATCCCAAGACATCTTATATAAATGGGTAAGTCCTAGACCAAATTCCTAATATAGTTTATCTCATGAGACCTACTGATGCATCGAGGGGTTATAGAGGGCCCCACAAATCACTTACTAATTACAATTCATTTCTCATATTGAAGGGGTGAATCATAATCAATATAAATATTTTTATTGAAAAACTAGCATTATAAATGTTAACACTTCACCTAATCAATAGACATAATCATAAATCATTCAAAGTAACATAGTAAATGGTATCAAAATAGTACATCCCCATTCAAAAAGATCATAAAACACCTAGATAAATAATAAGGACCATATCATTAAAACATATTCCCAAAGGGTAATAAGTGAAATAAGGGTTTTTATTGATTAATATAAATACCATAAAAAGATCTTTGAAAATATCCTGGAGGAAAATATTATTTTAACTTTAAAAATAAATTTTAAAAAGATATAATTATACAAAATAATTGGAAGAGAATTTATTTAAGAATAACATTTTAAACTTCTAAAGGAGTATTCAAAGAAATGAGTGGGCATGATGGTGAAAATTTTTTGTTCATGCTGAGTATGTTAAAACAAAGATCCCTTACACATTTTTATAAGAAAAGTTAAAAGAAACTTGTTTTGAAAATGACACAAAGTTTCATTTTATTTTTAAAAAATATAATTATGGGTAAAAATGAATTTAAAAAATCATAGTAAAACTTTTTTGAAACCTTTTTTTAGAAAACATATATTTGGAAGAAAAATATTTTTGACTAAAGAGAGAAATAAAGTCAGATTTTATTAAAAATATTTTATCAATAATTTTAAGTACCGAAGAGAGGAAAATGGCACTATTACTTAAAAATTCATGAAAAAATATAGGATAATAACATGAAAACGTTTTACTAGATAATTATCAAATAATTTACTTTAATGGAAATTCAAGCATGAACAATCCTGATTAAAATGTAATTGAATGAAAAATATCTTACAACATCAGTAACTTTTGAAACATAAGTCCAATGAAGGAATAAAATCAAATGAAAAATTAAATAAAATGAATATAAATATATTAATTATATAAAATATAAAATGGGAAGTAGATACACTTTATTAAATAAGATAGGTGTGTAACATGACATATGTACCAAAGAATACAATTTGACACGAGCAACCCTTAAAATGATCATAACGTTGAAGTGAGAATTAATAAATGAATAGATTATGTGTATAAAATGTAAATATACATATAAAAAGTGAAAATAAAACATAATATAATAAAAATTTATTACACATATAATCTTATAATATCAAAGATAATTAAAAAGTAAAATAATCCAATGAAAGGAAATTAAGTTATGAAATTATTTACCACTTGGTAATTTTCATTTCAAACCCCCTTGAATGAAATAGTTCAAATTAAAACTTAAAATATCATGAATTGTTAAGTATTCATTATATTACATGTAATAGTAGTAGTATATACACCATATAAAATTAATTAGGCACATAAAATTATAACACGTCTTAATGAAAGGAAATTGAGACAACATCCCTTACCTCACACTTATTTTTGGTGGAATACAATTTAACCTCATTTATAGTGGTTTAAAACATGTTAAAAACTTATACTAGAACCATATTAATATTTATTATATCATAAATTATCATTTTATAATATTTTATCACTCATTATTTAACAATATTTCATTATCACTATTGTTTCAGGTGTTAATTTCCTTATTTCCTTATGCATGTTTGTCTTGAAAGTTTTGGATATTAAACATAGGATATATTTCCATAATATCTATAATTATATTAATGTTATAAATTTTATTTTTTCATTATATAAATATTTATAAATATTATTTAAAATTAGATATAGAAAAATAATCACATCGCTTTGTGGAGATGGTAAGTTGTATATACACCTGAGTGATGATATTATTTCTTAATGGGTGGAATGGTAAGAAAAAAGAGTTATATATTAAGTTTGAATAATTAATATCATGTCATGTATATCACATATATTGATTAAATTTATCATTATTAACTTCCATGTGAAGAGTAAATGAAAAATGAGTCACACCACTTCACGTTGCGGTAGTCCTCCATACACACAAGTGAAATTATAGTTTTTTATAAAGAATAGAATTTATTAAGGTATACATGATATTATATTTAAATAAGTACAGTTATATCATAAATATTATATTTATTCATCAAATAAATCATTATATCCAACCATGAGAGGTGTTGTAGGAAAACGAGTTACATCAGTTCGTGAGGTAGTTGTTCGCCGTACACACGATTGAAGATTTAGTTTCTCATTTGATAGAAGAGGAGATGAATATAGGTTATTAATTTAACATAATAAAATATAATAATATTTTAGATACTTTTTTATTATATTGGATGTTTTAAGGCCTAATTTAAGGTTGTAAAAGAAGAAATAAAAAATAAATAGCTTCGTTAAGATGATTAACTTCTCTTAGAGAAACCTCATTTGGATCTACTATTAAGGCCCTTAGGGTTAGTATTTTTGGAATAAAAAAACCTATATAATGTGACTAATTATGTTGGGTAGATATTTGTTTAGGTTTTTCCTTGAGTAAAATGGATTAAGAGGTGTGAATAAATGATGGGAGGAAGTTCCCTTTTATAATTGAGGATGAGTGAAATTTTTGTAAATACCCAAATCTATTCTATAATGGAAACTCAATCTCACCCAAAGTGAACGAAAATATATAATTAAAGGATTTTAGGGATGATATATTCATGAAAATCCTCCACCGCATAAAAAATTGTTGACTCAAAAGTTTACTTATGAATTTTTCCATTCCTTTTTGTTTTGGAAATGAAAAACACATTTCCTTAATAATACCTTATATCTTTAAGGAAGTTAATATACAAGTATATATAAAGTTTAACTTATTATTTTGAATATCTTTAATGATGTTTTCTAGATAAGTATAACCATAATTTCCTTAATATTGAATAACTGATGGAATTATTGAAGATCTTACACTTTCTCAAGATCTTAAAGTTTATCAAAATATTATAATTTATTAGATTTTGAATCGCTCAGAAAAAACCGATTTTGAATCAGGACATTTCTTAGATTTTTAATCAACGAAAAAAACTGATTCTGAATCATCTCATTTCTTAGATTTTGAATCACTCAGAAAAACTGATTCTGAATCAGGTTGTTTCTTAGATTATGAATCACTCATAAAAAAATAGATTCTAAATCATGTTGTTTCTTATATTCCTATTCTTAACTTTCTTAGAATCTAATTTCATATCTTTTTTAATGTTTTCATAACTTTCTTAAAGTTATGATATTTTATTAATGTTATGATTTCATAATTTCTTAAATATTTTATATTTTTTTAATATAATTATTTTATATCCTTCATAAAGATACCACATTTACTTAATGTAACATTTGTAATATCCAAATGCTTATATATTATTATAAATCTAATTTAACTTGTGATAGTTTTTATTATCTAAACCGTGTCTTGGTTTTAGTTAAAATATGACTGTTACGAATTCTACCTATTCAAGTCCCTCTGAGATTTCAAGGAAAATATGATCATTGGGGGAAAATGTGACCATTGGAGATCTCGAATATGAATACCCAATCATTTGAATGTTTTTCATTCTATGAAATTTTGGGAGAATTGACACTCCGAGAGATCTCTTCTATATTTTCTTCATGTGAAATCCTTGAAGAGTTTAATTTGTGAACAACTTTTCCCACATACTTAAATCTTTAATAAGTTTTGTTATGCTTAGTACAATTCCAATTGTTTCTATATAAAATTGAGGGATTCCAAGATGAAGGAAGATAAAGGTCCCTATTAACTACTTAATCAAGGGATTCCAAGTTGAAGTAAGATAGGGGTGCTGATAACCTTATAGATCGAGGGATTATGGGGATAGAAAGATAGATTATGATCTTTGTATCAAGGGCTTACCCTGGTGTGGGTAAGAAAAACTTTATTAAAAGTATAAATAAAGGTACCTTTATCCATGTTTGTTGGATACCCAACTCTTTGGGTTAAAAGATTTCATTACACTTGTATTACTTGTTTAATTAAAATTTCTTTAAATTCTACTGCATTTTTGTTAAAGATAGAAAGTGTAACTTTCTTACACTTTCTCTAATGTATTTACTCTAATTCAAGACTCTATATGATTTAAGGTAGAATATTTCTTAATTATATATGTGTGCTTATTTATTTATAATATATTTTTAATTAGACCTTGGGACCTTCCGATTTCTTTGTCAAATATAGTAGAGGTTTTTGTGAATCTTGTTTGTTTAACTTTGTTAAAAAAACTTTCCTTAAGGTTAAAAACGAAAGTTTTTAAACTTACAATTCACCCCCTCTTGTAATTGAGTATCCACATCTCATATTTAAATTCTACAATTGGTATCAGAGGATGTCTCTGAGATACTGATACTTAATCTTAGTATCATAAGGAAAAAAATTTATTTCTTTTTACTTACACTTAGTTTACTTTCGCAAGATAGATTTATTTCTTTGATAAACTATTTTCTTATAAATACATAATACACTAACATGTGGAGTGGAAGAGTTTTTTTTTTTGAAAGATGGATGGAATGAATGTCAGATCCTTAGATAATATGATTCTTACAAGTCCACTAAATTTTTATGGGAATGATTATGAATATTGAGGAGACATAATGAATAATTTTTCTATTAACACTAGATTTGAAAAAATTGTTATGCTTACTGGAGATTATAAGATACCTGAAAAGGAAGTTATAACCTTTACCAATCATGAAAAACAATAATATAATATTAACAATAAGGTATGCAATAATTTTTTTTGTTATATAACTAGGAATATATACATCCAGATATCCTCTTGTGAAGTAGTAAATTATATTTGGAAGAAACTTGAAGTTACACATTTTGTAACATCTAATGTTATAGAAACTAGAAGATCCATGATTAGAGTATATTATCGTTGTTTTTTCCTTATGAAGAACCAATAGTTAAAGTTAAACAAATATTCATGACTATTATGAACCATTTACAATTAATAGGAAAAAAGGGCTATAATATGAGATACTTATTGACAAGATTGTTGATATCATGTCGAATTAGTGGGAATCAAAGAAAACCTCTATTGATGAATTAAGGAAATTTACAATAGTTACTATTTATGAGATATTTGGGACTCTCTTTCAACATGATAATATATTGGATAGAGATGATGAGAATATAAAGAAGAAAAATGGGAATGTTTCTTTTAATACTACTTTGAATCATATGAAATCCAAGACTCCTGAGAAAGTTTTTAAGTCAAAAAAGTCTAAGAATTTTTTTTAATAAGACTCAAGTGAATCTGAGTAGTTAGAGAATGAGTTATCCAATCTTGATCAAAGGATGAACAATATTGTTAGCAATAAATATTTTTAGTGCATATAAAATAAGAAGTAAATGAAGGATAACAAATATTATTAAGTAACATGTTATTAATGCATGAAATATGGACATATCAGACTATATTGTATGAGGATTAAAAGAAAAGATATACAAGATAGAAATTCTGAAAGGAATCAGAAAAGATATTATAAACCCAAGGGAAATAAAATCTTGAAGGAAAATAATTCTTGGAGTGCAAGTGGTGGGGACTCATCAGATGAATCTTTAGATATTTAATCTTCTGGGAAGAAAAATATTGGTCTTATTTTCTGAATACCTATTGAGATTAAGTGTCTTATGGATAAGGTACATAATACAAAATCCTTAACCAATATTTCTTTAACTACTAATTATCCTGATGAAGAAAATTATGAATATTCAGATGAATAATCTTCTTTAGTAGAAGATAATTCTTTACCTTATTTTGAATAAGTTTCTAGGTTTTCCAAGTTGAGAATGAAAATAGTAAGGTCAATAAAAAACTTGATAAGGAAAATTATAGAATCATTATTTTAACAAAATAAGTATCAGATCTTTCTAAAGATCTTGATGAAAAATATTTTGAAATTGTTTCAATTTCAAAAAACCTTGAGGAAGTAAATTAAGAAAAGGATAAACATTCAAAGGATTTAGAAAATGTTATTTCTATGAAATTTTTTTTAAATACATACTCCAATTCTAAGACTAATAACATTGAGGATAAGAATTTAATTATTAGACTAAAATCTGAAATATTTTCCTTAAATAAACTTTTGTCAAAATTTACATCGTTTAATTAAAATTTTGTTAAGATGTATTCAAAAATTCTTACTATTAGGAATTGTTCCAGATTTGGTTATTCTCAGTCAAAACCAATTTTTAGTCAAAATTATTTTATTCTTCAAAGTTCCCCTTTTTACACTAAGTGTCAATGTGGTGTAAATTTGTAGAAAAATTATTCTTTGAATAAAACTCAATCCTTAGGTTTTCATAAAGCCTACTTTTCTAAACAAATGTTGATACCTAAGATTTTACTTTCTAAAAATTTTGTATCCAAGAAAGTTTAGATTACTAAAGCCTAACTATTTTATTTTTAGGAAAATAAAGTAACTACCAATGACAATATATGGTACATGGATAGTGGATGTTCCGGGAATACGACTGGTAAAAAAAACTTCTTTGAAAAGATTATTAATATGAAAGGTGGAAGAGTCACTTTAAGAGGAAATGTTTAAGGATAAATTATTGGTATAAATAACATTATTATTCTTGGAAAAGCCTTAATTTAAAATGTCTTATTTGTTAAAGGTCTTAATAAATACCTCATAAGCATAATACAATTATGTTATAAAGGTTACCTTGTGAATTTTAGGAATGATAAATATTTAGTGCACAATTCCAAGGATGAGTTCATTATTTCTACCCATCAACATGAGAATGTTTATACACTCAACTTAGAAGACCTTAGGTGCCAATGCTTACCTTGACTTAGTGTAATATAATAACAATATTGGTTATGGAATAAAAGACTAAGACATTTTATTATTAGGAACTCGTGTAAACTATCTAAGAAAATACTTTTTAAGGATCCAACAGATCTTAGATTTTATTATTCAAAAGTTTGTGATCCTTATCAATATGGAAAGAAACATAAGACTAGCTTTAAATCAATAATTGAAGTCTCAACTTCTGATGAATTACAACTAGTGCACATGGACTTGTTTGGTCCTACACAAACTGGAAGTATTAGAGGAAAATATGATTTATTTTTTCTAGTTGATGATTACACTAGATTTACATGGGTCTATTTTATTGAAAAGAAATATGAATCCTTTTATTATTTCAAATATTTTTCATCCAAAGTTAAAAATGATAAAAATATTCCATTGATAACTATTCATAGTGATCATGGTGGAGAATTTAAAATTTTAGATTTTGAAACTTTTTTTAGTAAGAAAGACATTAATCATAACTTCTCATCTCCTAGAACTACTCAGAAAATGGTGTTGTTGAAAGAAGAAATCAAATTATTCAAGAGATAACTAGAACCATGTTGAGTGAATACTCAATTTCTAAACACTTTTGGGATGAAGATATAAGTACTACTTTTTATACTATAAATAACATTTTAATCATGCTATTTATTAATAAAGTAACTTATGAGTTATAGAAAAGATGAAAACCTAAATTTTCATACTTTATAGTATTTAGATTCAAAGTATTCATTTTGAATATAAAAGATAACTTAAATAAATTTTCACCCAAATACAATGAAGGAATTTTCTGTGGCTATTCCACTACTTCTAAGTCTATAGAGTTTTTAATAAAAAATTTTGTACTATTAAGGAAACATTAAATGTTAAACTTGATGAAACCGGTCCTTTTTTTAGACAAACCAAAGCTACATCTTTGTATGTGTTTTCAAAAATTGATTATCAAACATTGATAGAAGATTATTCTAATCAGGATAATACTCAAGAAAATGTTTCTGAAGTATTTACTTTAGAATATTTTCTACCTTATGTTGATGAAAAGGTTTTACAAAACCCAAGTCAGTTGTTTTTAAGGAACCATCCCAGTGATAGTATCATTAGTGATGTACATCAACCAGTAAACACTATAATTTCTTTAAGAAATGAAGTAGATAATCTAGAATTTATTTCCCAATTAGAACCTAAAAGTACTGATGAGTCTTTAGGTGATGAATATTGGATTAAATTTATGAACGATGAACTAAATGAAATTGAAAGGAATAATGTCTGGAAAATTGTTAAAAGACCTAAAAAACTTATATAATTGGAGTAAAGTGTATATTCAGAAATCAATATGATGAAAATTGAATCATAGTAAAAAATAAATAAATATTAGTTGCTAAATACTATAATCAACAAGAAGGAATAGACTATAAAATAAATTATTCTTTAGTATCTAGACTTGAATCCATTCAAATTCTATTAGCCTTAATAGCATTCTATAACTTCAAATTTTTTAAAATGGATGTGAAGTGTTCTTTACTTAATGGATATGTTCAAGAATAAGTTTATGTTGAAAAACCTCATATTTTTTAAGACACAAAACATCTTGAACATGTTCTTAAAAATAAAAAAGCTTTATATGGTCTCAAACAAGTCCCTAGAGTATACTATGATAGACTTACATTATTTTTTTTTATAAAAAAATTATATTAAGGGAACTCATGATCCAACAGTCTTTATAAAGAAATAAAAGAAAAATGTTTTGATTACTCAAATTTATGTTGATGAAATTATATTCGGATCAAATTAGAAATCCTTAACTGATTCATTTTCAAATATTATGAAATTTGTGTTTGAAATGAGTATGATGGGTGTGTTAAAAATTTTCCTTGGTTTTTAAATTTATCAAAAACTAAAAGGAACTTATATTTATAAAAAATTTATATTAATGATATTATTAAAAAGTATGGATATGAAAACACTAAAAGTATAAGTACTTCAGTAGGTACTTGGAATACTCTTGATCTTGATGAAGCTGGGAAACCTGTAGATCAAACATCTTTTAGAGGTATAATAGGAAGTTTACTATACTAACAGCTAGTTATCCATACTTAATGTTTTCAGTATGATTATTTGCAAGATATCAATATAATCCAAAATAATCCCATTTAAAAGTTGGGAAAATAATTTTTCACTATTTAAAGGGAACTATGGACTTAGGACTTTTCTATTATTATGGAAATGAATTTGTTTTTAAAAAAATCAGATGATGAATTTTGAGGTTATAGAATGGATAATAAAAGTACTTCCAAAACTTATCATTTCTTAGTAGATTCATTAGTTTCTCAGTCATGTAAGGAACAACACTCTATAACACTTTCCACTATTGAAGCTGAATATGTGGCAGCTGGAATTTGTTGTTATCAAATGTTGTGGATGAAACACACACTCACATATTATGGAATGTATTTTACTAAAACTCAAATACTATGTGATAACACTAGTTCCATAGCCTTAAGAAAAAAACTTGTACATCACTCACATGAAAAGAACATAGATATCAGACATCACGTTCTTAGGTATCACACATATAAAAGAGATATTATTTTATAATTCATCGGAATTCAAGAACAACTTTCTAATATATTCACAAAATCATTACCTTCTAAGAGATTTGAATATATTAAACAAAATTTAAGAATGATATCCTTAAGGTAATCATTCATATCCACTTTTTTTAAACCATATATTAATATTAAGATACTCCTTTTTATAGGGGGGGTACATGTTTTCCTTAATTTTTTTTCATAACCTTAAAAAAATTAACCTTAACAAAAAAATTTGGAACCTAATAAAATTTTTGAACTCTAATAAAACTTTTTAGAACCTAATATTTCTAGAAGGAATATTATCTAATACTAACAAATCTTTTGACACTCCGAAAGGTAAATTTTTTAATCCTATTATTTTTTTTGTTGGTATTTCAAATCTATTTTAAGAAAAACCTTAATAGATTTTTCTTTACTTAAATGCATTTTATTTCCTTAAAACTTCAAAATATCAGAACCAATAAATCTTCTTCAACATAATTCCAACCATTGGATCAAATCAGATTAATAAAAACTATTTGATCTTGTCAGGAATAAGAATCATCACTACAGGGTCTATATAAAGGGGACCCTTTTTCTGCAGCCCACATCAGTTTCCCCATGTTTCTCATCGAAGATCTACTGCTCTTCAAAGCCTCTATTCTATTTTTCATCTCATTTTTCATAAAGTTTTGAAATTCTCTAGATATTTCATCCTAGACTTAAATTCCTACTCATAAGGAACTTAAATATTGGGAAATATTCAGAAAGAGGTTAGTCGATCAATATTTTTTTCTCAAATTTGATTATTTGACTACAAAAATCATTAAGTTTCAAGGATGGGAGAATGTTTGCATCTTAAATAATAAGAGATAACAAGATCTGGTGTATGCAGAATTGGTTATCTAATTCTATCTGTCAATAGATTTTTTTATTAAAGGTGGAAAAGAGAAAATTCATTTAAAGAGTTATGGAAACACATATTTGATGCATTATAAAAAAATTTCTAACATTATTCAAAGACCTTATGATGGAGAATCATATTATCCTTCTCATAAGTTACCAGATTTTGAAGTTACTTTTAACAGAGTTAAAGCTATTGAATCCTTAGTCCTTAAGAGAGTCAAGAACCCAAAACTTTCTAATATTTCAGATAACTTATGAATTATCACCTTACGGTTACAAGGATTATTAATACTAATGAAAGGTGATAAGGAAACATTAAAAATCATAGATATTGTCATATTATATTTTTTGATTAATCTAAAAAAATATTAACCTAGTTAAGTTTATCTTTCTTATGACTAGTAAGATAAAAGATGAGACAATCAATTCACAAATTATTATGTTCTCGGAAACTCTATCAAAGATCATCATGAGTGCTTTAGATTTTTTCAATGTTCGTTGAATCTCGAAGACCAGGAAGTTAAAGATCCTCTTGTTAAGTAATGAAAAATTGAAAATAATGAAATACTTCTTTTGTGATAAGAATAATGAGTTCATTGATCTTACAAGAAAAAACATCCAAGTTAGAAAAAATTCTAAATTGGAACCAAAGAAAAGAAAAACTCAAGTGTCGAAACCGCAGACAACTCAAGTTTTCGAACCCTTGAAGTCTAAGAAACAAAAATATTACCCTGATAATGTTGTAGCTAAGTGGAGAGAATATATAGAGAAAAGAAAATAAGGAGGTATTGTGTTTAGGCTAAAACCAAATGAAGCTAAGGAATTAAAAATTCAAGCTACTTAAGAGCTTGAGAGGAAGGCTAAGGAAAAGAAACTTAAGAAAAATCTTTCAAAAGAAGAGACAATTTAGGCCTTACTAAGAGATAGATAAAGGGAGTTAGAATAGATTCAAGTTCTAGAATCCTTTATCTAATAAATTGAACCTCCTTAACAATTATAAGAAATGATTATAGTAACTCCTTCAATAAATAAAAGCAAAGATGTTGTCTCATAATTAGTACTGAATTTTCAATTTCATGAAGAATAAGTGAATAGCGAAGAGAAGGAAAGTGATAACGAGATTATAAAAATTGATGAAATTAAAAGCGAAATTTGGTCAAAAAGTTTATCAATAAAAACATCCCAAGCCTCCTATTTTAATCCTCAATTAAAAAAATCAATTCAGAAATATATTCAACAAGAAGAGAATGTTGTTGAAACTGAAGTGAATAAAATCTTATCTAATGATGATGATGTTAATGAAGATAATGTTGATAAATAAGACAATGTTGGTCAAGATAATGCTGGTAGTAAATATGATGATGGTGGTGGTCGTGGTGGTAGGATTGTTCAAATTTATAAATAAAGTCAATTAGTTAATAAAACCAAGAATCCAATACCTGTGAAAGATAAAGTGAAGAAAGTAAATGTTGATACATCTAAGGAAGTTGCTTTGGAATCCGAACAGTATTCCTCTTCCTTAGAAGAAGATTTTGTTGTTCAATCATTGAAGAAGTTGGTGAACTCCATTCCTTATTTTTCAAACCTATAGTCTAGATTCCATCTTATTCAATAATCAATAAAGCAGAATTCAGAATCTATAACTATTTTCATGGAGAAACTGGTAAATATTGTAGGTGATTTAAAAACTTTTATTCAAAACTATTATTCTCATAGTAAGTCATGAAAATAAATCACAAAGTGGTTGAAGAAATTCAACCATGATATTATGTTTTTTGATGGATGGTTTACGATTTTCATGGAATATTTCACAGAATATGAGGATAATATTAATGATATATCTAACAGTTTCTCAGAGAAGATAAAGGAAGATAAAGACATATAGATTTAAGAAGTTAGAGATCTGAATGGGAAACTCAAATATGTCACTCTTGAAGTTAAAATAATAAAATCTTATATAGATAAAAAGGATGAAAATATTAAGTCAAAGGATGATAAGATTCAAAGTTTGTAAGAAAAGATCAAGTTTCTTGAAAAGAAGAGTAAAGATCAAGAAGATCTTATCTCAAAGATACAAGATGATCACAAGGAGCTAAAAAAGTTTAATTTTATGCTAAGAAAACTAATGCCAAAGAAGGATGAATAATTTCCTTTAATTCCAATATTTTTTTGTACAAAAATCTTTTTAATATCAAAATGTTTTTATCCATTGTTTCGTACTGTATGTTTCCTAACTTTTCCAGGCACCTTATACTTCCCTCCATTTTTTTGAAAATCACAAAGGGTTATAAGGGTGAAGGTGTTATAAAAAGAATAAATCTAAGGAATATAATGTCTAAGTAAGGGGGATATTAATTAAAGAAGACATCCTTAACAAAAGGGGGAGTTTTTTTACTTAAGAAAAGTTGAAAATTTCATAAATTCAATAATATGATCCTTAGGGGGTTTCATTACCTAAGGGGGAGTTAGTCATATTAAATCTAAATCATAAACAAAGGAAGAGACAAGTATTTCTTATAAGATTCAAAAATGAAGTATTTCGACCTTAATATTCTTTTTATAAATAGTTGTTTGTGCTTTCTAAAAAGGGGGAGATTATTGAGTCAAAAGTTTTCTTATGAATTTTTTCATTCCTTTATGTTTTGGAAATCACAAACACATTTCCTTAATAATACCTTCTATCTTTAATGTATTTTATATGAATGTATATCTGAAGTCTTACTCATACTTTCCAACATCTTGCATTACATTTTCTAGATGAGTTTAACCATCTTTTCCTTAAGATCGAATAACTTCTGGAATTCTTAAAGATCTTACACTTTATTAATTTTGACATTATTTCAAAATATTATACTTTATTATATTCTAAATAACTTATAAAAACCAATTCTGAATCAATGCATTTCTTAGATTCCAAATCGCTCAGAAAAACTAATTCTGAATTAGCACATTTCTTAGATTTTGAATCTCTTAGAAAAACCAATTCTAAATCATGTTATTTCTTATATTCTAATTATCAATATTTTCAAGATCTGATTCTTAACTTTCTTAGAATATAATTTCATGTCTTTCTTAATGTTTTCATAACTTTCTTAAAGTTACAATATTTTCTTATTGATATGATTTCATAACTTTCTTAAAGATTTTATATTTTCTTAATATAATGATTTTATATCTTCATTAAAGATACCACATTTCCTTAATGTAATGTTTCTTACATTAAAATTCTTACATATTATTGCAAAGATAATGTTACTTGTGATTGTTTTTATTATCTAAATGGTGTCGTTGTTTTAGTTATAATATGACCATTACAAATTCCACTTTTCCAAGTCCCTATAAGATTTCAGGTAAAATACAACCATTGGAGGAAAATGTGACCGTTGAAGATCTCACATATAAATACCCAATAATTTTAATGTTTTTAGTGCTATGAACTTTTGGGATAATTGACACTCTGTGAGATCTCTTCCATATTTTCTTCGTGATAAAGCCTTGAATAGTTTAAGTTGTGAATAGATTATTCCACATACTTTCAACAAGATTTTTTTTTCTTAGTGAGATTCCAATTGTTGATGTATATAGTTGAGGGATTCTAAGATAAAGAAAGATAGATGTTCTGATTACCTGATTAATTGAGGGCTTCCAAGTTAAATGAAGATAGAGGTGATGATCATCTTTCAGATCAAGGGCTTGCGGGGATAACAAGACAGATTCTAATCTTCATATCGAAGTCTTACCCTAGTGTGGATACAACATACTTTATTGAAATTATAAATCAAGGGAACTTTATCTAAGGTTGTTGGATACCATTCTCTCTGGGTTAAAATATTTCATTACACTTTGATTGCTTGTTTAGTTATAAGTTATTTAAATTATACTGTATTTTTGTTAAAGATAGAAAGTGTAAATTTCTTACACTTTCTCTGTTTTATTAACTCTAATTCAAGAGCCTATAAAATTTAAGGAAAAAAATTAATTAAGTATACATGTGTCATTATTTCTTTATAATATCTTCGTAATAAGACCTTGGGACCTTCATATTTCCTTTTCGAAGACAGTAGAGGGTTCTTTGAATCTTTTTTGTTTAACTTTGTTAAAAAAATGTTTCCTTAAGGTTAAAAATGAAAGTTTTAAAGATTTCAATTCACCCCTCTTATAATTGAGTATCTACATATCATATTTCAATTATAAAGAATATAATACATGTTTTAAACATGTCACTCCTTAGCATCTATGTTTCCTTACTTTTACCATATTAATTTTCATTACGGTAACTAGCTTTTTTACCTAGGTAATTTATCATTTTAAAAATAAATAAATGATTCTAATTAGATAATATTTACCCAATGGTTCTAAATATTAAATCTAATTTATAAAATAAAAATCTTATGTGTGTGTAAAATTAATTTTAACACAAGCGCATATAACATGCAAAACTCCATTTTATCCTTTACCATGGTAACAATGTTTTTACTATTTTGGGGTCAATATAATTATTATAAAAGAAACATTGGCACATGAATGAACTATATATGATATATTTAAACATATACCAATAATTTGGAAGAGGATAGAATTTTTAGGAATTTTAAATCATTTAATAAATTATTATATATTATAAAATAATATTAACAACACTATTCATTTAATTTGAGTTTATAAACATCAAGAAAAAGGTTGAATTAGAATATATTATTTTAAAAATTGATATAATGTTATTTTTATCTAAAATATTCATGGAATGTAATAATTCATTAAATTTATATTACTTTTAATATTTTTAGTATCATTTATCTAATTTTTCTATTGATTAAATAATTATTGTGTCCGCATTTCTTTAACATGTAAAGTTATTATATAATTATTAATAGTTGAAAATAAATTATCCTCATGAAATTATTTTCATTATTCTCAAAATTAACTAAAATATTCATTCACATATTTTTTTCGGTAACATCCCACCCCTTCCTCATTGGATTGAGAAGGTTATGAGATGCTACTTGGCCTTAGGCGATGTTACCAAGGTGCCAAAGGATGACAATAAATGCCGAGGGATTCAAGAATAATTAGGGAACTATTTTCCCTTAGAATAAAACCAACAAACCAATAAGGCATAACCTACCACCACTATATGATTCATGTCAACAAAATAAACCATGATAAAACATTACCAAGAGATAACCAAACAACCAAACTCTTCCATAAAAATTTCCAAGATCCAATACAACTCAATCAAAAAAATCCCAATATCAGAGTACAAAGTTAAAGAATCAACAACAAGACCCAAAGGAAACCATTAAATATTCCATATATCCACACCAATCTCCATGCTCCAAGCACTATAACACCACCCAAGCATCACGATAAACTACTAGAAAAATGAGATTATTTACCTTTGCCTATATCCTAGAAAACAACATATGCAAAAGCACCAAAGTTCCAAGGCAGGGGGTGAGTAAAAATACTCAGTAGGATTTCCCCCAATTACTTCCCTACACACGCCACTAGGATAAAACCATTATCATAATTATATAAGACAGTTTATATAAAACATCAAATAGTGAAACAATTTCTAATAATCCAAACACACCCTTACCATGTCACTTTTCACCCAAATCCACAAAACCCAAGGGAAATCCAAAAAATCATTCCATAATACGTTTACCATCACATATTATCACAAAAATTTCCACATTACATAACCACACACAAACAAAGAATAACTATAGAGTTTTATATACCCAAACCGGTAACAATCACGGTGGAACTTCCAATACAATCCAATTTAATTTTTTCCAATTTAATGGTCCTTCACGCCCACTTATCCTTGATGGTGGAACTTCCATCCACTATCCATCCAATTTTTATAGTGGTACTCCCCACCCACTTTACACGATTATAACACAATCACATCATACCCAATACAATAAACAATCACATGCATCCACTAAACCCACCACAATATGAAAACAACTATTTTACAACCAAAAAAATTCTTTAGAACATCCTCTATGCCAAAATAAATTTCAATAAAGCAACCCATTTTTACTAAACACAATTTTCACATACCATTTTCAGAAATCCAACCAAGCTAATGATTTTAAAATCCATATTTTTAAAATCGGACAACAGGAACATTCCACCATAACAACCCATTTCTAAAAAATCTACAAAACATCACCAAGGGAATTTCCATCAATCTTAGAACATAATTATCACAATTAATGTCAATAAAAACCAATTAATTGAAAACAAGGATTCTAATTCTTGAAAAGTAGAGTTGATAGAGAATGCATCTACCTTAGGGTTTTGGTGAAATCAACCCACCACACAACCACACACTGAATCTGGTAAAACTTCCACAAAACCTCCTTAGATCCCCTTTCCTATCATCAATAAGACCCAATATTATTACTTTAGGAAATAAAACCCTAGATCTATATGATATGAAAGTAGATCTAGAAAATAGAGAGAGGGATAAAGAACTAGATCTAATGAAGATTAAGAAAGATCCAAGAGAGAAGACATATCGGAGAAGAATCTCCTTCAATGCACCTTGAAAACCCTTTGAATCGCTTCAAAAATGAGTGAGAGAGACCATATAACCCTTGATAATGAAAAATACTGAGTAGGGTTCATATGGGAGAAGTGAGGAGGAGTTTTGAGAAAATTCCGAGTGAAACCGTAATTAAAACCCTAATTTTTATTGCTACACATTGTTAGCTCACATAGTTAGGAAAACTATACACTAACCATGTGCATGATAAAACCTCATCAGGGACCCATCATAGTTTCCTTACACGGTTAGACAAACTATGCACAAAACTTGTGAATACCACTACCTCCAATTTCATGGTTTCCTAGAGATCCTACACAGTTTCCCCTAACCGTGCTCAAACTGTGCTACCTTATAAAAACCCCAAACCAATCCAAAAGCTTCTCAAACTCTCCCAAACATTACCCAACAAATTTACAAAAATAAAAAGAAATAAAAAAGGTTAAATACCTCAAATATGTGGCACTACATTCCCCCCACTATTGGAATTTCCATCCTTAGAAAGTAGGGATTCATTTTGTTATTGAAAAAGCTCGAGCCATTGCTTTGTCATCTCTTTCTCCCACTCCCAAGCCTCCTCTTGAATATGAACATGTAACTAAAAAACCAAAAATAGACCAATGATTTTACCACACAATACTTTCTCTTACTTATCCACAATATTCATTGGCACATGAACTAAATAATCATCTAAATATAGCTCAACATGATCCCATAGAATCACATGGTCAGGATCCAGTTGATACTTATACAATTTAGAAACATGAAATATATTGTGCACCATACTAAACAGTGGTGGAAAAGCAAACCGATAAGACACATATCCAACCCACTCAAGTATCTCAAAAGGCCCAATATACCCTGGAGATAACATACCGTGATTTCCAAATAGATGATGTCTAAGCCTAAAAGTGATTCTCAAAAACACATGATGGCCCACCTAGAACGACAATGGTCGTCGATGATGGTCCACATATGATTTCTGAAGAATCTGAGCTGTCTCTATTCTCTTCCTAATCAACTTGATATTATCTATAGTATCTTGGATAGGGATCATCCCAACTAATAAGGACTCAACTATTCCCACCCAACATAGTGGAGAATGACACAGACTCCCATACAGTGATTCAAAAATATCCATTTGTATCATGGCCTAATAACTATTATTATACGAGAAATCAACCAACATAAAGTGATCCTCCCATGAGCTGCCCAAATACATCATATAATCCCATAACATATCTTCTAAATTTTGTATCGTCCTCTCAAATTTCCCATTCGTATGAGGATGATACACCATAATCATTATCAATTGTGTCCCAAGGGATTACACCAAGGATTTTAAAAAACAATATGTGAACCTAGGATATATATCTAATAAAATCAAAACTGGTACACCATGCCTCTTTACCACCTACCAAATATAGATTTTGGATATATCCTCCACAATTTGAGATTCACAAATCAGAATGAAATGGGATGACTTTGTGAGCTGATCCACTATCACTCATATGACATCATGCTTTTTGACTCATCTTGGGAGACCTGTAACAAAACCCATCATTATGTTTTCTCAATCCCAGATAGGGATAGCTAAATATTGCAACATACCTTTCAGTTGTTGATACTTCGCCTTGACTTGATGAAAATTAAAGCATCTAGAAACAAATTCCACCACTTTCTTTTTCATACCAGTCTACCAAAATTTCCCTTTCAACACCTTATACATTTTTTGAATTCCTAGATGAACAACCCATCTATAATGATGATAAGTCCTAATAATTTAATCCCAAAAATCCACCCGTATAACCATACGATTTCTAAAATATAAAACTGAATTCTCGTTCAGTTTACAGCCCTCAATGTTCTCCCCACCATCAAGTTTTGACCTCATTTCCATACACTAAGAATCAAACATTTGTGCCTCTTTAACCAAACTAAACAAGTTAGGAACCAATGAGACCATAAATAAAACCTCTCTATCACCCCAGTCCTCACATTCCAACTGCATGTCTGTTATGACTGACATCAACTACCACTGATCTAATTCCTGTTTCACCAACTAACCATACAATTTCCTACTCAATGCATCTTCAACTGAATTTCCCTTACCCGGTGTGTACATAAAGTCAAAATTAAAAATTTATAGATACTTCATCCATCTACTTTTCCTAAAGTTCAAATATTTTTGTGAGAAAATATTCTTCAAGATCTTATGATCAGTAAAGATAGTGAATTTCTCACCAAAGAGATAATGATGAAACATTTCAAAGACATGAACCGCTACTGCCAACTCCAAATCATGTGTTGGGTAGTTCTCCTCATGAAACCTCAAATTTCATGAGCTATATGCAAATAAATGGTCCCATTTCATGAGAACACAACCCAACCCTGATTCTGATGCATCACAATACACCACATACCCTTTCTTTGGTTATAGAAAAACTAAGTTTGGTGCTGATGTAAGGTGACCCTTAATATCTTCAAAATATTTCTAACATTACTCATTCCATTTAAATGGAACATTATTCCTTGTGAAATATGTCATCAGTGAGGATAATAATGATAATTCATGAAAAAATTCTGATATTAACCAGATATAATAAGGATGATGCATATTTCAAAGAAATGTTTTAGTGGTTTCCATGAGATAACAACCTCTATCTTTTACATATTAACTAAAACACTTTTCTCATAAATAA
Source organism: Viscum album (assembly GCA_963277665.1). NCBI lineage: Eukaryota > Viridiplantae > Streptophyta > Magnoliopsida > Santalales > Viscaceae > Viscum > Viscum album. Next base: position 1,908,945,729 of record OY728136.1, read on the forward strand.
CATGACCAAGTAAATAAACCACCTATATCCAAAAACCAAATGTCTACAATTTTGAATACAACTAATTACCTCTCAAGATCCCCAACACTATCACCAAGTGTTGCTCATGCTCTACCCTTTTGATAGAATACCCCATTATATCATCAATAAATACCACTACAAAAGAATCCAGATATTTAGAAAATATCTAATTCGTCAATTACACAAAAACCACTAGTTAATTATTCAGACCAAAGGGTATAACCACATACTCATAATGGACATATCTACTTATGAAGGTTATTTTCAAAATATCCTCCTTTCGCACTCATAATTGATGATATCCTAATCAAAAGTCATTCTTGGAAAACCACTGAGCTCCTCTCAACCGATCAAAAAATCATCAATTAGTGGAAGTGGATATAAATTATTTATCATAACTTGATTTAACTTATGATAATAAACACACAACCACAAAGTTACTTTTGCCATTTTAACAAACAAGACTTGCGCTACATAGAGAAACATGCTAGGATGGATGAACCCTTTGTTTTCTAACTCCTCCAACTGTAATTTCAATTACCTCAATTATGTTAGTTCCATCCAATAAGATGGAATTAATATAGTATTGGCCCCAAAAGGATATAAATCGTAAAATCCACTTCTCTCACAGGTGGAAACCCTGAGAATTATTTGAGAAAGACATCCAGGAACTGATCAACAACCACTGGAAAAATTCTATGTTCAACTCCTTCCATTGATTCCAAAAACTCCTCTAATTGATATGAGATCATGCTAATAACCGTTTACAAAAAATCCATTGCACCAAACTTTTCATTATTCTCTCCTCTAAAGAGATTTTTGATTCCATCATCCATCATGAAACAAACTATTCTCACATAATAGCTGGTGTGGTCCTTAAACATTTCCAATGAATACATTCCCATGATTATATCATAATAATACATATCTAGCACTGAGAAATCCCACATCAAGTCAAACCCATCCACAACTATACAACATGCTCTACATAAGAAGACATGACACTCTCTTTTACCCAGGGGATTTTGAAGTTTTAAAGCTGAAGGCATCATTTCCAAAGTTTAACCCATCAAACTAAAATCACGAGAAGAAATAAAATAATGTGAAGCACCTATATCAAACAATGATTGCATCAAGTTAGATTTTAAAATAATCATACCTCACATCATGGATGGTCCCAAATGATCATCCATCACAACTTGATCGGATTTAAATAGCTTCTTGTTTGCCACACTCTACTCTTTATTGCCCTGATGAGGAGTCGTGGTATTCCTTGAATCACCATTACTAACTTTACTCTACTGATGAGGGGTATTCTGGTGCCCTCTCCCTATCGAGGAATAATATGCCTGTGACCCCTGAGGAGTGTCACAAAAACTCGACCTTAGATAATTATAACAATAACACTGAATATTACCCATCTACTTATAGTAATGACATACTCAAGGTTGTTCCATACAATCCCACTTTATTTGTCCTATAGAGCCACACAAAAAACATCCCGACTTGCTCTAAGGATTCAGAGGAAGATTCACTGATCCTACCATTAGATTCTGAGCCATACTCCCACCCTGGAAATAAGTTTCCCTCTTCCAAATTATCCCAATTTTAGAGTTCTCATCATTTCTCATGGGTACCAACATGCTTCCCACACCTATAGTCCCTAGAATACCCATTTCAGATATTGTTGTTTTATTCACCATTTCGATGTAATCACTTATACATAGTACCACTATTTTAGAATTAATTTACTAACTCGACTAAGTTTAAAAAATACAAGGATTCACTGATGTACTACCCACCACCATGGGTGAAAAATGCACTAAGTTGATAATATTAGATGTATATTCTGTTACCGAGAGGTTCACTTACTTTAAATGAAATAAATATGTTGTGTGATGAATTATGAATGTATGAGGGTATAATTTTTTATTAAAAAACTCCCCAAAACCCTCCCATGACATACCTTGGTTTGTTTCAGCTTGGGCTTCCAACTTCCACCATTGATAGGAAATATCTTCTAATATATACAATGCTAACTTCACTTTCATCTCTAGTGGTATTCCCAAGAGTTCAAATTTCCTATTTATTCTATTCATCCATACTTATGTCCTTTACAGCTCTAAATCACCCCTAAAGAAAGGAATATTATGATTTTGAAACTGAACTACATGATCCACATTCTTTGGCTCATCTGATTTATTCCCACTTTCCATATCTTGGAAATCTTGTACTATAATATACACTAGTTGCTGGTTCCCCTATGGCTCAGGTGAAACCACATTTTCAGAAGCCTCCTCTGGTTTGGTCTCTATGATGCCTACCTGTTACCATTTATATCAACAAAAAATCCACCATAAGTCTCACTCCCTTTGTAAGAAAAGACTTACAATTTGAAATTCAATTACATTTTAACTATCAAAACTAGGCTTTCTATAAGTTCACATTTCCCTCGTTGCACTATTTTTGAGAAATTCACCATGTTTTCAAAATTGACCTATTTTCAAAATACCACAAATATCTACATTTAAAATCCTCACATTTGAAAATAATTACCAGATTTTTTCACAAATCCATATATCCATAGCACAACATAAATAATTATGCTAATGAAATATACATCCTATTGGGAAGTCATTTCTACCATTCATGACTTGCTCATCTCATTGGATACACCCACGACTATGAGATTTCCAATGCCTATAAGTGTCTCCAAAACACTTATGTACCCAACTCCCTGGTAACTTTAAGTTCAACATAAAAGGGTTAGATACGTCCTTTTATGCTATACATTTCAAGTTCCGACAATCCTTCTCCTTGTTACCATCCCAACTCAAGGAATGGAATGAGAATGAATGCCAACACCAAGACCAAGAACTAACACCAATAAACCAAAAAACTTGGAAGTCAAGGACCGAATAAACTGATACCACTTGTAACATCCCGCACCTTCCTCATTGGCTTCAGAAGGCAGTGAGATTATACTTGGCCTTAGGAAACGTTCCCAAGGTGACAAAGGATGGAAATAAATGACATGGTCTTCAAGAACAATTATAGAATGATTTTACCTTATGATAAAACCAACCAACCAACATGGCATAACCAACCACCACTACATGATTCATGTTAACAAAATAAACCATGATAACACTTTACCAAGATACAACCAAACAAACAAACACTTCCATAACAATTTCCAGAAACCAATAAAACTCAATCAAAAAAATCCCAATATCAGAGTACCAAGTGGAAGACTCAATAGAAATAATCAAAGGAAACCCTGACACACTCCATAGCTCTATACTAAGATACATTATATAAGTACCCAAACACCACGCAACCATCACAATGAATCTTTAGAAAAATGAAAGGCTTTACCTTTACCTGTATCCTAAAAAATGACATTTGTAAAAAGACCAAAGTTCCAAGGAAAGGGATGAGTAAAAATACTCAGTAAGATTTCCCAAAATTAATTCCCTACACATGCCACTAGTATAGAACCATTAGCATAGTTATATAAGGATGTTTATATAAAACATCAAATAGTGAAACAATTTCCAACAAGCCAAACACGCCCTTATCAAGCCACTTTTCACCCAAATCCATAGAACCTAAGAGAAATCCAAAAAATCACACCATAATTCATTTAACATCACATATTATCACAAAAATTTCCACCTTACATAACCACTCACAAAAAAAATCATAACTATAGAGTTTTATATACCAAAACCAATAATAATTATGGTGGAACTTTCAATCCAAGCATGTTTACTCGTTTCCCAATTTAGTGGTCTACCATGCCCACTTATCCTTGATGGTGGCACCTCCATCCACTATACATCCCCTTTTTATAGTTGTACTCCCCGCCCACTTCACACCATTCCAACATAATCACATCATACCCAATACAATAAACAAGCACATGCACCCACTAAACCCACCACAATATGAAAACAACTATTTTACAACCAAAAAATTCCTTAGAAATTCCTCCATGCCATAATAAATTTCAATAAAACCCCCCTTTTTATTAAAAACCATTTTCACAAACCATTTTCTTAAATCAACCCAAGCAACCTATTTTAAAATTTACATTTTTAAAATCTGACAACAGGAACATTCCACCACAACAACCCATTTCCCAAAAATCCACAAAACATCACCAATGGAATTTACATCAAGATTCACACATCATGATCACAATTAATTTCAATAAAACCCAATTAATTGAAAAAAAGGATTCTAGTTATAGAAAAGTGGATTTGAGAGAGAAGCCACCTACCATAGGGTTTTTGTGAAATCGACCCACCACACAACCGCACATTGAATATGGGAAAAACTTTCATAAAATATTCTTAGATCCATTTTCATATCATAAAAAAGTCCCAATATTATTAATTTATGAAACAAAAACCCTATATCAACATGTGAAGGAAGTAGATCTAGAAAATCGATAGATAGAACTATATTTAATGAAAACTAAGAATGATCCAAGAGAAAATACTTACTAGAGAAGAATCAAATTCCCCACACCTTTAAAACCCTTAGAGTCACTTCCAAAATTAGTGGGATAACCCCTATAACCCTTTAGAAACAAAAATCACAAGTAGGGTTTGTATGAGAGAAGAGAAGAGTTTAGGGAGAATCTCGATTGAACCCGTAATTAAAAACCCAATTTTTTTTCTATGCACGGTTAGTTCGCACAGTTAAAAAAACCATGCACTAATCGTGTGCATGATACTGCCTCAATAGGGACCCCACATAGTTAGACAAACCATGTTCAAATCATTTCAAGCCCACTGCCTCTACTTACATGGTTTTCTGGGGATCCTGCATGGTTTCCCCTAACCATGCTCAAACCGTTCTCCCATAGAAAAACCTCAATCCAATACGAAACCTTCCCGAACTCTCCCAAAAACCACCCAAACTCTTTAAATAAATAAAAATACATAAAAAAGTTTAAATACCTTCAAATGGGGGTGCTACATTTTTTCCTATGTGAACACGTAATTTAAATTTTAAAGAAATAGGGTGATATTTTTCCTTTTTCTTTACATAAATTATTATGTTGTTCAAATTTAGGGAAAGGTGTCCCATAAGCACATATAAATCGATCCTAAGGTAATAATTGTCTAAATATGTATATATAATAGAAATTAGACAAGTATTTGGTCTATTTTAACCCTTAAATTTTTAGTTTAACCCCTGATAAACCTATTTTAACATTAACTATGATAATTAATTTTTACTATTTTTACTATTGATTATGAAAAAAAATTGAGTTTGTATTATTATTTAATCTTTATTATTATAATTAAAAATATTTAATCCATTTTTCAAAATTCCATTGACAGAAGTGTCAAATTTTAATTTAAAATTAAACCCACTTAGCCGATGAAAAATTGGGGTTTCAATGTGAAAATTATCATAATTAAAGCAAGATTTATTATAAAAAATAAAATAAAATTTTAATAAAATTACATTTATTGTATTAATTATAATATAATTGGACTAATTTTAATTTTAAAAAAAATTATATCATAACATAACTTTTAAATGCTTTAAATGAAAAGGCAGTTTTCAATAAAAACTTGTATATTTCAATATTCATTGAAAAAATAATTTTTTCATAAAATTATCAAAAATTAAATCCAAGATAATTATGAAATTATAATTTAAAAAATTAACTTAATTTTTTAAAATAAATTCTATATAAGTGTTAAAAATTAATTTTAATGTATGTGTGCAAAGCATGACAAGACCGCCTTTTAGAAAACTAAAGTTTTTTGGAAAACATTTCATTTACTTTCAAATGATTCTTATTTTATTTCTAATAAATATATAATCATTGAATTTATTTTATTCATTTTTAAACCATATAATTTTTATAATTTAGTTATTCCAATTCCTATCCACTTATTTAATAGCTAGGTTATAACAATTATAATAAATCATAATATTTTAATAGTATATTGTGGGTCATTTAAACTCAGTGTTGCATGTAACACAAGATATTAAAGTGATTAAAATTAAAGAAATATATTTCATGGGTCATATAAGATTGGTATTTCATGTCTCATTTTATATCAAACATAATGTTATTATTTTAGAATCAGGGGGTGTTGCGATGAAGATCTGAAGTATAATGATAAAAAATGATAAATAAATATCTTTATAATAATTCCTCTCAAAATAAAATCACTTAAAAAACACTGAAAGGAAAATACAATTGGAAGTGATCTAGGGAATGTTATGATTCCCGCTTAAACATGATTTACAACTATACATTAATGCATTCATATTTTCTAATAAGTACTTTTCCTATAATCCTTTTTTAAATTTATAGAAAAAAATTTAACTACATTCAATGGTCATTATGTTGACCCACCTTTTTAATACAAGAATATTAACATAGACACTTAATGAAATATTATATTAATAATGATGAAGGAACATTTTAGATTTAGTGTCTTGGAAACTAGGTACATAATACATGAATTACATAAGGAAGACATAAAAATAAAATTTATTTTATCATCTTGAAATACTACTTCATTATTTTATCCTAGGCCACCACACTTCAAGTGATTTCTTGGGGAAATACATCAATTGAAAAGGGTGAACATATATCCTACTAAGGTATAAATTAAGTAAGTGGAACATGAGAAATAATAAATGATAAAACATGAGAAAATAAATGAGTTTATAATCATAACTATATGATACATAACATATAAATATGTTTATAACATAAAAATGAGACATTCATAAGCATATCACCAAGGTGTCATAAAACATAATACATGGGTTATTCACTAAGGTATCATAAACATTTCATATCTATAGATTATTATTTACCCAATAAATTGTTTCATTTATAGGGAACATCATTCATATGTATTAATTCGTGTGTTACAAAAATATCATATATCATAATAATTTATTTCATTAATAAACCATAGAGAATAAAGAAAGTGTTTTATATAAAATCATTGAGTATATAGGTGTTTAAAGACTTGAATGTTGCATAATTTTTAACCCACGATAATGAAATGTGTTTTTCATGTATTAAAATCTTATACCAATGATGTATAACTACATATATATTAATAAAAATGAATAAAAATAGGTTTTGGTATTCATAACATAAAAAGGGAGGTATAAAAATCGAAGAATTATTTCAGTAACTTAACAAGTGTGAAAAGTGGTTATTGGAAAAAGCCTAATAAGAGAGAATGGAAGTACCTAATCGATAGAAAAAAAAATTAATAGTAATTTAATTATCATAAGTTCTTGGGAACATAATAACTTTAAAATTTTAATACTAGATATAAAGGAATTACTTGGACAAAAAATAGAGGAAGAGAATCCCTTACTTTGAGAGATAGATTCTTAAAGCTTGATAAAAGTTACTTGAAACCTTATAAACTCATTAGAAAATATATAAATAGGGAAAATTAGGGGAAAATACTAATTAATGGATTTTAGTGAATGAAATGGGGCAGAAAGGTGAGTATTTATAGAAAATGTGGGAAAATTATTTATTAATTTATAAATATAGACCTTATAAATCTAGGTTGTTGAAAACTGAAAACCATTGTCTTAAACATGATTTTTTCTCATGGTTTAAGAAATTAATAAGGTTAATTAGAAATATTTTAGTTTTAGAAACAAACTTAGATATTTTATATCACTTTTGGCATGGGAATTTTTTTTTTCACAAAATAATGTTTTTAAAACCCTAATTTCAATTTTTGACTTTGGAATGTAATTTATAGGTTTTGAAATTCATTTTAATTAATTAGAAAAAAAATATATCAATTAAATAAATTATTCTGGTTCTTGTATTAAGTTTTATTAATTATTAAACCATTATCAAATTTTTATAAAGTCATAAAACATATTGAAAACACAAAATTGCATTTTTACTATTCATTAAAAAATAAAATATTTCATAAAATTATCAAAATTTCACCCTTGTCTAAGTTCAATGTGATTATTTAAAATATAATTTTTATTTCATCAAACTAATTTTATAAATATTAGAATCTTAAATTTTAAATATAAATCCTTTTTTAGAAAATAATAGTCTTTACGACATAGTTAACTTTTTAACCCATATAAAATTACTTGGGACATTATAAAATTATATTATCATTTATATTTTAAAAACCAGTGTTTATAAAACTATTTCTTGAGATTAAATTTAATTTTAAATAGAATAATTTATCATAAAAGTGTGTTTTAATTATATACTTTCCTAAAATATAATTTTTTTCTTTATGTTCAAAAATATATTTATTATATTCATCTTATATTCATGTGTATTTTGAAAAATAAAATAATATATGAAAATTGAATTGAATAAAACACTATTTCATTTCTAAAATAAAAATTATACCATAATAATAATAAGTTCTAGATACATAACCCATTAATACACCAACATATTTCTTAAGAGTAAGGTGTTTGATAATGGTACTTTAATGGGTTGTTTTAGCTAACATTGACCAAGAGGTGATCACCACTAACTTCAACTTCTCCGATATTCAGTCCCACTCGAGACTTACTTATTGAAACTCTTCTTGGTATTGGTCAAGGGTGTACTCTAGTGACACTACCTACCACCCAAGTTCAGATAAACGGGATTCAAAAGGCTTGATTCTATATATTGAGGTCATCATTTATCCCTTCCACATCAATTATATTTTTTCATTACCCCTTATATGTACTAATTTTAATGGTAAAATCATTACCAATGTTCATATTAACCAAAGTTCATATAACAATCATATCTTAATGGACACTTTTCCATTTATACCCAATATATAATAAAATATTCTCATACCTCTACATTAATTACTTTTCTTAAAATGGTTCTACACTTCCCTTGATAATATATATCATATTACTAACTCTTATAATTATTTTTATTATTTTTATAGTAGGGGATATCTTCATTGGAAAATTAAATCCTATAGATTTTACATTAGTGTGTGCATTTTTTTGTTTATATCCCTTTATTTTTTCTATATATTATAGTCAATATTAATTCATGATATGTAATGTTATTATAAAATATAATATTCCTTATATATAATCATTATATAATAATCATTGTAAAATAAGCGATTTTAATAACATAAATTATTTTTTATGGGTCGTTACATTCTCCGCCACTAAGAAACTTTATCCTCAAAATTTTTATCCTACCTCAAAAAATGGGGTATTTATCGTTCATATCTTATTCAGGCTCCTAATTTTCTTCTACATGCTTGTGATTTCTCCATAATAATTTTACAAGTCAGGTTGTCATGCTCATAAACACTTTTCCCTTTCATCAAGAATCTAGGTTAGTTATTCATCATATGATAGGTTAGGTTCTAATTACATACCATTTTTGTCTATTATATGTGTAGGGTTTTAAATATAATTTCATAATAGGTACATATGGAAGACATTGTGGACATTAGAAAGATTTAGTGGTAGTGCTACCCAATAGGAAACTGATCCAACATGCTCTAGAGTATAAAATGGTCCAATGTAACATGGAATCAGTTTTCCTTATGTACAATTCTCATGACCCCTTTCTATAGTGAAATTTTTAGGAATACATGATCCTAAACATGAAACAAAAATTAATATATTTGATTGTAAAAATAACTATTATTTTGAATCTGAGCATCCTTGATATGTTTTGGGATCACTTGTATATTTTATATAGTATATTTCACAATGTTCGGACCCAATATTTTTCCTCATCCAACTTTATCCCATCATGTTTTATTTCCATACCTATTCTAATATAGTTCTTCAAAAGAATATATTTTAATGCTTGAGTGAAAACTATTGTTATAGGAGAATTCAAAAAGTGGAAGATGTTACTCTCAATTCCCATGAAAATCAAGTGATTTATCCCTTAACATGTCTTCCAATGTCTAAATATTCATCTCAAACTACCAATAAATGTACGGATGATTGGTTGTGATAAGATTTAATTTAGTATTCATATCCATTTAAAGGATAATCCAAAACATTGAAGTAAATATTAGATAATATTTTGAAATAATTGGCAGTGGTTCCATATGAAGTCTCACTACTTATTGAATAAACATATGAGAAATTTTATTAAGATATAAATCTTACTATATAGTGATAAAATGAGTAGATTTTTTGAATCTATCAGTGATTAACCATATATAATTATTTTCCTTTGATGTATTTGTAAGGACAACAATAAAGTCAATAGTGATGTTTTCCTACTTCCATACAGCTATGGGTAGTGGTTTTTTAACTCCTTTTAGTATTTATTGGTCATCCTTAACTTACTAAATTACCAAATATCTTGTATTATTATAAAAAATATCCCTTCTAATTTTATCCCACTAATAATGATCTTATAGATATCTATAAATTTTGTTTCTTTTAGGATGTATACAGAATGTAGAGCTCTGTGCTTCATCCATAAACTCTTTCTTTAACTCTATATAATATAGGATAAATATACTTGTACCAGAACTTTTTAATCCCTCTCAATCAACATTAAACTCATAAATATTTCCATTTTTCGAATATTTTATCTTATTTTTTAAATTTTTAGCATCTCTTTGTTCTTTCTTTATATTCTCTAGTAATTATGGTTGGGAAATAATTTGGGATATGATTGATTATGTACCTTACATTGTGATTTTAATGTCCATATTTACCATGTATTTGATCAATGGATCCCCTTATATCCTTATAACTGCAATAATTACAAGGTCTTTCCTATTCAATGCATCAAAGACTTTATTTTCTTTTCTAGGATGATAATAGATAGAACAATCACAGTTCTTAAAAAGTTCCAACCATCTACTTTATCTCATGTTAAGTTCCTTTTGTGTGAATATATAGTTTATAATCTGGTGTTCTATGTATATATTTCACTTCTCCCTATAAATGTAGTGTCTCGATATCTTTAATTCAAAGACAAATATAGCTAAATCCAAATCTTGGGTATGATAATTCTTTTCACGAGTATTTAACTATTGTGGTGAATAGACAATCAATTTTTTATTTTTAATGAGTACAAATACAATTCCCTTCAAGGACACATCATGATAAATGAAAAATCCTTCCACATTAGATAGTAAAGTTATCACATGTTCACAAACCAACCTCTTATTCAATTATTGTAAACTTTATTCACACTCATTTTTCTTGATAAACTTATCTTTATTTTGAGTTAACTTGGTTAGTGGATTAGAATGTTGTAAAATGTTTTTCAAAAACCTTATATAGTATCCTCCTAGACCCAAGAAACTATGAATCTCAGTTAATTTTGTAAGACATGGACACTTTTCTATATCCTTTATATTTGGTGGATCTAATGATATTTCTTCACTAGTTATGATGTATCCCAAGAATGTGACTCATTATATATAGAACTCACAATTACCTAATTTACCAAAAAGATCCTCTTTCCTTAGAGTTTGTTATATGACCCTTAGATGGTCCTCATAATCGTCATGATTTTTTGAATATATCATAATATCATCAATAAACACCACTACATATTTATCAAGATAGTCCCTAAAGACTCTATTATTAAAATCTATTAATATGAAAGTTGCATTAGTCAATCCAAAGGAAAAAAACAAACTTGTAATGTCTATATCTTGTTCGAAATGATTTTTTCAAGATATCTTCTTTATTCACCCTCACCTGATGACAACTTGATCAATGTTCAATCTCAGAGAAGAATTAATCCCCACAAAACAAGTCTAATAAGTCATCAATCCTTTGAATAGGGTATTTTTATTTCATTTTGATCCCATTAAGTTCTTTATAATCAATGAATAACCTCATTTATCCACCCTTATTCTTTTACAATGAGAATAAATAAACCCCAATGAGATATACTTTGTTGATTAAAACCCTTATCTAAAAGTTCTTAAAATTAATTCTTTTATTTCACTAAATCCCCATATTACATTCTATATTGGGTATTTTATATTGTCTTGGATCTAGGTATGAGTTAAATTGAGAACTTCACCTCTATTTTTAGGAGAGTTCCAAGAAAATCATCATGAAATATATCAATATATTCCTAAAAATGGGTACATCTCTTATTATTGTACTTTCACTTTATTCTCCTTATTCAACAATCATTTCTATAAATAATGAAATAGTAGGTTATTATTGACAAGTACTAGGTTGTGGTATCTCTCCTTGGAAGATAATTTCAAGTTTTCCCTTTAAGATAATTGAAATTTTCTTGCTTCTATAGTTGATCTCATCATTATAATTTGAAAACCAATCTATCCCAAGTATTATAAAAAATCCCACCATTGGAATGACCACTAGTTTTTCAGAGTGATTATACTCACAAATTTTATTAGGGAAATCCCTATATATATTTGATTCTTAAATAATTCCTTAAAGAAATTTTATTGAAACTTGACCATTAGCAGTTCAGGGTGTAAGTTGATGTTCTTTGTAAACATGAATGAAAAAAAAGAATGTGTCAAACCAGAATCAGAAAATGTAATTTATAAATTTTATTTCATTATCAGTGTACCTTCCACAACATTATTTAAATACTTGACTTAAGATATCATGATTTAAAAATCATGAACTTTCTATCCTGGCCTATGCTGGGGTTGATGATATTTTCTCTCTATTATCCTTTGATTTGGAAACTGATTTGTAAAATTTCCATGCTCCCCACACTTTAAGCATTGTACAAAATATTTTAATTTCACAATATTAATTTTTTCATTGTCTTTTCTATGTTTAGGATTTATATATCTACAATATTTTTGAGCTATATGTATATATATTTCAAACTTGTAGAAATTTCCACTTTCTTATAGATAATTCCCTGAATTCTTCATCCCATAATTATTTCACACGTGATTTTTTTCCTTCTATCCCGTGATTGAAAATATTTCTAAAATTTGGATCCATCACCTTCTTATCGTTCAGTCCATGAGACCATTATGCATCTCCAAATTCTATTTACACTTTGGGATCACACCATACTATTTATTTGTAACATCCAAAGTCTCTCATTGCAAGAGATTTCTATATATGTGGTCATATCCCACTAAAGAACCAGTTAATATTCCTATCAGAATTAATGAACAATATTGTTACATATCTCTCAAGACTTGTAAAATCTATATCATAATTAGACAAATATTCATTTTCCCTTTGTCACAACTCAATGAATTATCTCTCCATCTAGGTTTAGAGGGTATTATGAAAATAAATTTTGAAAAATATTTTTCTAAAGTCTTCTAGTTCCATGGATTCCCCCTTATCCCTTGGATTCATGTTCATAATTAGTTTCCACCACTAATCATATTCTCCCTCTAATAGATATACTACCAACATAACTATATATATTAGAATAATATAGTATATAAAATATTTAATAGAGTTATGATCCATTATTATGTAACAATTGGACCATAGGTTTCACTAAAAATAGGTGGTTATTGATGTACGAAGGATTCAATTTCTATTGGTTCCTAGCTTAATGAAGTTGGATTCTCTATATGGTCTAATCTTTTATTCATGACATGATTTAATTATTTCAATATTATCATGAAGTATTCATCTTCATATTCCATAATATTAGGAACACCTCCCTTTTACTATCCATTGAATCTGTTATTTACACGAGTCCTTCTATTTCCTTCCATTTTTTAGAATAATAAAACCTTAGTGATAAATGTTTTTACAATTTTAAATCTTATAATAACAATTTTAAATGAAATAATAATCCTTAAATTTTATAATTCTTATAGGATGATATAATATAATTTTAATTTTTTTTATGTTATCTATGTATTCTTTATAATGGTTTGTAAAAGTAAATTGATTAACCAAATCATATCTCTTGGGAGTGTCAAACTAGGTGTGTAGTGATGAATCTTTGTCGTGCACTGGTTAACGACCGAGTTAATACCCAATCTTCCCTTTTCATAGATATTACCCACATGTATGATTTTTCTAGATCCATATCCCCTTGTATTATCTAGACATTGATTTTATTTCTTGGAAACCACTTACTTTATATTACAACAAAATTTCATAATGTTTTCCTACATTTATACTTATCCCTAGGGTTATTGATAATTTTTTATGGTCTTAATTTCTATAAATAAAAAAAATTTACCTTTGATACCAAATAGGGTGACCTAAATTTTTAATACATGATTATTAACATAATTATTTAAAAAATAATACATTAATAATGTTGAAGGACCTTTTGAGGTTTAGTGTCCTGAAAAATAGGTACATTATACATGAATTATATAAGGGAAACGTAAACATAGAATTTATTTAACACTCTTGAAATTATCCCTTATTATTTCATCCTAGGTCACCTCTGTGGGTATATATCAATATAAATGGGTGAGCATAAAGCTTGGTAAGTGATAAACAAAGGAAATAGAACATGAGAAATCAATATGGATAAAATATAAGGCATAATATGAAATCATAATCATAAGTATATGATACATAATATGGAATTGTGGATAAAATAAAAAATCAATACATTCATAAGCATATAAGTAATGTTCATCACCAAGGTGTTGTAAAAACATATTACCATGGTTATTCACCATGACATCATAATCATATCATCTATAGAGATTAATTATTTACCTAATGAATAGAGTGTTTTCAAGGTGCACCCTTCACATGTCTTAATTCATCTTTTCCACATAGATCATATATAATCATAAATCATTTCATTCATAATACATTGAGAAAAACATGTAACATCATGTCCATTAATTAAAAATAAACAATATGCAACATTGTGTCCATAAATTCCTATAAAGAGTCTGTAACATCATGTCCCTTATTTCCAAATAAATAATATAGAATGTCAGGGGCCATGGCTTTGGTTTCGGATTTCCTCATCACAGTGGATCTTCAACTCGCTTGGAGGTGGAATTAGAAATTAGATTCAACTTCACTAGAATCCACAGCTCCATACCAGTGGCTTCAAACTAGAAGACGACAAGAAATGGATTGGGTTAAAAAAAAATAGCTCACGACAGTGGCTTTCAATAATCCATCTATGGCAGTTTGTGGACCTCATTTTGGCACATGCTTGGCATTGGTCTTCATCTCCCATGATAGCGAGATCTGATGTTGGTCTTCAATAGTGGTCTTGGGGTCAGATCTGGTTGAGATCTAGAGAAACTGTGACGTGGTTTCCTCTTCACATTTATATAGGTTGTAGATAAACTAGATTCTTTGTTGATTCTAGTGTCATGAGATAGGTGTCTAGTTGGTTATGGAGGGTGCATATCAGGTGGCGGAGGGCGGCCCTCAACGATAACTCGGACGATGGGATTTTTGACGGCAAGCCTGGATGGGATGTGTAGGGGTAATTTGATGGCCTCAATGGTAGGGGAAAATCAGGATGTGGTGTGATGCGGCAGATGGAATGGTGAAGACATTGGAAATTAGGGTTAGGCTATGTGATTCTAGCCTTTGGGCTAGAAATGGGTTTTTTTTCCTATGGGATTTCAAGCCACTGTAATGGGTTTTGCGTTGGGTATTGTAATGGGTTTGATCCCTATAGGCTTAGGGGCTTGTAATGACTGAAAATTATTATTTTTATTATATCATAAACCCCTTTTAAGGATAAAGGGGAACCTAACAGGACTTCAAGGAAGCAAGACATAAAACTGTGCCTCAAAGGACCAAAATCCATAAAACCAAATCCAAACAACAAGGGTAGCCCCTCCCATCATAAAACAAACACAAACGTTCCAGCTTCCACCTTCTCATCACTACTTGGCTAGCTGTCCCGTGCAAAGATGCATGGGCCTGGTACCGATGGCAAAGGTCATACCCTCTCAAACGTCTAATTCCAAATAGCCATGATCAGATGAAAACTTAGCTCTAAACCTCATCTAGAACAACCCCTGAAGCAGAAAAGGAAGCATAGACCCTTGGACCTCTGACCGCACAGCAGAACTCATCACCCAAACAGAAACAATCAGACTTGCACAGCAGATTCACCTCAAGAACACAGCAGATTCACCTCAAGAACACAAAACACATCATCAATGAACAAAAAAACTTCACCAGCCATCAAAGTACCAATCTCAACACCATCCGAGCATAAACCCTCTTTCAACACCATTCGGGTAAATCACACACATTATCAAACAAGAAACCAGTAAAAAAAATCACGGAAGACATCCAGTACCTCCCCCCTCCGAGCTACTCCAGATCCATCACCGACCACACCAGAACCACACCGGAGACGTTGCCAAGCCGCGCCGATTCGATCCGAGAAGCAGAGAAACACTGGGGCACGACATTGTCGAGACCGAGATTCCAGCCACACCGAACCGAGCCGAAACTTCAGAGACACGCTGAGAAAATCTTCAAGAAGAGAAGTCGAGCCATGCCAATCCGAGCCAGCATCCAGAGCCACAACAAGCCTCATCGTCGTCGAGGACCCGGAGACAACACCGAGCCACATCGCAGCCCCACGAGCCACACCGACGCCGAGCTACACCATCTCTGAGAAGAACCAAACGGCCGATTTTGAGACCAAATCGCACCGGAGGGGGAAGGGAGATAGGCCGAGGAAGAAACCCTAGCCGCTGCAAGGAGTTTGAGAAGCCACTCAGAGGCGGGGAGAAAAAAGTAGCCGGGCCTATTTCCACTTGTATGGGGGGCTTGTAATGGGTTTTCCCCTACCTACTCCAAATGGGGTTTCTATTGTATTTTTCTCATTTTAATAAAGGGTCTTTCCCATAACCCTTTTGATAATATGGAATGTTGTGTCCATTATAAAAAGTAAGCATGATTTAATCACTTTCATTTCATTTAATCAATTCAATTTATCATTGACATCATACTACTTAAGAGTAATAAAACAGGGCCAAGAGTATTCTACTTTCCACTACATCTTTTAAAAAGCGTCAAGTGACATGGTCTCACCATTCACCTTTTATTTAATTCATTTACAAGTGATCATGTTGTCCATGGGTATTACCATTCTATATGCATCACATTAATTCCTTTTAAATAACATGTTAGCAAGGTATAGGTCAACCCACCTCAATGGTGGTTTAATTTCCAGCCAAAGATTAATTAGGGCCATGGGACAATAAGAAACACACCCCAATGGGTGGATAAAATCAAGTTATAAAACATCTAATAAGTGATTCAGTGTGAAAATATTATCCAATTTAAGGCCCGAACAATCTATTTAATTAATTTCGCATTTTTTAGGTGACACATGGAAGGTTCAGCGCACAATGCAATGATGCATAATATAAACAACTAGATTTTTTTGGAAAAGTTGCAGACCTATTACCTTATGTCGATATAAAAATACGCATCTGATATAAGATTCATATTCAAGAAATAATGGTATAAATCAAATAAATATATAAACACCTTAAAACAAGGTATATGAGATCACATGGAAATACCATCTAAGATGGAAAGATAACCTGAGAAAACATGTAAGAGGAATGATGGCCTTATCGAGGGGGATCAAATGAGACAAAAAATACTTAAAACAGATTCTATAAGGGAAATATAATTCAAACCCTAGGTTAATGAGGTGAACATATCTCTAATGGGAGGGATTCTATGAATTTGAGGGAGATAAATATAGAGAAGAAGAGTTAAATAGATGGAGGGAAAAAAGATAAAATCAACCTTTTTAAAGGGTCACACAATTTTCCAAACTATGTGCCAACCATGTGAACCTATTTTCAAAGGTGGTACCTCCTTGAACAGTTATCTACAATGTTATAAAAATTGTTCTTAACCCTTGTGTACTAAATATCTAAAGCCTCTACCTCTCACATGACTCAAAACATGGTTAGGGGAAACCATACACCAATCATGTGATATACACCTGGAATTTATTGTACGCTTTTGATGGCCACACAACTTCCCTTTCATGGTTTAACATACCATGCTTCACTATTTTTTGGTCACACAGTTGATCTACACAATTACTACTAACCATGCCCCAACTATTCGCCTCTACATGTTTCTCCAAAAATTGTAACTTTGATCCCCAAGCTAAGAATGAATTGTAACACCCCGAGATTTTATGAAAAATATTGTTTTTAATTTCATTGATGTCTTTTGTTGTATGCTACACCAAAATAATCTTGCACTACACGCATCCCTGACTTGTCTTGCATTACACACAATCGCAACCTTCCATGATAACTTGTGTTGTACGTAATACCAAGTTTCACTTAACAAAGATATGTTATTAAAATATTATATAAACTAGCCGTTATGAATATTAATACCTACTTTTTTGAAATTTTATAAATTTTATCTTTCAAAATGGACTTCATTTTTGGATTCAGAATATCGAAATTATCCTAGGGTGAATTTTTGGTATTTTTCTGAAAACTTTCAATTTTTGATGAATAGTGAAAACACTGGGTTACTATTTAAAACCCGACTTTTTATTTAAATAATTATTTATTTTATTTAAAGTTATTTTAGGTCAAAATTGATACTTAATACCTATATAAGTTCAATGTAATTCATTGGATTCATTTTATAATAATTTTAGATATATAAAAATTTTATTTAACTTTTCACCGTCTTTTACCCACCTTTTAGGAGAATTTGCAAATGTACATAAAATGTAATTTTACCGCTTCTATGAGTGGAATTTAGAAAATCCGAGAGACACCATTAATATCAATGAGTAAAATGTGGATCAATAAGATAAAAAATAATTTTTGGTGAATAGTAACTTTTTACTTTTATTTACCACGGTTAAAAGTAAATAGGGTAATTAAGGGTAAAAATGATATTATTATTACCCTAACACATGTCCTAATTCTATTGGATAAGTCTAATTCGACCAAAAACAACCTTAGGAATAAAATATTGCCCTTTAGGTCCACTTTTATTAGATTAGGACACTTATTATTATTTTATTTAAAGAAGAGTTAAAATAGTTAAAATCAAAGTCTAATAACTAAAACATTTTTAATATAGTGTTATAAAAAAGATACATTAGACTATAAATACTAATTAGAAAGATAAAAAGATTTTTTACATAATGGTATTTTATTTACAATTTTTAGACATTAAACTATTTAATTTATTTATGACACAATGATGATGTAGTAATTACCTTATTAATGAAATATTAACATAATTGATGTTATAAATACCCAAATAAATGTAATTTTAGACTTTTTATGAATTACACTAATTTTTTTAGGTTAATATGACATGTTAGTATTGATTAAATTAACTTTTTTCAAACTAATCATGTTGTTATTTTTTTCACAAAAATCAATTACCAAATAGTGTCAAAATGGACATAAAATAGTTTTTAAAACAAATATTATATTATTAATTGTTATTTTATTCCTAAAATCTAAGGTTATGAAAAATTAATTAGATAATATTATATATTAATAACGAACAACTTGGGGTTTTTCTGTCTTGTTATAGTATGTTTATTAACCATATAGTGTAAAAAAACAAGAAGACACAGTAAAAGTTAAATTATTTAACTTAGAGTTAAATCTAAATGATAAGATTAAAATAGTAACTTAAACTTGTCTAAAACCTATTGGTTGAGAGTATTTAGACCCATCACCACTTTATATTATAAATAAATCAATTTGGATATATTATAAATCAAATATGACTTTATTATAAAATAATATTTTAACTTTTTTCAAAGGTGCCCCTCTCCTCCCTTATAAAAAGGGCACCACTTCCCTCTTCTCTTCACACCCTTTTGAGCCTTGAAGCTCGTCCAACCCCTAAAAATTCCTCTTATAAACATCTCTAGTTATTTAATAGAGTTTCTGGTCTTCTCAAAAGACCAACTCTAGTTCCCTAAGAAAAAGTTTAAAGGAGGTGCGTCGAGGAAGAGGTAATCTCTTCTACCGACTCTTTTAAGTTTCTTTCTTCTTATACTTACTCTTCTTTAGTTATTTCATTATAAAGTAATAACATAAGTATTAATTATATACTTATATGTTATTATAAATATTAAACAACCCTATTTAACCTTTTATCCATCCTATGGAAAACGAAATCACCGCGCGTGCGTACGTACGGAATACCGTCTCCACGCTGTGGTGTAATCAGTTTTTCCACCACCACCTTACTTGGATGGGTATAATGGTGTAAAAAATAACTATATATGATTATTATAAAATCATACTGATTCTAATATATTATATAATCCACTCAAATTACATTTAATAAATATGGGAACGATATCGTCGCTCATGCGTACGTACGGATTACCGTCTCCACGACGCGATGAGATTCATTTTCCATGTTAACAATTCAAGAATGATTATAAAGTATATATAATAAGTAACCATGAAATATATGACATAATAATGCTACTGTATTTATGTGTATATATATATGTATTTCATCTACTTAATTCCATTCAATTAAATAATGAAACGAAAAACAGCATTCATGCGTACGTACGGCCTACCGTCTCCATGAATAGTGTATTTCTTTCCATTTATCGATATATTATATATATGTATATTATGAATATATATTATATATAAATCATGTTTTATATTTTGGAATTAATTAATCATGATCTAAGTAATCATATTAATAATTACAAGTCAAAACAAGGACGATAAATGAAACGATTTTACCCAAAATGCTGCTTTAACATGGAATTGACAAATGAACGAATAATATAAAGTCGTAAGTGAATCATATATGATATCATAAATATTATTATGGTTCTGTTACAAGTTAATAATATGTTTAAACCCACTATTTAGGAGTCTCAGACACATATGGAAGAAATTGGACATAAGGTAAGGGATAATTATTCTAATCTCATTCTTATCTGAGATTGTTTATTCGTAAGTATTTACTGGGGTTATGTTTATTATCCATGTCCATAGGTTCTAAAAATGTTTTCATAAAATTTTTACTTTTATTCCATGTATTTTTAAAGTCATTTTTACCCTTTATTAATTTTACCACATCGTATTGAAGGAATCTTTCGTTTGTTTACCACATGAGGTACTTTTTGACATTTCCGACAGAAGTACAAGGATGATGTTTTTTTAACTTATACGGCATGAATGGATTTTTGCGGTTTTATAACGCCTCATTTTCATTAAGCTTACTCTACAATATTTCTTGAAAATTTTCAACAAAATCCTTTTCATTTAAAATTTCATGTCATTTTGTGAAAAGAAAATGATTTTGAAGAAGAAAGGATATTTTCCTCAAGAATTCATTTCAAGTGTTTTGTCAGAACTATTTTACATCTAAGATGAAATTATTTCATATGTGTATGTTTCAAGTATAATGTATCTATGATTTACATGGTTTAACTTTTCTTATGATGAAATTATATCCATTTGTTTTATATGTATTATGTTATGATGGGATGACGTTTATGAAACCCATTTTATTCTTTGGTTTATGATAAATGATTTATGTTTATTTTGTGGAACAAGTAAGAATGATTTAATTATGAGATTAGTGGGAAATATATCTCCCTCCAATGAATTGGGTAAAGATTTATATCTCATGATATAGACATGGCTGAAACGATAAGTTAATCTGGTTCAGTGATACAGGACTGGAACGAAGAGTGAACTCGATTCAGAAAGGTACTTTGTCCACTAAGATAGTCTTGGAAGTACTTCCTTGGCTAATATGGAAATCATATCATGTGATTAATGGTTTTCCAAAATTAAATGTTTTATTCCCATGATATTTTATCATGATTGATGTTCCTTTATGATCTATGCCTTACGTACTACCAAGATTTATTTTACAACTCAAGATTTTGATGTTTAAACTTTATGTTCATGTTTTGTAGTTAAAATGTATATGGTTTGTTTTATTTTCTCCATGATTACCCTTAATGAGCATTTTAACTCACCAGTTTTATGTTTTCTTTTCCCAAGGATATAAATAAAGGTTATAGGTAAGAAAAAAAATATGATCTTTATGGGAGATGTTGAAGATATTTCACCAAGATTAGAAGATTATTTTTCTGAGTTTCCAAAGACACTAAACTATTATGGTATTTGGGTGTTTGTTTTTGTTATGTATTAAGTATTCCGAAAAAATATTGTAATTTCCATGTACGTCAAGCTTTGGGTATCTACAGTTGGTATCAGAGGAAAGGTTTAGTTAACCTTTGGAAACCAGGATGCGAAAACTTTAGTGAGATCCCTAGAGATATTTTTATGGTATGTCTAGGGATGTCCCTAAGGTTAAGTATACATATAGGTTAGAGTCCTAGAATTATGTTGACAATCATGAATAACCTATGGTGAACTTAAGGTGTCATGGATTAAAGAATTTTTGATAAGTTAGACATCCCATAAGTGACTTTTTATGATTATGTGGTTCCTCGTTATTTTAATTGTTTCTTATACTATGGTTTATGGTCTTAGTCAATGGAGGGAACGAGAAGGAATTTAGTAAACATTGATTACAATGCACAAATTGGTGACTATGATCAAAGAAATTTTATAATTCCTGGAGAGAAAGATATTGTGATTATGCCGAATCAGTCATCTCAATATATGATTAACAAGGTGAACTTTAGTTGTATTCCTAAGTCATCAAATAAGAGGAAGATGGAATTTTATGCATGTTCACATAGAGAGGATCATAGAAAAAGGAAGATTGATATTTCTAAGTAAGGGAATAAGAACCTTGAGTAATACCTCAAATTTAGGGGAAGATGTTATTTATGTGGAGAAAAGGGTCATATAGTGACAAACTATTATGGAGTCCAATGTCTTATCTGTGGAGAACATGGGCATTACCCAACTCAATGCCCTGACCTAAGAGGTTACTTCTAAATCAAGGAAGGACTTAGCCATGGCAATCATTGAAGAGGATGGATTAAAGTGTTTATGAATTGGTATTCAAGAATAATTTTGTTGAGGTACTTTTATGGTATGTTGGAATATATATGTATTGGTCCATTGTGGTTTTCCATAAGAATATGGCATCGGTAACCCTGAAAAGTGATTGAAATATTTTTGAAAAGAAGATGATATGTGCATAATGAAGGGATAAAGAAAAAAAATGAAATTATCTCATGACTGATATAAGGACAAAGTTATATCATGGTTTTAGTATATAGAAATTTTTGTATTTTGGTATGTGGAAAGTGTTAAATTTTGACATCATTAATGTTTTCACTAAGGTTCAATGGGTATTCATTTTTCAAGAGAATACATGATTGAGGTATTCACATGTTTGGAATGTGACCGACAAGATATATCATATAATAAATGATGGTATTCACATGCTCGGCAGATGACATTTATAGTAATTGTTTTCTTTATACTATGAGCTTGGACAGAAGTATTTTGGATAAGCCTAAATATTGGAATGGATTATGTTGGACATAAGTTAGTATTGTTTAAGGCTAATTTTTTTTGATTTTATTTATGTAAGGTTATAATAATATAGTTTTAGAAAAAGGAAAATCTGTAGTATGGGCGATAACCCGTTGCGTCGGACAAGGTTGTGAGAATTGAACCCACAACTGATGTGCGACATGCCTTTATTTCCTACCAATGGCCTGCAGGAAGTCCATGGTTAGTAGAAACTAGTATTATTTTATTAAGCGGTATGATAGATGAATTATAAATCCATTTTTGGAATCATATATGATTAACCTCACCATATATGGACTTATGTATTTTTTATAACTTTTGATAACCTTTTGTTTGAGACAGATGGAATGACCCATCATTCTATCACATGATCTGCTAGCACTTCACAAATGACAAATTCAACTTCATTTCTTTAAGATATGAAGTGGAAATTGTTCAAGGCACGAAAAAACAGTGAGATTGTACCAAAATAAAGTAATTATTTCTTCTCATTCAAATTCTTCAACTTTAGGGAAATCATCTTGAAAAACAAAAAGGTTGTCCTAGTGCCCTTATATCTGATGAATCAAATGGTACCTTAGATCATCACAAATTTATGACTTTGTGACTGTTGTATTTTTCATAGACATGTTCTCTACCACTCTCCATCAGAACATGATGGTTAGATTTCTCTTCCATATCCATATTTTCACCTACGTTCTCCTATGTGGAAACCCAGTGATTAGTTAATAGGGGTAACCGTTACATTTCATACTTTAGTTTTTAAAGATAAGTTTTGGTATTCCTTTTTACGATGTGGGTTTCTATTAAAGAAACTTTCGAGTTTTAAACCATTTATAACCCCGAAGAATTTCGAGGGCAAAATTCATTTTAAGGGGGGTAGAATGTAACACCCCGAGATTTTATGGAAAATATTATTTTTAATTTCATTGATGTCTTGTGTTTTACACTACACCAAAAGGAGCTTTCACTACATGCATACCTGACTCAGCTTGCATTACACGCAATCGCGACCTTCCATGATAGCGTGTGTTGTACGGAATACCGAGTTTCACTAAACAACGATATGTTATTAAAATATTATATAAACTAGCCATTAGGAATAGTAATACCAACTTTTTGAAATTTTATAAATTTTATCTTTCAAAATTGACTTCATTTTTGGATTTGTAATATCAAAATTATCCTAGGGTGAATTTTTGGTATTTTTCTAAAAACTTTCAATTTTTGATGAATAGTGAAAACACTGGGTTACTATTTAAAAACTGACTTTTTATTTAAATAATTATTTATTTTATTTAAATTTATTTTAGGTC
This sequence comes from Viscum album, assembly GCA_963277665.1. Taxonomy (NCBI): domain Eukaryota; kingdom Viridiplantae; phylum Streptophyta; class Magnoliopsida; order Santalales; family Viscaceae; genus Viscum; species Viscum album. The sequence continues at coordinate 1,908,970,465 of OY728136.1, forward strand.
AAAATTGATACATAATACCTATATAAGTTCAATATAATTCATTGGATTCATTTTATAATAATTTTAGATATTTAAAAATTTTATTGAACTTTTCACCGTCTTTTACCCACCTTCTAGAAGAATTTGCAAACGTACATAAAACGTAATTTTACCGCTTCTGTGAGTGGAATTTAGAAAATCTGAGAGACACCGTTAATATCAAGGAGTAAAATGTGGTTCAATAAGATAAAAATAATTTTTGGTGAATAGTAACTTTTTACTTTTATTTACCACGGTTAAAAGTAAATATGATAATTAAGGGTAAAAATGATATTATTATTAACCTAAAACATGCCCTAATTTTATTGGATAAGTGTAATTCGACCAAAAACAACCTTAGGAATAAAATATTACCCTTTAGGTCCACTTATATTAGATTAGGACACTTATTATTATTTTATTTAAAGAAGAGTTAAAATAGCTAAAATCAAAGTTTAATAACTAAAATATTTTTAATATAGGGTTATAAATAATATAAATTCGACTATAAATATTAATTATAAATATAAAATTATTTACTACATAATTGTATTTTATTTTTAATTTTTAGACATTAAATAATTTAATTTATTTATGACACAATGATGATGCAGTAATTACCTTATTAATGAAATATTAACATAATTGATGTTATAAATACTAAAATAAATGTAATTTTAGAATTTTTATGAATTAAAATAATTTTTTAGGTTAATATGACATGTTAGTATTTATGTAATTAACTTTTTTTAACTAATCATGTTGTTATGATTTTCACAAAAATCAATTACCAAATAGTGTCAAAATTGACATAAAATAGTTTTTAAAACAAATATTATATTATTAATTGTTATTTTATTCCTAAAAATCTAAGGTTTGGAAAAATGACTTAGATAAAGTTATATATATTAATAATGAACCACTTTGGGATAGTTTGTCTTGTTATAGTATTTTTATTAACCATATAGTGTAAGAAAACACGAAGACACGGTAAAAGTTAAATTATTTAACTTAGAGTTAAATCTAAATGATAAGGTTAAAATAGTAACCTAAACTTGTCTAAAACATATTTTTTGGGAGGATTTAGACCCATACCCACTTTATCTTCTAAATAAATTAATTTTTAGCTATTATAAATTGAATATGACTTTATTATAAAATAATATTTTAATTTTTTCAAAAGGTGCCCCTCTCCTCCCTTATAAAAAGGGCACACCTTCCCTCTTCTCTTCACACCATTTTGATCCTTGAAGATCATAAAACCCATAAAAATTACTCTTCTAAACATCTCTAGTTATATCATAGAGGTTATGGTCTTCTAAAAATACCAACTCTAGTGCCCTAAGAAGAAGTTTAAAGGAGGTGTGTTGAGGAAGAGGTAATCTCTTCTACCGACTCTTTCAAGTTTCTTTCTTCTTATACTTCCTATTATTTAGTTGTTTAATTATAAAGTAATAGAATCAGTATTAATTATATATTGATATGTTATTATAAATATGAAACAACCCTATTTCACCTTTTATCCATCCTATAGAAAACGAAATCACCGCACGTGCGTACATACAGAATACCGTCTCCACACCGTGGTGTAATCAGTTTTCCACCACCACATTACTTGGATGGGTATAATGGTGTAAAGAATAACTATATATGATTATTATAACATCATACTGATTCTAATATATTATATCATCCACTCCAATTCCATTCAATAAATATGGGAACGATATCGTCGCTCGTGCGTACATAAGGATTACCGTCTCCACGACGTGGTGAGATTCATTTACCATGTTAACAATTCAATAGTGATTATAAAGTATATATAATAAGTAATCATGAAATATATGACATAATAATTCTACTGGATTTATGTATATATATATGTATGCCATCTACTTAATTTCATTCAATTCAATAAAGAAATGAAAAACAGCGTTCATGCGTACGTATGGCCTACCATCTCCATGAACGGTGTATTTCTTTCCATTTATCGATCTATTATATATATGTATATTCTGAATATATATTATATATAAATCATGTTTTATATTCTGTAATTAATTAATCATGATCTAAGTAATCATATTAATAATTACAAGTCAAAACACGGGCGATAAATGAAATGATTTTACCCAAAACACTGCTTTAACATGGAATTGACAAATGAACGGATAATATAAAGTCGTAAGTGAATCATATATGATATCATAAATATTATTATGGTTCTGTTACAAGTTAATAATATGTTTAAACCCACTATACATGAGTCTCAGACACATATGGAAGAAATTGGACATAAGGTAAGGGATGATTATTACAATCTCTTTCTTATCTGAGATTGTTTATTCGTAAGTATTTACTGGGGTTATGTTTATTATCCATGTCCATATGTTCTCAAATTTTTTTCATAAAATGTTTACTTTTATTCCATGTATATTTAAAGTCATTTTTACCCTTTATTACTTTTACCACATGGTATGGAAGGAATCTTTCTTTTGATTACCATACGAGGTACTTTTTCACTTTTCCGACAGAAGTACGTGGATAATGTTTTTTTAACTTATACGGCATGAACGGATTTTTACAGTTTTATAACGCCTCATTTTAATTAAGATTACTCTATAATATTTCTTTAATATTTTCAATAAAATCCATTTATTTTAAAATTTCATGTCATTTTGTGAAAAGAAAATGATTTTGAAGAAGAAAGGATATTTTCCTCAAGAATTCATTTCAAGTGTTTTTTCAAAAATATTTTACATCTAAGATGAAATTATTTCATATGTGTATGTTTCAATTATAATGTCTCTATGATTTATATGGTTTCACTTTTCTTATTATGAAATGCTATCCATTTGTTTTATATGGATTATGTTATGATGGGATGACATTTATGAAACCCATTTTATTCTTTGGGTTATGATGAATGATTTATGTTTATTTTGTGGCACAAGTAAGAATGATTTAATTATGAGATGGGTGGCACCTATATCTCACTCCAATTAATTTGGTAAATATTTATTTCTCATGAGATAGACATGTCTGGAATGGTAAGTTAATCCAGTTCAGTGATACAGGATCGGAACGAGGAGTGACCTCGATTCAGAAAGGGAATTTGTCCACTAAGATGGTCTTGGTAGTAATTCCTCGGCTACTATAGAAATAATATCATGTGATTAATGGTTTTCCACAATTAAATATTTTATTCCCATGCTATTTTATCATGATTGATATTCCTTTATGATCTATTCCTTACGTACTACCAAGATTATTTCACAACTCAAGATTTTGATGTTTAAACATTATGTTCATGTTTTAAAGTTCAAATGTATATGGTTTGTTTTATTTTCTCCATGCTTACCCTTACTGAGCATTTGAGATCACCCTTTATATTTTATCTTTTCCCAAGGATATAAAGAATGGTTATAGGTAAGAAAAAAAAGATCTTTATGGGAGATGTTGAAGATCTTTCACCAAGATTAGAAGATTATTTTTCCAAGTTTTCTAAGACACTAAACTATTACGGTCCTTGGGTGTTTGTTTTTTTTATGTATTAAGTATTCCACAGAAATAATGTAATGTCCATGTACGTCAATCTTTGGGTCTCTATGTGAATGCTCCCAAAACCTCAATTACCTTATTAAGAATTACCATAAAAATAAAAATAAAGATTTATACTAAAAAGAAAAGGATCCATACATGATCGAAAAACTAGGATCATACGACCTCCACTATTTTAAAAAAACTCATCCCAAGTTACACTTCTGAGGGTGGTTGAAAATAATCTAAGAAAAATTATAGGCACTAAGCATGTATATTGAAATCTATCTCCCATGACTCATACTATACATGGCCATGCTACAATAGCACCTGAATTATGGGAACTAACATAACTTGAAGATACTCCATTATTCTATCAACAATAGGATCAGGATACTCTCCAAAAAAAGAATTAATATCTAATTCAACATTATTAGGATTAAGTGAATGAGATATGTTAGAATGATAATGGAAATACTAAGAAACATGAGAGACATCAGGAATGGATCGGTACCTCTAAGGAATATCTATCTGATTGGATGCACGCCTGACTCTCGCTATTATATTAATGTTTACAGTGAACCTAGGTTCAAGCTTCCCATACCTATGAATCCATTGATGATCCAATATAGACAAAACATGAAAGAATACTCAATCTCCCACCTTGAAATCCAATGGTTAGATATTAATATTAGAATAATATTTTTCCTAGACTGAGCCATAGTTATACACTTCCTAATAAGTTGTACCTACTTCAATGAATCTTGAATTATATGTGGTCCCAATAACACTACCTCTCATACCTTCAACCAATATAGGTTTTAATGGCATGTCCTATCGTATAAGGCCTCATAAGGATCCATCTATACAGTCACTCATAAATAATTATTATAAGTGTAATAAGAAAGAGGTAAATTATTCTCCCAAGAACCTCTAAAATAAAGGATATAATCTCTAAGAATTTCCTATAACACATGAATAGTATAATCAAACCAAACTTGAGTATGAGGGTGGTATGCTATTCTTAGAATCACATATAAACCAAGATCCTTTTGAAACCCTTTCCAGAACTCTGATGTGAAATGAGTATCCCATTTTTATACGATGGTCTATGGATCACCATGAAGATATATGATCGATTGGACATAAATCCTTCTATGTTTTTTCTAATGATAAGGTCTCCTGAATAGTCAAGAAGTGTACAAATTTTATATCCTATCCATTATAAACCATACCATATCACTTTCATGAAGGTATCTCAGTAATTTTATCACAAAATTGATAGTGAAATCATCCCATTTTCTCTATCGAATGGGTAATGAATGTAAAACACCAACAGGTTATTGGTGTTCTACCTTCCCTTGTTGACAGGTGGAACATTGAGTAACAAAACCAACTATCTCCCTTTTCACCCCCGACCACCAATACTAGTGAAACAAATCATGATACATTTTAGTATTCTCAGGATGTACTTTCCATTTGGAAGCTTGAGACTCTCTCATAAGATCCTCTAGCATGTCTTCAGGAAACTAAGAATGTATTTTAATACGCAAGATCTCATTCTATTTAATGAACCAACCATACAGTGGGTCCCCACCTGAAACACTCTCCCTCAGGACTAAGTCTTCAAGATTAGAGGGTTGTCTCATCTTCACTTGATCCAAAAGTGGTGAGGTCACTGCCAAAGCTATAAGAACAGACTTCCTATAACACTCTTGAACCTTCTGATGGATCTTAGGAAGAAGATCCATCTACTACCACTCGCTATTATCTTCCCCAACTACTTTTTTCTATGTCTTCCAGCTCATATATTCATCCACTGCATTGCCTTTTCCTGGAATCTAAGAAATCTCAAAACCAAAGGACTAAAGGTATTTAACCCATATTCACCATTTGGGGTTGAAATAACACTGAGTGAATATTTATTTTATACTTTTTGGTTTGTATACACCACAAAACTCTCTCCTAGAAGATAATGTCTCGAACAACATAAAGCGTGTACAAATTCTGCAAGCTCATGTTTATGTTCTAGGTAATTGAAATTGTGAGGCCTCAATTAGAGAGACTCATACACCATGACTCTATCCCATTGAATCAAAAAAGATCCCAGCCCAATAATTGATGCATAACAATAAACTATATACCATTTCCAAGATCTAGTAAAAATTGGATCACCGATGAGGTCAACCTTCCTTTCAACTCATGAAAGGATTTTTCACAATCTTTATACCAATGAAAATATAACACCCTTCTTGGTCAAGCCTATAAGAAATGATGAAATGCGTGATAAATTTTTAATGAAATTCAAATAATAACTGACTATCCGTAAGAAAATAAATATATCAAATATTTTATTGGGATGTTTTTGAGAATCTATGGATATCACCTTCTCTGGATCCGCAAATACAGCAAATTCCAATATAATGTGACCAATGAATTAAAATTTAACAATATGGAAGTGGAATTTTGTGAGCATATAATATAGTTAGTAATATCTCAGTGTATTCAATATGTTTTAAAAATGTCTGATATGATTTCATTAGGTTTTATAATACACCAAGATATCATCCATGAAAATTAATAGAAAGGAGTCCAAGTAAAGGTGAAAATTTGATTCATAAATTTCATAAAAAAATGATGCATTAATGAGATCTAAAAACATTAACAAATACTCATAAATGATATAAATTATTTGGGAAACTATATGTGGTATATCAAAAGTCCTAACGAATACATAATGATAGCCCGATATCAATTAAATATTCAAGAAAACTCAAGCTCCTCAGAGCTGGTAGAAGAGATCATCTATATGAGGTACTGGGTACCAGTTCTTAACTGTAAGCTAATTCAACTATGATAAATCCAAAAAAATACCAAGGTTCCTATATACCTTATTTGTGAACAGAATAGGTGAACCCCAAGGAGAAGTATTAGGTTATATAAACCATGTATCTTCTAGGTCCCCTAATTATCTCCTAAGTTTCCAAAGATAAATATAAGCTATATTATATGGAGGAATAGATACAGGTGCTGCTCTCAGAACATTCTCAATGGTGAATTATACCTCACTTTAAAAAGGTAGTCTGAAAAATTATTTAGGTAATTAATCCTTAAAATGATCAACCACTAGAGGAAATTCAATCCAATATGTTCTCAAATCACTCAGAAAAAGTTATAAATTTTGGTTGAAACTCTTCCCATCTCATGATGTTCATGTCTTTATCAACTTTCCTAAACATCCCAATATCAATTATGATAATATCTACCACCCTTTGGTGATGAATATGAAACCCCCAATGATAAAAATCAAAATAGTCTTGATGAGGCACTAACTAGTTCATATAAAAAATTAATTTGAAGCCTGTCAGGTCAAGGATAAAAATATTCTAGAAGAAAATATATACACATAAATCCAAAGGAAACTCCATCCATAGGAATACAATCTATAATCCGACCCCCAATAAAGTATCTAGAGTCATCCCTCCATATAAGTATTCAATATCAAAACCAAGGATACTCACTAAAGCAACATATATTAATAAATACAAGCTGCAAGTGTCAAATAAAGTAGGCACTAAAATATAGGCTACTAAGATTATAACTTATACTATAGATGGAACAAAACTATGATCCTCAGGTGTAGAAGGTACTATATATATATATGGCCCAATTCATGTGCCTGATCTCCAAATTGACTACCCAGAGTAGGTTCGTTCTACTGGAACATTATATCATAAGTATGGCTTCTTCAATCATGACTTCCACCACGGTCTGATTGGATTATAGTACTCTAGATCCCTCTCTAAAGTAGATCTACTGATCCCACTCCTAAATGTGGATCTAGTGTAGATCCTCTCCCACTAGAAATAGGTGGGAAGGTCTAAAAAATGTAGAAGATGAACCAATCTTCTATAGGATCTACACTTAACTAGGTCTCTATCACACTGAGGTTTCCAATGACTTGGCTTCCTATACTGATGTCATATCAACTGGCTACTTGGTCTCACACTCTAACTACTAATTCCCTTGTAATAAATCTCCAAATGGCACTTTCTACCACTAGAAGAACTATCACCATGTCTATTAACTAAACTTCCATGACACATACCCTCAGTTTCCCTGAAGTTATTCTTAAAGATGAGTTACTAGTTCACAATTTTATAAATTATCGTCAAATAGAAAACATTCAACTAAGAAAAATGATCTTCCCAATATCATCCTCAACCCACCATGATCTATTAAATTACTTGCTAGAAAGAGTTTTTGTGAAATTATAGTGATTAATAAAGCATGTTGAATAATCCATTATAGACATAGAAACCTGATACAGGTGCATAAACTCCATATATTTTACAAATCTCAAAGTTTCTGGAAAGACGTTTTCATAGAATTTAGATTAGAAATCCATCAAAACCATATCTCTATATTGAACTACCTATTTAATAACATCCCACCAAAACTTGGTAGATCCAAAAAGAATATAAGCTATGAGTTTTACCCTTCTCTATGGGAGTGTCTCTAGATGGTTAAAGATAGAAAGAATGACCTCTATCTATGACTCAACTTCTTGGGGGCTACCATCCCCCCAAAAAGTAGGTGTCTCTTTCTAATGAAAATATCATGTAAATTATGACATACTAGGGTTAGGTTATAGGTATCCATTCATGGTGTGTATAAACCATAGAAAACACTCTCTAAACTGATCATCAATACCCAGATCAAGTATTATAGTAGGTTCTATAGGTGGAATTATAGGCCATTCAGTTCCTAGAACCTCAAGAGCATGGACATCACCACCTTACTAACATTCCAAAAAAGTACAAAATTGAGGTATAACACTATAATTTCAAATAAATTACTATAAATAGAGTAAAAAAAGATATGACACTAAAAGGAAAATGTGAAAGGCATAAATATTTCACTGTTCAATAAAGAACTAACCCGGCTACATGCTATTGAGGCCAGGAAAGGGTATAAGTGGTCTCTTTAATCATATATTCATGTTATATGGATCATCAATTCCATGTTATAGAGGAAAAAACTCTTTAATTTATAATTTTAATCCCTATTTAATGATGAAAACTCCCTTTAGGAATTACCACTTTAGAGTTATATATATATATATATATATATTGGTTCAATTATATGTGCCTACCATTTTGAAGATATAAAGTCCTATGATTTATAAGTTTCCATTGACATTTCATGTAACTTCAACCAAACTTTTCTGAATTTTTAATTATATAGAAAACTATTTTCAATTTATAGAGGTCTATACACTTTATAAATTGAAATTGGAATCCATTTAATTTCAATCACTAATGTTTCTACCCATGAAACTAATGGTTCATGGCTCAAAAATTCCATAATTGATTATTAAAGGTTCCACCAACTTCTATGTGGGAAAAACTATTTAATTTGATTCAAACACATCAATTAACCAATTATTTATCCTTTCATTTCATGAAACATTAGTAAAATTTCAAATATAACAGTCAAGGAACCAACAATATAAAGTAAGAAATTTACATATAAATAAACATGGAATGGTATGAATGACATAAAATTAATCAAGTTTCTATAATAATTCATTAACAATGATTCTTTTCCATATTGGGACGAGGGTAAAAGAAAATCAAAAATAATAATAAACACTACAAGTCATGCATGTCACCCAATAGTGAAATATGTATAACTATAATAGGTAAAAAATAGAAAAACAAGTCCCATCCTTGGAAACTTTTATTTTTTCCTTTATGTGGGTTAGATACTCCCAAGCGTAGGCTCATTACCAAATTTAAAAACATTAAAATCTCTTTTCTATAATACCAAAATAGTAATTTAAAGGAAAATAAATCCTTTGATACCACTTTGTGACATCCTAAACCTAGTTTACTCATGAGTAACATAACTTGATTGACCACATGGACTTAAGTGAATCTCCTCTCTTATTAGAGGAACCCAATTAATAGTGAGGGTCTATGATGGTAGTTGGGGTGATGATACCCACTTTTCCAGATTTAATCATAGTGGTAAAGAATATATAAATCAGTGAAAGAAGTATAATAAAGGAAAAAATGGAATTAAATAATTTGGATGATAACATTGACCGAACATAAATAATAAATAGTAATTAGTATCATATAAAAAATGATAATTTCATGATACTATAGAAAGATTTTAGTAAGGTAAAAATTAGTAGGAATATGTAGTACATTCTATACAAAAATATAAAAAAAGAGAGAAAAAGATAAGATCTAATCGAATCACATGCACTAGATCGGTATTCTTCTCTCATTATTTATCCTAATATAGAAGATCAAGCATCCATAGCTGGGTGTTTCCCCTTATCCCAACCTACATCTATGAAGTCTTTCTGATTACCAATCGGTGACCCAAATAAGGTGTGAGTAAAACCCAGTAGGACACCACGAACAGTGTCTAGTACTATTTGGTTTGTGAATATATAATAAATCAGTATGCAGGTAGCATAACATAATAAGTAAATGAAATAAATAAAACCCTTTCTAGCTTGGTTTCTTCACTAATACCCATCCTATACTATTTTCTTCAGACTAATCTATAATGACTCTAAACAATGGTTATTTTATAACTAATAAGGAGCGTTATCTACATTAATTCCAAATTAACAATATAGAATTTCATGTTTATAAATTGAATTAACCAATATGTTACATAATGTCTATTAATTCCAAAAAAATGAATTTCATGTTTGTAAATTTCAAATAAACCATAACTAATTTAATATCCATAAATTATAAATAAATGGCATGCAATGCTAGGTCCATTAATTACAAATAAACAATATGGAATGTCATGTCTAAAAATTCCAATAAACAGTGTGTAATGTCATGTCCATTAATTCCAAATAAACAATATAGAACATTTTGTCCATTAAATAAATTAAGCATGATGAAATCACATTCATTTTATTTAATCAATTCAATTTTTCATTTACATCATACAACTGAAGAGTAATAAAAAAGGTCCAAGAGTATTATAATTTCCATGACATCATTTAACAATGTTCAAGTGTTATTGTATCGCCATTAACCTTTAATTTAATTCATTTATAAATGATCACATGGTCCATGGGTATGTAAATTCCACATACATCACATTATTTCCCTTTAAATAACCTATTATTAAGGGATATGTCAAACCACCTCAAAGGTGGATTAATTTCAATCCAAATATCAATATGGGTTATCGGCCTATAAGAAAAAACCCCATGGGGGTGGATTAAATTTAGGTATACAACTTCTAATAATTAATTTTGTGTAAAATCCCAACAAATTTAAGGTTATAACACTCTACTTAATTAATTTCACAATTTAGAGACAACGCATGGAAGGTTTGATGTGTTGCATAATGGAACATAATATAAAAAACTAAACATTTAATAAAAAGTTATAAACACCTACCTTATTATAGTAAATGAATGATTATTTGATATTAGTTTTAGATTTGATATAGAATGATAGAAATAAGATAAATAGACAAAGTACCTGAAAATAGGGTATATGTGCTTGCATGTAAATAAAATACAATGTGGAAAGATAAAATAAGAAAATAATAAATAATAATGATAACCTTAATAGGGGGTCCAATGAGACTAAAAATAATTAAACTAGACACCAAATAGGGAATATTATTGAAAGCCTAGTTTGAGGAGGGGAAGATCTCTCCAACAGGAGGGCCATTGTGTGTTTGAGTAAAAGAAAATGAGAGAATAAGAGTTAAAGGGATGTAGTAAAAAATGGTAACATAATTATTTTTAAAGGTTTAAAATGTTTTTCCACATGGTTGGACAAACTATGTGATACCCTTATGAACAAACTTTCCAAGGTGGCACCCCCCTACATAGCCAAGCACATGGTTAGACAAACTATGCATAGCCCGTGCATGCTCACTTTCCAAAGACTCCACCCCTCGTATAGATAGGTGAAAAGCTAAGGGAAACCATGCGTCATACAACTAAAATTTACTGTAGGGATTTCATCTTCATGTGGCCTCCCTCACATGGTTAAACAAACCACACTCCTCTATTTTTGGGTTGCACAGTTGATCCATGGGGTTACTACTAACCATGCACCAAATGTGCCCCTCTTCTAGTTTATTCAAAAAAATTCAACTCCACACCTTGATCCAAGTCTGAATGCTTCCAAAACCTCAATTAACTCATTAGGTATTCTCATATAGATAAAAACATATTTATACTGAACTAAAAAGGGTCAATACCTGATAAAAAACTAGGATCTTAAAATCTTCTCAAGTAATGATGGTTAGGAAATCATTTGGGATAATAATGATAATTTAAATTCCCTTATATCCTCCATTTCTATATTTACCAAGTCTTTGATCAATGGATATCCTTAAATCCTTATCATCATAATAAATCTAGGTTCTTTCCTACTTAAGTCATCAGTGACTATTTTTTCTTTTCTAGGGTGATAATGGATAGAATAATCATAGTCATTAAGAAGTTCGAACTATCACCTTTATCACATGTTCAATTATTTTTGTGTGAATATATACTTCAGATATTGGTGGTTAGTGTACATATAACACTTAACCTCATAAATATTGTGTCTATATACCTTTATTAAAGAAATAACTACAACTAAATACAAATCATGGGTAGGATAATTCAGTTTATGAGGCTTTAACTATTAGATTAAAAGGAAATCAGATTTTCCTTTACACAAGTTCACATCAAAGACCCTTAAATTATGTATCATTGAAAATGAAAAATCCTTCCCTATTATAGGGTGAAGTTAGTATAGTTCAACTAACCAACCTCTTATTTAGTTATTGGAAACTTTCTTTACACTCCTTTTTCCAGCTCAAATTATCTACCTTTTGAGTTATTTTGGATAGTGGATTAGAAAGTCATGAATCACAAACCTTATATATTATCTTACTAGTCTAAGAAAACTATATGTATTAGTTACTATTGTAGGATGTAGAAACTCCTCTATGATATTTTTATTTTCTAGATCCACTGATATTCCATCACTAGTCACCATGTTTTCCAATAATGAAACTTTTTTAAAGAGGATGCACATTTGTTTGATTCACAAAAAATATTATATTTCATTAGAGTTTGTAACATGACCCTTAGATATACCACATTATACTCATAAATTTTGGAATATAACAAAATTTCATCAATAAATACCACTATCAATTTATTAAGGTAATCCATAAATAATCTTTTAATCAAATCCATAAATATGGTAGGAGAATTATTTAAGGTAAAGAAAATAACAAAAAAGTAAAAATTTCGATGTATTTTTCAGAAGGTAGTCCTTGGGATATATTCTTTTTTAACCTCATATGATGATACCCCGAATCAAAGGTCAATATTAGAGAATAATAGATCCCCACGAAGCTAGTCAAACAAGTCATCAATCCTTAGAAGAGGTTATTTTTTCTTCACTGTGATCCCATTGTGTTCTCTATAATCAATAAATAGTAAAATCGATCCATCCTTATTCTTTATAAATAGAATAGGTTCTCCCCAAGGAGGAACACTTGGTTTAAATAAAACACTTCTCCAAAATATCTCTAAGTTTATTCTTTAATTCCACTAACTCTGCATATTCCATTCTATATAGGGTCTTTGATATTATCTTGGATCTAGGTATGAGTTTAATTAATAAATATACATATCTTTCTAAGAGATTTCCATGTAACTATTCATTAATTACATCAATTTATTCCCAAAAAATGTGTACATATATTATTTTTTTACTTTATATTTCTTCTATTTATTAACTAATAATTTCCATGAATAAGGCAATAAGAGTTGGTTCTTGAAAACTCCTAGACTAGTATATATCTCCTTAAAATATAATTATTGGTTTTCCCTTCAATAAAAATTAAATTTCTCTATTTATACATTTGATCTTAATAATATGCTTTTACAATAAATTTGTCCCAGGTATTATGTAAAATTAAACCATTGGAATGACCATTATGTTTGCAGATATATTTTTCACACCAAATTTAATAGGGGAATCCCTATATATCTTTGATGCTTGAATACTTTATTTAGATTTTTTACCAATGAATCCATCATTAGTATTTCAAGGGTTAACATAGAGTTATTTTCAAACATGAATTAAAAAAATAATTCATGGAACTATAATCAAACAATGTACTTTCTAGATTTGAGTGTACGATGAGTGTACCTTCCACGACACTATTTTGAGCCTAAATTTCTACCATCATGATTGTAAAAGTATGAAATTTCTCCCCTAGACTCTGCTAGTCTTGATGGTAGTTTTTCTCCATAATCTTTTGATTTGGATATTGATTAGTAAAATACCCATTCTCCTAACACTTGAGTCATTACATGGAAGGTTGTTCTTGAACCATATCCTACTTTTAATTATCACTCGAGTATTGATAATTTATATATCCATGAATCTTTTGAGATATATTTCCATCTCTACCACACTTATATCACTTTCCACTTCTTTACATACAATTTCCTAATGCTTCTTCCAATAATTTTTTCACTTGGGATATTATTTTTTTCTTTCCTTATATTATATGCTTGATTTGTTTCCAAAATTTGGTTCTAGCCTCATTTTATTATTATTCAGTCCATGAGGCCCCTATAAATTTATGAAGTCCATTTCGAATTTGATATCACATAGTATTATTTCCTCATAACTACCAAAATATCATATTTCAAGATCCTTCTATAAATGTGGTATTATCCTACCATAGAATTAGTAAATATTCCCATCAAGATCAATGAAAAAGCTTGAAGTGTATCACACAAGACTTTTAGAGTTTATATCACAATCTACCATAGATTCATTTCCCCTTTTTTAACTCATGGAATTCACACTCCAACTTGTTCTAGAGGGTACAAGTAAAATACTTGTGGAAAAATATTTTTGATATGTTTTCCCATTTCATGGATTCCACCTCATTCCTTGGATTTTTTTCTTGATTAGTGTACAACACGGGTTATATCATCCTTCTAAGAAATATATTGTTAATGTATCTTTCTATTTCTCGATATAATTGAGTATAGAAAAAATATTTTCAATAATTTTATTATTCCTTGATCAGTGAATCATAGGTTCCACTAAAATAGGTGGTTGTTGATGCATAACGGATTGAAATACTAGTTTATCTTCCCTTGGTTAAGTCATATGCTCCACATGGTTTAATTTTTTATTAATGACCTGATTTAACTAATTTATCATCATAATTAAGTTTTAAACTCTATCTTCCATCATATTAATAATGTCATCATTTCACTGTCCATCACATCCATTTTTTACATGATTCCTATTTCCTTCCATTTTTCTAGAAGAATAAAACATAAGTTAATTTTATACTATTAGTAATATTATATTAATAATTATAAATTAAATATTAATCCTAAAATTTTATAATGGTTCTAGGATGATATATTTCAATCTTTTAGAAAAAAATTTACAAAATTTATATATCTTTCATAATGTTTTATAAAAAGCATGTGATTAACCAAAGAATATCTCTTAGGAGTGTTAGAACAGGTTTACAACAATACCTATTTATCAAGCACCATGTAACAATTGAGTTAATACCAAATCCTTACTTTTAGGGTTATTTCCCCTAGGTGAAAATATTCCAAATCCACATCCACATATAGTACCCAGACATGGATTTCATTTCATGGAAACTATTTACTTTATACTTCACTAGAATTTCAGGTTTTTCCGTATATTTAGAGATATCACTATGGTTCTTAATAATGTTTTAAACTCTTGATTTCTATAAATAAATAAATATTTTCTTTGATACCATCTATAGAGACCGGTCTTTTTAATACATGACTATTAAAATAATTCCATAAAAAATACTATGTTAACAACATTGAAGTAAATTTTGATGTTTAGTAACTTGGAAACTAAGTAAATAATACATGAATTACATTAAAAAAACATAAACATAAACATTATTTAATCCTCTTAAAATAATCGTTTATTATTATATCCATGTTCACCTCACTTCAAGTTATTTCTTAGGGATATACATCAATAGAGAAGGGTGAGCATAAATCTCAAGAAGGGATAAAAAAGAAAATGTAACCTGAAGGATCATCCTGGATAAAAAACGAGGAATAAAATTATAGAATAATAATAAGAATATTATACATAACATGGTAATTTTTCTATAAAATAAATATGATTCATTTAGAAACATATTTCCAAGGTTCATCACCAAGGTGTCATAAAACATATTTCCAAGGTTATTCACCACGGTATCATAAACAAGTCATTCTTAGATATTAATTTTCTACACAGTTAATTAGATCACTATTAGGGAGAAACCTTCATATTTCTTAATTAATGTGTTCCAAATAGATCATATATCATAATAAATCATTTCATCAACAACTATTGGAGAATAAATAACAAGTTTCAAATAAAATCATTGAGTTCATATGTGTTTAAAGACTTCAACTTGTCATTATTTTTAACCCCAAAGAATGGAATATAGTTTTCATATAAATAAATCCTCAATAAATGAACTATAATTACATATATATGAATAAATTTGAATAAAAATAGTGTTGGGTATCCATAACATAAAATGGGAGGCATGAAAAATCAAAGAATAATTTTAGTAGTATAAGGAGTATGAAAAGAATTATATAGAATAGGATTACTGAGAGAGAATATTATTACCTCATTGATATAAAAAAATATATATAATAATAGAATGATCATAATTTCATGATAAAAAAATAACTTTTAAATTATAAAACTAACTACAAAGGAAGTACTTGAATAAAAATGAGAGGAAGAGAATACTTTACCTTGAGAAATAGCTTCTTAAAGATTAAGGAGAGTTCCTTGGAACTTTAAAAGCTTTTTGGAAAAAAATCTATATAGAAAATTTTAGATTAAATTATTTCTTAATTTCATTAGTGTGAATGAAATGGGGTGAATTAATAGGTATTTAAAGCATATGTGGGAGGACAATTTACTAATTTATAAATATAGGCCTTAGAAATCTTGGTTATGGAAAATGGAAAAGCATTAATATACCCATGGTTTTGGATCATGTTTAATGGAATTAAGATTTTTTTTTGAAATATTTGAGTTTTATAATTTAACTTAAATATTTTATATTACTTTTGAGATGGGAAATTAATATTTTCTACAAAATAATGTTTTTAAAACCTTAATTTATATTTTATAATTTTGAAAATTATTTCTCAGTTTAAAATTTAATTTCAATTAATTAAAATAAAATTTAATAATGAAATAACATATTTTTGGTCATGGATTTAGTTTTATTAATTATTTCATCATTATTATATATTTATGAAGTCGTAAAATATACTGAAAACACGAAACCATATTTTTACTATTCATTGAAAAATAAGTCATTTTAGAAAACTCTCAAAATTTCACCCCAAACTAATTTTATTATGCTAATTAAAAAAAATTATCAAAATTATGTTCTAAATATTATAATTTTAACTTTTAAATTAAAATATTTATTTATTAAAAAATATTAGTTTCTATGATATAATCAACTTTATGACCCTTATAAAAACTACATGAGACATTATAAAATTTTATCATCATTCAAAATTTAAAAAATACTATTTTATGAAACTATTTCATGAAATTAGATTGTATTTAAAATACTTGAATTTATCATAAAATTGTATTTTAATTATATACTTTCTAAATAATGCAGTTATGTTTTCTTTATATCCAAAAATATATTTATCATATTAATCTTATATTCATGTGCATTTTATTAAATAAAATAATAATTAAAATGGAAATAAAGAAACCACTATTTCATTTCTAAAATGAAAATTAAACCTTTATAACACTAAGGTCAAGATAAATAACCCATCAATATACAAACATATGTTTTAAGGGTGATGTGTGAAATGGTGGTACTTTCATGGAGTGGCCCAGCTAACATTAACCTAGTGGTGATCTACACTAATTGAACTTCTCCCATATTCAATTTATCCTAAGCCTCAATTGTTGAATCTATTCTTTTTATTGGTCTAGGGTAAACCCTAGTGACACTAACTCCCTCCCAAGTTCTGATAAAGAGGCTTCAAAAGTCATAATCCTACTGGTTGAGATCATCATTTATCCCTTTTTCATCAATTATATTTTATCATTAACCTTTATATACACTGATCCTAATGATAAAATTATTTAAAATGATCATAATTCTGAATGTTCATATTGACCAATGGTCAGGTAATGATGAAATCTTAATTGTTACTTTACCCTTTATACCCCATATATACTCCATCATTCTCATACCTAAACATTCATTACTTTACTTAAAAAGGTTGTACACTTCCCTTGATAATGTTTATCATATTCCCAACTCTTCTATTTTTTTACTATTTTTATATTTGGAGAAATATTCATTGGATAATTCAATCCTATGAAGTTCACATTAGTGTGTACATTGTTATTTTTTTATTCCCTGTATTTTTTCTATTTGTCAAAGTAAATAAAAATTTATAATATGTAATATTCTTATAAAATATAATAGTCATTTCTTATTCTTATAATAAAATAGTTATTGTAAAATAAAATACCGTAATAACTTAAAAGAGTTTTTTGGTCCATTATAGTTATATTATGTGATATTTGGGTTTGGTTAAAATAGCATCATAAGATCACGCCCTATTCTGATGAGAAAAATTCATAGAACAATCAAAATTATCCAAAAAATTCTTCAAGGTTTTGAAAATTGACATATTCCATTAAATTCACTAGAGTTTAATAGTTTAGAATGTAATTTTTTATAATATAATAATAACACAAAAAACATTAAGTTTACTAAAATTCTCAATAAAGTGTATTTTTATTTTCAAAACTAAGGATAGAGAAGAAGTAATATTGGAAATGACTCAACAACATCTCCTATTTTGAAAATCACAATACACATAAGAAAAATAGGGGTAAAATGAGAAAATATGAGTTTAAATAAAAATTAACACTCCTAATAAAACTCCTTGAAAATTTAAATAACAAGACTGTATCATTTTTTATCTCATTTACTCTAAGTTCTGTAACACCCCAAACTTCCACGGTACTCTTCTCTTTGAATAATACAATAGCGTGTGTTTTACACAACTTCGAGTTCTAACACACCAAAACCAATCAAACAATCCGTTATGAATAGTAATATCCACTTTTTGAAATTTTATAAATTTTATCTTTTAAAATGGAATTCATTTTTGGATTTAGAATATTTAAATTAGCTTAGGGTGAACTTTTGGTATTTTTCTGAAAACTTTCAATTTTTTATGAATAGTGAAAAACAAAGAGTTATAGTTTAAAACTGAATTTTTATTTAAAAAATTATTTATTTTATTTAAATTTATTTTAGGTAAAAATAGATACATAATACCTATATAAGTTCAATGTAATTCATTGGAGTCGGTTTATAATAATTTTAGATATATAAAAATTTTATTGAACTTTTTATCGTCTTTTACCCACCTCCTAGGAGCATTTGAAAATTTACATAAAAATTAATTTTACCGCTTCTGTGAGTTGAATTTAAAAAATCTAAGACACATAGTTGATATTATTAAGTAAAATGTGGTTCAATAAGATGAAAATATTTTTTTTTGTGAATAGTAACTTTTTACTTCTATTTACCACGGTTAAAAGTATATAGGGTAATTAAGAGTAAAAATGATATTATTATTACCATAACACATGTTCTAATTATATTGGGTAAGTGTAATTCGATTAAAAACAACCTTATGAATAAAATATGAACCTTTAGGTCCACTTGGATTAGATTAGGACATTTATTATTATTTAATTCAAAGAAGAGTTAAAGGTGTTAAATTAAAAGTTTAAGAACTAAACCTTTTTTAATATAGGTTTATACATATGATAAGTTAGACTATAAATATTCTTTAGAAAGATAAAAATATTTCCTACATAATGGTATTTTATTTATAATTTTTAGACATTAAATAATTAAATTTATTTATGACACAATGAGGATGCAGTAATTACCTAGTTAATGAAATATTAAAATAATTGATATTATAAATATCCAAATAAATGTAATTTGGGACTTTTTATTAATTAAACTAATTTTATAGGTTAATATTACATGTTAGGGTTGGTTATATTAAATTTTTTTCTAAGTAATAAGGCTGTTATGAATTTAGAAAAAACAAAATACCAAATAGTGTTAAAATTGACATAAAGGAATTTTTAAAACAAATATTATATTATTAATTGATATTATATTCTTAAAAATATAAGGTTTTGAAAAAAAACTTATATAATGATGTTTGTATCATTAATTAACCACTTGGGTTTCTTTTGGAAGTTTATAGTAAGTTTATTAACCATATAATATAAAAATATAAAAAGACATAGAAAATGTCAAACTATTTAACTAAGAGTTCAATCTAAAAGATAAAGTTAATATAGTGACCCAAACCTATCTAAAACATATTGGATGAGTGGATTTCGACCCATACCCACTTTATCCTTTAAATAATTCATTTTTGAGCCATTATAAATTGAAAATTATTTTATTATAAAGTAATATTTCTAGATTTTCCTAAGGTGGCCCTCACCCCTCTTATAAAAGGGAACTCCCCCTTCTCTCTAATTCACACCTTCTAAGGAATTTGTCTCAGCCAAACCCTACAAAAATACCATATAAACAGTCCTACCTTCATCCTAGGGGCCTTACTTTAGTCAAAAATTCATCCTATGTATCCCTTTTGATCAAATCAAAAGGAATAACCCAAAGAAGAGGTAAATATTTCATCACCACTTTCAAGTTCCTTTCTTCTTCCACTTCCTCTTTCTTTGTTGTTTCCATTTTAAAATAATAACTCTAGTATCTTCTCTACACTTTTATGTTATTATAAATATGGTACAACCATATTCATTATTATATCCATCCTTTGAATGACATGTCACCATACGTGTGTACACACGGCTTACCGTCTCCACGTTAAGGTGTAATTGTTATTCAATACATTATTATTTGGAAGGGTATAATGATGATGTTTAATTGATTTAAATAATATATATAACATGATAATTATTATTTATATATGATATACCATACAATTATATATTATTTAAATATCAAAAGAATGATATTGTCGCTCGTGCGTACGTACGGATTACCTTCTCCACGAACGCGATGAGATCCATTCCCCATCGTATCCATTCAAGAATAATTTTCATTATATGATTAAAAATAATGTTTAAATACTTAATATAATTATGAATATGAATAAGATACATCCTATACATAACAAACATTACTTACGTAACAAATCTTATAAAGGAAAATGAATCAGTTAACACCCGAAACGACGATAATAATTAGATATTATTAACAAAGAAATGTTAAAAGATCATATATGATATCATATTAATGTATATGATTATTGTATAATTTAATAAAAATTATTTAATCATTATACAATAGGTTAACCTACCCTCAACCAAGGAAAAGTACAAGGTAAGGGTTAATTTCACAATCTCTTTATGATCCGAGGTTGTTTTTACGTAAGTATCTATTGGGACCTCTTTATCATCCACATCCATGTTTCTTAAAAATGTATTCCAAAACATTTTTAATATTTACTAGAATATGGGTCAAAGTCATTTATACCCTTTTTTGAATTTTTATAAAATTTTTTGAAAGGAATCTTTCCGTCGTTTTCCAAACAAGGTACCTTATGACCTTTTCGACAAAATTAAGGTAAGAATGTTTTTTTAACTTATTCGGCAGGTGTAGCTATTTTCTGCTGTTATAACATCGTCGAAGATTCCCTTACAAGATTATAAGAATATTTTCAAATATAAATGTTTTCTTTTATAATTAGATTACTTTTAAATTATTTCAAAATAGAAATAGATATTTCTCTAAAAAGGTTTTGATTTCATGGATTTTAAGTTTGTTTGAAGTAGATTTATTATGATACAAAACATCCATATTGTATTGAAGGTTCTGTGATATGTTTGACTGTGGATGTTTTATTTCATACCATTCATGGTTTATTGATAAATTATTGACATTTCGTATTCCAGTTTTAATATGAATGTTTATGTTATGTTTAAAACTTTTCATATGAGGAATGCATTGGACTTAGTAAGTGACGAGTGGAGCCCAGTATAGCTCCTCGATGCATCGGTAGGTCTCACGAGACAAATTAGTGTCATGTCACAAGGCCTTGAAAAAATCTTATTTGTAGTCTTGTCACAAGTCCTTGACTATGTGGTTATGAAAGTCTGGCATTATGAATTCCATCATTATGAAAGTGGATATTGATATTGCATGTGAATATTCGACTAGTAGAATATCCATGAGAGTAAGTAAATGGAATTATTTTGATTTATATTTTCCATATTATGATTAATTTTATGCTGAAAAGGATTTTGTTTTAGTTCTATACATTGCCTTAAATGTTTATACTTATTTATTAAAGTTTTTGCGATATTGTTTTCCTTAATGAGCATTTGATCTCACCCCTTTCTATGTTTTATTTTTTCCAGGATGTGAAGAAGTATATTATGACTGACCTGCAGGGATAGTCTATGGGATCTCAGTTTTGTCTATGGAAACAATGTTGTTATAGTTTTCCATTTTATGATGTAATATAAACCTTATGAATGTATCTAGTACTTCCAAGGCTACTAAACTAATTGGTATTTTGAGACTTGATCTTTTGTGATCATGTAAATGTTATGTAATAATTCACCAACTCTGGGATTCTAAGGTCGGGGAATTACAGTTGGTATCATAGGAAGTTTAGTACAAACCTTGGAAACTAGATTTAGATAAACTCTGATTAGAGCACATATCCCTAAGATAGACTTTGAGGATTAGTATAGAAGAACTTCCTAGAATTTTGGTATTGTAGAGATTTTGTGAGTTTTCCAAGCAATACATCCCTGCCTGGATACGAGAAGGTAGAGGCAGCTACAGCATAGATGTACCTAGGGGTAAAACCCGAAAACACCGCTTTGATCTAGACTCAAACAGGAACTGGTGAACAACAACGGGCATTTCTGCACTCTTGGTTACGACACTCCTGGGGGATATGCATAGGATAATTCTCATTTTCTTTACCAAACCATTATGAAGGGTTTATGAGTATATACTTCATTAAAGAAAACATTTTTATGATTATATATTATATCCATAAACTTTTCAATTTATGTTAAGTGTTTTACAAGTTTTGATTTATGTATTGTAATTCATAAACTAATCTAGTGTATGCCATTATTTAAAAATGGTGCCTAGTGGAAGGAATAGAAAAAATATCAATGAACACACTCCATGTATGGATTTCCCTACTGATCAAGATAATTATAGTGGAGCTAGTGATAGAACTAGTGTTGATCAGTTTATCACTATATTGGGACAACTCATTCAGGTTATGAATAATAACCTTACCCGTATGGAGCACCCTGATCTGCAGCATAGAGGATTAGTGTCAGATCTCTTCATGAGGAAAAACCCGCCAACATTCAATGGGGGTAAAAATCCACTAGTAGTTGAAAAATGGATAAATTCCTTAGAGAAAATATTACATGCCTTGGGTAGTAGCGAAAGGGAAAAAGTTGTCATGGAAGTTTACCACCTCACTAGAGATGTTAATCAATGGTGGTCATTGATTCAAAAAAAATGAAGATGATGAAGTGTAAAATATTGAATGGAGGGAGTTTAAAGAAATTTTCTTAGAAAAATACTTTCCTCATGACCATCGAGAAGATATGGAAAGACAATTTCTGATTCTGAGAAAAAAGGAGGATGAGAATGTCGCAAAGTATGAAGCTAGCTTTACAAGGTTAGAAAGGCATGCTAAAGATTATATACATAACCCAATAAGTAATATTGATCATTTATTTGATGGTATAAAACCATTTCTCCATCAATAATTAGTCTCACAATCCTTCTCATCATATAAAGATATTGTCTCATGTGCTATCAAGATAGAAAAATAATTATCTAAGTCTTACGACTTTAAAGAAAAGAAAGAGAAGAAGAGATCTGTTGAACACTCTATAAATGGAAATAAGGAGAAGAAGGGAAAAGTTTACTATCCATCCTATACTAAATGTTGTAAGAAACACCCTGGTACTTTCCTGAAGGGAATGAGAGTCTGTTACAAGTGTGGTGAAAAAGGCCACCAAGATCGTGATTGCAAGAGGAAGAAATATGTTGTTGATATTGAATACTACAATTGTAGAGAAAGGGGGCATTATGCAAATTAATTTCTTAAGCGTCAGGGGAAATTACCTCAGAAAAGTCCAAGGGATCAAGGCCAAGCTTATGCTATCACTACTACAGAGGTTGAAGCTCTAAAAGACATAGTGGAAGGTAATTTAATGGTTTCTTCAAGTTTAGCCAATGCTTTATTTGATTTTGGATCATTGCATTGTTTTATATCTTCCCAGTTTGCTAAGAAAATTAGATATTTCCAATTTGATTTAACAAGGTAGTTGTCAGTCAAAACTCCTAAGGGAAGTATCATCGCAACAATGTTTTTTGAATCAGTTCCCATTAAGGCATATAAATGTTATTTATCTATTGATCTCATCATCATACCCATGATTGAATTTTATATAATCCTCGGTATGTATTGGCTTTCAAACCATGATACGAAAATTTATTGTAATAAGAAGGAGGTTACAATTTTTGATGATGATAAAGAGTATCTTATCTTTTGAGTAGAAACATCACCACCTAATTCTTGTCTAGATCCACCCCCATTAGCTCAACTAAATTCAATAATTGGGGAAGAAGATAATGAAATAATTGTGGGTGAGGAAAGTAATGTTAAAATAGAGTATGTACCTATTGTGAAAGAATATGTTGATGTGTTTCCAAAATATTTATCTAGACATCCTTGAGAATGAGAAATTGAGTTTTCCATTGATTTAATTCCTGGATCAAGGCCTATATAGAAGACCCCTTATAGAATGGCCACTATGAATTAGTCTAACTAAAGAAAAAAATAGAGGAATTGAGTAATAAGGGATTTATTCTCCCTATTGTTTCTCCATAGGAGCCCCTATCCTTTTTGTTAAGAAGAAAGATGGATCTATGAGGTTGTCCATTGACTACAGGGAGATCAATGCTATAACAATAAAGAAAAAATATCCCCTACCTCGCATTGATGATTTATTTGACCAACTTCATGGAGCTCAATACTTTTCAAAGATTGAACTTTGATATGGATATCATCAGTTGTGTGTGAAGAAGGAAGACATTACGAAAATAACATTTTGAACTAGGTATGATCATTACAAGTTTACAGTAATTCTTTTTGGATTGACTAATGAACCCTTTGTCTTCATGGATCTAATGAGTAGAGTTTTTAAGGAATATCTTAATGAGTTTATAGTGGTATTTATTGATGATATCTTGGTATACTCTAAAATATATGAAGATCATGAAAATCACTTTGAGAATTATCCTGAAGACTCTTAGAAAACACAAATTATATGGGAAGTTTAGCAAGTGTGAATTCTGGCTTCAGGAGATTTCTTTTCTTGGCCATATTGTCTCTAAGGATGGAATCTCTGTTTATCCTTCTTAGAACAAGGCAATCCAAAAATGGCCAGCACCTATGAGTATAACTGAGGTACGCAGTTTTATTGGTCTAGAAAGTTATTATCGGCGTTTCGTCCAGAATTTTTCTCGATTGGCTAACCCATTAATGAAGCTCAAACATAAAGGGGTTAAATTTTTTTGGACAAAAGAGTGTGAAGAATGTTTTAAATAATTTAAGAGAATATTATTCAATGCTCTAATCTTGAATCTACCATTGGGGAATGATGGGTTTGTTATTTATAGTGATGCTTCAAAGAATGGACTTGGGTGTGTCCTTATGCAGAATGATAGGGTTATTGCTTATGCATCACGATAGCTAAAAATTCATGAGAAAAATTATCCTACTCATGATCTTGATTTAGCAGTTGTAATATTTTCTTTAAATATTTGGAGACACTATCTCTATGGTGAAAAATGTGAGATATATACCAATCACAAGAGTTTGATGTATATATTCTCACAGAAATAACTAGGCAAAGGAGATGGCTTGAACTACTCAAGGATTATGATTTCACTATAAACTATCACCTAGGGAAGGAAAATAAGGTGGCAGATGCTTTGAGTAGAAAGAATCATGGAGTTTTGAACAAGATGAGAGTTGAAAAGGATCCTATATACATAGATCTAGTAAAGATGGATATGGGAATCACCATGGAAGGTGAAACATCAATACTTTTTCAAATGGTTTCCAAACCATATTTACTAGAAAGGATAAAGAGTTCTCAGACTGAGGATGAAGAGTTTCAAAAGAAGATTAAAGCTGTGAATGATGGGAGATTGAGTGACTTTGTGTATGAAGATGGAATTTTGAAATTTGGGAAGAGACTTTGTGTTCCTGATATGCCTGATCTAAAAAGGGAATTGTTGGATGATACTCATAGTTCCAATTTCTCTATACACCCTGGGAGGACCAAAATGTATAGAGATTTGAAGGAACATTTTTTGTGGGACAACATTAAAAGAGAGATTGCTGATTTTGTATCAAGATGTAAGGTTTGTCAACAAGTGAAAGCTGGAAGAAAACAGTCTGGAGGAGTCATGCAACCTCTTCCCATACCTGAGTGGAAATAGGATAATATTATGATGGAATTTTTCATCGGACTACCAAATACTCCTAGAAGGAACGATGCAATATGGGTCATTATTGATCATCTTAACAAGTCTACACATTTTCATTCTATAAGGGAAGATTTACCACTTGAACGTTTAGAAAGACTATATATTAATGAAGTTGTAAAACTTCATGGAGTACCCCTATCGATTGTTTCTGATCGTGATCCATGTTTTACATTAAGATTCTGGAAAATTATTCAGAAATCCCTGGATACTGAACTTCGTTTGAGCACTGCCTACCACCCCTAAACTGATGGACAATCAGAACGGACTATTAGAACCTTAGAAGATATGTTGAGATCATTCTCACTTGACTTTCAAGGTATGTGGGATCAATATTTACCTCTGGTAGAATTTTTCTATAACAATAGTTTCCATTCAAGTATTCAGATGGAACTATATGAAGTGTTATACGGAAAGAGATGTCACACACCAACCTGTTGGGATGATGTTGGTGAAAGAAAACTCATAGGCCCAAAACTTGTGGAGGAAACAATGGAAAACGTGAAGGTAATCCAAACCCACATCAAAGAAACTCAAAGTAGGCAGAATAACTATGATGATAACTGAAGGAAGTATTTGGAATTTCAGGTAGGACACCGTGTTTTCTTGAAGGTATCTCCATGGAAGGGTGTTATACGTTTCGGTAAGAAGGGAATATTAAGTCCTAGGTACATCAAACCTTTCGAAATTCTAGAACGAATTGGGGTTGTGCTTACCGTTTGGAAATGCCGCCATGTCTCTCCAAAGTTCATGATGTATTTCATGTATCACTATTGAGAAAATACATGCATGACCCAACACATGTACTAACCTATGAGGAATTGGAACTGGAACCAGATCTGTATTATTTCGAACAGTCTATCAAGATTCTTGATACAAGAGAACAAGTGTTGAGAAACCGGACGACTTGTCTGGTAAAAGTTCTATGGAGAACCCATAATATGGAAGAGGAAATGTGGGAACCCAATGAACTTATGATGAAGAACCAATCAAGCCTTTTTATGCAATAATATTCTAGAAATTTCGAGGATGAAATTATTTAAAGGAGGGGAGAATGTAACGCACCAAGCTTCCATGATACGCTTCTCTTTGAATAATAAAATAGCGTGCGTTGTGCGCAACTTCAAGTTCTAACACACCACAACCAATAAAACTAGCCGTTATAAATAGTAATACCCACTTTTTGAAATTTCATAAATTTAATCTTTCAAAATTGACTTCATTTTTGGATTTTTAATATCAAAATTAGCTTAGGGTGAATTTTTGGTATTTTTCTGAAAACATTCAATTTTTGATGAATAGTGAAAAACACTGAGTTATAGTTTAAAACTGAATTTTTATTTAAATAATTATTTATTAAATTTAAATTTATTTTAGGTAAAAATAGATACATAATACCTATATACGTTCAATGCAATTCATTGGATTCGGTTTATAATAATTTTAGATATATAAAAATTTTATTAAACTTCTAATCGTCTTTTATCCACCTCCTAGGTTCATTTCCAAATTTACATAAAACTTAATTTTACCACTTCTGTGAGTGGAATTTCAAAAATCCGAGACACACAGTTGATATCAGTAAGTAAAATGTGGTTCAATAAGATGAAAATAATTTTTTGGTGAATAGTAACTTTTTACTTTTATTTACCACGATTAAAAGTAAATAGGGTAATTAAGGGTAAAAATGATATTATTATTATTACCCTAACACATATAATAATTCTATTGTATAAGTGTAATTCGACCAAAAACAACCTTATGAATAAAATATGATCCTTTAGGTCCACTTGGATTAGATTAGGAAATTTATTATTATTTAATTCAAAGAAGAGTTAAAAGTATTAAATTCAAAGTTTAATAAATAAACTATTTTTAATATAGGGTTACACAAAAGATAATTTAGACTATAAATATCCATTAGAAAGATAAATATATTTCCTACATGATGGTATTTTATTTATAATTTTTAGACATTAAATAATTAAATTTATTTATGACATAATGATGATGCAGTAATTACCAAATTAATGAAAAATTAAAATAATTGATATTATAAAAATCCAAATAAATGTAATTTGAGACTTTTTATGAATTAAAATAATTTTATAGGTTAATATGAAATTTTAGCATTGGTTAGATGAATTTTGTTTGAAGTAATAATGTTGTTATGAATTTAGCAAAAACAAAATACCAAATAGTGTCAAAATTGACATAAAAGAGTTTTTAAAACAAATATTATATTATTAATTGATATTCTATTCATAAAAATATAAGGTTTGGAAAAAATACTTATATAATGATATTTTTATCATTAATGAACCACTTGGGGTTCACTTGGATGTTTATAGTAATTTTATTAACCATATAATATAAAAATCCAAAGAGACATGGTAAATGTAAAACTATTTAACTAAGAGTTAAATCTAAAAGATAAACTTAATATAGTGACCCAAACCTGTCTAAAACATTTTTTTGAGTGGTTTTTGACCCATTCCCACATTATAATTTAAATAATTCATTTTGGATCCATTAGAAACCGAAAATTATTTTATTATAAAATAATATTTCTAGTTTTTTCTATGGTACCCCTCACCCCTCTTATAAAAGGGCACTCCCCCTTCTCTCTAATTAACACCTTAAAATCCATTTGGCTCATCCAAACCCTACCCAAATACCCTATAAACTGTTCTACATTCTTCGTAGAGTCATTACTTTAGTCAGAAAGCCAACCTAAGGATTCCTTTTGATCAAATCAAAAGGAAGAACTTGAAGAAGAGGTAAATATTGCATCACCTCTTTCAAGTTCCTTTCTTCTTACACTTCCTCTTTATTTATTGTTTTCATTATAAAATAATAACTCCAGTATCTTCTATATACTTATTATAAATATGGTACAACCATATTCATTATTCTATCCATCCTTTGAATGACATGTCACCGTACGTGCGTACGTACGACTTACCATCTCCACGTCGTGGTGTATTTGTTATTCAATACATTATTATTTGGATGGGTATAATAATGATGTGTAATTGATGTAAATAATAAATATAACATGATAATGATTCTTTATATATGATATAACATCCAATTATATATTATTTTAATATCAAAAGAATGATATTGTCGCTCGTGCGTACATATGGATTACCGCCTCCACGAACGCGATGAGATTCATTCCCCATCATATCCATTCAAGACTAATTTTCATTAAATGATTAAAAATAATGTTTAAAGACTTAATATCATTATGAATATGAATGAGATACATCCTATTAATAAAAAAACATTACTTATGTAACAAATCATATAAAGTAAAACAAATCATTTAACACTTGAAATAACGATAATACTAAGATATTATTAACAAAGCAATGTTAAAAGATAATATATGATATAATATTAATGTATATGATTCTTGTATAATTTAATAAAAATTATTTCACCATTATATAGGACGTTAACCTACCCTCAACCAAGTAAAAGTACAAGGTAAGGGTTAATTTCACAAGCTCTTTATTATCTGAGGTTGTTTTTACGTAAGTATCTACTATGACCACTTTATCATCCACATCCATGTTTCTTAAAAATGTATTCCAAAACATTTTTACTATTTACTAAAATATGGTTTAAAGTCATTTATACCCTTGTTTGAATTTTTATAAAATGGTTTGAAAGGAGTCTTTCCGTCATTTTCCAAACAAGTTACCTTATGACCTTTTCGACAAAATGAAGGTAAGAATGTTTTTTAACTTATACGGCAGGTGCGGCTATTTTCCGCTGTTATAACATCGTCGAAGATTCCCTTAAAAGCTTATAAGAATATTTTAAAATATAAATGTTTTCTTGTATAATTACATTACTTTTAAATTATTTCAAAATAGAAAGAGATATTTCTCTAAAAAGGTTTCGATTTCATGGATTTTAAGTTTGTTTGAAGTTGATTTATTATGATACAAAACTTTCATATTGTATTGAAGGTTTTGTGATATGTTTGACTGTGGATGTGTTATTTCATACCATTCATGGTTTATGGATAAAGAATTGACATTTTGTATGCCATTTTTAATATGAATGTTTATATTATGTTTAAACCTTTTCATATGAGGAATGCATTGGACTTAATAAGTGACAGGTGGAGCCTGCTATAGTTCCTCGATGCATCGGTAGGTCTCACGAGACAAATTAGTGTCTTGGAACAAGTCCATGACAAAATATTATTTTTAGTCTTGGCATAAGGCCTTAACTATGTGGTTATGAAAGTCTGGCATTATGCATTCCATCATTATGAAAGTGGATATTGATATTGCATGTGAGTATTCGACTAGTTGAATATCTATGTGAGTAAGCAAATGGCATTATTTTGATTTATATTTTCCATATTATGATGATGTTTATGCTGAAAAGGATTTTGTTTTAGTTCTATACAATCCCTTAAATGTTTATGCTTATTTATGAAATTTTCCGCTATATTGTTATCCTTACTGAGCATCTGAGATCACTCCTTTCTATGTTTTATTTTTCCCAGGATGCGAAGAAGTATATTATGACTGACCTGTAGGGATAGTCTGTGGGATCTCAGTTTTTTCTATGGAAATGATGTGTTGTAGTTTTCCATTTTATGATGTAATGTAAACCTTATAAATATATCTATTACTTCCAAGGCTACTAAAATAATCGGTATTTCGAGACTTGATCTTTTGTGATCATTCCAATGTTATGTAATAATGCACCAACTCTGGGATTATGGGGTCAGGGTGTTACAACTTCTTTAAACTCTCTCTTCAATATTCCATTTACACCATTCCCATTTCATATTTTCTCTAAGTTTCCCCAATCTCCCCCCCCCATTTATGATTTTCAAAAATAAAAGGACAAGTTGAGTAGAACTAAGGGAGAAAATGAGATTAAGTGATAGACACAAAAATATAGAAAGTAAAAAAAAATACCAACCCAACTAAAACAAGATATAATAGAAAAACACTTTTAAATTTCCATGAAAACTTTGTTCCGTGTTTAACATCCATAAGATATATATTTCTCATCCTTTTAAATAACATAAAAAATTAGTAAAAATATAATCTCCCTTTAAATAAAATTAAAACTCACGCGTCATTTATTTTTTCCCTTTTTATTTAAAAAAAGAAACATATGGGGAAAAAATAAATAATATAAGGTGCTAAATGATAATTACAAGATAAAAACTCAAATATAAAAATGTATATACATTTATATTTCATTTTCTATCCCTAATATACACATTTATCGTTTTGTTTTTCAATGAATGTTAGGGTATAAAATTATAATATTATATAATTCAAATTTTCCCTAATAGAATAGATTTTACAAATACAAACAAAACTACCCCTACATTAGGATTATAAAAAACAAGTAGAGAAATATAACAAATTCAAAAACTTCAATCATAAATAGTAAATCCATTCATCAGTAGTTAGATTTTAGAACTCACTATAATCTTTATAAATTCTAATTCCATAATATATGAAATGAAAGTTCTTATAATTTTTTTCACTAGATTATTTCCCCTTTAAATAAAGATCTCTATTCCTTGAGGTAAGTAATGGATGTATAGAAAACATATTCCTATTTTTTATGTATTTCCTTTAGTTTCATTTCCCATATTCATCTGATAGTTTGATGTGTCATATAATTTCTGATAAATATTTACATGGACAACCATTTTTCCTATTTCGTATAAATACTATAGAAATTATAATATTTCTGCAGAAGGATAGCAGAATAAAAAATGAAACAAAGAATATAGAATGATATTAATATAATTTCAATATTATAAAAATATATATAAAATCACACATAATAAATAAAATTCTATTATGCTTCCACTACTATATACATCATGTATTCTTGAATCTCTTCATGTAATAATAGTCTCTTTCACTGATACTCAACATACCTTTTTGAAATAAAATAAATAATTTGGTACCCTTACATTCTTTTTTAATTTAATATTAGTATATAAAAACTCATGATATCAAATATCATAAAGTAAAAAAATTATTTCCATTCATAAATTTCATAAGATAATTATAAACATCATAGTGAAAAATAAATGAATTTACCCAAATTTAAGAAAAACACCAGATAAGGATGAAAAGTGAACCATTTTAAAGTTATCTTCTAATGTATATAGTAGATATTATTATATAGAATATGGTTCTAAAAGTATTTCAAATACCACGCTCTTATCTTATATAGAATAAAATAGTAGATAGAATTTATCTATCCAAAAAATATCCAAAAAAATAAAACACCCTGTATATAAAGAAGTTAACAAATAAATAAAATATTCCATAGTATAAAAAATTATATAAAAGTAAAGAATTTAAACAAAAATGTAAAATATTACCTGGTACCTGATATTATAGTTTATCCTTTTTTGCTCAACATTCTTTCTTTAATCATAAATTATGATCTAGGCATCTTTAACTACTTAAGTTCAGATAAATTTATAAATAATACATTTTGAACCCACATTATTCCAAATTTCCTACACTCGACTACCATAAGTTATTTAGTTATATAATCACAGTGATTTTGGAAGGACTGAACTTGTTTCATTGAAAAAATTTTCATCCAATGTTTCATAATTTGAAATTTCATTGAAAATAGTTCACTACTTCGAAAAAAGTAATTTGACTATAAATGATATCTTCTGATGGGTTTACACCCATGCTTAGATCTTTTCCTCTTTGGAATCAACTATTTTTAAAGGTTATCAAAATTATTACTTACAGAAGTAAAATTTTAAAGTAATTTTTTCAAGATCTCTACCTCTAATTTCAACTTAACAATTTCATTACCATAAAAAATAGGTACATTTACATACTTTCCTTTTAACTCATAAGTGAGATTAGAAATTTAATTTTTTTACTTTATAAATTTTGACTTCTTTGATACTCAACACAAAACTTAACCCCAAAATCCCATTCTTATACTTCATTATAACACTCATTTTAAAAAAAATTGTACTTTAATATTTCTATACTTATAATATATACTTTGATACCTATATTCAAAATCCACTATATATTTCTTCATCTCATCATAATTTCTTGGTACTCTATTTTCCTTACCTTTATCTTCATCATTTGATGAAAAAGGATGCTTAGAATCTAAATATAAATTAATCAAGGATTTAGATGTCATCTTACCAATTAAAAAAATTAATTCATGATACTTTGGTATAAAATTCAGTTATCTTCCATCTATCATCTCTATTTGAACCATTGTTTTCCTTGAAAAATGGATTTTCACTAGCACTATAAGTATATATCATAAATCTGAATGATTTTATTTATTTTATCTTTGAATATATCATAGATTCATTTTATTTATTTATTAATATTTGGAAATTAGTTATGATGTGCCTTAGATTTTTACATTCATAGGAAACTAGATAGGTAGAATCTTTTATATCATGCATGTCTTTAATTTTCTTCTAATAGTAACTCCAGATGTTCTAATTTTTTAACATTATTCTTTTGAGTTGTGGAAGATCACCATTATTTTTTCTAAAAAAATATTTTTTGAAAATATCTTTAAATTTTTTCTCTATGTATTCTTTATTGAAGTGTAAGTATTAATTCTCTAGAAGTAGATGAAAAATATACTCTATTTTCCTTTATTTTCATCCATATATCTCTCTTTTATCATACTTCATACTATATAAGAGTACCAATTAAGTCATCCTAGATATGCTTGATTATATTCTCAGTGTCTTTAATCACTGTTCATTTTAAATCCCATTATTTAGGTACAATTACATTTATATTTTTAACATTATAATGATTATTTATTTCTAAAAATTGATTAAGGATTTGATACCAAGTGTTGTATTAGAAGTTAAATGTATGGAAACTTAAGGGGGTGAATTAAAGTGGAAAAAACAAAAAAAAAATTCCCACTCAAAATTTGATGATTTGAAGTTATAATTTTTTATGAAATATAATATATCAAAGTAAAAATGTATATAAATAGTGCATATATAGAAGGAAATAAATAATTAAGAAGTTAAAAACCTAAATAAAATATATAAACAAAAAATTAAATAAACACAAGGAAATAGAAAAAATGCATCAAGTATCAGATAATAACCTAAATACCTATAAATAAATATTTATTATAAATATAATTTCAATCATAGTATTATTCACTTTTATTATAAAGTGGTTGGTTATTAAATAACCTAAATTAAGGTATCAAGGTTTTTTAGAAATAAATTCATTGTTCTGACCCTAATAGGAAGAGAAACTTCTACACCAATATTTATTCAAAAAACATTGACATTTGGTAGATCTATCTCCTAACTACTATTAGATCAAAAATAGTTAAAAAAATCTTGGTACCCTGGACTTCATCAAATTAACTATTCATAAGATATAGTTTTTTATCCCCTAAAATTTTAACTCAACATTTGAAAGAAGAAAACTCTTATCCCCAGATCCTCAATGATCATGAAGGTTAAAATTTTAGTAATTACAAATGTAAAATTAAGAGCTTTATAATGATACCTCTCACAACATAAGATATTATAAAAAAACACTAAAAGAAAAAATAAAACCAGAAGCACTCTAGGAAATGAGATGATGCAAGATTCCAGTTGGTTTAAAACCACAATTTAACACATTTTTATTTTTTAACATGTACCATTCCCTGAATCCTCAACTGAATTTATAAAAAAAAATTATAAAAACCTTCAAGGGTTATATTTCAAGATATCTGGGTTTAGGTATAACAATATTAGAATAACACTTTATCTTCCATTGAGAGAATTTCAGCATCATCATAATGCTCTTAAACATTCCTCAATATTTTATAAATTTATATATTCAATAAAATATACTATAATTTAATCATTTAGATATTAAATCTATACAACACAATAATAACACTAACAAACCATAAGGTAACTAAAATTCTTGATGAAGTGAATTGTTATTTCTATAATCAAAGATATAGAAGAATTCATTTAGGAAATCAAAAAAAAATAATATAAATGAGGTTAGTTTAAATGATCATCCAGATTACTTCCATTATCATCATATGTTATGAAAAAATATCTAGGATTTATTTTCCTTCAAATACATACTCTAGAATATGATTGAAATCAAACATGTAAAATTTTATTATCCCTCGGATCTTATTACTCATGTATTTTTTGATCGATTAAAAGAGGAGTGAGATTGTAAGGAAGTATCATTAAAATACCAAGAAATTTTATGATTAGATGACTAGAAAATCATTCAACCACATATACAACATCATTTGGGCATGACTGGGTCATCCAGCCATAACCTAAATTCCCCTAGCAATACTTGTGGAAATATATCAATCTTCATAATCTTCCAAAATTTGAAATTAAATTTAAGGAATAAATTATAATAGAAAGAGGATACCCATTGGTAACCCAAGATATTTCATACCTTACTGGACTCCCCCCCCCCATTTTTGAGAGAGTGGTAACCAAATCACCAAATGAAATTTTCATCTGAAAATGAGCCACAATAAGGTTATTTCAATGTCATCCATTTGATAGAACCATTCATTGATGAATAATTTTTTTATGAAGATTATTTTCCCACTATAAATTGTATAGGATAATGTAGAGGCCATACAAGGTGAGGCCATGGTAGACCTCATTATTCAACCTTCATTCTTACCAATATTATACACGTGGATAACACTTAAAGATAGGAACTATAATGGTAATAACATATAAATATAATCTGAAGTCTTATGGGGATCATTATAATTATATTATATTGGTTTATTGATTGGATAGCATGTAGTCATTCAGTTGACCTTAGGATGAAAAAAATCCAACTCATTCTAATTGTCAAAGAAAAAAATTCCTCTTAATTCCAATCAAGGAAGGTAATTATCAGTGTTATCATCTTTGGCTACTAAATACCATGTTTATAAATAGACACATAGAAGGAAATATGTCCTTTGGACTAGAATTATGACATGATAAAACATATCTTCACCATCATTGCATGTAAACCTCTTTCCAAATAACTCAAGGAATCTATTATTGAGGTCTTTTCAATTATTCAAGATTTTGAGACTGAAGTGTCTATGGATAAGACATATCATGAAGAAATTGGTTCCACTAAGTGTCATGATAATGTTTCTTTTTCACCAAAAAAGACCTAGAAATTGCAATATGAGGAAAAATCATACCCTAAAATTTTTCTAGTAATCTTAGTGATATTAATATTCTCTGAGTATTAGTTGAAAACATCTATAAAATCAAATTCATATTGGTTTTAACCCTTCATCATTTAGTCTAAAGTGAATAAAGTTTTTCTTTATATGACCTGAAGATCCAACGATATGACAAGAGTGAGAAGAATAGGTTTAGGAGGATCAAGTTTAAGATCTAATTTAAAGATCTCATTTATGACTTAAAATTCTAGTTGGTTAGCTAAGATATAGATTTCAACACCTTATTAGAAATGATGTGTTTGTATATATATATAGAAGGGCCCTATTCATATCACCAATGACTGAAATATTCTATTTATGGGAATCACATGGTACTTTATGATGAAATTTTCCACTTTTAATTCTATTAATCTTAACACATTGATATTGGGTATTAAAAAAAGTGGGGTGAAGAATACATTAGTGAATGATACCAAACAATTTGTTACCCAAAATGGACTAGAATATTCTTTAATCAATATATGGAGAAAAATTGGTCAATATTTCATGTAATTAATCAACCTAGTCAAGAAAAAATATATAATTGGATAGTCATTAGGAAGTGTTAGATAATGAAACATACCCTCTAATTGCCTTCCTCTCCTATAATGGTTTGGAATAAACTTCCATTTAATAAAAACTATCAATAAAGAAAGATGATATCATGCAGTCTATAAAAATAAATCTTTCTATTGATAATTTTTAATTGAATGTAGGGTTAAATGACATGTGGTCAACACACCCAAGGATAATTGACCAGTTAGATATGAACCCTTAAGGGAAATATGGGGTTTAAGGACCTTTTCCTGCCTTTATATGGTGTCACCTTTGTTTGAATAACACTCACACCCATCAAATAGGTGTGATATTAATGAAAATGATGAATCTTATACATATTCTCCTAGATATAAGGATATTGTTCCATCTTCTACTCCTGAAAATGAATATGAATAGTAAATCAAGGATAATTATCTGATGTTTGAATAAGGTATATCAACCACCATTGATGAACTTTAATAGTTGAATTTAGGTATTTAAGATGAACTATGACCAATATTTTTTAGTGTATCCATAAATCCTAAAGAATAATAATAATACATTTATTTCCTATAAAACATCATTATTTTTTTTCTTGGAATTACATAGAGATTATTACGTTAGATCCTTAAGTGTCCACTTGTCATTTGGGTTTACCAGAAAACCACTTTAAATATAAACATATAGTGAGGAGAATGGATCTGATCCATGCTGTTAAGGTATAAATTAAAGTTAATAATCAAATAAAATATAATTTCATATAGGAATATCAACACCTAAAATATATTTCTAATAATATCACTATCAAGAAGAATAATGAGAAAATCAGGGAAAATTTGACTTCAAAAATTTGAACCACTAGTGTCCAAAGAACTATTTCGTAGTCTTGATCATGTAGTTACTGATTAATGCAATAATAATTTTCTAAGAAATCTCATTCATGGATGAGTATTATATCTATAATTATATTTGAATGGGTCCTAAATATGAATAATCCTATTCTTTTATATAACCTCAATAGATATATTTATACAAGGTGATTTTCCTTGTCTTGAAAAATGTTGGTGAAACATACCAATGTGCCATGAACCATAAATTTAATTCATTTATATGGAAGAAATAAAAAAATTTATGGTGTTTATTATTTAGTTAAATACCACCGGAATTATGATCAATTTTTAGACCATGAGGTATTCTTAAAAAAAATTTATTAATATAGGCTATAAATGAACCTATTTAAATGAACCTTCAAGGTGATATCGAAAAAATCTATTGAATTAATGTTATGCCATCATGGAATAAAATTAAACCCCAAGAAAACAAAGTAAATACTTGATATTACCCCTCATTGAAACCATTGAAAGTTAAGAGGACTTTAGGGATGTCTCACCTATATTAGGTACTTTATTGAAATTATTTTGAAAATGCTTACCATTCAAGAAATTGATGAAGGGGTGAATTACCAAGGGTGTGATGAATTATAGAAGGAATTCAATGACATAAATAAATAACTTATACACTCTCTAATGTTTATTTCACTAATAGAAGGTAAACCCGTCATCATTTATATGGTAACCATAGATCAATCTCTTGGCACCCTATTTCCCTAAAAGAATGATGTATGAAAGGAGAATAACCTTTATTACCTTATCATGAAAATGGTAGAAATTGAGACTTAATAAACTGATATTGAGAATAAATAATTATCACCGATCTTCATAGTGAAAAACTTTTTAATTACCTATATCATCATGAGGTGCATTTGATTTTCCATGTAAACCTACTAAAACTAACCCTCAACCGCCCCATGTCTATAGAAAGTCTAGTGAGATGTTTTTTCATCCTATAATGGTTTTAAATGCACATTTTATCCCATATGGTGATAAATGGATAAGTACATGGAAATTTTCTTACAGTATATCCTACCTCAGAGAAGATAGCATTACACACAAAACTTCACAACGAAGTTGTTTTCTCTGTCAACGAGACTTCCCAAATTGAATAATGTATATAAAATGTAATAGTTAAAACCATAATATTATTTTTAACAATAAAAAATTAATATATGTAGATGATGAACCCATGATAGAGGAGCAAGGACCATAATCTCTAAACTGAAGCATGCATGGAAAATGGAATAGTTAACACCTAAATATTAATTTTGATAATATAAAATTAGTCTGGGGGTAATAAGGAATAATAAATTAATGATATTAAGTACAATAGATTTGAATAATTTTATTATACATATGAATAATAAACAAAAATTTTATATAAGGAGTTATATTGTGTTTGGTCAAGAGAAATTCCCAGGTAAAAGTTTCTTTTCCAATCTCACATTAAAATCAATATTATCTATGTATAAATTTATATTTAGATAAATTGAATGTTATTTATCTCTATAAACTGATCTATTTTATTCTCATATATATATATATTATTTATAATTCTTTATGGATTTCCTTATCTATACTTATATGACTTTTTGAAGTCATTTTATATTGACTGTGACTTTCTTTACAAAAGTGTAAAAGGGGTATTTTTTTAATATTTTTTAAAAAAATTCTTTATCATATAGTTTAATTCTATTTTATTTATAAATATTTCTTTCTATGTTTTTATAGTTTTTCAAATAAATTTTTATTCTCATTATTTTACAAATTATTTCCTTTAAAATAACAGTTATTATAAATATAAAGGGAATTTCTTCTTATTTTTCAATAATTTTAAGATTCTATTATAATGTTTTTTTCATCTATTATAATATCCTTTAACATTTCTTATGAGTAACTTTGGATAAGATATCATTATACCATCCAACCACTTTCTCTAAATGTATTATGTTCATGTTTTTTGTAAATATTTTTTGAACATATTTATTTCTCATAGGTTAATTAAGCTATTATATAATTATGAATGTTTTCATGTTCATGTGTCACACATATCTGTGGTTTTAATTATTTTATGGGTAGGTATGTAATTATATATACATATAATGTGGTGGTTAAATATTTATATCTCATGATAGGACATGTAAGGTAAAAGGGATTAAACCCAATCCATTATAGGACTTTTTCCACTAATTTTATAAGAATGGGGAGTAAACCAAATCTACTAAGGGACTTTATCCACTATGTTATGATTGTATTGGTAGTGATACTAGATATAAAAAATGATTTTAAATACTTATTATTATACTAAATAATTTTTCTAAATCTATATATTATGAAATATACCTATGTTATATTCTTATGAATTATGATTATTGAATCATGTTTTCACACTCTTATAAATCATGTCATATGTTATAACTAAATATTTATGTCATGAATCTAGATTTATGATCCATGATTTATTAGGTATGATTTTATTATGTTATGTTCATTCACCTTGATTATGTTCTCATACCCACGTGATTATTTTATGTTTACTTATGAGCTTTGGTTTTATCACTTATGTTCATCCTTGATTGGGTGTCTAAGATTGCCCTTTATTATATTTCCATTCCCCAGGATATGAAGAAGATTATTATTTATAAAATGTATAGATGAGAATAATTTATGAAGATTATTTATGGGATATATTGAAGGATGTTTTTAAAACAAGTTTTTTATGTATCTAGTATTTAAATATAACAAACCTATAGGTTATAGGGTGTGTTTTATAGAGATATGTAATGAATATTCATGTAAATTGAAATATTATGTATGTATGTTATGAATAGGTTGATCTGTTTTGAATATAAGAAGGGTTTAGTTAATTTTGTGGATTAGGTTATGAAGAATAAGAGAATAGAAGAAAAAACAAATTATTTGTAATCAAAAGTGGTGTAGGATGAACCTAAACTATCATAGGTTGAAATAAAGGTTTCATGATATAAAAAAATTAAGATTGATTTTTCATATCATATGTGTCATGAACCATTCCATACTTCAAAAAAATAATCCACCACTTACTTGAGGGGATTTCCCAATCCCCATGGAATGATGAAAAGCATTAGGGCATTAGATAAATGAATTGGGAATGATTTATCCCTTAAATTAGAGTTAAGGAATAATATATTTTCTATTGAAAATCTAGTATGACCCATATGTGAACTATGCATTCAAAGAAAAATTATTTATGTAGAAATAAAAAATCATATATAAAGAAAATAAATGTAGATATAAAAAGATATAAACTAATGTAGAAATAAATACCTAAAATCTCCCTCCAAACTTCCTCACCTAGCTGGTTCCCTATACTCATCCCTAAACTAACTTTAAAGATATAATCACCACAAGATAATATATCCTCCACATGAAATAATTTAATCCACCAATAATCATAACTAAAAGCAGTAAAGAACTCATTTAAAAGAAACACTTGGCCAGACATTATATGAAAGTAAAAGAAAGTCTTACAAAATCAAATAATGGGAACCATGGGATGAATGTGAAAAATAAAACACTCCATTCCAAAGAACAAAAAAATAAATTCCCCAAGATCAGTCATGAAATAATCTTGAGCACCAAACTGAAATAATAGACATGCATGAGAAAAGTTTTCACTAGGAATTATAGGTAAACGATACCCTAAGTAAAGAACTTAAATAAATATCTCTTTATTGATTGTTTAAAATACACACTTAAAATATTTTTTTATTATATATTAATATGAAAACCAATTTCACTTTCCCAATCATTTTATAAACTTTTATTATTATTGTATTTAATAGGAAAATAATTACTTGGAAAAAAATTATCTTGACTACCCCTTTTTGAAATTGATACATTCAAAAACTAGTTTTAAACCACATGTAAAATAGGACTTGTAGTATTATTTATAAGAATGATTTAATAAAAGGGAGGTAAATTCTCAAGGTTGAATGGAAAAATTAATAGTAAAATAAAACATAAATGAAATATTCCAATAGTACGAAAATAAAATAGGTGCGAAGTAATTTACCTAAACAATATTAAAAAATAGGTAACATAAGAAAACACATTAGGGTCACTAAAGGATAGGGTAAACCTAGAACTAATATAACTAATTTAAGAGACCCTTGATTATTGCACTAGTTTTACGTCTCTAACTAGTGGTAGAATCACATTTACTTCACTAGGAATAGATAGTGGTAAGAGAATCTTTCCCAAACTAGGAATTCTTAGCCAAGAAAGTAGGTTTCCCATGATGTTTTAATAGTTATGAAAACAATGGAATAAACAATCACAAAATCACTTAAAAATTACACATATTTCTTAACCATATAAATTAAATAAACCACTAAGGTAATATTTTAATAAC
Source organism: Viscum album (assembly GCA_963277665.1). Classification (NCBI taxonomy): domain Eukaryota; kingdom Viridiplantae; phylum Streptophyta; class Magnoliopsida; order Santalales; family Viscaceae; genus Viscum; species Viscum album. Next base: position 1,909,012,858 of record OY728136.1, read on the forward strand.
ACATCAAGACCTTTTTAATAGTGATAATTCAAAAAGACACCTAAGGATTTTCCTTTTAAAACAAAATAAAGGCTTAAACATTTATTTTAATAGTACTAATTAGGTCTTATAATTTTATTTTAGTAATCACTTAAATATCATTTAAAAATCAATATTTCACATCATGTTAAAATTCCTAAGGTTTCCTTCTATCATCATGAACATATAAACTTACACATGCACACACACGTATGTCTATCAATTCAAAAATTCACATATTATCATGTGAATTTTTACACACACACACACACATATGTATACATGTGTATATAAGCAAGACACTGATATAGAACAAGATCTTTTTAGAATACAAAACTTTAGAAACTTCTTGTAAATAAGAGATAACCCCACTTTTACAATCACAAAATTACTTAAAAAATATAAAATTCATTAATAATGGTCAATCATACATTTAAAAAATAACCAGTGTGAAAAATTAATTAAATTACATTTTTAATATGATCTAAAATGTATAAATCCTCTATATTGAAATAAAACCAAGTGAAACTTTATTTTAATTTAAAATATGACTTAAATATATTTAATATTACAATATTATATCAAAATATGAAGTTAAAAATACAACCCATCAAATTTATATAATTTAAAGACCTAGAAAGAGGTAACTTACCTATAATAAATCCAATTAAACCGGAACTATAATATGACATGAACTGAACTCAGTGAATACATCCCAATATTTAGAAATAAAGGAACCCAAAAAATAGGGTTAATCTAAAACTCTTAGTGTTTGAATAAATAGAATTATAAATAGTAGAAGAGAAAATCATGGGAAAAATGGGAGGTTAGGGAAGAGGACGTCTTACCTTCGAGTTCTAACACAATGCCATGAAGTACCCATGGCAAACCATCAAAGAGATATAAGGTCAAGAGGTAGGTGGTGTGCATAGTAGGTGGGCCTTGAACAAGATGGGGGGGGGGGGGTTCATGATCAGTAGCAGAGGGAGAGAAGAGAGAAAAGAGTGAGGAAAAATAAAAATAAATAAATAAAAAGAAATAAAATTTTTAAATATTAGGCATTTCACATGGTTTACTTATTCAATTTACCAAAACTTGGGGAAACCATGCTACCAACACTACCTATATAAAAGGGCCTCACATGATTATTCCTAGGACCCACACAGTTAATATAACCATGATCTAACCATAAAAAATTTCACTAATAAGAGATAGATCCAAACCACATGATTTTCTAACCATGATCCCATTTAAAATGTTTAAAATTTCAATAAAATTCCTAAAAAAATTATTGAAACTAAAATAACTAAAAATAATATTAAAAAAATTAAATAAATAAAACCTGGGGTATTACAGTCTCCAAACCAAAATTCATTCACCCCTAGAAATCTATTAATAATATATGGAAGATAATGAATCATCAATGCTCAAACACTCTAACAGATAAGTATAAGGGAAAATAAGCTAGAATGGACCCTAAATGGAAGGAAAAATCTAACTACAACTTACCCTCATGATCAATGGAAGACATCCTTGAAAAAAAATTGATATTTATAAGAGGAATTAAACCAACCATCAAATGACACTATAATTAACAAAAAATGAGATCTACTAGAGTCTCCCCACTATTTATACTTTTTCTAAGTTGGTGAGTCAATAATACACACATTGTCCTATAGAAAGGACATAAAAAGGAATCACTTTCATAAAACACCCAATGGAGATCACCATTCCTCAATTAATCATGAAAACCATCCCAAAGATGCAATATTAAAACTAAAACCAAAACACCCAGAAAATATTTTTATTTAAAAATTTTTCTTTCAATAATTTCTATACTTTTAAAATTAACAATAAAATTAATTAAAATTTTATACTATTTTATATTTTATATTTCACAAATATCCTAAGAATGTTTTTTTAGAAAAGATATTTTACCATACATATAAATTACTTTCCATAAAATAGATATTTATATCAGAAGTATATATACTTTGTATATCATATGGATGATTTCAAAGTTTTTAAAATGAAAATTTATAAATTCTAGAAGATGAAGTGTAACCAAGTCCCACTAGTTAGGTTTTACAAAGTCTACCAGAAAAAAATTATTAGATAGATGTAGAAATTCATTTTATATTAAATTCTATAAAATATAACATATAAAGAATGTATATTCTACCAGATGAAAAAACTTAATTATACTAGATGAAACCTTTTAAGAATTGTCATGGTGCTTTATCAAATTGAGCATTGGATGGAGAAGCAGTGTTGAACCTTTCAAAATAATAATGATTTTATCCACTATTGTTGAAATCACCATAGAGATATGTGTAATATGACTATTGGAAAAATTTATATAAATAAAATCTACATATGAGGAGGAGGAATATTTTGTATCATCGACTATATGAAGTTTCCATAAATATTTTGTAATAGCTTGTTAATTTATATCAATTCTTTTTAAATTTTATAGAATCAGTTTCTTAAATCATCCATGTAAGGATTATTTTTGTAAATGAATTAATTTTTTTTTAATAGTTTTTTCTAATATGGTGTGATTGAGGGCTTTTGATATTTTGGAAGATAGAGGTTTCAAATATTCTATTTGGTGGTTCCCAAGGATAGGGAAATAGAATTATATAAGATCTTTGAATCAAGTGATTCCAAGGTTAAGAAAGATATACCTTTATGGTTTGTTAAAATCATGAATACCTAAAGTCACGGTTATTGAATTCTTTTAAACTAAAGTTAAATGTGTGTATATTCCCGTATAAAGTTTATATAAGTCATCTTAAAAAATTTATAATGTTTTGTTTTATGTTTTTTTTACAAGTTCTTTATTTACATTGTTTATGTATTAAAGAAAATTTATATTTTTTGTTATAAAATTTTTTAAAATATGATTTTAAATTATATTGGAACATTTCTTCATTTTATTACTTTGTTATATAGAATATTAAATATTGTAAGTTTTATTTTATAAAATACAATTCAACCCCCCCCCCCCATTGTAAAATTATACTCTTTTGATCCAAAAAAAGAAACTCCCAACCCATATCATCAAAATATGACATGGGATTTAGACCCGGGCCACCATACTCAAACAGGTAAACTAGTATCTCAAGTCTAGGACAAAGTATTAGGATGAACCCATAAAAATAAAACCAACAACCTCAAGTGATCAACTACTTGATGGCCACTAGAATGAGTTACCCAAGTACTGACCCGAATTCACCCATGTCCTGCCCGTCAAACCCAAAATCTCAATTCACCAATCTCGAAAGACAACCCATGAGAAGAAATACCTAAATTTACACTATGAAAGAATTTAATAAATTGAAAAATAGTCAAGAAAAATACCAAAAAAAACATGGATACTTATAATGAACACACATGATCACAAAATAAGAAAGCATAGAATTCTAAAAATCATAAACTGAATCCAAAAGGAATAAAGAATCAGTCTTTACCACTCAATTTTGATTATGGTAAGGTCCACCAGTAATATAAACTACTCCTAACCAAGAATAGAATCACCATATGATTCAACTCTTGAAGATAAAAATCCATACTTTCTATAAATATTTTAGGAGGTAGAATTCAAAATTAAAATACCAATCTAACTATGGTAAAAATACCCAAACAATAATCCAAAAAAACATGAGTCATCAAATAGGCATAACAGAAACCTGTTTTTTAGAAAAAAAAACATTTATAATTAACCTTTAATAAAACCAAACATTTAAAAACACTTTACCTCCTTTTAAAACACTCCAAAATCAATCACCACCCGATTTTTATTTAAAAAAATTTACATTTCTAAAATCACACACCAAGGGGGGTTAAAATATCTTAAAAATAAACCATTAACAATGTTTTGAAATAAAAAATTTTCTAATTTACATTATGAAATAAAAAAATTTCAAAAACATTACTTAAACATTTCTTAAAAACCAATCCCATTTTTCAAACACTTTTTTTAAAATAAAAACCCAACTTTCTTTAATAAAAATTTTACCCCAAACCCATAATGAAATAAAACCATTCATAAAACTTATTTTGTGAAACAAGAAAAACCCCTTTCAAATGCCCCCCCAAAAATAGCATGAAAATCAATGTTTTTTTAAAATCTCACAAAACTATTTTTTAAGAAATATTTTTACAAAATATCCCTTTCATATCAAAATAAATTTTTCAAAATTCATACAAATGAAGGAAAAAATCATAACCACATGTAAATATGTCAAATATTATCCCTAAATTCACCCAAATCATGGGGTTTCACTCAAAGGAGGCTTAAATACAAAAAAAAAAGGATTTAGAAGATTTCTTGACCAGAATAAGTGGTTTGAGGGACCAGAGGAAAGCCACAAAAATTCTTAAGGCATCTCAAGATCAAGCATTTATTTGTTTCCAAGTTTATTAGGTTGTGCCAACCAAACTCGTACTGCTGATTTCATTTTCTTTTCTATGAAAATATCTAACTAAAGAATAAGGAAATCCAATTATTCTAATGAGGATAAAAACATGATAAAAAATAATCAAATGAAATTAGAAAATCAAAAATCAAAAATACCTAAAACCTAGGGAAACTCGAGGATCAAGGAAAAAACGATCCAACTAGACTCTATTAACACCTACCTCTTGAGTTCTGATGATAAATTATAACTTGATCTTACCATGACACACCAAATAATATTAGGTTTTTTCAAGAAATACGAATAACCCAATGAATAACCTAAGTTGTGATACCATTTGTCACAAACCAGTTTAATCTTCTATTTATGTGGAACTCAAGATAATATACCTCTAAACTGAGGGGCATTTTTAATCCCCATGGGCTAACGAAAAGTGTCAGTGCATCAAATACAAGCATTGGGAATGATTTCAGCTTTAAATCATAGTTAAATAACAATATATTTTCTATCAAAAATTCAACATGATCTATCAATAAACTGGGTGTCCATTCCAAAATTAGATATTTATAAATAAAGAAAATAGATATAAATAAAAAAAATCTATATATAAAAATCTATAAACTAATGAAAAAATAAATCCCTCATATCACCCTTCAAACTCCGTCACCTAGCTAGAACCCTCAGTTCATCCCCGAACTCCCTTTTTAGATATCAACACAACTGAATAATCCATTCCCCATATGAAATCATGAAATCTACCAATAACCAAAATTGAAAGCATCAAAGAACTCATTTAAAGATAACATTTGGCTAGAAATTATATGAAATTAAAATCATGTTTCTTCAAAATTATGTAATGGGAACTACAATCCAAATGTGTTAAATAAAACACTCAGCTGAAAATCTGAAAAATATCAATGCTCTAAGAGTATTCATGAACTAAACTCAAGCCTGAAACTAAAATGATATACAATCATGAGAAAATAGCTCAGTAAGCCTACAAAGAGAACCACTCCCTAAGTAAAGTATTTAAATAAAGGTTCTCTTTTATTCTAGTTTTAAATACATAATTAAAATAGGTTTTTATTATATAAGTATATAATAACCAATATCAATTTCCTAATCATTTTATAAATAAGTGTTATTATTTTATTTCAAATGAAAAAAAATCACATAGAAAACATTTACCAAGACTATACCCCCTTTTAAAACTAATACGTTTGAAAACTAGTTTTAAAACACTTTTGACAAAATGATTTATTAAAAATGAGGAAAATTCTCAAGGAAGAATGGAATAGAATAGAGTAAGGTAAAATAGAAATGTAAGAGTTAGATAGTACCAAATAAAACAGGTGAAAATAGTTCATATAAATGATATTTTAAAACATGAAACATAGGAAAACACCATAGGGTCACTAAGGATTAAGAGAAACCTTGAAGTTATTTCACTAATTTAGGAGACCCTCAATTATTGGGAAAGTATCATGTCATCATATAGTGGGAGTATAAAATTTACTTTACGAGGAATAGCTAGTGGAAAGGGAACCCATCCCAATCTAGCATCTCCTACCTAAGCACTTGGGTTTCCTATGATGTTTTAATAGTAATAATAACCATGGAAGAAATAATCACAATATCACTAAGAAATCCAATATATTCCATAACCATATAAAATTAGTAAACCACTAAAGGAATAATAAAATTACACATCAATTCTTTTTAAATGTGATAATTCCAAGAAACAACCAAATATTTTCCATTTAAAATCAATAAAATGCTTAAAAACTTATTTTAAAGGTTCCAACATGCCCTTATAATTTCATTTTAAGAATAACATAAAACATATTTCAAAATTAATCTTGATCATCATATTTAAATTCATAAGGTCTCCCTCTATTTTTATTCCCATATACACTTAAACACATATATATGACTCTCATTTCACAAATTCACATATTGTTACATTAATTTTAACACATAAACAAAAATATATAAATATATATATATATATATATCTTTGTGTGTGTGAAAATATTTGTATATGAGTATAAAACTGACATGTAAGAAGTCATTATTAGAATAAATAGCTTTAGAAACCACTTAGAAACAAGATATAATCTCACTTTTAAAATAAAAACATTTCTTAAAACATTTAAAACTCATTAATAAATTCTAATCAAGAATTTAAAAACAAATGGAGTGAAAATTTAATTTAAACATATTTTTAACATCTCTCCAAGTTAAAAAAACATATTTATTGAAATGAATACCAAGTAAAACTTTTTTGTTCTTTTCAAATATGTCTTAAACATATTTAATATTACCATATAATCTAAAAATATGTGGTAAAAAATACAATAAATTAATGTTCTAGAATTTAAAGGCCTAAAAAAGGGTAAACCTACCTAGAAACAATGGTGATCGAGATAAAAATTGAATTTTTCATGAAAAAACCTCAATTAATATATTGTAAGCCCAAGAAATCCAAAAAATCAGGTCAATCTAGAACTTGTAGTGTAATTACCCAAAATTTTATCAATGGAAGTTCCCCTATGATTATATAATTGTGTCATATTTAGTAATGTAGTATATAGTACATGCACTATAAGTTAAAATCAACAAATTTTTAATATATTAATTTAAACATTAAATTTATAGAATAAATATGTCTATAAGAATTGAAAATATTACAATGGTATAAAAATTGAAAATAAGATAACTATAATATGAAAATTTGGATATGCTCGATCCACTAGAATAATTACACTCATGAAAAACACAGCAGAAATGGAGAAAAATATTAGTAATGAAATATTATTTTTTTAAAATGAAAATATATATAACCTTGAGAGAAAATATAAGTTAATTAAGAGTGAATGATATTTGAGGTATTTTTTTAAATTATGGATCCCATGTGACCATTACAAATCTAACCATTGGAATAGTAATATAACTGTTGCAATAGTAATCCAACCCTTAGGAATAGTATCATCACCTATGGGAGTACAACATAATATTTTTATATATTATAAAATAAAAATATAACATATTTATATCATGATACATATAAATAAATGTTTTTAATGTGATAAAATAAGTGTTTCTATTTTAAAAAAAAAATAAATGTTTTATTTTAATTTTTATAAAAAAATTATAATTATTTAAAAGGAATTTTATTATCATAAAATTGATTTAGAAATTAATATTAATTTATATTATAATGATAATATAATTTTTTGATGTCATAAGTACTTTTTCAAAGGGTTATAAAATTGATCATAATATTAAAATTGGTACTTTATAAATATATGAGGTTTTTTTTCAAAATTATATATTTCATATTTAAAAAATTATTTTCATAAAATTAATTTCATTTTTGGGATCTACATATCAAAAAATGTCTCTGTTGAATTTTTAGTATTTTTCTTAAACAATTGTTTTTTATTAGTTAAATATGACAAAATAAGATATTTAACATTATAAGTTAAATCCATGATTTATTGCATATGGGGTGATGTAAGAACACATTAGTTATAACGAAAAAGAATAATTTAATATATATATTCACAATTATAAATACTATTGGTATTAATAATCCAAAATAATAAACTATCGAATATGATATAAAAAAAACACCCATCTCTTACCCTTATTAATACAACCCCTTATCCTCATAACTTATAAGCCTTTTATCTTACCCAAACTCTCCTCTAATATATCCCCTAAATTATCAAAAAAAAATCTCATTAAAAATAAAAAACTAAAGTTCCTTAAGGAGTATTTTAAGAGACAATGTTTAAGAGGTAATACTATCAATATATCCCTTTTAAATTCCATTATTCTTCTACCTCATCCTCACATATACCATCCAACATGACATAATGACTCTAGTATTATAAATATAATTTAATTTAATTATTTTACTGAAATATATTTCATCCAAAATATTCTCTTATATTCTCATTATAAAACAAAAATGTTGTTCATAATATGGTTGGTTCATCACCTCCATGAACAACATACTTTATTTTTCTCCACCACCTTGAAGGTTGGTTATAGAAATATAGTTTTTGTTAAATATGATTATAATAAGTATATTATAAATCATTTCATTATTTTTAATGTTTTAATAACCATTTAATTAAATAAATGAATACTTTAGGTATAAAAATTAAATGTTACCTCTAGTTTTCAAAGAAAATACCATATTTATTCTTTTTTAAAAGTATTTTACTGTTTCTTTAAAACACCATTTTGAAAGTTCATTTCTATACCAAATTATATAACCGTTATAATGAATTCTTTTCCAGTGAACACTATAATTTGAGACCTATTCTTATTTATTTAGATATGAACATCCAAAATATTTAATTCCTTATTCTATTTTGTATCTTTATGAAATATTATTTGATTGTGATATGAGGTAAGACAATGAAACTTATTTCTTTACATGGGAAATTCTTATGTTTATTCCTTACATTCAATTTCAATTTTTGGAACACATAATATGTACATGTTATGAAGGGTGTGATATATATTTCTCCAATTAATTGGGTAATATTTATGTATTATGATATGATATCTTTGAGATAAGGTAGTAATCCTAATTAGTGATGTGTCTTTGTCCACCATGTGATGTTGTATTGGTAGTTATCCTCTACTTATGATTATTCCATGTTTCATATTTTTCTACATTCCTATGTATACATGATCTTATGATTCCATATTATTTATTATATTATACCATGTTATTATTCCTGATCCTTGTCTTTTATGATATCATGATATGCCTTTTGACTCATATGTTATGCTTCGTTATCATGTTTACTCCCTAATGGGAATTTTTAGCTCACCCCTTTTGTTTATATACTCCCTAGATTATCCTATGAAATTTTAGGATCTCAAAGTAATTTAGGGTCCTTTATAGATAATAAAATATATATTTTTCGTTTTAATATCATTTTGATGTATTAGGAACATAATATTTTAAAGGCATTAGGCCTCTAAATAATTTGGTTGTATTTATTGGATATTTATGTTAAAAAATGTAATAATATGTGTAAAAGGATTGGTTTGATATAATTAGTGTTTGGATTAACTAAATTATATATAGAGTAAGATAAAATTATAGGAAAAAATAGAGGGTGGGGAAGAGGGGTACTTACCTCATATTTTTTACCCTAATCCATGAAGAACCCATGAAAAACCCTCAAAGGGAGAGGATGTAAAAAGGGATGATGCACACATGGGAGGAGGGGAGTAACCAAGTGGGGGGTCATGAAATGACTAATAGGCGGAGATAAGAGAGAAAATAGAGAAAAAATAAATAAATAAATAAATAAATTTAAATATCTGGCAGTCTGCACAGTTTACTAAACTGTGTAGAAACTATACTATCTATATTTCCTATAGAAAAGTGTCATGTAATTTTATTCCTAAGACCATGCATGATTAATCTAAAAATTTTATAAACATTAAAAATGCAACTTCCAAGATATAGAACCTACCTTCATGGTTTCTTCATGTCTTTATAATAGTGTGGGATAGTTGTGGACCCCTTTAAAACATTTAAAATTTTAAAAAAAAATCTAGTCCAAAAATTATTGAAACTAAAAATATAATGAAATAATATAAAATAATGTTAAATTAATAAATAAATAGAATATGGGACGTTAAAATAATATTTTTCTCCATTTTTATTATTTTTTGATACTCACATTGACCTTTTTGGTTTTAGTTAAGGGTTGGATCTAGAAGAAACATAGTAAACAATGAGTGTAATGTGAAATGTAATGATTTACCCAATGATCAACCCAAAGGGATGAGGTTTGGAGTAAAAAATACTATGGTAATTCTCACCCAAATTTCTCAGTCTATGAACTATAATTAAAAGCATGTAAAACTCCCAAATGTTCCAAGTAAAGAATAGTTCTCCATTGATCCCTTCATATAGGAATATTTACTCTCCTTCTGAGGGTCATATAATCCATTAATTATTGAGTTGTTTATCAACAAAATAAAGAAGATATTTTTCATTATATAGTTCTCATAGAATGAAATGGTTTTTTAGGAGTTTATCATTTATATAGTGAGGGAAATAAATATTCGATCTTAATCAAGAACAAAGGGTAAGAGGAATAAATCGACTCTATGTAATGATAGGAGTTTAAGAATATTTTTTCTAGTAATAATTTCCCTTGAACTATTCAAATTAAAATGTAGAGGAACTTCCTGATGTTGAAACAAAAATAAGGTGAATCTATTGGTACCTAAAAAGAAAATTTCACAAGACTTGAAAGTTAAAATTCTTGTTTTATTATTAATCTGGAAAAATATACTATTTCATTAATGGATTAAAACCATGTCTCTAAAAAGATTTTGTTTCAAGGGAATTTTGTATCTATAAAAAAAATTTATATGTTCACTCAAGGCAGAAATAAAAATTATAGACTCTCGTTATTCTCATAGTTTTAGAGATAAGAAAAGAATATTTTTGTTTTGTGTAAAATCAAAAAATAAATCCCATAGAGGGATTCAATTCATCTTTTTACATGCCCAAAATATGGGAAGAGTCATGGGGGAAATTACCTCAAAGGAACAAGTAAATGCTTCAAGTTTGGAAGAGAAGTCTATATATCCCATGAATATTGAAGATATATAAATAGGAAAACTAATAAAATGGATGGAAAGAAAAATTAACTTAATTTATTTACAACAATTCAATTCTTTAATTATAAATAATATGGATATTATGCTAAAAATTATATCGATCGAAGGGTTAATGATGAAAAACAACATCAAAAACCTCTAAATCCATGGGATAAAGGGAAAGCATATGCAATCACAACTTTATAAGTGGGAAATAAAAACAATTGTAAATTATATACTCATCATATATTCATAAATTAAAAAAAATTATTTGATTCTATTTAAACCTAATCCTTTATATCTAGGAACTATTATAAGAGAATAATATAACCGTCCCAATAACTAGATATTGAATTATTATTGAAAAATTACAGTGGTACAATGATTGAATCCCAAGTCTAAAACTACTCTTTGATTGAATTTTGTGGGAATTTTCTTCCTAAAAATCATATTATTTCCCATTTATTTGAAGTTCATGTGATTTTAGGCATGTAATGGCTCTCTATACATATATCCCATATCAATTATCAGAATAAGGAAATCACATTTCATATCCCAAATTAACCATTGATCATTTATTGGTGAATGGATGACCATGAACTACCTGTGGGAATTAATTCAACTATATGGATCTTAATACCCAATAATATGTGATATATAGATAAAATGGTTAGAGAAAAACTAAATATAAAATATATTTCTATTGTTTATGAATATATTAATTATTTTCCAGAATAATTTCATGTTCTTCTCCCTTATTTTGAGGTTGAATTTTCAATTGAACTCACACCTAGTGATATGCCTATATCAAAGACTCCTAATAGAATATCCCCAATAAAATTATAGAAATTTAATAATATAATATAAGAGAATATTAAAATGGGTTTTATATTCCCAAATTATTCACCATGGGATGAACCATTATCTATATTAAGAAAAAAATATGGATCAAGGAATCTCTACATTGATTATCATGAACTTAACAAGATCACAATCAATAAACAAATTATACTACTCCATATTTATGACATGTTTGATCAACTATGAGGATCTCAATACTTATTAAAGTTATAAATTCAGTATGGATTTCATTAATTAATGGTTAAAAGAGATGATATTTCCAAGATGTCCTTCCATACAAGATATGGACACTATGAATTCATAGTGATTCCATTCATACTTAAAAATTCATATGTTATATTAATGTATCTGATAAATAGAGACTTTTTTATTAAGTCAACCAATTTATGGTAGTATTTATAGATTATATTATCATATATTCTATGATCATGGAAGTTTTTAGAGATTATTTGAGGGTTGTGCTGAAGATATTGAGAAATGAGAAACTGTATGAAAAAATCATCAAGTGTGAATTTTTTCCACAGAAAGTGGTATTATTGGGTCATGTAATGATAAGAAATCATATATCTATGGATCCTTCAAATATATAGTTAATTAAAGAATCACTTAGACTAAACAATGTAACTAAGATCTGTAGTTTTCTTAGATTAGCTGGATACTACCAAATCTTTTTGATAAATTTACCATGACTTTAAAACCCACTAACTAAGTTAAATTTTAATGGACTCAAGTTACATTAGATAGATAAATGTGAATAAAATTTCAATTATCCTAAGAGAAGGTCTGTAAATACTTAATTTTACTAACCCCTTTATCTTTTTATATAACATAAGGGTATTTTGGGTCTTTTCTATATTTATAATTTTATTTATTTTTAATTTAAATATCTATAAAATTTATTTTACCCTTGTTTAAGACCCCATCCTTTCCTAAAGAAAAAGTTATGTTATCTATAATAAACTTATTTTTTGTCCGATGTGTAAATAAGGTTGTTTTTTTATAAATTACATAAAGGTAAATCCTTCTATATAAATGTAGTTTCAAAACAATGTAAGGGTAGTCTAGAATTTTAAAATCTCACATAAAGGTAAATATTTGTTTTTGTAAATGTATATCCTTATTATTTTTAGTGATATGTATTGGAAATGGGATATAAATAACCCAAACCCACACTACAAGATATGGTTATAAAAACATGAAATTTACATTTCCAACTTTGATATCGATAAATTTGACCCAATTGTTTCCACCCAAACATTAAAACAACAAAAGTAAATATTAGATAACTTATATTATCAAGTAAATTTTAAGTTTAGAGTTTAATATAATTAGGGAAAACACTTACATAAAAAATACCCATGTATATAAATAATAATTTCTACCACTTAACCCATCCTTTATTATTTAGAATTAAGTCATCAGCATCATCCATGTGAAATTCCTTATATAAATAATTAATTCAACCCAATTATTTATAACATTGTGAAAAGTAAACATAATAAAGGTGAGATAAAATGCACTATAAGGGTAAACCTAATAATTAATAATTTAATGTAACCAGTTAGCATAAGAAGATAATAAGGGTATAATGACATAGTCAAAGTAAATAATTGTAACATAATAATATTGATACCCATTAATACTTATATAATTAAACATGAAAACATGTAATATGACATTAACAAAGGAAAGAGTCATCGTATTCAATAATCATGACCCATGTTATATCAATCTTGACCAAAAGAGACATTATAAACCCATGAAAAGAATGGATAAAAAATATGGGCATCTTGTAGCATCATCATCATGGATCCCTTAAAGAACCCTTACAATTAGAATAACCATACGATCTAATTACAATATAAATCTCCTGAGAGAATAATCATTACCAAATATATTGGAGTGTTATTTTGGTGCACCCATATTATGAGTTATATCAGGCTCACTCAGCATTGTCTGTGCTCACCCATATTCTAAATTATATAAATCTCACCCTATACTATTTGGGAACATCTATAATATAAAAAAGTCCAATAACTATAAAAAAGTATATAGAGCTTACACTTCATCATAAAACTCATGAAAAAAATTAATTATTCCTTTAATAATATGATTAACCTAGAAAAAATAAATGTATTCCATAAAAATATATTTGAAACATGATTAACCTTTAGAAATTAAATTGGTCAAATAATAATCTCTTAGAAACATTATTAACCCACAGAAAATATATGATTTTCATAACAATCTATTTGAAACATGATTAACCTATGAAAGAGAAATTATTTCCATAAAAACCTCTTTGAAACATTATTAATCCATGGAAAGAAAATGGTTTCAATAAAAATATCTTTGAAATATAATTAACCAGGTAAAAGAAAATGATTCCAAAATAATCTATTTGAAATATGATTAACCCATGAAAAAGAAATAGTTTTCATAAAAATATCTTTGAAACATTATTAACCCTTTAAAAATAAATGGGTTACATAAAAATATATTTGAAACATTCTTTACACATGTAAAAGAAATGGGTTCCATAACAGTATCTTTGAAATATGATTAACCCATATAAAAAATGAGTTACACAATAATCGCTTTGAAATATGATTAACCTGTGGGAAAAAATGATTTCTATATCAGTCTCTTTGAAATAATCTTAATCCATATAGAGAAATAATGAGGAAGGTATCATTAAAAAATATACCCATTGAAGTATAATTATCATCAAGGTTTTTTGATGTTGATGAATAAAAATACTATTAAAAGATCGTTAAAAACATTCTAGAGGAAAATACACTTTCTATTTTAAAAATAAATTTAAAAACATAAAATTCAAAAAATATTGTAAAAAATAATTTTCTATGAAAAAACCTTGAAAATGTATAAATTAATTTCTAAATAAAATAATGTTCATGATGGTGGGAAAATACTTCCATGTCGTAAATATTAAAAATAAATATTCTTTTCAAAATATATGGTAAAAGGAAGTCAAAAGTGACTCATTTGAAAAATGTTATTAAATTCACTTTCAAAACCTTTTAAAATAATGTCAAATACCTTATATAATAAATCTATGAAATCATTTATTTATATAAATAAAAAATTTCAAAACATTTTAGAAAACATGGAAATGGAAGAGAAACATACATGATCTAAAAGAAAATACAAGATCAATATCACTTACGAATAAATCTCTTAATGTTTATTTAATAAATAAGGAAGGAAATGTAAATAAAACATGTTAAAAAATTAATAACTAGTATAGAATAAAATTATTTGGTTCAAGAAAATAATAGCATATTATTTACTCTAAAAGAACCTTCAATATAAATAATTATGTAAATAAAGGAGATTGTAACATAAAGCCTTTTCCACTTTAGTAATATCTTTAATCGTAAGACCCATGAAATAATAAATTAAAATAAACATTTAATATAATTAACATAAAGAGTTTCATGATATAACACATCATTTTGGAATTAAATACACATCATAAAAGAAGATAGGCCTATAACATTACTATATACCTCAATAAAGGGAAATTGAGATGAAGTCCTTTATAGCTTTGGTAATCTATGGATAAAAACCCCATGAAAAGAGAGAAATTCATATAGATTTTTAAATTAAAATAATTTTAATTAAAATAATAATAAAATAAATTCATGGGTATTATATACACCACAAAATAAAAATAATTGGTGAATACAACATATGTATCACAGAAGAAAAAGATTGACGAGAAAACCCTTACCTCGAGTCCAGAATTTTTTAAAATGTCCTTTAACTCCTATATAATAAGTTTACATAAATTATTTTATTTCTTAATAAAAATTTATAGGTATAATACCTTATAATTAAATAATTTTTTTCTTTTTAATTATATATTTAAATATTTAATTAGTTAAGTCTATATCGGGTGTTTTTCAGACGTTCGGTTCATTGTCTCAAAACAACACCAATGTGTTGACCATGGTCAAAGAGGTCATCATTTTAACATATAAATAATAATAATCATGACATATTTATCATATATTTACATCAATTACACTTTTAAACCCAATCATGAATGATGTTTATGAAAAATGAACAATCTTACAGTCATGGAGATATTAGGTTGTACATAAGCATGAGCAACGTTTCCATTTTTTCAACGATCATTATGGTAAGATGGTAGGTAATATTTTTATCATTTAATAATGATCATTATATAATAAATAATGTATTATTTATTTAAATATAAATATATATATATATATATATCATTCAATTTTTTTGTGATGAAAAAATAATCATATGACTTTGTGGAGGCGGTACTCCATATGTGCACACGAACGGACTTATCATTTTTTAGTTTAATAAAAAAATTGATATATTATTGTTAATTTCTTCCAAATAAGAATTAAAAAATACAAAAGGAAGAAATACCTGAATATGAGTATTGTTATTCCCCATGAAAGCAAAGAAAAATGGGATGATCGAAGACTCGTAGAGCCCCTAAAGGACTCGTGATCGCATGACCATTCAAGGTCATGCGAAATCTGCTCACATGGCACATAGCCCCTGATAAGGCTTAGGAATTACCCCTCAAAGAGCCCTGATGCGCATGCAGGGTATCTCCTGATAAATCACATGAAATCCTGCAAAAATAATAAGGGGGTATTCAAAGGAAATGACCCCCAATAGTCACGAGGATCACGTTCCATATCACCATTAGGAAGGATAAAATACCCTGATTGAATATAAGTAATCTCGCATGACCCCCCAAACCATTGTTGAATAAAAAAAGGAGGTAAAGGGAGGAGATGAGGGCTCTTGAGGTTATTGAGAGACATGCGACATACCTGGCGAGACACTGCGAGTCCATGGTGTCATGACCACCTCACCTCGTGAAGTCCCTTTGGCTTGTCAGCCTCACCACATGGAATCCCACAAATGCGTCAATAAAACTCTAATATTCTATAAAGATATATGGATAGAATTTTCTTTTATATGCTCACAGGATATCCATATGATTTATATTGGTCAAGTGATACATCACCCAAAAATCAAGCATAAAACCCAGACATTGATCATGAAATCCCACATGTCCCCTGACCTTTGTGAAATAAGATAAAGGAGATAGAAAAATGGGAGGCAAGAGGGGTATGAGGTCACTTAAAGGCATGTGACGCAACCCTGAAGACCCATATAGCACCATGATCCCTCAGTGACATGCCCATCATGCCTCATAGAAGCTCTTTGGCTCGAGGAATTGTCCACAAAATACTCACACACCCCCATACTAGTCACGTGAAGCATCACAAAAAAAATAGAGGAAATAGCCTCAATAATATATGTAAAAAACCATATGACTCCCAACCTTGATCGAAAAAACCAAAGGAGATTAAAAGGGAGGGGAGAGAGAATCCATGGTTTCTGAATGACACACGACATGCCTAGCACACCCACATTGTTGTTCCACAAGAACCCGAGAGAAGTCTCACGAGTGTCCCCTAATAGGCACCTGGATCTTGAGGAGGCCCACAGGCTCATCCATAAGACTATATAAATAGTCCTTTAACACACCTAGATGATCGTGGAAGCCTTCATCAATCGAAAAAAAATTGATAAGAAACACATTGACGGAAGTGACCCATAGCTGTTGAAAATCAGGAGACACACAGAGAGGAATCCACAAACTGCATGGCGCCAGTGCACTATAGAGACTCCCACCTAGATCTAAACTAGATATACCACACAAAATAGAGAATATTTTGGGTGAGTATTTCTATAAATTCATTTCCACAACCTCAAATAAAGGGTTCAAATTTATAGTGTGTTGGATTATTCTAAGTTTCGTGGTTTGATGTCCAAAAGATTCTATCGAAACCTACAGACTTCTCGGAGTGATAATGAAACTGGCTAAATTTACATAAATTAATACATTAAAGGATATCTAGAATATTCATACTTTAATCATAAGGAATTCACGTGATCACTTGTAGATCATGTGAAGGTCATCTGGTGGGTTATGTGAAGCATATTCTGCAAGCCCACTAGATCACACGAAACATAGAACAACCGACACCAAACAAGACCAAGGTACTTGAAACATAAAGGTGAGAATTGGGATAAAAGGTGGAAGGCTTAAGTGAAGGATATTATCATGGACCTTCCTATTCACTTCGTGTGTGTCATCCAAAGACATGTGGGAACACCATGATGCATTGCCCAGACCTCACAACCTTCCTTTGGTACATCACCTAGCACTTGAGAAACATTCCAAACATGCCAGAATGAGTCATACAAATATCTCATAGACACCACTATGGTCTTGTAGATCCTCTATGTCCATCAACCAAGACTTGTGACATCCCTCAAATACTCAGCCTGACTCGTATAATGGCACCTGTATGTGTCATCCAAAGACATGCGACAACACCCGGACACATAGCCTACCTCATATGACGACGTCTGCATGTGTCACTTGGGGACTCATGACACCCTAAAAACATGATGGTTAGGTCTTTTGATGTCTCCTAGAGGTGTCATATGGGACATGCGATGACTCTTGCGACACCCTATACATATTTCATCTAGGATACACAACACCTCCAGGCAGATATCACCTGTATCATCAGATGGCTCTCAGGGCATGCCAACTATGTCTCGCAACACCTTCCATACAAGAAGGCCATATAAAAAGGACATCCTAAGACTTGATGGCATTTCCCAACCTTGTCATGTAAGCCCAAAATATAAGGGAATAATTATTTTGTAAGCCCCTACATAAAGGTAACTATGATGACTCTGATTCCTTCCATACTCGGGATAAGTAGGACACCTCTCCTCAATATTCGAGTCCCAAATTAATCATATAAGGAAATCCAAATATCCAAGGACCTTATTCAACGAAATTGAATCGATTTCTTGTTATCCCTTGTTTATCACAATGATCATAGATCATGTGGGATTAGGGAATCCCAATGATCATGAAATCTGCATTATAAACCTCCATAATGGTACAAATGAAACCTCAGTGTGTAAGTCCCAAAATAAATGGAACTACATGAATTTGATTCTTTCCATACACAAGATGCATAGTCCACCTCTCCTCAGGGTCTGATTCCCTCATTAATCATCCAGGGAAATCCTAACATCCAAATCCATTATTCAAGGAAATTAAATTGATTATTTTTTACCCCTTATTTCTCACAATGAGCATGGATCACATGAACATAGGGAGAATAAATTATCATATAATTTGGTATATAAACTTCTATAATAGTATAGGGAAACCTCAGTGTGTAATCCCCAACATAAACTAAACTATGATGACTCTGATTCCTACTATATCTAGGATATCTAGGATGCCTTCTCAAGGCCTGAGCTCTATACCGAGGACCGCAAGGACTATTCCAATACCCAAGCCCCATATCCATATTCCATAAGTATATTCATATATTATCCCTTGTTTCTCACACTGATCATAGCTCATGTGGGCCTAGGTGATGCCAGGAACACCTCATCTGACATCGTGAATATCCATCAACTGGGAAAATCCAACATGGAATCCCCGATGCGTGGAATAGTATGAAAACCCATTACATATGATGGTATATACCTTGGGGTTAGTCCCAAGGACTCAAATGAAATATGTGGGTTTTGGTTTTTTCAATAACAAATATATGTAGGATGCCTCATAATTTCTCAATCCCATCCTCAGAATGTTAATCGCCTCCATATATGGGAGTACATTCCAAAACACTTGGTCATATAACTACAACATATAATAATTCACCCATCGCCAAAGGATGATGAAGAACGTCAAATAAATATAGATAATCTAACTTAAGAAATATCATTCTTTTTCATATAAAAGAGAATTAATCTAAAATCATTCATTAGGGTAACCGGTCCCATATTGGGATTACAAAGATATTCATAAATGCGTATTAAATATATAAGAGAGTCCTGGAGTAGGAAACTATTCTACCCAAAAGGGTGTGATGATCCCGACCTCCCATCATCTCGACCAATGTGAGTCCCTAAGAGTCACTAGTCCTAAAATCATAGATGATTGCCGACCTTTGGAAAGTAGGTCTATACCCATCTATGGATGGGAAAATCATTGGGATTTTTTGGAAAAAAATGATAATGGTAACAAGATGAACATGAACTGTTCTACTGACATCACGAATCCCAACGAAACAAAAATAGTAAACCCAACATGAATATCTCTAATAAGAAACAATTGGGTTATAATCCGTCAACCCATGTTATGTTTTCCCCTATATAAAAGAAGCACTGATAGGATCAACGTGAATCTCTCACGACACTATGTTTTGAAAATTTTATACACAAACAAATAATTAAGACCAATATGAACTGAGGTTCCTGTAAGTCCATCCTCATGCTGAAAAGTCCACATGAGTAGAATGGCCAGAATGGTAATATAGGACAATTGATTTAAATAAGAATATATGATTGATAATTTTTATGCCTATGATATAGAACTGATTGGTAACATTGTTCCTTATTGTCTACATGATTTCAACCTCCTGACCTGAGAAAATGTCTCCATATTCCAGGACTTTTTCTGGTATCTCATCCATTTCTATGACCCCTGAAGGTTGTAAATCGATCTCACCTTCCAGATGAATCTTTTAGCAGGTATAAAATACAATGATCTTGAAGTACCACTAGTATGGTACAATCCATACTATAGAATATGCATTTGAGATTCTTTAGGTATGACAATTGGAGAGTCTACATCACCTGACGAACGCCACTGCTAAGACAATAGACACCATCGCTATGACCAACCACTTCAAGATCTTATCCCTAGAGTTCAACAACTGTCACCTTCTATAGCTGATGAAGGTGTATTAGGAATCTATATTTGGCTCCCTTCCGATTCATGTGTCACTAAGTAAGGAACCTACTAACTACCTTCTCCAGCATTATCCTACTGGTACCCGTTAGTCACTTGCTAAGGGTACCAACCAACACATAACCACCTTGGATGCCCATGCATAGGCTACAAAGAGTACTCATTAGAGGAGGAATATGTTGGAAATTCAAAAGAGGTTTTATATTCTCGCTCTTACCGACGAGGCCCGTAGGCATATTCTGTCTAGAACCAGTAAGCAATCCTATATCCATACTAACTCAAGATAGGTCTATTAGCATATCCCCATAGCCACCCAGGAGAGATATTATATCCATGATCCTACCAAAGAATCCTTCCATCATATTCTGGTAGGGACCAGCAAGAAATCTCACATCCTTTCTCACTTGGAACAAGTCTGCAGAAATATTCCCATAGCAAGCATGGGGGAGGCTCATAATCCTACCCCTGTGCATAAATCCCATAGTCATATCTCAATGGAACATAAAGGATATAAGTGGGAGAATATCCCCACATAAATTGACAATTTATGTCAAAAAATTATGGAGATATAAAATGTATAGGATTATATCTCCATACAAACTTTGTTAAAATGCCAATATATTTTAGCAACAAATGAAGAACTCCACTGGAATATTCCATCACTGTTGTAGATGAAGGGACATGAGGATACTTCTACCCCTACAGCCAAGATGACTCAACATTATGATCATCACAATAAAGTGGTTGTAACAGAGAAATTTCACATTATTCCTCCTTCCTGGGAGGATTATTGGCATATTATAATGAAGTCCTAGGCATAAGACCTAGCTCATACTCCCTTTCCAATTGGTTCCCACCATGTGAGAGTGTCAGATGCCTCAGGACAGGGTCCCATGCCTGTCGAAAGTCTAGTGGAATATCCCAAAGGCCTAATAGCAGGCCTATATCCCCTTTCTGGTTGATGTTAACTAATTAAGAGTGGAATAAGATTCTATAAAGTCGCATATTCCTGTCAGTGAACCTTCCTGACATGCTCTAGCAGGTCATGGAAGCAAGGCACATATCCTTGATTCCACTGATGAATGACTGCGCCAACATCATTCAAAGTAAATATAGGGGAATTATCATATTCATTATCCCATTCTAGAGGTCCATAGACATATTCTGCTGGAGAATTCATATTCATACCAAGATCAAATTTATGTTCCAGATAATTCTCCCCAAGTGAGAGTGGCACATGCCTCAGGATAGGCTCATATCCCTGTCGACAATGAGAAAAATTATCGGAATATTTCAAAAACTCTTCAGTAGTGGGATTATACTACCACATCACCTGATAGTTATGTATAGATTTTGGAAACCGTCACACAGTAGGATCATATCTTTGAACAATCACAAAAGGCATATCGGCATACTCTGAACATGATGGAGAACATGATTCGTATCTCTAGTCTGCTCAATGTCAATGTCCGTAATGTTGTTTGAGACACACTCTCAACACCACAAGGTTCCATCAACTCTTATATTGAAGATGAAGAAGGATAATTTCATTACCATGATAGTTCTCCTCATGGTAGTGTGAAGAGGGATCATAATAACTCTACTCCTAACATCCATTGTGGTCAACCTCACAATGACGATATATCCCATGGGAATAGAAATCATCTCTTTGTACAGACACCTCTGTATAGAGAGGTGGAACAAACCTCAACACCTTTGTACAGAGAGGTGCTTGAAACACCATGGTAAAATGTATATGGTTCCCCCATCAACTTCCAGTAACACTTCATTCTTGTTAGCAGGTGACCATCAGAGCCATCTTCTATGGACTGATCAGGTGGAGGAATGTAAGTCTGATGAGGAAGAGGTTGATGTTGATATATATAGAGGGTTATCCAGAAAAAACCTCTTCATTATGTTCTATCCCCTTTCTAATTCCAACTATGATATCCCAGATGATCTATAAAATGAGTGCATTCCTTATCTATTCCATAATTTGTGGGATACTCATCAATGACTAAAGGAATGACATATACCTTATCCATTATATGATTTTCACCTTAGTATAATCAATATAATTTGTTTCCAGCTCGAACTAGTTGCTATCTCCATGTCACATGATCCAAAATGGGGAGAGCACATCACAAATACGTAACACACTTGCCTCCATTATATTGCGACACTTTGGCAGTTGATCTCCAAATCTACGCCAGGAATCTGCATTTGAGGATGGGGATAGTATAGAGAATTACACTTTTCCACTCCCCCAGAATAGTATATCACTTCATATATGACATCCTTAAATGTTATAGCCTCTGGTGAGATTAGGTTACTGAGTAATGATCAGGCTAGTTATCACTAAAACAGAATTCTTCCACTCTAATGGTGACCAGACACCATAGACAGGGAGGGAGGATAGCCAAAAGGAATTCATACTAGGGCCCCTAGGACAATAGGATGGAATTCCAAACATGAAGATCAAAGTTGTGATCACCCAGACAACTTCCCATAAGTAATAACCCTCATCATGGGCTGTTCACACTCCTAGATCCTATACAAGCACAAATGTATCACATTATGGAAACCACAGTGGAAACCACCATAACAGCTGTCTAGGAGCGGACTCGGACCCTTGGGCCAAAAGAATATCTACCTCCTCCTCCAACACTCGGGTTGGTAGTTCTTGGGAGGATTTAGGATATACCTTCAGCAGCCATAGGTGAATCCCAGCCCACAAGGATGGGGGCATTTAAATATCGATCACCATTTCCAGATCCATCATTCCTAGAAAGGACCCTGGATACATCATCAGTGATTCCAGATTATCCCCATCCCAATAGGCTGGGGGCATTTATATCTTCATATCCAATGGAATCCCCAAATGAACCCACCCCATAGGACTGGGGGAATTTTCATTATCATCATCACCATAGAGAGAATCTATATTCTCTAAGATGGGAGGAAGAAACCAATTGTAGGCATCCCGCCAGTTCCTCCCACCGAAAGATAAACCTCTGTTGGTCAGGGCTTGCTCAAAAATCATGTCCAGAAACTCGTTCAATGTCACTATCCACAATCTAGGAGGAGATAAATTTAAAATGAAGAAAATCAAACCCCGTTGGGGTCACAAGTCAAAAAGGACCAACAAGGTTAAGGGTTTGAATAATGACCATGATTGAAGCAATAAAGAATAATCATGTTGCGTGGAAATAAAAGGTACAACCAATATTTACCGAAATGCCTCTGTGAATGTCGTCATTAGTAATGTAGTAGATGATGATCATGATAAAAATGTGGAGGGTCTCAACATGGAAAACATACCCCAGGAGGAGGGTGATTTGGACACACCAAATGAGGTTGCATGCACCTGGAATCAAAGAAGGATTCAAAATTTGGAACTTCCAAATAATGATTTTCCACCTTTTTAATGGAATAATGGAAAAGATAAAGGGAATGATGCAACTTCATCTTAGTCGCTGTCTTTGGAAGATCAGTTTTCACAATATGAGAGTGATATGCAAACTCTCTGTCAAATCAATAAGGAACTACTCTGGGGAAATATTCTCATTGGGTATCATCTCCAGACAGAGGTGAATATTCTCCTCCATGGCCAATCGACCAGTAAGAGAAGTATCTGAATATCAGATGGGTTTCAGATCTTAAAATATGATCCACATAAATGATAAATATAAAATTTATTGGGACTACCCTCCATTGCAGTGACATACCCTCCTTTGTTAAGGTAACCCTTTAGTCATGGGACAAATTAAGGATCGGTGGGAAATGAAAGCAGGGAAACCTCATTAACCCCAACCCACTCCCTATAGAGAGGAGGCATATTAGGAAGTAGTACCCCCAGGGATACTTATCGTCATTGAATCCCTGGATAATTGAATGGAAGCCATGGAAGGGCAACATGAACTTGTGTAGCTTGTGAAGAATCCATATCCCAGATTTGTAGATGATACTCCACCTCCACCAAACTTTGACGATCCCGCCTTTTCCACCTTTGATGGTACAAGCAACCCTAAACAACATCTCACACACTTCGGGTCCCGATGTGGGTCGATGATGGGCCCCAGAGATCAGCAGGAGGCCACAAAGCTAAGGTGCTTCATACAAACTTTGATAGGGCCATCCTTTATTTGGTACAATAGTATTCTAGTAGGATCTATTTTAGGATGGGAAGACCATCATCGTCAGTTCCTTGATCAGTTCATTTCAACACTGAGGAAGACCATGATTTTCAACCTAACAAACTGCAAATAACATGAAAATGAGAGGGTGTATAAATTCATAATAACATGGAAGGGTTTGACTTACTCACTAAAAATCCATCTCTCATATAATAAATTGATATAACTCTATGCTGAGAATCTTAGGGATGAATTAAATATTCCCCTAAACCTCATTAAATATTCAGGTGGGTTCTTAGAGTTTTCTGAAACAGCACAACACCTCGATGAAGATATTCAATGAAACTGATCTAAGACTTGGCTCATGACTGCAGCCCAAGGTAAGAGACTAGGAATAGAGGAAGCCACAAATATTTCTCTCAAGATGGAAGTAGTGCTCATCCCAACACTCAGGCAAGCTTCGAATCACCCAACACCTCCTACCGAGCAACGTCAACCATAGAATCACCCCCGGACAGAAGCCCAAATAAATTAGGGTCACCTGAAATTTGAGTAACAGATGAACAAATTATACTCCTTCTGAAATGATAAATTCTCAAAATATTTCATGGAATCCATGGATAACAACCTTCTCATGCTCCCACAACCTAGGAAGCCTGAGGAAGTCAACCTCACTAGCAATCCTGATTATTAACCTTTCTATAGAAGGCTGAGTCATATTATCCAGAACTGTTTCATCTTCAAAGACGTCCTTCAAGGAATGATTGACTCTAGATAGTTGATATTAGAAAATTATATAGATTAGGTGTCTTGTGTAACCATCATCCAGTCAGAATAAGAGGAAGGTTGGCAGAAATTCTTGGCAAGGCGAGCGTGAATATTTGACAATTGTATTACACAAAAAATAGTTGATCAAACTCATGGATCCTTAAAACATAGTTGCAAAAGCTCGCAACAAATCCACCACCCAAAAGGGATACATTTGAGGTTCCACCCAAGGTTGTTCATTTCCACTAGAAGTAGGAAGAAACATAGGAGTAAGAATCATATTGTGCTCTAAAGCAAGCCCTGACCATTGCAGACTTCTTCCCTGCAACATCTGCAAGACGAGTACCGCCCCAACAAATGGAATTCTCATCAAATGAAGAGCTCATATTTGGTCATATTTACACAATAAACTTAAAAAAATTCTTTTTTTATGACAATTATGCCCCAAAATATGGATTTCTTGCATATAATAGGGGGAACATGGGGCCAAATGCACCAGAGCTGAGGATACATGGGACAATGCGAATGTGGTTGAGCTCAATATTTAGACCACATCCCCATAAAGGAAATTTATGCAGTTGAGACTCATGGGAAAGAATTACATAAATCCTAGAAGTGATAGGTAGGTGCCTTAGATCCCACCAATAGTTGTCCAAAACTGATTTTATTTCATAAACGTTTAGTGGGGGTTTAATAGAATCAACCTAAGAAACGATGAAGACCAAAATGAACTTCGCCACCAGTAGCAGATACTCCTGCAACCTCAGCACAAGCCCTAGGTCCATATACCTTAGATACTTCAACTCCATAATCTTATATTCCATCCCCTGATCTGTGTTCCTAGGAGCAGCCCCATATTGAGAAATAGAGACCTTTGGTACAAAAGTATGATATTATGAAATAGATAGCTATGTTCCCAGCCAAGATCTCAATACTTGATGCACTTGGTCTTTCAAAATAACTCAATAAGACACTTGTTGAAGCCCTATGAATCCCATAATAATTTGAGATAGAAGTCACTACAACATAGGTTTATCAAGTGGGAACTATGTCCATAAGATTCCATGATTCCATCTCATTCACTGATCATGACTAGGAATATACCATCCAAGGGAACATCAGAACCTTATACGTCTCAAACATACTCAATAATGTTAATGTCCAAAGGGTAGTAGTTGATAATGGATCTGGGATCAGTCTCATCACATCCTAAACTCTCTAAAATTTGGGATTTAGCAAAGGGGGGTTATCCCCTAAAAATTTGACCATAAAGGGGAATGATATGCATGAGAAAAGGTCCCTCAAGAAGATCAAGTTTGAGACAAAATTTTGAGAGATCACATATGATTATGAGTTCATGTTTATCCAGAAATACACCATATTTAATGTCTTACTCGGGAATCCTTGGATTTATAGCCACTCAGTGGTACCATCAACATTTCATCAATGTTTTATGCCCCCCATCAATGGGAAGGTCGACACGCTACATGGAGACAGTTTCCCCTTCAAGACCAGTGGGGCCACATATGCTGAAGCATACTTCTACAATAAGGGAGGTGGACAAGCAATGGCTGACAATGATGCATAGGTTTCATCTCCCAATGTCTTAGGGACTGACCCTTTGAATCCCTAAATCATTCTTGATGATGATTATGTGATCCCCATAAATATGGTCAAAATAGAATACCTAAATCCATGGGTCTAAGCCTCTCTTATCCTTAACAACAATAAACTCTAGTATCTCCCCATAGTAACTCATATGGATAGGGGGGATGATGTTTCTTATTAAAAACTCCCTCACCCTGATAGTGATGGAGAGGCCCCTGTATTTCCATCATCACCGAATAATGTCTCTACAGACATCAAAATGGAAACATATAAGGAAGATATCAATAATGACCCTCCATCATTTGAGGAAGGTGTTTCCACCACCATAGACAATCTTAGGCAGATAAACATGGGGATAAAAGAAGATCCCTGACCTACTCTGATTAGTGTGTCCATGCCCCCTGAAGAACAATAGATTTACATTTCATTTCTAAAGAAGCACAGGTGTGTGTTCTCATAGAATTATATAGAAACTCCCAGATTGAATCCATATGTGGCTACTAACCATCTTAAGATATCTTAAGATTATAAGGCTTCAAGTAGGTATCCTGTAGGATGCACCCCTCTAATGATAAAAATGTAGAGGTAGTGGTTGAAAAGTTGATAAAATCCAACTTTGTCTAAGAAGTACAATATCTATGATGGCTTGACAACATTGTCTCCATCAAGAATAGTAATAGGAAAATTAGGGTCTGCATTGACTTTAGAGACCTTAATCAACATTTCTTGAAGGACAATTTCTCCCTTCCAATCACAAAACTATTGATTGATGCAAATGCTCGCTTCCAAGCCCTTTCCTTCACAGACAGGTACTCGGGGTACAATTAGATCAAAATGGCCCCTGAGGATGAATAAGACACTACCTTTAGAGTGACTCAAGGGACCTTCTGGTACCAATTAATGCCTTTTGGATTAAAGAATTTTGGATCCACGTATTCGTGTGCCATGTGTCACATATTTAAGCCATTCATGGGAAGGATATCCAAATGTTATGTTGATGACCTGGTCATCAAATCATGAAAAATAATTGCTCACTTTATAGACCTATAGGGAATATTTGAAAAGATAAAACATCATAGTTTGATGATGAGTCCACTAAATTACACTTTGGGGTAACATTAGGAAAATTCCTTAGCTTTGTGGTATGCCACCTTGGCATTGAGGCAGATCTAGAGAAGACTATTCCTATCCTAATAATTTTACCCCCAGGAATCTAAAATAAATAAGGGGAATCCAAGGGAACCTCAACTACATTTGGTGATTCATAGCTAACCTGACCGGAAAAGCTCTTCCCTTCATGAGGGTAATGAAGAAAGAAGTCTCATATCAATGGGATGATGAACATCAGTTAGCCTTTGAAAATCTAAAGTAGTACTTACTACACCCATCGATCCTAATTCCCCCAGTGGAAGGGGGCCACTCATCCTATATGTAGCCACCATGGACCATTCATTAGGAACCCTCCTAGAGGAGAAGAACAATGCTGGTAGTGAGAACAACCTATAATACCTTAGTCAAACCATGCTAGGTACTCAGGCCAGATATTCTAATATTGAAAAGAACTACCTTGTAATCATCTTCACAATGCAGAATCTAAGGCATTACTTGGAGCACCATGAAATACATATGGTATATCATATTGATCTTCTCAAGTATATTATCGGTCACCCTATTTTGATTGGGCACTTGGATCAATGGTTGGTCATTCTATAGTAATATGACATCCTGTTCATATCCTAGAAGTCAATTAAAGTACAAGCCCTGACTGAATTTCTAGAAACAAACCCTGCTCTGGGAAATACACTGGACACTAAACTCCCTAATGAAGTGGTCTTATATGTTCATGACACTTCCCAAACATTGGATATGTACTTTTATGGTGCCTCTCAGAGTCCCGTCGACACAAGGATGGAGATCCCAAAGCTCAATTGGGTTGGTTTGGGGATTATATTTGTATATCTAGAAAAATTTGTTCTACCTTACACTTTATCACTATCCGAAGGATGAAAAAATAATGGATTCAAGTACTAATCCCTAATAGTTTGATTGTAACTCACCCTAAAGCTACACATTACCCACCTTAACATCAAATGGGACTTGGAACTAGTGATAAAACAGATCAATGGTAAATATTCCATTAAAAAGGAAGAAATAGACCCCATAAATGGTAATGTAATGGAAATAATGAAATAATTCCCCTTTGAGACTACACTGTATTATGTGCCCCAGTCACAGAATGCTTGTGTCGATGCATTGTATAATGCAGTCGTCATCCTGGAAGACCCCGATTAGGAGGAAGACACCTTCCATATCACCCATCAAATAATGGTTCTATCAATCATAGTATGTGATATGGAAGAAATAAATAAAGTCAGTATTGACCCAGAGTTTGATGAACCAGTGACCACCCCTAGATGAATGGAGCCTATAATTTTCTATCTTCGATATGATATGCTTCCAACGAATCATGTCATAAAGGAATAGATCTGGCACTGGGTAGAAAACTTCATTCTCCAGGATGAACCAAATGACCATAAAATCCTCTATAAGTGTGGATTTGATGGATTTATCCTTATATTCATAGTAAAATGATAAGTTCTCACCATCATTGAAGAAGTTAACGTAGTCTCTCACGGTGCTCATCAATCTAGGACCAGTCTCTCCCACTAAATCAGGAGGTTGGGATATTACTAGAAAACCATGATATATGATTGTGAGGGATTAAATAGAAAATTTCATGAATGTCAAATTCATGAAAACTTCATCCATAAACCCCAATAATTATTTCATACAATGAGATATTTATAGCCACTTTATTTTTGGGGGATGGATGTTGTGGGGCCATATCCCCCGACCACAACCAAGTAGTTCAAGTACATCCTTACTGCTACTGAATTCTTTTCCAAATGAGATGAAGCAATGCCCTTGAATGATGTCAAGATGAATAACATTATCAACTTCATGAATTCCCATATCATTACCAGGTTTGAGGTCCCTCACACAATATTGACGGACAATGGCACAAACTTCTGTTCCAAAGAGTTGAAGAAGATTTACTAGGAGTACAACATCGAGTCTAATCACTCATCTCACGATCATGTGGTAGAAAATGGAAATATAGAGGCCTTAAACAAGACACTATCAAATTTACTCTAGAAGATGGTGAACAAGGACAATAAGTCTTGGTTTGAAAAACTTCTCCATACGTTGTGGTCCTATTGTACCACTAGACATACTACCACACAAGAAATTCCATAATCACTAGTGTATGGGGCCAAATTAGTATTACCCATAGAATTCAAACTACCCTCACTCTAAATAGCCATTTTCGGGTAGCTCTGGATGATGAAAAATAACAAAAATGGTTGGATGAGTTAGAACGGTTGGACAAGAAGAGGTTGTGCACATTACACAACCTCAAGGTCCACCATAACCGAATATCATGAGCCTTAAATAAAAAGGTTTTCCTTTATTTGTTCCTTTAAGGAGAACTGGTCTAGGTCCTTAGAACCCCAATGATACCAGGAATGAATTCCCTGAATTTGGAACCCATGTGGTAAGGACCTTACATCATACACAAGGTCTATCGTAATGGAGTCTATTCACTGGCCACCATGGATGGGGAGCACGTCACACCCCCCACCAATGAAAGATTTCTCAAGAAATACATTGTATAGATATCAGAAACCATGCATCCACATCAGAGTAAGCCCCATAATTTGTCTTGACCATATGACATTAAATTAGGTGGATTTCATCATTACTACAATACATTAAAATGCACAACCTATGTCCTCACCTTATGAAATAAAACTTCACAGATCTGTGATATCCACCTCTATTCATGTTAAGTTGCCCATGTCCTTACCACATGACATTAAACTTCATGGAAATATGTCCTTACAATATGATATGAAATTTCATGGCTCCACAACACCTTTTCCCATTCACGTTGGGTAATTCATCATCCTTTCCTCATGAAATTAAATTGTATGGTCTTTTTAGAACTATGTATGGCTGGATTCTAATTCCCAATGATATATTTAGGGACACCTTGATGCTATATCTTGGTCCAAAAACTACATGATATATAATTCCCTTGTTGTAACCCCTTCTATATATATACTGTGAGGAAACCCATGTCGCTCCTTGTTTCTCACACCGAGCATAGCTCACATGGTAATAGTAATTATAGTAGGGTTTCACCCTCACAAGAAAGGAATAAAGGTATACAATAAATCCTTAGTGTATGAAATTAAACTAAAATGTTCCCCAAAAACTATGTGTGGTTTGATTCTCATCCTCATGAGATATGTAGTGATGCCTAGACCTCTACTCTTAGGACCAACCATAACATCCCCATTAATTTTCATCGGTCCACCTTTATCCTTAACACTCAAAACTATGTGTGGCTTGATTCTCATCCTCATGAGATAGGTAGTAATAGCCAAACATTTCATCTTCGGTCCCAGCTAGAGGTATAACCTCCTTTGACCCCATTGGATTGAGTTATCTTGGAAATATGCTTGGTGTGGCTGATACCTCTTTGGTATTCATTCACATAAGGTCACTTCATGGAATCACATTGAGCATCTTCATGATTGGAGCTTCACCTTACAGTCTGAATCACATTACCCTAAACTGTTTGCATCGTCCTCACCATATGATGTTAAACTGCATGGAGTTTAACCTCACTGTAAGATGCTAAACTACATAGCCTCCTGGAAATATGTGTTACTTGATTCTCATCCCTATAGAGGGCATATTTATTTCCAAGTCCTCGTCTTTTTTCTCAATTGCAACATTACCACCTTTCATGTCAGTTCTCCCATGTCCTTACTGCATGAGGATAATATGAATGGAAGTACATCCTTACCGCATAACATTAAAATTCATGGGAGTAAATTCCCACTATATGATGATAAAATGTACAGGTCATCATCCATCACCACTTCTTATCAAAGAACTACAAGATCCTTACCCTGGACAACAAGATAATTGAGTTCCTCCACCATCTTTTGAATAACCCCCAACCCATAAGCCCCACTTCATGCTTGGAGTGTCTCAGATATCCATTATCTTCCATGGACATTGGAAAGGATATCTAGATTCCATGACCCTTTTCTTGACTATGCATACATGCCTATGGATCTTGCATATGAACCTATGGATATCATCCAAATGTTTCACCCTAAAAAAGGACAATCCAATCCTCGTGATACTTGACATAATCACTGTGGAAACACTCAATATATCAGTATATCTAAACTAATAATGGTATGATTGTCTCATATCATTTCTCATGATCCAAGGAACTCTATTCATGATTTAAAACATTCTCACCCCCTGCTCTAAAGGATGTTTGAGTACTCTTTACCCTGGGTATCCTAGTGATCCCCTTGTGTAACATTCCCCATATTAGGTCCATGTGTGTCATGAACATAAACTTTAGGCACTTTGTTCAAAGTTTTATGACCTTAAACTCTATCCTATGATGGAAAAAGTTGAAAGACGTTAAAATTATATTTAAAGAGACACATAGTCAAGTTGAAAACCCGAAAAGGGAAACCTAAGAAAAATTAGAGTACCCACCTACTAAGCTCTTCATATCCACAGTTTAGGACAAATAAGGGCATAAATGAATAAGGAATAAATATAATAGGGTATACCATGTGGCCCTAGTAAAATAAAAGATATGATCACTAGACCCCCTAGTTCAGGAAAAATTAGAGTAATTATTTTCCACATATCCTCACTGTAAGAATGTGCTTGTTGAGAGGTGGCACAACTTTTAGGGTACTAAAACCCTCTTTAGATTTTACACTTTCCACTGACCACACTTAATGAATTGGGATGTATTGAATAAACATATCCTTCCATAGACCTTGTAAAGGATATCCAACTTTAAGGGTCCTTTTCTTGATTATGCATACATGCCCATGGCTCCAACATATGCGCCTATGGTTGTCAACCAAATGTGCCACTCTGAAAAAGGAAATTCTAATTATCGTGAGAATTGGAATCATCAGGGTAGAACTCAACATCTCATTATGTCTGAACTGCTCATTGTATGATGGTCCCATATCATTCTACTAACTTGAACACCCCGGGTTGTGATTTATAGTTCCCGCGCCAAACTATCCTAGCCGATTCAATATCCTCAACAAAGTTTCAACATGTTTTGTACCCTTTCTAAAGGTCAGAATGAGACCATTAATTCTTGAACTTTTTGATGAATCACAACTCATGATTTGAAACCATAGGTATTAGGGTTCGATCTTTTCAATTTTAGCTAAATTTCCCTAGGGTGCTAGAACATTCCTTGGATAATATTCTTTCAATACCCAACTTCATCACCTAGATGTTCGAGTCCTTGAAAATATTCCTTAGTCCTCGAAGAGAAGTGTAGATCATAATTTCTTGGCTAGGATACCATGACATAAGGGATTTAAACCACCAACTAAATTCATTTTCTCCTTTCCATAAAGAATATTCAATCCTTATGATCCTTCTCAAAACTACGGTGGAACCTGACATTTCAAAATGTCGAGGGAAATACCCAGTATATCTGCACCATCATATATTGCTTGGATTAAACCTCTAGGTTGTTATTTACATCACCCACAATCCAACTATCTAGGTGGGCCTAGATTCCCTATAATTCCTTCCTCAACCATATTCACCCCATAATCCCTTTTTATCCCTTGTAAAAGAGTGAAGATTAGCTATATTTGGCCATGCTGTCAATCCACAAGGTATTTAACCCGCCGAATAAAGACATTTCATCCTTACAAGAAAGGAAATCCAATCCTCGTGATCCCTAGGAACACAATGGAGGGACTCAGCACCCCATAAGTGTTTTGATTCGTCCTTGTCCTGCCAACCCTATTTTTTATAAAAGTATTGGTGGTAAGAATTTAAACTACATTGAATCCCTAAGGTCTGAGCTAGAAAACCTTAAACTACAATACACAAAAGTTTAGATCTAAAATTCCCTAAACTAAAATCACAAGACAATAATTATGAATCCTACTATATGGACTTATCATACTCAAGATGCCACCTGCATATGTGAAAAGAACCCATTATTCAGAACATATCTCCTACCCAGATGATACCTTCACATTCAAGATAAATTAGTGAAACAGTATTGAAAAAAATATCTAATATGTCATGAGTAGTAAGATATCGTAAAAGGAAGTAAATTGGATGGAAATATCAGAAAACTCATTCATTTACAATATTAAAAAGAGGGAGGAATATCCACATCTTGGAGTCTCTCTAAAACCTCAACCAAAAAAATGGAGTGTGGTGAAAGAGTATGGGATACAATATGAAAAAGTGAATCACAAAAAAATATGATCGACAACACTATCAAGGTCGGCAAGAGTCTGATGAGAGACATTAATTGAGTGTTAGAGTGTAACCTTACCCACTTCTTCTACCTCTGCATCAGGATAAAGAACTTCAACTAGAGTAGTAAACTCTTTAACCCTCATGTGAGCAGCATCCAATGAGGTCAATGATGTCGAAAGGTTGGACACCATATGAGCAATCATCTCTGTATACCTCTATATCTATTTTTTCCAAGCATCTATTTGAGCTTTCAGTTCATACAATAGTTGATAACCTTTCTCTAGTGCCTTCACCATCTCCCTCATCAATTTGGAAAGGGAATCCTCCTCCATATAATTATGCAGGACCTTTTCTTGCATAGCCAGGTCCTTTCAGGTCAAGATGTTTTATTGCATAATCTCGTATAGGGGTTTCCAATTGAATACATCCACCCCTAGTTCATGAAACCACTATAGAAGCCATTCTCTTTGATGGAAAAATGTCTCTAGAAGGGTCTCAGTAATCAAGGCATGAATACGCTCCCATATCAGCTTATGATGAAACTGAAACTCTATAGATAATGATATAGGAAAATTATAAGGATTACTGGCCAATCGGATCAACATTGAAATAGGAGAAGAATCACTATATGTGCCTCTCTCAATAGTTTATTCATCTGTATCCTACACCATGGGATTGATCTCCTCGTCAGAATCTAACCTATCATTCGAATAACCATCATTAGAGCAAGTTTTATTTCTGGAAGCCTCACCAAAGTCATCAATAAATTCCATTAATGTTATGGATAGAGGAGTTGGTTACACAAGGGACCCATCCACATGGAGGACCATTTGGCCTAGAACCCCATCGAGATAAGCCATCACCAAATCCTGGGCATAATTCCATGTGAGAAAAGCAGGAGAATGTGTTAGAGAAAATATGATCACATATTTGGTATCACCATGTGATAATATATTCCAAAATTAGTGGCTGATGCTAGGGTGTCACTCCCCTCAAATACCTAAAAAAGTAATAGGGGAAACTATTTGAACATATCCAAATTTTAGAGAAAATTGATCAGGCTTGTATGACTCACACCTAATTTTCTCATCCACCCTAGCTACAAGGAATCCATCCCAAAGTGAGACCATATAATATATTTCATCAAGAGAGTTTTTTTCATCGTCAATAATTAGGTTATCTAAAACATGGAAGGTGGAAAAGTCAAAATTATTAGGATGACATTGCACAACTTTGACCTAATTAGGGGTTAGAGACATAGGTCCAACCCCAGAAATGTCCAATAATCTGGAAATACATATAGGGTTTGGGATCCTATAGTTATTATAGTTGTCGTAATAATGGAAGTACTCCCCTATCCAGCCAAACATTAACTAAAGAGGACCACCAATGATATAGAGAGTGTTTCATTGTTGGATATGACCCAACATCTGGTAGAGGCATGCAAGAACTAGTACCACCATGTTAAGGAACCACCATTATGCAAGACACACCACCATTACTAAAGTAATGAAATAGATTCCTGTGTGTGTATCCCTAGTAGGAAAAAGCCACCCATTCATGTACATTGAAAGGAAACCAACCAGCCTAAGATCCAAAGAAACTTCTGGGTTCACCTGATAACCCCATGAGGCGTAATCCCTAACCTCTAGAATGTCCCAATACGATCCAATGATTTCATGGGATTACTGGGAAGGGCACTAGTAGAGAATAATAAGATTCATTTTAACCCTGATGCCACACAAAAAATATTTATCTAGTCAGTGAAGGAAATAAGTGAGTGTACTATCATCTTTATCCCCAATTTATTTCTCCCAATGACAAACATATCCTTTTCTAGAACTGGAGTCTATAGAGGATCATCCCAAACATCCATAACTAGGAGAAATTCATCATACATCTCCCCAAGGAGAGTAATGCATCCCAATTGATGGATTTCCCTTAATACTATGCCCTCCTCACCACGAGTAAGGTGGAATGTGTTGGTTCTAGGACATGAATGTATAGTAATTTCTTGGAGGAGGTTTGATTGGTGGTAGATGATGAATTTGGATATCCATATGGCCTCATTGAGATGAACCCTATATAAATCATCAAAAAACTCCAAATAACAATGCCTCGCTTGGAATGTTCATGCCCATTCATTAGAGAAATTTCCACCAGGGAAAATATCCCACTTTGAATACCATATGACTCTAGAGGCACCCAGAGAATAAGAGAATATGCTTGAATGATTTTGGTAGATGGGTTGTTGAAAAAAGTCATGAACATCCAGACTCAAGGGAGAATTATCCAATAAGAAATATGAACCTTGATATTAGGATGTATTCAGTATACCATCTTCAGTAATTATTGCTCAAATGTAGTCAGGGGAGATAGATACCCAGCAAAATGGAAGGTTAAAATCTGGGGAAGGTATAAAAACATCATCTAGAAAACCAAACCCCTATATTGGGATCCAATTTGATAAGGTATAATTTTGAATGTAGTGTTAAAGGAAACCCTTTAGGAGCTTGATATCAGTACGCACGTGATAGCAGGAATCCACATTGTGATTCTTAGAAATCATAGACCTCTGGTTATCTGAAGCTAAGAAAATTTTATGAGAACTTGAAGCCATCTAAAAATAAGTAAGTGGAACAAGTTAGAGACAGAATACAAAGTCTTGGAAAAAATGTATGATACTTGGGCCAGCGGCATCATGCACACCACATGACTCAGCCAAGGGTTCATGAACCACATCAAGGAGTTCACAAATCTCCTAATATCTAGAAGATTTGTGGGGTACGTAACCCCTGAAAGGAATCACATGCATTGCATGACCCCCCTTGGAGACTTATGATCACATGACCTGAACATGGTCATGTGAATCACAAGAAATCGAAGGGTTGAGCTGGAAGAACATGAAAAAACCTCACGAAAACTATCTATGTTTAAAGGGTTACTGAAGCCTAGTTCATAGTCAAGATGGAAAAGTGTGTGAATAGGAAGCAGTCGCACACAAGATCTCGGACAAGATGAACACACAAAAAAATCTTGTGACCCGTGTTTGTGATCAGGGTTTGCAGAGGGGTCTTACAACGAAC
Organism: Viscum album; assembly: GCA_963277665.1. NCBI lineage: Eukaryota > Viridiplantae > Streptophyta > Magnoliopsida > Santalales > Viscaceae > Viscum > Viscum album. The sequence goes on from OY728136.1 coordinate 1,909,050,635, forward strand.
ACAATAGCAGGAGCACTTTGGAAGATAATGTGGCTAGTGGAATGAAATGTCTTCCACCCCCCATATATAGGTAGTTCCCAGAATACCAAAAGTCACCTAGTATACCAAACATTACCTGAAAAAACTGGTTTGCGACACCACCAAGGACTCTGGTGGGGATTTAGTTTACTCAGAACTGAGTCCTTTTCCCCTCATATGTCACTCCTGAGGGGGGGGGGGAGAATTTGTTGACGCCAACCAAATAAGCATCATAAAAATACCAAAGGAATAAATACCTGAATATGAGTATTGTTCTTCCCCATGAAATCAAAGAATAAGGGGATGATCGAAGACTCACAGATCCCCTAAAGGACTTGCGATCGTGTGACCACTTCAAGGTCACATGAAATCATCATGTATAGTGCATATCCCATAAAGAGAACTATGGATACCCCCTAAAAGATCCCTAATATATATATGGGGTATCTCCTGAAAATCACATGAAATCCCTCAAAAATAAGAAAGTGGTATATTCAAAGGAAAAGATCCCCAATCGTCATGAGGATCATGCACCATATCACCATTGGGAAGGATAAAATTCATTGATGGTATTCAAGTAATCTCGAATGACCCCCTAAAAATTTGTAGAATAAAACATAGAAGATAAAGGGTGAGGTGAGAGATATTGAGGTCACTGACAGACATGTGACATGCCAGAAGAGACACTGTGAGTCCCTAGCATCATGACCACCTCACCTCATGAAGTCCCTTTGGCTTGTTATCCTCACTGCGTGGAAGCCCATAGGTGCGTCCAGAAAACTCTATGGTGTCTAAAGATAGACGGACATACTTTTCCCTTACATGATCACATGATCTCATATTCCCCATATTGTTTAAGTGAGACATCACCCAAAAATTGGGCATAAAACCAAGACATTGATCATGAAATCCCGCATGACCCCTAACCTTTGTAAAATAAAACAAAGTAGATAGAAAAAGTGGATGCAAGAGGGGTCTGTAGTTGCTGAAATACATGCGACGCACCCCTAATGACCCATGAATCACCATGAGCCCTCAGTGAAATGCCTGAATCACCTCGCAAAAACCCTTTTCCTCAAGGACTTATCCACGAAATACTCACACACCCCCAGAGTAGTCACACGATGCATCCCAAAAAAATATAGGAAATAGCCTCAAAAACATATGTGAAAAAACACATGACTCCAAACCATGGTTGCACAAGAAAAAGTATATTGAAAAGGGATGGGGAAAGAGCACTCAGGGTAGCTGAAAGGCATGAGAAAGGCCTAACACACCCACAACGCTATCCCGTGAAACCCGAAGAGAAGTCTCGTGAGTGTCCCCCAACAGGTGCATGGATCTTGCGAAGTCCTGTGGGTGTGTCCATAGGACAAGATAAAGAGTCCCTTGACATAACTGCATGATCATGCGAAAATTCATCAATCATAAAAAATCTGATAAGAAATTCATTGTCAGAAGAGACTCATAACCACTGAAAATCAGGCGACACACACAGAGTAATCCACAAACCACGTGGCTACATCGCACTCTACCGAATACCGCATGGATCTATGATAGATACAGCAAACAAACTAGTGAATACGTGGGTGGGGAGGCCTATAACTTTCCCATCCTGACCTAAAAAGAATGGTTCAAAGTTTTGGAGTGTTGGACAGTTCAAAGTTTTGAGGTTTGAATTTTGGAAGCTACACTAAACTCTTGCATACTTATCGGAGTGATCACACAACCATATAGCTTTCTGTCAGGTAATACACCAGTAAATAGCTGGAATAGTCATGTGTTAGGAATAGGGACTTCACATGATCACTCATAGATCATGTGAAAGGAATTCGATGGGTTATGAAAAGCATATTCCATAGACCCGCTGGATCCTGTGAAACTTAGAACAACTAGTACCAAACAAAGACAAGGTAATTGCAAAATAAAGGTGAAAACTAAGATAAAATGTGGAAGTATTAATCAAAGGATATGCATGTGGCCCCTCCATTTCTCTTAGCGTGTTTCATCCAAAGACGCACAGAATCACCGAGACACATCACCCAAACCTCATGAACTTAATTTGTTACATCACCTAGGACTCACAGAACATTCCATACATGCACGAATGAGTCATACAACACTCTCTCTAAAACCACTCCAGTATCGCACCTAGGACTCGCAATATTCCTCAGACACTCTTCCTGACTCAAATAACAATGTATGCATGTGTCATCCAAAGAAATTTGACAACACCCAAACACATCGCCTGACTCATATGACGGTGTACACACATGTCACCCAAGTACTCGTGACACCCTCCAGATATGACATCCAAGTCCTGAGATGTCTCCCAGAGGTGTCATTTAGGACACACAATGACTTTAATGACACCCTATACATGTGTCATCTAAGACACGCGACACCTCTTAGCAGATACCACTAAGATCATGTGATGGCTCCTAGGGCATGCAAACCGGGTCTCGCAACACCTTCCATACAAGAAGTCCATATCAAAAGGGAATCTCAAAACATTATGACATTTCCCATCCTCAGTGTGTAATCCCCAAATATTAGGGAAACCACGGTGTGTAATCCTCAACATAAAGGGAACTACAGTGACTCTGATTCCTACCATACTCAGGATGCGTATTCCACCTCTCCTTGAGGTCTGATGCCCACATTAATCATATAGGACAATCCAAATATCCAACACCCTTATTCAAAGAAAAAAAAATTGATTTCTTGTTCTCCCTTATTTCTCAAAAGGAGCATAGATCACATGGGATTAGGGAATTGTAATGGTCATGACCTTTGCATTATAAAGCTCTATAATGGTACAAGTGAAACCTCGGTATGTAAGCCTAGAAATAAAGGGAAATATGAAGTCTCTGACTCCTTCCACACTCAAGATATGTAGGCCACCTCCCCTTGAGATCCAAGTCCCACATTAATCATCCAAGGAAATCTTAACATCCCAATCCCCTATTCAAGGTAATGAAATTGATTATTTTTTATCCCTTGTTTCTCACAAGGATCATGGATCATGTGGGCTTAGATAGAATTAATGATCATATAATCTACACAATAAACTTTTACAATAGTATAGGGTATCCACAGTGCCTAATCCCCAACTTAAACCAAACTACGATGAATCTGATTACTAATATATCAAGGATATGTAGGACCCCTTCTCAAGGCTCAAGATCTATACCAAGGGCCCCAAGGACTGTTCCAATACCCAATCCCCATATCCATACACCATAAGGATTTTTATATATTATACCTTGTTTTTCACACCAAGCATTTCTCATGTGGGCTTAAGAGGACTCAAGGAACACCTCATCGGACATCGTGAATATCCATCAATCGAGGCAATCCCATATGTAAGCCCTGATGGGTGGAATAGTATCAACATCACTTACATATGAGGAAATATACCTTTGGTTTAGTCAAAAGGACACAAATGAACTATGTGGTTTTTGATTCCTACAATAACTACGATATGTAGGATACCTCATAATGGCTCAATCTCGTCCTTAGAATGTTAATCTCCTCTATATATGAGAGTAAATTCCAAAACACTTGTTCATATGGGTCCAAAATATAAGCAGTCACCTATCACCAAAGGTTGATGAAGAACCTCAAATACATACAGATTGAGTAACCTAAGAAATAATAGTCTTTTTCATATAAAAGATAATTAATATAAAATCATTCGTTAGGGTAACCGAACCCATATCGGTATTAGGAAGAGATTCATGAACATATCATAAATCTATAAGAGAGTCTCAGAGTGGGAAAAAATTCCTCCCCAATAGGGTGCAATGATCCCGAACTCCAATCCTCTTGATCAATGTGATTCATTAAGAGTCTCTTGGCCTAAAAACCCAGACAACCACTGGCCTTTGGAAAGAAGGTTTGTGCCCATCTATAGATGGGGGAATCGTTAGGAGTTTTAGGTAAAAATGATAATTGTAATGAAATGAATGGGACCCATTCCACCGATGTCATGAATCACAATGAAAAATTTGTCATTTCAAAATGACAAATATGTAATTAATATAATAATTATTTCATCTATATAAAGTATATACATTAACCTTATCCTTACTAACTTCCATGTATATCATTAGTGAAAAATGAATGACATCGCATCATGAGGTGGTTGTTTTCCATACACACGAGCGGTGTTATCGTATCCCCTATAGAATGGAAAGTAAAAAAATATATATGTTATAATATATTTACATAAGTATAAATATTTCAAAAATATTATATATATAATTTTAATCAATCATTATATCATGTTGTCAGGTGTGTTGATGGAAAATGAATGACATTAGTTCATGAGGTAATAGTTCAGCATACACACGAATGATAATTTCATATCCCATTAATGAAAGATTAGATGGATTTAGGTTATTCCATTAACATTATAACATATCAGTATATGGTATATAATTTTTTTATTATATAATCATAATTGAATAATATTAAAGTAGTTGGGAAAAAAATAAAATAAAGACGTGCAGTTAAACATGATACCTCTTCTTTAGATAACTTCCTTATGTAAGAACCAAAAGGCTTCTTAGGAATCCTTTATAATAAAAATAAGGGTTGTAGGATGTGGAAATAGAAGTAATGATGAAATTTTGGAATGTATTTTATGATAAAAATAGTTTTTACAGTGTAAATAGGATAGGAGAGGTGTGGAATTTTATAATTTAGGTGAGTGATGCACTTGTAATATATGAAAATTAAAAGGTGTGCCCATGTTTTTCACATGCCACAAGAATCCAAAATAGAACATTGTAAATAATGAAAAATTATAAGGTCTAAATATGGATATAAAATAAATTTTAGACAATTATTTGGTCATTTTAAACCTTATATTTTTATTTGAACCACTGGTAAATCCATTTTACCTTAACCACAGTAATTAATTTTTAATATTTTCACTATTCAATACAGTTTAAAACTAATTTCACCTTATTAGATTATATAAATTATTTTTATTCCAAAAAATTAATCCATTTTACCAAATTTAATTTATATAAGTGCTAAAATTTAATTTAAAATTAGACCCGAAGACACGAAAAAAAAGAGAGTTTTCAAGAAGTGTATTTTTCAAGAAAAAGATGGTTTATATTAACTCTATGACTAATAATAATTATATTTCTATAAATATAAATTAATATTTATTGATATATAATATATAAATAAATTTAAAACATAAATCATTAGGTTTTTTTAATTAATTAAAATGGAGAAACATTATGTACTTTAAAATAGTTTTTTGAAAAACCCTTTTTTAAACTAAAAAATTTACATATACTCACATCCAATATAAAGATGATTAAAATGTAATTAATTCAATTAAAAATAACTAAATATTTTTTTTTAATTTTAAATCATATTCAAAACACAATGGGAATTATAAATTTACTTAATTTTTTGAAAATAAATGACATATTTACAAAAAAATAGTATTTTTCACCATTCACCGAAAATTCAATATTTTATGAAAAATATCAAAATATCACCCAAAGTAAATTTTTATATGTAAATTTAAAAAATTAATCACATTTTATCAAATAAATATTCTAAATTTTCATAATATATTATAATATTTTTTTTCATGAAAATCAATAAAAATCATTTTTGAAGAAAACATATTTTTGGAAAATAAAATTACTTTACAAAAAATTGATTGATTATTTGATAAAAATTTATCAATAACTTATATTGAGTATGAAATTTATATATATATTTATATATTTCATAAATTATTTAATACAATTCATACTCTCTAAATTAACAGCTACATTATAGTGGTTATATATTTCACGGGTCTTTTAAGCTCAGTGTTACGTGTCGTTTATGCTATAGAACACAAAAATATCAGGGTTTTGTATACCACATCCTATCATAGAGATTAAATTCATTTAAATAGGAATATATAATAATTTTTTGGGGTGTTACATTCTCATATAATCTCAGTGTTGTGTGTCGTATATGCTATCAAACATAATTTTATTCTTTTAAAATCTCAGGGTGTTACATCCTCCCCCATTTAATAAATTTCATCCTTGAAATTTGAAATTTATATCAGTAATAAAATGTTGGATATTTGAAAATACATTTATTTTAAACTCACATCATAAAAAGGGGTAGTAAAAAATTCCTCTTAGAAAGAGGGAAAAGGAAATTCAATGGTTATCATATAAAATTTTTTCTACATAGAAGAACATTGGTGGAAAGTGAATATATGGGTATAGAAGAAAAGTAAAAATAATTATGAATATTGATATAGATCATTGATCATATTAAATTTAATGATAAATAAAATAGTTAAGGACCTAAAAACCATAAATTAGTGATGAGTGAAAAGACCATCGGTTCATCAGAAATGAAGACACATGGTTAACATTTTTGTTTCAAGATCATTTTCCTATAGTAGAGGAATTCCTTTACTATATTGAATGAAAATATAGTGAAATATACTTACATTAGATTTTTAATTTCATCCTTTATCCAATTTAACCAAAATTTATTTTTTTCCCTGAATGTTGAGTATTAAAGTTGAAATTTTTGTGCTTGAATCACTAAAATAATATTTTAAAGACCAAATAAACATTAAAGGTATAAAAATATATTCCTACTATAATTAGGAATTAACAAAAACTAAAATGGTTAAATCATGGTAAGATAATTAAAAAAATTAATAGACCTTTATATGATACATTAATTTCCAAAATTCAATAGTAATACCAAAAGTTCAAAAAAATAATTTCATAAATAAATAACCCTATATATCAAATAACGTCAATAAACTCAACATTAAATAGTGTCTTAACCTCATGGTATATCTCATACCTTTAATATTATAAGAATTAAAATATAGATATATTTTTTTGAAATAATATGAATCACTTAGTCATCAAATTACTTTTCAATCGCATGGTCATATATATGATAAAACACATGTTCCCATAATCACCTCAATATCCAAGATCATATAAACTCTAAAGGATATAAATATATTCAATTTTATTTCCAAAATATGTAAATTAATACTTCACATTAAACCAAATCTTTACATATATTTCAATATAATAAAACATCTCTTAAAATGTCATCAATCACTTTAAGATATCATTGCTTAAAACCACAAGGGGCATCTAAGACATTTAACTTCTGATCATCCTTAATCTTATAGAACAATGATGGTATCCATAACTCTAAAAATAAACTCAAATGAAAACATAATAACCTCTAATGTTATATAAATCCTCCTTGGATACCATTTATAACAGCCTTGAACCTGCACTCTCGGATCTGGTGTTAAAAACATGAACCTTACATTTTTAGATTTGATACCGATAAATGAAAACTATTTTTTTTCATCCAAACCTTACAAAACAAAAATTAAATATTGAATCAATTATATTCAAAAAGACCTTTTAGGTTTAGAGTTTTATAGAATTATGAAAAAATCTTTCATAAACAAACCCATGTTATTAAATGAGTATTTATCCCACTTAACCCAACTTTTCTTATTTCACATTAAGTCATCATCATCATATATATGAAATCCATTATAGAAATAATTAATTCAAAATAATTATTTATAACTTTGAATAAAGGAAAAATAATAAGGGTTATATCATATTCTTATTAATGGAAAACGTATGCATTAACAATTGAATGTAATAAGTGAGCATAAGAAAGGCATAAGGGTGTGATAAAAAATCAAAGTTAATGGATACAACATAAAAGAATTCATACCGATCAATACATGGATCATAAAATAAGAAAAAATGGAATAAGTATTTAATAAAGGCAAGAATCATTAGAATCAATAATCATGAGCCATGTGATATTAATCATGATCATAAGAAACATTATAAACCCATAATAATAATAGATAAAATGTATTGGTATCTTGAAACATCATCATCATAGAAGCCTTATAGAACCCTTAAAATTAGAATAATTATATGTCTAAATTCCAATATAATTATTTATAGAACTTAATAATTAATTAATTTATTGGAGCACTATCTAAGTTCTCACCTAATATAAGATATATCTGCTACAAAATCAGCCTTTAAAAGCACTAAAATTAGCCTTTATCAGCGCTAGAGAAGCACTGATTACTAGAGTGAGAGTAAAAGCATGAGTCTTTTATCAACGCTGATAAAGGTATCTTTTATCACTATTGATAAAATGTTATTTTATTAGCATTGATAATAAAACCTTTATCAATTCTTAAAAAGGTGTTGATAAAGGACCATTTATCAATGCGGATAAAGGGGCATACTGCAGTGGGTTGTTACAACACACTATAGCACCAGTGTAGTGTGTTGTAATAGCACACCACAACACAAAAAACACTATGAAATCATAAAAATAAAGTATTAATAAATAATTTAAATTAATAGAAAACAATATAGGCTCGTTTTCTCAGTTCTGGTTATTTGATGTGTGTTTTAAACTAAAATGATACTTATATATTAAAAAAATGCACATGGAGTCATAGCGGTCACACCGTGTGTCATATTGAGGTGAAGCTGATTCCTACACATATAAAATGACTTATGGATCATTTTATTAAATTATCAAAATAATCCAAATGTGTTTTATCAATTTTGAGTATGACGCTTGTCTTTTTTACTAAAATGTCATTCGAAACTGGAAACACGTACTTTGAGTCATACCAGTCACATCATGTGTCAGTTGAATGTGATACTAATTCTTACTGGTCACATTGTGTATCATATTGAGGTGATATTGATTCCTATATGTCACAAATTACATATAGATAACTTTCCTAATGTATCAAAACAATACAAATGTGTTTTCTTAGTTTTGAGTAGGTGAGTTGTCTTTTTTAGTAAAATTGAGGTCAATTTTAAATAAAAAGACACAGTTTGAGTTATATCAGTTACACTATGTGTCATATCTAGGTTTGGATAAATATCACACATACCAAATGGTATATGGATCATTTTTATAAAGTATCAAAATAATCCAAATGTGTTTACTCAGTTTTGAGTATGCCACTTTTCTTTTTTACTAAAATGTCGTTTTAAATTGGAAACATGCACTTTGAATCATAACAATCACATCGTGTATCAGTTTGAAATTATATTTAGTCCTACATGTCAAAAATTAATTATGAATCAATTTCCTAAATTATCAATAAAATATGAGCATGTTTTCTTGGTTATCAGTAAGTGACATTTTTTGAACTAAACTGTCGATTTTAAACTGATAACGGAAATATTGAGTCATATCAGGAACATCATGTATCAAATTGAATTTTGGATGATTAATATACATAAAAATGACTTATATATTATTTTACTAAAGTATCAAAATTATCTTAATGAATTCTATCAATTTTGAGTAGGTCGGTTGTCCTTTTTATTAAAATTTATTTCATTTTTTAAATAAAAATATGCACTTGTAGTCATACCGGTCACACCGTGTGTTGTATTGAGTTATTACTAATTAATACAAATCTAAAATTAATTATGGATCATTTTCCTAAATTATAAAAATAATATGAATGTGTTTTCTTAGTTTTGAGTAGTTCAGTTGTCCTTTTTAAAAAAATTGATGTCATTTTTAAATAAAAAGATGAACTTGGAGTTATACTAGTCACATTGTGCATAGGATTGATGTAAAAATAATACCTACACATATCTAATGACTTATAGATATTTTTTCTAAAGTATCAAGACAATATAAATGTGTTTTCTTAGTTTTAAGCAGGTTAGTTGTCCTTTTTATTAAAATTGATGGCATTTTTAAATAAAAAGACGTACTTGGAGTCATACCGGACACACCGTGCATCGGATTTAGGTATGGTTTATTTATAAACATCTCAAATGACTTATGGATAATTTTACAAAAGTATAAAAACAATCATAATGTGTTTTATTAGTTTTGAGGGTGTTAGTTGTCCTTTTTGTTAAAATTGATGTAATTTTTAAATAAAAAACTCCCTTATAGTCATAATGATCACACCATGCATCGGATTGAGGTAAAATTGATTATTACACATCTTAAATTACTTATGTATCATTTTAATAAATTATAAAACAATATAAATTGTTTTCTCAATTTTGATTACATCACTTCTTCTTTTACTAAAATTTTATTTTAAACTGGAAACACACACTTTGAACTATACGGATCACATCATGTAACCTTTTTATGAAATATATATTCTTATATGTTATAAATTACTTATGAATCGATGTAATAAATTATAAAGAAAATCTAAGTTCATTTTCATTTTTTTCAGTGAGTAGCATTTTTTGAACTAAAACGTCAATCTTAAACTGATAACAGACATATTGAGTCATGGTACATCATGCGTCAAATTGAGGTGTGGATGATTCCTAAACATCCCAAATGACTTATAAATCATTTCCCAAAGTATAAAAAATAATAATAATAATTTTACTCAGTTTTTAGTATGTTAGTTTTCCTTTTTACTAAAATTAATGTCAATTTTAAATAAAGATAAATACTTAGAGTAATACTAGTCACACCGTGTGTCAGATTAAGGTGTGTCTAATTCCTATATATCCTAAAGTCTAAAAACTAATAACTACCAATGTTACCATGTTTCCATTATATTTCTGGGTTTAACTACCAACACGGTATATTTGCTAAATGTTCTTAGCTAAAGATCATTCTCATTGTTGAAAGTTATATGATTAGATACTTTCAACAACAAGAAAGGTTTTTCAGATAATAAAATCAAATCATTATGCAGTGTTGGAAGGTCAACAAAGAAAGGCAGTGAAAATTGAAAACATGGTAACATTGGAAGAAAAAATCATTTTATCTTTTTTGTGTCTTATTGCAGATAGTTGAAATCAATATATGAATTCCCAAATGATCTGTGAAAAAAAACTAAATAATTATTAGATAAAAACATAAGGAAATTAAGTAACAAATAGTGAATAAAATGATGAAAAAAATAATTAAATAAGTAGTATGAAATTACCTTTTCTTGATGGTTGTATGAATTCTTGAAAAATTTCCATGTTTTCATTATCTCAATTTCAGGCTTGAATTCCAATCCCTTACAAGCATGAGTAGCCTTGATAAAACCACCCCAACTCGAACAAAATAATCTAATTATACAAGAAAAAAATTATTATATGAGTAATACTGAAAATAAATAAATTAATTATAAATAAGAAACAATACATTAATTCTATGGATAATTATTTTATTATGAAAAAATTGTTGACCATAGGGATATACCAATGATAAAGAAAGAATGATGATAAAAAACGCAAATAGATCTCTTCAAATAGTCAATCAATAAGTGAAGAGGATGAGGAGAAAATAAGATACATTATATTAAAGCTTTGAATAATTAGAGAAAGTAAATATATCTTATTGGGATCATAAAATATTCATTTTTTATAATAAATAAATATATACATATAAGATATTCATTATCAAAGATTAATTCCGCTTATTTGTGAGAATTACGTGGACGGTAATCATAGATTCCTAAGGATGGAACCAAAAGCCAATGTTAAAGAATGATACGTTTTTAAATGGATTAAATTAAAAAAAATATAGTGTTTATTAAATGTGTGATGAAATAAATGAATTGATTTTTAAGAATTATTAATGAGTGGGTTCTCATTTGAAATATGGATATATTTTTATCAACTAGATGAAATACAAGAAAGGTTAAAATCAATGAATAAAATTTCATTAGTGATTGGAAAGTTTTAGTGGAAAATCAAAGGAGTAAAACTCTAAAAAACCTCATTTTCCCCAAGAAGATCCTAAATCATTTGGAGAGGCTGATAAGGATGAAAATTGGATCAAATATATACATGAGGAGCTTGATCCAAATAATAACAATGTGACACAAGGAGCTTGATTCGAATGAAAACAATGATGTATTCTTATGGATCAAGTTGTTGCATATATTTCTCAAAACATGTCCATTAGTTTACAAATACATGAGTTTTTTAGTTAATATTTTGTCCTAATTATGTAAAACTCTTTACATAAAAGTTCATGGTAATGTATTGTAATGAAACATTTTTTTATGTCATGTAATAGAGATGGTCACATCTGTGGGGAATCATATTACCACTAGGACACAAAAAAGAATTTAAGTTTATGTTATTAAAATATAAAATTCAATATAATTAAGAATCCATAGTAAATATATCATTTCATTAATTTATTAAATCCAAACTAATAAAGTTGATTAGAAGTGGTATTTAAATGGTGTAATGATTTTATCCATGAAAAATAATTTTTATTTCAAAAAAATAAATTCTATTAAAATTTAATTATTAAATTTACATAAATCAATGTTAATATTTTATTTTATCAAAATTAGTTAGATATAATGGTATAAGATTTATTCTTGAATTATTTAAAATATTATTGAAAATTTAAATAATATAAAACTTTTCTCATTAAAAAGTTACTTTTCAAAGAAAATATCAAATTTAGAATTGTTTTTTCAATCCTAAAGGATTCAAAATAATAAATTCTATCAACAATGTAATATTCTTCTATACCATGTAATGAAATAGTATTTTGTTTTTTAAAACACCATGTTGATGAGGTTTTTCCTAAAAAATGATTGATTCCAATTATTTATTTTCTAAATATATTTCAACAACAAAAATAAAAAAAAATCAATCACATTTTATTTCAAAATCTTTTTTTCCTATATAATATATTAAAAGGATTACAGAACCTTAAAACTCTTTAATTTTTCTTTTTATAGAATTTAATTCATATTATTTAAATTCAAATTTAAATATTTCAAAAATAAAAACTGAAAACATTATATTTTTTCAAGAAGTAGTTAAAAAATAAGACAACAAATCAAACATATATAATGTTTTTCTCATCTGATTTAACATATTCATTTGAATAATTTGATTGTTATATTTCATAAGTGACCTCTAAATCTATCCATCCTTATGAAATAGTTTACAATCAACCTAAATAAATCCATTAATTTTACATCATATTTCAGTTCTCATTATCCTAGGAAAAAATTTCATGAAAAAATCATTATATAGTTGTTCCCATGTGTCAGATATTTCATCATCTATTTTTTGGTAACAACTTCTAGAATTACATTTCAAATATAAGGTGATAACCCTGTATTTCAGTTCCTCATCACTCATCCCACTCAATGCCAATTATTGAGCTGCATAATATAAGACCTCAATGATATTATATATCTCATCATCCAAGTGATTTGTAATGTAATATTACAAACCAATGATAATACCGATAGCTATATAAATGATTTTTTAAAAGTTAATGATTGAAAATATGTATATTTCATGGAATATAGGTATTGGGATCCTATTATACCCCACAAAAACATGACCCAACATTGGTTTTGACATATTTCAAGTTTTATAATACTAATGTTGTCCCAAGGAGACCCACATGATATCAGTGAACACGACACTTCAATATATATAAAGAATAATGAATTTTGTGTTATTTTATTATAGTATAGTGAAACAAGACTTGTTGGGATACACATACATGGGATGAGAAGGTTCATTGGATAACCAAGGGAAATTATAGATACCTAAAAACCTAGCATTCATTCAAACTGTGGTTGCGATCAACCCTTGAATCACTTGAGACTTGGATTCACACCCTGGAATAGTTGGAGACTTAATTCTTTCCTAGATTCAAACATAAATTTTACAATAAGGATTTTCATAAGTAGGACACTTCCACAGATAGCTTCATATATCGCGAAGTAGTTTTCAATGGTTAGAGTTCTTAAAATAAATCGTGATACTTTTACGAGCACTTTAAAAAAAAGCGCTGATAAATATACCTTTTATCAATGCTATGTTAATAAGTGATGATAAAATTCTATGTTTATCATCACTAAAAAATGATGATAAATAATTATAATACCTTAAAAGAATTTTTTTTAAAAAAAAGTATAATTATTTTATATAATTATAATACTTTAAATAATATTTTTTATAAAATTATAATATATAATTATTTAAAAATATAATTATTTATTTATAATTATATAAATACTTTTTTGAAAAATAATATTTATATCATCATAAATTTTTATATAATTATATATAAAAATATATAAAATATAGCAAAAATATTCATTATTTAAATAAAATTATTATAATTTTATAATTATTTGTTTATAATTATATAAATAATTTTTTTAAAAAATATTATTTATTTTTTTATAATTATAAATATATAAAAACAATAAATATACATTTATAAATATATTTACTTCTGAATATTTTTTTACAAATGTATTTATAACATTATTAATGAATATTTAATCTTAATTTCACGCGTGTTAACAATGATTAAAATTGATTAATTAAAAATGAGTACAATATATTGAAAATTTTGATAAGTTTAATTAACATAACTCATTAAAAAATGGAAATATATTGAAATAAATATGAATACATATTGAAAATATTAAAACATCTTAAATAAATATATATATAATAAATAATATCAATTGATGAAATTCTAAAAAAAATATTCATGTGTGTGCGTATGTATATAAAAAACATTAATTATGTACATATAAAATCAATATAATACGTTTGATCTATATTACAAATTGAAAAATCAAATGACATTCAATTATGTCAATTACTCGATCTAATTAGTCAGTTTTTTTAATTCATATTAAATTTTAATTATAAGCCATTATTCACTAAATAAATTACTATTTAATGTAAAGAATAAATAATATTTTGTATTATATAAATTATATTTATATACCATAATATATATCTATATATTTAATATAAACTATTTTTAACATTATCAATAATAATCTAATTAATAAAATATTTAATATTTTTCTCAATTTACTTCTTTTTAATTTTAATTTGTTTAATTTCTATTTTTCATATATCTTGTTTTTTATTTTTTTATTTAATTATTTAATTTTATTTATTCGTACATTTATCAACGCTAAAAAAGAATTAATAAAGGATTCCTTTATGAGCTCTAAAAATATAGTACTGATAAAGGGAACCCCTTATCTATGCGAAAAATAAATCACTCATAAAGGGACACTTTATCAGTGCTAAAAAAGTGTTGATAAAGGGTTAAATTTGTTATCACTTTTTTAGTGTTGAAAAATATTCCATTTATCAGCACTTTTTTCCAGCACTGTTAAACGTCTGTTTTGTATTTCTGTATATCAGGCTCACCTAACACAATCTAGGAACACCCATCATACAAGATCTATCAGGCTCACCCGATGCTATCTGGGCACACCCATCATATAAAAATGTCCATATTCTATAAATAAATTACATAGAGCTTACACTTCATTATAAAACTCATTAAAATTTGTTATTCCTTTTATAACATGATTAATACATGTAAAAGAAACAATCTCCAAAATAATATCTTTGAAACATGATAAAAACATAGAAAAGAAATGGGTACCATAAAAATCTATTTAAAACATGATTAAGTCATGGAAGAGAATGAGGTCCTATAATAATCTCTTTCAAACATGATTAACTCATGAAAAATAAATGGTTTCCATAAAAATATCTTTGAAACATGATTAACCCATGGAAATGAAATGGGTTCCATAAAAATCTATTTGAAACATGATTAACCTATCAAAAAAAATAAGTTCTATAATAATCTATTTGAAACATGATTAATCCATGAAAAAGAAATGGGTTCTATAACAATCTCTTTGAAACATTATTAACCCACATAAAAGAAATTGGTTCCATAAAAATCTCTTTGAAACATGATTAACCTGTGGAAAAGAAATGGGTTTGATAAAAATATTTGTGAATCATGATTAACCCATAGAAAAAAAGGGTTCCATAAAAATATATTTAACCTTTTTTAATACATACAGAGAAATAATTAGGATGGTATCATTAAAAAATATTCCCATTGTATCTTAAGTAACAACAAGGGTTGTTTATGTTGATGAGTGGAAATGTAATTAAAATATCCTTAAAAGCATTCTTGAGGAAAAAAACATTTTCATTTTAAAAATCCCTTTAAAAACTAAAAATTCCCTAAATATTGAAAATATAATTTAAAATAACCTTTAAAACATATAAATTATGTTTTAAATCAAAAAATGGTCATAATTTTAGGAAAATCCATTCAGACTGTAAATGATGAAAATAAACATTATTTTCAAAAAAAGTGTAAAAGAGAGTAAAAAATGACTCATTTGAAATTTTTTAAGAAATTTCCTTTAAAACCCATTAAAAACATTTCCAGATACCATGTAAAATATATTTATTAAATCTCTTATTTTTAGAAAAAACATTTTTGAAAACATTTTATAAAACATGGATATGGAAGATAAAGATACCCGATATAAAAAAATACAAGATCAGTATCACTTACAAATGACTTTCTTGATGATTATTTAATTAAAAAGGAAGGAAATGGAAGTAAAACTTGTTAACTAAATTTAATAACTAGTTGTGATTAAATATATGTGGTTCAATAAAATAAATCATATGATTTCCTCCAAAATAACTTTCAACATATACAATCCCAAAAAGAAAGGATATTGTAACATAAATCCTTTTCCACTTTAGTAATCTCTTCAATTGTAAGACACATAAAAGAATAAAATTAAATGAAACTTTAAATATAATTAAAATAAATATTTTCATGATATAACATGCCAAAGGGTCAGTATATACACCTAATAAAAGAATATAGGTGTGTAACATTACAATATTCTTCAATGATGGGAAGCTGAGACAAAGTCCCTTACGACTTTGGTAATCTCTAGATCAAAACCCCATGAAAAGAGAGAAAATAATATGGTTTTTTAAATCCCAATAATTTTTATAAAAAAATCATAAAATAAATTCAGGTTTAGTATATTCATCACACAATAAAAATGTGTAGTGAATATGGCACATGTCTCACATAATTTAAAGCGAGACAAGAAAAACCTTACCTCGAGTCCAGACTTTTCCTGTATGTCCTTTAACACCTGTATAATAATGTTACATAAATTATTTTATTTATTAATAACCTATTAAAATTTTAATACCTTATACTTAATTCATTTATTTTTTCCATTACATATTTAAATATTTTTTCTGCTATGTCCACATCGGGTGTTTTTGAGGATGTTCAGTTCATTGTCCCAAAACGGCTTCACTATGTTGACTATGTTCAAAGAGGTCATTATTTAAAAATAAAAGAATAATAATAATGAAATATTTACCATATATTTTCATTAATTTTAATTTTAAAACCAATCATGAATTATGGTTACTAAAAATGAACAACATTATAGTTATGGAAACAGTTGGTCGTATGTGTGCATGAGTAATGTTTCCATTTGTAAATGATCATTATGGAAAGAAGGTAAGTAATATTTTATATTTATATAATAATAATAATATCATAAATAATATATTAATTCCTTAAATATACTTATATATATCATCCATGTGTTTTGGTGAGGGAAAAAGAATCACATCGCTTTGTGGAGGCGGCAGTCCACACATGCGCATGAACGACCTTATCATTTTTCAGTATAAGAAAGAAAATTAAATAACATATTTTCATAATAAAAAATATTCATTAATATAATAATTATATCATATATATCACATATATTCATTAAATTCTCCTTATTACCTTCCATATAAAACATTAATGAAAAACAAATCACATCGCATCATGAGGCAGTAGTCCAGCGGTGCACACACACAACGTTGTTGTATCTCCCATTGAATTGAAAGTAAAAATATATATATGTGGTATCATATTTCAAGAAGTATAAATATTTTATAAATATAATATATATATATATATATATAATTTTAATCTGTCATTATATTATGTAGTGAGAGGCGATGATGGAAAATGAATGACATAAGTTCGCAAGACGGTAGTCTGCCGCACACATGAATAATGATTTCATATCCCACTAACGAGAGAGGAGATAAATTTTTGTTATAAAATTAACATAATAAAATACAAATATATAGAAGATAATTTTTTTTATATAATAAAAATTTAATAACATTGAAGGAGGTGGAAGATTAAATAAAATAAAAATGTTCGGTTAACCACAATACCTCTTCTTCAGACAACCTACTAAGGTAAGCACCAAAAGGATTCTTAGGATGGATTTATGATAAAAAATAAGGGATGTAGGATGTGGGGAAATAATTAATTAATACATTTGGAAAGTTATTTTCTAAGACAAATTGATTTGAAGGCGTGAAAAGGGGAGGATAGGGGGTGGACTTTTATAAGTGAGGTGAGTGGCATACTTGTAATTTTTGGAAATAAAAAGGTTTACCCACATTTTCCACATAAAAAAGGCTTCAAAATGGACAATTATTGAGACTGATACATTATAATGTTGAAATATGTCCATAAAAAATATTTTAGATAAATTTTTAAGTCATTTTAACACTTATATTTTTTAGCTTAACCCTCAGCAAATCCATTTTTACCTTAACTATGGTAGTTAATTTTTAATGAGTTCACTATTAATTTTGGTAAAATATCAAGTTTAACTTATTATATAATATAAATTAGTTTTATTTTAAATTTTTAATCCATTTTACCAAATTAAATTCACCTAAGTGGAAATTTTTAAATTAAAATTAAACCCACGTACGTGATAAAAAAGAAGGGTTTTAAGAAGTGTATTTTCCAAGGAAAAGAATATTTTTTATTAAATCTATGACTAATAATAATAATTTTATGAATATAAATTAATATTTATTGATATATAATATATTAATTTAATTTTAAACATTCCTCATCAAGGGTTTTTTAACTAATTAAAATGGAGAAACATTATGCACTTTAAAACAATTTCCAAAAAAACCCATTTTTAAACCCAAAAATTTACTTATACTAAAATACAATATAAATAAGTTTAAAATGAAATTAAGTAGTTTAAATATAAATACATAATTATTATTTAATTTTAAATCATATTCAAAACATAATGTAACTTTTAAATGTACTTAATATTTTTAAAATAAATGACTTTTTACAAAAATCGGTATTTTTCACTATTCACTGAAAAATCAATATTTTATGAAAAATACCAAAATTTAAGTAAAGAAAATTATGATATGAATATTTTAAAAAATTAATTTCATTTTTTCAAATATGTTTTATAAATATTCCAAAAAAAATTATAATATTTTTTCATGAAAATTAACAAAAATCATTTTTGAAGAAAATATATTTTTGAAGAATAAAATTAATTTACTAAAATTGATTTATTTTTTAATAAAAATTTATCAATAATGTATATTGAGTATAAAATTTATATATATATATATATATATATATCATAAATTATTTAATACTATTCATACCCTCCAATTTAACGGTTAGGTTATAAAGATTATATATTTCACAGGTCTGTTAGGCTCGGTGTTACATGTTTTACATGATATCAAACACAAAAATATTAGGGTTATGTGTACCAAAAGCCATATAAGATATGAAAATTAATTTAAAATAAATATATCATAATTTATTGGGGTGTTACATCCTTATTTAAGCTCGGTTTTACATGTCATATATGCTATAGAACACAATTTTCTTCTTTTAAAATCTTGGTGTGTTATATGTGAAGTACCCTTACACATGTCTTTTAAATCCTATGATGTGTAAGGGTAATGTAAAGTATCCATACACATATTTTTTGTTTTATGTACTCTTTAAGGGTTATGTGATGTACCCATACACAAGTATTTTATATTTTGTGTTGTATAAGGGTAAATATGAAGTTACTCTTACATGAGAACCTTCTACTATGTAAATGTTTTTTTTTTGAAAAAAAATTAAAAAGTTGTCTATTTATTCTTCCTCACACCTATAACTATAATTTTGTGGGATATATGAGTATTTTCAATTAAATATCATGGTTAATAAATATTTAAAATCATGTTATCCTAATATTATGATTTAAATAATAAAATCATGAATTAAATGAAAGTTTAAGAATTTAATATCTGGAATTTTAAATGTATAAATTATCACCTAGATATTTATGTAGTTTTTAAAAAATATCTAAAACGCACATATTAATGTATTTAATTAATTTAAAACTTATTTTCTTAATTTTTTTAACAATATTGTTAGGATTGAAGAGTTTTTAAGAATTATAATGGGAGTTTTAGGTGTTCTGCAAGTATATATTAATACATAAATTAATTCTCTCCTTCATTCTCTCATAATTTTTAAACATCTCATGCATAGATTTAATGAAATTTAATTATTTAAATTATTTTATAATTTAAGAGGAATATCCTAGGGTGTTGATATGTGATTTATGCCCCTAAATATCTTATAATATAAGTGATACATGACTTACTCTATGTTTTTATAATAATTGTAAATTATCTCTCCTTTTGTCTCTCTTATTCTTCTCCTTTTTCATTCTTTCACATGTTTCATGGTTAAAGATATACCCATAGAGTTATAAATTCCTTTAATAAAATTCCTTCTGCTTCAATTGGTCATACGATACAATTTAAAAAAGAGTTTCTTCAAGTGATCTTATAAATGAAGACACTAATCTCATCCTTGACTATACTTATATATTGAGGAATGGGATTTCTAGATTTCTTTATATTTTGAAATAATTCATGCTTTATGTGTTCAGAAAGATTTTAAGCCTTATTTATTCTTAAAATACATTAATTATCATCCCCTAAAACCGGATGACTGGAGTTTTTCTTATTTACCCTCGAATGATAGCCTTTCAAAATGAGTGAAGGGAAACCTCTTCATTCACTCAATTGAAACTTTACCATTATAACCATAAGACAAGATTTATTGAAAATCCCTAAAAAATTCACCTACCTTGGAAAAATCTCATAGAGTGAGGTAAGTGTATACTCTCTCCTTAGGCATGGTGGTGAAGATTTAGTCCAAGAGGGAGATTAAACCTACTTGAAGTATTTTACCATCAAACTATTCTATTTATCTCTTTTTTGTTCTAGGATAAGAGGTATTAAAATCATAATATTTATATTTTTCAATGTTTATTTAATTTATGAATCGTTTTTTTGTTATTATTTCTCCCTTGAAATTGCTACTTGGAATTTTTCATGTTTTTGTCTCATGGTTATGTGGATTGAGTGACATTGGTTATCTACTTCTTAAATATGTGGTCATTCATATAAATAGATAATATTATAGTAATGTTTATATAGAAGGGTATCTAGATTGATGAGGATACATATGGAAAGGTGATCATGATCAATTAAACCCTTTTTATGCCACTATATATTGTTTATTTCGGGTTATATCTCCTCCCAATTTTATGCGATAGTCCATGGTAAATGAGGATATTATAGAAATGAAAGTAAAGAACAAAAACATGAATAATATAAATAGATATAGAAGGAAAAAAGCCTCCTAATATCATACTAATAATATTTATACTTGTGATACTTCTTAGATATTTATATTACACACATGTCATGAGATAATAAATGGTTATTATATTATTGTTGGTTTAATATGGTGATGTTTATGATATATATATTGGAATATATTTTGATGTTATTTCATGCTATAGTGTGGATTAATATTCTTATGATTAATAAACTAATAATGAACTACTGCATTAATTTTTATAAGAAATGGTAAATTAAAAAATGTAAGTGGGAAATTGGATGAAGATAGAATTAATATATTAAACTGGAATTCCAATTTAAGCAATAAAACATATTTCAATAGAGAATCTAAATAAGTAATACTATGGAATTATTAGTAAATCAATATAGGTTAAGCTTAGAGTTGAGAAATAATAATGTTAACTTGTGTAAGGGAATATTAATATTAGGTTATGTCCTAGAATCTTAGTTTAATTTACTGAATTATTAAAGGAAGTAGTGAAGGGAATAAATAATGGAATATAATAATTAATATAAACTCATTATAATTCCTTTATATAATTGGATAAAAAATTTGTTGAGATGGATTAAATTATATATATTATATAGGATAATAACATAACATGGTGTGTGTTATACATGAGGTTTTTTAGAAACATTTAACATATATTTCATACATGATAAATCTGGGTATGTATTGTTAGTTAATTAGCCATCATACAACCTATATTTCTCTTTTTATGCATTGTGATGGTGGATTTATTTAATTATATGTGGTTGTTTACTTTCAATGAATAAATGTTTTCTTATTGTATCATTATTATGTGTTCCTTTTATATAGAGGATTGCTTGTATGGTTAATTATTGTTTTTTTATCTACTTAATTGAATGTGTTTGTTTTACTCGATTAATTTCTTATGAAACTATTTTCTTACCATCTTGTTTGTTTGTGTAGTTTGTATGCTTTGGGTTGTAATAGATCATGGATTTGACTAACATATATTTACATATTTAGGCTATAATGGATCAAGGTTACAACATGTGAATAAAATTATGATCTATAATGGATTAAAATTAAAATTTATACATATCATTTGGATGTGTTGTCTTATAGGTTTAAATAATGTATTGGGGCAGTAATGGCTCAAGGTTTAGCATAAAGTCATAATTGATGAGGCTGCACAAGGTGTATGGATGTGATGATATGGATTTATATGGTTAAGAGATGTGATGACGAGGCTACATAAGGTGGAGTGATGTTATTATATGGTTTCATGGGGTCTAGAGTTATTTTAATACCCTAGGATTTCATAGTACATTATCTATTTAAAGTAATTCAATAGCTTGCGCCACACGCAACACCAAGTTCAAGCACACCACGACTTACCAAACTAACCGTTCAAAAAGTTATTATGAATAGCATTAACTTCATTTTGAATTTTATATACTCCATATAATTTTAACATTCATATTATGTGTTTCTTAGACATAATATAAGAACCAAAATAATTTTTCAGATAAAAGAATTATTTTTCAAAAAATGCAATTTTACCGCCTTTTAATGGCGAACCCTTTTTAAATCCAATATTTGGAACTTTTAAAAATTCAATTTAACAAAATAAAGTTCTTATTTAGAATAGGGACATAAAAAATTAGTTTGGATAATTTTTTGGTGTTTTTCTAATAACTTTTATATTTTGATGAATAGTGAAAAATACCAAATTTTAATTGAAAACAACTTTCTAAATTGAAATAATTTATAGAGTTAAATTATACATTTTAATTGTTTTAAAGTATAATTAGATTATATTTTTATCATTTAATCCAATTTTGGTCATTGGAAGTAATTTTACATTTAAATTAGACATAAACACATATCAATCTTTTGATAGTTTTACTTCTCAAAACCACGCTTTCTGGTTTTTACAACAAGAATTAATTTAAAATTAATTAATTAAACTTATATATATATAATTTGGTAAAATATACATCATTTTTGGATTTGGAATATCAAAATTATATTTGGTTAAATTTGTGGTATTTCTCTGAAAACTTTCAATTTTTGATGAATAGTGAAAAACATTGCGTTATTGTTTAAAACTGGCTTTTATTTAAATAATTATTTTTTTATTTAAATTTATTTTAAAGTAAAAATAGATAAATAATACCTATATTAGTTCATTTTAATTTATTAGAGTCATTTTGTAATTATAATAAATGTATAAAATTTTATTGAACTTTTTAACGTCTTTTACCCACCATCTAGGCACATTTACAAATTTGCATAAAACATAATTTTACTGCTTATGTGAATATAATTTCAAAAATCTGAGAGATATGGTTGACATCAGTAAGTAAAATTTGGTTCAATATGATGAAAATAATTTTTTATGAATAGTAACTTTTGAATTTTATTTACCATAGTTAAAAGTAAATAGGGTAATTAAAGGTAAAAATGATATTAAAATTACCCTAACACATGTAATAATTATATTTGATAAGTTTATTTCGACAAAAATAAAACTTAGGAATAAAATATGGTCTTTTTCTTTTACTTGGATTAGATTAGGACATTTATTATTATTTTATTTAAAGAAGAGTTAAAAGTGTTAAATTCAAAGTTTAAAAACTAAAACATTTTTAATATAGGTTTATACATAAGATAAATTCAACTATAAATATTCATTATAAATATAAATTTATTTTCTACATAATGGTATTTTATTTATAATTTTTAGACATTAAATAATTAAATTTATTTATGACACAATGATGATGCAGTAATTACCTTATTATTGAAAGATTAAAAAATTGATATTATAAATATTAATATAATTGTAAATTGAGACTTTTGATGTATTCCACAAATTTTATTGGTTAATATGAAATTTTAG
This sequence comes from Viscum album, assembly GCA_963277665.1. Lineage (NCBI taxonomy): Eukaryota > Viridiplantae > Streptophyta > Magnoliopsida > Santalales > Viscaceae > Viscum > Viscum album. The sequence goes on from OY728136.1 coordinate 1,909,074,972, forward strand.
GTTTGATTAAATAAATTTTTTTTGAAGTGATAAAGTTTTTATGACTTTCACAAAAACTCAATACTAAATAGTGTCAAAATTGACATAAATGAGTTTTTAAAACAAATAATATATTATTAATTGATATAATATTCCTAAAAATATAAGTTTCAGCCAAAGGACTTAGATAAGGTTATATGTATTAATAATGAACTATATGGGGTAATCTTGGATTTTTATAGTAATTTTATTAACCATTTATTATAATAATGCAAGAATACATGGTAAAAGTTAAACTATTTAACTAAGAGTTAAATCTAAAAGATAAGGTTAATATGGTGACCTAAAACTATCTAAAACCTATTGGTTGAGAGTTTTTTCAACCCATACCCACCTTAGCCTCAAAATAAATCCTTTTGGAGCCATTATAAACAGAATATGATTGTATAATAAAATTATCTTTTCCTAAAGTGACCATCACCTCTCTTATAAAAGGGTATTTCCCCTTCTCTCAAAATCACACCTCCAAAGCTATTTGTCTCAGCCAACCCCTACTCAAATATCCTCCCAACTAACCTCACTTAAACTTATAGGCCTTAATTTTATTAGAATACAAACTAAGGAGCCCTTTTGATCAAATAAAAATGAATCACCCGAAGAAGAGGTAATAATTTCATCACCTCTTTCAAAGTTATTTTCTCCTTCCACTTCATCTTTATTTTTTTCCATACCAAAATAATAACTCCAGTACCTTATACTTAATGTGATGTTATTATAAATATGGTATAAGCATATTCATTATTATATCTATCATATGAATGAAAAAGTCACCATACATGCGTACGTACGGCTTACCATCTCAATATCATGGTGTAGTTTGTTATTCAATACTTTATTATTTGGATGGGTATGATAATGAGTATAATTGATTTAAATAATAAATATAACATGTTAATGATTCTTTATATACCATCCAATTATATACTATTTTACCACTAATAGAATGATATTGTCGCTCATGCGTATGTATGGATTACCGTCTCCACGAACGTGATGAGATTCATTCCCCATCATAACCATTCAAAAATAATTTTCATTTTATGATTAAAAATAATGTTTAATAACTTAATATAATTCTAGATATGAATCAAATACATCCTATCCATAACAAACATGACTTGCGTAACAAAACATATAAAGGAAAATGAATCAGTTAACACCCGAAACAATGATACTACTGAAATATTATTAACAAAGAAATATTAGAATATCATATATGATATTATATTTATGTATGTGGTTCTTTTATAATTTAATAACAATGATTTAACTATTATACAGGAGGTTAACGTACCCTCGACCAAGGAAAAGTACAAGGTAAGGGTTAATTTTATAATCTCTTTATTATCTGAGGTTGTTTATATATAAGTATCTACTGGGACCTCTTTATAATCTATATTTATGTTTCTTAAAAATGTATTTCAAAACATTTTTACTATTTACTATAATATGGGTTAAATTCATTTATACCCTTGTTTGAATTTTTATAAAATGGTATGAAAGTAATCTTTCCGTCACTTTCCAAATAAGGTACTTTATAACCTTTTTGAAAAATTAAGGTAAGAATGTTTTTTTACTTATATGGTGAGTGAGGCTGTTTTCTGCTATTATAACACCTTCTAAGTTTCTCTTACAAGATTATAATAATATTTTCAAAATAAATGTTTTCTTTTATAATTATTGACTTTTAAATGATTTCAAAATAGAAAGAGATATTTCTCTCAAATGGTTTTGATTTCATCTATGTCAACATCCTTTGATGGATTTTACACTTATTTGAAGTTTATTCATTATGATACAATCTTAAATATTATATTGAAGGTTTTTTGTTATGTTTGACTGTGGATGTGTTATTTTTATACCATTCATGGTTTATAGTTAAAGTATTAACATTTCTAATGCTAGTTTTAATACGAATGTTTATGTTATGTATCAACCTTTTCATATGAGGAATGCATTGGACTTAGTATGTGACGGTTGGAGCCTATTATAGCTCCTTGATTCATCGGTATTTCTAATGATACAAACTAGTGTCTTGGCACAAGGCCTTGACAAAATCTAATTTGTAGTCTTGGCATGAGTCCTTGACTATGTTGTTATGATGTCTGGCATTATGAATTCCATCATTATGAAATTGGATATTGATATTACATGTGATTATTTAAATAGTAGAATATCCATGTGAATAAATAAATGGAATTATTTGATTTATCTTTTCTATATTATGCTGAAGTTTAAGTTTAAAAGGTTTGTGTTTTAGCCTTATACATTACCTTAAATGTTTATTAATATTTATGATAGTTTCTGCTATATTGTTATCCTTACTGAGCATCTGAGCTCACCCCTTTCTATATTTTATTTTTTCCAGGATGATAAGAAGTATATTACAATTAACCTGCAAGAATAGGCTAAGGGATATGAGTGTGTTCAAATGGGACACAATGTTGTTGTTGTTTTTCTATTTCATGATGTAATGTAAAACCTATGTATGTATCTAGCACTTCTAAGGATAATAAACTAATCTTTATTTTGAAACTTGATCTCTTGTGATCATTTCAATGTTATGTAATAATTCACTTACTCTAGTTAACTATGGTCAGGGCATTATAGTTGGTATCAAAGGAATTTTAGTAAAAACCTTGGAACCTAGATTAGAAATACTCTGATTTGAGAACATTACCCTAAGATAGACTTTAAGTATTAGTATAGAAGAACTTCCTAAAATTTTGGTAATGTATAGATTTTGTGAATTTTCCAAGAAATACATCCCTGTCTAGATATGAGCAGGTAGAGGCAGCTCTGGCACATATATACCTAGGAGTGAAAACTCCGACAAGGAGTTTTGGGCTTGACCTAGGGTATCCTGGTAAACTACAATGGGGCATTCTTCAATATTGTTATTGAAACTATGGGGGGATATTCTTAGGGTAATTCACATTTTATTTACAAACCATTATGAATTATTTATGAGTAAATATGTCAGCAAAGAAACTATTTTTATGATTATGAGAGTAGTTGTGTGAAAATCTTCAATCAATATTGAGAATTTTTCTAGTTTTTGGATTATACATTATGATATTATCTATCCTAGTGTATGTCTTCATTTATAAATGGAACCCAATAGAAGGAATAATAACTCTAGAAATACACATGATACAAAGAGTAATAATGATCATATCATTCATGGTCTTAAGCCAACATTTATAAGGGAAATAGTTGTTGGACTCACCTGTTTTGATAATCCCAAATCATGTTTAAATATTGATCATGATATATTAAGTCCTTTTCTAACTCTTTTTAATATGTATTTATAATTATTTTATCCTGAAAAATGTATACTCTTATCCTCATGACTTTGTTGCATCAGCTTACAGTTTACATTCATCTAAATATAATTTCACTGTTAAAGGCTACTGGTTAGAGTCTTCTGTTCAAGGTCACCATTATAGCACACTGTTACTCTAGGTCACTGATCCTAGAAGGTTACTTTTGAAGATCCACTATCACAAGTCTAACGTTGATCTTCTTATCAAAGCTTACAGACAAAGATTCATCATCACAAGGTCACTATTGTGGCAAGGCTTCTGTTAGAAGTTCACTGTCAGACTATTTCTCAAGTCTTCTTTTGAGAGCATCACTATTCAAGTCTACAGTTGGACATGTATACCGTTAGTAGAAGGATACCACTAGAAAACTTCTACTATCGAGATAATCGACTGTTGTTCAAATTCTACTGATGGACATACTCCACTGTTAATGAAATTACCTGTTGAGATAAGTCTACCGTTGGAAAGGTCATTGTTGAAGTAGTCTGATGATACAAAGCTTACTGTTGGAGTCTACCACTGATCAAGCCTACTGATGAAGCTCACAGTTGAATAGCCTACCGATGAAGTCCATTGATGAGGAGATAATGTTACATAGAGTAACAACTATCGTTACAAGACATCCACTAACACAAAGTCTACTATTACAAGCCTACAGGAAGAGAACTTACTGATGAAGTCCACAGTTGAAGAGACTACTGTTGAAGTCTACCGTGTGACATGCATCTGCTGCCAGTCTAATAATATTCTATTATTATTTTATTATTATTATTGTAACGGTCATGTCTGGAAAAATTAATGCACCTGACATTATTAAATGTTATTTGCAGGAACATCAGGATACAATACGATGTACGAGGAAGACCACACGTGGTTGAAACATTTCTCTTGTCGGCCTCTGCTGAACCAAATGAAAAAAGCTCAGCTGGAAAAATGTATATATATATATATATGTGTGTGTGTGTGTGTGTGTGTAGAGACAGACCTAAAAAGATATATATCACCACAGAGATATATACGAAGAAGACACAGAAACAAGAGACAATCGTGGACACAATGAATATACACAGAACACTCATAAGAGAGAAATATACACAATCTGAAGAAGAACACTCAATAACTCATTCTTAAGAATAGAGATCTTCACAAAGATATATTGAAATAATCTTTTCAAGCTGTATTGGTGTGCTGCAAAAGAGCTTCAAACCCAAAAATCTTATCATCTCTACATCTGGAAGTCAGAACCTAGAAGTTGCGACACTCTGTTTTGGAGGCAACTTGCAGAGAAGGACCAAAACTTCATTTCCTTCATTCCAACGAGTCCAGAGCTGATCTTCCAACACAACAGAGCATTATAAACTTATCACAACTATATTTAGCTCTATTGTGTTTAATTATTTTACATTTGTGAGCAGTGTGTCTGTGTTACACACACTGACTCTTGTTGTTGAACTGAGGGATACTGAAAATCCCCATACCAAACTCTCTTTACATTTGTTTCCCACGTATAACTGTGGAAGAAGCCTGGTGTGGCTTAGTTGTTATAATTTTCCCATGTATAACTGTGGTAGAGGTTGCAAAACCAGGACAGTTTGTGAAAACTGTTGTAATGCCTGATACAGGCTGTGTATCACTTTTTAATATAATTGCTTGGTGGCAGGTGATCACCAAGTGGAGAGGACTAGGTCTTGTCTTAATACTGAACCTCTTATTTAAATTGTTGTGTTCATCTTTCCTTTACTCTATTTTACATTTATCCGCTGTGCTTATATTAGAAAATATAGAAATCTGTTTTTACATTCACTCTGATAGTTAGTTCTGGTTAGTGTGTATATCTGATTTGTTTAGTAAAATTGTTTCAAAATTTGAATTAGTTCTCATACTGATTCAACTGAGGAGTAATCAACCTTTGAGAGAAACCTATTAAACAATAAGTCACTTATATCTCTACTGCCTTAATTGACTGGGCTGTTTTAATTTGGGGGAGTTGAATCCTAAAAGTTTTTAACAGAAATTTTAATTGGAACTCAATTCACCCCCCTCTTGAGTATCCACTCCGACCAACAATAGTCTCCAATGTATTCTCATCATATGAAGAAATAGTATCATGTGTTAATAATATAAGTAAATAATTCTCTAATTCATGTGGATTTGAAGGGAATATTGAGAAGAAAAGGATGGTAGAGAGAAAGATAGATAAAGGGAATAAGGGAAAGAAGGATTTTTTTCATATGTGATAATTGTGGAAAGAATCACCTTGGTAAATGCATGAAGTTAATGGGAGTTTATTATAAGTGTGATGAAAAATGACACCAAGTACATGATTGCAAAGGTAATAAAAAGTTTTCAATACTTTATCTACAAGAAGTAGGGATACTATAAGAATAAATTTTCCAATCATCATAGTATACCCCAAAGGATGCTATTGGATAATAATCAAGTTATGATACTACTTCAGATGAAGAGTAATAATTAGTGTTCTTATATTTTTAATGAATTATGTCATTTGATATTTTTATCAATGGTGTACTAACTATATTAATTATAGAAATAAATAAGGATTGTACTTCAGTACTATTTCATTGAGGATTTGAGATTATATGGTACTAAGAAAAGTGACTCAACATCAAGTTAAACTTTTTGTAAAATACATATTTGAAGGAAAGATAAACCTTAATATGGTTCTAATACTGAGGTAGTGATTTTTTAATAAGAGATGGTTGATTTGGATAAATTATATTTTATATTCTTGACTAACTTAGACCTGATTAATGGTCTATTTATTCCATCATTGTTGGAGTATTCAAAAAATTTTGATATAAGGAATATATCTAGTATTCTATAAGGAATAAGGGAGCATGAATGTAATCAATAAGGTTTTATGGTAATTTTGGGTGTTACTATGTTTTAATATAATACATGATGAAGATACTCACATGTTATTACGTGGAAAAAAATAGATCTTCATTATGTTATGTTGACCTTCCTTATAAATTTTTGGACTATGAGTTTGGAAATAAGTATTTTGGATAAGTCTAAAGGTTGGAATTGATTAAGTTGGACATTCGATACTATGGTTTAAGGTTAAAAAATTTATTAAGATTATTTTTATAATTTTTTTATAAAAAGGACAACCCAAAGGTTGGGTGACAACTCATCCAGTCTGGCAAGGTCGTGAGACTTGAACCCACAACCGAAGGACGACAAGGGTGCATCACCTACCACTGACCTACGTGATGTCCTGGTTTGTATAATGTAGTTTTTTAAATGATCTAATATATGAATTATAAATTCATTTTTTTTAAACCCTATATAACTAAGATAAATAGAACATTTTTGAGTTCTATTATCTTTTGGAGTGAAAGATGAGTTTTTGGTAGAAATTAGTTAAAGGATGGAACTCTACTTTCCAAGTATTTATTTTCTTATTCTATGAAGAAATTAATAATTAAACCTTAGGTAAAGGATCTTAAAACAAAAAATATGTTATCCTAATACCTTATTTTTTGATGAACCAATCATATTTTAAGTCATCATATATTTATGGCTTTGAGGCCCTCAATTTTCTATTTATTGTTCACTTGTTTGTGATTTATGACCTCAATCACTCCCTATAAATATTTACATTTTTCCTCCAATTATGTGTCTCAAATTTCCACTAATTTTCTCCTATTCAGAATCCTAATTTAGTTGTGACTTTTTCATTTCCTTTTCCATCTTATTAAGACTAAATTTTAGTGACCCTATTTCCAATGTGGGTTTTCCATAAAGTTATTTTCTATTTTCAACCTTTTATTTTCGAAGAAAAATTTAAAATTGAGATGACACAATTTATTGAAGGAGGGTAGAATGTAACACCCCAATATTTCATAGTACATTATCTCTTTAAAGTAATTTAAAAGCTTGCGCCACACGCAACATCGAGTTCGAGCACACCATGACTTACCAAACTAGCCATTCAAAAGGAAGATATGAATAGTATTAACTTAATTTTTAATTTTATATACTCCATATAAGTTTAAAATCTATATTATTTGTTTCTTAGACATAATATAAGAATAAATTCAATTTTTTAGATAAAAGAATTATTTTTCAAAAAATGTAATTTTACCACCTATTAATGGAGAACCATTTTTAAATTCAATATTTGACACTTTAATATATTAAATTTAAAAAAATAAACTTTTTATTTAGAATTGGGACATAAAAATTTAGTCTGGATAAATTTTTGGTGTTTTTTGAATAACTTTCATGTTTTGATTAATAGTGAAAAATACTAAATTTTAATTGAAAACAACTTTTTTAATAAAAATAATTTATAGTGTTAAATTATACATTTGAATGGTTTTGAGGTATAATTAGATTATATTTTTATCATTTAATCCAATTTTGTTCATTGGAAGTAATTTTACATTTAAATTAGACATAAACACATATCAATCTTTTGATAGTTTTTACTTCTCAAAAACCTGCTTTCTGGTTTTGACAAAAGAAATTAATTTTAAATTAATTAATGAAACTTATATGTCTTGAATTTGGTAAAATATATATCATTTTTGGATTCGGAATATCAAAATTATCTTAGGGTGAATTTTTTATATTTTTCTGAAAATTTCCAATTTTTGATGAATAGTGAAAAACACTGCGTTATTATTTAAAACCGACTTTTATTTAAATAATTATTATTTTTATTTAAATTTATTTTAAAGTAAAAATATATACATAATACCTATATTAGTTCAGTGTAATTAGTTGGATTCATTTTATAATAGGATTAGATGTATAAAATTTTATTGAACTTTTTAATGTCTTTTACCCGCATTCTTGGCACATTTGCAAATTTGCATAAAACATAATTTCAGCACTTATATGAATTGAATTTAAATACTCAGAGATACATGGTTGAAATCATTAAATAAATTTTGGTTCAATAGGATGGAAATAATTTTTGGTGAATAGTGACTTTTGAATTTTATTTACCACGGTTAAAAGTAAATAGAGTAATTAAAGGTAAAAATGATATTAAAATAATCATAACACATGTTCTAATTCTATTAGATAAGTTAATTTCTACCAAAATCAACCTTAGGAATAAAATATGATCCTTTTGGTCCACTTGGATTAGATTAGGACATTTATTATTATTTTATTTAAAGAAGAGTTAAAAGTGTTAAATTCAATTTTTAATAACTAAACTATTTATAATATATGGTTATACATAAGATAAATTCTACTATAAATATTTATTAGAAAGATAAAAATATTTCCTACATAATTGTATTTTATTTATAATTTTTATACATTAAATAATTAAATTTATTTATGATACAATGTTGATGCAGTAATTACCTTATTATTGAAAGATTAAAAAATTAATATTATAAATATTATTATAATTGTAAATTGAGACTTTTGATGTATTATGAGAATTTTATAAGTTAATATGAAATTTTAGGGTTGATTAAATAAATTTTTTTGAAGTGATAAATTTTTTATGACACTCACAAAAACCAAATACTATATAGTGTCAAAATTGACATAAATGGGTTTTTAAAAAAAATACTATATTATTAATTGATATAATATTCCTAAAAATATAAGGTTCATTAAAAGGACTTATATAAGTTTAGATATGTCAATAATTAACCACATGGGTTTCTCTTGGATTTTTATAGTATTTTTATTAACCATTTATTATAATAATACAAGAATACATGGTAAAAGTTAAACTATTTAACTAAGAGTTAAATCTAAAAGTTAAGGTTAATATGGTGACCTAAACCTATATAAAACCTATTGTTTGAGATGTTTTTAAACCCATACCCACCTTATCCTCTAAATAAATCCTTTTGGAGACATTATAAAATGAATATGATTGTATAATAAAATAATACTTCAATCTTTTTCTAAAGTGACCATCACCTCTCTTATAAAAGGGTACTTCCCCTTCTCTCAAAATAACACCTCCAAATCAATTTTTCTAGGAAAAACCCTGATAAAATATCCTCACAACTACCCTAACTTCAACATAGAGGTCTTAATTTTATCATAAGACAAACTAATGATCCCTTTTGATCAAATCAAAAGGAAGAACCCGAAGAAGAGGTAATAATTTCATCACTTATTTCAAAGTTCTTTTTCTCTTACACTTCCTCTTTATTTGTTGTTTCCATACCAAAATAATAAATCCATTACCTTATAATTAATTTCATGTTTTTATTAATATTTCACAACCATATTCATTATTCTATCTATCCTATGAATGGAAAACTCACCATACGTGTGTACGTATGGCTTACCATCTCCATGTCATGGTGTAATTTGTTATTCAACACTTAATTATTTGGATGGGAATAATAATGAGTATAATTTATTTAAATAATAAATATAAAATGTTAATGGTTCTGTATATACCATCCAATTACATACTATTTCACCAATAATAGAATGATATTGTCGCTCGTGCGTACGTACGGATTACCGTCTCCACGAATACGATGAGATTCATTCCCCATCGTAACCATTCAAGAATGATTTTCATTTGATGATTAAAAACAATGTTTAATAACTTATTATCATTCTAAATATTAATCAAATACATCCTATCCATAAAAAACATGACTTATGTAAAAAAACATATAAAGGAAAACAAATCAATTAACACCCAAAACAATGATACTACAGAAATATTATTAACAAAGCAATATCATAATATCATATATGATATCATATTTATGTATGTGGTTATTTTATAATTTAATAACAATTATTAAGTATTATACAAGAGTCTAATGTACCCTCAACTAAGGAAAAGTACAAGGTAACTATTAATTTTACAATCTCTTTATTATCTGAGGTTGTTTATATGTAAGTATCTACTAAGACCTCTTTATCATCCACATCTGTGTTTCTTAAAAATGTATTTCAAAACATTTTTACTATTTACTATATTATAGGTTAAATTAATTTATACCCTTGTTTTAATTTTTATAAAATGGTATGAAAGGAATCTTTTCATCGCTTTCCAAATAAGGTACTTTATGACATTTACAGCAAATTAAGGTAAGAATGTTTTTTTTAACTTATACGGTGGGTGTGGCTATTTTCCACCATTTTAACACCTTCAAAGTTTACCTTACAAGATTATAAGAATATTTTCAAAATAAATGTTTCTTTTTATAATTATGTGACTTTTAAATGATTTCAAAATAGAAAGAGATATTTCTCTCAAATGGTTTTGATTTCATCTATATCAATATCCTTTGATGGATTTTACACTTGTTTGAAGTTGAATTATTATGATACAATATTCCATATTTAATTGAAGGTTTTTTGTTATGTTTGACTATGGATGTGTTATTTTTATACCATTCATAGTTTATGGTTAATGTATTAACATTTTGTATGCTTGTTTTAATATGAATTTTTATGTTAGGTTTCAACCTTTTCATGTGAGGAATGCATTAGACTTAGTAAGTGATGGGTGGAGCCCTCTATAGATCCTCGATTAATTGGTAGGTCTCATGAGACAAACTAGTGTCTTGGCACAAGGCCTTGAAAAAATATTATTTTTAGTCTTGGCACAAGGCCTTCACTATGTGGTTATGATGTTCAGAATTATGAATTCCATCATTATGAATTGGATATTGATATTACATGTGATTATTTGACTAGTAGAATATCAATGTGAATAAGTAAATGGAATTATTTGATTTATCTTTGTTATATTATACTGAAGTTTAATTTTAAAAGGATTGTGTTTTAATCTTATACATTTCCTTAAATGTTTATACTTATTTATGATAGTTTTTGATATATTGTTATCCTTACTGAGCATCTGATCTGACCCCTTTCTAGGTTTTATTTTTCCTAATATGTGAATAAGTATATTATGACTAACCTATAATAATAGGCTTAGGGATATGAGTGTGTTCAAAGGGGACACAATTTTGTTGTTGTTTTTTTCATTTCATGATGTAATGTAAAACTTGTGTATGTATCTATCAATTTCAAGGATACTAAACTAATCAGTATTTCGAGAATTGATCTATTGTGATCATGCCAATGTTATGTAATAATGTACCGACTCTGTGTAACTAGGGTTGGGGTGTTACAGTTGTGATGATGGGATGACTGGTGAGGTTGAGAGATGGGATTTCCGGTGTGTCTGAATACTCTTACATTTATTATAAAATCAAAGTGATTTTGATATGGAATGGTTAATCACTATTGATGTTACAATCTAGACTACCTCATTGATTATTATAAATCCCTATAAATTAGGATTTATTATGATCACTTGTGATAATTCGTTGTAATAATATGATAAGAAATTTGAAGGTGGTTCTGTAAAGGATGAACAATATGTATTCATTTATTTTTTTATTAGATGTATTCATACCCTTGTAAAATTTATATTTTTTCATAAATGTTTATCCTATAATTATATTTCTTATGGACATATAATTTCATAAAATAATGATCTTACATAGTACTTCTTAGTGCTTACCCCACCATAGTTTTCTAAGTGTTTGTAGGATAGTCCATGAGATATTGGAGTTGTTTTTTAGGTAGATTTCATGGAGTTGGATGATGATATTGAGTTTTTAGTGTTTTTCATACATTTATTTTACTTTAATGGTGTATGATATGTAGATGAAATTTGGTTGTGAGATTTAATATTTCTTATGTGGAAATTTTTAGGTGTTTATCAAATGATTTATTCTTTTCTTCGATGAATATAAAGCTTAATGCCTCTAATTCTCATAAAGGATTCCCTATTTTCTAGTTCCCAACCTATGTCCTATTATAGGTAGGCCTCAGGGGTCACGCTCATCTCTTCTTCCAATCTAAGAGGGGTTTTAATGGGATTGGGTCATGAAAATGTGTTGTCAAAGATTTTAGTTGATAAATATGATGGATTTTAGAGTTAGGAATAGGAGAGGATTGTATGGGTTTGGTATGGAAATAATTTCATTTAGCATAACCAGTAATAAAGATAAAAGAATATGTGGTAAAAAAATATTTAGGTCCCCTTTTATACTATAAAAAACATTAATATCATGGATCCCAGCTAGTATCCAGGTATCGTGTCCCCTTATGATCTGATTCAAGGACCATAGAAACCAACAGAACATGTTCAAGTGGATAATGCACTGATAACATGGTTGAAATTAAGAAGTGTTTATCCATAATTTTCATAGGTTTAATATTGATTTAGATATTTATTTGTGATTATTCTTGATTTTTTATTATGTTAACCAATATTTCGGTGTTTCACCCTTAATAATTTTTTTATATTCAAATTTTATAAATTGTTTCATTATAGAAAAATATGTTATCTAAAATTCATGGAGTAAATAGGTGCTAAGTTTTATTTCCCACTATCCCATGATAAATTTATGTTTTAAGAATTTATTTCTGCTAATTAACAAAGTAGTAAGACCATATCCAAAATTAAAAGTGTTTTTTAAATTGATGTTATTGTATGCTGGCATGATTTTATTACTGGGAATTTTTATACTCCGTAATAAGATTTATACTTGGATGATTAATGAATGCAACCAATAAATACACAAGAAAGATAAAATTTTAAGTAATTATTTTAAAAGTGAATTATTATATGTTTGGATGCATAATGAATCATGTTTAACATGGAAATTATTTTAAAAAAATCACTTTTTATGATTTTTTTATAAACTATTGATCAAATTAACATATTTTTAAAATAAAATGATTTAAAATAATGTATAAAATTTTATAATTTCTTAATAATAAAATTTTATTTTATGTGATAGGTTGAATTGGTAAATTAGAAGGATTTTATAATTTAATCCAAGATTTAATCATAAGTTTATTTAATTAATGAGTATTCTATAATGTTAAATTATTATTTCATTGCATAAGTACCTTAATAAAATTTTGTGAATCGTGCTTAGAAAAAATGTTGTGCTAAAAAGGGGTTAATGATATATGGTTTAAATTAAAATAGAATATTATATGAATAAACTTTTTATTATGGATATATTGGATATTAAACTAAATGTTATAGGTGTATTATTATGAAAATATGGTGAATTATGTGACATGTTGATTATTGGTATTCCATGTTAAGCATGATAAGTATCAAAGATTATAACATGGATTAAAATTTTATATATGGTTGTTTCACATATGGTTAAAATTTTCCGCCGAAATTATGATGTTATGTTTGATTAAATATGAAGCATGAAATGGAAACATGCAACTATTAAGTGGAAAATTAGAAGCTTGATGAAATTTAAAATGAATAAATATACATGATTTTGACTTGATGGTGTTTAATATGCGTGATAATTATGCATATATTGAAGATAAAATGTTATGTGTACCTCCCATGAAATTATGATCATGTATAAATGAGTTAAATATTGACATGTTTTTTTATAAAATAATATATTTAAAGCCTCAAACTAGGTTTGTGATCATTGATTTATCATCTTATGATTATTCTTTATGAAACCAAGAATTATTTAATGTTGTTGATATCCTTTAGAGGATCTAGAATGATGTTATGTGGAAAGTTGTGGTTAGCCTAAATATATGTGGGGATGAAGTGATGGTTGAATTTAGGTGGAGTAAAGTTATCATGGTTATTCTTTAATGGATTTTTTGACAGGCTCTATCTCTCTTACTTTTTATATATTTATTGATTGTTTGATAAGTGATGTTTATTTTTTTTCTAAACCATTGATTTATATATTTCATGACATGATGTAATGTTTTTTGAGAATATTTATTTGGTGTTTATTTATACTATAAGTTTCTATTAAATTGGTTGAATATTTTTAAAATCATATTATAGTATATTCAAAGAAATTAAAATGGAAATGAAATAATGATGTTTTTAGAACTAATGATAAAGATCGACTGTGATCGTCCTATGATTGTTTAATTCATGGATACTTTGATGGAAATGATTTTATTAGTGATTGTTATTCATTTTTTGGTAATAAGTTTTTGTTTCTTTATATTACTGGATATAGAACCCTTGTTCTGAATGAAGGTTAAAACCCAATTTTGGGTTGGTTGATTTGATTCTTGAGGCATATTTACTAATAATGTGTGTTTACCTCGAAAATAGATTGGAAATAATAGATGATATGACATGGATTCTAAGATATGGATGATGTATAATGTATTGAATCACATATAATAGTATATTCATCCTTTTTTATTAGGGAATATTTGTTATGAATACCTGAGGTGTAGTGAGTCTCTTAGTCTTTAGTGGTTAGTCAGGTGTGATGTGTAGAGTGTGTCTCTTATAGGTTGGTCCTTTAATCCTTGATTATTTAAACTCAAAAATGGTATTAAAATCAAAATTTAAATATTTTTTTAAAAAATAAGGGTTCTTCATTGATTCTGAAATTGTATTCCTACTATAAATAGTTGAAACACCTTAAAAGTTTTAAAGGATTTGTGTTTTGATCATGAAAGTTTTTTTAAAAAAGATAAATATTATTCAAAATTAAATATTTTAGAACTAGTTATAAGGATTTTATTGAAAATAAAATGGATATGTATTATTTTTTTGTTAAAGAAATGGATTTTATATTCACTAGAACTATATGTTTTTACTCTAAAAAAATTTATAATTTAATTTTTATTCAAGAAATTAAAATGATTTTTAAACAAATTATGGTTAATTATTTATTCAAAGGTGTAACCATTTCAAAACCTATTTTCTTTTATATATTTTTTCTTTCATCATTTGATATGATCCTATTTGAGAGGTATCTTACATGAGATATTAATATTTGGACTTTTATTATTAGGTTTTAGTTTAAAATTCTGGAGGATGAGAATTGTATGGGAGGTATCTGATGTAAAGACCTGATTTTCCCACTTCCTTTGTACTTTTTCATGTCTTGATGGTATTTTGGGTCTTTTTGTTAATATTTTTAAGTTTATTTATTTTAAATATAAATATTTTTAAAATTTATTTTATCCATGCACATGGTCTAATCCTTTCTAAATGATATGTTATGTTACATTTACATAACTCGGTTTTTGGTCGTTGCATAAAAGTAGTTAGTTTTTTATGTTGCATAAAGGTAAATCTTCCTATATAAATTAAGATTCTATTTTGTGTAAGGGTAATATATAATTTTTAAATATTACATAAAAATAAATAATTTTTTATTTAAAGGTATATTCTTACTCCTTTTTATGCTGCATATGGGTAATGTGAAGTACTCTTATGGAAGTCTTATAAATCTTGCGCTATGTGTGGGTAATGTAAAGTACCCTTACATTGGTCCTTTTCATTTATGTTATACATAAGGGTCTTGTGAAGTAGCTTTATATATTTATTTCATATTTATCACTTCATAAGGGTAACTATGAAGTTATCCTCACATGAGAACTTGTTCCTATGTACATGTAATGATTTTTTCATAAAAACCATAGATTCCCTTCTTCTTCTTCCACACATCTATAAATCCACTTTTATGATAAATATGATTATTTTAAATTAATAAAACATTATAAACAATATTTAAAACCATAGGATCCTAATATTATGATTTAAAATATTTAAAAACATAAATTAAATGAATGTTTAAGAATTTAAAATTTGAAATGTTAAATGCATATATTTTAAACTGGATATTTATGCAGTTTTTTCAAAAGATCTAAAACACACATATTAATATATTTAATTAATTTGAATCTTATTCTCTTAATTTTTATAACATTATTTTGAGAACTGAAATGTTTTTAAGAATCATAATTGGGGATTTATGTAACATACCACCCCAACTAATTGTCTTCAGAAGAGTCATGGTGCCACTGACCTTAGGTGACATCCCTAAGACACTAAAGACTAGAAATAAATGCCAAGGGCTTAAGAGAACATTGGTGGATGTTTTTTAATATAGAAACCAAAAAACCTATCAAGACAAAATATGAACAACCAAAAAAACTATATGATGCATTATAATAAACAATAAAACTCAAAAGTAAAACCAAATAAATGAAAATATCATAGTAACAATGGAAGAAAGATACATCAACCAAAAAATAATGAAAGATGACATAACACTATGATACTAAAGTGGAATCATCCCAATTATCACCTGAGCTAGATCCAAACTTCAACTCCATGTACCTTAACCATGATATCAAGATTTATCACTAGAGAATTATGATACCTTTCCCTTTCCCATGTATTGATAAAAAAAATCTATAAATGCACCAAAGTGTCTAAGATGGGGGTGATTATAGCACTCAGTAAGAAATCCCAGATACTTCCTAATACAAACTAATAAAACAAGAAATAGTTATCACAATTTATATAAAATATATGACAAGAAGATAAATAGTAATAAAAATCCATAACTGAAATCCATGAGTGAAAAAAATAAAAAATTTATTACCATTTATTATTACTTGGAATAATTGTTTCATCTTCACCCCCAAACAAACACAAGCTAGGTTTCTCACATTTATAGTGGTACTTCATGACCATTATTCATCTCACATTGATGGTGGAACTTCTAAACTATGCTTTATCCCCAAGAAGAAACACCAACCTAATTATGAAAATTTACATATGAATTAATTCCACATAAACAAATACTTTTGAAATATTTTATCAGACAATTTTCTTGAATTAAAAAAACTATAATTTTAAATCATAATTTTGAAATTATAAAAAATGGTTTTTCCAAAAGCCACAAAATTACCATGTTCTCAAAACATAAAACAAAATGGATTCCTTTAATAAATCATATAATGTTTCCTTTGGAAATTTAGGAAAAAACTTTCACAAAACTAAGCATGAAAGTTATATAGAAAATGAAGATGATAGAGAAGCCACCTACCTTACAACAGTTTATGAAAATATAGGACAAAGTAAAAAAAATCTATATTCAACATAAAAAATATCTTCCCTAGAATATATTCAACAAGATATCAACAAGATACACATCATAGAAATTATGTCTATCTATGAAATATTGGATATTTGGATTTGAGAGAGAGGATAAGAATAGATCTAGATAGAACAAGTGAGAATAAGCACTTACCATTGATTTTATTTATCCAACATACTTTGATTAATTAAAATTTTCTTTTATATAAAATGGAATCACCAAGGAATGCCAGGGAAGAATAGTATTTAGACATCCTAAGAGAGGAGAAAAAAATGATGGCATTCAGATCTTAAAATAGTTTAAATATTATTTTTCAGATCATTTCATGCATTTAACATGGTTAGATGACATAATTTAACAAACTATACACCAACCATACACATGTTTCTTTCTCCAAAATAGAGATTCGACATGTTGTGCCTCATGGTTTGGAAAACCATTCACCAAATGTGAACTTCAATAATCCATCAACCATAGGGCCACATGATTTAAAAACCCATGGGCTAATAGTGTCCATGCCACTATCTAAAGGCTCACAACTTTCATGGTTTCTCCTAAGCATCCGCATGGTTTTTAAAAACCATGAACCAACTATGCACCTTCCTAGTGACTCCCAAAACCTCTTTTCCCAATTTTCCAAATATTTTTTATGATTTCCCCTAACTATTCTCAAATCGTGTAACTCTAGAAATGATTCCAAATCACTCTAAATTCATCAAGAAACTCTCAAAACTCAACCCAAGTATTATATAATCTAAAAATATATAATAAAAGGGTAAATTACCTAAAACAAAGGATATTAAATTCTCCCCAATATTAGTCTTTCCATTCTTAGAAAGTGAGAGGATGGAATTTCTTTGGAAGATCTCAAGACATAGTTCTAGCATCTTCTTCTCATGTTCCCGTGTATCTTCTTAAAGCTAGCCATGCTACCATAAGACTCATACCAAAATAATAATTTTCACACACAAGTACTTCTCTTAATTATCCATAATCTATTTCGGCACATTAATCAACACAACATCTAGATATAGATCAACATGTTCCCATCAAATCACATGGTAAAGATTAGGATGATACTTTTTTAATTGAGGTACATGAAACACATTGTACATAGAGCTAAATATTGGAAGTGAATATAACTGGTAATACATATTATTGTTTTTTTCTAATATCTATAAAAGACCAATGTATTGAGGAGATATTTTTCCTTTCATACCAAAATAATGATTCCCTAGACTTGTAGTGATTCTTAAGAAAACATTATCACTTACCTCAAATGATAATGGTTTAATACAATGATCTTCATATGATTAATGAATAATTTGATCCATATCTGTTATTTTTATAATCATATAAATTTTATCCATAATATTATGCACAAGTCTAGGTCTGATATGGGAAGTCTCATCTATTTTCACCCAATAAAGAGGAGAAAAACAATAAAAACCATAAAAATCTTAAAATATATCAATATGTATCAAGGAATGAAATATATTATTTTATATGAACTCCAATAACAGTTTATGATTCTCCCATGATCCCTTAAAATCTATATCATAAGCTCTAATATTGTCTTAAAACATTTGGATCATATGATCAGATGGACCATCCGTTTAAGGATGATAAGTTTTGCTCATGATCAACTAGATTATGAGGGATTAATGAAAGGTATTCCAAAAATGTGATGTAAAATTAGAGTCATGGTCAAACATAATTGAAACTGGTACATCACGTAACTTTATAACTTCTCGGATGTAGAGTTTGGATAAGTCTTCAACTGTATTAAATTAATGAATGTGGATAAAGTGAGATGACTTCATGATATGGTCTAAAATCACCCATATGGAAGCATGTTTTTGAACCATTATTGGTAGTCTTATAAAAATCCATATCCATCAGCTCTTGTTTACACATAAGAATAGGTAAATATTGAAACATAACAGTCGGGCATTGGTGCTCTGCCCTGACCTACTGACAGGTGAGGAATATTAATACAAACTAAATAACCCTTCCTTTCATTCCAAACCTCCAAAATTATGTTCTCATTGTCATATACATATTTTGAATTCCAAGGTGAACATTTCATCTTGAATGGAGGTAGGCATAAATCATTTGTTCCTAAAAAGTTAGAGGAACCACTATCTAATATCTAAATGAAACACAGATCTCCCATTGATCTTACATCCCTCAATAGTATTCCCACCATTTAGTTTTGGCCTCATGGTGATACATTCAATATTAGAAGTCTAAGTATATTTAACATGTTCAATCAAATCAAGAATAAAGGGAACTAGAAAGAAAAACTACAACATCACCTTTCTCAGCACAATTTAGATGCATATAAGCTATGCTCTCAAGCAGTTACCACAGATCCAAATCCTTTTTATCCAACTAACTATATGAATTCCTAATCAATGAATAATCCACCTAATTCCATTTACCCAGTTTATACATTATTTCAAAGTTAAACATATGAATCTATTTTATCCATTATTTTTTATGTATGTTGAAATCTTTTTGTGAGAAAATGTGTTTCAATATTTTATAAAATGTGAACACCAAAAATTTCTCAATGAAAAGATAATGATTCAATGTTTTCAATGCATAGAAAAAATCAACTAATTATAAATCATGTGTTGGGTAATTATTTTCATGCACCCATAACTATCATGATCCAAAAGGTAAAACATGATCTCCCTATATGAGAAAAAATCCAAACCCAAATCTAGATGCATCAAAGTAGACCATATATCATTATATTGGATCTATAAGAATAATGATATGTTTTGAAGTAATCAAAATGTTAAGCACTTGAAAAGATCTATGTCACTCATTGGTCCATTATAAAGGAACTCCATTCCTTGTAAAATATATCATTGGTGAATCAAGTCCTGAAAAATCATTAAAAACATGTCAATAATATCCTAATGGGATGAGGAAACTATAAATCTAAATGTCATTCTTCTATGGTTATCAAGAGATAATAGCTTTAATATTTTTAGGATATATAGATACTCCTATTTTATAAATGATGTGTCATATAAAACTTACCGCTTTTATCTATAAATCACACTTTTAAAGATTAGTATAAAGGATATTTTCTCTCAATATTAATAACACTAAGGATAAGTTTTGTTCAATATTGGTATTCATCCTAGAATACACTAGAGTATCATCGATGAATACTACCAAAAAGGAGTCATGACACCTTGGAAATATCTTATTCATCAATTCCATAAACATGGATGGAGAATCCATAAGACCAAATGGTATAAGTACATATTCATAATGTACATAACAAATATAGAATTTGTCTTCAAAATTTCCTCTATATAAACTCAAAGTTGGTGATACCCTGATCATAAATCAATCATAGAAAATCATGTGGTGCCCCTCAATTAATGAAATAGATCATCAAATCATTGAAGAGGATATTTATTATTTATTATAACTTGGTTGATCTTATGATAATACAAACAAATATGAAAAGTTCTATCTGATTTATTTACAAAAAGAATAGGTGCTTCTAATAAATACATGCTTGGTCAAAGGACCCTTTACGTTACATATCCTCCAGATAAAATTTAAATTTCCTTAATTCCCTTAGTTTCATCCTATAGTATGGAAGTGAAATAATATTGTTCCCTAGTAAGATATTTATCATAAATACTACTTTTATTTTGGGTGGAACCCCAGAGAAATTATTTGGAAATACATCTAGAAATTAGTCAATAATGGTTGGAAAGTATCTATGTTTTATTGTATCAACATATGCTAAGTTATTATTTAAATCTGGTAATATGTAGTCCTAAATATCTATAGAAAAGTTCATTTACTACTTGTATTCAAATCCCAATCTCCTTTTAAAAGATGTTCCACACGATTAAAAGATGTGAAACTAACTTTTCCAGTATAACAGTTGGTGTGGGTCTTGAAGGATGTTAACATATCCATTCCCCAAATAAGGAAGTATATTTCCATATCAAGAATATATAAATCCAACAAAAACTCATCCTTATAGATTTTTATAGAACATGATACACACTTAAAGGCTTGACACTCCCATTGACCCAAAGGTATTTTAATTTTAAGAAATAAGTCATCATTTCAATATGCAAACTCATCTGATTCACAACACGAGAATAAATAAAAGAGCAGGACACGCAATAATCAAATATAATATTCATAACTGTAGAATTAAATTTAATTATAACTCACACCATCAAAGTAATAGGTTTATCCTCTCGGATTATCTTCTCATCACTGTATAACTTCTCACTAGATCTCCCTTGATCTATGATTCCTTTCTAACATTACATACCCTGGGGAGTCGTGGTGTTCCTAGAATCACCTTGGAATAATGTATTCTAAGGTGGAGAATTATTTTGATGATATCATTGAATAGAAGCATAATATATATGAGAAATATGATATGTATTACCAGTATCTAATTTAGCAGCACTATGAAAATAACACTGGATATGTCCAACTTGGTTACAATTATGACATTCTCTAGGTGGTGTCATACAATCTCATTTCATATGCCTGACCAAACCACATTATAAACATCTAAGCTTAATTTTGGTTTATTGAAGAATATTAACTAACCTCTTGGTATGATACTGATATACTCCATCACCTTGTAAGTAGGTGTCACTCTTCCAATTATTCCCAACATTAAAGTTCCCATATATTCTTGGGGAGATAAACATACTCCCTCTAGATGAATTTTTAGATATATATCATTCCTCCACTATCTCTATATTAACCATATCCATATAATCCATAAAACAAAGGACATATATCTTAGAAAAAATATCCATTTGTTGCCCAGACTAAAAAATTTGTTCCGTCAAGGACACGCTAACATCTAACTCTGGAGAAAAATAAACTAAGTTAATAAACTTAGATTCATAGTATATCACTAAGAGATTCTATTTCTTGTGGATAATTAAATATATGATTATTATTTCCTTAAATGTGTGAGGATAAAATTATTTTTTAAACAACACTTCAATTTCCTCCCACAATTTTCCTTTGTTTAGTTTAACTTGGACAGTTAAACCCTACCATTAGCGTGTAAGATCCTCTAACATATAGGTTGATAACTTGTCCTTTAACTCAGTTGGTATGTTAAGGAAATAATTTTTTTGATTCATTCTATTGATCCAAACTTTTTCCTTTTTAGGTTATAAATACCTTTGAAAGATTAGTGGATTCTATTTTTGAAATTGCATGAAGTGATCTAACTATCAATGTTATTCATTATGATTTCCTCTATAAATGGCTTGAAAATCTTGAATGAATCTTTAGAAAATCTCTTGGTTCACCTATGGCTTAGGTAAAATCAAAATTTTAAAATCCAATTCTTTATAATTTATATGATATTGTCTCAATACCATTTATCTATAGACATAAAATAACATCACTTAGTCATCACTCACTAGAAACTAAAGGCTTATAATTTTCCAAATAACATAAGTATTAATAAAAAACATATTTTTAAGAATGAAAAAAAATAAAAAAACATTATAACAATATTTAAAAAACATCAAAAAAAATTATGAACAGCACAGTCCCAGTGGGAAGACTTGGTGCTAATGAATTATATGATAGACTCATTATCTAAATCTATAATGACGACATGATAACATGCATAGAAGTTTCTTAAAACTATTTTTGTACCCTAACCTCCCTGGTAACTTGAAGTTCAGTATAAAGAAGTATTTTGCATCATTTTATTCTATACATTTCAAGTTTCAAAATTACTATATCTTTTATACCATTCTAAAAAGACATACTGGCCAACCATGACTGATAACATTTGTAACATCCCACCCCAACTCATTATCTTGAGAGGAGGTGGAGTTCCACAGACCTTAGGTGACATCCCCAAGACACCAAATGATGTAAAAAATAAGGGATTAAGATAACATTAAGGGATTCTTTTCCCTATGGAAACCAAAAAAATATCAAGAAAAAATATAAATAACTAAAACAACTATATAATTCATGAGAATACACCATACAAATCAAAGGCAAAACCAAATAAATGAAAATATTATAGTAGTAACTGAAGAAGTATACATCAACCAGCAAATACTGAAAGATGAAAAAACACTATAACACTAAAGTATCATCATCCTAATCATTTCACTAACTATATCCATACACAAAATCTATGTGCCTCACCTATAGTATCAATATGCATCACTAGATAAGTAAGATATATTTTCCTTTCCTGTGTCATAGTTAATAGCATCAAAAAACACATTAGAGTTACTAAGTACATGTTGAGTATAACACTCAGTATGAAATCCCCAAAGACTTCCCAACACAGGACATTAGGAAAAGAACCTGTTAACACAATTTATATAAAGCAATTAAAAAGAAAATAAAGAGTTATATAAATCCATAAATAAAATCCATGAGAAAAAATAAAATAAAAACTTCTTACCATTTATTAATACTTAGCATAACCATTTCATTTTCACTCACACACGCAAAAACACAATTTTGGTGTCTCACATTGATAGTGGTATTTCAAAACTAAGCCCCATACCTCTTTGATGGTGGTACTTCATGACCATTATTAATCCCTAAGAATACATGATAACCCAATTATTCCAAGTTCCATAACAATTAATTACTCATATACAAATCCTTTCTCTTAAAAATTTTTATCTAACACTTTTCTTTCATTAAAACAAAACTATAATCTTAATGATACTTTTAAAATTATAAAACAAATGGGTTTTCCAAAATACACCAAATTCCCATGTTCCCATAACATAAACCAAAATGGATTACTTTAATAAATCGTGTAATTTTTTCATTGGAAATATAATAAAAAAACATCAGAAAAACTAAGCCTTCAAGTTATAGAACAAGTGGAGATGAGAGGGAAGGAATATGCTACTCAAAGGTTGATGAAAATGGATAAAAACATAATAAAAACTCTAGATCAGGCCTAAAAATATATTCCCTTCAATAGATCAACCAAGATATCATCAAGATATACATCCTAGCACATATATCTATCTATGAAAGATTATATTTATGGATTCATGGGATATAATAAGAATACATCTAGAGAGAAAAATAAAGAACAAGAACTTAAATTTTATTTTACATATCCAAGACACTTTGATTCATAAAAATGTTCTTTTACATCATAAGAAACCACCATGGATACCTAGGGAGGAATAGAAGTTTGAGAGCCTAGGATAGGAGAAGAAAAATGAGGGTTTGGGGGACTTAAACTAGTTTAAATATTATTTTTTGAATCATTTAATACATGTCACATGATTTTGACACAAAATTTAAAAAACCATATGCCAAATGTGTGCATGATATAATATCCACAACAGAGAGCTACATGGTTTTACTGTATGGTTTTGAAAACTATTCACTCTTGCTTTCCATCCACCAGAGTTTCATACGGTTATTCCCTGTGGTTTGGTAAATCATGCACCAACTATGTGCATGAAAATATCCAAAGCCTCCTAACCCACACAATTTATACTAAGAAACCACACAGTCTGGTCAAACTATGCACCAACCATGATCCTTTCCAGTGACTCCCAAAACCTCATTACATAGTTTCCTAGAGATAGTTTATGGCTTCCCCCAACCATTCTCAAACCATACACCGCTAGAAAGGATTCCAAAACACTTAAAATCCATACAAAAACTCCCAAAACTAAATCCAACTGATATATATAAATTCAAAATACAAAATAAAAGGGTAAATTACCTAAAAATGGGTGTGTTGCATTCTATGTATTGTGCATGTATATAAAAATACATACATGAATTCTATTCTTTATTCTCTCTCTTGGAATTTTTAAATATTTCATGCATGGATTTAGTAGAATTTAATTATCTAAATTATTTTGTAATTTAATAATGTCATTTAGGGGGGATGATATGTGATTCATGCATCAAAATATCTTATATTCCAAGTGATATCTTACCTACTATGTGTTTTTAAGATAATTTTAAATTTTATTTCATAATATCTCTCATATTATACTCTATTTTCATTAATTGAAATGATATATAGTTAAATATATACCCATGAAATTATGAATTCCTCTGATCAAATTCATTTGGATTCAAGTGATCATCTACTAAAATCTTAGAAATGGTTTCTTCAAGAGATATTGGCATTTCAGACACCAAATCCACCCTTAACTTTCATTTCATATTGAGTAAGAGATTTATATATTTATTTATATTATTTAATATCAAATAATTGATATGTTAATAAAAATTATAATCCTTATTGAACCTTAAAATCCTTTGATTTTCAACCCTTAGTACCGAATGATTGTAATTATCATCATTCACCTTTTATTGTTACCCTTTTAAAATAAATGAATGAAAACCTCCCCATTCGCTCAATTAAAAATAAAAAATTTAACCTTAATCCATACAATTTTAAAAATATCTAAAAATTCATTTACCTACATTGGAAAATATTAGTGAGAAGTTAAGTTTATAATATCTCCTTGGGATTAGTAGTGATTATTTAGTATGGGGGAGGGGTTCAACCTACTTGAATTATTTTACCATCGCACACTGATCTTGGGCCCTTGTTTGGTCTTGGGGAAGTGGTATTAAAATTCTATTCTTTCTATTTTCATAGTGTATGTTTAATTTATTCCCCATTTTTTTGGTTATTCTTGATCATTTAAAATCTATACATGGAATGTGTATGTGTGTGTCTCATGGTTATGTGGATTGAGCGATATTGGATCTCTACTACTTAAATATGGGGTCATTTAAGAAAATCGAGAATCTTCTAGAAATGGTTATGTGGAAGGGGATCTAGATTGATGAGGATAAATATGGAAGGGTGATAATGATTAGTTAAACCTTTTTTATGCCTCATTATATCTGATGATAATTTTTTGAAATAATTAATGTGAAATGGGTATATTCTAGAACTTAACATTAAGAAGAAAATCAATAATAATGGAAATAAATATGGGACATAACATGACTTCTAATATCCTGCTAATAGTATTTATGCCTAATCTACTGCTTAGATATTTATATTTCACACATGTGGTGAAACAATAAATAATTATTATATTATATTTATTGTTATATGCTGATTTTTATTATTTATATATATTATAATAGTTATTGATGTGAATACATATTGTCATGTGGATTAATATACTTATTTTGAATTATCTAAGAATATGTTACTACATTAAATTGGAAAGGCGTTGATAAAATAATAAATTTAAAAGGAAAATTAGATGAAGACATGATTAAAAAATTAAATTAGAATTACAATTTGAGAAAGAGAAGGAATTTCAAGAGATAATTTAAATAGGGAATAATATGTAATTATTAGTAAATTGATTCAAGTCATGCTTAATGTTAACTTGGTGAGGGAATCATGACATTATTTTTTCACCTAGAAATGTAGTTTGATTGACTCAATGGTCATAGGAAATATTAAATGTAGTAAATAATGGAAGATAATAATTAATATGATATCAATTGAATTCCTTAGTAGAATTGGATAGTGAATTAATTGAAATGGAGTAACTTATAATTAATATATAGGATATAAAATTAACATAGGGTGTGTTATATATGAGGTTTTGTAGCTACATCTAACAGATATGTAATGCTCGATTGATTTAGGTATGGATTGTTAGTTCCCTAGCGATCACACCACCTCTATTTCTCTTATTATGTATTGTGATTAAACATTTATTTAATTATATATGGTTTTTTACTTTCAATGTATGAATGTTCACTTGTTGTATTATTCTATGTGTTCAATTTATATAGATTATTTCTTGTATGATTAATTATTGTGGTTTATCTCCTTAATTTTATGTGTTTTTTTAGTAGATTACTTACTTATGTAAATATTATCCTACCCTATTGCTTGTTCATGTTGTTTATATTCTTTGGGCTATAACTTCTCATGGTTTTGAAAAGTATATATTTAGATATACAGGTTTTAACATCTCAAGGTTATAACATGTGTATCAAATTATGGCCTGTAATGGATTAAATCTAACATGTACACATATCCTTTTTGTGATGGAATGTAGGTTTACGTCATGTATTACAACCATAATGGATCAATTTTTATCATGCATTGGTATTTTATTAGGCTTAATGTGGTGGGGGGATATAATGATGTGGTTGTACAGGGTGAAGGGATATGATGATGAGGCCAGATGAGGTACAGGTATGTGATGGTGTGGTTGCACATGGTGTGGGGATGTGATGATGTGGTTTCATGAGTTGTAAGGTTGTTATGATGTGAAAACATAGGGTATAGGTTTGTGATGATGGGATGATTGGTATATGTTAATAGTTGGGCTTTCCCTCTTTTCTGAATAATCAAACTTTTAAGATAATATGGTAATGATTATGACATGGAATGCTTACTCACTATTGATGTTAGATTTAGACCACATCATTGGTTATTATAAATACCTATAAATTGGTATTTTATTCACTCACTTATGGTAATTCGTTGTCATAATAAGATATGATATTTACATGTGATGTTGTTAAGGATAAACAATATGTATTCATTACATTATTGATTAACTATATCCATACCCTTATCCTAATTATATTTTTTCATTCATGTATATCCTAACATTATATTTCTTATAGATATATAATTTCATATAAAAATGATCTTACTGAGTACTTTATAGTGCTCACCCCACCATAGTTTTCTAAATGTTTATAGGATAGTATGAGAGATATTGAGACTATTATTTGGGTATCTTGGATGGAGTCTAAGAATGATATAAAGTTTTCAATTTTGTTTTTATGTGTATTTTTATTTAATGCTACATAACATGTAGATGAAATTGGGTTGTGATATTCAATATATCTTATATGGAAATATTTGGATGTTCATCAATGGATTTATTCTTCTCTACTATGAATCAAAAGGTTAATCAATCTCAAACTTCTGATGGTTTCCCTCGGTACTAGTTTACAACTCAAAGTTTATTGGATGTGGGCCTCAAGGTTCACTCCCATATTCTTTAGTGGCCTGAGAGAAGTTTTAGTGGGGGTAGGTCATGATAAGGTTAATCACTACACTTGCACTCACACTACCCTATAGCAGGTCAGGTTTTTATATATAGTTATTCATCAAATAAGGTACTGATTTGTACTATCATGAAAAATAACATGGTGGTGGCATATGTATCATGTCAATTAAAGGACCATGAGAAAAATTTATCTACACATGATTTGGAGTTATAAACGATAATATTTTCATTAAATATATTGATGAATTATCTATATGGTGAAAAGTGTGATATATATACCGACCATAAGATATTAAATATTATCTTCACACAGAATGAGTTAAACATGCGCAAAAGGAAATGGTTGGAGTTAATTAAGGACTATGACTGACTAATAAATTATTAACCTATAAATTTTAATAGGGTGATCAATTATCTTAGTAGGTAATGATCATATTACCCTATATGTGATGATAATTTAAAGAGATCCAATTCTCATGGATTTATAAATTATGGACCTTAAAATCTTAAGAGATGGGGGGAAATATTATCTTTCTCATGTGATTTCTCAACCATCCATCAAGGTGAAGAGTAAGGAATTGTAGAAGGAGGATATGTAGATATAGAATAAGGTAAGTAATATTCTAGAGTTCAACCTTGACAATGATTTAATTATAAGATTCAGGAAATGAATATGTGTCCCTTCAATACCAAAAATTGAAGGAGTTTTTGGATGATGCACATAGCTCATTATTCTCTATCCATCCTATAAGTAAAAAGATGTATAGAGATATGAAGAATCATTTATAGTTGGATGAAATAAATAGGGATATTGCAAAGTATATCTCGATACTTGGTATTCCAAAAAATTAAGGAATAATTATACAAGTCTTAAGGGATTATTCAACCATTACCCATACCTACATGAAAATTGGAGAAAAACACTACATATTTTTTATAGGTCTTCCTAAGACATCTAAAGGCCATACTACCATTTGGGTTGTAGTCAATCACCTTAAAATTTGGTACATTTTGTTGCTATTTGAGAATACTTCTCACTCGATCAACCTATCAAGATATACATAGAAAATAGTAAGACTACATGGAGTACCACTTTCCATTGCATCATATAGAGATCCAAGGTTTGGACCAGAGTTCTAGAGAAGTCTTTAATAACAATTGAATACATAACTAAGCTTTAACACCACTAATCATGGTTGATAGTCAATCTGAAATAACAATTAAAACTATATAAGATATGTTGATATCCTATTAAATATATTTCAAAGGAGGTTCAGATCAACACATTCCCCTAGTATATTTCTGATATAAAAATATTTTTCATCCTAGTGTTCAAATGGAACCATATGAGACTCTATATAGGAAGAGGTTTAGAACTCCAACCTATTGGGATGAAGTTAGAGTGCATATACTTATGGGACTGTATATTTATTAATAAATGTTATAAAATATTCATACCATTTAAAAATATATTAAAACTATATAAAGTTGATATAAGAGCTACACTGATAATAATTAGTGATATTTGGAGTTTGAAGTTATAGAAAAGTTATTCCTTTGGATATCACCATGGAAGAGGGTTATGAGATTCAACAAGAAGGGAAAGTTAATACCTAGATACATTAGACCTTTTGAAATCCCTATTCATATGGTGATGATATCTTATCATCATACACTTCCATTAAACCGCTCCTAAGGGCATGATATGTTCCCCATATCACTTTTAAGAAGGTAAATATCTGATTCATCAAATATAATGAACTTAGATGTCATAAGGTGGAACATGATCTCTCTTACGAGAAACAATATGTAGAAATATTTAATTATTGGGATAAAGTACTATAAAATAAGACTAATCACCTAGTTAATGATATTTGGAGGAATTATAAGTTTGAGGAAGAAATGTGGGAACCTGAAGCTGTAAATGAGGTAGAATTACCCTCATTTTTTCAATTAGAGTAATGAAATTTTGAGGGATAATTTTTTTAAGGGGTTAAAATGTCACACCCAAATATTTTAGTATGCATTCTCCTTTAAATAAATCCTTTTAATTTGATAACTTATGATACATGAAATGCTAAACCAAATGGACAATGATTTATTTCATTATAGCATAATATTTCAGTACAAATTGAAGTACATTACAGGACAACTAAATAAAACATAATTAGTAAAAATACTAATAGAATGAAACCAAAAGTAAATAAAAAAACTAAAAGGTTGAAATTACCATCATCACAATATACTATGGAGATCATACCACTAATAATAACTGTATAAATAATACAACACATTAAAAATATGATAAATCTCTATATAATGAAATTGGAGACTACGATGAATGTTTTTAGAGGTGTATGTAAGCCTATATATAAGAATATAAAATGACCTTTGTGATGACCTAAACCCTTTGGTACAGCTCTGGGCTTGGTGGTGAAGATGAGAGTGACCTTTAAAATCCACCTCTAATTGGTCATGAGTTGGTGACTAGAACCAAGGATATAAAAGATACAATATTGGATTAATTACTCTCAATATCCCAAGAATAATAAATAACCACCAATAAAAACCATAATATAAATAAATAATCAAATCCCAATGCATTATATGACTTAAAATGAACATTAAAACAAGAAATAAACCATAAACCACTCCAAAGGTAGTGACCATGAGCTTTCAAAATACCCCTATCAACCACCATGAGTTAGAAAGACCCAAATCAAACACTAACTCACACCGAAAAACTTGAAATATATATATATATATATGGGTTATAGTACAATTATACTCATTAAGATCCTTCTTGAAACATCTTAGAAAAATTTGGAAGAATATTACTAAAGCCCCAATGAATAAATAGAGAAAACAACTCATAACCTAAATGGGTAAATTATATTCCCATCCTCACCAAGGATCACTCACCATGTGTTATATAGAAGAATGTAATGTAATAATAAAACATATATATAATATGGGTACTCTGATATCACTATCCCACTGAACCAATCACCCTAAAACCCAATGACTTATGTCCTGGTGATCTCATTCACTCCATAAATCTCGCTATACAACCATGAAAATATATACACATCCACATATCCACAATGCATCCCAACACATAGTAAGAGTGTGATCCATAACAACCCTATATAAATACACATTATACCTCAAACCATTACAACCCATGCATAAGTACACATATAATACAAATATATGTTATAACCTTTTACCACCACAACTCGTATATACATGTATTCCATAACCGAGATCCATTGTAGCAGGTGTGAGAATATGTTGTATAACAGTAAGCCACTATAGCCTAGATATACCTATATACACTCTACATAAGGAAGAGAGAGTGGGGTATGGGGAATGATTACACATCCATAACCTTTCTAACCTAGATATTGGGAAACACCCATAACCCAAAGCCAAATATGGGAATCTATTTCCCCAATCAACTCAGGTGATGGAGCATAAGAAGTAACAAAACATGATGATATATATAACATAAAAACATTATTGGGGAAACTATTAACCCCTGAATCATTCAAATTTAATGTCTCAAATAATGACTAGAATTACATCACTAAGGATTGGAGGGATAATAATAACACATGAAATATGATTCAATAATCAGTATTCTTTAATTAAAAAACAAATACTATTCATTAAATAATATCCCATTATCATATCTAGATTAATTCATTATTCACCAATAGATAGTGAAGGTTAAATTTCAATAGTAAATATATATCCTAGATCTTTTAATCATTTAATCAATCCATATTTAATAATATGAAACAAAAATTATTAAATCATTAAGAAACATCCCCTTAAATTAATTGATTATTTAATTAACCCTCTATAATTATAGGCTCTAAGAAACTTTCCAATATCTAGGAACAAAACACCCAAGGAGATAATTAATAAATATAATGCACAAATAAGTCAAACAAATAAGCTTAAATATTAAGAAGTAAGGCTCTCTTCCTGATCCAACCACCCAAAATATCTTCAAAACCTTCCACATCACTCACATCATTCCATCACCAAATGCATCAAGTCCGCAACATCAAATAATATCAATAACATCCCACCCTCACCGCATCAACCAAAAATACAATGTTTTCAATTTAAAGAATAATAAGGGTTATAATATATAAGAACCCGGGTTTTTAGAACGGGTCAAAATCCCGACCCTGTTTGAATTTTGACTTGTACCTGAGAAAACTGGAGAAACTGGGCAGTTTCTGGAAATTTCCAGACTACACGCCGTGTAATTTTAAGTACACTCCGTGTAAAGGTTAGGCAAGTGCCGGCCGTGTGCTCACCGAGTGCATGTCGTGTGATGACCGTATAGAAATTTCCTACTACACGGCGTGTAGTTATCGACACGCCTTGTATCATTGACCGTGTGGAGGCCATACATGGCGTGTAGGCCTGTTGGTCAAGTAGAATCGTTTAACCAAGTACACGTTGTGTCCTCCTTGGACACGCCGTGTAGTCGAGCCGTGTATGAGGGATATACATGGTGTGTGGGTAAGTCAGTGAGGAAGAGAAGAAAAACTAAGTACACGTCGTGTACCTCTAGGTACATGTTGTGCACTCATGTCGGCAGGTGGTGGAAAGTAAGTCGGCAAAATTTCAGTCGTCTTATGAATAGTTAAATGATACATGACATGTAGTCCTAAAGTACACACCGTGTGGTTTCTTTTTTTTTCACTAAAACGGGCAGTAGCCTCGTATTGAGGCAGAACCTCAATTTTTTCGTCGGGTTGAGTGGGGAGAGCCAGCTGGGATTTCAATCCTCTCATGTTCCTTCGTTTGAGACCTGATTCAAACACCGATTGATTCGTTGGAACCCCCTCAGTAAGGCCTTCATTCCTCTTGAGCCGTTTTTATTGATTTATGTTCTAGAAAGAGTTATTGGGGTTTGAGAGGTTTTGATTCTTTTGTAGATCTACCACGTTTTAAACCTAATTAGAGGTTATTATCATAGGAGTAGTATCGTACGAGTCTCAAGTAGGTGGTGCATGCCTCTTTTTGTGTTTTCGTGGTCATTTGGGTGACGCGGCCTTCGGCGCGTTTTTTGGTATTTTGAGTGGGACACATTTTTTATCTGATATTGCATATTCTATTGTTCATTGACCTATGGGATACCTTTGGGTATGCCTGTTACCTATGTTGCTTGAGCGGGGTCGGGTGAGTGGTCGTTGCTCATCAGGCATTTTTTGTTAGGGGCGCCAAAATGGTATTAATTGAATTGTTTTGTTCTAAACTGTTGAGTTTAGTTTACTGAACCTTGATATGACTTGTTATAGGCTTCAAAGACCTCAGTGTTGTTGTTAGATAATTATTGGGCTAGTGTAATTCAACTGTTTAGTTTGTTTTTCCTATTAATGTGTTCTGTTTAAATGTGTATATATGTAATTGTTGAATTGCATATGCTGGAACGCTTTTGGTTGTGTTGGGCATGGCCCGGATGTTGTTGAGTGATGTTGATCACAGGTTGGGCTTGGCCCGGGTTACGTTGGGTGGTTCTGACCACAGGATTGAGCGTCTTGGACGTCGGTTTGAGGCAGGATGACTGTCTGGTTGGGCATGGCCCGGGTTGCTGGGATGGTAAGGCCATCAGACTTGAGCGGCATGGTCGCAGGGACACGAGGTGTCAGAGGTGTTGTGGCTTGGGTACTATTTTGGTGATTACTGTTCACCTAGAAACTTTGAGTAGTGTGCATATAGAGAGACTCCGTGATGAGGTGGTTTTGACCACTCGTGTGGGTAGAGGCCCCCGTTAGTTGCAGTTTAGGTACAATTGGTTTGGGGTGCTTGTCGTAGGAAGCCACGTGGAAGGTGAGGAGCCTTTAGGGGATAGCATTGAGGCTATAGGGTTGGGGGCAGAGGCTCGCCGTTATTTGAGGGAAGACATTGTTGTCCCTCCGGTTACGTTATTTGAGGGCAGACATCACCGCCCCTCCGGTTACTTACTTGAGGACAGAGATCGTTGTTCCTCTGGGTTACTATTGTTGAGCGTGCCTTAGGTACATCGGTACTTGAGACACGCGGTGTCAGGGGGCACATGGTGTCGGGTTACATGACAGAGATTCTTGCATTGGCTGAAGCAAGTGACACACCATGGTGGCTGCTGAGCACCAATGGAGTTTGTATTTATTTGTGCATCATTCTGTTTACTGTTTTCTTTATAAATGCATGACTGGTTAAACATTTATATTAGGTACACACCGTTGGGTGGTATCCTACTGAGATTCGTCTCACACCCTACACGGACCCTTCGGGACGCGTGCTGACTTTATGGATTTACATGCAGAAAGAGGCCAGCTTCATGGGCTGAGTTGTATTAGTTGTTGCATAGAGATGGTGTGGACCTTGAGGTCTTGCCTAGCTGGAGTTTACTATGTGTTGTGTACTTTCCTATATCAGCATGTTTACTTGTTTTGTAGCTACAATTGGTTAGTCATTAGCACCTTTATATTTAGATATGTATGACCTGCTTTGGATGCATGTTTTGTGGTTTAGTAGTAGTTACAAGTGATTAGCATGTTGTTGTGTTTATTTCCGCTGGTGTTGTTTATATTTATTGATTCTGCTGTTTATTGATATTGAATATGCTTCCGCTCTGCGGGTCTGGTTCGAGTCTGCTGAGTCATTTATTTCACTACATCTTTATTGATAGACTTGGACCAGTACCATTATTATTATCCTCTGTGAGGGTATAGCCTCCCCACTATACCTATAAGATTCTCACCGTTAGTCGACAAACTTTGGCGTTTGGGGCGGTGCGCCTAAGGTAGTAGCACCCGACCCGTTTAGCACTGTTTGGGTGGCTGTTCGGGTCCGGGTTGTTACATAATATTCAAGATATATTAAAATGATAATAGCTATAATTCAAAATCCTTAATTATGAATAAGAAATTAAAAATTCCATAATTTAAAAAAGAAAAATAATGAAAATAAGGACTGAATGCATTCCACCTTTCATTTTGAATTCCAAAAACATCATTACACTTTCCCTTCTAGATTATATAAATTATTTACAAGAAAATTACAGCACGTAAGATAATATATATAGTAACATTAACTATAGCGTTAAACAATCTAATAAATACACAAAAAATAGTGCTTATCATCTTAGGCAGTTTATGAAGAAGAATAAATGCACTTCATACACTATTTTCCTTTTATATCCATGTTAAAATGTTTAATACGTTTTAATATTTTTTAATATCCATTAATTATTAAAAAAATAAATAAAATAAAATACAAAATAATAAGTTAAACACACAATATAATCACATAAATATGTCATTTTTAAGCAGAACACAATTCCCCTTCATTTCGAATAATTTTATGTTATTATCTTTTTTAGGATATTTTTTTATTTATTCAATGGAAACATGGTAATTAAAAACGAACATTCACATATAAAATAACATAGAGACGTTTTTTTTATCCCATAACTAGTTAGTTAACCTTGATAGTTTATTGTGATACGCTCGTTGTGATACATTGTACATGTTCATGGAGATAGAGAGACATAAATGTTCGCAATGTTGAGGAATTGTGAGGGAAAATCTTAACCACATAAAGTATGAAAACTCTATTAAAAATGATACTCAAATAAATAGAAAGAAATATTTACTAATACTATAACTATTTCGAAGAAGAATATAAAAGACTTGGAATAAAAGAAGAACTCACTTGGTATTGCTTGACATGGTTGTTCAAAAGTTGAAACCAGTCAAAGGAACTTGAAATACTCTAGGGATGATTTTTAGCTCATCTATGTTTGATAAAAGTAAGAGGAATTAGAGAAAGAAAGGTGGTTTTTTAAATTTAAGAAAAAAAATATACATAGAAATGCTATAGCTCACATGGAAACTCTACATCTCATACACATGCAATGTGCTGTTTTACATATGCATAGGTTTACATGCAATGTGCTGTTTTAAATTTTGAATTATTTTGAATTCATGCCAATAATTATTAAATCATATCATTGAAATTCTTTAAAAATCATATAAAAAAATATCACATATGCATAGGTTTACATGCAATGTGCTGTTTTACATTTAAATAAATCATAATTATACCGTCGCGGGAGGAGGGTAAGGATCTTCTTCAGACCCTCCCTCATCTCAACGCTTCCAATTTTCCCCTTTCGCGAACCCTCTATTTCTCCCTAGCTTCCCTGATGAATGTGAATTGTGCCCTAAAGTTCAATCATGTAACAATGGTCTTCTCTCACTCCTGACTTCTTTCCTGAAGTTCTCGTATGATTCTTCACTGTTGGATCTCTCATTGGCGGTTCATTTCGGCAAGCGTCGTCCCTTGGTGGACTTCTTCAAAATGTACATCGCCGATTCATGGGGTTTTCTCGATCGAGTGGTCGTTGGGCTTCTTGATCCACGTAAGTTTTTTATTCGGTTTTCATCTGAAGCGGATCTCATCTCTGCCTGGGAGAATTCTCCTCATTTAGTTTCCGGTGTCTGGTTCTCCCTGTTTCGTTGAATGTTCGACTTCCCCATGAAAAAGGATCCCCTTCCACTATGATC
The DNA here is from genome assembly GCA_963277665.1 of Viscum album. NCBI lineage: Eukaryota > Viridiplantae > Streptophyta > Magnoliopsida > Santalales > Viscaceae > Viscum > Viscum album. Next base: position 1,909,111,886 of record OY728136.1, read on the forward strand.
TAGATTTCTCTACATGGGCTTCGACTACCGTTCCAGAATCCAACAATTCTAAAGCTGATAGGTAACATGGTAGGTCGATTTCTATGTTCATATATTCAAACTCGAGATTTATGTCACCCAATATCTCCTTATATTTGTGTCTAAGTGGATGTATCAAGGGATCCATTGGAGTTCATATTTATCGAGGTTGAAGGGGAACTCCTGGAAGCAGAAGGTTTGCTATGAATCCTGGGTTTCCTTCTATACGCTGTGTTGGCCGCTCGTTCATGAATCCTCCAGTTGTCGGCATGGGGTGAAGTAAGGTCCTCCTACAGTCCTCTCAACTGATAATTCATGTATTTTTTCTCCGATTGGTGCAGAATTTCATCCGAAATAGGCGAGGTCTCTGATCCCAGACCTAAGGGTTGTGGGCGTATTTTCTAGTTTGAGGTGTGACTTGGATGCCTCCAAGATAACTATCCCTAGAGTGACTGAGATGAGTTCTACTACCATTTAACTATCCTTTTATCATGCTGTTATGGTTGGGGGTGAGGGAAATTGAAAATAGCTTGAAGCTGATGCCTGCAGGAATACTTCCTATACATCGGTGCTGAGTGTAATCTGAATTGTTCTGATTCTAACTTTATCACATCACTACAGGATGATCCTGATCTAAATTCAGGAGCTTCTGAATCGTGGGGGTCTTCTACCTTGAGGGAACCCACAACCTCGATGTAATTTCATAACAGATTCTTGTCCTTTAATGGTAATGTGGAAGAGGATCTTGATCATGAAGGGTGGAAGCTAGTCATCTCAAGATGGAAGAGGAAGTAAGTCGGGTCTAGAACCTAGGTGGATCTTGATCAGAGTGACAAAGAATCAAACTCCCAAACAGCTTCAGAATGTGAGAAGGATCACCATAATATAATGGTTGTTGGGTGTGGTTTGATGAATGGGAAAAGGTAATATTGTCTCTGGGAATTTTACAGTCAATAAAGAGAAAAAATCTAGACCCCGCAAAGAATACACAAATTTTTGGAAGTCCATGGTCACCTAATCAATAGGAAAACTAAATAATAGTGGGGCAAAGGTAAGGTCAGTGGTAGTGAAACTTTCAAGAGGAGTTATTCAGGATCTTGCCAAGATGGGAGGGAAAATTTTAACATTTTTGGATGAAGTCGAGGAGGATAAAACGACATTTCAAAAAGGTTGAATTCTTGTGATGCAAGCAACGCATACCATTGATGAGGTTGAGGTAGCTAGTCATAAGTCCAAGGAGTTTCAAGTTGACAGTTTAGAAGATTCTAACCTGCTGTTGGAACTAGAGGAATTTGATGGTGTCCAAAAGGATACAAGGAAGAAGTATGCTGACCTGAAACTTCTCCTACATTCTAAGGATGAGATTTCAGATGAAGATTTCAATATCAACGTTTCAAAAATTGGATGTTGATATAATGTATGAGATATCGATTAAAGTTGATCATAATTATGAGAAAACTAATTGGATCAACAAAAAAGATCGTATATTGGCATGTGGAATCAAATTAGAGATAATAAATCTAGAGGTATATATTCAGACCAAGGACAAGATGACCTACCACTTTTAGGATCTCATCAAAGATGACTCAGACATGATGGTAACCTCTATCACAGGGAGCTTACATAGGGTGATTGATTCAAAAATTTTAAATCTTTTCCAGAATAACTTGGTTATTTCGTATGTGGTTTGAAATTTTGTACCGCATGATATCTGTTTGGGTTCTCATTTTCCCACAAAAGTATTTTCAGAATAAAAAATTTTAAATTGAGGAAAGATTAAAACCAAAAAAATCGAATTATTAAAATAAACATAAACCATCCCAAACCTAAAAAACTTATAAGAAACATCCTCAAAACTCTTGCAGCACCTGAAAATGAAAAAGGGTGTGAGAAATTTTGGGCCCTTACATCAGATATATATCAAATGAATCTTATCATTGATAATTAAAAGAAAATATGGAAAGAGGGGAGAAAAATATAGATAAATATCCCATCAAATACCTCTCAAATAGGGATCTCACGATAATTGAAGAATAACTCAAGGAAAGACATGAATTAACACAACAACATCAATCATTATAACATGAAAGAAAAATTCATACATATCATCTCAATAAAATCAATCAAACAACTCAATATATTGAGTGTGCATTTTCAACTGACATTCCCAAGTGTATTATTCGAAACTACTATATTTTCACAAGGCACGAACCAAATGAATAACAGTCCCTCAAAACACCTTATCCCGACGGTCCTAAATCTCAACAATTCATTCATCAAACATTTCAAAAAATTCAACTTACAATTCCCCCCACTTAATGACATGGGAATCATTGTGAAGATATCAATGAAGTCGCGACACATGGAATATTTCATGGATCTAGATCATTTTTCGGGGTAGTTCTAATTGATACGTAGCTGCATCACCACACTCCAACACCTCAAATGGCCCCACAAATTGAGAAGAATACTTACTCCCATGAATAAACCTTCACTGTAACTCCCCAATATTTTATGGTAGGCCTCTTAAAATTTAATAACTTTGATAGTTTATGTGTCACACAACACTGAGTTTAAAACAGTAATATACTATTAAATATGACTGTTGGAATAATAATGCGACCATTTGGAATAGTAATATGAACAATAGAATAGTAAACTCACATATGAAAGTATAAATAAATTTTGGGTGTCTTATAAATGAAAATATGGTATATTTACATCATAGAATAAGTAAATAAATGTTTTAAAAATGATAAATTAAGTATTGGTATTTTTGTGAAACATAAATATTTATTTACAATTTTATAATTAATATAATAATTTAAAATAAAATTTATTTTCATAAAATATATTCATAAATTAATATTTTGTTGTCTTATGATTATAAGATAATTTTATGAGACCTTAATTAATTTTTCTAAGTGTCATAAGATCAGTTATAATTTTGAAATTGGTATTTTTTGAAAAAATAAAGATTTTAATTAAAAATAAAATTTATCATATTTAGAAAATTATTTTCAAAAAATATAGTTTATTTTTGACATCTACATATTGAAAAATGGTTATGGTGATTTTTTGGATTTTTTTTGAAATAGTTGATTTTTTTTTTGTGAATAGTGAAATACGGTAATTTACGGCATATATACATTATAAGATAAATACACTATTCCTTGAGTCATGAATTATGTAAGAATCATGATATCTAAATTCTCTTCATTATTTAATTTATTTTTTGATAATGCTCAAACTATTCATAGTCTTGAGCCAAATTAATAAACTAATGGTTAAAATAATCAAAAAGCACCCCTCTCCTCTAGTATAAATACCACCCCTCACCACCTATTCTCCTCACAATTCCAAAGCATTGAATATTTCTTATCTTCTACCCATTTCCTCTCCCAAACCTCTCCCCCACGTTTTGTTCTTTCTGGTTTCACCAAAAGACCATTTCATAGTTCCTTAATGAGGTTCTCAAGGAAAAGAATTCAAGTGGTAAATCCTTTTTTCGTTCACTTTTAATTTCTTTTCTTCTTATTCTATCCTTACCTCTTCTATCCAATCATTCATGATAACTATAGTTTCCTATATATATATATATATATATATATATACTATAATGTTATTATTTTAATGTAATATCCAACATCAAACCCCTTCTCCCCCTTTTTATTCTAAAAATTAAAACATCGTCCGCGATGTGCTGATTTACCAGCATCATGGACGATGTGACTTCATTTTCCATTACCGCCTTCAAGGATGGTTATAAAATCATAATTATGGTTAACCCATATTTTATTATACATATTATAATTTATTTAGTGTTCTATTACCAGTATATATACATGATATTAGTTAATAATACAAAACTAGTTCGTGACGATCGAAAAACAAACAAAATAATCTAAACGATTACCATTAAATTTCAATCTAATGAATCATCCTTATATTTGTAAAAAATATATATAAGACTATTAAATATTTTGTATATTCATTAATAACATATAAATTCAATTATAGAGAATTATTTCAATTTTACAAGATCTTTCATACATGTATACAAGTGAATGAATCATGAAAATCAAGGAAACGAACAATCCCAAATGATGAAATTGAATAATATAACTCATCAAAAAGTAAATAAATGAACTTAATAAAATTATACTAAATAAATGTTGAATTGATTTTGAATTAAATTATTAATGAATCTAATTTCATTATCCAGGACATTAAGTACAAGTGAAGAACACTTTCAGACAAAAGGTAAGGGTTTCTTCACGAACCTCCATTTTCTATTTGGGTTACACTTTCTCTCTCTCTACCCAAATTTAATTACTCATTATTTTCATATAATTATTTTAAAATATGTGTATATGTTCCAAAATCATGTATATAGATCAGTTTATTTTTATTTTATGGGTAAATACATGTTTTACAAGGTTCCCTTCTCAATTCTTCTCGATACACAAACCCAATTAAACAAAACTTATCGATTTCTTACCCATTTTCAAGTATCATCCATAATCTGTTTTAAGAAAACATTATTTTTCTTAAATCAATAAAATTTTCATTAAAAACTATATTTGTACATTTCTGGTTTTATTCAAAAAATTATTACAAATACAAATTATTTTTCTAAAAGAACTCTTCTTTGCAAAGTAAAAAGGGTATTTCTCTTAACAATTCCTCAATGATTTTGTTATATAATTTTCATCTATTTCAACACCCATGTTGCATATTATGATTTATTGAGATTTATATCTTATTATTATCATCTACCATATTTTATTAAATGGTTTATGATCAGTTTGACTATGGATTCTATATCTTTATACCATTCACCATACTACTCATAATGTTTAGTGATTATGTTTACAGATTGGGGAAAGTTTTTTACATTTCATATGTATATTTTTTTTATGTTTCAACCCATTCATATCCGTAATTCATTGGAGTTAATAAGTGACGGGTAGTGCCCTCTATGGCCCCTCGATGCATCGATAAGTATCATGAGAAAAAATAGATATGGTTTTGGCCGAGGCCTTAAACATTTATTTTCAGATGTCTTGGCCGAGGCCTCGATGGTATGTTTCATATATCTGGGATTATGAATTCCCTTGTTATGATATTATTAATTGATAATCCATGTGATTATTAGACTAGTGCAATATCCAGACATAATATTCATTCTCATATGATTATTTATATTGCATTATTTATTCAGATTTTATTCCTACCATATTATGCTCAAGATTATGTTCTAATGGAACGTATTTTTAGTCATTCATCATGACTTATTGTTTATATTAGCTTCCACTGTATTAATTACCCTTATTATGCATTTGAGATCATCCCTTTATTATGTTTTATTTTTCTCCAAGATGCGAATATGTATATTATTAATGACTTGTAGGGATAATATAAAAGTTCATGGATGTTTCCAAAGGAGTTTCAATGTTGTATTCCATTTAAAGTTGTAATGTAAAACTTGTGTATGTATCTAGTTTTCCAAAACTACTAAAATATTTAATCCTCCAGGAGGAATCTTCTTTGTTTATTACACCGATGTAATAAATTATGGCACTGGATCCAGGCTACTGGGGTCGGGGTTATTACATTCACTACCCATAATGAGGAGATACCTTCATGAATACATGATCTCCAAGGTAAAACTCTAGTGTTATCCTCCCTTGATCAACATTGGAATTCTGATGATATTGATCTACCTTCTTCCACTCATGAATCAATTTCACCTTCTCTATCATGTTATGCACCAATTATGATTTGAGAATAGCTGACTCTCGATCCTTGATCCATTATAATGATGATTTGCAAGGTTGGACATAAAATGATTCAAATAGAGTCACAAAAATGATGGATTGATGGATACTACTATAATAAAACTTGATCAAAGGTATATAATTCACCCAAAAGCCTCCAAAATCTAGAATTAAAGAATACAACATGTATTCCAAGATCTAAATTGTATGATATATCTTTTCATTCATCTATGGATGAAAAGAAGTGATGATTCATAAATGGGATACAAAATCTTCCTGAATACCATTCTAAACTCTTGAGGTAAAATGAGGATAATTCTCAAATATAATCATCTTTGAAACTCCATGGAGACTCATAATATCCTCTAAATATTGCCTCGCCAAGATATTTACCTCAGAATCTACCAACATAGATTCTTTCACTAATTTTACAAATGATGAATACACCATCATCTGGTAGACACAACCTCTATCATCAGCTTCTCCCATATAAACGTATGTTGCTACAAGATCTTCCATCACACCCTAAGTATCTTTAAAATCTAAAACAATACCTTTACACATATGCCTAATCAGTTCATCTGTAATGACATACCCATTCGCTGGTGTATATGAAATCTTGAAGTTGAAATCCTATAATAATTCTATCCAACATCATTTTTGGAAGTTCAAATAACTCCAAGAGAAGATATATATCAAAATATTTTGATCCATGAAGACCATAAAACACTCACCAATGAGATAGTGTCTCCACAACATCAAGAAAAAAAATATATGGAAATATTGAGTTTATGAGTGGTATAGTTACATTTATGGGGTTGTATCTACCAAGACCCGTAGGATATTAATTAACTTATGTATATCAGAAAAAATATTATCCAAGGCATGAATATTAAAATTAAACCTCAAACATCATACCTTCCTCTAGAAGGTCGAGAAGAGGAGCAATGGACAACCCCTCCTTCGGATATTCAAACACAACTTGATAGTCATCAGTCCAAATGAAATCTTGATCCTTCCATATCAAGGCTGTCAGAGGAGTCACAATATGATAGAAATCTGGTTTGAACCTCCTATAAAATATTATAAGACTAAGTAAACTCCAAACTTATATAAAATTATTGGGGGCTTCCTAAGAAACAACAACCTTGATCTTCGATGGATCTACAACTACTTCTTACTGAAAGACAAAATTTCTTAGAAAATGCACCCCATAGGCCTATGACATGCACACTGAAATCTTCCCAAATAGTTGATGTTTCTAAAGAACTTCAAAAACAGCTCATAAACTCTCCACATGTTCATCCTAATATTTATAATAAACAAGGATGACTTCAACAAATAGTACTATAAACCGGTTTAGGAACTCAAAAAATGGATTTCATGAGTCCCATGAACATGAAACTTGTGCTCATGACACTAGAGGGAATTAATAAGAACTCAGAGTGTCTATATCAACATATGACAAAAGCCTTCAGAATATCATTATCCTTTATTCAAATCTGATTATATCTTGATCATAAATCAATCATTGAGAAATAGATATAACCCTTCAGTTGGTCGAATATATCACCAATTAATGGAAGGGGATAAAAATTCTTCATTGTCACCTGATTTAATTGATGATAATTGATGAATAGTCGTAAAATGTCATTCAACTTATTTATGAATCATACTAGAGTAGCCTAAGGTGATACACTAGGGAAATAAAAACTCTCTATAAGAGATCATCGATTTGAATATGAAGCTCCCATAGCTCAAAATGCGACATCCTATATGAGAAAATTGATATTACGGAGACACAAAGTTATATATCAATCCAAAACTTGATCTCTAATTGAGGGGATAACATCACAACCTATTTAGGGGTGACATTAGGGAACTCTTATACAACCCTAGGAAATGCTACCCGTTGAACCTCCACTCAACTAAAAAAATCAACCATCATTAAAGATAAGAACTAGTCATGCCTCTCACCCATCTAGTGATCTTACTCAGTGATGAACATAGCATGCTCACTGTCAGCATTATAGAATGAAACGTTCTTTCAAAAGAAATCAATAATGGCATGAACTGAATATAGTTAGTCTATGATGAGGGTGATTTTGTATGTTTTTATCTGTAAACATAGTAAATATCCTGAAGAGAGTTGTTTTCTTAGAATAAATTCATAACCTCTACATACATCACACAATATAAATAGACCTATGGCTAGTCTAGCCAGCACCAAACACACTAAAAGTCTCTCCACCTCAAGTCTTAGATCCTGGATGAGGATGGGTGAAATAAAAGAGTGTGTAGATCCTCAATCAAACAATGCATACATCCAAGTAGAGCATTGTAACACACCAAACCAGAATACTTTTCTATGATGGAGGGATACATGAACTCAAGAATGTATTTTCATATGCTAGATCCTTTTGACTAGCGGTGAGGGTATAATTCATACAATGGGGATATTATGGACCTAAATCTAAGTAATTAAACAACAAAAATACCTAAAACATCCACATCCCATAATCAAAGTATACATAAATCAATAAAAAAAATACTATAATAAATTTCATATGGAAGTTATACAATCATACATTTCAATTTCTCTCCCAATGGTCCAATCACATATACAAAATAAAAAAATAAAAAATATCCAAGGTCCCTACTACCATCCATGGGCCTTGACAACCCTATCTCTAAAAACCCATTATGTTTCCCCCACCCAATCCACTGTACATTTTATACTCAAACTAAAAGCAGACATAAGGTTTGTACACACACTAGAATTCTCATAAAAGGTGTGATAAACACATCTCAGTAGGGTCTCACCACATACCCCTAGTATACTCCATCATATACGTGTATGTATGAGTAAATTAAACAAGATACACAAGTGTTTCAGACATCGCGTGCTAACCAAGCTACCACAACTCAATGCACATTGTCTCATCAAGTGCTAACTAAGACACAAAGACACATGATCTTACTTACTTCAATGAAAAGAAGGAAACACATTGTACCTCATGCTACCAAACCTATAACACAAACCATACCCAAAAACTTCGGGTAGGCATCTAACTTAGCCCCGAACACTACTTCAGGATGTAGGGTAGGGCTCTACATCTAAGTCATAGGCTCACCTCATCACTCAAGGTGGTGTCACATCCAAGTATCAACCCACTACCTTATCACTCATGTTGGGGTTCATCATTTACATCTTGTATCACATCACTACTAGACCAAAATTCTCACCAAAAGTTTTCCACTATCCCAACAATGCCTTCTAACTAAAGGAAAGGTCCATGAAAAAACCTTCTCTCTCAATGTCAAGCCAAAGAGGCCTCGAATAATACCTTCTCTCTAAAGGTATGCCCAAGATTTATAAACAATAATACTCTATATCACTCATGTATGTCCTACTAGTTCCATCTCACTCATGGTGATGCTAGTCCTCATGATCCATCTCCCACATTAGAGTTCACTTACTATCATAATTACCTAAAACACAAGAAGGGAATACAACCCATCACACAATCTCACCAACTCATTGGTACCATCTCAAGCCCATCAACCCTCAATGACACTAGAAACCATAGGATCCTTTGACCCAAACCTTAAGTCCTAGTCCAACCACCAAAAATACCTCATCATTCTTAGTCCTAATAATCAAGGAATATCTCAAGATATATTTCTCTATTCCCCTTGGAAACTTGATTCCAAGTCCCAAAAAATTCCCACAACCCACACTGGGGTCTCATATCACATATCCTAAGGGAGTTATCTCAACTTTTCACCAGGAGGAAACCATTATACATCATGAATATCAAATCCCAAAGAACTTATCTTACTTCCCTCGCACACCAATACTCTCCTAGAACCTAAAGAGGGAGTTCTTAGTCACTTATGAGATGTATGTCTGTCTCGCTCATCATTTATCATCCCCAAGACTCGCATGACTACCCACTAGCATTAGGAACCAATACTAGGATATTTTCATCACTACACATACCCTGAGACCTACCATATTTCTTAATTTATCTCAATCGACACTCTCTACCCTTTAAGACATAGTCTTCAAGAAATTATAATTTACCTAAGTGCTAAGGTGAAATTATCTCGATCCTAGGAGGCCAACTATCATCATATCTATTTCTCTAGGGTGCTATTAGTCTCTATCCATATATCCAGTCCCATTAAGTATGCATCCAATAAAGAAAACATGTATAAATAGGCATAAAAATTTATACTAAATGGACTACATACCTTTAAAATAGAGTTACCATCCTCACCAAATCCTCTAAACCTCGTCGAAGCCTATTCATGCCTTTTCCAAGTTCATACCACTAACCAAGCTCTAATATCACCACATACAGCCTAAATAATTAATTAAAAACATTTATAACTAATTATTTAATTTAAAATGAAGAGTAAAAGGCATCAAAAAATTATTTTTCTATCATCATAATGCTAAAACCGCAACCAACTACACTCAAATGGTCTATGTCGTACCTATGGAACCATCTAAAGAAAAATTCCTATCACCTGACACCTGAAAAATCCCCAATTTCATCAAATTTAATCAAAACCCCTAAATAAATTAGGGTAATGTCTTACATCAATTGAAACAGTGAAAGACAGTGTGAAATAATCTTCTCAGGACACCCTCTAGCCACCACACCTTAATACCCCATCATCTACACATGATACTTCCATGATAAATTTTAATTAGAACTAAAACCTTAACCCAGTGCATCCAAAATTAGAATCTATGACTAAAATAATTAAATAGAAGAATATAGAGGGAAATACATAATTAGAATCATTACTAAAATTACTAAAGAACCACCCTAGATCCGAGGGGTAAGGGAGAAAGAGTTGGGGAGGAGCGGGTTGAAATGACCCTCCATGAACACCTCTCCCAACCTAAATCACAAATGGGAAAAATAGAGAATTATCAGTACACACCTATTAAGAAAACACCTAAGGTGTCGGTCATGGAATAACCAAGTGAGTTGCAGCATAAAACACCCCCTTTCCCAAAAATTTCATGGAATGACCATGGAGTTCTTGATAAGGACACCACAAGAAAGGTCCATAGACCTTTCCCTACCTCCATCATAGAGTGGCCTCAGGGTCTCATTGTGGTCAACTTCACTCCCTAAAAAACAAAGGCAAAGACCATAAGACTCTCAACCCACTTCACAAGGCTCATCATTGTGGTGCGAGTCATTCTTCATGGTGTAACCTATTTATTAATACATTTCCCATAGTTGAAAATCATGAGACCTCCCATGCTGTGAATCCTTTAACCAAAACGTGACACCTCTTAAATGCAGTCCATCATGACATGACCATATATAACAAAATCATTTCTGAAAGGCCTATAAGACTTACTCTAACATCCACTTGAACACCTGAACCACTAAACAGACCTAATTACCCATCTAAAAAACATCTCATTTGGATGTATCAACCCTTAGATTCCAAATTTGGACCCCGATTCATGGAACAAAACCAAATCTAGATCAAAATTCAAACTTCCTCTAAACATTAATTACCATAAATCTGTAGGTCATTACAAACTCTTCATCTTAATTATTTTTGTCCCTCATAATCTATGACAACCCTCAAACATTCATTCTCGACCTACCACCATCATCAATTCACCAAGGAATCATCATGTTACACCTTCAAATTTCAAATTCTCTTTCGCTATGAAAATCCAAGCACCAAAGAGCACTATTCATAGAAGGTTGAGCCACCCAGTTACCATTATCACCAACATAGAGATGGTTCTCAACCACACCTATCTATATCGAGACACTAAGATCTCTTCCACTTGTTCATCTTGAGGCTTATCGAGCTCCACTCTATAAGACACCTCCCATAAGGGTTAATTTCATACTATGGTTATCCCATCTATAGGAATTTCTTAATAAAACACTCTTCTTGTGGTTCAATGAAATGCTAAACACAGTTTTCACCTCACTGTATCCAATTCCCTATAAAGCACTAGTAGATACTTATCTAGATGACTTATTGAAAATGATCGGTTTCACCCATTGATGCATTATCTCCTTGCCTCATAAGATCTTAATTTATTAACTTATAGAGACAACATTAGATCATCCAAACACCCATACCAATGTATAAACCAGAATTCTAGTGTTGTTCCATATTTTCACATGATCCTTAGATTGGTTGGTAAGGACTCCGTAAGTTCATCAAAGTGACCCAGGATCAAATCCAGGTGGAAGCATAATTTTTAGGTTACTGTAGCATGAACTGTGTAGCACTGTAGCAGGTAGTGTAGTTGGAACTGTAGTAGGTACTGTTTGGCACTGTAGCAGCCGGGAATATGCCCCTGTTTGGGCCTTCAGGACACCAATTTGGTCCTCGAGTCCTTTAAGGCCTTCGGGCCACCCAGGCCTTCAGGTCAGTAAGGCCTTCAGGCCACCTAAAGTCCTTTGGGCCACCTTTAGTTCAGATGCAAACCATACAACCTACAAGGAACAAGCTCTACAAGGAGGATGATCAAAGGATATTTCACCACAGCAGAAGCTAAACAGATTGCAAGAATGAGAGGGTATGGAACCTGCTATCGGGACAAGCCTATGAATGCACGATAATTCCTAGTCAAACAGTCATGCGAAGGTGGAGAGTTGATTTCATGATGAAGATTCTGGGGTGGAGCAGTTCCAAGTAGTTAGTCTGGGTTGTATATAATTTTTAAAAGCCTACGGGAAATGAATTCCTCTAAGGCCTACGAGCCATGTAATAATTATACCTATGGGCCTTGTAAGGGTAGTGTTGTTCCATATTTGTATCACCAATTACCTATTCTAATAATCATGATCTAACTCTGAGAATTGTCACACCGCTGATTCAACTCACTCTCATATTATGTCAACTCCTGCCTGATATTGATGCCAACATACTGACTCCAACCAACACTATATATGAGTCTTGAATATGGTGTTTACCAAGGAAACATATTGACTAGGATATTTTCTATACACTATAATCTTGGTGTTTTCTCAACCATCCACCAACTGGTCACAACACAACCATGAACCTAACTATTATGAGGGGTTACACTATGGTTGATACAATTCTCCCCACTATAAGAGTTTAGTTAGCATAATTTTTATAAACAAAAACCCAACTTTCATAGCCCACACTTTTTTTCTTATTGATTGTAGTGATTGGACATGGTCAACCCACTTGCACCTAAGAACTAACATGACACACTGATCGCCATATGTTCTTAGATCACAAGGAACATCATCCTAGACATCTATAAAAATTCATCTGAAATGAGGATCACACCCTCAATATCCAATGGTTCACTCCCCACTATATGGGTTCTCTTACACTAATCCTCAAGTACAGTGCCTAATAGATTCCAACATTGTATGTGTTTTGCTCCTCCCAATCCATGCTCATCCATCATATTATCACTTATTTTGGAAATAACCTGGATCAACCACACTACAATACCTTGAACCATTTCCTACATTAATTTCTATAATAGAGGGACATTCCCTATCCCATATGACACCCCAAGACACTATTACTACGATCGTATCACCACTATACTACCATCATTGCACATCTCAGGTTCATCTACATATTTAAAAATTCTTGTGAGACCTTGACACATCCCATTCAATGATCCACTACTCAAATTTGTGCCACACATATCAACAAGCACTCTTCTTTATAACCTAATACTTTTCCTTGAAAAATCACACCAACCCTCACTCTCTTCTTCTAATGTGGAGTTGTCCTTGAAAGAAACTTCTCATAGGTTCTTACCAACTATCTACTCCAATATCATAAAATCCAATAGGTGTATGATATCATACAACCTAATCATGTAACCCAACCCACAAACCCCAAAGTTGCATCTCATAGAACCTAGGCTCAAACACCTAAGCCGTCGACCATGCTTCTCTCACATATCAATCTCACCCAACAAGATTAAGACATATCACTCATTCCAAGAACCACCACACAATCACCATCCATCTAGTCATCATTCCTAAACCTTGAGCATTTACCCACTCTACCACCGTGACACCGTAAGTACATCTAGAATCAAAAGGGATAGGTATCCCACTGATATTACCCTCTCATCCAACCTCTATACTAGAAACAGTCCATGATCTCCACATCCCAAAATCCCAAGGCACTTTTCAATCATTTCCTCAACCCTATTAGGGGTATCTCCAAAACCAACTAGTTAGATTAACTATAGTTCCACCAAGAATCTGTATGTTAAAAACCCCTATAATATTTTTTTACACTTTGAGTAACATACCATGAATATTCAAGGCAAACCATGCCCATCCTTAAATTATCCATTTTGTATTCAATTCATGTATCGACTAATTAAGGGTCCCTATACATCCCTTGTATAAATGTATTATATTCAATAACTGGATAATGTATTTTCATATGATCTACATGACTTTACCTACACAAATAATATGGTTTAGCTAAGTAGAATCCCACTAATATGTTATATGAGAAAACAATGTACACATTATTATCGACACATTAAACAACTAAACCCATTTTCATCAATAAATCAATCACACATGAGCACATGCATTCCTTGTAAATTCTTTGTGAAAAATATAATGCATGGACATAAGCTTCTTGATAATGGGATAACATCCCAAACAATAAATAAAAACCACAAATATACATATCATATTCAATAAACTTCTCAACTATAATAGTGAAAACCAAGAACAACAATCTCATACCCTAAGAACCCATGACATTCCACTAAAAATGTGTTCATGAATAAAAAATATGAGTTTTATCACAAGCCCCGACACATTCTTATACCACCTTTATAGAACATCCTTAAATAATAAGACAAAATAAAATGCACTGATGCCACCTTTTAACACTCTAACCTAGAACACTTATCTATTCTATATGTATATATAGTATCATGCATACCTCTCTATACACAAAAGGATACTAACTACCAAAAAGGTCCTAATTAATATAATAGGGAGAATATTCCCTTAAAATAGATTCATTAAATAGTGTAAATAACTAAAAAAATACATATCCCATAATTAGTGTACACATAAATTAAGAAACAACAATGCTATAATAAATTCCATGAAGAAGTTTTATAGTCATATATCTCAAATGGTCACCCCTTAAGCACAACATATATACAAAATAAAAAAATAAAACAAAATATCCAAGGGCCCTAATACCATCCCCGGACCCCCAAAAACCTCATCTCCAACACTCATCATGTTTTCCCATTCAAATCCCCAACACATCCTATGCTCAACCTGAAGCAGGAATAAGGTCTAAATGCACACAAGAGTGCCCATAGAGAGTGTAAGAAATAAACATCTGTAAGGTCTCACCAAGTTACCATAGTATACACCATCATATTCATGTATTCATGAGGAAAACAAACATTACACACAATCATGTAATATATTATATTCTAACCAGGTTACCACAAATCAAATTACATGAGGTTATCATTTTCTAACGTAGCCACCACAACACCCAATCATGCCTACTTTTTCATCATCCTGTAATATTTTAATTGCTTAATCCTACCAAACTAATAACCTAGACCATACTCAAATACATGGGGTAGGTGTCCCACTGAGTTGTGGACATTACCCAAGGATGCAGGGAAAGGCCCCACATCCAATTCTTGTAATCAACTCCTCGCCCAAGGTGGTTCTACATCCATGTCCCAAACCATTATCTTAACACTCATTGTAGGGTCCATCATCTAGGTATTTCATCACTTAAAAATTAGAGAATCCTTCTCACTGAAGGTTTCCCACTATCTCGACCCACACCTTCTCACCTAAGGAAAGGTCCTTGACAACACCTTCTCACTCAAGGTGAAGCCAAACAGGTCTAAAGTCATACTTACCTACTCACGGTCTTCCTAGAATTCATGCACATAAATAATTTATCTCACTCATGGAATTTTTTAAAGCAACATATCACTCTTGGGGAGGCCATGCATTAGGATATATCTCCCACACCAGAGTTTGTCTCCTATCACCTGCACATGTAAGACAAGTGAAATGCATAGCCTATCACACAAGATCACCAACTCGTTGGTACTATCTCAGGGAAAAAACCCCTTAGTGACTGTAGCCTCATCCAACCTAATCCTCAAGGCCTAATCCAACCACATCAAAATCTATCATCACACTTGGTCCCACTAACTAATGATATCCCAATATATCCTTCCCTAATCCACTTGGAAACCTAATGCCAAATCCTGAACATTTCCTAATACTCATACATTGGTCCCATATCACATCACCTATGGATATTTATTAATACTTAACATAGAGAAAACCCCTCTTTTTCATGTGCATCATGTCCTAAAGGACCTCACACACTAAGACTGTCCTTTGACCTCATAAGGGTGTTCCTAGTCACTCATGAGATTTACTTTCAACTCGCTCTTTATCACTCAGCAATAATACTCTCATTCCTACCCACTGTAATTTATAATCCAAATTAGGCCATTATAATTACTATTCATACCCTAGGATATACCCAAGGACTCAAATAATCTCAATCAACACTCTCATCCCTTAATGACATTTTCACTAGGAAATACCAATTTACATGAGTGATAAGGACCACTTATCATGATCCAAGGAGTGAAAACTCCATCCCATCTCTTTATCTAGGGAGATATTGATCCCTATCTATATATATAGTCCCATATAGTATTCACACATTCAATAAAACATGTATAAAATGGTATATGAATTTATATTAAAGGAACCAACTACCTGTTAAATGGATTTACCATCTTCACTATACTCCATCAAGCCTTAGCCAAACCCATATATGCGTAATACAAGATCATACCACCACCTAATCTAGTATTTCACACCATATAAATTAAATTATTTATTATAATAATTTATAATCAATTATATAATTAAAATCAAAGAGGCATACGATTCAAAAAACTCATCGAGAATCACTGTAATATCGAAACTGCAACCAACT
The DNA here is from genome assembly GCA_963277665.1 of Viscum album. Taxonomy (NCBI): domain Eukaryota; kingdom Viridiplantae; phylum Streptophyta; class Magnoliopsida; order Santalales; family Viscaceae; genus Viscum; species Viscum album. Next base: position 1,909,128,718 of record OY728136.1, read on the forward strand.
ACATCGAGAAGGTCCATGGTGCACCCATGACACCATAATGAGAAAAATCCTTATCACATAGAACTTAGTCAATTTATAATTTGATCTAATTTAAAAAAACCCAAAATTAAGTAGGATATTGACTTACCAAAACTAGAATGGTGACAGACATGGTGTGATCATCTTCCCAGGACACCCTCTAACTACCACACATGAAGGACATATCATAATCACCTAATTCCACCATACTTTAGTGTAATAGACACCAAAAAAATATTTAATTTCATAAAAAATTAGTTAATATGAAGGGAAAAAATGAAATGGAATGATATAGAGGGAGATACATACATAGAATTACCACTGAAATTCCTTAAGAACCACCTCATATCAAGTGGGTAAAGGGAGGTCTTGAGGGGAAGGAGCTGTTGGAAATGGTCCTCCTCAAGTGCCTATCCTGATCTAAATTTTTAAGGGACTAATTGGGAAATTATCAGCCTACCATTAATATAAAAACACCAAAGAAATTGTTTTCATTGTGACCAAGAGGGTTATGGTACGACATACCCCTTTACCCAAAAAATTCACAACAAGACCAAGGTGGTCATAGTGAAACCACTCTAGGAAGAGGGTTTGAACCTCGACCTACCTCATTCATGGACTGACCTGCGTATCTCTATGAAAAAAATAAAAGGACCATAATACTCTTAACCAAATTTGTAACACTCGTCATTGTGGTGTGACATCCCCTTCACGGTGAAACATATTTTATAATAATTTTACCTTAGAAAAAAATAATGATACTCAACATGGAATGAAGCCTTCGGTTATAACACATCCTATATTCACTATAGTCTATCACAGTTTGACATATAGGTCGTAATGATACTTATAGTAGTAACAGTATTTCAACAAGGCCTTTGGGTCTTTCTATAACATCCACCTGAGCACCCAACCCACCAAGCAAGCCACGTTCCCTATCCAGAAAATAGCCTTAAGATATCTCAACCCTTTGATTTTTTATTTGAACCCCAATTCATGGAATGAACTCTGCTCTAGATCAAGACTAAAACTTCCTAAAATACAATAACCTTGAAATATTCAGTTCATTTCAAACATAAATAGATATTACCTTGAATGACATATAACTCTCCTAGTGTTGACAACTAAAGCACATGCATTTAACTGCATCATACTCCATAACTCTCCAACCCTATTGAAAACTATCTATATAGATTCCCTATAAACACTTAAGATGATGAACATCATGAATTTATCCTATCTATACCATGTCTTCTCACTACTGATCAATTATTGGATCTCCCTACAGTTGATGATGCTTTTACCTCAACAGATGCTACTACAATAACTAAACCTATAGTGGGTTTTAAGCTCCACATATACTTATAAGGAAGGGCAGACACTCTAACTTTTGATGGCTATGACCCTGAAATAATAATGAACAATGTATAATTTCCCAACAGGGGTTCGGAAACTTTCTTCTATGGTGAAATGGGAAGAAGAAAGGTAAAAATGAATCTTTTCTATCTAAAAAATTGACTAACTAGAAAACCAAGAACACTTAGTCATAGATAAACTTCACATAGAGTCTTGATGTATCCTCTCTTGTTATGGTTTGGTCTGAGCTGACATCCTCTCCATAACATATACCTTCACCGACACCTCAAGAAACGTTGACAATATGAATGGGATAACATGGCACTAGATCTATGGATGTAAACCTCCCAAAAATTCCTCACCATGGACTCCTCAATGGGAATTATATAATATCCCAATATTTTAAAAGAACACTATGTTCAATAGCGTATACAACATGTAACGCCGAGTTCAAAGGAACCATGAAATATTAATATTTAAATGTTATAATTATAACTTAGTTGTTAAATTAGATGGTATGAATAGAATTAATATAATTATTAAATACATATAAATTTCATACTCAATAAAAAATCAATTATTAATTCTTAGTAAATAAACACTCATTTTTTTAGTAAAGTCATTTTATGTTTCAAAAAAATACATTTTCTTAAAAAATAGGTTTTATTGTTTTTTATGGGAAATTATAAAGTTAATTTATATAAATTTTATAAATTTTATATTATAAAAATAATATAATTTTTAAATTCTTCATTTTGAAATTATATTAGGACGAATCTTTGAGGATTTTTTGAAAAGTTTGATTTTTCAATGAATAGTAAAAAATAATGATTCTTATTAAAAAATATATTTCCTTTTCAAGTAAATAAAAAGTCACATTATATTTTGAATTAGTTTTAAAATTTATTTAGTTTATTTATATTAAACATAATTTAATAAAAAACATTGGAAGCAACATTATACTTCAATATGGTATAAAAACCTATTTATACTTAAAAGGCATTTTTATGGAAAATCGCTTTTTGTAACACTTAACATGATTAATTATAAATTAAATTATACAAATTTTGTGAATTGAATTTGATAAAATAGATTGCATATTTTTATTCATCATAATTAATATTATTTAATATGTTCAACTTAACTTTTTATCAATATGAATAGTAACCGTAATATTTATTTGTTATCACGGTAAGGTAAAATGGATAAATTATGGTTAAAAATAATTTTATAAGGCTTAAAATTAATTAAAAAACTTTAATTAGTTTTATTTGATGAGTATATGTCATTAATAATCATCCAAAATTCAAAAATATGACATTCTGTTACCATTTAGATTTGATTTTTACATTTATAATATTTTAAGTAAAGGATAAAGTAAAAAATATCACTCACTTTCATTTATTATTTTTAATATTTTATAAAATGGATAAAAAATTTATGTTCAGTTATAAATTATTATTTAATATATAAATTATTTTTTTACCATTTTAATTTATTTTAAATTTTTAGTGATGAAATAATTACCTTAAAAGAGTACACAACACCAAGTATAAAAAACATGTAAATGATTTTAAAAACTCTAAAAGTAATATTTTTTGGGTGATTTATAGTATCCCATGAATTTTGTAGATCAATATAACATATTATGATATGTTTTAAAGTTTTATATTTGAAATCCATAACTGTATTCTTGTCTTTAAAGTCAAACTAAATGAATAGTGACAAAACTTTCGTTAATGGTATTTTATGTTAAAAATTATTTTATTAAATTATTTAAAAAACATTAAAATATTTAAAAATTAAAATTATTTTTATAAATGGTCTAAAATTTTATCTCTTTTCCATTTATTATCAAATTATCACCTTATAAGTAAAATTATAACCCTTTAATGTTGAAAACGCCATTACTACGGTTAAGGTTAAATTGGTTAACCAAAGTGTTAAACCAAAAGATATGGGTTGAATGATATCTGAAACTATATAAATTTTATTGAGTGATTATATTAATAAAATATTATCTTCATATTCCAATCCATGCAATTTTTAACCATTTTACATGATTTAGATATATAATATATTATAATATTTTATTTATTTCCAAAAATGACATTAATGATATTTCATAATAAGAAATATTTTATTAAATGATTTAAAATTTATAAAAAACTTGTAATTATATAATTTAGTAGGATATTATTAAAATATTGACCATGTTCCATTTATGGGTGACTTTTCCATTGTCCATGTGTACGATGAACTACTGCCTTGCGAACCAATGTAATTTGTTTTCCATCACAACCTCTTATGGATAGTTATATTGATGGATTTAATGTAAATATTTGATATTAATGATATAAATATCAATATTTAAAGATAATATACCCTTTATTTTCTTATCTTTACATTCCTAGAAAAATGATAACATCATTTATGCGTATGTTTGGATTGCCACCTCTATGAAGTGATGTGATTCATTTTTTGTCACCGCATCACATGGATGATATATATAATTTTTTTTAAAGTTATAATATTATATTTATGAAATATTCATCATTATGGAAAGATAAAATGATTCTTACCTACTTTATGTCACGTTAGTTGAAAAATATAAACGTTACACATGCATACGTAGGACCTACCATTTCCATGATTGTAACATATTTCATTGATTATAACCATCATTAATCATTGGTTTTAAAAATATAATTTATGTATAAAAATAATAAATTATTTAATTATTATTATTTTGGATATATGTAATAATTACCCCTTTGACCATGGCCAGCACAACGAAACCATTTTGAAATTATGAACCGAACATATTTAAAATACACGATGTTTACCTAACTGATTAAGAAATTAAATATTTTATTTAAATAAATGAATAAAATGGTTTAATGATAAATTAATAAACCTTGAAAAGGTTATCAAAAAATTTAATAATTTATATATTTTTATTATACATGATTTAAAGGATGGATATACATGGAAAGTATAGACTTGAGGTAAGAGATTTCATCTCAATTTCCTTTCATTAAGGCATATTTTAATATTATACATATAATTTATTTTATACGGTATATATACTACCATTTTACATGTTATATATTTAATTATTCATAATTAAGAGTATTTTAAGTTTCAATTCATGTTATGTCACCAATGGGGTTTTGATTGGGAAGTTACCAAAGCAATGAAGGTTTTCTTAACTCAATTTTCTTTCATTGGGTTACATCACTTATTCATTGATTATATTATGTCAATATTATGGGTGAAACAAAATTTTTCATATTTATATTATATTTACACTTATTTTTTATGGGTTTACATTATTAACACATAGTCTCTCTATTGATTAATTCTCAATTCAAATATATGATCTTTGTAAAGGTTTATCATATAAAATTGTCTTCTTTGGGACATATGTTATGTTATGAATATATATTATTTTATGAGGAGTATATAAAGAAATTTTGAAATTTTATAAAAATAATATCCTTATTTACAAGATATTTAATCTTTTATTTGAATTTATTCTTTCATGAGACTTATGATTCAAACATTACCAAAGCGGTAAGGGATTTATCTTTCAATCCCATTTTAATAAAGTTTTTTTTATTCTTGAATTTCATTTGAGTAAATTATATGATCCTTACTTTATAAAAACATTATAGTTTTATTATCCTATATATATTTATATAATTATTATGTTTAAGTACCATTTTTCTATTTTTGGTACTCAAAATGGTTCAAAAAATGTTTTTAAGAAAATTAGATTTTATTTATCCACTTTTGATCATAAATTTTTTTCTTCAACATCAATGTTTAAAAATTATTTTTAAAAGAATATTTATTTTTTAAAATTTATGAGATAAACATATTTTTTTCCATGTTACAAACCATCCCAGATACCCTGGTACCTTGATACCCAAGCCAACACTGACATAGCCCAAAAGGAATTTTAAATACCCATGGGTTGGTGACTATTACCTAACATCATACATGATAAAATTGGGAATGAATTTTACACAAAAATAGATAAATATAACAGTACATATCAGTATTATCAAAACACATTAGGGATAAAGTACCATAAACCAAACAGGTTTATCAAAAAAACAAAACAAAACATCATTAAAGTGATCAAAAAAATATAACAAGACAAACATCTCCATAGATTCAATGCTCTAAGCCAAATGATAAATAACATCCACCTCCTCCTTGAGTTTCTTTCCATTTTCTTAGAAAATTAAGAATAAAATATAAAAAATACCTTAGAAAAAGGTTGGATTTGAGCTAAAAAGATTAGTAGGGTCTCACTAAGTGTTCCAGAATAAGATTCCATAATAATAAACCAAGTAATGATTTCTATTTTAATAAAAAAATACATGTAAGTACAATTTCATATTTAAAATAAAACATACTTTTCCTTTCAAATGATGGAAAACATTTCAGACAATGTATTTCATAAAAAATTTATATAAAATAGTTTATAAAAATTTTCTAGGCATAAGAGAAGAAGTTTCAAAAACATTAGAATTTATAATCAAAATAGCCACAATAAGCACCATGGTTATATGCCCTATGGTATGATAGTTTCTAATTAAAGGATCATCACACTCTCATATTTTTGATCATAGAATATGTGTACACACATCACTCAGGATTATTCTGAATAAGACTCATCAACATTCCATCATGAATATGATCTACCTAACTATATTTTTGTTAGAGATGTCATAATCAATCCATTTCTATGGAATTGCCATCCTAGAATTCTTGTACCAAATTTATCACTAACTACTCAGTCTTGCATGTTCTCAATCAAAAAATCTATTTAAAATATAAAATCATTTCATTTAAAATAAATCATCATTAAAAAATTCAATTTCCCACTTTTATTTATTAAAATTCCAATTCACTTTTAAAAATAAAAAATGGGTTTTTCGTCAATTCATGCCTCTTCAAAATAAATAAAATCATAGGTTTTAATAAATTCAATATAATCCATTTTTTATAAACTCAAACCTCAAATAATTTAATAATTTATGTCAATTTCAATTTATATCCCAATTTCCAATTCCATTGGAATTGGGGGGGGGGGGGTTCCCAAATTCCATACTACTTTAATTTCCAATTCCATTTTTCATCAAAATAGGTTTTTATAAATAAATTTAAAGAAATTAAAATAAAATCAAGAAAATTAAGGTTTAACCAATTGGTACAATCTAAAACAGAACCACATACCTTTATCATAGAGATCACATAACACACCACCTATAACAAGAGTTTACAACAACGAACAATGGTAATAGAGATATCAAAAAAAATCCTAGAATTGAGATTAAGATCAAAAGAGTTTAGATCCCTAAAAAAATGATGATCTACCAAATCCTATGGATGAAAGATAGAGAGAGTGGGAGATAAGGAATGAAAGGAGAATCACTTATTAGAGAGGGATCAAATGAGATTTTCCAAACTTTAGTCTTTTTAGGAATGTTTTTGGAGGTTTCAAAAAGGGTTCTTGGGAGCTCCAAGACGTAGGAAATCGTGATATCCTATGTTAGGGTCGATCGGGGGTTCAAATGGAGGTTCATTAATTTTTAAAATATTTTTTAGAATAAAAACGTTATGTCTTCATGGTTAGCTAGCTAGAACCACATGGTTAGACAAACTGTTCACCCAAACTATGTGGCCATATACTGGGGTACATGGTTTCAACTAGGTGGATGCACGTTTTTTCAAACTATGCTCCAACTATGAAAACCTCAATTGTCCAAGGTTATATGGTTTTAACTTGGTGGGTGCACAGTTTGGGTAAACCATGTGCCAACTGTACACAACCTATAAACTTCCAAAAATTTCAATTTTCCATAAAAAACTCATGACAAACCCCAACCAACAAATGATAAAAAATAAGGGTTTATGAGTACCTAAAAACTAGTAATATGGAGTTACAACCTCCCCACGATAGAAAATTTTATCCATGGAAATCCTATCAAGTAGTTACCATATAAAAAAATGAGGCCACTAATCTGTCATCAGTGCCTATATCTCTCTAGTCTCATGTGAATCAAAATTTAAATTCCATATAACATGGAAAAAATGTATCTTTCTCCCACAAATTAACTTGGTCTCAAAATCAACAAACCTAACTAGATTCTTAGTCAGAGATAAATCAGGCTCAACATTATGATCATTCCAACTCAAATATTTTCATAGCAGTTATACAAGGAAAAATTTATGTATTGACATTAACTATAAAAAAGTGATAAAAAACAAGACACTTTCTACACCCTATCAAAAACCTCAAAATGACTCACAAAATGTGGAGAAATATACCCTTTACTCCCAACCCGTCAATGACCTAAACAAGGAGAAACTTTAAAAAATACATGGTCACCAACTAAAAAATCCCATGGTCTATGGAGATGATTAGCTTAAGATTTATATTGTCTCTGTTCCATCAAAATTATATGATGAATAAAATGAATATTTTTTTATATCTCTTTTACCATTCTTAATATAACCAAGGAACTGTCACTGATCTCTAACCAACACAACAGATATTTACACGACTTACCACACAAGTCCTCAAAAAGATCCATTCTGATTGTAGATTGGTAACTATTGTTGTAAGAAAACTCAACTAGTACCAAATGGTCATCCCAAGATCCAAAAAAAATCAAAGATGCAGGTATGAATACTATCCTAAAGATTATGTGTAGCCCTCTCTTTTTGGCCATCCATATACAAATGGTATGTCGTGCTCAAACAAACTTGATATACCAATGCCTCCCAAATGCCTCTCCAAAAGAGAGATGTAAAATGTGGATCTATATCAGAGAATATAGAAAATGGAACTCATTTAAAACAAAAAATATATATCACATGGTGATTTACTAACTCTTCAATTTTGGTTGTATCTCGAATGACACAAATTGATCCGATTTGTTCATCCTATCGATCATAACTCATATCACATTATTATTTTTATGGGTATGTGGAAACCCAACCAAAAAGTCCATAGAAATATCATCCCACTTCCAAGTTAGTACTAAAAGTGGGTGAAGCAAACCTTAAGGTTTATGGTGCTCATCCTTGACCTGTTGGAAAGTATAATAATCAGAGACAAAATCAGCAATTCCCCATCTCATAACTGGATACTAGAATCATCACTACATGTAATAGAACATGTTTTTGGTTCTTGGGTGCACAACCCACTAGGAATTATGGAAATCCTCTACTACATATTTCCTTATAAATAAAGGTACAATGAACTGTTTATGAAAATAGTAAATACCCTACAATGAGAATGACCACTCAGTGATGATATCATCATTATAGAGAGAGTATCTAATGCTACAAAACTCATCATCAATATTTTGTTATTGAATAATCACCTTGAGAAGAGGGGAGGCCATCTGAACACTAGATAAGACAACCTCATACCCTATTTCCCAAACTCCAATATGGATCTTTTAAAAAAGATCCATCATGTTCCACTCTTTTGATGATTCTTTCATGGAATAGGTCAAAAGTTTCATACTCAACACATCCACAATTATATTCCATTTCCCTAGGGTATAGGAGATGTCAAAATCAAAATATTATAGGTACTCCGCCCAATTCCTCTGGCGGAGAGTAAAATATTTTTGAAAGAAGATATAAATCAAGCTCTTGTGGTAATAATACATGGTAAACATTTCTTCGAAAAGTTACTACCACAAAATATTAAGCACATAAATCATGCATGTGAGGTCAAGGTAATGGGTTGGGTAATTATTCTCATGTTTCTTAAGCTAGCGAGAGCCATACGAAATGACATGATCACCCTGTATAAGAACAAATCCCAATCCTAAACCTGGTGTGTCACAGAAGACCACATAACCCTACCTGGCCTCTGGAAGAGAGAACACTGATGTAGAAGTCAAAATACATTTCAGCTAAATGAAATAACTCTAACATTTATCCTCCCAAGAAAACTTCACTCCCTTACGAGTGAGAGGGTTCATTAGAGAATCTAATTTTGATAATTACTTTTCAAATTTTTGATAATATCAGGTACCCCAAGAATATATGGATATTGAAAACATTATGTGGTTTCTCCCTTATCATAAAATATTTCAAATTTTCAGGATAAATTGAAATTACATGTTCTAAGACCACATTTCCTAAGAGCATCAATTTTCTAATCTAGAAATCAAATTTTGATAGCTTTTCATAAATTCGGTGATTTCTCAACAATTCCATAACTGCTCCCAGAAGATGCATATGATATTCCTTAGACATAGATTAAACTTGGATGTCATCCACAAAGAACACCACGAACATGTTAAGATACTCATGGAAGACCATGTTCATCAAATTCATAATGAATGTGGAAGAATTGGTTAGAAAAAAATGGCATGAAAATATACTCATAATGGCCATACCTTCTCTAGATGGAGGTTTTCTGAATGTCATATTCTTTTATTCTCAACAAGTGATAACCAGATTGAAAATAAATCTTTAAAGTGAAACACATGGGAGAATAAATCCTTTCTCTAAAATAACGCCCAAATAAATCTAAAAATATTTAATTTAAGTTTTTTACATGTGGTAAGATATAATAGACACCAGTTGAGTACTAAGAAATAAATTGAGAGAAAAATAAAACTCCCTTACCAATGGAAAACCAAAGACATCATAAGTAAAAACATCAATAAAGTTGATGAAAACTAGAGGGTGATCATTTCTCAAATATCCCCACTCTAGATAAAATGTGAACACTTATATTATTTTCCCCAAATATAGATAAGAAGGTCTGAATCTACTCCCATTCCCCGTGAAAGTGATGACACACCCCATGAGGTGTTGTAAAAGAGACACATCATAGATAGTAATCAATTAGAGATTTATTAGCAATGATAAAATATATCCCAAAAAAGACATCATGAGTTTTCATGTTGAGAACCTAAAAATCCCAAGTAAGATCAATCTTTGATAAATATAACACACAAGTAGTACAATAAATACCATACTCTCTCTTTGTTTGAAGGGGTGTAGTAATATACATCACATAAGACAAAGTCTCTATAGAAAGATTTAACAGGTTTACAATATGAGTCAATATAAATTAATGAGATTCACCAGTATAAAATAAAGAAGTCACTAAAGATGAATCTATATTGGTGGTACCTCTTATAATTGCTGGACTCGTATCAACTTTCTATTGAGTCTCTTATACTGTGTGAATAAACTTTGTTCTGGATGTTTGTGGATAGAACCCCATTGTTCATGAATCATATTATTGCACTGTGGTGATTTTTGATACTCATGAGCCCACAAAACTATGTGGGGAATAAAATATATAATAGAACATCTTCAAGTTTCCTAGGCATCCCAATGGAATCACGCCTTTTTTATTACATAAATTTTCTTTACATAATACAAATTTAACATATTGGAAGATCTTTTGGGTTCAGTGTCTTGGAAATTAGGATCATAATACATGAAGAAAACATAAAAAATTCTTCTAATCCACTTGTAAGGATTCATCATAAGTTAATCCTAAGTACAATTACTGCATCTCATATCCTGGAGACATACATCAAAGGAAAGGGTGAGCAGAAATCCCAATAAGGGTAAACAAGGGAATCAATTTACTTCTGATATCAATAAGAACATGATAAAAAACATAAAGACATGAGCAATGGAAGTAGAGGCATTTCTTAATGAAAAGAACGTGAACCATAACATGAATATGTGTTTACAATATTTAATTTAGACATTCATGATCATATCACCAAGGTTCATTCCCAAGGTGTCATAAAAATTACCAACGTTATTCACCAAGGTATCATGAAACTTGTCATCTCTAGAGATTAAATTCTTTACCCAATGCATTAGAGCGCTCTCAAAAGGGGGATTATCCATAATAAAAATAAAAAAGAAGGCCTTCGAGCCATTCAGGCATTAGAGCACTCTCCGGGCGCACCCTTAATATGTATTTACATTAATGTGAGCCACATATATCATAATAAAAAATTTCATAAATAACCCATAGAGAACAAAATAAATGGGTTTTATTTCAAAATTGTGATGTTTTAAAAGTTCTAAAAAAAGATCATTTTGTCATTTATAACCCATGGAAAGGGAGTGAAGGTTATATATTTTTCAATTCTAGAATAAAATATATCATTTTTTTATTTATGAACACCAATAGAAAACAAATAGGTCTGGGTATTCACATAAATAAAACAAGAGAATTTCTTGAGAGAAAGAGAGAGTAATTTTAAGATTAAAATTCTGCAACATAATGGCTACATAACATCCTTTTAAGAAACATTAAAAAGAGAGGGTACAAGGGTAAAACACTCATAAATAAATCATAATATAGTATGAAGGCAGAATAAAATGGAGATAAGAACATGGTATGGATATTTGAATGTCATACCACATGAAAAGGAAACTTGAAAGGAAAGAGAAGATGTGATTTCTTTTATAAAAAATTCAGTAGCCTAACGACATCACTTAAAAATTCATAAAATCAATTGATGAGAGAGGAAAGGGTCTCTCATTATTTTTAAATTAAATTGATAGTAGTAAAGACATAGAATAAAAATTACCCACATAATAAAATGTAACAATAAGAAATAACATAAAGGAATTCATGACTTAAAAGAGGAGGGTGAAAGGTTCCCTTACCTTGAAGAGTAACTTCGAAAGCTTGAAGGTTGGGACCTTGGGAGGCTTGAGGGCACCTTGGGAGGACTTATTGGGAGGTAGAAATACCAGATCTTCATTGAGGGGGATTTTGGAATGAAAAGAATGAGGTAAATGCTTGGTATTTATAGGAAAAGTGAGGGAATAAATTATTAATTTTCAAGAGACACCTCATCAGTGGTATTTGCAAAACCATGGGTTTGCCCATGGTATTTGCCAATGGTATTGGCAACTTGGGACACCTCATTACATATCTTAATTTTTAAAAGTCAAAAATATTATTTAAATAATTATTACATCATTATTACACCATCAATGATGTCATTAAACACCCGAAAATCAAAAATGTATTTTTACTATTCACTAAAAAATCAACTGTTTCGGAAAAATCCCAAAAATACACTCTAACCTAATATCGATGCTCTGAATTAAAAAATGATGCTTATTTAACCATAATAATTATCTAAGTATGAGAAATTTGACTTTTAAATAAGAAAAGCCTTAGTTATTAAAAATAATAGCGGATAGAAAATGAATAGTGAAATTGCATAGTGAAATTTATAACATAAAAAAAGTAAAATTATTTTATCATTTAAATTTAAAAATAGGTGTTTTTAATAATAATATTTAATTAAAATAATAATTATTCCATATACCTTAATTTTTTATAACAATTATATCATTTTTGAAAACTATAATTCGGGTCTGAAGTAATTTGATCTGCTTTTATTCTAAAACATAATAAAATTTTATTAGGAGAAAAGAGATCCATAAATAAAAGAAGTACATTTTTCAGGTCGTTACATTCTTCCCCCCTTAATGAAATTGCATCCTCACAATTTTCTCTTATTAGAAATTTGTTACTATTATGAATCCTATAATTATAAAGTAATTTAATGTATTAAAAATTCATACTTAAAACAAATATTATTATTTAATAAAAATTTAATTTTCTATATATCCTTTATAATGATTCATAAAAAGCTTATGATTAACCAAACAAATCCCCTCGGATTTTCATAACCAAGAGTGTAGCAAGACCCGTTGTCATGTGCCAGGATACCCTGGGTCAAGCCCAAAACTCCTTGTCAGAGTTTTCACTCCTAGGTACCTCTGTGCTAGAGCCACCTCTACCTGATCGTATTCAGACACAGATGTATTTGCTTGATAAACCACTTACTCAATACGCACCAAAATACCAAGAAGTTTTTCTATATTTAAACTTTTCTATAGGGTTCTTCCTAAAAATTTTATATCCTAATTTCCATAAATAACTAAACCAACCTATGATACCAATTATGGAATCCCTCCTTTTTATTACATAACTTTTATTTACATAATACAAATTTAACATATTAGAAGATCTTTTGGGTTTAGTGTGTAACACCCCAAGTTTTTATAAAAATAAATAGAAATGCATGGAACTTTGTTTTAAGTAGATATTTTTAACTAGCCTTTAAAACATAAATTTTCCACTTCTATGTTTTGAATTTCAAGAAACTATCATTTACAATTGTGCTCAGTATGTTATTTGGAGTCTATTGGAACCAACTTGTTTTTTGGTGAATAGTAACATACCATTATGAATAGTAATATTACCCTAATGAATAGTAAATTTTATTATTATTTTATTTTATTAAGGCTTTAAGATAATAGCATCTAGGTTAATTTTTCATTGTGATATAGAAGTAGTTACAAAATTAGAATTGTTAATTTTTGAATTAAGTATACTTATATTTAAAAATTAAATTAATAATATTTAGAAAATTATTTTCAAAAAATGTAATTCATTTTTGAATTCTACACGTTGAAAAATGGTTAGGGTAAATATTTGGGTTTTTTTATGAAATTCTTGATTTTTCAGTGAATAGTGAAATACGATAAAATACCGTATAATCAAATTATCAGTAAAATTCACTATTTATGACATCATAAGTGATTCAAGGACACTTGTTTTGAACTCAAATTCCATTATTACTATTTGAGGTCACATGAATTAATACTATTCAAAGTCTTGGGAAAAAATATTATAATAATGATTAAAATAATGAAAAATACCCCCTCCCCTCTACTATAAATACCACCCTCACTCCCCTCTTCTTCCCAAACCTCTCAAGCCTTGATCCATGCCTAAGTTATTCCCAATACTACTCCCAAGGTTCTTCCCTACGTCCTAGAGTTTCTGGTCTCACCAAAATACCAAAACCGAATCCCTTAAGAAGGATCTCAAGGAGAAGAGATCAAGAGGTAAACATCCTCTTTTATTTTCTTTCTTTTCTTTCATTTTATGTTATTATCTTCCTTTTCCTTTGGATTATGTTGGGATATTTCATTCCATACCCCCCATTACTATCCATATTATTTATCATTGATGAGATATCCCCTTTCTCTCATCAAACTATTTTTATGAAATTTTAAGAGACGTCGTTAGGCTGTCGAATTTTCGTGAGAAATTTCTCAAAGTTTTCTTTTATTTAAATATTTCTTTATTTTCATCTTCTTTCCTCACCTCATATTAACCAAGAGGCATGAATTCTCCAGAATATTGTATATTATGGATGTTCTCATGTTCATGTAAAATTCATCATCATTCTTCTTCTCCTCTCTCACTTATTCAAGGAATTAAAACATTGTCCGTGATGTGTCGAATTGACGACATCATGGATGCTGTGATTTTAATTTTCATTAACTCTTTCAAGTCTGGTCATGAAACCATTTTTATGGTTGAAACAGGTTATAATATATGTATTATGTCTCATCCTTGGTTCTGTAATTATTTTTTACACATGGTTTTAATTTATAAAATGAAATGGGGTCGTTTTTATCAAAGAACCACTAAAATGATCTAAACGAACATCATTAATGTTCTAACTTATGAATCATATTCATGTAAGAATAAAAAATGATAAATGGTATAATTTATTTTACTAGATATATTTAAATACTACTCCATTCCAATTCTGTAGTTTCACTTCCAATCAACAAGAACATCCATCATGAACCAAACTTGGAAATCATGTAAAGAACTCACCCAAAAACAGTGAAAGAGGCCAAATACTAACAATTAAAGGGTGAAATGATGTTATTAAATGATCATATAAGATTTTATAAACATGAAAATATTTTTGTAAAATATTAATAACACTCTTTTAACCATTATACAGGAGGTTTAAACAAGTTGGAAGTAAGACAAACCCGAGGTAAGAGAATTCTTAACCCGATTTCCATTCTTTGGGTTAAACTTATACTTCGTTATTTTTATGCTATTTAAATTGTTTGTGTGATGGGTTATATTTATATTATGTGTATTTATAGTATATATACATAATCCATCCACTCTATTAAGTCTCTCTTCAATTGTATGATATTTATATGGGGCTTTTCATTAAAAATCCTCTTTTTAAATTCAGTTTTACGAAATTCCAAAGTAATGTTTTTCTGGAATTATTAATGTTATATGATTATGTTTTGGTTCTTGGGAATTATAAATGATGAAGGATGGGACCTATATCTCCTTCCAATGCATTGGGTATGTGTAAGTTGGAGGTCGGCCATATGGTTACTCCAAGTTTAACTGTGATGGTTACACAAAGTAAGGTAGTCGTGAGGGTTACAAATTATAAGGTAGCCAAGAATGGTTACAAGATTATGTAAGTAATTCCCAAATACACCTTTATGATTATATTTATGTTCTCATGTTTTGTGTGGATCTTGTGTAAATCTAATGTTACACAAATTAAGTATATATGGGTGACAAGCATGTCTTTTGTAATGCTTTTAAACGTTACAAGTATTCATGGACTAATGTGCTCTTTCCTACTTTTCCATCCCTTACTGAGATTTTGTGCACATAACAAGTTTTTAAATGATTTTCACAGGTTAATGGATGCGTAAGACAAGGAAGGAATCCATGTTAAATTTTAAAGAATTTTCAAGGAGTCATGTTTAAGTTTTAATGTTGTATATTTTGGAAAAAATGGAAACTGTTTTTAGGGTATCCACTCTGTAATAATGTGTAATGTTATGAATGTATTATCCTAATTCTCTAAATATATAAACTTGAAAAGATCCTCAATGTAAAAGTAAGTGTTTTCTTGACTAAATTATAGATTATGTATGTGATAAGGCCAAGATCTTATAGTTGGTATGAGAGGATGGTTTAGATAACTTTAGGGGTTAGGGTGATGTTAATAGAGTACCATAAATGGTTTTCACTCTATGTTTAATTTGAAATGTTATAGAATTTAAATATTATCATGTTGATTCATCTAAGACATGTTTGATCAGAATTGTTATCCGCAGAAGGAATAGGGATGCTAAGGAGGAGAGGCAACAACAAAATGGAATCCTTCCGGAACTACAACCCGGAATGGTAGGGATTGGAACCGAGCAGTTTGTGATAGTAATGGTTCAGCTAATGCAGGCAATAAATGGTGGTGGAATCCATGCAAGAGAACCAATAGAGGTACCACAATGGAACATGACAGTAGTGAAACATTTTATGAGACAACATCCTCTTACATTCAATGGATCTTCTGACCTAGTAGCAGCTGAAGGATGGATCAAATCCCTTGAAAAGATATTTGATGTTATGGGATGTTCAAACAATAAAAAGGTAAGTCTTTCCATTTATCGTTTTGAAGGGTAAGCTGATCAGTGGTGGTCAATGGTAAGGAATATCAGGGGTATAGAGAATTTTGATGCCTTAGAGTTGGATGAATTTAAAATTCTTTTTCTTGAAAAATATTTTCCTAAGGTGGTGTGACTTAGGATAGAGAAGCAATTCTTTGAATTGAAACAGAAGGAGGAAGATTCAATGGATGTGTATGAATCAAAATTCACTCGATTGGATAGGTATGCTCCAAATATTATTATGGATCTTGATAGAAAAATAAATCACTTTTACTCAGGATTGAATCCAAGGTGACGAATGGAGTTGGCCTCCCGTGAATTCAAAAGTTATGAGAAACTTGTCTGATGTGATGAGAGGGTAGAGATGGAGTTTGCTGATGATCACGTGCATTTTGGAAACAAAGAGAATAAGAGGTCCAGTTGACAAGAAATGGGTAAGAATCATCCAAAGAAACCCGATGGTAAGAAAATCAAATTTCTAGTTTGTGAAAAGTGTGGCACGAAACACCCTGGGGAATGTCTTAGCAAAACTGGGAAGTGTTTTAAATGTGGTAAGTTTGGAAATATGGCTCGAGATTGCAATGAAAATGATCCTAAGACTAATCCTGATAAGAAAACTGTAAAGTGTTTTAAATGTAGTGAGATGGGTCACTATGCAAATGCCTTCCTAAAGAGAGATCCGAATGATGCAAAGAAGCCAGACTACAAGTAGAAAGGTGTAGTGAGATCCTTTGCGACTATGTTAGCAAATGTCAGGACATATAATGAAGTTGTATCAGATACATTGTTTGTTCACTCATATTTTTCTAAAGTTTTGTTTGATATGGGGTATACACATTCCTTCATCTTTGAGAAATTTTCTGGTAATTTGGAAATATCACCTCAACAAATGAGACCCGAACTTGTTATTAAAACACTAGGGGAAATGTCATATCCAAGAGGAATTATAATAATATTTCTATTGTGCTCTGTGGGAAGACTTTACCTACAAACCTTGCTATTTTACCCTTAGTCAAGTTTGATGTTATTCTGGGGATGGACTGGCTTTCTGATTTTCATGCTAAGATTGACTATAGAGCTAAAGAAGTTGTTTTTCAGAAAGAGTTTCAGTTTGTATACAATAATGAACCCATACAATTTATAAAATATCAGGAAGATGAGAAACTATTGAAATATAGAAATGAAATTTATCTTGCTCATATTGTTGAAAACAAGGGAACTAATCAAATTAATTATGTGCCAGTGGTAAATGAATACCTTGATGTTTTCCCTGATGAGTTACCTGGTGTCATACCTGATTGAGAAGTCAAATTCACAATTGACTTAGTTCCTGATGCTAAGACAATTTCAAAACCCCTATATCGTATGGATCCAATATAACTTCTTGAATTGAAAAATCAGTTGCAGGATTTTCTTGAAAAAAGATTCATTCGTCCTAGCACTTCACCACGGGGAGCTCCTATTTTGTTTGTTAAAAATAAAGATGGTTCCATGAGAGTTTGCATTGATTATAGAGCTTTGAATAACATCACTATTAAAAACAAGTACCCTTTGCCTTATATTGATGACTTGTTTTATCAGCTCCAGGGAGCTTAGAACTTTTACAAGATTGACTTGAGATCCGAATACCATCAGTTGAAGGTGAAGGAGGATGACATCCCAAAAACAGCCTTTCGTACTGGATATGGGCATTATGAATTTGTTGTTATGCCATTTGGATTAACTAATGCACCTTATGTATTCATGAATCTTATGAATAGAGTATTTCATGAGTTATTGGATAAGTTTGTGGTTGTATTTATTGAAGACATTTTGGTATTTTATAAAAATAAAGAGGAGCATAAAAAACATCTAAGGGTTGTTTTTCAAATATTAAAAGAAAATAAACTATATCGAAAATTCAGCAAGTGTGATTTTTGGTTGAAAAAATTTTCTTTTCTTGGGAACATTGTAAATAAGGATGGAATAACAGTTGATCCTTCCAAAACAAAAGTAGTTGATGAATGTCCAAGACCCAAAAATGTTACAGAGATTCATAGTTTTCTTGGGTTAGCAAGTTATTACAGACAGTTTGTTAATAAATTTTCACGGTTATCTTTCCTGATACCTAAGTTAACACGAAAATGGGTTAAATTTGTTTGGACAGAGGAATGTGATTTTTGTTTTTAGGAACTGAAGAAGAGATTAGTGAATGCTCCAGTTTTGGCCTTACCTTCCCGAAATGGTGAGTTTGTCCTCTATAGTGATGCTTCTTTGAAGGAACGTAGTTATGTTTTGATGCATAATGATCATGTAATTGCTTATTCTTAGAGACAACTTAAACCTCATGAGATAAATTATCCCACACATGATTTGGAATTGTCAGCTGTGGTTTTTGCTTTGAAAATTTCGAGGCATCATCTATACGGAACCAAATGCCAAATATATACTGACCATAAAAGTCTAAAGTATATATTCACTTAGAAGGAATTAAACATGAGGCAGAGAAGATGGATAGAACTGATAAAGTATTATGACTGCATGATCAATTACAATCCTGGAAAAGCAAACAAAGTAGCGGATGCCTTAAGTCATAAACATCATGCATCATTAACCATGTTACATTTGGAACATGATCCCTTGATTAATGATTTGATGAATTTTGTCTTAGAAGTTGTTGGTACAGGGAATACCTATGTTTTGTTTCAGGTTTCAGTGGAGTATTCATTTTTAGACAGAATTAAGCAAGCACAGAAGGAAGATCGTGAGCTATAGAAAAATATAGATTTGGTTAAAATGGGTAAGTTTCCAGAATTTAACCTTGACAAAGATTGTGTTTTAAGATTTGGAAAAAGGTTGTTTGTGCCTAATGATTCTTAGTTGAATAAAGATTTTTTGTGCGAAGCTCATAGTTCTCCATTTTCTGTTCATCTTGGCAGTACTAAGATGTACAAAGACCTTCGAAATTATTATTGGTGGGATGGAATGAAAAGAGATATTGCTGATTTTACCATGAAATGTTTGACGTGTCAACATGTTAAAGCAGAGCGGCAGTTACTAAAGGGGATGCTTCAGATACTTCCAGTGCAAGCGTGGAAATGAGAGAATGTATCCATGGACTTTGTGGTGGGACTACCAAAGAATTCTCGAGGTAAAAATTTGATTTGGGTTGTTGTTGATCGGCTAACAAAATCTACACATTTTCTTTATATTTGAGATACAATGTCTTTGGATAATATTTATCGATTGTACCTCAAGAATATTGTCAAGTTACATGGAGTTCCGATTTTCATTGTATCTGATCGAGATCCCAGGTTCACTTCTAACTTTTCGAAGGGACTTAAGAAGTCGTTGGGCACAGATTTAAATTTCAGTACAGCTTTTCATTCTCAATTAGATGGATAATCAGAATGAACGATTCAAACTTTGGAGGATATGATTTGAGATAGTTCAACAGACTATCAGGGAAGTTGGGATCCACATATTTCTTTAGATGAGTTTTCTTATAATAAAAATTTTCATTATAGTATTCAGATGGCACCTTTTGAGGCCTTTTATGGGAAGCGGTGTCAGACTCCAGCATTTTGGGATGAAGTCGGTGAAATAAAGTTTATGGGGCCAGGATTAGTAGAAGAAGTGGCTGAGAAAGTGATGATGATCCAGCAACACATGAGTATAGCTTAGAGAAGGTAGAAAATTTATGCAGATAACAGAAGGAAAGGATTCCCTTTTGAGGTAGGTGACCATGTTTTCCATAAAATCTCTCCTTGTAAAAGTGTGATATGTTTCGTTAAGAAAGGGAAGCTAAGTCCATGTTTCATCGATCCTTTTGAAATCTTGGAGAAAGTTGGAATAGTGGCATGCCACGTAGATTTTCCTCTGAGTTTGTCTCAGGTACACAATGTTTTTCATGTTTTGATGTTGAGAAAGTATGTTCCAGATTCATCACATGTTTTGAGCCTAGAAGCAGTTCAGCTAGAAGAGAACCTTTCTTATGAAGAGAAACCAGTTCAGATTCTTGATCGAAGGGAAAATGTATTGTGGAATAAGGTAATCCACCAGGTAAAGGTTTTGTGGAGAAACCACATGATTGAAGAAGCAACATGGGAGTTTGAAAATGCTATGAGGGAAAAAATACCCTCAGTTGTTTAATAAGAAAATAAAATTGCGAGGACGCAATTTCAAGAAGGCGTGGATAATGTAACACCCCATGTTTTTTTAAAAATAAATAGAAATGCATGGAACTTTGTTTCAAGTAGATATTTTTAACTATCCTTTAAAACATAACTTTTCTACTTCTATGTATTGAATTTCAAGAAACTTTTATCTACAATTGTGCTCAGTATGTTATTTGGAGTCTATTGGAACCAACTTGTTTTTTGGTGAATAGTAACATACCCTTATGAATAGTAATATGAATAGTAATATGACCATAATGAATAGTAAATTTTATTATTATTTTATTTTATTAAGGCTTTAAGATAATAACATCTAGGTTAATTTTTCATCGTGATATAGAAGTAGTTACAGAATTAGAATTGTTAAATTTTGAATTAAGTATGATTTTATTTAAAAATTAAATTAATAATATTTAGAAAATTCTTCTCAAAAAATGGACTTCATTTTTGAATTCTACACATTGAAAAATGGTTAGGGTAAATTTTTGTGTTTTTTATGAAATTCTTGATTTTTCGGTGAATAGTGAAATACTATAAAATACCGTATAATCAAATTATCAGTAAAATTCAATATTTATGACATCATAAGTGATTCAAGGCCACTTGGTTCGAACTCACATGCCATTATTACTATTTTAGGTCACATGAATTAAGACTATTCATAATCTTGGGCAAAAATATTATAATAATGATTAAAATAATGAAAAATACACCCTCTCCTCCACTATGAATACCACCCTCACTCCCCACTTCTTCCCACACCTCTAAAGCCTTGATACATGCCTAAGTTCTGCCCAATACTCCTCCCAAGGATCTTCCCCACGTCCTAGAGCTGATGGTCTCACCAAAAGACTATAACCGAAGCCCTTAAGAAGGATCTCAAGGAGAAGAGATCAAGAGGTAAACATCCTCTTCTATTTTCTTTCTTTTCTTTCATTTTATGTTATTATATTCCTTTTCCTTTGGATTATGTTGGAATATTTCATTCCATATCCTCCCTTACTGTAAATATTATTTATTATTGATGAGATATCCCATTTCTCTCATCAAATTATTCTAATGAAATTTTAAGTGATGCCGTTAGGATGCCGAATTTTCGTGAGAAATTTCTCAAAGTTTTCTTTTATTTCAAGATTTCTTTATTTTCATCTTCTTTCCTCACATCATCTTAACCAAGAGACATGAAAGCTCCAGAATCTTGTATATTCTGTATGTTCTCATGTTCATGTAAAATTCATCATCATTCTTCTACTCCTCTCCCACTTATTCAAGGAATTAAAACATTGTCCGTGATGTGTCGAATTAACAACATCGTGGATGATGTGATTTAAATTTTCATTAAATATTTCAAGTCTGTTCATGAAAAAAATTTTATGGTTGAACCGGGTTATAATATATGTATTATGTCTCATCCTTGGTTCTATAATTCTTTTGTACACATGGTTTTGATTTATAAAATGAAATGGGGTCGTTTTTATCAAAGAACCACTAAAATGATCTAAACGAACATCATTAATGTTCTAACTTATGAATCATATTCATGTAAGAATTAAAAATAATAAATGGTATAATTTATGTTACTGGATATATGTAAATACTACTCCATTACAATTCTAGAGTTTCACTTCCAATCAATAAGAACATCCATCATGAACCAAACCTAGAAATCATGTAAAGAACTCACCCAAAAACAGTGCAAGAGGCAAAATACTAACAATTAAAGGGTGAAATGATGTTATTAAATGATCATATAAGATTTTATAAACATGAAAATATTTCTGTAAAATATTAATAACACTATTTTAACCATTATACAGGAGGTTTAAACAAGTTGGAAGTAAGACAAACCTGAGGTAAGGGAATTCTTAACCCGATTTCCATTCTCTGGGTTAAACTTCTAATTCATTATTTATGTGCTATTTAAATTGTTTGTGTGATGGGTTCTATTTATATTATGTGTATTTAAAGTATATATACATATTACATCCACTCTATTAAGTATCTCTTCAATTTTATGATATTTACAAGGGGATTTTCATTAAAAATCCTCTTTTTAAATTCAGTTTTACGAAATTCCAAAGTAATGTTTTTATGGAATTATTCATGTTATATGATTATGTTTTGGTTCTTGGGAATTATTTATGATGAAGTTTGGGACCTATATCTCCCTCCATTGCATTGGGTATGTGTAAGTTGGAGGTTGGCTGTATGGTTACTCCAAGTGGAACTGTGATGGTTACACAAAGTAAGGTAGCTGTGAGGGTTACAAATTATAAGGTAGCCAAGAATGGTTACAAGAATATGTAAGTAATTCCCCAAGATACCTATATGATTATATTTATGTTCTAATGTTTGGTGTGGATCTTGTGTAAATCTCATGTAACACAAATTAAGTATATATAGGTGACAAGCAAGTATTTTGTAATGATTTCATACGTTACGAGTATTCATGGACTAATGTGCTCTTTCCTTCTTTTCCATCCCTTACTAGGAATTTGTGCTCATCCCAAGTTTTTAAATAATTTTCACAGGTTAATGGATGTGTAAGAAAAGGACATAAGCCATGTTAAATTTTAAAGAATTGTCAAGGAGTCATGTTTAAGTTTTAATGTTGTACATTTTGGAAAAAAATGGAAACTATTTTTATGGCATCCACTCTGTAATAATGTGTAATGTTATGAATGTATTGTCCTAATTCTATAAATATCAAAACTTTAAAATATCCTCAATGTAAAAGGAAGTGTTTTCTGGACTAAATTCTAGATTATGTATGTGATAAGGCCGAGATCTTATATAGTGTCTTGGAAATTAGGAACATAATACATGAAGAAAACATAAAACATTCTTATAATACACTTGTAAGGATTCATCATAAGTTCATCCTAATTAAAATTACTTCATCTCATATCCGGGAGACATACATCAAAGGAAAGGGTGAGCAGAAGGCCCAGTGAGGGTACACAAGGGAATCAGTTTACTTGTGATTCAATAAGAACTTGATAAAATACATAAAGACATGAGCAATAGAAGTAGAGGAATTTCGTAATGAAAAGAACATGAACCATAAAATGAATATGTGTTTACAAAATTTAATTTATACATTCATGAACATATCACCAAGGTTCATCCCCAAGGTGTCATAAAAATTACCAAGGTTATTCACCAAGGTATCGTGAAACTAGTCATCTCTAGGGATTAAATTCTTTACCCAATGCTATGGAGCGCTATCAAGGTGAAACCTTAATATGTATTTACATTAATGTATCCCACATATATCATAATCAAACATTTCATAAATAACCCATAGAGAACAAAATAAATGGGTTTCATTTCAAAATTGTGACCTTTTAAAAGTTATAAAAAAAGATCTTTATGTCATTTATAACCCATGGAAAGGGAGTGAGGGTTATATGTATATTAATTATAGAATAAAATATATAATTTTTTTATTTATGAACACCCATAGAAAATAAATATGTCTAGGTATTCACATAAATAAAACAAGATAATTTATTGAGAGAAAGAGAGAGGAATTTTAGGATTAAAATTCTAAAGCATAACAGCAACATAACATCCTTTTAGGAAACATTAAAAAGAGGGGGTACAAGGGTAATCCACTCATAAATAACTCATAATATAGTATAAAGGCATAATAATGTGGATATAATAACATGGTATGGATATTTTAATGTCATACCACATGAAAAGGAAACTTGAAAGGAAAGAGAAGATGTGATTTCTTTTACAAAAAATTCGGCAGCCTAACGACGTCACTTAAAAATTTAGAAAATCAATTGATGAGAGAAGAAAGGGTCTCTCATCATTTGGAAATGAAATGGAAAATAGTAAAGATATATAATGACAATCCCCCACATAATAAAATGGAACTATAAGACATAACATAAAGGAAGTCATGACTTAAAAGAGGAGGGTGAAATGTTCCCTTACCTTTAAAAGTAACTTCGAAAGCTTGAAGGTCGGGACATTGGGAGGCTTGAGGGAACCTTGGGAGGACTACTTGGGAGGTAGAAAGACCATAGCTTAGTTGAGGAGGATTTTGAAATGAAAATAATGAGGGAAAGGCTTGGTATTTATAAGAAAAGTGAGGGAATAAATTATTAATTTTCAAGGGACACCTCATCGGTGGTATTTGCAAAACCATCGCCCATGGTATTTGCCCATGGTATTAGTCACTTGGGACACCTCATAACATATCTTTATTTTAACAAGTTTACCAGATTATTTAAATAATGATTACATCATCAATGATGTCATTAAACACTCGAAAATCAAAATTGTATTTTTACTATTCACTGAAAAGTCAATTGTTTCAGAAAAATCACAAAAATTCTCTCTAACCTAATATAGATGCTCTGAATTCAAAAATGATGTTTATTTAACCATAATAATTTTCTAAGTATGAGAAATTTGACTTTTAAATAAGAAAATCCTTAGTTATTAAAAATAATAGCGGATAGAAAATGAATAGTGAAATTGTATAGTGAAATTTCTAACATAAAAAAAGTAAAATTATTTTATCATTTAAATTTAAAAATAGGTGTTTTTAATCATAATATTTAATTAAAATAATCATTATTCCATATACCTTAATTTTTTATAATAATTATATCATTTTTTAAAACTACAATTTGGGTCAGAAGTAATTTGATGTGCTTTTATTGTAAAACATAATAAATTTTTTTAGGAGAAAAGTGATCCATAAATAAAATAAGTACATTTTTCGGGTCGTTACACTCTTCCCCCTTAAGGAAATTGCGTCCTCGCAATTTTCTCTTATTATAAATTTTTTACTATTATGAATCTTATAATTATAAAGTAATTTAATGTATTAAAATTCATACTTAAAACAAATATTATTCTTTAATAACAATTTAATTTTCTATAAATCCTTCATAATGATTCATAAAAAGCTTATGATTAACCAAACATATCCCTCAGAAGTGTCTTAACCAAGAGTGCAGTAAGGCCCGTTGTCGTGTACTAGGACACCTCGGGTCAAGCCCAAAACTCCTTGTCAGAGTTTTCACTCCTAGGTGCCTTTGTGCCAGAGCTGCCTCTACTTACTCGTATCCAGACAGAGATGTATTTGCTTGATAAACCACTTACTCAATACACACCAAAATACCAGGAAGTTTTCCTACATTTAAACTTTTCTATAGGGTTCTTCCAAAACAATTTATATCCTAATTCCCAAAAATAACTAAACCATCATCTGATACCAATTATGGAATCCCACCTTTTTATTACATAACTTTTCCTTACATAATACAAATTTAACATATTGGAAGATATTTTGGGTTTAGTGTCTTCGAAATTAGGAAAATAATACATGAAGAAAACATAAAAAATTCTTCTAATCTACTTTTAAGGATTCATCATAAGTTCATCCTAAGTACAATTACTGCATCTCATATCCTGGAGACATACATTAAAGGAAAGGGTGAGCAAAAGTCCCAGTAAGGGTAAGCAAGAGAATCAGTTTACTTGTGATATCAATAAGAACTTGATAAAAAACATAAATACATGAGAAATGGAAGTAGAGGCATTATGTAATAGAAATAATTTGAAACATAACATGAATATGTGTTTACAAAATTTAATTTAGACATTCATGAACATATCACCAAGGTTCATCCCTAAGGTGTCATAAAAATTACCAAGGTTATTCACCAATGTATTGTGAAACTTGTCTTCTCTAGAGATTAAATTATTTACCCAATGCATTGGAGAGATATCAGGGAGAACCATTAATATGTATTTACATTAATGTTATCCACATAGATCATAATAAAACATTTCATAAATAACCCATATAGAACAAAATAAATGGGTTTCATTTCAAAATTGTGACGTTTTAAAAGTTCTAAAAAAAGACCATCATGTCATTTATAACCCATAGAAAGGGAGTGAGGGTTATATGTATGTCAATTACAGAATAAAATATATCATTTTTTATTTATGAAAAACCATATAAAATAAATAGGTCTGGGTATTCACATAAATAAAATAAGGGAATTTCTTGAGAGAAAGAGAGATTAATTTTAAGATTAAAATTCTGCAGCATAACGGCTACATAACATCCTTTTAGGAAACATTAAAAAGATAGGGTACACGGGTAACCCACTCATAAATAACTCATAATATAGTATTAAGGTAGAATAATGTAGAGATAAGAACATGGTATGGATATTTTAATATCATACCACATGAAAAGAAAACTTGAAAGGAAAGAGAAAATGCGATTTCTTTTACAAAAAATTCGACAACTTAGCAACATCACTTAAAAATTCAGAAAATCAATTGATGAGAGCGGAAAGGGTATCTCATCATTTGGAAATAAAATTGAAATTAGTAAAGATATAGAATAAAAATCCTCCATATAATAAAATGGAACTATAAGAAAATACTTAAAGGAAGTCATGACTTAAAAGAGGAGGGTGAAAGGTTCCCTTACCTTGAAGAGTAACTTCAAAAGTTTGAAGGTAGGGACCTTGGTAGGCTTGAGGGCACCTTAGGAGGACTCCTTGGGAAGTAGAAAGATCATAGATTCATTTATGAGGATTTTGGAATGAAAATAATGATATAAAGTCTTGGTATTTATAGGAAAAGTGAGGGAATAAATTATTAATTTTCAAGGGACACCTCATTGGTGGTATTTGTAAAACCATGGGTTTTACCATGGTATTTGAAAATGGTATTGGCCACTTGGGACACATCATAACATATATTACTTTTCAAA
The DNA here is from genome assembly GCA_963277665.1 of Viscum album. Lineage (NCBI taxonomy): Eukaryota > Viridiplantae > Streptophyta > Magnoliopsida > Santalales > Viscaceae > Viscum > Viscum album. Next base: position 1,909,156,351 of record OY728136.1, read on the forward strand.
AGTCGACCAGATTATTTACATCATGATTACATCATCAATGATGTCATTATACACCCGAAACTCAAAACTGTATTTTTACTATTCACCGAAAAATCAACTGTTTCAAAAAATCCCAAAAATTCACTCAAACCTAATATCGTTGCTCTGAATTCAAAAATTATGTTTTTTAACCATAATAATTATCTAATTATGAGAAATTTGAATTTTAAATAATAAAATCCTCAGTTATTAAAAAAAGTGGATAGAAAATGAATAGTGAAATTGCATAGTAAAATTTATAACATAAAAAAAGTAAAATTATTTTATAATTTAAATTTAAAAAGAGGTGTTTTTAATCATACTATTTAATTAAAATAATAATTATTCCATATAACTTAGTTCTTTTAATAATTATATCATTTTTGAAAACTAAAATTTGGGTATGAAGTAATTTGATGTGGTTTTATTGTAAAATATAATAAAAATTTATTAGGAGAAAAGAGATCAATAAATAAAAGAAGTATATTTTTCGGGTCATTAAATTATTCCCTCTTAATAAAATTGCTCCCTCTCAATTTTCCCTTATTAGAAATTTATTACTATTATAAATCTTATAATTATAAAGTCATTTAATGTATTAAAATTCATACTTAAAACAAAAATTATTCTTTAATAACAATTTAATTTTTTATAAATCCTTCATAATGATTCATAGTAAGCTTATGATTAACCAAACATATCTCCTGGGAGTGTCGTAACCAAGAGTGCATCATGGCCCCTTATCATGTACCAGGATACCTTGGGTTAAGCCCAAAACTCCTTGTCGGATTTTTCACTTTTAGGTACCTCTATGCCAGAGCCACCTCTACCTGATCGTATCCATAAAGAGATGTATTTGATTGATAGACCACTTACTCAATACTCACCAAAATACCAGGAAGTTTTCATATATTTAAACTTTTCTATAGGGTTCTTCCTAGAATTTTTATATAATAATTCCCAAAAATAACTAAACCATCCTCTGATACCAATTATGGCATCCTGCCTTTTTATTACATAACTTTTCTTTACATAATACAAATTTAACATATTGGAAGATCTTTTGGGTTTAGTGTCTTGGAAATTAGGAACATAATACATGAAGAAAACAAAAAATATTCTTCTCATTCACTTTTAAGGATTCATCATAAGTTCATCCTAAGTACAATTATTACATATCATATCCTGGGGACATACATCAAAGGAAAGGGTGAGCAGAAGGCCCAGTAAGGGTAAACAAGGGAATCAGTTTACTTGTGATATCAATAAGAACTTGGTAAAAAACATAAATACATGAGAAATATAAGTAGAGGAATTTCATAATGAAAATAACATGAACTATAACATGAATATGTGTTTAAAAAATTTAATTTAGACATTCATGAACATATCACCAAGGTTCATCTCCAAGTTGTTATAAAAATTACAAAGCTTATTCACCAAGGTATCGTGAAACTTGTCATCTCTAGAGTTTAAATTCTTTACCCAATGTATTGGAGATATATTAGGGAACACCCTTAATATGTATTTAAATTAATGTGATCCACATATATCATAATAAAACACTTTATAAATAACCCATACAGAACAAAAGAAATGGGTTTCATTTCAAAATTGTGACGTTTTAAAATTTTTTAAAAGAAGATCATTATGTTATTTATAACCCATAGAAAGGGAGTGAGGGTTATATGTATGTAAATTAAAGAATAAAATATATCATTTTTGTATTTATGAACACCCATAGAAAAGAAATAGGTCTGGGTATTCATATAAATAAAACAATAGAATTTCTTGAGAGAAAGAGAGAGGAATTTTAAGATTAAAATTCTGCAGCATAACGGCTACATAACATCATTTTAGGAAACATTAAAAAGAGAGGGTACAAGTGTAAACCACTCATAAATAACTCATAATATAGTATAAAGGAATAATAATGTGAAGATAAGTACATGGTATGGATATTTAAATTTCATACCACATGAAAAGGAAACTTGAAAGGAAAGAGAAGATGCGATTTCTTTTACAAAAAATTCAGCAGCCTAACGACGTCACTTAAAAATTTAGAAAATCAATTGATGAGAGTGGGAAGGGTATATAATCATTTTTAAATTAAATGTACATTATTAAAGATATATAATAACAATCACCCACATAATAAAATATAACTATAAGACATAGCATAAAGGAAGTCATAACTTAAAAGAGGAGGTTGAAAGGTTCCCTTACCTTGAAGAGTAACTTCGAAAGCTTGAAGGTTGGGACCTTGGGAGGCTTGAGGGAACCTTGGGAGGATGTATTGGGAGGTAGAAATACCAAAGATTCATTGAATAGGATTTTGGAATGAAAATAACGAGGGAAAGTCTTGGTATTTATAGGAAAAGTGAGGGAATAAATTAGTAATTTTTAAGGGACACCTCATTGGTGGTATTTGCAAAACCATGGGTTTTCCCATGGTATTTTCCCATTTTATTGGCCACTTGGGACACCTAATAACATATATTAGTTTTCACAAGTCGAAAAGATTATTTACATCATGATTACATCATCAATGATGTCATTAAACACCTAAAACTCAAAACTGTATTTTTACTATTCACTGAAAAATCAACTATTTTAGAAAAAACCCAAAAATTCACTCCAACCTAATATCAATTCTCTGAATTCAAAAAATATGTTTATTTAACCATAATATTTATCTAAGTATGAGAAATTTTAATTTTAAATAAGAAAATCCTTATTTTTTAAAAATAACAGCAGACAGAAAATGAATAGTGAAATTCAATAGTGAAATTTATAACATAAAAAAATTAAAATTGTTTTATTATTTTATTTTAAAAATATGGGTTTTTAATCATACTATTTAATTAAAATAATCATCATTCCATATAACTTAATTTTTTATAATAATTATATCATTTTTGAAAACTACAATTTGGGTTTGAATTAATTTGATGTGCTTTTATTGTAAAACATAATAAAATTTTATTAGGTGAAAAGAGATCCATAAATAAAAGAAGTACATTTTTTGGGTTGTTACATTCTCCCCCCTTAATGAAATTGGGTCCTCGCAATTTTATCTTATTATAAATTTGTTACTTTTATGAATCTTATAATTATAAAGTAATTTAATGTACTAAAATTCAAACATAAAACAAATATTATTCTTTAATAAGAATTTAATTTTCTATAAATCCTTCATAATGATTCATAAAAATCTTATGATTAACCAAACATATCCCCTAGGAGTGTCGTAACCAAGAGTGTAGTAATTCCCATTATCGTGTACTAGGATACTCTGGGTCAAGCCCAAAACTCCTTTTCGGTGTTTTCACTCCTAGGTACCTCTGTTCCAGAGCCGCCTCTACCTACTCATATCTAGATAGAGATGTATTTTCTTGATAAACCACTTACTCAATACTCACCAAAATAACAGGAAGTTTTCCTATATTTAAACTTTTATATAGGGTTATTCCTAAAATTTTTATATCCTAATTACCACAACTAACTAAACCATCCTCTGATACCAATTATGGCATCCTGACTTTTTATTAAATAACGTTTCTTTATATAATACAAATTTAACATATTGGAAGATCTTTTGGGTTTAGTGTCTTGGATATCAGGAACATAATACATGAAGAAAACATAAAAAATTCTTCTATTTCACTTATAAGGCTTCATCATAAGTTCATCTAAAGTACCATTACTGTATCTCATATCCTAGATACATACATCAAAGGAAAGGGTGAGCAGAAGGCTCGGTAAGGGTAAACAAGGGAATCAATTTACTTGTGATATCAATAAGAACTTGATAAAAAACATAAAGACATAGGAAATGTAAGTAGAGTCATTTCATAAAGAAAATAACATGAAACAAAAATGAATATGTGTTTTTAAAATTTAATTTATACATTCTTGAACATATCACCAAGTTTCATCCCCAAGGTGTTATAAAAATTACCAAGGTTATTCACCAAGGTATCGTGAAACTTGTCATCTCTAGAGATTAGATTATTTACCGAATGCTTTAGAGCGCTATCAGAGAGCACTATTAATATGTATTTAAATTAATGTTAGACACAAATATTATAATAAAAAATTTCATAAATAACCCATAGAGAACAAAATAAATGTTTTTCATTTTAAAATTGTGACATTTTAAAAGTTATAAAAAAAGATCATAATGTCAAATATAACCCATGGAAAGGGAGTGAAGGTTATATATATGTAAATTAAATAATAAAATATATCATTTTTGTATTTATTAACAACCATATAAAATAAATAGGTCTGGGTATTCACATAAATAAAACATGATAATTTCTTGAGAGAAAGGGAGAGGAATTTTAAGATTAAAATTCTGTAGCATAACGGCTACATAACATCCTTTTAAGAAACATTAAAAAGAGAGGGTTCAAGGGTAACCCACTCATAAATAACTAATAATATATTATTAAGGTAGAATAAAGTGGATATAAGAAATTGGTATGGATATTTGAATGTCATACCACTAGAAAAAAAAACTTGAAAGGAAAGAGAAGATGCGATTTCTTTTACAAAAAATTCGGCAGACTAATGACGTCACTTAAAAATTTAGAAAATCAATTGATGATAGCAGAAAGGGTATATCATTGTTTTGAAATGAAATTTAAAGTAGTAAATATTTAGAATAACAATCACCCACATAATAAAATAAAACTGTAAGACATAACATAAAGGAAGTCATGACTTAAAAGAGGAGGGTGAAAGGTTCCCTTACCTTGAAGAGTAACTTCAAAAGCTTGAAGGTTGGGACCTTGGGAGGCTTGAGGGAACCTTGGGAGGAATAATTGGGAGGTAAAAGACCATATATTCATTGAGGATAATTTTTAAATGAAAATAATGTGTTAAAGGCTTGGTATTTATAGAAAAATTGAGGGAATAAATTATTAATTTTCAAGGGACACCTCATCGGTGGTATTAGCAAAACCATGGGTTTTCCATGGTATTGGACACTTGGGACACCTCATATCATATCTTAATTTTTACAAGTCGACCATATTATTTAAATAATTATTTCATCATCAATTATGTCATTAAACACCTGAAACTCAAAACTGTATTTTTACTATTCCCTGAAAAATCAACTGTTTTAGAAAAATACCAAAAATTCACTCTAACATAATATCGATGATATTAATTAAAAAATGATGTTTATTTATCCATAATAATTATCTGAGTATGAGAAATTTGAATTTTAAATAAGAAAATCCTTATTTATTAAAAATAATAGCAGATAGAAAATGAATAGTGAAATTTATAACAAAAAAAAGTAAAATTATTTTATCATTTAAATTTAAAAATAGGTCTTTTTAATCACACTATTTAATTAAAATAATAATTATTCCATGTACCTTAATTTTTTTATAGTAATAATATCATTTTTGAAAACTACAATTTGGGTCTGAAGTAATTTGATGTTATTTTATTTTAAAACATAATAAAAATTTATTAGGAGAAAAGAGATCCATAAATAAAAGAAGTAAATTTTTCAGGTCGTTACATTATTCCCCATTAATGAAATTGCATCCTTGTAATTTTATCTTATTAGAAAATTGTTACTATTATGAATCTTATAATTATAAATTAATTTAATGTATTTAAATTCATACTTAAAACAAATATTATTCTTTAATAACAATTTAATTTTCTATAAATCCTTCATAATGATTCATAAAAATATTATGATTAACCAAACATATCCCATAGGAGTGTCGTAACCAAGAGTGAAAAAAGGACCATTTTTGTGTACCAGGATACCCCGGGTCAAGCCCAAAACTCCTTTTCGGAGTTTTCACTCCTAGGTACCTCTGTGCCAGAGCCACCTCTACCTGATCATATCCAAATAGAGATGTATTTTATTTATAAAATACTTACTCAATAATCACCAAAATACCAGGAATTTTTCCTATATTTAAACTTTTCTATAGAGTTCTTACAAAAAATTTTATATCCTAATCCCCACAAGTAACTAAACCGTCCTCCGATACCAATTATAGTAGCTCACCTTTTTATTACATAACTTTTCTTTACATAATAAAAATTTAACATATTGGAAGATCTTTTGGGTTTAGTGTCTTGGAAAACAGGAACATAATACATGAAAAAAACATAAAAAATTCTTCAAATCCACTTGTAAGGAATCATAATAAGTTCATCCTTTGTACAATTACTACATCACATATCTTGGAGATATACATCAAAGGAAAGGTTGAGCATAAGGCCCAGTAAAGGTAAACAAGGGAATCAGTTTACTTATGATATCAATAAGAACTTGATAAAAAACATAAAGACATGAGAAATGGAAGTAGAGGAATTTCATAAAGAAAATAACATGAACCATAACATGAATATGTGTTTAAAAAATTTAATTTATACATTCTTGAACATATCACAAAGGTTCATCCCTAAGGTGTCATAAAAATTACCAAGGTTATTCACCAAGGTATCATGAAACTTGTCATCTCTAGATATTAAATTATTTAACCAATGCATTGGAGAGCTATTAGGGTGAACCTTTAATATGTATTTACATTAATTTGAGCCACATAAATAATAATCAAACATTTCATAAATAACCCATAGAGAAAAAAAATAAATGGGTTTCATTTCAAAATTGTGACATTTTAAAAGTTCTAAAAAAAGATCATTATGTCATTTATAACCCTTGGAAAGGGAGTGAGGGTTATATGTAGTCAATTACAGAATAAAATATATAATTTTTGTATTTATGAACACCCAAAGAAAAGAAATAGGTCTGGGAATTCACATAAATAAAACAAGAGAATGTATTGAGAGAAAGAGAGAGGAATTTTAAGATTAAAATTATGCAGCATAACGACCACATAACATCCTTTTAGGATACATTAAAAAGAGAGGGTACAAGGGTAACCCACTAATAAATAAATCATAATATAGTATTAAGGCAGAATAACATGTAGATAAGAACATGGTATGGATATTTTAATGTCATTGCACATGAAAAAGGAAACTTGAAAGGAAAGAGAAGATGCAATTTCTTTTACAAAAAATTTGGTAGACTAACGACGTCGCATAAAAATTCATAAAATCAATTTCTGAGAGAAAAAAGGGTATCTCATCATTTTTAAATGAAATTTATATTATTAAATATATAGAATAACAATCCCTCACATAATAAAATGTAACTTTAAGACATAACATAAAGGAAGTCATGACTTAAAAGAGGAGGGTGAAAGATTCCCTTGCCTTGAAGAGTAATTTCGAAAGCTTGATGGTCAGGACCTTGGGGGGCTTGAGGGAACCTTGGGAGGACTCCTTGGGATGTAGAAATACCAGATATTAGTTTATGAGGATTTTGGAATGAAAATAATGAGGTAAAGGCTTAATATTTATAGGAAAAGTGAGGGAATAAATTATTAATTTTCAAGGGACACCTCATTGGTGGTATTTGCAAAACCATGGGTTTTACCAGGGTATTTTCCAATGGTATTGGACACTTGGGACACCTAATAACATATCCTACTTTTCAAAAGTCGACCAGATTATTTACATCATGATTACATCATCAATTATGTCATTAAACACCCGAAACTCAAAACTGTATTTTTACTATTCACCGAAAAATCAACTGTTTCAGAAAAATCCCAAAAATTCACTCTAACCTAATATTGAGGATCTGAATTAAAAAATGATGGTTATTTAACCATAATAATTATCCAATTATGAGAAATTTGAATTTTATATAAGAAAAAAAATTAGTTATTAAAAACAATAGTGGATAAAAAATGAATAGTAAAATTGCATAGTGAAATTTATAACATAAAAAAAGTAAAATTATTTTATAATTTAAATTTAAAAAGAGGTGTTTTAATCATAATTTTTAATTAAAATAATCATTATTCCATATACCTTAATTTTTTATAATAATTATATCATTTTTTAAAACTACAATTTGGGTCTGAAGTAATTTGATGTGCTTTTATTGTAAAACATAATAAAAATTTATTAGGAGAAAAGAGATCTATAAATAAAAGAAGTACATTTTTCGGGTCGTTACATTCTTCCCCCCTTAATGAAATTGCGTCCTCACAATTTTCCCTTATTAGAAATTTGTTACTATTATGAATCTTATAATTATAAATTAATTTAATGTATTAAGATTCATACTTAAAACAAATATTATTATTTAATAAAAATTTAATTTTCTTTAAATCCTTCATAATGATTCATAAAAAGCTTATTATTAACCAAACATATCCTCCAAGAGTGTCAAAACCAAAAGTGTAGAAAGGCTTGTTTTCGTGTACCAGGATTCTACGAGTTAAGCCCAAAACTCCTTGTCGAGTTTTCATTCCTAGGTACCTCTGTGCTAGAGCCACCTCTACCTGCTCGTTTCCAGACAGAGATTTATTTTCTTGATAAACCACTTACTCAATAGTCACCAAAATACCAGGAATTTTCCTATATTTAAACTTTTATATAGGGTTCTTCCTAAAATTTTTATATCCTAATACCCACAAATAACTAAACCATCCTCTGATACCAGTTATGGTATCCAGCATTTTTATTTCATAACATTTCTTTACATAATACAAATTTAACATATTAGAAGATCTTTTGGGTTTAGTGTCTTGGAGATTAAGAACATAATAACTGAAGAAAACATAAAAAATTATTCTAATCCACTTGTAAGGCTTAATCATAAGTTCATCCTAATTACAATTTCTACATCTCATATCCTGGAGACATTCATCAAAGGAAAGGGTGAGCAGAAGCCTGAGTAAGGGTAAACAAGGGAATCAATTTACTTGTGATATCAATAATAACTTGATAAAAAACATAAAGACATGAGAAATGGATTTATAAGCATTTAGTAATGAAAATAACATGAACCATAACATGAATATGTGTTTACAACATTTAATTTAGACATTCACGAACATATAACCAAGGTTCATCCCCAAGGTGTCATAAAAATTACCATGGTTATTCACCAAGGTATCGTGAAACTTGTCATCTCTAGATATTAAATTATTTACCCAATTAATTGGAGCACTATCAGGCTGAAACCTTAATATGTATTTATATTAATGTGATTCACATAGATCATAATAAAAAATTTCATAAATAACCCATAGATAACAAAATAAATGGGTTTCATTTTAAAATTGTGACGTTTTAAAAGTTCTAAAAAGAGATCACTATGTCATTTATAAACCATGGAAAGGGAGTGAGGGTTATATGTATGTCAGTTACAGAATAAAATATATCATTTTTTTATTTATTAACACCCATAAAAAATAAATAGTTATGGGCATTCACATAAATAAAACAAGAGAATTTTTTGAGAGAAAGAGAGAAGAATTTTAAGATTAAAATTCTGAAGCATAACGGCTACATAACATCCTTTTAGGAAACATTAAAAAGAGAAGGTACAAGGGTAAACTACTCATAAATAACTCATAATATAGTATGAATGAATAATAATGTGAAGATAAGAACATGGTATGGATATTTGAATTCCATACCACATGAAAAGTTAACATGAAAGGAAAGAGAAGATACAATTTCTTTTACAAAAAATTTGGCAGCCCAATGACGTCACTTAAAAATTCAGAAAATCAATTGATGAGAGAGAAATGGGTCTATCATCATTTTTAAATGAAATGGAAATTATTAAATATATATAATAACAATAACCCACATAATAAAATGGAACTATAAGACATAGCGTAAAGGAAGTCATGACTTAAAAGAGGAGGGTGGAAGTTTCCCTTACCTTGAAGAGTAACTTCGAAAGGTTGAAGTTCGGGACCTTGGGAGGCTTGAGGGAACCTTGGGAGGACTACTTGGGAGGTATAAAGACCAAATATTCTTTTAGAAGGATTTTTGAATGATAATAATGAGGGAAAGGCTTGGTATTTATAGGAAAATTGAGGGAATAAATTATTAAATTTCAAGGGACACCTCATCAGTGGTATTTGCAAAACCATGGGTTTGCCCATGGTATTTTCCCATGGTATTGGCCACTTGGGACACATAATAACATATATTACTTTTCAAAAGTCTACCATATTATTTACATCATTTTTACATCATCAATGATGTCATTAAACACCCGAAACTCATACTGTATTTTTACTATTCACTGAAAAATCAACTGTTTTAGAAAAATCCCAAAAATTTACTCTAACCTAATATAAATGCTCTAAATTCAAAAATGATGTTTATTTGACAATAATAATTATCAAAGTATGAGAAATTTGACTTTTAAATAATAAAATCCTTTGTTATTAAAAATAATTGCGGATAGAAAATGAATAGTGAAATTACATAGTGAAATTTATAACATAAAAAAAGTTTTAAATTTAAGAATAGGTATTTTTAATCATACTATTCAATTAAAATAATCATTATTCCATATAGATTAATTTCTTATAATAATTATGTCATTTTTGAAAACTATAATTTGGGTCTCAAGCAATTTGATATGGTTTTATTGTAAAACATAATAAAAATTTATTAGGAGAAAAGAGATCCATAAATAAAATAAGTACATTTTTCGGGTTGTTACATTCTTCCCCCTTAATGAAATTGCATCCTCTCAATTTTATCTTATTAGAAATTTTTTACTATTAAAAATCTTATAATTATAATGTAATTTAATGTATTAAAATTAAAACTTAAAACAAATATTATTCTTTAATAACAATTTAATTTTCTATAAATCATTCATAATGATTCATAAAATGCTTATAATTAACCAAAAATATCTCCCGGGAGTGTCGTAACCAAGAGTGTAGCAAGACCCAATGTCGTGTACCAGGATACCCTGGTTCAAGACCAAAAATCCTTGTCAGAGTTTTAAATCCTAGGTACCTCTATGCCAGAGCCACCTCTACCTGCTCATATCGAGAGAGATATGTATTATCTTGATAAACTTCTTACTCAATACTCACCAAAACCCCAAGAAGTTTTCCTATATTTAAAATTTTATATAGGGTTATTCCTAAAATTTTTATATCCTAATTACCATAAATAACTAAACCATCCTCTGATACCAATTATGGCATCCAACTTTTTTATTATATAACTTTTATTTACATAATACGAATTTAACATATTAGAAGATATTTTGGGTTTAGTGTCTTGGAAATTAGGAATATAATACAAGAAAAAAACATAAAAAATTATTATAATACACTTTTAAGGCTTCATCATAAGTTCATAATAAGTAAAATTACTACATCTCATATCCTGGAGACATACATTAGAAGAAAGGGTGAGAAGAAGGCCTAGTAAGGGTAAACTAGGGAATCAGTTTACTTGTGATATCAATAAGAACTTGATAAAAATAATAAATACATGATAAATAGAAGTAGAGTCATTTAGTAATGAAAATAATGTAAACCATAACATGAATATGTGTTTAAAACATTTAATTTATACATTCATGAACATATCACCAAGGTTCATCTCCAAGGTGTCATAAAAAATACCAAGGTTATTCACCAAGGTATCGCGAAACTTGTCATTTCTAGAGATTAGATTCTTTACCCAATGCATTAGAGCGCTATCAGATAACACCCTTAATATGTCTTTAAATTAATGTGATCCACATATATCATAATAAAACATTTCATAAATAACCCATAGAGAATAAAAGAAATGAGTTTCATTTCAAAATTGTGACGTTTTAAAAGTTCTAAAAAAAGATCATAATGTCATTTATAACCCATGGAAAGGGAGTGAGGGTTATATGTATGTAAATTATAGAATAAAATATATCATTTTTTATTTATTAAAACCAATATAAAATAAATAGGTTTGGGTATTCACATAAATAAAACAAGAGAATTTATTGAGAGAAAGAGAGTGGAATTTTAAGATTAAAATTCTGCAGCATAACGGCTACATAACATCCTTTTAGGAAACATTAAAAAGATAGGGTACAAGGGTAACCCAATCATAAATTATTCATAATATAATATTAAGGAATAATAATGTGGAGATAAGAACATGGTATTGATATTTCAATGTCATACCACATTAAAAGGAAACATGAAAGGAAAGAGAAGATGCAATTTATTTTACAAAAAATTCAGCAGCCTAACGAGGTCACTTAAAAATTCATAAAATCAACTGATGATAGAAGAAAGGGTCTATAATAATTTGTAAATGAAATTTATAGTATTAAATATATATAATAACAATTCCCCACATAATAAATGGAACTATAAGACATAACATAAAGGAAGTCACGACTTAAAAGATGAGGGTGAAAGGTTCCCTTACCTTGGAGAGTAACTTTGAAAGATTGAAGTTAGAGACCTTGGGAAGATTGAGGTAACATTGTGAGGACTAATTTGGAGGTATAAATATGAGATCTTAGTTGAGGAGGATTTTGGAATGAAAATAATGAGGGAAAGGCTTGGTATTTATAGGAAAAGTGAAGGAATAAATTATTAATTTTCACGGGACACCTCATCGGTGGTATTTGAAAAACCATGGGTTTTCCCATGGTATTGGCCACTTGGGACACCTCATAACATATCTTACTTTTAAAAAGTCTACCATATTATTTACATCATGATTACATCATCAATGATGTCATTAAACACCCGAAAATCAAAACTGTATTTTTACTATTCATAAAAAAATCAACTGTTTCAGAAAAATCCCAAAAATTCACTCTAACCTAATATCGATGGTCTGAATTCAAAAATGATGTTTATTTAACCATAATAATTATCTAATTATGAGAAATTTGAATTTTAAATAAGAACATCCTTAGTTATTAAAAATAACTGCAAATAGAAAATGAATAGTGAAATTGCATTGTGAAATTTATAACATAAAAAAAGTAAAATTATTTTATCATTTAAATTTAAAAAGAGGTGTTTTAATCATAATATTTAATTAAAATAATCATTATTCCATATACCTTAATTTTTTATAATAATTATATCATTTTTGAAAACTACAATTTGGGTCTGAAGTAATTTGATGTGCTTTTATTGTAAAACATAATAAAATTTTATTAGGAGAAAAGAGATCCATAAATAAAAGAAGTACATTTTTTGGGTCATTAAAATCCCAATCAACTGAAGATATTGGGTGCCTCAGTGAAAACCTATTTTGAATGCTTGTCCTTTCCACACTGAAAGAAAGTCAACGGTCCAATTCCAAGCACTATAAGAGATCTAGAAGAACCTTGATATAGAGATAAAATAGAAGACTCATAAAACTTTATCTTAATTTTATGGGAACTCACAAAACTTTCACTGGGAGAAGAATGAACTCTTGTCAACCTTAATATACTATCCAGATCAAGTTTTACCATAAACACCCTATCCATCATGTCATCATAAGAAGATAGATTTAACAAGAAAACCTAATAATGAATATCATATAAAAGTACCATTTCAAACCCTTGAGTATTTATATTTTAATTCATTGTAATCTCGGGTGCAATATTCACAAGCTCAATAAATTTATTTGCATATTCTGTCATAATCTTATCAACCTTCTTGAGTTTGAAAAGCTCAATATCTTTATCCATCACCATAGACTGTTGATAGAACTAGTCGTTGAAATGAAATTTAATTTCCTTGCACTCTAAACCCTCATACTTACTCACTGTCACCATTGAGTCCCACCATCTCCTACTAGGTCCTTCCATCTTAAACGTGGAACATTCCACCTTGATTGACTCAAGCATTTACAAGAATTCAAAAATAAGCACTATTTGTCTCAAACAATCCTTAACCTATTGAAGACCATTAGAACCTTTGAATGCAGGTGTATTATAGCAGAGGAAATCCTAATCATGACTCTATAATTCATCCCTTTTAGGTTCCATCTCTAGAGCCAAAATGAGATTGAGTGTTGGTGCCTATCCTAGATCTTGGATAACACACACAATAACCATAACCAATTTATGGTCCATTGGAAGAATTACTCCTTGTGGATTATAAAAAAATTCCTCTTTGATCCTATTCATATGTATTATCAGAGGAATGATGCTACAAAACATAAAAAAACAATATAAATACATCTAAAGGTTACTCATATCAATACTCAAACCAGAGAAACTGTGAAATTAATCCCATCAAATAATAAAAAAATATTTGGATTTCTACCTATCTAAATCTAAAGTAGGGAAAATACTATAATTAATCATCAATATTCCTTTAACAAACCACCCAAGGAGACTTAAAGATCTTTATGATTAGAGCTATCTAGGAACACACTTACAACTACGTCCTAAGTCCTAATAATATCATAAAATGTATAATGAAATCATGGTAATATGCACAACCTGCACCTATGATACCACTTTTTCATGAAACACCCTGGATACCCTAGTACCCTGATACCTAATTTAGAACTGACCTAGCCTAAAGGGCATTCCCAATCCCCATAGATTTTTGACTAGAACCTCTCATCATAAATGATAAAAGAGGGAATGAACTTTCCACAAAATAGTAGATGATAAAGATACATATTAACATTATCAAAACCCCTTAGGGATAAAGTAATAGAAACCAAATAGGTATATCAATAACCCAAAACAAAACATCATAAAAGTACTCAAATTTATAACAAGACAATCATCAATAGAGAACCAATGCTCTAATCCAAAGTATAAAGAACATCCACCTCCTACCAGAGGAACTTTCCCTTTGTTCAGACTTGGAAGAATAAAATCTAAAAATGCTCAAAGGAAAAGGCATGTTGTGATCTAAAAATCTTAGTAGGGTCTCAATAAGTGTTCTAAATAATATTACATAACAATAAACCAAGTAATTCATTAAATTTTATTCAAAATAGGTATTGAATTACAATTGAATATTTTAAATAAAACAAGTGTTTTCATTTCAAATGATGGAAAACATTTCTAACAATGGATTATATAATCACTTTATATAAAATAGTTTATATAAATCACTATGCATGAGAAAATTAGTTTAAAAAACAATGGAATTTATAATAAAAAAAGTCATAATAAAAACCATGGTCATATACCGTATGGTATGATAGTTTATAATTATAGGATACTCACACTATCATATTAGTGATCATGGAATATGTGTACACATGTTCCTTAGGCTCTATACAAATATGACTCATCTATGTTCTATAAAGAATATGATCTACCAAACTAGATTTTTGTTAGTGTTTTTATCATCAATAAATTGATAAGAAAATACCTTCCTAGAATTCTTGTAACAAATAACCTACTAACTACCCAAGATTTCATGTGATCAATCAATCAATGAATTTAAACAGGGAAAATCATTTCATTCCAAAACAATCATCACTCATAGTTCCATTTCCCGCTTTTCCTTTTCAAAATTATAATTCACTTTCAAAATCAAAATATGGGTTTTTTATCAATTCATGTAATTTTATAATCAAACCAATCGTATATTTTCATCAATTAAATTTAATATATTTTTTCTAAAATAAATCCTCAAATCTATTCATAATTTCTATCAATTTAAAATTACACCCCAAATTCCAATTGCATTGGAATTGGGGTTTTTCCCAAAGTCCCTACCAATTCAATTTAAAATTCCAATTTGAATCAAAATTGGGTTTTCATAAATAAATTGAAATAAATTTAAATCAAATCAAGTAAATCAATGTTTAATCAATTGGTTCAATCTAAAATGGAACCATATACCATTATTATGGAGATCATGTAACAAAACACCTGCAACGGGATTTTCCAATGATAAACGATTAAAAAATATATCTAAAATGAAAACCTAGAATAAAGAATAAAATAAAAAAAATTATATCCATAAAACACATGATGATATAAAAAACCTGAGGTAAGAAACATAGAGAGAGTGGGAGAGAAATAATGAGAGGATAATCACTTAACGAATAGGGATCAAACAAGATCTTGCACACTTTTATCTTCTTAGGAATGGGTTTGGAGGAGACAAAATGTGTTCATGGGAGCCTCCAAGAGATATGAAATAATGATATCTTAATTAAGGTTTGAAATAGAGTTCAAATGGGGGTTTGATAATTCTTAAAATATTTTTTAGAATAAAAAAGTATTATCTGTACAGTTAGCTGTGCAGGGTTGCATTGTTAGAAAAACAGTGCACCCTAACTGTTCTCCCCTCTACTGGGGTGAATAGTTGCTAATAGGTGGTTAAAGTTTTTTATAAACCATGAAACAAACCTGAAAACCCACACTATCATGGTTTTTATGGTCTTCACTAGGTGGCTGCACAGTTTCGGAAAATTTTTCACCAATCGTTGATAACCCAGAAAATTCAAAAAATTTCAAATTTCCGCATGAAACAACCTGAGATAAATTCCATCAAAATAATGATAAAAAATAGGGTTGAGGAGTACCTAAGAAAATAGTAAAATGATGTTACAATCCATCATTATAATCAATGGGTTTGAATCTTCCTTTATAAGTTTCTAGGGTTATTTTCAAAGAAATTTATTTTCACAATATTTTGTAAATTTTTAGTTTTTTAAATTTATTTTCAAAAGTGAAAAAGGTTTTTTTCCTCAATAAATTTTTAATGATCATTTAATAGTTTTTCTATAGGAAAAAAACAAACCTCAACCATAATTATTCCCCACTAGTTATATTTTTTAAGGATACCATCCCAATTCTTTCTCTATATGGATTATGACTGTTTCAAAGAGAAAGTCATAGAACCCATTTCTTTTCTATGGGTTAATCAAGTTATGAAAGGTATAATGGTTTTTATATAAGTTTTATGATTAAATAAATTCTCCATGTACTTTATTAATGTTATATTTCTTGGAAATTTCTTATGATGATAGGTGGTTTTGTTAAAAAATAAGGACAAGTGGTTTTATTATAAATAGAGGGATAGTGGTTACATTATAAAACAAGGATAGATGGGTTCGTTATAGCCCTCCAATGCATTGGGTAATTATTATTTTCTCTATATAATTATGTTTTAAGTTTAAATAACTTGTTATTACACTTATAAGGGTTCTATGGATATAATGTTCCAATATACCAACACATTTTCTCTATGCTTTCTATAAGTTTATAATGAATCCTTTGCTTAATGATTATTTTCAGAAAGATCATGATTGTTGACTTATATAACTCTTGTATTATGTAAAATATTTATTCTGTATCGCATGTTTTATGATATAGGCTTTTATGGTTTGAATTATGTTACATTATCCTCATGAAATTTGATTAAGTCATCATATTATTATGCTCATATGATGCTCACTAATGACATTAAATTGTTAATGATTTTGTTTACCCTTATTAAGAGTTTGAGCTCAATTTTCTTATGTTTACTTTTCCCCAGGATGTGAAAAATGGTTTTAAGTACGTTTTTTCTTATAAGGTTACTATATGTGAAAAAAATTAGAGAGATATAATGTATATTTTTATGAACTATTTATTTATGTTACCAAGTTGTTATATAAGAGTTTTTTCTAATTCTATAAAACTATAAACCTAAAAGGGCCCTGGGTATGTTATTGATATAATATTTTAGTTTTATGTTATATGTTTTTAAGGGTTAAAATAGGGTTATTTTTATTAGTAATAAATCTAAAAATTTCAAGATTATGTTTTTTCACCAGATCTGGGAGTGTGAGTTCAAGGTTTTGATAAGTGATATCAAAGTAAAAGTTTAAATAAATTTGAAGATTAATATATTTTAACATGACATTAAATTATTATTTATAGATACCATCATGGGTTTATAAATTTAAGGTTGATTATAAGTTCAAAATAATAGACACACCTTTTGAGGTTTTATGTGGTGGTATTTTAAGATGATTAAGAGTATTTGAGAGATATTTATAGAAATAACACCCTTGGTATTAGTATGTTTTTTAGTGAAAGGTTTATTTGGGGAATAATTATTTTTATTTTGAGTACATGATTTTAAAGGTATTGATAACCTTTAAAGTTAATATGATATTTGATATCGAGGTAATTATGAGTTATTAAAATTTTGTAATACATTTTGTTTTCATATAGATAACCATGTGATTGAAAAGTGATTTGGTAATTAAGTGATTAATGTTATTTTATAAGAACATCACTATATCTTTTGGGAAAATTATATGATTAATGTAAATAGATTGTTATTAGATAATATGGTATTTTATTTTTGGAATAAAGGTTGAATTATATTCTAAAATTATATATTATTTTAATGTGGCTTTATGGTGATTCCTATTATTTATGGAAACGATTTTCAAATTTTGGAGATTATATGATTCATAATATATATTTTTGGATATATGACTATTTGAATGATTATTTTTGATTGGAGATAAATATGAAATTAATTTTGGAAGAATATGTGATCAAATCCTTTTGATTTTTGGGTTTTGAACATGATTGTGAATATTTTAAATAATTTTAAGTTTAGTTATTTCTTAAATGATCTAAGTTTACCTTTGGGTGTTATTGTTGAGGTTTTAAAGATTAATGTCATATTTATTCATATGAGGGTTCATAAATTTTGGGAATTATCTTAATATATGCTAACTATTTTTGGATTTGGTTAATGTCTAAATATAGGAGGAATAGATTGTTATCCTTTTGTGGAATTATGCGATCCGTTAGAAGTCAATTTTAGTGATTCATTCATGAAAAAATTCATCTTGAATAATAACTATTTATAGAAAAAGATGATATTGTTGTGGAAATTTATTAAAAGATGAAATTATACTTTTTTTAATAGGAAGGGTGAATATCAACCTTTTTATTAAGGAAATAAATCCCTATTTTTTAACAAGGTTGAGAGGAAACCCTTAACATGAATTGAAGGCCTAGTGACTTAAATGGGCATTAAAATTTATGATGGCCCAAAGGATCAGTTTCAAAAAGGCTTATACATATACCTTTAATGTAACAGCCCAAGATTTTATAAAAAAATATTCTTTTTAATTTTATTAATGTCTTGTGTTGTACGCTACACCAAAAGGAGCTTGCACAATACACATCCTTGACTTGACTTGCATTACACGCAATCGCGACCTTCCTCGATAGCGTGTGTAGTACGCAATACCGAGTTTCACTAAACAACGATATGCTATAAAAATATTATTAAAACTAGCCGTTATGAATAGTAATAACCACTTTTTGAAATCCAGTAAATCTTATTTTTCAAAATGAACTTTATTTTTGGATTCGGAGTATTGAATTTAGCCTAAGGTGAAATTTTGGTACTTTTCGGATAACTTTCATATTCTGATGAATAGTGAAAATTACTAAATTATAATTAAAAACAACTTTTTTAATCGAAATAATTAATAGTGATAAATCATTAATTTGAGTGGTTTTAAAGTATATTTAGAATATATTTTTACAATTTAATACAATGTTGGTCATTGGATATAGTTTCACATTTAAACTAGACATAAACAAGTGTCAATCTTTTGATAGATATTGTTTCTTAAAAACACGCTATTTGTTTTAACAGCGGGATTTAATTATAAAATTAATTAATGCAACTTTTATGTTATGAATTTGGTAAAATAGACTTCATTTTTGAATTCAGAATATGAAATATAGCTTGGGATGAAATTTTGGCATTGTTCTGAAAAACATCAATTTTTGATGAATAGTGAAATTACTAAGTGGTAGGTTAAAAACTGAATTTTGCATAAAACTTAATTTTACCGCTTCTGTGAATGGAATTTCGAAAATCCGAGAGACACGGTTAATATCAAGGACTAAAATGTGGTTCAATGAGATGAAAATAATTTTTTGGTGAATAATAACTTTTTATTTTTTTTACCACGGTTAATAGTAAATAAGGTAACTAAGGGTAAATATGATATTAATATTACCCTAACACATGTCCTAATTCTATTGGACAAGTGTAATTCGACCAAAAACAAACTTAGGAATAAAATATGACCATTTAGGCCCACTTGGATTAGATTAGGACATTTATTATTAATTTATTTAAAGAAAGGTTAAAATAGTTAAAATCAAAGTTTAATAAGTAAATCATTTTTAATATGAGGTTATACAAAAGATAAATTCTATTGTAAATATTCATTAGAAAGCTAAAACGATTTCCTACATGATGGTATTTTATTTGTAATTTTTAGACAAAAAATAATTTAATTTATTTATGACACAACGATGATGCAGTAATTATCTTATTATTGAAATATTGACATAATTGATGTTATAAACACCAAAATAAATGTAATTTGAGATTTTTTATGAATTCCACTAATTTTCTAGGTTACTATTATATATTAATATTTAGTTAATCAACTTGGTTCGAACATTTAATTCTGTTATGACTTTCACAAAAATCATATATCAAATAGTGTCAAAATTGACACAAAATAGTTTTTAAATCAAATATTATATTATTAATTGTTATTTTATTCCTAAAAATATAAGGTTCGGCCAAATGACTTAGATAAGGATATATATATTATTAATAAACAATTTGGGGTTCGTTTGGCATGTTATAGTAAGTTTATTAACCATATAGTGAAAGAAAACAAAAAGACATGGTAAAAGTTAAATTATTTAACTTAGAGTTAAATCTAATTGATAAGGTTAAAATAATACCCTAAACTTGTATAAATTATATTGGTTGATAGGATTTCGACCCATCCCCACTTTAGCATCTAAATAAGACCCTTTGGAACCATTATAAACCGATTTTGACTTTAATATAAAATAATATTTTGAGATATTCCTAAGGTGCCCCTCTCCTCCCTTATAAAAGGACACCTCCTCCCCCTCCTCCTCACACCAATTTGAGCATTCAATCTCGGCCAACCCCTGCCAAAATCTCTTCTCCACTTCCCTAGCAACATCCTAGAGGTTCTGGGCTTCCTCAAAGACCAATTCTAGTTCCCTAAGAGGAGGTCTCAAAGAGGCACTTCAAAGAAGAGGTAATTACCGTTACCAATTCTTTCATCTTTATTTCTTCTTCCACTTCTTCTTATTAGGTTGTTTCATTATGAAGTAATAACACCAGTATCACTCATATACTGATATGTTATTATAAGTATGAAACAACCCTATTTCACCATCTATCCATCCTACGGAAAAAGAAATCACCGCGCGTGCGTACGTACGGAATACCGTCTCCACGCCGTGGTGTAATCTATTTTCCACCACCACCTTACATGGATGGGTATAATGGTGTAAAGAATAACTATACATAGTTATTACAACATAATATTGATTCTGATATATTGTATAATCCACTCCAATTCAATTCAATATTTATAGAAATGATATCATCGCTCGTGCGTACGTACGGACTACCGTCTCCACGACGCGATGAGATTCATTCTCCATGTTAACCATTTAAGAATGATTATAATGTATATATAAGAAATAATAATGAAATATATGAAATTATAAATCTACTGGATTTATGTATATATATACATATGTATTTCATCTACTTACTTCCATTTCAAGACAATAAGGAAAGGAAAACAGCGTTCATGCGTACGTACGGACTACCGTCTCCATGAACGGTGTTTTTCATTTTATTTATCTAACTGTTATATATATATATACTGAATATATATGATATATAAATCATATTTTATATTCTGGAAGTGAGTAAATCATGATATAAGTAATAATGATGTCAAGAACAACAAGTCAAAACACCTACGATAAATGAAACGATTTTACCCAAAACGCTTATTTAACATGGAATTTACAAAAGAACGGGTAATATAATGTCATAAGTGAACCATATATGATATCATAACAATAAATATGATTCTTTAATAAGTCAATAACATGATTTAAATCATTATACAGGAGGTTCGGACACTTACAAAGCAAGTCGGACCAAAGGTAAGGGAAATATCACAATCTCATTTTTATCCGAGATTGTTTATTCGTAAGTATTTACTGGGGTGTATTTTATCATCCACATCCATGTTCCCTCAATATGTAATATTGTTTCCATCCACTTGCAATAGTTTAAATCCAATTTTACCCTTAGGTGAGTTTTTAGTAAAGAATATGAAAGGAATCTTTTGTCGTTTTTCCGTACGAGGTACTTTTTGACTTTTCCGACAAAAGTACGAAGAATGTTTTTTTTAACTTATACGGCATGAATGGATTTTTAAAACATTATTTCCAAGAAGCTTCCTTTACAAGTTTTCAAGTTTATTTTTAATCAACTTCTTTTATTTTAAAGTTCTATGACATGTTATGAAAGGAAAATGTTTTTGAAGAAGAAAGGATATTTTCCTCAAGAATGGAGTTCAAGTGTTTTATCAAAATTATTTTCCATCTAAGATAATAAAGGGTTCTGTTTTTATCCCTATTATTACATTGATTTGATCATGTTGTGATGGAATTATTTTTATGAATTCCTTTATCTTATATGAATTGTTTTATGATGTCATGTTCTTTAAGAATCCCATTTTTATTACATGGGTTATGTGATGATGTAAGATTTATGATTATGTGGCACACATAAGAAAGGATTCATTATAAGATGGGTGGGACCTATATCTCCCTCCAATGCATTGGGTAATGATTTTATATCTCATGAGATAGACATGGCTGGAACGGAAGGTTATTTCGGTTCAGTGATACAGGACTGAAACGAGGAGTGAACTCGGTTCAGAAAGGGACTTTGTCCACTAAGATAGTCTTGGCAATGAGTCATGACTAACAAGAAATGATTTTCCATGATTATGTGTGCATGCCACAAAGTTTCAAGTTTTATGTTATGACTATGGGGATCTCATTTTCACTTCTATGATTTATTCCATGTTAAGATATTATGATCTCTTTTGCAGGTTTTGATTTTCATAAAGATATGATATGATTTTTATTTCCTTTATTTTCCCTTGCTGAGCATTTGAGCTCACCCTTTTATGTTTTCTTTTCCCCAGGATATAAAGAAAGGTTTTTAGGTAAAAAAAAGGGAAGATCTTTATGGGAGATATTGAAGATCTTTCACCACGATTAGAAGATTACGTTCCGAGTTTCCAAAGACACTAAACTATTACGATCCTTGTGTGTGTGTTTTTGTTATGTACTAAGTATTCCGCAAAAGTAATGTAATGTCCACGTACGATAAGCTTCGGGTCTCTACAGTTGGTATCAGAGGAAAGGTTTAGTCAACCTTTGGAAACTAGGATGCGAGAACTTTAGTGAGATCCCTAGAGATATTTCTAAGGTATGTCTAGGGATGTCCCTAGGGATAAGTATACGTATAGGTTATAGTAATAGAATTACGCTAACGATCATAGAATTAAACCTAAGATGTTGGATATTGAAGGTACTCCCCCTTTATTATGTTGTTTTCCCTAGCATGATTTTTGCCTCTCACACTATTCTTTTTGGGTTTTAGAAAATGGCTGGAAACAAGGTGATTCACGATAATGGAGGATATGATGGACAATGGAATGATATTTTTCATGAGCAACAAAATGAAATGGGATTTGGAAGTCCAAAGATCATTATTATGCCGAATCAGCAATCTCATAATATGATCAATAAAGTAAAATTTGGTAAGTTTCCTGACTTGGCTAATAAGAGAAAGATGGAGTTTCATGATGATCATAGAGGAAAGAAAGTTCAATTTCCCCCATGTAAATCATGTGGGAAGAGGCATCAAGGAGAATGTTTCAAGGGAACTGGAAGATGCTTTGGGTGTGGAAAAGAAGGACACAAAGCCAGTAAGTGCAAAGGAAAAGGTTCAGTTAATACCAGGGATGAGGATAATGGTATTGCTACGACATCAAAAATGGTTAGGTGTTTTAAATGTGGAATGTATGGGCATTATGCAAACAAATGCCCTAAGGGAAAGACTCATGAAGAGAATCAGTATGGTCATATGGGAAGTATTTATGTGGATGATGATGAAGAGACTACCAATGGTATGTGAGATGAAAGAATTGTTGAAGCTCGGTCAATGGTTTAAGAATTTAGTGGAATGATTACATGTTTATCATGTGTAATGTTGTATAAGTAATCTCATGGTACTATGGAATAAAGAGACATGTAAGGATTGTAACATTGTTTTCTGATTAATGTTACCAGTATCCATGAAAGGTTATTCAGATATTTTTGGAATGAAGATGATATGCGCATAATGAAGGGATAAGGGGAAAATGAAATGTTTGACAGTATTCATGAGCTCATGATTGATATAAGGACTAAGTGATATCATGGTTTGAGTATATAGAATTTTGAGGATTTTGGTATGTGGAAAGTGTTAACTTTTAACTGCACTCACTAAGGTATTCAAGAGAATACACGATTAAGGACTTTGAATGTTTGGAATGTGACCAACAAGACATATCTTATGATATGTGGGGATCAACGACAGTATTAAATCTCTGGTAATCGTTGTCACTATATTATGAGAGTGGACTGCAGTATTATGTATAAGCATAAAGATTAGACTGGATTATGTTGGACATAAGTTAGTATTGTTTAAGGATAGAAGATTTTCAATATTATTGATGGGATGTTATAGTAACGTAGTTTTAGAAAAAGGACAACCTGCAGGACGGGCGACAACCCATCGCTTCGGACAAGGCTGTAGGAATCGAACCCACAACCGAAGTGCGACTGGCCTTTATCGCCTACCACTGGCCTACAGGAAGTCCCTGTTTAGTAGAAACTAGTTTTATTATATTAAGCAGTATGATATATGAAGTATAAGTCCATTTTAGGAACCATATATGATTAATCTCACTATAGAATGACTTAGGTATATTTAATAACTTTTGCTTACCTTTTGTTTGAGACAGATGGAATGACCCGTCATTCTATCACATGATCTGCTAACACTTCACGAATAACAAATTCAACTTCATTTATTTAAGAGATGAAGTGGAAATTGTTCAAGGCACGAACAACAGTGATATTGTATCAAAATAAAGTAAGTATTTATTCTAATTCAAATTTTCAACTTTAGGGAAATGATCTTGAAAACCAAAAATGTTGTCCTAGTGATCTTATACCTGATGAATCAGATGGTACCTTAGATCGTCACAAATTTATGGATTTGTGATTACTGGATTTTCCATAGCCATGTTCTCTACCACTCTCCATCAGAACATGATGGTTAGATTTCTCTTCCATATCCATATTTTCACCTATGTGGAAACCCAGTGATTAGTTTATTTGGGTAATCGTTACATTTCATACTTTAGTTTTTAAAGCCATGTTTTGGTATTCCCTTTTACGATGTGGGTTTCTATTAAAGAAACTTTCAAATAGTAAACCATTTATAACCCCGACGAATTTCGAGGGCGAAATTCATTTTAAGGGGGGTAGAATGTAACAGCCCAAGATTTTATAAAAAAATATTCTTTTTAATTTTATTAATGTCTTGTGTTGTACGCTACACCAAAAGGAGCTTGCACAATACACATCCTTGACTTGACTTGCATTACACGCAATCGCGACCTTCCTCGATAGCGTGTGTAGTACGCAATACCGAGTTTCACTAAACAACGATATGCTATAAAAATATTATTAAAACTAGCCGTTATGAATAGTAATAACCACTTTTTGAAATCCAGTAAATCTTATTTTTCAAAATGAACTTTATTTTTGGATTCGGAGTATCGAATTTATCCTAAGGTGAAATTTTGGTACTTTTCGGATAACTTTCATATTCTGATGAATAGTGAAAATTACTAAATTATAATTAAAAACAACTTTTTTAATCGAAATAATTAATAGTGATAAATCATTAATTTGAGTGGTTTTAAAGTATATTTAGAATATATTTTTACAATTTAATACAATGTTGGTCATTGGATGTAGTTTCACATTTAAACTAGACATAAACAAGTGTCAATCTTTTGATAGATATTGTTTCTTAAAAACACGCTATTTGTTTTAACAGCGGGATTTAATTATAAAATTAATTAATGCAACTTTTATGTTATGAATTTGGTAAAATAGACTTCATTTTTGAATTCGGAATATGAAATATAGCTTGGGATGAAATTTTGGCATTGTTCTGAAAAACATCAATTTTTGATGAATACTGAAATTACTAAGTGGTAGGTTAAAAACTGAATTTTGCATAAAACTTAATTTTACCGCTTCTGTGAATGGAATTTCGAAAATCCGAGAGACACGGTTAATATCAAGGACTAAAATGTGGTTCAATGAGATGAAAATAATTTTTTGGTGAATAGTAACTTTTTATTTTTTTTACCACGGTTAATAGTAAATAAGGTAACTAAGGGTAAATATGATATTAATATTACCCTAACACATGTCCTAATTCTATTGGACAAGTGTAATTCGACCAAAAACAAACTTAGGAATAAAATATGACCATTTAGGCCCACTTGGATTAGATTAGGACATTTATTATTAATTTATTTAAAGAAAGGTTAAAATAGTTAAAATCAAAGTTTAATAAGTAAATCATTTTTAATATGGGGTTATACAAAAGATAAATTCTATTGTAAATATTCATTAGAAATCTAAAAAGATTTCCTACATGATGTTATTTTATTTGTAATTTTTAGACAAAAAATAATTTAATTTATTTATGACACAACGATGATGCAGTAATTATCTTATTAATGAAATATTGACATAATTGATGTTATAAACACCAAAATAAATGTAATTTGAGATTTTTTATGAATTCCACTAATTTTATAGGTTACTATGATATATTAATGTTTAGTTAATCAACTTGGTTCGAACATTTAATTCTGTTATGACTTTCACAAAAATCATATATCAAATAGTGTCAAAATTGACACAAAATAGTTTTTAAATAAAATATTATATTATTAATTGTTATTTTATTCCTAAAAATATAAGGTTCGGCCAAATGACTTAGATAAGGATATATATATAATTAATAAACAATTTGGGGTTCGTTTGGCATGTTATAGTAAGTTTATTAACCATATAGTGAAAGAAAACAAAAAGACATGGTAAAAGTTAAATTATTTAACTTAGAGTTAAATCTAATTGATAAGGTTAAAATAATACCCTAAACTTGTCTAAATTCTATTGGTTGATAGGATTTCGACCCATCCCCACTTTAGAATCTAAATAAGACCCTTTGGAACCATTATAAACCGATTTTGACTTTAATATAAAATAATATTTTGAGATATTCCTAAGGTGCCCCTCTCCTCCCTTATAAAAGGACACCTCCTCCCCCTCCTCCTCACACCAATTTGAGCATTCAATCTCGGCCAACCCCTGCCAAAATCTCTTCTCCACTTCCCTAGCAACATCCTAGAGGTTCTGGTCTTCCTCAAAGACCAATTCTAGTTCCCTAAGAGGAGGTCTCAAAGAGGCACTTCAAAGAAGAGGTAATTACCGTTACCAATTCTTTCATCTTTATTTCTTCTTCCACTTCTTCTTATTAGGTTGTTTAATTATGAAGTAATAACATCAGTATCACTCATATACTGATATGTTATTATAAGTATGAAACAACCCTATTTCACCATCTATCCATCCTACGGAAAAATAAATCACCGCGCGTGCGTACGTACGGAATACCGTCTCCACGCCGTGGTGTAATCTATTTTCCACCACCACCTTACATGGATGGGTATAATGGTGTAAAGAATAACTATACATAGTTATTACAACATCATATTGATTCTGATATATTGTATAATCCACTCCAATTCAATTCAATATTTATAGAAATGATATCATCGCTCGTGCGTACGTACGGACTACCGTCTCCACGACGCGATGAGATTCATTCTCCATGTTAACCATTTAAGAATGATTATAATGTATATATAAGAAATAATAATGAAATATATGAAATTATAAATCTACTGGATTTATGTATATATATACATATGTATTTTATCTACTTACTTCCATTTCAAGACAATAAGGAAAGGAAAACAGCGTTCATGCGTACGTACGGACTACCGTCTCCATGAACGGTGTTTTTCATTTTATTTATCTAACTGTTATATATATATATATACTGAATATATATGATATATAAATCATATTTTATATTCTGGAAGTGAGTAAATCATGATATAAGTAATAATGATGTCAAGAACAACAAGTCAAAACACCTACGATAAATGAAACGATTTTACCCAAAACGCTTATTTAACATGGAATTTACAAAAGAACGGGTAATATAATGTCATAAGTGAACCATATATGATATAATAACAATAAATATGATTCTTTAATAAGTCAATAACATGATTTAAATCATTATACAGGAGGTTCGGACACTTACAAAGCAAGTCGGACCAAAGGTAAGGGAAATATCACAATCTCATTTTTATCCGAGATTGTTTATTCGTAAGTATTTACTGGGGTGTATTTTATCATCCACATCCATGTTCCCTCAATATGTAATATTGTTTCCATCCACTTGCAATAGTTTAAATCCAATTTTACCCTTATGTGAGTTTTTAGTAAAGAATATGAAAGGAATCTTTTGTCGTTTTTCCGTACGAGGTACTTTTTGACTTTTCTGACAAAAGTACGAAGAATGTTTTTTTTAACTTATACAGCATGAATGGATTTTTAAAACATTATTTCCAAGAAGATTCCTTTACAAGTTTTCAAGTTTATTTTTAATCAACTTCTTTTATTTTAAAGTTCTATGACATGTTATGAAAGGAAAATGTTTTTGAAGAAGAAAGGATATTTTCCTCAAGAATGGAGTTCAAGTGTTTTATCAAAATTATTTTCCATCTAAGATAATAAAGGGTTCTGTTTTTATCCCTATTATTACATTGATTTGATCATGTTGTGATGGAATTATTTTTATGAATTCCTTTATCTTATATGAATTGTTTTATGATGTCATGTTCTTTAAGAATCCCATTTTTATTACATGGGTTATGTGATGATGTAAGATTTATGATTATGTGGAACACATAAGAAAGGATTCATTATAAGATGGGTGGGACCTATATCTCCCTCCAATGCATTGGGTAATGATTTTATATCTCATGAGATAGACATGGCTGGAACGGAAGGTTATTTCGGTTCAGTGATACAGGACTGAAACGAGGAGTGAACTCGGTTCAGAAAGGGACTTTGTCCACTAAGATAGTCTTGGCAATGAGTCATGACTAACAAGAAATGATTTTCCATGATTATGTGTGCATGCCACAAAGTTTCAAGTTTTATGTTATGATTATGGGGATCTCATTTTCACTTCTATGATTTATTCCATGTTAAGATATTATGATCTCTTTTGCAGGTTTTGATTTTCATAAAGATATGATATGATTTTTATTTCCTTTATTTTCCCTTGCTGAGCATTTGAGCTCACCCTTTTATGTTTTCTTTTCCCCAGGATATAAAGAAAGGTTTTTAGGTAAAAAAAAGGGAAGATCTTTATGGGAGATATTGAAGATCTTTCACCACGATTAGAAGATTACGTTCCGAGTTTCCAAAGACACTAAACTATTACGATCCTTGTGTGTGTGTTTTTGTTATGTACTAAGTATTCCGCAAAAGTAATGTAATGTCCACGTACGATAAGCTTCGGGTCTCTACATTTAAGGCCATAAGTGAGTAGTATTCATTATAATATTCGACAATCATATGTTATATTTCCCCCTTTCTAGCAATCATCACACCTTGATCCTAATATGAAAGTTACATCACCTTCGCACCAATAATTGTTGCACCATGCATGTTGACACCTCAAGTCATGGAACCCCTCTATCCATGGCATGGGAGGGGGGATGGATGATAGGTGTTAGAACACCTATCCCTATTTCAAGTCACCCAGTGATACTTATATGGTGCCCACTTGCATCACCTTCATGTTGTTTTTCATCCTCAAACTAGATCATTTTCTTTCTTGTGATTAATGTTCTATGTCACTCTCCATAAATTTTTGACATTTATTTTTCATAAATGTTTTTATTTTTATTTCGCAATAATGTTTTCATATTTATAATCTAATATATGTTTTATTCCTGATGACCTTTATATTTACCCTTTCCCTCTTTTAAAGAAGAATTTTTATTAACCCTTTTTACGATGTGGGTTTTCAATAAAGGTGTTTTCAAATGTAAAACCCTTGATTACCAAGAATAATTTTAAATTTTGAGTATGAAATTTATTAAATGGGGAGAATGTAAAATCCCAATATTTTAAAATAACACTATATTCAACAGCATATACAACATGTAACATCAAGTTTTAAATTAACCATGTAATATTAATATTTAAATGTTATAGTTATAACCTAGCCATTAAATTGGTTGGTATGAATAGGATTTTAAAAAATATAAAATATATAAAATGGTCCTACTAAATAGAATGTTATTGATTAATTATTTTCAAATAAACACTCAATTTTTCATTAAAGTCATTTTATGCTTCAAATAATATGTTTTCTTCAACAATGGTTTTTATTATTTTTTTGAGAAAATATTATAATTAATTTATTGAAATTTTTAAAAAAATTATTTGATAAAAATAATATCATTTTTTTAATTAATCATGTAAAAATTATATTAGGATTACTTTTTTTATATTTTTCTAAAAAGATTTATTTTTCTATGAATAGTGAAAATATTGATTTTCATTGAAAAAAATATTTTCCTTTCAAGTAATTACAAAGTCGCAATATATTTTTTATTAGTTTTAAAATTTAATTATTTTATTTTTATTAAAATTAATATAATAATATTTTAAGAATCAACATTATGCTTTAATTTGTTATAAAACTTTTTGATACTTAAAAATTCGTTTTTATGTAAGATCGCTTTTCTTCGCATTTTTTAGGTTTAATTTTTAATTAAATTATTCCATTTTTGTGAAATGAATTTGATAAAATAGATTCCATATTTTTAGTTAGATTAATTATTATTATTTATTAATTCAATATTTATTTTTGGTATATATGAATAGAAACCATAGTTATTTTTTGTTACCACATTAAAGGTAAAATATGTTAACTAGTGTTAAAACTAATTTGATAAGGCTTAAAATTCATTCAAACATATTACTTAACTTCATTTTATGTTTATATTCATAAATAATCTTAAAAAATTTAAAATTATAACCTTTTACGCATTTATATTTGATTTTTACCTTTATTGTATATTAAGTAAAGGATAAAGTCAAAAATGTTGCTCTATTGCTTTTTATTTTTTAAATACTTTTTTTAAATTTAAAGTTATTTTATATTATAAATATTTTTTTAAAAGATATTATTTTTATCATAGTGATTTATTTTTAATTTTTATTTTTGAAATAATTACATTAAATGCTTACATAATACTGACATAGTGCTTGTGAAAAAAGTAGAAAAACCATTTAAATGATTTAAAAACTATAAAATTCATATTGTTTGGGAGATTTATAGAATTACATGAATTTTATAGATATATATAACATATTATGGTATTTTTGAAAAATTTATATTTTAAATCCATTACTATATTCTTGTGTTTAAATTCAAACTAAATGAATAGTGTCAAAAATGACATAAATGATATTTTTTGTAATTGTTTTATTAAATTATTTAAAAATCATAAAAATCTTGAAAAAAGACAATTAGGATGTAAAATTTTATAAAATTTAATCACTTATACATTTATGAGACAATTTTTACATTATAGTTTAAATTATAACCCTTTAATATTGAAAAAGTCTTTACGACGGTTAAGGTTAAAACTAGTTAACCAAGGGGTTAAACCAAAATATAAGGTTTAAAATGATATCTAAACCTATATAAATTTGATTGAGTGATTATATTAAGATAATATACACTTAATATTAAAATAATTTTCCCTTTTTAACTATTTTAGATGAATTATACACATATTATATTTTAATATTTCATATATTTCCAAAAATGACGTTAATGATATATTGAAATCAGAAATATTTTATTAAATGATTTAAAATTTATAAAAATACTATATTCACCCAATTTAATATTATATTGTTAAACATATCAACCATGACCTATTTGTGTGTTGATTTTCCTTTTATATTAACTTTATTGACTTGTAAAGAGTAAAATATAATGGTATCATAGTAATTATCGAAAGGGTTAATTGAGGGTTAAAATAAAGAGAAATGGGTGAAAAATCACCTAAAATTTTCATTATTTTATTAAATGAGATAATTTTACTTAATAATCATACTATATTATAATTATATAAAATTTTATCCACATGAACATGAAAATTAATTTATATTAATTTAATACATTAAGAAATTCTAAGAATGCCCCTCCCCTCACTTATAAAATAACACCCCTCCTTTCTCTTATTTACACCAATTTGAGAAATATATATCAACCCTACCCAAACCAATTTTCTTATAAACTTCCCAATAAATTATTTATAGGTTATTTTCTTCTTAAAATATCATTTTTGGGGTCCTTGAGAAGGGATCCAAAGGAGGTCTACCAAAGAAGATGTAATTGTCCAACCCGACCCATTTCAATTTATTTCTTCTTTCACATCCTTAAAATATTATTAAACCATGATGAAATGATAAAATAAGTATATTAAATATAATTAGATGTTATTATGTTAATTTTTTAACATATATCAATCTCCACTTTAATAAAATTGGGAATGAAACCATCTTTTGTGTTTACAATAGGCTATTTCCTCACGAACCAATGCAAATTGTTTTCCATCACAGACTGTTATAGTTAGTTATAATGATGTATTTATTATATATATATATATTTATGATATTCATGATTTAATTATCATTACATAAAGATAATTTATCATCCATTTTATTACCATTCTATTCATTGAAAAATGACAACGTCATTCATGCGTACATGTGGATTACCACCTTCACGAAGCGATGTGATTCATTTTTCGTCACCGCATCACATGAATGATATATATAAATTTATTTGAAGAGGTAATATGATATTTATGATATAATTTTCATTATAAAAATATAAAATGATACTTACCTTTTTTCACTCTTGTTCATTGAAAAATGGAAACATTACTCATGCGTACGTACAACAAACCGTCTCCATGGTTTTAACATAGTTCACTTTTCGTTAACATATTTCATGATCCGTTTTAAGAGTATAATTTCTATGTAAAAATAATAAATTATTTCATGATTATTATTCCAGAGATTATGTAATAATGACCCCTTTGACCATGGTTAACACATGAAAACCATTTTGAAATTATAAACTGAACTTCCTCAAAACATACAACATGGACTTAACAGATTGAGTAATTAAAAATGTCATTGAAATAAATGAAAAAAATAGATTAATGAAAAATTAATAAAACTATAAAATTTTATAAAATAATTAAAAAATTTATATAACTTTATTCTATAGGATTTAAATGACATGCATGAAAAGTTTGGACTCAAGGTAAAAGATTTTTTCTCAATTTCCCCTTATTGAGGAATATTTTAATATTATACACATAATTTCTTTTATATAATTTATATACTACCATTTTACATGTTATATCATTAATAATTCACATTTCATGGTATTTTAAGTTATAATTAAAGTTACATCATCATAGGGGTTTTTATTGGGAAGTTTCTTCTTAACTCAATTTTCTTTCATTGGGTTATATCACATCTTTATTGATTATATTATGTCAGGATTATCTGTGAAATTAAATTTTTTAGATTTGTGTTTTATTTAAACTTGTTTTTTATGGATTTAAATTTGTTACCCATAATCAATCCATTGGTTAATTATCAATTCAGTGATATGATCATTATAAGGGTTTATCATCTCAATTTTTATTCTTTGGGACATATGTTATGTTATATGTCTATCTTATTTTATATGAAGTATATGTATCCTATTTGAAATTTCATATCAAAAATATAATTATATATTTGATATTTAATTTTTAATTTGAAGTTATAATTTTATGGGGAGTATGATTCAAAATTTACCAATGTAGTAAGGGATTTATGTTTCAATCACATTTTAACCGCGATTGTTTATAATTGAATTTCATTTAAGTAAATTATATAATACTGAAATTATATAACCATTTAATTTTTATTATACTATGTATATTTATAGAATTTTTATGTTTAAGTACCATTTTTATCTTTTTAGTATTCAAAATGGTTCATAATTTTTTTAAGGATAACTTGCCTTATTTCTCCTCTTTTGGATAGAATACCGTTTTCTTCTATATCCATGTTATTAAAAATGTTTAAAAAGAATGTGTTTTAATGTTTATCAAATGAATGAATTTTTTTTGTAATCATGTCTCTTATTTACTTAAAATCATCCTTTATAATTTTCTAGAGTTATTTAAAAAAATATTTTCATAATATTTTGTGATTTTTTAGTTTTTAAAAGCGATTCTGAAAGGGTATTTTCCTATAAAATGTTTTTAATGATAATTTAAAGGCATTTTTATTCACCAAAAACAAAACCCTTGATGTTACTTATTCTTTACTATGTATATTTTATAAATATATCATACTAATTATTTTTCTAGATTAATTATGATTGTTTTAAATATATTTTTAGGGAAAACATTTCTTTCCCATGAGTTAATCAAGTTATGAAAGGAATAATGGTTGTTACTTTGAGTTTTATGATGAAATACAATATCCATGTACTTTATTAATATTATGGTTCTTGAATTTTTTTTATGATTATGGGTGGTTATGTTATAAACAAAGCATCGGTGGTTCCATAATAAAATGAGGAGGGATGGATACCTTATAAACCAAGGATGAGTGGGTCTATTATAGCCCTCTAATACATTGGGTAATGATTATGTTCTCTATATAATTATGTTTAAAGTTGGACGTTTTGATTATTACACTTGTAATAGTTCTTTTAAGGGTTGTATGAAGATAGTTTTCCAAGACAATGACATGTTTTATCGATGATTACTATGTGTTTCTAATAGATCCTTTTCTTAAGGATTATTTTCACATGGCTCATGATTTTTGACATATATAAAAATTTTCTTATGTTAAATATTTATTCCATGTCGTGTGTTTTATGATATAGGTTCTAATGTTTATGAATTCTCTCATGTTATTATCATGCACTTTGATTTTGATATCAATCCATAATGATCATATTATGATCACTCATTGACATTCAATTGTAAATGATCATGTTTACCCTTACTAAGTGTTTGAGCCCAACCATCTTATATTTCACTTTTCCCAGGTTTTGAAGAAAGGTTTTAAGTATGTTAAACCTAATAAATATAATATATGTGAAGAAGTTAGTGTGAGATCATGTATATTTTTATGAATAAGTTGTTTATGCATTCATGTTGTTATATAAGAGTTTGTCCAAGTTCTATAAAACTATAACTCTAAAAGTTCCTTGGGAATATAAGTGATCTAATATTTAAGTTTTATTTTATATATTTTGAAGGGTTAAAATTGGGTCACGTTTATCAGTATCAAATCTATAAATGTAAATTTATATTTTTAGCCATAGATCTAATAGACCAGGTTTGGGGCTATTACAACAGAGATTTGAAACATGATTCAGAATTTTACTAAATTTAATACCAATATATCACATGTTGGAACTACCCTAGAGGTGGTAAATCATCTCATTTAGAGGCACCACCTTTACAGTCGAAAGGTGAAAATAATACTATAACTAATTATGAAAATTCTATAATGATAATTTTTAATCCTCATGATCACCAACGAATATAATAATAAACTAATTATAATATCATCATATAATACTAATGAATAATGGAATCCAATTCTCTCTCTTGGAATGGGTCAATCCTAAGAAAAACTCTATTTCCACTTTCCAAGTCTCAGTTTTCATATTTGAAATAGTACCCTCATACTTCTGTAAACCCTAACACTAAAAATAATGAAGAATATTACTCCACACATCATCTTTGTTGAATAAAAATCTACCCTAATCTTCTTGTGTGTCATATTGATCCTCTTAGTCACAAGCCTAATGGGGTTATTGACCCATAGGAATACCTACAAAAGAAAAAATAGTTAAGGACTTTCTAAACACATAATATGGAGTACTAAAATTTATTTAATTAAATTTTATAATAATAATCATTATATTCCCCATTAAAACATAGAATGTTGGGACCAATTTGGATGTACAAGGATGTAATAAGAGTTTACTTTTGAAAAGTTCTATCTTTTGTTATCAAATAGGATAAATTAATTCACTATGTAAAAGCCTTATAAAATATGATGATGCTAAATGTGATAAATCAAAGGTTATATATCATGTTAGAAGGAGTTTTTTTGGAAGAATATGACTGTGAATCAGTATGGTTGGTGTTTTCAAAGCATATTTTTAAGGTGGAACCATTTTTGAGTGTTTTCTAAATTTTTGGGTCCAAAAATTGGAGAATGAAGAAAAGTGTTTTTGGAAAAGGAAATTTCACACAAGTATCAAGGAGGTATGGAAATTTACATGCCATCCATTTTTCAAGATCAGTACATAAAAATATGTCAAAGGAAAGAAGGTCACACAAGTTATGGAGTCAACACATAAGGTGAGTTTTCATGAAAGCGACTTATGCTAATGGACTTGCACACTCTAGGAAAAGTTTCACAAGCTGTGCGCTAGGTCGGAAAAATGATTATAAATAGGAGGCTATCCTCCTCATTCATTTTTTTATCAAAACATCGAGAAAATACATGCTTTGAATTGTTCAATTAGTGTTTTTCACGCAACCAGTGAGTGGCACACAATCATATATTGGTGTGTAAGTAGGAAGTTTCACGTAAGAAAGGAGTAGCACACAAGTTATGAGTTGTGCATAAGAAAGGAGTAGCACAAAATTTGTGAGTTGTGGGTAAGTAAGGAGTGAAAAAAAAGTTGTGAGTTACAATTAATAAGGGAGTTCCATGAAACAATAATTTCTTACCAGCTTCTAGGTAGGAAAGTGAATAATTCTTTTGAGAGATCAAATATATGAAAGTTCATCATGAATCACTGAAACATTATTTTATCCTATTTGTGCTAAGAGGGAGCACACAAACTATTGGATTTTTTTCATTGGGCCACACAAGTGTAAGGGTATATCCAACTCATTTTATTCCACATAAAAGGATTATTTTTAAGTGGAATGTGTGGTATCATATTGTTTCCAAACAATACCAAGGACATATCTACTCTTGTTGAGTAGTGAACTTTGTAAATTCTTGTGTTCTAGTGGACATGTGTTTTATTTGTGTTCAATTTGGAAATAAGTATTTAACAATAGGTGAAATTTGTTTCAAAAGTAAGGAAACAAAAAAGAAAAAGATATCACTAATTCACGCCCTCCCCCTCTTAGTGATACTTGAATCTTAACTGGGAAACTTCATAGACATGATAAATCACTATTCATATTTCTCACCTTGGTCTCTACCCTAAAAGTAACATAAATTTTTCTAGTGTATCTAGTAAACTTAAGGTTTTTACATTAGATCATATGGGGCCCTAAAATCACATTCCTTATTCGGTCTTCCTAACTTATGACACATAATAAGATCAGCCGACACTATTTCCCTACTAACCAATGAATCCTCACCAATTATATCCCCAAACTCCATCTTAACTCATAACCAAAATCCTTAATAGAACATTTTCATGAACCCATATAGTAACCCTATAGGGTTGTAAATAAATATGAGAGTGAACCCTAAATCCCATATTTGATAGGCCATGGTTTTCAGCTAGCACCTAGGATATAAATGATACAATATGGGGGACATTACCCTCAATATCCTCAGTTTAATAAATGATCACAGATCAACTCCATAACATAAATAAATTATAAAATCATAAGACATAATAGAATATAAAATTCAAACTAAAACTATAAATAAACCAAAAAACACTTCTAAGGCATATACCATAAGCTCCAGCAGTCCCTTGGTCAACCTACACAAGCTATCAAGGATTATCTCAAACAATATATTACACTAGAATACCTGATATATAAATAGGGATGAACATACAAATATAACCATTAGGACAATCCAAAAAACTACTCATTAAAATTTGGAAGAATAATAATAAATCCCTAATGAATAAATATGGAAACCAACTCATCACATAAACATGTGGAGTATATTTCCATCCATGCCAAGGATTTCTCACCAAGTATCACACAAAATAACTTAACATAATAATAAAACATGTATATAATAAGAGTAACCTACTATGAATTTCCCATTAAACCATTCACTATAAACTAAAACAACTTATGTCTTAGTGATCTAATCCCCTTGATAACTCTCACTGCACAACCATGAAAATATCTCCACATCCATATATCCACAACACATCCCATCACATAGTAAAATTGTGATTCATCACAATATGTTATAAATATACACTATACCTTGAGATAATATAGATTTTTCATAAGTACACACATAATATAAGTATATTATATAACTTTAAGCCATCAAAACCTACATATACATGTATGTCAAAACTGAGATCCATTACATCTTATATGTTCACATATCCTATAAAATTAATTCACCATAACTTGGATATTAAAATATACACTCTATATTAAGAAGATATAGAAAGGTAGGGGGAGTACTCTTCTATATGTAACCTCTATAACCTAAATTTTGGAAAACACTCAAAACCCAAGGACAAATGTGGGAATATACCACCCCAAATGACTCGGGTGGTGGAGCGTAAGAAATAACAGAACATAATGACATATATAACCAACAATTATTCTAGGGGACACTATATAACCCAAGACTTATTCTAATTCAATGTCCCACATGAAGAAAAATCTTCCATCACTAAGGAATAGAGATCTAATGAGAATACAATAAAAATGATTCAATTATCGGTATTCTTTAATCAGTATCTAATTATCGTCCATTTAATAATATTCATGATCATCATTGGATTAATTCATTAATCACCAATAGCCAAAAGAGATTAAATTTAAATCTTAAATTCATATCCCAATACCTCAAATAATTTAATCAATCCATATTTATTAATATAAAATTAAAACCATTTATTTATTAAGAAACACCCCCTTAAATTAATTCACTATTTAATTAGCCTTATATAATTCTAGGCACTAAGAAACTTTCCTATATATAGAAATAAAACACCTCAGGGACAATGAATTAATAGAATGCATAAATTAATCAATAAAATAATATTAAATATTAAGAATTAAGGCTCTACACATAATCCAACCACCCAACATATCTTTAACACCTTCCACATCACTCACATCATTCCATAACCAACCAAATCAATCCACCAATATAAAATAATATCAACGTCATTCCACCCTCACCACATCGACCAAATATAGTAGGTTTTCAATTTAAACAAAAAATAGAGTTATAATATTCAAGATATATTTAAACAATATTTTTCATAATTAAATGGACTTAATTATCAAAAATAATTTAATGATGTTATAATTCAAGAAAGAAAAATAATGGCAATAAAATCTGAAAGAATTCCTCCTTCCATATTTTATTATTGAAATATAATTTTATGTTACCATCATTATTATATAGATAATTCATAAGGAAATTATATCATGAAAAATAATATTGATACTATCACCAAGTTGTATTAAAAATTCTAAAAATACACATACAAAAATGTATATCATCTTTAGCAGTTCATGAATAATTATAAATTCACTTTAGACTCTATCTTTATAATATCAAAATTTTAAAATGTTTATTCATTTTTATGATTATTGTATAATCCTAAATTCTTAAAATACTATATCAAAATAAAATAAACACTAACTTGAAAAGATCAATGGTTTGTTGTGATATTCCCACTGCGATATGTTGCACATGTTTAGGGGGTAAGGAGGGAAGGAGGGAGAAAGGTAGGGGAAGAGAGGTGATAAATTTATATTAATCATGAGGAAAACCTTTAAATACATAAAAAAAAACTCTATTAAAACATGACCAAATAAACATTAATCAAAATTAAATTTTGTTACGATAATAGACTAAAATAAGAGAGAAAACATGAATAAAAATAAGAACTTATCAAGTATCACTTAGAACAGCTATTGAAAGGTCATAAATATTTTAACGCAGTTGTAATAATCTATGTATGATTGTTAATTAATAAATGTTTAATAAAATAAGTAGGAATAAGAGAGTGGAAGGAGTTATTTAAAATTTAAGAACAAAAGATGTATGGAAATGTCACAACTCTCAAGGAAACACTACATTCACCCTCACACAGATGCATCTTATATTTTAAATTCATATATAAATTAATATTACAACTTGGCTAGATGTATTCATCAATACTTGGACATGAGACACACTTAGACATGAAACCTTTCTTAGACACATTGCAGCTTCCCCTTACTATATGCGTTTTTTATTTTAAAATAAAAGGTTAACTTTTAATTTTTACATTTAATTACTAAATAATTGAATTATTTTTTTTGAAAATTATTTCAAAAATAATCACATATGTGTAAGGTAACATGTAATGTGGCGGTTTACCATTTTAAAAAATTGTGAATCTCCCCCCCACACCTCATTTTCATTAGCTATATATAATTAATATATTTCCTTAGTTTCAAAAAATAAAAGGAAATATATAATATATATACATGATACTTAATATATATAACATGTAATATATATTCAATATGTGACATTATTTTTTTTTCGTAAAATCTTTTACTTTGAAAAGTATTTGACATAGAATAAATGTTTAAAATTAATAGTATAATTAAAATTTAAAAAAAATTGAAAATCAAATTAAACAAAAAAATAGCTTTACTAAAATTAATATAAACCTTTCAAACACTTTAAAACTAATAGGAAATATTCATGAACTCTCACAACACCTGAGTAATGAAAACAGATGGGTTTTGAAAATTTTGATCCCTTACAACCATTTCATATATAGTAATTAGTTATATAATAATTTCATATACTTTCATTAAATAAGTATAGTGAATGTTTTGTAATAATTAAAAAATTATATAATTCAAATATAATTAATAATTCAAGAATGAAATAAAAATATAACAATTTATTTTAAAAATATGTATTTTCCATTACTATTATTATTTTGAATAAATGATTTAATATTATTTTTCCAATAAAGATTCTAATACTGGGGGATTAATACAATTGAATGATTAAAAGATAAATAAATGATTTTAATATAATGTGGTTAAAATCCCTTAATGTTAAAAATGGATATTTTAAAAATAATATTTTTTAAATTGTTGTGTATTTTTTTAATAAATCAAATTGATCACTTTTATAGGATTATTCAATGTATAAAATAATTAATCAACACTCATTTAATTATTTATTAATATAAATAATATTAAGAACACTTAACACTTAAAAATAATTAATCTATAAAAATATCTTTTTCTGTATAATTTGTATTCTCATTTAAAATTTAATTTTTTCATATTTATAAATTGAATTAGATTAAATAGATTTTAAATTATTAATTAGAACACATGAATTAGGTAATGAGGACTATTTAATTTTTAGGTACAATGAAAGTTACCAAGGTAAAAGTTAGTTCCCACATTAAAGGCTAAAATGTGGTTAAACGGTTTAATTAAGGGATAAATACTTAAAAAATCATCAAACACTATCTCTAAATGAGTGGATGAGGGAATGATTAGTATAAAACCATCCTATCTCCATTTTTTCCACTTTGGATCCACTTTCCTTGAAAATGATATTCCTTTTATGTTATGTAATGTGTATTTATAAAAATGTCCCCCCTTCTCACTTATAAAAGGACCCCTCCTCCCCCAACAAGCCTTTCTCATGTTTGTGAACCTCTATTAAAAATATTAAGTCTCTAATTCCCCATTTATAGTAGGAACTTTAATAGGAGATTAAAGTCTTTAAATTAAGTTTTATCCTCCCTTTAATCATTCCTTTTTATCTTTTTTTAGATCTAGGGTTGTTCTGTGCTCCTTGATGTTCATGACATGGTATTAACCACCCTATTGTATGTTTATTGGGTGTCACATCATGAACCTAATAGGTAATGTTGTAACACTATATTCATAGTCCAACATGGGGAAAATAGGATATCTATGAATCCTATATAAATACCATATGAGAGAAATTCCTCAACATTAGAAGTTTTCCAAAGTTGTGTGACAGTGATAAAAAATGGACATTATCATGACGTTAGGGGTGGAAGGGCCTATAATTGGTATCATATCATGGGTGTAAAGGTAAAACCCCATAGATAACGTTTATGAGGATATTTTTTGATCCAAGGTTGTTCAAACCTCCTCTATGTTCATGACATGGGAATAATCTACCTTCTTTCTAGCCACTAGAAATTACACTATAACTCTAACAAGTCATTCCATGGACTTGAATTATGATTTCCACATGTGGGATGGGGAGTCCATGTAGCATATAAATCTCCCCCTTTCTATTTTATGTCGATCCAACATTTATTATCTCAAACCTATATTAATCTTTTCAAAGATCCCATTCACCCCCCTGAGTTTGTCCATACATCCCAATATTATAGTCTTCTCAAGAATCCATGCTTCCATTTTTTGAGTAATTATCTCCCTTAACTTATTCCCCCCTTTGACAGTAAAATTAAAATGGTTGTTTGATACCACCACCTTTTTAAAACATAACAAATAGAATTTAAAAAATCTATAGGCCTTTGTGAGTAAAATCATTGTATATGAAATAATATATATAATTTATAAATGTAATGTTATCCCATAAACTAATCAAACATTTTAATGACTTCAAAATCCTCTCAGAAAGAATCTCCCCCAATTATCTTGCACCCAATAAAAGTTAAATCTCTTCAATAAAACAAATACCCAGATATAATATTAAATATAACAAATAGAGAGGAACTCCACACCTATTCAGTTTGAGGTAATTGGTTGAACTCTAAGGT
The DNA here is from genome assembly GCA_963277665.1 of Viscum album. NCBI lineage: Eukaryota > Viridiplantae > Streptophyta > Magnoliopsida > Santalales > Viscaceae > Viscum > Viscum album. Next base: position 1,909,199,238 of record OY728136.1, read on the forward strand.
TCAACTGGTGTTTCTCAAAAACTTGTAAAAAATGGATTGGTGAAAATATAAGTCACCTGATATTTTATTTTAAAAAATTCTAGTTTCACAATTTTTTCTCTAAATTATTGATTATAAAGTTATAAAAAATCTCAATTTTTTTTACGAGAGTGATATAACATATTCTTCATTAATTTGATGGAACTTTTGTTGTTTCAATAGATCAACATTGGTTATTTCACCATTTTGCTGATATTTTCCAACTTCTAATCCTTCTAAATCAATTTTTCATAGGCCTTGGTGATTAAAATATACTATTATTACATTGAACTCAAATAAACACAATATTGTTTTTTACTTATCCAACTAACATGGTTTATTACAATATAAAATGCTCTTCCACTTATTGATTTTTGATCTATAATTTCACCAACCTAGTCTTAATCAAAATAAGATAAAAAATAATTATCATTTATATCCTTAAAAAGTAAACCATAATCCAATATTACCTAAATATATTTAATAATTATCCTCACTTCTAGGATGTGTTCTTTTTTAGAATAACCTCAAAACTGTGTTTATAAGAACGTATCATAGAAAATGTTTATCTAGGTTTCAATAAGATAATGTAAACTCATGATGATTCTTATATACAAAGTTGAATTTACTCACTCACTTTCTTCATAAATTTCTAGTTTAGTTCCAACTACTATCAGAGTTGAAACTATATTTCACTCTTCCATTATGAATTTATTCAATACCCCCCCTACATATTTTACTTATAAAATGAATATACATTTTCATTTTGTTTTATTTTATGGTCCATAAAGTAATTCCATTCTCCAATAAATGGAATATAAAATTATAAACTCATTAATTGAGTAAATTTATCCACTGAATTCTTCTTATTTAATTTAAAGATGATGACATCCACATACATAATCACTATAAATTGCTAATATTCTAAAATTTTTATAAAGAAGTTATGTTTAAAACATTATTTCTTTAACTCCAAAATTCATAGAAAAAAATCCAATTATGAATTATAGGCATGGGGTGCCTAATTTAGGCCATACAAATACTTTTTCAATCCTCATAATTTGGAATCATATTTTCAAATAAAAAATAAAATCAATTATTCTATATAAACTTTTTCATTCAAGACTCTATTTAAAAATAGTGTTTTCAAATCTATTTAGAATATTCTAAACTTTATTCAACATAAATTACTTCAACCTATGAATAAACTTTACATACATACCTTTATTTATTTTGAATCACTTCACCATTTACATCAATATGTTTTTAACAAACATTTTATACCAAGTACATTATGGTGTCAAGATCTATCCACAATCTCCCAAATTTAATTATTACCAGTCTAATCTAATTCTTCATTCATGGATTTGACTTATGATTCAACCTTTTCTTCTTCAAATGTAGTGGTTTATATTTATAATAAGTAGTGTAAACCACTCTATTTATCCTATAAGTTTTGGTTGGAGTGGATTTTTCTCCAATGATATTATTTGGATAAACTTGAAGTATTTTACTTCCTGATTGGGTCACAGTTTGAATCTATAAATAACCTTGTTATTTTATTAATTCAACTTCAAAATCATCATCAATATGAATATTTTTTGATTCTGACAAATCTATACCCATCACTTCACCTTCTTAAAATACTTATTTAGGAGAAAAATTTCGAGAATTTTCTTTGAGTTAATACTCAACCAGTTTCACATCACTTCTCTTAAAAAAGAATTTTGATCATTTTATTAAATCAAAAATAGGACTTGATCCTTGATGAGTAGCCTGAAAAACACATTCACATGCCATATATTCTTATTTACCTAGATTAACCTCTGTATTCTAAATAAATCATTTTCTTCGAAACACTAAAAGAAGATTCAATGAGGGATTCCTTCCATGAACCATTTCATATGGAGTTTTTACTAATCATGGATTGATAAATTCTATATTTTTAGTATACACAACCACCTGCACTATTTATTTCTAGTAGTGATGTGATATTCCACTTTATATCAATAATTTATTTTCTATATTTTTCATCATGAAGTTCCTATATTTTATAGCCTTATTCTATTAGAAAGTTATCACCAAATATACGTCATGTTTAATACGATACTATTCAAGGTAATTTTCAACCTCATAGGATGTGTATTATGTTCTATTGTAAGATTCCATAATCCTTATAGTTATTCCAATTTCATTTTTTACCCTTCTTTGAATTTTTGTATGTAATCCAGTACTTTAATATTTGATGTAATAAACATGGAATATCCCATCAAACTATACTAATTAATAAATAAGATGATGATAAGTTCCATCATATACAATTTGACTACATAAATCATTGTGATCCACATTTAGTAAACATAATACTCACTTATTATTTATTGGATACATATTTCTAACCATATTTCCTTATATAAAAGTATCAAAAATATTTTGCTGATATCACTTGAAGTTATAAATGTCAACTACAGCTATGAACTTGGACAATTTATCTATAATTTTCTGATAAATTTGTCCTAGCCTCCACTTTTACAAGTTTTTTTTCTTATTCCATTATTATAAGACAAGTATTATCTTTTCTATCTAACATATATAGATTTACATTTTTCCTCCAACCTTTCATAAGACAAACATCAACCTTTCCTTTGATTGAATATCCATCTTAATTGAATATGAATTCCAAACCTAAGTCACAATGCTAACATATTTTCAATAAATTGCAATGAATTCCATCAACATAATAGACTTTAGTATTCTTCAATTCATCAATATCTAACCAGTTATTTCTACCCCCTTTAATCTATAATTAATTTTCATTTATAAAACGTATTGTTATGTAAACACTAACCTTTATACTTCTCAAAAGATTTATATTACCTATCACATGAGATGAACACCTGCTATATAGAATACATGTTCTACTGTAATTTTATTATTTTAAGGAAAATTTATTTAACTTTTCATTTTCAATCTTCTTTCTTTCCTTCCAAGATATTTCCAAATGAGTTGAGACTTATATTGATCTATTATAATTTTTTCAGTATAAGTAATAAGTTAAACTTCTCTTTTTCAAGAGGGTAAAACTTATGTTTCAAAGAAACTGAATTGGACTGTCTTCTATCAAATGTCCTTTGACTTCTACAAGAAAATATACGTCTTTTCTTCCTATAATCTACTATTTTATGCCCAAAATGTGACAAATTAAAATGTACCCATAAAGTGAATTTGTATTCTGATATGAATGATACAATTTTATCCTCCTATTCTGGATACCAACCGCTTATCCTCTCATATATATTTATACTTCACCACAATAATAAAGTGCATGACCAATATAGGAATAGATATGAAATTTAATTAGTGGGTATATCTTATTACCACAATCTCTCTAAATATCTATATCTTTTGAATAATTACTTGATTTTTGGAATTTTATTTATGGTTGAGAACTTTCTACTTTATTATGTTGTCATTTGGTATTTACATTGGAAGAACCTATTTCTAATGTACTAGCCTCATAACCAAGATTATTTTGACCCATAGAAATTATTTGTTTTGTATTAAGAATTCATTTTAATGCTTTTTTCTTCAATCTTACCTTTCCTTCAAAAATTCATTTTAAATTTTCCAAAACTAAACATTATACTTCGAATCATCTATTTTAATCTTTGATTAAACATTATTTCACAATGATATGACTTCAAATTAAAGTGTTCCAATTTTATTATCTTTCTCTTTAATAAGAATATTAATATTTTCAATCACCATGGTATATTTATAAATCTTCAATATATAACTTACAACTTTAAATTTAACATTATTATTCACACATTATTTCACTTCCTTTTCAATATGATCAAATTTTATTTCATTTTAATCAACCAAAATTTATGACTCCTTAAATAAATCTCTAATTTTACCATTATTATTTAATTTTATATCAAGCTCATTGAGAGACCTTTCTAGTTCCACTTTGAGTTACATAACTCACTCTGGTTGATCATTCACTTCAACTGAATTTTTAGAATTTTACATTAAAGAAATTATAAAATCTTATAATTATAAGATAAACTCAGTCTCAATTCATTCAAAAAAAATATTCTCTATATCTTCATCCTCTCTACATACCAAGAACATCCTATAAGATTTCTTTCTAATTACACTACATGAGTTAAGGTCCCTTATAAGGGAAAATTATTCTTATATTTTCATGAGGATTCAAACTCTGTAAATTATGAAGCATATCTATTTGAACACCTAAAAGTTATGTGTCCAAACTTACCATAATAAAACCATGATGAGGGTAATTTACTCTGAAATCTTCATTTTTTATCTTTTTATTTTTTTTCACCAGTGATAAGAACTCATCACTTATGTTATCTTAATTTTAAACATATATAACCACTTTATTGTCAACTAATTTGAATGTTATTTCTTTAGATGAATTTTTTAAAGTTATATTTAGTTTAACCCACATTTAATATGTGACTGTCCTACTGTGTATGTGTAACAAACCTGCCTAGGTAGACTTAGCACATCACTTCATCTGGCCTACTACAAAGCCTCAAGCATGTCTCCGACATGCCAGAGGCTGCTAAATAGCAACGAGGTTCTAAAAAATATAGTGGGGAGACTATAAACTCTAGTTAGAGTTCAATAATAATGGAAAATAACCAAAACATCCACAATCATAAAAATAAAAGGGTTCATAATAAATAACTAAAATAGAATATTTCTATAAAAATTAAAATGAAAAATGTAGTCATAGAAACACACAAGAATGCAAAACAAAAAATAAAATATCACCCAATATGTCACATAAATGACTTATTTTGAAGTTAAATTTCATTTATTTTCCTTTCATTCTTTGTTTTGGATGGTTTCCAAAGGTTTTATGGAGAAATAGATGAGTTTTAAGGAATTGGGCCAAACCGTGAGCCCAATTCCAGATTTAAAAATAAATTTTGTTTCCTTTATAACTTTTTAATTTTTTAATATATTTCCTTCATTATAATTCCTAAATGGTCTCCTCTGACCTATTAACACCAAAATATAAATTTGGAGCCTTTATAAATCCATAATCATGGTGGATATGGGTTTTTATTTAAGATATTGGGCCTGCCCGAAGGCCCATTTCCTGCATTAAAAATAATTTTTAATTTTTTTATATCTCCTTCACTATTTGCGTGTTTTTGGTGATTCTACCTCCCCCTAGACCCTAAGAAACCCAGGAGCGCTCCCATTGCCTTTCCCCCCTCCTTGGATCTCTTTGAAATCACGAATTAGGGCTGATCTTCATAGGGTGTCTCAAATCGGCCAGAATTGAAGAGGTAACTTCATCCCTTCTTAACTCTCTCAATTATTACTCTTTTCCCTCTATTCTAGTTCCTAAATTACCTCCTAAATCTTGTTCGAACAATACCTGAATTTTGGATGTTTTCAATATCATCAACAATTGTTTTTGGAGTGATTAATTCAGGATACTTCAAGTAGGTGAGTCTATTTCTTTCCTCTTTCAAATTGCTTAGGGTTTCTTCCCTAATTCTTGAATTATAAAAATTCCAGAAGTTAGGGTTCGTGACTAGGTTCTAAATTACTGTATTTCGGGTGAAATATTGAGGTTTTAGGTTTCTTTTAACTTCCTTGAGGTGCGGCGGGTGTGCGGTTGATGTTTCACCCCAATATTTGAGGGTTTCGACACATTCGGTAGGTGATTCCGTGGGTAACCATTTAATGATGAGTTAGTTTTCTTGATTAAATAATTTTACATTTTCCTTATGTTCTGTTCAGTATAATAAAAACATTTTTGGTAGAAATAGTAAAGCATTTGTTTTTAAAGTTACATTTTTTACTTGAAGTGTGTATTATTCAAATGTATTTCATGTGTTATCTCTTGTGGTAGTTTTGTAAAATGTGGAAGTGATTTATTAGTTGTTGAAAGGGGCTACCAATTATGGTTGGGTAATGATATAGTTCCATGTGGTCCTAAAAAGGGGGTGTATTTGAATGGTTTTATGTGTATAACCTTGTTATACTCCTTGAAAGTGTTTTATGGATTTGTGTGTTCTCATGGGTATCTTTTGCGATATTATTCAATGTGATTATATAGCATTTTAAAGTGGATTATTACATGTTTATTGGGATACCAATTCTGTTTTTGTGGGGTCTTGGTGTGATTTTGGCTTAAAAAGAGGTTTTTGAAATGGGTTTTATGTGCAAAGTTTGGGTATATTCTTTATAATTTTTTTATGAAAGTTTTGAATGGTTTATTGGGTTGTGTAATAGGTGAAACTATATCAGCAAACTGTTTTGGTAGAAGTATATTTTTAAAAGGTCCATTTCATTTGTGAAAAGGCTGTTATGTGATATGTATCATCTTGGAAATATTTTATTAAATTGTTTGAAGGTGATATTGAGGAGTGAAAGTGATGTGAAAGTGATGTGGAGTGTTTTGTGTGAGTGTGATGTGAAAAATTGAATTTTTGATTATGAAAGAAGTGTTGTTTTACATGTGTGTGGGCTGTTATATGAGTTTAAATATCTTATAATTGTTTTATAAAATTGTTTAATGGTTTTTTGGAAGTGTTGAAGAAATGTGAAATGTGTTGTGGGCTATTTTGGTGTGAATCGGATTTCAAAATCATTTTGAATGAAAAATGGATTTTTGTGACTTGTGTGGTATACATATGGGATGTTTGGTGAATTTGTGATGTGGAAATGATATTTTCATGTTCAAGGTATATTTCTTGACTTGTTGAACTTTTTTGAGCACAAGGGGAAAACCTGGGTATCTAGGTGGGTGGACGTGTACTAGTATGCTAGTGAATCCGTGGGGTTTGGCCTCAGTTTCACTTAGCAAGATTGACGCTTACAACTCTAACTAAACTATGATGATGATGATTGGGGACCACTAGGTTATGGGTATGTTCCCTACTAGTGTCTCGTGCATGAGAATGGATATTTGTGATGGTTACTCTCACCGAGATACGAGGTACCTAGGACCTACAGCTAGCTAGTGCCTAGGGGTTATTTCCTATTTTTTGTGCTCATTATTTACTTTGTACTTACCGTCAGCATATGGTATAGTTGGCTGGAAAATTCACTAGTGTTGACATTATTTTTAAAAGTGTTTATTCTTAATGATAGCCCACTTGAAAACTGTTTTTATTCAAAGTTTCATCTTTTAGAAATTGTAACTAGCTTTTCATGTTTTTGAAAACATGCATGCTTTTCATCTTTAGATGTTTATCACATGGAATATCTTAGTGGTGGTATCCTACTGGGCATTTTATCACACCCTACTTACACCATTTGGTGTAATTAGACTTGGTTATTTTTGTTGTCGCAGGTTGGGTATCATTTTTTGTTCCAGTGGTTCGGGTTTCTAGCAGGTCCTTGGTGGTGAAGTCTTGTGGAGGTGGCTTGAGGGCGGTGCCCCTTGCCATGAGGGTTCTTGGGCTGTCCTTATTTTGTTTTGTACCTTTGGTATATACCTTTTGAGTTGTTTTAAGCTATGTAATTCAATTCTGAATTTTTGTAAAAGATTGTTTGGTTTGAAAAATCCAGATTTGTTTCATTGGATTCTTTTGTTGTTTTATGTTTATAAACTCAGGTAAATCGTTCCCAATTTTCATTTTATGATACCCGGGCACTTGTGCCAGCCCGTGGAGATCGGGAACGCCCTTCGAGACTTGTCACAGGCTGGGTTTGGTGCCATTTTTGGTGGCGATCGATTTGGTTCGTGACACAATAGGTCGATCCTAAGACTCCACATGGGTGGATTCTCTAAATCAATAAATAATAGGCCTACACCCCATCCATCATACAACATGTGATAAAACTTAAAATAAAACATTAAGTATAAAATAAAACTATGATGAATGTATAAGGGTGAGAAATAAATCTCAGTAGGCCGCCCCCAATGAAAAAACTATAATATATTTTCCTTAAAAGTTCATGAAAATGTGATATTCCCAACCTAGAAGAATACTAATAACTACAAACATAATGATAATCCAATGTATAAAATAGAAGCATGCTAAACAAAAAAATATCCAACCACGAGTTCTATCTTGATAACCAAGGTAAATCTACCCCTGCTCTGGATCACAAAAAGGTCTTATAATACATGGATCACCCAACCACACAACATCAAGTGAATCTTCTAGATTAATGTAGGAGTTACAAGGAGTATAAATGAAACATACAAAAATTCTAGACCCTATAGTTTATCCATAGGTGTCGACATGAAAAAGTGAATCTATCAGGCTATAGGACTCAAATAGGATGATCTGAACTCATGAAAGGAACATCTAGGCTGAAAAAACTAGAGAATCTTTCAATCCCAAAAGTCTTGAAGAATGAATCAAGCACAAACTATAGAACTAATAATAGGTGGGATCCATATATAAACTTAGGAGCACACAACATATATGGGTATGTGAGTGCTACAATATACATGATGGAAAAAACCCACTCTGTGAGTGCCTCGACACCTCACGTGCCTACATCCACTTTATTAAGGGTGAATACTCAACTAGAGGGGGTTAAACTCATCTAGATCAGAATTATCTACCTTATCCTTTCTAATTACAACCATACAATAGTTTAGAGAACTAGATAAAGCTCAGGGTCAATTCTAAATCTAACATATCACAATGGTATCCTCCTCAAACCAATACCTAAATATAAACTACCTTGAACACCATGTCCAATGGCCAACCAAAGGTTGGAAAATCCAACCCTCAATTCCTCCATCTAAACAACTAAACTAGAATCATCAATCAAATCTCAACCAACAAATAATAGGGCCTCTCCACAGTCCCTGAGAACTTAACATCCAACAAAATATCCACCATGTGATCTCAATGACCCACCTCTAAACCAAACAAAAACTTGGGGCTCTCATGATCCCCAGGGTCATAATACAAAGTGACTTACTAAAAGGGAATCAAATGGTGCATACAATATCTTTGGAAACAACCCTAAAAATATCCTTAAATATACCAAATTACATAGAAAGATCAATAAACCCTATGAGTGGTTCCTCTATCTCATCCAATGAACATGAAACACCCTGTGCAGAATCATCCCAAACATTCCTCAACAACCTCCAATTTAACCTTGATCAATAATCTCCCCAAAGGGAATCCAAAATAGAGGCATTAAAACTAAGATATTCACAATGTTACTTATAAACATATAAAAAGAAGGACCCAATAAGGGATCCTCAACACAATAAAAATCTTATGCAAAATCCCATGCAAGAAAACTTCAGTTGGGCTTCTTGGTAAACAACCGAGCCTTAGGTACCAACTCACCCATAAGGGTATCCCAACAAAACCATGCTACAAATCCATTCCTGATAACCGAATACATAATATACTAATCAATTGATAAGAAACTATCCCATAAGGGAACCCACGAGAATCCATGAAACTCATATCAACACCACAACAACACTCAACCATAACTACCATCCCACAACATCAACCTAGGCCAAAGGCTCCAACAACTTCAGTCCTCAAGAACATGATCCAAACCTTAATATCTATAACTTTGAGAAAATAGTCCCAAAATATAGGGGCTAACCAAGATCTCTTTAGAGATACCACTTGATTCCTACTTCCACAACTTATCTGAAAGAACCTCCAACAATAAAGGGTGGGATTCCACAAGCCAATCCCAATAATGTACTCAAAACCCTCACCCAAGTCTTGTATATCACAACCCAACCTAGTAGAGGATTCTAAAACCAAAACTCAAATAAATTATATTTCAAAAAAAACATAATCCATATGATGTATAAACATAAAAATAATTCCAACATTGTGATCTATGTGAAAAAAATATTATAATGGAATACTCACATGTTCACTTATAAAATCAGGCTAAAAGACAGCGAAAACAAGACAAAGAATGAAAAAGTGAACAACATGTAATTCAAGTAAATGGAGTGTACCCCCAAGGTTCCTACTTATACATGTGACCCAGGCCAATTGGTGAGTAATTTTACAAAGTACATGGTGTGTGCCTCCCAATACATGGTGTGTAACCCCATATGGCTACCTGACTGTGTACCTCAACTCCACTTGGCATGTACTCTGCCAAACTACATAGTGTGTATCACCCCATGCATAGTGTTTACCCCACTTGGTTTGATCAGATGTGTGTCTGGACATGTACCCCCACATGAGGTCTAGCTAAGCATAGTACATGGCCACTGGATATGTACCTAGAACCAGATCTAGCCGTGTATCGTACATGGCCATGTTCCCCGACACACCCCATATCACCACTACATGATGTGTACCCCTGGTACATGATGTGTAGTCCCAAAAACTCATCTTCCCCAAACAAAAATAACACTTGGAATGCGATACCTTATCATCACACCATGTATGTGGCTTTTATTGAGCATAAAACCACCAAAATGGCCCAAAACCCTTGATTTCCCCCCAAAACCCACAAATCGACCCACATAGAATCACCAAAAATCTATTTAAGTCTTTAAAAATTAAAAAAAAAACACTATGGGAATTTATGGTGAAAACATAAAATGGACCTAACTATGAGAAGAAATAGCTGAAGCTTTGCACCCGATCCGCCTATGCACCCGCTAAGCCTCGATCTATCTTTGGGAGAGCTCCTCAAGTGGTGAATCCTCCTCCATCTCCCTCTTTTCTCCCTCTACCTATCTAATCCCAAGATCCCAAAGGTGAAATCCCATGGGGGCGTATGTGAAAATCCAAATGGGAGAAGAGAAATGAAAAAAATAAAAAATTGAAGAAAAAGAAAAGGAAAAAATAAAATGAAAAGAATATGGGCCTCACCCCAGTGCTTGATGTATGGTTATTCCTCACTTAAGGAAAACTAGCTTATAGACTCAACCATGGAGACATAATCTCAATCTAAATATTTTTTTAAAGAAATCACTAAATGAACATGCATGAATAAGTTAACATTTAATTAATTAAATATTAAATATTCTTTGAAAATTTGAATGGATTATATTTCCACAAAAATCCTATACAATGGTAATAACCCTAGTACAAGACTAATAAAATGTCAAAAAAATTATTCGAGATCATATTACCTGAGAGTTTAACATTTTAACCCTAAGCACTCATGGGAAGAAAAAGGTTAAAATTTCCCATAATCTTCACAACCTATGACAACATGAGGCATCACAAAATCCCCACCACAAATTCTTATCACCCATAATAAGACTTGGTAGGAAAAAATAATCCATGATCTCCCACAATACCAAGCATAATTGATGCCACACCAACCACCAATGATCAGTCTTACCAGATCCACAACCCTTTCCAAACACAATAGACATTCAATCATGATGGATATGATGCTTCCCACAACATGAGTATCCTTATCATCACCCAATTATACAACAATAAACCATATGTACCACACTATATCAATCAATGATCATAATGTATAAATGTGTCCAAACCTCCCACACCTGACTTCCATCACAAAACTTGCAAAATATATGATCAATAGACCACTTAAAGCATGGATCATCTCTTCCAACATCCTATAGTGTGCTCCCCACCACAAGACATTCCATAATATTCCCCCAACAAGCACCGATACTCATGCTCACATGATCCAAGTTCAATTGAATCCATTACAATGCACCTAAAACCACGAACCATGCTCCCCGTGAAGATCAATTATAACAAACCAGAGCACCCTCAATACTCCTATTTTAAAACAAGGTATCTCTCTCATACCAAGATCATCCACACAACCACCCTTTACTTGGGAATCAATCCAAATCCACAAGAATCTAACCATGCTTTGACCATTATACCCAAGGTTCCTCCAAAAGGAGAATATAATGGGGTCCAACCAAACCTTCCCTCTCAAGATAGCCTTAAGACAAGGATCACTCCCAGCAATCCACTTATTAAACACTAGGTTCCTCATGCCTAACAACAAGCTAATGATAGTGGACCTCAATGACCCCACCAAGGAAGAACAACCACACCCACCCAAGACATCGATGATAACATACACATGAGTCCCACAACATAACTTGATAGCCAACATGTAGTAAGAACAACTCCCTCCAAAGAAACATGAACCTAGGATATCAAGGGAACCACCTCCTCAGTGAAACTTGACCCCAATACAAGGATTTCTCATGTATACTTTCCCTCATCGAGCCACTAATAGGGCACTTAGATCCCATTACCAACCCACAAGGGTGTCAATACATCCCTTGACAAAGCAATTGCATCTCCACCATCAGTGAACATATCTCTAGATGATAAACAAAAAATTACATCAGAAAAATAATATACATGAGGTTCAGTTGAGTATAATTCCACTAATTACTTATATGTGAAAACACTGTATAAAAGTTTCTGAAACTCTAAAAAACTGAACCTCCATTTTAAGAAAAAATCCATAGAAAGGAATATTTCATAAGAATACTATATTCTTAGAAAGATTCATGAACACTAACCTCTTAACATTGGTCCAAGGGCTAAATAAAAGAAAAAACCATAAATCCACAAACATAAGTGTATCACACTTGGTAAAATCATGTAACCATGAAAAATAAAAAGAAACAACAACAATCCCTTGACCTGGAAACTTAGAATTCCTATCTAAAAAGGAGTTCTCAACACACCATTCTCATATCCATCATAAGTTCTGACACATTCCTAGAACACCTATATACCAACTGCCCAAATCATAAAACCAAAACTTCTCTAATACCATTTTGTAACAAACTGGCTTGGGTTAACCTAACATATCACCTAATATGGCCCGCCACAAGGCCTCAAGCACGCCTACCCCAATTCCATAGGCTGACCACTAGTAGCGAGGATGTAACATATATAGTGTGAAGACTATTCCCTCTCATCATAGTGAAATTAAATTGGAAAATAACCAAAACACCCACTAGCATAAATATCATTGTACACAGAATAAATAACTAAAATAGAAGCAGTCTATAATAAATAAAATGCATCATATAATCATACAAACTAAAAATCATGGAAAAAATAGTTGTTCACCCACTGGGATGACCACATATAAAAAATAAAAAAAATTAAAATAATATACATTAGACTCTATTTATAACTATGAGATGAACCACATACCTAGTCTCCATGACACTTGAGTTACACAAGCCTAATACTGAGACTCCACATGAGTAGCTATGATTTATCAAGAAACAATGGTCATTGACTCCATACATCATGAAACCTATGATCTAACCAAATATTAGACATTAGGTCTGCACACACACTAAGGTTCACATATAGTGGGTGAGAAATAAGTTATAGTAGGCCACTACCTATAGTGAACCTATAATCTATTATCATAACAAGTGCATAGACATGTGATATTCTCATCCTAGATTAAAAATAATAACAACTGGAATAAACATAACCCACTATATAAAAGGGAATAGGTTTAAACAAAAACAAAGATGCCAACTGTGGGTTTAAGCCTAGTACCAAAGGTAATTCTACCCCCTCTAGCCTATACTAGATGATTTATAGGACATAGATCACCTATACACATGACATAAAGAATTATTACTTGATCTACACAAGATATCTAAGAGATATAAATGCAACAGTCGCCCCTAGGGAATAATAATAGGAATCCACATAACAAAGATCATCAACTAGGATTTAGGAATAAAAAAACAATATGAACTAGTTGTAGGAATATCTAGGTTAACACAAGTAGAGAAACTTATAGTACTAAAAGTCCTATAGAATGAACTAGTGACCAACTATAGAATCAATAATAGATGGGATAAATATATAATTTTGGGCTTGCACATTATCCCTAGGTTGGCGAGCACCATAATATACATAGAGGAAAAAACCCACTCTGTGAGTGCCTTAGCACCTCACAAGCTTAAAGACACTCAATCTAGGGAAAATAATCAATAAGAGGGGAGTTGTAAAAATATAGTTTAGACCTTAGATCCTTAATCTTATAAAACCATAACTATCCAATGGAAGAGATAACTATATAAAGATCAAGGCTAATTCTCAATCCAAGATATTCTAGGGTTATCCTCTTTAAACTGAGTCCTGAATAGAAAATACCAAAAAAAACATGACCAAATGCCAAAAAAATGTGGGATGATCCAACACTCAAACCCACCATCCAAAGAGTTTAACTAGATACACCAATAGAATCTCACCCAACGAATCATGGGTCCCCTCCATGGTCTCTTAGATCTCATAATACAAAAAATAGCCACCAAAGGATCTCAATGACCCACCTCGAGGTGAAACCAAAACTCAAGGATCTCATAGTCCCTAAGGTTATGTTATTAAGTGATATCTAACTAGGTAATCTCTTACTACACCCAAAATCTTAGGCCACATCCATTAAAAGATCCTCAAATGGCCCAAATTCCATAATAAGATTTATGCACCCTACAAGGGGTTCCTATAGATTATCTAAATCATGGGACAAACCTCGTACAGAAACATCCCAAATGGCCCTCAGTGGCCTCAAATTTATCATCGATCAATAAGGTTCCCAAAGGGTATCCAAAATAAAATCATGCCAGTCAGGGAATTCAAAATGGTCCTCATGAACACCTCAAAATTAGGACCCTAAAAGAATCCTAGGCATAAGAAAAACCTTATGTAAAACAACACACAAGAAACACCTAGTCGTCCTTCCCAACAAACAACCCATCCTATTTTACAAACTCGTCCACATGGTCATCTCAACAACACCATGCCACATAGGCTTTCTCAAAAGATGACTATAACATCCACTGATCAATTAACTAGAATACATCTAATAAGGAAATCCTAAAGAGTCCCTTATACTCATCTAAACACCACAATGTCACCCAAACATAACTGTCATCCCATGACATCAAACCAATGAGAATGCTCTAACAAGTTTGATCCTAAATCATAGAATCAAAACCTCAACAACTATAAACTTTACCAATTGTTCCCAACATGTAGGGACTAACCAATAAATCCTCATAAATACCACTCGATCCCACCTTTTAGGATTTTTCCAAAAGTGGCTCAAACAAAATCGGGATGACATCTACAAGACAATACCACTAACAGGCATACAACTCTCACTTGGGCCTCGCAACTCACAACCCACTCGAGGATTCTGAAACCAAAACTCAAATAAATACTCCTAAAATGTAAAATTTTATCATGTAATATATATTAAAAGTAGGAGATAAAATATAAATTATTTTTATAATGTAGTTAGTTCATAATAATTCGTCATTTAGTTCTTATTTTGAGGGAATTTTATTTTGAGGGGTCGGGAACCCTTTTCGAGTATTTGAGAATACACTATATAAGTTGATGAGAAGATATTTTCCAATTAATATTAATTCATTTTAAATTTATACATTATCTATCCTACCACATATTAGAGAGGGAAATTATTTTTCAAGCAATCGATCCAAGAATGCCTTTGCGGATCGAAGGGATGAGATTGAGGTGATAATCGGGAAATTGAGGGAATAATCAGAGCACCGTGATATCACCCATAATTCAACTATTAGTGTAAACATGGATTATAAAATCATATGTGGATGATCTATAAGGGTTAGATCTTAGATAATTTTAGAAACAATCACTGGCGGCAAGCTTTAGTCGAACATGTCTCCAATTATAATGAGGTAAATTTTCGTTTAAATTTTGTATAACCTCACAAGAGATGTCCATACCTATATTGGGGCTCAGATCATCAGATATTATGTTGTTTCACCAATATGCGGATGAAAATTTTGATATTCTTATCACATTAGATTCTACTGTGTGCCCCAGTATCAGCAACCTCCACCACTACACCATGAAAAGTTATAGAATCTTCTTTGCATGATGTGTAATGAACTAAAATTAGAATAAAAAATATCATACCAAACAACATGGAAAACAATACACTATAAAAAATATGTTCCTAGTGTTGTTTTATTAGTGGAATTTTTATATCCACCACTAATTAATTTTTTTTATTATTTAAAAAATAACTACAAGTTTTTGAAACTATCACTATTCATGAAATAGTTTTGATTTAGTGAAAGTTTTATTAAAACCATTGCTATATCATATAGAAAATGACCTAATTACCCCCCTCATCCCTTGACCCTCTCCATCGATGATAAAAATTGATTGTGGCACACCCCTCAACAGCTCTTATCCCAATGGCAGTGGAACCTCTTCCCCATTTCTCAATGACCACCAACCATGATGGAGGTAGAGCCCTAACCCCTTCCCAAAAACCCTATCCTCCTCCTTGACTCAATCTAAAATCCCCTACTTCTATCCATTCATGATTAAGACGTTTATAGGCTTGTATCACAGACGTCGATGATGTCTGTCACCCTCCCCTTACCTCAGTATCTTTCTTCAATGACATCTGACCCTGATATTATGAGGGTTAATATTTATTCATTTATATTTTTTATTAGATTGGATTATTATAATATTGAATTTTTTATTCTATTGAATCAAGACCGTATCCTGGTCAATGCTGAAGTTGGTTGATGTTAAAAATTGACTGTACTTGTCTTATTAAAAAATTATATATTTATATTTGAATGTATTTAGAGAAGAGTATCAATCCAATATATATGGATAAAATTTGGATTAATTTACATCAAAACACACCTCGGTATGTCAATGGTATATAAGAATTTTTAGATTATTAAATTTATAAGGTCCCAACCTTAAACATTACATAATTTTGATTTGTGATCATGAATTTTCTTTCTTTCACATTAAAGATCTTTTCAGGTTTAGTGTTTAGAGAATTAGGCCATAACTATAACATTACATCTCAAATATTAAAAATTAGACACTTCTAATCTATACAATTTTTTCATAACAATAAAACACCATAAAAAATAATTATTTTCTTGATAAAAATCTTCTTGAATTATTCCTTTATATTACCCTTCCTTATACCCTATGAAAAACATTTCAAAAACTTAGGATGAGCATAAAAATGTCAGTAAGGGTTATAAAATAAGGAATGAAAAAATTAGTCCTTAAATACATAAAAATTAATGAAATCATACATTTCAATCATAAAACATAAGATCTTTAAAATACCTCTTAAAATCATAATATTTATGAATAACTCATAGAAATCATAAATCATAAAGGTAACTTTTAGAATCCATAACATACTTACATTGTGGCTTTCATAACTACATAGGGAGTAACCTTCATGGTTACATTTTAAATACCCAACACAGTATATTCCCTAAATCTATTAGGAGAAAACTTAAAGTTTAAATCCATCACATTACCCAATGAATTGGAGAGATATCTCAAGCTCACCCACCCTTGGTTTATCATGGAACCACCTGTATACGTAAACAATTTCCAAGAACCATAACATAATAATAAAAAATAAAATAAGCATAAAGAAAGTATAACATTTCCACATTATAATCACAAGATATCATTTAAAGATATTGGTTCAATAAATGAATTACCAAGAAAATTTTCAATAACAAAATACCCTAAAAATGAATATGGTGTTTACTTTTCTTTTTTAATACATTACAACTTATAGAGGAATCCAAATATCAAATAGTGATCGCAGCAGCGAAAAGGTTGTTGTCCCCTTGTACATTAAAACGAAACATTCCTTTTGTCAATTATAAAACCCCTTCATAGAAAAAGGTTACTTTTGAAAAAAATTTAATTAAATTTAATGTCAAATGGTTTTATTATACATCATATAAAATAATGTTGTGTATAAATCAAAATATGCCTCAATGAAATGAGATTGAGACGAAGTCCCTTACCACAAATCATCATGTATGTTCCTTGTTTTTCCTGAATAATAAAAATAAGTTAATTTATACTAATTTTAGATCATTTTTAAACTTTATTATTACTTTTATATCACTTATTACCTTGTTATAACAATCACATAATTATTCAAGTTCATATCGGTCGTTTTGTCGACATTCGGTACTTGAGTCAAAAATGAACTTGTTTTAATGTAAATTGTCCATGTAGTAAAAATTACATCATCAAAAAAATGATATTCATGATTTAAATATCATTTATATACTATATATATTAATTTATAATTGTCCATAACATTTGGAGATAATAAATGAAATGCACCGTTCATGAAGATGGTAGGTTGTACGTACACATGAATGCTTCTTTCAATTCTTTTTCATATTAAAGAAATGAAAACTAAATGATAAATAGGTATGTTATAATTCCAGTATAATATATATGTTATATATGTTACATAATTTCATTAATTTCATCCTTTATATGTTCCATGTATGTAATGAATGAGTTATATCACTTTGAGGGGATGATAGTCCGCACTTCCTCAAATGAAATTATCGTATTTACACATTATGAAAAGAATAAAGGTATGATGTAAATAAAAAATAAATAAGAATAGAGAAAATATAAATATAATACATATCATATATAAATACAGTTCTATCATAATGTCCACCATGAGAGGTGGTAGAAGAAAATTGAACAATCATCGTTTCATGAGGCAATAGTTCGTCGTACACAGAAACAATATGTTCATATCCATTAGATGGAGGTGTGTGTATTTGTAGTTTGAATCCCTTTTATAATAACATCTTATTATATTTATGATATTGTGTTGTTATGTAATCATATAATAAGAAGATAAAAGGTAGTGAATAAGGAAAATAAAATAAAGGAACTTTAGAAAAGATGTTACCTCTAAATCAAGTAACTTATTTGGATTTGAGCCAAAATGATTTTTTGAATTGCCTTATGACCAAGTTAAAGATTTTATAAAGAATTCATAGATTTTGGGAGATTATTTGATTAGAATTTTTATTATCCAAGGTGATTTATAGGTGTTATTAAGTGGGTAAAGGTGGTGGCCTTTTATAAGAGGGAGGGACGACACTTTAGGAAAGTCTTGAAATATTATTTTATTATAAATTTATTTTCGAATTATAATTGTTAAAAAGTGATATATTTATAGGATAAGATAGAAATGGGTCTAAATCCTCTCAAATAATAGGTTTTAGACATTTTTAGGTCACAAAAGTAACCTTATCTTTTATCTTTAACCCTTAGTTAAAAACATTAACTCTTACCATGTCTTCTTGTATTTTCACAATATATTATTACTATAGTTACTATAAAATGCCAAAAGAACCAAAAGTTTATAATTAATTATATTTGTAACATTATAAAAGTTATTATTTAAAATATTATATTTTTAGTACTATTATAAAATTTTATAAAATAGTAATTTTTTAAAAGCTCATTTATGTCAATTTTGACACTATTTAGTAATTGATTTTTTTAAAGTCATAACAACTTGATTACTTCAAACCAAAGGCATTAAATAAAAGATAATTTTTCATAATGGTACATAAAATTCGTGTATGACATCAAAATTTTAAATTAAATTTAAATTAATATTTATAATATTTTTATTTGAATCTTTCATTAATAAGGTAATAACTGCATCATCATTGTGTCATAAATAAATAAAATTATTTAATGTATAAAAATTATAAATAAAATAATGTTATTTAGAAATATTTTTAGATTTATAATGAGTATTTATAGTCTAAGATATCATTTATATAAGCCAATATTAATTTTTTTTATTAAAAGATGTATTTTCATGTTATATTTCTCCTTACTTTTAAATTAATTCTTATAACATGTCATTATCACACCCAAGTGGCTCCATGGGGTCCTAAAATAGACCTAAGGATGTCCATGGTCAGAAATATCTCATCAAATAGGATTAGGATATGTGTTAAATTAGTTTTACATTATTATAATATATTTTTTTACCCTTATTTACCAGATTTACCCTTTAACCATGGTAAATAAAAATAATTACTATAGTTACTATTCATAATCTATAAAAATAAAAGACACTTATTTAAACATATTAGACCTTATAATTCAAAATATATAATTAATTTTTCTAAATTCAAAATACCGAATTTTTAGAAATTAATTTAAAATTAATTCCTGTTGTCAAAACCAAAAAGTGGATTTTTAAGAAGTACAATCTATCAAAAGATTAACATGTGTTTATGTACAATTTAAAAAAGAAATTACTTATAATGACCAAAATTGGATTAAATGATAAAAACATAATCCAATTATACTTTAAACCCAATTAAAATGATATCATAAGTATATAATTAATTTAGATGAAAAGGTAGTTTTGAATTAAAATGCAGTATATTTCACTATTCATTAAAAAAATGAACTTTATCAGAAAATTACCAAAAATTTAACCAAAGTAAATTTTGATGTCCCTATTATATATAAGAAGTATATTTTTTCAAATAGAACAAATAAAAGTGGCAAAAACAAGATTTAAAAAGGGTTATCCTTCAAAAGGTGGTGAAACTACCTTTTAAAAATATTAGAGTATTTTATTCTTAAAATCAGATTCATTCTCATTTTAACCCTCTAAAATTTATTGGATAAATGTAAAAAAATTACCAAAAATGTATAATCATATTATAGTTATTTCTATTCATTCTCTCTAATAAAATGGGTAGACGCTAACTACCATTTAAAATAATAATATTATTATATTATTTTTCTGTATAAATCAATGTTGTGTGCAACATAAGATTTCAGAGAAAATAGTTGTTTCATATCGAATACACTATTAGAAGAAGTGTCCCCTTTAACATAAGATTAATATATTATTCATAAATATTAAGAGATATAAAAAATTATTATTCTATAAATACCTGGGATCCTACATCACTCCCCCCTTTTGGAAATTGCGTCCCCAAAATTTTATTTACTTATTAAATAAGTGAGAGTCTTTATCCCTCATATCATTTTCAGATTCACATATTTCCGCTTTAAGTATATGGTTTTTCCACTAAACCTTTACATGATAAATTACCTTATTACAAAACACTTGCTCTCTGCAGTCATGAATCTGGACTGGTTGTTCCTCATAAGAAATATTCTCTTCCAACTAAACTACCTCTGGACTCAAAACATGAGATGGATCCAACATATTATTTCTTAACATTGAAACATGAAAAAAATTGTGTACCAAGGATAAACTTGGAGGTAAATCCACTCTATAGGCAATTGATCCAAATTTTATAGGATTTCATTGGGTCCAATGAACCTCATACTCAGATTTCCATTCTTACCAAAACACATCATGCTTTTACATGGACAAACTTTGTGAAAGACATGATCACCTACCTTGAAAGAAATATCCTTCCATCAGTTATCTGCATAATTTTTCTTCCTACTCTGAGCTGTTCTCCTATGATTCTAAATCAACTAAACTTTTTCTTCCATCTCTTCTACCAATTCTGTTCTCATCAACTTCTTATCACCTACTTCATCCCAAAAAGTAGGTGTTTGACACAACTTTCCATATATTGCTTCAAATGGTGCCATATGTATAATGGAATGAAAACTGTTATTATACGAAAGCTCAACCAAAGAAAGATTTTGGTCCCAACTTCCTTGGTAATCCATTGAATAAGAATGTATTATATCTTCTAATTTCTGAATTGTTTGTTTTGATTTCCCATCTGATTGTGGATGAAAATATGTAGTAAAATTTAATTCAGTACCTAATGAATTCCGAAGGCCCTTCAAAAAGTTATAAGTGAACCCAGGATCATGATCAGATGCAATGGAGAGGGGAATTCCATGTAACCTGAATATCATTTTAATAGAAAATCGAGAAAGTTGATCTAGAGACAGAGTATCTTGAATAGAAGTAAAATGAGCAGATTTAGTCAATCAATCAAAAATAACCCAGATTGCATTGTTACCTCGAGAATTATTTGGTAATATCACTACGAAATCCATTGACACATTTTCCCACTTCCAATCTGGCACTGGCGAAGGCTGAATCACCCCTTTTAGTAAATGACTATCTTCTTTAATCTTTTGAAAAATTAAACATCTTGGGGGTAAAGTCAATAATATATCTTTTCATTCCATCCCACTAGTAATACTTTCGAAGATCTCTGTATATATCAGTACTGCCATGA
Source organism: Viscum album (assembly GCA_963277665.1). NCBI lineage: Eukaryota > Viridiplantae > Streptophyta > Magnoliopsida > Santalales > Viscaceae > Viscum > Viscum album. Next base: position 1,909,221,292 of record OY728136.1, read on the forward strand.
TGAACAACAAATAGATAACTATGAGCTCCACATAATAACTCATTCTTCAACTACGAATCACAAGACACACATAATCTCTTTCAAAACCTAAAAACACAGTCTTTATCAATGTAAAATTCAGGTTACATAGCCTTCTGAACAAATTATACCTTTTTTTGTAAATCACTGTCTTCTTTCTGTGCTTGATTAATTCTGTCTGATAGAGATGAGTTCAATTCCACCTAAAACAAAATAGTGGAATTCCCCACACCAAAAACTTCTAATATAAAATTCATCAAATAAAAAACCAAAGGATCCCATTCCAAACATATCATGGTTAATATAGAACTAATCTTTCAACTCAAAGTGTCAACCACTTTATTTTCCTTTCCTAGATGGTAACGAATCATGAAATCATAATTCTTAATTAATTATAGAAATACCCTCTATCTCACGTTTAATTATTTCTAAGTGAATATATACTTCAATATTTTGTGATCAGTATATATTTTACATTTCACACCATACAGATGATACCTCTAAATTTTTAAAGAAAAAACAATAACAGTTAATTCCAAATCATGTGTTGGGTAATTTAACTCAAGAGGTTTCAATTGACGTGAAGCATAAGAAATTACCCGATCATTCTGCATTATGAAATATCAAATTCATTTCAACGAAGCATCACTATAGATTAAAAATTCACCATTTCTAGAAGGCAGTTCCAAAATTAGATCATTCACCAATCTTATTTTGTATTCATTAAAACATTCATCACATTCTTTTGTCCTGATGAACTTAACACATTTTTGAGTTAACTTTGTCAGTGGGCTAGATAACCATGAAATCTTTTCAACAAAACTCTAGTAATAACCTGCTAAAACAAGAAAACTACAAATCTTGGTTATATTTGTGGGTCTTGACTATTATTCAACAACTTTTATTTTAGCAGGATCCATAGTTATTCCATATTTAGAAACAATGTGACCAATGAATGAAATTTTTTGTAACCAAAACCCACACATGCTCAATTTTCCATACAGTTTATTTTTTTAAGGTTTTCAAGACAACCATTAAATGAATTTTATGCTTGTATTTAATTTTAGAATATACCAAAATGTCATCAATAAACATAACCATAAACTTATCCAATAATTCATGTAAAATTCTATTCATAAGATCCATGAATATAGTAGGTGCATTGGTTAAACCAAAAGGCATAACTACAAACTCATAATGGCCATATCTATTACGAAACGTGGTCTTTGGAATTTATTCTTCCTTTACTTTCAACTGATGGTACCTCAAACCCAAGTCAATCTTCAAAAAATATTGAGCTCCTTGGAGTTGATCAAACAAATCATTGATATGAGGCAAACGATACATGTTCTGAACAGTGATGTTATTAAAGGTCTATAATTATTGAAAAGTCCCATTGAAACTTATTTCCTTCTAACAAACAAGATAGAAGAACCCCATGGTGATGTGCTAGGTCAAATGAAACCTTTATCTAATAACTCCTACAATTGATTCTTTAACTCTAAAAGTTCAATTTGATCCATTCAATAAGGTGGTTTTAAAATTGTCTTAGCAGTAGGAACCAAGTACATAGTAAATTCAACTTTTTGAATAGGTATTATACTAGGAAAATCATAAAGAAAAACATCAAGATACACATTGAACACTGGTACATCATAAATATTAACAGTTCCTTTATTTCCAACAATATGTTCAAGGTAATATTCATTTCCACCTTTTACTAGTTTCTCAGCTTCATGATATGTTATCAAAAGTAAGGGTTCATTCTTGTACACAAACTAGAATATTTTCTGAAAAGAAACCTCTTTAGATCTGCAGTCAATATTAGCATGATAAAAGTAAAGACAATCCAAACATAAAATAACATCAAACTCTACTAGAGGAAAACAATATGATTTTTAAGAATATTTTTTCTGCACACAAGGACAAAAATGTTCTTATAATTTATTTTTATCTCAACATTACTCTAGGTGTTTTTACCCAAGTTTAGGATTCATATCTTGAGATAGAATTCCCAATTTAATAGAAAATTTCTCAGAAATGAAAGCATTTATAGACATAGAATCAAAAAACACATTGGCATAATATAAATAAATAAACAATGTACTTGATATTACTTCATTTGATGGCGCAACATGTATTGAAGTAGTTACAAAGGATTTCACCACCCATTTCTGCTTTTAGTTCAGATTCTTTCCATCATTTTAGTTCTTCATCGGACACTCATTTTCATTATGACTCATTTCATTACACTTAAAACATTTTAATGACTGTAAATCATATTTTTTCTTACCACTGACTTGATCTTTTATAGTGAAATTATGAGACTTATGTCACATTTTACCATACCGGAAGCACTTACCAGAATTAAAAAGGCATTCCACAGTTTTATTTTTACCATAATTTTCATAAACTGTAAGCTCATGTTTCTTATAATCAAACCTTTTTGAATATTTATTCCCTTTCATCTACCACCTCGACCTCTTATTTTGTTGTTTTTCAAAGAACACCTGATCATTGACAAACTCCATTTCTACCTTCTACACACATTGAACAAGTTTTTCATAACTTTTAAACTCATGAGAATCTAATGCCCTTTGATACTTTGGATTTAATTCTGAGTAAAATGGATTGATTTTATTATCAAGATCCCTAATGAAATTTGGAGCATACCTTTCCATTCGAGTGAATTTTTCTTCATTAGAAGCCACAAAGTCATCCTCCTACCTCAATTCCAGAATTTGTTTCTATCCTAAGTTGAACCTCCTTAGGAAAATATTTATCAAGGAATATACCTTTGAATTCATCCCAATAAAGAGCATCAATATCCTCACTATCCCCGATATTTTTAACCATCGACCACCACTGATCAACTTCAAATTGAAAATGGTAAACATCATGACTATCCTTTTGATGTTCTAAACACCCCATGACATCAAAATTATTTTACAGTGCTTTAATCCACCCTTCAGCTAGCATAGGGTCAGATGATCCTCTGAATGATGGGGGATTTTGCCTCATGAAATTCTCCACTACCGACAAGTTCCTCTATGGTTGATCTGGATGATCTCTTGAATTAATACCACCACCATTCATAGCCTGAGTAAACTTTCCATCAATAAAACAAACTTTTCAATTCCAATTATGACCATTTGTGGTTGTTGATTTGGTAGGTTGTTTTTCTATTGATGTCATCTTATCATATATGACCTATTTCCTATATAGAAAACCATTCTGAACACAGACATATATTAGATGATGCAGCATGGTAGTGTTCAAATGCTCTATCATTTCAATATTACCATAAAGTAAAAATTATTTATGGATATTCAATTAACAATATCTTAAAAACTAATGTTATCAAAAACAACCTCTAATACCAACTATAAAGACCCAGCCTTAAACATTATATAATATTTATTTTTGATCAATAATTTACTTTCTTTCACATTTAGGATCTTTTTAGGTTTAGAGTTTTAGAGAATTAGGACATAACTATTACATTACATATCAAATATTACAAAGTAGACACTTCTACTATCTAATTTTTTCCACAATAATAAAACACCTTAAAAAACAGGAATTATTTTCTTGATAAAAATCTTCTTGAATTCTTCCTTTCTATTACCCTTCCTTATACCCTATTAAAAACATTTCAAAAACATGTTATGAGTATAAAAAGATTAGTAAGGGTAATAAAATAAGGAAAGAAAAAATTATTCAATAAATACATAAAAATTAATGAAAGCATACTTTTCACTCATAAAACATAATCTATTTAATATACACCATTAAATAATAAGATTTATGAATAAATTGTAGAAATCATAAATCCTAAAGGTAACTTGTGGCATCCATAACATACATACATTATATATTTCACATCTACATCGGGAGTAACATTCATGGTTATGTTTGGAATACCCATCAAAATATATTCCCTAAATATTTTTGGATAAAACTTAAAGCTTACCTCCATAATATTACCCAATTAATTAGAGAGCTATATTGGGCTCACCCTCCCTCAGTTTATCATGTAACCACTCGTATACCTAAACAGTTCCCAAGAACCATAACAAAACCATAACATATAAAACAAGAATAAAGGAAAGATAACATTTACACATTGCAATCAAAAGACATCAGTTCAAGATATTGAATTATTAAATCTATTCTTAAAACAATTTTCAATACCAAAATAACCTAAAAGGAAATATGTAATTTAATTTTATTTTTTAAAACATTAGGTCTTGTAGAGGAAGCCAAATATCAAATAATGCCCTTAGTAGTAGAAAGGTCATTGTTGTTGCGTACGTTAAAAAGAAACATTATTTTTGTCATTTAGTAAAATGATTCATAGAAAAATATTACTTTTGAAAACCATTTAAAGAAATTAAAATTAAAAGGGGTTGATTATGCATCATATAAAATAATTTTGTGTATAAATCAAAATATTCCTCAATGAAAGGAGATTTGGAGGAAGTCCCTTACCATGAGTCCAAATCATCACGTTTTTTCCTTTTTATTCCTAAATAATAAACTTAAGTTAATTTATAATTGTCTTAGAATCTTTTTAAAGTTTATTATTTCTTTTAAATCACTCATTACATTATTATAACAATCAAATAATTATTCATGTTCATATTAGTAGTTTTGTCAATATTAAGTACTTGAGTCGAAAATGAACTTGTTTTGATGTAAATTATCCAAATAGTAAAAAGTCCATCATATTAAAAATGATATTAATGATTTAAATATAATATATATCCAATATATATGAATTTATAAAAGTCCATAACATTGGTATCTAATAAATGAAATGCACCATTCATGGAGATGGTAGGTCATACGTATGCATGGATGCTACTTTCATTTCTTTGTCATCTTAAATGAATGAAAAATAAATGATACATAGGTATGGTATAATTATAGTATAATATCTATGTTATATATGTTACATAATTTCATTAATTAAATCCTTTATATGTTATATGCATGTCATGAATGAGTCATATCACTTTGAGGGGGTGGTAGTCCTCACTTCTTCAAATGAAATTATCGCATTTACACATTATGGAAATTATAAAGATTTGTTGTAAATAAACAAAATAAAAAATAATAGAGAAAATATAAATATAATATATACCATATATAAAGAAAATTCCATCATAATGGCCACCATTATATTTCGTAGGATAAAATTGAACATTCATCGTTTTGTGAGGCAGTAGTTCACCGTACACAGAAACAATATGTTTATATCCATTAGATGAAGGTGTGTGTATTTTAACTTAAAATAATTATCATAAAAATAATATAGTATATTTAGTATACTGTTTTTTATTTAATCATAGAATAATAATAGCACAGGGAGTGAAGAAGGAAAATAAAATGAAAGAACTTTAGAGAAGATGTTACCTCTAAATCAAGTAACTTCTTTTGATTCAAGCCAATTTTTTTTGAATTGAATTATTAAAAAGTTAAGGATTATAGGAGTAAGGGAGAGATGTTGGGATATTATTTTATCATAATTTGGATGAGTCAAGTGGCTTGAGAGGTGTGATTACGTGGGTAGAGCTGGTGTCCTTTTATAAGAGAGAGGAGGCTCACTTTAGGAATGTCTTGAAATATTATTTAATTATAAATTTATTTTTGAATTATAATAGTTAAAAAGTTATATATTTAAAGTATAAGATGATAATGGGTCTAAATACTCTCAAAAAATAGGTTTTATAGAATTTTAGGTCACAAAATTATCCTTATCTTTTAGCTGTAACCCTTAGTTAACAACATTAACTCTTACCATGTCTTCTTGTATTTTCATAATACATGGTTACTATAGTTACTATAAAATTCCAAGAGAACCAAAAGTGGATCATTAATGAAATTTGTAACATTATATAATTAATTATTCCTAATATTAGATTTTTAGGACTATTAAATCAATTAATAAATTAGTATTTTTTTAAACTTATTTTTGTCAATTTTGACACTATTTAGTAATTGATTTTTGTTAGTCATAAAAACTTTATTATTTATAAAAAAAGGAATTAAATCAGAGATAATATGTCATAATGATACATAAAATACGTGGATGACATCAAAATATCCAATTATTTATATTAATATTTAAAATATCATTTATTTGTATCTTTTATTAATAAGGTAATCAATGCACCATCATTGTGTCATTAATAAATTTATTTATTTAATGTCTAAAAATTATAAATAAAATACCATTGTGTAAGAAATATTTTTATATTTCTAATTACTATTCATAGTCAAATAGATCAATTATATAACCCTATATTACAATTCTTTTTGTAAAATACACATGTTTATGTTATATTTCTATTTACTTTAAATTAATTCTTATAACATGTCATTATCACACCCAAGTGGCTCCATGGAGTCCTAAAATAGACCCAAGGATGCCCATGGTCAAAAATATGCCATCAAATAGGATTAGGACATGTTTTAGGGTAGTTTTATATTATTATAATATTATTTTTTACCCTTATTTATCATATTTACCCAGTAACCATGGTAAATAAAAATAATTACTGAAGTTACTATTCATAATGTACAAAAATAAAAGGTACTTATTTACACAATTTGGAAATTATAATTTAAAATATGGAATCCATTTTTATAAATTAAAAACATATAATTCTATGTAATTAATTTAAAATTAATTCTCTGTCAAAACCAAAAAGCGGGTTTTTAAGAAGTAAAATCTATCAAAAGATTGACATGTGTTTATGTCCAATTTTAATGTGAAATTACTTTCAATGACCAAAATTGGATTAAATGATTAAAAAATAATCCAATTAAACTTTTAATGAAATTAAAGGAATATCATATCTATATAAATAATTTAGATAAAAATGCAGTTTTGAATTAAAACGCAGTATTTTTCACTATTCATTAAAAAATGACCTTTATCAAAAAATTACAAAAAATTTAAAAAAACTAAATTTTTATGTCCCACTTCTATATAATAATTTTAAAATTTCAAATAGAACATATAAAATAAAAAAACTATATTTAAAAAGGGTTCTCCTCAAACGGTTGTAAAACTACCTTTTTGAAAATATTATAGTATTTTATGCTTAAAATTGGATTCATTATCATTTTAAGCCTCTATAATTTATTTGATAAATGTAGAAACAAATAAAAAACATGTATAATCATATTTTAGTTAGTTCCATTCATTCCTCCAATACAATGACTAGGTATTAACTACCATTTAAAATAATAATAATAATATATTATTTTTTGGTATAACTCAATGTTGTATGCAACGTAAGATTTTAGAGAAACCCATTGTTATGTATCAACTAAGCTATTAGAAAAATTATCCCCTTTAATGTAAAATTAATATCCTATTTATAAATATTAATATATATAAAAAAACATTATTCTATAAATACCTGGGATCCTGCAAAATTACAAACCAATTAGTAGATTGTAGAAAAAATTCATGTCCTAACTATAAATTCAATTAATGTATAAATTGAAATGTAGTATAAGAGAACTATATATTGAAAAGGTTTTCTTATAAAAATTCATATCTTATTTTTTGCGGTGAATCTAATTTCATGAAAATTCAAAACCTGATAAATGAAACATTTTTATTTATAACATACAATGTAAAGATTTTAATAGATCAACAAAATCTTCACTTGACCCTGAGAAAGTTAATCTTTCTCAAAAATTCAATGATGAAAAAAATGAGTTTTGCAAGTCTTTTGAAGACATAAAACAAGAATTGTATAAATAGTCTAACAAGTATTTGAAGTTTTCTTTTCTACTTAGGCTTTATAATATAAATTGTATCTTTAAATTTATTAATAAAGTAAGGTCCATGATTTAAGAGTTTCTTCATGATGAATTTCGTGAAGCTATGATCCCTGCATCATTCTATGAGATGAATAAAATCATTAACAAACTTGGTCTTGATTATACAAAGATACATGAACTCCCTAATGATTCCGTGATTTATTGTGGAGAAGATTATTATAAATAATAATTCTTAATATTTCATACAATTATATGGAATTAAATGAGAAAAAATGAGAGTAAAAATGAATGAAACACCAGGAAGGAAAACCCCTACAATGGCCTTAAATTACTTTCCTCTGAAACCACACTTGAAAAAATTATTCATATTATCTAAGAATTCATATGAAATGAAGTGGAATAATCGACATAGAAAAAAATGATGAATTGATGAGACATAAAAAATATTTAACATCATGGAAGGTGTTCTATTAATTATATCTAAATTTTTCTTTAGATCCTAGGAATGTACTTTTGGGATTGTCTTTTGATGTTTTAACCCTTTGACACTTTAAGTACAAATTATATCATAATTCCAATTATTTTTATCCCGTATAATCTACCTCAATGGATGTGTATGAAAAAGTATTGTTTCATTATTTCAATGATTATTCTTGGAAATTAAATACATGGAAATGATATTAATTTATTCTTTCATCCTCAAATCAATGAATTGTGAGAATTATGGGAAGATGGTGTAGAAACATATGATGATTCAATAATAAAACTATTGAAAACATGTGATTCTTTAATGTGTAAAATTAGTTAATTTTATAGACTAGAAAACTTATCTAGTTGTAAATATCATACTATTTTGGAATGTCTAAATTTTAATTTTAATTTTAAACCTCAATAATTACCTCATAGTAAAAAATGGTGTTTTATATTTCATCATTTATTTCTTGATTCTTCTTCTAAATTTAGGTTTAACCAGGCATAATTTGACAGAGATATTGAATTGTGAAAGTCACTAAAGGTGTTATCTATTTTAAAAATCATGAGGCAATTAATGAATATCACTGTAGAATTTAAAAAATGTAATCAATTTAAATAAAGGAGAAAAGGGTATGATATACAATATCTAAAATAGATGAAACACAACAATGGAATACAATGAGTATATTTTTTAGACTTTTTTATTGGGAGTTTAATTTGATATGTCATAATATTAATATAATTCATATTGATAAGAACATCTGTAGAAATGTAATTTTTACATTGCTTAAAGAGATGGGAAAATCAAATGATCACCTTAATGATCATAAGGATTTTAAATGAATGAATATAAAGTGTGGGTTATGGGAAAATGATAATGGAAAGTGTCTTTTAGAAAGTTTCATAATAAAAAATTAGGATAAAAGATAATTCCTTCAAACTTTAAAGAATAAAAAGTGGTAGATGAATATTCATGTTACATTTCATGATGCATTGAATTAAAACATCAAAATTTAAATGGATTGAAAATTAGTTACTCATACATTATTATAGAGTATTTGTTTAAATTTGAATTAAGTAATATGTTACATAAAAATTAACTCTTTCTAGTTGATTTTTGTACCTTCTTTAGATATATTTATGAAAAAAACATTAATTCAAACTGACCTTGATAAACTTCAAAAAAGAATTTTTTTTGAAACTTTCATTTGGAAATTTTATTTCCCCATTCATTTTAAATATCATGATTCATTTGACTATATATTTCTATAAAGAATCTAATATTGGTGTAAAATCACACTATCAATGGATGGATGTATCCTTCTGATAGGTAAATTAATATTATTTTTATTTTTATCGATAGATTCAATTTTCTCAAATCATTGTTTAATAAAATTTATATGCTTATTATTTTTTTTCATCAGGTACTTAGGTTATTATAAATCACCTTTGAGGAATAAATATCAATCATAAGGATTTATTTCAAAAGGATACATAGACGAAGAGTGCTTAAACTTAAATTCAATGCGGCGTTTCCTACTAGGGTTTCTAGATTTTTGGTGCGAATGGTGATGACTTTGTTCGTGGTAGATCAGATGGGGTTTCCATAGCGGTGGTGTATTCCTGATAGGGTTTTGGGAAATCGGTTCTAACAATGATCAACTTCTTCGTGGCGACTCATATCTAATTTTCATTGTGGAGGTGTCTCCCTACTAGGATTGGGTATTACATTTAAAATGGTGTCCAACTTTGACTGTGGTGGAGAGAGACTTCCGCTTTTAGAAAATCTTCATAGGCTTCATTTCCAGTTCTGGGTGGATCTATTCTCCGTTGCGATGGCCTATGTTTCAACTGGGTTCTTCAGGCATCAATTTTCATTTTATTTTGCAGCGGCGTGTCTGATCTGGACGCTGTGAATCAGGTGGCTTTGCAGGTTTTTCTTCTTCAAATGTCGGTATTTCAGATTGTGTGATTGTGAAAGATTTGATGACTGGTCTTTATGGGGCCTCCTTCAGTTCATGAATCTGGTTTTGGTTCTTACGAGGTGAGTTCCAAGTTGAGGCAGTTTTTGGTCATGTTGTTCATGGATTATAACCATTCCAATTGTGTAGCCTTATATTTTACCTGCATTGTTTTTTATCCTCCTGAAACCTCATGATTTTTATTTTTGTTGGTATTATTGTGTAGGTTTCTTCTGTCTTGTTTTGTTTGTGTATTTATTGCACTGGTTTGATGATGATTTCTTCCAGAGTCCTTGTGGTGACGAGGGCGAAGGTGACATGATGGGGTTGAGACGTGGTATTGCTGGTGATTCGTTCTGCCTCTATTTTCTTGGTTATATACTTTGGTGTTATAATTATTCCATTATCTCCAAGGCGAAGCAGCGCAGTGGTATTCTTGGTCCTTTGGTATGTGAGTTCAAGTAGCTAGTTTACAGAGATCATCATTGATTATCTATTTTCTTTCTTTTTGGTGACTTTTTGAACTTGAAATTTCGTTAACTCTCAGTGGAGGTTTTTGAAATATTAAATGGGTGCAATTTGAAGCAATTTTTGGATTTTTTTGTTTTTCTGTTGAATTTTGACGGTGAAACCAACCAACACTCTACAAGGTTCATCTCCAGATGAGGATACAGAGAATGAAGCATTCATTTGGCATGACCATTCAGATTTGGATGAACTATAGGGTATGGATTTTCCATCGGTACCAGGCCTATGCAACTCTGCGTGGGACATCTTACTAAGCATTCATATGAGGTAGAGTATTTTCATAACGATGTAGTTGCTGGGGAGGGGAAGTTCCTAGTATTCTTGATCTAGGTTTAATTTTGTATGATTTTATTCCATGTTTTCTACTTTTTCCTCAAAAAGTGATTTTGAAATAGAAATTTAATTTTCAGTCCGAAAACATGTCATCAATATTTCCAATTATTGGATGACTGGTTAGAAAGGGGTAAAAATTTTTAATGACTGATTTGGAGTTACTACAAGAAAATAGATATGTTCCACTAAATATTATTATTTTAGATCCATTTATTAATGAACTGAGGTTGAAAACAAAGAGATGAATAAGGGGTTGAGATCAGAATGAGCTAGAATTAAATAAAGTTTTTAATAAGGTGATTATAGAATGGTTCCCACATAATTTAATTATAAACTCGTATTCATATTAATGATGTGTATTTATTTATTCTATGTCAAAAGTAACACCATATATATTATTTTCTCTACAATAATTTTTGAAAATCTAGATGAAATATAAAATTATTTAAAGTTTTTATCTTGAGTTCGTCTAAGGAAAGATAATATATTCAATGCCTACATTATTCATGGTTTTGAGTTTCATAAAATTTATCATCAAGAAGTCCTAAAAACTCAAAATAGTGGTGTATTTACACTTAAAAATGTGGGATACTATGGAATGTTGATTTATATAATCGATCATGGTCAATTTTTAGATATCTTATGTTGGAATCGGGCATGTAGCAGAATCCACAAATAGGTGGTTTTTAAAATTTTTCCACTTAAAATCAATGTAAACTTTTCAATGTTGGTGAACAATAGCCCAATCTGAGCTGAGGACCATGCGTGAAGTATTTTAAGCACAAAAATAAACTATAAAATACCTGGTTTAATTCCAAATCCGCGCATGAAGTCTTCTCATCATTACTGATTTCTGCTTGATAAATCTGACATTTAACTCCTCTAGATCATCCACATGCGCTTCAAGAAATCCTAGAGAGCACCGTTTATCATAATATGGGTGCTATCGTGGAATTAAGACGAAGACTTCGATGCTCCAATTATCACCACATCACTTTGCAAGTGATGCCTGAGAGAGTGCTTGATCCATGCTCCTTGGATTCATAGCCTCTATCTCTAGATCATGGGAGAGAAGAGAAGAGAGGGAAGTGCCATTAATAGTGATTAGAAATATCCTCTCCTCTTATATTTATAGTGATTAATTAATTACCTGGAAATTCCAACCCGACCCTCGAATACTTAATGCACTATCAACGACATTTTATGACTACTTATCTGAGTCATAAATATTATTATCACTCACTTAAAATATATTAAAATATATTATGTGATAATAATTGAGTCATTAACTAGAATCATCACTCCCATAAATTTTAATTGAACCTTGAATAATTTAATATCGGTCAATTAATATTTTTCATGTATTTACTTAAAACTCGTAAATACATTTAATAAATAAATTCAGTGCTCATTATCATAAAATTGAATAATATGAATTTATTTATTGCATTAGTGATTGTTTAACCTTGGATAAATCCCAAACCCCTGTGGTGGGTCCCACCATGTCCAAAAATCTTATTCAACTGAATAGGGAAGATTCTTGAATATGCTATTGTGTGTGACCCTTTAGGTCCTTATCTCAACAATAGTGAATAGTATTCATAGACCAAGAGTGAGATCTATCAACCCATCATGGACCCTAAAGAGATAAGTATTTTTCACAACAGTGACAACCAAACTACAAACACACACTGTGTAATATAATCTCTTTTTCTATAATATCTCATAAAGCAGGACTCACTCTCATGTCATCGCTCTATTTTTGCTTTATTGTTTGTTGATTTAACCAGAAATATTTACCATTGACTTCCATGGACATGGTCTTATAAAGGTACTTCCATCCTTATCAACTTGTCTTGAGATATATTACTTCCATAACCTGAAAGCGACAAATCCTTTCTTGACCATTCAACCAATGTCATGCCACCAATAACGCACCCAATACAAACTACCTCACCACGAATTCATTTCCATGGTTTTCATCTTGCATCAAAGTACACAATCAAATGACATACATTGGTAATGATCTCAAGTTAGGAGACCATTACACATGATCGTAGATAGGAACATCCAATGACAGCTGAAACATGTGGTGTTCCTATTGGTGGTTCATTCCTCATGATCTCACTACTAGAGATCACCAAGTGCGAACTTCATGAGAAAAAGTATCAATGCTTATGAGCCCCCAACACTTGATAGTCAGACATCTACTATGTCCAATCAGTAAGATGTATCTAGACCATAGAAAATGTATTTAAAATAAATGTCATAGTATTAAGAGGTTATCATTGTAGCTTGGGAACTATTATAACCTTTTGATATGACAATTAATCTTTGGACATTACCATTTCAATAGTGGATGTAGAAACTTCTACACTATAATGGTAAGATGAAATCATGTATAACTAACGGTATACACGATATGTCAATCAAAAGCACTGAATAGTTGGGTCTAGGGAACCCACTATTTCAACACTCCCACTTACACTAGAGCCAACTTTCTAAACGAACTTATTATCTACGCACATTATGAACATCATGTTTCTGTTGGGTAATGGATTTAGATACTAGGCCTGCCATGGTTCCACCGCATGGAAATTCTGTTATTGCGATCTTATCTCGTTGAGTAAAACTTTTCAAGAGATGGTATCCCGAGTATGTCTCACTTTTCCACTGTAATAACTTGAAATCTTGTCTAGTAAGAATATCATACTTTACATTATGATAATAATTTTCTCACCAGGCATGATTCAAAGAACCAGAAAAAATTATTGCATTTAATAATTATTTCTTGGCTATCTTAGAAGCTACAACGTACTCGGTCTTTGTAGGTATGGATACCACTGGCTGATATGAGATTGAATCACTCATCTTCTTTATCCTAACTACGATAGTAGATCAAATTTATCTATGGAAGACTAGTTTTTATATCTGAAAACTAGTATCCTTATTCTCTATTTACCTGGTACTTATCTTTTTTACTTTACAAAGTACAATTAGATAGTTCTGACTGTATTTCTTGCAGTTCTCCTAGATATAACTGATATTTGCCTACTGTAAAATATACCTTGGAAATATCAGTAAATTTACATATCATGGAATACGTGATTGATCTATCGCTCTGACGTATGGATTTTAAATCACCACATTTATCTCTTCACATGTACCGTACATGTCAACCTTAAGAGATTATGCCTTGTGACATAGACAAGAATTCATCTCTTGAATTGTTCCAACTTGTATTTTTCAATATAATGTCACTATATGTACGATTGACTAGGACCAAGCAACCTATAGATCTACCTTAGTAGATATCATTCCCTAGTACTTAGGTTTCTACTTTAAGTCAATCATTAGAGAATAAATTTTATCTTGGTCTTAACTAACTGTAAGACCAACATCTGTTTTCCATATGTTGCAGAACATACTTTAATTGGAAAACCATGGCACTCTCACTAACCTCTGGTAGACACATGACAATCATTTATTTCAAATTTATATTCTATGATCTTGTTGTTTACCTTAATCCTAAACTGGATTTCAGTAACTTGCAACCTATATTAGCATTATGTGATGTGACCATCCCTTTCTGGTGGCGTCATATAGACACCATCTGTGATTGGTGGTCATGACATCCAATGCTAAATAATTTAATCATAGATATTATCTATGATAAGTAAAATTCCAACGGATTTAGGCATAACTACTTGGTGAAACCAATCGAGCCTCATTGGTACTATACTTGTACCATCTATGTATCAACTCACTTGAATACTCACCACATTATTCAAAATAATAAGCCCCTTTGTCCTTTGATACATGGAATCCATTAATTGAATTTTAGTTGGTCTTATCAATTTTAGCTAATTTCAATACACTACTTACTTGTAGGAAATATTATTCATATTGAATAATAGATCACCAATCATAGTGAATATAAAAACCATCACCATGGTTTTATCCTTCCTACACAGTATGTGTCTCTGGAACATACTTTGTTTCACATGCGCTTATGGAACTAGTTTCTATGCCAACTATTTTTGCATTTTGAGAATTGACTAAACACATGTCAATATAGATCCCACTATCTCTAATAGAGATTTGAACCTTATTATAGAAATATAGTCTATAACTTGACTATATATTTTCTATGATATGGATTTATGTAATATCCTAAGCAATCGTTAGGATAAGTAACTTAGTTGAATAATGTTTTTATCTTGATGAAAATTTGTTTGTATCCAAACAAACTATTTGAATAAAAACACATGTCCTTATGAAATAATGGATTTACATCATACTATGACTCATATGATATCTATTTTTCATTTTAGTTTGAATATGGTTGTGGGATATCACCATTATTTACAAATCATTTCATAAAATATAATGGAAGTTTCTGCTAGTTTCAACATTGATATTACTAACATCAATATTTTGATGTATAACATATGAATTTAAGAATTGATCCACGCTATATGTTTGTTGATCAATGTTGATATATAGGACTTCATCATCAATCCTCCTCATTAACATCAATGTTGTGATGTCGATAAGGTAATGTGAGTTTAGGAATTACTCCACACTACATTATTATGATTCATGAATGCTTGGTCGAGATATTCTTCAGTATCCCAACCCGAAGCAACTCATATCTCCTGGAAATTCATATACTTAACTTTATTATTCCTTAATTACTTAATGGAATCTTATGAAGTATATATACCTCTAGCTTATACTTGGAATAGTTTATGCTCACTTGTTTAACTATTTCCAAAATATTTGTGAAATAACTTTATTTTTAAAGGATCCTTTGTACAAACTAAATATGTGGATAATACCAAAAGTATTTAGCTATGCTGATCCTAAATACCATACTTGGTATATTTATGAAATCAATATTTAGTATTAATTGACAAAGAATCATGTTGTCACAACTGGGTATAAGTCTTACATTTATATTCATCACTAATTGCCTATGATTCATGTATTATTGAACTAGTGATTGAGTTTACCAAAAACAAAATTCATTCCAGAACCTGAAAGAATGTCTGCTTGCCTCCAATGACACGTGAGATTAATGTTTGGGGTTATACTCAATAATATTTCCACATGAATCTTTGTAAATTAAAGAAGTTGTGTACTTATCATCAATGGCCTAGGTATCACCCTTTCGCACCCACTTGGAGAATACACCTGACTTCTAGTAATATTTATATAATTACTTGGTTATCACATTAGAATACACATATATCACCAGAATATTGTATTTAATACCCAAATATTAAAACCAAAACATCAAAATTGATGAATATTTTTGAATAAGAAGTGGGTAAATTGCTTCTTTAATTCAGTTTATTTCTTTAAAACATCCATTGTATTATTTTATAATATGCATTGAATATAAAATTTGTTAATACCTCATTAATTTAAGGAAATCATGAATGTATCATTGGCATTAAATGCCTTTTACCTTTTCACATTGTCTTTCAATTTATTCGCCATAAGATTTAAAACTTAACTGTCTTTTATTCTTATTCACTTGGCGAACCTGACCTTAATTGGTAATGGGGAGTTTACTCAATACCTGTTCATTTTATAACTTAAAACAAGACTTGAGTAATGTGGTGAAAATGATATGAGAAGGGGATCCATTTAAATATCATGACCAATCTTTAAATTTACACATGTCGGTGTAATCATCACCTTATTCATATCATAGCTTCGATTTCTCCTTGAAAACAACTCAAAGAGGAGTCTTCATGTTTATATCATCCATTTCTTGGTGCAGAAACGGAAACTAACACTAGAAATTGATATAATAATAATTACATAACTATCATATGATTTGTACATTAGTATCATATAAGAAATTTTCACCCTCACTTCTTGAGGTAGTTTAACAGTGTTGGGGACACTGGCACCTTAAGCTGCCTATATCATCATAATACTATGTGCAAACACCTGTATTATTCTTAGATACTAATGTCAGTGAGGACATTTACTTTATCTATTATAATATCACAGTTTTAATCTTGTGCCATAATTTTCTATTTTCTTTAAAAATTAATTTTAGCAGATGAGTGCCTTTTATCTGGATTACCGATTAAAGGTTTTTTTATTAAAAGAATTAATTAAATGACTCCCACTATTTTATCGGATTCTAGTAACCCTCTATGATAGAATCAAAATACACTATCGTTAGATTATTCTAGTGGAAAGGATTTCGAAACCACCCCTCATAGAATACAAGCTATGGGTATGCCACTACTTCGAGGGTTCTTGGTAGGCTTTTGGCTGGCCAATCACTTTAACTTGTGGTTCCTTGATCTGTTGAGTGAAGTCTCAGGTTCTTAAAATCAGAACTTGATTTAATCAATGATTTCCTCTAAAATTAAAACAATATAGCTATGGATATTTCTTTGCTGCGATTTTAGTTAAGTCAACCCATCATTCTTATAAGGACTCCCCGATAGTAAGGTGCACCCTTAGCTAAGGCATGACCGTCACCTCAAAAAGTCAGTTTTGTCCAAACTTGAATGATGGAAGGCATTTATGACTTATTATATCTTTGTTGGTTTTATTATTTTAATGTGATGAAATAAATTAATTTCTATTTTTATAAGCACATACTATGTGATCTCACTCACATCTGACCATGAAAGAAATAGAAATTTCATCACGTCACATGTTCATTTTATCTTACATTATTGTTTATTATTATTCTATGTGATCATGCTATAACTAACATTCAAAAAATAATAAACCATACAGAAATAAAATGAAAAACTTAATCATGAGATGATTTTAATGGTTGATCCATTGAGTGAATAACAGATCAACCTAAACCCTAGAGGTCATACCTTGTGTTACGTCACCTACGACTTGAAATGCAGTGTATGCCCCTCCAATACATCACATCCTACCTGGTGTGTCACTGTAACTTGGTGCGAAGTGTGTCATACCTCATCTCGTCGTTATAAAATTGTACTCGCACGCAGGCGAGGGGGTCTTGGGGTATAAAATACAACTCTGAGAATGGGCGTGCATGCCCTTATACATATAATGACACTCTAAATGATACACATATCACCTATTAATTTTATTAAACTAATTATTACAAACCGGTATGAAATAATTAAATAATTAAATAAATGAAAATAAATAAACAACCATCAGACATGAATTGGTAGGTCCACAGCTCATGACAAGTATAATCATTAACTCGCATATATAAACTGTATGCATAATTAAAAATTAAACTTTCATTAAAATAAACTTGAGGGCATTAAATTGAATTAAAAATTTTCACTCTAATTTTTAATTCAATAAACATGTCGTTCGGTACCATTTATTTAATTTTATTTTAAAACTAAAATAAAATTAATTAATTATTTTAATTAATATCAATGTTAAATTAATTATTCCACATTTAAAATTTTAATAACCAAAATTAATGTTTAATTAATTTAATTCTCAATAGAAATTAAATTAATTATTTTAATTAATTTCAATTAAATTAATAAATTGGGCCCTTAAAACTTTGGGAAGGGCCTATGAGGGTTAGGGAGAACCAGCGTAGGCCCAATACAGACGATAACGACCCTGTTTAGGGGCATTAGGGGAAGGGTTGGTCCGCCCAATCCCATTTCGGGCTGGGCCGACCCACCCAGGCCTATTTTGGGGTGGAATGAGTTACCTGCCTGCTAAGAGGACCAAGAGGCAACCCGAATAGGGTAGGTTCATGGTGAAGTGAGCTAGTTGAGATTGGCCGGGTTGGCCGCGATGGCGATAACCCAGTTTGGCTGACGTCGTGTGCATGAGGGTTTAAGCACAAAGCCGCCCGAGGGCGCCTAACGGTGTGCTTGGCGTGGGAAGGGAGGTGGTGGCCTCCGGGGCCGCCGTGTTCTGTGCCTGGCTGGAGCACCCGACTGGGTTCTACAATAGGTAGGTGGTCGGTGGGAGGGGCGGTCGTCGCCGCCTCTGGAGAGGGCTTCCTCAGCTGGCAGCCTGGAGCACCGACTCTTTGATGGTGTAGAGAAAGAGGTGCTGGGGTCCAGGGGTGTAGTGCCTAGGGGTGTCCAGATCCAAATCAACCTGACCAACCCAACTCGACCCGATCGAGTCGGGTCAGGTTGGGTTAGGTTAAAATATTTACACCACGGGTTGTATAGCAACCCACCTTTTTATTACATAACATTTCATTACATTTTACAAACAAAGGATCTTTAAAGTCTAGTGTCTTGGAAATCAGGAACATAAAACACGAGAACAACATAAATCATTCTTCTAAAACAATTTTAAGGCTTCATTATAGGTTCATCCTATATACATTTACTGCATCTCATATCCTAGAGACAGACATCAAAGGAAAGGGTGAGCAGAAGGCCCAGTAAGGGTAAACAAGCGAGTCAATGTACTTGTGATATCAATAAGATCTTGAATAAAAACATGAAGACATGAGAAATGGAAGAATAGGCATATCATAAAGAAAATACTTGAAACATAGCTTGAATATGTGGCTACAACATTTCATTTAGACATTCACGAACATATCACCAAGGTCCATCCCCAAGGTGTCATAAAAATTACCAAGGTTATTCACCAAGGTATCGTGAAACTTGTCATCTCTAGAGATTAAATCTTTGCCCAATGCATTGGAGAGCTATCAGGGCGCACCCTTAATATGTATTTACTTACATGTGATCCACATATATCATAATAAAACATTTCATAAATAACACATGGAGAATAAAAGAAATGGGTTTCCTTTCAAGATCGTGACGTTTTAGAAGTTCTTAAGAAAATAAGATCATTATGTCATTTATAACCCATGGAAAGGGAGTGAGGGTTATATGTATGTCAATTCCAGAATCAAATACATAATATTTATATATTTATGAACACCCAAATAGAACTAAATAGATCTGGGTATTCACATAAATATAAAAAGATAATTTCTAGAGAAAAAGAGATAGAAATTTTGAGGCGGCATTTCTGCAGCATAGCGGCTATATAACATGGTTTTAGAAAAAATGAAAAGAGAGGGCACAAGAGTAATACACTCATAAATAACTTATAATACAATATAAATATATAATAACATGTATATAAGAACATGTTAAGGAAATTTGAATGACATACCTCATGAAAAGCAAACATGAAAGAAAAGAAAAGACGCAATTCCTTTTACGAAAAATTCGGCAGCCTAACGGCGTCACATAAAAATTTAGAAAACAAATTGATGAGATAAGAAAGGGTATATAAACAATTATACATGAAATGGACAGTAATTAGAAAATATATGAACATAACCTCAATAAAAAGATATAGAAACTAGAAGACACAACATAAAGGAAGTCATGGCTTAAAAGAGGAGGGTGAAAGAATCCCTTACCTTGAAGAGTAACTTCGAAAGCTTAAAGGTCAGGACCTTAGGAGTCTTGAGGGAACCTTGGGAGGACTCATTGGGAGATAAAGAGACCATAAATTAATTGGGGAGTATTTGGAAATGAAATGAATGAGGAAAAGGCTTGGTATTTATAGGAGAAGTGAGGGGACAAAGCATTAATTGCTAGGGGACACCTCATCAGTGGTATTGGAAAAACCATGGGCTTGCCCACGGCATTTACCCATGGTATTGGCCACTTGGGACACTTAAAACCTTATCTTACTATTCATAAGTCGACTAGAATTATTGCATAATTATTATATCCTTAATGATGCCATTAAACACCTGAAACTCAAAAACTGTATTTTCACTATTCACCAAAAATTCAACTTTCTCCAAAAAATCCCAAAAATTCACCTTAACCAAATCTCAATGCTTTGATTTCAAAAATGAACTCTATTTTATGAAAATAATTTTCTAAATATTTTTAATTTAATTTTTAAATAAAAACACTATTCACCAAAAATTCAACTTTCTCAAAAAAATCCTAAAAATTCACCTTAACCAAATCTCGATGGTCTGATTTCAAAAATGAACTCCATTTTATGAAAATAATTTTCTAAATATTTTTAATTTAATTTTTAAATTAAAAAACACTATTCACCCGAAAAAACTAATACTTAACCAATAATTTCTGAAACAGTTATTTACCTGTTTTATTGAATCAAATTACTTAATCAAGGTGCATAAATTATATTAAAAGTTTTTTAAGTGAAGTTACTTAATCCATTTAGTTACATTACTAATCATAAGCTTAAAATAACTATTCATAATTTACTATTAATCAAAAATTAAGTTGATCTTATTAGACTCTAAATTTATTACAGAACATAACTGTAGAAGATCATTTTTTAAAAATCATTACACATTATTAATTATTTAAGGCTTACATAAATATTTTTAAAATATCCTTTTTCTAAAATTTATCAATAATATGAATACTATATTTATCTAGACATTTGAAAATTCACAAACTTCACCACAAAAAGACGTTACAATTTTTATTTAAATCAAAGGATTACCCAAGGCAGTTATAGTCTTATTACATAACCCCTTATAACACCAGCATATGACCTAAGAGTAAGGTGTGATAGAGTGATAGAATCTTTGGGAGGCTCGACCAACATTGCCCGAGTAGTGATTTCTATCAGCTTGAACTTCTCGCGAATGCGATTCCATTCCAGCTTCACACGATGAAGTTCGTCTTGGGTTTGGTCCAGATAAAATCCCAAAGGTGCTACCTCCTTCCCGAGTTCTGTCAGATGGTCTTCGATTGGCCCGAGACTACTGAATGGGGACATCGAATCTTCTTTCTATATTAATTAATCAAGATCACTTGTATTTATAGACAATAATCACAAAATTTAGTTTCCAACAGTCATATTGACCAACAGTTATATAACAGTCGAAACCCAATAGTCTTATTTTAATTATACTCATTTTATTAAATGAAATAGTTTTGTTGAGTATAAAATAAAATAACACACAAAGTTAGGAAAAAAAATTTATTCAAAATTTCAGGTCGTTACAATCTCCCCCCCCTTAAGAAATTGTGTCCTCGCAATTTTAAAATTGGGCTTGGAAATTTCGTTGAAGGTTCCACATCAGAAAAGTGTCAGTAAAACAATTACATTAAAAGAAAGAAAGGGAAGTACAAAGGTCACCTGAGTTAACCCATACTAGGATTCCATGTAGGAAAACATGGATATGGAAGAGAAAAAAGGGCCAAGTTCTGAGGGAGAGTGATAGAAAACATGATTAGGATAAAATTAACCACAAGAAGATCACAAACTCAAGATGTGTTAAATAGTCTTTGATTACCCAATAGGAAATGTAAACCAACAATGTTTTTGTTTTAAATTCCTTTTCCTAATTTTGCGGAATTCATTTACTACATAAAATAAAAATATAAGGAAATATATTTACCTTCAAGTAGAGTTTCATTCCTTAATAAGTTTCCACCAAGACTAATCTTTTCTCCAAAAAATGAGCATTCAAAAAGACTTTGTCTCATCAAAAGCACAAGAATCATATTCTAGAGAATCACATAATCCATACAAGAATAACTATATTTTCCCCTTGTCTTTAGTCATCAACTAAAACTAAAAAGGTTAGTACGAGATCTTATAATCCCCAAAAAGGATAATTCTTTATAAAAAAATGACTATTAATCTCCAAAATTCAACAAAAGTACCCAAAGTTCCAGAAAGACCATTCAATACACAACCATGCTTAAAATTCTTCAGAATAATCCAAATTATGATTGGAACCCAAAACTCATTAGGATTTAATCACATAGTCTTCCCCAATAAATCTTAACATTTATATCTAAATAACATCAACTACTATTAAAGTCTCATACTAAAGTGTAATTAACCTATTCACATATTCTTTATGCTAGGTTCATCATTTTCCATAAATAACCCAAATCACCATATGTCCTCAATAAATACATAAATTCCTACAAAAAAAATTCAACCATTCCTCCTCAATTTAAATCCTGTAGTATTTTATTTCCCTAGGCATATAGTACTCCAAAAGAGAAAACATCGTCCAAAATAACCTTTATCATTTAATCACCAAATAATTTTCCTATACAAATGATATCTATTTGATAAAACATAAGTTTCCAAAATCAACTTATTCTTGATCCATAAAAATAGCAGGTGCAATAGTCAGTCTGAAGGGCATAACAATAAACTCATAATGCCCATATCTTGATTGGAAGGAAGTTTTTGGAATATCATAATTATTTACCCTCAATTGATGATAACTAGAATGAAGATCAATCTTAGATAAGAATTAAGTCCCATGAAGTTGGTCAAATAAGTCATTAATTCTCGGAAGAGAGTATTTTTTCTTCACTATGATCTCATTCATTTCTCTATAATCAATGCATAGCTGCATCGATCTATCCTTTTTCTTCACAAAGATAACTGGTGCTCCCAAAGGAGACACACTTGGTCAGATAAACCCATTCTCCAAAAGATCTCAGAGTTGTTTCTTTAATTCCTCTAGCTCCATATTTTCCATCCTATAGGGGGTCTTTGACATTAGATGAGATCCAGGTACGAGTTCAATGGAGAACTCTACCTCTCTTTTTGGGGGAGGTCCGGGTAACTCCTCAGGAAATACGTCAACATATTCCTATACAATGGGGACATTTTCTAAAAGAATAAATCATTGTGAGAAACTTATTTCATTTATGAATATTTTAACTAAAAAGGGTTTTATGTCTTAAAACTTCATGCTTAGAAAAATTACATTTTTCTATAATTCCTTCATAATGATTCATAAAAAGCTTGTGATTAGCCAAATATATCCCCCGGGAGTGTCACAATGAAGAGTGTAGCAAGGCCCGTTGTCATGTACCAGTTCTCATTTTAGTATAGATAAAAGTGGTGTTTTCGGGTTTTTCCCCTATGCACATCTGTGCCAGAGCCACCTCTACCTGCTCGTATCCAGACAAAGATGTATTTGCTTGATAAACCACTTTTTCAATACTCACCAAAATACCAGGAATATTTCTTATATTTAAACTTTTATATAGGGTTCTTCCTAAAGTTTTCATATAATAATTTCCATAAATAACTAAACTATCCTTTGATACCAACTATAGAATCCTTCCTTTTTATTACATAACATTTCATTACATTTTACAAACAGAGGATCTTTAAAGTATAGGGTCTTGGAAATCAGGAACATAAAACATGAGAACAACATAAAACATTCTTCTAAACCACTTGTAAGGCTTCATCATAGGTTCATACTATGTACATTTACTGCATCTCATATCCTGGAGACAGACATCAAAGGAAACGGTGAGCAGAAGGCCCAGTAAGGGTAAACAAGGGAGTCAATGTACTTGTGATATCAATAAGATCTTGAATAAAAACATGAAGACATGCAAAATGGAATAATAGGAATATCACAAAGAAAAGAACTTGAAACATAACTTGAATATGTGGATACAACATTTCATTTAGACATTCACAAACATATCACCAAGGTCCATCCCCAAGGCGTCATAAAAATTACCAAGGTTATTCACCAAGGTATCATGAAACTTGTCATCTCTAGAGATTAAATCTTTACCCAATGCATTGAAGTGATATCAGGGCACACCATTAATATGTATTTACTTACATGTGATCCACATAGATAATAATCAAACATTTCATAAATAACCCATGGATAATAAAATAAATGGGTTTCATTTCAAGATCATGACGTTTTAGAAGTTCTTAAGAAAATAAGATCATTATGTCATTTATAACCCATGGAAAGGGAGTGAGGGTTATATGTATGTCAATTCCAGAATAAAATACATAATATTTATATATTTATGAACACCAAAAAAAAAACGAAATAGATCTGGGTATTCACATAAATAGAATAAGATAATTTCTGGAGAGAAACAGATAGAAATTTTGAGGCGGCATTTCTGCAGCATAATGACTATATAACATGGTTTTAGAAAACATTGAAAAGAGAGGGTACAGGAGTAAACCACTCATAAATAAATTATAATACAGTATAAATATAAAATAACATGGAGATAAGAACATTTTAAGGAAATTTAAATTACATACCACATGAAAAGGAAACATGAAAGAAAAGAGAAGACACAATTCCTTTTACGAAAAATTCGGCAGCCTAACGGCGTCACATAAAAATTCAGAAAAAAAATGATGAGAGTGGAAAGGGTCACAAATTTTTTTTACATGAAATGGAAAGTAATTATAACATATATAAACATACCCTAAATAAAAATATATGGAAACTATAAGACACAACATAAATGAAGTCATGGCTTAAAAGAGGAGGGTGAAAGAATCCCTTACATTTAAGAGTAACTTCAAAAGTTTAAAGTTAGAGACCTTGGGAGGCTTGAGGGAACCTTGGGAGGACTCCTTGGGAGGTAAATATACCAGAAATTAATTGGGGATGATTTTTAAATTAAATGAATGAGGGAAAGGCTTGGTATTTATAGGAGAAGTGAGGGGACAAAGCATTAATTGCCAAGGGACACCTCATCGGTGGTATTGAAAAAACAATGGGCTTTCCCATGATATTTTCCCATGGTATTGGAAACTTGGGACACCTAATACCTTATATTACTATTCATAAATCTACCAGAATTATTGAATAATTATTACATCCTTAATGATGTCATTAAACACCCGAAACTCAAAAATTGTATTTTCACTATTCACAGAAAATTCAACTTTCTCAGAAAAATCCCAAAAATTCAACTTAACCAAATATTGATGCTCTAATTTCAAAAATTTACTCAATTTTATGAAAATAATTTTCTAAATATTTTTAATTTAATTTTTAACTGAAAACACTATTCACCGAAAATTCAACTTTCTTAGAAAAATCCCAAAAATTCATCTTAACCAAATCTCGATGCTCTAATTTCAAAAATGAACTCCGTTTTATGAAAATAATTTTCTAAATATTTTTAATTTAATTTTTAAATTAAAAAACACTTTTCACCTGAAAAAACTAATACTTAACCAATAATTTATGAAACAGTTATTTACCTATTTTATTGAATCACATTACTTAATCAAGAAGCCTAAATTATATTAATACTTTATTAAGTGAAGTTAATTAATCCATTTGGTCACATTACTAATCATAATCATAAAATCACTATTCATAATTTACTATTCATCAAAAATTAAGTTGATCTTATTAGACTCTAGATTTCTTACTGAACATAACTGTAGAAGACCATTTTTTGAAAATCATTACACATTATTAAGTATTTAAGGTTTACATAAATATTTTTAAAATATACTTTTTCTAAAATTCATCAATAATATGCATATTATATTTATTCGGACATTTGAAAATTCATAAAATTCACTACAAGAAGACATCACAATTTTTATTTAAATCAAAGGATTACCCAAGGCAGTTACGGTCTTGTTACATAACCCCTTATAACACCAGCATAGGACCTAAGATTAAGGTGTGCTAGGGTGATAGAATCTTGTGGCAGCTCGGCCAACATTGCCCGAGTAGTGATTTCTATCAGCTTGAACTTCTTGCAAAGGCAATTCCGTTCCAGCTTCACATGATGAAGTTCAGCTTGGGTTTGGTCCAAAGCAAAGCCCAAAGGTGATACCTCTTTCCTGAGTTCTGTCAGATGGGCTTCGATCGGCCCGAGATTACTGGATGGGGCCATAAAATCTTCTTTCTATATTAATTAATCAAGATCACTTGTATTTATAGACAATAATCACAACATTTAGTTTCCAACAGTCATATTGACCAACTATCATATAACAGTCAAAACCCAACGGTCTTATTTTAATTATACACATTTTATTAAATGAAATAGTTTTGTTGAGTATTAAATAAAATAACACACAAAGTTAGGAAACAAAATTTATTCAAAATTTTGTGTCATTACAGGTTGGGTCAGGTTGGGTTATATCATGGTCGAGTTGGGTCGGGTCACGGGTTGTGAAAAAATTGACCCAACCCGACCCAACCAACTCGAATACTGTGAGTCACCTTTTCAGACTTCACCCTCTACCCTGCCTCTCTACCCAATTCCCCCTCACCCACTCCCCACACCGCTGTATTTATCCTTTCCTACACCATCCATTGAGTCCATGCCATATCCCACCATTACATGAATACTCTAATCGCATAGACGATTGAATATTCCATGACATTTCTAAGACAAACATAAAATAAATTCAAAGTAATCAAGACATGTGAAATTAGCGGAAAAACAATGCCCAATAAACAAACAAAAACACGAAGATAACTGGATTTTATTCGATTTTGCTACGAAAACTAAAGAACAAGAAAAAAACTAAAGTAATATAGAACAATTTTAATGATTTGAAGATCCGAAGGTGGATAATCGACTAAGAAAATGATCATTGAACATCTCCCTCACCCTCACCAGTCTAGTATATCCACCGTGCCTCACCTGCATGCACCCCTACCTCTGCCACCACATACATCTCCATCATGACTGTGTGTAGTGTCAAATCTATCGATTTCAGGCACTACCCCATTCTCATCACCCTCTTGGCCTCACCTTGAACCTCCTAAAACCTTGACAACTAATTGCAGGCAATATAATCACATCACACCATAGAGTCATAGACTGGTGTTTTTTTGGTTTGATTTATTACAGGGCAGAGGATGCATGCTTTCCCTAGTGTGGCGAAGAAGATGAAGTAGCAGAATACGCAACCCAATCAACCCACGGGGCGATAGCCAACAAAATAACTGAACAATTTTGTTTGTCGTAATCCGGTCAACCTGCAGGTTGGGATCATAAAAAAATACCAAACAAATTTTTTCCTTAACCCGATCAACCCGACCTGACCCGACCCAATTTGAGACGGGTTGGGTCGGGTCGGGTCTGAATCCAAAAACATCTCTGACCCGACCCAACCTGACCCGACCTATTTTTCTTGGGTCGGACACAAAATAGCCCTCAACCCGACCCAACCCGACCCATGGACACCCCTAGTGGTGCATACGTGTAGAGGGAGCCGCGCCAGAGGCTCCGTAGGAGGGAGACAATAGGGTGGACGGGCCAACTACAGCAGGAAGCAACGCAGGAGGGAGCCTCTGCCAAGAGGAAGGCTGGTCGGCCTGGGATTCTGTGGGTCTCCACGGGGAAGGAGGCGCCTTGTCCATTGCGAGTGCCAGTGGGAGGGGTGGCCTATTCTGGCCATGTGTGTGGGACGACATCGTAGGATGAAGATGCTAGGGTACGGCCTGTTGTATGGAGCAGAGAAGGATGCGGTAGCTCCGCTGAGAGGCAGGCAAGCTCGGGTGTCTGTTATGGCTGAAGGATGCGGCTGGGATGATTTCACTAGGAGGTGCGGAGGGCGACTGGGGCCAGTGGCAGGGGTGGCACCTGGTGTGGGAGGTGGCGCTAGCACCTGGTCTGGGTTTGGGTTGCCGCTGCACCACCTGGAGCACAGGAGAGGTGGCCCTTAGGGCCAATATGCTTGGGAAATAGGGGGCTTCTCGCCCCCCAAAGCCAAACCTTTTTTCCTAGTCTTAGCCAGGAACCACTGCCCCTCTTTCCTTTTTTTATTTTTTTAATGACCTGAATGTTTTGGTCTGCCACCCCTTGTTTTTTACTTTTTTTAAATGTGAAATACCTTCAAAGCAGGTCTTGCACCCAACCTATTTTTTATTAAAAAAAATCAAAAACCTTATTTTCATGTCTCCCTTTATTATTTTCTAAAGCCTGTTTAGGCTTTGGATAATAATAATAATATTATTACAATGAAATTATTATAATAATAATTATTATGAAATGTAATAACCCCAGATTTTATAAGATATATTCTTTTTAATTTCTTTCATATCTTCTGTTGTACGCTACATGAAGATTATCTTTCACTATACACAACACCTTATTAATTTGCAGTATACGCAACCCTGACTTGGCTTACATTACACGCAATCGTGACCTTCCTCGATAGCGTGTGTTGTACACAATACCGAGTTTTACTAAACAACGATATATTATTATAATATTATTATGAACTAGCCGTTATGAATAGTATTAACTAAATTTTTAATTTTATAACATTATTATTCATCTTACACATTTTCTAGAACATGTTATAAGAACAAAATAAAATTTTCGGGTAAAATAAGTATTCTTCAAAAAATGCCGTTTTGCCGTCTTTTGATGGCACACCCACTTTAAATATAGTTTTTAACATGTTTATAAGTTCAATTTTACAAAATAAAATTATTCTTTGGAATAAGGATATAAAATTTTACCTTTTATAACATTTTCATATTATTCTGATAACTTTTATATTTTAATGAATAGTAAAAACACGCTATATTTTAATTAAAAACAACTTTTTTCATCGTAATAATTTATGTGGTTAAATTATAATATTGAATGGTTTTAAAGTATAAATAGAATATATTTTTACCATTTAATATAATGTATGTCATTAGCATTGATTTTACCTTGAATTCGTAGGTTAAATCAATTCAATCTTTTGCAATGTTTTAAACAAAAACTCTTTTTCTTTCGACAATGGGATTAATTTTAATTTAATTTCTACAACTTTTGTGTATTGAATTTGGAAAAATGGATTCCATATTTGGAATCAGTGGGTCCAAATTATGTTAATAAACTACTTTTTATTTTTGGGCTTTATGAATAGTAACTACGGTAAATTTTATTTACCATAGTTAAAGGTAAATAGGGTAGTTAAGGGTAAATATAAGATTATAAAATTAACCTAACACCTGCCAAAATCCTATTGGATGACTAAAAGTCGACCCATATCACCTAAGGGTCAGATTAGAATCATTTAATGGACTTTTGTTTATGAAAATAATTTAATTATTATTAAAACCCAAGAAAGTGACAACATGTCAATCTCTTAAATCAAATAAGTATATTAATTTAAATTTAGTGATAAAATTCATGAAACTTCGAACATGAATAGTATCCAGAAATCTAATAAAATTATCTACATCATGATAATTTATTTATATTATTTAGGGATTAAATAATTATCATTAATGGTGATACATTAATGATGCATAAATTATTTATTAAGTGAAAAATCAGTAATATAGTTTTTATTGAAATAATAATACCCATTAAAAGGCCCACAAAAATGACCAAAACTTATTTTTAGTGTATATATATACCATAATCATCTAATGAACTAATATATAACCGTTTGGAGTCTTATAAAAGTGATTATGACACTTATATTATTTTATTTTAAATGATACCAAAGTTGTCACCTTTATAATTTAATAAATATAACAATTTAAATATTGTGATTTTAAGATGATAAATTAGAGTAAAAGTATTATTGTAAAAGGTAATATATTTATCATCATCATAGGATTTTATTTTTAATTTTTATGCAACAAATAAGTATATTAAATAATTATACAAAAATATTGTAGTAATTATTTTATTAAGAGATAAACCAAATAAATGGTTTTAAAAATAATAAAATAAATATTATATGAACTATTTAATGTTCTCCAATAATTTTCTAGATACATATGACATTTTATAAATCTATTAAAGCTTTTAGTTTGAACATATCTTCTGTATATATTTTATTTAAATTCAAATAAATGAATAGTTTCAAAATTGACACTATTGTTATGTTATAAAAATAACATATTATAAAATTTTTTAAAAATAACAAAAATATTTAAAAATTATAAATTTAAATTTATGTCCTCTAAAATGTTATAAAGTATCCAATTATGGATAATTCACAACAAATAAGTAATTATTTGTTATAATTTAAAATTTAGAATGTTATTACCACAAATAAAATTAAATTGATTAAATAAGGATAAATCAAGTTGATAATGTTTAAAATAAATTCCTAACATGTATAAATTTTATTTTTTGATGATATTAAAACCCTATATCATCTAATATTTGAATATGAGTCATTTTTAGAGGTTTTTAAGTGGGGTTAGATTTATTATAAATTAATATTTTTAAAATTTCCAAAGGTGCCCCTCTCCTCCCTTATAAAAGGGAACCTCCTCCCTCTCTTCCTCACACCACTTTGAGCCTTTAATCTCAGACAACCCCAGCCAAATTCTCTTATCCACTTCCCTAGAAACATCCTAGAGGTCCTGGTATTCTTCAAAGACCAATTTTAGTGCCCTAAGAGGAGGTCTCAAAGAGGCGCTTCAAAGAAGAGGTAATGTCCATTACCGATTCTTTCCACTTTATTTCTTCTTCCACTTATTCTTATTTAGTTGTTTCATTATGAAGTAATAACATCAGTATCCATAATATACTGATATGTTATTATAAGTATGAAACAACCATATTTCACCATCTATCCATCCTACGGAAAATGAAATCACCGCGCGTGCGTACGTACGGAATACCGTCTCCACGCCGTGGTGTAATCTATTTTCCACCACCAACTTACATGGATGGGTATATTGGTGAAAGAAATGAATATATATGATTATTGTAAAGTGATATTGAATCTGTAATATTATGCAAACACTTTAATACAATTCCACGATCATGGGAATGATATCATCGCTCGTGCGTACGTACGGACTACCGTCTCCACGACGCGATGAGATTCACTCTCCATGTTAACCATTCAAGAATGATTATAAAGTATATATAATAAGTAATCATGAAATATATGACATAATAATTCTACTGGATTTATGTATATATATATTTATGTCATCTACTTAATTCCATTCAATTCAATAAAGAAACGAAAACAGCGTTCATGCGTACATACGACCTACCGTCTCCATGAACGGTGTATTTCTTTCAATTTATCGATCTATTATATATATGTATATTATGAATATATATTATATATAAATCATTTTTTTACATTCTGGATGTAATTAATCATGATCTAAGTAATCATATGAATAATTACAAGTTAAAACACGAACGACAAATGAAACGATTTTACCCAAAACACTACTTTAACATGAATTTACAAAAGAACGGGTAGTATAAAGTCATAAGTGAACCATATATGATATAATAACAATTAATATGATTCTATAATAATTGAATAACATTATTTAAATCATTATACTGGAGGTTTGGATACGTATGAAGCATATCCGACCTAAGGTAAGGGATAACTTTTCCAATCTCGTTTTTATCCGAGATTGTTTATTCGTAAGTATTTACTGGGGTAATTTCTATCATCCATGTCCATGTTTTATAAAAGTTTTTTCATGTATGTTTAAAGTCATTTTTACCCATTTTTTACTTTTACTACATGGTATATAAGGAATCATTCCTTTTTTTACGTTACGAGGTACTTTTTTGACTTTTCTGAAAAAAGTACGAGGAGAATGTTATTTTTAACTTATACGGCGTGAACGGATTTTTATGGTTTTATAAAGCCTTATTTTCATGAAGCTTCCTACAAAATATTTCATGACAATTTTCAACAAAAATCTTTTCTTCTAAAATTTCATGACATTTTGTGAAAAGAAAATGATTTTGAAGAAAAAAGGATATTTTCCTCAAGAATTCATTTCAAGTGTTTTATCAAAACCATTTTCATCAAAGATGACATTATTTTACATGTGTATGTTTAAATTATCATGTCTCTATGATTTAAATGGTTTCAATTTTATTATTATGAAATGATATCCATTAATTTTATATGGATTATGTGATGATGGGATGATGTTTATGAAACCCATTTTATTTATTGGGTTATTATGAATGATGTATGTTTATTTTGTGGAAAAAGTAAGAATGATTTCATTTTGAGATGGGTGGGACCTATATCTCCCTACAATTCATTGGTTAAAGATTTATTTCTCATGAGATAGACATGGATGGAATGGTAAGTTAATCCGATTCAGTATTACAAGACTGGAACGAGGAGTGAACTCGATTCAGAAAGGGAATTTGTCCACTAAGATGGTCTTGGAAGCAATGCCTTGGCTACTATGGAAATCATTACATGTAATTAATGGATTCCACAATTACATATTTTATTCCCATGCTATTTTATCATTCTTTATGTTTCTTTATGATCTATTCCTTACGTACTTCCATGTTTTATGTCATTGCTCAAGCTTTTGATGTTTAAACATTATGTTCATGTTTTTAAGTTCAAATGTATATGGTATGTTTTATTTTATCCATGCTTACTCTTACTGAGAATTTGAGCTCACCCTTTTTATGTTTTCTTTTCCCCAGGATATAAATAAAGGTTTTAGGTAAGAAAAAAAGGGGAAGATCTTTATGGGAGATGTTGAAGATCTTTCACCACGATTAGAAGATTACGTTCCAAGTTTCCAAAGACACTAAACTATTACGGTCCTTGTGTGTCTATTTTTGTTATGTATTAAGTATTATGCAAAAGTAATGTAATGTTCATGTACGTCAAGCTTCGGGTATCTACAGTTGGTATCAGAGGAAAGGTTTAGTCCACCTTTGGAAACTAGGATGCAAAAACGTTAGTGAGATCCCTAGAGATATTTCTAAGGTATGCCTAGGGATGTCCCTAAGGTTAAGTATACGTATAGGTTATAGTCCTAGAATTGTGCTAATGATATTAGAATTTAACCTAAGATGTTAGATATTGAGGGTACTTCCCCTTTACTATGTTGTTTTCCCTAGCATGATTTTTTCCTCTCACGCTATTCTTTTTGGGTTTTAGAAAATGGCTGGAAACAGGAAGATTCACGATAATGGAGGATATGACGGACAATGGAATGATATTCTTTGTGAGCAACCAAATGAAAAGGGATTTGGAAGTCCAAACATCGTTATTATGCCTAATCATAAATCTCATAATATGATCAATAATCTCAACTTTGGTAAGTTTCTCAACTCAGATAATAAGAGAAAGATGGAGTTTCATGATGATCATAGAGGAAAGAAAGTTCAATTTTCCTCATGTAAATCATGTGGGAAGAGGCATCGTGGAGATTGTTTCATGGGAACTGGAAGATGCTTTGGGTGTGGAAAAGAAGGACACAAAGCCAGTAAGTGCAAAGGAAAAGGTTCAGTTAACACCATGGATGAGGATAATGGTATTTCTACGACATCAACAATGATTAGATGTTTTAAATGTGGAATGTATAGGCATTATGCAAACCAATGACCTAAGGGAAAATCTCATGAAGAGAATCAGCATGGTCATACAGGTAGTATTTATGTGGATGATGATGAAGAGACTACAAATGAAATATGAGATGTAATAAATGATGAAGCTCAGCTAGTGGTTTAAGAAGTTAGCGGAATGATTGTATGTTTATAAATAATAATGTATGGTACTATGGAATAAAGAATCATCTAAGGATTGTTACACTATTGTTTTTCCTAAAGTATATGAAAGTATATATTGAATGGTACCTGTAACCATGGAAGGTTATTCAGATATTTTTGGAAAGTATATGATATGCGCATAATGAAGGGATAAGAATATAATGAAATGTTTGATTGTATTCATGAGCTCATGACTGATATAAGGACTAAGTGATATTATGGTTTGATTATATAAATTTTTTGGGATTTTGGTATGTGGAAAGAGTTAACATTTGACAGCATTCATGTTTTCACTAAGGTTAAATGGGTATTAATTTTTCAAGAGAATACATGATTAAGGTATTCACATGTTTGTAATTTTCCCAACAAGATATATCTTATGATATATGGGGGATAAATGATGGCATTCACGTGATTGTTATGTGACATTTCAAGTAATCATTTTCTTTATACTATGAGCTTGGAACAAAGTATTTTAGATAAGCCTAAAGATTGGAATGGATTATGTTGGACATAAGTTAGTATTGTTTAAGGATATAACTTTTTTCGATATTATTGATGGGATGTTATAGTAATGTAGTTTTAGAAAAAGGACAACCTGCAGGATTGGCGATAGCCCATCGCGTCAGACAAGGCTGTGAGAATCTAACCCACAACCGAAGTGCAACTGGCCTTTATCGCATACCACTGGCCTACAGGAAGTCCCTGGTTAGTAGAAACTAGTTTTATTTTATTAAGCGATATGATATATGAAGTATAAGTTCATTTTTGGAACCATATACGATTAATCTAACCATATGATGGACTTATAACTTTTGAAAACCTTTTGCTTGAAACAGATGGAATGACCCATCATTCTATCACATGATCTGCTAACACATCACGAATAAGAAATTCAACGTCATTTCTTTAAGGTATGAATTGGAAATTGTTCAATTCACGAACAACAGTGAGATTGTACCAAAATCAAGCAAGTATTTCTTCAAATTCAAATTCTTCAACTTTTGGGAAATGATCTTGAAAACCAAAAATGTTGTCCTAGTGCCTTTATATCCGATGAATCATATGGTACCTTAGATCATCAAAAATCTATGGCTTTGTGATTGTTGTCTTTTTCATAGCCATGATCTCTACCACTCTCTATCAGAACATGATGGTTATATTTCTCTTCCATATCCATATTTTCACCTATGTTCTCCTATGTGGAAACCCAGTGATTAGTTTATTTGGGTAACCGTTACATTTCATACTTTAGTTTTTAAAGATAAGTTTTGGTATTCATTTTTACAATGTGGGTTTCAATTAAAGAAACTTTCAAGTAGAAAACCATTTATAACCCCGATGAATTTTGAGGGCGAAATTCATTTTAAGGGGGGTAGAATGTAATAACCCAAGATTTTATAAGATATATTCTTTTTAATTTCTTTCATATCTTCTGTTGTACACTACAACAAGATTATCTTGCACTATGCACAACACCGTATTAATTTGCAGTATACGCAACCCTGACTTGGCTTACATTACACGCAATCACGACCTTCCTTGATAGCATGTGTTGTACACAATACCGGGTTTTACTAAACAACGATATATTATTATAATATTATTATGAACTAGCCATTATGAATAGTATTAACTAAATTTTGAATTTTATAACATTATTATTCATCTTACACATTTTCTAGAACATGGTATAAGAACAAAATAAAATTTTCAGGTAAAATAAGTATTTTTCAAAAAATGCAGTTTTGCCGTCTTTTGATGGCGTACCCACTTTAAATCTAGTTTTGACATGTTTATAAGTTCAATTTTACAAAATAAAATTATTATTTGGAATAAGGATATAAAATTTTACCTTGGATAAAATTTTCATATTATTCTGATAACTTTTATATTTTAATGAATAGTAAAACACGCTATATTTTAATTAAAAACAACTTTTTTCATCATAATAATTTATGTAGTTAAATTATAATATTGAATGGTTTTAAATTATAAATAGAATATATTTTTACCATTTAATATAATTTATGTCATTAGCATTGATTTTACCTTGAATTCGTAGGTTAAATCAATTCAATCTTTTGCAATGTTTAAAAAAAAACCCGTTTTCTTTCGACAACGGGATTAATTTTAATTTAATTTCTGAAACTTTTGTGTATTGAATTTGTAAAAATGGATTCCATATTTGGAATTATTGGGTCCAAATTATGTTAATAAGCTAATTTTTATTTTTGGGCTTTATGAATAGTAACTACGGTAAATTTTATTTACCATAGTTAAAGGTAAATCGGGTAATTAAGGGTAAATATAAGATTATAAAATTAACCTAACACCTGAAAAAATCCTATTGTATGACTAAAAGTCGACCCATATCACCTAAGGGTCAGATTAGAATCATTTAATGGACTTTTGTCCATGAAAATAATTTAATTATTATTAAAACCCAAGAAAGTGACAACATGTCAATCTCTTAAATCATATAAGTATATTAATTTTAATTTAGTGATAAAATTCATGAAACTTCGAACATGAATAATCCCCAGAAAGATAATAAAATTATATACATCATGATAATTTATTTATATTTTTTAGTGATTAAATAATTATCATTAATGGTGATACATTAATGATGCAGAAATTATTTATTAAGTGAAAAATCAGTAATATAGTTTTTATTGAAAAAATAATACCCATTAAAAGGCCCAAAAACCTGAACAAAACTTATTTTTAGTGTATATGTATACCATAATCATCTAATGACCTAATATATAACCGTTTGGAGTCTTATAAAAGTGATTATGACACTTATATTATTTTATTTTAAATGATGCTAAAGCTGTCACCTTCATAATTTAATAAATATAACAAATTAAATATTGTGATTTTAAGATGATAAATTAGAGTAAAAGTATTATTGTGAAATTTAAAAGATTTATCTTCATCATAGGATTTTATTTTCAATTTTAATTCAACAAATAAGTATATTAAATAATTATACAAAAATATTGTAGTAATTATTTTATTAAGAGATAAACCAAATAAATGGTTTTAAAAATAATAAAATAAATATTATATGAACTATTTAATGTGATTTAATAATTTTCTAGATACATATGACATTTTTTAAATCTATTTAAACTTTTATTTTGAACATATATTCTGTATATATTTTATTTAAATTCAAATAAATGAATAGTGTCAAAATTGACACTATTGTTATGTTATAAAAATAACATATTATAAAATTGTTTAAAAATAAAAAAAATATTTAAAAATTATAAATTTAAATTTATATGGCCTAAAATGTTATAAAGTATCCAATTATGGACAATTCACAACAAATAAGTAATTATTTGTTTTAATTTAAAATTTAGAATGTTATTACCACAAATAAAATTAAATTGGTTAAATAAGGATAAATCAAGTTTATAATGTTTAAAATAAATTCCTAACATGTCTAAATTTTATTTATTGATGATATTACAACCCTATCTCATCTAATATTCTAATATTAGTCATTTTTGGAGGTTTTTAAGTGGGGTTAGATTTATTATAAATTAATATTTTTAATATTTCCAAAGGTGCCCCTCTCCTCTCTTATAAAAGGGCACCTCCTCCCTCTCTTCCTCACACCACTTTGAGACTTGAAGCTCGAACAAACCCTGCCAAATTCTCTTCTACACTTCCATAGAAACATCATAGAGGTCCTGGTCTTCTTCAAAGAACAATTTTAGTGCCCTAAGAGGAGGTCTCAAAGAGGCGCTTCAAAGAAGAGGTAATGTCCGTTACCGATTCTTTCCACTTTATTTCTTCTTCCACTTATTCTTATTTAGTTGTTAAATTATGATGTAATAACATAAGTATTAATAAGATACTGATATGTTATTATAAGTATGAAACAACCATATTTCACCATCTATCCATCCTACGGAAAATGAAATCACCGCGCGTGCGTACGTACAGAATACCGTCTCCACGCCGTGGTGTAATCTATTTTCCACCACCACCTTACTTGGATGGGTATAATGGTGAAAGTAATGAATATATATGATTATTGTAAAATTATATTTATTATGTAATATTATGCATACACTTTAATACAATTCCACGATCATGGGAATGATATCATCGCTCGTGCGTACGTACGGACTACCGTCTCCACAACGCGATGAGATTCACTCTCCATGTTAACCATTCAAGAAAGATTATAAAGTATATATAATAAGTAATCATGAAATATATGACATAATAATGCTACTGGATTTATGTATATATATATTTATGTCATCTACTTAATTCCATTAAATTCAATAAGGAAACGAAAACAACATTCATGCGTACATGCGGCCTACCGTCTCCATGAACGGTGTATTTCTTTCCATTTATCGATCTATTATATATATGTTTATTCTGAATATATATTATATATAAATCATGTTTTACATTATGGATGTAAGTAATCATGATCTAAGTAATCATATAAATAATTACAAGTTAAAACACGAACGACAAATGAAACGATTTTACCCAAAACGCTACTTTAACATGAATTTACAAAAGAACGGGTAATATAAAGTCATAAGTGAACCATATATGATATAATAACAATGAATATGATTTTTTAATAAGTCAATGACATTATTTAAATCATTATACAGGAGTTTTGGATACGTACGAAGAATATCAGACCTAAGGTAAGGGATAACTTTTCCAATCTCGTTTTTATCCGAGATTGTTTATTCGTAAGTATTTACTGTGGTTATTTATATCATCCATGTACATGTTTTATAAAAGTGTTTTCATGTATGTTTAAAGTCATTTTTACCCATTTTTGACTTTTAATACATGGTATGTAAGGAATCTTTCCTTTTTTACGTTACGAGGTACTTTTTTGACTTTTCTGACAAAAGTACGAGGAGAATGTTATTTTTAACTTATACGGCGTGAATGGATTTTTATGGTTTTATAAAGCCTTATTTTCATGAAGATTACTACAAAAGATTTCATGAATATTTTCAACAAAAACCTTTTCTTCTAAAATTTCATGACATTTTGTGAAAGGAAAATGATTTTGAAGAAAAAAGGATATTTTCCTCAAGAATTCATTTCAATTGTTTTATCAAAACCATTTTCATCTAAGATGACATTATTTTACACGTGTATGTTTCAAGTATCATGTCTCTATGATTTACATGGTTTCACTTTTATTATTATGAAATGATATCCATTACTTTTATATGGATTATGTGATGATGGGATGATGTTTATGAAACCCATTTTATTTATTGGGTTATTATGAATGATGTATATTTATTTTGTGGCACAAGTAAGAATGATTTCATTATGAGATGGGTGAGACCTATATATCCCTCCAATTCATTGGGTAAATATTTATATCTCATGATATAGACATGGATGGAATGGTAAGTTAATCCAGTTCAGTATTACAGGACTAGAACGAGGAGTGAACTCGATTCAGAAAGGGACTTTGTCCACTAAAATGGTCTTGGAAGCAATGCCTTGGCTACTATGGAAATAATTACATGTGCTTAATGTATGCCACAATTACATGTTTTATTCCCATGATATTTTATCATTATTAATGTTTCTTTATGATCTATGCCTTACGTACTTCCATGTTTTATGTCATTGCTCAAGCTTTTGATGTTTAAACATTATGTTCATGTTTTTAAGTTCAAATGTATATGGTTTGTTTTATTTTATCCATGCTTACTCTTAGTGAGCATTTGAGCTCACCCTTTTTATGTTTTCTTTTCCGCAAGATATAAACAAAGGTTTTAGGTAAGAAAAAAAAGGGGAAGATCTTTATGGGAGATGTTGAAGATCTTTTACCACGATTAGAAGATTACGTTCTAAGTTTCCAAAGACACTAAACTATTACGGTCCTTGTGTGGCTGTTTTTGTTATGTATTAAGTATTCCGCAAAAGTAATGTAATGTTCATGTACATCAAGCTTCAAGTATCTACATGAAAACTCATCAGAAAACACTATTCTAGTGGAAATAAGAGATTTAGATGATTTAATTGAGGTTCATAGATCTAAAACCTCATTTTCTTCAACCGATGTTAAATCCAAACAAAAAGGTCGGATGACCGCAGAATGGTCATCCGATGTCATATTAATACACAGTCTGCGGTGTTGGGACCATATCGATTCCCTTAATTATATTTTATGAAAAATTAATTTATTTGGATTAAAAATGACATGCATTCCTCTGATACCACCTATTGGAACCGAGCATGTAGTGGAAGCCCAAAACAGGTGGGTTTTAAATATTTTCCACCCGCGATCAACGTAAACTTGTTGACGTCAGTGAATAGTATCCCAGTCTTAGAAGAGGACCACACGTGAAGGATTTTATGAACAAAAATAAACTATAAAATACCTGGTTTAATTATGAATCCACGCATGATGTCTTCTCATCGTTGGTGGTCGCTGCTTAAAGAATCTGACATTGAACTCCTCTGGATCATCTATACGTGCATCAATAAATCCGTGGGAGTTCCATTCATCATAATCTAGGTGCTAGCACAGAATTACAATGAATCCTTCGATGCTCCAATGATCACCGCATCGATTTGCAAGTGATTCCTGAGAGAGTTCTTCATCCATGCTCCTTAGATCCAGAGCCTCTCTCTCTAGATAATGGGAGAGTAGAGAAGAGAGAGAAGCACCATGAATAGTGATTAGAAATCTCTTCTCCTCTTATATTTATAGTAGTTAATTAATTACCCATAAATTCCAAATCGGACCTAAAATACTTAACACACCATCAACGACATTTTATGACCACTTATCTGAGTCATAAATATTATTATCACTCACTTGTAAAATATTAAAATATATTATGTTAATAAAATTGAGTCATTAACTCGACTCATCACTCCCATAAATATTAATTGAACCTTGAATGATTTAATATTAGTCAATTAATATTTTTCATGTATTTACTTAAAAATTATAAATAAATTTAATAAATAAATTCAGTGCTCATTATTCTAAACTCGAATAATATGAATTTATTTATTTTATTGGTGATAGTTTAACCTTGGACAAGTCCCAGACCCCTGTGGTGGGGCCCGACATGTCCAAAAATCTTATTCAACTGAATAGGACATATTCTTGAATACGCTATTGTTTGTGACCCTCTAGGCCCTTATCTCGACAGTAGTGAATAGTATTCATAGACCAAGAGTGGGATCTAGAAACCCATCATGACCCCTAAAGAGATAAGGTTTATCACAGCAGCGACAATCAACCTACGAACACGCACTGTGTAATATAATCTCTTTGTCTGTAATATCTCATAAAGATGGACGCACTCCCGTTTCATTTCCCTTTTCCTGGTTTATTGTTTATTGATTTAACTAGGTGGATTTACCCTTGACTTCCATGGACATGGTCTTATAAAATCACTTCCATCCATATGAACTTGTCCTGAGATATATTTCTTCCATAACCCAGAAGTGAAAGATCCTTTCTTGACCATTCAACCAATGTCTTGCCACCAATAATGCACCCAACACAATCTACCTCACCACGGGTTCATTGCCATGGTTTTCATCTTACATCAAAGTACACAATAAAATGACATACATTAGTAATTATCTCAATTTAGGAGACCATTAAACATGATCATAGATAGGAACATACAATGACACCCAAAACATGCAATGTTTCTATTGGTGGGTAAGTCCTCATGATCTCACTACTAGAGATCACCAAGTGAAAACTTCCAGAGAAGAAGTCTCAATGCTTATGAGCCCCCTACACCTGATAGTAAGACATCTAAAATTTCTAATCAGTAAGATGTATCTAAACCATAGAACATATATTTTAGATTAATGTCACAGTATCTAGAGGTTCTCATTATAGCCTGGTAACTGCTATAATCTTTCGATATGAAAATTAATCTTTGGATATTACCATTTCAATAGTGGATGCAGAAAATTATACAATATAATGGTAAGATGACATCATGTATAACTAACTGTATACACATTATGGTAATCAAAAGCACTGAATAGTTGGGTCTAGGGCACCCACTATTTCAACATATTATTCAAATTCAAGTGTGTTAACATTGATAGGGGTATATTAAAATATTCATTGCATTTTTCTTCTATCAAATTCTCTCCCTTGATACATGCTAGTCATGATGTAGATCATGATCCATTTATCTTGGCTTCAGAATAAAATATTGTAATTATGTGGATGATAAAATACAAGAAGTATGGAGTGTTGTTGGAAACTTAAAATATAAATAAATTTATGATATGGGTGAAAAAGTTTGATTGATACGTTGTGATAGTGAACATAATGAACTAAAAAACATTCTAACATTTTTTTATTGAAAATATTTAATAGATAGAACTTGTAAGAGGGGGTGAAAATGAAGTACTAGTCTAAATAGATGACGATAAAAATGAAGGTAATGAAGATGAAGATAATTGAATGTATAAATTGGTAATTAAACTATATTATAATCTATCATTTATAGGATTTTGAATATATATAATTTTTTTGTAAATTTATTTTAATTATTCTTTTTGTATACATTGAATATATTTTAAACCATTCAAATTTCAGAAATACCAAGAACTATTTTTTTTAGATCCTAGCCAATCCACATCTTAGAGAAAACTACCACTACCATAAACATAAATGGATCTAAAGGAATATATTGTACCAGATACTTTTAGAAAGAAAAAAACTTCCCCAAATTCTTTTGGTATCCCACTATCTGATGCACTTGTAATGATGGATTAGTTGGTCAGCCCTCCATCTAGGGGATATTGGTGAGTTACCATTACTGGTATGTATGTAATTATACAATAAAACTATATATTTTATTAAATGCTTAATGAATTTTTTATACATATTAAGATAAAAAAAGAACAAATCTAAATATAAAAAAATATATGTATGGTACCTAAAATTATTAAATATTTTTATTCCATTTAATGAGTTTGTGGTGCCTATCGATTGTACTGTCAAAATATATGAACAAATTATTAGGAATATTTCTTACAAGAAAGTGATCTTTCCCATTAATTATAATGATTGGAGGTATATTCGCACATCTTGGGAAAATGAAGTGTTTGATAACCAAGTAAAAGTAATATTATTTTAGTATTCATTGATAACTAATTTAAAATGAATGAGTAAAATTATTTATATAATTATAAAGTGTTATGTTTTTTATTTCTAGAAACTTTTTCATTTTGATTTCCCAGACTCCATTTCATTCCCATGGACCATGACACTTTTTGTCAAGAAATTAAGAAAATTTAAATGAAGATTATGGAATGAGTTTAATGACACGTCTCTAAGCTCTCGATAGATGTATACAAAAGTTCTTGAAGGCATGTCTCGTTACCTGTGGAATATTTTTGTTGATATTAACAAAGATTAATCTCCTGAGGTAAATGAATATTTTATAGTATCTTAATAAAATAAACACAATAATATTATAATTTTTGTTAATGATGCTAGTTTTTTTGAAGTTATCTATAAAAATTCAAAAATCATGAAAAACAATTCATTTCTCATATCGCTAGGTCATATATTTTTTATAGAAAAAAGTATAATATTGATTTATATAACAACCCATACTTTACATA
This sequence comes from Viscum album, assembly GCA_963277665.1. NCBI lineage: Eukaryota > Viridiplantae > Streptophyta > Magnoliopsida > Santalales > Viscaceae > Viscum > Viscum album. Next base: position 1,909,265,303 of record OY728136.1, read on the forward strand.
CATGGTTAATACTTCAAAATTGAAGCATACTTATTACAACATATAACAAAACCATGAAAGGACCGTATATGTATAGTGTCTTTAGAAACTGGGAAACATAAACAACTGGTTCATAAAGAATCTACACTGTCTCCCATTTATTTAATTATATCTATAGTCCCTTTTTGGAATATCTTACTTAATACCCTTCTTCCTGGCCTGGGGAAAGAAAACATAAAAAAGGGTGAGCTCAAATACTCATTAAGGGTAAACAAAAGAAATATCAATCAGATCAAAATAAAAACATAACATTTTGGAAATCTTACCCTGCAAAAGAGATCATAATTTCATAACATGGGATAAATCATGGTAGTGAAATATAATACCAATAATCATAACATAAAACATGAAACTTTGTGGCATGCACACATAATCATAGATAATCATTTCTTATTAATCAAGACTCATTTCCAAGACTATCTTAGTGGACACAGTCCATTTCTGAACCGAGTTCACTCCTCGTTTCAGTCCTGTTTTACTGAACCAGTTTAACCTACCGTTCCAGACATGTTGATCTCATTAGATATAAAATCTTTACCCAATTCATTGGAGGGAGATATAGGTCCCACCCATCTCATAATGATACCATTCTTATGTGTGCCACAAAATCATAAATCATACATCATTGCATAACTCATGTAATAAAAATGGGATTCTTAAACAACATGACATCATAAAACAATTCATTTAAGATAAAAGAATTCATAAAAATAATTCCATCACAACATAATCAAATCAATGTAAAAATAGTGATAGAAACATAACCCTATATTATCTTAGATGGAAAATAATTTTGATAAAACACTTGAACTCCATTCTTGAGGAAAATATCCTTTCTACTTCAAAAACACTTTTCCTTTCTTAACATGTCATACAATTATAAACTAAAAGAAGTTTATTAAAAATAAACTTGAAAATTTGTAAAGGAAGATTCTTGGAAATAATGTTTTAAAAATCCATTCATGCCGTATAAGTTAAAAAAAACATTCTTCTCATACTTTTGTCGGAAAAGTCAAAAAGTACCTCGTACGAAAAATGACAAAAGATTCCTTTCATATCTTTTACTAAAAACTCACCGAAGGGTAAAATTGGATATAAACTATTGTATAAGGATATAAATATTACATATTGAGGAAACATGGATGTGGATGATAAATATTCCCTAGTATATTCTGAAGTATAAACAATATTGGATAAAAATTGAGATTGCGAGATTTTCCCTTACCTTAGGTCCAATTTGCTTCGTAAGTGTCCAAAACACCTGTATAATGATTTAAATAATGTTATTTAATTATTAAAGAATAATACTTATTTTTATGATATCATATATGGTCATATTATTAGCTTCTTATTAGTAATATTTCATTACTACTTGTTATTCGGGTGTTTATTACTTTTTGTTCTTATGCGTGTTTTGTCGAATAAATTCTTATTTTTCTTTTTAGATTATAGATACCTCATTTACAGAATGGTATTAGTGTAATATATATCATATTCATTCATTAAATTCATTTATATAATCATTATGCAATGGAGATCATGTAGAACGAGTCGCATCACATCGTGGAGACGGTATTCCGTACGTACGCACGAGCGATGATATCGTTCCCATGATCGTGGAATTGTATTGAAGTGTATATATAATATTTCAGAATCAATATAACTTTACAATAATCATATATAGTCATTATTTACACCATTATACCCATCCAAGTAAGGTGGTGGTGGAAAATAGATTACACCACGACGTGGAGACGGTATTCCATACGTACGCACGCGCGGTGATTTTGTTTTCCGTAGGATGGATAGATAGTGAAATAGGGTTGTTTCATACTTCTAATAACATATCAGTATATGAGTGATACTTATGTTATTAATTCATAATTAAACAACTAAATAAGAAGAAGTGGAAGAAGAAATAAAGTTGAAAGAATCGTTAACGGACATTACCTCTTCTTTCAAGCGCCTCTTTGAGATCTCCTCTTAGGGCACTAAAATTGGTATTTTAAGAAGACCAGGACCTCTAGGATGTTTCTAGGGAAGTGGAGAGGAGATATTGGCAGGGGTTGTCTGAGATTTAAGGCTCAAAGTGGTGTGAGGAAGAGAGGGAGGAGGTGCCCTTTTATAAGGGAGGAGAGGGGCACCTTTGGAATAACTAAAAATATTATTTTATTATAAAGTCAAATTCGGTTTTTAATAGCTCCAAATTGATAAATTTCTAAGATAAGGTGGGGATGGGTCGAAATACTCTCATAAAATAGAATTTAGACAAGTTTAGGTATCAATTTTAACCTTATCATTTAGATTTAACTTTTAGTTAGATAATTTAACTTTTACCGTGTCTTCTTGTTTTCTTACACTATAAGGTTAATAAACTTACTATATCAAGACAAACTAAACCCAAGTTGTTTATTATTAATATATATAACCTTATATAAGTCATTAGTATGAACATTAGATTTTTAGGAATAAAATAAAAATTAATAATATAGTATTTTTTTTAAAAACAATTTTATGTCAATTTTGACACTATTTGGTAATTGATTTTTGTGAAAATCATAACAGAATTATTAGTTCTAAAATATTTAATTAAATTAATACTAACATGTCATATTAACATATAAAATTATTGGAATTCATAAAAAGTCTCAAATTTTATTTATTTGGGTATTTATAACATCAATTATGTCAATATTTCATTAATAAGATAATTACTGCATCATCATTGTGTCATAAATAAATTAATTTATTTAATCTATAAAAATTATAAATAAAATACCATTATGTTGGAAATCGTTTTATATTTCTAATTAATATTTATAGTCGAATTTATCGTTTGTATAACCCTATATTAAAAATTATTTAGTTATTAAACTTTGATTTTAACTATTTTAACCCTTCTTTAAATAAATTGATAATAAATGTCCTAATCTAATTAAAGTGGGCCTAAATGGTCATATTTTATTCCTAAGGTTGTTTTTGGTCGAATTAAACTTATCCAATACAATTAGAACATGTGTTAGGGTAATAATAATAACACTTTTACCCTTAGTTACCCTATTTACTTTTAACCGTGGTAAAAAAAGTAAAAAGTTACTATTCACCAAAAATTATTTTCATCTCATTGAACCACATTTTAGTCCTTGATATTAACCGTGTCTCTTGGATTTTCGATATTCTACTCACAGAAGCGGTAAAATTAAGTTTTATGAAAAATTTAGTTTTTTTTAACTACCACTTATTGGTTTCACTATTCATCAAAAAATGAAAGTTTCCAGAAAAATACCAAAAATTAGGCCTAAGATATATTTGATATTATGAATTCTAAAATGATGTTTATTTTACCAAATTCAAAACATATCAGTTACATTAACTAATTTAAAAATTAATTCCCGTCGTCAAAACAAATAGCGTGTTTTTAAAAGATAATAACTATCAAAAGATTGACACTTGTTTATGTCTGGTTTAAATGTGAAATTACATACAATGAACAACATTGTATTAAATTGTAAAAATATATTCTAAATATACTTTAAAACCACTCAAATTAATTATTTATCACTATTAATTATTTTGATTAAAAAAGTTGTTTTTAATTAAAATTTAGTAATTTTCACTATTCATCAGAATATGAAAGTTATCCGAAAAGTACCAAAATTTCACCCTAAGCTAATTTCGATATTCCGAATCCAAAAATGATGTCCATTTTAAAAAATAAAATTTAAAAAATTTCAAAAAGTGGTTATTACTATTTATAACGGCTAGTTTTAATAATATTTTAATAGCATATCGTTGTTTAGTGAAACTCGGTATTGCGTACGACGCAAGCTATTGAGGAAGGCCGTGGTTGCGTGTAAAGCAAGCCAAGCTAGTGTTGTGTGTAGTGAAGGATTCCTTTGATGATTTATATAACATAAAAACAAAATATTTCTCATAAAATTCTCGGGTGTTACATTCTACCCCCCTTAAAATGAATTTCTCCCTCGAAATTTGTCACTTTGTAATAAAAAGATGAGGATACCTCTGCCTAATCATATCCTCAAGCTCCCATGTAGCTTATTCTAATTGGTGGTTACTCCATAAAACATTCACCAACCGAGTTGTCTTGTTTCGTAGGACTTTTTCACTACGATCCAGAATCTCTATCGGGTGTTCTTCGTAAGAAAGATCTTGCTCCAGCGGTACAACTTCTGAGCTGAGTACATGTGAAGGATCAGGTATGTACTTTCTCAGGAGAGATACATGGAACACATCGTGAACTTGAGAGATATTCGGTGGAAGCTCCAATCGGTAAGCTACCTTTCCAACACGATCCAGTATTTCGAAAGGACCGATATATCTAGGGCTCAACTTCCCCTTTTTTCCAAATCTCATGAACCTCTTCCAAGGAGATATTCATAAGAACACTTTATCACCCACTTCAAACTCTAGGTATTTTCTTCAGTTGTCAGCATAACTTTTCTGTCGATCTGATCTACTCTTATGTGTTGTTGAATAGATTGGACCTTTTCTTCCATCTCATCAACAAGATCAGGTCCTAGTAGATTTCTTTCCCCAACTTCATCCCAACAAGTTGGAGTCCTGCATTTCTTTCCATAGAGAGCTTTATAAGGAGCCATCTGAATACTGGAGTGAAATCTATTATTATAAGAAAATTCCACCAAAGGTTGGTGTTGATCCCAACCACCTTTGAAATCCATAGATCAAGCTCTCAACATATCTTCTAGAGTTTGAATTGTTCTCTCAGACTAACCGTCTGTTTGAGGATGATAGGATGTGATGAAACTCAACTCTGTATCCAGAGTATGCTGAAGAATTCACCAGAACTTCGAGGTAAATCTCAGATCCTGATCAGATATAATAGAAAGTGGTACTCCATGCAATCTTACCACTTCCTTTACATATATCCTGGAAAGCTGATCCAGAGAGAAATCCTCTCTAATAGCAATGAAGTGTGCAGACTTTGTAAGACGATCAACTATGACCCAAATAACATTATTGCCTTTGGATGTTTTAGGAAGTCCTGTGAAAAAGACCATAGTGATGTTTTCCTATTTCCATTCGGGTATGGGTAATGGTTGTGACATCCCCTTATACTTCTGTCTCTCAGCTTTAACTTTCTGACAAACCAAGCATCGAGAGACATATTCAACAACATCTCTTTTCATGCCATCCCACTAGAAGTACTCTTTCAGGTCCCTATACATCTTCGTGCTTCCAGGATGAATAGATAATGAAGAACTATGAGCCTCATCCAACAGATCCTTCTTTAATTATGGAATGGGAGGAACACAAACCCAATTCCTGAACTTTATTATCCCATCACAATCAAGGTTGAATTCAGGAACATTTCTCACCTTCTTTTGTAACTCAACATTTTCTTTCTGTGCCTCGTGAATCATCACATGTATAGATGGTTGAACATTCATTTGAGAAATATAAGATTTATCCCCTTCCATTAAAATTCCAAGATCCATCCTTTGTAAATCCATAAATATTGGATCTTTTGTGATCCTCATCATGGATAAGCTAGCATGGTCTTGTTGACTTAATGCATCTGCCACCTTGTTTGCTTTCCCAGGGTGGTAATGAATTGAGCAGTCATAATCCTTAATCAGTTCCAACCATCTTCTTTGGCGCATATTCAGCTCCTTTTGTGTGAAAATATACTTTAAACTTTTATGATCAGTAAAAATATCACACCTTTCTCCATAAAGATAATGACTCTAAATCTTTAATGCAATGATTACCGCAGCTAACTCCAAATAATGTGTTGGGTAATTTTGCTCATGGATTTTCAACTGTCATGAGGCATAAGCTATCACCATATCATTTTGCATAAGAACACACCCCAGCCCCTTCTTGGATGCATCACTATAGATCACAAACCTTTCTCCACTACAAGGCAGTGTGAGCACAAGTGCACTAGATAACCTTCTTTTCAACTCCTTGAAATTCTCTTCACATTCCTCCGTCCAAAAAAACTTAACTCCTTTCTGAATCAACCTGGTGAGTGGATTAGATAATCATGAAAAATATTTCACAAAACATCGATAATATCCAGCCAAACCAAGAAAACTTCGGATCTCGGTTACTGTTGTTGGTCTCGACCATCTTTCGATAACCTCTGTTTTTACTGGATCCACAGATATCCCCTCTTTTGAGATAATGTGACCAAAAAATGAAACTTTTTGAAGCCAAAATTCACACTTGGTAAATTTGGCATAAAGCTTCTCCTTTATCAGGGTCTTCAATATAATTCTCAAGTGATCTTCATGTTCTTCCTTACTCTTTGAATAAACAAGAATATCTTCTATAAAGACTACCAAAAAATGATCAAGATAGTCTCTAAAGACTCTATTCATCCTATCCATGAAGATAACAGGGGCATTAGTAAGACCAAATGGCATCACTATAAATTCATAGTGTCCATAACTTGTACGGAAAGCCTTCTTTGGTATATCCTCCCTTTTAACCCTTAATTGATGATACCCTGAACGAAGATCAATCTTGGAAAAGTATTGAGCTCCACGTAGTTGGTCAAATAAGTCATCAATGCGCGGGAGAGGATATTTGTTCTTGATAGTGATCTTGTTAAGTTCTCGATAATCAATGCAGAATCTCATTGATCCATCTTTCTTCTTAACAAACAGAACAGGTGCTCCCCAAGGTGACGCACTAGGGTGTATGAATCCCTTATCAAGATTCTCTTGGAGTTGCTTCTTCAATTTCTGCAACTCAATTGGGGCCATTATATAAGGTGTCTTTGAAATAGGCAAAGCACCCGGTACGAGTTCTATTGAAAACTCAACTTCATGATTTGGTGGAAGACCCGGCAATTCCTCTGGAAAGACATCATCAAACTCCCGTACAATGGGAATATTATTAATCATGAGTTTTTCACCAACCATTTGAGATAAATAACCTTCATTCAGTGGAATCAAGGCCCATAAGATGGAAGAAATTTCCACTGGAAGGTTATGTTCATCCTTGCATCGATAGACGATCAAAGATTGATCTGGAATATGAAATGTGACTTCCCTTGTTTGGAAATTGATATGATATCCATATAGAGAAAGACAATCCATGCCAAGAATCACATAAAATTCCACTATAGGAAGGATCACAAGATTTTTAGGAAGCACTTTCCCACAAACTTAAATCGGGGAAGAATTATAAACTTTTGATGCGACTGTTGTGCCATTAGGTGTTGTCACAGCTAACTCAACATCTAATTGTTGAGGTAATTCGGTGATACTATTAGAAAATTCTTCAGAAATAAAAGAGTGGGTGGATCCAGAATCAAATAAAACATTTTCTACTTTAGAGTGGATGGTAAGTGTACCTTTCACCACATCGTTATCGTACTCTACATCGTTGATAGAAATTTCATGTGACGTTCCTTTGTCTTTAGCCTTAAGATTTTGTTTATGTCGATCATCATCAACAACCCTTGAATTAGGGCATTTATTGGCATAATGACCCATCTCCTTGCACTTGAAACATTGAAGTGTAATAGGTTCATTCTATGTGTACCTTCCTTTGTTTGCATCATTAGAAATCTTCTTCCCATCATTGCGGCATTCAAATGCCTGATGACCTTCCTTTCCACATTTGAAATATTTACTTGTCCCTTTAAGACAACTCCCTCCATGTTTCTTTCCACACTTTGAGCATAAGGGAAAGCTCATCTTTTTTTCAGTGTGCTCTTTAGATTTTCCTTTGAATTCCATTTTCCTCTTCTTATCAAACCCATATGACTGATGGGTTACTCCAATCTCCATCTCAACTTTGAGAGCACATCGAACGATTTCCTCATAGCTATTGAAGTCCCTTATGGATAAGGCCCTTCAAAGACTTGGTTTTAAGACACTAAAGAATCAATCGATCTTACTATCAGGTTGGATAATAATACCAGAAGCGTACCTTGCAAGTCTTGTAAAATTTTCTTCATAGGTAGCAACAGATTCATCATCCTTTTGCTTCAGTTCAAGAAACTCTTTCTCCATCTTTGTTAGGAGAATATGAGGGAAGTACTTATTGAAAAATAAGTTCTTGAACTCATCCCATTCCATGGAATCAATTTCATCCCTTTGCCTCGTATTCTTAATAAGATTCCACCATTGATCAGCATCTCCTTCCAAACGATACACTGCTAGGATGAATTTATCATGTTTAGAAAATTGAAGAACTGAAAATATCTTTTCAGTAATACTAATCCATTGTTCAGCAATTAATGGATCAGTAGACCCACTGAAAGAAGGTGGGCGCTGCCTCATGAAGGATTCAACAGAATGTTTCTCCTTCCTTTGCTCGTTTGGAAGTCCTGCATGATTCATAGCTTGAGAAAGTTGTGTGAGCATGGCTACAAGATTTTGCATTCCAGCTCCCATAACGTTTGGTTTCTCAGGGGGACACTCATTGCATTTCCCATCGCATTCCGCATTAACACGGTTCCTTCGGGTTCCAGCCATTGAATAAAACCAAGAAGAATAGTGTGAGCAACACTAATTATAATAGGAAAACCACATAATCAAGAATAAAATTTCACACTTAAGGTCTTATCCTAGGTTATTCATGGTCATTTCTAAAACACTAAGATTGTGTTCTATGCTTAGAATTATCCTTAGGGTTATTACTAAGTATTTCACATCATAGTTTCCAAAGGTTGACTATACCTTTCCTCCGATACCAACTATAACAACCCATACTTTACATACATGGTTAATACTTAAAAATTGAAGCATACTTATTAAAACATATAACAAAACCATGAAAGGACTGTATAGGTATAGTGTCTTTAGAAACTGGGAAACATAAACAACTGGTTCATAAAGCATCTACACTGTCTCCCATTTATTTCATCATATCTATAGTCCCTTTTTGGCATATATTACTTAATACCCTTCTTCCTGACCTGGGGAAAGAAAAAATAAAAAAGGGTGAGCTCAAATGCTCAATAAGGGTAAACAAAAGAAATATCAATCACATCAAAATAAAAACATAACATTTTGGAAATCTTACCCTCCAAAAGAGATCATAATTTCATAACATGAGATAAATCATTGTAGTGAAATATAATACCAATAATCATAACATAAAACATGAAAATTTGTGGCATGTACACATAATCATAGAGAATCATTTCTTATTAGTCAAGACTCATTTCCAAGACTATCTTAGTGGACAAAGTCCATTTCTGAACCGAGTTCACTCCTCGTTTCAGTCCTGTTTTACTGAACCGGTTTAACCTTCCGTTCCAGCCATGTCTATCTCATGAGATATAAAATCTTTACCCAATGCATTGGAGGGAGAAATAGGTCCCACCCATCTCATAATGATACCATTCTTATGTTTTCCACAAAATCATAAATCATACATCATTGCATAACTCATGTAATAAAAATGGGATTCTTAAACAACATGACATCATAAAACAATTCATATAAGATAAAAGAATTCATAAAAATAATTACATCACAACATAATCAAATCAATGTAATAATAGGGATAGAAACAGAACCCTATATTATCTTAGATGGAAAATAATTTTGATAAAACACTTGAACTCCATTCTTGAGGAAAATATCCTTTCTACTTCAAAAACACTTTTCCTTTCTTAACACGTCATACAATTCTAAACTAAAAGAAGTTGATTAAAAATAAATGTGAAAATTTCTAAAGGAAGCTTCTTGGAAATAATGTTTTAAAAATCCATTCATGCCGTATAAGTTAAAAAAACATTCTTCTCGTACTTTTGTCGGAAAAGTCAAAAAGTGCCTCGTACAAAAAATGACAAAAGATTCCTTTCATATATTTTACTAAAAACTCACCGAAGGGTAAAATTGGATATAAAATATTGTAGAAGGATATAAATATTACATATTTAGGAAACATGGATGTGTATGATAAATATTACCCAGTAAATTCTGAAGTATAAACAATCTCGGATAAAAATTGAGATTGCGAGATTTTCCCTTACCTTAGGTCCGATTTTCTTCGTAAGTGTCCAAACCTCCTGTATAATGATTTAAATAATGTTATTGACTTATTCCAGAATCTTACTTATTTTTATGATATCATATATGGTCATATTATTAGCTTCTTATTAGTAATATTTCATTACTACTTGTTATTCGGGTGTTTATTACTTTTTGTTCTTATGCGTGTTTTGTCAAATAAATTCTTATTTTTTTTAGGTTATAGATAACTCATTTCCAGAATGGTATTAGTGTAATATATATCATATTCATTCATTCAATTCATTTATATAATAATTATGAAATGAAGATCATGTAGAATGAGTCGCATCACATCGTGGAGATGGTATTCCGTATGTACGCACGAGCGATGATATCGTTTCCATGATCGTGGAATTGTATTGGAGTGTATATATACTATTTCAGAATCAATATCACTTTACAATAATCATATATAGTCATTATTTACACCATTATAACCATGCAAGTAAGGTGGTGGTGGAAAATAGATTACACCACGGCGTGGAGACGGTATTCCGTACGTACGCACGCGCGGTGATTTCGTTTTCCGTAGGATGGATAGATGGTGAAATAGGGTTGTTTCATACTTATAATAACATATATGTATATTAGTGATACTTATGTTATTAAATCATAATGAAACAACTAAATAAGAATAAGTGGAAGAAGAAATAAAGTTGAAAGAATCGGTAAGGGACATTACCTCTTCTTTGAAGCGCCTCTTTGAGATCTCCTCTTAGGGCACTAAAATTGTTCTTTTAAGAAGACCAGGACCACTAGGATGTTTCTAGGGAAGTGGAGAGGAGATATTTTCAGGTTTTGGCCGATCTTGAAGCCTCAAAGTGGTGTGAGTAAGAGAGGGAGGAGGTTCCCTTTTATAAGGGAGGAGAGGGGCACATTTGGAATAACAAAAAATATTATTTTATTATAAAGTCAAATTCGGTTTTTAATAGCTCCAAATTGATATATTTATAATATAAGGTGGGTATGGGTCTAAATCCTCTAATACAATAGAATTTAGACAAGTTTAGGTATCAATTTTAACCTTATCATTTAGATTTAACTTTAAGTTATATAATTTAACTTTTACCGTGTCTTCTTGTTTTCTTACACTATAATGTTAATAAACTTACTATATCAAGACAAACGAACCCCAGGTTGTTTATTATTAATATATATAACCTTATCTAAGTCATTTGGATGAACCATATATTTTTAAGAATAAAATAAAAATTAATAATATAGTATTTTTTTTAAAAACAATTTTATGTCAATTTTGATACTATTTGGAAATTGATTTTTGTGAAAATCATAAAAGAATGATTAGTTCTAAAAATTTAATTAAATAAATAATAACATGTCATATTAACATATAAAATTATTGGAATTCATAAAAAGTCTCAAATTACATTTATTTGGGTATTTATAACATCAATTATGTCAATATTTCATTAATAAGATAATTACTACATCATCATTGTGTCATAACTAAATTAAATTATTTAATGTCTAAAAATTATAAATAAAATAAAATTATTTTGGAAATATTTTTATCTTTATAATGAATTTTTATAGTCTTATTTATATTATCTATAACCCTATATTAAAAAATGATTTAGTTATTAAACTTTGATTTTAACTATTTTAACACTTCTTTAAATAAATTGATAATAAATGTCCTAATCTAATCCAAGTGGGCCTAAATGGTAATATTTTATTCCTAAGGTTGTTTTTGGTCGAATTACACTTATCCAATAGAATTATGACATGTGTTAGGGTAATAATAATAACAATTTTACCCTTAATTACCCTATTTACTTTTATCTGTGGTAAAAAAAGTAAAAAGTTACTATTCACCAAAAATTATTTTCATCTCATTGAACCACATTTTAGTCATTGATATTAACCGTGTCTCTTTAATTTTCGAAATTCTACCCACAGAAGCGGTAAAATTAAGTTTTATGAAAAATTCAGTTCTTTTAACTACCACTTAGTGGTTTCACTATTCATCAAAAAATGAAAGTTTCCAGAAAAATACAAAAAATTAGGCCTAAGCTATATTTGATATTATGAATTCAAAAATAATTTTTATTTTAATAAATTCAAAACATATCAGTTACATTAACTAATTTAAAAATTAATTCCCGTCGTCAAAACAAATAGCGTGTTTTTAAAAGATAATAACAATCAAAAGATTGACACTTGTTTATATCTGGTTTAAATGTGAAATTACATCAAATGAACAACATTGTATTAAATTGTAAAAATATATTCTAAATATACTTTAAAACCACTCAAATTAATAATTTATCACTATTAATTATTTCGATTAAAAAAGTTTTTTTTAATTAAAATTTAGTAATTTTCACTATTCATCAGAATATGAAAGTTATCTGAAAAGTACCAAAATTTCACCCTAAGCTAATTTCGATATTCCGAATCCAAAAATGAAGTCAATTTTGAAAAATAAAATTTACAAAATTTCAAAAAGTGGTTATTACTATTCATAACAGCTAGTTTTAATAATATTTTAATAGCATATCGTTGTTTAGTGAAACTCGGTATTGCGTACGACGCAAGCTATAGAGGAAGGCCGCCGTTTCATGTAAAGCAAGCCAAGCTAGTGTTGTGTGTAGTGAAATATTCCTTTGATTATTTATATAACATAAAAACAAAATATTTCTCATAAGAGTCTTGGGTGTTACAATTTATTTTTTTCAGTATTATTTATATTGTATTATTATAACTAAATGTTTCTTTATATCTTGTATATATTTTTTATAAATGTCCATGAATTAGGTCACCCATTTTTTCATATGGAGATGCGGCTTAAAGTTCATCAGAACCCTGATGGAAGCTTTTTTGAATAGAACTACCAGAGACGTTTGAGTGAGTACTTTTCATTACTATTTGTTTTTATTTCTTTACTATAAGAACATAATAATGAAAAATAAATTACAAAAACAAAAAAGTGGTAAAACCAATTAAGTGGGGTCATCTACATGGACCAAACGACACCAATTAGCCCTTTATAATTTGTTAGATCTATGTAACTAGCCCTAATTAATATTTTGTAAGGATTTATTATTATTATAATTTATTTTAAATTAATATATTTTTATATTAATGAGTTAACCTTAAATAGTAATAAATTTTTTATTAATTATATAATATTATGAAGTTTAGTTAATTTTAAAAAAACATTTTTAATATTGTTTTATTAACATATTAAAATTCAAGTAGCCAAGGACGTGAACCATTCACAATCATCATCAGTTTCCCAGAATGATTCATTTGCAATTGTTTTAGGGAAGGGGTATCCTGAACATGTATGGGGGATGGTTTTTGGTCATACTCCATCAACTACCTTTGGTATAGTGTTGTCATTATTTATTGCTACACTTATCAGGGTTTTAAGCAATTTCGTTGATCGTGAAGCACATAAAATAATTTCAAGGATGAAAGAAAAAAGTGAAAGAACATGTATCTTATAGGAAAAAAAGTTCAGTGGTGGTTAGAAATAGAAAATGGTTAAGTTATTATACATCATAGGATGAAAAGAATGATCCCCAATGAAATTGTCAAGCTTATATCTCATCCTACCAAGGTAAATTCTAAACTCAATCTATGAATTAATTAAACATTTTCAAAGATATTTTTTTTAAAAAAATCAATAATTTTGGGTTCAAAAATAATCAAATGACATTGAAGGTCCTTGAAATAGTAAGACACCAACTGAGATTGATTTGTGAAATGTAGAAACTGATGACTTGTAAGTCTATGTTATGATTTTATCTAGATTACTGTAAACACATTTATGGTGTTTTAAAACACTAAAACATATGTGTAATGGACAAAACCATAGGAAACATCTTAATATATTCATTAAATCATGGAAAAACTATGGTTGAATTATTTATGATGTGCACAGGCAGAAAACACATTCATATGACGTGCGATGTTCTCAGAATGACTCAATAAATAGTTTTAAAATATATCAAATACTTTAAAAATGTGAATTAGTGGGTAAAAAAAAGAAAAAAACATTTAAGGGACATGAAATAATAGGAAAAATATTTCAAATTGATATTTGAAAAGTAAGAACTTATTCCACATCAATCCAAGTTATGGTTTTTATAGGATTCTCATAAACATTTTTAGTGTTTTAAAACACTAAAACTTGTGTATAGTGACAAAAACCAAAAGAAAAGTCCTTGAATTTAAATAAAATAATGAAAAAATGTGGTTGAATTATTTTTGATATGTATGAGTAGACAATAAATCCATCTAACATGCAGTGTTCTTAGAATGAGTCGATAAGAATTTTTAATAGATATAAAGTATTTTAAAACATATTTTAGGTGGTAAAAACCAGAAAAACTATGTCATAGGAACATGAAACCATAGTAAACTGACTATATATTTATTTTTGAAATATAGTAATTGAATCCAGGTCAATCCAATTTACAGTTTTCTATGGATTTATGTAAAATATTTTTAGTGTTTTAAAGCACAAAAATGTGTATGTAATCATAAAAACTATAAGAAACATTATTATATTGATTTTAAATCATGATAAAACTATGTTTTAATTATTATTTTTTATGTTTATGAGTGAAAAACATGTCCATCCAACTTGTGGTGTTCTCAAAATGACCCAATGAATGGTTTTAAAAGATATCAAAGCCTTTAAAAACATGTATCAGGAGGTTAAAACCAACAAAAAGTTTTTAGAGGGATATTAGGTCATAATAAAATGACCTTAGGTATATTTTTGAAATGTAGTAACTTACAACACATCAATCTGAGTTTTTTTTTTGTTTATGTGTTTCTCGTAAATGCACTCTTACTATTTTAAAACACAGACACTTGTGTGTAATGGTTAAAACCATTGAAAAAAACCTCTAATTGATGTGAAATAATGAGAATAAAATTATTTAATTATTTTTATGTTTAATAATAGAAAACAATTCCATCATATGTTCAATATACTCTGAATAAATTAATATATTTTTTTAAAAGATATCAAATTCTTTAAAAATGTGGGTCAGTGGGTAAAATCTAAAAAAATGTATAAGGGCCATGAAATCATATAACAATTACCATAGGTTTATTTTTGAAATTTAGTAACCAATATCATGTCAATTAGAGTTATGGTTTTCATGGGATTCCTGTAAATTCATATTTAGTATTTTAAAACACTAAAACATGCATGAAATGGTCAAAATACTAAGAAAGAAACTCATATTGATTTTTAATCAAGGGAATACTACGGTTTAAATATTTTTTATATGAAAAAGTAGACAACATTTCCATCCAATGTGTGGTTTTCGTATAATGACTTAACAATAAATTTTAAAAGATATCAAAATCTTTAAAAACATTTTCAGGGGGTGAAAAAAAATATTGGGTCATATGGTAATGAAATAATAGGAAAATGATTATAGATTGATTTTTAAAATGTAGGAGCAGAATCTACATCAATCTGATCTTCAGTTCTCTAGGGATTCTTGTAAATGTATTTTTAGTGTTTCAAAACACAAAAACATGTGTGTAAATATAAAAATCATATCTAAAAGTCTCATATTGACATGAAATCATGTGATAGAAATGTTTGAATTATTTTTAATTTTTTAAAGTAGACAACATGTCCATATGACATGTGGCATTCTCATAATGACTCAATAAGATGTTTTAAAAGATATCAATGTTTTTAAAAACATGCATATGGGGGTTAAAACCAAACAAACGATTTCATAGGGTCATGAAATCATTAAAAAATGATTGTATATTTATTTTTGAAATATAGGAACTAACTCCACATTAATATGTGTTTCAGTTTTCCCAAGATGCCTATAAGTATTTTTTAGTGTTTTAAAACACTAAAAAATTTGTGTAACATTAAAAACCATAGAAAACGACCTCACATTGACATGAAATATTTGGAAAACTACTATTGAATTATTTTGGAAATATAGAAAATGATTCCATATCAAAGTCTTTAAAAAAAAATAATGTGTAATTACAAGAACACCACACATCGATTTAAAAATTGATTAGATTGTTATATACTTATCCATTTTTATCTCCAAGTGTTGACTCATATCTTTACTCAATAATTTTATTATTAAAAAGTTTTTTTCATGATAGATTAATTTTATGTTAAAATTTCATCTGTTTTATTAAAAACCACTCATGAAAAATATTTTATCCAAATATAAAGGGTATTATCCTTTCCAATTAAGTCTCAAAATTATGGTATGCTCCATCAAAATCATAGCGGAAGAGAGAGTAGGAAAATTATAGATATCCTTTAAGTGAGATAAAATAAAGGATATTCAAATAAAAAAGATTCAATGTTTCAAGGTATGTCTTTTATTTTAAAATTTTATTTATCTAGATATATGATAAATTCAGATATCAAATATTCTAAAATAAATGAAAATAAATTACATGTGGTATCAGAGCGAGGTTGTAAAATATATTTTTTTCCATATTTAAATTTATTATATGTTACATTAAATTTTGAATTTAAAATATGTATTAGGTTCATAAATGTTCATGAAATAGATTTTTTGGTATTTTTTCACTTTTAATGATATTTTATATTAATCAATTAATCATTTAATTTTATTGGTAATCAATTATAATGTGGTCAGATTTTAAATCTACCACACTGTAAGGTTGAGTCTAATTATTATATATATAAATATTTTATTTTTTATTTGATATATTTTAATAATAATAATTTTTTAATTCTCTATGATTTTTTTTAATTTGAATACACTTTTCATTTTTTTTGAAATCTGAATATACTGTGAAATTTTTTTATAATATGAATACTCCGTGTAATTGTTTTTTGAAATATGAATATGAAATGTAATTTTTTTTGAAATCCAAATATTATCTCTTAATGATTTTATGATTCATTTTTTACATAAATTATAATTGTTCTATACTTGACTATATTATTATTATTATTATTATTAAATTACCATTTTTAGAAAATTTTCTAGATGAGTTATCAAATGAGGAAATAATTGTAATGGTATTTTTCTTCTAGGCCCATTACTTCACTGGTTTTGTGGTTGGAGAGTTCTTGGAGGAGGCTAGAGGAGGTTAAGTGGAGTTATAGATATAATAGAACTGTAATAGACCTTTTATGTTGTAAAATATAGGTTTATAATATAAGTTTATATTTTATTACTTGTTAAGCCAATGACTTATTCTTGTTTGGGGTGAGGGGATACCACATGAGATGGGTTTACACCATAAAATTGGAACATACAGTGTGATGTAATTAATCCCTAGACACAATGTTTTCTTTGTTTAAGTTGAGTTTTCTAAGGTTTTATGGCCTATAGTTTTGTTTTAAATCATAATATTTTTGGTATCAAGGATTTTAAGTCATAAACTATTAATTTACGCCATAAATCAGGTGAGTTTCTGGTTATTTATAAACCTATTTTGTCTTATTTTTCATTCATTAGGATGCATTTTTTACTCTCATTTTGGGTTAAACCAGAATTATTTTTGGATTATTTTCCATCAATTTTCCTTTTACTTTGATCTATGGGTTCTGGTGGGTGATCGTTGGTGATGAGTGGTGAGTTATTGTCCTTTATTCATTTTCTTATATCATTCTTCTCCTAATGATTTTCTACAGAGTTGTTGGTTTTGTTTTTGATATGTTGGGATTTATTTTTAACAAACCTTTGGTGTGGTTTAGTTTGATCTAAGGTTTTATTATGTGGTTGTGATTTTTGGGTTTTCTCTTCTTCACCATATGGTGTGCAATGAGACCAGATTACTTCTTCAAGGTAGGGAATATTCACTCTCATTCATTTTATGTGTTATGCATGAGATATGGATAATTTTTATTTACTTTGGGTGGATAATAAGTGTTTAAATGATAAATATAATAAACTTTCATAATTGAAATTGTTTGGTATGGGGAGATATCACATGATTGACTACTTTGATATATGTTATTGATGATATTTTTTATGCTTGTTAATACTGAAAATAATTGTGTATGAAAAACCTTGTTTTCATTTTAGGTTATATATATTGATACCCTTGTTGTGCTATTGTGTGATCACACATTGAATAAAAGGTTAAATAATTTATATTTATATAATAAATTGGTTGCCCATGGGAACCTGGTTTGTGTGAAAATACTCATTCTAAATAAATAGGTGATGTGATAAAATCCCTTGAATAAATTGTCGAAGTTGGTGTGTGTGTTATTTAGTGTGAGTTTGTTCTTCTTGTGTTTCCTTTCATGGTTTGGGTGATTTTTTTGTGTGATAATGAAGGTAACTAGATGGGATGTGTGATGTGAGGGGTTATGATGTGATGTGGAGGTTGGTTGGCATAGATGTGATGTGGGATGTTATATAATTAGGTTAATAGTGGATATGATGTGATTAGTTTTGGTATAAATTTAGTGTGCAGTGGTTATTGTGTGCAAAGGTTAGGGTACATAGTGGTGATGATGTTCGATGGTGATGTATGGTGGAGATGTTTTCTTTTTTATGTCCGAAAGTTATGTTGTGATATGCAGTTGAGATGCATGATGTGTGGTTATTATGGTAAGTTGGATTGGGTGATGTGGTATGTTAAAGACGGTGGGTGTGTGGTGATGGTTATATGCGTTGGACCAGTTGTGGTGATGCATGGTTTTGTTAGTTAACTAGTTTTCCATGGTAAAATTTATAATGCTAAAATAAAATAAAATGGGTTGGTAAATGAGTAAAAATTTGGGTGATAGTTAATGTATGTTAAATGTAGTAAATGGATATAATAAAAGATGAAATGTCTAAATTTGAATGAAGTGTCTTGGTAATTAATGTTATTAAAAATTTTTATATCTCGAAAGTGGTGAAACCTTTAATTAAAAGTGTGAAATGTTGTGTGGTTATGTGTGGTGGTGCGATGTGTGGCATATAGTGGTGGTAGTGATTATGGCGGTCAATGTGGGGTATGAAAGTGCTGGTGTGGTGTGCGTGTGGGAAATTGTTGTGAACCCATAGGTTGGGTAATGTTTTGTATCTATATATCATGTATGGTTATGATATTTCTATACACACCCTGTCTGAGTTGGATAACCTTACTAACTCTTAGTGGTTCTAGATTTGAGGTATTTTGCCCAATATCTAGGATAGTAGTGATATAGATGGTTGGATAACCCCTCTTCTCTAATATTCCTTTAATAATGATGGCCCATGTGTCTTTGGGTGAGTTGTGTAGTGATATCCTAGGTGTTTTGGGGTGATTTGTGATGTGATGAGGCTATGGTATGATGATTTAGTTATGAGATGTAATTTTTTTGAGGATATTATGTGGTTGGGGGATCAAATGAGGGTGATGTACTTCATGTTCATGAAACCCTATTTCTCTAGTTATGTGATGAGATGAGATGTGGTGGACCAGGTGTCTTCATGTGAGATGTGGTGTGGTGATGCCTGATCCTAGTATAGGACTCTAGACCTTGTGAGGGTGGGGTGGGAAAATATGTATCCCATCCCACATTAGAGATGACCCAAGTTTGTTTTAGTGAGTTGTGATATGATGTGATGTGATATGATATGTATGGAAAGGATGAAAACACAGGAAATTCGATATTGGGGAGTCAGAGCAGAAAATCAAAGGGGAAGAAGTAACGGGGAACCTTTATTTTAAATGTTATTGGTTCTATATTATTATATTGGATGCATGCTTTGGTGAGGGAGCTATGATGAGGATGGGTTCTAGTTAGTTGACCTGTATAGGGGATTATTGGTTCTACTATATTTTCATTGGTGAGTTATTATGATCTTTTTACATGTTCACTTGAGACCTTGGTTATTCCCCTACCGAGTATACATGTTTTCCCACCCAAATTATATAATTTTTTTTTCAGGTTTCCAGGAGGAATTTGGGGACCGAGATAGAAATATTTAGATTAGATTTTATTTTTTTGTTGTATCACTATCATAGGCATGTCTTTTGGTATATTTGGATATTTGTATATGTATCAGTTTGTATTATTCAATAATTGGGGTATGGTTTTTGGATTTTCTTTATTTTATCTTCTGGAGTTGTTTAGTGGGTTTTTATCCTAACTATCGATATTTATTTATATTTTTGATGGAAATGCCTCCCATTTGTGATATTTTTATACCCATAGTGATAGTCTCCATCCCAAGCCTACATGAGTAGGGACGAAGGAGTTATTATCTCTCTCCCTTTATTGCAACATCTTTGGGGGGAGGGTGTCATGACAGAGTGGTATCATAGGTTTTGGTTGAGTGATAGTACATAGTTTGGATTTAGGCACTTTGAGGTTTTCTTGGGTTGGTATGGAAATGGTTTTTTTATCATGATTCATGACATATGATACAAAGACTGACTTGGAAATGGGATTTTATGGCCTCCTTAATCCAGTGCATGAACTCTAATATTATTAAAAGAACAAGTGTGGTGGACTTATTTATAGGGTATAAAATTAATAGAGGTACATGAATCATGATTTTGTGTGTTTTTATTGAATTGAATTGTTTTGTTAAAATAAAATGAATTAAATAAACAATATTTGATAAAATTCCATGCTACCAGACTTTTAGGGTTTTCCTTGTTTTCAGGAATAACACTTATTCATCATATGCGAGTGGCTTAGTAAGTTGAGGTTAATCACACTGAAATAGTTGATAATTAGAGGGTTAACCCAACAAAGAAGGATGATTCATGGTAGAGATCATTGTGTAGCTTTAAATAGTTAAGTTTGGGAAATTATGATTGGAGAATATCTGATATAGAGACATATATCTGGCTGGAGGATCTCAAGATTACTTTTAGTTTGATCCAAGCACGGGAAGAGTTTTTAGTGTCATTGGTAGTCAGTAAATTGTGGGGAGTTTCACATCAGGGTAGATGTTATTTCTTAGGTACTATAAGAAGGAAGATTTGTTGTGGCATGAATTTCATAGGGAGTTAGGTTTAGAGTTCCTTTCATTGAAGTTGATGTCATAAAATAGGTTGGATTTTGTATCGCTTTAGAAAGGGAGTTTGATTGTGAGATATATTGGGATAATGTTCAAGGAACTATTAAAATTTTCTTTATATTCTTTCCTAGATGAGTATTAAATATAACTACATATGAAGGAGTATTTTCACCAAGTGATTAGGTATTCAGTCACTAAATTTGAACTTTTTATGTACATAGAAGTGTATAAAAGGAGGAACTTGTCGATAAATTTTTTTTTCTGGAAGTTGAGCCTTAGGTGAGTGGATAATATAGAGTTTCAAGGATTATAGTTTTTATAAGTGGGCCATGGATGTTTAGGTAGTCCGAGTTATGGATAGTGGGGAACTAATCGGGGAATATATCTTTTTATTCCTCTAGGATAGGTGGATCATGAGAACCTACTAGTGGAAATCTGTCTTTGTGATACATCTGTAAAAGAAATTGGTACTGCTAGACTTAAGGGATGACGGACCATGGAGGCTAATATCATATGAGTTTCTAGGCCCCTTTCAGTAGCAGAAATATTTTCCTCTATGGTATTTTCAATAACAATGATCATTGTCACTTGTTCTACAGAAGAGAGAAAATGGTATTGGCAATGTACAACCTCATGTTATTCTTTTCCCATAGGGTCTTAGCATATATCATTACTGTGGAGGTAGAAAGAAAAGAGACAGATAAGTTGGTTGTGGTCTGATCCATGAATTAGAGGTGAAGATTCCAGTATAACCAAGAGTTATTCAAGGTATGATAAGTTTATCATATACCCTTATTTATACTTAATCTGATTTAGGAGCCTTGTGATCCTCTGTTTCTCTTACTTTGGTCCATATGTTGGGAATGGATGTGGATAGACTTCCAGTTCCCCTCGTGTTATTTACACCATTTAGAGGCCATAAATCCTTGTTTAATGTGTGTTAGAGATGTAGACTAGTTATGAGGCATCAACATTTAGTGGGGGAGTTCATTTTATTGCAGATATAACCATATGATGTTCTTCTTATCATGGATTAGCTGTATTATTTGTGATAAATAATTGAATATTTTTGGAGGAGGTTTTTTTTCCAAATTTAGAGGGCCAAGAAGGGAAATATTTTGGTGAGTGTGGTTGTCATATGGGTTTCAAGAAAGTGGAGCCTCTTTTGTTTCTATTGGTATATCTATCTGTGAAAGCTATGATAGAGGGTATCCCTGGGTTTGTGGATGAGTTACTGGATTTTTACCCAGATGAGGTTATGACAATACCCCCTCGACAAGACATCATGTTTGGGATAAAGTTTCTATGTCACGACCCCCTCCCCACAAAGTGTACCCCTCCTGGGCCGGCAATGTGAGAAGGAAGATAATGACCCTCGAGTCCCGCCTCCAGTAGGCCCCGGGTTGGCGACTAGCACCAAGGGTACAGTAAACACACAAATGGGAGGCATTACCCTCTAAGAGAACACATGAGGAAGAGAGAGATAATATAGAAACCAATCAACTCCAACTCCGAACTGAAATATAAAAGAAACCCAAGTACATATATGAAATGTCATGAAAAAGTACTACAACTGAAAGGGAAAACTAAAAGTACCCAAAAGAAAGTAAAACGGTAGCGACTACAAGCCCGAATAGCTCCTCTAACCACAAGCTAGTAGTAACCAGCTTGATCTCCAACCTGCTCCAAGTGACCTGAAAAACAGTTTATATATACATAGGGTGAGTATAACAGTATACTCAGTAGGATCCTCCCCAATCCTCTCGTGCAAAAGTAAAGAAAGCATGCTAAATCCTAGTGAACAACAAGTGAAACTAACCCGTCACCTAAATAGGTATACTAAGTTCCCAACCTCACCATGTCCACTCTCCCCAAGTAACGCATACAAGAATATAGCATATAATGAAAAATATCAAGGGTACCCCGCTACTACTTCCCCATTGTTTTTCCGCTTTTCCCCAACGACATACGTCCTGTGCATCTCTCTCCAAAGGCTTGCCCGCAAACACTTGGGCTAAGATCCGAAATCTGAACCTCGTGCACCCCAAAGGATTTCCCGTAGACACCTGAGAGAAGCACCACACCATCCTCACAACCAAAAGTAACAAGGTAAGTTCTGGGTTCCACCACAGCCCGCATAACGTGTATCATACATCGGATATTATACCTCAAGCCATTATAGCCCATACACTGAGTAGGGATCCTCAAGCCATCACAACCTATACACGTTACACCTATAGTAGTCCATAGGATACTATATCCAGAATATATGTGTGTGAAATAACCACAAGCAATTACATCCCTCTACACACATATATGGGGAAAGTAACTGTTGTGCCTGTTGGCACACGTATCTACCAAGAGAAGAGAGCGAGGCCAAAGGGGGTAGTCGACCATTCGACCTCCCATCAGAATGTTGGGGAAAACACCCCCCCCCCCCAGGGCTCAGAATCCCCAGGGTGTCAGTTGCCCTTACCGACAGGGTGGATTAGAGTATAGAAACATAAAAAGTACAGAATATATATATAACCCACATCCACACTATGGGCATTACCTAATCTTAGATACAACTGCAGCTAACGTCTCTCAGACTCCAGGCTGCTACTTCTAAGACTAGGTATCCTATAAGAACACAAACATTTGAAGATCTTTATTAGATTACTCCATTCTCATTTTATCAGTTCCACTGTACGTTAATTAATTCTTTAAACATTAATTAACCATGAACAATTCCACATTAAACTGAATTGGCATCACATTCAAAATCAACTGCTCCTTTTAAGATTCACATCACCTTTAAATTCCAGTATCTCCATCCTCGTTGATTATCACCATTTAATCAAACTTTAATTACAGAATTACATTCCCATATTCTCAGGCATTCTAGAAAGGCATCCTATGCTACTAAACACAAAGGGGTCTCAACACGGTGAGTAGATATACTAGCCGTTGAGTCTTTGCTGCCTATAGCAAGAGCATAGACCCATTCTCCCTCAAGAGGCTAAACACAGAAAGCACGTGGCATACCCCGCGTGTCTTCGCCTCCTTCGAAAGGAGGGTAAGCAAGACCAGCTGCCTTGAGTAGTGGGGAAAAGTAAAGCAGATAAAAAAAAAACAACCAACATCCAGCCATCACATCCATCCCATACCATCATCCTTGGTGTCCTCCCTGACACCCACATGCATAAGCTGATACATCTCGCCACCCTAGGAGTCATCCATTGCCACAACCAAAAGTCCCCATGCCTCCACATATCACAATATCCATCTATGCTCACATCACATCACAAGCAGCAAGAAAACACAACATCACATCAATGTGCTCTTGACCCTTTAACAATCAAGAGGGTAACTCAGAACCCTTTAAGAAATTCTCACACAATCTGTTCTTTAATCCATATTGAATTAGCAGATTTTTTATTTGTAGGTTCCAATTACGGGACACCTAATCAGTAAGCTATCACAATTAAATAACCATGCTTACTTCCCTAATTTGATTAACCTCAAATTAGAACAACTACAACAATGACAACAACCAGATTCATTTACATGCCTCTTTATCTTTAGCCAATTAATTAACAATTAATTCCGGCTTTACTTTCATTATCAATTTCCATCAAGAATGAACAACTAATCAAAGAAACCATAGATATCACTCTATCTAGCAAAACTTGAGGCAAACCGTTATCATGGTACAAAGCAACAACATGCGATCAACCAATTATTTTAATCCGGTTCAAGTATTTAGTTAGGTCAATTTCATTGTGATCCAAAGGGCTAAATCATACAAATTCTACGATTGCACTTATACAGTTAGAGAAGCCACGAATCCCCTACTTCGAAGAGTTCTTGGCGTCCTTTATCCACACAACGGGTCACAATTCTCCTCTCACGACAACTGTATCCACCAGAGGATGCCACGGTACGACAATACCAACCAACCCCAAGAAAAAACCCATTAGAATCTTGGAAATTACATGGTATAATATGGAAGGGAGAAACAAGATAAGATGATCCCTAAAGGAACGACGATAAAACATACCTTATTGGGAAGATTGACAAACACAGCTCGGTTGCATCCAAAATAGAGTGGAACCAATCGGAGGATTAGGGTTTTATTGTGAAACTCCTACGGGAATTATTGAAAGGTTCTAGTGTCTCTTAGCTGACAAAAAAGAGGAAGAACAAGGGAGAATGATATTTGGTTCCTTTTTGAAGATTTAACGAGGCGACGGTTTAAGATCCGGTTAATTCTCCATTAAAAATGGATCGCATTAACCCACGCAGTTTGACCAAGTAAAAAAATCCCGAGCTATTGGGATAATTAATATAGGATTTATGGCATTTGAATCGGCCCTAAGAGTCCTTAAAATAAGGCTTTAAATGTATTTTACGGCAAAGGAAATATCAAAGGGGAGAAACTGTAGGAAGCTGGAAACACTGTTCAAGTCCACCGTTAGAAGGTCACTATTAGAAGGTTACCATTCTGGAAACACTGTTCAAGTCTACCGTTATAAGGTTATCGTTATAAGGTTACCATTCTGGAAACACTATTCAAGTCTACCGATAGAAGTCCATCGATAGAACCTCACTGATAGAAACACTGCTCAAGTCTACCGATAGAAGTCCACTGATAGAACCTCTCCGATAGAAACACTGTTCAAGTCTACCGATAGAAGTCCACTGATAGAAGCTCACCAATAGAAACACTATTCAAGTCTACCAATAGAAGTCCATCGATAAAAGCTCACCGATAGAAACACTGTTCACCTACCGATACTATTTATAAAGCTGGAAACACTATTCACAGAACTAGAAATTTGGAAAAGTGTTGGGAATAAGTCACCTTGACCTCCCAGAACACCTCCAACACCACATTTTCACAAAGTAATTGACTGGAGAGGTTTGGGCCATTACATCAGATACCTCTCAAAACATTCTCATCCTCAAGAATTCAAAACCCACCTAAATAGGAAAAAAAAGAAACAGGGCCCGAACAACCACCCATCGAGATACCTCTCAAAAGATAGAAAGCCACAAAAAGGAACAAAAGAAGTTCATAAATAAAACACGAAAGGTCTAACCACAAAGGAAAAGTCATTACATGATAGGAGTTAAACATTAAACAACTCTGGGTACTGAGCACGTATCTGTGAATCACGCTCCCAGGTACTCTCCTCCATGCCACCGTGTCACCACAAGACACGAACTAAGGGGATAGAACACCCACACAACACCTTCTCCTTGTGGTCTTGGATCTCCAAAGGTCACTCCTCAAAGGTTGCGTCATCATCAATATCGATCTCTCCCCAATCGATAACATGAGATTCATCATGAAGATAACGACGAAGTTGTGATACATGGAAAACATCATGTATCCGACTCATCTGATGGGGAAGTGCTACTCGATACGCCATAACTCCATCATGAGCTAACACCTCGAAAGGCTATACAAACCGGGGAGAAAGCTTACTTCCACGATCAAACCTTCGCTGCCCATGATGGGTAGTCACCTTTAGAAACACATGATCCCCAACATTAAACTCTAAGGCTCTACTTCTTTGATCATCATATGATTTCTGACGATCTTGCATTGTCTTCATCCTCTCACAAATCGCCTGAACCATCTCTGTTGTATTCTGCACTAGTTCTGGTCCGAGAATTGCTGACTCTCCGACCCCAGTCTAGCACAATGGAGAACGACATGGCCGGCGATACAAGGCTTCAAATGGTGACATACCGATGGTAGAGTGAAAACTATTATTGTAAGAGAACTCTACCTAGGGTAAGTGCTTCATCCATGAACCTCCAAAATCAAGAACACAAGAGCGCAACATGTCTTCAAGAGTCTGGATGGTTCGCTCTGTCTGACCATCCATTTGAGGATGAAAATCAGTGCTAAGGAAAAGTTGAGAGCCAAAAGCATGCTGGAGACCTCTCCACACCCTGGAGGTAAAATGAGGATCTCGATCAGAAATGATCATCCTAGGTACTCCATGAAGTCTCACCACCTCCTCTAGATACTACCTCAAAAAAACTTCCACTGAGCTCGACTCCTTGATCGCTATGAAGTGGGCCGATTTTGTTAAATGACACACTACCACCCATATAGCATCATGTCCTCCCGGAGCTCAAGGTAAACCTGTAACATATTCTATTGAGATGTCCTTCCACTTCCACTGAGGAATCTATAATTTCTAGAGAAGACCACCAGGAACACGGTGTTCGGCCTTCACCTTCTGGAAGACTAAACAACGAGACACACACTCTGCAACCGCACGCTTCATCCCAGGAGACCAAAACTGACTCCTCAAGGATCGGTACATCTTTGTCACACCAGGATGTACTGCCAAGGGTGAACTATGGAACTCTTGGAGAACCGTCTCACACATCGCCAAGGGAACAAAAAAAATTCCATGATACAACACTCGGTGTTGTTCATACTCCGACCAACCATCAGGGGCCTCACCACAAAAAACTATGTCTCTCCAAACTTCCACCTCTAGATCACCCAACTGAGACTCTTCCACCTTCTGTATTAGGGATGATTGCACCGTCATCTGAAAAAGACAACCTCTACCCCCAACTTCTCCCATATCAAGATACAAAGCTGATAGATCTTCCATCACTCTCCAGGAATCACAAGATTCACTCATAACATCATTACGTGACTTTCGGCTCAGTGCATCAGCTAAAACATTCCCTTTTCCTGGTATATACGATATTTCAAAGTCATATTCCTGTAAGAACTCCATCCACTGATGCTGCCTCAAGTTCAAGTCACGTTGAGAGAAAACATACCTCAAACTCTTATGATCGATGAAAACTACAAAGTGCCCACCAATGAGGTAATTTCTCCACAAATTTAGAAAAAAACACCACGACTGCCAACTCAAGATCATGGGTGGCATAGTTGTATTCATGGGGACGCAACTGCCGAGACCCATAAGAAACAACTGACCTCTACTGCATGAGAACACAACCTTCATCAACCCCATGAAAACAGCTGGAGCATTCGTCACACCGAATGGAATTACAACAAACTCATAATGGCCATGACGACAACGAAAAGCAGTCTTCGGGATATCCTCATCCTTTACACACATCTGATGATATCCTGACCGCAAGTCGATCTTTGAAAACCAACTTTCACCCTTCAGTTGATCGAATAAGTCATCAATCCGTGGGAGAGGATAGCGGTTCTTTATTGTCACTTTGTTTAATCGATGATAATCAACGCACAACCGCAAACTGCCGTCAGCCTTTTTCACAAACAAAACTGGTGCACCCCACGGTGACACACTTGGCCGAACAAAACCGCACTGCAACAGACCATCAAGATGTATACGTAGCTCTCGTAACTCAAAAAGGGGCCATCCTATACGGAGACATAGAGATAGGAGACTCTCCTGGATGTAGCTCGATACCAAACTCGATCTCTCATCGAGGGGGTAACATTAAAACCTCTTCTGGAAAGACATCAAGGTACTCCTCTATGACCCTAGGAAACGCCAACTACTGAACCTCTGATGAACTCAGCATCATCTCAACCATCATGGATGATAAGGATGGAACTTGTCTATGACCCATCCGAGGATCTTGATCACCAAAAAACACCACTTTCTATCCATCTGCATAAAAGAAAACAACCTTCTTTCTATAGAAATCCACAATAGCCTGCACCGAATACAACCAATCCATGCCGAGGATGACATCATATGGTTGTATTTGTAAACATAGGAAATCTCCCCAAGAGCGGTGTTTCCCCAACACTAGATCGCAGTCTCTACATAATTCAAACAAGTCGGCTCGACCTCCAACTGGTGTAGTCAATGCCAAGGGAATTGGAAGCCTCTCTACCTCAAGTCCCAAAGCATGGACAAGGGTAGGTGATATGAAGGAGTGTGTTTCTCCTGAATCAAACAAGGCATACACCAAGGTAGAAAACAAGCAAAGGGTACCTCTAACGACATCTGGCTCGCCTGGGGCTGGCAACGCTAGAGCATGAATCTAACCATGACCTCCTCCACGACCTATCTGACCCTGATGAAGACCACCACCATAGCCACGCTCTGCTCTCTGAGGATGGGGAGCGTCATGGGGATATCCTCTTCCCTGCTTCATCTACCCTCTGGTGATCTAAAGCGGGTGCAACCTGCTACTACTGTCTCAGCTAGAACTGCCTGCTGGACATCTTCTGTGCAAACCTGACGAGGACGTCGACCTGGAACCATACTTGTAAAATAACAAATGTTAGTGCTCCTAATCCTGGAATATGGAAGAATCAACATTAATAAATTAATTTTTTTATTTTATTAATTTTAGGTTAACCTATCCCAAGGTCTACCCATTCAAACACATGCGCAAAGAAGAATGATGCATGATCCTTTCCTAGGTCTCTACCCAAAAACTAGTATCACTTTGTTTAGTAGCCATTGTAAACTTAAAGGTCCGTAAAATAGATCATAGGGGGCCCTAAACGCCTATGTCTTTGTTGGTCTCCAGTGTTTACCCCACTCGCTAAACTGAATGACACCATTTCCCTACCATCCCATGCAACCTCACCTGTGCCTAACTCCAAACTCCATCCTATCCCTCAACCAAACCTTTGATACCACTCTGTCATGACCCCCTCCCCACAAAGTGTACCCCTCCTGGGTCGGAAATGTGAGAAGGAAGATAATGACCCCTGAGTCCCGCCTCCAGTAGACCCCGGGTTGGCAACTAGCACTGAGGGTATAGTAAACACACAAATGGGAGGCATTACCCTCTAAGAGAACACATGCGGAAGAGAGAGATAAGATAGACACCAATCAACTCCAACTCAGAACTAAAATATAAAAGAAACCCAAGTACATATATAAAATGTCATGCAAAAGTACTAAAACTGAAAGGGAAAACCAAAAGTACCCAAAATAAAGTAAAACGACAGCGACCATAAGCCCGAACAGCTCCTCCAACCACAAGCTAGTAGTAACCATCTTGATCTCCAACCTACTCCAAGTGACCTAAAAAACAGTTTATATATACATAGGGTGAGTATAACAGTATGCTCAGTAGGATCCTCCCCAAGCCTCTCATGTAAAAGTAAAGAAATCATGCTAAAGCCTAGTGAACAACAAGTGAAACTAACTCGTCACCTAAATAGGTATACTAAGTTTCCAACCTCACCATGGCCACTCTCTCTAAGTAACACATACAAGAATATATCATATAATGAAAAATATCAAGGGTACACCACTACTACTTCCCCACTGGTTTTCCGCTTTGCCCCAATGACATACGTCCTGTGCATCTCTCTCTAAAGGCTTGCCCGCAAACACCTGGGCTAAGCTCCAAAATCTACACCTCGTGCACTATAAAGGATTTCCCGAAGACACCTGGGAAAAGCACCACACCATCCTCACAACCAAAAGTAACCAGGTAAGTTCCGGGAGCCACCACATCCCACATAACATGTATCATACATCAGGTATTATACCTCAATCCATTATAGCCCATTCACCGAGTAGGGATCCTTAAGCCATCACAGCCTATACACGTTACACCTATAGTAGTCTATAGGATACTATATCCAGAATATATGTGTGTGAAATAACCACAAGCCATTAAAGCCCTCTACACACATATATGGGGAAACTAACTATTGTGCCTGTTAGAACACGTATCTACCAAGAGAAGAGAGTGAGGCCAAAGGGGGTAGTCAGCCATTCAACCTCCCATCAGAATGTTGGGGAAAACACCCCCCAGGGATCAGAATCCCCGGGGTGTCAGTTGCCCTTACCAAAAGGGTGGAGTAGCGTATAGAAACACAAAAAGTACAGAATATATATAACTCACATCCACACTATGGGCATTACCTAATCTTAGATACAACTGCAGCTAATGTCTCTCAGACTCCAGGCTGCTACTTTTAAGACTAGGTATCCTAAACACACACAAACATTTGAAGAGATTTATTAGATTACTCCATTATCATTTTATCAGTCCCACTATATGTTAATTAATTCTTTAAACATTAATTAAGCATGAACAATTCCACATTAAACTGAATTGTCATCACATTCAAAATCAACTTCTCATTTTAAGATTCACATAACCTTTAAATTCCAGTATCTCCATCCCTGTGGATTATCACAATTTAATCAAACTTTCATTAAATAATTACATTCCCATATTCCCAGGCATTCTAGAAAGGCATCATATGCTACTAAACACAAAGGGGGCTCAACACGGTGAGTAGATATACTACCCGTCGAGTCTTTGATGCCTATAGCAAGAGCATAGACCCATTCTCCCTCAAGAGGCTAAACACGGAAAGCACGTGGCATACCCTGTGTGTCTTCGCCTCCTTCAGAAGGAGGGTAATCAAGACCAGGTGCCTTGAGTAGTAGGGAAAAGTAAAGCAGATAAACAATCAAACAAAACCACCAACATCCAGCCATCACATCCATCCCATACCATCATCCTTGGTGTCCTCCCCGACACCTACATGCATAAGATGACACATCTTGCCACCCTAGGCGTCATCCACTACAACAACCACAAGTCCCCATGCCTCCACATATCACAACAGCCATCCAGGCTCACATCACAACACAAGCAGCAAGAAAACACAACATCACATCAATGGGCTCTTGACCCTTTAAAAATCAAGAGGGTAACTCAGAACCCTTTAATAAATTCTCACAAAATCTATTATTTAATCCATATTGAATTAGAAGATTTGTTATTCATAGGTTCCAATTACGGGATACCTAATCAGTAAGCTATCACAATTAAATAACTATGCTTACTTCCTTAATTTGATTAACCTCATATTAGAACAACTACAACAACGACAACAACCAGATTCATTTACATGCCTCTTTATCTTTAGCCAATTAATTAACAATTAATTCCAACTTTACGTTCATTATAAATTTTCATCAAGAACGAACAACTAATAAAAGAAACCATAGATATCACTCTATCTATCAAAACATGTGGCAAACCGTTATCACGGTACAAAGAAACAACAGACGATCAACCAATTATTTTAATCTGGTTCAAGTATTTAGTTAGGTCAACTTAATTGTGATCCAAAGGTCTAAATCATGTAAATTCTACGATTGCACATATACAATTAGAGAAGCCACGAATCCCCTACTTCGAAGAGTTCTTGACGTCCTTTATCCACACAATGGGTCACAATTATCCTCTCACGACAACTGCATCCACCGGAGGATGCCACGGTACGAGAGTACCAACCAACATCAATAAAAACCCATTAGAATCATGGAAATTAAATGGTATAATATGGAAGGGAGAAACAAGATAAGATGATCCCCAAAGGAACGACGATAAAACATACCTTATTGGGAAGATTGACCGACACAGCTTGGTTGCATCCAAAATAGAGCGGAACCAATCAGAGGATTAGGGTTTGATTGTGAAAATCCTACAGGAATGATTGAAAGGTTCTAGTTTCTTTTAGCTGAGAACAAAGAAGAAGAACAAGGGAGAATGATATTTGGTTCCTTTTTGAATATTTAACGAGGCGACGGTTTAAGATCCGGTTAATTCTACATTAAAACGGATCGCATTAACCAACATGGTTTGACCAAGTAAAAACATCCCGAGCTATAGGGATAATTAATATAGGATTTATGGCATTTGAATCGGCCCTAAGAATCCTTAAAACAAGGCTTTAAATGTATTTTATGTCAAAGGAAATGTCAAAGGGGCGAAACTGTAGGAAGCTGGAAACACTGTTCAAGTCCACCGTTAGAAGGTCACTGTTAGAAGGTTACTGTTCTGGAAACACTGTTCAACTCTACCATTATAAGGTCACCATTATAAGGTTATAGTTCTAGAAACACTATTCAAGCCTACTGATAGAAGTCCACCGATAGAACTTCACCGATAGAAACATTGTTCAAGTCTACCGATAGAAGTCCACCGATAGAACCTCACTGATAGAATCACTGTTCAAGTCTACCGATAGAAGTCCACCGATAGAAGCTCACCGATAGAAACACTGTTCACCTACCGACACTGTTCATAAAATTGGAAACACTGTTCACATAACTGGAAATTTGGCAAAGTGTTGGGAATAAGTCACCTTGACCTCCCGAAACACCTCCAACACCACATTTTCACAATGTAATGTACCAGAGAGGTCCGGGCCATTAAATTCTAACTACCACATCTCTGATTTTGATGGATCACTATCATATGATTCATATAAAGTTGAAAAAGTTGAAGTCATAGGTGGTTGATATGATGTAGAAGAGTTTTATCCAACATAGTGTATTTCCATGGGCTGATCCAGTGTTTTTTTCCAAGATGGAAGATAACAGATTGAGGTTTTTTATAGACTACTAGATATTGAATCAAGTGTCGATCAATAACTGTTGCCCTATTATGAGGATAGATGATATTTTTTATTAGTTGAGAGGTTCTTGTTGATTTTAAAAGTTTGATCTATGGCCTGTATGTCACCAGTTGAGGGATAAGTATGAGTATATTATAAAGGCTGACTTTAGGTGCAGGTGTGGGAACATCATGTTTTTGGTCATGTCATTTGTTTTTGTGAATGAACTTTTCATGTTCATGGGGCTTATAAAATATGTGCTCTATGGGATCCAAGACCTATTTTTTTCAGATTGATAGATGATATCTTGATCTACTTGAGTTCATTGGGGGATCATGTCAAGTATCTCAAAGTTTTTTAGGTCCTTTGATACCACTATATATATGGGAATTTTTCCAAGTGTGATTTCTATACATGAGTTGTGTGTCTCCTCAAACATGTGGTGTCTTATAAGGGTGCGGAAGTGGACCCATCCACGTCAAGATAGTTTTTTCTTGGGAATATCACAAGAATGTGGAATCAGTTCACAATTTACTTGGTCTCATAGGCTATTATGGGAGGTTTGTGCCTAATTTTTATCAAGTTGCAGCCTTGCTAACTAAATTTACTAGGAAGGATTAAGCTTTAATGGATTGATAAACTCTAGTCTATGTTCGGTTACCTAAATAATAAGTTGATTAGTGCTACAGTTCTTTGGTTTCTTGAGGAGGGTGTGTTGTTTGGTGTTTTATCTGTTGCGTCCATTTTGGGATGGGATATGTGTTGATGAAGTAGAAGTGTGTGATCTCTTATGGGTCTATGCGTTACTTCTCAATGATCATAACTATTCCAACCATTATCGGGAGCTATTGAAATTTGTTTTTTCCCTAAATTTGTGGAAATATAACCTCACTGGAGAGTGATTTGTAGTTTACATGGACCACAAGAGATAAAAATATGTTTTCTCTCAATGATATGTTAATCTAAACCAGTAGAGGTGGATGGAGTTTCTGTAGGACTATGATTTAGATACATCTTACACCTTGTTAATGGGGAATGTGGTTACTAACACATTGAGTCAGATGTCCCAAGGGGATGTGGTTCGGAAGTCTTCCAATATTTGAAGAGTGATAGAGGATAATGAAAGGATGCATCTTAACAATATAGAGTAAAGTGTTCATGGTTTTATTTATAAAATGACTAAAGAGTATTTCATGATGTGGAATATGTAGGATTATAAGTGGATAGAATTAGAGGCATATGTGATGCATGACCTTCTTGGCCATGGTGATTCCATAGAGGGATGTTCAGAGGATGGAAGGAATCAGATGTTTTTTTAGGGGAGGTTGTTCCTTCCACAGGCGATAGATGAGGGAGTTCTCCATGATTTTCATTGATCACATTTAGTGGTATATCCAAATATGAAAATGTTATATCATGTCTTGGGGAGACAAATTTGGTGTACCAGGATAAAATGGTCGGTGTCAGAGTTTGTGGAAATGTGTCTGGTTTGTCAGCAAGTGGAAGTAGAACACCGTGTTCTTGAAGGTTTTTGGCAGTCCTTGTATATTGCCAAGTGGAAATGGAATAACATATAAATAGACTTAATTATAGGGTTACCTTGATCTTAGGTAGGTTACAATGTTTTTGGGGTGATATTGGACCGAATAACAAAGTCATATCATTTTGTGGTGAGCTGTTATTTGAGTGTCAAGGATGTTTTAATGAGGCGATATGTGGATGATGTGGTCTGGGTTCATGAGGTACTAAGGAATATCATTTCTTATTGAGATACTCATTTTAATTCACAAGTCTATAGGTTATTGCACCATTCTTTTGGATCCTAGTTTCATCAAAATAATTCTTTTAAACCTCATATAGATGGAGAGATAGATGAGATCATCCAGACACTGGAGGATATATTACTAGCTACCATCCTCGAAATCATTTCACCACTAAAAATTATGATATTTTTGATGGGTAAATTGTGATGAAATCCCATCACAAGAATTGAATAGTGATGAGGTTCCACCACTATTGTCCCATGGCTGAAAATGGCATTGTAAAAAACATTTTTTTGTAATGTAAGATTTGTCCATGAAAAATATTTTTGACTATATAAATAAAATTATTTATTTGTGATAGAATTAAATATCCATTTAAAATAATTTAAAAAATTAAAAAAAATTTAAAAAAATTTAAAATTTAAAATTAAATAAATTAATAAAATAATAAAAAACATTAAAAACATTAAAATTAACAAATAATAAGACAAATTTTAAAAAACCAAATATATAAAACTATATAAATATAAATTAATTAAAATACTACACATTCATACAAAAATCATCATAATTTTTTTTCCAAAACAATATATCACTATGGAGGCGGTAGGTCTTCTAGAGGACCAGGTGGAGGGGACTTTTTCCCTATACCCTACGCCAATTATCACATATACTACATCATCTGTTGTTGCTCCTGCTCCTACCATTGACATTGATACTCCTACAACTGCTATAGATGTTGATAAAGCTCCTATTGCACCCTGCACAGGGCCTCAATTTTCTCATTCTGTACTCATAGCTTCTCCTCATACTCTGAAAATGATGATTATGACTCACCATGAGCTCTACTTGAGCTTAAAAAAAAACCAAAAAATAGTTACACAATTACCAGTAGGTATCAATCAATAACCGATATCAAACACTTGTCCTTTATAGATACCATATTAAGTCCCCTGCATCCTTATGATGTCATAAAATTCAGGCACATCGGTGGTCTCACCCTCAATCTCGGCCTGAATCTCATTATGTGGGTGAGAATTCACAGCCTCATATGAATCCTTCAAATAAAATTTGAAATTAAAATAGTAAAATATTATTTTCAATTAATTTGAAGACTTAAAAAATTTTTATACTAACCAAAATATGATATTGTTGACCACTGGTAATCTCTCCAGTAACAGAAATAGTGTATATCCTCTTATAAACATGGAAATCTATAACATCGAGATTCTCAACTACCTATATGAATATAAAATAAACATTTTACATTTAAAGTATATATAAATTATAAAATAAAAGTACTTACCATATGTCATCAACGAGTACTGAATATATGACTACCAATTCTATGCATGACCTCCTACATCCCCCAGTTCTACCGACCTGATGATGATCTCCTTTGAAAACTATCTCCCATCCACAATCAGTATAATCCATCCCAAACCTGGGATGATATGTATTCAGGTCGATGGATATAGCAATACTAATAAAAAACTATGACTCTATCATTAATCATGGATCTCTTCCTCATATTGTGCCAAAATTGACAATAATGTTCATGCATACAAATCTCCCAGATATAGGTTCTCATTCTATATTCAATGGGATACCTTAAACCCGATAAATAATTAATAATAAAATGAGAATAATTAAATAAAGTTCAAAATAATTAATATTTAATTACAAACCATCCAATTATCAAAAAATTTATGGTGAAAATCAATGGGTATATTCTCCCACATCCCCTAGGGTCTAGATAAAAAATTCCATACAATTACACTCCCCTATCAAATAGATATATCAGAATTTTTTGTAAAAATATAACAAATAATAAAAAAATCATTATATGAATTAATTAATTTAAATTAGTTAAAATTAATGAAAATTAACTAAAATAAACAAATGAAAATACATCTTCATGTGTATATCAAAATCAAGATGTGGATATCACTCAAAAATAGGGTTAGGAATCATCGATCTCACTAGACCACAACCCCTTTGAGTCTATGATGAAATATAAACAATCTACGGGTTAGATGATACGACATTGATCTAATCAATCGAAAGCTCAAAATCTGAGAGAATATAGAACATCTCATTGAAATCATCATGATCCATCTAAAACATGAAAAAATTGTATCTAAAAATAATTGAAAACACATATTATATATTAATTATGACTATAACCTACATTTAATTACATCATTATTAATTTTCATCATCATCTTCATATTCGATGATGTCAATATCTTCATCTTCCCCATTAGTATCATCAATTAACATAGGATCTCTAGCTTCATCATCTCTATTTATTTCAAATACATTTATTACGTCATCAATATCATCATCACCATTAATTAATAACTATGGGGTTTCATCATCAACATTAGATTATCTTCATGGAAAATATGTATTTGGGGCTATCTATTGAAAAATTTCAGTTACTTTCACTTTAAAAGAACCACTTCCACTTCCCATAAATTTATTTTCATGATATTTCATTCGTATAATGCTTCAATAGTCAATTAATTCTTTTAATGTATCACAATAATTTCATAATAAATTTGATATACTTGATAAGGCAACATAAATGGTTAATTTACTATAAGAAGTATTTTATATTAAATTTCAACAATTCCATGGTGTGTATGAACATGAAAACCTCTATCAGTATCAAAAAATTGACATTTAAACCTCATTACATAATTCCATCCTAGATTACATATCTCAATTAATTCATCTATAAGGATATAAAAGTAAACTTTACTTTCTCTATGATGAGATACTCTAAAGTAAAAAACCACTATCCATTATTTTTTTATTCACTATATGTACTTGTATGAAATCAAAAACCATTCACAACATATGAATTATATGATTTAAACATTTTTTATGGTGGGATACTTAATGCACAAAATACATTAACAGTTTTATATACATTTTGTGATACATGAAAATTTGAAAAACCATTAAAAATATAAAAAATAAAAAATTAATTTTAAATGTTAAATCATAAAAAATTTAGTTTAAGAGTATTTGAAACTAGTAGGGAAAGATAAATTATCAACATACTTTATGATTTGATAGTGTAATTTTTATTTTTTTTCATGATATGATCATCATATAATCTAAAAATAATATAATATTAATTTAATTTTAAAAAAATTAAACAATAGGAGAAAGTGGAACTCACTATAAATATCATTTCATTTCATCATAGTTGAGAAAAACATATATATAAACTTTTTTATCTTTATCATATGAAATCTATTATTCATGAACTCTAATAAATACAAGTTAAGGATGATTAAAAACTGACACTTTAATGTTCATTTCATTATCAAAATTTCCTTCATTATGACGCATTAAGTTATGTTTTGAAAGATATTCATGTTAGAAATAATGGGATCATAAAAAAAAATTTATTCCTATAAATAGAATTCTATAATTGACCCTTAAACTGATTCTTTTTTACATAACTTTTCTTTAATTTTTACATGCATCTCTCATATGGGTATATCCATATGAACTGTAATTACCCTCCACATTCTTTTCATGCAAAAAATGTAATATGAAATGTTCCATTGAATAAAATAAATCTATGGAAATTTTCTTTTCAATTTACATAAAATGAAAAAAATCTTCTTGCAACCTACTCAATGCTTTATAGTCGATTTTCCCAACACAAATGTCCTATAAAAATATGATTTATTATTAGTATATCAAAAATCTAAGAATTTAAAAAACATTTAAATACAATAAAAAAATTATTTTTAATATAACATGAAAATCATAACTTTTTATTTAGTTAATTTGACCATTTCTGACACAAACTTCCAAATTGGAAAAATAACCATTCAGTAGCCTCAAATTAGCAATCCAATGAGAAAATAATAAACGATTTTCTTTGGAAACTCTGTAAGACACTTTTTGATTCATTAACTTATGGGATCTATCATTTTCAAAAAAATAATGTTTCGGATGACTAAAAATTTTGTCAACATCTAATCCTACTTTTACATTATCATTAGTCTTAACAGGTGTTTCCAAAAATATATAAAATGCATTTTAAAAATCATTATTCTTAATATGCATGAAATCTATTATGTGGTTGACCAATAATTCAATCCAATATGGTCGATCCCAAAAAAAAATATGTTTTATCCAATTGCGATCTTTCCCAAATCCACCTATTTGTTGTTGTTTTATAGTCCATCTAAACACAATGAATGTTAATGAAGAGACAATAGATTTTAAATAAACACCTTAGATCATTAATTGAGGTCCATATATTATAATTGTACCTTTTATGAGATTATTTTTGTTCCTTTGGCAATAATGGTTAGTAGGATAAAATCTATGATGAAAGTTAAAAATATAAGGTTTACTTCTATTATAGATCATAAATTATTTGTTGTCATCGATAATGTATAAAAATTATTTTAGACCATGTGTACTCCACCAAGATAACATTACATATACTGAAAAGTCACAAAATTGTACACATTAATGTATATTTCATTAGTAAATTTTGTTTCACAATAACATCATATATACTGAAACCATTACTCTATAATAAATTTAACTCATCAATCATTGGATTCAAATAAATATCAATATTCTTTCTGAATGTATTGAAATTAATAATGTCCAAAATATATATGGTTCATTAATCAACATCCAAGGAGGTAAATTTTATGGAGTTATAAAGATGGACCAACAAGAATATTGAAGACTGTAAGAACCAAATGGTAATAATCTATTAATATAAATACTTGATTTCACGTTACAGGATTTTCCAGAAAAAAAGGATTCAATTTATCAAAAAACATTCCATGAATCACCATAATAAGGATGATTTAAGATTTTACCGATTGAAATGTTGGACTTTTTCTATAACATTAGTTATTTTGTGTTTTGAGACATAAATAAATGTTATAATCTGGATGTAAGATGCAAGTACCTAAACTATTTAACGGAAACCAATCCAGACTTCCCTTATTTTGCCTCTTTTCACCTCAATTGTCTAGATGTAGAAAAACTAACTAGAGACTCATTTTCAACATAATATAGGATGAAATCATTTGAACATTCATGAATCATCTGATAATCATAACCTAAATTATGGACCAACCTCTTGATCTTATATAAATTTGTAGGAAACACATTTTCATTAGGTAATAGTGATTTAACCAAATATAACATCTAATCAAAATAACTATTTGAAACTCCATTATATGATTTAATTGCCATAAATTTTGTAACAACTTAATTTTACTTTATCTTGAAAAACGGATATACAAAGTCCTTAGAAAACTTTTGAAACTTATAAAATTTAGATGGATCTAACTCATGAGTTAAATCATCATTATAAGTTTCTATTTTTTTAAAAGAAAGATCATAAACCTCAATTGCTAATTTTTAAAACTGTGATGGTTCTCAAACCAAATAATTAGTATATTTTTTTGAAACTGTGTTCACTATGTTGATACTAAAAAACATAATCTTTTGAAAACAAAAATTCAATAGATGACCCCCAATGCTATCAAATGTCTCAAATAACCTGAAATCACATTTCTTACATGGAAACCTAATTTTTTCCTTCTAAAACAAATTATGGTTTTGATAATTCAAATAATAAAATAGCTTTAACACCTTCAATATATATAGGATTTATACCAGAATCATTTGGATTCAAGTGATGTTTTTTATAATCTTGGTCTTGTAATAAAGACTTTCATCTACTTTATTATTCCATATTTTCCTAAAAAAATAGAAAATAAAAACATTTCTTTTGATTAAATTGATATAAAGAAAAGGTTTTCTAAAAAATCAAACAATCAAAAAATTAAAAATTACATGTAAATATTACCAATTATGTCTAATTACCACTAATTAATGATAATTTTTTTTTCTAATTATAACTAATTTTTTTATAATTCAAAAAATTGCCACTAAAATTTTCTAATTACCCCTAATGTTTTCTAATTATAACTAATTATCATTAAGGAAAATATAAGATTTTTAAGGGATGTGAGTTAAGAAAGGAGTAGAGGGGATGAAGGCCATAATGGAGTGAAAGAATTCCACTTCCCGTAAGTTCAATCCATTTGGAGAAGAGGCCTTTATGGGTAAACTCGTCGGTTTACCCATGGCCACCTATGCTCCTAACAGTCTAGACTAGGGGGGGGAATTCTTTCACTTTTTCATCACCTACATCCCCTTCACTCTATTCTTCCCTCAAGGAAAGTAGAGAGCATAGGGGATGGAGGTGATGATAGAGGTAAATAATTCTAACACCCCAAGGTTCACTCCAATTATATAAGATTCATTCATGGATAAATCTTTAAGTGATGGAATATAAATAAAATGTGAGAGGTAACAATGAAATTATTAGTTCATTATTTCTATTTTTTGGTTAAATATCTTATCATGAGAAAATAATGTTTTTTCTATAATCATGCATTTACATTGAAATTATGAGTAAAAATTTATTTTTACATGAAGAGAGATTGAATTAAAAAGGTGGAATCCCCCACTAAGCAAGTCATTGTTATATCTCACATCCCCTTCCTCTTCTGTCACTTTCAGATATACCCCTGAATATATCTCCTCCCAATAGTCTGAACATATGGGCACCAGAATTCTTTCACCCCATTTTTTTCTTCATCCCCTATGATCTATGCTCCCCTCACACCCCTTGGTAAACCTTCTATTAATAATTTTAGTTAATATATGGTTAATTATGGTTAATTATGGTTAATTGTGTCTAATTGTGGTTAATTGTGGATAATTCAAGATAATTATATCTAATTATGGATTATTAATTCTAATTACCATTAATTTTTACTAATTACAACTATTTTTTACTAATTACAACTAATTTATACAAAATTTTAATAGTTATTGCTAAATAACACTAATTTTTACTAATTACTGCTATGTTTTACTAATTTTTACTAATTAATGCAAATTACAACTAAAATTTATTAATTAAAGCTAATTACTACTATTTTTCCCTAATTTCCATTGATTTTTACTAATTAGATATAATTTATACTAATTACCACTAATTTTTACTAATTAATGGTAATTTTTACTAATTATCACTATTTTTTACTAATCACAATAATTACCATTAATTACCACAAAGTTTTACTAATTAATGCTAATTTTTAC
Source organism: Viscum album (assembly GCA_963277665.1). Taxonomy (NCBI): domain Eukaryota; kingdom Viridiplantae; phylum Streptophyta; class Magnoliopsida; order Santalales; family Viscaceae; genus Viscum; species Viscum album. The sequence goes on from OY728136.1 coordinate 1,909,307,625, forward strand.
TAAATACTGATAATTTTTACTAATTATATCTAATTAACACTAGTTAATTCCAATTACCACCAATTACCACTATTTTTTATTAATTACCGCTTAATACCATTAATTTTTACTAATTATCACTATTTATTACCAATTAACACTAATTTTTATCAATTACCACTAATGTTTTCCAATTACTGAAAATTTTTACCAATCACCGCTAATTTTTGCCAATTCCCAATTATTTTTACCAATTAATGCTAGTTTTTACCAATTAGGGCTAATTATTCCAATTAATTCCAATTTATTATAATTAGTGCTAATAATATCTAATTACAACTAATATTTAATAATTATGACTATTTTTTTAATTACAACTATTTTTCTAATAATAGTTAATTTTTTCCAATTACCGTTATTTATTGTTATTTATCACTAATTATTACTAATTCATACTAAATATTGTAAATTTTTAATGATTATTAATAATTATTTATTAATTATAATTAATTATTTTTTAATTATCAATTATTTATAATTAATATAAATTTCAACTAATTACTATTAATTATTGCTAATAATATCTAATATAAAATATTATAAAGGAATTAACATTTAAAAATATAAAAAATAAGTACCTCAAAAGTTACGCTTTAATGCAACATTGTGTTACTGAAAACATCATACCACTAGAAAACAAAAAATATTTAGAGAGGGAAAACAAAAAGATATGAAGGAGAGGAGTGGAAGGAGAAAAGTGGAAGGAGGGTGTTGAAAAATTTGGCCAAGGGACATATATATAGGTTAGATTAGTTGTGATGGATTATTTATGATGGGTTTCATTATAAATAACACCCTCTATATAATACCTATGTCAGTGATAAAAAACTATTTGTGATGGGTTCCATCGCAAGTAGTGCTGGTCATAAATATATATAGTGGTGATATAAAAATATTCATGATGGGTCCCATCGCTAATAAAAATTTATTAATAACACGTCCCGTCATGAATAATAATTATTCATTATGAACCCCATCCATAATAAACCTATCATTAATGAATGTATCGAGGATATAAAAAATTATTTTTGATGGGGAATATCTTCTGTCGCAACCCTACCCGTGGTATGGTGGGGATTTGTGCCAAATGTATTTGTGAAAGAAGTGATTTCCCATCGTAAATAATAAGTGAATAAAATATTTGCGATGGGAAATTATTTCCCTCCGAAAATAAGTGCATATCAAGGACTATTGGTAGTAGGACCTGAACCCGTCACAAATATCCAGTCACAAATAACCAATTTTCCCATAGTGGTGGATCATGGAAAATTTAATTTCCTATGGTTGATTTTCCTTGCAATAATATCTATCACTCGTATATTGGCATGGATCCATTTGAGGCATTGTATAGGCGGACATATCAATCCATGTTTCACTAGACAGAGGTTGGAGAGTTAGCTATTCTTGGCCCTAATGTGGTGTAGAGAACTACTGAGAAGATCCAGTTGGTTAGATAGAGGATGCGGGCGGCACATGAACATAAAAAGAATTATGTTGATCATAGGTGGAGGCCCTTTTAGTTTGAGGTTGGATACCATGCATTCTTGAGAGACTCCCCTCGATGAGGAAATTAGAGGTTTGGCAGGGGAATAAGCTTCCCCCCATGTTTATTGGGACCTTTTAGGTGTTGGGGTGTGTCTGAGAGGTGGTATATCAGTTGGAATTTACATCGTGGTGGGAGAGGATCCACATAATCTTCCATGTGTCTCATCTTTGTTGGTATCTTCACAATGAATCTCACATCATTGACTGGGGAGAGTTAGATATCGAGGATGTTTCAGTGTTCATGGAGCGACAAGTAGAGATCTAGGATCATCAAGAGAAGGTGATGTGTTGACGAACCATCCCATTGGTTCTTGTGTTATGGGGTTATGATAGCCTATATGAGAGTAATTTTTAGTAAGAGACATTGATACATGCCCAGTACCTGAATCTATTTTAAAATTGGTTTTTCTTTATTATGTTTTGATGATGTGATGTATGATAAATATTCAAATAGATGAAGATGGGAGGACCTGAATTCTAATCTGGAGGCATTATGATTGGATGTAATTTAACCCATTCGAGCGAGTTAGTGCCACCCAAAGTAGATAAAATCTTGACATGGAAGACATAATTCCATGTAATGACTCAAGTTTTGACCCATAAGACTTCAGAATATTTTGGAAAATATCTTCAGAGTTGGGTGCTGATTTGGTATGGGAATTCAGGGCCCGAGGAGCCTCGATGCAGTGATATTAAAAATATGAAATGAATTTTTGACACTTAAGTGTTGTTTCTCTTGAAATGTAAATAGATCCCGTTTGGAGTATCAGATTGGATTTTTGAGACTACGATTGATTCTGGAATGTCATGTTTACCCTAGGCATGACCTAAGGTTTTCTACATCGGGGTTTTCATTTGGGTGGGGGGGGGGGGTTTGATGAAGTGTCATTAAAGGTGTATTAATTGGTTTAATTTTATTAAAACTATCCCCCCAAACCTAAGGCACAGAACACAAGGGAGAGGATTGCATCTCCTCTTCTTGCCCTCCTCTCCTCCTTTTGGTGATGATGAAACAAATGCCTAATTGAACGAAAAAGTGTCGTTGATCCCTATTTTTGACACATATAGTCAACATATCGAGGAGAAACATGATCCTAGTATCATCCTTCAACCAAAGCTTTAGTGTTTCACCAATGAGGTAGGAAAATTTGAGTTTTTATCCTGATCCATTCGTTTACGCAATGTTTTAAGGTTGTAGAGCCCAAATACAATTTCTAGAGATCCTTTCTAGATAGATCTATAGGCTTTGGGGTAAACTGGGAAAAATCAAAGGTTTTTAAATGTGATTCTAGACTAGAATCACCGTCTACATGGTGTGTAGTTCAGTGACACACGTCATGTATCTCTTCCAATTCAGGGAATAAGAACTTTTGGGAATACATGTCATGTATAGGGGTTACACGCCATGTAGTTCCCTAAACCATGTGACCATGGGACATGGATTGGGCTATCCATATGAAAAATTGGTTGTGTACTAACACATGAACAAGATACATGGAAAATGGGTTTGGTACATGGACACAAAAAACAACCTAGGTAGGAGACTATTTAGCCTAAACACACAGTGTAGTATGGGATGTACGATGTGTAATGGACGCCGTTGGCCAGTCCGTGTAGATGGGAAAAAGACAAGGTGATGAGTGATTACTAACATGACATATACTTATTCTACACATCATGCATCCCTACATGTGTTGCTAATCTGTGTGGATAGAACGCATGGATATGTGCTCAGGTGGGCCCACTTGTCATGTGTGCCCCTATGCACATAATTTAATCCTAGGAGATCCTCCTAGGATCTTATGTATTTTGTATCTTCTTATCTAGGATTTAGATTCAGGATTTGAGTAGCCTATCCTGAGTTTTGTTCCATGTAGAATTAAACGGTGGCCTATGTTTTGGCTTGAAAGATACAATGTGGCATAAATCGAGTGAGATGCTCGTGAAGCAGTACTGAGCTGATGTTAGAGATTGGTGTGGTTCATGAAGAGAGATAGATGTAGGGACTATTACTCCCATTTATCTTTAGGGAACATGTTTCCCTTACCTATATTCTTATTTAGAGATGTGACTCCCCATGTTGTGGATGCAGGTTCATTGACTTTGGGTAGTTTCCTCTGGGGGCGCTACTCCTCTGATGGAATAGGGTGTGGGTTTCCCCGTGATGTTCGTGAATATGGATAATAATCCCTTGTTGGAACAGGTCTTGGGTTCTCCATATATGACATATATATAGAGTGGGTGATCCCCTACCATGTTAAGGTATGGTTCCTCTATTCTAGGAGTCAGTACTTCACTATCGTTCCAAGGCATGGGTCCTCCATACATGTTGTTCCAGTAGAGTTGGTAATCCCCTTCCCTATCAGGGAGTAGGTCCTATAGTATGGGGTCTACACTCCCCTATCATATAAGGGTTGGGGGGCCCATATTGAATGAGCTAGTGGAGTTGGTACTCCCCTATCCTACCAGGTTGTAGGTCCTCTAGCCACTGAGTGGTACTCTCCTACTAGGTTAGGGTGTAGGTCCTTGATCCACGAATTGGTACTACCTTATTATATTAGGGTGTAGTTCCTCCATTATATGAGTAGTAAACCCCTATTTTATTGGGGTGCTAGTCCTCACTTACGGAGTAATACTCCCTCATCTCTGAGTAGAAGCGAGGAGATGGTCCTTCATTAGAGTTGGAGCTCCCTTAGCTGTGGGGTACAGTTACAAGGATTGGGCCCCTCCACTTAATGTGAATGATACCTAGATATAAGTTAGTTATCCTTTGATGGAATGAGGTTTGGACCACTTCATATAGGTACGATAGAGGTTTTCAGGTTAGTTAGGAGAAATACTCCCTCGACTGTGGGGAAATAGTGAGGCATGGGTCACTTAATTATCTTTTTTTAGAGAGGATTCTTGTGGCTCATAGTATGGATCAGTGCTCAGTTAACTATGTGATTTGGTGAGGGGAAATCATCTTCACATGGGTTTATTTAGATTTTATGGGAACAAGGTAACAATGATAAGAACTTTGGTGCTGTGTACTAGAGATGGACCTATTAATATTTTCTTGATGGATCATGTTCTCTCAGATATACCATTAGGAATGGTAGATTTTTTCTCAATGGAGTGCATCTGTTAGATAGGTTCCATATGGGATGGCTGATCTCCTAGAGTTTATTCTCCTATATTCATGTTATGGTCAGATAGAATGAAGATAATCCTATTACTATCTGTGAGGATAGAACATCATGAGACTTGGAGTCTAAGACAAATATATCTAGGTGATTTTGGGAGTCCTTATGGTGTTGTCCCATTTAGGGGTTGAAACGCCTTGCAGACTGAGATGACTAATCATGTATAGCTAAGGATGGTTTGAGATGTAGTTTCTCTCTCTCTCAATTGGGTTTCCCTTTGGCTAGTTTGAGTATACTATTGCCTTGCAGTTTCTCCCTTTTTCTTTTGGGGTTTTTAGGGAACCGACTGGGTATTTTTATACTCACCCCTGCACAAGATTTTCCTGCACATGTTTTATATCTTGTGAAGACAAAATACCTTTTGAAAGAGTCCATAGAGGGCCCTAGGTAGGTGCATCTTAGTGAGCTAGACAGACTGAGGTGTTTACCAGAGTTGAGTTGAGGAGCATTCCAGAAGTTATTATTGATAGAGATCCCCTCCATCTGAAAGGTTGGATGGTTTTATAGTTTTATTTAGTGAGTGTTTTTTCCTTCTTTTTCTTTCAGTACTTCTATTTTACACTAGTTATGGGATATAAATGTATTCATGCATTGGCCACTTTTTGTTTTTTTACATTTTATCATTTTGTGATCTTGGAGATGTGTTTGTGCGTACAGGTACATAGGTGATGCATCACATGTTAGTACTATGCCTACTTGGCACTAGTCGACAACCCCTGGTTTACTGAAGGTGGCCTTAGCGAGTTGTGGCCCATACACCATCGGGTCAGGTAATGACAGGGTGATATCATAGGCAAGTCGATTCCACGTTGGGATTGCAGTGTCATGATCTTGGTTTGGTTTGCATAGTGACAACGTTACGATGTTTCATGTTTAGATTTCAGGATAGAGGTTCTAGTGTTGGTGTGGTGATTGATGTATCCATTCATTAGGACTTTGATAACCTACTTTTCAAATATGTACATTAGGACATTGGTTGCTGGGAAATAAATGGTACATGCATCATATAGGATTGGGTTTTGGTTTTTCTTATCTTTATTGAATCAGGTCCCTAGATATACTCTTTGAACATGGTTTATCTTGATTCTTTTTCATGATACACCCATAATGATATCTGGATATGATTCCACGGTTTGATTGTGATGACAATCCACCCCGTGATGAGGCTTCAGTGCAGGGCACTAATTCTGAGGCATTACCTCTGAGTGGTCTATCGGCAGTGCCACTACATGTTGAGTAGTAGGTTTTCTAGGTAGTTCAGGCCAAGGATTTATGAAGGATAAGTATTCTACATGATTTCTAGAGGTAGTTCCCTCTGAGGTACCAAGGTGATTCAGACCCCTAGGTAGCAGATGACTGGATCAAGGAAGTTTGTGAGTTTTCCGCTTAGTGAGGACACCTCATGATCAGATGGTGGTCCTAACAACAAGACTTCTATAGGGTTCATCCTAGAGATGGTGGAGTCCAGTGATACAATCTCATAATGAGGTGATTCTTACTTAGGATGAGTTCTATCGACTTTATGGGGAAGATTTTTACCCAGCCACATTGAGATCAGTGTTTATCCAAGAGATTCTATAACTTGTATGGGGTATTATGACAGTGGAAGAGTTTTCAGTGAGGCTCACAGACTTGTCATGATACTCCTTGGATATGGTTTGGGATCCATTATTTAGATCATAGACCTTTGAGTAGGGATTGATTTGGGAGATCAGGGTATCTGTGATTCCGATGTGCATTCTCACCTATGTTGGAGTTCTGGAGCGAGCTCTGGTACTAAAGAGTTTCCTGGCTGAGGAACAGGTGGATGGGACCTATAGCAGTGGTCACAAGGCTGAGGCATATGTAGGAACTAGAATATGACAGGTGATAGGATCACAGTGTAAGAGGCATATACATGCCTAGACTCAAGAACATGGGCATGTGGCATATGATCAACACTGAGAATCAGGTGAACCGCAGGAGAGGCTGTGTAACACTAGTGACAGCCAGTGACAACTCACTAGATATCGTCCAACCCATCATGTAGTTGGAAGGGAGTTAGCTGGTGATATTCCTTGGTAGATACATCACTTTGAGCAAGGAGTTCTGCAAGGTGGTGGATAAGGTGGAGGAGTTGGAATAGAGGAAAGAGGTGGAAGGCAATTCGAGGTGTTTCCACCACCCCTAGGTAGTTCTCACTAGGATTATGTATATGGAGGATATGGGTGAGGATATTTTCAATCCATGGAGGTCTTTGACCTGGAAGATCTAAGGATGAATATAGGTATGCCTTGTGTCCTTTATACTTTCTATATTATTAGTTTTTAGACACTATAGTGAGGTACTCTTTTTCTTTCCGCTTTTTGCTCAAGGTTTAACCAGGGTGACGTGGGGAGTCGATAGAACCCTTTGTTGGTAGTCATGATAGAGGGCCTAGTAAAACCCAATGTTTGTATGGGAATCCCTTTGTTTTTTGTTTGTACCCTCAAGTGTTTGGAATCATCTTTGTACACGACATGCTTGAGGATGATGTGTTATAGTTTGACATAGCTTTGAAATCATGAGGAAGAGCGACACTTTCCCCATTGAGAAGCATTTTTGTGATGTTACCAAAATCACACGGTCGAGTTAGTGCCACCCAAAGAAGATAGTGTTGAAGTGTAGCAGATGAGTTCATTAGACCTTCATGTTTAGGGTGTGGTTGTGCAACAAAGTGTCAAAGTAGGTCATGGCCTTTCCAGTGGATTTTATCTTCTCAACTTATTTATCTTGAAAACCCAAGGAGAGGGAGTGCCTTTCTTAGAATTGTTTTGTAGTGGAAGAGTTATACGATGTTTCCATAGTATGGATTGGCTTCCTACCATCTATAATCATTTGGGACTCCACTAGTGGGTGTGGTAGTTTTTCTATTTGGGAGATCTATTTTACTGATAGAGGTTTGTAAACGAAGGGCCTTGTAAGACTCAGTGTTTACTCTTGGTAAGCCCTATTTTTTTATGAATACCCTATCATGTTCATCATCAACCATGATAAAAAATTATTAAGGAGGTTGTTGTACATTCTATCAATGTGTTGATGAAAACTATGGGGTTCTGTCAGTGTTTGCGTCAGGTTAGCGAGGTGTTGTACCGCTAGACCCCATGACTATAGATGGAAAGTGGGGCTCTTTGATTTCACACCTATCGAAGCTAAGGAGACATGTTCCCGTTAGTTTCATGATGTTGGCCCAGTAGGATTTGTACATAATAGTGGTTTGATCTTGGTTGTTACTCGGAGTACATGCTTGTAAGTAGCGTGGGAACTATTGGTGAGCTCGTGGGCATGAGAGTCTAGTGGGGAGATCAGTTTTATCACTTATTCCTAGTATTTAAATTTTTAGGGATGAAAATCCATAATTTAGGGAGAATTTAATGTCTTGGGTTTTGACCCATAAATCTTTGGAATATTTTGAAGAATATCTCTGGAGTCAGGCACTGATTCGGCATGGAAGCTGGGGCCCGAGGAAACTCGGTACGGTGATATTAAAAATATTAAATATATTTTTGACATGCGCACACAGTTTCTATTGAAACATGAATATCTCCTGTTTAGAGTCATGGATTAAATTTCTGAGACCGAGGTTGATTCCATAACTTCATTTTTACCTTATCATGACCTAAATTCATCTGTGTTTGGGTTTCGTTTGGGGGCCGATTTAGTGATTTGGTGTGAAAGGGGGATTAATTAGTTTAATTTTATTAAAACCAATTCATCCCCCAAACCCTAAGCTTCAAAAAACAAGGGAGAGGAACACATATCCTCTTATCCTCCCTTTGGTGATGATGAAACCAATGCTGAATTGAAGCGATAAAGTGTCATCAAACCCCACTTTTGACACAGATTGTCAACAGATTGAGGAGAAGCATGATCCAGGAATCATCCTTCAAACAAAGCTTTGTAATTCCACCATAAGGTAGGTGTATTTTGGTTTTGGTCTTGATCCATTTTTTACACATTTTTAAGGTTGTAGAGACCAAATACAACTGTTTGAGATCCCTTTTAGGTAGATATGTAGGTTTCAGGGTAAATCAGGAAAAATCAAAGGTTTTTGGAGGTGATTCATGAATGAAATCATCATCAAAATGTTTTAGAGTTTAGTGACACATGATTTGTAGCTCTTCCTCTTTAGGGAAAATGAAATTTTGGGACTACATGTCACATATAGGGGTTACATGCCAGGTAGTTCCCTAAACCGTGTGACCATGGAACTTGGATTGGGTTAGCCATATGAAAACACATGGTTTCATACTAAAACATGGACAAGATACATATACACAAGGTTTAGTATATGGAAATAGGAAAACTACATCAGTAGGAGTTGATTTATCATGAACACGCCATGTATTATGGGACGCACGACGTGTAAGGGATGCATTTGGCTAGTCTATGTAGAAGGGGAACATGTCCAACGGACAAGTTATGAGGGAAATTTCATGTACCTCCTCTACACATCATGTAACCCTACATGGGATGCTAATATGTGTGGAAAGAATACATGTCCAGGTGCTTGGGTGGGCCCACACACTGTGTGTTCCCCAATGCGCATCTTGTCTTCCATATCTTCTTCTCTAGGATTTGGATTCAAGATTGAAAGTAGCATATACTGAGTATTTTACCATGTAGAACATGGTGGTGGCCTTCATTTTTTCTATTGATATACAATGTGGTATAAATTGAGTGAGATTCTCATGAAGCGGTTCTGAGCTGATGTTAAAGATCTATGTTGTTTGTTAAGAGAGAGAGACACTGGGACTAGTACTCCCATGCATCTTCTAGGAAATGGTTTTACTTAAATCTATTTTTAGGTATATATAGGACTCTCAATGTTGTGGGTGTGGGTTTGTTACATTTGGGTAGTTTCCTCCAAGGGTGTTACTCCCCTGATAGACTAGGGTGTGGGTTTCTCTGTGATGTTTGTGAACATGTATAGTAATACCATGTTGGAAAAGGGTGTGGGTCCTCAATATATGATGTATAGATAGTGTGTTTTGTCCCCTACTATGTTAGAGTGTGGGTCCTCTATTCAAGGATTGAGTACTCCCCTATCATTCCAGGGTGTGGGTCCTCCATACGTGTTGTTCTGACAGATTCGGTACTCCCCAACCATGTTAGGGAGTGAGTAATTTTAGCCTAGGGTTGGAACTCCCCTATAGTATTAGGGTGTGGGTCCCCCATAGTGAACAATCTTAAAGAGTCGATACTCCTTTATCTTACCAGGGTGTGGGCCCTCAATCCACTAAGTGCTACTCCCCTACCGGGTTAGGGTGCGGGTCCTCGGTTTATAGAGTGGTACTCACCTATCTTATCAGGGTAAAGGTCATCAATTCTTTGAGTATTACTCCCCCATTCGATCAGGGTATAGATCCTCACTTATGAAGTAGTAATCACCCGTATTCAAGTAGTAGAGGGGATCAGTTCCTCCATTGGAGTTGAATCTCCCTCAGTTCTTGGGTACAATTATGAGGAGTTTTTTCCTCCACTTTATGTGAATGATACCTAGATCAGAGTTAGTTCTCCATCATTGTAATGAGGTTTAGGCCACTCTATATAGGTGAAACATAGGTTTTGAGGGTTGGTTAGGAGTAGTACTACCTTGAACATGGGGCAGTGGTGAGGTGTGGGTCCTTCTGTTATCTATTTCTAGAGAGCATTCATGTGGGGTATAGTCTCGAGCAGTTCTCCCTCAGCTGTGTTTAGTAGTTATGGGCATGCCTATTCACCTGGGTTTCTTTTCCTTACGCTCAGTGTAGGGTAAAAATGATAGGTTCTTGGGTTATGGGCACTAGAGATGGACCTAGTAAGATTTTCCCGATGGAGGATGTTCTCTCTAATGTACCATTTGGAATGGTAGAGTTGTTCCATATAGAGTGAATCTCTCAGACGGGTTTCATCTGAGATAGTTGAGCTTGTGGAGTGTGTTCTCCAAGTTTCGTGTCATGGTTATATCCTATGAATAAAATCATATTACTATATTTGAGGATAGAACCTCATGAGACTTGGATTTTGAGAGGGGTATATTTGGGTGATTTTGGGGAGTCCTTATGGTGTTGTCACATGTTAGGGTTGACACCCCTTTTAGACTGATATAACATGCCATATACAGTTGAGGATTGTCCTAGATGTAGTTTCTCTATCTCTATTGGGGACCCCTTTGGATAGGTTGAGTGGACTATTGCCTTACAATTTCTCCCTTTTTTAATTTGGGATTTTTGGGGTGCCTACTGATTATTTTTATACTCACCCATGCATGGGATTTTTTGGCACATGTTTTTTGTCCTGTGCAGACCACATTCCTTTTGATGAAGTCCACAAAGAACCTGAAGCAAGTGGATATTAGTGAGATAGAAAGAAAGAGGTGTTTACCAGAGCTTGGACAAAGAGATTTTTGGCAGTTGCAGTTGACAGTGATCCCCTCCTTCTGAGCGTGTTAGATGCTTTTATAGTTTTCTTTGGTGGGTTTTATTTTTCCATTCTTTTACTTTCAGTACTTTAGTTGTACTTTGGTTGTGGGATATAGATGTATGCATGCATTGGTTAGTTTTAGTTTTTTTTTACATTTTAGAATTTTGTGATATTGGAGATGTGTGAATGCATACAGGTACATAGTAAATTCCTCCCATGTCAGTACTATGCCTACTCAATACTAGTTGCTAGCCCCTGACCTATTAGAGTTAATCTTGGGGATTTGTGGTCCATACCCCATTGGTTCGTGTCATGAAATTCCCCAATTTATTTACATGGGGAAGTGTTGTGTGTTGGTTTTTTTTGTGGTTGGTTTGGGTTGTGTAGAGGTTAATATGTTGATGTGAATGGTTGTGTAGAATGTAGTGGCCTATGGCTAGTACCAGATGTGTGATGTTCTGCCCAGTGAGAGGTTTTGGTGTGGTTGTGTAGTGATGTGGTTTGGTGGGAGGTTTCATGGGTATTTCATTTGGTGTGTTTTATTGGGGTAATTTTAGGTGAAACAATATCCTTGATAGGCATATCATGGTATGGTTGTTCATACTCCTTTATTTTTTGGCTTTGGTTTTTATTGTAGAGTGCCAAAATCATTTTAGAGGTATCTTATGTAATGATTTGTGCCTTCTTGGCCTATTACTTTGCTGATTTTGTTGTTAGAGAGTTATCAGAGGAGGATAGAGGAGGTTTGATGGCATTGTAGCTATATAAGAACTATATAAAACCTTTTATTTCATAAAATATGAGTTTATGGTTTAAGTATTTGTTTTATAGAATGTCAAGCTAGCGACTTATGAATTGTATGAGGCGAGGGGATACCATGTGAGATGGTTTTTTGCTATAAAAGTAGAAGATATAGTGTAATTTAATTAATCTATAGACACCCTGTCTTTCGACATTAGTTGAGGTTTTGATGGATTTATGATGTAGAGTTTTGTTTTAGGGCATAATCTTTGCAGGCTCATGGAATTTACGGTGTAAAATTTTAATATATGTCATAAATTAGGCCATATTCAGGTTGTTTATAAACCTATTTTGCATGGTTTTTAATTTATTCAACCACTTATATTTCTCTCATTTTGGGTGAACCCTAGATAGGTTTTTGATTAATTTTTTTTTGCCCCTTTTCTCCTGATTCGATCTATGGACTCTGGTGACTGTTCATTGGAAACTAGTGCTAATTTATCCTCCCTTATTCCCATGTTTTCCCTTGTTCTTCTCCCAGGGATTCATTGATATGTTTTTGGTTTGTTTTGAGATATTATAGTAGAAAATTTTGATATCCCTTTGTTATGGTTCATGTCAATACAAGGTTTTATTGTGCGATTATGGTATATGGGATGTTTCTTCTTCTCTATATGGTGTTCAATGAGATCAAAATGTTTTCAAAGGTAGAGAATCCTTGTTCTCACTCCTTTTATGTTCTATGTGTTAGATATTAATGGTTTTTCATTTCTTTGGGTGGATAGTAATGGTTTAAATAATAAATATAATTAATTTTATAATTATAATTGATGGTTATGAGAAGATATCACATGATTTTCCAATTTTATATATGTTTTTGATGATATTGTGCATTCATGTTTCCAATACTAAAAATAACAACTATTGAAAACATTTTTTGAACTGAATATGATATATGTTGAGACCATTATTGTGTTGTTTTGTGATCATACCTTGAATAAAAGGATAAATAATTTATATCTAGCTTATGAATTGGTTTCCCATAAAAACCTAGTTTGTGTGATAATACTCATTCTAAATAAAGAGGTAATGTGATAAAAGCACTTGAATAAACTGTGGATGCTAGTTTGTGTTGTTGTGGTGTGATTTTATACATTTTTTATTTCCATTAATGGTTTGGGTGAGTTGTTTTATGGTTATGGAGGTGTCTGTATGAGTTGTGTGATGTTTTGGGTTTATGATGTGATGTGTTGTTTGGTTGGCATGGATGCGATGTGGGATGATGTGTGATGTGGTGTGCATTTGATGTGATTTGGGCCATTTTTATGGTTTTAGTGCATAGAGTTTGTGGTGCGTAGTGGTTATAGTGAACATAGGTTATGGTGTGTAGTGTTGATGATATGTGGTGGTGATGTACGGTGGCAATGTGTGGTTATTGTGTGAAACAGTTGTGTTGTGAGATTTTGTTGCGATGGGTGATGTGTGGTTATTGTGTTCAGTTGTCTTGGGTGATGTATCATGGTGACTATGGTTTATGTGTGGTGTTATCATGATGGTTTTATGAATTGGTTTTGTTGTGTTGATGCGTGGTTGAGTTAGTTTCCCATTTAGATTTGGAATATTATTTTATACTAAAATTAAATAACATGGGATAATAAATGAATAAATAATGGTATGATAGTTGATATGCGGTAAATGGATTAAATTAATTGAATAAAAATGATATGTTTAAATGTTAATGAAGTGGATTAGTAATGAACATTAGTGAATATTTCTATATCTGGAAAGTGGTGAAACATGTAATTGAAAGTGGAAAATGTTTTGTGTTTATGTGTGGTGGTGTGATGTGTTGCATATAGTGGTGGAAATGGTTGTGACAATTGATGTTTGGTATGGTAATGGTGATGTGGTGTGTGTTAGGGATGTGTTTTGGACCCATATGTTGGGTAATGTGTTCTATTTGAATATCATGTTTGTTTATTTTATTAATATATGTGTCCCACTCGAGTTGTATAACTATACCAACTCTAAGAGGTTCTATGATTAATATGTTTTCCCCAACATCTATGATATACTGATACATATTAATGGATACCCCATCTTACCCTCTGTTCCTTTAGTAGTGATGGCCTAGGTTTCTTCATGTGAGAGATGCAGTGATGGACCAAGTGTTTTTGAATGAGTTGTGAGGTGATGAGGCTATGGTTTGATGAGGCTATGATGTGATGTTTTATGTGGTGGGGGTCATGTATGGTAGGGGGAGGTCATGAGGTCAATATCTTTTTTGAATTAAACTTAGCTAAACTTCCATATGGTACATGGTGGATTGATTCTAATTGTAAAAATCATGTTTCTAATATGATACAAATATTCCTTTCAACACAAATCACTATCCCAACTAAAAATTAAATTTTCATGGGGAATGGAGTGATGGTTCTAGTGTAATAAGTCAAGACTTACTATTTTATCCATGATAGTGGATATATTTTGGGTTTATGTGAAACCTATTATGTACCTACTATATCTTTGAATTTATTTTCTTTATCAAAAATTGTTGCTACTGAATAATCATTTAATTTTATCAATGGATATTTTCATTTGTTTAAACATACAGGCATGATTGGATCTAGTTTCTTGAATGATGGTTTATATAAAATAAATCTTAATCATTTTTATGATGAAACACTTATGACCTTGCATCATAATTTTGTTACTAAATGTTGTTTAATAAATTAAGAGTCTATTTATTTGTGGCATAAAATTTTAGGTCGTATTTCCAAATATATTTTAGAGAGATTGATTAATATTGAAATCCTTAAAAATTTAGATTTTACTGGCCTAAACATTTGTGTGGATTCTATTAAGGGAGAAAAAACACACAAATTAAGGTGCCACTAGAAGTGATCAACTCCTTGAGATCATATATACCAATATATATTGACCTTTTTATTTTAATTTTTTTGGTAGGGAATAATATTTTATCACCATTATTAATTATTTTTCATATTATAGTCATTTCTATTTATTTCATGAGAAATATAAAGTAATAAATTCCTTGGAAATTTATGTAAATGAATTTGAGAGGCAATTAGATATAAAGGTGATGGTCATAAAGTTTGATAGGGGTGATAAATATTATAAAAGATTTGATGTAGGTGGAAGAAAACCTTGTCTATTTGAAAAATTTCTACAAATTCATGGCATGTGTGGAAAATACACCATACCAAGTACACTACATAAAAATGGTCTATCAAAAATTCATAATATAATATTAATATAAATGATGAGAATCATGTTGAATAATTATTTTTTACTCTTATCATTGTGTATGTATTACTTAAAAACTTCCATGTATTTATTGAATATGGTTCGTAGTAAAGTTGTTCCAATGAATCCTTTCAATCATTGGACTAACATGAACCCTTGTTTAAGGAACCTTCATGTATGGTGTTGTTAGATAGAAATAAGATAATATAGTAAAAAATAATGAAATATGACTGTAAGAACAATTAGTAGAAATTCCATTAATTTTTCTAATAAATCAAATTGGTATATAATTTATTTCCCTAACCATAGTATGAGAAGTATTGAAATTGGACATTCTAAATTTATTGAGAATTGTGAATCTAGTGGGAGTGAACTTCCATAAAATGTGGAAATTAATGAAGTTATAATTAAATTTATTTTTAATTGTACTCAAAATTCAATTTTTTTGTTCCTCAAATAATTTGATCAAACACTAATCATGTATAAAAGAAAAATAATGTTTCCAAAATACAGAATGAAGAAATGGTTGAAGAACCATAATAAATAGCGTGGATAAGATCCAAAAGGGAAATAAGGATAGTTATTTATGATGACTATGTGGTACATATTAATTATATAGAAAGTGATATTGAAATTTATAATAATATAGTTTCATATTCTCAAGCCATCAATTATGATAAATTAGATAAATGGTTAGATACCATGAAATGTGAGTTAAATTACAAGAAACAAAATATAGTGTGGGACCTTATGGAATGTCTTGAAGAATAGAAGGGAGTTGGATGTAAATTGGTCTTCAAAACCAAACATGATTCTTATGGTATCATTGAATTTTACAAGGCTAGAATTTTTGTCAAGGGATTCAATCAGAAGGATGATATAGACTATAAGGAAATCTTCTCATCAGTTTTTAAGAAATATTATCTCATAATTATTATGGAATTATTTTCTCGGTATGATTTAAGGATATATAAAATGAATGATAAAATGACCTTTTCTAAATGGAAACTTATAGGAAGATGTATACAAGGATAAACTAATGGGTTTTCCATTTGAGTAAAGGAACACATGGTATATAAATTAGATAATTCAGTATATGGATATAAAAAAGATTCCCGAAAATGGTATATTAGGTTTAATGATACCATTATATCTTTTTGAATTAAGGAAAACATCATTGATCAGTGCATAAACTAGTATATCTATGGGAGTAAATTTATATTCATGATTCTATATGTTGATGACATTTTTTTTGCTACAAATGATCTTGATCTTTTATGTGAGACCAATAAATTCAACTCTATCTATTTTAAAATGAAAAATATGAGAGGATCCAAGTATGTAATTGGAATTAAAATATTATACAATTATAATCAATGTTTATTAGAATTATCTAAAAAATGAGACATAAAACAAAAATTTATAGAGGTTTAGGATGGAGAAATGTTTATCATCAATAGTTCCAATTAATAAAAGAGATAAATTTAATCTCATTCAGTGTCCCAAAATGATTTAGAGTGAAAAAATATGGAAGGAATTTCTTATGAATCTATTTTTGGAAGCTTGATGTATGATGAAACACGTATAAGGATATATATTATATTTGTAGTTGGTATATTGGGAAGACACCAAATCAATACTGGATTGGATAATTGGAGAGCTTTAAAGAAATTTTTCTGATATTTTCAAGGAGAAAAGGATCACATTATTAATTATAAAAATTTAAATGATCTTGAGGTGATTTTGTATGATAATTTATAGTTTTTTGATTTTGTTGATACAAAAAAGTCCACTTTTTTATGTGTATCTTCCAATCGAAGGAGAAATATCATGGAAAAGTGGAAAGAAATCGGTTATAGTTTCTTTGATCATAGAAGCTGAATTTGTATCATGCCTTAAGGAAACAATTACAGATATGTGGTCATAGAACTTTATTTTTGTACATGGAATTGTTGATTGTATCTCTAAGACCTTGAACATTTATTATGGCCATGATAAAATAGTATCTACTATATATATATATGTGTTGAGTTTTATACAATACAAGTTTCACATTCTTAGGGCATGTTTTCCCACTCAAAATTCCATCAGGGATTATCTATCTGCCTTCCCCAATCTACTATGACTCCCTCTATAATGTCCCTATCCACAAATACCTCCCTTCCCAACTCCCTCACTGACTCCGCTCTCCACATCCACATCCCTCCCAACTCCCTCCCTGTCTCCCCTCTCCACCCCACCACAGCCTCCACCTTTGCCTCCACCTCTGACCTCCTCCCCCAAAACTCTTCATATATGGGTATTTTTATCCTCCCCTATCTCATCCAAACCCTATTCCCATTCTACAATTTTCTTCCATCCCATAGATTTCCCATAACACCGCTTCTCTTCAGCTACCCACTCGCACATGTGTTTCCTCCACCACCACTCAGTCTGAATCACTTATTAGCATCACTCCCATCTGTTCTCCTATTGTACACCACCAATCAAAGTAGATATCATCACATTCAACTTTCATCATCCATATAAATCTATAGATCCTCTTTTATTACTGTTTTTCTCTATATAATTATATCCCTGATTTTATTTTGGTTCTAACTTCCACGATTATTCCACATCTTATCATATTTTTTAAACCAAGTTCTCTTACATTATTTAAACCCTAATTTTATTAAACTCATTTAACTCAGATTCTATGTTCTATGGTTCTTCCTATATTGTAACCCTATTTTTGTGCCCCTAGTTTTATTCTACTTCTAATTTCAATGGATCTTTCCTTTGTGTGTTGTAGGGTATTTTTTGAAAGTCATTGATAATGATGAGTCACTGAATCTTTTTAATTATTATTCATTTTATTTTATTTATAGTGTAATAAAAATACCTTTAAACTATTTATTTTCATTGGAATATTCTTTAAAAAATACATCCATAATGCATTTTTTAATTTTAGGTGACCAGGACATAATGAGTTACAAATAATAAAGACTTCAACTCCATTTCATTCACTTTGAATGAAAAAAATATTCATCAAGTGAAATAATTTTATTTAGGTGATTTTATGAATTGGTTGGTTTTCTGTTTGAACTATATTTTCTATGAATTCTATATTTTCAAATTTTATTATTTTTTGGTCTACCAAAAATGAAAACTCACTCATTATTATTTTTCCACCCTAAAAAATTTATTTTAAAATATAAAGTCATTTCTAAGTGTTTTTTTGGAAAAAATTGAATATTTAGAGGTGACTATATTTATTTATATTTCTTCTTGATTGTAATATTACATATTTTTTACTTTTCTAATGTCATGCACACCATTTCCAGGGTTTCCATAAATTTGATAAGAATTTTAAAAATGTTGATTATTTAATTATTTCACGTGGGATGTTATTCTACATACCATTTCTAGGGTCTGGATATTTTATTCTATCCATATATGTTTGTGAATTTATAAGGGTTTTTGAGAGGAATAACTCTTTACCATTATTAATATATCATTTTCACGATTCAAAACTCATGATTGGTATTTTATTTATTCCATTCACCATGTTCCTTTATTTTGTGAATATATTTTTTAGGAATCAACATTTGAACTTGTTAATGATAAGTTTCAATTGGTATATCCATATATATTGTTTTGGATTCTATCAATATATGTTATATTTTTTCTCCATAACAGTTTCTATAAATTATTAATTCTAGTTATGATAAAAAATCTTGGTTTTATGTTATGTTCACATTCCATTACAATCACTAAAATTAATTTTTCAATCATTGTTTACTTATTAGTACTTTTAAAATATAGGTAACATTATTTATTCATTTGAGTGGTTAAATATTTAGGCTATTGAATCTTGTGATACTGAGAGGTTAAATTAAGATGCTCATTATAGGTCCATGACAAAATTTACTATTGATTAATTATGGATCAATTTGAATAAATCAATTGAAAGTTGGTTTTAACACTTCTCACTTATCATATTATATTATATATATTTTTTTCATATTATATTTTGATAAAATGCTGCTACTATGTATTTTAAAAAAATCCTACAATTTTAGTGTTTTTACCTATGAAGAATGAACATCACTTATTTTTTAAATCTGATTATCATAAGTGATAAGTGATATAAAATATTTTTAATAATTATTATCAAATAGACCTTGTGTTATTTACTTGTCTATTTTAAATTGAGTAACTTCAATATGTTATATGATTTCAAAATTTATTGAATTTTAGGGTGTTCAATTCATTTTTTCAGTGCTGAAAATGTTGACAGATAAGTGATCTTCTCATGCTTCTCAAATGACCGATTTATTTTTTTATATCCATCTTCCACTATTTTTGGTATTCCAGGGTAAGTGTTCTTTCCAAAAACAAAACAAATGATTTTTTTTATAATATAATTATTTAACTCTAAAATTATATCAATTTTTTTCAATAAGTGTTTCTAAATGGAGGATTTCACTAAAATTATATAACAAAAATATTTAATTACATGAAAAAAAGACAATAAAAACTATTCAAAAAAATTAGAACCACTTTGATATATATAAAATAAAAATTACTTTAATGTTTCTTCATTTTATTATTCCTTTTAAAATATATAATTATTTATTTTTTGTTAGAAGATAATTTTTATTGATAAAAGTACCCTTGTAAGATCCATTAATAAACTTTGAAGTTGAGTCTCTGTAATTATAAAAATGTTCATGTGTTATATTATTTTAATCTTTTCTTTCAACCCATAGAACTCAAATAAATAATAATATGTGATAAAAGTGATATCTATTTATCATAACTAATATGTATTGGTCATAATATTTGATTTAAACCTAATATTATATCAAAATAAAATTATATTTTGATTAATAAATATTAGAAAACATTCCATTATGTTAATTGATGAATAAATTTTAGTTTTAAACTATTAATATGATCTAAAATATAGATACTTAGTGTCGGTACATTGAGAATATATATATATATTTTGTTATAAAAATATATACCAAAAATAATATTTTATTTTCATTATAAAAAAATTACACATTAGTTTTAAATTAATATTACTTACTGAATGTATTTGTTTTAGTTTAGAACTAATATTCACAATGCATAACTATTTTTTTATTAGCATGAATTTTATGTATTGATAAAAATATTAGATGAGAGCCAATATTAATTATAAAAATATATATATTTTCATCAATATATATATTATAATTAAAGTAAACTATTTATTTTGATCAACATATATATTAGTTCAGAACTAATATTGTGATATAACATATGTCAGAGAGTGAAATGTGTCAAATAAAATAAAATAAATATATATGTATAATTTCAAAAATAATATTGTTATTTTAAATTTAGTTAACATTTTTTCATTTTAATATATTCGGTAACTATGTGATTTTAATATTTTGTATCACTTATAACAAGTGATATATGGTTTATATTAACAATTGTTAGGCATTGTATTCAAATTTTTACTTTTTAGAATTAATATATTAAATGTTTTGAATCATTTTGGATTTTAATTTCATTATACTATGGCTTCTTATTTCATCTAACAATAAATTATTTAATGTGGAAAAATGCTGTTTCATGATTTTCATGACAAATATGTCACTCAAACATGGCAGTCTAAGTGATCCAATATGAATAGTACATACTGATTACATTGATTTCTATAAGTGACTGATAATGAATTGAAATTATTGATTTATATATTTATCTTTCAAGTAAGAAAATATATTATAATAGGATCTCATTGAAGGTCTAATGCAGTTGGTTGTCATTTTTTGTGTTGAAAATTGTCATTTTGAATTTTATATTTTAAACTATATATTCATTTTCATTGTTTGGTGTCATATTGAAGTGTCTATTCAATGGATTTAATTATTCAATACATCAAATGAACTCTATTTATTTTTTTAAAAATATTTCTTTAGTTTTCTATATTAAATTATATATTTTAAACTATATATATAACTATCTGTTTTCTACTTAGGCTTTTTACCATTATTTTTTGATTTATTCATGCACTCACTATCTTCAAATTTTCATTTTACAACTTCAATTATATATCACATGTTTTCTATTTTCATTTACAAAGAATTGGTATATAATACCATTTACCTATAGACTCTCTTAAGTGAAGGGAATGTTTATCAGGATCTGTTACCTTACTTTCATCAATGCAACCATATTATGTAATGTAGAAAACTCCCACTACATGATATGCTTACTTTCCTAGATAACTACCACCATCACTTTCTATACCAGGAGTATCAACCATGATTTTTAGGAGTCTCTTCCTCCCCCACTCCATGTAATGAAATTTTTAGGGAACTGTTAACAGAACATGCTTAAATATGATTTTAAAAATTATGCAGTCGATCTTGATTTGGAAATCTATATCTAAATTATGATCTTTCATTAATAATAAAATGGATTGGGAAGTTAGTTTTTACATGATGATATGATATTTTCATACGGTGTGATTTTCATATTTTGAACCCCATTTATTTAGAGGTATAACTAAAGAAATTTTAGTTTTTATATAGATTATTTTCTTGGGGTTTTCAAAAATATCTTTAGCTAGGATGATTTAAAGATTCTTAAACATTTTTTATCATTGTTTTCGTAGATAATTTTAAGTCGTGATTTCCATACATTGGATGTTTTGGAAAATATACATGAGGTATAATGATAATTGAAATTGGTATTACATTATACTTGATTATTTCATATAATGATATAGATTTTTTAAAAATGCATGACTTTATTTAGACCATGATATGTATATTTCTACCCATTTAAAAAATGATCTATTTTAATTTACTTGATAAACAAATAATTATTTTTTATGAAACTCTAACAATGTTACCTAATTTATGTTGTTTTGATATAAAATTTACACACACACATTTATAATTTATAATTTTTTTGGCTAATTAACACTAAATACACTCATATATTTTATTTAGATATATTATTATATAAAAACAAAATTCATAAATACATTTTTATAGACATATGTATATATAAATTTTTTTCTTCAAATTTTATATAGACTACTTATAAAACATTATAATTTTTACGTTTTTTCAAATTAATTAACATATTAATATGATTTGAAGAGTATGAACAAAATAGTTTCTATAAAATATTGTATTCACGATTACATTTACCATAATATCATTATAAACCAATTATATTAACTAACATAAACACATGGAAAGGTAAATGATTTAAATTTTATTATATAATAGATAAACATTTAAATTTTTTCTATTCAACTATATAAGAGTAAAAAATTTCTTTCCAATTATATAATAGAAAATGTACTTAGATTTTTTCTTCCATATATGATTTCCATACATCTATATTTGGTTTCATCTTCCATATATTATTTCCATACATGTCTATTTGGTTTCAACTATGAAAAGAGAGTGTCCCTTAAGAATTTTATTTCTAATTTTCCTTGTTTTTATTCTCTCTTATTCTTTTCATTTTTAACTTATTTAATTATCATTATAATATTTAAGTTTTACAAATTGACTTTTACTTTACAAGATTATAAGATCCTGGGATTTTCATATAGAAATACTACATCTATTTAGATTAATATTCATAACATAAAAAAACTATACACACTAGAACCATAAAGGTTTAGTGTCTTTGGAGATTATATTTAAAATATTCTTAATTTATTGAAGAAATAAACTTCTCCCACAAATATCTTCTCACATAGTACTCTTATTATTTATACCCTATATAAATCACTCTTCATCACCTGGGGAAGGAAATATAAGAAAGGGGTGAGCTCAGATTCCCAGTAAGGATAAACATATAAGATATAAATCCATGATTATACAAAATAATAAGATAGGAATAAGATTATGTGATAATGAACATAACTTATGAATATTATACCTAACCTTTCATAGGTTATAAACATTATTCAAAGAATAAAAATTATCATTTTAGAAAACATGGACCATAAGTGCGAGAAACTGTCAAAAATAAATAATGATGCATAATATCATATAATAAAAGTGTGGAACCATCATTAATTTAGAAAAAAAATTATATGTCATGTTTAAAAATCAAGACCATAAATATATTTGATCATGACACACTTTTTTCCTATAGTATATCAGGACTCACCTATTTCCCCTAGCGGATCAAACACATTGAATTATTTCCCAGTTTCATCTCATGATTTATAAATCTTTAACCAATGCATTGGAGGGAGATATAGGTCCCACCCATCACATAATTAAAACCATAAATTTGTTTTCCGCAATAACAAACGTCATTTAACATACCAGAACCCATGAAAATAAATGAGTTTCATAAACATTTCATCATAAAATAACCCATAGAAAAGAAATGGGTGTCATAAATATTTCATCATTTTATCATAAAAATTAACCATCTAGAGAAAGAATAAAGATTAAATTCTTGGAACATACACCTATTAAATTATAAATAACATCAAATAATTTAATTTTATATGGAAAATGATTTTGAATGATCACTTGGAATAAATCTTGAGAAAAAAAACTTTTCCATTTTGAAATCACTATTTTTTTAAAAGTAGTGAAATTATAAAAGAAAAAATATTATTTGAAAATAACCTTGTAAAAATGTAAATTATTCTTTAAAAAATTTAAGGAATCATGATGGGGGGAAAATACACCCATTCCATATAAGTTAAAAAAACATTCCTTCCATATTTTTTGTCAGAAAAGTCACAATGAGCCGTGTTTAGAAAATGAAAAAATGATTTCTTTTAAAATATTTTTTAAAAATTAAAATATGTGTAAAACAATTTTAAAAATTTCTAGGAGTATTTTAAAAATATTTTTTAAAACAAATTTTGAAAACATGGACATGTAAGTAAAAAGATCCCCTAGTGGGGACTCAAACATAAACAATCTCAAATAAAGATGCGATTGTGAAATAAAACATTTTCACTTTGTAATAAGATGAATCATTTTCCCCATGAAAGAAATAGATTGAAATAAAAATTTAAATACTATAAATATAATTGAATTAAAGATATAAAATACCTAATTTATATTATATACACCACACAAAGGAAATAAGTGGTGAATATGGTGTATGTATCATGAAAGTTAAAGTGATATGAGAAACACTTATAAAGATCATATCATTGAAGTGAGAATTAATAAAATGAATTTATTATTTATATACATTTTAAATCCACGTAAAAGAAGAATAAATAAAACAAAATATAATCAAAATTAATTTCACACATAATATTATCATGATATAATCAATGAAGTCGATGTTTAACCTAATGAATGAAAATCGAGTTAATATATCCTTTACCTCAGGTTTAACTTCCTTAAGACATGTTCAAAACTCCTAAATAATGTTCTTAAACATGATTTAAATTTACAATATAACCTTATTTATATTTATAACATCTTATAAAATCCTTTTATAACATCTTACCACCCATTCATAAATAATATTTCACTATTTTTACAGTTTCAGGTGTTAATTACCTTGTTTTCTCATTCTTGTTTTGTCATGAAAGTCATAGTTATCAGGAATAGAATATGGATCCATAATTTACAGAATTATATTAATGTTATAAATATAATATTAAATCATTAAATATATTTTTTTAACCATTATTTATTTTTTAACAAAGAAAATTATTTGCATCGCTTCACGGAGACAGTAAGCCATACGAACGCGCGAGTGATGATATCATTCCTAAATGGTTGAAAGGGTATGATATTGGATGGTATATTAATTTATAAAATCAATATAATTTAATAATTATCACATATATCCATTATTTAAATAATTATAACCGTACAAGTAAAGTGATGATGAAAAATGAATTACACCGCTATGTGCAGATGGTAAGTTGTATGTACGCACGAGCGATGTTTTAAATTTTCATAGGACAGTTAAGAGATGGAAAATTGTTATCCCATAAAAATAAAAACATATTAGTTAATTTATTATTATATAGTTATTAATTTAAAATATTCACAATTAATTAATAGGAATTTAATGAAAAATTAAATTCAAAGAGTTAGTAGAGACGATTACCTTCTCTTAAAGAATCCTCCTTTGGATATCCTCTTAGGGACAATAGGGTTTGTATTTTTGGAATACCAAGACCTCAAAAAATTAGGTAATGATTTTTTTAATATAAATGGGTAGGTTTTGGTTGATATAGATGGTTTTTATAAGTGATTATGGAATGAAGGTATTAATACTTGAGGAGGGGTAGTTTTAAGTGATTAAATAATGATTATTTTGTATGTAAAGCTAAACACTTTTGGGTGGAATTAATTCCAATTATTTTGGTTTATAATTAATATTTTAAATAATGTTTAGGGTCTTAAAACACATCAAAAGACCATTAATGTTTTTATTTTTTAGTTATTTCAAGATTTTACATTTTAATTTTAACCAACTACATTATTTTAGCAATATTGTGGTAAATATTTTTTTACCAAGGTAACTTTTTTTTATGAATAAAAATGAAAATGAAATTATTAAATAATATATAACTCCTGATTTAAAATATTTAAACCATTTTTTTAAAATTAAAATAACATGTGTTTCATAATTAAATTAAAAATTAAACCAGTAATACACATCGAAAAACAGTTTTTCAGTAAAAAATCCATTTTTAAATATAAAATGTTTATATATTAATTCAATTATAATATATATTTAAAAAAATAATTGGATTATTTTAAATACAAAATAATTAATTAAAATTTATAACTAATCCAAACCATAATTTGACCTTGTAAATAAAATACATTTTTCAATAAAAACTAGTATTTCTTCACTATTTATTAAAAAATCATCCTATTCATAAAATTATAAAAAATTAACCATAAAATAATTTTAATATGATGATTTCAAAAATGAATTTAATTATATAAAAAAAATTATAAAAATTTCATAAATTAATTATATTTATTTTCTCATAGAAATTAATGAAATCAATTTTTGAAGAAAACATATATTCGAAATGTAAAATGACTTTAAAAAAATTTGTGTTTATTTACTAATAATAAATAAAATTTTATTTAAAATTAAATTCATATATATTTCATAATATAGTTAATCCTATTCAAACCCTCTAATTTAAAGATTAGTTTATAATGGTCATGTTAAAATAATAATATTTTGGAGTTTGCTTAAGCACGGTAGTCAATGAAACATAAGCTATTGAAGAGAATAAATTTATTTAAAAAGATACATAGCATAAAATCTTGGGGTGTTACATTATACCCCCCATAAAAGAAATTTCCCCCTCAAAATTCATCATTAGCGTGAAAGTATATGAGGATACCTATTCCTCATCACATCCTCAGGTTCCCACGTAGCATCCTCAAATTGGTGGGTTTTCTACAAAACATTAACAAAGTGAGTGGTATTGTTTCATAGAACTATATATCTATGATCTAGAATATCTACCAGGTATTATTTATAAGAAATCTATTTCCCAGTTGGTATGACCTCTGAGTTTAGTACATATGATGGATCATGTATGTACTTCCTCAGGAGAGATACATGGAACACATCATGAACTTGAGAGATATTCGATGGAAGTTCCAAATGATAAGATACTATCCTAATATGATCAAGTATTTCAAAGGGACTGATATACCCATGGGTTATTTTTTTTAATTCTTTCTTTCACAAATAAATTCATAGAATGATATTCTCACCAACATCAAATTATAGACCACACTCAGGATTATTAGCATAACATTTCCTTCAACTTTGTGATGTCCTTATGTGTTTTTGAATGACACTAACATTATATACCATCATGTCAGCCTTCTCAATTCTCAATAACTTTATTTATTCAAAATATTTCAAATACATTGGATTTTTACACTTCTTTCCATAAAGGTTTTTATAAGAATCCATCTGAATTATCAAGTAAAAATATATTTTTTTCAAGAAAACATAACTAAATTGATGTGTTGAACTAATCACATTTGAAATCAATAGAACAGGATTTTAGTATATCCTCTAGAGTTTGAACTATTATCTCAAACTGGAAATATTCTTGAGGATGATATTCAATGTTTAAACTCAACTCTGTATCAAGATCATGTTGGGGACTTCACAAAAACATCAATGTAAACCTCATATCCCAATATGATACAAATTAATATGATTATACATGAAACTTACAACTTCTTTAATATATATTCTTGAAAAGAGACTGAGATTTAAATCTTCTCTGAATTAATTATGCTATCTTTATAAGGCAATTTACTATAAACCAAAATTACCTTAATATAAAAAATAAGATAAACCCTAAAGGTTACAAGTAATTTTAATCATATTTCCACAATGTTTAAAGGAATCCCTCCTTGAATATATTTTTCACATATACAAAACCAAAGGGTTGTATTTACATAAATGTATCATAATTTTGATAAACTACCATCACATAAAAACCTAAAAAGGGGTTTCAACACATAAACCCATGTTGGTATCCATAAATATTATATTAATCTTACTTGAAGACATATATACTTACAAAATTAAATTCAACCTTTATTCCTTATACAAGATCTTATATTATAAAAAAATAGTTTCATTGGAAGCTTAGGTTTTCCCTTTTACTGATAAAATATCAAACGTGATTTCATTATTCTTGAATCCTTTTAAAATGAGATAATCACATGAAATTTCTCTAAATGATAAACAAAATGATATTAATAAAAAATCAAACATGAAACTCGCAACTAAGGAGGGGATAATAAGGGTGCCCTAATTATCATGATTCACCTTATTCATTATGGTTACATAACCTTTACCTTTGTCCTTTGTCTTCAGAGGTTGTTGTGCATTATCATCTATATTAGTCCTTAGATTGGGAATTTATTCACATAATTCCAAAACAACTTTCACTTAAAACATTGGAGTGTGGTTGGTGCATTAGTTCGCATCCTCTCCTTCTATATTGTAATAACTATACCATTAATCGCAATTTGACATTCATTGAATTTATGATCCATCTTTCCACATTTAAATCACCTTATGGTTCCATTCAAACACTTTCCTTGATGTTTCTTCCAACGTTTCTGACATGTAGATGACTGTAATTTCTTTTAACCATGTTATGTTTTTTAGTTTTCCTGAGACTCGATATTTTGTTTCTTATAAAAAAACATAATAATGATAGAAATATAAAATTTCTATTTCTACTTTGAGTGCTCATAAAAAATATTTATGTATAGATACTAAAGTCTCTTATAGATAATTCCTTTTAAATACTTGGTTTTATTCCATCAAATAATGGATTAATTTTACTTTTAGGGATAAAAATTAAACCACAAGCATACATTGAAATCCTTTTAAAATTTCCTCATAGTTACCAATGGATTCTTCATCCTTTTGATTCACATTAATAAATTCATTCTCCATCATTGTATTTAGAATACGAAGAAATTACATACTAAATAATATCCCCTTAAAATAATCCCATTCTATAGATTCTATATCTTTAACTTTCCTCATATTCTTGATAAGATTCCAACATTAATCTAATTTTCCTTCCATATGATAAATAGCTAGGGAAACATTTTCAGGTCCTAATCATTGAATAATAGAAAATATTTTCTCAATGGTTTTGATCCATCGTTCAGCCACTAGTAGATTAGAATACACAATTAAAAAAGGTGAATGTTTCCTCATGAACGATTCAACATTACCTTGTTCCCTCCTTTATTCATTTTGAAACTCAACATGATTCATAACATAAGAAATTTGTATGAGTATAGTTGCAGGATTCTGCATTCCATCTCCCATAACATTTGTTTTCTCTCGAAGAAAATCATTTCATTTAATGTCACACTCAATATTAAAACGATTCCTTTGGGTTCTAGGAATTGACTAAACTATAAATCATAGAGTGTAATCAAAGTGGATAACCACACAATTTTGATAAATTATTTAAATAATTCCTAAATTTTATAACCATATTCTATGACTCCATTAGTTTAACATAGGCTATTCATGATCATTATAAAAAATTTAGGATTTTATCCTATACTTAATCCTATCCCCAAGGTTTTCATAATAGTTTTCTAACCCTAATCTCCAAAGATTATCTAAACCCTTCTATAATACCAACTATAACATCCATATTTTTCATACACAAATATTACATCTATTTAAATGAATATTAATAACATAACAAAACTACACATTCCAGAACTGTAAAGGTTTAGAGACTTTGTATATTAGGTATACAATATTCATATTTTATGAAAGATCTTCAATATATCTCACAAAGACCTTCTCATATTGTAATCCTATTAGACATAACCTACATAATCTTTTCTTAATCACCTATGAAATGAAACATAATAAAAGGGTGATCTAATGTGCACAGTAAGGGTAAACATAAGAGATATTAATACATGATCATATGAAATCGTAAGATAATAATATGGTTATCTGATCATGAATATAACATAATAATTTCATACCAAACCTCTCATAGATCATAAATATTATTCATGGAATCAACGTTAGTATTTTAGAAAACATGGACAATAAGAGTGATAAATCATCATTAATTAATTATGATCCATAAGATCATGTTCTAAAAGCATGGAACCATTATAAATATAGAAAACCATTTCATATGTCAATGTTGACTACCAAGGACATTAATATAGTGGATAAAGACATACCTTTTTCCCATAGTGTTTCATGATGCACTTATTTCCCATAGTGGATCAAGACCATCGACTTATTTTCCATTGTTATACCATGTGATATAAATCTTTACCTAATGTATTAGAGAGATATATAGGTTTCACCCATCACATAATGAAAACCATACATATGTGTTTCAAAAGAACATAAATAATTCAACATTACATAACCCATGAAAAGAAATGGGTTTTATAAACATTTCATCATAACATAATGTATGGAAAAGAAATGGGTACCCTAAAAATTTAATCATTTCATCATAATAACAAACCATCCAGATAATGAATAAATATGGTATTATTAGAACATATCACCAGTAAATCACAAGTGACATCAAATAATTTAATCTTAGAAATAAAATTATTTTGAAAGATCACTTGGAATAATTCTTGAATAAAATAACTTTTCTATTTTGATTTTTTTTAAAAATCCACACAATTATAAAGGGAAAAAACTTTATTTTAAAATATCCTTATAAACATCTAAAGTATTTTTCAAAACATTAATGAATAATAATGGTGGGAAAAGACACACATGTAGTATAAGATAAAAAAATACTTCCATGTTTTTTTGGAAAAGTCACAACGTTCTTTGTTTAGAAAATGATAAAAATATTTTCTTTTAAATTTTTTTTGTAAAAAGAAAATATGGGTAAAAAATATTTTATTCATTTGTAGGAGGATAGTAAAATGCTTTTGGAAAACACTAAAATAAAAAATATTTTCAACTATTTTTCTTTTACTTTAATTTTTTTTATCCTACCAAATTTTTATTTAAAGGTAAATTGTCACATTTTATGGGTTTATAAGTATTTCTATATTAATTTCTAAAATGGTCTATTTTGGATTTTAACTGTTTTAATTTATTTCAATATTTTGGATATAAAGTATTCTACACTAATCTAAATTGAAAAAATATTATATCTTAGGCTTCCATTTTCATTAGGATTCATTTTATTCTTCAGGGAATAAATATCAATCCATCATTTGAGGGCCCAAAATCAGCTCACAATTCCAGCCTCAAAATATGTGCACTGATTTGGAGATTTTTTATTATGGGACTCTATATTAAAAATTTCTATACCAAATTTGATGATGTTAGACAAGGATTAAGATTAAATCTGGAGGAAAAACTTCTTTAACAATTTCCCCACCTTATTCAGCTTTCTTCTAGGTCATTAATGCATGGTAAAGTAAAGCATTAGAATATGAAGATTCACCTTTATAGAATTAATTTATCAAGTTAAATATGAAATAAATCCTATATCTCAATGCCAATATAGATTATATTTTTAGGGAAGATGAGTATAAAGTGTAAGAACAACCTTAAAGAAGTAATATTATCCTAATTCTTTATTTAATGGGGATACCATGAGGAAATAGTCAGAGGATGATTTTTGTGCAGAAAATTTAAACTTTTTCCTTATAAAAGAATTTTTCTTATTTGTTTCATGTTTTTGTCACTATATGCTGTCATTATCTATAATTTTTTTGTTTAATTTATTTTTTAATAATATTATGATTTTTTAGTATGTTTTATTCTTCTTCTTCCTCTCATTGTATCATTATTTTTATCTTTTTTGTTTTCCAA
The DNA here is from genome assembly GCA_963277665.1 of Viscum album. Taxonomy (NCBI): domain Eukaryota; kingdom Viridiplantae; phylum Streptophyta; class Magnoliopsida; order Santalales; family Viscaceae; genus Viscum; species Viscum album. Next base: position 1,909,339,178 of record OY728136.1, read on the forward strand.
TTCATTATTTTGTTCAACACTGTAAAATCTTATGCTCGTGATTATGAGTAGATATCCTGAGAAATTTCCTAGGTAAGTAATCCAATTATGAACCCAAGTCATCAAACTTTCATTTTTAATGATTCTTATTTTCTTAAATTTAGGAAGAGGGAGTTCTTAGTGGTAAAGGAACATTTTTTTCTCCAATTTACACCCAAGGATTTTCTTGTTCTTTCTACAATATTCTCTCTCAATTGAGGAGGTGGAAGTGTAGTCTCTCAGTGATCATTGATTTCATCGTATATTTACAAAAATAGGTAGAAGTTTATTTTCATTCATATGATTTACATTGTTCATTAAGTTTATTTGGAACAAATTAAGAGATAATGAAGGTTCAATATGGGTAATCTTCTTGGAGGATCTCCTTCCCGTCTAACATAATTTTTACTTCATTCATTTTGTTTTAATTTCATTTACATGTTTAGTTTTAGTATTTCATTATCAATTATAAACAATCCATTTCTATTCATTTTATTTCATAAATAAAAAATATATAAAAAATTGAATTATAATTGGTGAGTGATTGACCACAACAGCTCCTTAAGAGAATGACTTAGTGCATCCCCTATACTTCACTTAGTTAAAATATTTTTAGAGCTCACGTGAAATCACTACATCAAATTTTACCTATTTTAGGGGATACAAGTGGCATTAAATCACTAATTTTATTCACATTTTGTAAATAATTTTCCTTTTTTTCATTTATAAAAACACAAAAAAATCATAAATTTCAAAAACTAAAAAAATCTTCTTTGTTCATGCAGTATTCAAATAGTGATTATAATGCATGGAATGAATACTATTAAGTGAAACGAGAAGAAAAAAATTAAAAATGATCATATAAAAAAATTTCGATAAGAAATATAGGTCCTAAAGATGAAAATGGAATGGATAATTGAATATATATATGCATGTCAATAGAAATATCCAAAACCATAACCTGAACCAAAACCAGAACTCAAATGAGAACCAGAATGAGTGGTAGAAGATATTTCACCTATCATTTTTTATGTTAAATAAACTGAGGTGGGTGAGAAGGATATTATAATGGAATTAATCACATCATCCCACACACAACCATATATCATGGAGGTACCAAAAGAAAACATATATGTTGATATAAATATTGAAGATCAACATTTTTTAGAAGAATCCTAGAATCACTTCATTAATGATAACCTGAAACTGGATCTTCCCATCATTGATAATGAAACATTAATGCCTATGTAACTCTATATTTATTTAGATTAAAATTATGATGATTCACCTATTGATATTCATTTTACAATGGTCCTTCCATAAGAGATCAATTTCTAATATTACTTAATAGAAATAGAATATTTATTTAGTGATTCCTCATGTTTTATTCTTATTTAAGATGAATTATTTCACACTTCCCTTTTTCTAAATTTTCTAACACAACACAAATGTATCATACCTTGGATTCTAAGTAAGAGACCAACCAAGTGGTAATTATGGAAGAAGAATATTTGGAGAAGCTGGTGGTGGTGTGACTACCTTTTCTATAGAAACTAGGATATCATATGGAAGAGGACACCATGAAAGTAAATAGGGAACACCCTTATTTTTTTCCCTCCCACTATGGACCTAAAATTCTTTATTTATTTTTTATTTGGGGTTCGTAATTTTATTATCTTCTTTGGTGTTATACAATATTGGTTTTTTCTCATGGATATGTGGGGGTTTATCTCAAAAAAACCACACCCACCTTCTAATTAAGGATAATCCATTGCAACTACCTGACCAGGGGAAGTAAAAACCTAGTACCCTCTTTAGGGTTAAACCAATCATTATCCATTTTCTTTCCCCTTTCCCTTTAGTTTTCTTTTTATTATTATTATTCATTTACAGTTATTTCTTGTATTTTTAAAGTGGTAGCATCTAGGAGATTAACTCAAGGTTGATGCTGAAAAATAAGCCTAGTTGTATCTTTCATTTTTGTTATTTTGTTTTCTTACCAATTAAAATTATTCATGAAAATTTCTCTTGATCTGATTTTAGATAAAAAATAGGGTGGTAAATGTAATAATTTGGGGGTGGGATGTCAACCTGTTTTTAGGATTTTTTTTGTGTTATTTAATTTTATTTTTCTTATTTTATTTTTATGAATTTTTCATGTTTTCCTTTTTTATTTTTGGTGTGTTTTTAGGTGTCTTGAGATGAATCAAATAATTTAGAAAAATTAAACTATCTTAGTATTTTTTTTACGTTACTTAATTTCAGCATTTATGTATTTAAAATATTTCTGAATAGATTTTGTTTATTGATTTTTAATATTTTAATCTGATGAAGCTTTATTTATTGTGAAACAAATGTAAACTAGTGCTATCCAAATTAAAAATATTTCCCAACCCGAGAGGTTTATAAACCTTTTTGACATTTTATTTACATTTCCCTTTTTATTAAGAGTCTTGAGAGAAGTTGTGTTATCTGGAACTTACTATTTTCTTCTTTTTCAAAGATATTAGTGTTCATGGAATGAGTCAAGTATGATTGAGGGACCACATTGAAAGCCCTTTTTATAGTAAAATCTTATTTTTTACTACCTTTACTTTTACCCTTTAATAATCCCCTATTATCCATGAAATACCTTGTCAGGAAAGAACATTACAAGTAATTTATCCCATTCCAACCTACTCTATAAGTTAAATTCATGATTATTTTTGATATTAAGTATGTGGGGGGGGGGAGATGAGTTGTATTAGGTTTTCATGAAGAATATATTTGAGCTAAAAGGAAAAAAATTGTTTCTATATTTATTACTGATTTGGTGGAATAAATTTCATGATGAAAAGATGGATGGGTGGCCTAAATATCATTAAAAATATGGGTTGGATGTTTACCAATTTTTGAAGATCAAAAGATACCTTTATTTTCTTCAAAAACATGATTTTGAAGAGAAATATTGATCTACATTCAAGTTGAAACAATTCAAAAAATTGGGGAAAATAGGGAAGAGCTTAATCATTGATGCTGAAATTTCAAGTGTAAACTTCAAAAAGAAAGAGGTTTTTGGTGTTGAACTTTTTTTGAGATGACTGAGTAGAACATAATTCTAATTTTCATGCATTTAAATCACTTTAGAGCCTAACCCTCCTCATTCTGCCTCAACTATTTTTACATTTAAAACCTATAAACCCTAATCCTTTAAATAACCAATGAAAAATACATCATGATTGAATTTTTTTACTCTATGAATTGGATATATTTAGAGGATATCAAGCCTATAGAGATCACACATGTTCTTGAGAGTGAAAAATACTCCACATAAAAAAATACTTGAGGGAAGAGAGAAATATTTTTTTAGGGAGGTATGTACAACATGCATGTGAGAACTAACATGATATTGAATTTATTTTTATTATTTTTCAGAAATTATAAAATTTTGATCCTTGTATGGTGCATGATATTTTCTTTGATATGTTAATTGAGTTGTGTAGTCATTTATGCTTTGGGAATTTTTTTTGACCTTAGTATATGATGATTTTCTAGAAGTGAAATTTTTATGTGTGGGGGAATTGATAGAGAAAATATTTTCAATTATTTTAATTCTAATTTTAATGTTTTTTATCCAAAAAAATGACTATTTTAATAAGAATTGTCACATTTTTTTGTTTTAGAAGTATTTTGAGATCAACTTCTAGAATAGTTCGTTTTGTATTTTATTTATTTTAATTTATTTCTAAATTTCAGAAATAAATTTTTATAAAATAATAAAAATTTTAAAACCCTTATTTTTTGGCTTCTATATTCATTAGGACACATTTTATTCTTTGGGGCCCAAAATTAACTCACAATTCCAGTCTAAAAAATTGTGCATAGATTTAGGGATTTTTGATGATGGGACTATATCTCATAAATTTATTTCGAAAATGTGCTGATATTCTATAATGACTTATAGAAAATATAGTAACAACTTATTTAACTATGGTCCCACATGATATAGCCTTCTCCAAGTTCATTAATGTATGATAAAGTTGAGCACTAGAATTTGAAGATTCATCTTTCCAAAATTAATTTATCTAATTTAATAAGACATAAGTTCTATATCCTGAGGATAACAAATCAAATATTTTTAGGTAAGACACAAATATAGTTGAGGAATTTTTTTCAAGAAGTAACCTTACTAAAATTATATTATTTAATTGGGATTCCAAGTAGAAACATTGAGAGGATTATTTTGGGGAAAAAATTTCACATCTTTTTCTTATAAATGAGTGTTTCTTATTCATTTCATGTTTTTGGCACTCTATGTGTCCATTTTATATAATTTTTGTAGTTTAATTTATATTTTAATAATATTATTCATTTTTTTATATTTTACTATTATTATTCATCTTATTCTCTCATTTTGTTTTGATTTTGTGTTGTTCACTTCGTTCTTTTCTTCATCCCTGTGAACTCTTATGCTCGTGATTATGAGTAGCTAACCCAATGAAGTTCTTGGGGAAGTAATATAGTGGTTAAAATAAGTCTTTTAAAATTCATGATTAATGTTTCTTATTTTATTACAGGTATGTATAGGGGGATCCTAGTGGGTAAGATGCCTTTATGTCTCCACTTACCACCTGAGGTTTAGATTCCTCTTTTATAATATTTTCCCTTAATCAAGGAGGATGATGTGCAGTCAGTTAGTGATAGTTTAGAGAACCGTACATTCAAAACCATATGCATAGGATTATATTCACACATATGATGTATTGTTCTCATTATTTAAATTTGAAATTAAAAATAAGACAATAAAGGTTTAATTTGGGTAATTATATTGGGAACAACTCCTTTCTTTGTAAGATAATTCTGTTTACATTCATTATATTTGCATTGATTATGAAAGTTTAATTTTAGTATTACATTCTCATTTCTCAAATATAAATTTCTATAAATTTTATTACATTAATTAAAAAATTCTAAAAAAGTTAATTAGAAGTAGTGATTGATTGACTGAAAAAGCTCCTCAAAAGAACGACTTAGGTAAGCCTCTATGTTGCACTTAGTTAAAATATTTTCAGAGCTCACATGACAAAAATTCATAAAATTGGATCTATTTCTAGAGAAATATAATGAAGAATTTTTTTTCACAATCTCAAAAATATTTTAACTAAGTGAAGAATAGTGGCTGCACTTGGTAATTCTCTTGAGGATCTATTGTGCTTAATCATACACTAATTATAATTCACTCTTATATATATATATATTATTTCTGAAAAAAATGAAAAAATGTAGGTTTTATAATAGAGAATAAAATACTAAAATTAAATATACAGATGAAATTTAAACAGAATGAATGTAGTCAAAATTATGTTAGACATAAAGGAGATCCTCTCGACAGATTACCCATATAGAACCTCTGCTTTCTCTTAATTAGTTCCAAATCAACTTAATGAACATACTTCATCATATTAATGAATATACTATATTTCATATGGTTTTTAATATATGGTTCCCTCAATTATCACTAAGAGAATACACATTCACCCCCTCGATCGAGGGAGAATATTATAGAGAGAAGAAGTTAATCCTTGGTTGGAAAGTGGAGACACAAAGGCATTTTTCCCACCAAGATGCCCTCAGCCTAAATTGAAGAAAATAAGAAAAATTAACCATGAAATTTTAAATAACTGTGTTCATCACTAGATTACTCCCTCACTAACTTCCTTGGGTTAGCTACTCATAATTAGGAGCATAAGAGTTCACAATGATAAAGAAAATAACGAAGTGGAAAACATAAATGATAAAAAGAATGATATAATGAGCAGAAGAAGAAGACTAAAATATAGTGAAAATTCATAATAGTATTACAACAGAAATGAAACTAAAAAATTATAGAAAATTTCCACCGAGATTTCCAACAACATAAAGTGAATAAAACACTCTTTTATAGGAAAAAGAGGTGAATTTTTTATTCAAAATGTTCTTATGAAAGTTTACATGTGGTAGCCACATTAAATGACTGAATTTGGACAAGATTAATTCTTGAAAGTTGTTTCTATAATTTATCCTTGTATTCTCTCAAAATTTAATCTTTATTAGCCTTAGTATTTAGTATTTATGGCTAATTCAATCTGAGGAATTAACTCTGTTAATGTGGCTCTTCATATTCTAATGCTCCATTTACCAAGCATTAATGACACTAAAGAAGGCCAAATCAGGCGGTCCATACTTTCCTCAATATTTATTCAAAGTAATTGTCTAATATAATCACATTTAGGCCATAATTTTATGATATATAGGCCTATAATAAAAAATCATCATATTTGTGCATAGTTTTCGAGGCTCGAATTGTGACATGATTTTGTGCCCTCAATTTATAGATTGATATTTGGGCCATGAAGATAATGTTAATCCTAATGAATATATAATCATAAAAGAAAGAGTTTTTAATTTTTAACAGTTTATAAAATGTTATTACTGAAATACATAAATAAATTAAAACAATTAAAATCCAAAATAGACCATTTTTTCAATTAAGCTCAAAATACTTCTAAAACCATAAATGTGAAAATTTCAATTAAATTAACCATTTTTTGGGATAAAAAAAATTTGAAATTAAAATGAAAATAATTGAAATTTTTTTCTTAAAAAAATTTGGAAAATAAGGACATAGAAGAGAAGTATTCCCTAGTGGATACTTAAATATAAACAACCCTGAATAAATATGAGATTGTGAAATAAATTTTTACTACTTTGTAATAAGTGGAATCATATTCCCCATGAAATAAATGAATTTAAATGAAACATTCAATACCATTAAGATAGATTAAATTAGGATATAACATAAAAAATGGGTAGTATATACAGCACACAAAATAAATAAGTAGTGAATATGGTGTATGCCCCAAAAATGTAAAAGCGAGAACAAAAAACCTTACAAAGATCATATCATTGAACCGAGTGTTAATGAAATGAATATATTATGTTCATAAACTTTAAATTCACATAAATAAATTATAAATATAATATAAGATAAAAAAAAGTCATTTCACACATAATCTTAGCATGTCATAATCAATTAAGTAGACGTTTATCCAAGTGAATGTAAATTGAGTTAAGAAATCCCTTACCTCTAGTTTGACTTCATTTGAACATGTCCCAAACTCATGTATAATGGTTTTAAAAATGTTATTAATATACAAAAGAACCTATTTAAATTTATAACATCTTATATAACAATTTTATAATATATTACAACTCGTTCATTAATGATATTTCACAATTTTAACTATTTCGGGTGTTAATTACCGTGTTTTCTCATGTTTTTTTGTCAAGAAATTCCCGGTTCACTTAAATAGGATATATATACACTATTTATTGAATTATATTAATGTTATAAATATAATATTTAATCATTAAAAATATTTTTTGAACCATTCCTGAATGCTGAACATAGAAAATAAATTGCATCGCTTCATGGATATGGTAAGTTGTACATACTCATGAGTGATGTCATAATTTCTAAATTGTTAAAAGGGTAAATAATTATATGGTATATTAATTTAAATAATCAATATCATGTAATAATTATCATATATTTCCCTTATTTCCATCATTATAACCATACAAGTAAAGTGATGATGAAAATTGAATTACACTGCTATGTGGAGATGGTAAGTTGTACGTACACACGAGTGATGTTTTAGATTTTCATAGGATGGAGAGAATATGGAAAATGGTTGTAACATAAACATAATAAAATATAATTAAATTGATGATAATATATTTATTAATTTAAAATTTTTAAAACACATTAATATGTAGTAAAATAAGAAATAAAATATAAAGAGTTATTAAAGATGATTACATTCTCTTAAAGAATCCTACTTTGGATCTCCTCTTAGGGACACTAGGGTTGGTATTTTTGGAATACTATAACATCCATAACTTAGTTAATGATGTTGGAAAGATAAATGGGTATGGTTTGGTAGATATTTATATTTTGGATAAGTGAGGATGGAATGGGGGTATTTATACTTGAGGAGGGGTTGTTTTAAGTGATTAAACAATGACTACATGTATTTAAAGTTAACCACTTTTGGGTGACATTAATTACAAAAAATTTGGTTTGTAATTAATTTTTTAAATTCTATTAAGGTTCATGAAACTCATCAACCACCCATTTAATGTTTTATTTTTTAGGTATTTTAAGGGTTCACCTTTTAATTTTAACCCACTACATAATTTTACATATATCGCGTAAATATTTTTTTACTACGGTAACTTTTTTTCATACTTAAAAAATAAAAATTAAATTATTAAATAATTTTGAATTAATGATTAAAAATATGGAATAAATTTTCCAAAATTAAAATAACATAAGTTTTATAATTAAATTTAAAATTAAATCGGCAATACGTAATGAAAAACTGTTTTTTCAGAAAAAACCCATTTTTAAATATAAATTGTTTCTTAAATAATTTCAATTATAAAATATATTTAAAAAATCATAATTTTATTATTTTAAATAAAAATGAACTTATAAATTTTTTATACAAATCTAAAACATAATTTGACCATGTAAATAAAATACAGGTTTTAATAAAAATTAGTATTTTCACTATTCATTGAAAAATCAACATTTTCATAAAATTACTAAAAAATCCCCACAAAATAATTTTAATATGATGATATAGAAAATGAAGTTAATTTTATCCAATATATTTTAAAAAATTGATAAAATTTAATTACATTTATTTTATCATAGAGAGCAATAAAAATTTATTTTTGGAGAAAACATATTTTGGACCAATAAAACGACTTTACTAAAAATTATGTATTTATTTCCTAATAAAAAATAAATTTTTATTGAACATAAAAATTATATATATTTAATAATATATTAAATCCTATTCACACCCTCCAATTTAATGGATATTTTATATTGACCTTGTTAAAATAATAATATTTTTGGAGTTTGTTTATGCTCAGTGTTCCGTGAAATATAAGCTATTGAAGAGATTGAATTTATTTAAAAGGAGAAATACCATAAAATCTTAGGGTTTTAAAAAGATTATTATTAATTATAATTTTATTTTGAATTATTTTTTATAGAACCATAATTATAGGTTTCTCATTGAGGTATGTTGAAGTGATTCCTTTGAAGAATTAATAATCAACTCATTTTGAGTCCACTAGTCAGATTCTCTTATGAGTGTATTCAACAACAGAATTAGTTTTTTTGGAAACCTCATAATGCTATAATTTTATTTTCTTATGTTTTTTACTAATTTTTTGTATGTTATTTTATATAGTTTGAACTATATATATTTTGAACAAGTACAGAACATATACAGAACATATACAGATCATCTAAAGAACATATATATGCTCTGTATATGAATGGAATATATATATATACATAACATATATATGTTCTATATATAAATATGTTTTGTGTGTATATATGTTCTGGATGTATATGTATATGTTCTATATTTTTTTATGTAAATAGATCATTTATATGTTATATATATAGAACATATGTTTTTTTATATATAAATCTATTGAATATCAATATTTATAATAAAATGTGTGAAATCCACTATATATGTGACCATATCCTTTATTTTAATTCATGAACATCAATCCATCCTTGGTGTCCTTTTTAAGGATTTTTTTTATTTTTTAGAACATGAGAATATTATAGTTTATAAATTTATATGATTGTTCTAATTAAAGTACATAAACTTATGCATTGTGATGGTTAAAATATGACATGAATCACTTTTCACATCATGTATAAAACTTATAAATGATTTAAAACCAACCATTATAAGCATTGGTTTTAGTGATTATTTAAAATAAAATCTTATTTTAGTATTCTAAATCATACTTTTACACTTTAGTAGGCATAAAGTGGGTCCAATATAATTTCACTTCAAATTAACCAATGTTCCTATTGATCCTCTCTTTTTGTACATTTAATCATAGATTCCGAGATTTTCTTCTACATTATCTTAAATAAAATATCATAAAGATAAGACTTCATGGTGGAATATATAACTATTATTACACATTTTAATTTCAAGATATACTAGTTTTTCTATGAAAAATAAATAGGAAATGTGGTTTTTGAACATATTATTAATTCCTAAACAAGATTCTCCGTTTTTAATTACTTTTTTTTATCTCCAGATGCCTTTGGATCCCACTTTATAATTCATAGAACATATTCCACCATAAGTTCATTTTAATGTTTCTACATAGATTATAGAAGAAGATAAGATTACATCACATAAATTTATATGACATCATGCACATGAAACATAAAAATACAATGCCTTGTGAAAGCTAGGATGTGACATTAATCAATTTTTAAATAATGTATAAACCTGCTCACTACTTTCACACCAAACATCATACCAATTGGTTTTTCAGATTCCTAAAAATAGATTCATATTTTAGTATCATAGTTTAGAACTTAAGCATTAAAAAACTAATTCTAGCATAATTGAACTATAAATCAACCTTTGTTCCCATTGATACTCTATTTATCTATAAATTTACTTGAAACTTGTATATTTTATTATCCACTTTTAAATATAATCCCATAAAGATCAATGTTTAGGGTGGAAGATATAAATTTCATTAATAATTTAAACTTGTAAATATACCAGATTTTCCATGAACAGAAAAACCATATGTAGTTTTTGACTACATTATTCTTCACTAAAAACTTTTCTCTGATTATAACAACATAGAGCATCTTCACATACCTTGAGATATCACTTTAGCATGCACTAAACATATTACATCATATAGGTATATTTAACATGTATATTTTACTTTAATTATTTTAAAATATATAAATCTTCTTCATTTGTGAACACATAGTGAACAACCCATGCATTTGGTGCTAGAACTGAAAATCCTCTCCTAATAGAACTACTAAAAGGTTTTTATTTGTTTTTTTATATATTAATAATTAATATTTTAATAGGTTATTGTTGGATTAAATTATTTGATATAAATAACTATCTAATATAATTTTAAAACTAATAGTTTTAGTGTAAAAATAAGGGTGACTGATTGGAGGAAATAATTTTCAATTTCTCTCTATGATAATTAAGTTATGAACCTTATAACTAAAAAAACTACACATACGAGTGATGGTTTGATATAGGTAAAAATATATAACTTTTTAAATTATTTCACTACATTCTTATTTTATTTAAACAAACATTTAAATTCATTTTTAATTCCTAACAACGATGAGTTAGGGTTTATTCCAGAGTTAATATTTTTTAAATCAAAAAGACTTGTTATATATTTATGTAATAGATTATTACATTCAGAACATCAACCTTATTCAGAAAAAAAACTTAAAAAGTTCTTTTCCTACATATTACTAAAAATGATATCAATAGTTTTGGTCATAGTTTTAAAAATTACCAGGTACTGTTGTTTTCAATTTTTTAAATTTCATTTTTAAAAACTAACAACATCTATATTACATTATTATTTTTATCCTTAATTTATAGGAACAATAGAGAAATATATATTCATGATATAATATAAGAACTTAACAAAACTAGGTATAATTATTTTCAAATTACTAAATTTTAGATATAAAGGTGGTGAATAAAAACTTACCATCAAGACCTCTAATTAGATATCATAAATCTTACTATCAAGGCCCCATCCCAAACATTATTAATAAATGGGTTTTATGAACTAGAAACCCATATAATATAGAATGTCTATTGTTTTGTCTCATGATACCCATTGATACATAAAGGTCATATCTATAAATAGGACACAACCATCACTTACATTTCCAATTCATTCCTTATATATTGAATGATCAATACAATTCATACTCAAAATATCATATAAATAAAAAATTATCAATATTTAATAAAGAACATCTAATATTTACCCATTCAATAAAATAAAATTCTTAATAAAAATACTTCAAGTGATACCATATATATAAATTTTATATGGTTAAGACAATATCAATTTGGTGGAAATGATTTTGTGTTACTCCATGATACTAAAAATATGGACATTAAGGAGAAAATAATGTCCAATTAAATGTTAGAACGTGATAAATAATATGATCAAGAGAAAGCTAATAACAATAAAACCATGAATTAGTGAGAGATGAAATAATAATATCAATTCATTAGAAATTAAATTAAAACCATTCTATTTAGAAACAAAATAGAAAATAGATTCAAAATATTAAAAATAACTTCCTTGTAACTTCGTGTAAGAATGAATTTATAAATAAAGTTAAAAATTCTTTACATTCCTTTACTAACATAACAATATCTTATTTTCAAATAAAAAATCATATAAAACGTTTTTATTTAAATAACCACATAAAATTTTATAGAAATCCAAATAGATAATAATGGTCATGGTCGTGATAAAATTCATCCACACTATATATGTTAAAAAACATTCCTTTCACACTTTTCTAAAGAAAGTTAAAAATACCATTTTATAAAAAAACTAGAAGATTACTTATTAAAACATTGAAAATAAAGTCAAAGTTAGTCAAAAATAAATTCAAATAATAATTAGAGAACAAAGATTAATATTCTTGAAAAATTCAAAATAACCTCAATACTGAAGAAAAAGAGTTGAAATGAAAACATTAAATCAAGATTTTTAAAATAAAGTATCTTACATGTAACATATTTATTGATTCTTGATCCAAAATGAAAAGAAATGTAATATAAACATGTAAAACCAAAATAAAACCATATTATGATAAATTTTATTGTTTTTAATATATTATTATCATATAATTATTCCAATATAAATCTAAACATAAAAAATACTTAAATAAAATGAGATTGTAAAATAAATCACATGCCTTGGGTATATGTTTGGTCTTCATGTTTGATCCTATTTTATAGTGAATTTAATTTTATTAAATATTTTACTATTAAAATTTTTCATCTATATTCTATTTTAAGGTCCTATTATAATCATTTTAAATCAATTCATTGAATAGTTCTTGATTACATCAATAACATAAGATTGTTCGGTTGATTTCTCTAAAATCAATTCGTTATATTGTTCTTGGTTAAAGGTATTCTGAATTGGTTCCATAATTTCAATAATATTAAAAATTTAATGAATATATTTTTTATTCATTATATAAAATTTTAGAATAAACCATGATAGGAAGTAATAGAAAACTGAATCACACTGATTCGTGGAGATAGTAATCCACATGTACGCACAAGAGACGTTGTCATTTTACAATAAATGAAAGGGAAAGAAATAAGATGATTAATATATTTATAGAATCATAATTATGTATTAAATTCTGTATATATTCATTAATTACAAATTTATAACCTTCCAAGTAAAGCGATGATTAAAAATTAATAACACTGGTATGTGGATATAGTAGGTCAAATGTATGCATGAGTTATGTCTTTGTTTTACCTAGGATGAAAATGAGATAAAAAATGGACGCACCATTAAAATAATTACGTCTTGTAATGGTAAATATATGAATTTAATTATGTTAATAGGGTTATTAAATATTTGGTAGGATTTTAAGAATAAAGGAACCTTCAAAATATCTAAAATAACAATACCTTTTCTTTTGTTAACCACCTTTGGATTACACCTAAAGCCTTCATGAAGTGGTATTTTTGGGAGCCCAGGACCTCTAGGAATTGTAGAGGGATTTTTGGAAGGTATTTTTTCATATATTATTTTATTAAGTGGATAAAATTTTCAAATAATAGTTGAGTGGGGGTGCCCTTTTATAAGTGATGTGTGTAGAAATCTTGTAAATATTTGATATATTATTATATATTATACTCCTTACTTAAGTAAAATGGATCCAAATTGTCACAATTTAAAATATTATAGAGATAAAATTTAAATTTGATCAACCAATATAATTTAGAAAAGTTTTAAGTTTATTTTAACCCATATATTTTTAGTTTAACCCCATTTTAACACATTTTAACCTTTACTGTAGTAATGATTTTTTACCCTGGTTACTAATAATTATGAACAAAAATCAAATTTAACTATTTTAAAAATATGGAAATGTTGAGTTAAAAATTTTAAAACATTTTATCAAATTCAATTACTCTATGTTGATGAAATTAATTTAAAAATAAACCCTTAAAAGGTAATAAAAACAATTTTTAGGAACATGAATTTTTCAAGAAAAATTTGAATTTATTATAACTATTTTCCTAGAAAAAAACCATTATATGAATGTAAATTTATTTCATTGAATATAAAATATACACATTTAATTAAAATAATTAATCAATTTATATTATTTTAATTTATAAATACATTATTCACTTAAAATGAATTTCTAAAAAATAACTATTTTTTACTTTCAAATGATTTTACCTTTATTTATAACCAATCGATAATATATGTATGATTAATTATATATTTTTTCACACATTATTATAAAAAAATTTGAAGTTAATAAACACCTAATTTTTTATTATTCATAAAAAACATTTTAAGGAAAATTTTCATACACCATCTTATGATTATTTTGACATAGAAAGTTCAAAAGAGATATCCATCCTATCAATGTATAAATTTTGTGATATTAAATATAAAAATATGAAATTTAGTAGTTTTTCTTAACAGAATTGAATATTGGGCATTACACTCTTCCCTCCAAAAAAATTTCCCTTGAAATTTTTATGGATATCACTTTTGAAACAATTTTTTGATGTTCTTCATCACTACATACTTTGGTTCTTTTGCTGACTCTTCAATATGATTTCTCTAAAGTAAATTCACTATTCAAGTATTTTTATTCTGAAAAACTTGTTCTATAGTGTTAAGAATCTAGATAGGCCCTTCATAGTAAGCTAAATCTGCATAGGTGAGCATATGCACTAGGTCTGGAATGTACTTCCCCAATAAAGAGATATGGAACACATCATGAACATTAGAGATGATAAGTAGAAATTCCAATTGTTATGCAATATCAATAATTATTTCTATAATTTCAATTGGCCTAAGGTATATATGAATTATTTTCCCTTCCTTTATAAAACTTATAACACCATTCCATAGAGATACCTTCAAGAAAACGTGATCTCCCACATAAAATTTTAAATCCTACCTTTAGTTATTATTATATATATTTTGTGTACTTTTATATTCCTTAATATAACTTTGAATAATTCTCACTTTATTCATTTTCTCCTCAATAATTTAGGGGCCTAAAAACATTATTTATCCAACCTTATCCCAAAAAGTCAGCACATGCCATATTTTCTTGTACAACACATCAATTGGTGTTATTTGAATACTTGAACTGATGATATTATTAATTTAGAATAACACCCAAGGTAAATAATCCTTCCATACCCTGAAAGATAATTGAGGACATCCTCAAAAAATCTTTTAAGGTTTTAATTTCCTTTCATAGTGTCCATCTGTCTGAGGGTGATATGAAGTTCTAAAATGTATCGTGATGTCAAGGGCCTTATAAAGTCTCTTACATCATTTTCGAATTAAACTATGGATCAAGACCAAATACAACCAAGATAGGTGCCCCATGCAGTTCCAAAACATCAATAAAATAGAATCATGGGAGGTTCTCAAGAGGAAGATCTTACCTTATAGTAAGGAAATGTATATAATTGGTAACACAATCATTAATAACCCACAAAATATTATTATTTGTTGGATTATTTAGAAATATAATGACAAATTCAAGAGTAATATCATCCCATTTTGACATAAGAATGGGTATAGGTTGTGTGACTCCTTTAGGGTGTTGTATCTCAACCGTTACCTATTGGAAAACTAAGCATCTTGATACATAGTATGCAATTTCCCATTTCATATTATCCCATCTAAAATATTCTTTAAAATACTAATACATTTTGGAGATTCTAGGGTGTATAGAGAAATATGAGCTATGATATTCATTTAATGATTATCTTTTTAGATCATGCATGGATGAAACACATATCTTCTTTCAAAATTTCAATTTACTATATTCATTGATGATTTCTACCAAAATTCCACCATTCAAGACTTTTATTTTCTTTTAAATATTATTATCATTAAGATGTGAATGTTCTATTTTTCTAATAAGGATATTCTAGAAATAATATGGGATAGATGCGATGTTTCCAATTCCTTAATGATTCCCATATCCAACATTACTAAATCTATGAATATAGGTTCTTTTTCAGTCTTAATTTTAGTAAAAACACCATGATCTTTCATACTCAACATGTTAACCATGTTATTTTCCTTATAATGGTGGTAGTGTATTGAGAAATCACAATCCTTGAGTAGTTATAGCCATCAAATTTCCTTCATATTGAGCTCTTTATATAACTACATGTATTTCAAACTTTTTTGATTCTTATTTATTTAACATCTTTCAAAAAAAAAGAAATGCCTACATATCTTCAATGTAAATATTATAGCTTCCAACTTAAGGTCATATGTTGGATAATTATGTTCTTTAATCTTAAAATATATTGATGTATCGGAAATAAATATATCATTCAATATAAGGAAACATCCAATTCCCTTATTTGATGCATCACTATATATCACAAATCCATCTCTTCTTGATGGTAAAGTCAATATTGATGTATTGACTAACCTCCCCTTTAATTATTTAAAATATTATTTAAATTCTTATGGCTATATAAACATAACCACTTTATATTTCAATATGGTTAATGGGTTATCTAATCAAGATTTTTTTTAACAAATTGTTATGTACCAGACCCAGACGCCACTCAACAGTGCCCCGATCCTAGTTGGTAACATGGACTCAAGAACATCTACCTAAATGTCAGAGGATACCGACTAGAAGTAAGGTTCTAGGGTGTGTCTATGGGGATATTATTCTCTCATTATCAGAGTGTAATACATAAGAATAGAAATAATGGTTAATAGGGGAGGAAGATATAAGAAGAAGATAATATATGAATATCAAGAATAGATAACAATGAAATAAGGTATATTAAACACAATAATGATCATGTAATTTATCTAGAAATAATAAAAAAACATGTACAAATTATAATGGTATAATACTTACCCCAAAATAAAAAAAAACAAAAATGTGTTATCAAAAGATAGCACCACGAGCCTCAACTCAGTCATATGATCCCCTAATCCAATGAATGTTACAAAATCAACTCATGAATTATGGACACTTTCCCCTATCTCAACCTGTTTTTAAATAGTCTATTCAGGCTCCCAATAGCTGCCCAAATAGGTTTTGAGATACAATCCCATTAAGTAACCAACCAAAGATATAAACAATCTAGGATATGCAATTTAATAAGAAAAAAGTGTTCCAAGTAAATTAGGAAATCAGTAAATGAATGTTAAGTTTTCTTGGAATATCTAATACTAAGCAAGTAATAAAACATACCCATACATAGTTCTCTAACAAACAAGTGTTATATCCTATAACATGGATGCTACAAGTAAAATAAGTAAACACCACAACCTCACTATACAACCATAGAACCACATCAACCAAAACATTGTCATACAACCTGAAGTGTAATAACAATTATGGTTGAGCCGTTCAACCAATAAAACTATATTTTAAAGGACCATTTTGTTGTACCAAAGCGTGTCACAATTACCATGCCTATGTCATATAATCAATGTGTCAGACCATGAATGACCAGTTCTAAGGTGTTGAACAACTAGGAATACTCATCGAGTCCTAGTAGCATCCTGATGGAAACTTAGTAACGACACTGATTGGAGTCCCAGGAGCATGTCATTCAAAAATTTACTATTCGTGTCCAAGTAATCCAAATACAAGGGGTAATAAGGCCCAAGGAAATTAATAGAATCAAGACCTAAGTAGCATACTCAATCTAGGCGTCCACCACCACATTCAAGATCCAAGGAGGATTATCCAAGGAATCTATTCATTCATTCACCATTTCATACCATTTATCATTTTATACCATAAGATATTTCATAACATATCATTCTACCCACTCATATAACCATTTTCATCCAAATAGAATTAAAGAGTATACCCACTCATTATCCATAATCACATTCAAATGAAACTAATGAGTATACCCACTCTTTTATAAAATTGATAACAAGGCCATTTAATCATTATAAGTTTCATATTAACCATTTAATTGAAATAATAAGTAGGATAAGGAGGTAACCCATCCTCTATTCAACAAACTCGATTTAATTCATTTATTAATAATCTTACTATAAAAGGGAAAGCATCAACTCACCCCATTGGTGGTTCTATAAGAAATAAACAGGGAAAATTTATATAAAAAACTCCATGGGTAGACCTGGGTTGGGAAGAAACCACCAATACATCTCAATGAATATAAGGTCGTCCCTAACAGGTCTAATTACATTTAATTAAATTATCAAGATTAATTTTTGAGCCACACCAGAATGTATAGTGGGAATCATAATGGAACGTAGACTAATAAAGCAATAAAACTTAAGGGAATTGTGTATAACACCTATTGTAGCTCGGTAGTAAAGTGGTCATCCAGTATCCACTCTTGATTCGACTCAGATCGATATATAAATGAATAATGGATGAAGAACAAAAAATTAGGGAAAATAATCTTGCACCTAAATAACATCATTGATAGGTAGAATGAATAATAATGGATAAAAATGAATCAAGTACTCATAGATGTGGATCCAACAAGATGTTCCACACTTGAATCAGAGATTTTATGGAATAGATCTATCAAATACAAGGATAGTATCTTGAGGCAGGCTCTCAAAATGTTGAGTTGATGTGCGTAGAAAGAAATTGGATATTTAGGTTTAAAACGAATTTAAGTAACTTAAAAATTATAAAATTAACCCAAATTAAGTTTTTTCATGGTTTGATCACATGATTTGAAAATCATTCACCAATCGTGCATAGTTAGTTATAGGATAAGGTAACCTACATGGTTTACTTGCACAGTTTGACTAACCATGCACAAATTATGTCAAAACACACTATCAAAATTGCAGACTTGTTTGCACAGCCATGTTTACCATTTTTCATGGTATGGTCTAACCATGTGGCCTTAACCTTCTCACTTCCCATGCCTCTCATGGTTTATCAAACCATGTACCCTACCTCACATGGTTTTAACTAATCATGTGTTGGGTCATTCTCACCCCTAAACTTGGGTTTTGGGCTCCGAACAAGCCATGGAAAACTACCAATACCTCCATGAACTCAAATATAACTAACATTAGGATATTTTAATCATTAAAACTGAAAATAAATGTATTCATACCTCATAATAAAACTTGGGTTCTTATAATCCCTCCCCTTAAAATATTTCATCACTGAATTTCCCTATGAAGGGTGGTCAAGATTCATCTAAGAACTACTATGGCCACTAGGAACATATGATAGCTTCATTCTCCAAAGTCTCATCCTATAAACGGTGATACTTATATAGAACATGTACTAGAGAAACTAACCGGCCTTAGAGAACCATCATGATCTGATCAAATATATAGATATGGTGCTCCTCAAAGCCACATCTTCCTGTAAATCAACCTCATTGGATTGAAAATCACGAGATGGTGCCAAATGAAATTGGTTCCACTGAGATACATGGAAGAAATTATACATGTCTCAGTACCTTTGAGGTAACTACAATCGATAGGCTATCAAACCAACTCTCCCCAAATCTTGAAAGTCCTGACATATCATGAAGAAAGCTTATCCTATATCTTGATCTGTATGTTTCCCAACCATAGTAAAAAAGGTAGAAAGACTTGATCTATGACCCAAAACTCTAGAGGTAATCTGCGATGATCAACATAATATTTTTTTCGATACTGTGTAGTATCTATTTACTTTTGAATCAATTGGACATGCTCATAAGTCTCCTACATGAGATGTGGTCCTAATAAAGCTACCTCACCTGCTTCTAAGAAGCACAAGGGTGATCAAAATAGACCACCATACAAAGCCTCATAAGGTTCCATCTGTATCATTAACTAATAGTTGTTATTGTATACAAACTTAACCAGGGGTATTTTCCTCTCCCAAGAGCTCCCAAAGTCTACGATGCATGCTCGCAGAATTTTCTCAAGCACCTATAATGTATGCTCTTACTAACAATTATTCTAAGGGTGGTATGTTTTTCTTATAAGAACCTGCATACCTAGTGCCCTCTGAAAATTCTTCTAGAAACAAGATGAAAAGAGGGATTCACTATCTGAAACAATAGTTTGAAGGAACCCGTGAAGTTATACTATCTCATGAATATAAAACCTTCCAAGATCATCCCCACTAAAGGTATCCTTGATCAATGATAAATTAGCAACCTTAGTGATCATGTAAACAAAAACTCATACAACATCACTACCTCACGACGACTATGGTAAAACAGTCAAGAAATCAATAAAAACATCATCCCATTTACAATATAGAATAGGTAACTATTGAAATTTTTTGGCTAGTTGATAATGTTTTGTATTCTCCCACTAATAGGTGGAACACTTCATAATAGAAATATTTACCTCTTGTTTCATACCTAGCCAGCAAACTAATGGAATAAGTCATGGTACGCCTTGTTGAATCTAAGATGCATTATCCAATTTGAGGCAATTAAATCATACATCAAATCCTTATGTATGTCCACTAGAACCCAAACTTGACCATATATACACAAGATCTCATCCTCACCCATAGTCTAACCAGGAGGTGGATCCTCACTACCACACTCTCAAAGGACTAGGCCCTCTAAATCCAATAGATGCCTCTCCCTCACTCTATCCAGTAGGGTAGAGGACACATCTAAGGATGATAGGTAAGTCTTCCCATGACTATCATAAAACTTCAAGTGCATATAAGGGGACATTTGAATAAACTATCACTCGCCACTAGACTACTGAACTACTTGTATCTGAGTCCTCCTGCTCAATGAATCATCCACTACATTGCAATTTTAGGCATGCAGGCAAGATCAAAGCTGAAATAATTGAGGTACTCCACCCACATTTTTTGCCTAAAATTTAGATCACGCTATGTAAATATATACTTGAGTCTTTTTTGGTCCATGTACATGAAAAACACTCTCTTATTAAGTAATACATCCAAATACGTAATTCATGAACAACCGCGGCTAACTCGAGATCATGCGTCAGGTAATTCCTCTCGTGTATCCTTAGCTTTCGAACCCATACACCATGAATTTATCCCCCTACATCAGTATTTATCTAATAGCAATTCATGATGAATCACAACACATAGTGTATATCCTACCCTACTCTAGAAGTATCATCATCGGTACTCATTTCAATCTCCCTTTCATCTCTTGAAAGGCTATCTCATAGGTATATGACCATACAAACTTCATGACCATTTTAGTCAAGCCTAGAAATGGAACTTCTAAGAATGAAAATTATTGTGTGAAATTCATGTAATATCCATCTATCCCCAAGAAACTTGGTATGTCAAAGATGTTCTTAGGATGCTCCCAAAAAACTACAACCCTCACCTTCTTTGAGTTTACTGATACTCTTACCTCTGAGATAATGTTACCCAAGAAGTGAATATGACCCATCTATAAGTATAACTTTGTGATATTACCATATAAAAGATTATATCTCATTGTATCCAAAATGATCTCAATATGTTTCACATGGTCATGTAGATTATGAGAATACACCAAGATATCATCCATGAAAACCACCACAAACGAATCCAAATAAGGATGGAATAATCGGTTCATCAGCACCATAAAAAATGATGGTGCATTCGTAAGACTGAATGGAATAACCATATACTAATATATACCATACATTTTATTTAAATTTTTATGAGGTATGTCTACTGGTAAAACACATACCTAGTGATATTCGGATCTCAAATCAATTTTTTAGAACACTCGAGCTCCTCAAAGCTTATCAAATAGGCCATCTATTCGTGGAAAGGAATACTGATTCTTAAATGTCTGTTGGTTTAATTTCCTAAAGTACATGAATATAATAAGGATAACATCCAAATTTTTCAAAAATAAAAGGAATAAAAACCCGCATGGAGAATTGCTGGGTCAAATAAACCCCTTTTCCTCTAAATCCTCTAACTTCATCATGATCTCCTGTAACTCTGTTGTAGTCATACTGTAAGGGGGAATGGATGCTGATGCAACTCCAAGAAATAGCTCTATAGAGTAATAAAACTCTATCTCAATAGGTAAACAAAAAATTAATCGAGGAAAATGTCCTTGAAATGATCAACCACTGGAGGAAATTTCATCTGATGTACTCCCTAATAATCCAGATACAAACTAGAAATCTAGACTATCATCCTATCCATCCCCCAATGTTGTGTTCTAGATTGAATTTCTTAAACATCCCATTCACCCTTGTGAGTATGAAATTCACCCTCTGGTGATGTGAAAGTCACCCTACAGGGATCACAATCAACGTAATCTCTATAATATACTAGTCAGTCCATCCTGAGTATGACGTCAAACCCTCTCATCTCAAGGACATAAAGATCCCATATGAAGTGACACCCACAAAACTCAAGGGTTCACTCCCTCCACTAGTTTAAATACTCCATTCCAATTATCAGTAGAGTGTATAGTGTCATAATGCTATCAGAAGAAAGTATAATTAGCCCAAGGTTTTTTACCCCAGGTTAGGATATGAAACTATGTGATTCAACTATATTAAAAAGAAAATATTCAATAGTAAAGGCCACTAAAATCATACCTCTCACCATAGATGGTCTGGAACCCTTATCCTTGGGAGAAGGATGAACATAATAGGTCTGGCCCGAACCAAAACCATGTGACACAACATCACTGCTCATAGAAGGCCCACTTTGACATCTCGATGTAACTAGTGTCTGGATACCTCAATCATGACCACCACTACCTCGGCCTGATCGGCTAAAATTTCTAAAAATCCTTATTTGACACGGATTTGAGATACCTTATCCTGAACCTAGTGTTAGATATGAACCCCTACCACTCATAGATAGATGGAAGGTTCTATAAAAACATTTCACGTGGCCTATCATGCCAAAATCTCAGTACTTGATTAGGTCACAGTCACACTAATTCTTCATGTGGACTCATCTTTCACGTTTATGACATAACAATAAGATACTAGTGCTCACATCCTAACTGGTACTCATAACATGGGAAGTCTCAAAATGGAATTTCCTATCTGAAAGAGTTGAACAATTGGATTGATAAACTGCACTGCTCTATTCTACGCCCCTAGCTTCTCTAAGATTTTACTCTATAATCAGTACCTGATTCACAATTCCAGTAATAGAGGTCAGTATAAACACATTGAAAATATATCTGATACCATATTAGAGACCTTCCTTTAACCATGTCTCCCTCAATAGCTCATCAGTAAGGTATGTAGGTTCAAAACACCACAACTCTGTAAAGCACGTTGAGTACTCCACAATTGTCATCACACCCTGCTCTAGACACATGAAATCACTATCCTTTGTTTCCCATAGAGTATCTGGATACAAATAGTCCTAATAAATGGTTTGGAAATCATATTAAACCATATATTTCATTCTATCATCCTCGTGTATAACATCCCAGCAGTGCTTTGCTGTTTCATGAGGCATGTAAGTCATGAACTTCACTCTCCTCTTAGGAGGTGACTGCAGATGCTCGAAAATTGACATCATAGTTTCTAGAAACAACTCATAAGATTTTTTATATCCATATACCAAGAACATGGGAGTATGATTCTACTATAACACATGTGTCTGCTCAGCCATAGACAAGCCAAACTATGGTTTTCCCTAAAAAGTCTACATTAAGTGATATAATCCCTTGAGGAATTGTGCCTCATCACCTGTGTCCGAAACAAAAAAGGTTCCAAAACTAGAACTAAAGGATGTTACACATGTATCCCATAGACTATCACCTATAATGTTTTATCATCACCACCCTCCTGAAGTAAAACTAGATTTCATCATGTTTCAATGCCTCTACAATTCCAGACACATGCCACTGAAAAGAATAACATCAAATTTCATAGCTAAAAAGAATATGATAGGTCAAAACCCTCTTAAAACCAGGTCATACCACACAAATTTATTCTAAATCTAGGAATGTAAAATAACATTCACCAAAAACCATAGAGACACTGCCTCTTTCCCACTAAAAACCCGGTTCTAGGTCAAGTCTTTACTTCCAAGTCCACTTTTCCATTTCAATTTCATTTAATATTCAATTCCCATTATATCCCAATTTAATTTAAATTTTTATTCAAATGGTTCTCAAAGTTCCAATCCATGAGGGCCCATAACACCTCATGAACCAAAATTTGGTGCCCATGTAATACATACCACATTACATTCAATTTAAAAAATTGAAATAAAAGTTGCATAAATTTCCATTTTATAGGGTCCCGTACTCCTTATGAACTAAAATATAGTGTCACTTTCTCTATACATAGAAAAAAACTATAACAACAGTAGGTACATATATTAAATCACTTATCATAGCATCATTAAAACATGTAATTCATCATAAATGGCATGGAATAATGAATGGAATGTGATTTATAACAAGTTCATATATGATTAATGAGATGGAATACCCTCATCTCATCGGGTTGCAACACAATAGAACCCAAATTCATATCAAACATAACATCATAACTCAAGTGACTCAACCAATTGTGGAATCAAATAAATTATAACAATTCAGATCCAGAAAACAATAATTTAATTTGAAGAAATTTGGATTTTTCCAGTATGAGGGTTAGCTATGCCCAGGAAAATCTTATTAATAAACTATAATACCTTTCCATACAGGTCTATTATCTCCAAATAGTAAAGAAAACTAGAAAATAAATCCTCTAATAACAATTTATAATGTCCCAGGCCTAAAGGCCACTCAACAATTTCCCAAGACCGGTTGGTCAAGTAGCCTCAAGCACATCTCCTCGAATTCCAATGGATATCAACTAGTAATGAGGGCGTAGGGTGTGTCTGCGGGGAGAATATGCCCTCATTACCAGAGTCTAACATAATGAAATAAAAATAATGGTAAATAATAGAAGAATATATAACAAGAAGAAAATATATGGACATCAAGAATAGATAAAAATTCAATAAGGTATCTCATACAAAATGATGATCATGTAATGTATCTAGAAAGAATCCAAAATAGGTATAAATAAGTATAGTACAATTAATGTCCCAAAATACCAAAAATTCCAAAATTTTATTTCTCCAAATAGCATCACAATCCTCAGCTTCGTCCTTTGTTCCCCTTCTCCTATGCATGGTACAAAATCAACTCTTGATACGTTGGTGACCTGCTCTGTCTCTACCTACATCTAAATAATATTTTTCGGTACCCAACGGTGGCCCAAACAGGGTGTGAGATACAATCCCATTAGGTAACTACCCAAATATCTATACAATCTAGGTTGTACAATATAATAAGATAAGCAGTTTTCAAGTAAAGAAAATTAAGCAGTAAATGAATGTAAAGTTCCCATGTCATATCTACTACTAAGAAAGTGATACTACATATCCATACATAGATCCCTAAAAAATAAGTTTCATATCCTATAACAAGGAAAATAAAAGTAAAATAATTAAACACCATGGCCTCACTATACAACCATAGAACCATATTAACCATGGGATTTTTGTACAACCTGAATTGTCATAACATCCATGGCTGATCCGTTCAACCAATCATACCATATTTTCCACAGTTTTTCCATATAACCAAAGTGTATCAAAATTACAACAATCATTCCATATAATCAAAGTTTCAGACCACAAGGTTTTGAATCCAAGGTGTAGAAGTCCAAGGCATCCTCATCAAGTTCCATGAGAATCTTGAAGAAACATGGTAACGACACTGGTTGTAGTCCTAGGAGAAAGTCATCCGAACATGTCCTATGTGAGTCCATGAAAGTAGGACTAAAAGTGTATCAAGGCCCAAGGGATCCCATGAAATCAAGACCTAAAAAACATACTAAATCTAAGGGGTCCATTACCATATTCAAAATCATAGGAGCATAGTCCATGGAATTTATTCATTCATTCACTATTTTATACCATTTATCATTTCATACCATATGAGTCTACCCACTCATATAACTATTTGAATCTAAAAACAATCAAAGGGTATACCCACTCATTTAATTATAATCAAAATAAAAGTCAACCAATGAGTATACCCACTCATTTATCAAATTTGTTAACAAGTAAATTTATGCATTATAAGTTCCATATAAACCACTTAATCGAACACATTTAAAGGCTAAGGAGTTAACCCATATCATTTTCAACCAATTCAACTCAATTCATTTATTAAAAAGATTCCATTAAAAGGGAAAGAATTAACTCACAACATGGGTCATTCAATAAGGAATAAAAAAAGGAAAATTCATATGGCACACCACATGGGTGGACCTATGTTAGGAAACTACCGCCAATAAATCTCAAGAAACCTAAGGGAATCCCTAACATATCCAATTACATCTAATTTAATCAACCAGCTTAATTTCAAGGTCCCATCGTAAATTATGGAAGGTGGAATAACATAAGGTATCCAAATAAAGCACCAAAACTAAAGAAAAAATGGATAGACTGCAATAAACCAATGTTTTATGAATGGAAATTGACTTCTTATAATTAAGTCATGAAATCATAATACAATGAACTACTAAGTACAATGCGGCCTTTAAACATAATATTGTTACATCTATTATTTGAATTTCGAAAATATGATATACACGGTTGTGATCATTAAGATATTTAGAGTCTAATAAGACAAACATAATTTTTTGGTGAATAGTAACCTAACCTTATGAATAGTAACCAACCCTTATAAATAGTAATTTTACCCTTATAAATTTTAAAATTTCCAAAATAATAGAAACCTCATGCATGAATGTATAAATAAAATTTAGGCATCTTATAAGTGATAATATATCCATAGTAAAAGTATTGGTATTTTTGTAAGTCATAAATAAATAATTAAAATTAATTAATTAATTTAAAAGAAAATATATTTTCCTAAAAGGAGTTCATAAATTAATAATTTTATTTCATATGGTTTTAAGATAATTTTATAAGACCTTATGTAAATTTTTAAAGCATTATAAAATCATTATTATTTTAAAATCTGTATTTTTCAAGTAAATTATGATTTTAATTAAAAATTAAATTAATAATTTTTATAAATTTATTTTTAAAAAATGGATTTCATTTTTTGATTCTACACATTGAAAATTTATAAGGTTGATTTTTTTTTGGATTTTTATGAAATACTTGAATTTTTTTGTTGAATAGTAAAATATGATAATTTATGGTAAATTTTAAATAAATGAATTATGATTTCATCATCTCATGTATGGCTGATATAAGGGAATTATCTTGAACTAGCATGAACATATTAGTATTTTTGTTCACAAGATTCATTAATATTTCTTTTATTATGGAAAAATAATAAACTAATGATTATAATACTGAGAAAACCCCTCTCCCATCCTCTATAAAAACCACCCACACTCCCCTCTTCTCTTCACTCCTCTGAAGCCTTGTGCCTTCCATATATTCTGCCAAAATATCTCCCCAAATTCCTACCCTACATCCATCAGCCTTTTTTCTCCTCAAAATACCAATTCCTCTTCCCTTAAGAGGCTCTCAAAGAAGATTAAATCAAGAGGTAATCTTTTCTTTTCTTTTCTTTTATTTACTTTTCATTTTCCTTTATTGTATTTTCTTTCCTAACCTATCCTCATAAAAATGGTATGAATCTATATTAAAAAAATTTTAATGTAATTTTTTATGCTAATGAAAAAAATTAATTATCATCTTTCATTTCCCCTTATTTTATATGAAAGAAATGAAAACACTATCTGAGATGTGTTAATTTATCACATTCAAGGACGACGATTTATCAATTTATATTACCATATTAAATTAGGGTCATGAAAAAAATTTTACAGTTGAAAAAAAATATTAAATATTTATTTTATCTTATGTGTTTTTCTTGAATCATTTTCACACATGATGTAAAATAATAATACAAAAAAATTTAATTGTGAGAATAATCTCCAAGTTAATCCAAGTGTTTATCATTAATGTTTTATATAATGATTGACCTTCACTAAAAATAACCAAATGAATTTTATAACCATGTAATATTATTTATGTTTACTAATTTAGTATAACTTCAATTCTAGACAATAAATCTCTTCATACACGTGTATCTGAACATAAATATAAGTGAACCGATCACTAAAACCCAGGAAACAAACAGACCCAGACAATGAAATTGAATCTATGAAATCATTAAAAAGGACATTAATGAACATAATACGGTTATAAAAAATCAATAACATGTATCAGTGGTTCTTTAATTATTAAATAATTAACCTAATTTGATTATTCAGGTCATTAAGATCAAGAGAAGAACACCATCAGACTTAAGGAAAGGGATCCTCTCTTTCTCACATTTATTCAAGAATCTCCTCTATGTTATGTCCTTTTTTGTGTAATTCCAAATGAATAGGTATGATTTCAAAAATCCACCATACTTACCTCATGATTTATAAAAGATTAGAAATATATTTATCTCTCATTAAGCCCTCCTAAGTACACCTGATAACATGTCGATATTTTGTAAGGGATTCTACCAGAAACTTTTATATTCCTTTGGGTTGCTCTATCGATATTTTTACCCAAATGAAGTTATATTTTATTTTTATGTAAAACTTATTCATATTTTTATATGATCCAAAATCATGTTTCAAGATCTATACCTCGTTCTCTTTTGTGAATATACATTCTTTTAAGTGATTCCCTCCCCAATACTTCCTGATATATAAACCCATTTTAGGGGAACTTCCCGAATTCATACCCAATTTCAAGTTCACACTAAAATAAGTTTTAATCCAATTTTTTTTTATAAAATCAGTTTTTTATTATGAAAAACTTCTTGGATCACTTCTAGTTTTGTACAAATTATTATTCCCTTTTCTATTTTAAATGCATGTTAGTGTTTTCCTTAAAACCGCACTAAAATGTTTTGATGATAAAAATTATTTAATACTATTTTCACATGTTTTCAATTCTATTTTACATCAATTACTGTAACGCCCCGACCCCAGCTACCCAGAGTCGGTGCATTACTTCGTAACATTGGCATGATCACAAGAAAGATCAAATCTCGAAAGACCGATTGGTTTAGTAGCCTTGGAAACACTAGATATATTCATAAGTTTTACATTACATCATAAAATGAAAAACTACTACAACTACATATTGTCTCCATAATCCACACTCATATCCCCACATAATATCCCTGCAGGTCATTCATAACTTACTTCTTCACTTCCTGGGAAAAATAAAACATAGAAAAGGGGTGAGCTCAAATGACCAGTAAGGATAACAATATAGCGGAAACTTTCATAAATAAGAATAAACTTTTAAGGAAATGTATAAATAAAACAAAAGCCTTTCAAACATGAACTTTCAACATGGTATGGCATAAATAAAATGAAATAATTCCATTTACTTACACACATGGATATTCTACTAATCGAATAATCACATGCAAAAATCAATAACCACTTTCATAATGTTGGAATGCATAATGCCAGACTATCATAACCACATAGCCAAGGCCTCGTGCCAAGAATACAAATAAGATTTTGTCAAGGCCTTGTGCCAAGACACTAGTTTGTCTCATGAGACCTACCGATGCATCGAGGAGCTATAGCGGGCTCCACCCGTCACTTATTAAGTCCAATGCATTCCCATATGAAAATGTTTAAACATAACATAAACATTCGTATTAAAACTAGCATACGAAATGTCAATAATTTCACCATAAACTATGAATGGTATAAAAATATCACATCCATAGTCAAACATATCACAAAACCTTCAATACAATATAGAAGTTTTTTATCATAATAAATCAACTTCAAATAATCTTAAAATCCATCAAAGGATGTTGACATAGATGAAATCAAAATTCTTTTTAAAGAAATATCTCCTTTTATTTTGAAATCATTTAAGATCCATATAAAATAAAACATTTTCTTTGAAAATATTCTTATAAGCTTGTAAGGAAAACTTTGAAGATTTTATAACGGCGTAAAATAACCGCACCCGCCGTATAAGTTAAAAAAAACATTCTTACCTCAATTCTGTCGAAAAGGTTAAAAAGGACCTTGTTTTGAAAATGACGGAAAGATTCCTTTATAAACCTCTTATAAAAAGTCAAACAAGGGTATAAATGACTTTAACCCATATTCTTGTAAATAGTAAAAAATTTTTGAAATACATTTTTAAGAAACATGGATGTGGATGATAAAGATATCCCAGTAGATTATTACGTATAAACAACCTCGGATAATGAAGAGATTGTGAAATAACCCTTACCTTGTACTTTTCCTTGGTTGGGGTAGGTTAACCTCCTGTATAATGGTGAAACAATTGTTATTAAATTATAAAAGAATCATATACATTAATATGATATCATATATGATCTTTTAATATTGATTTGATAATAATATCTTAGTATTATCGCCGTTTCGTGTGTTAACTTACTCATTTTCTTTTATATGTTTTGTTACATAAGTCATGTTTGTTGTATCTTATTCATATCCAGAATGATATCAAGTCCTTAAACATCATTTTTAAATCATCAAATGATAATTATACTTGAATGGATACGATAGAGAATGATTCTCATCGGGTTCGTGGAGACGGTAGTCCGTACGTACGCACGAACGCTACTTCCATTTAATTTTTATTTTAAAAGAATTGAATCCAAATGATACATAGGTATATTACTATTCCAGTATAATATAATATTTTATATATGTTACTTAAGTTCATTAACACCATCCTTTATACGTTCCATGTGTGGTATGAACGAGTCATATCATTTTAAGGGGGCGGTAGTCCGCACTTTCTCAAATGAAATTATCGTATGTATATACAACATGAAACGAATAATGGTATGAAATAAAATGGAATTATAGAAGCTTATATATAAAATATATATCATTAATATCATATTTAATTACAGTGCCATCATAATGGCCACCATGAGAGGCGGTAAGATGTATTTGAACAATCATCGTTTCGTGAGGCGTTAGTTTTCCATCCACAGAAATATTATGTTCATCATCCATTAGATAGAGTTGTGTGTATGTGTAGTTTGAATCCTTATTATAACAACATCCTAGTATATTGAGGATACTGGTGTTGTTACAAAAGAAAGGAAGATTTTGGGGGTTGGAGAAGCAAAATAAATGAAAATAATTTAAGAGAAATCGTTACCTTTAATTTAGGTAACTCACTTTGGTTGGAACCAAAGGACTTCTTGAAATGCTTTCTGACTAAGGGGAAGCTTCAAGGAGGAGGAGAGGGATGTGGGGAGCTTAGTTGGGCAGAGTTTGGACGAGCCAAGTGGCTTGAGAGGTGTGAGGAATGAGTAGAAGTGGTCTCCTTTTATAAGGGAGAAGAGGGGCTCTTTAGGAAAGAGTGAAAGTATTACTTTATAATATAATTATATTCGGTTTATAATGGTCCAAAAATCATTGAGGTCTAAGATAAGATGACTAATATTCTAAATAACATCAACAAATAAGAATTGGACAGGTTTTAGATAATATTTTAATCATTATAATCTTATTTATTTAAATGATTTATTAATGAGGTAAACATTGCATCATTATTGTGTCATTAATAATTTAAATTATTTGATGTCTAAAAATTATAAATAAAATATCATTATGTAGGAAATCTTTTTAGCTTTCTAATGAATATTTATAATCGAAAATCCAACATGTATAACCCTATGTAAAAATTGTTCTTTTAAAAGATGTAAGCTTATGCCATTTTTGTATTCATTTTAACTTAATTAAAATAAAGTGTCATTATCACATACAAGTGGATCAATGGGGTCCCAAAATTGACCCAAAGATTCCCATGGTCGACCATGTATCAACCAATAGGGTTACGACACGTTTTAGGGTAATTTAGTATTATTATAATATTATTTTTTAACCCTTATTTACCGGATTTACCCTTAACCATGGTAAATAAAATATTTACCGCAGTAATTATTAAAAATGTATAAAAATAAAAGTCACCTATTTACACAATTTGAACATCCTGATTCCAAATATGGAATCCATTTTTCTAAATTCAAAACATAGAAGTGGCAGAAATTAATTTAAAATTAATTCCCGCTGTCAAAACAAAAAGCGTGTTTTTAAGAGATAATTACTATCAAAAGATTGACACTTGTTTATGTTCGGTTTAATTGTAAAATTATGTCCAATGACCAACATTATATTAAATGGTAAAAAATATATTCTAAATATACTTTAAAACCACTCAAATTCACAATTTATCACTATTAATTATTTTGATTAAAAAAGTTGTTTTTAATTAAAATTTAGTAATTTTCACTATTCATCAAAATATGAAAGTTATCCGAAAAGTACCAAAATTTCACCTTAGGCTAAATTTGATATTCCGAATCCAAAAATGAAGTCCATTTTGAAATATAGAATATATATGATTTCAAAAAGTAGGTATTACTATTCACAACGGCTAGTTTAATTAGTTGTGGTGTGTGTTAGAACTCGAGGTTGCGTACAACACACGCTATCACATTATTCGAAGGGAAACGTACCATAGAAGCTTGGGGTGTTACATTCTCCCCTCCTTCAAATAATTGCGTCCTCGCAATTTCTAGGGTATTACTGCATAAAAAGACTCGGGTGGTTCTTCATCATAAGTTCCTCGGGTTCCCACGTTGCCTCTTCCATCTTATGGTTTCTCCACAAAACTTTTACCAGACGCGTCATCCGGTTTCTCAGTACTTGTTCTCTTGTATCAAGAATCCTGACGGGCTCTTCGCAATAAGACAGATCGGGTTCCAGTTCTAATTCCTCATAGGTGAGTACATGCGTCGGATCAGGCATGTATTTCCTCAATAGAGATACGTGGAACACATCGTGAACTTTGGAGAGACTTGGCGGCATTGCCAATCGGTAAGCTACAGCCCCAATTCGTTCTAGAATTTCGAAAGGTCCGATGTACCTAGGACTCAATTTACCTTTCTTACCAAAACGTATGACTCCCTTCCACGGAGATACCTTTAGGAAAACATGATCACCGACTTGAAATTCCAAATCCTTCCTTCGATTATCGGCATAGCTCTTCTGCCTACTTTGAGCTGCTTTGATGTGATTTTGGATTACCTTCACCTTTTCCACCGTTTCCTCCACCAGTTCTGGGACTACAAGTTTTCTTTCACCAACGTCATCCCAACAGGTTGGTGTACGACATCTCTTTCCGTATAATGCTTCATATGGTGCCATCTGAATACTTTAATGGAAGCTATTGTTATAGGAAAATTCTACCAGTGGTAAATATTGATCCCACATACCCTGAAAGTCAAGGGAGCAAGATCTCAACATGTCTTCTAAGGTCTGAATAGTCCGTTCTGATTGTACATCTGTCTGAGGGTGGTAAGCAGTGCTCAAATGAAGTTCAGTATCCAGGGATTTCTGGAGACTTTTCCAAAATCTTGAAGTAAAACGGGGATCACGATCAGAAACAATCGATAGGGGTACTCCATGAAGTCTCACAACTTCATTAATGTATAGTCTTGCTAGACGTTCCAGGGGTAGATCTTCTCTTATAGCAAGAAAATGTGCGGACTTGGTAAGACGATCAACAATAACCCATATTTCATCGTTCCTTCTAGGAGTCTTTGGTAGCCCCATGAAAAAGTCCATCGTAATATTGTCCCATTTCCACTCCGGTATGGGAAGAGGTTGCATGACTCCTCCAGGATGTTGCCTTCCAGCTTTCACTTGTTGACAAACCATACATCTTGACACAAAATCAGCAATCTTCCTCTTCATGTTGTCCCACCAAAAATGTTCCTTCAAATCTCTATACATTTTGGTGTTCCCAGGGTGTATAGAGAAATTGGAACTATGAGCGTCATCCAGCAATTCCCTTTTTAGATCAGGTATATTGGGAACACAAAGTCTCTTCCCGAATTTCAAAATTCCATCTTCATACACAAATTCTCTCAATCTCCCATCATTCACAGCTTTAATCTTCTTCTGAAATTCTTCATCATCGGTCTGAGAACTCTTAATACTTTCTAGTAAAGATGGTTTGGCAACCATTTGAAAAAGCATTGATGTTTCACCTTCCCTGGTTATTCCCATGTCCATATTTACTAGATCCATGAAAATTGGATCCCTTTAAATTCTCACCATGTTCAGAACTCCATGGTCTTTTCTGCTCAAAGCATCTGCTACTTTGTTTGCTTTCCCCGGGTGGTAGTGTATCGTGCAATCATAATCCTTGAGTAATTCAAGCCATCTCCTTTGCCTCATGTTGAGTTCTTTTTGTGAGAAAATATACTTCAAACTCTTGTGATCAGTATAAATCTCACATTTTTCACCATAGAGGTAGTGCCTCCATATCTACAAAGCAAAGATCACAGCTGCTAACTCAAGATCATGAGTAGGATAGTTTTGTTCATGAATTTTCAACTGTCGTGATGCATAGGCAATAAATCTATCATTCTGCATAAGGACACAACCAAGTCCTTTCTTTGATGCATCACTATAAATAACGAACCCATCAAAGAAACGATCAATCTTACTTCTTGGGTTGCGAATATAATCACCAGCGTACCTCGCTAACCTTGTAAAGTTAGCCTCATACTTTGTGACATTCTCATCCTCCTTTTGTCTCAGACTCAGAAATTGTCTTTCCATATCTGCTCGATGGTCGCGAGGAAAGTATTTTTCTAAAAACAGATCTTTGAACTCCCTCCATTCCATATTTGATACTTCATCATCTTCCTTCGTATTTTGAATCAATGACCACCATTGATCAGCATCTCTAGTGAGGTGGTAAACTGCCATGATAACTTTTTCCCTTTCACTGCTCCCCAAAGCCTGAAATATTTTCTCTAGGGAAAATATCCATTGCTCAGCTACTAAGGGATTTGTATTCCCATTGAACGTTGGTGGTTGTTGTCTCATGAATCGATCTAACATTGATCCTCCACGCTGCGGATCAGGGTGCTCCATACAGGTAAGGTTATTATTCATAACCTGAGTAAGTTGTCCCAGTATGGTGATTAGCTGATCAGCACCAGTTGCATCACCAGCCCCACTATAATTATCTTGAGCAGGAGGGAAATCCCTACATGGAGTGCGTGCATTGATACGGTTTCCATTTCTTCCACTAGGCGCCATTTCTAAACAATGGCATAAACTAGATCAGTTTATGAATCAAAATACATAATCCCATACTTATAAAACACTTAACATAAATTGAACTATTTATGGATATAATCCATAATCATAATAATGTTTTCTTTGAGGAAGTATATACTCATAATCCCTTCAAAATGATTTGTAAAGAAAATGAGAGTTATCCTAAGCATATCCCCCGGGAGTGTCGTAACCAAGAGTGCAGCAAGGCCCGTTGTTGTGCACCAGTTCCCGTTCGAGTCTAGTTCAAAGCGGTGTTTTCGGGTTTTACCCCTAGGTACATCTGTGCCAGAGCCGCCTCTACCTGCTCGTATCCAGACAGAGATGTATTGCTTGGAAAACTCACAAAATCTCTACAATACCAAAATTCTAGGAAGTTCTTCTATACTAATCCTCAAAGTTCATCTTAGGTCTACGTGCTCTAATCAGAGTTTATCTAAATCCAGCTTCCAAGGTTTGTACTAAACTTCCTCTGATACCAACTGTAACGCCCCGACCCCAGCTACCCAGAGTCGGTGCATTACTTCGTAACATTGGCATGATCACAAGAAAGATCAAATCTCGAAAGACCGATTGGTTTAGTAGCCTTGGAAACACTAGATATATTCATAAGTTTTACATTACATCATAAAATGAAAAACTACTACAACTACATATTGTCTCCATAATCCACACTCATATCCCCACATAATATCCCTGCAGGTCATTCATAACTTACTTCTTCACTTCCTGGGAAAAATAAAACATAGAAAAGGGGTGAGCTCAAATGCCCAGTAAGGATAACAATATAGCGGAAACTTTCATAAATAAGAATAAACTTTTAAGGCAATGTATAACTAAAACAAAATCCTTTCAAACATGAACTTTCAACATGGTATGGCATAAATAAAATGAAATAATTCCATTTACTTACACACATGGATATTCTACTAATCGAATAATCACATGCAAAAATCAATAACCACTTTCATAATGTTGGAATGCATAATGCCAGACTATCATAACCACATAGCCAAGGCCTCATGCCAAGACTACAAATAAGATTTTGTCAAGGCCTTGTGCCAAGACACTAGTTTGTCTCATGAGACCTACCGATGCATCGAGGAGCTATAGCGGGCTCCACCCGTCACTTATTAAGTCCAATGCATTCCCATATGAAAAGGTTTAAACATAACATAAACATTCGTATTAAAACTAGCATACGAAATGTCAATAATTTCACCATAAACTATGAATGGTATAAAAATAGCACATCCATAGTCAAACATATCACAAAACCTTCAATACAATATAGAAGTTTTGTATCATAATAAATCAACTTCAAATAATCTTAAAATCCATCAAAGGATGTTGACATAGATGAAATCAAAATTCTTTTTAAAGAAATATCTCCTTTTATTTTGAAATCATTTAAGATCCATATAAAATAAAACATTTTCTTTGAAAATATTCTTATAAGCTTGTAAGGAAAACTTTGAAGATTTTATAACGGCGTAAAATAACCGCACCCGCCGTATAAGTTAAAAAAAACATTCTTACCTCAATTCTGTCGAAAAGGTTAAAAAGGACCTTGTTTTGAAAACGACGGAAAGATTCCTTTATAAACCTCTTATAAAAAGTCAAACAAGGGTATAAATGACTTTAACCCATATTCTTGTAAATAGTAAAAATGTTTTGAAATACATTTTTAAGAAATATGGATGTGGATGATAAAGATATCCCAGTAGATTATTACGTATAAACAACCTCGGATAATGAAGAGATTGTGAAATAACCCTTACCTTGTACTTTTCCTTGGTTGGGGTAGGTTAACCTCCTGTATAATGGTGAAATAATTGTTATTAAATTATAAAAGAATCATATACATTAAAATTATATCATATATGATCTTTTAATATTGATTTGATAATAATATCTTAGTATTATCGCCGTTTCGTGTGTTAACTTACTCATTTTCTTTTATATGTTTTGTTACATAAGTCATGTTTGTTGTATCTTATTCATATCCATAATGATATCAAGTCCTTAAACATCATTTTTAAATCATCAAATGATAATTATACTTTAATGGATACGATGGAGAATGATTCTCATCGGGTTCGTGGAGACGGTAGTCCGTACGTACGCACGAACGCTACTTCCATTTAATTTTTATTTTAAAAGAATTGAATCCAAATGATACATAGGTATATTACTATTCCAGTATAATATAATATTTTATATATGTTACTTAAGTTCATTAACACCATCCTTTATATGTTCCATGTGTGGTATGAACGAGTCATATCATTTTAAGGGGGCGGTAGTCCGCACTTCCTCAAATGAAATTATCGTATGTATATACAACATGAAACGAATAATGGTATGAAATAAAATGGAATTACAGAAGCTTATATATAAAATATATATCATTAATATCATATTTAATTACAGTGCCATCATAATGGCCACCATGAGAGGCGGTAAGATGTATTTGAACAATCATCGTTTCGTGAGGCGTTAGTTTGCCATCCACAGAAACATTATGTTAATCATCCATTAGATGGAGTTGTGTGTATGTGTAGTTTGAATCCTTCTTATAACAACATCCTAGTATATTGAGGATACTGGTGTTGTTACAAAAGAAAGGAAGATTTTGGGGGTTGGAGAAGCAAAATAAATGAAAATAATTTAAGAGAAATCGTTACCTTTAATTTAGGTAACTCACTTTGGTTGGAACCAAATGACTTCTTGAAATGCTTTCTTCCTAAGGGGAAGCTTCAAGGAGGAGGAGAGGGATGTGGGGAGCTTAGTTGGTCAGAGTTTGGATGAGCCAAGTGGCTTGAGAGGTGTGAGGAATGAGTAGAAGTGGTCTCCTTTTATAAGGGAGAAGAGGGTCTCTTTAGGAAAGAGTGAAAGTATTACTTTATAATATAATTATATTCGGTTTATAATGGTCCAAAAATCATTTAGGTCGAAGATAAGATGACTAATATTCTAAATAACATCAACCAATAAGAATTGGACAGGTTTAGATAATATTTTAATCATTATAATCTTATTTATTTAAATGATTTATTAATGAGGTAAACATTGCATCATTATTGTGTCATTAATAATTTAAATTATTTGATGTCTAAAAATTATAAATAAAATATCATTATGTAGGAAATCTTTTTAGCTTTCTAATGAATATTTATAATCGAAAATCCAACATGTATAACCCTATGTAAAAATTGTTCTTTTAAAAGATGTAAGCTTATGCCATTTTTGTATTCATTTTAACTTAATTAAAATAAAGTGTCATTATCACTTACAAGTGGATCAATGGGGTCCCAAAATTGACCCAAAGATGCCCATGGTCGACCATGTATCAACCAATAGGGTTAAGACACTTTTTAGGGTAATTTAGTATTATTATAATATTATTTTTTAACCCTTATTTACCGGATTTACCCTTAACCATGGTAAATAAAATATTTACCGCAGTAATTATTCAAAATGTCTAAAAATAAAAGTCACCTATTTACACAATTTGAACATCCTGATTCCAAATATGGAATCCATTTTTCTAAATTCAAAACACAGAAGTGGCAGAAATTAATTTAAAATTAATTCCCGCTGTCAAAACAAAAAGCGTGTTTTTAAGAGATAATTACTATCAAAAGATTGACACTTGTTTATGTTCGGTTTAATTGTAAAATTATGTCCAATGACCAACATTATATTAAATGGTAAAAAATATATTCTAAATATACTTTAAAACCACTCAAATTCACAATTTATCACTATTAATTATTTTGATTAAAAAAGTTGTTTTTAATTAAAATTTAGTAATTTTCACTATTCATCAAAATATGAAAGTTATCCGAAAAGTACCAAAATTTCACCTTAGGCTAAATTTGATATTCCGAATCCAAAAATGAAGTCCATTTTGAAATATAGAATATATATGATTTCAAAAAGTAGGTATTACTATTCACAACGGCTAGTTTAATTAGTTGTGGTGTGTGTTAGAACTCGAGGTTGCGTACAACACACGCTATCGCATTATTCGAAGGGAAACGTACCATAGAAGCTTGGGGTGTTACAATTACCATTATATATGACTATTTATCTTATTAATTTCCATGTATGTTACAATTATTTTCTTTCATGGACACTTTTATGAAACACCTATTCATTATGCTTTATGACTTGATTATTGTAACCATTTCTTTCCATGGGTACCCTTATGTTTATGTAAGATTGATTATGTATGATTATTTATGTGGAAAACATATTCATGAAGATTTAATATGGGTGTTCCCAGATAGCGCTCCAATGTATTA
The DNA here is from genome assembly GCA_963277665.1 of Viscum album. NCBI lineage: Eukaryota > Viridiplantae > Streptophyta > Magnoliopsida > Santalales > Viscaceae > Viscum > Viscum album. The sequence continues at coordinate 1,909,378,795 of OY728136.1, forward strand.
GGTAAATTTTAGTCTCATGAGGAATTATGTGCAACGGTCTTGGCGGCTAGCCTTGAATCGTGCTACCATGTGCAACAATATTGGTGGTTATACTTGAATTGTGATCCTCTATGTGCAAAGAGCCTTGACTTGTGATAAAGTCATGATTTATGTTACTGGTACATCTCGAGGATTCAATGTTTATGTGATCCCATGTTTATATGTTATTATTCTATATTCCATTTTATATCATTATGTTATGACCTTTAACCCATGTTCTAAATCCTTATTCTTATGTTTATTACCTTACCGTGCTCTTAGATCATCCCTTCATTCATGTGATCCACAGGTTACCCTTTGTAGATATAAGGTCTCAAAGGAAGTTAGGATCTATTTATGAAGATTAAATAAAGAAGTTTTTTGTAGTCCCATGTTTTAAGTTTAATGTACCTAGTCTTTAAAGACACTATAATACATGATACTTGGATTGTACTCTGATTTTTAATTATGATTAAATTCATGTAATGTTATGTGTAAAATTCTAGGGTCAATATAGTTGGTATCAGAGGATGGTCTAGTTATTTTTGGAGATTAATAATAGATAAATTTTTTCAGAACCTTACGTATGAGACTAAGTATAAGAAAACATCCCTAAATTTTAATAAGTATAGAGTAAGTGGTTTATTAAGCAAATACACCCCTCTCTAGATAAAAGTAGGTAGAGGTGGCTCTAACACAAATGTATCTAGTGGAAATACACAAAAACATCACTTTGATCTAGACTCGAACGAGAACTGGTGCACGACAACAGGCCTTACTGCACTCTTTGTTTGACCTCCCGGGTCATATGATTTGGTAAATTCATGAGCTTAGTACAAACCATTATTAAGGGAATAAAAAAACCCCATAAGAATATAAGTTATGAAAATTGATCTAGGATAACCTAGATTGAAACTTATGGAATCACATGTTAGGATATACGTTTTCTTTACAAGTTTATCCTCTCATGTTCAAAGTTTAATTTTTATTCACAATATATAAGTATTCAATCCCTCTAATTGTACGTTATTTTTCTTAGTTAATGGTGGGAAATAGAATAACACATGCCAATAATCATTGTGATAGGTAATGTGAATATCTCCTTTGTAAGAACCCGGGTTTTGAGCCTATAAGGCTTTGAATTTTTCTTTCTTTCTTGATGTTATTCCAGAGCAGGGCGTTTAGACGACCTGTGATTCCGAGCCTCGATGTGGATGAAATTGAATTTTAAGTGAATTCACACTAAACACACCAAATAAATATAATAACTCCTAAATAGTTGCTCGGAGGGGAAAACTGAAGGCACTGTTGAGTTTGGAGCATGCCGTTTACCTTAGGTGAGGTGTAACTTTCATGGGTGTGGCCCTTTTGTGGAAAATGCCACCAGGGGAATTTTTGTAATTTAGCGGCCTCGGACGTGAACTTTATAACTTCTGAATAGAGGCTCGAATTAAAATTCTAAGACAACCGTTGCAATCAAAACATGGATTTTACCCTAGGAGTAGCTTAACCTCGACCCCATCGAGAGTTCGGGTACGAGCCTACTGGTGGGTGTTTAAAATTAATTGAATTTTAATTAGGTTCCCTACTTAAACACATCCACCCCTTCTTCCCCCTTAAAATTTATTTGAAGTAATCTCACCCAACAAATAACCTCCACCTTCTTCAAGATCCTCTCCCCATTTCTCCAAGGAGGTTGCGGCTTCGGTGGATCACTTGTGAAGCGACGGGCTACACCCAACGAGGTTGGATCGTTGTGTTTTCATTTTAAATTTCTGCATCCTTTTTGAAGTCAATTTATAGCATTGAATGTTGTTTAATTATCGAGTGAAGGCCATATTTGAGTAGGGCTCGATCTGAGCTTTCCAAAAATTCTTTCAGATCAAATTTTTCAGTCCCGGGGTGTCCGAGGTGACCCTAGGAAGTTTTCCGGCCAAAACCCCTATTTTCCAGTGGTTCCAGGGCGGTCCGGCGGCTCTGCACGATGATACGGCGGGAGACGACGATGGAACGGGCTCCCCAGGTGGTGGTGCGGGATCCCGAGGTAGTGACATGAGATCCCCAGGTGGCAGCGTAGGCTTCAGCGGTTGGTGAGGGTGAGCGGGACGGCGGCCCGGTGCTGTGGTGGTTCGGGCGAGCGGTCGGGCGCCGACCGGCTTTGCCGGTTGGCGTGCAACGCGGGACCATGGGTGTCACGACCCTGGGAGCAGACCGAGACCCACAAAATGCGGGTCCCGTAGAAAAGAGCCGTACTGACTTAAGCCGGTCCGAGTGAAGCGGTATGGCCCACGTGGTGAACCGTGGGCCGCGGTGGACCAGGTAGTTCGGGCGGCCGAGCTGCGGATTTCTGTTCTAAAGGGGTGGACCGACCAAACCGGTCCGGCCCACCCCGTCTCCATCCATTGGCATTAAAACAAATATAACTCTCAATCCAAGTATTAGATTTTCATTCCATATATGGCAACACAATCCTCGGATCGAGACAGAGATTTTGAGATGGTCTTGTGGATTTTTAATTTCCGAGACGGGGGCTCAGTGGCGCGACATGACCGTTTAGTGTTATTTAGCTCCTCACTGAGATTCTTGCTTCAGATGGCGTGAGCACATCTGTAGTATGTTTTAGGAGCTATCAGCGACGCTGTGACTGTAGCGTCGAGATGAGGTCGTGCAGGGTGGTTTCAGGCGTTGAAGCCAGGGTTGAGGCATGGGCCCACGGGCCGTCATTCAAGCTGCGTGCAGCGTTTGCGACTTTTTCATCAGAAGTTTGTTTGGGGAGAATGAATAGTCAATTTGGCATGTTTTTCCGGGGCCATCGTGATGGTGCAGTTCTCCCGGCCTTTTTCGGGACTGAGGTGTGGGCCCCACGAGACGCCGTATGGGCGTAAAGCGGTTTTGAATAACTTTTTCATCAGGAGTCCATTTCAAGCGAGTAAATAGTCTATCTTGCATGTTTTTCCGTGAGGATTGCAATGGTGTAATATATATGGGTGTGAAAATCCTTATTCAAGATATCATTAAATGTGGAAACATGAAAGTGCATTGGTCGAAGGATCCTTTGACGCACTCCAAACCAACGCATGGTAGCGATGTTAGTAACACCCAATGATGGCACAAGAAGTGTGGAGTTATCAGACCAGTTTTGGGTTTAACCTCTAGTGGGGCTGGGTAGTGGGTTACCCACCAGCGTATCAGGGTTTACCCTCCAGCGGGGCTGGGTTGTGGGTTACCCGTTAACCTTAGGGTTTACCCTCCAGCTGGGCTGGGGAGTGGGTTACCCGACGACTTCTTTCAGACTCATCCCTTTCTATGAGGCTAGTAAATGACTTTTCTCCATGATTACTAGAGTGGGACCCTTGGTTGTACGGTTCAGTGATGAGATAACTTTGACGTGTGGGACTTTTGGGCATTAGTGATTGATATCCTTATAACTATTGGTGACCTTTCCTGGGATGCGCTTGGAGATGGAGATCCCCTCACACGCTTGTTCGGGTTTCTTATTGAGCATATATATATATATACAACCTAATTTTGTTTCCACTCCATGGGTTCAGTTAATCTCCTTCTAGTAGGAGCAAAGACGCATGGGGTATGCCACGTGCTTTCCATTTCCATCTCCTTGCGTTTGGACGAGTCTGCTTCCTTTCTCTTGTTGGGTTGAGCTGCACTCTATTTAATGTACTCTTTCACTATTATTTGTTTTGTATACTACTCACCCCTTTATTTAATACTTTTTTTCTCCCTCGAGCTTTTGGGTCATCCTACTAAGTATCTTTATACTCAACCCTACTTGGGCTTTGCCTGCACCTGATGTTCCCTTACAGACGATAAACAGGCCGATCGTGACTATAGAGGAGCATAGAGGGAACAAGAGCTTAGGCCACGTATTGGGGGCAAAGTAGAGTTTTTAGGTGTGGGACTCTCCAGTTGTTTACTTTTTTTCACCTTTTGTAGGGTTGTGGCACCTTTCGGGTTGGGCACGTGTTTTTCCCTTTTTCTGTTCAGTTTCCTTGTCATTACTTTTCAACACTTTACATGTTTTATTCAAAAGTTGATGCATGACTCTGGTTGGGTTATAGTTGTTTTTCCTTTTGTTTTTTTACTCTACACTTCTACATCGAGTGGGATATGTGTGTGTGTACAGGTACTTAGGGAAAGGACTACCTGAGATTGTTACACCGTCAGTGCTTGTCGCCAGCCCCTGGCCTACGAAGGTGGGCTTGGGGTATTTGCGGCTCGAGACCGGTAGGGTCGAGTTGTGACAAAGTGGTATCAGATGGTGGTTCATTACTCGGGGTGTTGTTCGGGCATCCCTAAAAAAAGTAATTTTTTGGGATTTAGGTAAATAGTTTTGACGTGTCTTGAGAGTGGCTCTCAGGCCATGGAGTCCAGTGATGGTACGAGTGGCCGACGTATCCATTCATCAGGACCCTGATAACCCGCTTGTCAACTCGGTACGCTGAGACATTTGTTGCTGGGAACTTTGGAACATGCATTCGGGAGGATTGAGTCTTTGAATGTACTTTTTGAGTCAGATTCCCTTTGTAATTACTATTATATATATATATATATACGCTCATATGATCGCGGTAATCCTTGATAAATTTCTAGATGCCCCCACGATAGTAGCCAACCATATTACCCTCTCCAGTTCCGGACGAAGACCTGGCGAGTGACGAGGCATCAGTTCAGGGACCCTCACATGATCCCCGTACACCCAGTGGTTCAGTAGTAACCCCTACATCTGGAGAGTGGCGGTTAGTGCCAGCAGCACAGGCTGAGGTTGAGTGCAAGATGAGTGTGCTCCGAGACTTCCAGCATCAGCGACCACAGAAGTTCCATGGGGACCCGGATCCCCAGGCAGCGGAATATTGTCTAGAGTCCATGGACCAACTTTTCAGGCTGGTATGGACACCATTAGACTAGATGTTAGCCCTAGCTACTAGCCTTTTCCTTGGGATGACTGAGCGTTGGTGGTGGTTAGTTACGCAGACCCACGACGAGTCGTCTCTCATGTGGAATAGCTTCCAGAAGCACTTTTGGGAGGAGTACTCCCCCTATTTTTTAGGCTCCATTTGGATTCAGGAGCTTCTAGAGCTGAAGCAGGGGGGGATGAACATGAAATATTACTCGGAACGGTTTACAGATCTGACACGCTACTCACAGGATATTATCTGCGATAGTTACTTCCGGGTGCAGAAGTTTGAGCAGGGTATTCACAGGAAGATCTGTGCTAGTGATGTGCCCCTGTGCATCCCTACTTATGCTGGGGTTCTAGAGAGGGAACTCATGATAGAAAGATTCTTGGATGAGGGATGCCAGCTGGCAGGGCCTGATAGTGGCTACTTCAGAGCAGAGTCTTCGATAGCAGGTAGGTGGCAGAGAGAAGAGCCTTAGTCGAGGAGACCCTTCTGTGAGCAGACTCAGGGGCATGGTTGTACACCGCAGTGGCACTATAGAGAAGTAGGGAAGTCAGGAGATAGCCAGTTCTATGCTTTTGAAGGATGAGGTCATGTAGCACAGGACTACCCGACCAGGCATACCGAGAAGCCATGGAAGGTAGTGGGCGCATCGTAATGGTAGAGGCAGCTCCATGACTAGGGATCTCCCAGGCGAGGACAGGGTGGTCCTCAGAGAAGGCGGTGCAGGAAAAGCAGCAGGACCTGGAGGTGGGGGACGGCTCATCGAGATCCTTCCACCACCACCACCAGGCAGCCCACGTTAGGATCAAGTAGCTGGCGGTAGGGGCTATAGGAAACTTCGGGCTATGCGTGTTCGTGACCCCCCAACACATGATATGGTCTGAGGTATGCTTTGTGTTTACTCTACACTTGATTCAGTACTAGTAGACACAGGATCTAGCCACTCTTTTATATCGCTGCTTTTGGTACGGGAGTTGGAGCTCCCCGAAGAGGCACTGACACCTGCGCTTAGTCTCGAGGTTTCTACGGTAAGTGCATTGTTAGTTACCTTTGTTTGTAGAAAGTGAGAACTGTTGTTCGGAGGAGAGAGTTTCACGTGGTACATACTGGTCATCACGATGGAACCCTAATATGTCATCCTAGGCATGGATTGGCTTTCTATGGTTCACGCCCAGATCGACTATTGTCGCAGATGGGTCAGATGCGTGCATTCTGATGGGATGAGGTACACCATCCTCGATGAGTGAGACCTCATGGAAGAGCATATGGGTACTATGAGCAAGAGACCACAACCTTTTTCACATTAGTTTGCGAGCATGGATCTTGGAGCAGCAGAATCTATAGGCACCTGGATCCCTACCGTTGTAGAGGACTACATAGATGTCTTTCCCGAGGATGTCCCGGGACTACCTCCGAGGCGAGATATGGAGTTCTGCATTGACTTGAAGCTGAGGACTACCCTGATATCATGTGCATCATATCAGATGGCACCCACAGAGCTTCAGAATCTACGACTTCAGTTGGATGACCTTTATGATAAGGGATTCATCAGGCCTAATGTGTCCCCCTGGGCAGCTTCAATTTTGTTTGTGAAGAAGGAATATGGGAGCCTACGACATTGTGTGGATTATTATCACTTGAATGTGGACACGATAAAGAACAAGTACCCTTTTCCCAATATTATGACCTCTTCGACCACTTGAGAGGTGTGAAGTGGTTCTCTAAGATTGATCTTCGATCCGACTACCACCAGTTGCGGGTTCGAGAGGTTGACATCCTGAAGCTGGCTTTCCATTATCGTTATGGGCATTACGAGTATCTGGTGATGCCCATTGGCATGAAAAATACCCCCAGTATTTTCATGGCTTTGATGAACCAAATATTCCTGCTATACTTGGACTAGTTTGTGGTCGTCTTTATTGACGGCATACTCATCTACTCTATGACGGAGGAGCATGCGAAGCATTTCAGGATGGTCCTAGACTTAGTCCAAGAGCACCAGCTGTATGGGAAGCTCTCAAAGTGTCTGTTCTGGATTCATGAGGTTTACTTTCTAGGGCATGTCATTACAGAGCATGGATTGGCCATAGATCCCACAAAGATAGAGGCAGTTCTTGCATGGGATCCACCCAAGAATGCATCTGAGGTGTGGAGATTCCTTGGGTTGTCAGGGTAATACATGAGGTTCGTGGAAGACTTCTCCATGATTGCTTCCCCTTTGACCTCATTGACGTGGAAGGGATGACCATTCACCTGGACTGATAAGTTCCAGAAGGCCTTTGAGGAGTTGAGGTAGATGCTGACTAGTACTCCAGTGTTGAGGATGCCAGAGAAAGGAATTTAGTTCATGTTATATTTCAATACTTCAAGATCTGGGCTTGGGTGCATGCTAATGTAGCAACGGGAAGTGATTGTATATGGGTCGAGGTAGTTGAGGCCCCATGAGCAGAATTATGCAACTCACAATTTGGAGTTGGAAACGGTGGTCTTTTACTTGAGGTTATGAAGACACTACCTTCTGGGTGAGCGTTTTGTGGTCTACTCAGACTACTAGAGCTTCAACTATATCTTCACTCAGAGGGATCTGAATCTGAGGCACATGCATCGGCTGGAGTTTCTGCAGGACTATGATTTTGAGACAGTCTACACTCCAGGGAAGGGCATTATAGTAGCAGATTCCCTTAGCAGGAATTCCCAGGCTCGTCTAGTGAAGGAAGCTTCAGAGCAGTTGGCTTCCCTACAACTGACCTTGGTGGAGTAGGAGGGTACGGCTTTTCTGTAGTCGATGATGTTGACTCCTTCACTCCTTGAGCGTGTGAGAGAGTCACAGCTGGGGATGTCGAAAGCGAGGTATTGTGTGATTAGATATCCACAGGCGACGCACCCGATGGGTATTATAAAGGAGGGAATCATGAAATCCTATTCCAAGGGCGAGATTTAGTACCAGTGGAGATGCGAGAGGAGGTGATGCGGGAATTACACACTTCTCCCTTGGTTGTACATCCCGGTGTGAGGAAGATGTACAGAGACCTTCAGCGACCATTTTTGTGGTCTGGCATGAAGTGTAGCGTAGCTGAGTTCGTTTCTCAGTGCCTTACCTTTCAGCAGGTGAAGGCAGAGTATCCGGTTCCGGCAGGGTTGTTGCATCCCCTTGATATCCCAGAGAAGAAGTGGGATAGAATATCTATGGACTTCGTCACAAGGATTCCACGCACAGTGAAGGGCCATGAATCCATTTGGGTGATAGTGGACTGACTCATGAAGTCATCACACTTCCTTGCCATCAGGGAGAAGAGCTCGGTGTAGAGTGTAGGGTAGTTGTATGTTCGGGAGATCATCCGCCTTCATGGAGTACCCTTGACGATCATCTCCGACTATGACGTGTGGTTTATGTCGCGATTGTGGTGAGGCCTGTAGGGGAATTCAGGAATTATATGCGGATGAGTATAACTTTTCACCCCCAGACAAACGGGTAGACCAAGCACACTATCTAGGTGTTGGAGGATATGCTCAGGGTGCGCGTGTTAGACTTTGGCCTAAGCTGGGAGGATCACCTGCCCTTGGTGGAGTTCACATATAACAATAGGTAACACTCTACTATCGGCATGACACCTTTTGAGGCCCTCTACGGGAGACCCTGCAGGTCACCGTTGTGCTAGAAGAAGGTTGAAGAGACCTCCCTCATGGGCCCAAAGTTGGTGCGGGCGACGACAAAGAAGGTGTTGGTCATTCGTGATTGGATGAGGACTGATTAGAGTAGACATAAGTCCTACGTAGACCGTCATCATAGGAATTTGGAGTTTGAGCAGGGGGACCATGTCTTTTTGAGAGTCTCCCCGCGGCATGGAACACAGATGTTCGGCCGGGGAGGCAAGCTATCCTTGAGGTTCATCAGGACTTTTCGGATCATGTATAGGGTTGGAAAGGTTTCCTATTGTCTTTCTCTACTCCCACAGCTAGAGAGAGTGCATGATGTCTTCCATGTATCACAGCTAAGGAAATACGTAAATGACCCCACACACATCATCAACTGGGGAGAGATGGACATTGAAGATGGAGACACCTTTGCGGAGCACCTGATGGCGACTGAGGACTGGCAGGAACAGACTCTGCGTGGATAGACCATTCATTTGGTTCGAGTGTTTTGGAAGCACGGGAGGGTGTAGGAGAGCACCTGGGAACAGGGGAGCTAGATGAGGGCTCATTATCCCGAGTTATTTTTGAAGTTTTGTTTTTTGGGGACGAAAAAATTAAAGGAGAAAATGATGTATGAACCCAGGTTTTGATCCTACAAGACATTGATTTTTTTCTTTCTATCTTGATGTTATTCCAGAGCAGGGCATTCAGACGGTGTGAGATTCCAAGCCCCAGTGTGGCCGGAATTTAATTTTAAGTGCGTTCACACTAGAAACACCAAATAAACAAAATAACTCCTAAACGATTGCTTCGAGGGGAAAAACTGAGGGCACTGTTGAGTCCAGAGCATTCCGTTTACCCTAGGTGGGGTGTAACTTTCACGGGTGCGACCCTTTTGTGGAAAACACCACCAGGGGCATTTTTGAAATTTAGCAGCCTCAGATGTAAACTTTATAACTTCTGAACGGATCCTCATATTAAAATTCTGAGACCACCGTTGTTCTTAGAATATGGGTTTTACCTTAGCAACGACTTAACCTCAACCCCGTCGAGAGTTTGGGTGTGGGACTACTGTTGGGTGTTTAAAATTAATTGAATTTTAATTAAGTTCCCTACTTAAACACATCCACCCCCTTCTTCCCCATTAAATTTTTTCTGGCAGAATCTCTCCCCACAAAAACCTCCACCTTCTTCAATCTCCTCTCCCCACCTCTCCAAGGTGGTTGCGGCTCTGGTGGATCACCTATGAAGCGACGGGCTACGCCCTACGAGGTAGGATCGTTGCATTTTCGTTTTAAATTCCCACATCCTCTTTGAACTCAATTTATAGCATCAAATTGTTTTTAATTATTGAGTGAATGCCATATTTGAGTAGGGATCGATCTGAGCTTTCCAATTATTCTTTTGTATCAAATTTTCGAGTCCCGGGGTGTTTGGGGTGACCCCGCAAAGTTTTCCGACCAAAACCCCTGTTTTCCGGTGGTTCCAGGGCGGTCTGGCGGCTCGACGCGGTGGTCCGGCAGGCGACCACAGTAGTGAAGGCTCCCCGGGCGGTGGCATGGGTTCCCCAGGTGGTGGCATGGGCTTCGGCAGTCGGCGAGGGCGTGCGGCTGCGCGTCGGCCGGCTTCACCGGCGGCGTGCAGCGCAGGACTGGGGCACCGTGACCCCGTGAGCTGAACGAGACCCGAAAAATGCGGGTCCTGTGGAAAAGAGCCATAATGACATAATCCAGTCCAAGTGAAGTGGTGCAGATCACATGGTGAACCGCAGGCTGCGGTGGACTGGGCGGTTTGGGCGGCCGAGCCGCGGACCGCCAGTCTAAAGGGGTGGACCGGTCGAACCGGTCCGGCCCACCCCATCTCCATCCGTTGGCGTTAAAACACATATAACTCTCAAACTGAGTATCATATTTTCATTCCATCTACGGAAACATGATCCTTGGATCGAGACGTAGGTTTTGAGATGGTCTCAAGGATTTTTAATTCCTGAGACGGGGGCTCAGTGGCGCGACACGCCCGTTCAGTGTTATTTAACGCCTCACTGAGATTCTTGTTTCGGATGGTGCGAGAACATCAAAGTCCATTTTAGGCACCGTTAGTGGCGTTGTGACCCTAGAATCGAGAAGAAGTCATCCAGGGTGGTTTCAAGAATTGAAGCTGGGGTTGAGGAATGGGCCCACATGCCGTCATTCAAGCTGCATGCAGTGTTTGTGACTTTTTAATCAGACAACCATTCAGGGTGAATGAATAGTCGAATTGGGGTGTTTTTCCAGGGGCATCGCGATGGAATAGATTGCCCAACCTTTTTCGGGACTGAGGTGTGGGTCCCATGAGACACCGTATGGGTATAACGCGGTGTTGAATAACGTTTTCGTCGGGAGTCTGTTTCAAGCGAGTAAATAGTCTATCTCGTGTGTTTTTCCGTGAGGATTGCAATGGTGTAATATGTTTGGACGTGCGAAGCCTAATTAAATATATCATTAAATGTGGAAACATGAAAGGATGTTGGTTGGAGGTTACTTCGATGCACTCCGAACCAACGCACGGTAGCGATGTTTGTGACACCTAATGATGGCACGAGCAGTGCGGAGTTATCAGACCAGTTCTAAGTTTATCCTCTAGTGGGGCTGGGCAATGGGTTACCCGACAACCTCTTCAGGTTTACCCTCCAGCTGGGCTAGGCAGTGGGTTACCTGATGACTTTTTTCAGACTCAGCCTTTTCTATGAGGATACTCAGTGACTTTTCTCCATGATTACCCGAACGGGACCCTTGGTTGTGTGGTTCAGCAATGAGATAGCTTTGACGTTCGGGACTTTTGGGCATCAATGATGGATATCCTTAGAACTGTTGGTGACCTTTCCTGGGTGGAGCTTGGAGATGGAGATCCCCTCACACACTCGTTCAGGTTTATTGTTGAGCATATATTTATATATACACCCTAATTTTGTTCCTACTCCTTGGGCTCAGTTACTATCCTTCTAGGAGGAGTGAAGATACGCGAGGTATGCCACATGCTTTCCGTTTCTAGCTCCTTGTGTTTGGAAGAGGCTGATTCCTTTCTCTTGTTGGGTTGAGATGCACTCTATCTACTGTACTCTTTAACTATTATTTGTTCTGTCTACTGATCACCTATTTTGTGCCACTTTTGTTTCTCCCTCGAGCTTTCAGGGCATCCTACTATATATCTTTATACTCACACCTGGTGTGCCCTTATAGACGACAGATAGGTCGATCGTGACTACGGAGGAGCGTAGAGGGCACAGGATCATGGGCCACGTACCAGTGTCACAACAGAGTTTTCAGGTGTGGCACTCTCCAGTTGTTTACTTGTGTTTACCTATTGCCTAGTTGTGTCACTTATTGGGTTGGGTGTGTGTTTTTCCCTTTTTTTGTTCAGTTTACTTGTCAGAACTTTTCATCACTTTACTTGTTCTATTTAGAAGTTGATGCATGACTGTGGTTGGGTTATAGTTGTTTGTCCTTTGTTTTTCTATTTTACTCTGCACTTTTTCATCAAGTGGGCTGTGTGTGTGTGTACAGGTACTTAGGCGAAGGCCTCCCTGAGATCGTTATGCCTTCGGCGCTTGTCACCAGCCCCTGGCCTATGGATGTGGGCTTGGGGTAGTTGCAGCTCGAGACCAGTAGGGTCAGGTAGTGACATCCTTAATGATATGCCAAATATTATTAGAGCAGGTGATCAAAACTTCATGATAGTACTTTCTCAACTAGATCATGTTATGAATATTAACATGAATCATATGGAACACCCTCCTCCTCTAAGGAAAGAGAAAGTTTCCATTAAATACTTCATGTGGAAAAGGCCTCCCATGTTTAGTGGATCTCTTGATCCCCTCCTTGTAGAACTATTGATTAACTACATTGAAAAGATATTATCTATCTTCTAATGATCAGAAGAAGAGAAAGTTGTACTAGAGGTCTATCATTTTGATGGGTAAGATGATCAGTGGTAGAAAATGATCAAGAATATGAATCCCCATGAGGAAATTGATTCCATGGATTTGGAGGAATTCAAGATAATGTTTTTCAATAAATATTTTCCATGAACCCTCTATCCCAAGATGGAAAGAGAGTTCCTTAGACTCAAGCAGAAGGAAGGTGAGTCAATTGGGGCATATGAATCAAACTTTTCAAGGCTTTCAAGGTACGCATCAGGATTTGTCATGATCAACAAAAGAAAGGTGGATCTCTTATTTAGCGTACTAAAGCCGAGTCTAAGAAAAGAGTTGGTGATTTGAGAATTCAACAGCTATGAAGAGATTGTTCATTATTCCCTTAAGGTTTAAATAGAGATCGAATACTCTTAATGGTATAGTGGGCCCAATGAAAAAAAGAAGAAAATGGAATCTAATGTTGGTGGTTTTGAAAATAAATTCCATAATGGAAGTAAGTCAAATCATCCCATGTATAAAAATTGTGGGAAGAAGCATCATGGGAACTATCTAAAGGGAACCAGTAATTGCTTCAAATGTGGAATGTTAGGACATATGGATAAAAAACTATTGAAGTGGTATGAAAAATACAGCTAATGTGAAATAAGAAAGGAAGGTTCGGATCAACACTCAGCCTGTAGTGTAGTGTTACAACTGAAATGATCATGGTAATTATGCAAAAAACTTCAGTAAGTCGAGAGTTGTCATAAGAAATCAACAATAACCTCCAAGGAAAAAAGGAAGGGCTTATGATATCACTACTATTAAGGTGGAACCAGACAATGATGTGAAGATTGGTACACTAGTTATTCATTCAAGAATAGAGAACATACTATTTGATTTTGGCTCTACACATTCATTCATATCTTGTATGTTTAGTAGAATTATTCAAACACCACTTAAAAATATGGAGGATAAGTTATCTTTGAGAATAATGGATGGGTAAATTTTTACGTCCATGGTTTACAAATCCTCCTAAGTTAATTTTTTTGTGGAATTAAACTCCTATAAAATCTCATTATAAATCCTATAGTGGAGTTTGAGGCTATCTTGGTCATGTATTGGATATCATTATACAATGACAAAATCAACTTTCGGGAAAGGGAAATCACTCTTCACATCCCGAAGCATCCTCCTATTATTTAAAAGTGTAAAGAATAATATGAATCTCATTTAGAATCATTTTCTCAAGTGTGGATATTAATTCTTTATGAGCAAGAATATTTATCTTAAATGATTGAGACAAAGGAGAGAATCGTGCTTGAATACATGCCCATTGGGAGGGATTAAACTGATGTATTCCCTTGAGATTTTTCTAGTCTTCCTCCTAATCAAGTGGTTGAGTTATTAATTGAACTTATTCTTGGATCTCTGCCTATATCAATGACACCTTATAGAATGGACATCATAGATATGTAGGAGTTGAGGAAGCAGTTACAGGAGAATCTGGAGAAGGGTTTTATATGCTCGAGTGCTTCACCAGGGGGGGGGTACCAATACTTTGTGACAAGAAGAAGGATGGTTCAATGTGACTAAGCCTTGATTATCTTGAGCTCAATAAAATAACAATAAATAACAAGTATCCCCTACCTAGTATAGATGAATTATTAAATTAGCTTCACGGGGATAGTTATTTCTCTAATGAGGACCTTTGGTCGGGATATCAAAAATTAAAGGTGAGGAAAAAAGATATTCCCAAGAATGCCTTTAGAACAAGGTATGGACACTATAAGTTCATAGTGATTCCCTTTGGACTCACTAATGATATAGAAATTTTCATGGATTTAATGAATGGAGTCTTTAGAGATTACCACAAAAAATTTGTGGTAGTCTTTATCAATGATATTCTGATATACTCCAAAAGCAAGGAGGAACATGAAGAGAACTTGAATACTGTGTTAAATAAATTTCCATGGGAGAAGCTATATGCAAAGTATAGTAAATGTGAGTTCTAGATGGAGGAAGTATCATTCTTGGGGAATGTTCTCACCATCAAAGGGATATATCTAGACCCTTCCAAGATAAAGGAAATTGAAGAATGGATTGGGACAACATTTGTAAGGGAGATCTGTATATTTCTGGTTCTATCTAGGTATTATCGACGATTTTTAAATAAATTTTAACATTTTTCAAACCCAATGACCAAGATGAAACATAAGGGAGTAAATTTTTTCTGGACTGAGGAATGTGAATATTGTTTTAAGGAGTTTAAAAAGAGGCTTATCACTGTGCCAATACTCACACTCCCAACAAGTGGATAACACTTTGTGGTGTACGTTGATGCTTCAAAGAAGGGTTTAGACTGTGTCCTGATGAAAAGTGATAAAGTGATAGCCTACACCTCAAGGCAGATGAAAATACATGAGAAAAAGAATCCTATGTATGAATTGGAGTTGGCGATTATGATCTTCTAATTAAAAATCAATAATCATTATCTTTATGGGGAGAAGTGTGAGATATATACTGATCATAAGAATCTAAAATATATATTCACACAAAAAGATCTTAATATGTGCCAGTGAATATGGATAGAGCTCATCAAGGATTATGACTGCTCAATCCACTACCATCATAGTAAGGTAAAAAAAGTGGTTGATGGATTGATTAGAAAGGATCCTTCATCTCTATCAATGATGAGAATTTAAATGGATCCGATCTTCTTAGATTTGTAGAGGATGAAAATGGGAATCATTAATGGAGGAATATCATCAATCCTATCTCAAATGATTTCTCAATAATCCCTCATGGATAAAATAAAGGTTACTCAAAGAAAATATGTGGAAATTCAAAAAAGGGTGGAAGCCATTAAAAATGGTAAATTCTATGAGTTCATGGTTGATGAGGAATAATTTGTAAGATTTGGGTCATGATTATGCTTACTATCTAATATAGATATAAATAAGGAGATTTTGAATGACGCACATAGCTCAAACTTCTCTATTCAACCAAGGAGTACAAAGATATATCAAGATATCTGAGAGAACTTTTTGTGGGAAAATATGAAGAAGGATATTGATGAGTATACATCAAAGTGCCTGGTATGTCGACAAGTGAAGGATGAAAGGAAGAAGTCTAATAGGATGATGCAAACACTACCCA
Source organism: Viscum album (assembly GCA_963277665.1). Lineage (NCBI taxonomy): Eukaryota > Viridiplantae > Streptophyta > Magnoliopsida > Santalales > Viscaceae > Viscum > Viscum album. The sequence goes on from OY728136.1 coordinate 1,909,394,419, forward strand.
TACGATCATGGATGTGGGAGAACATCACCAAAGAATTTGTCACTAGATTTATAAGGACATCCAAAGGAAACATTGCTATATGTGTCATTGTGAATAGTATTATAAAGACATATCACTTTATCGCGATTCAAGAGGAATTCTCATTAGATCAAATTTCACGAATATATATCAAAGAAGTGGTAAGGCTAAATGGAGTACCACTATCTACTATATCCGATAGAGATTTGAGATTCACCTAGAAGTTTTGGAAATGTCTCCAATATGCTCTAATAACTGAATTGAACTTCAGTATAGCCCATCATCCTCAAACTAATGACCAATCTGATCGAACTATTCAGACACTCGAAGATATTTTGAGAGCATATTCTATGGAATTCAAATGAGGATGATACCAACATATTATACTGGTCTATTTTCTACAATAATAGTTTCCACTTGATCATACACTACAAAAAAATTGACTTATAGCAATAGAACTTCAATAACAGATAATATATCTATTGGTAAAACTAAGTATTTCCAAAAGATATTAATTTTTTTTGATATTAATTTAATATAAAATTTTTTTTATCAAAAGATATATCTTTTAATAATAACTATTAAATACCAACAATTATTTTACTAACAATTATATCTATTACATTATTATATCAACACTGATACTTTTTTTACCAAAACATGAATCTATTATTAATAACCATCACTACAAATAGATCTTTTAGAATCAGAATAATATGTTTCAATAATATGTTGAAAAATAACTCTATCATTAATCGATTTAGAAATCTAATTTATTATAACATCATTTTTGAGACCAATGTTAACATTCAATTTATCATGGATGTTTTGTTAAAATATCATTTTTATATAGTAATATATTTTTTATATTTAAATTTATTAAACATAAAAAACTAATCAATATAAATCCAATAAACTATTAATATAAAATTTTTATGTAAAAAAACATAAAAATCATGAGATATTTTGCAAGGGGTGTGCTCTGATCAGTCAACGCTCCTACAACCATGCCCTTGGCGGTGATGGTTACCACATCAACCCCTCCCCCCTCGGAAAGGGAGGGTACTTCACCATCTCTACATGGGTTTCGACCACCGCACTTTACCCCTTTCTCTCAAATCCTGATTTCTTACCCTCTTTCCCTTAGATATCCTTTAGTCTGAAGGTCCTGGAATGGTTTGATGGGTCCTCACAATTGTCACTCTCAACCTTGGAATTCACTGATGCTTCCGCCCTGCTGCATATAACCCTGATTGCACATTTCAAATGCCGAAGACCATACATGGATGTCTTCAATTGCCTAATTTTTGGATCTTGGGGCCTACTTGAGTGCGCGTCTATAGGGATTATTGATTCCAAGCATATTATGATATGGTTCTTCGATGAAGAAGACACGATCTTTATCGGGCCGAACACATCCTGATTTCACAAAGGAAACGCGTTGCAGTTAATGTCTCTAATATCCCAGTCGACTCCTTATGGATTTCTGTGGGTGAGGTGTTTCATTAAAAATAGTTTAATGTTTTTGAATCTTGGTATGAATTATGCTCGTTGTGCAAGAAATTGGGGAATATTCTTACAGCTTGTAGGCACAAGAGGTTGATGCAACATGGATCTGTTCTAGGTGATCGGGTGAATCAATATTCAGTTGGCACTATTGTTGATCATGGAAGGTTCCTTGTGAACTATAATGTTTCAACTGAGGGTCGACAGGGTGATGTTCGAAGAATTGGTATGGATGATGGTCCTATGAGTTTGGGCGATGCAGTGTCGTTGAAACCAACACACGTGTTGGCTCCCAATCTGAAGGTTAATGGAATTTTTGAACAGTTGAAACATGAATTGAAGGCGGAGAGATCTTTAAGATCATTTTTTAATCAGGTAAATGTGGATACTTTAATTGGAAGTGATGGAGAATCAGATGTTAATCACCCAACTAGAGGTATTCTGGGTGATAATGGGGTAGCAGAGGGTGCACATGAGGGTGTAATGTTGGATGCTAATCCAAACTTGTAGAATGTATCTTCTAACCAACATAAGGATGCTGAAATGAATCAGGAAGTCTTGGATGAGAAACCTGATACCCCTGGGAGTGGGTTTTCTCTGCCAAGAGACATTGGAAGGGAGGATGTTAGACTGGTTCATGATGCAGATGTTGGGCACATGGTGGGGGATGTCCAATGGGAGCCCACCAATGAAGTTGCGGTTAATGAAGACAGTGTGCGCTGGGTGAAGGCAATAAGTGGGGTGATACTGAAAAGAATCAGTTCAAATGTTATAGTTTGAAACCTTTTTTGGGCTAATTAGTGATTCTGGTTTTGGGATAATTAGTGATTGTGATTTTTTTGGTTTATCCTGGTAGAACAGATGTCTGATATGGGAAGAACACTATGGTGAGATGGGGATACAGAACCTCAGTCTGTAGCAACAACATCACATTTTCTTTGTTCTTTACTAGTTTTAGAATAGTACATGGCGTATGCGGCTACGAAACCAACAAAAACTAGGATATAGGACCCCCTGGAAAAGATTCAAAAGATCAGGATTACACTTTCCTCAAAAAATGTCAAGAACCTTGAAAAAGGTCTTCTTTTTATTCTTTTAAATGATTTCTTGTTTGATTTTCTATATTTAATATTATTTGTATTTTTATACAATACAGAATCTTTTAATCCTATTCCAATTTTTGTCTTTAACATTGTTTGGTATGGATCTTTTTTTAATTAATTAGATATTTCTTCACTTAAAAAATCTATTCTCATGAGTTTTTATTTTACATTAACTCAACATTATTTGTTTTGTCCAGGTATTCTGGCTCTCCACATGTACTGAGTTTATTTGGAAGAACATTAACCACTTTAAATTAAGTTTCAAATTAATGTTATTCAAATAAAATTTCTAGAAATGAGGACTATCTTCAATCAAGCGAGAAATGTTATATGATTAAAATGAACAAATGGATTAAGTAATAGGTAAACGCCTTCTAGTCCCTAATCCTAATTGTTTATTCTTTATATTATTTCAGAAGTGACTTTTTTCCCTGTTTTTATGTTGTTTTCAGTGTGTGTTGATCTGGTTCGTGGTGCCATGGACAAGCAGATGAAAGTCAAGGGATCTGTTAGAATCCACACCAAGGTCCTTCACATAACTACCAGGAATTCCCCTTGTGGAGAAGGTAGTTTATGATTTCTTCCTTGATCACTTCTCTGTTTGACCTCAAATTCCTGCAAAGTTACTACATTTTCTCTGTAAGGAACCAAAGTTTCATTAATGGAAATCCCACTTGATCTAATTAAATTTCAACTTCTTTGGTTTTATGTTAAGAATTGTGACTGTTACTTTTATAGCCGTTGAACAGTGATCACATGATTAGTATAAATATAGGGCTTTAACAAATCCAATTTACACATACAAAGGAAGTTATGGACTCATCTAGTAGAATTGATCCATACGAAGCCCATTTGTCAGATCTTGGAAAAGAGGTGGCATCTTTGGGCTTTTCTCTTGACCAAGCCCAAGCTGAGCTTCATCATGTCAAGCTCAAACGAGACCATCGATGGGAAAAGTGGAAGTTGATAGAGATTACCAATCGAGCAATGTTATCTAAGCCACCCCAAGAGTCTGTCACCATCGTACACCTTACCCTTAGGTCTTATGCAGCTGTTTTAAGGGATTATGTAACAAATCTCTAGTACAATGTTCATGTACATTATTTTTGTATATAATAATTAATATACTTTCTTGTCATTATTGATACATTGTAAATAGTTTTTAAAGTACAAGTAGTGTTTTTAGTTATTATTTAATTAAGAATTCTATTTTATTAAATTAAGGAATTTTTAAATTAAATATTATTTTAATAAAATATTATTATTATTAAATTAATTTTTATTAAATATAAATGATCTTATAATTTTATGAATGCAATTGTAATTTTTATTAAGGTTTGAAAGCCATTTTTTTCAAAACCCGTGAATTTTTGATAAATGTCAGTTTTTATTTTAAAAGTGAAAATTAAAATATTTAGAAAATTATTTAGATAAAATAAATGTTATTTCTATAATTGGGACGTCGAAATTATCCAACAGTGAATTTTTCATAATTTTCTGAGACAGTCAAATTTTTGGGTAAAAATTAAATATCGTTTAAATATATAATCTGTTTTATGACATCATAATGACCCAATAATGATGTAATAAAATACTATAAGCTTTATGTTCGGAAAATATATGTTTTACCATTAAAATAATGTGATTTTGGGTTTGTTTGACTTACTTTTCAAAACATTAATGGATCCCTCAAGACTTATTAAACATGTTGTCTTTTTAAATTATTTTCCATGGGAGTGTGACTCACCTCTACATAAGCAAACCCATTATTTTAAGAATTTCGGACTTTGGAATTATAAAATATGTTCTTCATATTCCCTTTTCCAAAAAACATGGGCAAAACCCATGAGCTTATTTGTGGTTTGGATTAGTTTAATGTAAGGGGTCTGAAACATAAATAATAAAGAATTCACTCACCTTTCCTATATAAACCCACCCAAGATACCACTTCCTCCTCACTCAAAGACTTTGGAGTTCATCCAACCTCTGAACTACTCTCCCTAGAATACTCCCAAGGTTTCCCAAGCTCCCAAGAAGCTTCTCTCAAGCCTCTCTCAAGCCTTAAAAGCACACTTCCAAGTAAGGGTTTTTTCTTCCTTTCACTTTTTTTGTCCAATTTTCTTAATATTGTTATGCCCTTTTAATTTCAATTATAAATGCTGGGGTATGGTTTCGAACCTCCCCCATACTTCCCTATTATTGTTTGAATGATGTGAGACCTCTTTCTCTCTCATTAAATGCCTCTCACGTACACCCGTTACTATGCCGAAATTCCGAAAGGAACTTCTCTCTCTTCATTTACAATCAAGCAATACTTTTGTATCATGAATCTAAATTCCATTACAATTATTTGGAAATTTATCTATATGACCCCGTTACTATCCATTTCATATAAATATGATGAGACACCTCTTTCTCTCTCATAAACCTTTTTTATGAATTCTTATGTCACGTCGTTACGCTTCTGAAATTGCACCGATTTTCTAAGCCAATGCCTTTGTGTAGTGAATACCATTCCCATTTCTCCATCAAGGGTATTCACCTTTATTCACATTTACTTATTGATTATAAATTTTCATGTATGAATTCCAAATTCCTTTATCATGGAATAAATGATTATGTTTAATGAATCCATATTTTATGATCCATGTGGCACACTTATGCATGAAATGAAATGTTTAAGAAGGGTGCGCCCTTATAGCGCTCCAATGCATTGGGTAATGTATAGTATCATGATACGTCATGTGCAATGAGTGTTGATTCATGCTAATTCAAGTGCAATGAGGGTTTACTCATGCTTCATGTGCAATGTGGATTTACTCATGTTTCATGTGCAATGGGCCTTGGCTCATGCCAATTCCATGTTAAGTGTTGTTTCCACATTTCCATGTTATGATTATCATTCTTTATCATGCCTTTATGTCCATGTTTTTATTGTGCTCTATTGATATGCCTATTGTCTAACATGTATTTTACTACTCATGTATTCCATGTTGATTCCCTTACTGGGCTTTATAGCTCACCCTTTTCTTATGCATGTCCTCAGGTTATCCCATACAATGCTAAGTATGAGGGAATGTAGTTGTCATGTAAAGGAAGTTTTCAATAAAGATGTTGTATTTCATGTTTTAAGTTGTTATGTAATGATCCTAAGCCCCAAAGACACTAGACCTCTCGATCATCTAGGTTTTATCAAGTGAATAGTTTATGTAATAAATCATGTTTAGGTTTGTAATAAAAGAAGGGTTGTCATAGTTTGTATAAAAGAATAGGTTTAGTTATTTTTGGGATTAGGATTAGAAAACCCCAGTAAAGCCTTAGAGACAAGACTAAGTATAATAAAAACATCCCTAAGTTTTGGTAAGTACTGAGTGAGTGGTTTATCAAGAAAATAAAAACTTGTCTGGATACGAGCAGGTAGAGGCAGCTCTGGCATAGATGTATCCTAGGGGTAAAACCTGAAAACACCGCTTTGAGCTAGACTCAAACAGGAACTGGTGCACGAAAACGGGTCTTGCTGCACTCTTGGTGGTACAGTTGGAGGAATATCTTTCTTATGAGGAGCAACTGGTGAAGATCTTAGATCATAGAGAAAAAGTTCTACGAAATAAGACAATGCCCCTCGTCAAGGTATTGTGGCAAAACCACATGTTTGAAGAAGCAACTTGGGAATTGGAGGAAATGATGAAGCTAAGTTACCCACATCAGTTTTCGTGTTGGAAAAGGAAATTTTGAGGGTGAAATTTCTTAAGAGGAGAATATTGTAATGAACCAAAGTTTCATTAATGTAAATCCCACTTGATCTAATTAAATGTCAAATTATTTGGTTTTATGATAAGAATTTTGACCGTTGCTTTTATAGCTGTTGAACAGTGATCACATGATTAACATAAATATAGGGCTTTAACAAATCCAATTTACTCAAACAATGGAAGCGATGGCCTCATCCAGTAGAATTGATCCATATGAATCCCATTTTTTGGATCTCGAAAAAGAGGTGGCATCTTTGGGCTTCGCTCTTGACCAACCCCAAGCTGAGCTTCATCATTTCAAGCTCGAATGAGACTGTCTACAGGAAAAGTGGAAGTTGATAGAGATTACCACTCGAGCAATGTCATCTGAGCCACCCCAAGAGTCTGTCACCATCACAAACCTTACCCTTAGGTCTTATGCGGCTGTTTTAAGAGGTTATACAACAAATCTTTAGTACTATGTTCATTTACATTATTTTTTCATATAATAATGAATATACTTTCTTGCCATTATTGATACATTGCAAATAGTTTTTAAAGAACAAGTAGTGTTTGAAGTTATATTTAATTAAGAATTATATTTTATTAAATCAAGGGATTTTTTAATTAAATAATATTTTAATAAAATATTATTATTATTATTAAATTAATTTTTATTAAATATAAATGATCTTATAATTTGAGGAATGAAATTGTAATTTTTATTAAGATTTGAAATCCATTTTTGTCAAAACCCTTGAATTTTCGATAAATGTATGTTTTTATTTTTAAAGTAAAAATTAAATATTTAAAAAATTATTTAGATAAAATAAATTTTATTTCTGGAATTAGGACGTCGAAATTATCCAACGGTGAATTTTTCATAATTTTCTGAGACAGTCAAATTTTTGGGTAAAAATTAAATACCGTTTAAATATATAATCTGTTTTATGACATCATAATGACCCAATAGTGATGTAATAAAATACTATAAGCTTTATTTTCGGCCAATATATGTTTTAACATTAAAATAATGTGATTTTGGGTTTTTTTGAATTAATTTTCAAAGCATTAATGGACCCCTCAAGACTTATTAAACATCTTGTCTTTTTAAATTATTTTCCATGGGAGTGTGACTCACCTACACATAAACAACCCCATTATTTTAAGAAGTTTGGACTTTGGCCTTATAAAATATTGTTTTACTCTTCCCTTTTCCAAAAACCATGGGCAAAAACCATGATCTTATTTTTGGTTTGGATTAGTTTAATGTAAGGGGCCCCAAACCTAAATAATAAAGAATTCACTCACCTTTCCTATATAAACCCACCCAAGCTCCCACTTCCTTCTCACTCAAAGCCTTTGGAGTTCATCCAACCTCTGAAATACTCTCTCTAGAATCCTCCCAAGGTACCCCAATCTCCCAAGAATCCTCTCTCACGCCTCTATCAAGCCTTGGAAGCACACTTCCAAGTAAGGGTTTTTTCTTCGTTTCACTTTTTTGTCCAATTTTCTTAATATTGTTATGCCCTTTTAATTTCAATTATAAATGCTGGGGTATGGTTTCTCACCTCCCCCATACTTTCCTTTTATTTTTTAAATGATGGGATACCCCTTTATCTCTCATTAAATTCCTCCCATGTACACCCGTTACTATGCCGAAATTCCGAATGGAACTTCTCTCTCTTCATTTACATTCAAGCAATACTTTTGTTTCATGAATCTAAATTCCATTAAAATTGTTTGGAAATGTATCTATATGACCCCATAACTATCGATTTCATGTAAATATGATGAGACACCCCTTTCTCTCCGATCAAATATTTTTATGAATTCTTATGTCACGCTGTTATGCTGCCGAAATTGCACCGATTTTCTAAGCCAATTCCTATGTGTAGTGAATACCATGACCATTTCTCCATCAAGGGTATTCACCTTTATTCACATTTACTTATTTATTATAAATTTTCATGTATGAATTCCACATTCCTTTATTGTGGAATAAATTATCATGTTTAATGAATCCATGTTTTATGATCCATGTTGCACACTTATGCATGAAATGAAATGTTTAAGAAGGGTGGGCCCTTATAGCGCTCCAATGAATTGGGTAAAGTATAGTATCATGATACGTCATGTGTAATGAGTGTTGACTCATGCTAATTCAAGTGAAACTAGGGTTTACTCGTGCTTCATGTGCAATGAGGATTTACTCATGCTTCATGTGCAATGGGCCTTGGCTCATGCTAAATCCATGTTAAGTGTTGTTGCCACATTTCCAGGTTATGATTATCATGATTTATCATGCCTTTATGTCCATGTTTCTCTTATACTATATTGATATGCCTATTTTCTAACATGTATTTTACTCCTCATGTATTCCTTTTTTATTCCTTTACTGGGCTTTATAGCCCACCCTTTTCTTATGCATGTCCTCAGGTTATCCCATGCAATGCTAAGTACGAGGGAATGTAGTGGTCATGTAAATGAATGTTTCAATAAAGATGTTGTATTTCATGTTTTAAGTTGTTATGTAATGATCCTAATCCCTAAATACACTAGACCTATCGATCTTCCATGTTGTATCAAGTGAATAGTTTATGTAATAAATCATGTTTAAGTTTGTAATAAAAGTAGGGTTGTTATATTCTCAAATCATATATTCAACATTATATTTTGAAATTTGAATTCAGTGAATTATTTTAATATCAATGGTGTGAATTTATGTGATGGTTCAAGTAGGTTACATCTTCATTTTAATATAATAATTGAATTTTTCTATGATCAAACAGGTTATATGTGGGTTTATATACATTCTGAAACATAACTCATAGTGGATCTTGTTTGATAGCTTGATATTCTCGCATATGTTTCTTTTCTTTTTTATCAAAACATATAGGTACCAACACATGAGATAATTTTTGAGCTGATTGTGCACAAGAAGGTGATAGATTTGTGCTCGCCAGACGTGGTGAAGAAAATCACGTCCATCATAATCAATCTTAGGGTGGAGGTTGTGGTCACCATTGCTGATACTTCTTTAATTTATTTGGCCTTTTCAACTCACAGGGTGGGAATATATGAATTCTATCATTTTAGTTTGGAGAAACACATTTCATTGTGTTTTAATTCTATCTCTCTTAATGTTTTATTTTGGAAAACATTTTTTAGGGGATTCAGTTGGTTTTGGAAACATTATATATTGATGATAGTTTACCTAAATCTAATGAAATATCAATAGGGATGATGAAAAATGTTTACTATGAAAATAATTTTTTAATACCACTATTCATATTTTGGTTTCAATTCATGTAGATATTTTGTACTGATTTGAGTTAGATTCGGCTCTCTGGTCCTAGAGTATGGATGAGTTGTTAATGCTCACTGGTCCCTAGTGTGACATGGATGGGCTAGAGCTGACTGACTGGTCCTGGGGCATAGATGAGTTGTTGGTGATCACCAGTCCCTAAAGTGGCATGGATGGGTGATTGTGTAATGGGGTGGCAAAGATGTATTTTTTATTAATGGGTGTGATGAATCCTCTAGGGGGGTTGTATTTTATATTGATTCATTTTTTAATTAATTACATTATTAATATAATTAATTTTTTTATAAGTTTGAACATGTCATAAATTCATCTTAGATTTAATAATTTAAAGTAATGTATTGTATATGATAAATTAATAAATGTAATATGAAATTTTACTAGCAAGAAATATTTATAAAATTTATTCAAATGTAATTTATAAATAAATATTATATGTTTGTAATATTATTACCAACAGAAATATTTGTCACCAAAACCTGTCGCTAAAAACTTTAACGAACATATATATTATCTGATGGTATTATTATAAATGCAACAAAACTATTTTATCTGTCGCAAAAAAGATTTTGTGATAGAGTTTTTAACAAAAATTTAGTGATAGGGACATACATGTTGGTAAAACGTTTTACCAACAGAAAATTCACTTTTACTAATAGATATGCGCATGTTGGAAAAAGTGAAATATTTTTTAGTGATGTGAATGGAACCATATGAATCCCTTTATGGGAAAAGGTGCATAACACTGACGTGTTGGGATGAAGTTGGTGAACGTAAGTTATTAGGACCTGAAATGGTTGAATAAATGGTATAGAATGTGAAAAATTTTCAGAAGCACATCAAGGAAGCCCAAAGTCGACAAAAGTGTTATGTAGGAAATGGTTGATGAAACCTTCAGTTAAAATATGGAGACATGGTATTTCTATGCATATATCTATGGAAGAAGATCAAGAGTTTTGTGAAGAAAGGAAAGATGAGTCCTAGGTACATTGGTCCCTTCGAGATTCTTGATCATGTCAGGGCAGGGTCCTATCGACTAGCACTTCCACCTACCATAGCCAAAGTACACGATGTCTTCCTTGTATCCCTCTTAAGAAAGTACATACCAGACCATTCACATGTTATCTCTTCTGAGGTGGTACATTTGGAGAATGATATTTCTAACAAGGACCATCTAGTGAAGATCTTGGATCATAGAGACAAAGTTCTACGTAACATGACTACTCACCTGGTCATGGTACTGTGGTGGAACTATAAGTACGAAAAAGAAACATGGGAACTGGAGGAGGAAATGAATGAAATATGCCTTCACCTATTTATGGATTAGAATGTAAAATAAAATTTCAAGGGTGAAATTTCATAAAGGGATAATAATGTAACAACCCAATGTTTTATCATTGGAAATTCCCTTCTTATAATTAAGTCATGAAATCACAACACAATGAACTACTATGTACAATGTGAGCTTTAAAAATAATATTGTCACTTCTATGATTTGAATTTCAAAAATTTGATATACATGGTTGCGATCAGTAAGATGTTTGGAGTCCGATAAGACAAACATAATTTTTTTTGAATAGTAACCTACCCTTATGAATAGTAACCTACCCTTATGAACAGTAATATGACCCTTATTAATATTAAATCATCCAAAAGAATAGTTTCCTCACCCTTGAATGTATGAATAAAATTTATGCATCTTTTAAGTGATAATACGACCATAGTTAAAGTATTGGTATGTTTGTAAGTCATAAATAACTAAATAAATAAAATTAATTAATTAATTTAAAATAAAATATATATTCCTAAAAGGTGTTAATAAATTAATAATTTTATGTCTTATGGTTTTAAGATAATTTTAGAAGACCTTATGTAAATTTTTAAAGCATTATAAAATCAGTTATAGTTCTAAAATATATATTTTTCAAGTAAATTATTATTTAAATTAAAAATTAAATTAATCAAATTTAGGTTTTTTTTCAAAAATTGATTTCATTTTTGGATTCTACACATCAAAAAATGCTTAGGGTGAATTTTTGGTTTTTTTTTGAAGTACTTGTATTTTTGGTGAATAGTAAAATACAATAATTTACGATAACTGCTAAATAATGAATTATGATGTCATCAGTAAATTTATGGCTGATGAAAGGCCATTATCTAGAACTCACATACACATGTTAATGTTTTTTTCATAAGAATCATTACTATTTATTGTCTTATAGAAAAATAATAAACTAATGATTAAAATATTGAGAAAACCCCTTTCCCCTCCTCTATAAAAACCACCCACACTCCCCATTTCTCTTCACTCCTCTATAGCCATGTGACTTACTTAAATTCTGCCCAAATCTCTCCCAAAAATACTCCCCCAATCACATTATCCTTTTCTCTCCTAAAAATACCAAATCCTATCCCCTTAAGAGGCTCCCAAGGAAGATTAAATCAAGACGTAAGTCCTCTTTTTCTTTTCTTTCATTTTCTTTTCATGATCCTTTATTAGCTTTTCTTTATTAACCCATCCTCAAACAAATGGTATGAAAACTATAGTACCATAAATTTACTGAAAGATTGTTATGATAATTGGATAATTGATTATAATCTCTCCTTTCCCCTTCTTTTATATGAAAGAAACAAGAACACTATCTGAGATGTGATAATTTACCACATACAATGACGATAGGTTATCAATATATATTTCCATATTAATTTCTGGTCATGAAACCATTTTTATGGTTGAACCATAATATTAAATATGTATTTGATTTTATTTGTTTTTATGGAATCCTTTTTCACACATGATGTAAAATAATAATACAAAACAAGTTAATTGTGGGAAATATCGCCAAATCAATACAAATATTTATCATTAATGTTTTATATAATCATTCACATTCACTCCAAAAAAATGAATTTTATAACCATGTAATATTATGTTTGTTCAATAATTTTATATAACTTAAATTAAGGACATCAACTCTATTCATACATGTGTATCCAAACATGAATATAAGTGAACTGATCATTAAAACCAAGGAAAGACCCAGAAAATGAAATTGAACCTATTAACTCATTAAAAAGGACATGAATTAACATAATAAGTTTAAAATAAATCAATAAAATTTAGTGGAGGTTTTTTAATTATTAATTAATTAACCTTATTTTATTATTAATGGCATTAAGATAAAGTGAAGAACATTATCACACTTAAGGTAAGGGATCATCTCTTTCTCAGATTTATTCAATCCTCTATGTTATGTCATTTTGTGCACAATTACCAATGATGGGGTATGATTTATAACCTATCCATAATTCCCTCATGATGTATAAAATATTATAAACCCATTTCTATCTCATTAACCCCTCTTAAGTACACACTATACCATGCTGATATTTCATAAGTGATTCTACCAGAACCTCCTATATTCCTTCGGGTTGCCCTATCTTTATTTTTACCCAAATGATGTTTTATTTTATTTTTATGTAAAACTTATAAATACTAATTATATGAACCAAAATCATGTTTCAATATACATCCCTCATTTCCTTTTGGGGATATACATGCTTTTAAGTTATTCCCTCCTCAATACTTACCGATTAGCAAACCCTTTTTAAGTTATCTTTCTGAATTCGTACCCGATTTCATGTTCACTCTAACATATATTCCAAGCCATAGTTTTTTTATAAAAATTTTCTTTTTTATGAAAAAATTCTTGGATCACTTCTAGTTTTTTAAAAATGATTATTCTATTTTCTATTTTAAATACTTGTTATTGTTTTCCTTAAAACCGTACAAAATTATTTTAATACTAAAAAATATTAAATACTCTTATCACATGTTGTAACTTATGTTTTACATAACTTACTAGGGAATATTCCTATTTTACCTTATTAATTACCATGTATGTTCCAATTCCATTCTTTCATGGAAACTTTTATGATACACCCATTCATTATGCTTTATGACTTGATTATGCTACCCATTTATTTCCATAGGTACCCTTATGTTTACATAAGATTGATTATGTATGATTATTTATATGGAAAAAATATTCTTGAAATTTTAAGATGGGTGCACCCAAATAGCGCTCCAATGCATTGGGTAATGTTTAGTTTCATGAGGTGTTATGTGCAATGGTCTTGGTGGTTATCCTCGACTCTTGCTACCATGTGACACAGTCTTGGTGGTTAACCTTGAATTGTGCTCTTCAATATACAATGAGCCTTAAATATTGAAAAATTCATGATTTATGTTGCTTTCACATTTCTATGATTCAATGTTTATATAATCCCATGATTGTATGCTATGATTCTATATTCCATTTTCTATCATTATGTCATGATCTCTAACCCATGTGCTAAATCCTTATTATAATGTTTATTTCTTTACTAGGATTTTATCCCATCCCTTCATTCATGTGATCGACAGGTTACCCTTTGTAGATATAAGGGCACAAACGAATTTAGGAGCACTTTATGAAGATTAAATAAAGAAGTATTTTTTAGTCCCATGTTTTCAGTTTAATGTACCTAGTCTTGAAACACACTAGACTTCACGATATTTAGCTTGTAATCTAATGTTTAATTATGATTAAAATAATGTAATGTTATGTGTAAAAGGATAGGGTCCCTATAGTTGGTATTAGAGGCTGATCTAGTTATTTTTGGAGATTAGGAATAAAGAACATTAGTAATAACCTTAAATATGAGACTAAGTATAATAAAACATCCATAAATTTTGGTAAGTATAGAGTAAGTGGTTTATCAAGAACATAAATCCATATCTGGATACAAATAGGTAGAGGTGTCTCTGGAAAAGATGTATCTATGGGTAAAACCCAAAAACACTGTATTGAGCTATACTCGAACAGGAAGTGGTGTACGACAATGGGTCTTGTTTCACTCTTAGTTTGACACTCCTAGGGGATATGATTTGGTAAACTCATGAGCTTATTACAAACTATTTTTTAGGGATTAAGTTATGAAATAGATCAAGGATAACCTAGATTGAAACATAGGGAATCACAAGTTAGGATATACTTCTACATTAAAAGTTTATTCTTTTATGTTCAATGTTTATTTTTTTATGCTAAATAGATAAGTATTCAATAACTCTAATTTTATGTTATTTTTCTTATTTAATGGTTGGAAATAGAAGAACACATGCCAATAATCAATGTGATAGTGAATGTGATGATTTCCTAATGATATGCCAAATATGGTGGGAGCGGGTGCTCAGAACTTCATGGAAGTTTTTTCTCTACTAGACCATGTTATGAATAATAACTTGAATCATGTAGAAAACCCTCCTCCAAGGAAATATCAATTTTTTGTTGAATCCTTCATGAATAAAATCCTCCCATTTTTAGTTGATCTTCCTATCCCCTCCTCACGGAACAATGGATTAACTTCATTGAAAATATATTCTTTGTACTCTAGTGTTTAGAAGAAGAGAATGTCATACTAAAAGTCTATAATTTTGATGGGGAAGATGATATATGGTGGAAACTGATCAAGAACACAAATCCCTAGGAGGAAATTTATTCCATAGATTGGGATAAATTCAAGAGAATGCTTTTCAATAAATATTTTTCCCAAACCCGCTATCTCAAGATGTAAAGAGAGTTCCTCAGACTCAAGCAGAAAGAATAGGAGTCAATTGGGGCGTATGAAGAAAACTTTACAAGGCTTGAAAGGTACACCTCTGGAATTTTCATGAACACCTAAAGTGATGTGGATCACTTATTTAGTGGACTAAAGTAGAGTCTATAAAAAGAATTGGTGATTCGTGACTTTGACAGCAATAAAGAGATTGTTTGTTGTTACCTTAATGTTAAAATGGATATCGGAGACTCTCAATGTTATCGTGGACCCAACAATAAAAAGGGGAAAAATGGAATCTAATGTGGGTGGTTATGAAAATAAATTTCATGATGGAAAGTATCCCAATCATCCCATGTGTAAAAATTATGGGAAGAAGCATCCTAGGAACTGTCTAAAGGGGACCAGGAATTGCTTTAAATGTGGAAAGTTAGTACATCTAGTTAAAAAATATATAAGTGATATGAAAAATCCCACTAATGTGGAAGAACAAAGGAAGGTTCATATTAAAACTCAGCCTGTACTGTAGTGTTGCAACTGAATGGAGCATGAGCATTATGAAAAAAATTTCCCTAAGTCGAGGGTTGTCAGAGGCAATCAATAATAACCTTCAAGGAAATAAGGAAGGGATTATGGTATCACTACTGCTGAGGTGGAGCTAGAAAATGATGTGGTGACAAGTATGATAGTTATTCATTCAAGAATAGTGAACATAATATTTGATTCTAGTTCTACGCATTCTTTCATATCTTGCAAGTTTAGTAGAACTATTCAAACACTACCTTAAAATTTTGATGATAATTTATATGTGAGAATAGTGAATGGGGGAATTATTGAATCCATGGTTTAAAAATATTCCTCTATTAATGTTTGTGGACTGAACCTCCTAGAGAATATCATCATACATCCTTTAGTGGAGTTTGACCCTATCTTGGTCAGAGATTGGATATCTTTATACAAAATCAACATAAAATGTCAGGAAAGGGAAATCACTCTTAACATCCTGAAGCATCCTCAAATTATTTACATGTGTAAGGAGGAATATGAATCTCCTGTAGAATCATTGTCTCAATTGTGAATATTAATTACTTATGAGAAAGCATGTTTAGCTCAAATTATTGTGAGAAAGGAGAGAATCATTCTTGAAGACATGCCCATTATGAGGGACTACACTGATGTATTCCCTAAATATTTTCCCAGTCTTCCTCCCAATCGAGAGGTTTAGTTATCAATGGTACTTATTTCTGTATCTATGCCTATATGAAAGACAAATTATATAACAGACACCGTAGAGATGGAGGAGCTGAAGAAGCAATTACAGGAGAATCTGGAGAAGGCTTGTATACACCTGAGTGCTTCACCATGGGGTGTTCCAGTCCCTTTCATCAAGAAGAAGGATGGTTCAATGTGACTCTGAATTGATTATCGTGAGCTCAATAAAATCAAAATAAAGAACAATTATCCTATGCCTCAGATAAATGACTCATTTGATCATCTTCATGGGGCCAGTTATTTCTCTAAGGTGGATCTTCGATCAGGATATCACCAATTAAAGGTGGGGAAGGAAGATATTCTGAAGACTTCCCTTTGAATGATTTATGGACACTATGAGTTATTAGTTATTCCCTTAAGAATCACTAATGATCTATAAATTTTAATGGATTAAATGAATAGAGCCTTTATAGATTATGTCGAAAAATATTTGATAGTCTTTATCGATGATATTCTGATATACTTCAAAATCAAGGAGGAACACGAGGATCATTTGAATACTATGTTAAAGAATATGTAAAGGGATAATATGTATGAAAAGTATATTAAATGTGAGTTGTGGATAGAGGAACTATCATTCTTGGGGAATATTATCACCAGAAAATGGATATCTGTAGACCCTTCCAAGACAAAGGCAATTGAAGAGTGGCCCAGACCAACATATGTAATGGAGATCCACAACTTTTTGGGTATAGTTGGGTATTATAAATGATTTTTGAATAACATTTCATGATTTTAAAACCCAATGTCCAAGCTGACACATAAGGGAGTGAAGTTTTTCTAGAATCTAGAATGTGAAGACTATTTTAAGGAGTTGAAAAGGAGGCTTATCACTGCGCCAATACTCACACTCCGAACAAGTGAAGAACTCTTTTTGGTGTACAGTGATTCTTTAAAGAAGGGTTTCAACTTTGTGATAATGAAAAATGATAAATAAAAATTAAAATCCATGAGAAAAACTATCCTACGCATGATCTAGAGTTGGCGGCTGTGATATTTGCGTTAGAAATATAGATGCATTATATCTATGGGGAGAAGTGTGAGATATATACTAATTAAAATAGTCTAAAATATATATTCACACAAAAAGAGATTAATATGAACCATCAAATATGGATAGATCTTATCAAGGATTATGAATGATCAATCCACTACCATCACGGTAAGGTAAATAAAGTGGCAGATGCTTTGAGTAGGAAGGATCCTACATCTTTATCATTGATGAGAATTGAAAAGGATTAGATCTTCTTAGATTTGAAGAGGATGGAAATGTGAATCTTTAATGGAGGAACATAATCTTTCCTTTCTCAAATGATTTATCAACCATCACTCATGGATAAAATAATGGATTCTCGAATAAAAAATGTGGAAATTCCAAAAAGGGTGGAAGACATTAAAAATAAAAAATCCTATGAGTTCATGATTGATGAGGAAGGATTTGCAATATTTGGGTCATGATTTTATGCACCATCCAATCCAAAGATAATGAAGATGATTTTTAATGACACACATAGCTCAACCTTCTCTATTCACCAATGAAGCACAAAGATGTATCAAGATCTCTGAGAGAACATTTGGTGGTATAATATGAAGAAGGAGATTGCTGAGTATACATCAATGTTCCTAGTATGTAAAAAAGAGAAGGATAAAATACAAAAGTCTAAGGGGATGATGAAAACACTACCCATACCAACATGGATGTTGAAGAACATCACCATGGACTTTGTCACTAGAATTCCAAGGACATCCAGAGGAAAAAATTCTATATGGATCATTGTGGATCATCTTATAAAGACAACTAACTTTATCATGATTCAATATGACTACTCATTAGATTAACTTGCATAGATATATATCAAATATGTGGTAAGGATGAAAGGAGAACCACTGTCTATTGTATTTGATAGAGATCCAAGATTCACCTCGTAGTTCTGGAAAATTCTCCGACTTTTTTTAAGCACTGAACTAAACATCAGCACGGTCTATCATCCTCAAACTGATGGCCAATCTGAGAGAACTATTCAGAAACTAGAAGATATATTGAGATCATTTTCTATGAAATTCAAAGGAGTATGGGAACAACATATCACACTAGTCAAATTCTCCTACAACAATAGTTTCCACTCAATCATCTAAATGAAACCATATGAATATCTTTATGGGAAAAAGTGAAGAACCCTAGCGTGTTGGGATAAAATCAGTGAGTGTAAGTTTTTAGGACCTAAAATGGATGAAGAAATTGTGGAGAAGGTGAAAATCATTCAAAAACACATCAAGTTATCCCAAAGTAGACAAAAGAGTTATGTAGAAAATCATTAACAAGACCCTGAGTTCGAAACTGGAGACCTGTTATTTATATGAAAATATCCATGGAAGAAGGTCACGAGGTTTTAGAAGAAAGTAAAGTTAAGTCCCAGGTACATTATCCCCTTCAATATTCTTGATCATGTTAGGGATGTGGCCTATCGACTAGAACTTCCACATACCATGGCCTAAGTTCATGATTCCTTCCATGTGTCCCTCTTAAATAGGAACATAAAAGATCCTTCACATGTACTCTCTTCAGAGGTGGTACTATTGGAGATTGATCTTTCTTATGAGGAGAAGCAAGTTAAGATCTTGGATCATAGAGATAAAGTTTTATGTAAGAAGACTAATCACCTGGTAGAGGTACTATGGTGGAACTATAAGTACTAAGAGGCAATATGGGAATTGGAGGAGGAAATAAATGAAAATTACACACACTTGTTTATGGATTAGAATGTAAAATGAAATTTCACAGGTGAAATTTCATAAATAGGGAATATTATAATGAACCAATTTTTTATCAAGAGAAATTTCCTTCTTATAATTAAGTCATGAAATCACAACATAATGAACTACTGAGTATTATGTAACCTTTAAACATAATATTTTATTTTCTGTGATTTGAATTTCAAAAATTTGATATACACATTTGTGATTAGTAAGTTTTTTGGAGTCTGATAAGACAAACTTATTTTTTGGTGAATAGTAACCTACCCTTATGAATAGTAATGTACCCTTATGAATATTAATATGACCCTTATGAATAGTAAATCAATCAAAAGAATTGTAACCTCTCCATTGAATGTATAAATAAAAATTAGGCATCTTATAAGTGATAACATGACCATAGTAAAAGTATTAGTATTTTTGTAAGAAATATATAATTAATTACAATTAATTAACTAATTTAAATGAAAAAATAATTTCCTAAAAGGTGTTCACAAATTCATAATTTTATGTCTTCTGGTTTTAAGATAATTTTATAAAACCTTATGTAATTTTTGAAATCATATTAAATCAGTTATAGTTTTAAAATCTGTATTTTTCAAGTAAATTATGATTTTAATAGAAAATTAAATTAATTATATCTAGAAATTATTTTTGAAAAATGGATTTCATTTTTTTATTCCATATGTTGAGAAATGGTTAGGGTGAATTTTTGGTATTTTTATGAAATACTTGAATTTTTGGTGAATAGTAAAATATGGAAATTTACGATAAATGCTAAATACATAAATTATGATGTCATCATATGATGTATGCATAATGTAGGGCCATTATCTCGAACTAACATGCATATATTTATTTTTCACATTAATCATTACTATTTCTTGTATTATGGAAAAATAATAAACTAATGATTAAAATATTGAGAAACCCCCACTCTCCTCCACTCTAAAAACCACATACATTCCTCTACTCTCTTCACTCATATCAAGAATTGTTCCTTCTTTAATTTTTCCCAAATATCTCCCCAAGATCCTCCCCCATGTAAAAATACTTTAGTCTCTTCAAAATACCAAATCTTATCCCCTTAAGAGGCTCTTAAAAAATATTAAATCAAGAGGTAAACTCCTATTTTCTTTTCTTTAGTTTTTCTTTTCATGTTCCTTTGTTATATTTTATTTACTAACCTCTAATCATACAAATGGTATGAAAAATCTAGTACCTAGTGTTGGTATGATAATTGGATAATTTTTAGGAACTAGAGTTTTTTGAACGAGTGAAAATCCTAACCCTGTTTGAATTTTTGACTTGTTTCTGAGAAAATAGAGAAAATCTGGGTAGTTCTAGAAATTTCCAAATTACATGCCATGTAATCCCAAGTATATGCCTTGTGTGGATTAGGCTTGTATTATCCATGGGCTAACTAAGTACATGTTGTGTGGTGACTGAGTAATAATTTTCTACTATACGACGTGTAGGGTTGCTGGACAAATCGTGTATTTTTATTTTCCATATACCGGATGAGTTATAGCCTTGTTCCAACTCGTGTGGAACATACAAGCCATGTGGCTACCTCAACTTAAGTTGGAGTATGTAAAAGGCCACTACATGGCATGTATTTCTATATACATTCCATGTATTTTTATTTTTATTCACTTAAATGAAAGAGTATCACGTCTTATTTTAGAAAAGATCTTCTTCTTTCCAAACTTTGGAATAATCCTGTTCCGAAATACCAAACTAAATAACTTTCCCTAAATTCTTCATATGAAGTCCATTCTTCAATCCGTTGGTGGTTGCAGGATCACATCATCAATTTTAAACCTGCACACCCTATTATGTTCTAGTTTCCTTGCCTCACCCACCACAGATTCCATCTGGGGGGAATTTCCAAGATTTGACGGAAACATAGGTCTACAAAGATCAGCTTCGAATTGAAGCTCAATATCAGATGTTCCTATGTATACAAGTCTCAAGTAGGTGGTACATATCTTCTTTTGTGTTTTTTAGAACTTTTGGGTGGCGCATCCATTGGCGCATATTTGGGTATTTTGAGAAAGACCATTTCATACCATCTTTAATATGTTAAATTGATTATGTGACCACGAGATGACTTTGGGTAATCCCTTTACCTGTTTTTATTGAGCTGGGCTAGGTGAGAGGCTGTTTCTCATCGGGGCATTTTGGATGGGGGGGTGTCAAACTGGTTATAATTGAACTATATTGTTTTAAGATTTTTAGTTTGGTTTATTAAACCTTGATATGAATTATTAGAATCTTTAAATGCCTCAATGCTGGTATGGGACTACAACTGGTTAGTGAAATTCAACTGTTTAGTTTGTTTGCCTATTTTAAGTATTTATTTTGATTAAATATATATATGATGTGTGATATTTCATATGTTGGAACCATCAGGCTGTGCTGGGAGTGGCCCAAATATTCTTGAGTGATGCTGATCACAGGTTGGGCTTGGCCCAGGTTACATTGGGTGGTTCTGACCATGGGATTGGGCATCATAGAAATCCGCTTCAGGAAATGTGACTTTAAAGTTGGGCATGGCCTAGGTTACTTGTATGGAGAGGCCATCAGACTTGAGTGACATGGTCATAGGGACAGGAGGTGTCAGAGACACTGTGACATGGGTACTATTTTGGTGATTACAACTCGCCCCGAACTTTGAGTAGTGTGCACACAAGAAGACTCCATGATGAGGTTGTTTTGACCAATCCTGTGGGTAGAGACCCATGATAGTTGAGATTTAGGTACTATTGGTTTGGGGGTTCTTGTTGTAAGAAGCCACGTGGAAGGTGAGGAGCCTTCAGGGGATGATGTTGAGTCTATCGGGTTGGGGGAAGAGGCTCACCGTGGTTTGAGGGTAGAAATCGTTGTCCCTCCAGTTACTAATTTGAGGGAAGAAATCTCTATCCCTTTGGTTATTGATTTAAGGGAAAACATCGCTATCCCTCTGGTTACTTATTTGAGGACATAAATTGTTGTTACTATGAGTTACTACTTCTCAGGCGTGCCTTCAGGATGTCAGTACTTGGGACATGCAGTGTTAGGGGGAACATGGTGCCGGGTTACATGATAGGGATTATAATGTTAGTTGAAGCAAGAGACACTCCATGGTGGATTCTGAGAACTAGTGAAGTTTGTGTTTATTTGTGCATCATACATTTCACTGTTTTCCTTATAAATTCATGTCTACTTAAACACTTATATTAGGTATTCACAATTGGGTGGTATCCTACCAAGATTCTTCTCAAACCCTACACATGCCCTTCAAGACATGTGTAGACTTTATGGATTTACATGCAGGAAAGAAACTATATTTAGGAGATAGTATATTCTAGATATCGTATGGAGATGGTAAGGACCTTGAGTTTTTTCCTAGTTGAATCTTACATTGTTTTTCTTTCTTTCCAGTACAAACATACTTACTTTGCTTATTATAGATACTATTGGTAAGCCATTGGCACCTTTTTTATATATTTACTTGTTATGTATGCATGATTTTTCTATTATAGTATATGTTACAATTGGTTCAACATGCTGTTGTGTTTACATTTCACTGCTCTTGTTTATATCTATCGCTTTTGCTGTTTATTGCTATTGATTGTGCTTTTGCTATGCGGGTCTAGTTTGAACCTGCAGAGTTTTTTTATATTATACTCAGACTAGTTCCTTTATTATCCCCAGAGAGGGTATAGACTCCCCACTATACCTATAAGACCCTCACTTCTTGTTTTCATCCTTTGGTGTTTGAGGAGGTGCGCCTAAGGTAGTAACACCCAACTCTTTTAGCACCGTTCGGGTGGCTATTCAGGTCCGGGTCATTACAAAGTGGTATTAGAGGAGTTCTTGATAGGGATTTAGTAAAAGTGTTTTGCTGGATACTAATGAGATTGATAATCCTATTTTTATTTTTGTTGGTTTTATTATTTGGGATATGGTAGAATGGAGATAGGTTTTAATTTGAAATGGGTTTCTAGCTTGTGCTTGGTTGCCTGCAGCCCTAGGTATGAGGGATGGACAAAGTTGTCTTAGGTGGAAATTGTTGTTTTTACTTTTTATCTGATTACAGTTTATATTATTTCTACCTCAGTGGATCATTTGCTGTGTGATGTTATTGATTGTGATATGTAACCCTTGAACCTGTTCAGTAAGGGAGAATTGGACCTTGACCCGGTATGACAAGGTGTGATTGCTTGGATTTTGATAGGAACATTTTTAGGGTATTTCAATTTCATAACTGCACATATGCTTTGTGAAGTGATAATTCCATGTGAATAATATCAAATTACATGCTTTTTAATTATGATAGGTGAAATTCCTGATATAATTTCTAGTTTATTGGAACGTACTATGCCATGCTTATTATATATTGTGAATTGCATGTGGAAAGATATTTTGGGACTGAATATTATATGAGAAAGTATGTACTATATTTGAGTTGATTTTGATAACTAGGATTGGGTGTCTTGGATGTCGGTTAGAGGCAGTTTGACTATCAGGATTGGGAGACTCAATCATTGGTTTGAGGCAACATTGGTTGTCAGGACAGGCATGACCGAAGGTACTTTTGATACTTGGCTCTATTGAAGAGAGGGTAAGGAGTCCATGAGGACGTGATGTTGTGGGAATGGGTTTCGGTGGGGGAGAGTAAGAGTAGTAGTTATGCAGTGCCTTTTATTTCTTTTCCTATCTGTGTAAATATATTTTAGAAACACACACACACACACACATATATATATGGGCTGTTTAACCATTATGGATGAATCAAATGGAGTGGAAGGCGGGAAATGTTACAGTGCCACAAGAGCAGGCTCAGGTTCATGATCCATTCTAGGCAGAGTATGAGTTGCGAGTATAGGATCAGGGATATGATTTGGTTCAGGATCCACTGAAGGCAGGGCATCAGCTGGGCTTGGCAGTGTTTGGGCCATTGCTGGACGAGCAGTTACGGTCTAGTTTGGTACATGTCTTGAAGGGGATCGACAGAGGCACACATGGTACATATCCATCTACGAAATATTTGACACGGGAGTCTCAGTCACAACATGCACCACTTATTTGGGGTGAGGGTGGTCCATAGGTGGCTAAAAACTGGATAGAGAGCATGGAGATGCTCTTCAAGCAGCTCGAGACACTTCTAGGGTGGAGGGTCAAGCTGGATATGTACATGCTGCGAGGACTGGAAACGAATTGGTGGGATGTGAAGGTTCACGCTCACATGCACTAAGGACTGGCATAGAAGGACATTCGAGGATAGGTTCTTCAAGAACTTTTACCCAGAGACACTGAGGGACAAGAGAGCTCAGGATTTCTTGAGACTTCAGTAGAGAGACATGTCCTTCATGGACTATGCATCTACTTTCACTGATCTGTCTCGCTTCTCACCTGGTATGGTAAGCAATGACTCGGTAAGGGTGAGGTAATTCGAGGATAGCATACGACACACCATTCATATCCAAGTGAATATCTTTTGGATGGGTTCATTCTTAGGGGAGGTGAATCATGTGATCATAGTAGAGGTAAAAAATAGGAATATACCCCAGGTGGGATGAGCGATGACTTTAGGTGATGGTTCAGATAACAAGAAGAGATGATGGGATGACTTTTAACTGGATAGACAGTCCAAGGAATCAACTATAACACCTAGTACTAGTTCTTCAGTGGTTTTTTTATTGTATACATCAAGGTAATATTCGGACTCAGTGCGATAGGCCTCTAAAGGAGTGCCATGCATGTTGACAGGTCGACATCTGAAGAGGTTCTGCATGCATCCTTCTCAGAAAGCCGATAGGCAGAGACCAGAAAATATGGTGGCATTTGGTGTTGGTTTAGGTTTGGTACAAGGTGACAGTAACCAAGGTTTAGCCACATGTGGAGGACGTGACAGAGACAGATGGACCCAATCGAGGGGTTAGTGGCTGGTGACTGGAGCGGTACCACAACGAGGTAAGGAATCCGAAAGTCATAGTTTAGGTTAGGTGCACACCATGGAGCTTCCATGGATTGAGAAGGCTGGTGAGACAATGAAAGTTAGAGGTACACCAAGGGTGTGACCCTGATCTGTTTTGTTTTTACTTATTTTGACATGGCTTGTTGGGGAATTTCCACTTTGAGTGCACTAGGTGCACAAGATTTATTTGGACTGACCATATGTTGGCTAGTGGTATTGAAACCATATCAGGTGCATGATATATATATATATATATGAGATGCATAACATCAGGGTAATCGAATATGAAGGTTACTTGAGGTTCCATGGGCATTGTGGCATAGAGGTTGTGGGTTACTTGAGGTTTCATGGGAATCAAGGCACTAAGGATGAATGTTACTTGAGGTTCTAGGAAATAGGATTGTTTTAAGCATCCATGGGATGTAGGACCTTGTAGAGGTGGGCACCGATGCAGTTAGGGATATGTTTTTGGTGTCATAAATGATACATGAGCACCAATGAGGTGCATGGGTGATGATTACTCACGAGAGGACCATGAGTCTAGAGACAGGATACTTAACCTTTTTTTATTTGAATTTGTTTGGGTTGAGACTGATTTTGGAAAATCATAAGGTGGGGAGAACCTTGATGAATTCATCCATAACCATTTTAGACCAAGGTTTTCTAGGTTACTTTGATCGGGATGGTATGTTCAGTTAAATCTTTGGGTTTCATTTGATAGGTCTAGGAAGAGCTCTGTTAAGGTGGGGAGATTATAAAAATTGAGTTTTTATAACGGGTCAAAATCCCAACCCTTTTTGAATTTTTGACTTGTTTCCAAGAAAACTACGAATATATAGGATGTTCTGGAAATTTCCTGATTACACACCGTGTACTCCCAAGTACACACCGTTTGTGGGATAGGTGTTTATTATCCATGGTCTAACCAAGTAAATGTTATTTGGTAACCATGTAATAATTTTCTACTACACTACATTTAGGGTTGCTGGACATGCTGTGTATTTTTATTTTCTGCATACTGGCTGAGTTCTAGCCACGTGCTGACCCATGTGGCGCGTTCGAGCCTTGTGGCTACCTCTGGTTAAGTTGGAGTATAGACCAGGCCACTACACGGTGTGTAGTACTTTATACACGCCATTTATTTTTATTTTTACTTGTTTAAATGAAAGAGCATCACGTCTTATATTGAAAAATATCTTATTCTTTACATTCTTTGTAATAGTCTCATTCTGAAATCCTGAACTATATACCTTGCCCTAGATTATTCATATGAAATTCATTCTTCAATCTATCAGTGGATGCGGGATCGTAGTAGCAAGTATAAACCCGTGCACCCTATTTTGTTCTAGTTTCCTTTCCTCACCCATTTGAGATTCCATCCGAGTGGAATTTCTAGGATTTGATGGAAACGTAGATCTATGAAGACCGACTTGAAGTTAAAGATCAATATCAGATGTTCCTATATTTACGAGTCTCATGTAGGTGGTGCATACCTTCTTTCGTGTTTTCAAGGAATTTTGGGTGGCACAACCATTGGAGCGAATTTGGGTATTTTGAGAAAGATCATTTCATACGTACTTTAATATGTTAAATTGATTATGAGACCATGAGATGCCTTTGGATAATCCCTTTAAAAAATTTTCTTGAGCGGGGCCGAGTGAGGGTCCGTTGCTCATTGGGGAATTTTGTCTTAGGGGGTATCAAAATAGTTATAATTGAACTGCGTTGTTTTAAACTATTCAATTTGGTTTGTTAAACATTGATATGACTTATTAGAAGCTTCCAAGGCCCCAACGCTAGTATGGGACAACACCTGACTAGTTCAATTCAATTGTTTAGTTTGTTTTCCTATTTTAAGTATTTATTTTGATTATATATATATATATGATGTGTGATATTTCATATGATGGAACCTTTGGGTTGTGTTGTGCATGGCCCAGATATTCTTGAGTGATACTTATCACAGGTTGGGCTTGGCTTGGGTTACATTGGGTGGTTTTGACCATGGGATTGGGAATCATGGACGTCAGCTTGAGGTAGTGACTGTCAGGTTGTGCATGGTCCGAGTTACTTGGATGGTGAGGCCATAAGACTAGAGAGACATGATTGAAAGAACATTGGGTGTTAGGGATGTTGTGGCTATGGTTCTATTTTGGGTATTACAGCTCACTTGAAACTTTGAGTAGTGTGTACATTAGGAGACTCCGTGATGAGGTGGTTTTGACCACACGTGTGGGTAGAGGCCCCAGTAGTTTCGGTTTAGGGAGTATTGGTTTGGTGGTGCTTGCCGAAGGAAGCCACGTGTATGGTGAGGATCTTTCAGGGGATAATGTTGAGGCTATCGGGGTTGGGGGAAGAGGATCTCCATGGGTTGAGGGCAGACATCTCTGTCCCTCTAGTTACTGATTTGAGGGCAAACATCACTGTCCCTCTGGTTACTAATTTGAGGATAGACATTGCTATCCCTCTGGTTAATTATTTGAGGACATACATCATTGTTCCTCCAAGTTACTACTTATTGGGTGTTCCTTAAGGATGTCAGTACTTGAGACACACAATGTTATGGGGCACATGGTGCCGGGTTACATGACAGGGATTCCGATGTTGGCCGAATTAGGCGACACTACATGGTGGCTGCTAAGCACTAGTGAAGTTTGTGTTTATTTGCGCATCATACTATTTACTATTTTCCTTATAAATTAATTACTACTTAAAAACTTATATTAGGTACGCACTATTGGGTGGTATCATACTGAGATGTGTCTTAAACCCTACATGGGCCCTTCAAGACGCATGTAGAATTAATGGATTTACGTGCAGGAAAGTGACTAGTTTCCAGATTCGTACTGTTCTAGCTGTCGTATGGAGATAGTAGGGACCTTGAGGTCTTGCCTAGTTGGAGCTTACTTTGTTTTTATTTCTTTTCTATACCATTATACTTAATTTATTTATTGTTTCTACTATTGTTTAGCCATTGAGGACATTTTATTATATTTACTTTCTATGGAAGCATGATTTGTCTGTTCAAGTAGTTTTTACAAGTGGTTCAACATGCTGTTGTGTTTACATTCCACAGATGTTGTTTATATTTATTTCTTCCGCTATTTATTGCTATTGATTTCTCTTCTGCTATGTGGGTCTGGTTTGATTCTGTAGAGTTTTTTTTATATTATTCACATACCAATACCTTTATTATCCCTCAAAATGGTATAACCTCCCCACTATAACTATAAGACCCTCAATGCTAGTCAGAAGCCTTTGGCGTTCGGGGAGGTGTGCCTAAGGTAGTAACATCCGAACCATTTAACACTGTTCAGGTGGATGTTCGGGTCTGGTTATTACACAATTCATTATGATCTCTTGTAACACCCGAGAATTTTATGAGAAATATTTTGTTTTTATGTTATATAAATCATCAAAAGAATCTTTCACTACACACAACACTTTCTTGGCTTGCTTTACACGCAATCACGGCCTTCCTCGATAGCTTGCGTCGTACGCAATACCGAGTTTCACTAAAAAACAATATGCTATTAAAACTATACTTTATGAATAGTATTAACTGAATTTTGAATTTTATAACATTTTAATTCAACTTATACATTTTCTAGAATGAGGTATAAAAGAAAAATCAGTTTTTTTGGATAAAAGAAGTATTTTTAAAAAAATGCAGTTTTGCCGCCTTTTGATGGCGCACCCACATTAAATATAGTTTTTGACATGTTTATAAGTTCAATTTGACAAAATAAAATTCTTCTTTTGAATCAGGTTATAAAAATTTACTTTGTATAAATTTTTGATATTTTTCTGATAACTTTCATATTTTGATGAATAGTAAAAATACGCTAATTTTTAATTTAAAAAAACTTTTTTCATTGAGATAATTTATATAGATAAATTATAATATTTAATGGTTTTAAATTATAAATAGAATATATTTTTACCATTTAATATAATTTATGTTATTATCATTAATTTCACATTGAATTCATAGGTAAAAACATTTCAATCTTTGGCAATGTTTTAACTTCTAAAACACATTTTCTTAACAACTGGATTTATTTTAAATTAATTACTACAACTTATATGTTTTGAATTTTGAAAAATGGATTCCATATTCAGAATCAGTGGGTCCAAATTATGTTAATAGGCTACTTTTTATTTTTGGGCATTATGAATAGTAACTACGGTAAATTTTATTTACCATAGTTAAAGGTAAATCGGGTAATTAAGGGTAAATATAAGATTTTAAAATTACCCAAAAACCTGAAAAAATACTATTGGATGACTAAAAGTCGACCCATATCACCTAATGGTTGGATTAGATTCATTTAATGGACTTTTTTCCATGAAAATAATTTAATTATTATTAAAACCAAAGAATGTGACAACATGTCACTTTCTTAAATCTTATAAGTATAATAATTTTAATTTAGTGATAAACTTAATGAAACTTAAAAATTGAATAGTCTCCAGATATCTAATACAATTATCTACATCATAGGAATTTATTTATAATTTTTAGGGATTAAATAATTATCATTAATTATGACACAATAGTGATGTTGAAATTATTTTATTAATTAAAATATCAAATAAATGGTTTTAAAAATAATAAAATAAATATTATATGAACTATTTAATGTGCTCCACTAATTTTCTAGATACATATGACGTTTTATGGATCTATTAAAGCTTTTAGTTCGAACATATCTTCTGTATATATTTTATTTAAATTCAAATAAATGAATAGTGTCAAAATTGACACTATTGTTATTTTATAAAAATAACATATTATAAAATTGTTTAAAAATAACAAAAATATTTAAAAATTATAAAATAAAACTTATATGGTCTAAAATGTCATAAAGTGTCAAATTATGGAAAATTCACGACACATATGTAATTATTTATAATAATTTAAAATTTAGAATATTATTACCACAAATAAAATTAAATTGATAAATAAAGATAAATCAAGTTGATAATGTTTTAAATAAATTCTTAACATGTCTACATTTTATTGGTTGATGATATTACAAACCTATCTCATCTAATCTTTAGATATGAGTAATTTTGGAAGTTTTTAAGTGGGGTTGGGATTTAATATAAACTAATATTTCTTATATTTCCAAAGGTGCCCCTCTCCTCCCTTATAAAAGGGCACCTCCTCCCTCTTCTCCTCACACCAATTTGAGCCTTCAATCTCGGCCAATACCTGCCCATTTCACTTCCCCACTTCACTAGAAACATCCTATAGGTCCTGGTCTTCTTCAAAGACCAATTGTAGTGCCCTAAGAGGAGGTCTCAAAGAGGCGCTTCAAAGAAGAGGTAATGCCCGTTACCGATTCTTTCATCTTTATTTCTTCTTCCACTTCTTCTTATTTAGTTGTTTCATTATAAAGTAATAACATCAGTATCACTCATATACTGATATGTTATTATAAGTATGAAACAACCCTATTTCACCATCTATCCATCCTACAGAAAATGAAATCACCGCGCATGCGTACGTACGGAATACCGTCTCCACGCCGTGGTGTAATCTATTCCCCCCCACCACCTTACATGGATGTGTATAATGGTGTAAAAAATAACTATATATGATTATTGTAAATTGATATTGATTCTGAAATAGTATACATACACTTCAATACAATTCCATGATCATGGGAACGATATCATCGCCCGTGCGTACGTACGGAATACCGTCTCCACGATGTGATGCGACTCATTCTACGTGATCTTCATTGCATAATGATTATATAAATGAATTGAATGAATGAATATGATATATATTACACTAATAATATTCTGGAAATGAGGTATCTATAACCTAAAGAGAAGAATAAGAATTCATTCGAAAAAACACGCATAAGAACAAAAAGTAAGAAACACCCGAATAACAAGTAGTAATGAAATATTACTAATAAGAAGCTAAGAATATGACCATATATGATATCATAAAAATAGGTATGATTTTGGAATAAGTCAATAACATTATTTAAATCATTATACAGGAGTTTTGGACACTTACGAAGCAAATCAGACCTAAGGTAAGGGAAATATCACAATCTCATTTTTATCCGAGATTGTTTATACTTTGGAATTTACTGGGGTGTATTTTATCATCCACATCCATGTTTCCTCAATATATAATATTTATATCCTTATACAATAGTTTATATCCAATTTTACCCTTCGGTGAGTTTTTAGTAAAAGATATGAAAGGAATCTTTTGTCATTTTTCGTAAGAGGTACTTTTTGACTTTTCCAACAAAAGTAAGAGAAGAATGTTTTCTTTTAACTTATACAGCATGAATGGATTTTTAAAACATTATTTCCAAGAAGCTTAACTTACAATTTTTCAAGTTTATTTTTAATCAACCTCTTTTAGTTTATAATTGTATGACATGTTAAGAAAGGAAAAGTGTTTTTGAAGTAGAAAGGATATTTTCCTCAAGAATGTAGTTCAAGTGTTTTATCAAAATTATTTTCAATCTAAGATAATAAAGGGTTCTGTTTATATCCCTATTATTACATTGATTTTATTATGTTGTGATGGAATTATTTTTATGAATTCCTTTATCTTATATGAATTGTTTTATGATGTCACAATTTTTAAGATTCCCATTTTTATTACATGGGTTATGCTATGATGTATGGTTTATGATTTTGTGGAACACATAAGAATGGTATCATTATGAGATGGGTGGAACCTATATCTCCCTACAATTCATTGGTTAAAGATTTTATATCTCATGATATAGGCATGGCTGGAACGGAAGGTTATACCGGTTCAGTGAAATAGGACTGAAACGAGGAGTTAAATCGGTTCAGAAATGGACTTTGTCCACTAAGATAGTCTTGGAAATGAGTCTTGACTAATAAGAAATGATTCTCAATGATTATGTGTGTATGCCACAAAGTTTCATGTTTTAAGTTATGATTATTGGGATTATATTTCACTTCCATGATTTATCCCATGTTATGAAATTATGGTCACTACTGGAAAAGTAGGCTATACCAACGGTTTATAACCGTTGGTATAGGCTGGAAAACCGTTGGTATAGGCTGGAAAACCGTTGGTATAGGGTATACCAACGGTTTTCCAAACTATTGGCCAGTTAGCCGTGAGGAAAGCCCTATACCAATGGTTTCATTTAAACCGTTGGTATAGGTGTTTGAGAATTCTGGGAAACTCTTTACCAACAGTTCAGAACCGTTGGTATAAGTTTTTCCAGAATTCTGGAAAAAGCTTTACCAACAGTTCAGAACCGTTGGAATATGTTTTTCCAGAATTCTGGAAAAAGCTTTACCAATGGTTTAGAACCATTGGTATAAGTTTTTCCAGAACTGGAAAAAGCTTTACCAACGGTTCAGAACCGTTGGTAAAGCTTTTCCCAGAGCTGCTGCATAGCAGCCCCCAGAAGCCCTCCAGAATCCCTTCCATACACCTACATAAAAAAACAGTGCACAACAGCCCTCCAGTATACCCTCCACTATACACCTGCATAAAATATATCACAAAAGCCACATACAGACTTCAAACAGTATAAAAAACACCTAAAATAGCCCAAAAAAACACATATGAAAACAATCATCCGGTGGTAATTCACCTCACCTATCAAATTCTAATAGGCAGAATAGTTTGATAAATATCTATTAGAGTTGAATAAGACATTCAAATTGACTCAAATCCCATTTTTTTGTGATACTAGGTTTGGATATGTAATGATTTGTGATAAATTTTGCATTGAAATTGTATTGTTTATAATATATGGTGAAAAGATATTTTCTTAGGAGTCTCGTCACTTATGACCCCATGAGTGAAACTACCCAACTCATGAAAAAGAGTTTGCGACTATCGTTGATGAGTGTAAATTTCAGTTGTATTCACTTAAAATGATTTCCTTTTGAAATAAAAGAGAGACTTTGAGTGGTGTCGTCCACACCGCGCCTCGGATTGAGGCGGAGTTGACTCGTACATGTCACAAATGACCCATGGATACATGTCCTAAAGTATCAACAGTATCCGAATGCCTTTGGTCTATTTTCCGTATGTCAGTTGTTGTTTTAACTTAAACTATTTTCCATTTCAAAGAAAAGTGACACACTTTTAGTGGTGCCAGCCACACCACGACTCGGATTGAGGCGAGGTTGACTCGTGCACGTCACAAATGACCCATGGATCATTTTCCTAAAGTTTCAATAGAATCCAAAAGCATTTGGTCAGTTTTCCATATGTCATTTTGTTTACTTAAAAGCGCATCCATTTTAAACAAAAGAAAGACACTTTGAGTGGTCTCGGACACACCGGACCTCGGATTGAGGCAAGGTTGACTCGTACATGTCACATATGACCCATGGATCATTGTCCTAAAGTTTCAACAGAATCCAAATGCGTTGGGTCGGTTTTCCGTATGCCAGTTGTTGTTTTCACTTAAAATCATGTTCATTTCAAATAAAAGTTAGACACTTTGAGTGGTGTCGGCCACACCGCGCCTCAGATTGAGGCGGGGTCGACTCGTACACATCACAAATGACCAATGGATACATTTCATAAAGTATCAACAGTATCTGACTGCGTTTGGTCAGTTTTCCGTATGTGGTTTTTTTTACTTAAAAGCGCATCCATTTTAAACAAAAAAAAGACACTTTGAGAGGTCCTAACCACACCAGCCCTCGGATTGAGGCAGGGTTGACTCATACACGTCACATATGACCCATGGATACATGTACTAAAGTATCAATAGTATCTGAATACCTTTGGTCTATTTTCCGTATGTTAGTTGTTTTAACTTAAACCGTTGTCCATTTCAAAGAAAAGTGACAAACTTTGAGTGGTCCCAGACACACCGGCCCTCGGATTGAGGCGGGGTTGACTCGTACACGTCACATATGACCTATGGATCATTGTCCTAAAGTTTCAACAGAATCTGAATGCGTTTGGTCGGTTTTCTGTATGCCAGTTGTTGTTTTCATTTAAAATTCTGTCCATTTCAAATAAAAGTTAGACACTTTGAGTGGTGTCGGCCACACCGCGCCTTGGATTGAGGTGGGGTTGACTTGTACACATCACAAATGACCCATAAATCATTTTCCTAAAGTTTAAACAGAATCTGGAAGTTTTTAGTTTATTTTCAGTATGTCGTTTTTTTACTTAAAAGCGCATCCATTTTAAACAAAATAAAGACACTTTGAGTGGTACCGTCCACACCGGCCCTCGGATTGAGGTGAGGTTGACTCTTACACGTCACATATGACCCATGGATCGTTGTCCTACAGTTTCAATAGAATCCGAATGTGTTTGGTTGGTTTTCCGTATGTTAGTTGTTGTTTTAACTTAAACTGTTGTCCATCTCAAAGAAAAGTTAGACACTTTGAGTGGTACCGGACACACCGGCCCTCGGATTGAGGCGGGGATGACTCTTACACATCACATATGACCCATGGATCGTTGACCTACAGTTTTAACAGAATCTGAATGCGTTTGGTCAGTTTTCCGTATGTCAGTTTTTATTTTAACTTAAATTGTTGTCCATTTCAAAGAAAAGTTAGACACTTTGAGTGGTTTCGGCCACACCGCGCCTCGGATTGAGGCGGGGTTGACTCGTCCACGTCAAAAATGACCCATGGATACATGTACTAATGTATCAACAGTATCCGAGTGCTTTTGGTTAGTTTTCCATATGTGGTTTTTTTTACTTAAAAGCGCATCCATTTTAAACAAAAGAAAGACACTTTGAGTGGTACCGGCCACACCGGCCCTCGGATTGAGGCGGGGTTGACTCGTACACGTCACATATGACCCATGGATCGTTGTACTACAGTTTCAACAGAATCCGAATGCGTTTGGTCGGTTTTCCGTATGTCATTTGTTGTTTTAACTTAAACCGTTGTCCATTTCAAAGAAAAGTTAGACACTTTGAGTGGTTCCGGCCACACCGCACCTCAGATTGAGGCGGGGTTGACTCTTACACGTCAAAAAAGACCCATGGATACATGTGCTAAAGTATCAATAGTATCCGAGTGTGTTTGGTTAGTTTTCCGTATGTGGTTTTTTTACTTAAAAGCGCATCCATTTTAAACAAAAGAAAGACACTTTGAGTGGTCCCAGCCACACCGGCCCTCGGATTGAGGCGGGGTTGACTCGTACACATCACATATGACCCATGGATACATTTACTAAAGTATAAACAGTATCCGGATGCCTTTGGTCAGTTTTCCGTATGCCAGTTGTTGTTTTCACTTAAAATCTGTCCATTTCAAATAAAAGTTAGACACTTTGAGTGGTGCCAGCCACACCGCACCCCATATTGAGGCGGGGTTGACTCCTAAACTCCACAAATGACCCATGGATACATTTACTAAAGTATCAATAGTATCTGAGTGCGTTTGGTCAGTTTTCCGTATTTGGTTTTTTTTACTTAAAAGCGCATCCATTTTAAATAAAAGAAAGACACTTTGAGTGGTACCGGCCACACCAGCCCTCAGATTGAGGCGGGGTTGACTCGTACACATCAAATATGACCCATGGATCGTTTTCATATAGTTTAAACAAAATCCGAATGTGTTTGGTCTGTTTTCCGTATGCCAGTTGTTGTTTTCACTTAAAATCCTGTCCATTTCAAATATAAGTTAGACACTTTGAGTGGTGCCGGCCACACCGCACCTCAGATTGAGGTGGGGTTGACTCTTACACATCACATATAACCCATGGATACATGTCCTAAAGTATCAATAGTATCCGAATGCATTTGGTCCATTTTACGTATGTGGTTTTTTTTACTTAAAAGCTCATCCAGTTTAAACAAAAGAAAGACACTTTGAGTGGTACCGGCCACACCGGCCCTCAGATTGAGTCGGGGTTGACTCGTACACGTCACATATGACCCATGGATCATTGTCCTATAGTTTCAACAGAATCCGAATGCGTTTGGTTGGTTTTCCGTATGTCAGTTGTTGTTTTAACTTAAAATGTTGTCCATTTCAAAGAAAAGTTAGACACTTTGAGTAGTGCCGGCCACACCACGCCTCAGATTGAGGCGGGGTTGACTCTTACATGTCAAAAAATGACCCATTGATACATGTCCTAAAGTATCAACAGTATCCGTGTGCATTTGGTCAATTTTCTGTATGTGGTTTTTTTACTTAAAAGCGCATCCATTTTAAACAAAAGAAAGACACTTTGAGTGGTCCCAGCCACACTAGCCCTCGGATTGAGGCGGGGTTGACTCGTACACATCACATATGACCCATGGATCGTTTTCCTATAGTTTAAATAGAATCCTAATGCGTTTGGTCTGTTTTCCGTATACCAGTTGTTGTTTTCACTTAAAATCCTATCCATTTCAAATAAAAGTTAGACACTTTGAGTGGTGCCGACCACTACTTCAAAGCACATTTTCCATATCATTTTCCATATCATTTTCCACATGCATAAACATGAAATACATGACTAACTAAGAAAGCTAAGTAAAAAAAATAGAAAAATGAGTATCACAGTACCAAGGAATACTAAAGGTCTAGGTAGTAGACTAATCATACAATAAGAATAAAGTGCAAAAAATAGAATCCGAATGCAATGTCGTTATGAAGAAGAGGAAAACCCCAAAGTGGAAAACCATGTTAAAAAATAAGGAGTTATACAGGATTCAAAAATGCAATGGATCAATCTGCCTCTGATCACCATCACCATCACCACTATCATCATCAACCTCATCCTCGCCGCCATCTCTGTCCTCGTCGTCATCCTCATCATCGTCCCCATGCTCATCATCGGCCTCATCCTCGTCCTTGGCATCATCCTCTCCCTCGGCCCCATCCTCGCCCTCGGCCCCATCCTCTCCCTCGGCCCCATCCTCTCCCTCGTCCACATCCTCATCCTCGCCCTCTTCCTCTTCAGCATCCTCATCATCACCAGGAACGTCATCATCTCGATCGCCACTAGATCTACCACCTGGTGCATTGGATGATGCACCCATCGATGAAATAAATGTCTGACAAGCCGCACTAGCCTCTGGTGGAAGTGATGAAGATAATGCTTTCATCAGTTTCATAAATTCTCTATCTCTTTTTTGAACTTGTACTTCCAACTCTGTGACCCTTTTATTAGACTGTCTTGCATGCTCCTTGACCTGTTCCAACTCGGTGGTACTAGAATGGATACCTGGAGATGACCAATACCTCGTCGGGACTATATTCTTACCAGGTCGGCAGCGTACTCGACCAGAGTGCTCATCTCCCAAAACCTGATATAAATGATCGTGTGGCCCAAAATTGTCAGGCTCCTGGGCATCAAGATCCTCTAAAGCAGCCTATAAAAAATATTAATAGATTATTAAATTTCAAATTAGATATTAAAATTTGAAATAAACAAATTAAAACTTACAATATTCTCTTGGGTCGGTTCATTTACCGTAGTTCCATCTTTTTTTCTTCCACTCGAGCAAAACAATTTTGCTCGAGGGATACGTCCTTCAATATTCATTTTGTGCTTCTGTAATGAAATTGAAACAATTTAAAGTGAAAGTATAATCATATATTCATTATTCAATAAATCACATAATTTATGTAGGATCCACTAAAAAGGGAAAGTCCTAAAGAAAAATTATAAACAACTATATCGTACCTACTGCCTCTCAGGATCTGCCATAGTTGTGCACCCCAAAGTGTGGAGGTATTTCTTTGAATCAATGTTTTTTTTGTTTTTTCAGAAGATTCCTAAATAATGATTAATAATTAATAAGATTATATTAATGAAAAATATGAAAACTCTCATTTAAATAACTCAAATGAGATTAATACCTTAAATTTGGAAGTCGCCCAATGGGTAATCATTTGGAGATATTGCTCTATCAGGCAGTCATCCATGATAGGTAATGTCTCTAACTCCGTGCCCACTCTATCACACCATCCAACATACAACTCATGCTTATAAGCTCTCCAAAGCTCTCCTAGCTCTTTTAAACGCGCTGGTCGTGCACCTTCGCCATTAGGGAAGTTAAATCGAAGCAGAAACCAAATTGATTAGTTCATTTAAATACAAAAATATACTACATTAAATCCAATAGATTTTTTACCCATATTTGTGCCCACGCGTTATCCTTGACTTCGGGTGGCAGATGTCTCCAAGAGAGAGGGCTGACCGGAATGATATCGGAGTATTTGGCTAACATCGCCAAAAAACCCTGACATTGCTACCCAGATTTCTCAATCATTTTTCCATCAACATTGTATTCAACCATCAACTGTGTCTGGCAGTTCCATACCACACACAAGAGAGTATGCCCCCTCCCCGCCTCCTATCTGTAGATTAATATGTTATTAAAGAAAAATAATATCAATACAAGTTATAAAAAAAATAAATTTTAGTATAAAAATTTGATAGAGTTATATAAATATACCTGTGGTAGTCGGATCAATGGGTGCAGAAGCTGAAGGAATATCCTGTACAGGTGGAGTGTCCCTCAGTGTATGCTCCTCATCCACATACTGTGTCGCAGCAAGAGTCGAAGAAGGTGGAATATAATAGCCCGGAGATAATGAACCAGAAGCAAAAGATGATGGCATAGACGTCTGGCCAGCTGGTAGTGTAATCATCGGCAGTCTAAATATCTCATATGTACCTGAAGACACACCAGGATCAAAATAGGGCATAGAAGATACGTCTGTGGTAGTGGGTCTTCTAACTCTCACCCCACGAGCCCTCGTACCACCGACCTTAGTACCGGGACCACTAGATGATCGTCCATCTCTGACACCCCCCCTCCTACCACCAACCTCTCTACTGGGAGCAATATCAGGATCCTCTTCAGATATCTGTCATCTAGGAGGTGGATACTGAAAAAAAGTTTGACAGAAAAGTAAACACATGATATTATAAGTTATTGAAATATTTATATATGAAATAAAATACTCAAAACAGGGATGAGTGGAGGAACACCCATATGTACCATGCGATGATTATTATCTGTCATCGTTTTCCGTCGCCTCTCTTCAATGGGTGTCATTTCCTGTAATGAAAACAAATATGAAAGTAATTAGAAACAGATAACTAATGTGTAACCCAAAAAACAAAATATAGAAAAACCATTATGATAAAAATAACATAATGAAACAGAAGATTTATGGTGTTATGAAGGTAAGTACTAGGATACACACTCTGAATGATGTAGGTGAAACATTTAGGTGAGAACACGACTGTATGATTCTATATATTTCCCACCACAACTTCGGGTTCACAATCAAATCTGACAATTGAGTTGTTGGGGTCATCATAAGTAATAAATAGATTGCTTCTAATTGCAGTAGGGATAGTTTCAACTTCATCATCACCATCATCAAAAACATGTCTGAGATTTACTTCAATAATTACACCGAATTTAGGATGACGATGATCTTTGACATAAAAAAATTGTTTCACCATTGATGCCAATACATATAGTTCATCGGTGTAAAGAGTTCGATTCATGTCAATAACTCAAAATCCACAATCATCAAGAAAGTGTAAGGCTTTTTCATATACAACCAAGGGGGAAGGTTATAAATGTGTATGAAAACCAGCCATGTGCTGTGCGAAGTAAGCATCTGCCCAAATGGATTAAAACCGTCACATGAAAGACCCAGTCTCACATTACGCACGTCGGCTGCAAATTCAGGATATCGAGCATCAAATCTCTACCATGAAAATCCATCTGCAGGGGGAACCAACTCTTCATTATTCTTTTTTCTCTTGGTGTCATGCCATCGCATTTTTACGGATATTTCATCAGACATGAAAAGGTTCTGTAATCTAGGGATCAATGGAAAGTGCCACATTACTTTTTGTGGCGCACGAGATGGTGTTCCATCATCTTTTTGCTTCCATCGGGAGGTTCCACATTTTATACAATCATTTCTTTCAGCAGTTTCCTCCCGAAATAAGCTGCAATCATTCGGGCAAGCATGAATTTTTTTTTTGAGAATCCAAGTTCATCAACCAACTTCCATGCCATATAGTGGTTTGAGGGAATATCTGCATCATCTGGAAGTAAGTCCTTCAAGAAGGTAATAATGTAATCAATTGCAGTATTTGAAATCCCATACAAAGTTCTCCCATGAAACAATCAGATTAAAAATTCCAACCTTTTCATTTTATCACATTGCCGATATACTGGAGTCGTCGCAGCATCATTCAATTTTTTCACCCTATCAACATCATCATTTTCATTGGACGCATCATGCGTGCTTGTATCGAAATCTTGTTGGCTAGACATCCTTTCCTTCTCATGATGTCGAATAAATGGAAACCGATCATATATAAAACTCTACAATTCAGTCCTATCATTTGGATCATCAACATTTTGAGATTCCATTTTCTCTCCATTGTGATACCACACATAATAGTTTGTTTCGAAACCATATTTGGTTATATGATAGCTAACTGCTTTACGACCCAACCATGGTCTTCCAACACAATTAAAACATGGGCAGTGTACGCGAACACTATCTGAAGCCATGTCAAATGCAAAATCTATAAAGATTTTCAAATTATTTTGAAAATCAGTTGAAATACGATCAGTTTCGTACATCCAACATCTATCCATTCTGTAAAAAAATCGCAATAAGTCATTTCAAAGAAATTCAATAATATTAAAGTTTAATCAAAAAAATATTTACGTAAATGACAATTGTTTACTCTATATAAAAGCATAACTGACACATTACTCTATATGAGAATCATATTAATAAATACAACAAAATACAGTGTATATAAGAAAATAAGATACAAGATTTCTAATGCCTATATTCAAGGATTGACCAGTAAGATATTGGAAGTGGATCAAGGAATACATAGTCCTTAAGGGTCTTATTGGGAGTATATGAGTTTTATACTTTAACTTCTTTAAGTAGATCAGGATGAGGAGAAGGATGAGGATCATGGGAGTGGTGGGACTGTCCAAGGGGGGTGTGGCGT
The DNA here is from genome assembly GCA_963277665.1 of Viscum album. NCBI lineage: Eukaryota > Viridiplantae > Streptophyta > Magnoliopsida > Santalales > Viscaceae > Viscum > Viscum album. The sequence goes on from OY728136.1 coordinate 1,909,435,652, forward strand.
GTCCAGGGGGGTGCGGGGTGTCTAGGGGGTGGTGGGGACGTCCGGGGGGTCGGAGGTGTCCAGGGGGTGGGGGGCTGTCTAGGGGGGTCGGGGTGTCCAGGTGGGCGGGCTGTCCGTGGGGGTGGTCAGGTTGTCCAAGGGGGTCAGGGTGTATAGGTATATTTATATGAAAAGAATACCCCCACAATAATCATGCATCCCTTTCATTAGTCTAAACCCCTAGAACACATAAAAGAATCTAGTATGGACATTTACTAAAATATTTAACACCATATGAATGAAAATACACTCTAAATATAGTTTGAGAGGATATAATGGTGTGTGTGAAAAAAATGATATTAAATCAATTTAAATGAATATGGAACAAATGAGGGTTTATAATACACTAAGAGTACCTCAAAAAATCCAAAACCACTATAGCACCACATATTCAACTTCATGAAACAGGACTTGGAAATCTTACCTACGTCTTTACTGATGACCACCTAATTGGAACACTCTATTTATGGTTCTTGAACACAAGGAACAAACAATGTTTGGTCTCTACCAACTCAATCACCCCCTTGTAGATCATAATTTCGTTTCCCCTTATACTAAAATGGTCTCACTGGAAGCTACTATTAATACCGGACCTAAAACATTCATTCTCCATAAAACAATGATCAAAGAACCATCGGAGGTATCTCTCATACAACCACAACCATTTTTATCTATGATGTAATGAAATTCACAAGAATAACTTTTATTCAATAACCTTTTGGTATATAATGTGCATCAACAATGGTTCAATTATATGGTTCATCACATTCCAATTTATTAATCACCCATACATGATAAAAATTGAACATTGACTTTCATTTAATTACAACCATCATATTTCATTTAATTCTTAACAAGCATAAAAGCATGGAAATTGGAATCTAATAACATTAATTAGTCCCCAAAACTTTTTAATAAATTTAACATGAAAAATAAAACACTTTGAAATCTAAATAATAACTATGAAGTAAAATGAGCTTGGAATTCTATTGCACAAGTAAAAACAATCAACGATGGAATATATGAAAATAATATTAATATAAATTATTAAAACAAGATAATAAAGTAACAATGAATGTTAAAAATAAACATGTGATTGAATTTTATAACATATAATAAAAATTTCTTGGTAATGAAACATGAAAGGCACATCAAAAAATTAGACAACTGTCTAATGCAATCTATATGGGCTGGAATATGCATGGAATGTAAATAAAGAACGGAAACATAAATTGGGCTGGAACAGAAATTTGGCTGGAATATGAGAATAGAAATTGGTCTCATCCCATATCAAAATCGAAACTAAAAACTAAGAAAATACCTCAGCCTTGGATGGGATGGAGGAAGAGAACCCAAAGCACCTCCAAAATCGCCTCCAAAATCACCCAAGCGCTCCCGTTTAGGGCTCTGGATCACGAATGGGGGAGAGGATCGGCTACTGCCAATTTGGGGGAAAGTTTTCCCAATGGTTTTTAAAAACTTTCGGTATATAACTCCATCCCAAAACTATACCAACGGTTCAATGAGAACCGTTGGTAAAAGGTCACCGAAATCCCACTTTTACCAATGGTTCTCATTGAACCGTTGGTAAAAACACCCTCTATACCAACAGTAGTGATGAACTGTTGGTAAAAGCTTCCAAAAAACCATCTATACCAATGGTTATCAAAAACCGTTGGTATAGATTTCTATTCCCAATGGTTTAGTAGACCGTTGGGATATAAGTGTTGGGAAAACTCTGTTTTCCAGTAGTGGATCTCTTTTGCAGGGTAAGATTTCCAAAATGTTATGTTTTTATTTTGATGTGATTGATATTTCTTTGGTTTACCCTTACTGAGCATTTGAGCTCACCCTTTTGTATGTTTTCTTTCCCCAGGTCTGGAAGAAGGTTATTAAGTAATATATGCCAAAAGGGACTATAGATATGATGAAATAAATGGGAGATAGTGTAGACGCTTTATGAACCAGTTGTTTATGTTTCCCAGATTCTAAAGACACTATACCTATAAGGTCCTTTCATGGGTTTGTTATATGTTGTAATAAGTGTGCTTCAATTTTGAAGTAATAACAATGTATGTAATTGAAGTGCACTGTGTTGCATTTGTTGTCAATGAGACATGAGGTTGTCTTGGAATGAATGGAAGTCAAGGAATGTCAAGATGTGAATGACAAAGGTTGTGATGGTGTTGGTGATGAAGAGAGAATGTCCATAGTACTAAGATGCATGTCACTTAGGAGATTCACTAAGTGGCATAGGAGATGTGGTTGAAACATTCTCTAGTTAAATCAGACGATTGATGAGCTGATCTTTAATGTTCCAAGAACTTGTATCAAATGGATACAATGTCGCAACAATATTATAAGTCCATGCATTGTCTTCACAATGCATGAGGAGATGAAAGATGAACCATCCATAAGTTCTAAGTGGATGAAGTGGATTAATGAAGTCCATGCACTATCACTAAGTGCATGTGAACATGAAGATGATCTAACTTGATCTCTGATTAGATCAATGAAGTTCATTGAAGAATTTATGTGATTAAGAGCTCGGTTGATGAATAAAGAACCTTCAAGAATTTCCCTCATAAGTAATGAATATTTGTTGAGAGAATTGATGGAATTCTTAAGAAGAAGAATAGAAGAATTATGAAGAAGATGGCTTGAAGTGGCATTTGGCATATGGGGATACTTTGTTTTTATACAAAGTCTTTATTCTTATACTTAGCAAAAATTAGGCCAGCCAAGGCCAGCCCACGGGTTCAACCCCAAGGCACTTGTGGGCCTAAGGCGCCACGCCCATGGGGGATCCCATGGTGCAAGCACAAGGCGGTAGTGGCCGTGTATAAGCCCCCGAGGGCACGCGGTGGTGAAGCCCGCGCACCCGAGGAAGCATAGTGGGCGCCAGTAGCACGCCCGCAGGGAGCAGAGAGTGGGCGCAGAGCGCGCCCACAGGGAGAACACGGTGCGGGGCGGCACCGTGGAGGGAGAAGTTCAATTGAAGGGATGCTGGCAGCGGAACTTGGATAAACCGCGTGGAAATCGCGGGCCGTTTCGATGTGGGACAAACATTTTTGCCGCGGAGCGAATCTGAGCCATCCATCTGATCTCGCACTCGATCTCCACCGCTCATCTCATCTGCCGCGCGCCGCGAACTAATCCAGCTGTCCGATGTCTTCTCAACTCTGATCCGACGGCTCCCGGCTTGTCTCCTTCGTTGAGCTTAACCGAGGCTTCCCCGAAGCCACCCGCGAGCCGCCGACGAACCAGAGGCCATCCGACCACCGTATTTCGAGTTTCCGGCCACCTCTGAAGAAGCCGAAGACACCGTTGGGTTCATCTGGCCACACTGAACACATACATGCATAAAAATATGCATGCATGCAACGAGGGGAGCATTTCGAGTTCGGCCGAAGGCAAACTAAGTGCCGAGGCCAAGTGGTTAATATTTTGCATGGATCGCCCCTAGAAGAAGGCCGTGCATGCGTTCTAAGTCGCATGCACGTGGAGGCAAAAAATAAATGAACTCGCATTGAACAGAGAATTGAAAACAAGATTTGAAGGAAATCTTGAAATCCCGAAACTTTCGGGAGTTCAAGTTTTATCTCCGTGGATGAACCGAGGATCTCCTCGCCTATAAAAAGAGAGCCCGAGCACTCAGAGTCTTTTGCTGATGGGATGATCCTTTGTTGAATATTTTAGAAGTCCCGTGAGTGCCTTTGTGCCTCGCGAAGTTGAAGCCCCGCACACATTTGCGCGGCTGAAGTCCCGGTACCATCCTTGGCTCGAAGGAGTCCCTTGCGCGCAACACCCTTGCGCGACAAGAAGAAGGGTCCCCTGCGTGCCTTCCATTTGCGCGGCAGGAAGAGCACGGGGTCAAGCACATACTTGCACGCCCCACGGCTGAGGTACTTGACACCCTGCGCGCCCGAGGTGTTTCACCTTGCACACCCGAGGCCTTGCGCGGCCCTTGTGCCCTTGCACCTGCGCGCCCCTGATTGCACCTTGTGTGCCTTCATATTGGAAGGAGCTCAAGTGAAGAGGATTCCACACCTCTTGTGTGTGTGAAGTGAAGAAGTGAAGGCCGATACTTGCATGCCTTGTGTGCAAAGTGAAGACCCTACGGTATTGTGTGTGCAAGGAGAACCCGAGGCCATACCTTGTGTGTGCACCAAGTGAAGACAAACACCTAAGCCTACATGTGTGCAAAAAGAAAACAAAGAGGCCGTAGCCCTTGTGTGTACAAAATGGAGAACCAAGTGTGTGCATAAGTGAAGTGCACACTTTGAAGAAGATTAAAAGAACAAGGAAGTGTGTGTGCTTAGTAAGTGAAGTAGGCCAAGCCTTGTGTTTGCTAATTGATCAAAGGAAGTGTGTGTGAGAAAACAAAAACAAGAAGGCCGAACCTTAGTGTGTGCTAAGTGGTGTGTACACACTAAGAAGGAGAAGAAGGAGAATACTCACACTAAAGTAGAACACACATTTAAGTGTGTAACCAATAAGAACAAAGTGTGTGAAGGAAGAGAGAAGGTGTGTGCTTAAAGGATTATACCCTTTGTGGGTCTACTGCACCAAGAAGAGGAGAAGGGAAGTGCATGCATGCATGCATGCACATGCACACGTGAACAGAGCTAAAGAAGGCTGTGTGCATCTGAGTTGTCCAAGACCAGGAGGTTCTTGAAGAAATTGAGAAGGCCATGCAGTCAGTGCATGAGGAAGCAGAGTTGCCATGCACTCAGTGCATGAAGATGATTTGAAGTGAGACTGGACCAGACTGAAGTTAAAGACATCAGTTGTCTGAGTATTCAGTAATTGAGAAGAGCCTGATCAAGTGAAGTGATCAGAAGATTGCTGAGCAAGACCAACAGACCTTTTCAGTGGCTATTGAAGATTCTTGAAGAGAGAGGCCAGGTCATCCTGAGAAGAAGGAGATAAATCCTGAGCAAGACGAGAAGACCTGATCATCACAAGTGATCAGAGGTACAGAGCAAGGCCAGCAGTCTTTATCCAAGACTGCTGAAGATACTTGAAGAAGCTTAAAGAGAAGAAGATCTACTCGTGTGACTCGAGGAGCCAGGAGAAGACCCTGTGGGACTCAGGGATCAGAAGTCTTCAGTGGGATTCTGGAGCAGGCCAGTGGGACTCTGGTAACACTGTGGGACGCAGTATAAAGACCCTCCTGTGGGACTCAGGAGAGATACGGTGGGAAGCTGTATCGACCATTGTAATTCTAACAAGTTATAATGGGAGAATCCATGCTGGGAGAGCATGGCAAGGATGTAGGCCTTTAGTGCCGAACCTTGTAAATCCTTGTGTCCTGTGCCTTTTCATTACTGCATTATCCGGGAAAGGTGTAGAGACATAAGAAGAGTGGATCGAGGCCTTAAAAAGCCATAGAGGTTTAATTGATTAAGAATCAATTAGTAAAAAGTTTTAAAGGATCACTGATTCACCCCCTCCCCCTCTCAGTGATTCACACTGATCTGGGAACTTCAATTGGTATCAGAGCGAGGTTACCTCTAAAAGATCCAAGGGAGTCTTTATGAAGTGCAGATTTGAGGAAATGAGTGACCAGCCTCAAATGGAGATATCTTCCAAGACTCAGAAAAATAGAAAGAAGAAACAGGCCAAGAAGATGAAGAAAGCCTGTCCTAGCTGTGATGAAGTTGGAACAATAAAATATCTTCAAAGTGCAATCGAATATCTTCGGAAGACAGTCCCCAGTGAAGTAGCAATGTGTATTACTACAGGAATCCTTGATCTTCAAGAAGAAAAATTACAGCTAGAAGAAGAAGCCAATGCAATGGAAGATCAGTTGGCTAAAAGGGTTGTCATAACCAACACTCTCAGAAAGCTGGTGAAGGCTAAAGATGAAACAGTATCGCTTTGCAATGAAAGATATGAAGACACTATTGAAGAATTGCAAAGAAGCCTTTCTGAGAAAGAATTATTTAAGACTGTGGTCAAAGAAGTTTTCCATGCACTGGAAAAATTGTACAGAGTGTCAATGAATGTCAGAGATGCTCAATTCAAAGACAAAGTCAAAATGGTGAAGGAGCTGGACAATTCATTGCTTGAAATAAAAAGGGTGCATGAAGACCAGATAAAGCAGCTGGAAGAGAAATGGGAAGGAAGGCTAAGAACTATTGAGGATGAGAAGAACTCCCTCAATATGAAATGCATAGAACTGGAGGTGATATTGAAAAATCAGCAATCACCCAAAGCCAAAGCCTCCCAGTCAGCTGAAAGAAGAAATGTTGCTACTCAAGTGAGCTTTGAGAAGGATGATTCTAAAAGAAAGACATTCTCTAATAAAAGGGCAACAACTTCTAAAAAGAAGGTACCATCCATACCATCTTGTACTCATGCTTCTAAAAGTGTTTCTACTAAAAGTGCAGGATGGAAGAATGAATCCAAAAAAGTATGGATGAAGACAGTGAAGAAAGAATGCTCTCCTGAAACAACACAGCAAGTCAAGAAAAGTACCCAACAATCAGAAGGACTGAAGAGGTCAAGATTTGTGGGTCAGTGTTGGTGTTGTAATAAGTATGGGCACTGTGCAAAGGATTGTTGGTACAATCCACTGAATGTCAAAGCACAAAGGAAGCCCATGCCAAGGGGGAGCAAGCCAGAAGAAAAGAAGCAGCATCCACAGGTCCAGAGACATCTGTTTACTGCAAATAGATTTGGATTACTTGACAACATCTGGGATGGTTGCAAAAGTTGTCAACAATTTGATACATGTCAATCTTCGAATGTATCCAAAGCTGGAAAGAAGAGAATATCACAGAACCTGGCTCAGAAAGAATCCTTGAGAAGCAAGAAGAAATTTGACAATGCTCCCAAGAAGATGTTGAAAAAGGAAGAGAAGTCCTTGGAGTCTAAATCCAAGAAGGGTGATGCATCCAGAAGGACCACCAAGAAGAAATGCTTCTACTGTGGAAAGAAAGGACATATCATGGATCTTTGTAAAGAAGCCATGAAATTCAATAGAGGCAGACTGGACTCTAAAAGACAATCAATCCAGAAGAAGAAGGGATTGATTGAAAATAAGTTTCCTAAGAGAGGTACCTTAGCAGCATCCAAAGAACCATGTGGAACTTCCAAAACTGAGGCCACTCTTCCAAATGATTTACTAGTCATATGGCCAAATCAGTTGCAACTTGCCAAAGATCTGCAAAAAGCTGAAGATAAAGTTCTGGCAATTGCTAAGGAAAAAGGGAAGAAGAAGATTTCACATGAAGATGTTTTGAGAACCACACCAGCACAATCATCAATGAAGATCAAATGTGCAAGTGTAAAGACTGGTGAAAATGGGACATCTTGGTTGAGAGAATCTTCTCAACCTTGTTGTTCACATTGATGAACCAAGGAGGTTCCATCTTATTCCCTTATACTCTTGGTATATACATGTGCTAACATTGCAGGGAATTGAAGATGATGATCATTCTCAATTGGAGGATGGTTTGGAAGGAATGGAGTGCACCCCTTGAGGGGGAGCCTATCTGAAGAAGATGGGATTCTGAGATTTAATACCATCTTGAGGAAAGCTGAAGGTATTCCAATCATACTTTCATTCCTTGTTTCTTAATTGTATTCATCATGACAATTGAGGGGGAGTATTGATTGAAGACAAATGGATGAAAGGGGGAGCTTTATCTTTGCACCTGAACATTCTAATGTGTTTTGTGAAGTATGTGAAGGATTCAGCAATTCATTGAATATCTGAAAAAATTCAACCCCTAAGCATGATCTCACATGTGTAGAGAATTGTGGACAGCATTGAGTATCTTGGTTACATCACTCTTGTTTTCTACACCGGGTTAGCCCAAGTAGACTTAGAGTTTATTTACTAAAGGTTCTTTGCTAAAGAAGAACATGTGGCATCATCCCTCCCTTAGTGATTTTCAAGAAGATTCTATTCAAAGGGAGGAATATATTTTTGAAAGTGAACCACACCACACCTTTGCATTTGATTTCCAATAAGGGGGAGAAAATATTGGCACACATATTGACCCATTCATATGTGCTGAAGAAGTGTATTGACAACAAATACAAAGGGGGAGATTGAAGTGCACTGTGTTGCATTTGTTGTCAATGAGACATGAGGTTGTCTTGGAATGAATGGAAGTCAAGGAATGTCAAGATGTGAATGAAAAAGGTTGTGATGGTGTTGGTGATGAAGAGAGAATGGCCATAGTACTAAGATGCATGTCACTTAGGAGATTCACTAAGTGGCATAGGATATGTGGTTGAAACATTCCCTAGTTAAATCAGATGATTGATGAGCTGATCTTTAATGTTCCAAGAACTTGTATCAAATGGATACAATGTCACAACAATATTAGAAGTCCATGCATTGTCTTCACAATGCATGAGGAGATGAAATATGAACCATCCATAAGTTCTAAGTGGATGAAGTGGATTACTGAAGTCCATGCACTATCACTAAGTGCATGTGAACATGAAGATGATCCAACTTTATCTCTGATTAGATCAATGAAGTTCATTGAAGAATTTATGTGATTAAGAGCTCGGTTGATGAAGAAAGAACCTTCAAGAATTTCCCTCATAAGTAATGAATATTTGTTGAGAGAATTGATGGAATTATTAAGAAGAAGAGTAGAAGAATTATGAAGAAGATGGCTTGAAGTGGCATTTGGCATATGGGGATACTTTGTTTTTATACAAAGTCTTTATTCCTATACTTTGCAAAAATTAGGCCAGCCAAGGCCAGCCCACGGGTTCAACCCCAAGGCACTTGTGGGCCTAAGGCGCCACACCCATGGGGGATCCCATGGTGCAAGCACAAGGCGGCAGGGGCCGTGTATAAGCCCCCGAGGGCACGCGGTGGTGAAGCCCGCGCACCCGAGGAAGCATAGTGGGCGCCAGTAGCGCGCCCACAGGGAGCAGAGAGTGGGCGCAGAGCGCGCCCGCAGGGAGAACACGGTGCGGGGCGGCACCGTGGAGGGAGAAGTTCAATTGAAGGGATGCTGGCAGCGGAACTTTGATAAACCGCGTGGAAATCGCGGGCCGTTTCGATGTGGGACAAACATTTTTGCCGCGGAGCGAATCTGAGCCATCCATCTGATCTCGCGCTCGATCTCCGCCGCTCATCTCATCTGCCACGCGCCGCGAACTAATCCAATCGTCCGATGTCTTCTCAACTCCGATCCGACGGCTCCCGGCTTGTCTCCTTCGTTGAGCTTAACCGAGGCTTCCCCGAAGCCACCCGCGAGCCGCCGACGAACCAGAGGCCATCCGACCACCGTATTTCGAGTTTCCGGCCACCTCTGAAGAAGCCGAAGACACCGTTGGGTTCGTCTGGCCACACTGAACACATACATGCATAAAAATATGCATGCATGCAACGAGGGGAGCATTTCGAGTTCGGCCGAAGGCAAACGAAGTGCCGAGGCCAAGTGGTTAATATTTTGCATGGATCGCCCTTAGAAGAAGGCCGTGCATGCGTTCTAAGTCGCATGCACGTGGAGGCAAAAAATAAATGACCCCGCGTTGAACAGAGAATTGAAAACAAGATTTGAAGGAAATCTTGAAATCCCGAAACTTTCGGGAGTTCAAGTTTTATCTCCGTGGATGAACCGAGGCTCTCCTCGCCTATAAAAAGAGAGCCCGAGCACTCAGAGTCGCTTGCTGATGGGCTGATCCTTTGTTGAATATTTGAGAAGTCCTGTGAGTGCCTTTGTGCCTCGCGAAGTAGAAGCCCCGCGCACATTTGCGCGGCTGAAGTCCCGGTGCCATCCTTGGCCCGAAGGAGTCCCTTGCGCGCAACACCCTTGCGCGACAAGAAGAAGGGTCCCCTGCGCACCTTCCATTTGCGCGGCAGGAAGAGCACGGGGTCAAGCACATACTTGCACGCCCCGCGGCTGAGGTGCTTGACACCCTGCGCGCCCGAGGTGTTGCACCTTGCACACCCGATGCCTTGCGCGGCCCTTGTGCCCTTGCACCTGCGCGCCCCTGATTGCACCTTGTGTGCCTTAATATTTGAAGGAGCTCAAGTGAAGAGGATTCCACACCTCTTGTGTGTGTGAAGTGAAGAAGTGAAGGCCGAGACTTGCATTCCTTGTGTGCAAAGTGAATACCCTACGGTATTGTGTGTGCAAGGAGAACCCGAGGCCATACCTTGTGTGTGCACCAAGTGAAGACAAACACCTAAGCCTACATGTGTGCAAAAAGAAAACAAAGAGGCCGTAGCCCTTGTGTGTACAAAATGGAGAACCAAGTGTGTGCATAATTGAAGTGCACACTTTGAAGAAGATTAAAAGAACAAGGAAGTGTGTGTGCTTAGTAAGTGAAGTAGGCCAAGCCTTGTGTTTGCTAATTGATCAAAGGAAGTGTGTCTGAGCAAACAAAAACAAGAAGGCCGAACCTTAGTGTGTGCTAAGTGGAGTGTACACACTAAGAAGGAGAAGAAGGAGAATACTCACACTAAAGTAGAACACACATTTATGTGTGTAACCAATAAGAACAAAGTGTGTGAAGGAAGAGAGAAGGTGTGTGCTTAAAGGATTATACCCTTTGTGGGTCTACTGCACCAAGAAGAGGAGAAGGGAAGTGCATGCATGCATGCATGCACATGCACACGTGAACAGAGCTAAAGCAGGCTGTGTGCATCTGAGTTGTCCAAGACCAGGAGGTTCTTGAAGAAATTGAGAAGGCCATGCAGTCAGTGCATGAGGAAGCAGAGTTGCCATGAACTCAGTGCATGAAGACGATTTGAAGTGAGACTGGACCATACTGAAGTTAAAGACATCAGTTGTCTGAGTATTCAGTAATTGAGAAGAGCCTGATCAAGTGAAGTGATCAGAAGATTGCTGAGCAAGACCAACATACCTTTTCAGTGGCTGTTGAAGATTCTTGAAGAGAGAGGCCAGGTCATCCTGAGAAGAAGGAGATAAATCCTGAGCAAGACGAGAAGACCTGATCATCACAAGTGATCAGAGGTACAGATCAAGGCCAGCAGTCTTTATCCCAGACTGCTGAAGATACTTGAAGAATCTTAAAGAGAAGAAGAACTAATCGTGTGACTCGAGGAGCCAGGAGAAGACCCCTTGGGACTCAGGGATCAGAAGTCTTCAGTGGGATTCTGGAGTAGGCCAGTGGGACTCTGGTAACACTGTGGGACGCAGTATAAAGACCCTCCTGTGGGACCCAGGAGAGATACGGTGGGAAGCTGTATCGACCATTGTAATTCTAACAAGTTATAATGGGAGAATCCATGCTGGGAGAGCATGGCAAGGATGTAGGCCTTTGGTGCCGAACCTTGTAAATCCTTGTGTCCTGTGCCTTTTCATTACTGCATTATCCGGGAAAGGTTGAGAGACATAAGAAGAGTGGATCGAGGCCTTAACAAGCCATAGAGGTTTAATTGATTAAGAATCAATTAGTAAAAAGTTTTAAAGGATCACTGATTCACCCCCTCCCCCCCTCAGTGATTCACACTGATCTGGGCACTTCAGTAATGTATGGGTCGTTATAGTTGGTATCAGAGGAATGGTATAGTCAACCTTTGGAAACTAGGATGTGAAAGCCTTAGTAAGAACCCTAAGGATAAGTCTAAGCATAGAACACAATCTTAGTGTTTTAAAAATGGCCATGAATAACCTAGGATAAGACCTTAAGTGTGAAATTTTATTCTTGATTATGTGGTTTTCCTATTATAATTAGTGTTGATCACACTATTCTTCTTGGTTTTAGTCAATGGATGGAACCTGAAGGAACCGTGTTAATGTGTAATGCGATGGGAAATGCAATGATTGTCCCCCTGAGCAACCAAACGTTATGGGAGTTGGAATGCAAAATCTTATAGCCATGCTCACACAACTTTCTCAAGCTATGAATCATACAGGACTTCAAAACAAGCAAAGGAAGGAGCAACATTCTGTTGAATCCTTCATGAGGCAGCGTCCACCTTCATTCAGTGGGTCTACTGATCCATTAGTTGCTGAACAATGGATTAGTACTACTGAAAAGATATTTTCAGTTCTTCAATGTTCTGAACATGATAAAGTCATCTTAGCTGTGTATCATCTGGAATGTGATGCTGATCAATGGTAGAATCTTATCAAGAATACGAGGAAAAGAGATGAAATTGAGTCCATGTAATGGGACAAGTTCAAGAACTTATTTTTCAATAAGTACTTCCCTCGTATTCTCCGAACAAATATGGGGAAAGAGTTTCTTGAGTTGAATCAAAAGGATGATGAATCTGTTGGTACCTATGAAGAAAATTTTACAAGACTTGCAAGGTACGCTTCTGGTATTATTATCCAACCTGAGAGTAAGATCGATTGATTCTTTAGTGGCTTAAAACTAAGTCTTCGAAGGGCCTTAGCCATAAGGGACTTCAATATCTATGAGGAAATCGTTCGATGTGCTCTCAATGTTGATATGGAGATTGGAGTAACCCATCAGTCATATGGGTTTGATAAGAAGAGGAAAATGGAATTCAAAGGAAAATCTAAAGAGCACACTGAAAAGAAGATGAGCTTTCCCTTATGCTCAAAGTGTGAAAATAAACATGGAGGGAGTTGTCTTAAAGGGACAATTAAATGTTTCAAATGTGGAAAGTAAGGTCATTTGGCATTTAAATACTGCAATGATGGGAAGAAGATGTCTAATGATGCAAACAAAGGAAGGGACACACAAAAAGAACCTACTGCACTTCAATGTTTCAAGTGCAAGGAGATGGGGCATTATGCCAATAAATGCCCTAATCCAAGGGTTGTTGATGATGATCAACATCAACAAAATCTTAAGGCTAAAGACAAAGGAAAGTCACATGCAATTTCTATCAGCGTTGTGGAGTACGATAACGATGTGGTGAAAGGTACACTTACCATCCACTCTAAAGTAGAAAATGTTTTATTTGATTCTGGATCCACCCACTCTTTTATTTCTGAAGATTTTTCTAAGGGTATCGCCGTATTACCTCAAAAATTAGATGTTGAGTTAGCTGTGAAAACACCTAATGGAACAACAGTCACATCAAAAGTTTATAATTCTTCCCCGATTGAAGTTTGTGGGAAAGTGCTTACTGCAAATCTTGTCATCCTTCCTATAGTGGAATTTGATGTGATTCTTGGCATGGATTGGCTTTATCTATATGGAGCTCATATCAATTTCCAAAGAAGGGAAGTCACATTTAATATTCCAGATCAATCTATGATAGTCTATCGATGAAAGGATGAACATAACCTTACAGTGGAAATTTCTTCCATCTTATGGGTCTTGATTCCACTGAATGAAGGTTATTTATCTCAAATGGTTGGTGAGAAACTCGCGATTAATAGTATTCCCATTGTACAGGAGTTCGATGATGTCTTTCTGGAGGAATTGTCGGGTCTTCCACCAAATCATGAAGTTGAGTTTTCAATAGAACTCGTACCGGGTGCTTTGCCTATTTCAAATACACCTTATAGAATGACCCCAATTGAGTTGTAGGAATTGAAGAAGCAACTCCAAGAGAATCTTGATAAGGGATTCATATTCCCTAGTGCGTCACCTTGGGGAGCACCTGTTCTATTTGTTAAGAAGAAAGATGGATCAATGAGACTCTGCATTGATTATCGAGAACTTAATAAGATCACTATCAAGAACAAATATCCTCTCCCACACATTGATGACTTATTTGACCAACTACGCAGAGCTCAATACTTTTCCAAGATTGATCTTCGTTCAGGGTATCATCAATAAAGGGTCAAAAGGGAGGATATACCAAAGACGGCTTTCTGTACATTGTATGGACACTATGAATTTATAGTGATGCCATTTGGTCTTACTAATGCCCCTGCTATCTTCATAGATCTAATGAATAGATTCTTTAGAGACTATCTTGATCAATTTGTGGTAGTCTTTATAGACGATATTTTTGTCTATTCAAAGAGCAAGGAAGAACATGAAGATCACTTGAGAATTATATTGAAGACCCTGAGAAAGGAGAAGCTTTATGCCAAATTTACCAAGTGTGAATTTTGGCTTCAAAAAGTTTCATTTTTGGGTCACATAATCTCAAAAGAGGGGATATCTGTGGATCCAGCAAAAACAGAGGTTATCGAAAGATGGTTGAGACCAACAATAGTAACTGAGATCCGAAGTTTTCTTGGTTTGACTGGATATTATCGACGTTTTGTGAATGATTTGTCACGATTATCTAATCCACTCACTAGGTTGACTCAGAAAGGAGTTAAGTTTGTTTGGACGGAGGAATGTGAAGAGAATTTCAAGGAGTTGAAAAGAAGGTTATCCAGTGCACTTGTGCTCACACTGCCTTGTAGTGGACAAAGGTTTGTGATCTACAATGATGCATCCAAGAAGGGATTGGGGTGTGTTCTTATAAAAAATGATATGGTGATAGCTTATGCCTCACGACAGTTGAAAATACATGAGAAAAATTACCCAACTCATGATTTGGAGTTAGCTGCGGTAATCTTTGCATTAAATATTTGGAGGCATTATCTTTATTGAGAAAGGTGTGACATTTATACTGATCATAAAAGTTTAAAGTATATTTTCACACAAAAGGAGTTGAATATGCGCCAAAAAAGATGGTTGGAGCTGATTAAGGATTATGACTGCTCAATTCATTACCACCCTGGGAAATCAAACAAGGTGGCATATGCATTAAGTTGACAAGACCATGCTAGCTTATCCAGGATGAGGATCACAAAAGATCCTATATTTATGGATTTACAAAGGATGGATTTTGGAATTATAATGGAAGGGGAAAAATTGTATCTTTCTCAAATGAATGTTCAACCATCTATACATGTGAAGATTAAAGAGGCACAGAAAGAAGATGTAGAGTTACAAAAGAATGTGAGAAATGTTCCTGAATTCAACCTTGATTGTGATGGGATAATAAAGTTCCAGAATCGGGTTTGTGTTCCTCCCATCCTAGAATTAAATAAGGAGGTGCTGGATGAGTCTCATAGTTATTAATTCTTTATTCATCTTGGAAGAACGAAGATGTATAGGGACTTGAAAGAGTACTTCTGGTGGGATGACATGAAAAGAGATGCTGCTGAATATGTCTCTCGATGCTTGGTTTGTCAGCAAGTTAAAGCTGAGAGACATAAGTCTAAGGGGATGTTACAACCATTACCTATACCCTAATGGAAATGGGAAAACATCACTATGGACTTTGTCACAGGACTTCCTAAAACATCCAAAGGCAATAATGCTATCTAGGTTATAGTTGATCGTCTTACAAAGTCTGCACACTTCATTGCTATTAGAGAGGATTTCTCTCTGGATCAGCTTGCCAGGATATATGTAAAGGAAGTGTTAAGATTGCATGGAGTACCACTTTCTATTATATCTGATCGGGATCCAAGATTTACCTCGAAGTTCTGGCAAAGTCTTAAGTATACTCTGGATACAGAGTTGAGTTTCAGCACTGCTTATCATCCTCAGACATACGGTCAGTCTGAAAGAAAAATTCAAACTCTAGAAGATATGTTGAGAGCTTGCTCTATGGATTTCAAAGGTGGTTGGGATCAACACCTACCTTTGGTGGAATTTTCTTATAGTAATAGTTTTCACTCCAGTATTCATATGGATCCTTATGAATCTCTCTATGGAAAGAAATGCAGGACTCCAACTTGCTGGGATGAAGTTGGGGAAAGAAAGCTATTAGGACCTGATCTTGTTGATGAGATGGCAGAAAAGGTCCGATCTATTCAATAACACATAAGAGCAGCTCCGAGTCGACAAAAAAGTTATGCTGACAACCGAAGAAAAGACTTAGAGTTTGAAGTGGGTGATAAAGTGTTCTTACGAATATCTCCCTAGAAGAGGGTAATGAGATTTGGAAAGAAGAGAAAGTTGAGCCCTAGATATATCGGTCCTTTTGAAATTTTGGATCGTGTTGGGAAGGTAGGTTACTGATTGGAGCTTCCACCGAATCTCTCTCAAGTTCACGATGTGTTCCATGTATCTCTCATGAGAAAGTACATACCTGATCCTTCATATGTACTCAGCTCAGAAGTTGTACCACTGAAGCAAGATCTTTCTTATGAAGAACAGCCGATTGAGATTTTGGATCGTAGCGAAAAAGTCCTACGAAACAAGACCACTCGCTTGGTGAATGTTTTATGGAGGAACCACCAATTAGAAGAAGCTACATGGGAACTTGAGGATATGATGAGGGAGAGGTATCCTCAGCTGTTTGTTACAAAGTGACGAATTTCGAGGGCGAAATTCATTTTAAGGGGGGTAGAATGTAACACCCGAGACTTTTATGAGAAATATTTTGTTTTTATGTTATATAAATCATCAATGGAATCTTTCACTACACACAACACTTGCTTGGCTTGCTTTACACGTAATCACGACCTTCCTCGATAGTTTGCGTTGTACGCAATACCGAGTTTCAGTAAAAAACAATATGATATTAAAACTAGCCGTTATGAATATTATTAACTGAATTTTGAATTTTATAACATTTTAGTTCAACTTATACATTTTCTAGAATGAGGTATAAAAGAAAAATCAGTTTTTTTGGATAAAAGAAGTATTTTTCAAAAAATGCAGTTTTGCCGCCTTTTGATGGCGCACACACATTAAATCTAGTTTTTGACATATTTATAAGTTAAATTTGACAAAATAAAATTCTTCTTTTGAATCAGGGTATAAAAATTTACTTTGGATAAATATTTGATATTTTTCTGATAACTTTCATATTTTGATGAATAGTAAAAATACACTAATTTTTAATTAAAAACAACTTTTTTCATTGAGATAATTTATATGGATAAATTATAATATTGAATGGTTTTAAAGTATAAATAGAATATATTTTTACCATTTAATATAATTTATGTCATTAGCATTAATTTCACATTGAATTCAAAGGTAAAAACATTTCAATCTTTGGCAATGTTTTAACTTCTAAAACCCATTTTCTTAACAACGGGATTTATTTTAAATTAATTACTGCAACTTATATGTTTTGAATTTTGAAAAATGGATTCCATATTTAAAATCAGTGGGTCCAAATTATGTTAATAGGCTACTTTTTATTTTTGGGCATTATGAATAGTAACTACGGTAAATTTTATTTACCATAGTTAAAGGTAAATCAGGTAATTAAGGGTAAATATAAGATTATAAAATTATCCTAACACCTGCCAAAATCCTATTGTATGACTACACGTTGACCCATATCACCTAAGGGTCAGATTAGATTCATTTAATATACTTTTTTCCATGAAAATAATTTAATTATTATTAAAACCAAAGAATGTGACAACATGTCACTTTCTTAAATCTTATAAGTATAATAATTTTAATTTAGTGATAAAATTTATGCAACTTCGAACATGAATAGTCTACAGAAATATAATACAATTATCTACATCATATGAATTTATTTATAGTTTTTAGGGATTAAATAATTATCATTAATTATGACACAATAGTGATGTTGAAATTATTTTATTAATTAAAATATCAAATAAATGGTTTTAAAAATAATAAAATAAATATTATATGAACTATTTAATGTGCTCCAATACTTTTCTAGATACATATGACATTTTATGGATCTATTAAAGCTTTTAGTTCGAACATATCTTCTGTATATATTTTATTTAAATTCAAATAAAAGAATAGTGTCAAAATTGACACTATTGTTATTTTATAAAAATAACATATTATAAAATTGTTTTAAAATAACAAAAATATTTAAAAATTATAAATTAAAATGTATATGGTCTAAAATTTTATAAAGTGTCAAGTTATGGAAAATTCACAACACATATGTAATTATTTATAATAATTTTAAATTTATAATATTATTACCACAAATAAAATTAAATTGATAAATAAGGATAAATCAAGTTGATAATGTTTTAAATAAATTCTTAACATGTCTAAATTTTATTGGTTGATGCGATTACAACCCTATATCATCTAAGCTTCGGATATGAGTCATTTTGAATGTTTTTAAGTGGGGTTGGGATTTAATATAAACTAATATTTCTTATATTTCCAAAGGTGCCCCTCTCCTCCCTTATAAAAGGGCACCTCATCCCTTTTCTCCTCACACCTATTTGAGCCTTCAAGTGAGGCCAATCCCTGACCATTTCACTTCCTCACTTCCCTAGAAACATCCTAGAGGTCCTGGTCCTCTTCAAAGACCAATTTTAGTCCCCTAAGAGGAGGTCTCAAAGAGGCGCTTCAAAGAAGAGGTAATGCCCGTTACCGATTCTTTCTTCTTTATTTCTTCTTCCACTTCTTCTTCTTTAGTTGTTTCATTATAAATTAATAACATCAGTATCACTCATATACTGATATTTTATTATAAGTATGAAACAACCCTATTTCACCATCTATCCATCCTACAGAAAACGAAATCATCGTGCGTGCGTACGTACGGAATACCGTCTCCACGCCGTGGTGTAATCTATTTTCCCCCACCACATTACTTGTATGGGTATAATGGTGTAAATAATAACTATATATGATTATTTTAAAGTGATATTTATTCTGAAATAGTATACATACACTCCAATACAATTCCACGATCATGGGAACGATAGCATCGCTCGTGCATACGTACGGAATACCGTCTCCACGATGTGATTCGACTCGTTCTACATGATCTTCATTGCATAATGAATATATAAATGAATTTAATGAATTAATATGATATATATTACACTAATACAATTCTGGAAATGAGGTATCTATAACCTAAAGAGAAGAATAAGAATTCATTCGACAAAACACGCATAAGAACAAAAAGTAATAAACACCCGAATAACGAGTAGTAATGAAATATTACTAATAAGAAGCTAAGAATATGACCATATATGATATCATAAAAATAAGTATGATTCTGTAATAAGTCAATAACATTATTTAAATCATTTTACAAGAGGTTCGGACACTTACGAAGCAAATCTGACCTAAGGTAAGGAAAATATCACAATCTCATTTTTATCCGAGATTGTTTATACTTTGGAATTTACTGGGGTGTATTTTATCATACACATCCATGTTTACTCAATATATAATATTTCTATCCTTCTACAATAGTTTATATCCAATTTTAACCTTCGGTGAGTTTTTAGTAAAAGATATGAAAGGAATCTTTTGTCATTTTTCGTACGAGGTACTTTTTGACTTTTCCGAAAAAAGTACGAGAAGAATGTTTTCTTTTAACTTATACGGTATGAATGGATTTTTAAAACATTATTTCCAAGAAGTTTCCCTTACAAGTTTTCAAGATTTTTTTTAATCAACTTCTTTTAGTTTATAATTGTATGACATGTTAAGAAAGGAAAAGTGTTTTTGAAGTAGAAAGGATATTTTCCTCAAGAATGGAGTTCAAGTGTTTTATCAAAATTATTTACCATCTAAGATAATAAAGGGTTCTGTTTCTATCCCTATTATTACATTGATTTTATTATGTTGTGATGGAATTATTTTTATGAACTCCTTTATCTTATATGAATTGTTTTATGATGTCACGATGTTTAAGATTCCCATTTTTATTACATGGGTTATGCTATGATGTATGGTTTATGATTTTGTGGCCCACATAAGAATGATATCATTATGAGATGGGTGGGACCTATATATCCCTCCAATGCATTGGGTAATGATTTTATATCTCATGAGATAGACATGGCTGGAACAAAAGGTTATACCGGTTCAGTGAAACAGGACTGAAACGAGGAGTGAACTCGGTTCAGGAATGGACTTTGTCCACTAAGATAGTCTTGGAAATGAGTGTTGACTAATAAGAAATGATTCTCAATGATTATGTGTGTATTCCACAAAGTTTCATGTTTTAAGTTATGATTATTGGGATTACATTTCACTTCCATGATTTATCCCATGTTATGAAATTATGATCTCTTTTGCAGGGTAATATTTCCAAAATGTTATGTTTTTTTTTTGATGTGATTGATATTTCTTTTGTTTACCCTTAATAAGCATTTGAGCTCACCCTTTTGTATGTTTTATTTCCCCTGGTCAGGAAAAAGGTTATTAAGTAAGATATTCCAAAAGGGACTATAGATATGATAAAATAAATGGGAGACAGTGTATACGCTTTATGAACCAGTTGTTTATGTTTCCCAGTTTCTAAAGACAATATACCTATACGGTCCTTTCATGGTTTTGTTATATGTTGTAATAAGTGTGCTTAAATTTTTACGTAATAACAATTTATGTATAGTATGGGTCGTTATATATCTCTTTTCCCCTTATTTTATATGATAGAAATGAAAACATTGTCTGAAATGTGTTAATTTATCACATTCAAGGATAATGGTGTATCAATTTCTTTTACCATCTTAAATTCTGGTCGTGAAGCCATTTTTATGGTAGAAAAATACTATTAAATATGTATTTTATTTTTTGTGTTTTTATGGAATCATTTTTCACACATTATGTAAAATAATAACACAAAACAGGTTAATTGTGAGCAAAATCGCCATGTTAATCAAAGCATTTATCATTTTTGTTTTATTTAACAATTCACCTTCACTCCAAATAACGAAATCAAATTTATAACCATTTAATATTCTGGATGTTCACTAATTTCATATAACTTCAATTATGGACAACCACTCTCTTGATACATGTGTACCCGAACATGAATATTAGCGAACCGATCATTAAAACAACGGAAACAAACAGACCCAAACAATGAAATTGAATCTATTAACTCATTAAAAAGGACGTGAATGAACATAATAAGGTTATGATAAAACAATAAAATGCAGTGGAGGTTATGTAATTATTAATTAATGAACCTAATTTGATTATTCATCTCATTATGATCAAGCGAATAACACCATCTAACTTCAGGTAAGGTATCTTCTCATTCTCGTATTTATTCAAGAATCTTCTATATGTTATGTCCTTTTGTGTGTAATTCCTAATGATGAGTTATGATTTCTCACCTCCCCTGTACTTCCTTCATTATTTATAAATGATTATAAACACCTTTCTCTCTCATTAATCCCTCTTAAGTACACCTAATACCATGAAGATGTTCCGTAAGGGATTCTACTTATAATTCATCAGGTTTTTATATATTTATTTTTACCCAAATAAAGTTGTATTTTCCTTTTGCGAAAAAATTATACATACTGTGTATATGATCCAAACTCATGTTTCATGATCCATACCTCATTCTCTTTTGGGGATATATATTCTTTTAAGTGATTCCCTCCTCAGTACTTCCCAATAATCAAGCCCATTTAAGGGAACTTCTCGAATTCGTACCCAATTTCAATTAAAATATACCATATATTTTAATCCACCATTTTTTTTACAAAACCGGTGTTTTTATTATGAAAAACTTCTTGGATCACTTCTATTTTTTTACAAAATATTATTATGTTTTCTATTTTAAATTCTTGTTAGTGTTTTCCTTAAAACCAGACTAAAATGTTTTAATTCTAAAAATTCTTAAATAATCTTTTCACATGTTGTCACTTTTATTTGACATAACATACCATGATATATTCCTATTTTACCATATTAATTCCCATTTATGTTTCAATTTAATTATTTCATGGAAACGTTTATGATACACCCATTTATTATGATTTATGACTTGATTATGATACCCATTTCATTCCATGGATACCCTTATGTTTATGTAATATTGATTATGTATGATTATTTATGTGGAAAAAATATTCCTGAAAAGCTAATATGGGTGCACCCAGATAGATCTATAATGAATTGTGTAAAGTTTAGTCTCATGAGATGTTATGTACAATAGTCTTGGTAGTTAGCCATGACTTGTGCTACCACGTGAAACAATCTTGATGGTTAACCTTGACTTTTTCTCCTCTATGTGCAATGAGCCTTGACTCATGCTAAAGCCATGATTTATGTTGCTACCAAATTTATATGATTTAATGTTTATATGATCCCATTTTTATATGTTATTATTATATATTCTATTTTATATTATTCCATCATGATCTCTAACCCATGTGCTAAAGCCTTATTCCTATGTTTATTCCGTAACTGGGATTTTAGATTATACCTTCGATCATGTGACCCCAGGTTACCCTTTGCAGATGTAAGGGATCAAAGGAAGTTATGATATCTTTATGAAGACTAAATAAAGAAGTGTTTTTTATTCTGATGTTTTAAGTTTTATGTACCTAGTCTTCAAAGACACTAGACTTCACGATCCTTGGATTGTACTTTGATGATTAATTATGATTAAAATCATGTAATTTTATGCGTAAAATGATAGGGTTTCTATATAGACCACCTAATATAGCTTGGTAGTAGATTTCTCTTCTAGTATCAACTCCTAATTCAACTCATATCAGGAGAAAAATGAAGAAGTGACGAAGAACCTAAAATTAGGGAAAATCATCTTGCACCTAAATTGAATCATCGATATGAAGAAGGATGAAAAAAAGGATAAAACGAATCGATTACTCACTAAATGATATCCAATGAGATGTTCCGTTCTTGAATTGGAGATCATACTGAAGAGATCTCTCAAATCCAAGGATAATCGCTCAAGGGAGGTTCTCCAAATGTTGAGTTGTTGTGTGTAGAAGGAAATGAGATATTTAGGTTTAAGAAGAAATTAATTAATTTCAAAATTATAATATTAACCCAAATTTAAGGGTCCTCACAATTAGAATGCATGGTTTGAAAAACCATGCACAAATCATGTATGGTTATCTCTATGAGAAGGGCACCTGCATGGTTTCCTGGCATGGTTTGACTAATCATGAAAAAACCATGCCAAAACACACAACCAAAATTATAGACTTGGATGCATGGACATGAACCCCATTTCACATAGTTTGGTCTAATTGTGAGTCCTTCCCCTTTTCTCTACCTCAGACTCACACGGTTAATCAAACTGTGTGGCCTGACTTACACAGTTTGAACTAACAGTATGCCTGGCCATTTTCACCCCTAAAATTGGGTTCTAGGATCCGAAAAAGATCCAAACACCCATGATACCTCCATGAACACAAAGTTAATTAACATTAGGCCTTATTTAAAAATTAAAACTTAAAATAAAGGGATCTATATTTTATAAGAAAACTTGTGTTCTTACATAAATCATTGATAGTAACTTGATACACCAAGGAATATATGAACCTTTAGTTATATTAATTGGTGTTTTCCATTCTATCATTGGTTTTGTATTTTAAGGATGAACCAATATTCCATCCTTGGAGACTATATGTCCAAGTAAATAAATTTTATGAATCCAAAATTCATATTTTCAAAAATTTTCATATAACTTATTTTCTATATGATTCTTAAGATTAATTCGTAAATAACTCTTATGCTCATCATATATTTTATATTATACCAAGATATAATCGTAAAATATCACAAAAAATTATTGAGATAATCCTTTAATAGTTTTTTTATCTGTTCTATAATAGAGAAGGGTGCATTAGTCAAACCAAAGGGAATTACAATAAATTCATAATGTTTATACCTTATAGAAATTGTTTTATTTGGAATATCATACATCTTTAATTTCAGTTGATGATAACCAGAAAAAATATCAATCATTTAAAAATATTGATATCCTTAAAGTTGATCAAACATGTCACTAAAACATGGTATAGAATACATTTTATTTATAGTAATATAATTAATTTCTCTATAATTAATACACAATATCCTAGAATCATATTTTTTCTTAAAAAAACTTGGCATTCCCATGGTAAAACACTAGGGAGTATAAATACCTTATCATAATACTCATATTGTTTTTCTCCATTTCCACTAATTTAAT
Organism: Viscum album; assembly: GCA_963277665.1. Lineage (NCBI taxonomy): Eukaryota > Viridiplantae > Streptophyta > Magnoliopsida > Santalales > Viscaceae > Viscum > Viscum album. The sequence continues at coordinate 1,909,459,467 of OY728136.1, forward strand.
TGTGTTTATTCTATAAGGAGTTTTAGATATAGGTTTTTCATTAAGGATTAGATCAATAGAAAACTTAACTTCATTCTTAGGTTGATATCCAAGTAGTTCTTCAGAAAACGCATAAATGTATTCCTATACAATAGTTACATCCTCTATTCTAAGACTGTCTTTCTCATTTTTGAGTTTCATCTAATATCTTTATCTTAGAATTTCATTAAGGAGAGCTATTATAGGTGGATCCATACATGATCTAGATAATGTAGTATCCCATCTTAATATAAGGTATTCCACATCTACATCGTGAATCAAAATATCTTTTTCTTTGAATTTTTTTCTGTTATAATTTGAAATACAATCCATATTAAGGATTATATCAAATTCAACCATAGATATTGTAACCAATTTTTAAAATATGATATGTTAATTTATCTTATTAGGGAATGACTAACATATCTTTGTTATAATAAGATTTCCATAAAGTGAATTTATTGAAAACTCCATTATTAAGGTGATAGGGTAATGTTTATTGTTCATGGAAAATATAGAAGATATAAAAGAGTATGAAGATTCATAATATAAAAATTATTAGCTATATTTTAGGTTATGATCAAAGTACCTATCACTAAATCTTTATAAACTTAATATTTGGCTATATTTATCATAAAGGTTTGTCCTTATCCACTTTTCCTCTTCTATGGGAGGTTACCTTGACACTTGGGACATTGGTTTGAATAATTCTTAATATATTTATAGCTGAATCATTGGATAAAAATAGTTTTATTCTTTTTGATGCATTCATGTACCCTATGACCATTTTATTCACACTATGAATATACTGATTCACCCATTAATAAAGTAACGAGGTATTTCCTTCTATAATTATCACATGGTGGAAATATCATATTCCATTTATTCTTATCTAACAAATTTATTTTCTTATCGGTGTTCAGTTGGACTATTCTCTTATTTATTTCCATTGAAATAGAAAATACTAGAAAGTTATTTATCTTTATCGATGGAACTTTATACTATATGTTCTTATGATTAATTGTTTTGAAAAACCAATTTCATTTAGAGACTTGTCTTAATCCCATCAAAGAAATGATCAATATTGAAGTTTTGGTTACATGTGTTGTCTATAACATGCCTATATAATCTTGAAAAGTTAGTCTCATACTCTGAAACAATTATTTATTCATTATACTTTATTGGAAGTAACATTTCCTCTATTTTTGCTTATTTCTTTTAGAGAAATTACTTTTGTAAGAATATCACTTTAAAATTTACCCATTCCATAATTTATATTTCATAAACCTCATTAGTGTTATTGATGAATGTCCATCATTGATCATCATCCCCTTTAAAAAAATATACTACCAGAATAATATTTTACCTTATATTACTTTTCATAGATAGAAATATATTTTCAGGGGACTTATTCCATTATTATTCTACCAATGGATTAATAGTTCCATTAAAATATAAAGGCTTTAATTCTAGGAATCAATCTAACATTAGTGAATCATACTATGGACCAATAGGTTTCTTTATACATGTAAGGTTATTTTACATAACCTGAGATATATTCCAAAATATATCCATGATCTTCTTATCTCTAACACAAGTTGTATTGGCTTGATCAGTAGGGAAATCAATGCATTTACTAAGGGTTTTAATTCTCTTCCTTCATCTACGAACCATATCTAAACAATTATACATGATGAGTTATCTCAAAATCATCATTGATATTGATACATACAATAAAAATACCTAATATAGTAAAATTTCTCAAATATTTTAAGGGATTATCATAATTCTCATGTTAGTTATTTTCATTTAAAATCTAGTTATAAAGGTTCATACTAAAAATACTTTGATAATAACTTTAATAAAGAGGAATCTAGTAACCCAGATCCATAGATTACTTTATTACCTTGGTACATGATAAAAAGGAACCAAACCAAGTAGGATCAATCGGTTTAATAGTCTTAGAAAACTAGATACATACATGATTCTCATATTACATTGGATATATAAAAAAACATAGTATAAGAAACATTCTCTCATCCATGAAACCATTCAAAAAATAATTCTTCATATTATATGGATAGAAAAACAATAAATGTCAATCTTAGATTCTAAATGAGTGATACATAAAATATAATTTATCATGCGTAAATAAAGGATAATAAATATGGTAGGGTGGATAAAAAAACACAAGTCACTCAATCAAAAACACGGGTTCAAAGTATATCCATGAATAATATAAACATAATAATCATGTGGATAATGGAAGCTAAATTCTAAATAAATAAAATGAAAATTTTACAAAATTAACAGTCTTACCATCAATTCATAAGATAAGATATCATAAACCACATTGTTAAGGCCTCATCCAATCCATTCTTAACAAATAGGTAGGTGTAAACCAGATACCCATTTAATATGGAATGCCTTTTGTTTTGTCTCATGAGAACTGTCGATGGATCGATGGGTTATCTATAAATGGTCCCCACCCATAATTTAAATGTCTAATACTTTCATCATATATTAAAATATATATACAATTCATTCTCAGAATGTATTATAAATTAAAAATTTTCTATATTGAATGAAAAATATATAATATTTCCCCAGCCAATGAAATAAATTTCTTAATAAAATTCCTTCAACTGATACCATATGTGTAACAAAAAATATTTTAAAAGAAGAAAATTATATTTGATAGAATAAAGGACACAAAAAACTAAATTATCTGGTGTTACGTGCAATACTCAGTTTATCTTTTAGTGTATGCAACCCTGATATCTTTATGCTGGATAACGTATACAATGTGCAACACCAAACTTAAATGAACCAGGATATATATTTCCATTATAACCTAGACATTAAAATGATGGGTATGAAATGGATTAGATGAATTATGAAAATATGGATTACACATGTATATATAATGAATTATTTTGTGACCAAATAATAAGAAATAAAAATAAAACCCTTTCAAAATAAAAGAAAATATTTTTCTAAAAAACTATTTAAATGTGCATAAGTGTGTTTTATACTAATAAAAAATCATATTTGTTGGATTATATTAATGAAATTTATATGTAATATATCCAATATAATTTTTAACATTCATCCTATATTTTTTCTAGAAAATAGATAAAAATAAATCCAATTTTATGCTTAAAACTCATTTTTTTTCATTCAAAAATCCAGTTTTGTCACCTTTTATGGTGCACTTATTTAAAAAATAATTTTTCAAATTTTTCAAATTTTTATTTTAATAAATAAACTTAAGTTTTTAAATTTTAATACCAAAATTACCTTATGGTGGATTTTTTTTAATTTTATCTTGAAAATTTTCAATTTTTAAAAAATAGTGAAAAATACTGAATTTTAATTAAAAACTGTCTTTTAACGCAAATTATTTACAAAGTTAATTTATATTTTGAATTGGTTATAAAGATAAAATAAATAAATTATACATATATTAATCTAATATAGTTCATTTTAATAATTTTTATATCGAATTTTTATATAAAAAAATTGTGAATTTTTGAACTTTTTAACTTTAAAAACTTGATTTCTCATCACATCAACGGGATTAATTTTAATTTAAACCTTTCCACTTCTATGAATTGAATTTGAAAAAATGGATTCTATATTTATAATCATAATAATTTATACTATATAATAATATCAACTTAATTTTTTACCAAAGTGATTAGTGGAAATAATTAAAAGTAATTACAATTTTTATGGTAAAAATGAGTTTACTTAGTGGTTAAACATAGAATATAAGGTGTAAAAAGGACCCAAAACCTATGAAACACCCATTTTATGGACAATTTTCTACCCTTATAAGATTATACTCATTATTTATGAGTTTTGGGATACTTTTCCATGAAATTGACCCAAATAATAATTTAAGAAAAGAAAACAAAAAAAATGCACTTTTCTTCCTTTTAATTTATAAAAATCATTGGGGATTGGGAAAAGCTACATATGTTAAGTTATAAATAATATTTTGAAATATAAATTAAAATTTTTATCATAATAATTTATCATTAATTTCTATATATGATATAATGACATTAAATTATTAATAAACACCAACAAATGGATTATTTAGTTAATAATAAAATAAAATAAATGATACTAAAAATATTAAAAGTGTTGTAAATAGAATGAATTTTGGTGTTAAATTATTTCAATTTATGAATATATAATGAGAAAAATATATTAAATTAAAATATTTTAATTCCATTACTGTATTGATGTTTTTAGAATTCCAATTAATTAAATAATGTCAAAATTTACATTAATGTTATTTTATAATAAATAATATTTTATTAAATAATTTAAAAATACTAAAAAACCTATATTATGTAAATATATTTTTTAATGTTAATAAATATCAAATATAAAACATTCATGGACCAATTTATTTTTTATAATTAACATATTAACCCGTAAATAGTAAGAACACTATTGGAATGGTTAGGGCTAAAGTAGTGTTTTTGTCAGTTACATGCTATTCTGTTAAAATTAATTTCCAAAAAACATGGTTTTTTATTGTATAATTTATATTTAAAATTTATAATTAGTTAATCTAAAATTTATGATAATTATCACATTAATTTATTCTTTATAGAAGAATTAAATAGGTTAGAAAACTAGTTACCTTAATGAAAAACCCCAAATGAAAAAAATAAGGAAACTTAGAAGTTAAGGAATAAAATGTTTAAAAAGTTATTTATTTTGTTTTTTGGATGTTTTTATATAAACAATATTCCCTCCCCTATATTTTTATTCAATTTATGAGGAACACGAGTTAAGTGAGACCATCCAATATTGAATACTTTTGAGTATTTACAAGAATTTATCTCCTCCTCAACTATAAAAGTGAACTCACTTTGTCCACTTATTAACACATATCAAGAATTTTGGGTCATCCAAACCCTACAAAAATAACCTCCCAATTTTAATACCCTTATAAATAATCCTTAGTTTGAGTATAAATTAAACCTAATAAGTTTGTAGTGAAAAAATTAATGAGGATACCAGAAGAAGAGATAATATTCTTCTAAAAGCATTTTTATTTTATTTCATTATCCACCTTCATTTAATTATTATTATAAAATGATTATATAATAACATAAATATACTAAATACTAGGATATTTATTTATGTTAAGTATAATACCAACTCCTGTATATACTTCCATCAAATGGGATACAAAGTCCTCAGTAGTGTATACGGTGAACTACCGCCTCATGAAAAGATGTCGTTATTTTTTCCATTACCACCTCTCATGGTTAGAAATAACGATGTACATAATTTTTATATATAATATTTATGATATTTATAATATAATAATACTTATATATTCATCATATCATATAAACCCTTTTATATTTCAATCCATAAGGGATAGGATAACATCTGTTGTGTGGCCGACAGACTACAATCTCATGAAGCAATGTGAAGCATTTTCCACTAATGTGTTTCATTAAAGCTAACAAGGGTAACTATAATGAATATATATAATATAAATTACATAATTATTATATTAATGAAATTATTATCTTTATGTAAATATAATATATCATTATCTTCTTACCATTTCACACACTGAAAAAGTGATAATGTCGTTCATGGATGTGTAGACTACCACCTCATCAAAGCGATTTGATTATTTATACATCACAAGAAAGATATATATATATAGGCATATATAATTAAATTAAAATTAATTTACGATATAATTATCAATATATAAGGATAAAATATTACTTACCTTCTTTCCATAATGATCATTAAAAAATGAAAATGTTACTCACGCGTACGTTCGACCTACCATGTCTATGATTTTAACGTTGGTTCATTTTTCATAAAAATATTTCATGATTATTTTTAAAAGTATAATTGATGTATATATATGATAATTATTCAATTATTATTATTCTTTACTTCTTTTAATAATTCATTTTTTGATCATAGTCAACCCACCTAAGTGGTTTGTGACACACAAGCCGAATATGGTCAAAACATCCAACTTAAAACTAATTGATTAATTAATTATATATTAATTTCTTTAAGTGAAATAAAATTAATAATATACTTGGAAATAGTTATAAATCAATTAAATAATTATCATAAGTTTACAATTCATGAATATAAATAAATTTTTTGATGAATCAGACTCAAGGTAAGGGTTTTCTAGTCTCACATTTATTTCTATGAGATATATGAAATATTCACCACTTATTTTTTTGTGGTGTATATAATACCCATGAATGTTTTTTATGATTATTATCCGCAAATTTATGTGTATTTAAATATCAATTTTATCATCTCTATTTCATGCGGTTTACGGTTTCAAAGTTACTAAAGCGGTAAGGTATTTTTCTCTCAATTTTCTTCTTTGAGATGTTTTTTATATTATACAACTGTATTATTTTATGATATATATATATATATTTCCAATTATACATATTATATCACGAATATAATTATTTTTATAAAATTATAAGTTTAATTTAATGATATTCTTTCATGGGGATTGTGATTCAGAATTACCAAACTTGTAAGTGTCTTTTATTACAATCTCATCATTTATCATGATTGTGTATTATTAAGTATCTAATGTTTAAATATTATATATATCATTAATTATATTATCATATGGTTATTAATGATTTTTTTAAGTAATTTTACCATTTCCACTTTTTTTTACTTAAATTTTTTGACAAAGTGTTTTTAAGAAAATATTATTTCATATCTCTCTTCGACCGGAAATATGTGTTCATTAAAAATAATGTTTTCCAAAAACGTTTTAAAAAATGTTTTAAAAATGTGTTTTCCAAATAAATATTTTTATTTTCCTTAATAAATGTTTAAAATTATTTTTAAAATATTCTTTTATAATCTTTAAAGGGTATTTAAAAAGAGGATTTTCAAAATGTTTTATGTTTTAAAAAGTGATTTTTAAAATGAAAAGGGTATTTTATTAAAATAAATTAAAGATAATTTAAAGGTGTTTATATTAATAAACTTCAACAAAACTTATTGTTTCATATGCTTCAATAGGGATATTTTTTAATAACACCATTTTTATTCTTTATCGGGATGGATTAAAATAGATTGTTAAGGAACCCCTTTCTTTTAAATGGGTTAACCATGTTTCAAATAGATTTTTATGGAACTCATTTATTTTACATGAGTTAACCATGTTTCAAAGATATTCCAATGTAACCCTTTTATTTTCCACTAGTTAACCATGTTTCAAAAATATTTTTTTGGAACCAATTTCTTTTCCGTGGGTTAATCATGTTTTGAAGAGATTGACAAGAAACCCATTTCATTTACATGGGTTAATTAGGTTATAAAGGAATAACTATTTATTTTATGTGTTTTATGATGAAATATATATTTGTTTTATTCATATGGTAGTTCTTGAATATTATATATGATGGGTGTTGTCACGAACCAAGCCAGGACATCATTCAAACCGACACCTGACTCGGTCCGTGGAATGACCCGAATGGCATTCCAGATCCCCACGGTTTAGAAACAAGTGCCCAAGTATTAATAGTGCAACTTGGGAATGATTTTACCCAATTACATAAACATAATATCCCACAATTATAAATAAAACAAAACTGAAAAACAATAACCAAACATGGAATACCAACTTTCTAGATTTAATTCTTACAAATTAAAACAAAACCCCAAAAATACTACAAAAATAGGATGAAAAATCCATCCCAAACCTCCATCCAACAAGAGGAGAAATATCCTCAATCCACCGCTATCAATATCCACAATAGAAGACCACTAGAAACCCCAACCTCTATCACCAAACACCTTTCCTTTACCAAAGTCAACAGAACAAGTATACATACACCCAATTGTGTATGTAGGCTGTGATCCAAAGATGAGTATGGTTCCACCCAAGAAAATATATTCTATTCAATAACATAAAAAAGAAAACTTATCATGCACATTTATATAAAGGTTTTTAAAATATTTCTAAGATTTTTTTATGGAAAACCATTCTCAATGGGAACTCATTCAAGGAAAACCATTTCACAACAACTTGCTTCAAAAAAGAATTTATAAAGGTTCACACAAGGACCATTGTATGCCGACAGTTGTCACTACACCAAATAAGAATCATGTCACTGTAGAGCACCATTGGTAAATCCCTCGGGTCAATCTAGCTCAAATGGGACACTAAAACCCAGTACCTTAGGGTAGAGTGGTATAGAAACCACAATCAAGACTTTCTCATTCATGAGCCATTATGAGGGGAAACCCCATGGGACAAGTGGTCTCCAATAATCATCTTAGTTTAGTTAGTGTTGTAAGCATCAATCCCGCTAAGTGAAACTAGGAAAAGGCACTTTTAAATCACTAGAATACTAGAACTAGTCATCCCACCTGGATACCCTTGATTCCCTTGTTCTAAATCACATTTCACATATTACACCAATCACCACATTCAAAAATCATTACCAATAATTCAACACATTTTCAAAAACAAAATACCTTCCATTTCACAGACACCAAAAACATTTAAAATACAATTCTCCACCACTTCAATAATTCAAGGAACCCCTTTGAAATTATCACAAGAAATCCACATAATTTTTTTTACCATTTACATGGACTGAGTCCCTTTAAAAACCACACACAAAAAAATTTAACTCTAATACTTGCTTCACATTACCTACATAAGTCACAATTTTACTTTTAAAGGTGCACAAAAAAACTTACATTCCAAAAATCATCAATTTTCCATTGAAAATTCATGTTCATCACATTTTCACCTCAGGTTACCATGAAAACATATTCTTCACCTTTCAAACAAGCCATAAAACCATTTTTAAGAAACATTACATTGTAAAAAACACAAAACATAATAATTTCCTTTATAAAAACTCATTTCTAACACATAACCATGTTAAATCACTTCAAAAATACATTTCGCACCACAAAATTAAACCATAGAACATATTTATAACCTTAAGAAAGAAAGATAGAATCATCTAAAAATGATAATGCATAAAACCACCTACCTCATGAGAAAAAAATTCTAAAAAATAGTGTTAAACTACAAATTCACTTCATCTAAACACTATAAAGGCAAGATCTAACCAAAAAAATAAATATTGGACCTTAATAAAAAAGAACAAATCCTAAATCGACCACCCAACCTGCTGGAAAAACAAAACACCAATGAATAAGAAGAAAAACCCTAGAAAAGATGTGAAAACAAGAGGGAAAACACTTACTTGGAGTTTCCTTGAATAATCCACATCGAATACACCCAATAGAGGGAGAACAAGGGAGAGGAGAAGAAGGGGGAGGCACGTATTGGGATAAGGAGTCATTATGGGTAGCGTAAAGGGGGATTTGAGGATAAAAATCAAGGATGTAGAAAAATAAAAACCCAATTTTAATGATATGGAAAGGCCACATAATTATTACGTAGGGTTTTTAAAACTGTGTAGCGATCATATGAAACTCTCATCCTAAGAAAGTACCTATTTCACGGTTAATCTGTATGGACTGACTTACCATGTAGAAGATTCTAGATGAAGCCCCCAACCTACCACATGTTTATCTAGGACAAGGCATACAATTTCTTCTAACTGTACATCAACCGTGCACTACACAATGAACACCCAAAACTTACATTTTTCTTGAAAATTCAGGTGGAAACTCATGGAAAAACACTAGATAGAAGATAAAAAAAGGAAATACCCTAAAAATTCAAACCCATCACACCTGATTCCCAAGATAATAAATGAGAACCAAAACAAAATAATAATAAAGGGTGAAATAAAAAACCTAGGTGTGCCAATTTTCCCCACCATAACCTTTCCGTCCTCGGAAAGCCACAATAAGGCCTGATTAAAAAACAAAAATCAATACTCTTCCATAGCTCAAGGATATTCCTAAAGAACATCAAACGAGAAGAATGAAGGAATTATATGGGTAGGAAAATAGGTTTTCAAGATAAAATTGGGAGTAAAAATTAAAGAATAGTCTTCCCCTCTATGCTTTCCACCACTAGAAGCTAAAGCATATCTAGTTGATCGATCAAAAAAAGGAACTCTCACAATGTACAATCATCCTATCAATCCAAAAACACCTTAGTCATAAGTAAATAAAACTTATACCACATACCATAAATGAATAATGAATTCAAATGAGACCATCACACCATGGTTCAATAAAAATGTTGGGAACACTTCCACGCCAATACTTGAACTCGAAATTAGATGGCTCTGTACGAGACCACCAACTAAGATACCAAAAGTAGATACTAAACCAAATTAACAACATGAGGAGTCTCAAATGGACTCCCTACCATATGTAATAGGCTATAATATTTTCACTCTACAAGAACTTTAACAAGATCCACAGTGGGTCTCCCCACCATAAGAACCGACTGGCATAAACTGACACAAGAAACCCAACACATACCACCTCCCACTAACACAAGGGGTCCAATTAAAGAAACTATAAACAAAAATGGGAAACACTATGAGGTTCATTAATCACATGGGAAACTATCACACTTAGATAGGCCCAAACCAAAACTGATATCGATTCACAATACTGGCCATAAAATTACCATCAATTGGAAACTGACATCCGATAAGGCACAACCAATGGGATTTTAGGAATATGAGATGACCACATTTCCTTACAATTGAGGAGTAACTCTTCCACCCATGTGGTTCGAAACATGGAAACAAGGTCCCCATGCCTCTTCCCACAAAATGAGACCATTAAAAATGAAATAGATACACAGGAGTCTTAAAATGTCTCTATCTCCTATACTAAATATGGAAGTTAGAACAAGGTCCTTTGCACCCCTGGGGGTTCCTGACTATGCATTGGATTCACTCTAAGGCCTATGGATGGAGCCCTGATAATTGAAGAATCTCCTACCTCACAGTTATAGATTGATGAAACCTGATTTATAATCCTCTTTGCGATTCCAGAAGTAGCCATACAATAACCCATGTAGCAACAACAGAACCCAACAAAACCTAGTACCCACATTACCTTAACATGGAACTTCACCATGACATGGACTTGGAAGATGCACGTGCATAATCCCTTTCTACTCGAATAAGAAATAACTCAAAAGGTTCCACAACATCCACCTTTGAATTTGAATAAGAATATGACACTACAAGACACCACCAAAAATGACCATTACAACCTAAGGGGCCTTACAAGGAAAGAGACTTTAAACCAAGTCCCGAGCAGCACACAGTTTCTACAAGCAGCCATAACAGCCTCTTAAGAATTGATTATCCACACTGGTGGACTAGCATGATCCATTGAGTAGAATAAACTAGTGAAATATCCAAAGACCCTTTAAGATAGTGTCTAAAACCAATAACCCAAACTGATTTCCACTCCCCTCACTAGAATTCACTTCACCACTTCCAAGAAGGACCTTTAGGCATAAAGGTGTAAAACTTCACCTTCTATGACTCAAGAAACTCAAGAAACTAAGGTTTCTTTCAATTCATTCCACATTTTCTCTTCCCTTGATAGAGGATCTGCATAAATGAAAAAGAAAAGGTGGACTCGATTCCATAAGATCAAGAAGAAGGTCCTTACTTTGATCAACTGGAGCTTGTACTGACAAGAAATCACTCATGGTTGCACTTTGATTTTGCATCGATTCTTTATGGGGGATTACACTAGCCAAAAAGGGAAACTGAGGATCCAAACAAACTATCCCATCAGCTAGATTGTACCACAAAAAAACACCTAACACATAGAGGTAACAAACCCAAAGTCTTATTAAATTTTTTTAGAAGAACCCACTGACCATTATTTGAAATCTGACTCATAAAAAAAAACAAAAACATAAAAACACTATTCATACACAAAGGACTATAAAACTAAAAAAAATTCACAAAAAAACATTACCAAAATACAAGAAGACACACCACACAATCAATGGTTAACAAAACATCACATTTCCTCTGAAAATATCATTTGAAAAAAATAGTATTTTTGGGTTTCGCATCCACCAATGGTATCCCATGAATTATCACACATTCATTTTCCCATGAAAAGTCATGCACTCATTCACTTTCCACACATATCCCATGCATGTAGTCACTCATGAGAATACCAAGGTCAATACATTTTTTTTCACTTTCCAAAATAAACATTCAACCCACACTTCTATCTCAAATATCATGAATCCTCTTTTCAAAAAGGTTTAGCCATAAAACCCAATATACATTTTAAATCTCACAAAATATTTTTAGAAAAACACCAACCATTCAAATAAAATCCATCAAAAAACTCTACATATCAATTCTAAAAAAATTCATCCCATTTTCAAACATTTTCATATGCACAAAAAACCCCACTTCATCAATAACCATTTAATTAAAAAATCATCTCTTCTTGTTTAAAACACATTTCCAAAACATTTTTGAAAATAAATTTCCATTTTCTAAGAAACAAATATTTGATAAACAATAAATTTTTATTATAAAAATACAATATCAATAAAATCTCCCCTATTTAATCAAAACCATTTTATAAAAATTCACCTTTTAAAGATCTATTCAAAATGACTTCAAAAACTCATTTTCTATATTCTGAAAACCAATCCATCTCCACACTAAAATCTTGTTTTCCTAAATTTTTAAATAAGGGTTTTCAAAATAATTTTCAAAACCCAAGGAGACACAGGACAATTCTAAAAGGGGTAAACTAGTTCCGATGGGTGACTTGGACATAGGGTTAGTGACCATACAGAAATTACACCACCGTTACAGAGAATACTCTAAAACCATTTCCCCGACTCCACATGGATTTCAAGGTCGTGAGAGCTCATTGAGACCACCAGCGCAATTACCGTCTCATTTTTTGAACACCAAAAAACAAAAATAAAACCTGACTTCCCCTAGTAACTTGAGTCCCATCAAGAGGTGTTTTGGCCAGGAACTGTACTTGTAACCAAGACATCATGTCCCAACAATCCTAGCTCCAGTCAACCCAGAATCTTCCCCAAATAACATAACCCAAAATAGAATACGTACTCTGATTTTATTTTATCACAAACCAAGTTGGGACTTCATTTGAACTGGCACCCAACCCTGTTTATGGCATGGCACAAAGGGTGTTCCCAATCCCCATAGACTGAAAACAAGTTATTGGGTATTAATAATATAACGTGGGAATGATTTCACCTAATTACATAAACATAACACCCACAACTATAAATAAAAAAAAATTGAAAAAAAACCCAACATGGCACAAAAACATCATAGAATTAATTCTTACTACTTAGAACCCCCCCCAAATACTAAAAGAAAAGGGGACTAAAACTCCATCCCAAACCACTATGTAACGAGAGTAGAAACATCCTCAAGAAACCACCATCAAGATCCACAATAGAAGACCACTAGAAAGACCAACTTCCATCACCAAACACCTTTCTTTTACATGAGTCAATATAAAATTTCTACATACACCCAATGGTGTATGTAGGGTGTGATTAAAATCCCAGTAGTATTTCACCCAAAAAAAGAGATTCCATGCTACTACATTAAAAGACAATTTACCATGGAAATTTATATAAAGGATTTTACAACATTTCTAATAAAACATTTTATGGAAATATATTATCAAAGGGAACACATTGAAAGAAAAACATTGCACACAAACTTGCTATAAAAAGAAATTTATAAAGGTACAAACAAGGTCCACTGTATGCTGACAGTATGCACTACACCAAATAAGCATTAGGTCACAATAGGGCACCATGGGTTAATAACTAGTGTTAATCTAGCTCGAATGGGACACTATAACCACGTACCTCAGTGTAGGGTGGTATTGAAACCACAATCAAAACTTTCTAGAGCATGGGACACAAGTAGGGGAAACCCCATGGGCCTAGTGGTCTCTAATAATCATAATAATTTATTTAGTATTGTGTGAATCAATCCAGCTATGTGAAACTGGGACAAGCCACTTTGGAAACACTAGCGCACTAGAACTAGTCAGCCCACCTCGATACCCAAGATTCTCTTATGAACAATCCCAGTTAACATATTACACAAATCACCGCATTCAAAAATCATTTCCAAGCATTCCACATTTTTCAAAAAAACACCTTCCATTTCTCACACACCAAAACCATTTAAAAATACAAATCTTCACCACATTAACAATTCAAGGAAGCATTTTTAAATTATCCCAAGAAATCCACATAGTTAATTTTAACCAATTCTATGGAACGAGTCCCTCTAAAATCCATACACAAACCAATTTAACTCTAAAACATGCTTCACATTACCAATATAAGTCACAATTTAATTTTAAAGGTTCACAAAAAAACGTAAATGCCAAAAATAACCCATTTTCTATTGAAAATCCATTTTTATTACTTTTCTCCCCAATTTCCCATGAAAATATATTCTTCACCATACACACAATCGATGAAACCCTTTTCAATAAGAATTACATTGAAACATACACAAAACATAACCATTTCCTTTATAAAGACTCGTTTCTAACACTTTAGAATGTCAAACCACTTTAAAAATACATTTTCACCACAAAATTAAATTATATAACATATTTATAACCTCAAAAAATCATGATAAAATCATTTAAAAATGCTAATGTATGGAACCACCTACGTCATTATAATAAACTTCAGGAAAATAGTTCTAAACAACAACTACACCTCAACCAAACCATAGATAATATACGACCAATAAAATCTTTATTAGCCCCTAATAAATAATAAAAAATCCTAAATAGACCACCCAACCCATCAGAGAAACAAAACCCCAAATAAGAAGAAGAAAACCCCTAGAAAATAGGGGAAAACAAGACACAACCCACTTACTTGGAGTTTCCTTTAATAATCTGCATCTACTCGACCCAAATGAGGGATACCAAGGGAGATGATAGGTAGGGGAGGTATGCCTAGGGCCGAGGAGGCCATATGGGTCGATCAAATGGAAGTTGGGGCTAAAATATAGGGAGGGAGAAAAATAGAAACCCAATTTTAATGACCTGTATAGGCCACACAGTTAGTCCATTCAGTTTTTCAAAACTTGCAGTAACCATGAGAACCTATCTACAAAAGTAGGTACCTACCACACAATATCTGAACAACCTAACTGACCATATGGAAGCTGTGTAACAGATTCTGGCCAAAACCCTCGACCTACCACACAGTTACCTATGCTGAAACACATGGTTTGTACTAATCGTTCTCCAATAGTACACCACACACTGACCACCCAAAACATACATTTTTCTTGAAAATTCAAGGGGAAAATCATTGATAAACAATAGAATGAAAACAAAAAAAATAAAATACCCCAAAAAATTCAAACCTTTTACACTCGATTCCCAAGAGAATAACCGAGAACCAAACCAAAACTAGAAGAAAGGGTGAAATAAAAAACCCTGGTGTAATAGGTGCACCCAGATAGTTCCAGGTGATCCCATTATATCTTATAAAATCGGCACACCTAGATAATACTCCAATCCATTGTGTATTGATAATTTACTTGAGATAATTATATTGGAAGTTGGCTATATGATTTTTCTAATTTGTACGGGTTCTGTAAAGGCTCAGTAAGGGTTCTGTAAGGGTTATGTAAGATGATATTCCAAGATACCTATATGTTTTATCTATTCATGTTATGGATTTATAATTCTTCATTAGGTCAATATTGATATCATATGGAACAAAAATATTGACTATTATGACTTTTTTCCTTTTTTAATTCCTTATAACATGTTTTCATGTCTGATGATCTTAGTATTGATGTGTATGGATACTCATATGTTATACTAATGCACTTTGATTATGTCATCATACCTGAATGCACTTATTATACTTATTGATGAAATTAAATTTCTAGTGCTTATGTTTAACCTTACTAAGAATTTTAGATCAAAATTCTTGTGTTTCATTTTCCTCAGGTTATAAAGAAAGAGGTTTAATGATTTATGTCTAGAAGCGATTTCATATGGATGATGATTATATATTAATATGAAAAAGAAAATATGGGTTAAGTAGGAGAAATGATCATTTAAAGTCATGTAAATTTTTTATTTAGGAGTTATTCCTAATTATCTAAAAATATAAATATTAAATGTCCTCTAGGATGTAAAAGATACACTTTTTTATTTTGATATTGTATGTTTTGGATGGAAAAAATTGGTAACCCTTATCGGTATCAAATCCTAAAAAAGTAAAATTCATGTTTTTAGCACCAGATTTGGGAGTGTGGGTTACATGATAATAAATTTGGTATCAAAGGTTGTTTTAGGTAAATTTTGATATTATGATGTTTTAATTTGTGGTTATATTAAGAGTTATGGATACCTTTATAGGTCTATAATCTAAAGTATGATCATAAGTTAAAATTATTAGAAATTCCATTATGATTTTGAGTGATTATATTGTAAATTGATTGATGAAATTTTAAGAGATGTTTTATTGGGTTGGTGTATTTATAACCCCTAGTGTTAAGATGAAATTTTATATTTGGAGTAATTAGTTTTCATTTTTTTAATGGACAACCCATATGTTGGGTGCAAACCCGTCACATTCGGCTAGGTGATGGTTCTTGAATCTATGACCAAATAACTATAAAGGTTTTGTGTCTACTACTTACCAAATGATTTATTATTTTGTATAATATTTTTAAAGGTTGATATTAACATTATTTGAGAAAAATATGGGATTTTATTTTAGAAATAATGGTAGATTTATCTTAGACGAATATATGATCAAATATTTCTAATCATTGGGTTTCAAACTTAGTTAGGAAATTTGTGAAGAATTTTAAGGATAGTTATTTATAGAATAATTTAGTTTCAAATTTGGGTATTAGTATTTAATTTTTAATATTAATGTATCATATGATGGTTTATTCATTTGTAGAGTTATCTAACAGTTTTATAACCATTTTCCTTTTAGGTAATGTTTAAAGAAATGAAAAATATCTTGTTATGATTTTGGGGATTATGTGGTCCTTGAAAAGTTTATTTTAGTAATCCATACATTAGAAATTCATCTTGAATAGAAATCATTTGGAAAAAAGTATGAGGTTGTGCTAGAAACTGATTAAAGGATGAAATTGTACTCATCAAGTAAAAATATTTCCATATTCTTAGTAAATATGGTAAGATAAATTATATAACTCTAGTAAAAGGATCTTGAAACCAAAAATGTTATCATGGAAACTTAATTTATAATTAACCTATGGACTTTTTGATCACTATAGAAATATGGTTTCTAGACCCTTAACATTCCATTGATCATTCACTTTCTTATGATTAATGAACTCAATCACTCTCTATAATTATTTATGCTTTTCCTATATTTCCACATATGTTATCTTATTTGGAAGCCTAGTTATGTGTTATTCCATATGATCTTTGTAAATTACTTTATATTTTATTATGAGGATGATTTAGTATCCCTTTTTATGATTTGGGTTTATAATAAAATTATTTTCAAATGTCTAACCTTCGATTATCAAGATAAAGTTCAAATTGTGAGGACACAATTTATTAGGGGGGAGGATGTAAGACCCCAATATTTAATACATATATATATATATATATATATATATATATTTTATGGTGTAAATTAGATGGAACAATGAGTTTATCTTGTATTACACATAAAACTCAGTTTATCATGAAGTGCACACAACCCTGATATTTTTATGTTTGATGGCGTATTCAACATGCAACACCAAACTTAAACAACCCATGATATATATCACCATCATAAACTAGCCATTATAATTGTGGATATGAATAAGATTAACTAAATTATGAAAATATGGTTTACCCATATATATATATATAATTATATATTTTGTGACTAACTAATTAGAAATGAAAATAAAACCCATTTAAAAATAATAGGAAATCATTTTCTAAAAAACTATTTAAATGCACACAATTGTGTTTTATAGAAATAAAATAAACAAATAACTATTATTGGATTATATTAATGATTTTTATGTAATATATTCAATATAATATTTAACAATCATACAATGTTATTTCTAGACAACAAATAAAAATAAATCAAATTTTTTTCTTAAAACACATATTTTATCTAAAAAATAGTTTTTTTACTTTTTTATGGCACACTTATTTAAGAATTAATATTTTAAAATTTTAACATTTTTATTCTAAAAATAAACTTATTTTTTTAAATCATAAAACCAAAATTATATTAAGGTTAATTTTTGGTATTTTTCTACAAATTTCAATTTTGACGAATTGTGAAAATATTCAATTTTAATTAAAAACAATATTTTTACTTAAGTTATTTAAAAATTTAATTTATTTTTTAATTGGTTTTAAAGTCAAAATAGTTTAATTAATCATTAATTAATACAATATAGGCAATTTTAATAATTTTATTATTTAATTTTTATTTAAAAACATTATGAACCTTTGAACCGTTTCACTTAAAAAATTTGTTTTCTCACTATGCTTACGTGATTAATTTTAAATTAAATTTGGTCATTTATGTAAATTTCATTTGAAAAAATGGATTAAATATTTTGAATAATACTAATTAAAATTATCTAATAAGGTCAACTTCATTTTTTTCCAAATTTATTAGTGAAAATACTAAAATTAATTACAGTGATCAAGGTAAAAAGAAGATTACATAGTTGTTAAACATAGACTATAAGGTGTAAAAATGACCCAACACTTGTCCAAAACCCTTTGGATAGAAAATTATATACCCTTGTTACCTTATTATATAAAGTTATTAGTTTAATGGAAACTTAATCATGAAATTGATCCATATAATAAGTTAATAAATGAAAAAGACAGAAAATATACCTTTCTTCCTATTAAATTTTATAAAGCCTTGAGTATAAGGAAAAACTAAATAGGTTATATTTGAAATATATTTTTGAAATATAAATGTTTTTTTTATAAAAATAATTTATCTTTAATTTTTAGAGATGATAGAATTACATTATATTCTTAAGAAACACCAATGCATTGATTATTTAGTTAATATTAAAATAAAATAAATGATACAAAAGTTTTTAAAATATAGGTAAATAGAATGAATTTTTTGTTCCATTATTATTTTATATGAATATATCATAATATAAATATGTGAACTTAATATATTTTAATTACCTTATTTTCTTTTTATTTTTTAAATTCAAATTAAATAAATACTATCAAAATTCACATTAATGTTATTTTATAATAAATGAAATTTTATTAAATGATTAAAACTACTAAAAACCCTATATTCTATAAAATGATTTTTAAATGTTAATAAATATAAAATATGGTCCATTAATGGAAAAATTGATCTTTTATAATGTCTATATTTATCCCTTAAATAGTAAAAACAATGTTGGCATGATTTGGATTAAAGTAGCATTTTTGCATGTTACATGCGCTTCTGTTAAAATTAATTTCCAACACACATGAGATTTTTATTTTATAATTTGGTTTTAATATTATAAATCAAGGTGAATAAATTTTCTAATAAGGTTCAGTTTAATTTAGTCTAAATGGATGAATTAAAGTGGTTAGAAACCAAGTTACCTTAATGAAAACCCCAAAATAAAAAAATGTGGAATCTTAATATTCAAGGAACAAAAGGTTTAAAAAATTTATTTATTATATGTTTTAGTAATTTTTATAGGCTAAGGAGTCCATAAACTAAATTATAATTCTATTTTTTAGTCACATGAGGTGAGTTATACCTCCCAATAGTAAATACTTTTGAGTATTTACAAGAATGTCACTCATCCTCAACTATAAAAGGGAACTCAATCCCCCCTTATTCAAATCTAAAAAAGCCTTATGTATCATCCAAAAACATCCAAAATAACCTCCAAAAGTACATAAAATTATACTGTAAAACTTATTTTGGAATAAATAAAACCTTTAAAGGTTTTAGTTTAAACATATAGAGGTTACAAGGAGAAGAGGTAATGTTCTTCTAAAATCATTTTTATTTTATTTCGTTATCTGCCTACTTAAATTTTTATTAAAACATTATTATATAATAAAATAGATATTCCAAATATAAATATATTTTTTCATATTAAGGTTACAACTTTCAACCACACACACTTTCATAAAATCGATTACGAAAACATCATTCGTGTTTACGGTAGACTACCACCTCACAAAATGATGTCTTTCAATTTTCCATTACCGCCTCTCATGGTTGGGAATAATGATGGAAATAATATTTATATACTATATTTATAATATTTAAATGAAAATAATACCTATTAATTCATTATATTATATACAAGATTTTATATTATTTTCTATAAGGGACATGACAATATCGCTCGTGTGTATGGAGGAATACCGCCTCACGAAGCGATACGAAGATTTTTTTACTAACATGTTACATTGAAGGTAATAAGGGAAACTATAACGAATATACATAATATAAATGAAATAATTATGATATTAATTATATAATTATATTTATTTAAATATAATATATCATTTTATTCTTACCATTTCACAAACTGAAAAAGTGATAACATCGTTCATGGGCGCGTGGACTACCACCTCCTCAAAGCGATGTGACTACCTTTAAATCATAATAATGATGTATATAATTATATAAAATTAACTATAATTTAATTTTTTATATAATTATCATTTTATTAATATAAAATGTTACTTATATTCTTTCCATAACGATCATTGAATAATGAAAATGTTACTCATGCGCATGTACAACCTATCGTCTCCATGATCATAATGTTGCTTCATTTTTCAAAAACATATTTCATGATTGATTTTAAAAGTATAATTTATGTATAAATATGATAATTATTTCGTGATTATTATTTTTTATATGTACAAATAATGACTTTTTTACCATATTCAACCCATTTAAGTAGTTTTTGACCCACAAGAAAAATATATTCAAAACATCCGACTTAAACCTAATTGATTAAGTAATTATATATAAATTATTTTTTAAGTTAAATAAAATTAAAAATAAACTTTTAAAAGGTTATTAATTAATTAAATAAGTAACCTAAGTTTATTATTCATTCATATAAATAAAAATAGTGATGAATCAGACTCATTGTAAGTGAATTTCTTGTCTCACTTATTTCTGTGAGATATATTCCATATTCACTACTTTTTGTTGTTGTTTGGTGTATATAATGACAATGAATATATTTTATGATTCTTATAAACAAATTTATTAGGATTTAAATAATCATTTTATCATATCTCTTTCATGCATTTTTTAGTTTCAATATTACCAAAGTGGTAATGGATTTTTGTCTAAATTTTCCTTCTTTGAGATATTTGTTATGTTATACACCTATATTATATAATAAAGTGTATATAATGACAATTTTAAATTTTATATCACTAATATACTTATTTTTAGATATTATAAGTTTAATTTAATGATATTATTTCATTAGGATTATGATTAATAGTTACCAAAGTGGTAAGAGTCTTTTGTAACAATCTTATCATTTATCAGGATTGTGTATGATTATGTCAATGATGTTGAAATATTATAATTCTAAATAATTATATTACTATATGTTTATTTATGATATTTTTTAGTAATTTTACCATTTTCATTCTCTTAAGTACAAATTTTTCAAGAATTTTTTTAAGAAAATATGACTTCATTTCCCTCTTTAGTCGAAAATCAGGGTGCTTTCAAAAAATGTTTTCTAAAAATGTTTTAAAAAAGATTTTTAAAAATATGAAAGTATATTTTTATTATTAAATGTTGTAAATTATTTTTAGAACCTTCCTTTATAATCTTTCTAGGTTATTTAAATAAAGGATTTTTAATATATTTTATGTTTTAAAAAGTGATTTACAAAATGAAAATGGTATTTTATCCAAAAAAACATAATAATATTTTAAAGTTATTTACATTAATAATAAAAAATAAATTTGTACTAATTATTCTCCAATGGTGATATTTTTTAATAATACCATCCTAATTCCTTCTCAGGATAGATTAATATTGTTTCAAAGAGATTGTTACAAAACCCATTTTCCATAAGTTACATAAGTTTCAAAGGTATTGTTATGGAACCCATTTATCTTCTATGGGTAAACCATGTTTCAAAGATATTTTTATAGATACTATTTATTTTACATGGGTTAACCATGTCTCAAAGACATTGTTATGCAACCCATTAATTTTTCATAGGTTAATCATGTTTTGAAGATATTGAAATGAAACCAATTTATTTTACATGGGTTAATATGGTTGTAAAGGAAAAATATTGTTTCTATGAGTTTTATGTCTAAATAACTATTTATTTTATTCACGTGTCTATTCTTGGAAATTATAAATTATGCATGTTCCATGATAGCATCGGGTGAGCTTGTTATAGATTATATGATGGGTGTGCCAAAATAGCACTCTAATGTATTGGGTAATGATTATGTTCTCAAAATAATTATATTAGAAGTTAGAAATATAGTTATTCTGATTTTTAATTATTCTATAATGTTTATATGAGATAATATTCCAAGGTAACAATATGTTTTATCTATGATTTCTATGGGTTTATGATGTTTCATTTGGTCAATATTGATATCACATGGAACATGATTATTGATTCTTAGGATGTTTCCATTGTTTATTCCTTATGCCATGTTTTCATATTTGATGATCCAGGTATTGTTGGTTATGAATACTTATATGTTATACTCATTAAATTTTATTATGTCTTCATACCATTATTCACTGCTTATACTCGTTAAATACATTCAATTTATAATGATTATATTTAACATTACTGAGATTTTGATCTCACCATCCTTATTTTTCCATTTCCATAGGTTATAAATAAATAGGTTGACATAATTATGTCTTGAAGGGATTTTATATAGATAATTATGATTTCGTAATGTGAAAATGAAAATCCTAGTTAAGTGGGAGAAATAATCATTTAAATTCATTTGAAATTTTTTATGTAGGAGTCTGTCCTAATTATCTAAAACTTTAAACCTAAAATTTCCTCTATGAGGTAAATTATCCAATTTTTCCTTTTGATGTTTTAAGTTTTGGATGGAAAAAATGGCTCATAATTATTAGGATCAAATATAAAAAATGTAAAGTTCATGTTTTAAACATAGGATCTAGGAGAGAGGGTTCTAGGTTGTTATATTATATAGAAATAATATACAATTAATACAAAATCAATGTGGTGGAAATTATGCTGTATAAATAAATGATACTTAAAATACGGTCATGGAGGAGAAAATAATGTCTAATTAAATGATTGATAATGATATGGAATGTGATCATGATAATGTTAATGAACGCAAAACCATGAATTAGTAAAGGATAAATAAGTCCATAAATTCTTATAAAATAAAGGTTTTATAATTAAACCAATCACATATTCTTTTCAAATAAAAATTTATATAAAATTATTTTCATTAAATAATCATAGAAACTTATATAGGTATCTAAATAGATAAGAATAGTCATGAAGGTATGAAAATTCATTCACACTATATATATTAAAAAATATTCCCTCCACACTTGTAAAAAAGAAAAAACTAATCATTTTAAAAAATTGTTATAAGATTACCAATTAAAAAATTATGAATAAATAAAAATGTAGTTGAAAATGAATTTAAGTAGAAATTTTATTGTAAAGAATACTATTCTTGAATCATTTAAAAGAATATTTATATGGAAGAAAATGAGTTGGAAGGAAAACATTAAAACATTATTTTTAAAATAAATTCCCTTATATGTAAATTACTTGTCAATTATTGATCTAATAATAGAATAAATGAAATATAAACATGTAAAAAAAACATATTCATATTAGAATAAAATATATCATATTTAAAATATTAGTATTATATACTTTTCCCAAATAAAATATAAATATATAAAATATTGAAATGAAATGAGATTGTAACAGAAATCTATTTTCATAGGTCTCCGATTAGTCAAACGTGTAGGATTATACTGTATAATGAATTTAAATTTTTTGATTAAATTCTTAAGAATTTTTTTCATATATATTAATTTTTTAAGGTCCTTTTATAATCATTTAAAATATATTCATTGAATATTTCTTCCATATGTAAACCCCTTAAGGTTGTTCAACCAAATTCCTCCAAAATTACTTCGGTATATTTTCCATGGTTAAAGGTGTTATAAAATAGTTCCATAATTTATATAATTTTAATAATATCATAAACATAATTTTTACTCATTTTATACAGTTTTATAATCATCTATGCATGGTGGAAATAGAAAAATCAGGCACATTGCTTCGTGGAGGTGGTAGTCCATATGTACGCACAACCGATGTTATCATTTACAAAAGGATGGAAGGGTAAGAATTTGGATGATATATTATATTTAAAAAATAATAATTATTTCATATATATCATATATATTAATTAATTTAACATTTATAACCTACCAAGTAAAGCAACGATGAAAATATAATTACACTACCATATGGAGAAATTAGGTCGTACGTACGCACATGCAATGTTTTTATTTTCAATCAGATGAAAAAGATATTGAATATGGATATAACATTAACATAAAAACATATAATTTTTGTTAATATACTAATTTAATTATTTCAGTATGCTTTTTGAATATTTTTAAAAGGTTTAAAAATAAAGAAACTTGAAAAATATTGGTAATAACATATACCACTTCTTGTGTTAACCTCCATTAAATTGCACCTTAATCCTACTTGAAATGGTTTTTTTGTGAGAATGGTAACTATAGAAAGTGGGGATGGATGTTGGAATGTTATTTGATATGTATTGGTCTATCTATGTGGTTTATAGTTTGTCAATAAGAGTAAATAGGGGGTTCCCTTTTATAAGTGAGGTGAGTGACAATATTATAAATACTTGAAATATTATTATGTAATATATGTATTACTCAAGTAAAGTGGGTAAAAATTGTCACAATAATTAATATTAGAGGGATAAGGTTGAAATATTATCAATAAATATAATTTAAAAAAGTTTTAGGTCATTTTAACCATTATCTTTTTAGTTTAACCACCTTTTGACCCATTTTAAACATTACCATTGTAATGAATTTTTACCTCAACTACTATTCACTATGACCAAAGATGAAATTTAACCATATAAAAAATATTTAAAGTTTTATTTAATATTTTGAAACCATTTTATCAAATTCAATTACTAGAATTGGCAAAAATTAATTTAATGAAATCCCATAAAATGTGGTGAAAACAAATTTTAGGAAAATTCATTATTCAAGAATATGATGAATTTATTCTAAGTATTTTCCAACTAATATCAATTATATGAATGTAAATTAATTTAATTTAGTATATAATCTAGAAATTTCATTAAAATCATTCATAAATAGTGAATACTTTAATTTAGAAATACATTGTACACTTAAAATAGTTTTCTATAAAAATAAATCTCCTTACTTTCAAATGATTTTACCATTATTTATAAACTATTGATAATAAATTTATGATTAAATATATACTTTATAAAATATTATTATAAATAAATTTAAATTGGTTAAATATAAAATTTTAAATTATTCATAAAAATTCATTTCTAAAAAAAATATCAAAAATTCATTCTAGCATTTTTTCAATATATAAAGTTCAAAAACAATATTTATCTTATAAATTTTTAAATTTTGGGATATGAAATATAAAAATATGTATTTTACTATAAATACTTACCATAATTGAATATAGGATGTTAAAATAAATATCCTAATAGGTGATATCAAATAATCCACTACAGGTTGGATTGTCTCTCGAGGTCTGCAAAAACAATGATACTATTGCAGGCCCCATTACATCGTAAGTCCAGAGATTTCAAACACATGATTTATATGAGATGAATATGGTATATCATATATATATATATATCTAAACATTTTTAGAATAGTTCTGTTGTGAAATATCATATATCTACTATGATGTATCCTCTCTCTACAGTGCATGAGCATCTATTGGAGCCTCTCTTAGGTTTATCTCTATTTGTCCTTGTCTTTTCCATCATATATTTCCTTAACACTTTCCACTATTTGGTGGAGGTGGTGGTGGTGGTGATTCATCCTTAGAGGGAACAATGGGTACATCATTATCCTTGGGTACCTCATTCAGAGCATATAGATCAAGATATAACTATGTCTCCTCATCATATACACTATCATGTATGAAACATAGAGGATCTATGAGAGTAACCAAATTTGGGTGAACTAAATCTCACCAGATTAATTAAACCTCCAAAGGATCAATGGTATTTATAAGGATATCTATTCCATATGACTAAAAATAAAATAAAATTCAAATTAATTTTAAATGTCACATAATAATATATAATACAATTTGGTAAAAATACCAACTACTAAACACTTATTCCATGGTTTATAAGGTACATGATTGTGTGTCCCTAGAAAAAATATGTGTAATATCCCTTATCAGCTATCTGGAGGCATGATATGGGATATATGGGATAAAATATATAGCATTGGTAAAGTGTGTCCCAACACTCAATGTAACATGAATGATAGTTAGGCCAATCCATCGCTTATCTACCTATATGTATAATAGAATTTAATGCATTAACCTGTCATGCTGCAATGAGTACATGATCTATATAGAAAAAATATCACATGAATCAGTCTGGCCAGTGACACTCAATTATATATAAGTAAATGAGTGACACCACTTAACTATGATAAAAAACCATAGTTATAAAATATAGTGGAAGCGACTTATAGGAAAATACAATATACAGTGCATATAAAACCTAAAATTCAAACTCAGAAAATAATTCATAAATTAGAAAAAAAAATTATTATGTTATAATTTAAATATATTATAAAATAAAAAACATAATTAAATTTTTTATAAACAAATTTAATGTTTAACTTACACCAATAAGCTCTATAGCATCAAAAATTCATTGAAATCTATGCACACTATTCATCAAGAAATGAACACAATTCCAAAACTGACACCACCTGTTAAAAAAAGTAATATATAGTAACTTTATAAATGATATTAATAAATTTATAAAACAACTCAAATTTATGATGTAAATATACCAACTTCCCTGTGGACAGTCCTAAAAAAGGTGCTAGGGAAGTGGTGTGACAACTCTAGAAGAAATGAATAGAAAGCACTCTCAGGACCACGTCTATAGTAGATCCATAAGTACTAAAATTTTATGTGCCTATAATCAATAATATATACAAAGGAATCTATACATATGTGATAATACAACAGATCCCTAACCATATCTATCGGTCTGGTCAAGATCCTCAAGTAATGGTAGGTATATCATGTGTGCCAAGTTGGAGGAGTTATCAACTCACAACATGTATCCGATCAACTAAATAATATACACCTATGTGTGTCATTTAATTATCTATTAATCTCAATAATTTTGGAGAAATTATCATCAATACATACCATGTGTAATCAGGAACACTCGAAGAAAGGTGGTATACTGACAATGTCAATGTGTAGTGGACAATGTATGACAACACACTACTCACTAATAGTAAAACCTGTAACTAAATATACATGGATGGGAAGATCAATAATTGTGGCTATGTCCTCTGAATTAATCACTCCCCCTCAAGGAGATAAAATGAGTGTGTTTCTAGTCATCATCTATCAACCAGTACATCATTCAAATGATCATGAATAGTGTTGGAGTCGTATATGGTCACTCCATAAAATCCATCACATTTGAGGTATGGAACAATGGATGTTAGAGGTGAATCATGGTAAAAATGACGATATATCTAAATAAAAATATGTCTTATAGGTCATTGTTTTAGAACACAACATAAAACATGAGACTGCTGAATAGATAAAAATGACTCCTCTATCTAAATGGTTGAATAGTAAGGCATCAATGGCTCCTCTCTTTAGTAATTAATTAATAAAAAATATTACTAACATGTAATTATCAACTATTAACTAATATTAAATATAAAATAATCCAAAATATTTATTATATTTCTATGATAAATAATTAATTAATTGTGTGATATTATTCATATTTATTTATTAATTAGTAATTAATTAATAAATATTAATACTAAATAATAACTTTCAAATAGTAAGTGATATTAAATATTAATTAATTAATCCATAGTAGATATTAGTTTACAAAGGCTAATTATTATGTTTTTATAAATTATTATCCTTATTTAATAATTAATTACTACTTAATTAATAAATATTAATACTAAAAGGCAATTAAGCGATATTAAGTACAATTTAATTCATAATAATTATTGAATTACCAAATATGACTAAAAATAAATAAATTAGTATTAATTAATTATAAATTAGTATTCATATTTATTTAATAATAAGTAATTAATTAATAAATTCTAATAAAAAATGATTGTTATAAAATCTATAGTGATTTAAAAAATTTTAAACTACTAACTACTACTAATTACTATTTATCTAATAACTAGAATTATTTAAATAATTATTATTTATTCAATAATATTTTTTATTATTAATAGAATAAATATATTTTTTTAAACAACTAACTATATAAAAAAACTTTAAGTAAACTAAAAATTAAAAAAACTATAAATGGAACACAATAAAAGTACTAATAAAAAAAATACATAATAACATTCCAAATAAAAATAATTATACTACTAACTACCATATTATATAAGTAATAAAATATACACATTTTTAGTAAAAAACAACTAAATAATTAAATAAAAAATAAAATAAAATAAAGAAACTTAGATATAATAATAAGCACAAATAAATGTAGAAGTTTGAAAATTTTGAAGCACTAAAGGAACTTCTTGAAAAAAAATTAACCAGCAAAAATAACAAAGAAGTTTGAACGGAATTGGAAGGGGGTGCATACCCTTTTATAAGGAATGTTTTGGTGAGTTATAATTAAATTATAATTCTCCTATTCATGGTCATGTGTGAAAAACCATATTTCACTCTTAACCCGAAGCACCAAGTACCAATTATATGGCACTCAAAAATCCCTAATCCCTAAAAAAACACTACAACAAATTAATTAAAAAAATTCTTATTTTCTAAATTTACCATTTTTGATCATACAACTGGGGGAATCTGGTATCCTTATTCTTTATATTTTTTGGAAGAATGTGAAAAAAATTTGGGGAATAGGGGTAGGAAACAATTTAAAACCAATGCTTAATGGGCTTAGCTCAGTCCCCAAACCGATGCAAACTAACATCACAATTAATAGAATAATCATGCCCCAAAAAATACCACTCTAATAGAATTTAATTACATGTTATGGTTTGTGAAAAAAATAAATGTGTATTTTCTAAATAAATAGATAGATAAATAAAAATAAAATTATTTAATACAATGCAAAAATATTCAATCCTTTTAAATTCACTAAAATTACACATTAAGGGACGAGATGCATTCCAAGATCAATAATATGGTCTTAAAAAAATAAACCACATATTGAAAGTTAAGGTAGTAATTTTACCCAAATATTTTCAAACACATTTTTACCCTTTAAAACAATTAATTCTTTGAATTATTAACAACACAATACCTCAAAAAATTTCCAATACACACCAAACACTTTCTCTAGGGTAAACAGCTCATTCTGAGAAGAATGGGACCATCATAAATTTTTATGGGTTTTTTTACTATATTAAATTACTATTTTAGTCTTTGGATGAGAAATTACCAAAATACCTTTGAAATTGCTCAAACTAAAAAACTAAAATTTAATAGCCTTTACATTAGCCACTCCTTTAAAAAATTTAATCCTAAAAAATACTAATATCATTTTTCAACCTTAGGACCTAAAGTATGTTGATTCTGATAAGGTTCATCCCACAATTTTCTATGGAAGATACACCTTCAAAAAGTGTGTGTCAAAATTAAAAAGAGTAATTCCAAATTAATACATACAAACTGTAGTTTCAAATTTCATTAAATAACTCATAAACACTATATAAAGCATAAAATTAATCAATAATAAAGGGGAAAAAATATAAATTAAGGCACTACACAGTCATATAAAATCATCACCTCCAAGTGGTCAGTTCTACAACACCATGGAACCATTATAATGATACAAGAAATAATTCAACCTTCACTGATTGGGTGGGTTATTGTAAAGTCCCCTATTTTTTGAACTCGGTTAAAATACGAAGATTTTTGAACTTTTTACAGTTTATCAACATGTCATTTTTTAAACTGAGCTCCAGAATTTAATTCCGAGAATCAGAACACCTAAAGGTGTTGTTTTTTGGACTGGGGTTAATATCCAATAATTTTTGCGGGTGTCTCAATGAGTCTTGGGAGCACTGGATCTGGAAAAGTCCACTTTAATGGATCTGAACATGCTGTTCATGGTTGCAGTCCAACCCATGCAGCTTAACCATTTTAATATTTTATTTATTTTAATGAAATAAAATTAAATGGGAGATTTTTGTTTAAATAGAAGAATGTATTAATAATAATGATGTTATTATTATTATTATTATGGTGTTATAAACTATTTGGATGTTAAAGGATTTTAATTTCATGATTAATGGGGTATAACATTTGTGTGAAATTAATTTGGATTTTGGTTATCTCAAAAAAAGTTTAAATTAAATAAGGAATTTAATGATGAAGCGTTGTTATTAAATAGAGGTGTAGGGTTTATCAAAGGTTTGAAAAAAATAATAACAATGAGATTATTATTATTTTAGTTTTATGAATGTAATAATTATTATTATTTATGGTTTTTATTATTATTGTAAAGAATAATAATAATGGATTTTGTGGTTTTGGGTTTAAATAAATAGATGAAAGGGTGTAATAATAATAATTTCATGATAATTTTTATTATTTATAACTGTTATTAATATTATTACTATATTAATTGACTAGTTTTAATTTAAGTTGAAATATGGGAGGTATTTAGGTTTTTAGGAGAGATAAAACTAAAAGGGGAAAATAAATCCCCCTTCCCCCTTTTAGGTGATACACACCGGGAGGTGTGCATGCCTCCTTCACGCGACCTCTCCCCTCTTCTTCTACATGGAACGACCTCCTCCTCCGAATCTCCAACAGTGCACAACCCCACCTGAATGACCCCCTTGCTACAACGTGACACCCCTGGGAAAAACCCCTACGGAGCGTGATCCTCATGGCATGACCCCCCTTCTCGGGCCCTCCATCCACGGTTTTTTATTTCTATTCTTCCATGGACATGGTCCGATTCATCAAGGTGTGAAAATATTGTTTTGGGGTCCTTTGATCAATAATCCAACATCTACCACCATGGGCAAAGCGAATGAAATTTTTTGGCTTCACTACCTTTGGTTCGAGAAAGTTTTTTACTTTGTTATTCATTTTTCACCACTTAATTGGAGTCTAATATTTTATTTGAGTCCCTAGTATCTGGTTATTGGTGCATAGAGCTTGAGACATTGGTTTTGGTCTTCCGATGTTGTTTTGGCGAATTGTTCATTTTGTTGCAGGGAGAGTGTGTGTGTAAATACACACACACACACACACATATATATATATATATAGATATCTATATGTAGATATATATACATATATATAAAGGTGGTGTGCATGAAACTGTATTCCATTTTCAACTATTTTTTTCCAAGTACATTAAAGCACTACGTAATTAAAATGATGTTACCCAGAGGTAGGGTCCTTTTCCAAGTGATCAACTTTAATAAATGAATTAATAAAATTATTTCTAGTGGTTTGAGATTTTCATATGACTTCCTATTAGTGTTGATATATTATATATTGTTTCACTACCTAAGATGTTATTGAATGATGTCACCCATGTGAGATAAATGAGAACATGACCACGTGTTAGTTTTAAGCATGTATTTATGAATTGGTTAAAGTGATATGATTAAATAATTAAATGATTTGATTAGAGATGGATGAGTAATAGGGTAACTAATCTAAGAATTAATTATCTAGATGTGAGTAAGGAAATTATGGATTTTATTAAATATTAGGAATATTTAATATGAATAATTACTTAACATGTTATTTATTGGAAGATAAAATTAGAAACTGGCAATAAATAATGGATAGATTAATTATTACATGTTAAATGGTGAATGGTTAATCAATTTATGATTTGGTTATGATATATTTATTTATCTGAATGAAATAACTGATCTAATGATTGATTGTGATACTTATTTTCTCTAAATATAGATATTTAATGATGGATTAAATGACTTGCTTATTTAGTGATACTTTGGAGAATTGATTTTGGGAAATAATTATAGAAAGTGAGATTATAATGAGATAAATAATTCTTGAAAAATAATCATGGGATGTGATTTTATATAGATTAATTAATTTATGGATTAATTAATGGTAATGGGTACTTAGTTGATTATTGCGTTAACTAATAGATTTGGTATATTTAACTAATCCATTGGATTAGTAAGGGAATAAGGATAATTTATTGGTGAATTAGTTATCATGTTTTTAGTTAAGGAACTGTGATAATTAAATATTGATTTAATTATCTAGTTGACTTGATTATGGTTAAGAATAATTAATTTTTAATTAATTAGTAACTATTGAGATGTTTAATGGTTAATTAATTGTATAATTATTTGATGAGAGATTTATATTGTTAATTAGTTTTTGAATTCATTAACCTATTTTATTAATTAATTTATTTGTTAATTAATAGATGGTTTGGGGGTGTTATACATGGCATTCTACACCAATGATAAATATATATGTATGATTGATAAACAGGTTGTGGGATAGGGAATGATCCTACAAATACTCACGGGGTGCTATTTAAGAATAATTAAATATTAATTAATTATTAACTATTGAGATGTTTAATGGTCAATTAATTTTAGAATTATTTGATTGGAGATTTATCTTGTTAATTAGTTATTAGATTAATTAACAGATTTGATTAATTATTTTTTGAGTTAATTAATGGATGGTTTCGGGGTGTTAAACATGGAACTCTACACTAATGATAAATATATATGTATGATTGATAAATGGATTGTGAGGAAGGGAATGATGCTCAAAATACTCATAGGGTTCTATACATGGCATTATACACCCATATTGCATGTGAATTTTCTTTTATGGGATAAGGAATGATGATCTAAATAACCATGGGTTGTGAGACAAGTAATGATGCTCCAAATACTCAAGAGGGTTCTAGACATGACGTTCTACACCCATTAATTAACATTGGAATGTTGGTCAAATTGGTCATACATAAAATGAAATAAAAGATAAATGAAAGTCGATGTGGTATAATGGATTGTGAATTGAATATGGGAAATGGTTTAGAACCCGACACAACCAAGGCATGTATTGAGATTCTGGTGTCTAGTGGAACCTGGGGATTTATGAGGTTAAATAATGAATATCAATTAATGTGTTAAATAGTTTATTAATGAAATACATATGTATAGTTCCTCTTTAGACTCTTATTTATGGCTACAAGATGAATTAGGTAACTCCATCAGGTGTCCCTTAGTAACCTGGTTGGGTTATAGATTATTAATTCAATTTGGTTGTTACTTTGTTGTAAATGCACACTATTAATATTTCACTGTCCAGATAGGGCTAGACATTATTGGTGTCGGGCTACTGAGATGTATATATCACACCCTACTCGGGCCTACA
The DNA here is from genome assembly GCA_963277665.1 of Viscum album. Taxonomy (NCBI): domain Eukaryota; kingdom Viridiplantae; phylum Streptophyta; class Magnoliopsida; order Santalales; family Viscaceae; genus Viscum; species Viscum album. Next base: position 1,909,493,198 of record OY728136.1, read on the forward strand.
TTGCACCTGGGTACCCAAGTATACCTTTCTTATTCATAGGACTGAGGAACATGTACCTTTCATGTTGTTGTATTGTAGTACATAGAGATAGGAGCAATGGACTGAGTTGGAGCTCATGATGCTGGTGGAGTTTTCCCTTGCGGATTTGAGTCTTTTCTTTATTTCTGTACTGAGATGTAAATCATGTTGTTTTTTTACTGCTTTCAAATATGTATCAATAACATGACATTCATTCATCTGTTATATGAAATTTTTCCTCCGATCCTTTGTCAATTATGTATTATGTCTTCCGCTATTGATTGTTATTTACTATGATATACCATTTTGAAACTATGATAAGAGGGTATAATCTCTCCACTATCACCTTATAAGACCCTCACTACTAGTCAGTAGCCTCTGGCATATGGGGAGACGCGATTGAGGTCATGTGGTGACCGGTCCGACCACCGGTTTAGGGGTGAGACGGGTCGAGACGTTACAGTTATGGACTAACATATTTTTTCTACATCACAATCAAACCTAATCTAATAACTATAGATTTTTATTAAATCTAATAAAAAATTACCCCCTTTTTCAATATCTCTTCCAATATTGGGAGAAAATTAAAATCACAATGCAAAATTATGTTCAACAAAACTTCTCATAGCCTATGAATCTTTTCAAAAAAGGAATCTTGATGATACAAAACCCACTACATATAACACAAGTAAAATTATTATTTTATTTGAGTCAACTAATCACTCATTGAAATTTCATGAGATCTAAATGATAATCCAATATCAAATATTCTTACAAATCACATAAAACTATCATCCCATATTATGGTAAGTAATGAATATACATATATAGAAACCAATAAATATAGCTCGATAGGAATATGGTTAGTGTTATCTAGAATACTCACATTTATGAAAGGTGATGTATCAGAATTTTCTAATTTTATATGATGATTATGATTAATACATATTTATAAATAGTCACATTTACACTTTCTCTATTTCCAATTTACCTGATCATATCAAGTTGTTCATTGTTTGGATTACAACTCATGTTGATAATATCATACTGTGCGTAAACTATACTAAGTGGTTATTAACGTTTTTCCATTTACAAATATATCATTAAAAATCATGGTATATTCTCACAATACATTATTTTATCTCCAATATACATAATTTTCAATTAATTTCATCCACACCTAAGATACCTCTACCCAACATTCCATCCACAAGATACATTAATATAGGAAATCATTTTATGAAATGTCATATGAATTTTACTACACTAGCATCAAAAATATGTTATTCACTATAAGCCTTATCATTATTTCATATTGGATACACCATTACATTTTAGCCTTTAAATTATTTTCTCACAATCCCTATGGTTGCTTAATACATAACTTTTGAAATTTTATCATCAATTTTCATATCAAAAGCCTTAAAAAGAACCATGTTCTATGTAAAATGGCATTTCAAATTATTTTCCATGTTTGTATCTATTTTAGGATTCAAAATCAAGGTTTAAGGCATGAAACACATCAAGATGGGTTGTTGGGGCATGAAATGAGGTTTAGGATACATCCTAGGGATTGAAGGATCCTTAGGAGATGTTGGGCGGATACTCAAAAATGTATACATTAGATCCACTGAATATCCAGTGGGGATTTTAAAGTGGGGGAAATTACCAATTTTCTCACTTATGTTTTTGAAAGGGGGATACCCTTCGCCTCCCATTTTCTCCTGTAAAACTTTCCTCCTTGTCCCCCCTTTGGACCCATATCCTCTCTTTGTTAAGGGATGTTCTTGGGGTCTTTATTTAGTGATTTTAGGTTTGTCTTAGACTTTTTAATGATTCATGTATATATTTTTCGCTTATTTTATAATTTTGGTTTCTCTCTATTAGGTTTTTAGTTCCAATTCCATGAGATAATTGTGCAATTGGCCAAGTGTGATGTGCATTTCATGCAACATTAGAAGAGGATGTCCTGGGATTTCATCTGCAAATCACCACATGTCATTTCATTGAGGTATGTCACTAAGGTGATATTTTTTAAATTTATAGCCTAAATTAAATTAAATTGGAATTATTTTTGACGTGGTGTGATAGGGATTTCCCTCATACTGGTTTTAGGAGTTCTCAGTGGACCTCCTATGATAATTTTTCTTTGGTTATTGTGGGATATCTATCTTTATGTCAGTTTTAATTGAATTAATTAATTAATTAATTAATTAATTATAATTGTTATAATTAATTAATTAAGGATATTTTTCACGAGTTAGGGGTGAAAGAAATAGATTCAAGCCTATTTGATCAAGTGCACAAATGGATGATCTTGGACATCCCTTGGTAGCTACCATTGGCCATTAGCATAAAATATAAAATCTATATTAAATGGTAGGTGGTCTCACATAATTTCCCCATGACATTTTTTATTGTTTATGTTTCATGTGTTTTATCAGGATCACCACTGAGTGAGAATACATAGGTTAATTTAATTAAATTTAATGTTTTTAAAAAATTAAATTCCCTAGTAAGATGAATGAGTGCCAAGGGTCATGAAGAACCCTTGTGTTCTGGATTTTCACCTTGGCCACTGATGGATGAGGCTAGAACTATTGGAAAAATGGTTGGCTTGTAGACCTCCTAGGGTGTGAGGCCAGATCTAATGAGACTAGTTAGCTCGTTCTTAGGGGATTAAGAAACGTCTATGCAAAGGAGATTGCATACTTAGAATACCTTGACTGAGTGGGTCTTAGTAATCCCTAATGGATATTGAGAAATTCAGTCTCGATTGAGATGAGGGTAGAAAAAGTGATCCTAAATCATCCAATGTGGTTAAGATTAAGCAGATAATCCATATAAGGAGTGGGATTAGGTTGGGTGAGTGGAACAACCTAGGGAGACCTTGAGGACTGAGATGGGTCATGATACATCTCTTGTATGTTGCCTATGTGGAGAGACACCGTGTATATAGTGATTCCATTCTACCATGTTGATGATTCCATGGAGCATGACATCCTAGTATATTGGGTGTTAACTCAATACCATGTCTGAGACCAAGGATATAAAGTGTGGTGCCTCCATTTGGTTGAACTGGGGTACCCCAATGGGTTCCCATTGATAAAATATCCCCGAGAAAGTGTATATGGGGTGAGTTGGGTGTCATCATAGAACCTGCACCCGACTGATAAGAACAAGGGGCTATGGATAGTGGTGATGGGGATGTTTTTTTAAAAACTGTTGCATTTTCTTTATTTTTGGAATGCAACCTTAGGGTTGATGGAGTATGATTAGGATATAATGGTTATGAATTCAAGTACAGGGTTGGGCTACCATGATTGTAGGTGGTATGTATGGGATACCATGGAGATAGATTTCGGTGATAAGAGCCACCATGGACATGGGGATTAAGTATGATTGAAGATTCCTCTGATTTGTGTGTCAGTTATTGAAATGAGTTATCATATATTTGGATCGCAAATGATAGGACTATCATGAAGATATTTCCTAGAGTCGAGAGGATATGATAGGGGATACCTTGGATTAGGAAATAAAGAGATTGCACTACCACAAGCCTCATCCTTAGAGTCATGAGAACATGATAGGGTATTCAATGGATTTGGAGACGGAATGATAGAACTACTGTGGTGTGGGTCCCCAAATTCATGAGGATTGGTTGAGGATACCATGGATTTGGAGCACACATGTTATGTGGGAGGAGCTGTCTGTAAGGTGTTTTCAAAGGAAACCTGACACTAGATGAATTAGGTATGGTCAATTAGGATTATAGACCTCAAGATCAACAATGAATTATTTATTTTCAATAATTGTTTATTTATTTTAGCTGAGCATATCACATGCACAAATCATTGAATGTGCTAGTTAGTATGAGACTATATTGGTGGTTCCCTACTGAGTCATGTACTCACACCCTACTTGGAATGCCACTCAAACTAGGTACCCAAGAATATGTTCACTTGGTTATATGCATAGGTTATGTTGAGGCACGTGAAATCATGGTTGAGCATGATATCTTAGATGGAAATAAGATACTAGATTAGGTTCAACTTAGAGATGCAGTGGAGCCCTTTTGTTTTATTTCTTAATTTTGGTATATATATTTAATTGTTATAGTGGGATATATACTGTATTTATGACATGAATGTCCATGACTTTATGACATTGGTTTGATTATAGACTTGTTTATATATATTGATTCCTATTTTAGATTAATTACAGATGTTAATGATGTTTGGTTATGGTTTATTATTATCACTATCATATAAGGAGTATATTATCCTCACAAGACCATATTATACCCCAACAATTAGTTAAAATACTCTGACATATGGAGAGGTGTTCCTATGGTCATGTGGATAACTAGTTTGTCTACTGTTCATAGAATGAGTCATGGTGAGACATTAAAAACTGGAATTAGAGTATTTTATTTTTTCTTATAGTTTTGGGAGTCTGTAGACTGGACATATAGGGATGGGTCATATCCTTTTATAGATATCAGATTGGTCCATCAATAACTCACAATCTAATAGAAATTATAGGTTACTATGGATGGGATTACTATTTTTATTTCTAATGTTATGGTTGTATTTGATTTTCACTTTGAGCGACGCACATGTTGTTTGGATTTTATGATTTTTTTCCTTATGGATTTATGGTTATTTTTCCATTAGAATAAGATAGTGTTTGGATTTGAATCTAGAACTACAGAGGAAACAGACATATCATAAATCATAAAAGGCATGTAGTATTCACATGACATGTGGACCTTCTAGTCTAAGGTTTCACTAACGAATATGGTTTAGTTGTTTTAAGTGTCAATAACTACCCATATGGTGTTTTCTGATATAAGTATGTAGTGAAATTCTGTAAAATTAAATAAACTTTTATATGTATCTCACTCTAATGAAAATACTTGTGTCTCTATAAGGATATTTTTGATAGTGAGGATGAAAAATTAGTCCTCGTTCACAGGAGGTGTAGTGACCCTCGTGGATTAGTCTGGCATTGGATGCCTAACAATGAACCCCAAGGGTGAGTAATTACACATGATTTGTTAATTAAAGTTCTAGGAAAAAACCATAACAAATTTTTCCATATATCTTGGAATGAAATTTTACTTAATCTAACCGTGTTTATATGTTTCTATTAGTATAAATAGTTTGGGATAATTCCATGTCTGTGTTCCGTTGACCAATAAGATGTGATCCTCTAGGGAGAATTCTGATGTGAATATTAACAGAGAGGTTGGGTGTCTTAGTTGTGGGTGGTGGTCAGTGTGTGATGGAATCACATTTGAGACCCTGTGATTGGGTTCTTAGCATGTCGATTCTATGGGTTTTAAGACGGGAGCATGCGTGATGCCCTATAGGTCATGAAATTATATAAGTTTTGACTAGTGGGATTAAAGGCTGGACCTAGTAACAATGGCATGAGAATTGACCAGTGGGGCTAGGAGGGATACCTAAAGATTCTTAGTTTATACAAATACCTTAGTGAGTATGCATTTTGTAAGATTGGGGGTGACCCATCAGACGAGTTATCCCAGGTTGATATATTATGTTGAGGCGTAAGAAAATGTTGGTGATTTGGGGTACGAGATAGATGAACTATAGGTGCTCATGGTCTTCGTAATGATCACATAAAGTGTTGGTGTTGGATATCAAAGTTTGTTTTCAAGGACATGACTAGGGTGACATCTTTCTATGTACATTTTGATGGTTTTTGAAACATGGTTATAATGTGATTGGATTCTCATGACTGGAATAAAGTTGGGTGGTGGCTAGATGTGTGGATGAGTTTGACATGATTTAGACCAATTATGGGCTCTTGTGGAGATAGATTGACACCATGAGACTAGTGATCATGTGATTTGAAATGGTGCATGTAGGTTTCTCGATTTCAAAGAGGATTTCCAAGTGAGATCATGAAGCGTTATACTAATGTGCCACAGATCACATCTAGCTTGTTCTAGATGAAGGATAATTCATGGGAGCATGATTCAAGTGGTGGATTGGGTGTTATATAATGATTTACCTAGTGGTGGGACATGAAATTCATTTCTGGGAGACATAGTTTTAGTGGTTTGATAAAGTAAAGTGTTTCTTAGATTAAGGTGAGTGTGGATTGAGAGGATTGAAAGGCATATGATGATGGAATTTTCTATGGAATGAATTAAGGGTGGTGACCCACATTATGAATAAAAATTAATTGAATGTTGTGGATGTTGTTCCTATAGTCTAGGAAGGGGTGGTGTTTTGATGTTTTGGGATAGCACTATGGAATGATTTGGTGTGTCCATGATAGTGGTTATGTCCAATGATAGATGGGGAATAGTTCATAGTAGTTAGGAGTTTGTTTCATAATATGATGATAGGGATTATCCTAAGGTGGGTAGGGGGATGTCGACTATGAGCCTGTAACCCTAGGGAGGGAAGGGTCATAAGAATGGTTAGATTGGTCGTTGGACAATCATTAGATTTTCATTTTTTAATTTTGATGATAGTGAATAAATGAACCTGATAACTACTAGATTCCTTGGTGAATTACAAGTATAAACCCGGTTATGGTGTTCGAGGGAGGCTGAGTAAGGGTTTCTGGCTCAGAAATAATTGTGAAAATTTGATCAAGTATTAGATTGGTGGTGTATTGGTGTTCATGGTGTGGCATTCTAATATAAATAGGTAGTGGATGTTGCAGATGAAAAAAGTCATTGGATATTAGGTACAAGATTCAGTGAGTGTTCTTGGATGACCATGGGATGCCCTTTGGATAAAGGCATTGTGATTGGGTTCAATGACGTGTTAGAGGCAAGAGTTGGTCATTTAAGGAAATTCATTCATAAGTTGTTTGGATCATTTTTTCACATGTAATTGAATGTGTTGATCTATAAACCACATAGAGTACTTGGTTTTATACATGAAGGGAGTGGTTGTATGGTTTCATGGGTATTTTAACGGAAAATCCAGTGTGGCTGGGTTTGGGACACAATTGATTAGGATTCAATCGATCATGATTAGTATTGATGAACATGATAGATTTTATCATATTTTATTTGGTATGGTGAGTTAATAAACATTCAAGGAACATTATTGGGAAGATAAAAGTGTTTTTGGGTTGGTAATTCCAATGGCGGAAGTGCTAAAGCATTGGAATTGGTAGTTACAGCCTAACACTTGAGGTGGGGAGCATCGTGGGTAAGATCATGTCCTAGATGAAAAAATGGTTGTTTCCTATGTTAAACTAGATTAGGAAAGAACCAACTTGGTGTTATGATTGTTTCTATGAGTGTTATATTAGGTTTTAGTGGTTTTGGATCTGTATTTTCAAAGTGGTACTTTAGAAGCACGTTGGGTGTTCCGAGGTGGAACATGACCTTTTGAGTGTAAATTAATGAATAAGGAAAATCATGAGTTGTGTTTATATTCCCAATAAGGATTATCAAGTACAATATGTGATAAGGTGGGGAGGTTTTAAAATCCTGTGCCTATAAGGGAATTTGAATTTTGAAATTAATTATCACATCAATTTTTGTTTCAGGATATAAAATCATGTTCTAAGGATTAAAACCCCACAATAGGGGTGGTTGGGGTATGGAAAGAGATTTGGGAGTCATCCCAGGGGCTCAAAGTATCTATATGAGAGGCCAGGTGGCAACTATAGAAAAATATACATCAAATCCAATGGTAAGATAGTGGGGGGTTTTAAAGAAGGGGGAATTACCAAAATTTCCCTATTTTTTTTAGAATGGTGGATCCCCTTCCCCTACCATTATATCTATCATACTTATCCTCTTTCCCTCCACTTTGTACACATATCCTACATTTATTAGGGTATGTTTTGGGGTTACTATCTATTGATATGAGGTGTTCCTTTTACTCTGGTAAGCTCCATGGATCTCCTCCTCCCTTATTTTTAAATGTTGGTTTCTCCCAGTTATCAGTGAATAGTGTATAAGATCCCAAAATCTTTTGTATATGTATTGGTCTTGTTTATATGTACTATTTTTCCTAGTTTTGGGTATTTTTTTGGGTTAAACCTTAGGGTGTGTTTAGTCGGTAATTGAGATTTTTTTAAGGAAGGGAGAAAGTGCACAGTTGGCACACAGTTTCCCCAAACTATGTGCTCCAACCTAGAAAACTGTGTGAACCCAAATAGAGAATATTCACATGAATATGGCATAGTTTTTCAAAATATGTTCCCAATTAGGAGAAACCGTGCATCACCCCTAGAATAGGTGCACAGTTAAGGTGCATGGTTTGGAAAACCCTGCGCCTCTGCCCAGAAAACCATGAACATGATTTTAATTAACATGAGAATTAGATTTAAAATTATCCAAACCCCTGAAACTCACCCAAATTAACCCTAACTCAGAAAAAGTCATTTTATCTCATTTTTTAGGTTCATTGATGGATAAAAAGCCCTACCAACCTTTATTATTGGAAAATTTAAGGGCAAATTGAAGATCAATACCTCCCTGGGTTTGTGTTTTCAGGCCGTTTAGATCTCTCCCTCTCTTCCACTCCTCTTCCTGGATAAAACTGAATGTTTATCCACAGTTGGTTTTAGATATATATCTAGGTTTGATTGATCTTTATTTTTTTAATCTTGGATCTAGGTTTCAGATTTGGATCACGTTATTTATCACGATTTTGGTTGTTCAGCTTCAAATTGGGTATATCTATTGACAACTGTTCATCGTCAAACTTGAGGTAGGTGGTCTATTATTCAAATCCAAAAGTCTAAAATTCAATAATGTGTATCTAATTTTAGAACCTATATTGGATGATTAGAAAATTATTTTCTTACATTGAATTGATTAATTTTATAAATTAATTAATTAAGGGATTATGAAATTTGGGATATTGAGATTTTTGAATTCAAATAATTAATTTTCGAATTACTTATGAGGATTTTGGGATTGTTGAATAAGAATAATTACATATTGAATTAATTATAGAGATATTGGGATTTTTTAATTGGATCAATTAATTGTTTAATTAATTAATGGAAATGTTGTGATTAATTGATTACTGAATTAATTAATGAGACTAAGATGATTAATTAATTTTTTAACTAATTAATGGAATTATTTTGGTTAATTAATTTTTTAATTAATTAATGAGATCAACATGATTAATTAATTTTTTAATTAGTTAATTAAATTGTTGTGATTAATTAATTGTTAAATTAATTGATGATATTGATATGGTTAATTAATTGTTAAATTAATTAATGATAATGTTTTTATTAATTAATTATTTAATTAGTTAATGATATTGATGTGATTAAATAATTTTCAAGTTAGTTAATGTAATTTATGGGATTCAATAATTTTTTAATCAATTAATGGATTGAGATGATGAATGGTAACAATGGAGTTTAGATATGAATTAAGATGATGAATAGTAACAATGGAATTCAGATATGAATTTTTATGATGAATGGTAACAATGAAATTCATATATTAATTGATATGATGAATGGTAGAAATGAAATTCAGATTTGAATTGAGATGATGAATGGTAGCAATGTAATTTAGATATGAATTGAGATGATGAATGGTAATAGTGGAATTCTGATATGAATCGAGATAATGAATGGTAATAATGGAAATTAGATATGTGATATCCCTTGGGAATAGTTTATACTCTGGCACGGGCCAAATATGGTATTGAGGTTTGGGTATCCATAATAACCTAGGAGTTATGTGGTTAAATAAAGTGTAATTGAATAAATTTAAACTATTTACTTTATTGCTTTTACCTCATTATTTATACAAGTACATGCACTATTATTAACTATATATTGTTTTAGATGTAATTGGTGGTGGACAACTAAGTTATACCCACACCCTACTCATGTTGCCTCATCGGTAGCCAAATAGATTGCATGATTTTAGGATAGTTTAAGGGAAAATGCCCTGTGTTGGATGACTAAGTCAGGATGGATCATGGATGAGGGAACTAGACTTGGATTTAGGACCCACTTGGGAGTTATGAGTGTCTATTTATTTTGGGTTTTGTATAATGACACCTAACAAATATTGGCATGACAAGACTAGTGTTTTGATTTTGATATTGTATTTCTTCTTTTGGTTATCATGTGATACTAGTATTTTTATTGTTATAGTTATCTCATCTGGCTATTTTTTATTCATTTTTGCTGGTGTATTACATTGATAAAGAGTGTATAGTCTTTCCACTATCAATATTAGACCCTCTATGCCAGTCATTAGACTCTGGTGTATGGGGAAGCATTCTTAAGGCCATCTGGTGAACCGGTTCATAGCATTGGTGTGTGTCACCCAGGTTGGGACATTACATGGTAGAATCACCCAAGTGCAAAGGGGATTTTATGTAGCCCTAGAAGAGAAAATCCCAAGATTTCTTCACATGAAATATCATTTAGGCATGTAATCATGGTGATCTTTTAAGATTTCCATCTTAAATTAAATTAGTATTATTTTTTTCATTGTCTGGTAGGGATTTTCCTAGGAATAGTGTCAAGAGTTCTAGCGGACCTCTCACAGAAAGTTAGCTTGGGTTCCAATGTAACACGACGACCATATGAGTTATCTATATTTATGAAGATTTGTAACTGTATTAATTAATTAATTATAATTTTTATAATTAACTAATTATGGGTTTTTAGTGTGAGTTAGTGGACTAAGACTTGGATTTGATCATGGTACATTGAGGACATGGTTGGACAAGATTTCATGTGCCTTGGAAGACGCTGTCATCCCTTAGCATCAAGTGAAAGTGATTTGGTAAGTGGTAGGTGGTTTCAAAATCACACTCTCGTGTATTTATGCTTTTTTATGTTTCATGTGTGTGTTCAATCTCACCATTAAGGAAAAAACCCTAGGTTGATTTAATTAAATTTAATGTTTTGATTAAATTAAATTTCCTAGTTAAATGAAGAAGTGTCTTGGGTTATGAAAAACTATTGTGCATTGTCTTGTCACCTCAACCACTGATGGATGAGCCTTTGAATGTTGAGACACCATTTGGCTGCTATGACTCCTAATAAGTGAGGTTTCACCTGAAGATAATAGAAAGCCCATTATTAGGGTCTTGAGACACCTCTAAGTCGAGGGCGTGTGTGGGATTAAGTGACCATAACTGAGTGGGTCTTATGAATCCCTTATGGATATTCATCTGTTCTGGTTCAATTGATTTTATGGAAGTACAAGTGATCCTCACCAATACGATATGACCAAAACTATGTGGATAAGCCTTAGTTAGAAAAGGATTGGGTTGGGTGAGAAGATCGACCTAGAGAAACCTTGAGGAATGGGATAGGGCGTGGGCCATCTCTTTGTTTTTTCCTTTGTGGTGAGACTCTATGTATCCAGTGAGGTCATGCTACTCTATTGAAAATGTTTTAGTATATGATTTGGTTGTGTGTTGGGTGTAAACCTTAGATCATAACTAAGAATGAGGATTGCAAGTGGAGTGCCTCTATTTAGTTGACTAGAGAGACCATAGTTATTCCCCATTAATAGAATGACCTTGAGAATTGGTATATGGGGTGAGGTGGGTTTCATCATGGAACCCACTATAGACTAATGATATTGATGGGATGAGAATAGTTATGATGTGTGTGGAATTTAGATAGTCATTTTATTTTCTTTATGTGTGGAATGAAACCTTGGGGCTGATGGAGTACGATTGGGTAACCATGGTTATGGATCCTAGTATATGATTGAGATGCCATGATTAGAGATGATATGGACGAGCTTCCAAAAACATAGAGATTTGTGATATAAACCTACTTGTACTTGATGATAATGTATGATGAGATCCACCATGGATTTGGAGATCTGTTATTGATAGAGACTATAATGGATTTAGATCCCGGATGATAGGACTTTCGCAAGCATCATACCTAAAGTTATGATGAAATGATAGGGGCTACCATGGATTTAGATCCAGGATGATAGGAATTACATGGGATGGGTCCTTATATTTGTGAGGATTGGATGGTGATTCCACGTATTTAGATCCTGTATGCTACTAGGAAGTCATAGTACTTGAGACATACTCAAAGACAACCTGCTATTAGCTGAAGAAGGTGTGGTTTATCGAGGTTATGGACCTAAGGATCGAAATAATTTATTAAATTTCAATAATTTTTTATTTATTTTAGTTGATCACACCACATTCATATATCACTGCATATGTTGGGTAGTAAAAAACCATGTTGGTAGTGCCATACTGAGTTATATACATATACCCAGCTCAGTGTGCCACTGCCCTTGGGCGCCTGAGGTGACATTCCCTTTGTTTTAGAAACAAGTGGGGTGGAGGCACAATACAATGTATTCAAGAAAGATAACACAGATGGTAACTAAATACTAGATAAGGTTCAACTATAAGATGTAATGGAGCTCATTTTTATATTTCTATATCTTGGTCTGTATATGTAATTGGCCTAGTGGTTGGTCTATTGTATATATGAAATGACTGTTCAAGCCTTTACTAAAATTCATTTATTACAAACTTTCTTATATTTATTGCTTCTTCATTTTTATTATTTACTTGTATAGATTATGTTTGGTTATTTTTTATTATTGTGAATATAGGGGGTATAGTCTCCCTGCGGTACCTCCTTAGATCCTCACTACATGTCAGTATCATCTGTAATACAAGGAGGCATTCCTAAGGCCATGTGTAAAGGATATATTTATAATATTCATAGAGTGATCTATGTTCGGAAGTTACAATATAATCATCATTACTTCTTCCATAGAAAATGGATGCATTAAAACCTATTAAACTGAAAAGAAAAAATTCATCATTATATCACACACATGATCTCAGTCACTTTAAATAGGTATCTTGTTAAGGACCCATAACACAAAAACCTAAACCATAAACAGTCATGGTTTCCTCAATAACATCAAAAAACCTACTGTAAACCTTTAGAAGAAACTTAATGACGAAATAATTTCTAATTAGAAATGAAAAAAATTATAACTACAATCAATCCCTCCTGATGAAAACAAATACAATGTTTTCATTTAAATGAATATATTCTCATATATATAGGTAGAAATAGTTTATATTTTTTAACCATGTTACTCACTCATTGTGATTTCTTATTCGTACGAACCTATGAAACTCAAAACCTAAATAAATTACCCTTAACATAGGGTAAGTCCAAATATCTAATAAAACTACTCATGGATATGTTATCATCAACAAGAATTTATATCATATATCTCAATATAATTCTCTCACTAAAATATTTATACCCATAGAATCATTCATAATCCCATTCACACAAGAAAAGTGATAATTTCAAACATAACCCTATTGGAGTTGGTGCTCTAGAACCAATAGACTTTGTTCTTTTAATTACCAGTATATTCAATTACTATAATATCAATAAATTTCTTATCAAATGATGAGAATTATTTTATATAACACTAAAGTGATAATTCTTGTGGATTATTTTTCACATTGAATGTTTATAGAAATTCACAATTATAACAAAAAACTAAAAATAAAGTGATAATATTCTTAAAATATATATCCTATGGTTTAGAAAACATATTTCTAATTATACACTAACGATGTTTGACTATTAGGTGTCGGAGGACCATGATACATTCATACTTATTCTCATAAAGTTTCTGCATGGTAATATCAAGGAAGGGAGATTATAAGGATTGACTGACCAATAAAAATTATTCAGGTTATATATGTCATTGGATATTCCTATATTTTGACATTTTTATTATTACTTAGACTTGAGATCATTATTAATATATATCCTGAATTTTTTACTTTGTTATATTGATGAATACTATAATAACATATTCTCATGGTGAGGTAGTATATGTTGGGTATATCAAAAAGGATATGACATTAATTGAATATGTCATAGAAATAATTTTACATTCTAATTCAATGGAATAAGATATCTATGAACCATTAATTGTAATGGAACTATCTGATTAAATACATGAAAATGGTAAATTATCAACAAGTTCATTTTAGAGAATCAAAGAAATATCAATCAATCATATAGGTTGATGAAACAAATATGCAACCTACTTTATGAGATATCATGATAAATGGATCATATTATATAATAGATTTAATATGAAGGTTGTTGTTATTATGACATTAACTTCTTTATCTACGGGTTCCTTGACGTGTCTCTAGACATTGATCTTGTAATTTAGGAATGTTTACCCAAAGCTACTGAGAAATAGTCTTAGAGGGTCACACACTAAGTGTATCCAGGATATCATTAAATTACATTGAATTTAATATCAAAAATGAAGATTGTTCTAGACTTGTGGAATAATAATTATTTGAGTATCATTGATCACATAAATTTAATCTCTTATATTTGTGTTTAGAATATATTATTTTAATATTAAAAAAATATTTATTTATAACTTTAGTGAATATGATATTTTTTTATGTCTTCAAAATAATAAATTAATATTTATATATTTAATAATTTTGTTAATATGATAATATAAATATTTATTTAGTAATGTGAATATTAAAAAAAATATGTATTCATGATTTTAGTGGATATGATATTTATTTATTTATTTATTTAATAATATATTATTTTCTTTGAATAAATTTTATATTATTCAAATTTTAATAAATTATGAGGAAGACTGACAGGATGAGTGTGTAGTAGCACAAATGGGAGGCATTAACCTATGAAAAATATCATGGGAGACTATAAAATCAAATAAAAACCACCAATACATTGACAATTAGAAATCTATGACCAATGGATATCATAAAAAAAGTACAATGCATTAATATCATACAACATTACGAAAATAAAAGACTGTTATAACTGGGATAGATAAACAACTAAATAACAACATTGTAATAAACACCCACTAACTTTTATACTTTTGTGGTATGTATGACAACCCCTAATCACCAATATCCATATATTCTCCCAATTTTATAAGATAATGTCACTAAAAAACCTCACCAACATAACCCTATAAACACATATGTAATAGAAAGTATGTTAAATACAATATGATTTGTAGGTCATACCCTAAGAGTGAACATTAACTCAATATATTGCATGCATAATAATCACATAAGTAAAATCATAATAATTAGTCTCATCCTCTATTTCCAAAATCATACAAGGTAAGCTAGTCCAAACATAAACAACTGAATTATTTTATCCTAATGTTTTATTTGATACTATGCATGAGTCAATTTAATTATAGAATTCTATGTGTCATTATCAATAAATAAATTTAATTAGATTATTTTTTCCTCATCCTCACCATAAATATCTATCGCTAAAAAACAATTTATATATAGTATAACACACACCATCAAAATATTGAAGACACTAAATTAACAAACTCCCATTATCCAGTACCCAGTATTCCCCCAATTCCTAATGTCCTTTGACCAACCCACTATCATAGTAATACTATATCAGTTTCCACATGCCAATTAGATCCATAATCATGTCACATTTAGCCTCCATGCATGAACAAAATTCATATCCAATATAAACCACTACTTTAGGGTGAGGGAGTGATTTTAATACTATAATTTCAATTTTCACAAGAAAAATGAATGCTGGATTTCACCTGAGATGGATACATCATTTGGTTTTCTACCAAGAAAATGAAACTACCATCACCAAATTAATATCAATATATAGTAATTAATATATATCACACTAGTCCTTATGAATATTAAATAAAATAGTTTTTCTAGTCCACATTACTATCCAATCAACCAAGTTAACTAGACAACATGAATTCAGAATAAATTATATCAACAATCCGTCACAACTACTCGTATCATCATCACTTTCCATCTCAAAATTATTACAAGGTCAAGGTACTCATACCAATAATCACAACACTTTCCTTCACTTAGGAGGACATATATATGGAAAATGTAAAAATTTCCTCGAAATAATGAACCCACTTATTCATTATAATGATTTCCTAGTGAGTACAACACTCTAGGTCAACCCTATATAGTAAAAAATCATAAAATAACATACCAAACAAGAATTAGTCAAAATCCTCACACAAAATCCATGTATAGCCTATATTAAAAATAACATCTCATCACAATCATTCATCATCAATAAATAAAGGTCAAACTTTTAACTATATCAAGTCCAATTAATATCCTTGAGAAGTATGCATTTACTATTAAGTCTTATTGAGAATGGATGAATAGTCATGGGAGGGGTGAATTGACCTTTTAAAATAATGTTAACCACTTATAAAATTAATTTATTGTAGTAGAAAAAAAATGAACACAATTTTTTTTATATTACTTTATATATAAATTATCATATTGTACTCTTCATCCTTCTCATAAAACCAAGGGACATAAAAACTGCTATAATGGACTCTATAAATTTTTAAGGGAGATCAAAACCCTTTTACAACAACCTTTTCAAACCCTAGAGGCAAACCCAAGATGAAAACCATTTGTACACCTACTGGCTTAACCTTATCAGCCTGCCTTTTGCACACCTGGGGGGACATCCCAAAACAATATCATTTTTTACACATAGTGAATTAACACAATCAACCTTACTTTTTCAAACATGAAGGAACAAAATAGAGGATTCCTTTTTAAGTGGTGGTAGAAACCCAAGCCACCCTTTAACCAGTACATGGAACAATTGAACCCCCAACTATTTTACGGTTATGGAAAATGTGATTCCTGAATTTTGTTTAGGAGTTAAAACCCACTATCTTAAATTTTAATAGGTAGTATAAACTAGTATAATTACACACACAAAAAATAATAGAAACAATTAAAATAAAGGAAATAGATATATGGTTTAGAATCTGAGTGTCAATGAAACAATGTTCTCTCCAGCAATAAAGGATCAAACAATTGAACTTTAGCTGAGAGCAGTGGTCGATCATCAAATAATATAGCACTTATATAGCACAATAATATCCTCATCCTCACATATTGATCTCGATCTATCAACCTATTTATATATAGTTCTTATATACATATAAATTCAATGCATGAAACTATTTCGATTTCATCCTTCCCAAAGAAACATATTATTTATTCATTGAATGCGCATGTAAAACATACCCTCATGTGTTACTTTGATAATATGAAATATTAAAAACATGTTTATAGTGATAAAATTTTAGAATAATTAATAAAGTACCATTAAATATTAATAATAAACATTAAATTACCTTGGAATGTTCCCATATAGTATGTGAGATAATATTTTCAAATTCCAACTACATTAAATTTGAAACTTACATTTTCCAAAGAAACTAGTGCGAGTCTTTAACCCACAAGATGAGAATTTAATCCTACATAGAATTCTTCCAAATAAAATCATTATTATCGAAATAATTAATTATTATTTAAGTAATAACTAAATAAATATAAACATTTGAACCAAACATGTAGTAATTTGACATATAAAATACAAATAAAATAGATTATTTTTTAACTAAAATATGACAAAGCAATTCAGTGAGTATAAGTCATAAGTTATGTTCAACACTTTTCCAAATTTCAACATTATAAGATAGGTTAAACACTGTTCTAATTACATAATTGTTGGTTACCTAGTCACTTTATTTTTGTTCACGTGGTTACTTCATAAGGTCACTTTAACGCACATATGGTAACTAAATTTTATTCATGTGGTCACTTAAAAAAAATCCAAATTATCACTCACATTCAGTTCAATACTCACACATTCACCTGAATATTTAACCATAATATGTAAAAATTCAAAGTAGAAAATTCATATAGTATATTATATTTTAGAATTGTTGAAATTATTGAAAATATTAATAAATAAATTTGATCAAGGATCTAATTAAATATTCTCCCCCTTTTTTATAATTAATAAATAAATTTGAATTTCAAAATTTCTCCCCATTTTTGAAATTGATTAAAATAAATAATAGATTTCTTTTAAAAAATACCAAAATATTGTCCCTCTAAATGATTATTGGGAACAAAACTAACCATTCCAATGTTATCATCGAACCCAAAAATCTCTCCCATAATAATTAATGGGAATGAAACTAACCCTAAAAATTGCACCAAACATATAAATAGTCCAATCCTAAAATTATACTTTTTCAAAAAGTTTATGAAGACAAAAAAATATACTTTCTTATCATAGTATAAATTTATTTGAAAATATATTTTAGAATCATTAATGAGAATTGAAAACATTTCAATATTTTCAATGAATTATTTAATGATTTACAATGAATTAATAAGTAATTGTAAAGACCCCAACTCCAGTAAATCAAATCTAGTGTCTAATTTATTACATTGGAATAAGAGACATGGGTACACATCCTGAAGTACCGATCCATTTAGTAGGCTTGAATAACCAGATAAAAACCTGATTCCCATTTTACATTGGAAATAAAATATAAAACACAGTGAAAGTAAATATTCTACATCTCTGAACACATTCAATGACTGCTTCTTCATATCCTTGGTAAAGGGAAACAAAATAAGGGTAATCCCAAATTATCATTAAGGTTTATGTATAATTGAATCTATCGTGAGTAAATAATTCCTAATTAATATGAAAAGGTAAAAAATGAAAAAACTTTATATTTTATCAATAACTTGAGCACAAAATGAATTCATAGATAATATTAATGCACTAATCTAATGGATAAGAATAACTAAATTCACAATGAAAGAAATACATAATATCAAAATCTATGATCTTAAACATTAGGATATCTTCACCATAAAGACCCCATGTTGAGAAAAGTTAAACTACAGGTAGATAAGAATCAAAAAATTATTTAATAAGGTTTTCCAACTTTTTTCTCTCATGATACATATTGAGGGAACATGTAATTACAGGCCCTGTAACATCCCGAGATTTTATGAAAAATATTCTTTTTAATTTCATAAATATCTTGTGTTATATGCTACACCAAAAGGAGCTTTCACAACCCACATCACTGACCTGGATTGAATTACACGCAATCACGACCTTCCACGATAGCGTGTGTTGTACGCAACACCAAGTTTCGCTAAACAACGATATGCTATTAAAATATTATTAAAACTAGACGTTATGAATAGTAATAACCACTTTTTGAAATTTTGTAATTTCTATTTTTTAAAATGGACTTCATTTTTGGATTCAGAATATCAAAATTAGCATAGGGTGAAATTTTGGTGATTTTCGGATAACTTTCGTATTTTGATGAATAGTGAAAATTACTAAATTTTAATTAAAAACAACTTTTTCAATCGAAATAGTTAATAGTGATAAATTATTAATTTGAGTGGTTTTAAAGTATATTTAGAATATATTTTTACAATTTAATACAATTTTGGTCATTGGATGTAATTTCACATTTAAACCAGTTATAAACAAGTGTCAATATTTTGATAGTTATTATCTCTTAAAAACACGCTATTTGTTTTGACGACGGGAATTAATTTTTCAATTAATTAATGCAACTGATATGTTTTGAATTTGGTAAAATAGAAATCATTTTTGAGTTCATAATATCAAATATAGCTTAGGCCTAATTTTTGGTTTTTTTCTAAAAACTTTCAATTTTTGATGAATAGTGAAACCACTAAGTGGTAGTTAAAAAAACTGAATTTTTCATAAAATTTAATTTTACCGCTTCTGTGGGTGGAATTTCAAAAATCCGAGAGACATGATTGATTTCAGTAAGTAAAATGTGGTTCAATGAGATGAAAATAATTTTTGGTGAATAGTAACTTTTTACTTTTATTTACCACGGTTAAAAGTAAATAGGGTAATTAAGGGTAAAAATGATATTATTATTATGCTAACACATGTCAAAATTCTACTGGATAAGTGTAATTAGACCAAAAACAAACTTAGTAAAAAATATGACCATTTAGGCCCACTTGGATTAGATTAGGACATTTATTATTACTTAATACAAAGAAGAGTTAAAAGAGTTAAAATCAAAGTTTATTTACTAAAACATTTTTAATATAGGGTTATACATAAGATAAATTTGATTGTAAATATTCATTAGAAAGATAAAAATATTTACTACAAAATGGTATTTTATTTGTAATTTCTAGACATTAAATAATTTAATTTATTTATGAAACAACGATGATGCAGCAATTATCTAATTAATGAAATATTGACATAATTGATGTTATAAATACTCAAATAAATATAATTTGAGACTTTTTATGACTTAAAATAATTTTATAGGTTAATAGGACATGTTATTGTTGATATAATTAACTTTTTTCGAACTTATCATTCTGTAATTATTTTCACAAAAATCAATTACTAAATAGTGTCAAAATTGACATAAAATAGTTTTTAAAACAAATATTATATTATTAATTGTTATTTTATTCCTAAAAATCTAAGGTTTGTCCAAATGACTTAGATAAGGTTATAGATATTAATAATAAAAAATTCGGGGTTCGTGTGGCTTCTTATAGTAAGTTTATTAACCTTATAGTGTAAGAACACAAGAAGACACGGTAAAAGTAAAATTATTTAACTTAATGTTAAATCTAAATGATAAGGTTAAAATAGGAACCTAAACTTGTCTAAATTCTATTGGATGAGAGTATTTCAACCCATCCCCACCTTATCCTCAAAATAAATCAATTTGGAGCTATTTAAAACCGAACTTGACTTTGTAATAAAATAATAGTTTTAGTTTTTCCAAAGGAGCCCCTCTCCTCCCTTATAAAAGGAAACCTCCTCCCTCTCTTCCTCGCACAACTTTGAGCCTTCAATCTCGGCCAAACCCTTCCAAAATCTCTTCTCCACTTCCATAGCAACATCCTAGAGGTTTTGGTCTTCCTCAAAGACCAATTTTAGTGCCCTAAGAGGAGGTGTCAAAGAGGCGCTTCAAAGAAGAAGTAATTTCCGTTACCGATTCTTTCAACTTTATTTCTTCTTCCACTTCTTATTATTAGGTTGTTTCATTATGAAGTAATGACATCAGTATCACTCATATACTGATATGTTATTATAAGTATGAAACAACCCTATTTCACCATCTATCCATCCTACGGAAAACGAAATCACCGCGCGTGCGTACGTACGGAATACCGTCTCCACGCCGTGGTGTAATCTGTTTTTCCACCAACACCTTACATGGATGGGTATTATGGTGTAAAGCATAACTATACATAGTTATTATAACATCATAATGATTCTGATATATTTTATCATCCACTCGAATTCAATTCAATAATTATGGAAATGATATCATCGCTCGTGCGCACGTACGGACTACCGTCTCCACGACGCGATGAGATTCATTATCCATGTTAACCATTTAAGAATGATTATAAAGTATATATAAGCAATAATAATGAAATATATGACATTATAAAGCTACTGGATTTATGTGTGTATATATGTATGTCATCTACTTAATTCCATTCAACTCAATAAGGGAACGAAAACAGCGTTCATGCGTACGTACGGCCTACCGTCTCCATGAACGGTGTATTTCTTTCCATTTACTAAGTTATTATATATATGTATATTCTGAATATATATTATATATAAATCATGTTTTATATTCTGGAATTAAGTAATTATGATCTAAGAAATCATATGAATAATTACAAGTCAAAACACGGACGACAAATAAAACAATTTTACCCAAAATGCTCTTTAACATAGAATTTACAAAAGAACGGGTAATATAAAGTCATAAGTGAACCATATATGATATCATAACAATGAGTATGATTCTAGAACAAGTCAATGACATTATTTAAATCATTATACAGGAGGTTCGGACACTTACGAAGCATATCGGACCTAAGGTAAGGGAAATATCACAATCTCACTTTTATCCGAGATTGTCTATACTTTGGTATTTACTGGGGTGTATTTTATCATCCACATCCATGTTTCCTCATTATGTAATATTTATATCCTTATACAATAGTTTATATCCAATTTTACCCTTCGGTGAGTTTTTAGTAAAAGATATTAAAGGAATCTTTTGTCATTTTTCGTACGAGGTACTTTTTTACTTTTCCGACAAAAGTACGAAGAATGTTTATTTAACTTATACGGCACGAACGGATTTTTACGGTTTTATAAAGTCTTATTTTCATGAAGCTTCCTCCAAAAGATTTCATGACTATTTTATATAAAATCACTTTCTTTTAAAATTTCATGACGTTTTGTGAAAAGAAATTGATTTTGAAGAAGAAAGGATATTTTTCTCAAGAATTAATTTCAAGTGTTTTATCAAAATTATTTTCCATCTAAGATAACATAGGGTTCTGTTTCTATCCATATTATTACATTGATTTGGTTATGTTGTGATGGAATTATTTTTATGAATTCCTTTATCTTATATGAATTGTTTTATGATGTCATGATGTTTACGAATCCCATTTTTACTACATGGGTTATGAAATGATGTATGATTTATGATTTTGTGGCACACATAAGAATGGTATCATTATGAGATGGGTGGGACCTATATCTCCCTCCAATGCATTGGGTAAAGATTTTATATCTCATGAGATAGACATGGCTGGAATGGTAGGTTATACCGGTTCAGTGGAACAGGACTGAAACGAGGGTGACTCGGTTCAGAAAGAGACTTTGTCCACTAAGATAGTCTTGGCAATGAGTCTTGACTAATAAGATATGATTCTCTATGATTATGTGTGTATGCCACAAAGTTTCATGTTTTAATTTATTATTATTGTGATTAAATTTCACTGCCATGATTTATCCCATGTTATGAAATTATGCACTCTTTTGCAGGTTAAGATTTCCAATATGTTATGTTCTTATGAATATGATGTGATTGATATTTATTTTGTTTACCCTTACTGGGCATTTGAGCTCACCCTTTTATGTTTTCTTTTCCCCAGGATATAAAGAAAGGTTTTAGGTAAAAAAAAGAAGAACTTTATGGGAGATGTTGAATATCTTTCACCACGATTAGAAGATTATATTCCGAGTTTCCAAAGACACTAAACTAGTACGATCCTTGTGTGTGTGTTTTTGTTATGTACTAAGTATTCCGCAAAAGTAATGTAATGTCAATGTACGTCAAGATACCGGTCTCTACAGTTGGTATCAGAGGAAAGGTTTAGTCAACCTTTGGAAACTAGGATGCGAAAATGTTAGTGATATCCCTAGAGATATTTCTAAGGTATGTCTAGGTATGTCCCTAAGGATAAGTATACGTATAGGATACAATCCTATAACTCGGGTAACGATCATAGAATTTAACCTAAGAAGTTAGATATTGAAGTTACTCCCCCTTTATTATGATTTTTGCCTCTCACACTATTCTTCTTGGGTTTTAGACAATGGATGGAACCCGAAGGAACCATTTTGATCAATGCAATGGACAATGCAATGATTGCCCTCCTGAACAAACAAATGTTATGGGAGATGGAGTGCAAAATCTTATTGCTATACTTACACAAGCTATGAATCATTCCGGACTTCCAAATGAGTAGAGAAGGGAACAATATTCTATTGAGTCCTTCATGAGGGAATGTCCACATTCTTTCAGTGGGACTTCCGATCCACTTGTTGCTGAACAATGGATTAGTACCACTGAAAAGATATTTTCAGTTCTTTAATGTTCTGAACATGATAAAGTCATCTTAGCAGTATATCGTTTGGAAGGTGAAGCTGATAAATGGTGGAATCTTATCAAGAATACGAGGCCAAGAGATGAAATTGAGTCCATGGAATGGGATGAGTTCAAGAACTTGTTTTTCAGTAAGTACTTCCCTCGTATTCTTCGAACAAAGATGGAAAAGGAGTTTCTTGAGCTGAAGCAGAAGGATGATGAATCTGTTGGTATATACGAAGCGAATTTTACAAGACTTGTAAGGTATGCATCTGGAATTATCATCCAACCTGAAAGTAAAGTTGATCGATTTTTCAGTGGCTTAAAAACTTGTCTTCGAAGGGCATTAGCTATAAGATACTTCAATAGCTATGAAGAAATTGTGTGTTGTGCTATCAAGGTAGAAATGGAAGTTGGTGTTACATATCCATCTCATGGTTTTGACAAGAAACGAAAGATGGAGTTCAAGGAGAAATCTCAGAATAATGGTGAAAAGAAGATGGATGTTTCCTTATGCACAAAGTGTGGAAATAAGCATGGTGGAGATTGTCTTAAAGGGACTATAAAATTTTTTAAGTGTGGAAAAGAAGGTCATCGAGCAGCTGAGTGTCGAAGTAATGGAAAAAGGGTTTCTAATGATGTGAATAAAGCAAACACTACAGAGAACGCACCACCAACACTTCAATTCTTCAAGTGCAAGGAAATGGGGCATTATGCTAATAAATGCCCTAATCCAAGGGTTAGTGATGATCGACATGAGCAACCGCTTAAGGCAAAGGACAAAGGGAGTCACATGCGATCACTATTGGCGATGTTGAATATGAAAATGATGTGGTGGAATGATTAAGTGTTTATGTAATGGGATTCCAAAATAATATTGTATCATGGAGTATTGTAATATTTATGTATTGGTCTAATGTGGTATTCAAAGTGATTGAGATATTTTTGGAAATAAGATGATATGGGCATAATGAAGGGAAAACGAGAAAATGAAATGTTTAACAGTATTCATGAGCTCATGATTGATATAAGGACTAAGTGATGTCATGGTTTGAGTATATAGAATTTTGAGGATTTTGGTATGTGAAAAGTGTTAACTTTTAACTGCATTCAAGTTTTCACTATGGTTCAATGGGTATTCAAGAGAATACATTATTAAGGCCTTTGAATTTTTGGAATTTGACCAATAAGACATATCTTATGATGTATGGGGATCAAAGATGGTATTAAATCTCTGGTAATCGTTTTCACTATATTATGAGAGTGGACTGAAGTATTATGGATAAGCCTTAAGATTCTAATGGATTATGTTGGACATAAGTTAGTATTGTTTAAGGATACATGTTTTTTTTCAATATTATTGATGGGATGTTATAGTAATATAGTTTTAGAAAAAAGAAAACCTGCAGGACGGGCGACAGCCCATCGCGTCGGACAAGGCTGTGGGAATCGAACCCACAACCGAAGTGCGACTGGCCTTTATCGCCTACCACTGGCCTACAGGAAGTCCCTGTTTAGTAGAAACTAGTTTTATTTTATTAAGCGGTATGATATATGAATTATAAGTTCATTTTTGGAACCATATACGATTAACCATAAGATGGACTTATAACTTTTGCTAACCTTTTGTTTGAAAGAGATGGAATGACCCGTCATTCTATCACATGATCTGCTAACACTTCACGAATAACAAATTAAACTTCATTTATTTAAGAGATGAAGTGTAAATTGTCCAAGGCACGAACAAAAGTGATATTGTACCAAAATAAAGTAAGTATTTATTCTAATTCAAATTCTTCAACTTTAGGGAAACGATCTTGAAAACCAAAAATGTTGTCTTAGTGATCTTATATCTGATTAATCAGATGGTACCTTAGATCGTCACAAATTTATGGATTTTTGATTGTTGGATTTTCCATAGCCATGTTCTCTACCACTCTCCATCAGAACATGATGGTTAGATTTTTCTTCCATATCCATATTTTCACCTATGTGGAAACCCAGTGATTAGTTTATTTGGGTAACCGTTACGTTTCATACTTTAGTTTTTAAATATTGGTTTTGGTTTTCCTTTTTACAATGTGGGTTTCTATTAAAGAAACTTTCGAGTAGTAAACCATTTATAACCCCGACGAATTTCGAGGGCGAAATTCATTTTAAGGGGGGTAGAATGTAACACCCCGAGATTTTATGAAAAATATTCTTTTTAATTTCATTAATATCTTGTGTTATACGCTACACCAAAAGGATCTTTCACAACACACATCACTGACCTGGCTTGAATTACACACAATCGCGACCTTCCACGATAGCGTGTTTTGTACGCAACACCAAGTTTCGCTAAACAACGATATGCTATTAAAATATTATTAAAACTAGACGTTATGAATAGTAATAACCACTTTTTCAAATTTTGTAATTTCTATTTTTCAAAATGGACTTCATTTTTGGCTTCGGAATATCGAAATTAGCTTAGGGTGAAATTTTTTTGATTTTCGGATAACTTTCGTATTTTGATGAATAGTGAAAATTACTAAATTTTAATTAAAAACAACTTTTTCAATCGAAATAATTAATAGTGAAAAATTATTAATTTGAGTGGTTTTAAAGTATATTTAGAATATATTTTTACAATTTAATACAATGTTGGTCATTGGATGTAATTTCACATTTAAACCAGTTATAAACAAGTGTCAATCTTTTGATAGTTATTATCTCTTAAAAACACGCTATTTGTTTTGAAGACGGGAATTATTTTTTAAATTAATTAATTCAACTGATATGTTTTGAATTTGGTAAAATAGAAATCATTTTTGAGTTCATAATATCAAATATAGCTTAGGCCTAATTTTTGGTTTTTTTCTAAAAACTTTCAATTTTTGATGAATAGTGAAACCACTAAGTGGTAGTTAAAAAAACTGAATTTTTCATAAAACTTAATTTTACCGCTTCTGTGAGTGGAATTTCAAAAATCCGAGAGATACAGTTGATGTCAGTAAGTAAAATGTGGTTCAATGAGATGAAAATAATTTTTGGTGAATAGTAATTTTTTACTTTTATTTACCACAATTAAAAGTAAATAGGGTAATTAATGGTAAAAATGATATTATTATTACGCTAAAACATGTCCAAATTCTATTGGATAAGTGTAATTCGACCAAAAACAAGCTTAGGAATAAAAGATGACCATTTAGGCCCACTTGGATTAGATTAGGACATTTATTACTATTTAATTCAAAGAAGAGTGAAAAGAGTTAAAATCAAAGTTTATTAACTAAATTTTTTTTAATATAGGGTTATACATAAGATAAATTCGATTGTAAATATTCATTAGAAAGATAAAAATATTAACTAAATAATGGTATTTTATTTTTAATTTTTAGAAATTAAATAATTTAATTTATTTATGACACAATGATGATGCAGTAATTATATTATTAATGAAATATTGACATAATTGATGTTATAAATACTCAAATAAATATAATTTGAGACTTTTTATGACTTAAACTAATTTTATAGGTTAATAGGACATGTTATTGTTTATATAATTAACTTTTTTCGAACTTATCATTCTGTTATGATTTTCAAAAAAATCAATTACTAAATAGTGTCAAAATTGACATAAAATAGTTTTTAAAACAAATATTATATTATTAATTGTTATTTTATTCCTAAAAATATAAGGATCGGCCAAATGACTTAGATAAGGTCATATATATTAATAATAAACAATTTGAGGTTCGTTTGGCTTCTTATAGTAAGTTTATTAACCTTATAGTGTAAGAACACAAGAAGACACGGTAAAAGTAAAATTATTTAACTTAATGTTAAATCTAAATGATAAGGTTAAAATTGGAACCTAAACTTGTCTAAATTCTATTGGATGAAAGTATTTAGACCCATCCCCACCTTAGCCTCAAAATAAATCAATTTGGAGCTATTTAAAACCGAAGTTTACTTTATAACAAAATAATATTTTTAGTTTTTCCAAAGGAGCCCCTCTACTCCCTTATAAAAGGACACCTCCTCCCTCTCTTCCTCGCACAACTTTGAGCCTTCAAGCTCGGCCAAACCCTGCCAAAATCTCTTCTCCACTTCCCTAGAAACATCCTAGAGGTTTTGGTCTTCCTCAAAGACCAATTTCAGTGCCCTAAGAGGAGGTCTCAAAGAGGCGCTTCAAAGAGGAAGTAATTTCCGTTACCGATTCTTTCAACTTTATTTCTTCTTCCACTTCTTCTTCTTAGGTTGTTTCATTATAAAGAAATAACATCAGTATCACTCATATAATGATATGTTATTATAAGTATGAAACAACCCTATTTCACCATCTATCCATCCTACGGAAAACGAAATCACCGCGCGTGCGTACGTACGGAATACCGTCTCCATGCCGTGGTGTAATCTGTTTTTCCACCAACACCTTACATGGATGGGTATTATGGTGTAAAGAATAACTATACATAGTTATTATAACATCATAATGATTCTGATATATTGTATCATCCACTCGAATTCAATTCAATAATTATGGAAATGATATCATCGCTCGTGCATACGTACGGACTACCGTCTCCACGACACGATGAGATTCATTATCCATGTTAACCATTTAAGAATGACTATAAAGTATATATAAGAAATAATAATGAAATATAAGACATTATAAAGATACTTTATTTATGTGTGTATATATGTATGTCATCTACTTAATTCCATTCAACTCAATAAGGGAACAAAAACAGCGTTCATGCGTACGTACGGCCTACCGTCTCCATAAACGGTGTATTTCTTTCCATTTACTAAGTTATTATATATATGTATATTCTGAATATATATTATATATAAATCATGTTTTATATTCTGGAATTAAGTAATTATGATCTAATCAATCATATGAATAATTACAAGTCAAAACACGGAGGACAAATAAAACAATTTTACCCAAAATGCTCTTTAACATAGAATTTACAAAAGAACGGGTAATATAAAGTCATATGTGAACCATATATGATATCATAACAATGAGTATGATTCTGGAATAAGTCAATGACATTATTTAAATCATTATACAGGAGTTTCGGACACTTACGAAGCATATCGGACCTAAGGTAAGAGAAATATCACAATCTCACTTTTATCCGAGATTGTCTATACTTTGGTATTTACTGGGGTGTATTTTATCATCCACGTCCATGTTTCCTCATTATGTAATATTTATATCCTTATAAAATAGTTTATATCCAATTTTACCCTTCTGTGTGTTTTTAGTAAAAGATATGAAAGGAATATTTTGTCGTTTTTCGTACGAGGTACTTTTTGACTTTTCCGATAAAAGTACGAAGAATGTTTTTTTAACTTATACGGCACGAACGGATTTTTAAGGTTTTATAAAGCCTTATTTTCATGAAGCTTCCTCCAAAATATTTCATGACTATTTTCTATAAAATCTCTTTCTTTTAAAATTGCATGACGTTTTGTGAAAAGAAATTGATTTTGAAGAAGAAAGGATATTTTTCTCAAGAATTCATTTCAAGTGTTTTATCAAAATTATTTTCCATCTAAGATAACATAAGGTTATGTTTCTATCCCTATTATTACATTGATTTGGTTATGTTGTGATGGAATTATTTTTATGAATTCCTTTATCTTATATGAATTGTTTTATGATGTCATGATGTTTACGAATCCCATTTTTACTACATGGGTTATGAAATGATGTATGATTTATGATTTTGTGGCACACATAAGAATGGTATCATTATGAGATGGGTGGGACCTATATCTCCCTCCAATGAATTGGGTAAAGATTTTATATCTCATGAGATAGACATGGCTGGAATGGTAGGTTATACCGGTTCAGTGGAACAGGACTGAAACGAGGGTGACTCGGTTTAGAAAGGGACTTTGTGCACTAAGATAGTCTTGGAAATGAGTTTTGACTAATAATATATGATTCTCTATTATATTGTGTGTATGCCACAAAGTTTCATGTTTTAATTTATGATTATTGTGATTACATTTCACTGCCATGATTTATCCCATGTTATGAAATTATGCTCTCTTTTGAAGGTTAATATTTCCAATATGTTATGTTCTTATGAATATGATGTGATTGATATTTATTTTGTTTACCCTTACTGAGCATTTGAGCTCACCCTTTTATGTTTTCTTTTCCCCAGGATATAGAGAACGGTTTTAGGTAAAAAAAAAAGATCTTTATTGGAGATGTTGAAGATCTTTCACCATGATTAGAAGATTATATTCCGAGTTTCCAAAGACACTAAACTATTACGATCCTTGTGTGTGTGTTTTTGTTATGTACTAAGTATTCTGCAAAAGTAATGTAATGTCAATGTACATCAAGATACGGATCTCTATAGGCCCCACCCATCATTTCATGTCTAATGAATTCCTTAAATATTGAATGATCAACATAATTCATAAATAATATTCCTTATCAAAAAATATATGTATTGAGTAAAGGATGAATAATATTAATATTTTCCCATTCAATAAAATAAATATCATAGTAAAACACCGTATGTCTAAATGGTATAATATTTATGGAATAATCATGTCCATGATTCAAAGAATAAGTATATTTGAGAGAAATATAATTTATAATAAAATATGATCAAAATAAATTTATTTTTTTAATACAATTTTTATGAACACAAAACTAATAAGAGATAAAATCTAATCATCAATTCATCAATATATATATATATATATATATATTTTTAATAAAATCAAATCATTTAGAGAATCAAAGAAAATACAAGTGAAACATTAAAATAAGCTTGAATTAATGTTTTTTCTTTTTAAAACCATTGAAAACTTATATAAGAATATAAATACCATAAAATGGTTATGGTGGTGGTAAAATACCTTAATATTATATATGTTAAAAAGAAACATTTCATTAGACTTTTTTTGAATAATTTTGAAAATTACCCTCCCATAAAACATTCATAAAGATTCATTTCAACCATTTAAAAATATAAATATAGATTAAAATTTCCTTAATAAATCATTTTTTTAATAAAATGGATTTTTTTAATTTTTTTTAAAACATGGACATGGAAGAAAAATATATCTGATCAAAAAGATAAACAAGATCGTTATTTTAAAACATTTATTTGCTTGATTCAAGATCTGAAGAGAGTATAAGTTGGAAGAAATCATGGAAACTTCTTCAATATAAATATTATAATAAAATTTATTGAAATTATTAGGGATATATTATAATATTCATTTAATGAAAAATATAATCAATCCCAAAAGAAATGTGATTATAAAATAAATTCATACCTCTTTTGTAAATTGAAAATTAGAACCCCATGAAATAATAAGCCTAAATTAAAAATTTAATCACCATGAATAAATATATTTTAAATTTAAATACATAAAATGGGTATTATATAGACCACATAAAATAAAATAAGTGCATAATACCAAATATGTCTCAATAAAGTGGAAAATGAGAATAAATCTCTTAAAAATATCATAAATTTTGATATTATAATTAATAAATGAATTGATTATGTGTAATGAATGTAAATACAAAAAAATTGAAATAAAAAAATAATTAAATTAAATATAATTTCACACATAATATTGGCATAAAAAAATAAATGAAGTAGTGGTATAACACAATGAATGGAAATTGAGTTAGGAAACCCCTTACCTTATACTTCTCCTTAGATGAACATGATTTATCCTCCTATATAATAGTTTTAAACATGTTATTAATTTATAATAGAATCATATTAATATTTATAATATCATATATTGTCCTCTAATAAAATATTATCACTCTTTTTTCAACAATATTTAATTATTATCATTTTTAGGTATTAACTTCTTGGTTTTCCTGTGATTTTTTTGTCCCAAAATTTTTGGTACTTACATATTGATTATCAATACACCATCTAAATAATGTTAATAATGATAAAAATATAATATATGTTATATATATATATATAGTCACCCATAAAATATAGATATAAAAAAATGTATTACATTGTTCATAGAGACTCTAGGTAGTACCTATGCATGTACAATAGTTTCAACTTTCGATGGATGAAAAGACATAAAGATAAATAATAATTGAAATTTTAAAAAAATTGTATCATATATATGATATATATATATATATATATTCATTAAATATATCCTCATTTTCATCCATTTAAAGAAAAAATGAAATATGGATCACATCGCTTCGTGGAGGGGGTATTCCACACATACGCACAAGCAGAATTATCATTTTCTAATAGATTTGAAGGTAAGAAGGTGGATATGATATTATAATTAAATAAGCATAGTTATTTAATAATTATAATACATAAATGTTAAACCCATCATATTAACCATATTTGAATGATAGTTATGGAAAATGAATTGTATCCCTACGTGGAGGCGGTGGTCCACATGTACGCATGAGAAATATTTTCACTTCCCATTTAATGGAAAATAAGGTGAATAAAGGTGGTTACATAATCATATTATAATTTGAGTATATTAATAATAATAAATTTACTATTTTATTATTAATAGGAAATAGTTAGATGAGGTATAAGAATAAATAAATTTAAAGTGTTTGGGTAAGTAGATTAACTCTTCTTTAGTAGGCCTCCTTTAGATACCTTTTTAAGACCCATAGATTAGTATTTTAAGAAGATCATCACATATAATTAATAAAAATAGGATTTTATAAGATAAATGGTCTAGTTTTTTATGATATATATTGCTCAATGATTTATAAATAATAGACATAAGGGGGGGGGGTCCTTTTATAAGTGAGGGGAGGGGAAATTTTGAAAATTCATGTAATATTATAATACAATATGTTTTAAATCGGGTAAAATGGTTCTAAAATGATATAGATTCAAATAAAAGGAGTATAATCTCTTAATATAATCATCCAATTAGATTTATATATGTTTAGATATCATTTTAAACCTTATCATTTGGTTTCACCCCCTATATAACCTATTTTAACATTAACCACGGTAATGAAATTTTCAATATTAAAAGGGTATAATTTTATTTATAAGGTAAAATGTAATGTATTGAACCTAAATTCCACCCAACAGTGTTCTAAGCCCTATTGGCCACATGGCCTCAAGAGCATCTCCCTAAACTCCAGAGGTTTATGACTAGCAGTGAAGTCCTAGATGTGATATTGGGGAGACTATGCCCTCATTAATAGTGTAACATAGTAGAATATAATAACAATTCAATAGCAGAAGAAGAAATACCATAACTACTCAATATAGTAAGAATAATAGTATAAATAAACCTGATTTCATATCATACAGAAGATTATGTTACATGTTACATGTTATATAAAACAGATAAAATAGGTTACACTACAGACATATACAATACAAGTACCAAAAGTACAAAAAATTCCAAAAAGAATCTCAGAAGTATCACAAGCCTCAACTTGGTCCTATGCTCCACTACACCTAAGAATCATATCAAGGACCTGTAAGAGGGAGATATACCTTATTGACACCTTCAATCATATAATATTTTTTGGGTCCAAAACATGACGCAAACAGGGTGTGAGACTAAATCTTGATAGGAAACCACCTAAGGTCTATGTCAATTTATCAATGAATATATATAATAGGAACTGTTAAATAATTAATGTAGTAAGATATGAAGTGCTCAAAAGTAAAAAACCAAGAAGAATTGATTTTCATTTACATTTCATCTCATTATCTATTTAACAATTCAATTACATTGAATTCACAAGACTCAAGATCCTGATCAAGCCCATCATCCCCCATATAATTGTAAGCACAACAGATGCCTCAGAAGGCCATCTAAACAAGTACGAGTGTGGAACAAATCCATTCTTGTGCTTTGGATTGGTATAAACATCATAATTCATTTCATTTATAATTCAATTATACCCATATCCCATACTTGACATTCCTAAGATGGAATTAAAGTATCACTCTAGGTGAAGATCCACCAACACCCTACAAGCCTGTACCAGTGAACCTCTCAAGAACCCAATATCACTCTAGGTGTGGTATAGGTTCACATCACTTATCCCATCCTTTGTAGTTCTATCAGGAATCCCAAAGTGTCACTCATGACATATAATTAATGCCTTTTAAGGCTATCCATGTCATCCCTCAATGGATCCATGATCCACTCAACATTTAATACAACCTCTATGAGCCCGTCCATGGAATCCATAGTCCGCTCATGGATTAAACATAATAAAATATTTGATCTCATCCATGGAATTATAATATGAATCCATGGTTCACTCAATGAACAAGGTAAAATAGTCACATGGGACCGTCCAAGGAATTCTAAATTGAATCCATGATTCACCCAAGGCTAATTACCATTTCATCATTCAATTCATTTAAAACTTTCATTAGGCATGCCAAGGTCAAAACCTTTGAGAATATGATATAACTCACCAAAAAAGGACGTCTCAAGAATGGACCAAACTCATAAGGATTGGCCTTCCATTTAATCACACATAAATATTTATCATAATAAGAACCACATGAAAATTAAACTATTAAATGGATTTAATAATATTAAACTCATGTGGGTAGGTCAATAGATTGAGAAAATAAATCCAAATGTTCTTAAACCAGAAATGTCTTACTTGGGTCACAGAAAAAGTCAACCATTCCATACCATAAACTTATTCAATTACCACTAACAACCTTATAATTACATTTATAATCAAAATCATTTTTAACAAACCAAGAAGGAGTAACTAAGGTTTGTATCATAGGCATCCTAATCCAAACGGTCATAAAAGGTCATATAAGGGAACTCACCCATGGGGTGGCTCTTAATACAGGTATAAATCCTAATACATGCATCAAAAAACCTATTAAATTACCTAAACAACAATAGGAAACAACAAAGTTCAATTATTAATTATGGAGACAAATAAAAATGGGTGTTTGGGACTCTGACATATATAAACAACTTGATAGTTACTGAAATGCATGATACCACATAACTTAGGCTCATGCTGGATAGCTCATCTAGTATCAAGATCCGATTCACCCCAAATTGGTAAAAATATGAATAATGGATTAAGAACGCGAAATTAGGGAATAAGATCTTAAATCCAAATAGCACAATCGATATCCAGAATAATAGAGAAAGGCTAAAATGAAATCAAGGTGTTACTATTATAGATCCAAAGAGATGAAAGATTTTTGAATTCAAGGTCAGATGAAGAATGGATTTGAAAATGGAGAACAAGATTTAAAAGGATCTCAATCATTGTTCTCATACTGTGCAACATAGGTAGAAGAAAACTTAACTTAAAAACAATTTAGGGGAAAATTTTCATTTTACCCAAAATAACTAGATCGTATGGTTTAACCGCAGTGTTTATCAACCTGTGTGGAAACCATGAACATATCTCTATAAGACAAGTAAACAGTGTGTGGTTATCCCACATGGTTTTTAAAACTATGAAAAAAACATGATGAACCCTCTATCAAAAACTGTTAAAATTACAGAGTTGTCGTACGACCATGTGGCCCAACCAACATGATTTTCACTAACCATGTGGCCTCCTCTTTTCACCAAAAACATCGGTTCAAGGCTTCAGACTAGTCCCAGACACCCCAGATACCTCTATGAACCCAATGATAATTCATATTAGGCTATTTTTAAGTAATTAAATTGAGAATTCTTAGAAAACACAAGATTCGTACCTCAATGAAGAACCAAGTTCTTAAAAACTTCCCCCTTAAAGAAATTCATAACCTAATTTCCTTTCCAAGGTTGATGAATAAATATCTAAGAACAACTCTAGCCACTACAATCACACATCATCTTCCCTCTCCGAGGTCTGGTCTTCCACCCAGTTATGATTCCATAACACCCATACTAAAGGAACAAGATGACCACTGATAACCTTCACACTATGATCCAAATTTTGTATAGGATGATCCTCAAAGGACACATATACATATAACTAAGACTCCTCAGGATAAAAGGTGTGAGATGAGTCAGAATAGTAATTTTGTATATCAGATATTTGGAAGAAATTATGCATAGCTCGGTACCTCTGAGGTAACTACCACCAATAGGCTACCGGCCCGAGACTCTCCAGAACCTCGAACGACCCAAAGTACCTCTATTAATGTTTACCCTATCTCCGGATTCTATTGTGTCACAAAATGAATGAAACCTATAGGAATACCTGATCCTTGACCTCAAACTCTAGAGGTTGTCTATGGCGATCAGTGTAAGATTTTTTATGAGGCTACACAGTAGTCATCCACTTCTGAATCAACTGCACTTTTTATGTGGTATCCTGAACAAGACAATGTCCCAACATAGCTATATCTTCTACCTCCATCCAATATAGGGGTGATCAGAATGGATTACTATATAAATCCTTATATGGAACCATATAAATAGTAGCTTGAAAGATTTTATTATAGGAGAACTCAACCATGGGTATATTCCTCTCACAAGAGCCTCCGAAATCTAGGATGCATGCCCGTAGCATGTCCCTAAGCACCTAAATCGTGTGCTCTAACTTGCCATCTATATGGGGTGGTGAGTTTTTCTCAGGATCACTTGTGTACCCAACACCCTATATAGAAATTTCTTGAAAAAATATGTTAAAAAAGTGTCCTTATCCAAACTTATAGATTGTAGGACCCCATGTAGTTGTACTATCTCATGGATGTAAAAACTCCCAAGCTCATCAACACTGAAGTTTTCCTTTATCGACAAGAAATGTGAAACCTTAGAGTTCCTGTAAACAACAACCCAAATGACATCATTACCTCAAAGTGGCCTCAGTAAATCTATCAATAAATCCATAGAAACATCATTCCATTTCATCTCAATAATTGGTAGCTATTGTAAAATTACACCTAGTCGCTAGTGTTCTACCTTCACCAGCTGAAAAGTGGAACATCTCATAAAAAAATTGCTAAATATATTTTCATTCACAAGCATGAATACTAGCGATGTAAGTTTCGATACATCTTGGGGACACCAGTATGCACTACCCATACATAGGAATGATAGTACTGCATCATCTCCTTGTTCTTGTCTATAGAAACCCATAAGAAACCATGTAAACATGGAACTTCATCCTTGCCTATTGTCCATCCCGGAGGAGGGTCATCACATAACATAATCTCCCATAGAACTAGGCCTCTAGAATCTGATACCTTTCTTATCCTCACTCTATCTAGCAGGGTAGAGGTAATAGCTAAGGATGATAGAAACATCTATCCCGGATTTTCATGCACCTCCAAGTGCATCTCAGAGAACAAATACATAATCTTCCACTCGCTACTGGCTTGCTTCATTTCCTGTATCTGAGTCCTCTTACTTAGTTATTCTGCAACTTCATTGCCTTCATAAAGTGTGTAGAAAAGATTAAAGTCAAAATACTAAAGTTATTCCACCCACTTTCACTAACTCATATTCATATCATGATGTGTAAATATGTACTTGAGGCTTTTGTGGTCCTAGAACACCACAAATGATCTCCCTGTATATAATTCCTTTAACAGTGTAACACATGAACAACCAAAAATAACTCGAGATTGTGCATTGGTCAATTCCTCACATGTGTCATGAACTATCGAGACCCATACGCAATAATTTGACCCCCTGCATAAGAATTGATCCTATCCCGATACGAGAGTGTTGTAGCACACAGTGTAACTCTTTCCCAACTCTAGGAAAATCCGTATCAGCACTGAAGTAAATATCCCTTTCATCTCCTTAAAGGCCATCTCATAGAAAACTAACCATGCATACTCTACACCCTTCTTAGTGAATCCCATCAATGGTGCTACTAAGCATGAGAATTCTTGTTTGAAACAATTGCAGTAACTATCCACCCCTATGGAAATCAACACCTCAAAAATGTTCTTGGGATGCTCCTAAGTAACTACTTCTCTCACCATCTCTAGGTCTAATGACATTACCACCTCTGAGATTATGTTCATGAGGAAGGGAATCTGATCCATCCAGAAGTGTCACTTTGTGAGATTATCATATAACTAATGCTCTATAAATGTATTCAAAATGATCTTATGTTGTTTGGCATGGTTGTGTTGACTGTGAGAATACACTAAGATATCATCCATGAAAATCACAACAAATAAGTCAAGATTAGGATGAAACACTCATTTCATCAGTTCTATGAAGACCGTTGGCGCGTTTGTGAGACCGAACGACATTACCGAGTAATCATACAAACCATACATACTTTTAAAGGTTGTTAGAGTTATGTATTATGATCTAACACACACCTGATGATAAAAAAATCTCAAATCAATATCTGAGAAAACCTGAACTCCTCAAAGGTGGTAAAATAGATCATCTATCCATAGAAGAGGATATCAGTTCTTAATTTTCAACGAGTTCAATTTTCAATAATCCATGCATAGCATGAGGGTAACTTTTTCGTTTTTCTCAAAAAGGACCAGTGAACCCCACAAAGAAGTACTAGTTTGGATGAAACCCTTTTCTTATAAGTCCTTTAGCTTCCTTTTGATATCTTGAATATCATTTATATCCATCATGTAAGGAGGAATGAACACATGTATAGATCCTAACAATAGATCTTTAGATAACTATACCTCTCTCACCAGAGGAAAACCTAAAAATTCATCCAGGAATACATACCTAAAATGATCTATTAATGGGGAAATCCATCTGACATTTTCCCTGATCATCTAGATACAAACTCAAAATATGGATTATTATCTCACACAAACCATAATTCTCATGTTCAGTTCGGCTTTCCTGAACATCCCATTCACCTTTATGTATAAACCTTCCACCCTATGGTGAAAAAAAACTCACCCAAAGATGATAGAAATCAATAAAATTCTGAAAGAAAACCAACTATTTTATCCATATAATTACATCAAATCCTATCATCTTGAGGAAGTAAAGGTCCCATAAAAAGTGACACCCACCAATCTCAATGGATAACTTCTTTCACTGATGCACACCTTCCATTCTGATCCCTAAAGGAGGAAAACATGGTGCCTAAGGATCTCCACATTTGGCACATATATGAAACTATGTGAATCCCCTATATCAAAAAGTATAGAAGCTAAAATAGAGGCTACTAGAATAGTACCTATAACAGTAGATTCTTTAGGATCATGCTCCTACTGGGTTTGATGCACTGTATACGCTTGACCTATGTCACGACCCTGTGACACTACCTAGATATCCTAATCTAATCCAGCCTTCTTTTGATGTAAACCTAGGGTATGGATACCACAACCATGACCACCAACTCATCCTGAATGGTCTGATTTACACTATCTCCTTGTCTCGTGAGAATCCGTAGACCCTACTCCTGGACGTGGAGTTGGTGCATACCCTCTCTCACTTATTGCTGGTGGAAACATCCTACAAAAGCACTATAGATGACCCATATTGTCACAAGATCAACACTAAAATGGGTCTAGAAGAAACTGTAGCCCCATATTTCCTATCCTTACACAACGGTATCACCTAACATGGATACCTAAAGATACGTTCTTACTGCTAGTATCACCGTGATAATGCTCCAGACGATGCCTCCTCCTACTGGTCGAGTGAGTACTAGATCTAGGTGTCAAACCACCCAGGATTTCACCTCTAGATTTTCTCAGGTTATACTCAGTGATTAACCCCTAATTAACTATATTAGATATATTAGTCAACCTGAAGACATATAATTATGATCATATGTCATACCTAATACCATCCTTAAATCACCTTTCTTTCGATACATCATCACCCATCAGGTTAGGTGTGAAGCACTGGAGCTCACTAAAATGGGATTAATATTCCATAACTGATGAAGCCCCTACTATAGATGCACAAACTATCAAGATCAATTGACCCTCAATGTCTTGTAATAGTAGTAATCATAAAATACTATCTGAAAATATCCCTGTTTCATATCTCTATTATGCTGTAACTAAATGATAACATCCCACCACCTCTTGGAAAAATAAAACAACATATACCTAGAGAGAATTACCCTTATCTCATGAGTCATCCCTAAATGATCTAATACCATAAGAATAGCCTCTATACATGAAATTATGTCTAGTGGTCCATCGTACTCAGAAAATGTGGGCAAATGATGCTGCTGGAACACTCGTGTCAGCTCATCCACAGATGTAGCAGGTTGTGGTTCTCCTTGAAAGGTTTACATTAACCTTATAAAGACATCAACGATCTTTACACCAGCACCTAAATCCATTATAATATCTAGTTTTGCAACTATCACAATTAGAGTATCCACTAGTATCCCATGTCCTACCAACTCTAGGGTATGATCGTCGCCACCCTCCTGGAATACAGCTTGATGTTTTCATGGTGGAATGACTCTATAATGCCAAACACAGACCTCAATCCAATATTGTCTTCAAGTTTCTCAGATCAAAATCATAGATACAAAATATAATAGTTCAAAACCTTCCTCTATGAACTCACCCCTCTGCCTACCTCATGGGTTAGATCTAGATGTCAAACAAAAGAGAGACTACCAAAATCCAACTACTAAGGTCAGATATAGTTTAGGTGTCTATCAAAATCCAGTTTATTTTAATTTGATTTCATATTAATTTCATATTTATTGCATCCCCTTTCATAAGGGTAAACCCAAGGTATGACACATTCTAATCCATGGGGGGCCATACTCCTTGCAAATAAAATTTTGGAATACACATAAAGCACATCGTAACACAATTATCCTTAAGGCCAGAACATGATCCAAAAAATTACAATAAAAGAGGGCCCATACACCCCAGGGACCAAACTGTGGCATCCATTCAATCCTTACTATAACATTTACCAATATACCTATCATAATAGAAGGCATATTTATCATGACATCTTATCACAACTACATGATGTCAGTAATGATCTCTAAAGGGAATGGAAACAATGCATGGAATGTGATTTATAACAAGTGACAATATGATTCATGAGATATAATACCCTCATCTCATAAAATTGAAACACAATAGAACCAAAAATCATATAAAAAAAAATAAAATAACAGTATAAGTGTGTCACCCAATGATGAAATTTAATTAGATTTAACAGCTCAAAATCTAATAATCACAATTCAATTTGAGGAAATTTTGCTTTTACCTATATGCAGGGTAGCTACTCATGGGAACAACTTATTACCAAATCCCATTTACTTCATATCTCTATCTATTATCTCCAAATAGTAATGAAAACCAAAAATGTTCCTCTGATATCACTTTATAACATCCCGATCCCAGATGCCACCCAAGAGTTCTCCAAGCTCAGTTGGCAACATGGCATCAAGAGAATCTCCCCAAATGTCAGAGGCTACTGACTACCAGTGAGGGCATAGGTGTGATAGGGGGGATACTAGTTCCTCATTAACATAGTGCAACATAATGGAATAAAAATAAATAAATAGTGGAAGTAGTAATACTGTAACAACTCAATAGTGGAAGACTAATATTATAAATAAATAAGATATCATATCATAAAAAATATGATGATACATGTAACATGTTCTATAAAATATCCAAAATAGGTTACACTATAGTCATATACAATACAAGTACCAAAAATAAAAAAATCCCAAAAATAATCTCAGAAGCATCATAAGCCACAGCTCGGTCCCATGCTCCCATGCACCAAAGTAGTATACCAAGTACCGATAAGAAGGAGATTTTTCTTATCGACACATGCAATCATATAATCTATTTGGGTCCAAAACAGGATCAAAATTGGTTATGAGAATAAATCTCAGTATGCAACCACCCATTGTCTGTTCCCATCTATCAGTGAATATATATAATAGGCAGTGTGCAATAATTAAAGTAGTAAGTTAGGAAGTACTAAAAATAAAATAACCTACATGCACTAATTTACATTTACATATCATATCATTTTACATTTAATAATTAAATTGACTTTAATTCATATGTATTGAGATCCAGATGGTGCTTGGAATCCCCCACGTGACTGTAAGAACAACAGATTCCTCAAATGTCCATCTAAACAAGTATGAATGTAGACCGAATCCAGGCTTATGTTTTTGGATTGGAAGACACATCATAATCTATTTCATTTATAATTCAATTATAACCCAATCCCATCCTTGTAATTCCTAATATAGAATTCAAGTATCACCCTAGGTGAAAATAATCCCACACCCTACAATCCCATCCCAATGAACCTCTCATAGACCTGGTATCACTCTAGGTGTGGTATGAGTTCACGACATTGAGCCTATATTTTGTAGTTCTATCAGTAATCCCCATTTATCACCCATGACATATAATAAATGCCTCTTGATCCCATACCTATAATCCCTTAATGGATTCATGATTCAATCAGCATTTAAGTAAAACCTCTATGAGATTTTTTATGGAATCCATGGTTCACTCACGGCTTAAATATAATAAACTCTTTGAGCCTGTCCATGGAATTATAATCTAAATCCAAGGTTAACTCAAGGAATAGGGTACAATAGTCACATGATCCCATCCATGGCATTATAAATTGAATCCATGATTCACCTAAGGCTAATGACTATTTCATAATTCAATTTATTTAAACATTTCATTAGGTATGCTAAGGTTAAAACCCAAAAGCATCTAATATAACTCCCTACCAAAGGATGTCTCAAGAAATGACCAACCTCATAAGGCTTGGGCTTCTGTTTACTCACATGTAAACATTTATCATAACAATAATCACATGAAAATTAAACTATTGTGTGAATATTCAACTCACATGGGTAGGTAAATAGATTGATCAAATCAATCCAAACGTGCTTAAACAAGAAATTGCCTACTTGAGTCACGGGGAATGTCAAACATCCCATACCCTAAACTAATTAAATTAAAATTAACTCCCCTGTAAATCCATTAATAATCAAATTCATTTTTAACAACCCAAGAAGGGGAAATAAAGGCATGCCTCATAGGAATGCTAGTCCAAAGAGACATAAATAGTCATCCAAGGGAACACACCCATGGGGTGGCCCTTAATCCATGTATACAACCCAACAAATGTGTCGAAACACCTATTCCATTACCTAAAAAGCAACAGGAAACAACATGGTTCAATTATAAATAATGGTGACACCCTAAAAATTCATGCA
This sequence comes from Viscum album, assembly GCA_963277665.1. Taxonomy (NCBI): domain Eukaryota; kingdom Viridiplantae; phylum Streptophyta; class Magnoliopsida; order Santalales; family Viscaceae; genus Viscum; species Viscum album. The sequence goes on from OY728136.1 coordinate 1,909,535,971, forward strand.
AGGAACTCTGGTGTATATAAATATCTCGAAAATTAACGAAAATCTTGATACCACATACCTTAGGCTTGTGATGGATAACTCACCCGGTATCAAACTCTGATTCACCCTAGTCTTGGAGAAATATAAATTATAGATGAGGAATGGGATATTAGGGCATATGAGCCTACATTTAAAGAGCACAATTTATATCTTGAAGAATCTAGAAAGGCTAAAAAGAATTTGGGGAATTACTATTTCAAATCCAAGGAGACGAACAATTTTTGAATCAGAGGTCAGATGAAGAAGGGATCTAAAAAGGTAGAATATGATTCAAAGGGATATCTCCCATGGTTCACCTGTTGTGCAATGATAGAGGGAGAAGAAAACATAACTTAAAAAATTCATGGGGAAAATGCTCATTTTACTACAAATATATGGGTTATACGGTTTACCCATACAGTTTAACAAACCGTGTGGAAACTGTGCACGACTCTCTATATTTCAAGGGAATAGAACATAGTTATCCCACATGATTTTTCAAACTATTTTCAAACTATGTTGAACCCTCTATCAAAAACTACTAAAATTACAAAGCTGATACACGATTGTGTGACCTAACCCATACAGTTTTCACTAACCGTGTGACCTCCTCTTCTCACTAAAAACTCAGGTTCCAAGCTCCATGCCATCCCCTAACACCTCATATACCTCTATGACCCTAACCATAATTCATATTACGTTATATTTAAGCAATTAATCTAAGAATTGATGGAAAACACAAGATTCATACCTCAACAATGAATTGGGATCTTACATAAATATAAACTAATAAATGGAAAATAGATGAAATTTTAGACCATTTATAATCTTACTTTTCTTCTTTCAATATTTTTATAAATTTTAAATAATTTCAAAAAATATTATTTTTCATAAAATATCATCAATTTCATTTTTTAAACTATTCCTTTTATTTCTCTTTAAAGACATCAAGATAGTAATATAATTAGAATATAAACCTTTGAAACATACCTAACATATTATATTCCTCTATAAAATTCTTGTGTAATTATAAATCCCCTCAAAAAATTACTTTTATAGTTTTCAAATATCATTTACTTGATTTTTCTACTGCTTTCACATGCATTATGTCGGTGTTGTTTAAGAATTTAAGGTAATTATTTCTATACTAAAAATTTAAAATAAATTTATATGATAAAAAAGTGAACTAACATTTCCAATAAATATTTATACGTAAACTTATAATCATTTTATCCATATATAATAATTTTATAGACATTAAAGTCAAGAGAGTGACATTTTTTTTGGAATTTTCATTACTTAAAATAATATAAATGACATCATCAATGGGAATGGAATAAAAAATGACATATATTTAAATTTTGGATTTATATCATCTAATTTGTCCCATAAAATTGAATTAAGTAATTTCCAGGTTCATTTTGAGACCTTATTTCATGGTTTCAACCCAGTTTTACCCATTTTACTCTTTCTGAAGTGGAAAATGATTACCATAGTTACTATTCATAATAAGTAAATATAAAAGGGAAATATTTAAAAACATTAACCACATAATTCAAAATATGGTATACATTTTTCAATATTGAATCTCTAATATTGGAATGAGTAGATTTTAATATAAATTTGTAAAATGTAACGAAAGAATAGTTTTTAGAAAAATGCATTTTTGTGCATAAAAATTAACTTATTTCAAAATCATGAAAATTGATTATTAAAATAGAATTAATTATATTATTAAAAATAAAATAGATCATATTTTACTTTAACACCAAGTTAAAAATAAAATGGTACTTTAAACTTAATTTAATGAAACGAAATGACATCATTTGAAAAATCATTATTTTCACTATTCACAGGAAAATCAATCATTTCAAAGAATATCTTTATTTAACCATAATTGAATTTTTATATTATGATTTAAAAAGTTATTTTGATATTAAAAAATTAAATGTCTAAAATTCCCAAAAATTAAGTATAATTTCCATGCTCAAGATGCAAAAAATATCATTTAAAAAAATGCATTTTTGAAGCATAAAACAACTTCACTAAATTTGAATGCTTATTTACAAATTTATTAATAAATAATTTTTTTATCATTATACATATATTTAATAATGAATTTACTCATATTTATACCCTCCAATTCAACTACTAGGTTATAAAAATCACATTTAAATAATAATATTTTTATAATATATCTCAATTATCTTAGAGTTCAATGTTGCGTGTTAAGAATGATATATAGATTATTATTATTTTAAACTTAATATTTGGGGTGTTAAATTATCCCCACATAAATAAATTTCAACCTAAAAATTTTATCATGGTCAATAAAGGTTAAATATTTTCAAATACTTTTTTTTTGAAAACCCACATTGTACAAAGGGGTAATAAAACTTCCATTAAAAGGGGGAAGTGGGAAACATAAATTTTTACAGTAATGATACATAATTGGATTCCCAGATAAGAATAACATTATTGTTATGTTAAATTATATACATAGAGGATATAACTAACATCTAAGGAATAATAGAGAGTGATATTGAACCTTGTTGTGAGAAAGCTAATGACCACACAACCATAAATCAATGAGGGGTGAAAAGACCATCACTTAATTAGAAATGAAGGTAAAAGGGTAACATTTTTATTTCAAGATAATTCTCCTAATGTTGAGGTATTATTTTACTATCAATATATATATATATATCATGATAAAATGTACTTACTCGATTTATTTCTATTTTATAACCACAATTACATCCATTGGTTATACTTCGATTAATTTTCACTTCATCTTTTATTCCAAAAAATGAAGATTCAAGATGAAATTATCATGAACAAAGCACTAAAATTTACTTTAAAAAATCCACCAAATCCATAAAATAATGAAAATTCATTCCTTATGTATTTAAATATTTAATAGAACAAAAATGGTTAGTACAATTTAAGGTAATAAATAATATGAATAATTCCTTTTTGTAAAGGAGTAACACATTGGTTATCAAAACATCAACCAAAACACCAAAGTTGAAATTGAATAATTCTATAAATAAATAATCTATAAAACTCCCTATATAATTATTAACCAAATTGAGACAAAAAATTAAAAAAAATATCCAATTAAATTTATTTAGATTTAATCCCAAAAAAACATAACATAACTCATAATATTTCATACTAACATGTATATTACCCTAGTCACATAGTCTCTAAAAAATGAAAAACATTTCCTAAATGACCTAAATCATCATCTCACAAAAAAATCATATATTCATCCTAGAATTAACTTAATATTTATTCCTAAATAATTTCAAAAATTTATCTATAAAATCTCATTTTAATTAGGAAAGCTCATAGGCCATTGGTAGGAGCTATGCTCTTATTGTCTTTTGGATGTGGGTTTTAGCCCCACACCTATACTGAATGCAATGGGTTATCACCCAACCCTCAGTCTTCCCTTTTTACTAAAATAACTTAAATAAAATTTTAATAAAGATATAAAATAAATAATTATAACAGTTATATGATCATAATTTACCCTGATCATATACTTTTCCAAAAAATATAATGAGAATCTTCAAAAATAACTTTGATCACCAAAATAATTTTCATCCTCCATGGTTATTTATATAGAATAACTTATTTTTCTACAAAATCAAATAATCTTTCAGTTTAATTACCTCAACATCAATGGATGTACCAATCGTAAATGTTTTCCATACCTTTCAGCCCATATTCCCATAATTCACATTTACTAGTCCCTCTATACAACTTAATAGCATTAAATATTAGTAGAAAAATCTTGGACATCAAAATACTATCAATAAATACCAATACATCATAATTATCAAAACCCAATACATAGTTACAACAAATTTTGAACTTCCTTTATAAAATCATAAAAAATATTTATTTTTTCTTCCACAATAATTTCTTTCTAAAAATAGAAATTTGAATAACTGAAAACATTTCATCAATATCAATCTAATAATATTATCATTTAAGGATAAATAATAAAATAATTCATAGATGTTACATTTTATTCATATAATCTTAATCTTCAGCTATATAACATGTAACATTGCTAATCATTTATTCACAGGACTTTTCTTATTCTTCTCTAACGATTTCATCCTCTTAACATTTCAATGGGATGTTTATTATTTGAGGTCCTCTTTGTCCATAGGTAAAACCTCTTTCTATTCTTTAAATAAAGTTTCCAAAAGTACTCTTGTAAAATTATTGACATGTTAGATGTTGAATAATTTTATTCCCATGGTTATTATCACTTGTAATTCTATGAAACTCTATTGATCATGCGGTTATCGTAGGTTGTGATCAAAGATACATTTAAAAACCCTAGATATAACATAGTGACTAACCTCGAGGTCACTCACAAAGAAGAAACATTAAATGTCCAAGTGGTCTTCTTGAAACCTTCATTGTGTTTTAATAAATTTTGGAAGTAGAAAAAGAAACATCATAAAAAATTTTGAATGAAAAAAATTATGGTGAAAACAAGAAAAGAAATAGGAGAGAAGGATTGAAATATGAACAAGGAGAAGTAAAGAATGTCAGTAAGAAGAAAACCAACTCTAGTGGGATTAGCTCTTCCACTTCCTATCATTTATCTACAGGATTTGGCCACAAAAAATCAACATTACTCAACATATGGTAATTTTTTTGATATAAACACCTTTATATCTTAAAATAGTAAATGATTATGCATGTAATGTCTTCCTATATAAGAGAGATCTCCCACAAATTAAATGAGTCACAAGGACAAACCATAATTGCACACAATGTATTTTAAGAAAATATAATAATCATTATATCCTAAAAATGCAAAACCTCTTTAAGACACTCAATCAAATAAATGTGAGAAAAAGTGGAAAAGGGTAGGTAATAATAAAGTAGAAAAATATTCCTCTGAATGAGCGTGTCGTCACAACACTTATGTTCATGTTTTAAATTTTATAAGAGAATAATAGATATCAAAGATCAAACTAAAAAATAAATCCCCAATCATCATTAGAGTTTCACATCATATAACTATCCCACATGATAGACCTCCCTTTATGGAGGTTATAGATCAAAGTATGGAGGAATAAGAACTATCATCATCCATGTATTTACAAATAGAGACAAAATTACACTATGGTGAATGGAGAATGAGAAATCCAGCAAATTCCCACAAATCAGTCATACTTCCTCGCTCATGTTTCCAAGAATCCTATTTGATTCTAGTATCTGAAGATATATTCAAAATAAGATCCCTATAATTATTTGATAATTAATGGTAAAATCAGTGACATCATAACTGATAGGAAGTGAATTCTATGTGACACACCTTCATATACTCATAATCAGATCCTAGTAAAATCACTAAAATATTATTTTTCCTCCCCCCAATGACATGTAAATACCCTAGAATATTTCATGAAATTCTAATGATCACATTCATATTGATTTTATGGATTCCATCATACAAATAAAAAAAAAATTGATCTGAGATTTCCCATTTTGGGTAATTAATCTGAGCTCTTTATAGTCTCATTTAAATTTCTATAGGCCTCCATGTCATTGGGCCTCACCCATTAATTTACTATGGTAGGATCAAATTTTCTCTTCACAGTTAGTTCTATGTGTGTTTGAATCCTTATTCATTGATACGTGGCAAAAAAAATTTAGTTCGAGCTTGTAGTGATTTAGATTCACCCACTGTTTACTTGGCTAAATTTTATCAGTTTCAATAACCTCAAGTTAAATTTGGTTTTCAGAAAATTCTTATTTCCTCATCATATGAACTTATAATGTTTAACCTCTAACTCTTACCTAGATCAAATCCATGTAAAGTAATATAATAAATGATCTTCAAAATTTGATTATCATGTGAAAATTTTGATCATCCTTGAATAAGATAATTATAAGTGATTAAGGTCCCTTTATTGTTGTTAGTTATTCCCACTATTAAATAAATAACTAATTTAACTATATTTTTTTATGAACACTTGTTGTTTCAACCGAAATGACAATGTATAACACTTTTGTGTGGCAATAGAGGCTCATTATTCACTTCTTTGTTACCAATTTTCAAGAAATGATGGGAACTTCATTGCAAATTTTTTTGAGCATTTTGAGTTTAACCTCCTATAAAACAAACTTATAAATTGGATGGGAATAGTCCCATCATCATATTCCTTTTACATGTAACAAAAACTAGAAAAACCAATTTAACTTCTTTAACTCGAAACCAGGCTTTCCCAAATCCCTTCCTTGACATTGATTTATCCATAATATATAAGATATATTCTCTTTAGGATTTAGTTGGCTTGGTTTTCACCTTCTAAGTGCATCATAGGCATCCCTCATCCGAGAATCACTAAGAGGTGATGGAAGGTTATGTTTGGATCATATTATCTATCCCTATGATTTATGGTATCCATGATTGGGGGGCTTGATTTCCTCTAGTATGAATCGTTATCAAAATCATTAGTGGTCCCAGGCTTGGTGATAGCTAAGAAGCATTCAATATTTCTTTGTAGATCAGTAAGAGTTTAGGATTAGCTTTGTAGACAGAAGAGGATCGAACATCATACATTGTGGCTGTCACTTATGGTTTGATCATTTCAATGGTTATACGCTTTCCTATTGTGAGGTATCCTTTTCATATTTCATGGTGGGTCATCCTTATCATTAGTGATTCTCAGGAAATTCAGGCATGGTAACTCACACAGTCACTTTATTTTGAGGTGTGCGATTGGTAGGTTATGCAAGTGACCATGTATCATACAACAACATGGAAGAAAAACATTATAATGGTAGGTTCCTACATGTATGGTTTCAAACTCATGGTTAGTATACAATAATGGAACAGTAATTAAACTCCATATGCATGGTAGGTCTCACGGTAGTTTGGTTTAAGCATTCAGTCAGTACAACAGGAGGTAACAATTGGTTCCATTATAACTTAAATATGTACAAGTGGTCAATAAAGTGAACATACGACCATTAATCTATGTCATCTAAACATATTGTCATTATTTTTCTTTTTAGATACTAAAAAAAACATAATTAAATAATTAGTGACAAAAAATGTATTCAAATTAAAATTCAATCGCATCGAAAAAGATCACTAAATTTTCAAAAACACAAATTCCACACAGTATTTTTAATTTAATATATGTAATTATGAAAAAATTGATCTAGTTCTAAATAAAATTATGGGAGTTATATTAAAAACAATATAAATATATTCTTATTGAAAAATCATAATGAATGTTTGTTTAAAAAAATTAATAAAATTTTAAATCAAGAATAATGGATCAAATATATAACCAAAACAGATTACATTATTAAAATTTTCAGGGAACTGCAAGCCTCACTCAAATTACCATGTATTCAATAATTATTCATTAAAATAATTATTCTCACTTTAAAAATATATTTAATTCCATATAAAAAAATGTGGTAAAGTGTTTCAAAAATAAGAACATCAAACTCCTCCACAGATACTCAATTTCACTACTGGAGAATTAAAATGCATTTAATTTAATTTATAAAAAATAGTACAAAAAAAATAAATAATTATCCTTCCTAGGATATAATTAACACTACAATTAAATAAAAGAAAAATATTCTCCTCTTCCAAAAATTATTATTCTTTCTATCTAAAGTCACCTAATACCCTTCTTCAACACTAGATAAAATTCCATTTTTAGAGTACAAACCTATGAAATTAAAGTGGAATTAAATATATAAAAAATAGAACTAATGACTTTCACTCTCTCCCAGGTTCCTCAAGCCAAAGTTCCACTTTCAAATTCATTGATACAGCTAGAAAATATTTTCTTATAAATTATTTTTTTATTTTTTCATTTCAGTTCGATATTCCCCAAACCAAAATGATATTATTTTTCATAAGACCTATTATTTAAATTTTACCTAGTTGTGATTTTTTTCATAAAAAATTTCAAATAAATTATTAAGTTTTAAGGTGGGTTTATTCATAAAATACACCAACTTCACTTTTCTGAGAGACTCACCATGTGATCCTAATTGCCTATTTTACTCTTGATTCAAAGGATTTAAATTAATCTTGATTAAGTTTTCTCTTTAAGGTGTTCCACTTCACCAAGTCTAAGTTACTAGGTTAAAGTTAAAACTTATGTTTCCTCAAGTTATAATTACAATTGAATAAGAATATATCCTATCACACTTCCCTTACCTAGTTATCAATCATTGTTACCATAAAAGTAGTTGAAAACATCACTCATCAATAATTAAATCCTAACAAGCTCAAAGTTAGTGAAATTCCCCAATTGAGTATGAAATTTTCACCAAATAAAGGCACATTGATTAAATATTTTTTATAACCAAGAGATATACTAAAAAAATTATTGATAGAAAAAAATAATGTTTTATTTAAAGATAGGCTGACAATTTTGAAAAAAAATTAGGGGGTTTTGACGTGTATATAATTGAAGCATAGTTAAGGAATTGAGAAATAACCATTTCTCACACACTTAAAACCCAACATTTTCCCTAATGTTGAATCCCAATATGGGAGAGATTTTAGTTCATCAAAGATTGAAAATTTTTTAGTGATTAAATGTTAAAGGGGTTATAAGAAAGTTAAAATATCTCTTTGACACACATCTAAACAATTTTCTAAACAATTTTTTTAAAGTTTTTGATTTTTATTATTATAAACTGAAAAAATAATTTTAAATTTAGTTCATATGATATCATGATAAAAAATATAGCATCATAGAGAAGTATGAATCCAAGGCTATTGCAAGGGTGTAATCGAGATTTTTACATGAAACAAAACTAAATTTTCAACTCTATAGACTTAAATAAGATACCACCTAGGAAAGAAAATATATTCAAAAGTATAAAAAGATCAATGGGACTCCCCCACACTGAGATTCTAGTATAATGAAGCACAAATTTAGTGAAATTAAATGTAAAAAATTAAAAAAAACACTACTCTGAATGTGGGGGAATCTCATTTTTATGTTCATCCAGATGAATACTCACTATTATCATTGAATGATTACTATGTATGATTAGTTCATGTCCCTAAAAAATTAATTAGATTAATATTAGAATTAATTATTTATAGTTCAATGTTCATTGAAACCCAAAGTTTGAGTTATGGAGTTTGGTCTAGTAAACTTTAGCTTGAAGCTTCTTTTTTCTAGACTAGTTGACACATAAAATCACAGCCTGATTATTTTAAAACAAGAAAAATCACACAACTAAAGATATTAACAAAATTTACACAAATAGAAAAAAAAGAAGGGGATAATACAATGATAACCCTCAAGGGGTGATATGTTTTGATTGTACATAACTGGATAGCCTTTGGGTTGACCCTAATATAAAGGAGGTGATAAATTCTTATTTAGGAACCACCATATGTGATTCTATCCAACTTTAGTGATCATTAATTTTTGTAATACCACTTGGATAGATTCTCTGAAGACCCACTACTTGATAGTATTGTACCTCTTATAGTGTTATAGAGTAGAAATAGAAAATGGGGTACTTAGCTTCTTCTATATGTTGAGATTTTGTGTGCACAAGTTTTAGGGAATAAACTCTAGGATGCGACTTATCTTTTTTTTCCCCAATATATCATTTCCTCTTAAACAAAAAAACTTTATCTGCACCCAATTTTTTATCATGTAATAAAATCTAACACTACTTCATCAATAATATCTAACAAACTAGATTTTTTAATTAGAATTGGGAGTACCAGTATTTTAAAAGTAGGTTCAACTTTAATATCATCTTCACTCTCCAAGAAATCACAAAAGTAAACTAAATATTTAATTCCTACAATGGGAGAAATAGAATTTTAATCATCTTCAATCTAATAAATTTAAAATAAAAACATGTATTCTACCATAAAATTATCAAATCCCTGAATCAATTTAGTTTCTTCTTCTTCTTAAATGAACAATGATCCTAAGAATATTTTTGGTTTTGGAGTGATGTAGTCAGGTTCCTTAATTTTATCTTAAAATACAAATTATTTTTTGTGTCTTCTATGGAAAAGGAGATGATATTTTGTGTTAATCGAACTATTGTGTTATTGAGAAATCATTATACATGCCAAATTAGTTTAAATCATCAAAATGAGTATCAAAAATTAATTTATGATCCAAGAGTTATTCAACTTCATCAATGTCTGCATATCTCATATCCTATCAGCCCTTGAATTATGTCTTTGAATGAGAATGTCACATCTCCAATGGTGGGTTGGAGGGAATTTCAGTCTCAATAATTAAAACCACTAGTTTTTTTTATTTTCTTCTACTTATTTTCTATTTCCTTCTTGGTAGATTTACATAATGTTTTTCAATTGGTTTCTATAGTTCATCCTAATATTCTTGATTAATTTTGATCTTATCCAAATCATGCTAAATCATTTGAATTATTTCATTATGATAAGATAGTTCATTAACAACAATATCTATGTGTTTTCTTTCTAGAACCCAGTGTTGGAATGATGAAACAACAAAATCAATTTATTTAATAGTATCTAAGAGAGATATATAATTAAAATCATTATTGTTTATCACTATTTATGTTTTTTTTGAAAATTATTAGTTTTTCATCTTTTTGTTAGTTTTTTTTAATAAAATAAAAACTGGGAAAATATTATAGGCCATAAGTTTCTTCTCCACCAATGGAACCAAATTTTATGATGTGTCTATAATGGTTTATAGTCAAATATACATTTAAAATCCCTATATATATCATAGTGGATAACCTTGGGGTCGCTCTCAAGGAAGTATGGTCGAATTCCCTAGTGGTCTTCCCAAAAATCTTTTTTTGTTTTAATTTTTTTTTTGAATAAGTAAAAGAAACATCATAAAAAATGTTGATGGAAAATATTTAGGGTGAAAACATGAAAATAAATAAGATTAATGTATTGAAATAGAAATAAGGAAAAGGAAAGAAGGTTAATAAAAAGAAAATATGATCTAGAATGATCGACTCTTCCACTTTCTATCACTGTTCTACAAGATTTATCCAAAAACACTCAACCAAAAAAACTCATTATAAATTTCATGATACAAAAAAAATTCTCTCATAAAACAATAAATATTCATCCATGGAATTTTTTCCTATACAATAGATCTGTCTCAAAAATTAAATGATTTACAAGGACAAATCACACTCCACCAGAATGTCTTCTATGAAAATGTGATAATTGAATTATCCTAAAAATACAAAACCTCTCCATGAAACCCGATCAAATGATTTATAGAATAATGTAAAAAGGAATAGATAAAGAAAGTAGTAAACCCTTCTTGTGAATTATCAAGTCTAAACTACTACTCTGTTCACATTTGTAATTTTCCAGGAGCATGGTATGTGTCTATGAATGAACTGGAAATTCAATATTTAGTAAGCATCAAAGCTTCACATCTTAGGTATATTCCAAATGTTATACCTTAATTTATAGAGGTTCCATATCACATTATAGAGGAATAAAAACAAACATCATCCATGTATTTATAAATAGAGATAGAATAAATTATGGGGAATGGGGAAAGAGAAATCCAGTAAAGTACCATGAATTAGGTATACCAACATACTCATATCTCTAGGAATCCTAGTTTATTACCATGTATAAGGATATAAAAAAGAGAGGATACTTCTCTATATATTTTAAAATTAAAGAGAAAAATAGGGACATCCTAACATACAAGTAGTGAATTCCATGTGGTGTGACTTCATGTACTCATCATTAGATCCCATTAAAATCCTTATAAGACTAGAAAACCTCCCAAAATTACATGCACATCCCCTAGAATATTTCATGAAATTACCATGATCATTTTAATTCTTATCCTTGCTAATTATGTAAGAAAAATACAAAAAATGTTGATCTATGATTTTCTAATTAGATAATCAATCCAAGCTCCCCATAGTCTTCTATAAATTTCTCTGGGCCTTTATGTAGATGAGACTCACCATTAATATTATTGGATTAGATCAAATGTTCTATATATATCTAGTGTGATGTGTTCCTGACTCCCTCATTATTTATACTTGATGTAATTTTCTCAATATAATATTGTAGTGCTTTAGATTCATTCACTTCTTTCTCAACAATCTTTGGTTAATTTCAGTTATCTCTTGTTCTATTCGACTTTCCAATAATTCTTGTTTCCCTATAATATGAACATGGAAATTTAAACCTTTAACTCTTACATTGATCATAACCTAGAATCTTAATATAAAAAATGATTTCCAAAAATTGATTATCTTACTAAAAAATTGATCATCCTCGAATAAGAGAATTAAGAGTGATTAAAGTTATTTCATCATTATTATTTAGGCCCTATAAATAAGAAATAACTAGTGTAAACATATCTTTCAAAAACTCTAGTAATTTATTAATATATAACACTTTGTATTGGGAACATATCTTCATTCTACACTTCTTGGATACTAATGATTGAGAGAGGTCGGTAAGTTTATTGAGGATTTTTTGAGCACCTCAAGTGTATCTTCCTATAAAAAAGGTCCTCAGAAATTGGATGTTTAGAGTCTCATTATCATCTTCCCTCTACATAGGAATGAAACTATAAAACCCAATTTTACTTCCTTAACTCAAAACCAAGCTCTTGCGAACCCCTTCGTCAACATCGATTCATCTTGAATCAATCCGCATGATTCAATTCAAGGTGTTTCCATCTAGGTTGTCTCTTCTAAAGTGCGGAATGAGAATGCTCAATCAAGAATCTACAAGTGGTAGTGGTAGGTGGTTCTTGGCTTAGATTATCTATCATCAAGATTATTTTTATTCAAGGTTGGAAGTATCAACTTCATCTAATACGACTCATCATAAAAAAATCAGTGTTCCCAGGATCGATAATGGCTACATGATGTTTCAGATTTCTATGCATATTGACAACTATTTAGGTTTGGTTTTATAGATAGTGGATGCTCAAGATTCATTCATGGTGGTCATTATATATGGTTCGATCCGTTCAGTAGTTATATTCTTTACAATGGAAGGGGATCCTCTTCATCTTCCATGGTTGTTTTTCTTCATCCTTGGTGATTCTTGGGAAATTCAGGCACAATAAATATCACAGGAACTTTCTGTATAGGTGTGTAGTAGGTAGGATATGAAACTAACAATGTCTCACATGGTAACTTGAAAAAAAATACTAGCATGTTATGTTCTTGAAAATTTGATTGAAACCTCATGAAAAGTGTAAAATAAATGCATAATCAGTAAACTCCTTACGTATGGTGGATCTCATGGTAAGATTTTCTAGCATGCAGTCAGTATAATTGGGGCATGGTAGATTCCATAGTCACTTAAATATGTATATGTGGTCAGTATAGTGACTTCATGACCATTCCTCAAGGTCAATTCAATATATTGTAATTTTTTGTATTTATGGATCTGGGAAAAAAATAATTATTAAAAATTTAGTGAAATAAAAAATTCAAATTACAATTCAATCACACCGAAAAAAATCACTGTATTTTAAAATAAAAAAAATTAAAAATGTATTTTTAATTAAAAAATATAATTATAAAAAAATAATCGATATCTAAATAAAATCATAGAAGTTTCTAAAAAACTTCATAAATAAATTCATATCAAAAAAATCATAAAAAATGACTATTCTAAAAAAATAATAAAATTTTAAATCGAGAACAATTAATCAAATAATTCACTAAAATAGAAAAGTTTATTAAAATTTTCAATGAACTATAAGTCTTATTAAAATTATCATGTATTCAATAATTATTCATTAAAAACTCATTTTTTAGTTCAAAAACAGATTTAATTCCCGATAAACTGATGTGGAAAAGTTTGTCAAAAACAACCACATCATCCATTTTCTCTTATTTGATATGTTAGGAAATTCAATTAGGCCGAAAACTTTAATCATAATATGAAAAAGATAGTTATTAATAATAATAAGTTATCTCATTATAACTCATTCTTCATTTTGTTTCTAATGTGGGAAACCGTTACATTGTTGGTCACGTTTTATATCAAGGAGGTTCCTTTGGGTTGCATGCATTGACTAAAACCAAAAATTATAGTGTGAGAAGCAATAATCATAGTGACAAGTCATGAAAAATCATTCAAGGTATGTGTAAATAATGAAACTTTTTCTACAATATATAACACCTTAGGTTTATCCTAGTTCATCCATGATCATAGTTTACACAAATAATTCATAGGGGTTTATAAATAAAATGTGAATTAACCCATGTATATTCTCTGAGAGTGTCAAACTTAGTGTCAAATTAGGGAACACTCACAATACATCATAATGATGTTCGAGATATGTTCAAATAAATATTTTTGAGGATATTAATGGTATATTTTTCTATTCCAAAACCACATCCAATTTTGTTATCCTGTAATGACCAATAATTTATCAATATAATTTACCTTCTGAATATTTTTTTTTTCATATTTAGTAATATGATATAATATAATGAACATGAAATTCATGATTCAACTAAGAAAATTTTATTATAATAATATAAAAATAACATTTTGAGAATAAAAATGTGGCCATAAGAACTAAAATTATTACAATGGGATAAAAAAATTGAAAAAAATTTAATAATAATAATAATAATATAAAATTATCAATCTACTCGATCCACTAAAATAATTGTGCTCAGAAAAAAAATAGTAGAAATGAAACAGAATGTTAGTAATGAAATATAAATTTTGAAAATTAAAAAAAAATATAACCTTGATAGAAAATAGAACTGAAATAATAATGAATGAAATATGATTTATTTATAGTAAGTATGGAAGCCACATAACCATTGCAAATATGATCTTTGGAATGGTAGCTTGACCATTGTAATAGTAATCTGACCGTTGGATTAGTAATTTGACCATTAGGAATATTATCCTAATCCCTAAAATAGTAACGTCACAAATATAAATGTAAAATAATATTATGGTATCTTGAAAAAAATAAAAAATATGGAATATTTATATCATGATACAAGTAAATAGATATTTGAAAACTGATAAAATAAGTTTTTCTATTTTTGTAAAATATATATCTTTGATTTTAATTTTTATAATAGATTTAATGATTTAAAAGAAATATAATTTTAATAAAATTAATTTATAAATTAATATTATGTTTTATTATAATGATATGATAATTTTATGAGATCATAAGTATGTTTCCAAAGGGTTAGAAATTTGATCATAATATTAAAATTTGTATTTTTTTAATAAATGAGGACTTTATTTAAAAATTAAATTTCTCAAATTTATAATTATTTTCTTAAATTGGATTTAATTTTTGGAATCTAAATGTTTAAATGGTTAGGGTTAATTTTTTCTATTTTTATAAAATTGAATAATTTTTTAGTGAATACTGAAATATGAAAAAATGTGGTATTTAACATTATTATCTAAATGCATGAATTTTTCAGTCTTGGATGATTTAATAACACAATATTTTAAACTATCATGGATAATTTACTAAATATAGTCACATTAATCAATAATATTGATAATCTTGATCCCAAATAATAATTTAATGAATTTAATATTAAAAAACACCCCTCCTCTCCCCTTATAAATACCACCCCTCACAACCCCTTCTCCTCACACATTCTAGGCCTTTGATATTTTCAATTTTTATTGCAATTATCTTCCCAATACTCTGTCATGATTCTTAGTACTTTTGGTCTCATCCAAAGACCAATTCAATGTGACTTAAGTGGAAGCCTGAGAGATTACATCCTAAAGAGAAGGTAATTCCCACAACAAATTCTTTTAATTTTTCTTCCGCCTCTTCCTAAAAAACCATTCCATCAAAAATTGAATAATAAATATAGTATAATATATATAATGTAATTTTTTTGTGATAATGGAATATCTACCATCCATATAATTCACATTACCTCAGTTGACTCTAAAAACAAAAAAAACGTTGTTTATAATATAGATGGTTCACCACATCTAGGAACAACACACTTTATTTTTATCAATCGCATTCAAGGATGGTTATAGAAACTATATTATGGTAAAATATGATAATAATAAGTATATTATAACTTATTTAAAGTTCTTAAATTTTTTAATAATAATTTAACTAAATAAAATGAATCAAGTTCATGATGGTCAATAAAATGGTCTAACTGAACTAACTATTTATCATTGACAATTTTACTAAATGAATTGTCCCTAGGTTAGAATAAAAATATGCATTTGGGACCATTTAAATTTAAGGAATTACATGAGTACCATTTCAATTTAATTTATTTTTATTCACATTTAACAAGAACTTCAATAATTATACACAAGTGATTTGACCATGGAACCATGAAATGACCACCCCCAAAATAATGGAATTGAACATTATATCCCATTAAAATGGTTATAAATGAATATAATAAAATTATATTAAATAAAATATTTATTTAATGGTTTTGAATAATGTAATTAATGAATCTAATTTGATTATCAACGATGTTAAGTGCAAGAGAATAATGATTGTAGAACCGAAATTAAGGGATATCTTAGAACCTCCATTTTTTATTTATGGTATGGAATATCTCTCTATAAATCACTTTAT
This sequence comes from Viscum album, assembly GCA_963277665.1. Classification (NCBI taxonomy): domain Eukaryota; kingdom Viridiplantae; phylum Streptophyta; class Magnoliopsida; order Santalales; family Viscaceae; genus Viscum; species Viscum album. Next base: position 1,909,552,602 of record OY728136.1, read on the forward strand.
ATATCTCTTTTGTGTTATTAAATTCTCCAAAAAAATTTATATATGTATATTAAATATGTACCTATATTATTCTCCCTTCATTTTATTGGGTAATACAATCTGTAAGTTCATTTCTCAAATGCAACCCATTTCTTTCCATGGGAAATTCTTATATTTATGCCTTATGATTGATTTACTTTTTTAGAATGAATTAGAAGGTAAATATTATAATGGTTGTTCCTAGATAGTTCTCTAATGAATTGGGTAATGTTTTTTTCTCATGAAACCTTATGAATGGGATTAGGTATTGAAACTTTTATATGTTGGGACTCTGCCCATCATGTGATGTTGTCCTTGATGTTATCTTGAATCATGATTATGTCATGTTATATGTTGCTACCACATTCATATGTTTCCATGATCATATGATACAATGTTAATTATGTTATTCACTCATGTGATTATTCTTGAGCCTAATCTTTTATGATATCATGTTGTGCTTTTTGACTCACATGTTATGCTTAATTATCATGTTTATTCCCTTACAATGATTTTTAGCACACCCCTTTTTTCAATATATTCCTTAGGTTATACTATGCAGTTTTATAAGATCAAATAGATTTAGGATATCATTATGAATATTAAAATTAATAAGTTTTTTTGTTTAATTTTATAGTTTATATACCTATTTTTACAATTATACTTGGCCTATAAATCCATTGGTTGTATTTAAGGTATATTTATGATAAAACTCATGTTATAATATGTGTAAATGGATTGGGTTTCTATATATCCTGAAAGGGATATTTTTCTAAGAAAAACACATAATTTATACCATAACAAAACTTTAATTATACTTCATACGATTAGAAATATCCTCGATGATTGTCATAGGGTTATGTTCCCTAATCAATGTTTTCATAAATATTGTTTCCAAGATTTATACTAAACTTCCTTTGATACCAATTATAAAGAGTACTAACCTAGTAACCCAGAGAATATATATATTATTATATTTTAATAAGATTCAAGGGATATCATCCTAAATTATCAATCCGTTTAGTAGGCTCAAAGAACTAGACACAAACATGCTTTCCATTTTAAATTGAAAATAAAATATAAAACACCGTGTAAGTAAATATTCTCCATCCTTGAAAACATTCAATTATTCTTTCTTCATATCACGTGGAGAGGAAAAAAATTAATTTTGGTCTCAAAAACATAGTAATGGTTATTTATAGTATAATATATCATGAATAAATAATTTATAATCAATATGAAAAGGTAAATAACCAAAAATCCATTACATTTAATAAATAATTTGATTAGAAAATGCATCATGGATAATATTAATGTAGTGATATTGTGGATAATATTAACTAAATTATCAATTAATTAAATTAATAATATGATATTTCATTATCTCATACATTAAGATATATTTACCATCAAGTCCTTTCACTAAGGAAGTTTAAACTATGGGTAAACATACACCAAAACTCCATTTAATAAGGCTATCAAACTGGTTGGTCTTAAGATACCTGTTGATGAATCTAGGGGTTATGTAATTCTGGGCCCTAACCATCACTAAATGTCCAATTATTTACTCATATATAGAATGATAAATTTAATTTATAAAAAAACCATAACTAAAATATCCATATTGAGTAAAGGATAAATATTATCAAGATTTTACCAGTTAATCCAATAACTTTCACTATAAAATGATGTAAGTATATATGGTATATGGTTTATGAAATATTTATATCCATGATAAAAATATTATGGATATTTTTGAGAAATATAATGTACAATGTAATATGATCACAATAAAATGATTTTTTCAAGATAAATCTAATGAACACAAAATTAAAAAGTGATAAAATATGACCATTGATTCCCTAAAAATATAATTTTTGTAATAAAATCACGTCTTTTTGGATAATAAAATAAAATGGATTATACAAATTAAAATAATATTTTATTATATATTTTTACTTCTAATTTTTTTAAAAACTTATAGAATAAGATTAATATCATAAAATGGTTATGATGGTGAGAAATTTTGTTAACATTGTATATGTTAAAAAGAAACATTCCTTTTCACTTTTTGTAACCATTTTGGAATAAATTTTAAAATATTACTTTAAAAACATTAAAAAAGTCAAATATAACATAAAATATCCTTAATAAATAATTTTTGTGAATAAAAAAATATTTTTAAAAACAATTTGAAAAAAAATCAACATGGAAGACAAATATAACCGATCAAAAACATAAATAAAATAAGCTTTTCATTGAAACATTTATTTACTAGATTAATATTAAAAAGAGAAGAAATGTTATAATGAAACATAAAAATTCCTTAAATATCCATAAGATAATAATAGTTAAGGAGTTTATGAACAATGTATTATAATACCCCTTCAACAAAAAATATAAGCAATCCTAAAAGGAATGAGATTGTAAAATAATTTATTATCACTTTGATAACATTTAAATTAGAACCCCTTGAAAGAGTAAACAATCATTGTAACTTTAATCACCATTAATAAATATATATTCATGTTAAATACATAAAATTGGTATTATATACTCAAAATAAAATTTAATAGGTTCATAAATAAAAAATATTTCGTAAGGGAGTGTATATTTGGGAGAAATCCCTTATAAAAATCATAAATATTGATGTTTAAATTAATCAATGAATAGATTATGTGTAAAAAATTTAAATATATAAAAAATTTGTAATAAAAAATAAAAAAATAAATTTTCATTTCACACATAATCCTAACATTACATACTCAATGAACTGGTGGTATGACCTAATGAATGTAAATTTAGTCAAGAAACCCCTTACCTCACGTTTCACCTTTATTGAACATGATTTAACTTAATTTATAATTCTTTTAAATATGTTATTAATTAAGATAAAAATAATGTTCATGTTTACAATATCATATTTTATCCTTTTATAACATTTTATCATGTGTTCATTGAAAATATTTCATTATTATAATTTTTTGGGTGTGAACTGCTTTGTTTTCTCATGCATGTTTTGTCATGGATGTTCTGGTCATTATACTTTGAATATGGTTCAATCATATCCAAAATGTTAATAATTTTATAAATAAAATATAAAATCATTATATATATCTATATATATTCATTTATAAAATGTGAAGAGAGAAAATTTAATTACACCAATCATAGAGACGATATGTCTTACGTAAAAATGAATGATGTTTTCACTTTTTAAAGGATAGAACAAAATAAATCAATATAAAAATTTAACTTTACAGAATCATTATAATAACATATATATTATATATATTAATTAAATATATCTTTATTTTCATCTATGTAAATTGGAAATGTAAGATGGATCACATCGCTTCGTGGAGGTGGTAGTCCGAATATACATACAAGTGATGTTATCGTTTTCTAATGGATTGAAGGTAAGAAGATAGATATGGTATTATAATTATAAAAGAATAATTATATCCTAAATATAATATATAAATATTAAACCAATCAAAATAATCATCCCTGAAATATGGTGATGGAAAATGATTTGTATCATTATGTAGAGGCGGTAGTCCACACATACACATGAGAGATACTTTCACTTCCCATTTAATGAAAAAGAGGGTGAATAAAGGTAGTTAAATAATAAAATAATTTTTTTTTTTTATACTTAAGATAATATTTTTTGATGAATACTATAGATTTATACGAGGTATAAGAAGAAATAAATTGAAAGAGGTCGGGGATGATGATTACCACTTCCACAGTAATCCTCCTTTAAATCCCATATTAATGATCCTTAGAATGGTATTTTAAGAGGATAAGAACATCTATTTATTGGGTATGGGTGTTGATAATATAAAAAGGCAGGTTTTGGTAAATATATATGGTATAAGTAGGTCTAAATAAAAGATAAAAGGGTGTCCTTTTATAAGTGAGTGGAGGGGCACTTTAGGAAATTCATAAAGTATTATAATATAATATGTGTCTAACTCATATAAAACAGTTCCAAAATGATATTTATTTTAATATAACATGTATAAGGTCTTAATATAATCATAAAATTATATTTATATAGGTTTATATATAATTGTAAACATTACCTTTTTGTTTATCCCCCTGGTTAACCAATTTTATCCTTAACTGTTGTAATGAATGTTTCAATATTAAATGGTTATAATTTTACTTATAAATAAAAATTGGATGATAAATGGAAAATAAATTACATTTTATACCATTTATAATCCTAATTTTCCTCTTGAAATATTTTATTAATTTTAAAATAATTTAATAAAATTTTATTTTCAATAAAAAATCATTAAGGTAATTTTTTAACTATTTATTTAATTTGGATTTAAAGAAATCAAGATAGTAATGTAATTAAAATATAAAAGTTTCACCCAACCATAATTTGTTATATTCATCTATAAAATTATTTTTAAACTATAAATCACCCCAAAAAATTACTTTTATAGTTTCTAAAATCATTTATATTATTTTTCTACTACTTGTACAAACACTGTGTCGACATTGTGTAACATTTGATGTAATTATTGAATAACTAAAAATTAAAAATAAATTACTATGATAAAAAAATTCATATCTTAAAAAATTATTATAAAATTTTTCCTCTTTTATCCTTATGTAAAATTCTAGAGATATTAATGTCAAGATAATGACATTTTCAATTTTTTTACTTGAGTAATAATAATCTCATTTTCGGTGGAAAATGTTACCATAATGCCATATATTATAATTTTTTATGGATATGGAAAGATTTATCTAATAACATTAAATTAAAGGCAAGTATTTTTGTAAATTTTAGACCTTATTTCATGGTTTGAACCCTGTTTAAACATTTTACCCTAACTAAGGTAACACATATTTACCACAGTTACTATTTATAATGACAAAAAATAAAAGGGACTAATTTACCAAATTTTGTCCTCTAAATACCAAATATTTAATCCATTTTCAATATTAAATCTCTATAACTGGAAGAAATAAATTTTAATATAAATGTGTAAAACGAAATGAAAAACAACTTTTACAAAAAATGTGTTTTAAGTATAACAATTAAATTATATCAAAATCATGAAAATTAATGATTAAAATGAAATTAATTTTATTATTATTAATAAAATGGATAATATATAAACTTAAGATGAAATTTAAAATATAACAGGATGATTAAATTACTTTATTTAATTAAAATAAATGACAGTATTTGGAAAATTTGTATTTATCACAACTCAATAAAAAATAAGTCATTTAAAAAATCTAAAAATTTCAACCTAAGTTAATTTTAATGCGAATAATTAAAAAATTAATGTTAATTTTAAGAAATTTAATTTCTAAAAGTTATATAAATTAATTATAATTTCCTCTAACAAGATGCAAGAAAATTTATTTTTGAAGAAAAAATATTTTGAAGCATAGAAAGGATTCACAAAATTTGAGTGATTATTTTCATAATAATTAATAAATACACTTTTTTAATAGGACCATTATACATATATTTCATAATATGTTTACTCATATTCATACCTTCTAATTCAACAACTAGTTTATAATAATCAAATTTAAATAATAATTTATTTGAAATACATCTTAATTCACTTAAATATCGGTGTTGTGTGTTAAGTAATATAAAAATATTATTATTATTTTAAATAAAAAAAATTAGGTGTTAGAGTGAACAACTACTTAAGAACATCACAATGATCCAGTAAATAAAATAGAAAAAATATGTATAGTGTCCAAATAGAATATATTTAATTTTTTATTTTAAAATCTAAGTCAAAATCTCCTTAAATATATATTGAATGATTAAATTTACATCATAAAATAATCAAATTTTATTTTTTAAAACATAGAAATATCTAGGGGTTTAGTAAAAATGTCATTTTGTTGATCTTTTTGTAAAAACAAACTTGAAAAAATTATTTCATTTTTGAACATAATATACAAGAAAGTGATACCTGATATCAATGTGTTTAGTCCTATAATGATATAAAGGATTTTTAGTGATATAAATTGTAGAATTACTATCATAATAAATCTATATCTTATCAAAATTAAAACCAAAATCATAAAGTGTTTGTTTAATCTATAAATAATGTGAACAAAAAAAAGAAGTAATAATATGTTTAATCTATAAATAATATGAACAAAAAGAATCAGCAATAATATACCCACTTCTTTCAGTTTATAAAGACATTAATTTTTTTCTTAAAAATCCAAGAAACTAAAAATTTACCAAGAAGGTGACACAAACCTTTTGTGATTTTCTATCTATTTTTCAATCACTAAAATAAGAATAAAAAAATGAGTTAGCTCAAGTGGAGTATGTGTAGGATAAAATAATCCAAGATTGAAAGATCCTTCAACATAATTAATTACTCTTTTAAATTAATTTAAATATATTTATTTAATATTACATTTGAATATAGCTCTAATACATACTGAAAACATCAAATCTGGTCTAGATGCTATCAAATAAAGGAAGCTACCAATCATAATTCTTAACATATTATTATCAATAGATCTTCCAGATGAATCAGATTTTAGCTTATAAGAAATACTCATTGGAATATTTTTTCTTTTACAATTATTAATTAAAAATCACTTAATAAATTTATTAGCATATTTTTATTGGTTAAAAAATATACCATCTTTTATTTGAATTATTTAGATTCTCAATAAGAACCAAAGTTCAACCATAAGGCATATGAAAAATTATGAAGACATTAACATTGAAAATTATTTAGATTCTCAAAATGAACCAAAGTTCAACCATAAGGAATACGAAAAATTATGAAGACATTAACATTGAAAATTAATCACAAATTATATCTCTTGAGGAACCAAATATAATATCAATGACATATATTTGGAGTATAAAAATTATATTTTGAATCTATTTTGATGAATAAGGTTGGATAAAATTTTCCCTTTTAAAAACCATTATTTAAAATAAATAGAGACTATTGGATTTGGTACCCCAGTACAAACATATATTAAATTTATGATAAATTTTAATCATAGTTTTTAATATTAATAAACTTATTATCAAATCATGTCTGTTCTTATACATAACCTAGTATGCGATAATGTCTCAAGAGTTGTTGTATCACTAAAAGGTCATATCAGTTCCCTATTATTATGAGAACCTGGAAGTGCTGCAACACTATTATTAAATATATGTTATGTAGTTGGATAATATCATTTGAGGGAAGAATGATATTGGCTATCATGGATATAGAATCATTGAAATTTGAGGAGCCTTATTATAGTGTATGCCCTTGGTAATATCCAGTGTAGGATATTATGAGAACGAGAACCACCCACAAGAAATCCACATTTATATGTGTCATTGGATTTTTTTCTCTATGGACATGTGTATTGATCCTTATACATTATGATTATTATTAATTAGTATTAAAAGTTTCATATTTTTATTTATTGATTAAAATTGTGATGACATATGTTCATGGAAAGGTAGGATATGTTGGCTATGTTATGATTAATATTACATTAATGGACAATTAAAGAAAGTATTTGTCCCCTATGTTCTTTAACAGAAACTGATAATTCATTCCCTTGAATAGAAATTATATATCCTAAATAAATCAATGTCTATGGTTTTTTATAGGAAAGTTTAATTTCCAGGAAGTCAAAGAAAAATACATCAAGCATATAGGTTGATGGCACGAGTGTTCAAAAATCTTGATTAGAGATATCGTGATAAAGAGATTATATTATAAAGTAATTGTCCATATGAGGTATTATTTCATTTCAGCACTAACATATTTCTCTATGGGTTCCTTGGCATGTTTCAAGACACTAACCTTGGAATTTAGGCTGTTTCTCCTAATACCACTAAGAAAGAGACCTAAAGGGTCACACACTAAATGTATCTAGAATCATATTTAAATAATATATTATTATTTATTATTTTAAATATTTAATAAATATCATTCCAGCATCTAGTTTAATAATTATTAATTTTTTCTTGATTTCATTTATTCTGTCACCAGTTATTTGAGAGAATATAATGTGAGGAGAATATTTAATAAATATATCTTTTTTATTTCTTGAATATAATATTTACTTGTTTATTGTTGAATAGTTCATTTATATTTTTTTTAATAAATAAATAGTCATTATTCAAGGCCTGATAAATATTATGGGGTAATGGTACAACAATTTTAATGGTACAGTGAGAAATAATAAATATTTATTTGTATTTGAATAAATAATATTTAATTTAATTAAAAAGTTAAATTCATGTCAAGAAATAATAATAATATTATTATTATTATTTGACATGGGGTTCCACATGAATTAAATAAATAATAAAGAGAAATTGTTCAATTATTTTATTTTAACCCTAGCGGTATGTAAACCCAATTGTATTATTTTCTATGAGAGACAATTCATTTGTTTGATTGTGCACAACAGGTTTGGAGAATCCTATCAAGCCCTAAATTTCTCTCCTCTCCATGAACACTCTTAAGAAAAAAGAGAGATCTTCCTCCAACATTATCCCTCAAGTAAAGAGAGATCAAGGAGGACACTTTAGAAGCGATTCTCGAGGAAATCAAAGGTGAATGATGCAAGTGATAGGATATGTCGTTCTGGCACCTGGAAATTACTATGTTGATGTTCAATGATTTTTGGAACAAATGTGGATCACCTCTAGAGGGAATCTTCTCTTGATTACTACTATGCAATAAGGATAAAACATTGATTTATTATTAGACTCATCAATGATAAAATAATTACAATAAGGTAATTCTTTAATTGATTAAATTAATTATCAATAATATGTGACGATCCACCCTATAGTTCTATAATTTTATCAACTGTCTATTTTCTTTTATTCAATTCCCTTTATCATGTTGTTTATCATTGCGTAAATATAGTATTGATCATCGATCATGAAAAAAATAAAAGTTGTGGATGACCCATCACACGCTTTCCATACAACTAGAACCTTCAAGTGGTATTAGAGCAGTCACATAATTATTTATAATTATTTAAGTATGGTTGATTGTTTACGCATTTGTCTTTTAGTTTTTAATTCACGTTTAAATCGTTATTTTAATCCAAATTACAATATATTCTTCTTAATCCTTCATTTCTCATAGATCTAATCAAAAAAATTAATTTTATTAATGAAATAAAATTGAAGAACTAATCTGGAGGGTCTTAGGATTATGACCGGATAACACAGGAGTGTATTTCATGTAACCAGAGTTATACACCGTTTAATTTTATTCAATACACCAATAATTAATTCATCGTTAATTGAAATTGCATGACTTGATTCCATATTGTGCATTTAAGATCCTACACCATGTGTTGATCGGTCTAGCCTGACACATGATTAGCTAGAGTATACACAGTGTATCCCACATACACAGTGTGTAGTCCATTAAGTCATAGACATGCTGTGTATTTCTATACATGGCATACCTGAATGGTGAATGTGTAATTTGGTGACCACACACCATATAGCCTATTGTACATGTTGTGTGCTCCATTTTTTTGAGACATGATTTACACATCGGGTCCCTAGGTGTGTGCCTCAAATAGATGGCGAGTGACGTACAGGTCAAGTAACTCTCTTGTATATGTCGTGTACTTATAACACATTACATAGAATTATAATTAATTTATTATAGTATGTAAACATTACCAATATTTTCTTTTGTGTGTTCATTAAGTTGACAGGACATTCCATTGGAAGGGTTTTAATATAAATATATATATGTTTAATTAATTTTTTTTTAAATTTCAGATCTATAAATAATGTGTGAGTTGTAGGATAGATATTAATCTATGGGCATTGAATCATAAAATGTTACAAAAAAATCATGTATTTAATGTAATCATTAATTTGATAGTACATTTCATGAAATTACATGATAAGTCAGGTATGTTATATGTCACAAGAGTAAACTATATATGAGTACAATACATGTTGGGTAGATTTGGATGGGTATTCACCATGTTGAATAAATGGTACATTTATGTACACAGTTAATTTTAAATAATTTTTTTAATTTGTTTAAAATTAGGATGGATGAGAATCTGAAGGAAATTCGATGGATAATTAAGGTAAAATAATTGATTAATTAAAGAATACAATTAATTTATTCGAACGTGATTTATCTTAAACAAGAATGGTTATGAATTGAATTCTAGTTTTATTAAATACATTATTTTTTTCATGCATGTGGATGATCCTAAGCATAGACTAGACCTTTGTATGTGATTGGGTTCATTTAATTTATTATAAAATTAATTTGGTGGCACATGTTCCTTCTCTACTCTTATTATATAAGGATTTTCATGCCCATGGTGTCTTTTATGTAAACCAATTTTTCCTCAACTACCTATGAGTAAAAGCATATATAATTTATGGAGATCCTAAGATAGTGGTGGTGGTTCAAGTTTGGAGTTGAGGTGAAACCAATCCAAGAGAGGTACATAGGTGGACAGATGGAAAGCTATAACACGAACATTAATTTGTTCAAGGTTTTTCCCAATGATCGGTGGTAGTTTTATCATATTCTAGATAAACTAACCATTACTATAAGATCATGATCATGACACTTTATTATTTTATTTCTATCAAGTTGAATGGTAATTTCATTATGGATGTTTTGTCTCTATCACATGAATTTGTGAAATTAACGAGCATATAATATATAACTAAAATAAATTGGAATATGCATAAATTTTTTCCAAAACATTGTTAATCAATAAGGTAAATTCAATTAATGTTAACAATAATGAGATAAATAAAAAATTGTAAATTTACACATAAAAGATTAAAATTCTTCAAAAATGTATATTAAGTTGCAATAGCCTTTCACTACCTCAGTTAAAATCAAACCATAGTTAAAAGTGTTTTACCAGCCAAAGTTCGAATGCTTTAAATTGTTGGGGAATTGAAACTTGAATTTAAGTGTTGACTTAAATATATTCACATCAAGGTTTAAATTATAATGTAGGACTTGGTGTAGCTGAGAAAAAACAGTTGAGGAAATCCAATTTAAAGATTTCAAGATTGGGGAGTCCACTCAGCAGATCAAGGAACTATGAGTTAATATAGATTGAATTTAGAATGCCTACCTAAAATCATACAAGTTTCTTGACCAATCAAATTAGGTGTAATGAGAAGGGGATTATGGATCCCTGTCAGTGGAATAACCATGAAACAGGATATTCCAAATCCAATGGTGAGTGATATTGGGTTTCGATAAAATAGTGAGAGATTTATAAATGTAATATTTATTTATTTTTCTAAATTTAATCAGATAAAATTCTAAAATACTCCTCATATTATTTTTTATAAAAAATATTAAAATAACTTAAACCATATCACTAGGATCCATTATTTATAAGGATAACCTTCCCACTTGAACAAATTTCAATGAGTGAAATTGCATTTACACCTTATACTTTTTCGTGATTGGAAATTGTATGTGCTGGAAGAACCAATTTCTGATGCACCTGGTAATTACGAAACTGACAAAGAGTTATCTCTCTATGATAAATATTTTAATGATTCAACAAATGTTCAATGTGTCATTATATCATCTATGACTAATGATAATTTCAATAAACATGAGGACATTGATTCATATAGCGTGATGCCTCACCTTCAAGATATCTATCAAGAGAAGTGAGAAAAGGTATGTAAAATATCTTCAATGATTTGTTTATAACTATTCTTGGAGAGTATAAACTAGATGGTCCTCATGTAGTCAATATTATTGGCTGTATTAAAAGATTAGACATATTTGGGATTAATTTCTTAGATAAGCTATGTATTGATCTCATACATTCATCACTCCCAGGACCTTTTATAGTAATATTGTTAATTAATATATGGTTAATAATGGGAAGAGTTTTTCAAAACTTCTTAATTTAATTCTCTAAGTGGATAAGGATATGGGGAATAATAAACCCACATTGTTTATGGTGAATAAGAAAATAAAGAACAATGAGAAGGGGTCCAAGACTCATTACAATTATAAACCTCTCGAGCACCATCATTCTAATAAGAAGAAGATCCATAGGTAAGGAAAGGAAAAGTAGGCAGTATGTTTTTCATGTAGAAAGTAAGGAAACTAGAAGAATAAATGCACCCAAAAAATAAGGGGAAGCTAAAGTTCCATTCTTTATTGAGTCTAATATTTTAATATCTACACATTGGGTATTAGTCATAAATTGTGGTGCTCACATATGTATCCAAATGTAGGAACCAAGTAGATTCTAGAATATTGCTAAAGGAGAGGTGGATATAAGAGCTGTTAATGGTGCGAGGATAAATGCTTTAGCCATTGGTGACTACCAAATTTCATTTCCAATAAAAATTATTTTGGTTTTAAAAGATTATTATTTTGTACTAATGGTTACCAAGAACATAATTTCTATGTCATTCTTAGATGAAGATAGATTTATTTTTAATTTTGAAAATAAAATTATTTATTTTATAAGGACATCATATATTATGGAATGGAACATTTAAATAATGGTATTTATGAATTAAAACATGAAAACCAAGTATTGAAAATTTATAACAAATCATGTTCACATGAATAATATAACACCCAACTATGTCATCACCGTCTTTCTCATGTAAATGAGAAGTGTTTGATAAAGCTCTGTCAAGATGGTTACATTAATTTTCTAAGCGAAAACCACTTGAAATATTTTATGATTATTTACAAGGAAAAATGACCAAACCTCCATTTGGTGGATACGGTTAAAGGGTCACAAAGCATTTGGGATTGGTACACACTGATGTGTGTGGACCATTTCTAGTAGAACCTAGAGGTGGGTATTCTTACTTCATAACTTTTACTAATGACCTCAGTAGATATGGTTATGTATACTTGATGAGGTATAAGTATGATACCATTGATAAATTAAAGGAATTCATGAATAAAGTAGTGAATCAATATGGAAAGAAAATAAATAAACTTCAATCAGATCAAGGTGGTGAATATCTTAACCAAGAGTTTATCAACTTCTTAAGGGAGTTTGAGATTCTATCTCTACTCAATCTTCCTTATAGAACATAGTGGAATGATGTTAATAAAAGGTGGAATCGTACCTTGTTAGACATGGTAAAGTTGATAATGATTCATGAGGATCTTCCATTATTCTTTTAGGAATATGCATTACAAACTACGACTTGAACATTAAACTGAGTACAAAATAAAGAGGAAAATGTAATTACTTAAGAGTTATAGAGTGGAAAGAAACATATTTTGTTGTGTATACATGTATGGGGTTTCAAGGAATTTTTTATGTCCTTATCAATTAGAAAAACATCACCCTGGGCCACAATGTGTATCTTTATAGGATATCCCAAGGAAACAAAGGGATACTATAAAGACCTAGAATTTCCAAGTAATTTTTTTAAATAAATGGAAATTCTTTGAGTCTGTGAAAATTGAAGGCACATGATTCGAGGGCCCGATTTTATCGGAATGAATTTCTGAACCTTTTTTAGGAACGTTTAGTAAACGTGTGAGCAGGTTTTACTAACGTTTAAACCGGTGCTCAGAATTGAAATCCAAGGGCACCGTTGAACTCACAGTGCCGGTATTCGCTTTAGAAGACTTTCACCTCGATGGAAGTTCGTCGCGGGTGAAAGTTAATTTTTGGGATTTTCATGGTAAAATAAAAATAAAATTCTTTAAAATCTTATTTTTATTCTTGAAACCTCCAATGTGTGGGTTATGGTGGTGGGGACCACCTGAGCATAAACCCTCAATTTTTGAATTCCTAGAGGTGGGGACCACCCGACCCCTCTTAATGGAGGAGAAACCACTCAACTCTCTCTTTAATGTGGAGGATCCTTTTGAGCTTCCTCTGCATTAATTATGTCAATGCACCACATTAATTATTCCAACTTTTGTGAGTGTGCCAACATAATTTGTTCTTAATTTAATTATATTGGCACCCCTTTCGTTTATTTGGGTGGAATTTTGTGAGGAGAACCATTGGAGAATTACACTTCTTCCATGAAGAACGATCCTCTAATGAAGAACGCCGACTTAGACTTCTTCCTCAGGACACCCTCCAATGAGGAACGTCTTCGACTACGAAGAACTGTTACACGAGCTTGATATTGTAGGTGTGTGGCAGATGAGACAAACATCGGAAACTTCAACTTCCTTCTCGCGCCAACGTCAACGAACAATCCAAAGTAAGGGGTTATTATTAAATTCTATAACTCTCTCGTTTAGTTTCATTGTTCTTGGAAATCATGGCGAACATGGATCAAACAAAATGAGTTGATCCATGATTCATATTAAATTGAAGAGTTTTTCCTTCTTGACTCATAATTTTGTTGAGCCGCTTTCTACCACTCTAACACGGAGGGTGCAGGACAAAAAAATATGGCCCGAACCCTCCGTCGTTCTTCCTTATTATGTTTTTCACGATAAAAGAAAGTGTCTTAAACCACGATGACAAATGAAGAGAGAGGCCGGCTAAATCGGCCACCGACGAAGGCAGGGCATCGCCACCCCTATGGCCTCCGCTGCTCTGTGACCTTCGGGTGGAGTCGCAACTGCCATCCGAGCTGCCGCTACTATCTAGGCCGAGTCACTGTGTAAGCCACCGCCGTTCGGGCCGAGGCACCGCCATCTGGGCTGAGCCGCCGCCACCATTCGGGACAAACCGAAACCACCGTCTGGGCCGAGGCACTACCGTTTGGGTCGAGCCACACCACCATCTAGACCAAACCGCTGCCTGAGCTGCAACTTCCCTTCTGGCCGAACCGCCCCGACTGAGCCACCCTGCGGCCTCAGGCCCTCACGAAAACCCCTCGGCCGAGTTGCTACATGGGCGCTCACCCTCACAGAACCCTGCACGACCACCTACGACCCTCCACGGTACCTCGCGGACTAACAGGATAGATCCAGCGGGTCAGTCCGAGTCAACCCAAACCGAGTCAGCCCAGGCCGGGTCGGGCCGGGTGGGTCCGACTGGGTCGGACCGGAACCAGGCCCACTACGACCCCTTTAATTTTGGCCATAACGTTGGCACCAGACGTCCATTTGATGAACCATTAGTGGCACTAGAAATCTTGGAGCAAGATGGTCCCTTTGAGTATACCCCATTGGATATTTGGGTTAAGATTGGGTATGGTCGGGTTGGATCAAGCACGAATCAAACCGGACCCCCAAAACTAAAAGGCTAATTACTCACAGACTGGGCATTCGATTGACGTGTCATCTATTGCGTTGAGACCCATATTATGTTGCGGTACATTGAGATACTTCTTCGTGGGACATTGTGGTTGTTGGATAATCGACCAGTGGCTTGGGGATTATATTATCCCAGACGATAAAACCTAGTGTGAAATCCCAGTAGCTGGCTATGACGAGAAGAGTGCTCCTAGATTTCCTATGTGGGTCAGCTCCTAGGAATCCTTCACAGGTCAGCTCATAGCGATCCTGTGTGGGTCAGATCCTAGAGATCCTCTGTGGGTCAGCTCCTAGTGATCCTGTGTAAGTCAGCTCCTAGGGATCCTCTGTGGGGCAACTCCATCGATCCTGTGTGGGTCAACTCCTAGGGATACTATGTGGGTCAGCTCCTACAATCATGTGTTGGTCATCTTTTAGTGATCCTATGTGGGTCAGCTCCAGTGATCCTGTGTGGGTCCACTCCTAGTGATCTTGTGTGGGGAAGCTCCAGCGATCCTATGTGGGTCAGCTCCAGCGATCCTATGTGGGCCAGCTCCTAGCTATTTTGTGCAGGTTAGCAGAAGATCCTCTTATCTATGTAATATGATTTAGTAGTTATATCTAATAATATCTACTACTATACCTAAAGATATACCTGGTGTGAGCTGAGTCAGTATCTTTGTGTTTCCTCATGATTGAGATGGATTACTTGATAACTTAGGTATATGTATGGGCATATACCTAAGAAGGGTTATCTGTTGATTTCATACTTTTTGGTTTATCCTTGGAGGAATTGTTTGAGACCTTGAGGGTCTTGGGGTCCCCAATGAGTATTGTTATACTCACCCTTGTACGGGATATGCCCTCACCTTGTTGTGTTGGATGTAGATGAAAGACAATGCTGACTGAGGATGAGGGTACCTGGACCAGAGTTAGCTCGGAGGTGGACCTAGACGAGGAACACCATAGAGGAAACCAATCGAGAGCTGTACCTACCCTTCCAGTGGGATCCTTTGTGGGTGATGACAAGATCTATTCTAGTTACTTGTACATTCAGCTATCTTGTACTTTCCAGTTTTCCTTGTACTTTCCAGTTGGGATTGTATTCTGGTCCCTTTTCACTTACTGTACTCACTTGTTTACTATATAGTTACTTGAGTATGTATCTTGCTATGTGCTTGGTTGTGTGTGCTGAAAGTTATAAAAGCAATGCCTTCCTAGTTTTAGGGAAAACTCCTTCGGTGCTAGTCGCCAGCCCTTGGCCTATGGAAGTTGGGCTTAGGGTAGTCATGACACGGGCCCCGGGGGATGAATCAGGAAAGATTGGTATCAGAGGAGTCTATTATATAGTAGAACATAAAACCCTGATCTTTATTTTAATGAAAATAGTGTTAAGTGTAGTGAGTATGATTATCAGTTTAGGGAATCCAGTGTTAGTGCGGTGGCCGACGTATCCATACAACAGGACCCGGACTTCTGATTTCTGACTTAGTGCATGAAAACATTGATTTCGTATGTGTTTCCAAGTGATCTTATTTTTGATCTCTTGAGTCAACTCACCAGGTATAAATTATTGACCGTGGTGCACCTGTTTCTTTTAGGATTCCTCCACGAAGAAAGCCATCTAGGGTTCCGATAGTTGTACGCACTGATAGCCCACCGAGCGATAAGGCCTCGGTGTAGGGCCCCTTTCTAGTAGAGTCACCAGTGGAGGAAACATCAGTACCATTACCCATTGGGAAACGGATGCCACCAGCCCCAACAGAAGAGGGTGAATGCCACTTGAGTGCGTTGCATGAGTTCCAGCACTAGTGGTCACCCAGGTTCAGGGGAGAGATGGACCCACAGGTGGCTGAGGATTGGATGGAGGATGTGGTGAGAGTCTTCTGACTGGTAGGGAAACCAGCAGATCTCATAGTGATTATTACTGCCTGGCTTCTACAGGAAGTAGCAGGCAGATGGTGGAGCTTGATGCTCTAGGTCCACGATGAGCTGACGCTTCTATAGGAAGACTTAGAGAGCCAGTTTCGGGCAGAGTTTTTTCTAGAGACTCTTTGGACAGTGCACATACAAGAGCTTCTTCATCTACAGCAGGGTAGCATGACTGTAGCTCAATACTCAGAAAGGTTCACTAACCTCTCACGCTACTCCACAGATATGGTGCAAGACCCATTCTTCAGGGCCCAGACCGTTAAGCAGGGGCTTAGGCGGGAGATCAGGGCTTCGATGATCTCACTCAGCATCCTGACGCAGGTGGGGGTATTAGAGAGAGTCCTCATCGTGGAGACTTTCCTTGATGAGTAGTCTCTAGCAGCGAGATCCACCACTAGTCATCAAGTAGTAGAGTCTTCTGCAGATGGGAGTAGACAAATGTCGCAGAGGTCCAAGAGGACAAGACCTATAGGTGGACGACCTCATGATTAGGATCGATTATGTGGGGAACTCGAGGTGGATCCAGTTATACCAGGAGCAGGAAGTGTTACACATGCGGTGGGTAGGGTCACATGGATCGTGACTGTCTGATCCGCCGTAAAGATGATCAGCAGATGGTTGAAGGACCACCCAAACAGAGATAGAGATTCGACAGGGAGTAGGCCAACATAGAAGAGGAGTTGGCCATGAAACTAGTGGTGGGAGAAGATTTGAGATGTTACCGCCACCACCACCAGGAGGTCCACCTCGACCATAGGGAGCAGGAGGATAGGGGCGAGCTCATCTATAGGATGCTGAGGCCTACGATCATGGGGCTCTGGAGATGATACGAGGTACGATATGTGTCTACTCCACCTTAGTTGTAGTACTTATAGACCCAGGTGCCAGTCATTCTTTTATTGACACTGCCCTCTTTCAGAGCTCGGAGATTCCGATAGATCCATTGGCTCGATCCTTATAGATAGAGACTCTTACGGGAGAGGATTCGACGATTATGCACTGGTGCCGACAGTGCGAGCTTACTCTAGGAGGTGAGAGATCCAGCTGGGATTTCCTAGTAGCAGCATCGAGGCCTTATGACATCATCTTGGGTATAGACTAGTTATCTAAATTCCATGCTCAGATTGAATGTATTAGGTGAAAAGTGTGGTGTGTTTGCACGGATGGGACCAAGTTTACCTTCACCGACGATAAGGGAGCCTTTGCAGTGCAGGATGGACTTACCTAGAGGATAGTGCAGTTGATCACTCATCAGTTGGATAGCTTTACCCTCAGTGTGGTTAATGTAGAGAGTCCATGATATCCTATAGTGGTGGACCGGTACGTGGATGTCTTCACTGATGATGTTTCGGGTCTACCTCATCATAGAGAGGTGGAATTTTACATTGACTTGTACCCCAGGACGACTCCGATATCTACCCCAGCGTATCAGATGGATCCTATGAAGCTTCATGAGCTGCAGGTGCAGCTAGAGGACTTACAGGGGAAGGGATTTATTTTTCCTAGTGTTTCTCCTTAGGCAGCACTAATTTTGTTCTCCAATAAGGCGGAATTAATCTTGAGGCTTTATGTTGACTATCAACGCCTGAACCAGGTGACTGTGAATAACAAGTACCCACTTCCGAGGATTGACGACCTCTTTGATCAGCTGAATGGAGAATGGTGGTTCTTGAAGATAGAACTCAGATCAGCCTATCACCAGCTTAGAGTGTGAGATGAGGACGTGTAGAAGATGGATTTCAGATGTCGTTATGGCCATTAATAGTTCGTGGTTATTCCATTCAGTGTAAAAAACGCTCCAGCAGTGTTCATGGGACTCATGAACAAGATCTTTCAGCCATACCTTGATTTCTTTGTAGTAGTCTTCATCGATGGCATTCTGATCTACTCGGCTACTGGGGAGGAGAATACCTATCATTTTCAGGTAGTACTGGACACACTACGAGAGCACCATCCTTATGGTAAGCTCTCGAAGTTCCAGTTTTGTATCTGAGAGGTTCCCTTTCTGGGACATGTAATATCAGAGGCTGGAGTTGTAGTGTATCCAGTAAAGATTATGTCAGTACATTCTTGGGAACCACCAAGGAGTGTGACGGATGTACGGAGTTTCCTGGGTTTGGCCAGATACTACCATATATTTGTGCCAGATTTCTCCAGAGTTGTAGCACCACTATCATTGTTGACAAAGAAGAGGAAACCCTTCGTGTGGTAGGAGAGATTCCATCTGAGTTTTCATAAGCTGAGGCAGTGGATGACCAATGTCCCCCATCTTGAGGCTTCTCGAGGAGGGTTTAGGGTACGTAGTCTACTGCGACACATTAGGGACTGAACTCGGATGTGTCCCGATGCATGAGCGAGAAATTATCACATATGGTTCTTGATAGATGAGATAACATGAGCAGAACTACACTACCCATGAACAAGAGTTAGCAGTAGTGGTCTTCGCCTTGAAGATGTGGAAACATATCTAATGGGTGAACGTTTTACAGTGTACTCTGATCACTAGAGTCTCAGGTATATCCTCTCTCTAAAGGACCTGAACCTGAGACATCGATTTTGGCTTGAGTTCCTCCAGGACTATGACTTCGAGATAGTCCATAATTCTGGAAAGGGGAATGTTCTAGCAGATGCACTCAGCAGAAGATCTGGTATATAGTTGTTAGGTGAGGCAACCGAGTAACTGGCCACATTGTAGATATCCTTTGTGGATCAGTATGGAACATCTTTTCTTTAGTCTCTTACAGTCACTCCCCCATTTCTTCAGCAAGTCAGGGAGGTGCAGCGTGGGGACACTGACTGCGAGAATTGACATGCCCAGATATCCTCAGGGCAGGCACCTAATGGATTTTCTGAAGGTGGGGAGCACGTCATCCTCTTAAGATGTACCATGGTACCAGTGTCTATTTGGGAGGAAGTGATGATGGAGTTACACACATACACTCTCTAGGTACATCTAAGACTGGAGAAGATGTACCAGGATCTCCGATGACAATACTGGTGGCCGGGAATGAAGAAATAAATAGTAGATTTTGTCTTTCGATGCCTTAGTTGTCAGCAAGTGAAGGCGGAAGATCAGGTACCAGTAGGATTGGTTCAGCCTTTATAGGTCCCTGAGTGGAAGTGGGATGGGATATCCATGGACTTCGAGATAGGAATTCTACGTGCGTCCAGGGGTCATGACTTGATCTGGGTGATCGTTGACCGACTCACCAAGTTGGCCCACTTCCTACCAATCAGAGAGTAGGGTTTAGTAGAGAGATTGGGACAGCTCTATGTGCAAAATATTTTGAGGCTACATGGAGTACCTACGATGATTGTCTCTGATCATTATGCACATTTTAATTTCTGGCTATGGAAGGTGTTACAGGAGGCTTTTGGGATGCAACTTTGTTTGAGCACCGCCTTCCATCCTCAGACGGATGGCAAGACTGAGCGAACCATTCAAACCCTCAAGGACATGCTGGGTGCTTGTGTTCTCGACTTCAGTCACAGTTGGGAGGATCACATTCCCTTGGTGGAGTTTTCATACAACAATATCAATCACTCCACCATTGGGATTTCACCTTTTGAGGCATTGTACATGCGACCTTATAGATAACCTTTCTGCTAGACTGAACTAGGGGAGTCAGCACTAGTGGGACCAGAGATGGTATAGGCTACCACAGAGAAGGTGCAGATCATCCAGGAGCGAATGAAGAATGCACATAGTAGGAAGAAGTTGTATGATGGCAGAAGATAGAGACCTATGGAGTTCGAGGATGGTGACCACGTCTTTCTACGGGTCTCACCTTGACGAGGTTTGCAGAGATTTGGCTGAGGCAAGATGTTATATACGAGATTCATCGGACCTTTTCAGGTTCTCGGTAGAGTGGATGAGGTGGCATACCTCTTACCTATTCCACCTCAGTTGCACCAGGTGCATGAAGTCTTCCATGTATTCTAGCTGAGGAGATACATGCATGACTATTCCCACATCATCGACCACAGAGAGCTAGACATCGACAATGGGGCAACATTTACAGAGGTTCTAGTAGAGATTTAGGATCGACAGGAGTGGCTCCTTCATGGATGGTCGATACCTCTAGTGCACGTTTTCTGGTAGTACGAGCACCTCAAGAAGAGCACATGGGAGTGGGAGGATCAGATGTGTGCTCAATACCCCCACTTGTTTACCTAGTTTTGAGTTGTGGCTTATGGGGATTTAAATCCCCATGTTGGGGAGAATTTAATTACCTGGAATTTACATGTAATTTTTTTTTTAAAAAGTGGGAATTTTACGAGTCCGCAAAAATTGATGGCATGTGATTCCGAGGCTCGGTGTTCTTGGAATGAATTTCAGAACTATTTTTTGGGTAAATTCAGTAAACATTCTTGTGGGTTTTACTAACATTTAAACCGTTTCTCGGAATTGAAATCCGAGGGCACCTTCAAACTCGCAGCACTGGTATTCGCTTAAGAAGACTTTCACCATGACGGTAGTTGATCGAGGGTGAAAGTTAATTTTTGGGCTTTTCACGTGAAAACAAAAATAAAATTATTTAACATTTTATTTTTATTCTTGAAACCTCCCATATATGGGTTATGGTGGTGGGGACCACCTGAGCATAAACAACCAATTTTTGAATTCCAATAGGTGGGGACCACCTGACCCCTCTTAATGGAGGAGAAACCTCTCAACTCCCAATTTAATGTGCAAGAGACTCTTGATATTTCTCCACATTAATTATGCCAAGGAACCACATTAATTTTGCCAACTTGTGTGAGTGTGCCAACATAATTTCTTCTTAAGTTAATTATATTGGCACCTCTTCCATTGTTTTGGGTGGAATTGTGAGAGGAGAACCCTTGGAGGATTACACTTCTTCCACGAAGAACGGTCCTCCAATGAAGAACTCCGACTTTGAATTCTTCATCCGGACACCCTCCTACGAGGAACGTCTTCAACTACGATGAACTGATGCACGAGCCCGAGTTTGGACGTATGAGGTGGATAAGATGAACGTCGAAAAATTCAACTTCCTTCTCACACCAATGTCAATGAACAATTCAAAGTAGGGGGTTATTATTAAATTCTTGAACTCTCTCATTTAATATCCTCATTCATGGAAATCATGCTGAACGTGGATCAACCAAAATGAGTTGATCCATGATTTGTATTAAATCGAAGATTTTTTCATTCTTGACTCCTAATTTTGTTGAGCTGTTTGCTACCACTCTAACGCGGATAGTGCAGGCCAAGAAAACATGGCCCGAACCCTCCATCATTCTTCCTTATTGTGTTCTTCCCAATGGAAGAAAGTGGCTTACACCAGGATGATGAACGTAGAGAGAGGCCACCTAAACTGACCCTTGGTGAAGGCACGACATCACCACCCTGTGGCCTCTGCCACTCCACACCGTTCGGGCTGATTCGCCGCAGCCGTCCAAGCCACCACTGCCGTCTGGGAAGAGCCGCCTTCTGAGCTGCCACCATCTGGGCTGAGGTTCCACCATCCGGGCCGAGGCAACGCCACCATTCAGGATGAGGTTCTGCCGTCCGGGTTGAGCCGCGCCACCGTCCAGGCCGAACAACCGCCGCCATTCGAGCCATCGCCGCCGTCAGGTCCGAGTCACTGCCCGAGCCGCCACCGAACTTCTAGCCAAACTACCCCAGCTGAGCCTCACCACGACCTCATGTAAA
This sequence comes from Viscum album, assembly GCA_963277665.1. Classification (NCBI taxonomy): domain Eukaryota; kingdom Viridiplantae; phylum Streptophyta; class Magnoliopsida; order Santalales; family Viscaceae; genus Viscum; species Viscum album. Next base: position 1,909,575,441 of record OY728136.1, read on the forward strand.
CCCTCTGGCCGAGCCTCTTTGTGGCCTCATGCCCTGGCGGTATCCTTTGTGGCCTCGCGGCCACCCGCGACCTTGCAGCCCCCACGGCCAACCGCGACCCTCCGCGGTCCCTTGCGGCCTGCCAGGCTGAACCCAACAAGCTGGGCTTGACCCAGAAGGTCAGGATTGGTCGACCCAAACCGATTCGGCCCAAGATGGGTCAGGCCGGTTCAGTCTGACTGGGTCAGACCAGACCCAGACCCACTAGGACCCATTTACTTTCTCTTGGCCATAACTTTGGTACCAGACGTCTGTTTGATGAACCGTCAGCGGAATTGGAAATCATGGGGAGAGACAGTCCCATTGAGTATACCCCATTGGAGATTTGGGTTAAGAAGGGATACGGTTGGGTTGGATCAAGCATGAATCCAACCGGCCCCCCATAACTAAAAGGCTAATAACTCACAGACCAAGCGTCCAATTGACGTGCCGTTTATTGTATTGAGACCCCTAGGACATAGAGGTCATTCGAGATACTTCTTCATGGACATCATGGCAGTTTGAGAATCGACCAGTGCCTTAGAGAACATACTATCCCAGAGATGAGAAAACCTAGTTCAAAATCCCAGTAGATGGTTGTGACGAGAAGAGTGCTCCTAGCTTTACTGTGTGGGTCAACTCCTAGAGATCATGCACGGTTCAACTCCTAGCGATCCTGTGTGGGTCAGATCTTAGAGATACTATGTGGGTGAGATCCAGAGATCCTATGTGGGTCAACTCCTAGCGATCCTGTGTGGGTCAACTCCTTGGGATTCTATGTGGGTCAGTGCCTAGGGATTCTGTGTGGGTCATCTCTAGAGATCCTGTGTGGGTCAGCTCCTAGCGATCCGGTGTGGGTCAGCTCCATTGATCCTATGTGGGTCAGCTCCAGAGATCCTGGGTGGGTCAGTTCCTAGCGATTCTATGCAGGTTAGCAGTAGAGCCTCTTATTGAAGTAAGATGATTTAGTAGTTACATATAATCATCTATACTACTGTACCTAAAGATATACCTGGTGTAAGCTGAGTCAGTACCTCTGTGTTTCCTCATGATTGAGATGGATTACATGATAACTTAGGTATATGTATGGGCATACACCTAAGTAGGGTTATCTGTTGATTTCATAATTTGTGGTTTATCCTTGGTAGATTTTTTGAGACCTTGAGGATCTCGGGGTCCCTACTGAGTTTTTTTATACTCACCCCTACACGGGCTATTCCCGCACATTGTTGTGTTGGATGTAGACAACATACAACATTGACTGAGGACGAGGGTACCAGGACTATAGGTAGCTCAGAGGTGGACCTAGATGAGGTGCACCACAGAGATGACCGACCGAGAGTTGTACCTACCCTTTAGGTAGGATCCTTGGTGGGTGATCACAGGAGCTGTTCCAGTTACTTGTACTTTCAGTTGTCTTGTGCTTTCTAGTTTTCCTTGTACTTTTCAGTTGGGCTTATATTCTATCCCCTTTTCACTTACTGCACTCACTTGTTTACTATATAGTTTACGTGAGTTCATATCTTTCTGTGTTCTTGGTTGTGTGTGCTGCAGGTTATAAAGGCAGTACCTTCCTAGTTTTTGGGAAAACGCCTTCGGTGCTAGTCACCAGCCCCTCGCCTATGGAAGGTGGGCTTGGGGTAGTCACGGTATGGGCCCAAGGGGACAATTCATGACAAATACTACCTATACAACCCCTTATACAATAAAGTGTAGGTATATATAAAATTATTATTTATTTATAGGGATCACATCCTCAAAAAATATAGTGGAAGCAAGATTAACTTTGATGAAGTTGATTCTCAAGATATATAAGAGTTGGTATAGGAATAGGTTCCAAAGTTCCCCATGGAAGAAGTAGATTTTTAAAAACAAGTAATATATAAAATCATAAGAGAGGTAAGAGAACTATGGTGATATTGTTTTCTAGTCCTAGAATATGGTGATTCATTATTAATTGAAAATGATGAACATCTGTCCTACAAATAGGAAGTAGATATCCTAGAATCAGAAAGATGAAAAGAATCCAGGAATTATAAAATGGATTCCATGCATGAGAACCAATTTTGAGTTATAATTGATTCCCCAGTTGATGTAAAGGCCATAGAATGAAAATGGTTATTCAAGAGGAAAATGGTCATATAAAGTAAAGTAAATACCTATAAACCAATGCTAGTAATTAAAGGGTTTACAAATTGTCAAGGAATTGAATATGGTGAATCCTTTTTGCCAGTTTCCATGTATAAATCCATTAGAATTATAATTTCTATATAATATTACCATGAATATGATATTTGGAAGATGGATTACAAAAATAAATTCTTTTATGAGAACCTAGAGGAAGATGTTTATATGGCACACCCATAAGGGTTTATAACAACATGTGATGCTGGATTGAAGAAAGCATCTAGGTCATGGAACATTTGATTTGATGAAGGTATAAAAGAATTTTGTATCATAAAAAATGAATGTGATCCATGTGTTAACAATAGGTTTATTGGAAATTAATTTTTTATCCTAGCAGAATATGTGGATGACATATTACTTATAAGAAATGACAAACTAGTCTTACAGTCTGTTAAGGATTGGTTAAACAAGTGTTTCTCCATGAAGGAATTAGGTGAAGTAGCCTACATTCTAAGGATCAAGATCATTAATGATATATCCAAGAGGATATTTTTAATATGTCAAATTACTTATGTTGACCTAATACTAAAGAGATTTAGTATGGAACAATCTAAGAGGGGATTGGTTCTAGTGTCACATGGTTTACATATTTTAAAAAAATGTATCCTCATTTACAATAGGATAAATAGAAAATGATTAAGATCCCATACAATATAGTGATATTATCAATCATATATTCCATGTTATGTAGGCATTGAAATGGTAGGGAAATATCATGCTGATCAATGAGAACAACATTGGTTCGTTGTTATGGCTATCCTTATGTATCAAAGAAGAAATAAGGATATGTTCCTGGTGTATGGAGGAGATGTGGAAATGGTAATTAGGGGTTACACTGATTCTAGTTTTTAGGTAGATCATAATGATCTAAAGTCATAGTCAGGAAATGTTTTCCATCTTAATGGAGGATTTACGAGCTAGAAGAGTTCAAAGAATCTTGTTTTCACTAATTCTAGAGTGGGTTTCAAGTATATAGAAAATTCTGATAAATCCAAGGAATCTATTTAGATACAAAAACTTGTTCAAGAGATTTATGAGGTACCTTGTAGTAAAGATCCTATCACATTGTAATTTTATAATACTACAGTGATGGATCTTGCAAAAGATCTAAGTTCACACTAATGGAAAAATAATATAATAAGGAAGTATCACCAATTGAGGTATTTTTAATAGATAAGTGAAGTTGCAGTAAGTAGAGTACCCATATAAGTTAACATGGTTGAACCATTGACTAAATTATTATCTAAATAGAAGCATGAGTATCATGTGAGAGCTAGAGAACTAAAGGTTGTTCTCAATTGTCTCTAGTGAAAGTGGTAGTCTATTGGAGTTGGTTCCCAAGAACCAACTTCTGTCTAATTTATGATAAAATGTATTATAAGTTTTTAATATTAATAAACCTCTAATCACATCATTATTATTCTTCTGCATAACATGGTATGTGATAATGTCTCTATAGTAGTTTTCACACTAAAAGGTCATAGCGGTTCCCCGCTATGACGAGAACCTGAAAGTCCTAAAACACTATTCATAAATATATGTTCTATAGCTAGATTATATCATTTTAGGGACAAAAATGATACATTATATCATGTGGTGGAGACTAATAATACTTTTAGGAACCTTCTCATGTTGTACTCCATTGATAATATCCAATGTAGGCTATTATGAGAACGAGACCCGCTAGTAGGAAATTCACATTTTTATGTGTCATTGGAATATCACATATAGGGATGTGTGTAAAGATCATTAGACTTTAATATTATTATTAATTAGTATTTTGAGTCACATACTTTGATGTATTAAAGAAAACTGAGACAACATATGTTCTTAGTGAGGTAGGATACGTTGATTGTCTCACGAGTAATATTGAATTAATGAATAATGAAAGAAATGATTTTTTTCTTATATTATTTAATTAAAGTTGATATCTTAAGCCCTTTTATGGAAAATATATAGACTAAATAAATACAAGGACATGGTGTTCTATCAGTAAGTCCTGTTTTTAGAAATTCAAAGAAAGATACATCGACTACATAGGTTGTTGACACCAACATGCAACCAACTTGATTAGAGATATAATGATAATGGGATTACATTACAAAGTAAGAATATATATGAGGTATTATGTAATTATTGAATTAACGTATTTATCTATGGGTTCCTTGGAACGTTACTAGATGATAACCTTGAATTTAGGTCGTTTTTCCTAATTCCCCTAATAAAGAGGCCTATAGGGTCACACTCTAAGTGTATCCAGAATCTCACTAAATAATATATTATTATTTATTATTTGAAAAGATAAATAAATATTATTCTGACGCATGGTTTTATAACTATTCATTTTTCTTAATCATAAATATTCCATAACAAGTTATTTAAGAGAATATAATGTGTGCAGAATATTTAATAAATATTTATTTCTTATTTAGTGAATATAACATTTATTTTTCTGTTGGAAAATAATGTAGTGATATTTATTTTATAAATAAATAGTCATTATTCAAATCTTGATAAATATTATCGAGGAATTATAGTCTGAGTTTAATGATCTGATGAGAAATAATAAATATAGAATATTATTATATTAAATAATATTTATTTTAATTCACATGTTAAGTGCATGTCAAGAAATAATAATAATAATATTATTATTATTTTACATGGAGTTTTATAGGGATTAAATAAATAATAAAGTGAACTTGTGAAATTATTTTATTTTAAACCTAGCGGTATATAAACTGAATTATATTATTTTCTAAGTGATCCAATTCATTTGTTTGGTTGGACACAATAGATTTGGAGAATCCTCTCAAGCCCTAGAGATCTCCCTTCTCCAAAAATGCTCCCAAGAACAGAGAGGGTCCGTCCTCCACCATTCTACCTCAAGTAAAGATAGATAAATGATAACTCTTTGAAAGTGATTCTCATGGAGATCAAAGGCGAACAATGCAACTGATAGGATCTTCCATGATAGAACCTGGAGATTCCTATAACGATGTTTTATGATTTTTGGAACATGTGTGGATCATCACTAGAGGGAATATTCTCATGATTCCTAAAACCCAATGATGGTACAATGAAGATATTTTGTTATAATCATCAATGAGGAAATAATTACAACAAGTTAATTCGTTAATTGATTAAATTAATAATAAATAATATGTGATGATCTTCCCTCTGGTTCTGGTGTTTTATCTATTTTCTATTTTCTTTGATTCAATTCTGTTGATCTTGATACACTTAGAGTGTGACCCTCTAGGTCTCACATACCATACTCAAGGTGTTTTTAAACTATAAATATATTTTGAGAGTTCCAAGACATGATTAGATTTATATTAATTCTCAAAACTAGGAGGCTTCTTCTCATTTAAAAAATCATAAATATATCTATTCAATAATTCACTTCTGAAATATATTTTAATGATTTTAATTACACAATGAGATGAATATTCCAAAATAATTCATATTTTTTATAATTAAGAAACTAGAAAAAAAATATTATTTAAAATCAAATCATTATTCTCGATTTTAACCTTGATCCAATGACCTGGATTTATTTCTATCTATTTGACTATAATTATTTAAATTGTTTCTAAATATCATCTTGGTTATAATAATATTTTTATCCTTGGGGGGTTTAACTATGGTACTAACTTTATTCATGTCAAATTGATTTAATTATTCATGAATTTTGATAATATGATTTTAATCGGACAAAGTTTAATCAATATTTTGAGCCACAAATTCAAAAATAAAATCTTGATAAGGTCAATTTTTTCTTAATGATTTTTTATACCAATTATTATATCAACAATTACTTTATCAACTGGATTATCTTTAAGTACATTTAACATTTGTTCATGAGAAGTATTTAATGGGTTTTTATGATCATATAATAGTCATTTATACTAGAAGGAAACCTAAATACATAGGAAGACCTATCTTAAAAAATTAACATATAAATAATACTATAAAATAGAGTACCTGGAATTCATGAATAATGATTATTTCGAACATCCTTCTATAGAGAGTGATTTAATAAGATCATGAGAAGTAGTGAAAAAAATGACCCAAACATTGAGGGAGTATACCAACCAATGGATCCTCAAATACTTCATGAGGGAACCTAGAAAACTAAAGGGGTTATATCACATTATCTGTCGAGATGAATAGTGTTTGAGAAGAACAGAGATTCAGAATTGCCTCTTACACATCACACACTACAGACCCCAAAAAATAGGATCTCATCCTCTTATATGGCCCAAGCTATAGTAATATCATATTCATAACACGTAGTATGAGTTTGTGTCTATTGGGGTATAATTAAATTATTCTTTTAAATTAATTTTATGGAAATACATTAATCCATTCATACTTTATTATCGGTGATTAATAAAAAAAATTGGGATAAAAAATAGTATATATATATATCATATATACACACAGATATATATATATATTATATCCATGCATTGCATGCAGGAAAAATTCATGCATCATATACATTATAAAACGTGAACTATATATAATATCATATATTATATATATACTTCAGGAATCATAATCATATTAACATGCATATATAGCATGAATATTTCAGTTCACATCCAATAATATCCCACTAGTACTAAAATACCATAAGTAAATTATATAAAACATGAAAACTCTTTTTGAATCCATCCAAACTCTTTTGGATATGGATTTTCATCAAAATATATTAATATTGAAAATAATTTGTTTCTAAAATTTCATTCATATCCAAGGACCTAACTATGTGACCTCACGAGCAATAGTAGCATTGAAAAAATATTTGAAATCCCAATTTCATCAATGTAATAAGATTGTGGCCTCTATCAAAGCATAATTTCTACTCAAGATACTAAGGGTTCTGATGTTATCTCCATGAAATATAGTAATGTCTCTATATAGAACATGTCCACCAGAAGATGTACCATATACACCATAATTATATCTATATAATCCATTTTTCCTATCAAAATTTCTTGACTCTATGAAAAATACAGACTAATTCAAAGAATAAATCACATGTAATTTGTCTAAAAAGTTAAACACATCATATGTGAAACAACTAAGAGTGACCTAGAATTTCCCTGATATAATTTAATCAAGTTACAAGTTTCTTTTCTTTCCATAAAAGTGGAAAAATCCTATATTTGTTTCACTACAATCAACAACATGACCTACAACATACCCAACCACCCCTGTATAAGCTAAGTTCATATATTGAATTGAATAAATTGGGTAAAAAAGTATAAAGGTTCTAATTTTAGGTAACTTTACAACCTATGGTAAGAAGGATTGATAATAATCATACACCCCTAAGTATGTCTATGATTGTATGACATTCCATGAGATATAATTTCTTGGTTTAGTCTAAGTAATAATTCTCTAAATGTCACATCATGAATCTATTTTCTAAATCTTGTATACAACCCTTTTAAATGTGTATGATAATCTATTCAATATACATTTACAAATCATCACAACAAATTATAATCCATGATGACCATTGGTTAGGGACAACAAAATATCTGTACTTTGAGGTAATATTTATCATTCGACTATTCTTGTAATGTAAATAACAACACACATGCATGTAAAGACCCGGAAGTTTCAAGGAAATTTCTTTATTAAATTCTTTGTAATTTTACAAGTCTGCAGTTTCTGACGACACCTGATTCTGAGGCACGGTGTGCTTGGAATCATTTTCTGAATTTTTTCTCGGGTACATTCAGTAAACATACGTGAGAGATTTTTATATCTTTTGAATCGGTGATCGGAATTGAAATATGAGGACACCGATGAACTCGCAGCACCGGTATTCTCTTAAGGAGACCTCTACCGTAGTTTCGTTGGTTGAGAGTGGAAGTTATAAGTTGGGGTTTCTAATTAAAAATTAAAAATTAAATAAAAATGTGTGTGTAACACATTTTTATTTTAGGGCGGTTAAAGTATTTGGGTGGTGGTTGTTTTCTCCAATGGAAAGTTAAAGGTGGGGACCACCCCCACATAACCTCCCATGGGAGGATATTGTGTTGTGGGGCCCACACGAGCACCTAACTCATTTAACTCCCCTTGAACCCCTTTAACTCTCCTTGTCTTTAATGAGACAACCCATTCTTCATTTATATTGGGTGAACTCTCCACCTTCCTCCTCTCCTTAAGTGTGCCAACCATTTAATTAATGAATTGAACTTAATCAATTTAATTAACTCTAGATTTTGAATTTTGAAAAGCTTGTCAACAATAAAATAATAGGAGAGCCTATAATTTTAGTTTGTGTGTGGAACTTTGAGAGGATTTGGGAAGAACTCTTGGAGAAATATTATTCTCTCAACGAAGAATGCCATTCTTCAATGAAAAATGCTCCACGTCTTGATGAACATAAAGCATCACCTTATACCTTCTTCAACCGGGGCAATAATGTGAGGAGACACCCACGAGGAACGTCGTCTTCCTTCCTCTTCCTCCGCGCCAAGGGAGAAGACGCCGCCCGCGAAGAACATCACCAACAATGACACTTCCTACTCGGATGCATTCCGATGTCAATGAATCAAGCCGTCATCAACGAATGAACTTCAAATAAAGGTAGAAAGTTTTGTATATTTTTTTTGAATAAAATTATACCCTTGTTGTTGATAAATGTTATGGTTTGTTCCCTGGACTTTTGTTATTGCCTAATGTGGAGGCCGTGGGCTGAACGAACATGGTATGACGACCCTCCGTCGATTCTTGTCTGTATTGGAAATGGAGGCCGAGTCGGAAGAGACGACGGTGACCGAAGGCGGCTGCGACCAGAGGCAGCAGCGGCCGTGCGCCAGCCGTGTGAAGAGACCGACGGCCGCTCGGGTCGCTCGGTCAGTGGGATGACTGGTCGGCCAAACCGGCCGGCCCGCTCGGAACCGCGACACCTGCAGGTGCCACGCAGAGGGAACCACGACCCACAACCATGGGACACTTTGCTGGATGAACCGGTCGGCCACCTACTAGCCGGGATGGAGGACCGCATCACCGCATTGTGGAGAAGACTGTGGCCCGCAATTTGCAGGCCGCTCGGCGGGCGAACCGGCCAGCCACCTACCGGTCGAGCTGAAGGAAACTGCGACACCGCTTGGCGCCGCATGGGAGAAACAGTGGCCCGATCGCGCCAGATAGAACTGACCCGCTCCATGTGACGGTTCTGTCGGTGGGTCGCACCCCACCGGGCCGGGCCAACCCACAGCCGGGTCGGACCCACCTAACTGAGCCGGGCCGACCCCCAGTCAGGCCAGGCTGACCCCTAGTCGGTTCAGACCCGTCGAACCGGGTCGGGCCAACCTGCCATCCCGCTGGGCTTGACGGGCTGGGATCGTTTCGGTTAAACGTGAATAACTTCTAGACAGCGCGTCTGATCGACGCGCCCTCTATGGAACTAGGACCCTTTCTATGAGGCGGTCCATTTGTGATACTCTAAGTGAGTTTTGGATGACTTTGGAAAATGACTGGGTTTGGATCGAGCATAAATCCAACCGGGCCCCTGGAACGGAAAAGCCAATAACTCTCAGACGGGGCGTCCGATTGACGCACTATCTGTCGCGTTGGGTTTCTTTTGATAAGACAGAACTTTGGGATACATCAACTCAGGTTTTTGTGATAGTTGATGTATCGAACCCCTTTGCTCAAGGAGTGGACCCTCCCAGAATCGAGCATGTTGTGTGCGGGAACCCTAGAGCTAGCTGCGACTACGACTACTACTATACTGGAATCCTTTATAGGTTCGAAGACGAAGACTACTATACCGGAATCTTTTGTGGGTTTGACAGTTCTGAATTCTGTTCCTGTATCCTGTGTTGGTCTGATAGCATAGCTGGCCTGTATCCTATGTGGGTCCGACAGCTTAGACGAGATAGTTGTCTTGTATCCTCTGTGAGTCCGACAACTTAGACGAGATAAATGGCATGTATCATTTGTAGGTCCGACATATTTGATGAGATAGCTGGCATGTATCCAATGTGGGTCCGATAGCATAGCTGGTTCTGTATCCTATGTGGGTCCGACAACTTAGATGATCCAGTGACTACATCTGATCATCTATATCTCTTTACTATTATGACATACCTGTGTGAGCTGAGTCATTTATTTCAACCATTATCATCATGGGGATTGAATTTAATTCTTGTGTGGGCTGGTTAGTGCTTAGGCTCGAGAGTTGGATCCGGTCTGAGATTTGTAAGTTAGGTATATGTATGGGCATATACCTAAGTTGGGTTGGTTGATACTTTGTGATTGTATCTTTATTCTTTTGTTTATCTTTAGTGGATAATGTGAGACCTTGCGGGTCTCAGGGTCCCTTCTGAGTATCGTTATACTCACCCATGCATGGGCTATGCCCGCACCTCATTGTGTCTGATGAAGATGACAAAAAGAGCTGACGGAGGCCGAGAGCGCCACGACTGGACGGTACCCAGCGGTGGACCTTGCAACGAGTCGGCACACGGAGGAGGCTGATGGGCCTGAGTGTTGAGGTGGCCATCTGTACCTACCTTTCAGTTAGGATCCCCAGAGGATGATCCAGGAGATGCTCTTTACTTTCAACTGTTTGTCCCTTTCTACTTGTACTTTTTGTTCAGTTGGGTTTTTATACTGGACCATTTACTTTCCAGGACACTATTTTTTATTCAGTTTACTTAGTGTTTACTTCTTGTTGCGTACTCTCCTGTGTTTGATTACTTTTATAAAGGCAATGCCTTCCTAGATTAGGGATTTTTTCCTTTAGTTCTAGTTTCCAGCCCCTGGCCTATGGAGGGCGGGATTGGGGTAGTCACGGCATGGGCCCTGAGGACGGGTCGTGACAAATTGGTATCAGATGAGTCAGTTCTACCACAGAACTTAGACTCTGATTCTTTTAACGACAATAGTGTTAAGTGTTTTGGATGTGGTTATCAGTTTAGGAAAACCAGTGATGGTGCGACGACCGATATATCCATACACTAGGACTCTGACATCTAATTACTGACTCAGTGCACGAAAACACTGATTACATGTGTGTTTCCTTTGAAAAAGTTTTCTTTGGGATTAATTTGTGTCAGCTCACTAGGTATTCTGTTTTAACTGTGGCGCACCTGTTTCTTTTCAAGATGGCCCCATGAAGGCAGCCAGCTAGGGTTTCGAGTTACGTATGATATGGTATCCCACTGAGCGATGATGCCTCGGTACAGGGTCCCATCACAGTGGAGGCACCAGCGGTACCACTACCCGCAGGGCCACCGATACCACCAACTCCAGTAGTAGAGAGTGCACGCCACCTGAGTATGTTGCATGAGTTCTAGCGCCAGAGGCCACCCAGGTTCCAGGGAGAGACGGACCCACAAGCAACTGAGGATTGGCTGGAGGCCATCATGAGAGTTTTCAGATTGGTAGGGACACCATCATACCTTATGGTGATCCTTGCTGTCAGTCTCCTGCATGCATCAGCAGGTAGATGGTGGAGCCTGATGATCCAGGTGCATGACAAGGCATCACTACTCTGTGCAGACTTCGACATCCTGTTCCGGGTGGAGTTTTCTCCAGCCACCCTCCGTGCGGTGCGGATTCAGGAGTTACTAAATCTGTAGCAGGGCATCATGACAGTAGCTCAGTACTCAACGAGGTTTACCGACCTATCACGTTACTCCACGTATATGGTGTGGGACCCATTATTCAGGGCTCGGACCTTAGAGAAGGGACTCAGGCATGAGATTAGGGCTTCAACGATTCCCCTCAGCCTACCAATGCAGGAGGGGGTTCTAGAGAGAGCCCTTCTAGTGGAGAGATTTCTCACAGAGTATTCACCAGTAGTAAGACCCACCACAGGGCGACATGTAGTGAAGACTTCTACAGCTGACAATAGACAGGCGATTCAGAGGTCCAAGAAGACCAGGCCATCAGGTGGGAGACCCCAGGATATAGGTTCGGTTGTGCAGGGCACACGAGACAGAGTCAGCTATATGAGGAGAAGGCAGTGCTATGCATGCGGCGGGCAGGGCCACATGGCTCGTGACTGCCCGACCCACCATGAAGATGAGTAGCAGACAGTAGAGGGACCTCCCATAAAGAGGCAGAGGTTTGACCGTGGTGGTTCACCGGGAGCAGTTGGACGAGGCAGAGGAGCTGGCCGAGCAGCGGGTGGTGGATGACGTTTCGAGGCTCTACCCCCACCACCACTAGGAGGTCCATCCATACCACAAGGAGATGGAGGACAAAGCGGTCTCATCTCATGGCAGTCGAGGCCTATGAACACGGTTCACCTGAGATGATTCGAGGTACTATATGTGTTTACTCCACCCTTGCTGCAAAACTCATAGACACAGGTGTGAGTCATTATTTTATTGCCACTGCCCTTGTTCAGAGCTCGGAGATTCTGACAGAGCCGTTGGCTCGATCCTTACGGCTAGAGACTCCTACAAGAGCATACTCGATAATTACGCATTGGTATCGGCAGTGTGAGCTTACTCTAGGAGGTGAGAGCTTCAGCTGGGATCTTCTTGTAGTGGCGTCGAGGCCTTACGATGTCATCTTGGGTATGGACTGGCTATCTACAGTCCATTATCAGATCAACTGTATTAGGTGCAAAGTGTGGTGTAACCGCACGAATGGGACCAAGTTCACCTTCACCAGCGATAAGGGAGCCTTAGCAGCGTAGGATGAACTTACACAGAGGAGGGGGAAGCCGATCACACAGTAGTTGTCTAGTCTTATCCTCAGAGCGGTTGATGTGCGGAGTCCGAGTTTTGTTGTTATAGTGGATCAGTACGCGGATGTTTTCCCTAACGACGTTCCAGGACTACCTCCTCGTAGATAGGTAGACTTCTATAATGATCTGTACCCCGGGACAACACCGATATCTAGTCTATCATATCGGATGGCTCCCGCCGAGCTTCGTGAGTTGCGGGTACAGCTGGAGGAATTGCAGAGGAAGGGATTTATCCGACCCATTGTATCACCCTGAGCATCCCCGATTTTGTTTGCCAAGAAGGCGGATGGGAGCTTGCGACTGTGTGTCGACTATCATCACCTGAATCAGGTGACCGTGAAGAACAATTACCCACTCCTGAGGATTGATGACCTCTTTGATCAGCTCAAGGGAGCACGACGGTTCTCAAAGATAGACCTCAGGTCAGGCTATCACCAGATCAGAGTCTGAGACAAGGATGTGTAGAAGACAGCCTTCAGGTGTCTGTATAGCCACTATGAGTTATTGGTTATGACCTTAGATGTAACCAATGCACCAGTAGTGTTCATGAGTCTCATGAACAAGATCTTCTAGCCTTACCTCGATCAATTTTTCATAGTCTTCATTGGCGACATACTGATTTACTCGACTACTGAGGAGGAGCACACCTACCATTTGCGGGTGGTACTGGATACACTCCAAGAGCAGCAGCTTTATGTTAAACTCTCAAAGTTCTAGTTCTGGATTCGAGAGGTTCACTTCTTGTGTCATGTCATCTTAGAGGTTGGAGTTGCAGTGGATCTAGCAAAGATCGAGGCAGTGCTTGCTTGGGAACCACCCAGGAGTGTGACGGAGGTGCGGAGTTTCCTGGGTCTGGCTGGGTATTATCAGAGATTTGTGCCAGACTTTTCTAGAGTATCATTACCACTTTCTGCATTGAAGAAGAAGGGGAAATCCTTCGTGTGGTCAGATAGATTCCAGAAGAGCTTTCAGGAGATGAGGTAAAGGTTGACCAGTGCGCCCATCTTGAGGGCATCAGAGGAGGTCCTTGGGTACGTAGTTTTCTGCGACGCATTAGGGACCAGACTCGGGTGTGTCTTGATATAGGAGTGATCAGTGATCACATATGGTTCACAGTAGTTGAGATAGCACAAACAGAACTACACTACCCATGACCTGAAGTTAGTAGCAGTGGTCTTATCCTTGATGATTTGGCAACACTATCTGATGGGAAATCATTTTACAGTCTACTCTAACCACCAGAGTCTCAGGTATATCTTTTCGCAGAAGGACCTGAACATGAGACAACGACGATGGTTCAAGTTCCTATAGGATTATGACTTTTATATAGTCTATAATATTGGGAAGTGGAACGTTGTAGAATATACTCTTAGTAGGAGATCATGCATTAAGCTGTTAGGAGAGGCGACAGAGTAGCTGACCACGTTGTAGATATCCTTTGTGGATAGAGATGGAGCAACCTTTCTTCAGTCTCTCACAGTCACTCCTCCACTTCTTCAGTGAGTTAGAGAGGAACACAATGGGGACATTGACTGTGATACGCGACGTACTCAGATAACCTCATGGTAGGCACCTTATGTATTTTCTGAGGGTGGGGAGAATGCCATTCTCTTTAGAGGATGTACCATGGTACCCGTTTCACTAGAGGAGGAGGTGTTGAGGGAGTTCCACACTTCCCCTCTAGTGGTACATCCAGGAGTGGCAAAGATGTTTCAGGATATCAGACAACAACACCGGTAGCCAGGTATGAAGAAAGCAATAGTAGGTTTTGTCTCCTGATGCCTCACTTGTCAGCAAGTGAAGGCGGAGCACCAGGTTCCAACAGGCTTGGTTCAGCCCTTAGATGTTCCAGAGTGTAAGTGGGATGGGATATCCATGGATTTCGTGACATGACTTCCACGTACATCTAGAGGACATGACTCTATCTAGGTGATCGTAGACCGACTCACCAAGTCGGCCCACTTCCTACCGATCAGAAAACAGAGCTTAGTAGAGAACATGGGACACCTCTACATTCAGAAGATCGTACGAATTCATGGTGCTCCATCAACTATTGTCTCTGATCGTGATGCACATTTCACTTCTCAGATATGGAAGGGATTACAGGAGGATTTTGGGATGCATCTTCGCTTGAGCACCGCCTTACATCCTCAGACGGATGTTCAAACTAAGAGAACCGTTCAGACTCTTGAGGAAATGCTCCGTGCATGTGTCCTTGACTTTAGTTTCAACTGGGAGGATCACTTACCCTTGGTGGAGTTTGCATACAACAACAACTACCACTCCACCATCGAGATGAAACCTTATGAGGCACTGTATGACTAACCTTGCAGATCACCTCTTTGCTGGATTGACCCAGGGGAGTCATCACTTGTAAGACTAGAGATGGTTCAGGCTACGACAGAGAGGGTACAGATCATCCAGGAGCAGATGAAGACTACACAGAGCAGATAAAAGTTTTATGCGGATAAAATATGGTGACCACTAGAGTTTGAGGATGGAGTCCACGTCTTCTTACGGGTCTCACCTCAACTAGGTCTACGGAGATTTGGCAGAGGTGGTAAGTTATCTCCGCGATTCATCAGACCATTCCCGGTCCTCAGCAGAGTATGCGAGGTGGCTTACCGCCTGGCCCTTCTACCACTATTGCATTGGGTGCACAATGTCTTTCATGTATCTCAGCTGAGGAGATACATGCACGACCCGTCCCACATCATCGACCACGGGGAGCTGGACATCGATGAAGGGGTGACTTTCATGGAGGTTCTAGTGGAGATTCAGGATAGACATGAGTAGGTCCTGCATGGATGGTCAATTCCTCTGGTGTGTATTCGCTAGTAGCACAGGAACCTCCAAGAGAGCACATGGGAGCGGGAGGCTTAGATTCATGCTCCATACCCCCATTTGTTTCCCTAGTGTGTGTTGTAGCTTTACATGGACGTAAATCCTAGAGGTGATGTAATGTAAAGAGTCGGAAATTTCAAGGAATTTTTTCCTTAAATTCTTGGTAATTTTACGAGTCTGCAGTTTCTAACAGAACCTGATTCTGAGGCCCGGTGTTCCCAAAATCATTTTCCGAAGTTTTGCTCAGGTACATTCAATAAACGTACGTGCGGGATTTTTCTATCTTTTGAACCGATGCTCGGAATTGAAATACTAGGATACATATGAACTCGCAACGCCAATATTTGCTTAAGAAGACCTCTATCGCTGTTGCATTGGTCGAGAGTGGAAGTTATAAGTTGGGGTTTCTAATTAAAAATTAATGATTAAATAAAAATATATGTGTGACAAATTTTTATTTGAAGGTGGTTAAAGTTTTTGGGTGGTGGTTGTTTTCTCCAATGGAAAGTTGAAGGTGGGTCCCACCCCACATAACCTCCCATGGGAGGATATTGTGTGGTGAGGCCCACACGAGCACCTAACCCTTTTAACTCCCCTTAAACCCCTTTAACTCTCCTTATCTTTAATTATGTAACCCATTATTCATTTATATTGGGTGAACTCTCCACCTTCCTCCTCTCATTAAGTGTGCCAACCATTTAATTAATGAATTGAGATTAATCAATATAATTAATTCTAGCTTTTGAATTTTGAAAATCTTGTCAACAATAAAATAATAGGAGAGCCTATTGTTTTAGTTTGCAGGTGGAACGTTGAGAATATTTGGGAGGAACTCTTGGAGAAATATTATTCTCTTAACGAAGAACATCGTTCTTCAATGAAGAATGCTCCACGTCTTGAAGAACGTGAAACATCACCTTCTACCTTCTTCAACCAGGGAAATAACGTGAGGTAACTCCCACAAGGAATGTAGTCTTCCTTCCTCTTCCTCTACATCAAGGGAGAAGACTTAGCTCACGAATATTGTTGCCAACAATGATGCTTCCTCCTCGGACGCATTCCGACGTCAACAAATCGAAGCCGTAATCAACGAAGGAACTTCGAATCAAGGTAGGGAGTTTTGTATAATTTGTTTTTGAATAAAATTATACCCTCGTTCTTGATAAATGCTATGGTTCGTTCCTTGGACTTTTGTTATCGCCTGACATGGAGGGCACTAGCCGAATGAACATGGCCCAACAACCATCCGTTGATTCTTGTTTCTATTGGAAATGAAGGTGGAGTCGGAAGAGACGACGACGACCGAATTCGGCAGTGACTGGAGGTGGCATTGACCGAAGGCAACGGCGGTCGCGCACCGACCATGTAAAGAGACCAATGACTGCTTGGGTCGCCTGGTCCACGGGACGACCGGCCGGCCAAACCGGCCGGCCCGCTGAGAACTGCGACAGCTGCATGTGCCACGCAGAGGGAACTGCGGACCCCAAACACGGGCTGCTTTGCTGGACGAACCGACCGGCCACCTACCATCTAGGCTAGAGGATCGCGACACCGCTTGGTGCCCCACTGCAGAGAAGACCGCGTCCCATAATCCGTGGGCTGCTCGGCGGGCGAACCACCCGGCCACCTGCCGTCCAGGCTGAAGGAAACTGTGGTACTGCATGGGAGAAACTGCGACCCACTATGCGGGCCGCTCGCACCGGAGAGAACGGGCCGGCTTCGGCCGGCCGATCAGGCAGATGCGGCGCCACTCGGCACCGCCGGGCGAACCAGACTGACCCGCTCCGTGGGCCGGTTCCGCAGGTGGGCCACGCCCCATCGGGCCAGGAGAACCCCCAGCCGAGTCGGACTCACCAAACCGGGCCAGCCCGACACCTAGCCAGGTCGGGCTGACCCGCCAGCCCACTAGGCTTTACGGGCCAGGCCCGTTTCGCTTAAACGTGAATAACTTCTAGACCACGCGTCCGATCAACGCACCATCTGCGACACTGGGACCCTTGCGACGAGGCAGTCCTTTTTCAATACTATAAGTGAGTTTTGGTCGACTTTGGAAAATGGATGGGTTTGGATGGAGCATAAATCCAACCGGGCCCCTGGAACGAAAAATCCCATAACTCTCAGATTGGGCGCCCAATTGACATGCCGTCTGTCATGTTGGGTTTCATTTTACAAGACAGAACTTTGGGATAAATCACCTCAGGACTTCATGATAGTTGATGTATCGACCCCCTTTTCTCGAGGAGCGGACCCTCCCGGAATCGATCGTACTGTGTACGGGAACCCTAGAGCTGGCTGGGACTACAAAAACTACTGTACTAGAATCGTTTGTGTGTTTGACAATGATGAATACTGTACCAGAATCCTGTGTGGGTTCGACAGTTCTGACTTCTATTCCTATATCCTGTGTGGGTCCGACAGAATAGCTGGCCTGTATCCTATGTGGGTCCAACAACTTAGTAGAGATAGCTTGCCTCTATCCTATGTGGGTCTGACAACTTAGATGAGATAGTTGGCCTGTATTTTGTGTGGTTCCGACAGATTAGACGAGATAGATTCCCTGTATCCTGTGTGGGTCTGAGAGCTTAGCTGGTCTTGTATCCTGTGTGGGTCCTATAGCTTAGATGATCCAGTGGCTACATCTGATCATCTATATCTCTCTACTATTTTGGCATACCTGTGTGAGCTGAGTCATGTCTTTCAACCATTATCATCGTGGTGATTGTCTTTACTTCCCGTGTGGACTGGTTAGTGCTTGGGTTCGAGAGTTGGAGCCGGTCTGAGATTGGTAAGTTAGGTATATGTATGGGCATATACCAATTTTGTGTTGGTTGATACTTCGTGATTGTATCTTTCTTCTTTTGTTTATCTTTAGTGTATATTGTGAGACCTTGTGGGTCTTGGGGTCCCTACTGAGTATCATTATAATCACCCCTAAACGGGCTACGCCTGCACCTCGTTGTGTTGGATGCAGACGATAGACAACATTGATGGAGGCCAAGAGTTCCACGACTGGACGATACCCAGAGGTGGACCTTGCGACGAGTCAACACATGGAGGAGACTGACGGACGTGAGTTCTGAGGTGACCATCTGTCTCTACCCTTCAGGTAGGAACCCCAGAGGATGATCCAGGAGATGCTCTTTACTTTCAGCTATTTGTCCCTTTCTACTTGTACTTGTTGTTCAGTTGGGTTTGTATAGTAGCCCATTTACTTTCCAGCACACTCTTTTATATTCAGTTTACTTAGTGATTACTTCTTGTTACGTACTCTGTTGTGTTTGATTACTTTTATAAAGGCAATGCCCTCCCATCTTAGGGATTTACGCCTTTGGTGCTATTCTCCAGCCCCTAGCCTATGGAAGGGGGGCTTGGGGTAGTCATGGAACATGCCCCGAGGATGGGTCGTGACAATGAATGAATGATAAATGGGTGTTTCCTTTATTATAAATACATGATATGTTTACAACTATTACATCTAATCTCTTAAGTGTTTAATATCAAACTATTCTACATGGCTCTCATGTTGTTACTGTAGTAAAGGATTTTGAAAATTATATCCATATGTAATTACTGTCCCATACCTATGTGTCCATCTGATAAAATACTCCCCTAACCCCTTAGTGAGTTTCATTTATGAAGAAATAAAGTTTCAGTAATGATGACACTTAAGAATCATATTCCATAAGTTCAAATATTTGGACTTATATTCAAACTCATTAACTTTATAACATCAAATTTTATAATGTTATATTATTTATCTTACTTTGAACCCTTTCTAAGAACATCATCATAATCATCATTTTTTTAACCCTTTCCATTAAAAGTTTTCCTTGAAATAATTTGTAAATAATGTGACTATTTATATTATCACATTACCAGAATATCCTAATTTATTTTAAAATAATATGATATCCACTTTATTATGGTACCTAATATAACTATTTATATTTATCTTTACCTCCATACCCTAAAATAATTTTGAATACCAAGTGATATACTTTTTTTATTGAATGGTATAATCCTTTAGGGAATAGTGATGTTCAATTTCTATATAGACTAAATGAAACACTTTATATTTTTATTTTCCATGACATATACCATAATTATTTAGGATATTAAGTGGATAATCACTATAATCTTATACTGGTATAATTTTTTAGTTAACAATGATATTCAATTTCTTACAATAACTAAATGTGACTATTTATATTTTTCTTTACATTCACATATCTTAACTTGTTAGGGTATAAAGTAAATAATCACTTGAAACTAAATTTTATAGAGTATTTTATTTTTTAACTTTGTATATATCTAAGTTAAAACATACTATCACTATCCTCTTAGACACTATATACTATTTGAAACATATTTCTGAGATACAATAGTGACTAATTTTTGTTTTATGAAATACACTTTATTTTTTTCTATAATAATATATGAAAAATAATCTATTTTTTCCTTATCATATAATTTATACATTTTTGAAACATATTCATTTGAAAATAATAATTTATTAAAATATACCACCAATGGGTAGTAGGAACACATTCCCATATATTTAAACATATATTTGGATAAAAACTTGTATCCTAGATAAACACATTTATTCTAGATAAAAACATTTATCCATATCATCTTCTCAGATCATGTTTTATAAATTGATTAATCATAAACCATGTGTGTTAAATAAATCATCTAAAAAAAGTTTATAATAACTCTTTGTTATCAAACATCTTCTCTTATTGCACATGAGAAATGAGATGGAGATACACATCTTTTAATTATATTCATTTGATCTTAATAAAATTCATTATATAAATTTTTTTAATGTAGTAGGTATTTTATTCATGTTATGAATATAATATACAATCATAATAAATTATTCCTTTGATTTTGAATTCTTGTATATTTTCAACACTTTTTAAAATATATATTTGGTATAAAAACCCTTTAAAATCAAATAATTGATTTCTATAACATCCATACCTGACATTGATATTCCATGTATTTTCACAAAATCCTTCAAGTATAAATTTGATAATTCAATCATATTGAATTATGGAACTTTCTTCCTAACAACCCTCATTTTCAATAACCTTTATTGGATTCTTGAAGAAACATTGTTGAAGTTTTCAACCAATATTTCTTCATATGAGGTGAAATTTTACCAAATTTTATTAAATATACAATAATTTATAACCCATAAATCATATTCTAGGTTCATATATTTTTTCCCAATACTTTGAGAATATTAGGTTAATGTTGCTTGATTTAAATTATATTGTCGTAACATTTTGATATATAAAAATAAAATAAATCACCTAGCCAAAACAAGACATATACGAATTATCTAGTCTCTAAATACATATCCAATCATATTGAATATAAAAAAATATACCAAAAAATATTGAACATATGAGACTATAATACCTTATATAAATTAGAATATAGTTCCTTTGAAACCTTAAATGAAGCATTTCATGTTTCCATAAGAATTCAGATTCACTTGTTTAACAATTTCAATAATTTATTACTCGAGAAGGAACAATTTTAAACCATAGAATATTTCTCTTACTCAATAACACTTTGTAAGATACTGGTATTTGGATTTTTTAACATTAAACTTCATATTTTAAGTATTAATTTATAGTTAGTTTGATAATGATGATACATTTATCTAGAAGAAAAAATTCATTATCAAGTGAATCTCATGTCTTATACCTTTTCATTATGTACTTTTTAAGTAAATTTCTCCCACTAGAAAAATAACCACATACATCATATCCATTATCCAAGTTCTATATTTCACCAAGTTTCAGGTCGCTTTAGCATTTCACCCATCACACAACTATTTACATAGGGAATAATCCCAATCACAATAGTTTAAACTATTAGTTGAATGATTGGATAACCCATAATCCAAATATATCATATGAAATAACTAAACTATTTTCCTCCGGTAACCTAATATTATTAGGGTCTGTCGGCTAGTATAACCAAATAAAATGAAAAAAAAACTGAAAAATGATATCCTAGGGGAACCTAGATTTAGAATAACCCACCCAAAATAATAATCAAGGGTCACTCATTAATTTTTTTCCTTACACAAGATAATCCATGGGCACCAAACTTTAGCATGACATACCCAATTGGACGATCAAGGTCATGAAAAGTGTCTCTTCTGAGGAAATATCACACATAGTATTTTTGGGGTTTTTTTAAGTCTCACCCATTTAATACATATCATATTAAAATTAAATTCAAAAAATTAAAAAATATTTAATAATTATCTTCCACTATTTTATTCCCTTCTTGTGTATGACTTCTTCTAAAGATTTAGTTTTAGAATCCCTATTCCAACCCCCAAATTAATGCGTTCACTACAAATTAATGTGTACCTAGTTACAAAACCCACAAGTTTGTGTTAATCACAGAAAAATAGAAGTCAAGTATATTAAAAAAATCCAAATGTATCATATTCATATGGAACATGAATTCTTCATGTAAAGGAATAAAGTTATATGAGATTGAAAACTCAACAGGAGTAATCCTGAAGTGACAAATAGCTAACCCCACTCACTTTATTAACCAAGGAAAGACTATGAAATTAAGTGGTCTAACCTCAATTTCCTCAACCCAAGGAGACTTTAATCAAGGGAGAATTAAATTCATAAAAACTCTAACACATAATATGCACAAATTATGGCTAAATACTATTCTCAATCTCATAAATAATAAAAAAAATCAAGGTCAAGGTAGATGAAAACTAAATTTTATGATATCATACCAAGCGAAATTTCAAAAACTATATCCTTGATGAAATTTATTATATAATTGGGAATGAAAAATATACATATTTCATAAATAATTTACTAAACATGAATATAAAGTAAATTTTACAAATAAATAAACATTTGTTTTTAATTTTCCTAAAAATGAGACATTTATGAACTATTAATAACTAAATTATAATTGTAAAAATTTTATAATTTAGAAAGAATATAAAAATTTTATATTAATTTCAATATGAACACCTTCATATTTTATATTAAATTGAAATTATATGATATTTAATGAATTCTAAAAAATTTATAATTCAATTTCTATTATATAAATTTTTTATATAATCTAAATATAATATATCTTATAATATTTAAACACTTTATAAATCAAATATTATGATTTATAAATAAATATTTTATTTATATACCATAATTCATGCCATTTAATTTTTCAACACGTATTTTATAATATTAATGTTTAATATTTGGTAAAAATATTGTAGAAAAATTTATTAAAGTAATTATAAATAATTTATAATTAATTTATTAATTCATAAATTCATTATAAATTAAAATATTCCCAAATATATTTTATTATGATTTATAAACATTTTATAAATCATAAAAAACTTATAATATTTAAAAACTATTTATAAATATAGTTTTTGATTACCATTACATCGAATATCTATTTCGCATAAGGGTATCCTCCCTTTTACCCTTATGTTGATGTTCTGCTTAAGGGTAACTAATGTTTTGTGTAAACATCATATAAAGGTTACCTTTATGCCAGCAGATTTGAAAACCAATATGTAAAGCTAATATAAATATTACTTTTACATACCTCTCTTATGTAAAGATTTTACCTTTACGTAACTCAATTATGTAGGGGTAATTTGAATATTTCATACACTACATAAAGGTAAACATCCCAAAAATTTACACAGAAGTTTGAATACCTTTACATGTAAGGGTAAGATTCCAATGATCCTTATGTAAATCTCTTGCGTAATGTAACACCCCGAGATTTTATGAAAAATATTCTTTTTAATTAATCTCTTGTGTTGTACGCTACAACAAAAGGAGCTTGCTCAACACGCATCCTTGAATCACCTTGCATTACACGCAATCGCGACCCTCCTCGATAGCGTGTGTAGTACACAATACTGAGTTTCACTAAACAACGATATGCTATTAAAATATTATTAAAACTAGCCGTTATGAATAGTAATAACCACTTTTTGAAATTTTGTAAATTTTATTTTTCAAAATGGACTTCATTTTTGGATTCGGAATATCGAAATTATCTTAGGGTGAAATTTTGGTACTTTTCGGATAACTTTCATATTCTGATGAATAGTGAAAATTACTAAATTTTGATTAAAAACAACTTTTTTTAATAGAAATAATTAATAGTGATAAATTATTAATTTGAGTGGTTTTAAAGTATATTTAGAATATATTTTTACAATTTAATACAATGATGGTCATTGGATGTAATTTCACATTTAAACCAGACATAAACAAGTGTCAATCTTTTGATAGTTATTATCTCTCAAAAACACGCTATTTGTTTTGATGACGGGAATTAGTTTTTAAATTAATTAATGTAACTAATATGTTTTGAATTTGGTAAAATAGACGTCATTTTTGAAATCATAATATCAAATATATCTTAGGCCTAATTTTTGGTATTTTTCTGAGAACTTTCAATTTTTGATGAATAGTGAAACCACTAAGTGGTAGTTAAAAAACTGATTTTTTCATAAATCTTAATTTTACCGCTTCTGTGAGTGGAATTTCGAAAATCCTAGAGACACGGTTCATATCAAGGACTAAAATTTGGTTCAATGAGATGAAAATAATTTTTGGTGAATAGTAACTGTTGACTTTTTTTACCACGGTTAAAAGTAAATAGGGTAATTAAGGGTAAAAATGTTATTATTATTACCCTAACACATGTTCTAATTCTATTGGATAAGTTTAATTCGACCAAAAACAACCTCAGGAATAAAATATGACCATTTACGCCTACATGGATTAGATTAGGACATGTATTAGTAATTTATTTAAAGAAGGGTTAAAATAGTTAAAATCAATGTTTAATAAGTAAATAATTTTTAATATAGGGTTATACATAAGATAAATTCGAATACAAATATTAATTAGAAATATAAAAATATTTCCTACATAATGATATTTTATTTGTAATTTTTAGACATTAAATAATTTAATTTATTTATGACACAACGATGATGCAATAATTACCTTTTTAAGAAAATATTAACATAATTGATGTTATAAATGCCAAAATAAATTTAATTTGAGACTTTTTATGACTTAAACTAATTTTATAGGTTACTATGACATGTTATTGTTGATATAAGTAACTTGGTTCGAACTTATCATTCTGTTATGAATTTCAGAAAAATCATGTACCAAATAGTGTCAAAATTGACATAAATTAGTTTTTAAAACAAATATTATATTATTAATTGTTATTTAATTCCTACAAATATAAGGTTCAGAAAAATGACTTAGATAAGGATATATATATTAATAATAAACAACTTGGGTTCGTTTTTCTTGATATAGTAAGTTTATTAACCTTATAGTGTAAGAAAACAAGAAGACACGGTAAAAGTTAAATTATCTAACTTAAAGTTAAATCTAAATGATAAGGTTAAAATGGATACCTAAACTTGTCTAAATTCTATTGGATGAGATTATTTCGACCCATCTCCACCTTAGCCTCTAAATAAATCAATTTCGAGCTATTTAAAACTGAACTTGACTTTATAATAAGATAATATTTTGAGATTTTCCTAAGGTGCCTCTCTCCTCCCTTATAAAAGGGCACCTCCTCCCTCTCTTCCTCACACCACTTTGAGCCTTAAAGCTCGGCCAACCCCTGCCAGTTTCTTCTCTCCACTTCCCTAGAAACATCCTAGAGGTTCTGGTCTTCTTCAAAGACCAATTTTAGTGCCCTAAAAGGAGGTATCAAAGAAGCACTTCAAAGAAGAGGTAATTCTCGTTACCGATTCTTTCATCTTTATTTCTTCTTCCACTTATTCTTATTTAGTTGTTTCATTATGAAGTAATAACATCAGTATCAATAACATACTGATATGTTATTATAAGTATGAAACAACCCTATTTCACCATCTATCCATCCTACGGAAAAAAAATCACCGCGCGTGCGTACGTGCGGAATACCGTCTCCACGCCGTGGTGTAATCTATTTTCCACCACCACCTTACTTGGATGGGTATAATGGTGTAAATAATGACTATATATGACTATTATAAAGTTATACTTATTCTTAAATAGTATACATACACTCCAATACAATTCCACGATCATAGGATCGATATCATCACTCGTACGTACGTACGGAATACCGTCTCCACGATGTGACGCGACTCGTTCTACATGATCTTCATTTAATAATGATTATATAAATGAATTGAATTGAATGAATATGATATATGTTACACTAATACCATTCTGTAATTGATGTATCTATAACCTAAAGAGAAGAATAAGAATTTTTTCGACAAAACACGCATAAGAACAAAAAGTTATAAACACCCGAATAACAAGTAGCAATGAAATATTACTACTAAGAAGCTAAGAATATGACCATATATTATATCATAAAAAATAAGTATGATTCTGGAATAAGTCAATAACATTATTTAAATCATTATATAGGAGGTTCAGACACTTACAAAGAAAATCGGACCTAAGGTAAGGGAAATATCACAATCTCATTTTTATCCGAGATTGTTTATTCGTAAGTATTTACTGGGGTGTATTTTATCATCCACATCCATGTTTCATCAATATGTAATATTATTTCCATCCACCTAAAATTTTTTAAATCCATTTTTACCCTTCGGTGAGTTTTTAAAAAAAAATATGAAAGGAATCTTTTGTCGTTTTTCGTACGAGGTACTTTTTGACTTTTCCGACAAAAGTACGAGAAGAATGTTTTATTTTAACTTATACGACATGAATGGATTTTTAAAACATTATTTCCAAAAATATTCCTTTACAAGTTTTCAAGTTTATTTTTAATCAACATCTTTTAGTTTAAAATTGTATGACATGTTATGAACGGATAAATGTTTTTGGAGTATATAGGATATTTTCCTCAAAATGGAGTTCAAGAGTTTTATCAAAATTATTTTCCATCTAAGACAATATAGGGTTCTGTTTCTATCTCTATTATTACATGGATTTGATTATGTTGTGATGGAAATATTTTTATGACTTCCTTTATCTTATATGAATTGTTTTATGATGTCACGATGTTTAAGATTCCCATTTTTATTACATGGGTTATGTAATGATGTATGATTTATGATTTTGTGGCACACATAAGAATGGTATAATTATGAGATGGGTGGGACCTATATCTCCCTACAATGCATTGGGTAAAGATTTTATATCTCATGAGATAGACATGGCTGGAACGGTAGGTTATACCGGTTCAGTGAAGCTGGACTGAAACAAGGGTGACTCGGTTCAGAAATGGACTTTGTCCACTAAGATAGTATTGGCAATGAGTCTTGACTAATAAGATATGATTCTCTATGATTATGTGTGTATGCCATAATGTTTCATGTTTTAAGTTATGATTATTGGGATTACATTTCACTACTATTATTTATCCCATGTTATGAAATTATGATCTCTTTTGCAGGTTAAGATTTCCAAAAGATATGTTCTTATGAATATGACGTAATTGATATTTCTTTTGTTTACCCTTACTGAGCATTTGAGCTCACACTTTTATGTTTTCTTTTCCCCAAGACATAAAAGAAAGGATTTAGGTTTAAAAAAGAAGATCTTTATGGGAGATGTTGAAGATCTTTCACCACGATTAGAAGATTATATTCCGAGTTTCCAAAGACACTAAACTATTACGGTCCTTGTGTGTATATTTTTCTTATGTATTAAGTATTCCACAAAAGTAATGTAATGTCCATGTACGTCAAGATTCGGGTATCTACACGTAAGGGTACTAATTTTACACAACCCATTTTCATAAAGGTAATAATGAGGTTACCCATATGAATAAATTATTCATAAGGGTATCTTTAAAGGGAAATGGAATATCTACCTTTACATAACATCTCACATAATGTTATAAGATTTATTAAACCAAATTGTATATGGGTAGAACAATTTTATATTTTCACAACTTACTTAAGGGTCTATAGTCCTCCTCTAGTTTTATGAAAATTATATTTTTCATTTTTATTTGAAAACTAATGATTAAAACACATCTAAATATTGAATAACCATCCTTTGATACCACTGATGGGTTCTATATGATCATCTAATGATTATTTACTGTTGAATAAAACCCAAAAACAAAGGTAGATCTATCTTCAGGAATTAATGTATAAATGATATGGTAAAACAAAGTACATGGAATTCATGAGAAATAGCACTTTCAATCTTTATTTCATATAGAGTGTTTGAGTAATGTCACGAGGAGTAACAAACAAATGTGCCCTACCTAGGAGGGGTCAAACCGATCAATGGATCTAAAAACTATTTATAAGGGAACCCAGGAAACTAAAGGGGTTCTTTCACATTCTCCAGTGATATAGCCAATGCTTGAGAAGAAAAGAGATTCGAAATAGGCCCATAAACATCATGCACCACACACACAATAAAATACGATCACATACTCTTATATATCCAAATCACAAGGAGTCTCATATTCATAACATATCTTTTTCACATCTGTCTATTGGGACATAATTCATTAAATTATTTGAATAAATTTAATACAAATCAATTAATCCATTCATAATGGGTTTTAACTGCTGAATAAAACATTTGGGAGAAATAAATAATATATATATATATATTATATTCATGCATCACATGACTGAAAAATGCATGCATAATATTCATTATAAAATGTACAATATATATATATATATATAAAATAGAACATTATATATATATACTCTATGAATCATATTCATACGTACATGAATCTCATACATTTACATTTTAGTGTACATATAACAGTATTGTACCCCTCAATAGATTCATCCAACTCTTAATTTTCTTGTTAACCAAAGTTAAAATATCTAATGTCTTTATAAAACTATTATAAATTGGATTTTCCTTCAAATAAATTCTTTTATAAAATTTAACAGGGGTAGGTTCCTTAACTACTAAAGTTACTGGGTTATTAATTTATATACCTTACTTGAATTAGAAAATCCTAGAAAAATATCATCATTTTTTTGAATCAAGTTGTTCTAATGATTATTCGGTATTAAGAATGTAAAATTTTCATAAAAATAATATATAATTGACATTTATAGGATTAATTTCCTTCTACATTTTATAAGATATATTTATTAAAAATTGCCCAAGAAAAATTCTATTATAAACATAATAAATTGAGTTAATATCTTATTCCCAAAAATATTTTGGTATAGAGTATTCATTTGAAATTTTCCAAGCCATTAACTATAAATTCCTATTTTTTTATTCTAGCACACCATTTTATTGTGGAGTCATAGGGGATGAAAATTTATGACTTTATCCATTATATTCATAGATTTTATCAAATTCTATATTTCAAAACTCACATCTTCTATCACTTCTAATTGATAAAGATAGATAGAAATTTTCATTTTGGAATAATTTGAAATAAAAAATAAATTTATATAAAGTCATTGATTTATGTTCTAGAAAATAAGACTGGGTAAATCTACTATAGTCATCAAAAATAACAAACACCTACCATTTACCTCCATGACTAGTAGTTTTCATTAAGCCAAATGAATCCAAATGTAAAAGTTGATGTATTTTGTATGCTTGTACCTCTGGGACTAACTTGAATAATTCTATATGTCTTTTACCTTTTAAGCATGAATCACATACATATGTTTCATTCAGTTTCAAATCTGGATGATCTAACACATTTTCACTTATGGAAATATTGTATAACAACCTGAAATTTTCAAGGGCCAATCTATTATACCATATAATATTTTTAGATTTCATACCTTTTAAACATTTGACATTATGTTTAGTCAACTCATAAAAATTAATTGAATAAATAATATATTTTCTTTTTACATAAAATATGAAAAAAGCTTCTTTGAAAAAAAAGTAAATTTTCATTTTCAAATTTCACATTCATATTATTATTACAAAGAATTCAGATACTTATTAAATTATGTTTTAAACTTTCAATAAACAATAATTTTGAAATAATGACTGGGATTGAAATTTCAACTTCTCCAAAACCTTTTACCCTATCTGTTGAATTATCACCATAAGTAACACTAATAAAATTATACTTAATAAAAGATATAAATTTAGAAATATCCCTGGTCATATGTCATGAGAATACACTATTTATACACCACACATCCTTTTTTATTCCACCAAAACAAGTTTTCTATAGAATTAGATTTTATAAGTCTTTGATACTCAAAAAAAATTTGGGCACAATTGGGTTTGAAATAGAGTTTTTAAAAACTCAAACTAATTTCAAGAAAGCTTTTATTGTAAATATAGAATAAAATGATTTAGATATAAATACCTTGATGTGGTTAAGAGACTATATAAATATCAAGGAAAATTCATTAACATGATGTGTCTTTATGTGACATCTAAAACGTGTTACACATGAAATATTTACATTTGAAATTTTAACAAAGAAGGATTTATACATTTTGGGTAATTTATTATCATAACCAAGACCAATATTTTATTTATTTAGTTTTCTCATTCTTACAATATTTTCCTAATTTTCCCTTGAAAAAATTTAGAAAAATATGTTTTTACCCTTTTACCTTCATTTCTAAGCCTATAACTTTATTTTAAAATAGAATAAAACATAATTCTTTGAGATTTATTAAATTTTGGTTGAAAATATTTAAATTTTATATTTTCAAGTTGAACACATTCCAGATACTTATATAATTTATTATTTAAACTTGAAGGATTTTTTTTCAATTTTTTATTTTCAATAAGAACAAACTTATATTTTATATTAAGATTTACGAATAAATAGACAATCCTCTTAAAATTATGATTAAATCTATCAATCCATTCATAAAACTCATCTTAAGAAAAATTTTATTCAAAACAGGAAGATAATTCAGATTCAATTCCCTTATTTGTAAAAGCCATCAAGTAAAGGTTTACTGATTCTTATCCTACACTAGATTCATCACTTGAATTCAAATATGAATTTTAACTCCAACTAGATTCCATTGCTTTGATTTAATTTTTGTATTAATATCTCTTATTTTTATCATTCATGAGTCTTGCGATGCTAGGTTTAATGCCCCCTCTTTCTCTTAACTCATAAAATATAACTTCATCATCATCATTACCCTTTTTCTTCCTTTATTTCGATGGTAATTTTTTTATTCTCTTTGAGAATACCTTGTTTATTATTCTTTAGATAAATTGTAAAAATTATTCTGTTTTAATTCCATATAATTTATAATCAGAATTGTTAGTGGTAAAAAGAATTTTGTATTTTAAATAAAAACTATGTTTTAAAAATTTTCTTCTTAATCACTATTTTTTAATTCTAACTCATATTATAGTACAGATGAAATATTCTCATCTATTGTATATTATTCAAAATTATTGATTGCATCAATTATACCTTTTTAGTATGGAAATTATTTTGTAATACTTTTAAGAACCTTTCAATTGGAATAAAATTATCTACGTTGTCACCCAATGTAGTCATGCCATTTACAATGCTCATAAATATATGAAACATTTGACAAATTATTTCTTATTCTACCATTTGTAACTCATGATACTCAGATCTTAACATAACCAATTTAGTTTTTATAAGACTATCATAACTCAAATGAGTTAGTTGTATTATTTTCCAAATTTCATGTGCAATTTTTCATATAGAAATATGACTATAAACATTTCTATTAATTTAACAATACAAAATATTCAAAACCTTGTACTTGAGCACATACTTTACCACATCATTACCAAATATTTTATTAGGATTAAATTCAGGTAGCTTGTATTGGTTTTATAACACCCCAATATTTTATAGATTTTTTCAATCTAATTTCCTCAATAGTATATGTTTCACACAACACCAAATTTAAATGAACAATGATATACAATTAAATACCATTATTTTGAAAAGAACATTATATCTGAGCCGTTAAATTAAAGGGAAATAATAGTATTAAAAAAATTATTAAATTTATATATTATATTTAATCAAATTTTTTCACATTCATCCAAATGATTTTATAGGCATAAGATAAGAATGAATCTAATTATACGCATTGAAAGACCTATATTTTTTTAAAGGCATTGTTACCTCCTTTTAATGTCATACTTATTTTAAAACTAAAATTTTACACTTTTATAAATTCTATCGAACAAAATAAAATTCATTTTTAAAATTTTAATGTCAAAATTATCCTGGGGTAAAATTTTGGTTTTTTTTAAAATATTTATTTTTTAGTGAATAGTAATTTTTTTGTTTTTTATAAAACATAATTTTTTTTATATTAATAGTATAATTATGATTTGAATAATAACATAATATAAGAAAGTATAAATAAAATTTAGTTATTTTATGAATGATAATATAATATATTTATATCTTGTAATAAGTTAAGAAATGTTTTAAAAAAGATAAACTAAGTGTTGATAACTTTAGGAAACATAAATGTCTATTTACAATTTTATAATAAATATAATGATTTAAAAAAAATTATTTTCATAAAATATATTAATGAATTACTATTTTGTTCTCTTAAAATTATAAGATATGTTTAGGAGACCTTATTTAATTTTTCAATGTGTTGTAAATCAATTATAATTTTAAAATCAATATTTTTCAAATAAATGATGATTTTAATTAAAAATTAAAAATTTCATATTTATAAAATAATTTTCCTAAAATTAAGTCCATTTTTTAATTATACACATTGAAAAATGGTTAATGTTATTTTTTTGGGGACTTTTTCTAAAATAGTTGAACTTTTGGTGAATAATAAAATATTGTAAAATATGGTATATATACATTTTAGGTTAAATACATTATTCCTTGAGTCATTGACGATGTAAGAACCATAATATATAACTATAATTATATATTTACTTTATTTAGGAATATAATAATCACTATTTATTATCTTGAGACAAATTAATAAACTAATTAATAAAATATTCAAAAAAGACCCGTCTCCTCCACTATAAATACCACCCCTCACCATCTCTTCTCCTAACACCTCTTAATACCTAATGCTTGTCCAATTTATGCCCAATATTCTTCCCAATAATATTACCCAATTATTATAGGTTATTTTCTCAACAAAATACCAAAACCAATTTCTCTAAGGAGGTTCTCTAGGAGACTAATTCGAGAGGTAAAATCCTCTGTCGCTTTCTTTATTTTCTTTTCACTTTCTTTTATTTTTTGGTACTCTCCTTGCATCCTCTATCAAAACATGCATGATAACTCAATTATCGTATATATACTATAGTTTTATTATTTCAATGTAAAATCAACCATCAAGTCTCATATACTCTTCCTTTTATTATAAAAATAAAAACATTATCTGTGAGGTGACAATTTAACACCTTCGTGGACAACATGTTTTCATTTCCCAATTCCACCTTCAAGGATGGTAATAAAACCATTTTTAAAGTTAATTTTTTTATAATATATTTATTACAACATATTTAATATTATTTAACTAGTATATATAGATAATATTATTTAATGAGACAAAACTAGTTTGCGATGATCAAAAAACCCACCAAAATAATCGAAACGATTATCACTAACAAATTTTCTAATGATTCATCCTCACACAAAATAAAAAAATTAATTATATAAACATATAGTATTATGGATATTAATTAATAAAATATAATTTCAATTCTAGATAACTGTTCCCATTTTACATGATCTTTCATACATGTATACAAGTGAACCAATCATGAAAACCAAGGAAAAGAACACTCCTGAATGATGAAATTAAATCTTATAACTCTTCAAAAAAAGCCATAAATGAACTTAATAAAATTATAATAAATCAAATAAATGTTAAATATGTTATGAAATAATTTATTACTTAATATAATTTCATTATCCTAGATGTTAAGTTGAAGTTAATAACTCTTTCAGACATAAGGTAAGTGTTTCTTATCTCACTTTTATTTTTGTGAGATTTCCCTTACCCACCTTTTATTTATTGTGTGTGGTGTATGTATACTAACATTTGATATAAAATATAATTATTCTATTTATCTTTATTTTATTTTATTTTTTATTTTTTTTATTTTTGGGAATATGATTCGATTGATTATAAAGTGGTAAGGGGTTCTTTCTAAACCTCAATTTTCTCCTTTGGGTTACGCTTTCTCACTCGTTTTCTCAATTTAATTATTATTCATTTTTATTTTATTCATTTAAATTATTCCTATATGTTCAAAATTCATGTATATAGATCATATAATCATTATTTTATGGGTAAATACATGTTTTAAAAAGGTTCCCTTCTCAATTCGTCTAGATAAGCAAGCTCAGTTAAAGGGAGATTCCCAATTCTTTACCCTTTTCCAAGTACACACCATAATCTTTTTTAAGACACTAATATTTTTATAATATCACTATTTTTATACTAAAAAACTATCTTAACTCTTTTTTGGTTTTATATCAATTTATCCTTTGTCCTCTTTAAATACTCCTATATGTTCACTCAAACTGCACTGAAGTGGCCCATTTCTAAAGTTTCTTAAAAACTATTTTACATCTTTTCACTTATGTTGGACATAATTTATGCCTCAAAAATATTTTCATCATTTTTAACTTTTCTTTTATGGGATATAAATGTGTATAATATGATTTTATGATAAATTAAAAATTATTTTCTAAAAGAACTCTTCTTTCCAAAGTAAAAGTGTATTCCTCTAAAGAATTTATCAATGATTTTATTAGAGTATTTTAATATATCAGTTTGATTCAAATATATCAATGTGGTATAGGACACTTTGATTTAAATATATATTTTTAAATGGATTATTTGACATATAAAGAATTCATTGGAATTAGTAAGTGATGGGTGGGGCTTGCAATAGCCCCTCGATGCACTGATATGTCTCACAAGACAAACTGGACTAGGTTTTTACCCATTTATAGTATCTTGGACTAAATATTGGTGGTAAGTTTGTGATTTTTGGAATTATTCATTCCATCATTGTTATATTTTTAATTTATAGTCCATGTGATTATTCTACTAGTAGAATATTCATGGTAAAGTTTCTTTCTCATATGATTATTTATAGAGTTATTATATATGATTTTATTTTTTCCATTTTATTCTAAAGATTTTGTTTTAAGGGAATGTGTTTTATTTATTCACCTTGCATCATTGTTTATGTTTATTTATGGTAGCTTCTATTTTATTTCCTTCCCTTACTGAGAAAATGAGATCACCCCTTTCATATCTTCTATTTTCCACCAAGATGTGAAGATGTATCTTATGAATGAATAAAGGGATTATCTAGGAGTTTATTGGTGTTTCTAATGGATTTGATTTATCATTTTTCATTTCAAGTTGTAATGTAAAACTTATGTTTGTATCTGGTTTTCCTAAGCTGCTAAACTATTTTTTCCTTCAAGATACGACTCCTTGAATTATTATAAAAATTAAATAAAGTAAGGCACCGACTCCGGGATACTGGGGTTAGGTTTTTTATAGTTTCAACAAGATTTTACAACTGTCAATGATTAGGTGTTTAATAAAAGTCTCCATGTGAGAATTCCAGTGGCGACAATCAGTTCCATCAAAGAGTGGGAGGTACTTGAGATGTCTAACCATCATTTTAATTCAATATTTACTCCGGAAGAAAAATATATTCCCCTTGAATTTTTAATTCAAGATTTTATAAAAATAAATAATATAAAGAAATTCTAAATCTAGGGAACCTCCTTTAACAAAAATTGTTAGGTCTTATTGAGAATGTATGATTGGTAACGGGGGGGGGGGAGTGAATTCTTCACCCCTATCATGAACTGAGAGAGATAGAACCCACTATAATAGAATCTATAACATTTAAAGGTAGATCCCGACCCTTTTACAACATCCTTTCTAAAAATTTAAGGCACAAATCAAGACACTATCTTTACACACCAAGTGGATTAACCCAATCACCCAGCCTTTTTCACAGCCGAAGGTACAACCTAATAAAACAAAAAATTTCACACCTAGTTGATTTACCCAATAAACCAAACTTTTTAACACATAAATAAAAAAACGAGAAGATAAGTTTTAAAGTGTTTGTTGAAACTAAACCTTCCTTTAAACCATTCCATGAAATAATCTAATCCCCATAATTTTTCATTTATGGAAGAACTCGATTCCAAGATTTTATTTGTGAGTTAAAAACAACTATCATACCTTTTAATGGGTAGTATAAACTATTATAATTATGAACACAAAAAATATAAATAATTAAAACCATAGAATTGGATAGACAGTTTTGGATCTCAGTCACATGTAAAATTTTTTCTCTTAAACAACAAAGTATAAAATAATTGTACTTTAGTTGAGAGTAATAATTTATAACCACATAATGTAGTACTTATACAGTTAAAGAATATCCTAGACCATGTATCTTGATTTGGATCTATAGAACTCCTTTCATTGAGTACTTCTATGTAGAATATATTTAAATCATGAATCTCATTACATTTAATCCTTTACAAAGAAACAAATGATTTCTTCATTTAATGTGCATGAAAAAATACCCTCATGGTTCAATTTGTTAATATGTAATATTAAAAACATGTAATAAAATGATAAAATTTTATAATAATTAATAAATGTAACACCCCGACCCTAGTTACCTAGATTCGATGCATTATTTTAATACATTGTCATGATTAGAAGGAATAAAGTCCCGAAGGACCGATCGATTTAGTAGTCTTGGAAAATAGATTACATACATGAATGTTACATTACACTTCTTAACATACAAAACAACATAAATAATCCTTCAATAAATCCATTATTCCCTTTTCTTAACCCTGCATATCAATCACAACATAGTTCTTGAAATCCTGGGAAAAATAAAACATAGAAAGGGGTGAGTTCAGATGCTCAGTAAGGATAACAATACAACGAAAACTTTTATAAATAAGCATAAACATTTAAGGCAATGTGTAACTAAAAAAAGCCTTTTAATCTTGAACTTAAATATAATATGGAAAAAATAAAATGAAGTAATTCTATTTACTTATTCACATGGATATTCTACTAGTCGAATAATCACATGCAATATCACTAACAACTTTCATAATGATGGAATGCATAATGCCAGACTATCATAACCACATAGTCAAGGACTTGTGCAAAGACTACAAATAAGATTTTGTCAAGGCCTTGTTCCAAGACACTAGTTTGTCTCATGAGACCTACCGATGCATCAAGGAGCTATAGTGGGCTCCACCCGTCACTTATTAAGTCCAATGCATTCCTCATATGAATAGGTTTAAACATAACATAAACATTCGTATTAAAACTAGCATATGAAATGTCAATACTTTCTCCATAAACTATGAATGGTATAAAAATAACACATCCACAGTCAAAAATATCACAAAACCTTCAGTACAATGTGGAAGATTTGTATCATAATAAGTCAACTTCAAACAAGATAAAAATCCATCAAAGGATGTTGACATAGATGAAAATGATTTTTAAAACTCTTTGGGAGAAAGATCACTTTTCAGGAGAACATTTAAAAGTCACAAAATTTTGAAAGGAATAAATTTAAATACATTTTTTAATAAAAGTGTCCCATACCACTTTGAAACTTTTGAGAAGAATTATCATTTCAAAACATTCGTGTCCATATAAATAAATCCTTAAAATCATTTTGAAAACATGGACATTAATTAAAAATATTTAGAAAGATAAATCTTTAAAACATTTAAAATTATGATCTTGATAAAGAGTACCTTTCAAAAATCCTTAAAATATTCCTTTTGAAATCATTTTTATGAAAAATGGACATGGATGATAAAAATGTCCCAGTAAATACTTACACATAAACAATCATGGATAATAATGAGATTGATGAATTAACCCTTACCAATTTGGTAACTTACGAAACATACACCCCATGAAAGAGGTATCATACAATTAATTTTTAAATACATATAAATTAAATACTAATACACAAATAATACAATTATGGGTAGTACATAAACCACACAAAATTTAATAGTGGCAATATGGCATGAATCTCACGGGAATAAGAAATGAGATGAAAACCCCTTACCTTGCACTTTCCTTTAGTCGAGGGTATGTTTAACCTTCTGTATGAAGACTATAGTAAGTTATTAAATTATAACATAACCATATTAATATTTATGATATCATACATTATTCATTTATGACTTTATACTACCCATTTAATAATAATTTCCATGTTATATTAATATTTCGGGTAATAATCGCTTTCTTTATCGTATGTGTTTTAACTTGTTACTCTTGATTGTATCACTTAGATCATGATTTAAACACTTCCAGAATATAAAACATGATTTATATATCATATATATTAAGAATATAAATATGTATAATATAAATATATATGAAATTAAAAAACCGTTTATGGAGATGGTAGTCTGTACGTACGCATAAATGCTGTTTCCATTTTCATATAGTATTGAACGGAAGTAAGTGAATAAAATATATGTAAGTAAATAAATACTTATATATATATAAATATATATATCTACAATAGCATTATTATTTCATATATTACATACTTATTAGTAATATATATTTTTATAATCGTCGATGAATGGTGAACTTTGAAATGAATCTAATAGCATCATGGAGACGGTAATCTGCACATATGCATGAGAGAAAATATAATTCTTTTTATATTAAAATAATATATAATTGGATGGTATATCATATATAAATAATCCTTATCATGTTATATTTATTATTTACATCAAATACACAACATTATTATACCCATCCAAATAATAATGTATTGAATAATAATTACACCACGACGTGGAGACGGTAAACCGTACCTACGCACGTATGGTGACATGTCATTCAAAGGGTGGATAGAATAATGAATTTGGTTGCACAATAATTATAATAACATCACAGTATATAGAAGATACTGGATTTATAATTTTAGAATGGAAACAACAAAGAAAAAGGAAGTGAAGGAAGAAAGGAACTTGAAAGAGGGTGGTGAAAACATTACCTCTTCTTCGGGTTATTCCATTTGATTTGATCAAAATGGCTCCTTAGGTTGGATTTATGATCAAACTAAGGCCTCTATGTCTAAGTGAGGGAAGTTGATAGAATATTTGGGTAGGTTTTGGATGAGAAAAATGTATTTGAAGGTGTGAATTAGAGTAAAGGTGGAGTGCCCGTTTATAAGAGGGGTGAGGGGCACCTTAAGAAAAGCTAGAAATATTATTTTATTATAAATTAATATTCAGTTTATAATGGATAAAAAGTAATTTATTTAAATGTTAAGGTGGGGATAGGTATAAAACCACTCAAAAAATAGGGTTTATACTGGTTTGGATCACTTTATTAACCTTATATTTTAGTTTTAACTCTTATTTAATTAGTTTGACATTTACCATGTCTCTTTGTATTTTTATATTATATAGTTAATAAAATTACTATATACATCCAAGAGACCCAAAATTGGTCCATTAAGGATACAAATATCATGATATAAGTCTTTCTTCTGAACATTATATTTATTAGGAATATAATATCAATTAATAATATAATAGTTGTTTTAAAAACTCATTTATGTCAATTTTGACAATATTTAATAATTGACTTTTTTGAAGTCTTAAAAACTTTATTAATTCGAACCAAATTAATTTAAATAATCCTAACATGTCATATTAACCAATAAAATTAGTTTATGGCATCAAAATTTTCAAATTATATTTATTTTAAAATTTATAATACTAATTATTTTATTCTTTCATTAATAAGGAAAATACTGCATCATTATTGTGTCAAAAATAAATTAAATTATTCAATGTCTAAAAATTATAAATAAAATACCATTATGTAATAAATATTTTTATCTTTCTAATTAATATTTATATTTAAAAATAAAACATATATAACCCTATGTACAAATTGTTTTTCTAAAAGATATATGCTTAAGTCATTTTTGTATTTACTTTAACTTAATTAATATAAAGTGTCATTATAACTTACAAGTGGATCCATGGGGTCCCAAAATCGACCCAAAGATGGCCATGGTCGGACATTTATCAAACAATAGGGTTTGGACAGGTTTTAGGGTAATTTATTTTATTATAATATTATTTTTTACCCCTATTTACCGGATGTACCCTTTAACCATGGAAATAAAATATTTACCGAAGTAATTATTCAAAATGTCTAAAAATAAGAGTTACCTATTTACACAATTTGTGAATCCTGATTCCAAATATGGAATTCATTTTTACAAATTCAAAACACAGAAATTTCAGAAATTAATTTAAAATTAATTCCCGCAGTCAAAACAAAAAGTGTTTTTAAGAAACAATAACTATCAAAAGATTGACACTTGTTTATGTCCGGTTTAAATTTGAAATTTTGTCCAATGACAAAAATTAGATTAAATGGTAAAAATATATTCTAAATATAATTTAAAACCACTAAAATTCATAATTTATCACAATTAATTATTTTGATTAAAAAATTTGTTTTTAATTAATTTTTTGTAAATTTCACTATTCATCAAAATATTAAAGTTATTAGAAAAGTACCAAAAATTCACCCTAAGATAATTTCGATATTCTGAATCCAAAAAATGAAGTCCATTTTGAATGTTAAAATGTATTAAATTTCAAAAAGGGGGTATTACTATTCATAACCACTAGTTTGATTGGTTGTGGTGTGTGTTAGAACTCGAAGTTGCGTACAACACATGCTACTACATTAATCAAAGAGAAGCGTACTGTGGAAGCATGGGGTGTTACATTCTCCCCTCTTTCAATAAATTGCATCCTATAAATTTTAAATTAATTTTAAAAAATAAAAGGTTGAAAATAGAAAATACCTTTGGGAAACCCACATCGAAAAATGGATTAATGAGGCCTCTATTTAAAATAAAGAGTGGTAAGTATGAAGGTTAACGAAAATAACACATACTAGGGTTCCATGTAGGAAAACATGGATATATAAGAGAAATATAACCATCAATATCTGATGGAGATTGGTAGAGAACATGGCTATTAAAAGGAAAACAATTAGAAAGCTATAAATTTGTGATGATCTAAGGTACCATCTAGGACAACGTTTTTGTTCTAAGTTCCTTTTCTTAATGTTGAAGAATTTATTTATGAGATTGGATAAGATCATAAGGTGATATACTTACTTTATACTTAGAGTTTTATCCATTAATAAATTTCTACCACAAACTCATCTTTCACTCCAAAACTCCAAAAAAACTCTATTTATCCTAATTGTATAGGGTTCCCAATACAATGAATTTATAATTCACATATCAGACCCTTTAAAAAAAGAAACTACATTATACCATATAGGAACTTCATGTAGTACAGTGGTAGGAGATAAATCCCAATCGTACTATGGTTGTGGGTTCGATTCCCGCAGCTTTGTCCGACGCGACGTGTTGTCACATGGTCTGCGTGTTTTCATTTTTATAAAAATCAAAAAATAACCTCAATAATATTATCTTTATTTATTCAAACCTTTAGACTTATCCAAAAAAAAAATCTATCCAAACTCAAAATCCAAAATTTATAAGGAAGTTAAACACAATGAAGATCATTTTTTCCACGTAATAACATGTGAACACCTTCATCATGTATTATTTTAAAACATGGTAACATCCTGAATTACCATAAAACCTTATTGATTACATTCATGCTCCCTTATTCATTATAGAATACTGGATATACTCCTTCTATCCAAAAATGTTGTAAACTCCAACAACGACAAATCATTAATCAGTTTCAAGGTAGTAAAGAATATCCAATATAATTTATTCAAATCAACCATCTCTTATTCCAAAATCACTACCTCATTATTGGGAACATATTAAGGATTACCTTTCCTTTAAGCATGTATTTTACCAAAATTTTAGCTCACTATAATCTCAAATCCTCAATAAAATAGTACTGTAATACAATCCTTATTTATCTCCATAATTCATATAACCAGTATACTGTAGATACAACACTCAAATGAAATAACTCTATAATAACAACATAAGAACTCTAATCATTCCTCATCATCTATGGTAGTATCATAACTTGATTGTTATCTAATAGCATCATTTGGGGCATACTCTGATGATTTGAACATTGGTTCACGTAGTGTCCCAACTCCTTGCAGATGAAGCATTGTACATTTGAAACCTTTTTCTTACCCTTGCAGTCACGTACATGGTGTCCCTTTTCTCCACACTTATAACAAACTCTCATTCCCTTCAGGAAAGTTCCAGGGTGTTTCTTCCTACATTTATCACATATGGGAAAATTCTTCTTTTCCCTCTTCCCTTTATCCAGCTTTCTCTCTTCCATCATTTTCTTCTCTTTCTTCCCTTTAAATTCATAGGACTCAGAGAATTCTTTAATTATCCTATTAACACATGATACTATTTCTTCATATGTTGAGAATACATGGGAGAATATTTCCCTTCTCAATGTTGGCTTAATACCATGAAAGATATGATACTTCTTACTCTTTGGATAATATGTATTGCTGGAGTTCACATTCCTTCTACTGGGCACCATTTCTGTACAATGGCATAAACTAGGTCAATTTATGAATTGCAATGAATAATTAAAAACTTGTAAAATACCCAACGTAAATTGAATGGTTTATGGATATAATCCATAATCATAAAATTATTTTCATTGAGGAAGTATATACTCATAAATCCTTCATTATTGTTTGTAAAGAAAATGAGAATTATCCTAAGCATATCCCCTAGGAGTGTCGTAACCAAAAGTGCAGCAAGGCCTATTGTCATGTACCAGTTCCTGTTCGAGTCTAGCTCAAAGAGGTGTTTTTGGGTTTTACCCCTAGGTACATATGTTCCAGAGCTGCCTCTACATGCTCGTATGCAGACAGGGATGTATTTTCTTGGAAAAATCACAAAATCTCTACATTACCAAAATTCTAGGAATTTATTATATACTAATCCTCAAAGTCTATCTTAGTTATATGTTCTCTAATCATAGTTTATGTAAATATATATTCCAAGGTTATTTCTAAACTTCCTCTGATACCAACTATAACACCCTGACCCCAGTTACCTATATTTGGTGAATTATTTTAATACATTTGCGTGATTACAAGGAATCAAGTCTTGAAGGACCGATCGGTTTAACAGTTTTGGAAAATATATTACATACATGAATGTTACATTACACTTATTAACATACAGAAAAACATAAATAATCCTTCACGAACGCCATTATTCCATTTTCTTAACCCTGCATATCAATCACAATACACTTCTTGGAATCATGGGAAAAATAAAACACAGAAAGGGGTGAGCTCAGATGCTGAGTAAGGATAACAATATAGTGGAAACTTTCATAAATAAGCATAAACATTTAAGGCAATGTGTAACTAAAAAAAATCCTTTTAACCTTGAAATTCAGCATAATATGACAGAAATAAAATGAAGAAATATCATTTACTTATTCACATGGATATTCTACTACTTGAGTAATCACATGCAATATCACTAACCACTTTCATAATAATGGAATGCATAATGCCAGACTATCATAACCACATAGTCAAGGAATTGTGCCAAGACTACAAATAATATTTTGTCAAGGCCTTCTTCTAAGACACTAGTTCGTCTCATGAGACCTACCGATGCATCAAGGAGCTATAGCGGGCTCCACTCATTACTTATTAAGTCCAATGCATTCCTCATATGAATAGGGTTAAACATAACATAAACAATATTATTAAAACTAGGATACAAAATGTCAATAATTTCTCTATAAACCATGAATGGTATAAAAATAATGCATCCACAGTCAAACATATCACAAAACCTTCAATAAAATATTGAAGATTTTTATCATAATAACTCAACTTCAAAAAATATAAAAATCAATCAAAGGATGTTGACATAGATGAAAATGATTTGTAAAAATCTTTGAGAGAAATATCTCTTTTCATGAAAACATTTAAAAGTCACACAATTTTGAAAGGAAGACATTTAAAATTTTTTTTAATCAAAGTGTCCCATACCACTTTGAAACTTTTTAAAAGAATAATCATTTCAAAAAATTCATTTCCATATAAATAGATCCTTAAAATCATTTTGAAGACATAGACATTAATTAAAAATATTTAGAAAGATAAATCTTTAAAACATTTAAAATTATGATCTTGATAAAGATTACCTTTCAAAAATCCTTAAAATATTCCTTTTGAAATAATTTTTATGAAAAATGGACATGGATTTTAAAAATGTCCCAGTAAATACTTACACATAAACAATCTCAGATAATAATGAGATTGAGGAATTAACCCTTACCAATTTGGCAACTTACGAA
The DNA here is from genome assembly GCA_963277665.1 of Viscum album. Taxonomy (NCBI): domain Eukaryota; kingdom Viridiplantae; phylum Streptophyta; class Magnoliopsida; order Santalales; family Viscaceae; genus Viscum; species Viscum album. The sequence continues at coordinate 1,909,619,632 of OY728136.1, forward strand.
ACATACACCCCATGAAAGAGGTATCATACAATGAATATGTAAATACACATAAATTAAAGTTTATTAGACAAAGAATACAATTATGGGCAGTACATACACCTCCCAAAAGGTAATAGTGGCAATATGGAATGAATCTCACGGGAATAAGGATTGAGATGAAAACCCTTTACCTTGCACTTTCATTTAGTCGAGGGTAAGTTTAAACTCTTGTATGAAGACTATAGTATGTTATTAAATTATACCATAACCATATTAATATTTATGATATCATACATTATTCTTTTATGACTTTATACAACCCATTTAATAAAAATTTCCATGTTATATTAATATTTTGGGTAATAATCGCTTTCTTTATCGTACGCGTCTAACTTGTTACTCTTGATTGTATCACTTAGATAATGATTTAAGTACTTGAAGAATATAAAACATGATTTATATATCATATATATTTAGAATATAACTATGTATAATAGATATATATATGAAATGGAAAACACCATTTATGGAGACGGTAGTCCGTACGTACGCATAAACGTTGTTCCCGTTTTCATATATTATTGAATGGAAGTAAGTGAATAAGATATATGTAAGTACGTAAATACTTATATATATAAATATATATATGTATCCAATAGCATTATTATGTCATATATTACATACTTATTTGTAATATAAATATTTATAATTGTCGACGAATGGTGAACATGGAAATGAATCTCATCGCGTCGTGGAGATGGTAATCCGTACATACGCATGAGTGAAAATATAATTATTTTGATATTAAAATAATATATAATTGGATGTTATATCCTATATAAATAATCATTATCATGTTATATTTATTTTTTACATCAAATACACATCATTATTATACCCATCCAAATAATAATGTATTTAATAACAATTACACCACGACGTGGAGACGGTAAGCCGTACGTACGCACGTATGGTGACATGTCATTCAAACGGTGGATAAAATAATGAATTTGGTTGTACCATAATTATAATAAAATAATAGTATATAGAAGATACTAGAGTTATTATTTTATAATGTAAACAACAAAGACAAAAGAAGTTGAAGAAGAAAGAAACTTGAAAGAGGGTGGTGAAAACATTACCTCTTCTTCGGGTTCTTCCTTTTGATTTGACCAAAATGGATCCATAGGTTGGATTTATGATCAAACTAAGGCCTCTAGGTTTAAGTGAGGGGAGTTGAGAGAATATTTGGGCAGGGGTTGGGCGATCCAAAAGTCTTTTAAGGTGTGAATTAGAGGGAAGGGGGAGTGCCCTTTTTTAAGAGCGGTGAGGGGCACCTTAGGAAAAGATAGAAATATTATTTTATAATAAATTCATATTCGGTTTATAATGGATCAAAAGCGGATTATTTAAAGGTTAAGGTGGGTATAGGTTGAAAAAACTTAAAAAATAGGTTTCAGATAGGTTTGGGTCACTTTATTAACCTTATCATTTAGTTTTAACTCTTAGTTAATTAGTTTGACATTTACCATGTCACTTTATTTTTTATATTATATAGTTAATAAACTTACTATATACATAAAAGAGACACCCAAGTGGCAAATTAATGATAAAAATATCATGATATAATTCCTTTTTCCGAATATTAGATTTTTAGGAATAGAATATCAATTAATAATATAATATTTGTTTTAAAAACTCATTTATGTCAATTTTGACAGCATTTAATAATTTATTTTTTGGTAAAGTCTTAAAACTTTATTAATTCAAACCCAATTAATTTAAAAAATAATAACATTTAATATTAAGCAATAAAATTATTGGATGGCATCAAAACATTAAAATTATATTTAGCTTAACATTTATAATACTAATTATTTTATTTTGTCATTAATAAGGAAAATACTCTATTATTATTGTGTCATAAATAAATTTAATTATTCAATGTCTAAAAATTATAAATAAAATAACATTATGTTTGAAATATATTTATATTTATAATGAATATTTATAGTCTAAAATATAACATATATAACCCTATGTAAAAATTGTTTTGCTAAAATATATATGCTTAAGTCATTTTTGTATTCACTTTAACTTAATTAAAATAAATATTCATTATCACTTACAAGTGGATCCATGGGGTCCCAAAATCAACCCAAAGTTTCCCATGGTCGGAAGTGTATCAACCAATAGGGTTAGGACACGTTTTAGGGTAATTGATTATTATTATAATATTAATTTTTACCCTTATTTACCGAATTTACCCTTTAACCATGGTAAATAAAATATTTACCGAAGTAATTATTCAAAATGTCTAAAATTAAGAGTTACCTATTTACACAATTTGGGAATCTTGATTCCAAATATGGAATAAATTTTTCCAAATTCAAAACACAGAAATGGAAGAAATCAATTTAAAATTAATTCCCACTGTCAAAATAAAAAGCATGTTTTTAAGAAACAATAACTATCAAAATATCGACACTTGTTTATGTCCGGTTTAAATTTGAAATTATGTACAATGAACAACATTGGATTAAATAGTAAAAATATATTATCAATATACTTTAAAACCACTCAAATTAATAATTTATCACTATTAATTATTTCGATTAAAAAAGTTTTTTTTAATTAAATTTTAGTAATTTTCACTATTCATCAAAATATGAAAGTTATCAAAAAAGTACCAAAAATTCACCCTAATATAATTTCAATATTCCAAATCCAAAAATAAAGTCCATTTTGAAATATAAAATGTATAAAATTTCAAAAGTGGGTATTACTATTCATAACGGCTAGTTTGATTGGTTGTGGTGTGTGTTAGAACTCGAAGTTGCGTACAACACACACTACTGCATTAATCAAAGAGTAGAATACCATGGAATATTGGGGTTTTAAAATAAAGTACCAATAAACAATAATAATAAACATTATAGTTCATTGGAATTCTCCCATAAAGTATGCAAGATAAATTGTTCAAATTCTAATAACTTGAAAATTGAAACTTGTGTTTTCCCAAGAAACTAGTGTGAGTCTTCAACCCGCATGATGAGAATTTAGTCCTATATGTAATTATTAACAATAATATTTCTCATTATTTTAATAATTAATAAGTATTTAAAAAATAAATAAATCAATATAAAAATGTGGAACAAACATGTTGTGATTTAAAATATAGAAGTATAAATAAAACAGAGCATGTTTTGAACTAAAATATAAAAAGTAATTAAGTAATCATAGGTTATATGGTAGGTTAAAAAATTTTCCAAATATGAACTTCATAATGTAGGTTCCAAGCATTTTTGTCACTTTATTTTTTTCATTCAATCGCTTAATTTTTTTTTCATGCAACCACTTCATTTTTGATTATATAGTCACTTCAGGTAATCACCCATGTCATTGGTTTTTAATTTTCAAATTAAAAGAATTATTAAAAGTAAGAATATATGATAGTAAATAAATTTATTAAATAATTTAGAATTTACTTAATTAATAAGATACATTTCTCCATGGGAGGATATTTATTGTGTGGTCAGGTAATAATAGTGATAATGGTATTATTTTTTTATTTTTGTGATAAAAAATGCTATTTTGTGTGATTAATAATTTTTTTTATTACTATTACTAGAATTTAATGAATTTTATTGTATTAATTTATATTGTGTAAATTTTTGTAGGTAAATAAAAATAAAAATAAAAATAATAATTATTGATATTTTAATTGAAAAAATATATTTTCAAATAGTAAATGAAATGTGCATATGTGTGTATATATATGGGAAGATATATATGTTTGAGAATAATTGGGTTAATTTTAATATATAAATATATCTATAATGAGTATGTTTCTTAATATATATATATATATATATATATATATATTGATGGGTGAAAAATGTATGTATATATATATATACATGTACAGGTGTGTGTGTGTATGTATAGAATGTATGCATATATATAATGTATATATAAATGAGTTATGTATATATGTGTGTCTTTATGTATGTATGAGTTTGTGTGTGTGTGTGTGTGTGTATTTGATGTGTGTGTTTATTGATATATATATATATATATATATATAAAGTGGGAGGGAGAGTAGGTTAAATTTTCACATATATATATATATATAAGTGGGGATTCATTTTGATTAAAAGTGGAGTTTAGGAAAAACATATAAACGGATATAGGGGAGGCACTCCACATGGGTGATAGAAGAAAATAAAAAAATAAATGATGAAAATTGATAATGATGGACGATAGGTGCTTGAGCATTACAAAAGAGATGTAAATATTTTATGAAGACCATGTCTAATACATGGATTCAAAAAATGTGAGAAAAAATATCTAGTGTAATAACTAAAAAAATAATAAAAGTGTACCATGAAGTGTATAGAGAAATAAGGAGGAGGGGATTCATCCACTATGCATAGATTCAAATCATATATGAATATAATAATAAATGGTATTAAATAAAAGGAGAAAAATATAATAATAATAATAATATAAAATTTTAATTGGGTAGAACCATCATAGTGGGAAACTTATAGGGGGAAAGTTCACTCCATCTCACACCCATATCCCTACCATTTACTCTACCTCTCTCTATTATTCTCTTATTTTATTAACAAACTGATCTGTTTGATATATTCTTCAATACTGATCAGATCGATGCACCATCAATCACATTATATTTGTCACAACAATTAAAAGATAAACCCAATTTTTTTTGAATTTAGTAAGGTTCCATCCATTAGTGGTAAATTGAAACTAGTATTGTGAGTTTATTCAACTTGAAGTTGAAGGTTTCATATAAATTCATTGTGTAAAAAAATTTATGTGTTTATTGGTTTTTAAACTTGTTTCCTAAATGGTTATTGGTATGATCTTAGATTTAATAAATGAATGTGTTATGGATTTCGAATATAAAATGGTTAACCCCTTGAAAAGTGATAAAGAAAGGATGATTTCAAAGAATCAATGTTTTATTTATGATAATTGGTTTTCAAAGAATGGTTATGATGATGGTAAAAGGGTTATGATATTGTTTTCTTGAATTGTGATAATCCCTTTGAAACGTTTTGACATACTTAGAACATGAGAACCTTTATTAGTTAGGTAGGGGTATGGTATCGGCACTTGTAATTGATTTATTGGGTTAATTAAAAATTGATGGTATTCCTCTGCTCCTTTGGTGAGCATACCAATGACTATTTTACATGAAATTATGGGGGTGAGTAACACAGTGGGGTATTCCTTTTCTCCTTTGGTGGGAATGTCGAGGACAGGTTTAGTATTCACTAGTGATGATGGATCTTTGTAAAAGAAACCTATCTTGTCGGGTCCTATGTTATCCTAGGAGTACCTTCCATTGTTATTGACTTTGATAAAAAAAATTATGAATGCTTTGATAATTGAAAATTGATTTATTTAATGTTTTTTTAAAACAATTTATATGATATCGGATGAAAATGGGTAATTTCTATGCTTTTGATATAAATTGAGAAACTTTCCATCATGCCATGTTTTCTTCAAAATCTAGGCATAACTGAATTTATCTAACAAATAATTCTTATTGAAAACTTGATGGGATCCTACTAGGAGTGTTTTACTCACACCCTATACATACCCTCAGGTGTGAGTGTATCTTGTTTAATATGATGCAGAAAAGCGAAAGACACCACAGTGAGGCGGCATATTTCAAGGCTAGCTGGGCATTGGTATCTTATGGTGAGACAATATGATGTTTTATATGTATCACATAGAGTATCTATCAACATATTTGAGTACTTTGAATTTTTTTTATGAATTATGTATATTGGGTTTGATCACTTAGACCATGATGTATCACTACCATTGCTCATGTCTATTCATGTAGTATATTATTGTTCCCTTTTTCCCTCTATTGTACATGTATTATATGTCATTTTTATTCTTTATGGATGGGAAAAATCATTCCCCAAGGTTTTTCTTGATGCTCAAGTGATTAACCCCAACGTTTGGGGATCGAAAATTCCGTTCGTGTCATCTTAGGAATGGATCAAGTTCTAGATAATATTGATACCTAGGATGGTTCAGGGAAAATTGATATCAAAGTAATGTTCCTTTTGTTAGGTTTTGGGAATTGTTAAAATGGAGATAATATAGCCAGAACTTGTGTAGGGAAATTATGTTAGTTCCTGACTAATAATCACATAGTGGACCTCTGATTTACCCAGTAAGTGGGATTTTTTCTTTGATTTCACTATTATAATTGGTTTATTTAAACCTTGAGGGACATTCATGTGTTTTGTGTTGTGATTTATATAATTTTGGGGTGATTGTATGCATCATGTTTAGGAATATAGATTCTTAAAATATGTGGTTGTTTTTCTATGATTTATAATACTAGTGAAATATATGAAAAGGGTATATATAAGATTATGACTAGTGGGAAGGTACCATAATGGGATTGGACTTTAGTAGTTATAGTTGGGTTTTTCTAGTGACTATGATGAGACTCTTATAGTATTTTATAGTGTTTAATAAACCTATTAATTACTTTATTTTGTTGATAATGTGTCAATTATTCTGATTTTAGAGTCTTATAAAATATAATTCTGAATGAAAGTGACTAATTAAAACATGGTAATTTTTTTGAATCTATTCAATTCTTGTAAGGATCATGATAAAATGAAATGTTAGAATGATTTTTAGTGTGTTGTTAAAAATATAGTTTATACTTATGGTGATCATGTCGGTTTAAATTATGTTTATTGTTGACAAGTTTGATAGATTTTATTCTCTATCATGATTATTTTGAAAACATTCTTATAGTGATATAAGTGTTGAATCAAGATAAATGAAAGAAGACTATGATAATGCTTAGATTATTGCCATGATATTGTACTTTGTTTGATAGATCTACTAATGGAACCACTATATATCATGTGAAATTCAATAATTCAAATTATCATTGATAGCTAAAAGAGATCATAAAGGGGGTGTCTTTGTTAATTCAAGTTAAAATCATTGATAAATAGTACCATTATCATTTCTAAAAAATACGGATAAAAGTGCCCATTTCTCAATTATTTTTTTATCACGGAGAAAAGGTATATTTCATAAAAAATTATATATCTTTAAAAATAATATATTTATATATTTATATATTTATATATTTTTATTGACATTAATATTATATATTTTATTAAAAAGGATTTATATAGGACTGAATATGAATTTACACTTAATATATATGTTATTTACTGAATATGGATTATATAATAGTTAAAATTTGATTTTAATTAATAATTTTCTAATTATTATTTAGTAATAGTAATTTAATAACAATTGGATTGTATAAAAATTCAATAAATTAATAAAAAATCTATGATAAGTAGGATATATGACTTGAACACTGAAAAATCATAAATTTTGATCTGGGTATCTATTTCGGCTCTACCAAATATCAAATCAATGATTTCAAAAGAAAATTATGTATTGGTCCATTGGCACACAGGACAATGTTTTTGTGAGGTCCAAAATGGATAAAAATTATCAAAAACTAGGTTTTTTATGAGGTACTTTATTTTTAAACAATTTATGTAATTTTAGCCTCATTTTACGGGGTATTCTTGTCTTTTTTCCATGGAGACTAAATTTATTGCCATGTTTTACAATCTTATGGATATTATAATGTTTAAATTTTTCCATTTTTAAAATTTTAGTGTTATTTATAATTATATATATATTAATATATTTACATATAACAAATAAATTTTAGAAATAAATATTTAAATATATTTACAAAAAAATGTTTTTTTAAATATATAAACGATATGAAAATAAATATTTATTATTCATTTTATTTAAAATATAAAATTATCCATTTGATTTACCTTGTAAAAATGAATTAATATATATATATATATATATATATATATATATCTATACAAGTAATGTTTGTATATAAATATGTATGTGTTAATAAAGAAATATATATTTATGTGTATATGCTAATATATGTAAATAAAGACATATAATAAATATTTTTTTTTCATTTACGTATGAAATATAAATGTGTACATGTGTGTTTAAATATGTGAATGTATGTATGTGTATGTGTGTTTCAATATTATGTAAATACATCATATATAAATGAACTTTTATAAATATATTATTATCATTAAATATAGTAAATAAACGTATTTACAATAAGTATTTATAAATACTCTATAAAAAAATTATATCTAAATTTGCAATTATATAAAAATATGTATAAAAATATATATAAATTTTTATAAAATTTATATTAAAATATTTAATATATAGTCGTATTTTTAAAATGTATTTAAAAATTATTATATAAATATATATGAATTTGGAATAAATATAAAAATATAAATTAAATATGTGTGTATATATATATTAATATATATTGTAACATATTATACAAATATTGATGGTACAATGGAAAAGGTGTTAGGGGCTAAGGGAAAAGGTTATTGGCTTCATTCGAAGTGTGAGAAAGGCTAAAGGATGGGAAAAACACTACTAAATTGGTTGTAAAGCTTTGATAAACTAGGAGGGCTCACGCAAGGTGATATGGGCACACAAGGGCATATCGAACTGATAAAGCTGTTGAGACTAAGATGATTTAAGTTGTTTTAATTATGCTGGAATTTGTTATGAAAATTGTTAGGAAATTATTACCTTTTGTTATCCTGACATAAATCACCTAAATTTGTTAATATTTCCATCAAACGTGATCAGATGAATATGTAATCAGATGGTGATGAGGCACATTAGTTTAACAAACCGATTCCATCAGACAATGTTAATACGGCTGAGGTTACTAAACTAACTTTTGTATTGAATGTTTAATATTAACTTTCTTACAATGTTCATTGGATAGAGTGTTCAATGAAGATTAAATATGTAAATTATTTGATGTGATTAATGTTTCTAAAATCATATGTATTCAAATATATCATGATCCAATCTGAGTCAAAAGTGGGAGAAAATAATTTGAATGTACAATGTTCATACTATGAAATCCTTTAATGTTTAATGGATAGAAGCTAAAAGACAGAGTATTTGTTTCTTTTAGGTTGTGTTCAATGTTTACAATGTTTTGGGTATTGTAGGGATATGGAGTTCTATCAGACAATCCTTTGAGAGGATTTTTATACATGGAAAGCTGTAGAAGTATGAATGGGATTTCGTCAGATGAATACCAATAAATGATCTCTCATAATTTTATCCATCCAAGTCCATCAAAATAAATATTTCATGTTTTTTGGTATGAATGATGTTTACTTTTTTATAGTTTCTATCTATTTGACATGTATTAAGTTAAAAATTGAAGTTATTATAGAATGATTAGATGGAAGTCTCTGAGTAATCAGAAAGAAGGCCATTGAACAGAAGGTTGTCATTGAATTCATCAAAACATATTATTTTATAAAGTACATTGGTTATAGGATGGTGTGAGAAGTAATTAATTGAAGAGTTATAATGGAAATCATCATATAGAAGTGATGATATGAAGTTGTCCACAAAAGGATGAGTGGTATAAATCTGTACCAGTTTGAAGGACTTTATGAAGCTTTCCTAAAGTTATCAAAATGTGATGTTGTTGTGTTGATCACTCAATGTTTAATAGTTAAGGAAATATATATAATGTTTCAAATTTTTATGTTTTTACATATACTTCAAGAAGAATCTAAAATGTTTGAGAAGTGTCCAATAGATTTAAAATGTGTAGGATGTCAGAAATTTTATTCAGTAGGAAAATAAATTTGAGTTCCCACCTTTTCTCCTTAGAAATCTCATATATAAAGGGGTGTCAGATCAAACCCCTAATTACATTGTTCACATGTGAAAATTAGAGTTGAAGTTTTATAGAATTCAAATATTTATTTTATAGAATTTTTCGAGAAACATCAAATTGAATAATATCTGATGATTTTTTCAAAATAGTTATTATCAAATAGACGATGTGTATAAATTATTAGAGGAATATGATTAAAAGGAAGCATTTGAAAAGTATGAAGAGGCATAAATTTAAATATATCATATTTAGTTTCATATAAGGTGGTACCATATAGAAAATATGTTGAATTTATTGGAAGAATAGTGTGACGTAAATGGTTTTAGTCTATAAGGAGGAACTAAATGGAGTATACTAGATAAACCTATCAGACAAAAAATGGTTGGACTAAAGATACTTTTTTCCTAATACTTCCTATGAAACAAAATAACAATTACCTTCTAAAAGAGAAATTGTGGAGAAAGTATAATCAGTAAAATGGAAACACACTAATTCCTATTGGTGAAGTTTTCTTATAGTTTTTACAAAAATCTTTGTTACATCATTTATCTATGAAAGGATCACATACACTATCATTTAACTATAGTGTAACACATGTTTAATGATATTACTTGTTTTTTGTGACCATATACAAAGTATTTCTCTCTAGAGGGATGTGTGGTATTGGATAATTTCCAAACCATGTAAGGGGATAACTACTCTTATTGAGTAATGAACCATTTAAATACTTGGGTTCCTATGGTTAGGCATGTATTCTTGTTTTTATTAATGTAATATCTCTTAAAAAAAGGTGATGTTTGTTTCGTAATAAAGAAAAAATAAAAAAAAAATCAATGATTCACCCCCTTCCCCTCTCAGTGGTCATACAAATCATAATTGGTTGTTTCAAAAGGGGATGTTAAATCACTAATAAAAGTGTTGGGTCAAATAATTTTTTTTTTTTAATTTTATCAGTGCTAAACAAAAGTGTTGATAAAGGCCACCTTTATTAGTGATGAAAAACTGAAAAATTTAGGATATTTTAAGGGTGGATAGCATATCATTACATTTTTGGGCTATAAATCACATATATAATTCTTTTAAAAGAGTTATCTGTAGTAGTGGAGCTTGATAAGGGTAGTGTGAAAAATAATTTTTTACATCCTTCTTTCATGGAAGATTTTTGGAGGTATGATATATGTTATGAGATTTTTAATGTAGAAAAAATAATAAATAGGATTTAAACGTAATGATATTAAAGGTGTTTTTAACATAAAAATAATTATAATAAAAAAATTATCTTCATGAACATAATTTTTAAGTTTTCATTGAGTGTTGAATGAGTAAATATGTATATTGGAATGAGTATTTATTTTTATTTTAAATGGTCTCTACTATACATTTCATAATATTCAACACTATCTTTTTTCAGTGCTAAAGAAAAATAATGGATAAAGGGGGTACTTTTATCAGTTCTGCCTAACATAACAGATAAATGTCACTTTTATCAGTACTAAAAAATCACTAAGAGAAGGGTACCATTTTTCAGCACTTTAGTAAGTGTTGATAAAGGTGCCACATTATTAGCACTTTTCTTATCATTTATAAAGGGAGCATTGAATAATTTAATTTATATATACATACATACACATATATAAAATAAAATTATAATAAAAAATTTGTGTCAATATTGTTTTCTTAATTATATATATATATAATTAATAAATTTATATTAATCAATAAATTTGTTTAATAATATATTTATATACATTAATTAAAAAATGTATACATAACTAATATAAATATGATATATTAATATATTATTTAAACAATTATATAAATATATAAATGGATTTATTTAATTAAATATTGAATTCATATTGAAATTTATATATTTATATTCATATTAAATAATTTAAAATATAAATACATGTATTTATATGTATATGTATGCATTTTTATGTGTGTGAATGTATGTGTACATCTGTATGTGAATGCATGTATGTGAATATGTATGTGTATTTCCATCTCTGTGTGTGTGGATGTACATGCATGAATATGTTTGTGTATGTGTATGTGTATGTGTATGGGTATGCATGTTTATGTAGTATGTGTATATTTGGATAAGTATTTGTATGTATGAGTTTACATGTGTATGTAATTGTATGTTTGTGTATGTGTATACATACGTGTGTGTGTGTGTGTGTGTCTGCATATGCATGTGTATATGTATGTGTCTGTGTATGTGTATATATGTGTACATATGTATGTCTATGAATATGTATGTGTGTATGAGTATGTGTATGCGTATGCGTATGCATATGTGTATGCGTATGTGTATGTGTATGTGTATGTGTAGGTGTATGTGTATGTGTATGTGTATGTGTATGTGTACGTGTATGTGAATGTCTATGTGTATGTGTATGTGTATGTGTATGTGTATGTGTATGTGTATGTGTATGTGTATGTGTATGTGTACGTGTACGTGTATGTGTATGTGTATGTGTATGTGTATGTGTATGTGTATGTGTATGTGTATGTGTATGTGTATGTGTATGTGTATGTGTATGTGTATGTGTATGTGTATGTGTATGTGTATGTGTATGTGTATGTCTATTTGTATGTGTTTGTGTATGTTTATTTTTATATGTGAATGTTTATGTATGTGTACATGTATGTCTATGCGTATATATGTGTGTATCTATATACATATGAATGTTTATGTATGTGTACATGTATGTCTATGCGTATATAAGTGTGTATCTATATACATATGCATGTTTATGCAGTATGTGTATGTATGCATATGTTTGTGTATGAATGTGCATGCACGTGTTTGTAATTGTATGCATCTATATGTATATGCATGCATGTTTTTGTGTGTGTGTGACTGTACATGTGTATTTATGTATTGATGTATGTCTATGCATATGTATGCATTTAATTGTATGTATATTTATTTTTATGTAGTATGTATATGTATGCATATGTATGTGTATGTATATTCATGAACGTGTATGTAATTGTATGTAAAGGTTAATAATTAATTATATTTTTTATATACAATCAATATAATATATACATCAATAATTATCAATAATTTTTTTATTCATTTTTCTTTATTTTTTATGTGCTTCCAATTCATGTAATTAATGTTTTGAATCCAACTTTTGAAATGGGGTTTTGAAAGAGGAAATGATGATCGGCGATGTCAAATTTTTTGAGAACATTTTAAGAATTGTTGAAAGGTTTTATTAAATTGTAAGAAGGGTGTGAAAAATGTTTACATGATTTTTTGTGTGAGTATGATGTTAAAATGAATTTGAATGTGAATGAAGTGTTATGTGACATCAGTGGGGTCTGTTTGGTGGGTCTGTGTTTTGTAAATGTCACTTTCATTTGAAAATTGTATTTTATGATATGTGGAACTTGATTGAGAACAAAGAGGGAAACCTGGGTATCTAGGTGGGCGGACGTGTACTTGTATGCTAGTGATCCGGAGTGGTTCCATACCTATTTCACATAGCAAGTTTGATGATGACAACACTAACTAAACTATTATGATGATGTTGGGGACCAATTGGTTAAGAGTGTAATCCCTACTTCTGGATCATGCACGAGAACATGTATTTATTATGGTTACTTTTCACCAAGATACGAGGTACCTTGGGCCCACAGCTAGCTAGTTCCTTGGGGTGTTCCAGTGACTAGTTCCCATTGACTATATGATACTCACCATTAGTATATGGTGTGTTTGGATAGAAAACTTAGTAGCTTGTTCATTTTATTTAAGTGTTCATTCCTTAAAACTGCCCCCTTGAAAACTGTTTTCATTTAAATTTTCATCCTTTAGAAAATTGTTGCAACCTTTTATGGTTTATGAAAACATGAAATATTTTTATCTTATAATGTTTATCACATTGAATATTTTGTTTGGAATCCTAATGGGCTTAGGCTCACACCTTACTTACAAACATGGGTGTAAGTAGACTTGGTAATCTTTTTCAGAGGTATGGAAAAATCTTTTAGTGTCGGTGGTTCGGCTTGTTAGCTTCCATTCGTGGTGTGGTTTTGTAGAGAGGGATTGGGTATGATGGACCATTGCTATGTAGCGTCCCTTGAGTTTTTTTCTGTAATTTTGAGTTTGGGATCTCTTGGGATTTGTCTAAATCCATGTATTTTAGTTTTGAATTTCATTAAAGGCTTGTTTGGATTAAATTTTTACATAATGTTTAATTATTGTTTTTGGTCGTTTAAAGATTCTAAATTGAGGTAAATTGTTCCCAAACACTTTTTTATGATACATAGGCACTTGTGCTAGCCCATGGGGATTGGGAATACCCCTCAAGACTTTCCACAGACCAGGTTGGGCATCATTTTTGATGGCGACCAGATCTGTTTCATTACAAAATGGTATCAAAGGCAGATTCACTCTTTTTGGGTCATGTTCTTCAGGGAAAGAGTGTTGGGAAACCCGAGCATGGATTTTCAGGACATGAAATTTTAATTATGAGTATTGTGCCTAGCCAACACACATCATGATGAGATTTATGTCTCTAGGGTAAGATGGGTTTTATTTGAGTTCTTATCTTATAATAGTTCATCAGTGATTGGGGAAATGAAAATAGAGTTGGGTTGATGGTCTCAGTGATCTCATAGGGCTTGGAAAGCCATGTGGATCATGAGATATTTCCCTAGAACACTCTCCTTGATGGTGAAGTTATTGACATATAGCCTCTAAGAATATTTCCAAGCCACCGTCTAGTACAAATATCCCCTCACATGGTCTTTTGTCTATTTATTTTGGAATTTTCAAAACTTTGTTTTAAAGTAAAAAAATTATTACATGATTTTAAGAAGTGTGAATTTTTTTGAAATGATTTTCTATTAAAAAATAAATGGTTTAATTTCTAGAAGGATATAAATGAAACTGCAGAATGGTTTTGAAAGAATAAAGGGTGTGTTTACACCTCTTTTGAAAGTGTTAATTATGATTAAGGTGGGTTTGGAAAATCTATTTAAAATAGTGTTTTTTGAGCTGTTGAAAAGTGTTTTGAATGGAATTAAGTGTTCTGGATTTATTTGTGGTATTTAATATGAATTTTAATTGGTAATTGGTGGGATTTGGAAAAGTTTCATGAATTTTTGGGAACTTTTTTTAAATGGGGATAAATGAGGTTCAAAATAAATGGGTGTTGATGGAATGGAGTTTGTCATAAAAATAAAAGTTTTTTAAAATGGGATTAGATGTTTTGAAGTTAATGTTCATGACATAAAAGTGATTTTTAATTAATTTTTTGTGTTTTTATGAAAATTATTGTAATAGTTTAATTGGTTTTTGATTTTGTGGTTAGTGGTTTGGAGAAAAAGGAAGTGATGGTTGAATGTCTTGGTTTATAAAAGTGGAAAGAATGTTTGTTTTAAACTTTGGTATTTCCAATAGTGACCACATGCTTGGATATACATGGTATGATAGATAGTTAAGGGCATGGATAGATGAATTTTTGTATGGATATGAGGAGGGTGTCTGGTGTGGAACAGAGACATGCATGTGTGAGGCCCATGGGGTACCATTGGTGGTGGCAGAAACCAACGACCCAATTATTTTCAAAGAGATGATCTTACAGAAATATTTGATGTCTTGATGACCAGTTTGGGTGGTGTGTCTTATAGTTTTTCTATAATTTTGTGGTGGGGTGTATTTATTTTGAGAACACCTCTTGTTCTAATTATGTTTTGGGTTTTTGTTTTGTTGGTAATTTGGTTTGAAGTGTTGATTGGTGGCCCTTTGTGAGAATTGTCTCAGGAAACCCTTACAGTTTCTCTACTCATGTGTTTTGACCTGTTTTATGGTGTGTTTTGACCAAAGTATTAGCTTGGTTGGGTCCTTAAATTTTCTTGTTGGCTAGGGTATGCCCCCATAAAGAGTTAATGCATGATTGAAGTGCTGACACAGGTAATTCACCGTTGACAGGCCCTCTAGATGATCAATGTACGAACTCTGTTCCCGGGTTTCATGGTTGAGTCTACCCCTCTTCTTTTTCAGTTAAGTGGATCCTTTCATGGTAGGAGACTGGTTGTGGATGGATTAAATACACTTTGGTTCCTTAAGTTTCCATAGTTTCCTAAATCATTAAAGGTTAATTTTAACACCATTTTTTCAACAAGTATTACTATAAGTGGTGAAGGGGAATTCTAGCAAGGAGGGTAAAAACAATCCAAGATCGTTAGTGTAGAATGATTTCTTGAAGGGCCTTTGGGTGTTTCATCACTCTCCTTGAAGCAAGGGTACATGTTGGGAAACCATTATAGAAAAATAGGGTAGTTCAATGCTGTTATGATTTCTTGTGGTAATCTCATGCTACGTAGAACTTTGTTCAATATTTCACTCCTAGTAATGACCTTGTCATATGCAAGGGTTGTGTTTAGTGGTTTATTGTTTTGTTTTGTCTTCTTATGAGGGAAAAGGTGGATGTTGTAGAACATTTCTAAGGATTATTCTTAAGTTAAAGTGTGTTTATATTCTAATAATGTTGACTTCCTTGTTCTAAGTGATCATGTCTTCTATGTGTTTTCCATCTACTGTTTCTTTTTCAGGGTGAAATAGGTGATGTGTTTTCATCACCCAAGTCCCTATATGGGCAAAGGTGTGTTATATGAGCTATTGATTTTGGTGGGGGTGTTTTTATCATTAACTTCTAACTACAGTGTAGAATATTCCTCAAACATCAAGGCTCCATCCGTAGACCTCATAGTGAAACATTTCATGTTGTTAGGAAATCGCCATAGGTTTAAGGGATCCTGGTTTCACTTCTGTCTCCGATGTGGGATGTGGAGACAATTTGATGTTTCTATGTGGTTGTTTCATTTCAAGTATTCCCATTTTATGGAAAAGGGATGTGGGGACCCTATCCCCCTGGGTTGTTATTCATGTTGGTGGATAAGTCCCTCTTTTATTCTAGGAGGGTGGGGTGGTTTTGTTTCCTCAAAAATAGTTCTTAAATCCTTTTGTCTAAAACACTCAGTGTAGTTGTTCGCATTTGAATAACCTGGTAGGCTCATTTTGATCTCTTTCTTGGTTGGGCTCGGTAAAGGATGGTGATTCCAGTGGAAAATGTGAAGCATAGAGTATCTTTGCTAGTTTGGGGTTTCGTTGACCAACCCCCCCTCTTTGCTATGGGGATTAGATCTTATGGGGTATTCTTCATGTCGTCTCTTTCTAGTTGGTAAATATGATTGGTTCTTATGGCGGGGAGACCCACCATGTGTTTCATATAGGTTCTTTTGGAATAAGAATAATGTTAGTCTATATTTTATTGTGGGGAGTCTGTTCGGTCTCCCCTTGTGGGTATCACCATTTTATCTCAAGAAAATAATTTGTCTTTTATGGTGGGGGTCCATTTGGGTATCCTCATATTGATAATTTGGTTGGGTTCCTGGTGTTGGCCTAGCGGTAGGTAGTCTCATTCGAAGCTATATAACAGCCAATTTCTTCCTTGGGTAAACGTGGTATTGGATAACTCCTAATGGTATGTGGTTTGAATATGTTTTATCATTTCAGGTAAGTGGGATAAATTTTTGTTGGTGAGAGTATCACTTCCATTGATTGATCAACTGGAGGTGTTTTGGACTTTTAGGGGCAAGTGAACTTGGAAAGGGAGTCCATCTTGGACTATCAATTGGGTTTTGTTTTTTAATTTTCTATTATTGTGGCCTTTTGAGGGTGGAAATATTTATGGTGGGGAGAATTTCACACCCATATCTTTAATTCCATGCTTTATTTCAAATCTTACTTTTGTTCTTAATTTTCTCTTGGTTTCTGGGTTTTCTAGGATTAGATTTGGTGTCTCGAGTGTTCCTAATCTAAGTCATTAGTCTTGTAATTCTTGGATGGTATTTGGCCCTTTTTTTAAAGGGAAGGTATACGGATGAGGTGTCTTGGAATTGAATTTGTGACACTCCTAGTGGAAACTTTTTTAGGGTATGTTTATTGGGGTGGTTTGTTCAATATTTGGACCATTTCCATATTTTAAAAAAGTTTGTTTCTTTAATAACTCCTTTATTTTTAAACATTTATCACCCATTATACTTCCCACTTGTCCTCCCCTGACATATAAAAACCATAATTTCCATTTTGACCCCTTAAGAACTCATCATCATGGTGTATTTGGGTGATTCATTTAGGCATTCGTCCAACCCATGAGCCCATTTCCATATTTAAGAAAATAATTTATTTCATTTATATCTCATTCATTTTTTAACATTTTTTGGTAATTACACCACTCACTAGATACCAAAAAAACAATCATCACCCCCATGTTCCATTTCCCCTCTTTGAAGCTAATCTTCATCATGAATTAGGGTGAATTTCCTCAAGTTTTATCAAATCATACAGATTTACAAAGGGAATTTATTTCTTTTATAAATCAATAATTTCTTACTATTTTCACACATTTTAGTCCCCAACCATCCTCATCGAACTTATTAGAACCTCCCTTACAATATTGGATCTTGGAGATTCAACTATTGGTGTATTTGGGGCGATTTTTTCAATGTTTCTCAAATAAGTGAATTCTTCTCTTTTTCCTTCCATTTCTTTTGGGTTTATCCCCTCCTTGAAATTCCAAATATCAAAAAACTATGGTTTCGAACCTAGGGTTTGATTTTGGGTTTCATGGTCTAATATTGTGAATTTAGGTTCGTTTTCACTCCCTTTTGGTGTAGTAGTGGTACGGTTGATGTTTCACGTAATGATTTGGGGGGTTTATACACAAAAGGTAGTTAATTACATGTGTAGGAATTATTTTATGAGTTATTTTTATTGATTTACTTATTTATCATGTTCCTTATATGTTTTTTGTACTGTGAAATCTGTTTTTGATGGAACTGGTTGGGCGTTTAATCTTGAAGTTAATTTTTTTATTAAAATGATGTTTTTTTCTTATGTAACTCCTATGGAATTATTTGGGGTCATTTTATAACATAATAAAATGGTTTATTAAATGTGTCTTGGTCTGAAAAATATGGCATGGTAGAGTTTTGGTGTGATTTTAGCCTTGAAATAGGGTTTTTGAATGGGTTTTATATGCAAATTTTTTTTATACTTCTTGGAAGTGTTTTATGAAAATTATAAATGGTTTATTGAGTTATACAAAGTGGGAAACAAATGTTTATGTACTATTTTGGTGGGAGTATGCTATTTAAATGGGATATTGAAAGAGAAAATTTTTATTGGTGATGTTAAACATTTTGAGAACATTTTATTTATTGTTAAAAGGTTTTATTAAATTGTATGACTTGTGTAAAACATGTTTATAGGATGTATTGTGTGAGTATGATGTTAAAATGAATTTGAATGTGAAAGGAGTGTTATGTCACATTATTGTAGAATTTTTGGTGTGTGTGTGTTTTGGATATGGAGTTTTAATGTGCAAATGGTATTTTATGAGATGCGGAACTTGATTTAGAACAAATATGGAAACCCGAGTATCTAGGTGGGCAGATGTGTACTCTTATGCTAGTATCCGGTGTGGTTTCTTCCCTATTATACATAGAAATTTTTATGATGAAAAAACTAACTAGACTATTATGATGATGTTTGGGAACACTTGGTTATGATATGTTCCCTACTAGTGAATCATACATGAGAACATATATTTATTATGCTTACTTTTCATCGAGATACAAGGTACATGTGGCCCACTGCTAGTTAGTGCCAAGGGGTGTTCCCGAGACTAGTCCTCATTGACTATATGATACTCACCATCAATATATGGTGTTTTTTTCTAGAAAATTCTGTATCTTGTTAATTTTATTTAAAAGTGTTCATTCCTTAAACTATACCCCTTGAAAACTGTCTTCATTTAATGTTTCGCCCTTTAGAAATTTGTTGCTAGCTTTTCTTGTTTATGAAAACTTGAAATATTTTTATCTTATAATGTTTATCACATGGAATATTTTGGGTGGAATCTTATTGGGATTATTCTCAAACCCTACTTACACCCTTTGGTGTAAGTAGACATGGTAATCTTTTTCAAAGGTTTGGACAACACTTTTAGTGTCAGTGGTTGGGGTTGTTATCTTCCATTCCTGGTGTGGTGTTGTGGAGAATGATTGGAGATGTTAGACACATGTCGTGAGGTATAAATTGAGTTATTTTTGATGATATTTTTGGGTTTTGGACATATTGGTCTTTGTCTAAAACCATGTATTTATGTTCTGAATTTTATTAAAGGTTTTTTTGGTTTAAATTTTCAGATTCAGTTTATTTATTTATTTTGGTTGTTTAATTATTCTAAATTTAGGTAAATCATTCCCAAACACTTTTTTATGATACTCGGGAACTTGTTCTAGCCCATGGGGATCGAGAATGCCCCTCATGCCTTTCCAAATACTGGGTTGGATGTTGGTTTTTATGGCGACTAGATCTGGTTTGTGAAAAATTAGATGGATTTTAATTATATAACAAAATAAAATAAGGTTGGGGTGAAAGAGTACATCATGTTTGAGAAGTATCATGAATATTAACCTTATCAAATGCTTTTTCCTTTTTATATTGATTTTATTCAATAATAATTAGTCTATTAGAAATTGAAGTACACTTGATATGTCATGGAATATATCAAAGTTATAAATATTGGAATAAACATGGGGAAGAATTGAATGTAGATAGTGACTGAGATAACACTATGGTTTATAGATCATATGACATAATTTCAAGTGTGAACAAAGATGAAGACTATATCAAGTATATGATTACAATTTTGAATGATGATGAATATAGTTTTGAGTAAATGATAGTAAAAGTTGAAAATTAACATCGTGATTATCCAAAACCATTTCAAATATTAAAGAGTTGTCCAAAGACTCCATTGTATACTAGTTATACTAAATATGAAAACTTTTCCACCATACTTGTCATGAACTCTCCCCAAAAGGTGTACCCCTCCTAGGCTGGTGATGTGAGAAGATAGATAATGACCCCAATGTCCCACCTTTAGTTGGCCTTGGGCTGGTGAGTAGCACTGAGGGTATATCAAATACACAGATGGGAGACATTACCCTCTAGGAGAAAACATGAGGAAGAGAGAGATAATATAGAGACATAAAAATTCCATATCAGACTACAATATAAAATAAATGCAACTGTATATATGAAATTTATTGAAAATAATAATACAACTAAAATGTAAAACTACAAGTACCAAAATAAAGTAAAACGATAGTGACCACGAAGCCCAAACAGATCCTGTAAAACCCCTAAGATAGTAGTAACCAGACTAATCTAAAACCTACTCCAAGTGACCTGAAAAGAATTTATATAACATTGGGTGAGTATAACAGTATACTCAGTAGTATCCTCCCTGGATCCTCTAGTACAAAAGTAAAGGAATCATGATAAAGCACAATGAACAATTAGTGGAACTAACTCATCACCTAAACAGATATGCTAAGTTCCCATACTCACAATGGATACACTCACCATGTATCACATACAAGAGTATATAATATAATAAATAACCTCAATGGTAACCCAATACCACTTCCCCAATAGCTTTCCACTTTCCTCAACATCACACGTCCTAAGGATCTCTCTCCAAAAAGGCTAGCACAAAGACACATAAGGGAGCACCAAAACACGCACCTCATGCAATAAAAAGGCTTTCTCAAAGACATCTGGGTGAAGTACTACACCATCCACATAACCAGAAGTAACCATGTAGTTTCCATCAGCCACCACAACCTGCATAACGTGTATCATCCATCAAGTATTATACCTCAAGACATTACTACCTATAGGCTGAGTAAGGATCCTAAAGCCATCACAACCTATACACGTTATACCTATAATAATATGTAGAAACCTATATCCAGAATATATGTGTGTGAAATAGACACAATCTATTACATCCCTCGATACAAATATGTCGTTAATCTAACCATCATGCATACCAACATAAGTAACTACCAAGAGAAAAGAGCGAGGACAAAGGGGGATGTCAGCCATCCATCCTCCCATTTTTATATTTGGGAAAACACCCTGAGGGCAGAGAATTCTTGCGGTGTCAGGTAACCTAACTGATAGGGTGGGTTATCATGTATAAAAACAAAAATTATGTGGTATAACATATCTCACAACCACTCTATGGGAAAAACCTAGTCTCAGACACAACTACAACTAACATATCTTAGAATCCTACCTTCCACTGTTAAGACTAGATATCTTAGAAGCACAAAACCATTTAAAGAGATACATTAAGTTACTTATCCCTTATTATCAGCTTAAATTTATGTTAATTAATTATTTAACCATTAATTAACAATGAAAATTTCCATATCACATTTCATTAGAATCACAACAATGTTCCATGCCCTCCAGGAATAACCAAACTGAGTCCATAGTTCCTTGGAATTATAACATCAACATTGAATCCCACCATGCTCTAACCCCATGGGTTCAACATCATTTATTCATTTATTTAACAACATTTCTATCTTCCATATTCTAGTTATTCTAAGAAAACAATATAAGCTACTAAGCACAAGGGTCTCAACATGGTGAGCGGATGAACTACCCATCGAGTCTTTTCCACCTATATCAGGAGTGTAGAACCATATATCCTTGAGAATATAAACATAGAAAGCATGTGGAATACTCCATGTATCTTTTCCTCTTTGGGAAGGAGGGTAAGAAAGACCATCTTCCCCAAGTAGTGGTAAATTAAAATAGAACACAAACAAAAATTCAACAACAAACACTTTCACATCAATTGGTAAGCCCAGCTTCAACCTGTTTCATCATCCTTGGTGTCCTCCCCAACACCCACATGTAAAAACTGATGCTTATCACCACTCTAGTAATTAACTAATGCCAAAACCAATGGGTCTCCCTACCCTCACATACCACAATAGACTTCTAGTCTCACCCATCCGAGGCTCACACAACAACACTAGAATCCGGAAACAAACAACACAACAACTGGGATCTGGGCACTAAACAAGGCATTCGGCCTTCACAAAGAATGAGAAATTACAGATCCAAAGTAGAAGGAACTTGGTCTTTACAAGCAAGTGGGTAACTCAGGACCCACAAAAGAATTATATTTATCACACAAAAGGTTCTTTATTACATCTGGAATTAACCAATTAATTATCACATTTTCCAACTATGGAAAACCTAAACAAGTAGCTATCTCAAGTTATCAAAAAATAATTATATACTTAATTCGAGATGACTTTAATCAAAAAGCATCAACATGCTTTATGTTTATCAAAAAATACAATTAAACATGCCTACACATCAATTTAATTATCATCAAATTTACAAAAACAACAACCATATTCATTTAACATGGCTCTTAATCTTTATCCAATTAATTATCAATAAATTGTAGTATTACGTTCTTTAACAATTTCCATAAAATACGATGTGCTAAAATTGAAACACATATATATCTCACTATCTATAAAATGATGAGGCAATAACATTGCTATGAAATAGATACCAATTCATTAATCTGGTTCAAATATTTATTATGTAAATTTCACTGTGATATAGTGGCTAATTCAGGATAACTCTACAAGTTCACGTTAATAAAATAGTGAACCCATGAATAAACTACCTCAAAAACTTTCCTACATTCTTTTCATGAGAATGGGAAAACACAGAGGATCACGATCACCTCTCCCATAATGACTACATCCACCTGAGGATGTCGCGACACCATCATACCAACAAACAACTGAGAAATATCTATTAGAAACATGGACATCCCATGCCATCACATGGAATGAGGAAATGGGAGTAAATATATTGAGGAACCCAAAACATAGTGAAAGAATATACCATATATCGAAGATGGATTGACACTTATTGTTTTCACCAAAATAGGGATGCACATACAGTATGAAAAACACCAAGGGGAACACAATCCAAGTATTATAGTTAAATCACACAACTTCTATGGGAACAAAGGTTCAGGTGTCTCATACCAGGGAAAAACTACAAGGATGAACAAGGGATAAGGTATCTCAGCCTTTTGAAAACCTAAACAGAGTAGTGGTTTAGATATGGTTTAGAATTTCTATTAAAGAGGATCTGTTAAGATTATACGGTTTGACCAAGTTAAGGCACCTGAACACTTAGGAATATTATGATAGGAGCTATGGGCTTTGAATTGTCCTTAAATCCCTTAAAACAAGATTTTTAATGCTTTTTACATCAATGGTAATGTCAAACAGGTGAACTATAGGAATATGGAAACATTGTACACCTATCTATGGATGGAAACATTATAGAACCTACTAATAGATGACCTACCGATAACTGGAAACACTATAGCACCTACTAATAGATGACCTACCAATATCTAGAAACATTGTAGAACCTACTGATATATTACTTATTGACACCTAGAAACACTGTAGAACCTACCGATTGATGACCAACTATTAGTTAGAAGCACTGTAGTACCTACCGATAGATGACCAACCGACAGATGGAAACACTATAGCACCTACTGATAGATGACCTACTGGTAGATAGAAACATAGTCCAAAGAACTATAAATTTTAAAAATTGTTGGGAATAAGTCACCTTGACCACCTAGAACACCTCAATAACTAGATTTAAGTAATGGAATAGACCAGAGAGGCCCGTTCCATTATATCAGATACCTCTCAAAACACTCTCATCCTCGAGAATCCAAAACCTACCCCAAGAAGAAACTTAAAAATGGTCTAAACAACCACCCTTTGAGACACCTGTCAGGGATCTCACCCCTAAAGGATCTCAAACCCTTCCCAAAAAAAGAAATATGAAACCACACGACAACCACAAACAATTATTAAACACTCTCCTAGGAGGGATACCTCTCAAAATAGAGAAATACACAAAAGGAACAAAATAAATCCATCTTATAAAAGAAATTTTTTAAAAACACTAAATAGATCATGTTACAAGAAGAGAAAAACATCAAATATATAGGGGTATTAAGTGAATATCAATGACTCATGTTCCCAAGTTCTCTCCTCTATGCCACCATGCCGCCAAAAGACACAATACAAGGGAATTTCACTCCTGCGAGACACCTTCTCCTTGTGGTCCTGGATTCCTAAAGGCCACTCCTCGAAGGTGTCATCATCATCCTAATGAATCTCACCCCAATAGATGATGTGTGAGTCATCATGAAGATAATGACAGAGATGAGACATGTGAAAAAAATAATGTATCCTGCTCATTTGAGGGGGAAGTACTACCCAATACACCACGACTCCAACACGAGCCAACACCATGAAAGGACCAAAAAACTGAGGAGATAACTTACTCCCATGACTAAACCTTCACTGCCCATGATTGGAGTCACCTTCAAAAACATTTTATCCCCAACTTCAAACTCCAAAGGTCTCCTCGTATGGTCGGTATATGAATTCTAACAGTCCTTTACTGTCTTTATCGTAT
The DNA here is from genome assembly GCA_963277665.1 of Viscum album. Taxonomy (NCBI): domain Eukaryota; kingdom Viridiplantae; phylum Streptophyta; class Magnoliopsida; order Santalales; family Viscaceae; genus Viscum; species Viscum album. The sequence goes on from OY728136.1 coordinate 1,909,644,867, forward strand.
CGCTAATCACCTAAACCATATCTGTTGTATTTTTTAATAGTTATGGCTTGATAATTTCTAAATCTTCAACCCAAATCCATCAGAATAGTGAATAGAATGGTCATCCATGCAAGGATAAAAACTATTCCATAACGATGGAGGAGTGCAAACTATTTTTTTAAGTGAACTCTACCAAGGGAAGCTACCACACCCATGAATTTCCAAAACCTAGCACATAAAAGCGCAACATGTCTTCAATAGTTTGGATTTTATGCTCTGTCTAACCATCTATATGCATATGGAAAGCAGTACTAAGGAATAGATGATAACCAAAGGCATGATAAATGCCTCTTCACATCTTGGAGGTAAAATTAAGATCTTGATTATAAATGATAATCCTCGAGACATTATATATTCTCAACACTTCCTCTAGATACTTCCTTGAAAAAACCTCCATTGAGTTAAACTCCTTGATTACTATGAAGTGGGATGATTTCATCAAGTGATATGTTACTACCCATATTGATTCATAGACTCCCTGAGCTCGAGGCAAATGAGTAAAAAAGTCCATCAATACATACTACCACTTCCACTAAGAAACATTTAATGACTGGAGAAAACCACTAGGAACACAGTGCTCAGCCTTCACCTTCTAGAAGACCAAACATCACGAAAAAAACTCTACAATTGCATGTGTCAACCCAGGCCACCAAAATTCACTCCTCAAAACCCATTACATCTTTTTCAAGCCAAGATGTACTGCTAAGATTGAACTATGGAACTATCTAAGAACACTCTCAAGCATCTATAAAGGAACTAAAATCCTTCCTTGAAACAACACTCAATTTTTTTCATCCTCAAACCAACATTCAGGGGTCTCTCCAAAAACAACTTAGTCTCTCCATACCTTCAACTCAAGATCCTCCAACTGGGACTCTTCTATCTGCTCCATTAGAGATGACTACACTATCATCTAAAAAAGACAACATTGTTCTCCAATATTTTCCCATATCCAGATTTAATATAGAAATTTTGTCCATCACACTGTAGGTATCACCTGATTCCCACACTAAATTTCTACGCGACTTCCTACTCATCACATTAGCTACAATATTCCCCTTTCTAGGTGCATAAAAAATTTTGAATTCATAATACAGTAAGAAATCCATCCACTAATGTTGTCTCAAGTTTAATTCACACTAATAGAAAATGTACCTTAGGTTATTATGATTGGTGAATAACCCAAAATGCTCACCAATAAGGTAATGTATCCATACATTTAGGGTAAACACCACAACCACTGAATCGAGATCATGGGTGGCATAATTTTTTTCATGGGGACATTACTTCAATGACCCATAAGAAAAGACCAATATCTACTAAATCAGAACATAGCCTAACCCTAGTCACAAAGAATCACAAAAAACCTCAAACTGAACTCCTTAAGTTTGTAGAAAAATAACCAGAACACTGAACAACTTCCATTTCAGATACTCAAAATATTCTTGGCATTGATCAGTCCACACGAAAGACTGATCCTTTTTATGCAATGATATTAGAAAAGGCTCAACCTGAGAGAAATCATCTAAGATCCTACTTTAATAGCCTTCAAGACTAAAGAAACTTTACTCCTCATCCACTATCTTGGGGGATACCCAGGACACAATTGCTTCTATCTTTTATGGATCCATAGCTACTCCCTACTGAGATAAAACATTCCCAAATAAATAGGCTTCTCATGCCCAAAACCCACATGTTTATATCTTCCCAAATATTTGTTGCTAACTAAGAACTCTCAAAATAGTACGTATATGATCTTCATGCTCCTCATCGGATGTTGAGTACAGAAGGATTTTATCAAAGAAAATCACCATTACCTTATCTAGGAACTCACGAAACACAGTGTTTATCAACCCCATGAACATAGTCGGAGAATTCATCACACCGAATGACATCGCAATGAACTCATAATTCCCATGATGAAAACGGAAAGCAGACTTCAGAATATCCTCATCCTTCACTCACTTCAGATGATATCATGACCACAAATTGATATTCGAGAACAAACATGCACCCTTAAGTTGATCAAATAAATCATCAATCCGGGGAAGAGGGTAGTGGTTTTTCACTGTCACTTTTTCTAAGTGACGATAATAAATACATAACCACAAACTTCCATTAGGCTTCTTCACAAACAAAACTGGTGTACCCTACGGTGACACACTCGAGTGAACTAAACTTCACTGAAACATACCATAAAGCTGTATACGAATCTCCAACTACTCATAAGAAACCATCCTATTTGGATACATTGAGATAGGATACAGACTAAGTTATATCTTGATCCCGATCTCAATCTACTATCAAGAGGGTAATGATAAAACTTCTTCGGAAAAGACATAATTGTACTATTCCACGGCCCTAGGAAACGCTGACTGATGAACCTCCAAAAAACTCAAAATCATATCATCCATAATAAAAGAGAAATAATACACCTCTAACCCATTTGATGGTCTCTATCTCTAACAAACACAACTGGATCTCCAACAACATCGAAGAATAACACCTTTATCTGGAAGCAATCTACAATATCCTACACCAAATACAGCCAATCCATGCCTAGGATGGTATTATATAGTTGTATTCATAAACATTTTAAATCTATCCAAGATATGTGCTGCCTCAACACTAGCTCACAGTCTCTACATACTTCAAGCGAGGCAGATCGATCTCCAACTGGCATAGTCAATGCCAAGGGAACTCAAAGCCTCTCTACCTCAAGGATAAATACATGGACAAGGGAAGGTTATATGAAGGACTTTGTCATTCCTAAATCAAAAAAGGCATACATCCAAGTAGAAAACAAGAAAAGGGTACCTTGAATGATGTCTACCTATCTTGGTGCTGCAACACTAACGCATGAGGCTGGCCATGACCTGATCCCCGTCCTCCCTAACCATGACGATGAACAACTCCATGTCCACATTCTACTCTATAAGGGTGAGTGGAATCCCAAGGATATCCTCTACCTTTACCATATGATCTATGATAATCCAAAATTGGTGCAACCTACTAATACTACCTTAGATGGAACTGCCTCAACAGAGGAACATGAAGTGGAACACCTGACCCACACTGACTGCTTAGAAAGGCCAGGAACTCTCGATAGTGGTGACCTCTAAATACATAATAAAAAAATGTTCATAATCTCTTGTCATAGGTCTGATATCCACTTACCATGGAGAAACAAGATACTAAGGGCTCAGACCTACCCTCGACCAAACGGAAGCACTTCATCCCATGAAACTGGGGACCCCATACCATGGCTCTACTTCATGATTTATCCATAAAAATCACCTCTTATGATGATATGAACCTGGATGACATCCTTTAGATGAACTCTTACCTCACCAAAAACTTGGGATATGTCTTTAGCATAAACAGGGTGACCAGACACTGGATATCTAGACACAAAGCCTCCTCGAAATGCCTCACCCTAGCCTCCACATCTGAAAACAGGTCCAAAGTATATCATATAGGGTTCTTGAAACGGATCCCAACCTATTGCACACTAGGTATCCCTTTCCAAAGGGTAATAATCTCTTAGTGACTGGATTCTTATATATTCAAGGAAAGAAACTCAACTCTGAACTATTTTTGGAACCCCTCCCATGAGAATTCTAACTCCTCAAGATCTCTTAGGAACAAGAACCACCACTTCCTTGCTGCTCCATGTAGCATTGTCACAACCAATGATACACAATGCTCTTTCTGAGAAATGATCAGACATAAATTTATCTCAATGTCATCAAACTAGTCTTTTATAAATGCATCTGAAACTGATACCTCATATTTATGTAGACTCTGGTTCTAAAACTCTTACTATTTCCTCATCTAAGTGTCTTCATTGTCATCCTCTACTCTATGGTGATCTACGGGAACAACCTACTGAACATATTTTATGTGAACTTGATGAAAACGTTGACCTGGAGCTATACCTAAAAAAGTACAAATAGTTAGAGCTCCTAGACCTGTAAAATGGGAGGTTTTAACAATAATTAATTATTTTATTTTATTAATTTTAGGTTAAACTATCCCAAGGTCTACCATTTTGAACTCAGGTGTAAAGAATAAAGATGCATGATCCTTTCCTAGTTCTCTACCCTACAACAAGTATCTCCTAATGTAGTAGCCACTATAATCTTTATGGTCCATGCATCATATCATTGGGGGCCTGAAATACCCACGTATCAGCTAGTCCCCAATTTTTACAATGATTTCTAAACATTACTAACACCATTTCCCTACCAAACCATGCAACCTCTCAAATGACTAAATCTGAAATCCATCTTATTCTTAAATCAGAGGCTCTAATAACACTCTTCAATGACCCCATCCCCATAAGGTGTACCCCTCTTAGGATGGAAATTTGATAAGATGGAAAATGAAACTTGATTCTTGCTTCCAGTAGGCCCCAGGTTGGAGACTGGCATGGAGGGTATATCAAACACATAGATGGGAGGAATTAAGCTCTAAGAGAAAACATGAAAAAGGGATAAATAAGATAGAAATCAAAAAACTCTTGCTTAGAGAAAAATATAAAATAAACCTAGGTATATATATGTAATTTCATGAAAATACTACTATAAATGAAAGGAAAAACTCCAATTATAAAAAGAAATTAAAACGGAAGAAACCACAAAGCCCAAACAACTCTTGCAAAACTCACAAGATAGTAGTAACCAGACTAATCTACAACCTTCTCCAGGGGGCCTCAAAAATAGTTTATATAACATTGGGTGAGTATAATAGTATACTTAGAATGATACTCCCCAAATCCTCTCGTGCAAAAGTAAAAAAGAATACTAAACCACAATGAACAAAAAGTGAAACTAACTCATCACTTAAACAGGTATGCTAAGTTCCCAGCATCACCATAGATAAACTCAAAAATTATAGCATATAAGAGTATATAATATAATATAGAATCTTAGGGGTACCCCACTACCACTTCCGTAGTAGTTTTCCACTTTTCCCCAACGTCGCACATCGTGAGCATCTCTCTCCAAAAAGGTTAGCCTGAAGACACCTAGGAAAGTGCCACAACATGAACCTCATGCAACACAAATGATTTCTCATAGACACCTAAGAAAATAACCACACAAAACATATAACTTGATGTAACCAGGTAGTTTCCAAGAGCCACCATATCCCACATATCGTGTATCATGTATCTGGTATTGTACCTCAATCCATTACAACTCTTACGCTAGGTAAGGATCCTCAATCCATCACCTCCTATACAAATTATACCTATAGTAGTCCATAGGAAACTATATCTAGAATATATGTGTGTTAAATAACCACAATCTGTTACTTCCCTCTACACAAATATGTGGGGAAACTAGCCGTCGTGCATACTAGAACAAGTAACTACCAAGATAGTAGAACGAGGCCAAAGGGGGAAGCCATTTATCTGTTCTCCCACCAGGATGTTGGGGAAAACACCCCCCACCAGGATCAAAATTCCCAGCTATAAATTTCCTTAACTGAAAGTGTAGGAAATCATATAGAAACACAAAAAAAACATGTTATAACATAGCTCACAACTACACTATGGAAAACACATAGTCTCAGACACAACTGCAGCAAACATCTCTCAAACTCCAGGCTCCCACTACTAAGACATTATATCCGATAATCACCCAACCATTTAAAGAGGTACATTATGTTACTTATCCATTTTTACCAATTTCACGTTACATTAATTAATTCTTTAACCATTAGGAAAACATCAATATTTCCACATCACATTTCATTAGCATCAAAATAAAGTTTCATGCCCTCCAGGCATAACCAAAATGAGTCCACAATTCCTCAGACGTATAACCTCATCATTTCATCCCAACAAGCTCCAACCTCATGGGTTCAACATTATTTATTTATTTTTTAACAAAATTTCCATTTTCCTTATTCTAGTTATTCTAATATAACATTTTGAGCGAGAAACCACAAGGGTCACAACACGGTGAGTGGATGAACTACCCATTGAGTATTTGACACCTATAGCAGGGACATGGACTTATTATTCTTTGATAATCTAAACATGTAAAGAATGTGGAATACCCCACATGTGTTTAACTCTTTTGGAAGGTGGGTAAGAAAGACTATCTGCCTCAAGTAGTGGGACTAGTAAAGTAGATAACAAACAAAAGATTCAATAAAAACCACTTTCGCATCACTGGGTAAACCTAGCTTCAACCCATTACATCATCCCTAGTGTCATCCCCGACACCCACAAGTATAAATCGATGCTTCTTGCCACTTTAGTAATCAACTTCTTTAATAACCACTGGGCCTACCTACCCCAACATAACACATTAACCTTCCAAGATTAGCCATCCCAGGATAACACCAAAACACAAGCAGTAAGAAACAAACAATATAGAAACTAGGATATGGGCCCTAAACAAGGCATTCATCCTTAAAAGACAATGAGCACTGATAGATCCAAAGCATAAGGTAATTGGCCTTTACAAGAAAGTGGGTAACTCAGAACCCAAAAAAAAATTATATTTATAACACAATGGGTTATTTATTCCATATTTAATTAACTAATTCATTATCACAGTTTTCAACTATGGGAATCCTAAAAAACAACCTATATCATGTTATCAAAATTTATTAAACAATTAATTTGACATCCCTTTAAAAAAAAGAATCAACATGCTTAAGGTTTATCGAACAATTCAATTAAACATTCTTACTATATCAATTTTATTATCATCAAATTTACAACAAGAACCGCCAGATTTATTAAACATGCCTTTTTATCATTATCCAATTAATTATCAATTAATTCCATATTTACATTATTTACCAACTTCCATCAATAAAAACATGATAAACCATAAAATTATAGATATCACACTATCTAGCCCATCAGGTGGTAATAACATCGCTTAACAATTGATACCAATTCTTTAATCTGGTTCGAATATTTATTATGTAAATTTCATTGTGATATAGTGCATAAATCATGCTAACTCAATGAATTCATATAAATAAAATAAAAAATACCTGAATCCCCTAACTAAAAAGGTTTCTGATGTTTTCTTCATGAGAATGGTCTAACACAGTGGATCAAGATCACCTCTCCCACAATGGTTTCATCCACCAGAGGATTCCATGGCACCATTTAACCAACCAAAAATTGAGAAGTATCCATTAGAAACATGGAGATTACATAAAATCAGATGGAAATTATAAAAAAGAGGAAATAGATTGAGAAACATAGAAGATAGTGGTAAAACATACCTTATATCAAATACGGATCGACACTTCCTAGTTTCACAAAAATAGGGGTGCACATGCCACAAGAAAAACTCCAAGGGGAACACGATCAAAGGAATATAGTTCAATCACATGAATCCTATGGGAAGAAAGGTATTGGAATATCATAATAGGGGAAATCAGAAGGAATAAAAAGGCAGAATGTGTCTCAGCCTTTCGAAAATATAAATAGAGAAGAGGTTTATATACATTTTAGATTTTCCATTAAATCAGATCTGTCAAGAATACACGGTTTGACCAAGTAAAAGCACCGAGATTATTAGGAATATTAATATAGGAGGTATGGGATTTGAATGTGCCTTAGATCACTTAAAAAAGGATTTTAATGTATTTTATGTCAATGATAAAGTCAAACAGGAAAACTGTAGGAAGTTAGAAACACTGTATGCCTATAGATGGCTTGAAACACTGTAGCAACTACCAATAGATGACCTACCGATAGTTGGAAACACAGTAGCATCTACCGATGGATGACCTATCGATAGTTGGAAAAACTATATCGCCTATCGATAGATGACCTATAGACATCTAGAAACACCACAACACCTACCAAATGATGACCTACTGATAGCTAGAAACATTGTAGCACCTATTTATTGATGACCTACTGACAGTTGGAAACACTGTATCACCTACCCATAGATGACCTACTGACAAATGGAAACACTATAGAACCTACGGATAGATGAACTAATGACTGATAGAAACACAATTTCACCTACTGACAAATGACCTACCAAGAGCTGAAAAAACTATCACACTTACCAATAGATGACCTACAGATAGATAGAAAAACTGTTCACAGAATTTTATTTTTTTCAAAGTGTTGGTAATAAGTCACCTTGACCTCCCAAAACACCTAAAACACCAAATTTCATCAAAACAACAGACCAAAGCGGTCTAATACAATATAATACTAAAGCTATAAAATGTAAAAGCTGACAATGGATGGAGTGACAGCAGCATTACTAAAATACTTTATCCCTTGAATGTTATGAATCTAGAAGATAATGAGATTTCTTGTTGAACATGTGATTCTAAACAAATGATGTATTCAATGATTATGATCTATAAAATAATTCATGATTTTACAAATGACTATATATTGTTTTTCAAGGGTCGTGAATCACTTAAAAATTCCCATAGTGTGTTGTGTCATGATAAAATAATGTTTAATAAAGACCTCCATGATTATAATGGTACTTTCCAATCATTACATGGTTTAGGTTACTATATTGAAATGAAAATACTATAAATAAATTGACATAGCATAAATATAAATGAAATAAATATGATAAACTCTATCACCTAAAAAATACTCCTCGGTAAAAAAATTTGATCACAAGTATATAGAATTTGGAAACAAGTTGAGAAACCTTTTTCACATGTTTCCTATAGATTAAGTGAATACTTTTTGTTTACAAAGAATAAATCATAGAACATGGTTAATTATGTTTCTAAATTATAACTTGTCGCCATGGTTATTTAATAAGTGAAAATACTTTATGTGGTCTCTACTTATATCAATACCAAAACAATAGGTCTATGATATTGTTTTTTATTTGGATCCATTGATTGAATATTTTAAATAAATGTGGGATTTAGGTGTTATATTGTATGATTATTAAATAAATGAAGACTTTAAAATGAGATCCATGTTGTATGGGATGATAAATTATTTCCTTCTTATGTAAATTTCTCAGGATATATAGCTAAATAAACTCAAGGGTGTCCTATTTCTGTATAAGATACACACTCAGTTAGGTTGAAAACAATCATTGAACACTGTGTTTCTAGTATATCACATATTTCTTTCTCGATTAAATAAATAATGATATTTGATGAAAAAATTTGATGATAGTTCATAAGAAGGTGAAACAACATCTCATCTAATAGGTGATAATATATTTTAGAAATTCAAGGGCATGACCACCAATTTTAGTAAATCGTATTTGAAAAAACATAAAAAAACATAAAAGATATCAGTTTTTTAGAATTTTTGTAATGGAATTATTTGAACCTATTAATTTTTATTGATGTTATGCATGTGGAAAAATGTATTAGATGGTTTCTTTGGTGTATTAATAAATACACCTGAAAAAAAAGATGAAATTATGGGTAGGTTGGACATGATTTACATGGTTGTACTAGAAGTGTTGGCACCAGTGAAGGGTAAAAGATAGAATTTTCTTCCTCTAACCACTTACAATTGTTCAAAGAAAACGAGAAATCTATTTTTCAACTTCTTGAATAGTGTAAATGTTCCCAATGGTTATTCATAAAATATCAATAACATCATTTAAATTAAAATTTTAAATTTTAAATTCCAAAAATCACATGACATTTATGTTTTTGGTGCAATATATAATGCAAGAAACGTTATATTTCAGTTTTCTTAAAAAATTTCATGATTCATTAACCACAATATTTTATTTTTAAAATATATATACAATAAAGTTATAGACTCAAAGAAATTTAAAACTATGGAAAAGTAAATTTTTGTTATATTATGGGAATTGGATATGTTCTTCCCACCTTGATCCTTTGATATGATGGTTTACTAGATGGGCCGCTAGGTTAGGGAGATCCAACTATGTGTTCATTTACATTATTGATGGATGTAATTAAATGATATATATTGATTTTAAAAGGGTATGTGTGAAGGTTCTGGGTGAAGTGGAAGCTCCGTATGAGGCCTTCCGAACTTAGATTTTTATCATTATTGATGATTAATCCAATATTTACATGATGATAATCGACATTATCAACATAAATGAATGAAATAATAATTTATGATTGAATGATGGAACTAAGACACATAATCATAAAATATTATTTATAATTAATTTAAAAAATTAAAGAATTACCTTTCAACTAATAATTTTTGCTTTGATGGATTTGAAATGTCTCTAAATTCTACTGTCATTGTGTTTTAGGAATCAAGAATTGATTCCCTACAGTGTTGATCCACATGTGTTCCATAAACATTAAAATGTCCTCATAGGAATCTCCAAGTACAAGCACGGTGGATACTGATACCTCTGTCATTTGCCTTTAATTTCCCCAAGAGTCACTTGAAGAATGATTCTCTTTGAACTCACTATAATAATTTATGGTGTTGGAGGATGATCACTATCCATTATTGAGAGCATTCTCGGAGAGGGGTCCTATATGGATTCAAGATAATTATCTCAAGATGTCATTGTATGCAACCAAAATGAATTGGAAACACTAAAGAAAATAATATAATTGTATTCATATGCCACTAGGGTTATAAAATAATATTTTTTTCATGTGACCTTATTATTTTTATTAATTCATGTATAAACCTATGTCAATAATAATAATAATAATAATAATTTTTTTACAAGTACCAAACCCAAAAATTAAATTAAATATTATTTATTCAAATAATATTCAATATATATGTTATTTCACATAGGACCATTAATCATGGTTCTATATTCCTCTACAATATTTATTAGAACTTAAATAATGACTATTTATTTAATAAATAAATATCACTGCATTTTTCACTAATAAATAAACTAATATTATATTCAATAAAAAGAAAATAAATATTCATTGAAAATTATTATCACAAAATATTCTCTTAAATAATTGGTGATGGAATATATACGATCAAGAAAGAATAAATAATTATTAAATTTCATGTGATAATAATACTTATAAAATTTTTTAAATAATAAATAATATTATTATTTAACTGAGGTTTTGGATACACTTAGTGTGTGACCCTCTAGGCATCTTTATCAGTGGCATTAGGAGAAGCATCCCAAAGTGTAAGATTAGCATCTAGAAAAATGTCAAGGCACCCATAGATAATGAAATAAATTTTTCAATGACATAAAACCTCTTATAGATGCTTAATGTGTAATATAATCCATTTATCTCATTATCTCTAATCATGAAGGTTGTATGCTGGTGCAACGAACCTATGTGCTTGATGTAATTTTCTTTGACACTCTCAAAATTAAACTTTCATACAGAACCTTAAGGTCATGGATTTATTTAGGATATATAACTTTCATCAAATGGCTTGAGATATCAACTTCTATTAAAGAAAATAAGGTACAAATCCTTTCTCACATTATTCATTAATGGAATATTACTCTTGAGGAAGCCAATATATCATACTTCATAGAGAACATATGTCATCACAGTTTTCACCAGTACATGAAAGTACATGAATCATAACATACATTAATAATAATTTTAAATTCTATGGTTAAAAACACACATTTTTAGATAGGAAAATCCAATGACACATATAAATTTGAATTTCCTAATGGCGGGTCATGTTCTCATAATTTCATACACTACTAGAATTACCAAGGGAGCACAACATGAGAAGGTTCCTTAAAGTCCTATGAGTATCCCCAAACTTGATATCCTATATAATTTGTGTCCCAAAAATGATTTTATATGGCTATAGAACATATATTTAAGAATACTATCATTGAACTTTTTGGTTTTCATCATAGTGGGGAACTATTATAAACTTTCAGTGCCATAATTACTCTTAGTACATTATCACATACTATGCTACATAGAATAAAAATAATTATATGATAATGAATTTATTAATATTAAAAATAATGAATACATGTTATCATAAAGTATATATAAGTTAGTTATAGGGCACCAACTCAAAAAAATTCCCACTTTCACTTGAGCCAATTGTTAACAACCTTTAGTACTCTTGCTCTCAAATGATACTCATGCTTATACTAAGATAGGAATTTAGTCAAGGGGTCTTCCATGTTTATTCTATGGAAGATATATTTATTGAAACTTTACACCTAAAAGATAAATCCATCAATAGGAAATACTTTCATAGTCTATACTTTATCCATTTGTTTGGCCTTTCCTCTTTTGAAAGAGCCACAACTGTAGTATTATAAAAATAAAATGTAATAGGGTCTTTACTACTAGGTACCACATCAATATAATAGAAAAGGTTTCATGTCAATATGGATTCTTTGGTTGCATTAGAAGTTTCAATATATTTGGACTCCACTATAGAATCGGTGGAAACTGACTTCTTTGAACTCCTTCAACCCACATATCCTCTGTTGAGATAGAAAAAATATCTTGACTATGACTTCATATCATTCTGATTTTTTATAATACTATCATTAATATAACCCCATATGATTAGATCCTCATTTCCTCTATATACTTGGAAAATATCCATAGATTGTCTCAAATACTTAAGGATGACCTTAATAACAGATTAATGTTATTCTCCTTGATCTGTTTTATATATTCCTACCATGTTTAACACGTAGGAACCATAAAATCTAGTATATAACTTGACATAAATGATTTATCCCATCACTGAAGATATAATATCATACTCATTATCTCTTTATCTTATTATGTCTAAGGACCTATTTTCTAAGAATTATGTATACCATGTGACACTAGGACCATTACCATCTTGTATTCTTCCATACTAAATGCCTTTAGTATATGTTCAATGTATGTACCTTGACGCCCATGAAACCTCTTTGATCTATCACTAATGATATTTATCTCTAGAATGTAGGCTAATTCACCTAAGTCCATAATATAGAAAAACTTATTTAACCAGTATTTAATAGATTTTAAGACTAGTATATCATTTCAAATAAGTAATATGTCGCCAACATATATTATTAGGATAATGGATACATTACCAATAAAATGATTGTAAATGCATATCTAACATTTAATCTTAATGAAACACAAATATTTTATTGCTTCATTGAATAAAATGTTCTACGAACTAGATTCTTTCTTCAATCCATAAATGGATCTCTACAACTTTCATATATTTTTTTTCACGAATTGGAGTCACAAACCATTTAGGTTGTGTACTGAAGAAATCATATTTAAGTTTCTAATCAAGGAATGTTTATTTTACATCCATGTACCAAATTATATAGTCATGGTAAGATTCTATAGAAAGTAGAAATTTTATGTAATTTAATAGGGAAATTGGGGAAAATATTTCATTATAATCAATGCCTTTATGTATTATAAAATTTTTATCCACTATCATTTCTTTATATCTACTTACACTACCTTCTATGTCCATATTTCTCTTGAAAATCCATTTTTATGAAATATGCTTTTCATTAATTGGAAGATCGAACAATACAGAATCTTGGTTCTGATATATGGAATCCATTTCATAATTCATGGAATCTTTCCATATTGCATATTATGAGCTCACTACTACCTCTTTATAGGGGATAAGATCATTATTTTCAACCAATAATGAGTCACCATCTTCAGTGACTATAAATCCATATTTCTCTTATTCTCTTACCTCCCTTGTACTTCTACGTATTACTTGTGTTTTAGGATCAACTTATTCCATAGGGAATAATAGTATACATTCATGTACTAACTCTCATGTATCTTGAGCATCAAATTCATTGAAATCAATCATTCTCCCACAATCTTTATTGAAGATGTTATCCCTATCAAGAAATACGACTTGCATGGAGGAAATAACTTTTTCGTTTGATTAGATTTATATATATTATACCTTTTTTCCTTAGGATACACTATAAAGATACACTTTTTTCTTCAAGATGGTAGTTTGTTTCTTGATAAGGCTTTAACACCTGCCTTGCAACCAAATAAATGTGTATCTGATAGAATAAGTTTCTTTCCACTCTATTACATGAATGGAATTACATATTCAGCTTTAGTTGGTACTCAATTTAGTGTGTAATCTATAATTTTTAATGCATACCCCCAAAAGTTTTATAGAATATCCACATGACTCATCATCAACATAACCACGTCTAGAAAGGTATAGTTACTCCTTTCACTAACACCATTCCATTGTAGTGTGTAAGGTGGAGTGACTTGATATAGAATCCCAAAATCCCTATGAAATTCAATAAAATTTTGTCTATAATATTCACCACATTAATTCAATATAATATTATTTTATCTTCGTTCCAAGTTGATTCTCTACTTCATTCTTGAATTCATTTAATTTCTTGAAGGACTCAGACTTATACATCATAATTTAGATATATCCATACCTACTTAAGTCTTTAGTAAAAGTTATGATGTAAGAATACCCATATTTATATTTACTGGAAATTATCCACCCACATCAGTGTGCACCAGTCTAAGAAATATTATGGACCTTTCACCTGATCAATCGAATAGTGGTTTGGTCATTTTTACCTTTAAACAATATTGATATATTTCAAGTGGTTTTTGTTCAAAAGATTCTAACTTAATATATCAGTAGGGATTTGTTAAATTATTCTTGTTAATATAACCATTTTGGTGATGCCACAACTGGGTGTTATATGAGTCATGTTAATGTGATTCATTATCAATTTTCAATACATGATTTTTTAATTTATTACATAAATACCATTACTTAAATGTTAGATACCCTAAAATGTGTATTCTTCATAAAAGAAACAACTTTTATTTCAAAATTTGAAAATAGAACCATCTATGTCTAGGAATAATATAAAAAATATATCCTTGGTAACAGGTAGTATATAATAAAAATATCTTAAAACCAGTATCATTCCTATTGGAAATAAAAGGTGGTAATATCCAAGGTTTAGAGGATCCATCCTCTTACCATTGGTAGCTCAGAATTCTACCTCTCCTTTGGAAATATTTTAAAATCTAATTTTTTCTAATATTTGGATACATATATAGGCACCAAAAGTTTATCTAATACCCAATGTGAAGATATTGAAATATTACACTCGATAAAAAATTCACATTTAGCTTCCCCTTTTTTATGGGTACAGTTCCTCTTCTATTGTCCTTAATTTCCAAATTAAAAACATACAGATTAGATTTCTAATCCTTACCTCTAGATCTTCCTCTTCTTGGAATGATGATGATTGGAAGTTTGAGACTTTTTTTGAGTCATGGGCCCCTTTTCCTTGTTCTTACTTTTCTTATTCAGCATAAGGTCTATAGGTTTTTCAAACCCCATGTCCTTGTACACTAAGAAAATATTAATAAGAAGCTACAAAATACTCTTATAATTATTTATTATATTATAATTAGTAATAAAATTAGAGATGGTCTTGGGTAGTGAGGAAAGTATGATGTTTGTGCACAACTCATCTGAAAACTTAATGCCTAATATATTTAAACATTCAATATTGCCAATAATATTGACTATATAATGACAATATGGATCTGACTCTCCAATCTTGGTTGTAAAAAGATCATTGGAGATCTCATATATCTATAATCTCACCTTCTATTGATAGAGACCCTAAAGGTGAGACATTATGCTATATGTATCCATGTCCTCATGTTTATTTAAAATTTCATTGGTCATGGATGATAGAATAAAACACTCAATATATGTAGAATCATTAAAATTTTTCTCAAAAAGAGATAACTCTACCTCCCTAGACTCTTTAAAAGACCCTTCTAGAATAGGTTTTTTAATCACATACAATTTCATTTCCTGGAATAAGATAACACATAATTATAAAAACCCTACTCTTTATTACACATTAATTCATGATTTATTACATAAAAGAAAACATAATACAACCTAAAAGATCGATAAGTCTGGTTTATTTTGGAATTAGGTACATAGAATAACATCATGAACATGGGATACAACAAAATTATTGAAAACTTTTTTAACATGCTTCTAAAATTCCTTGGATTTTAAAACCACACAGGATAACCTAGGGACATACACCAGAAGGCGGTGAGCTATAAAGACCAGTAAGAGGAAAAAATGGAATAAGGTAATACATATTAGAAAATAGGAATGTAAGGAGTTAGAATAAAAAACATGAACAATGAGGCCTAATATGGAATGATAACATAAAGGGAACATAGTAAATCTAGTAATAACTTAAAACAATGCATCATAAACATAGGTCAAGGATAAATTCTAAGATATCATGATGGAAAAAGTCTCATAATGTAATTATGTTCACTCTATGTCCTAACATGATGTATCATGAGACTAAACATTACCCAATTCATTGGAGCATTATATAATTCCGGGAACACCAGTCACTTTCATTTCATTCTCATGCTTATTCGTGCCATACAGATCATACAACATGGACTCATTCATCATCATATTTTATTTATAAATCAATTAATTTTGAATAAATACATGTAATTCACAATTCCCCCAAGTATAATTCTATAAATTTTCCACCCTTGATAGAAAATAGGTAGTTGTTCAATACACAATTGTTTTGGTATGGAAAATTGTGGTGAAATTTCGGCAACATGATAGTGCCATGTAAAAATTAATAAAATGAGTTGATGAAAAAAATTGTTATATCCTAATTTGAACATAAAATTTGAAGAAATATGGACACTAAAAGACATATACCAACATTAGGAAATGGAAATATAAGTCCTAAGATAATGAATAAAGTTGAATAAAGTAGATAAGGTGAGGATCCCTTACTTGAGTGTGTCACTCCAAATGCATGGGAAAAAGATTCTTGAGAGATTGGGGTGACTTGGGAGGACTATAGAGAGGGTAGGATAGAATAAGTATGTGATCTAAATATTTTGAGTGAAGATAAATGGGATCTTGTTTGGGTTTATATAGGAAATGAGTAAGTAATTCTTTATCATTTCTCAAACTTAGTTTTTTGACTCTATATAATAAAATAACCAAAACAAAAAACATTAACATGGTTTTTCCGATGTTTTTTTACCAAATGGAAGTTTTTTCGTTATTTTTAAATGTTAAAGGGTCTAAATTAATAAAATAATAAACTTTATTATGTGGAAGTGATTCGTACTCTTAAAGAAATGATTTTAAACCCACAAAATATATTAATGGTTTTAGGGGAATCATAAAGCCTTTATAAAATTAAATAAATAATCATAAAATCGCATTATTTTATATATATAACATATATATTTTTATTTATACCCTTTATATTATTCATTACATCACTTTTGGGTCCTTATGATTCCATAATAGACAATGTATATTTATACAATATTTAATTTTTACTTGAAAATTCAACTATCTCTAAAAATAATGAAAAATTCACCACATGATAATTTCAAAATTATGATTCAAAAAATAATATTCATTTTGTTTAAATAATATCTAAATATTTTAATTAATAAATTTTAATTAAAAATTACATTTATTAAGAAATGTTGGGGTTTTTTAAAAAATAACAGTTTTCAAACCGTTATTAAAATTTACATTTTATTTCCTAAAAATTATATGATAATTTATATTAAAAAAATCATTTAAAAAATAATATTTTATTAAAATATTATTTGTTTAAAAAATCCATCAATTCATCAAAATAATTTCCTTAATTGAATTTTAATATTATTCAAAAATACTATTTTTGTTTTATTGTATCAAAATAAAAATAATTTATAAAGTAAAAAACATAGGATGAAAATATATTAATTATTTTATAATAAATAATGTACACACTAATTTTTCTATGGCCATGATAAATATCCCTTTAATACACCATTAAATACTCTAAATGTAAGGTGAATGCTGATGATACTTTTCTAGGGTGGTTCGGCGTACATGGTTTGGGTTGTGATCTCGATGGACTTGAAATTATCACATAAACGGTTTCCATCATGATTAAGTTATTGGATATTAGTTTGTTCTTGGTCAAGTAAAAATCCCAGTGATGCTATCTTTCCCAAAAGATCTAATAAATGGGCTTTATAGGGTACGATTGTAATAAGTAAGGCCATCAATTCCTTTATCTGTGTCAATAGGATTTGTTAAAACCCTATATCTATACTAATAATTTGTTCACTATTAAACGACTATATTATTAGTGGTAATGATGATTAATGTTCATTTAAATCCTATACGATATAATAAAACAAAATAAGTTCATGTGCTTTCTATAACCATATTACATAATAATACATTTAATTAAATCATAAAAGAACTTGTATTTATAATAGTTTGGGTCATTACAGTCTCCCCACTTAAGAATTTTTTACCTGTAAGTTTTATTTTCCCATAAAAAAAATGAGGGTAACTTTGTTTCATCACTTCCTCCATTACCCACATTACTTCTTCAAACTTACAGTTTCTCCACAGCTATTTGATCAGGTGCATTGCGTTATTTTTTATAACATTGTATCTGTGATATTTGATATTCACTGAATTTTCTTCATATGAGAGATCACTAAATATTGATACCACCTATATATTGAGTACATGTGAGGGGTATGTTACGTACTTTCTCAAGAGGGATACATAGAATACATCATGTACTAAAACAGGTTAGGTGGGAGTGTTATTTGATAGGGGACCGCTTTGATGTGATAAAGGATCTAAAATGGTTCAATGTATCTTGGAATAATATTTTTCTTCTTCCCAAATTTCATGAATTTATTCCATGGAGATATATGGAGTAATAACATCTTTATAACATAAAATCTAGGTCTCATCAATGATTTTTAGCATAAATAATCCATTGAATCTTTGTATACTTTATCTGATGCCGAATGGTCTTAACCTTTTCTGCCATTTCCCCTACCATTTTAGTACCAAGTAGTTTTCATTTTCCAACATCATACCAGTATAAAGGTGTTCTACACCTCTTCCCATAAAGGTTTTATTGGGATCCATTTGGATTCTTGATTAGAAATTGTTATTTTATGAGATCTCGACAAGAGGAAGATGTTGATCCCATCCCCCTTTGAAGTCAATTTAGAATGCTATCAACAAGTCCTAAAGTGTCTAGATAGTCTACTCAGATTAGACATCAGTTTGAGGGTGATAATCCATGCTATAGTTCAAATCAGTATTTAGAACGTGTTATACACTCTTCCATAACATAAAAGTAACTCTTGGTTATCAATTGGATATAATTTATAGTGGGGTTCTATGTAGCCACACTAATTATTTAATGTATATCCTTGCAAGTTGATTGAGTGAGAAATCCTCCCAAATAATAGTGAAGGTTGTAGCCTTTATAATATGATATACCACAACCCAGATAGAATTATTACCTCTTGATGTCTTCATAAGACCAGTGATGATGTCCATGGTGTTGTTTTTCCATTTCCATATAGGTATGGGTAATTATTACACCATCCCCTAAGATTTTTTTCCTTTACACTTTCACTTGATGACATAAAATAAATATTTAGTTATATTACATAATATCCTTATTCATATTGTCTAACAAATAGTTTTTTCAGAGATATCAATACATATTTGTGATTCCTGGGTGGATGGAGGAGGTTGATCTATGTGCATCATCCAACATATCCTTCTTTAATTAAGGATTTGAGGGTATATATAGTCTTGACTAAAATATCATAACTCCTTATTCATTAACGTTGAAATATGTAGATTTACCTTTTATTGTAGTTTCCACTTTCATTTTAATTCATATATCATCTATTTAAGCATCCTTTAACCTATCTAGATGGTTCGTTTGAGAAGTAAAATGTGAAAGGATTGATTATGTTCATTCCTTTATGATTCCCATGTCCATTATTTTAAAATATAAGAACATTAGATCCTTTTCAAATCTCATTAATGATAAAATTGTTGGATCCTTTCTACTTACAGGTTTTTCCACTATAATCTCTTTACCAGGCAGGTAATGGATTGAGCAGTCATAGTCCATGATCAGTTATAACCATATTCATTGGCGTATATTCATTTTTTTCGAAGTGAATATATAATTGATACTTTTTTGATCCACATACATTTCACACTTCACCCAAAGATATTATTCCACCATATTTTGAAAGAGAACATCACTAATAAAAACTCCAAATCAAGGGTTGGGTAGTTCTATTTTTGAACTATCAATTTCTTTAAAGTATAGGCTATGAATTTGTAATTATAAATAAACACACAGCCCAATACCTTATTTGATGCATCACTAAATACAATTAAAAGTTCTCCAATTGCGGTTAGTGTGAGCATAGGTGTAGTGATAAGCCTCATTTTCATCTCCTTGAATCTCTCTTCACATTCACCATTCCAATAAAAATTCACTCCCTTCCGAGTTATCTTGGTTAAAGGGTTTGAAAATCATGAGAAATTTATCAAAAATCAATGATAATACCCATCTAATCCAAGGAAACTATAGATATCTGTCATTGATTTTGGCCTCATCCATCCTTAAAATGTATCTATTTTTGAAGGTTACACTGATATCCCATCACTTGTGTTGATATTATATAATAATGAGACTTCCTTCAACCAAAAATTACATTTTATATAATTATCATAAATATTCTCTATTTTCAAGGTCTTTAGAATAATACTCATATGCTATTCATGATCTTACTTGGTTTTAGAAAATATTATAATATCATCTACAAAGACTACCATAATGTTTTCTAGGTAATATCTTAGGACTCTATTCATCAATTCAGTGAAGACTTCTAGAGAATTAATCAACCTAAATGGAATTACTATGAAATAATAGTTACTGTAACTTATACAAAAAGTTTTCTTGGGGATATTTATTTCTTCACCCTAACTAGATAAAATACTAACCACATTTCCACATTGTATAAGTATTTTTCTCCATGTAGAAGATCCAATAAGTCGTCAATCTATGGAAAATGATACTTAGTATTTATTTTTATCTTGTTGAGCTCACGATAATCAATGAATAAGTTCATTGACCCATACTTCTTCTTGATGAAGAGGGATGGTGCACCCCATGGTGAAGAACTTGGGTGTATGAACCCTTTATCTATATTATTATATAGTTTTTTATTCATCTCCTCAAGTTCCACAACATCCATTATTGGATGATAGAAATTCACCTGGTATATAATTAATTGAAAATTCAACCTCTTGTCTAATATTCATACTAGGAAATTTCTCAAGAAACACATCATCAAATTACCTCAAAATGGACAAGTCTTCAATGAAGACATTTTCCTTATAATTAATCTTTTGAGCTAGATAAACTTTTTCATATGTTGGTTCTAAATAAAATTCATCCTCTTAGTTGAACTTGTACAGAATATAAGGATGATTCAAAATACATAGAGTGATTTCCTTCTGAAGGAAATTTATGTTGGCTCCATATAGGTAAATCCAATCCATACCCTTAATTGCATCAAATTCCACCAAAGTTAGTATGACATGGTTTTTTAGAAAGCTCATCCCCCAAAATTTGACAAGGGAGGAGTTATATACTTGGGATACAATAATTTCTCCATTTGTTGTTTCATGAAAAAATATACTTCCATGCTTTGTGGTGGTGTTTGAATTGTTATATTAAACTTTCATGATATGAAGGAATTTTTAGAACTAGAATAAAAAAGTGTGTTCACAATAATTGAATTAATAACTAGTGGACCTATCACCACTTCATTGTTGGGAT
Source organism: Viscum album (assembly GCA_963277665.1). Taxonomy (NCBI): domain Eukaryota; kingdom Viridiplantae; phylum Streptophyta; class Magnoliopsida; order Santalales; family Viscaceae; genus Viscum; species Viscum album. The sequence continues at coordinate 1,909,666,565 of OY728136.1, forward strand.
CCACCTCAGGATTTGTGAGGAAAAAAGATCATAATTGCTTATTTGGAGATTGTTGGTTTTGTCCAAAAACCATTGTCTTAGTGAATTTGTTTTCAAAGATCCATGGTTCCTTATTTTTTAAGTAATGAAAAATTAACTGAGGTTTTACCCGAGCATTCCTCTCCTCCAACATATTATGGGTTTATCCTATCAATAATCACTCTTTAGGTGTTCTTCCTTCCTGCACCTAAATCCTTACCTCGTACCCCTTAGGAAATTTCATGGGTTTTTCTATTCATCTTTTCTATGTGGGGTATTGAAATTTTATATCAATGTTAGATTTCTCTATAATACTACTTGAATTAAACTCCAATTTCATCTTATTCTCCCAATGATATACTTGAGATTTTTTTATCTCCATTTTTACTTTGAGGGAATATCCGAAAATTTCCTCATAGCTATCAAAGTCTCCGATTTCCATGTATTTTTATAAACTAGGTTTTATCCCATGAAAGAAACGGTGAACCTTGCATTTGTGGTTAATGAAAAAGTGGGAGGTATATTGTGAAAGTCTTGTTAATTTTTCTTCATACACCTTGATAGATTCATTATCTTTTTTCTTTAGGTCAAGGAAATCCATTTCCATTTTTAAGTTGTATATTGTGAGGAAAATATTTATCAAAAAACATTTTTGATAATTACTTTCACCCCACTAATTTAACCTCTTCTTTAGTCTTAGTATTCTTGATCAATGTTCTCCATTGATCAGATTCTCCCTCCATATGATTAATAGCCAGTATAACCTTCTCTTGTTCAGAACATTGAAGGATGGTGAAGATCTTCCAAATTGATTCGATCTATTGTTCCACAATTAAAGGATCAGATAATCCATCAAATGTTGGAGGCCTTTACCACATAAAGGACTCAATTTCACCTTGTTCTTTCTTATGAGAATATGGATGATCCTCCGGATCAAGGTTTATATTCATAAATTGAGTCATATAAGTGAGTGTTGTCACAAAGTTTTTAATTCCTGCTCCCATCAGGTTGGGCATCTCGTTGGGGTTGTCATCACATTGTTTGTTTTCCCAATTCCTGCTATTTTTGGACATTGGATAAAATAAAGGGAAAATTAAGGATCAGTATTTTTAAACTATTAAAAAAATAAATATGAATCCAATGAAATTAAATGTATAACATATAAATTACGCGTATTTCATTATCTTATGAATCTTTTCGGCTTCAATCTATGTTATCCATGATATACTTCCTAACATATATTCATAAGGAATATTTTTAATCATTAATAATGGTTTTTAATAATATTATGAATTTACCAAATAATATCCCCTATGAGTGTCAAACTATCTGTGTATAAAGGCTCTTTGTCATGAACCAGTTCCTGGTCGAGTCTAGCTCAACATTGTGTTTTCGGGTTTTACACCTATGTACATCTGTTCCAGATCTGCATCCCCTTATAGTATCCAAATTGACATGTATTTACTTGATAAATAACTTACTCTATAATTACTAATATTTAGGGTTGTTTTCATATTATTAGTCTTATACCTAAGTCTTTTTATAGATTTTTCTAATCCTAATCCCAAAAATAACTAAACTTTATATTTGATACCAACTATAAAAACCACACTCTTTATTACACATTAGTTCATGATTTATTACATAAAATTACACACAATAAAACTTGAATGATCGATAAGTCTAGTGTATTTGTAAATTAGGTACATAGTATAACACCTTGAACAAGGGATACAATAAAATTATTAAAAATTTCTTTAACATGCTTCTAAAATTTCAAGGCTTTTAAAACTGCATGGTATAACCTGGGGACATACATAAGAAAGGGGTGATCTATAAAGCCTAGTAAGTGAATAAACATGGAATAAGGTAATATATTTTATAAAATAGGCATATTAATAGAGAATAAAATGAGTGATACTAATAAACATGAACAAAGAGGCATGATATAGTATGATAAAATTAAGGAAACATAGTAACTGTAGAAACAACTTAAAATGATACATCATAAACATAGGTCAAGGATAACTAAAAATATGCCATGATGGAAAAAGTAAAATAAGGTAATAAGGTTAAATAAACATCACAACATTATGTCTCATGAGACTAAACATTACCCAATGCATTGGGGCGATGTATAATTATGGGTGCATCAATCACTTTAATTTCATTTTCATTCTTAAGTGTACCACATAGGTCATAAAACATGGATTCATTCATCATAATATGTAACACCCCAAGATTCCTCGACACGCTTCTCTTTCAATAATGCAATAGCATGCATTGTACGCAAGTTTGAGATTCTTACACCGCGACCAATCAATGTAGCCATTATAAATAGTAATACCGAATTTTTGAAATTTTATAAATTTTATTATTCAAATTTGACTTCATTTTTGGATTCGGAATATCAAAATTAGCCTAAGATGAATTTTTGGTATTTTTCCGAGAACATCCAATTTTCGATGAATAATGAAAAATACTTAAAAACATATATTTTAATCAAAATAATTTATAGTGGTAAATTATAATATTAAGTGGTTTTAAAGTATAATTAGAATATAATTTTAAAATTTTATCCAATGGTTGTCATTATAATTAATTTCACTTTGAAATTAGACATAAACAATTGTCAATCTTTTGATAGATATTGTTTCTTAAAAACACGTTATTTGTTTTGACACCGGGAATAATTTTTAAATTAATTAATGAAATTTTGGTGTTTAAAATTTGGAAAAATGGATTACATATTTGTAATCATAAGGTCCAAATTATATAATTAATACTCTTTTGTTTTTGTACATTATGAATAGTAACGCCGACAATTATCTTTAATTATCATGATTAATTAGTAATCGTGTAGTTAAGGGTAATAAAATAATATCATAATAATATAAAATGACCCCAAAATGTGTCCTAATGCTACTGGTTGTGTCATGTCTGACCATGGGATACCTTGTGCCAAACTTTGGGACCCCATGGAATCACTTTTGTGTGATAGTGACATTTTATCTTTTTGTTTTTAAAGAAAGGAAAATATAACAAAAGTATGTATCTCCCAAGTAAAACAACTTTACTTTTGTCTACATAAATTATCCTATAGAATATAAATAGTCATTTTAAATCTAAAAATATTTCCTAAATCATGGTATTTTTTTATAAATTTTAGAAATTAAATAAATAAATTTATTTATGACACCATGATGATGCAACGATTACCTCATTAATGAACGATTTAAATAAAATGAAAAGATAGGGTAAAATATAAGACTTAAACTTGACTAAAGCCTATTGTATGGGTGTATTTAGAACCCTTATCACCTTATCCTTTAAATATTTCATTTTGGGACCTTTAAAATCCTAATATCATTTCATAATAAAGAAACATTTCAATCTTTCCGAAAGAGCCCCTCATCTCCTCTTATAAAAGGCCCCCACCTGTACCACCTTACCCACACCTCTCAATCCATTGTCTCATCCAAAATATGCTCATTTTATGTCTACACATCCCTTTATTCATCATAGAAGTCTTACATTAGTCAAGAATCACTTTAAGAAACCATTTTGGTTCAAACTGAGGGGAGTTACCCGATTTAAAGGTAATGTCTTCTCTTATGTTGTTTTGTTTTATTTTGCATATCCAACCCCCTAAACTCTTTTTATTCTATTATTTTTAATGACACCAGTATCCTAAATATACTTGTATGTTTCAATGTAAAGTATTCTAACTAAACTTACACACACCACCATCTAATGGTTTAAGAACATATTGTTTCTGTTGGTGGTGAATTACTGCCTCATGAAACGATGATTGTTCAATCTTCATTTAACACCTATTATGGTGGCCATTAATATGTCAATATATTTATATATAATATATATTATTTTTATGTTTTATTTATTCTTCTGTATTTTTCATTTATGTCAGACCTTTATGATTTCCATTTTGGGTAAACGTGACAATTTCATTTTAGGAAGTGCGGACTACTGCCCCCTCAAAGTGATTTGAATCGTTAATGCCATATGTGGGAAGTATAAAGGATTTAGTTAATGATAATATATATTATATTATACTAAAATAATAATATACCTTTATATAATTATTATTTCATTCCATTAATTATGAAATAGAAATGAAAGTAGCATTCATGCGTACGTACGGCTTACCGTCTCCATGAACGGTGCATTTCATTTAATACCTTTAAATGTTATGTAATATTATAAATGAATGTATATACTAGAAATATATGATATCTAAATCATAAATATAATTATGTAGATAATAAATATTCTAGCGCATAAACAACTTGTAATTATAATATGTTTATTTTTGACTCAAGTACCAAAGATCGACAAAACGACCGTAATTAACTTAAATAATTACATAATGTTCATAACATGGTAATAAGTGATATAAAAGGAATAATGAACTTGAAAAAGGTTATCAAGCAAGTATAAATTAAATCTAGTTTATTATTCACAATATTAAAGAACGGTCGATTCAAGTCGGACATGAGGTAATGGACTTTGTCTCAATCTCCTTTCATTGAGGCATATTTTGTTTTATCCACAACTTTCCTTTATACAGTGCATAAACCCCTTTTAATTTTACGTTTATTCAAATGGAATCTTTTTATACGAAGTGTTTTTACTAAACAACAAAAGGAATGTTTTTCCTTACAAATGCGGCGACAACGACTTCTCTACCGCCGTGACCATTATTGGAGTTCTAGCTTCCTCCACAAGCCATAACTTTTTTTAAATGAAAAATAAATACCATGTCTTACTTTTCTTTTATTTTGGTATTGAAAATGCTTTTTATAATGTTTTTATTATATCAATGTTTTTTATTGATATCTTGTGATTGAAATGTGTAAGTGTTATGTTTCCTTTATGCATGTTTTATGTGATACGATTATGTTATGGTTTATGATATGTTTAAACCTTTTCATATAAGGAATGCATTGGACTTAATAAGTGATGGGTGGAGAGCTCTACAGCTCCTCGATGCATCGGTAGGTCTCATGAGACAAACTAATGTCTTGGCATAACACTTTGACAAAATCTTATTTGTAGTCTTGGCACAGGGCCTTGACTATGTGGTTATGATAGTCTCGAATTATGCATTCCATCCGTATGAAAGTGGTTATTGATATTGCATGTGATTATTAGACTAGTAGAATATCCATGTGAATAAGTTAATGGCATTATTTAATTTTATTTTTTCATATTATTTTGAAGTTCAAGTTTAAAAGGCTTTTGTTTTAGTTATACATTGCCTTAAATGTTTATGTTTATTTATGAAAGTTTCCGCTATATTATTATCCTTACTGAGCATCTGAGCTCACCCCTTTTTATGTTTTATTTTCCCAGGATGTGACGAAATATTTTATGACTGACCAATAGGGATAGTCTGAAGGGGATATGAGTGTGTACTATGAAAAATATGTTATTGTGATTTTTCACTTTATGATGTAATGTAACATTTATGAATATATATAGTGTTTCCAAGGCTACTAAACTAATCGGTCTTTTGAGACTTTAGCTTTTGTGATCATGAAAATGTTACGTAATAATGCACCGACTCTAGGTAACTGGGGTCGGGGCGTTACAGTTGGTATCAAAGGCAGATTAGTACTAACCTTGGAAGCTAGATTTACAAAAACTCTGATTAGTGCACATAACCCTAAGACAGACTTTGAGGATTAGTATAGAAGAACATCCTAGAATTTTGGTAAAGTATAGATTTCCTATATTTTCCAAGAAATAAATCCTTGCCTAGATACGAGCAGGTAGAGGTGGCTCTGACATAGATGTACCTAGGGGTAAAACCCAAAAACACCGCTTTGAGCTAGACTCGAATGGGAAATGGTGCACGACAACAGGCCTTGCTGCACTCTTGGTTACGACACTCCCGGGGGATATGATTAGGATAATTCTCATTTTCTTTACAAACCATTATGAAGGGTTTATGGGTACATACTTCCTCAAAGAAAACATTTTTATGATTATGGATTATATCCATAAACTGTTCAATTTATGTTTAGTGTTTTACAAGTATGGAATTATGTATTTTGATTCATAAATTGATCTAGTTTATGCCATTGTTTAGAAATAGAACCTAGTGGAAGGAATGGAAACCGTATCAATGAACGCACTCTATGTAGGGATTTACCTCCTGCTCAAGATAATTTTTGTGGAGCTGTGACACGACTGGTGCTGATCAGCTTAGTACTATACCGGGACAACTCACTCAGGTTATGAATAATAACCTTACTCGTATAGAGCACCTTGATCCGCAACATGGAGGATCAATGTTAGACCTCTTCATGAGGCAACAACCACCAACATTTAATGGGGGTACAAATCAATTAGTAGCAGAGCAATGGATGAATTACCTAGAGAAAATATTTCAGGCTTTAGGGAGTAGTGAAAGGGGAAAAGTTTTCATGGCAGTTTACCGCCTCACTGGAGATGATGATCAATGGTGGTCATTGATAAAAAAACACGAAGGAAGATGATGAAGTATCAAATATGTAATGGAGGGAGTTCAAAGATCTTTTATTAGAAAAATAATTCCCTCGTGACCATTGAGCAGATATGGAAAGGCAATTTTTAAGTCTGAGAAAAAAGGAGGATGAGAATGTCACAAAGTATGAGGCTAACTTTACAAGGTTAGTGAGGCATGCAACAGATTATATAAATAACCCAATAGGTAATATTGATCATTTCATTTATGGGTTAAAACAATTTCTCTGTCGATCATTGGACTCAAAATCCTTCTCGTCATATGAAGACATTGTCTCATGTGCTATTAAGATAGAAAAGGAATTCTCTATGTCTTATTATAATAAAGTAAAGAAAAAGAAGAAGAGAATGATGGAGCAAGAGAAAGATAAAGGGAAAAAGGGAAAGAAGGATTTTCCATTATGTGATAATTGTGGGAAGAATCACCCTGATACTTGCCTAAAAGGAATGGGAGTTTGTTGTAAATGTTGAGAAAAAGGTCACCAGGCTCATTATTGCAAGGGAAAGAAAGAGTATGTCAATGTTGAATTCTATAATTGTAGAGAAATGAGGAATTATACAAACGAATTTACTATGTTCGGGGAAAATTACCTCAGAAAAGGCCAAGGGATCAAGGTCAAGCTTATGCTATTACGATAGTTGAAGTGGAATAATTAATGTGTTTGTGTTTTTGGACTCAAGGATTATATTCTGGTTATAAGAATTATGTAATGTATATAAGGATTGTACTACAGTACTTGTTGTTTTTATTAAGGTTATAATATGACTATGGTAATCTTATTTTCAGTCTGTGACAATAAGAGAAACTTTAATTTGTTTGGGGAATCTGATGTTACAATTGATTTTGGTATTTAGACACCTTTTACATAAAATCGGGATAGAGGTATTCTGGATAACTATAATGTTTGGAATGGATTAAGTTGATCTTTGAATAGTATTATTTATGGTTAAAACATTTCTTATGATTATTTTTCAAATATTATAATAGTATAGTTTTAGGAAAAGGACAACCTACAGGCTGGGTGATAACCCATCGCGTCAGACAAAGCTGCATGAATCAAACCCACAACCATAGTGTGACAACACTTTATTACCTACCACTAGCCTATAGAAAGTCCCTGGTTGTTACAAAATAGTTTTCCTAATCTAAAAGGTATGTGTTAATATTTGAAACCTTGTACGATTAGGATAAATATAATATTTTTTAATTCTATTACCTTTTGAAGTGAAAGATAAGTTTGTGGTAATAATTTATTGAAGAATTAAAGTCTACATGACAAGTAAGTATATTTCCTTACATTCTTAGTAAATCTCCAAAATGAATTCCTCAACTTTATGAAAGGTAATTTAAAACAAAAACATTGTCGGTTAACTTTTCCTACTGGAGAATCAAAGACCGTTTATCCAATCACAAGTTTTTAATTTTCTTGTAGTTAACTTCCTCCTAATACTGTTTTCTACAACTCTCCATCAGACCTCGATGGTTTTTTTCTCCTCCATATCCATGTTTTCATAGAATCCTTGTATGGGATATCTCAGGTGACCTTTTTACTTCTCTTTCTTTCTTTTAAAGTTATATATTTATTAACCTTATTTCCGATGTGGGTTTTCCACAAAGGTATTTTCTACATTCAACCTTTTATTTTTGAAGAACAATTTCAAATAGTGATGACACAATTTATTGAAGGAGGGGAGAATGTGACACCCCAAGCTTCCACGATACTCTTATCTTTCAATAATGCAATAGCTTGCATTGTACACAAGTCCGAGATTCTAAAACACCGCAACCAATCAAAGTATCTGTTATGAATAGTAATACCCACTTTTTGAAATTTTATAAATTTTATTATACAAATTGGACTTCATTTTTTGATTCGGAATATTGAAATTAGCCTATGTTGAATTTTTGGTATTTTTCTGAGAACATCCAATTTTCGATGAATAGTGAAAAATACTTAAAAACAACTATTTTAATCAAAATAATTTATAGTGATAAATTATACTATTGAGTGGGTTTAAAGTAGAATTAGAATATAATTTTACCATTTTATCCAATGGTGGTCATTAGAATTAATTTCACTTTGAAATTGGACATAAACAACTGTCAATCTTTTAATAGATATTGTTTCTTAAAAACATGTTATTTGTTTTGACAGTGGGAATAATTTTTAAATTAATTACTGCAATTTATGTGTTTATAATTTGGTAAAATAGATTCCATTATTGTAATCATAAGGTCCAAATTATGTAATTAAGACTCTTTTTTTTGGACTTTATGAATAGTAATGACGACAATTATCTTTAATTATCATGATTAATTAGTAACCAGGTAGTTAAGGGTAATAAAATAATATCATAATAATATAAAATGACCCCAAAATGTGTCTTAATGCTACTGTTTTTGTCATTTCTGACCATGGGAATCCTTGTTCCAAACATTGGGACCCCATGGAATCACTTTTGAGTGATAGTGACATTTTATCTTTTTATTTTTAAAGAAAGGAAAATATAACAAAAGTATGTATCACCCAAGTAAAAAAAAATTAATTTTGTATACATAAACGATCTTATAGACTATAAATAGTAATTGGAAATCTAAAAATATTTCCTATATCATGGTATTTTTTTACAATTTTTAGACATTAAATAAATAAATTTATTTATGACACCATGATGATGCAGCGATTACCTCATTAATGAATGATTTAAATAAAATGAATAGATAAGGTAAAATATAAGACTTACACTTGTCTAAAGCCTATTTTATGGGTTTATTTAGAACCCTCATCACCTTATCCTCGAAATATATCATTGTCGGACCTTTAATATCCGAAAATCATTTCATAATAAAGTAACATTTCAATCTTTCCAAAAGAGCCCCTCCTCTCCTCTTATAAAAGGACCCCAACTATACCCACACCTCTCAAGCCATTGGATCGGCCAAAATATGCTCATTTTATCTCTCCACATCCATCTCTTCATCATAGAATCCTTACCTTAGGCAAAAAGCACTTCAAGAAACCATTTTGGTTCAAACCGAGGGGAGTTACACGATTTAAAGGTAATGTCTTCTCTTATGTTGTTTTGTTTTATTTTGATTCTCCAACCCCCTAAAATCTTTTTTTATTTTATTTTGTAACAAAACCAGTATCTTCCATATACTTGGATGTTGTTATGATAAGTATTCAAACTACACTTACAGACACCTCCATCTAATGGTTAAAGAACATATTGTTTCTGTTGGTGGCGAATTTCTGCCTCATGAAACAATGATTGTTCAATATTATTTCAACACCTCTCATGGTGGACATTAATATGTAACTATATTTATATATGATATATATTATGTTTATGTTTTCCTTATGCTTCTGTATTTTTCATTTATGTCATACCTTTATGATTTCCATTATGGGTAAACGCGATAATTTTATTTTTGGAAGTGCGGACTACCGCTCTCTCAAAGTGATTTGAATCATTAATGCCATATGTGGGAAGTATAAAGGATGTAGTTAATGATATTATATATGATATTATACTCTAATTATAATATAAGTTTATATCATTTTGATTTCATTCCATTAAATATGAAATATAAATGAAAGTAGCGTTCATGCGTACGTACGTCTTGCCGTCTCCATGAACGGTTCATTTCATTTATTACCTCTAAATGTTATGTAATATTATAAATGCATGTATATACTAGATATATATTATATATATTATATCTACATCATAAATATAATTCTGGAGATAATGAATATTCTACCACATAAACAAATTTTAATTATAAGATGTTTTTTTTGACTCAAGTACCAAAGATCGACAAAATGACTGTTATTAACTTAAATAATTACATAATGTTCATAACATGGTAAAAAGTGATATATAAGGAATAATGAACTTGAAAAAGGTTCTTAATAAAGTATAAATTAACTCTAGTTTATTATTCAAGAGATTAAAGAACGATCGAGTCAAGTCGGACACGAGGTAAGGGACTTCGTCTCAATCTCCTTTCATTGAGGCATATTTTGTTTTATACACAACTTTCATTTATACGGTGTACAAACCCCTTTGACTTTTACTTTTATTCAAAATGAATATTTTTATACAAATAATTTTTACTAAATGACAAAAGGAATGTTTTGTCTTACGTATGCGGTGACAACGACTTCTCCACCGCCATGACCATTATTTGAGTTTCAGCTTCCTCTACATGCCATAACTTTTTTTAAATGAAAAATAAATACCATGTTTTAATTTTAATTTATTTTGGTATTGAAAATGGTATTGATAATGTTTTTATTATATCAATGTGTTGTATTGATATCTTGTGATTGAAATGTGGAAATGTTATTTTTCCTTTATGCATGTTTTATGTGATAGGATTATGTTATGGTTTATGATATGTTTAAACCTTTTCATATAAGGAATGAATTGGACTTAATATGTGACGGGTGGAGCATGCTATATCTCCTTGATGCATCGGTTGGTCTCATGAGACAAACTAGTGTCTTGGCACAAGGCCTTGAAAAAATCGTATCCGTAGTCTTGGCACAAGGCCTTGACTATGTGTTTATAATAGTCTGGAATTATGAATTCCATCAGTATGAAAGTGGTTATTGATATTTCATGTGATTATTCGACTAGTAGAATATCCATGTGAATATGTAAATGGCATTATTTCATTTTATTTTTTCCATATTATGCTGAGGTTCAAGTTTAAAAGTCTTTTCTTAGTTATACATTTCCTTAAATGTTTATGTTTATTTATGAATGTTTCCGCTATATTGTTATCCTTACTGAGCATCTGAGCTCACCCCTTTATATGTTTTATTTTCCCAGGATGTGAAGAAATATTTTATGACTGACCTGTAGGGATAGTCTGAAGGGGATATGAGTGTGAACTATGGAGACTATGTTATTGTGATTTTTCTATTTATGATTTAATATAACATTTATGAATATATATATATATTTTCCAAGGATACTAAACTAATCAGTCTTTCAAGACTTGATCTTTTTTGATCATGCCAATGTTACGTAATAATGCACCGACTCTGGGAAACTGGGGTCGGGGTGTTACATAATATTTTATGACATGATCAAAGAGTGTTGAATAAATAAATTTAATTCCCAATTAAAATAATTAAAATTATATAAAGTTGAACACCCTTGATAGAAAATGGGTATGGTATTCACTACACAATTATTTTGGCATGGAAAATCATGGTGAAATGTCAGCAGCAAAACCACATCACTTAAAAAATAAAAAAATGGGTTGATGAGAGAAAAAGGGGTATCTCAACATTTGAAAATAAAATTTTCATTATTTTTTACATGTAAATATATATCCCAAAATTATAAATTGTAAATATATGGCATAATATAATGAAGAAACTTGAATAATGATGAGAAGGTGAGGATCCCTTACTTGAGTGTGTGACTCTAAATGCTTGATAAGAGATTATTGAGAGCTTTGGGGAACCTTGGGAGGAATATATAGAGGGCAGGGAAGAGTAAGGATGTTCAATAAGGATTTTTAGTGAAGATAAACGGGATATTGGGTGGGTTTATATAGAAAATGAGGGGGAAATGCTTTATCATTTCTCAAACATAGGTTTTGGACTCTATATAATAAAATAACCAAAACCGCAAACCTTCCCATGATTTTTGACCATATTTTATACCAAATGGGATTTATTTTAATTATTTTGTAAGGAAAAGGGCCTAAATTAATAAAATAATACCCTTTCTTATGTGGAAGTGAGTCATACTCTTAAAGAAATGATTTTAAACCATAGAATATATTAATGGATTTGGAGGATTGATAAAGCCTTTATAAAATTAATAAAATAAACATAAAATCACTTTATTTTAAATTTAAACATATATTTGTTTGTGTATATAATTAATAGTATTTATTACATCAATTTTGGGTCATTATGATGTCATAATACAAAAATTATATTTATACGCTATTTAATTTTTACTAAAAATTTAAATTGTCTCTGAAAATTATGAAAAATTCACCGTTGGCTAATTTTGAGGTTATGATTCCCAAATTAATATTAATTTAATTTAAATAATGTTATTAATATGTTTATTTAAACTTATAAATTAAAATTATACATTTATTTAGAAATGATGGGGTTTTCAAAAATAACCATTTTTGAACCCCAATAAAAAATTACTTTTGAATTCATAAATATTTTATGATAATTATACATAATTAACATTATTTAATACTAATATTTAGTTAAAATATAATTTATTTTAAATATACATTAATCCATCAAAATAAATTCCTTAATTGAATTTGAATATTACTCAAAAATACTATTTGTGTTTTATTCTATGAAGATAAAAAATCATTTATAAAGTAATAATAATAAGATGAATACATATTTGTAAGAACCCAGACCTTCTTATCAGGTATGTTTTTCCTTTTTCTGGAGTTTTTGAGAAAAAGAGGAGAATCTGGAAATTTTCAAAACACACGTCGTGTACTTTATAAGTACACGCCATGTACTTCGATGTCGCTCAAGGCCATGTGATGGCTATGTCCGGGCCACACACTCGGTGTGTAGGGGAGATGTGGAGGCCGCTTAAAACAGAGTACAGAAAAACCAAGTACACATCATGTACTTCAAAAGTACACTCTTTGTATTTTATTTTATTTATTAAATTAATCGGGGTCGTGTCTAATCGACATAATTGTCTTCTTATCCAGCTTCTTCAACTGAGAGCATCCCGTACGGCCGTGAATATCCTTAGAGCCCTATATCCTCTGTCTATTCTCTGAATCAACCACCGTCGATTACGTTGGAACCGCAGCGGTAAGCTCTTCCTTCTCCTTGAGTTTCATTCCATGTTTTTTCCTATTTCACAAGATATCGTAAGTTGAGGGATTTGGACATTTTCTTACATATTTAGCGTTATAAGGAGAATCAATCATCATGGATCAAGTATATCGATCTCCTTGCATCAAGGTAGGTGGTTTGTGCCTTTCTGTTTGATGTCTTTGAGTTTATGTGAAAATTCCACCAATCCCCTTGAATGGGGTATTGTGTGATTACTGTTTTACACCTGTTGTGTTCCTGCCTTGCTTGTATGCTTGTGTAGAGGTAAATTTGGGTTATATTTGAGGATAATTGATGTTATTGGATGTTTTTCCAATGCCTGTTCTATTTATGACATTCAGTCTTGTTCTGCCATTTGCTATTGTACCTATTTTCCATGCCTTGTGACCGTAGGATGGAGCCTTATTTCCTGACATGATTTTCATCTTATAGACTGGTTAGCCAAGTAGCTCTATAGGTTTACTTTTTCCATATAGCATTATTATGCATTGATTGGCATGGGGCTGTGAGAACCTTGTGCTATAGATGATAAGGGATAGACCGAGTGAGCTTCCCAGAGAATCTTAGATGTTATAGACTATAAGGGAGAGACCGAGTGATCTTCCTAGAGATTCTTGGATATTATAGACTACAGGAAGATAGACCGAGTGAGTTACCTCAGAGAGACTTGGACATTATAGGCTATAGGGGATAGACCGATTGAGCTTCCCAAAGAGTCTTGGATATTATAGACCACATGAGGATAGACCGAGTGAGCTTCCTCAGAGGGTCTTTGCTTTGATTGATTTTCCTTAAACCATTCCAGGCTATAAAAGGAATTGACTGAGTGAGCTTCCTTAGAGAGTCTATGATCGACCTAAGTCTATAAGAGGAATTGAATGAGTGAGATTTCTTAGAGAGTCTCTACACCTTGGGGATATAAGAGGAATTGACCGCGTGATCATCCTCAGAGAGTCCCTGACTACCCTAGACTATAAGGGTAATTGACTGAGTGAGCTTCTCTAGAGAGTATTATATTTTCATATAACCAAACCAAAGGGGTTATGCTGAGTGTAATACCCAGAGGGTTATTGGGAATTCTTGCATAGGACCAGAGGGGATGGCTGTGAGTACTTTCCAGAGGGTTTCCTATTTTTGGTTAGCTGTTGGATTCACTGCATCTTGTTGATCTGTGGACTGTTACTGTTGTGTATCATCCTGTTTTCTATTTACTATTTATTGTTTACTATTTACTGATTCCTGTACTATTACCTTCCAAATGCTCACTGACTATTAGGAACAGATCTTCGGGTGGTTTCCTGCTAGGATTTAGTCTCACACCCTATTTGGGTCATGATTTTGGGCCCAAACAGATTATATTGTTGTATGTATAGACAAGGGCAAGCACCCTTCGACTTCAGGTACTTGATTGCATTGGAGTAGGAGAGCATGTGACCAAGATATGGATTGCAATGCTGAGGAGTATATATGTTTTCATTTTTACTTGGTTTAGTATTGTATTCAGCCTTGTGACTTGTTTGGAAGCTTTCTTAGACATATGTATCGTGCATCATATATATATGTGCTCCTTCTATTTATCATATTCCATCTTCTTCTATTCACTCGTGTATGTATTATTTATTGCTTCCGCTATTGATTTTGTTTATTTTTCGCTGTGTACTCTACCATTCAGGGAATAGTTTTCCCACCATCACACCCAAGGACCTCACTGATAGTCGACAGCCTTTGGCGTTTGGAGAAATGCGCTTGAGGCCATGTGACCAACCGGGTACGGGGCACCTCTGGGTGGCTTCCGGAACTGGGACGTTACAAAGTGGTATCAAAGGAGTTCCTTTTTCATGACTTACTGTTTGGAGCCTTTACCCAGGGATGGGAGGGATTGGGTACTTGGTAATAAGTTATGCCCGGGAGTAGCTAACCCGTATACAGGGAAAATACTATCTACCTCACTTATTGTAATTTTCTTGTTTTTCTATATTAAAGTTGATTTAATTTCACCTAGAGTGATTCACATGCTTTTAGTTTTAACCTTTGTTGTTATTGCAGTTCTATTTCTATTGCAACCCGATGATATGAGGGTATTCCATCTCATGAATCATATATGCACTTGTTAGAAATCACATGCCATGCATTCTTGCCATGCCACCTAGGATGCATTAGTAATTGCATGTTGTTTTGATAGACGTTGTGTAGGTTATGCATTCTATTGTGATATATGCTTGATAGAATCATTGTAGTTGATAGAGAATTTGTTTGTATAGTTATTTGCTTAAATGGATTCCAAACTTTGGTTCTTGAGGTGTTATGGGCCATCAAGAATTAAAAATTGGCGGATCATTGTCTAGTTGAGTTGTTTCCATTGATATGATGTGTAAAAGATGCCAATATTTGATTCGCGGGGAGTATGGTCCCTCATGGATCAGGACATGGCACCTTAACTCTTTTTTTGTGTTTTCTGGGATTCAGAGCATTTTTCGAGCTACTGACTGGAAAAACCCAGAATACACAGCATGTAATTTATTAATACACACCGTGTAGTTTATAAACTGTGTTACTGACTTTGTGGGAAGAAACACAAGGTTGTGAAAAATATTCAGGAACCCATCGTGTACGGTAAGTACACATCGTGTAGTAGTGAGTTGTGTACCCGACCGCGTCACTAACAATACGGGTCAGGGTAGCTCATGTAGTACACTCTGTGTTTGGTATGAACATGCAGTGTAGTCTTGTTCTAGGCACCCAGTCGTGTCACAAACAATAGTGGTCAGTGTTTTCTTCTCCTATACACACCGTGTTTGTTCGGAACACGCTGTTTAGAGCTAGCCGTGTAGCTGGCTGTGTAAAAAACAACACGGGATGTTGAAAACTCATCTAGTACACGACGTATACTTAGAGTACATGCTGTGTAGTCTTAGTTTAAGAGGATCATGTGGGTTAGTCGTGTTAGGAGACTCAAGCAGGGGAATGGATTTTATATACACACCGTGTGGGGGAACAACACACCGTGTAGTTGGGGCATTACACGACTAGTTGTAGTAGAAGTACACACCCATGTGAATGACTTACAGAAACATGCCGTGTGGTTTGTATACACGCTGTGTAGTCATGTTTTGTAAAACTTGAATGTTTTTTTCTCATGTTTTTGCTCATGTAATCTTGTGCTTTCAATCTTTGATAATACCGATCTAAGGCATGCATTTCCCCTTTCGGAGCTATGCCACCAAGACGTCCTTCGGTTATACATCAGCTTCCAGACAGTGATCAGACACTTGATATGGTCGATCATGGACCTCTTGTAGATCCTCCTGCTGTGCCATCCTTGGCACCAACAGTTATACCAGTTACAAGAACCGATGCATAGTTCAGGGAGGGTTTCCTTAGGATGATGCAGACCTTCCAGGGAGCATCATCCCCTGCCCCGTCGATGGTTGATTTGACATGGATTTTACAGCAGAAGCATCCTCCTACTTTCTTAGGGTGTGGAGGACCTCAGGCTGCAGAGTCATGGATCAAAGACACACTGACGATCTTCGAGCATATCAAGGTACCTCTAGATAAGATGGTGAAGCTTGCGACCTATATGCTTCAAGACTCTGCCAAGAGGTGGTGGGAGGTGATCTCACAGTTAGGACACCAGCAGGGTATGACTTGGGAAGATTTTCGGTGCATCTTCTATGATTACTTCTACCCAGAGACCTTGAGGGCCGATCGAGCCTGGGAGTTTATGAGTCTGGAATAGGGTCCTCTTTTTGTTATGGAGTACTCATCTCTATTTACTGAGATGCAGCATTTCATGCCTATTATAGGAGGTGATGAGTTATTCCTTGCGTGGAAGTTCAAGGATGGTATGAGGCATGACATCTGCTCATAGGTGAAAATCTTCAAGTTGACTACAATATAATCTATCTTCAACCAGACATTGATCACAGAGTGCAATCTGAGGGATTCTGGAGCAGTGATCTATGGCGGTTCGACATCCAGAGTCAGTGTTCCTCCTACTGATAGCAGGAAGTGCTACAAGGAGACTGCACAAGGAGACTAGAGTAGGCAGAACTCACCTTCTGGTATCCAGGTAGTGTGCTACCAGTGTGGAAGGAGCGGGCATACTAGGCCTCAGTGCCAGAGAGACCCGATGGAGTGCCGGTCTTGCGGCAAGATGGTCCATAGACAACGTTTTTGTCATATCTTCTCACCTACAGCTGGTGGTAGGAGTTCTTCTATGACCCTGAATTTAAGTGATGCATCACCAGTTTCTCACCAGTCTGGGAATTGGTGTTCTTCTAGCCGTTTAGGCTGAGGTAGAGGTTGCGAATGTGGTGGTTAGTCACTAGGTTACCAGTGACAGTAGAGTGGATTAGCTTAGGGTGGTCAGCCAAGGATGCAGGGCTGCGGTAAGTCCAGACTTTCGCTGTGGAGAAGCCCTATCAGGAGAAGGATCCTGGACCCTCTATAGTTTGAGGTATGATCTTAGTAGCCTCTGTTTTATCTTCATCTCTTTTCGATACTGGTGCCATGCATAGTTTTATCTCCATCTATGTTGTGGAGAGCCTTGGGCTATGTATCTTTTCCTATGCCGATGCTTTGACTCTAGACATAGCGTTGGAAACCAGAGCGGTTAGTGTACGTCAGTGAAGAGAGTTCCCCCTTGAGGTTGTAGGGTGTCACTTCTTATGAGACCTCTATGTCCTAGAGATGACAAGCTATGATGACATTCTCGGAATGGACTGGCTAGTTTTCTTCCAGGCAGTCTTTTACTGTTATCACCACAGAGTGAGTTTTGTATCACTATAGGGTGTAACCTTTCTTCATAAGGGTGAGTGGGAAGTCCAGGAGAGTAGAGAAGGACCCGAGCATCATGGGCTAGGTGGAGTCACATCTCAGATTTCTAGTCTATATCTGGACGACCATGGAACTTCACAGTTATAATTTCCTCCAGTGGTGGATCATTTCAGAGATGCCTTTCTAGAGGACTTTTTGGGTTTTCCTTTGGAGTGTGAGGTATAATTCTCTATTCAGCTCATGCCAGGAGCGTCAAAGATATCCATTCTTCCTTATTAGATGGAGACACCTGAGATATAGGAGCTCAAGAAACAGTTGGAGGAGTTATAGGAAAAGGGTGTCATCCGACCCAGTACTTCTCTTTGGGGTTCTCCTGTCCTGTTTGCGAAGAAGGTAGATGGTACCCTCAGGCTTTGTGTGGACTATCAGAAGTTGAACCAGTTGACGGTCAAGAACCGATTTCCCTTGCCTAGGATTGATGACCTCTTTGATCAGCTTAGAGGAGCCAGGGTGTTCTCAATGATTGATTTGAGGTTCAGTTATCATTAGTTGCGTGTTATACCATCAGATATACCTCTTATAGCCTTCAAGAGCAAGTATGGTCTATAAGAGTATATGGTTATGTTGTTCGGTCTCACGAATGCACCAACAGTTTTGATGGCACTGATGAACTGAGTTTTCCATTCATACTTGGATTCCTTCATGGTGGTTTTGGTGGAAGATATCTTGGTGTTCTATCAAACTCAACACGACCATGCTACCCATCTTGAGATCATTTTGAGTACACTGAGAGAGCATCAGCTTTATGCTAAACCCTCGAAGTGCCACTTTTGGATGGATTAGATTCACTTCTTGGGTCATGTCATCTCAGAGGAAGGAGTATAAGTGGACCTAGAAAAAGTGAGAGATGTAGTTTCCTGGGAGCAGCTGAAGAAAATCATTGAGGTGTGGAGTTTTCTAGGGCTTAATAGATACTACATGCACTTTATTCAGGACTTTTCATGCCTAGAAGCACCATTTAAAGGTCTAACCAAGAAAGGGATGAAGTTCTTATGGTCAAGTTCTTATGAGTCAACCTTTCAGGAGATGAAAGGGAGTTTGACATCAGAACCGATACTAGTATTTCCATATCCAGGCAAGAGCTATACTGTTTACTATGATGATTTAGGTATCGGTCTGGGAGCTGTCCTTATGCAGGGAGATGGAGTCATTGCGTACGAGTCTCGGTAGTTGAGGCCACATGAGAGGAACTACCCGACACATGATCTCGAGTTGGAAACTGTTGTTTATGCCTTACGCTATTGGTGACATTACCTTCCAAGGGAAATTATTGTGGTTTTCACCAACAAAAAAATTGTAAAGTATATTTTCACTCAGTGGGACCTGAATCTAAGACAACATAGGTGGTTTGAGTATCTGTAGTCCTTTGATTTCGAGCTTGCCTATACACCTGGGAAGGGCAACGCAGTTGCTGATGTGCTGAGAATGAGGACTCAGATATAGGCTATTCAAGAGGCCAACAGTGAGTGGAAACTTATGTCTCTGTTCTCTGAGATGCATTTGAAGGTTCACGACAGACAGGGATAGAATTTTTTATCTTCTGTAGCTGTTACCTCTATACTTATTGATCGGGTACAGATGAGGCAGCTATCATACTCAGAAGGCCTAGTCCTGCGGGAGAGTGTGTCATGAGAGGACCCTCTACTTGGATGGACCATGTGAGAGGATGAGATCTTTCATTTCTGGGGATGCGTATGGGTGCCAGCAGACATACGCGAGGAGCTGATGCATGATTTTTATTCCTCTGTTTGGGCAGTTCATCCTCGTGTCACCAAGATGTATCAGGATCTTCATTGACAGTATTGGTGGCCAGGTATGAAGAGATATGTTGTTGGTTTCTTTATGAGATGTTCTACTTTTCTTCAGGTGAAAGCAGAGCATCAGCAACCGACATGTCTTTTACAATAGTTACCAATTCCTGAGTGGAAATGTAATGATGTCCCGATGGACTTCATGACTGAGTTGCCTAGGTCACCTCAACGGAATGATGATGTTTGGGTAGTCATCGACTGACTTACAAAGGATTCTCACTTCTTTCCTATCAAGTATACCTTCAGTGTTGATGATCTAGGATGGTTGTACATCCATGAGATTGTACGTCTACATGGAGTTCCACACTCCATTGTTTCAGATAGGTATGCGGGTTTTACATCCTGGTACTGGCAGGTTCTTTAGAAGGATTTGGGTATACAAGTACTTTTATGTACATCGTACCATCCCCAGAAAGATGGCCAATCCGAGCACACAATTCAAGTGCTCGAGGATATCCTCAGATCATGCATTCTGGACTTTGGAGGTTCTTGGGAGAAGCATACAACTCTTGTAGAGTTCACTTAAAACAACATTTTTCAGGAAACTATTCAGATGGAACCTTATGAGGCGTTGTATGATAGGCTATTCCAATCACCCTTATGCTGGATAAAGGTAGGAGATACAGCTTTTCTAGGACCTCGTCTTGTTCAGGAGACCTCAGAGTAGATAGAGTTGATTTGGAAGAGTATGGCTATGGCATAGTATTGAAAAAAGTCTTATGCTGATTAGTGGAGATAACCTATGAAGTTCGAGGCCGAGGATCAGGTTTTCCTGCGTGTCGCACCGAGGTTGGGGCACAAAAGGATTCGGAGACAGGTTAATCTTTCACCGAGGTACGTCGGGACATTTGAGATGTTGGAGATAGTTGGGCCGGTTGCCTATCGGTTACAGTTACCTCAGAGGCACCGGGCTATACACGACGTCTTCCATGTTTCATAGCTCTGATGTTACTTTTTAGACTCGTCTCATGTATTTCAATATGAGGAGGTTGATCTTGAGGCAGATGCATTGTTTGAGGTGCATCTTATCCGGATAGTCAATCGTAGTACGAAGGTTCTCCATGGCTGCTTTGTTCCTCTGGTACGGGTGCTATGACGGCACAGGTGAGTACATGATGAGACTTGGGAGAGGGAGGTTGATGTACGACCGTAGTGGCTGGAGCTGTTTGGGGTTTCTTCATCCATACCGCACTAGGGAAATTTGGGGATGAATTTCTTTAAGGGGGGAAGTTTTCAAGAACCCAGACCTTCTTATCAGGTATGTTTTTCCTTCTTCTGGAGTTTTTGAGAAAAAGAAAAGAATATTGAAATTTTCAAAATACACGCCATGTACTTAGATGCTGTGGAAGGTCATGTCTGGGCCACACACACGGTGTGTAGGGGTGATGTGGAGGCCACTTAGAGAAGAGTACGGAAAATCCAAGTACACGCCGTGTACTTAAAAAGTACACACCGTTTATTTTTTTTTCATTAAACGAGATGGGGTCTTGTCTAATCGATAGAATTGTATTCTTCTCCAACTTCTTCATACGAGAGCGTCCCGTACATCCGCAAACATCTTCCAAGACCTAGAGCCTTTTTCCTTTCTCTAAATCAACTAACGTCGATTACATTGGAACCGCAATGGTGAGATCTTCCTTCTTCTTGGGTTTCATTCCATGTTTTTCCCTCTTTCTCAAGATATCATAGGTTGAGAGTTTTGGATGTTTTCTTAGATCTCCGACGTTATAAGGATAATAAATCATCGTGGTTCAAGTATATCGATCTCTTAGCATCAAGGTAGGTGGTTTGTGCGCTTATATTCTATGCCTTTGAGTTTATGTGCAAATTCCACCAATCCCCTTGAACGACGTACTGTGTGATTACTGTTTTACCCCTGTTGTGTTCCTGCCTTTCTTGTATGCTTGTGTAGAGGTAAATTTTGGTAATGTATGAGTACAATTGACGTGCTTGGATGTTTTTCCCCTGATTTTTCTATTTATGACCTTTGGTCTTGTTATTCCATTGGTTGTTGTACCTATTTTCTATGCCTTGTGACCGTAGGATGGATCCCTTTTTCCTGACATGCTTGTTATGCTATAGACTGGTTATCCAAGTAGCTCTGTAGGTTTACTTTTTCCATATAGAATTATTATGAAATGATTGGCACAGGGCCGTGAGAACCTAGTGCTATAGAATATAATGGATAGACCAAGTGAGCTTCCCAAAGAGTCTTAGATGTTATAGAATATAAGGGCGAGATCGAGTGAGCTTCCCAGAGAGTCTTGGATATAATATACTATAGGAGGATAGACCGAGTGAGATACCTCAGAGAGTCTTGGACATTATAGGCTATAGGGGATAGACCGAGTGAGCTTCCTAGAGAGTCTTGGATATTATAGACCACAGGTGGATAGACCGAGTGAGCTTCCTCGAAGGGTCTTTTCTTTGTTTGATTTTCCTTAAACCATTCTATGCTATAGAAGGAATTGACTGAGTGAGCTTCCTTAGAGAGTCTGTGATCAACCTGAGGTTATAAG
Organism: Viscum album; assembly: GCA_963277665.1. Taxonomy (NCBI): domain Eukaryota; kingdom Viridiplantae; phylum Streptophyta; class Magnoliopsida; order Santalales; family Viscaceae; genus Viscum; species Viscum album. The sequence continues at coordinate 1,909,689,140 of OY728136.1, forward strand.
AGGAATTGACCGAGTGATCTTCCTAAGAGAGCCCCTAGATCTTGGGACTATAAGAGGAATTGATAGTGTGATAATCCTCAGAGAGTCCCTAACTACCCTAGACTATAAGGGGAATTGACTGAGTGAGCTTCCCCGAAGAGTCTTATAATTTCGTATGAACAAAACAGAGGAGTTAGGCTGAGTGTACTGCCCAGAGGGTTGTTGGAACTTCTTGGATAGGACTAGAGGGGATGGCTATGAGTACTTTCCAGAGGGTTTATTGTTTGTGGTTAGCTGTTTTCTTCACTGTGGCTTGTTGATCTATGGACTGTTACTGTTGTGCATCATCCTGTTTTTTGTTTTCTATTTACTGTTTACTGCTTCCTGTACTATTACCTGCCAAATGCTGACTAACTATTATGCACATATCTTCAGGTGGTTTCTTAATGTGATTTAGTCTCACACCCTTTGTGGGTCATGATTTTGGGCCCAAACAGATTATATTGTTGTAGGTATAGACAAGGGAAAGCGCCCTTCAACTTCAGGTACTTGATTACATTGGAGTAGGAGAGCATGGCACCAACTATGGCTTGCAATGCAGAGGAGTTTATCTATTTTCATTTGTACTTGGTTTAGTATTTTATTCAACATTGTGACTTGTTTGGATGCTTTATTAGACATATGTATCATGCATCATATATATATGTGCTCCTTCTATTTATCATATTCAGTCTTCTACTATTCACTTGTGTATGGATTATTTACTGCTTCTGCTATTTATTTTGTTTATTTTCCATTGTGAACTCTGCCAATGAGGTCATAGTTTCCCTACCATCACACCCAAGGCCCTTGCTGCTAGTTGGCAGCCTCTGGTATTTGGGGAAATGCGCTTGAGGACATGTTACCAACCAGGTACGAGGCACCTCTAGGTGGATTTCGGAACCGAGATGTTACAATATCAATTTTTCTATTAAAAAATAATGTACATAGTTATATTTATAGGGCCTTGATACATACCCCTATAATAAGCTAGAAAAATCCCTAAGATTAAGGTGTTCAATGATGCAGATTTTATGCGGTGGTTCGACATATATGGTTTGGGTCGTGACCTCAATGAGCTTGAAATTGTCCCATAAATGGTTTATCTCATGATTAATTTGATGGATTTTCAATTGGTATTGGATAATATAAAATCACATTGATGATCTATCCCTTAAAATCTATAATAAATGGGCTTCATTGGGTAATATTTTACTGGTTGAGGCCATCACATCATTTTTATATGTCAATTGGATACTTTAAAACCTTATATTTATTATAATAATGTGATCACTATTCAGTGGCTATATTATGAAAAATAATGATGATTTACAGTCATTTAAATCTTATAGGATATAATTAAACAAAATAAGTTCATGTGTTTTATATAAACATATTAAATAATAAGTCATTTAATTAAATCATATGGGAAATTTTATTTATAACAGTTTAGGTCATTACAGTAAGATTCATTTACACTCATGGAATGTTGTGTCTATGAGAAAGTTATAATTCTCAAGTATGGATCATATTGATATGTTGGAAGTCATATTTATTTATATTTTTATAAATAATGAAAATTTAATTTTATAACTTTATATGATCAAATTAGATAAATAAATAAATATATAAATATTATATTTATTAATATCCCAATATTTTATATTAACATAATTTCCATCCCCATTGGATTTTGAATATCCTATTTCTTGGAAATTTTAGTGGAAAGAATCCAAACTCCCTATCTCATCACCCAACTTTAGCATATCTATTTAAAGGATTTTCTATAGGCATTCCAAATTCCTACTAAATTAACTCATAGGTCCTTGATATTTTGAGTGGACTCCCCCATACTAAAGTATATAAATTGAATTTCATCAAACATTTCCTCTTAGTTACACCAAGTATTACATTAATAGTAAATCCTTGATATTAACTAATTTAATTAAACCCAAAACATCAAGTTATAATTACTCTATAATTTAAGGTATCCCAAATTTGTCAGGCCTTGCACTTTTAACTATGGTTCATTTTAACTTAAGTAGTATAAGGAAATACTAACTTAACATATATAATTGAGGGATTTTGTCTTTATTTTTTAATTTCAAATTTTATATTTATTACACTTTCATTAATATTAAGTTAATTTAATTAAGTGATTAACCATGTATTAGATAAAATTTACTTATAAGATAAATTATTTTATTTCTATCTTAATTTCACATTAATTCATCAATTAATTGATTCATATGATCACAACATAACATAAATAATGAAATAAACATGAAAATTCATAGAAAAAATTATAAATTTTTATGAAATGTACCTTTACTAATGGTTAGTTTATCTATAAGATGGTAAAATAACCCCTGACCTAGGTGAAAATAACCTCGGACAATTTTATGGTTCATGTTGCAGTGTTCCACTTATCTACCCATGCACCACTTGGATTGGTTTCACCTCATCTCTAATATTTAACCACCTTTACTAGCTTGAGAGATCCATCCATCAAATAATATTTTAGTCACACGTTGGCGAGGTGAACTAAAGTATAGGTTAAGGTATTTACATAAAAGAAACAACTGGATCACATTCCCTTACATAATGAGAGGGATGAAACATATTCCATAAATTTAATTTAATAATAAATTAAAAGTAAACCAATCAATAAAAAATTATTTTCTATGATTATTATCAGCCACATATATGCAATTAATTACACATTTAAAAAAATAGTATTAAAAAATAATCATTTTTATTTAAGATAATCATACTCAAAATAATTAATTATTCTAAATAATTTATAAATTATTTTATTTTATTTATCATTTGAATTTTTCTTGGGATTCTCATCCATTATAATTTCAATCAAATTATATAAATTTATACAAAATTTACCATGCACAAAAAATGTTTCTTGGGGGTAATACGGTGAGTACCGATATGAACTACCCAATGTGTATTATACTATTATATAGTTTAGTCATGTGACATGTTAGTAATACATCTTAACACATAATTTCATTGTGTGTACTGTAAAATTATTGACCACATGTAACACATGATATTTATATAGTGTGTTTTGTTTTAATATGCATAGAGTAATGATTGTATTATGACTTATACATGATATAAAGTTTCCAACATTATCCATAAATTAATTATACATTTAATATATATATATATATAATATGTTACATGGCATGTACTATCAACTTAATGAAAATACGGAACACATACTGATAATGTTTAAGTAGCATAATAAATTAATTTTAATTCTATGTAATATGATTATATACACAAAATGTAAAATCCATCCACACAATGTATATTTTTCTCATCGTCTATCCATGGAACACACATATGGAATTAGGGTGTAATAGTTCAATGGAAAATAATATATTAAATGGAGTGTATGTGGGATACATGACATTTGTTCTCCAAGTTACACGGTCATTAGTCATGTAGGTCGTGTATTGAAATACACGGATCATCTTGACTAATAGACTATACATTGTGTATGAATGTTACATGGCATGTAGTTCAGCTGACCATGAACCATGATGGTTTGGTCAACACATTGTGTATTCTAATACAAAATGTGTTTACTAAATTCCCACTACTCAAATTATTTATGAATTAATTATTGTTGCACTGAACATGGGTGCACATAATGTTCCAATGGGATACACATCTTGTAATCTTATGTTATCCAGCTAGAATCCTTTACACCTTGACGAGTTCTCTAAATTTATTTAATTTATAAAATTAATTATATTTATTATATTTGGGAGAAAGAATAATAAAAATAGAATATATAGAGATTTTAATTAACGAATGATTAAATTGGAATTTAAGAATAATTATAAATGCATAAATCAATCAAATATATTTAAATAATTATAAATTATTATGTGAACCTTATAATACCAATTGAATGTTTCGAGTGCAGCAGAAGCACCATATAGATCATACATAACTTGTTTTTTTAATCGATAATCAATATTAGATTTATAGGATGATAAATGTACTGATTAATGGAAATGAAACAAATAATAATTGATGATTAAAAGCAGGAACCAAGACATAGGTCCATCACATAGTTTAAATAATTAATATAAATAATTAAAAAATTAATATATGATTAATTATTTCTTTGTTTTAGGATCTGAAAATGTATCTATGAAATAACATAATTACATTACAAGAATAAAGTAGAGATTCCCTCCAGTGGTGATTGACACCTGTTCAATGATCCTCCAAACATCATGTAGGAATCTCTAGGTGCTAGCATGGTAGATCCTAAATCTAGCGTCATTCACCATTGATCACCCCAAGAATCGCTTAAAAAGGATTCTCTTTGATCCATATAGACTTGAGAGTGGTGGTGAAGGAGGATCACTCTCCATTCTTAAGAGTGTTCTTGGAGAGGGAGATCTCTAAGGATTTAAGATATTTCTCTTCATATGTCATTCTGCATAACCAAAAGGAATTTGAATCTCTAAAGAAAATAATATAATTGGGTTAATAAACCACAATGGTTAAAAAATAATTATTGTGAATGTGCCCTATTATTTTTCTTAATTACTATATAATCCCATGATGATAATAATAATAATAATAATATTTATTTACATGTGATAAATTAAGGAATTAAATTAAATATGATTTATTCAAATAATATTCAATGTACATAATTTCTCACAAGTCCATTAATCTTGATCTTCTATTTCTCCACAATATTTATCGAACCTTAAACAATGAATATTTATTTAATAAATAAATATCACTAAATTATTCTCAAATAATTAAATAAATATTATATTCACTAAATAGTAAATAATTATTTATTAACTATTCTAGTCACAAGATATTTTATTGAATAAATAGTGACTAAATATATGGAATCAATAAAACATGAATAATTATTAAACCTTCTTTGAGAATAATATTTGTTCAACTTTATAAATAATACATAATATTACTATATAATTGAGGTTATAGATACACATATTTTGTGACCCTATGTGCCTTTTTCTTAATGGAATTAGGTAAAGAGATCCAAAGTCCATGGTTAGTATCTAGCAACATTCCAAGAAACCCATAGAGAAATAAGTTAATGTTAGAATGAAAAAAAATGACATACATATGCTTACTATGTAATATATACCCTTTATCTCAGTATCTCTAATCAACCAGGTTGCATTCTGGTGCTATTAACCATTATGCTTGATTTTTATTTTGTTGAGTTTCTTAAAATTTAACTTGGCTACAAAACTCCATGACCATAGATTTTTTTAGGCTATATCATATCAGTGAAAGGGAATAAGATATATACTTATATTAATGAACATAAGAGGAAAATATTAGGGTAACCTTATGACATACTTTCATTATTTTACTAAAAAATAAAATAATTAATCATTTATTTAATCTTCATTGTCCCTTGTAGAGTGTATTTACACATGAATACTACCAAAAAACTTTTGTTAATGGTCACCATAAATGATCATAGAGGATTTAAAACAACTCTTACAAAGAATCATCATAGGGATACTAAATGGAAGGTAAACCCTCACCCACCACATCATCATATTTTAGTGTTGATGAAAGATATTTCTAGTATTGTTAAAGGTTATATTTGTATTTGTGGGAATTGAATTTATTCTTTGAAATATGTTGATGTTAATGCGTTTAATGATATATTAAAAGGAAATTCTATAATGGATCTTACCCTGTTACTAAAGTCATGATTATTCAAATGATGATCATGTTATTTTAAATGAAATATTTTTATTTAAACTTATTTGTTTTATGACTATAACTGAATTTACTATTATTAAAAAAAATTATCATGTTTAAATATTCAAGTATTGGAAAATATTGTTATTTTATTAATTTATTAGATGGTTACTGTGAAAATTTAATTTAATATTTAGATTTAATTAAATGATTTAAAATTATAAATACTTTGACTATATAACTTATTTTTGTAGTAGTTAGGGAAATTATTTATTTTCATATTTAATTGGATCATAAATTTGTTGTTTATTATTTTAATAAAATTAATTTAAATGAATTATTTGAATTTCATTTTTTTGTTATTTTGAAATTTCTATAGAATGAAAAAATGATGATATGAACATATAGAATCTAAACTTAAAGTTTTATATATTTTTTGAAATAATATATTTTTAAATGATAATTAAATTTATTAAAAATAATAATATTTAAAAAAAATTCTAAAACCAAAACATTTTTTAAAGAGAGAGGGAGATGATAAAAAAAGGTTGGTCAAAATGATTAATTAAAAAAATTATCATAAAAAATGAATAAATGTATAAAAAACATTTAATGGATTTTTTTTAATAAATATACTTTGTAATAAACATATGTTTCATTAAGTATTTTAATAAGTGTTTTATTAAATGAAAACATTATTAAATATATTTTTTAAAATAATAATGTGTTTTGTATGTTGGATATTTAATGTAATAAAGTTATATGAAATTACTTATCACATTTATATAGAATGGAATGATAGATAATTATAAATTGAATGAGTATTATTATTAATAAAATTTAACAATGTGTGTCTAATAATTTTCATTAAAAAGTGAAATTTTTGAATTAGAATGCATTGATTTCATTTTTTTAATTTTTTTATTGGAAATTTTTGTTGGGTGAAAAAAATTACTCAGATTATTGTTTAAATATAATTAAATCTTTTTGACATGTGGGTTTTTTGGTGTAGATTACATTTGTTTTGTAATATAGGGTTAGAAATTATTATTGAAAGAATGATCATTTGTATGATTTCACTTAAAATTGTTTTCATATATATATATATATATATATATATATATATTTATTTATGTGTGGGTTTTTTAACTCAAGACTTTTTAATAAAAAAATTATATATTTTTAATGGGTTTTCCTATTAGTCATGAAATAAATTAAAGGAGGTTTTATAAATTGTTGAAATTTTGTTATTAATATGATTTATTAAGGTTTATAAAATATGTGTGTGTTTGTGTAATAAAAATGTTTTTATGACATACACATTGTTTTATATAATGATATTATTTATCTTTTATGTTTTTCAATTTATAGAATTTTTATTATGTATTAAATACAATAATTATGAGTGATATATTGTTTTTTGGTGGTAAATGATGGATATGATTAGTGAATATTAGCTCATAATAGGCCAGTTTAGTATAAATAAAGAACTAATGAATATTGTAAGTGATTATTTATGTGTTTAAAAGGAGTAAAAAGATAATGACAACTTGGTGGAAAATATATTTTGATAAAAAGTGAATTTTTTAACATTTATTGAGTTTTTTATGATTTAATTTTTAATAAAGAAACTCGTTTTTTGTGGATTACCATGAGTAATTATTGATATGTCTTTGTTACAAATGATGAATTATAGTTTCATGATCGTATAAGATTCTCGAGGATAAGAAGCATTATGGGGGGGGAGATTGTCATGACCCATTTCATTAGTTTTAAATTTTTAGTTTATAACAGTTATTAAATGAAGGAATATACAACTAAAAATAAATTTATTAAATAATTTATATTTCACACAACTGAAAATTGATGTTTCTTTTTAGGTGAATATTTATTAGGTGGTTAGGTAATCAAAGTGATTTTTTTTTATTTTTATTTTTATATTTGTGCTAAAAAAAATAAGTGTGTGTGATTAATTAATTTTTTTATCTATTGTTGGAATTTAGTGAAATTGACTATTTGGATTTTTATTGAGGTAATGTTGGCATGAAATATAAAAAAATTATTATTATTATTATTATTATTAATTGGATGAAATTATATTTCTATGGAAAATTAAATGTTTTTATGTGTGGTGTGTATATATATATATATATCTGTGTGTGTGTGTGTGTTAAAATTAACCCAAGTAAATGGGTTAAATATGAATATATTTATTTGGGGTGTGTGTGAGGTGTATATATATGAGTTAAGTATGTGTGTGTGTGTGTGTGTGTGTGTATGATGTATGTTTCTGGATATATATACAGTATGGTAAATTTTAATAAACATATTTAATAGGGAGAAATAATATGTTTAAAATAGAAGTTTAGAAAAAAAATGTATAATAGGATATGTGGGAGGCACTACACACGGGTGAGATAAGAAAATAAAAAAAATTATCAGAATAGAAAATGATGGGGGTGGGGGTAATTTATAATTATACAAGGAAAGTAGGGATTTGTTAAAGACCATGCCTAATGTATGACTTAAGAAAGAGAGAGAGAGAAATATTAAGTGTAATACTAAAAACCCATAGAAGTGTACCATTGAACATATTGAGAAGCATGGAGGAGGGGATTCATGCACTGCACTTGTATTCCAAACATATATGTACATAATAATAAATGGTATAAAATTTTATTAAATCAAATTGGTAAAATATAATAATAATATAAAAATAGAATTTAGGTGAACCATCCTAGTGGGTATTACACAAAAGGTACAGGTGCTCCCTCAGACACCTCTCTTCCCACCACTCTCTCTATCTCTCTTTGTGTCTTTCTTATTATATTATTTTATTCAGAAAATTATCTCTTTAATGAATCATTTAATACTGATTAGATAAATGTGACATCAGTGGCATTGGATTAATCACAAAAAGTAGAAGATAAACCCAAATTTTGTTTCAATAGGTGGTAAAACATAGTCTCTTAGTGGTGGATTGAAACCTATTTTGCGATTTAACCAAACATGAGATATGTGGGTTTTTAATATTGTTTTTTAATTAATTTAATATGTTTATAGATTTGTAAACATATTTCTTAAATGTTTATTGGGGGTGTTACAGGTTTTCTAGAAGCCATTTATCATTACTTTTTATCATATATAAAGGTATCATTTATTAGTTCCTTTAGTTAACAATGATAAAAGTGTAGCGCTGAATAAGAATAATTTTTCAATAGTGATTTTCAACACCGAATGATTTAAAATATCCAAAACTCCCCTAAGATGTATCCAAATGACCTTTATAGCATCACCATTATGGTCTGTGTATAAATTTGCAAGAAATTTACTATTTGTTTTAAATATTTTGACACTGAAAACAATCACAATTTATTTATTTTTTTTATATTAAATAATGTCATTTGGAGGCCTCTAGGAGAGCTATGATAGGGTTCATAATTTGATATCCAATATGGGTCTTGAATATTGTGTATTGGTTTCATGTTCATGATGACATAGATGAATATCAAACATAATACCAGATATAAAATTCATTGAAAGTATATGATTTTAGATTAAAAAATGGGGAGAAAGAAAGAAAGTTTTGGATTAAATATATTTTAACATTTATTTTTATAAAAATGATTTGATTACACTATTGTGGTTTTAATAATTCCATTCCTATAAATTCCTAAAGACTTTAATATTTTTATATATTTATAAATAATTTTCCCCGTATTAATCTAACACATATGTTTTATTTAAAATTTAAAACACATTGCCTTCACTCAATCTTGAATCCGGTGAATGCATCCCCTCACTCTAAGAAACTAAACCATTTCAACTCACTTTCCTATGTATTTCCCCATTATATATATATATATCTATAATTAAATTATTTAATATATAACATTAATGTGGAAACAAACTTTTAGCCAACACACTATTTCCACCCACCAATTAGAGAGGGTCACACATTCAACCTCCCACATATACTATTGTGAGAGTGGGTTAACCAGACCCAACTGAAGTGTAATTTTCCATCACCACATCATGAATACAGTGAGTAATAAATTATTTTCTCACAAAATTATAATTATATTAATTTTATGTACACTATTTTCATGATTATATCCTTGTAATATTTATTGTATTAAAATGTTATAGAAGTTCCCAACTATAATGAGAAATATAAGATATTATGATGGTAGTATTAAAAATATGTCATATTTTTTTAATAAATTATACTAACATGACACATATTATGTATTATTATTAGGTTTTAGAGGATCATAATAATTAATAATTATTCTCATGAATTTCATAATTTGTGATCTTGAGTAAATGAGATCACTAGGATTGACTCACCAATAGGAACACTACACATTTTGGGTGTCATTGGACATTCCAATATATGAGAATATAAATTTTTCTCTTGAATAGAGATCATTATTGATCAATATAATTTGAAAATTTAATTTGATGAATGTTGGAAACCATGACAGTTTATGTATGTGGTGAGGTACCATGCATTAGGTTTGTTGTTAGTGGCAGGACAGTGATTAAATGATGAATAAAAGATTTTTTTTCTTTTTATTATAGAAAGATAATATATTGGGATGGTAGTGATTTGACTAAATCCATGGACAATCTAAGAAAAGTAAAATACATCCAACATAGTCAAAAAATAAAAATAAATCAGTACTGTATGATGACATAAAGTATACATCGTACTTTATAAGATATTAAGATATAAAGAGATTATATTACACATTAAAAGTTCACATGAGATTTTGATAGTTTTGACTTATCCAAATCTCTCTTGGGCTCATGATGTGTTTTCAGATACTACTCTCGAACTCTTTCTATGACTCAATACAATCAAGATAAAGTAATAAAGACTTGTACAGAATGTGTATTCATAAGTTTCACTAATGCATATGAATTGGAGTTTGTGATACTGTGGGTCCCATGACCATGGACTCATATTAATCTAAATATATATTATTTCAATAAAAATGAATAAATTTAATAATTAGTTATCCATGTTTAGAATAATGAGGATTTAATTTATTATCTAAATTTATTTAAGTGAATACGAGAAAATATTTTTTTAATTAAATGATGATCATAAAATAAATAAACAAATTAATAAATTTAATTATACATTATTAAATTCTAGAATAATATAGTTTGAATTAATTTATCATGGTAATCATATTTTATTTAGGTTTAAAAAAGTGAATATGAGAAGATATAATTTTTAAGATCAAAATACTATATATTTTTTAGAGGAATGTGTCACGTTAATGAATAAAATTTTATATTAGAACGTTTTTGTAGTTTTACAAGCCTGTGATAAAATATTTATGGTGGTAATGACAAACTTATTAATTTTATTTATGTTAGTAAGGAATATATATTTTTTTCAAGTCTCATTAATCACTAAATTTTAAATAATAAAACTTAAAACACAAATATATAAACCAAATGATACTTACATTGTGAGAATTATTCATTACACATTTTGGGAGTATGTATCACCTCCTCCCCCAATCACAAGATTTGAGAGAGATAAGTATAATGTATTGAGTTATCAAATCAATATTCTTTCATGTTTTGATTGTATAAACTTCTCATTGATCACACAAACATCCAGAGTGACTTTGATTTTCCATTCTATCACTCAAGATTAAAATTTGGATAACCATGAAGATTTGTGGAGTATGAGTAGATGATCTAGAGGGATCCTTACTTAGATATTTCAAGCTATGACATTCCAAAAAAGAAATGATTACACTACTATATAAATTCCCATTAACAGCGTGAAAAATGGATTTCTATTAGGTCCACAAGGATGAATACCCTGAAAGGGGGGGGGGTGAATCAGGGTATGACTAATTTAAAATTAATGCTCGTTCTGATCTTGTTTCGCTGTTAAGAAAAACACTCTTCTCTCTCTTTCCTGTTGCACAAAGTAAACAGATAGTAAAGCATGCACATGACACATCAATTTTACTTGGTTCATCGCAAAGGGCTACGTCCAAGGAGCATACGCCGACAAGTTTCCAGTCGTACCAATTCCACTAAACTTCACTAGCTGTGGATTATAATGTTCGGGCTAGATCACTTCTATGCCCAGGATCACTGCCTTTACAATGTTTAGAGTCAGCTCACCGCTTCCCCAAGGGTCACTCCCTGTTTTTCTCTCTCTCTGGCTCACTGCCAGTGGAGAGGATCACCTTCTTTCTCTTCCTTTGCTCACTGCTCTTGGAAGGAATCCACTCAAAGTTTATAGACTTGTAGGTCTCTTCATTTTCATGAAAGAATGCATCTTCCTCTGTAAGTAGATTCTCTGTTGAAGCCCAATTTTTACCCGTAGATGAATCTCTATTTGCACCGAAGGTATCAGGAAAACATCCAGCTTCCACGCAACCCAAAAATCACTGCTGGAAATAAACCTTACTTGGCGCGCAAGTCAATCTCGGCACGCAAGTATCAGCGCACAAGTCACAACTGGCGCGCAAGTCCTTATTAGACACTTGCGCGACTCAAGCTTCTTCAACTCTAAACCTACGCGACTCACTTCCTTTTACGCCCAATCCAATATTGGCACACAAGTCCACACTGGCGCGCAACTTCAAACACTGGCGTGCAACAATCACCCCTAGCGCGCAAGTCCCACCTGCGCGACCACACACACCACTTGCGCGACCACCACACCTGTGCAACGGGAGCTCTGATTTCTCAAAGTGTTCAACTCCGGTAAAGAATGAAGAGGGGTGGTCCAGTATTTATAGGCAAATTGACCACCCTGCGCGACAGCGTGCAAGTCACCTGCGTGACCTAGTCACGACGCGCAAGTCTTCTGTCCTCCGAGACACTTGCACGACCAACTCCAAAACTTGCGCGAACCTGTTTCCTTAGCCATATTTTGATCTTATGATCTTGAAAAACATATGGCACGCAAGTTTCCTATACTCCAAATCCTCGGTGTGCAAGTCCCTTTTCCAAAAACACTTTTCTTCATTTGTCGATTTTCAGGCCCAAAAATTTGGCAAACACTGGAAAATGGCGCCACCTTGTATCTGTTCTTTTGTACAGCCTCCAGATCATTCATTCCTTTTTTCGATGTTCTTAAATTAAACATGGATCGTTGACCTCATCTCTTGAACTCGACATTCCATCATGATATCCTTTTTGTCAACAAATTTGTATGTCATTGTTTTTCTTTGTCAACAATCACCACTCAGATGTCCACTTTGTCAACAAACACAATCACATCAAAAATGATTCAATGATGCCTTGAGGGATTTTTTAGCAACAATTTTTAACAAATCTAAAAAAGTGTTATTAACCTTATCATTGTTAAAGTGGGGTCCCCTTTATCAATGCTAAAAATAGTACTAATAATGGCCCCACCTGATACAGTGTGTTGTTTACATAACATCACACTGCCACATTCTAACCAGTACACAAAATATATAATTTAATTGAAATAAATTTTACATAAAAAATATAGAAACACTACTATATATATTTCCATTTTTTTATAATTACATTTACTATTACTATCCACAAACTTTTAGAAACATTAAATTTTAATCATCTTTGGAACCTGTGATCCCCTGTCAAAATTGTTCACCCATGGTATCCATTGTCAAAAAAATAACCTCAACCCCTGAAAAACAATACACCAATACAAGAAATCAAATCCAATGTTAGTAACATTTTAAAGAAATAAATTCAATATTAATATGAAAGAATACATTAAAAAATGTCAAGTTTAAATAAAAAGACACACATTGAGTTATACTGGTCACACGATGCATTGTATTGAGGTGAGGTTGATTCCAACACATCAAAAATGAGTTATGGATCATTTTCCTAAATTATCAAAAAAATCAAATGTGTTTTATCGGTTTTGAGTATGTTAAGTTTACTTTTTAATGAAATTAAGTTTAATTTAAAATAAAAACACATGGAGTTATACTGGTCAAACGATGCATGGGATTGAGGTGCGACTAATTCCTACCCATAAAAAATTACTTATTGATAATTTTCCTAAAGTATCTAAATAATCCGAATTTGTTTTCTTAGTTTTTGGCATGTCACATATATTATTTAGTAAAATGTCATTTCAAATTGGAAACACACACTTTGAGTCATAATGGTCACATCGTGTGTTGATTGGAAATAAGACTACTTCTTAGACATCATAAATGACTTATAAATTGATGTCCTAAATTATCAAGACAATCAGAATGCATTTTCTTGGTTTTCAGTGAGTGGCATGTTTTTTGAACTAAAATGTTGATTTTAAACTGATAGTGGACACTTTTACTCATACCGGTCACACCGTGCATCATATTTAGGTAAAAATTATTCCTATACATCTCAAATTACTTATTTATTGTTTCCATAAAGTATAAAAACAATCATAATGTGTTATCTTAGTTTTTAGTAGGTTAATTTGTCTTTTTTACTAAAATTGATGTCCATTTTAAATAAAAATACACTTAGAGTCATAATGGTCTCACCATGTGTCATATTAAAGTTTAGGTGATTAATTATTTTCACTAATAACTCATGGATAATCATCCTAAAGTATCAAAACAATATTAATTCATTTTATAGGTTTTCAATATGTCACTTGTTATTTTTTCTAAAATTTATGTACATTTTAAATAAAAAGACGCACTTAGAGTCATACTAGTCACACCGTGCATCTAATTGAGGTTAGGTTGATTCCTACACATATAAAATTACTTATAGATCGTTTCCCTAAAGTATAAAATTAATATGAATGTATTTTCTTGATTTTGAGTAGGCCAGTTTTCCTTTTTACTAAAATTGATGTCAATTTTAAAAGACACACTTGGAATCATATCAGTCACACCATGTGTCGGATTGAGGTTCGGGTGATTCCTTCACATAAAAAATGACTACTTGAATGTTTTCATGAAGTATAAAAATAACAGAAATGTGTTTTCTTAGTTTTCTGTATGTCACTTATTATTTTTTATAAAATTTATGTCAATTTTAAATAAAATGTTGCACTTGGAGTCACACCGATCACACTGTGGGTCCGATTAAGGTTCAGGTGATTACAACAAATCAAAAATGAGTCATGGATCATTTTCCTAAATTATAAAAATAATATGAATGTGTTTTCTTAGTTTTCAGTATTTTTTGTCAAATTTAAATAAAAAGATGAACTTCAAGTCATACCGGTCATACCATGTGTCAGATTGAGGTAAGGATGATTCCTACACATCTAAGATGACTTATGGATCATTTAACTAAAGTATCTAAACAATACAAATGTATTTGCTCAGTTTTGAGTAGTTTAGTTGTCCTTTTTACTAAAATTGATGTCAATTTTAAATAAAAAGACACACATTGAGTCATATCGGTCACACTGTGCATTAGATTGAGGTGTCAGTGATTTTTACAAATCAAAAATTACTAATGGATCATTTTAATATACTATAAAAACAATCTGAATATTTTTATTTTTCTTTCAGTAGGTCACTTGTTCTTTTTTTAAAAAGTGATGGAAAATTTAAATAAAAAGATACACTTACAGTCATAATGGATGCCCCATGCATTATATTGAGGTAATGGTGATTCTTACTCATCCCAAATGACTCATGGATATTTTACCAAATGTATCAAAATAATCTGGATTATTTTTATCAATTTTCAGTATATCATTTTTTTGCTAAAATTGATGTCAATTTTAAATAAAAAGACACACTTAGGGTTATACCGGTCACGTCATGTGTCTTACTAAGATGATTATGGTTAATAAATATATAAAATTACTTATGGATCATTTCCCTAAATTATCAAAATAATATGATTTTTTTAATAATTTTTGAGTAGGTTAGTTGTCCTTTTTTCTAAAATTGAGGTTAATTTTAAATAAAAATACATACATGGATACATATCAGTCATTCCATGAGTTGGATTGTGGTGAGGGTGATTTATATATGTAAAAAATGACACACGGATTGTTTTCATAAAGTGGAAAAATAATCTGAATGTTTTTTTATCAGTTTTCAGTCTGTCACTTGTTCTTTTTGATAAAATAGATGTCAATTTTAAAAAGAAGATGAAATTGGTGTCATAATGGTCACACCATGCATTGTATTGTGGTATGAGTGATTTATACATATCTCAAATGACTCATGGATCATTTTATAAAAGTATCAAAAAAATATGAATGTTTGTTCTTAATTTTTAGTATGTCGCATGTTCTTTTTTCTAAAATTAATATTAATTTAAAATAAAAATACAAACTTGGAGTCATATCTATCACACTATGCTTCTTATTGAAGTTTAGTTTATTCTTACATGTCAAAAATTACTTATGTATTGTTCTAATAAAGTATCAAAACAATATGAATACATTTGCTCGGTTTGAGTAGGCTAGTGTTAATTTTTACTAAAATTGATGTGAATTTCAAATAAAAATATGTACTTGGAGTCATAATAGTCACACTATATGTCAAATTGTTGAGAAAAGTATTATTTAACATATCAAATGACTTATGGATCATTTATATAAAGTATCAAAATAATCTGAATGCATTTTCTAATTTTTGGGTAGATCAATTGTCCTTTTTACTAAAATTGATGTTAATTTTAAATAAAAATGACACACTTTGAGTCATAACAGTTACACTGTGTAACACCATAAGGTTTTAAAATAAATTAAATGCATGAAACTTTGTTTTATGTAGATATTTATAACTATCCTTTAAACACAATTTTGGTGCTTCTATGTTTTGAAAATCTTGGGTAAGTGTGTATTTATATTAATTGTAGTTCATGTTTACTTTAAAAAACCTATAAGGGATTTATATAGATGTTTCTATTAAAATTAATTGCTTCAGTATTATGGAATATTATATACATTGTTCATCTTATAATTGAAAAGAACTATTTTCATGTTTGATTTTAAGTTTGCATATGGGAAGTTTTCTTATTTATTCATTTATTTCAAGTTATACTCTCTATTTTATGGTTTTTATAAGGGGAATTAAATTTTAGTGGTTATCTGATTGGTTGTTTTCATTACCACTAATTTTTTTTCAAATATAGTTTGTTCATTTTCTATCAAATCTTTTCATAATTTTAGGTAAGGGAATTCTTAACCCATTTTCAATTATTTGGGTTAACATTCTACTTCATTGTTTACGTGGCATTAAAATTGATTTTGAGATGAATTTTGTTTATATTATGTTGAATAATGTTTATTTATAGTCTATATACACATATCCAATCCATTCTATTAAAGGGTATTTCCCTTTAAAACACTAATTAATAAATTTCAAAAAGATTTTCTTATGTATATAGAATGAGTGGTTTCTCCTGATTTTAGGATACTTTATTACAATGATATGTTCCTTGGACATTATTTATGTTGTTTTGAGCCCATTATAGCTTAATATATTTTGGGTTGAGCCCATTATAGCTCAAGATATGTGGGTTTGAGCCCATTATAGCTTAAGATATGACGGGTGAGCCCCTTTATAGCTCTCCAATCCATTGGGTACTATAGAGATAGAAGTATAACCAAAGGTTATTCCATGTTTAAGGGTGAATGTAAGAGTGATATGGTAAATATGTCCCAAGGAAACTTCAGGATGTTTTTATGCATATGAGTTCTTATGATTATGAGTTTAATTGCTTATTATGTTATCACTTGACTAACGCTTTCTTTATTTATATCCCTTAATGAGTTTTATACTCATCCTATGTTTTTTAAAAAAAATTCATAGTATATAAGGATGGGTACTAGAAATAAGGGATTCATAATTTTTGATATGGAGTGTCGTCAAAGATATCATGCTTTATGTTTTAATGTTTTATATTTTGAAAAAAAAAGGATAATTCTTTTCATACTATCCTATTTTTATGAATGTGGTATTTTATGTGTGTAAGTTATCCTAATTATTTAAATCTATAAACTCTAAAATATCATCAATGTGTAAAAATGTATGGTCTAGTGTAAATTTAAGATTAAGTAACGCTTTGAGGTCGAGTCCTTATAGTTGGTATAATAGGATGGTTTAGATAAATTAAAGGGTTCAGATGATGTTAAAATAATACCATAAATGATTTTTAATCTATGGTAATTTGAAATGTTATAGAATTTAAGGATTACCATGTTGATTCTTCTATGTTATATTTGTATAGATTGGTTTTTTGCAGAAGAAATAGGGAAGCTGAATTAGGAAGGAACCAAGAGACTGATGTGTGTCTGAACATACAACCTGAAATGGTGCGAATCGGAACTGAGTAGTTTGTTACCACAATGGGTTAGTTTACTCAATCAATAAACTAGTTTGGTATCCCTGATAGAGAGGAACATTATCTACCATGACGAAGCATGTATTTTGTGGAGCATTTTATGAGGAAACATCTTCCAGCATTTAGTGGAACCGTAGATCCAGGGATAGCCAAGGGATGGATCAATGCTCTAGAAATGATATTTGATGTCATGGTATGTTCATAACGTCAAAAAGAAAATACCAAACATTTAGCATTTGGAAGGTGAATCTGAACAAGGGGGGTACCTGGTTAAGAATATGAGAGAAAGAGATGATCTTGATAGTTTGGAATGGGATGATTTTAAGAGTCTTTTTCTGGAAAAATATTTCCCCAAAACTGTTTGACTCAGAATAGAGAAACAATTCTTGGAACTAAAGCAGAAATGTAATGATTCTATGCTAGTATATGAATCCAATTTTACAAGACAGTATAGGTTTGTACCAAATTTTACTTCGGATTTTTAATGTAAAATTAATAGATAAAACTCTAGTTCGAATCCATTTTTTAAAATAGATTGGATTCATGAGAGTTTAAAATCTATGAGAAACTTGTTCATTGTGCTGAAAAAGTTGAGATGGAGTTTCTAACACATATTTACCTCGTTATGACAAGAATAAACAGTGGTTAGGTTGGAAGGAATTGGGGAAGAACTCATCAATGGAGTCTGGAGGTAAGAAACTGAATTTCACTTTTTGTGAAAAGTGAGGTAAAAGGCATCCCACTGAATGTCTTGTAAATTCCGGGAAATGCTACTGATGTGGAAATTTTGGAAACATGTCTCATGAGTTCAAGTAAAATGATCTGATATTAATGAGAAACTGATGGTGAGATGCTTTAAGTGTATGGAATTGGGTCATTTTGCAAATGTTTGTTAGAATCTAGTTACTCAAGTAGGGAATCAGTAAGATTGGAAGCATAAGGGTTTGGTAAAATGTTTTGCAAACACTTCAGGAGTTGTTGAGCCATAAAATGTGGTGGTATTAGGTACATTTCTTATTTTAAGAGATTTCTCAAATGTGTTGTTTGATTCAGGGTATACACATTCCTTCATTTCTGAGAAATTTTTGAAAAAATTGGGAATTCAACCATATGAAATGAAACTAGATCTCATGGTAAAAACACCTGTAGGAAATATTGTGTAAAAATAAAATTATAAGAATCTTAATATCCTTGTTTTTGGAAAGAGTTTACCTATAAACAATGTTTTTTTTCCTCTAGTAGAGTTTGATGTTATTCTGGGTATGGAATGGATTTCTTTTTATCATGCTAAGATAGATTAAAGATAAAAATAATTTTTTTTAAAAAAATAATTTCATTTTGTGTAAAAGAATGAACTCCTACCATTAGTAACATATCAATAAGATAAGAAAATGATAAAGGATAGAAATGAATGTTATATTTCTTATATTTGTGAAGATAATGGAACTATACAGATTAATGATGTACCAATGGTAAATGAATACCTAGATGTTTATTTAGATGATTTTCCTATTGTTATTCCTAATCAAGAGGTTGAGTTTACTATTGAATAGTTCCTAATGCTAAGTCAATTTCTAAACCTCTTTATTGAATGTCACAAATGGAACTTCTATAATTTAAAAAGCAGTTGCGGGAATTATTAGGTAAAAGCTTCATTAGACCTTACACTTCACCATAGGGTGCTCCAGTCAGGTTTTTTAAGAAAAAAGATGGTTCAATGATACTTTTCATTGATTATAGATCTTTGAATAACAATAATTTTAAAAACAAGTATCCTTTTCCTCATATCAATTATTTTTTTGATCAACTCTAAGGAGCACAATATTTTTTGAAGGTTGACCTAAGGTTACAGTACCATCAGTTGAAAGTAAAGGATGAAGAAATCCTAAAGACCGTAATCTATACTAGATATTGTCATTATGAATTTGTGGTTTTTCCTTTTGGGTTAACTAATGAAACTACTGTATTCATTTGTCTTATGAATATAATATTTCATGAGTTAGTGGATATGTTTATAGTTGTGTTTATCAATGACATTCTAGTATATTCGAGAAGTAAAGAGGAGCATGAAAAAAATCTAAGGGTTCTTTTAAAGACCTTAAAATATATGAAAGTGTATGGAAAATTTAGTAAGGTTGATTTTTGTTATAAACTGATTTATTTTCTTGGGTACATTGTAAATAATAATGAAATAATAGTTGATCCTACCAAAAAAAGTGGTTGATGAATGGACATGACCAAAAAATGTTACATAGATTCATAGTATTCTTGGATCAGCAAGTTATTACCAATGGTTTATTAAAAACATTACAGGATTATCTAGAACTCTTACTAAGATAACAAAAAATGGGGTTAAATTTGTTTGGATAGTGGAATGCGATGTTTTTTAGGAACTGAAGAAGAGATTATTTAATGCTCTAGTTTTGGCCTTACCTTCTTGAAATGGTGTTTTTTTCATCTACAGTGATGCTTAATTGAAGTTAATTGGTAGTGTTCTGATGAATAATGATTAGGTGATTTCTTATACATCAATAAAACTAAAACCTCAAGAGTTAAATTATCCCACACATGATTTGAAATAGGCATCTCTGGTTTTTTGATTTGAAAATTTGGAGGCACTATTTATACAGAGTCAAATTTCAAATATATACTAACCATAAAAGTTTGAAGTATATATTCACTCAGAAGGAATTAAATAGGAGGCATAAAATATGGATTGACCTGATAAAGGATTATTATTACATGATCAATTACCATCTAGGAAAATCATACAAATTGGATGATTCCTTGAGTCAGAAACATCATGCATCATTAACCATGTTATGTTTGTAAATGATCCATTGATTAATGATTTGAGGAATTTTGGATTAGAAGTTATTGGTACAAGAAATACATCTGTTTTTTTTCGGTTTCTCTATCGTCATCCTTATCAGATAGAATTAAGAAAGCATAGAAGGAAGACCATGAGCTACAGAAGAAGGTAGGATTTGTTAAAATGGGTAAGTTTCTAGAATTTAACCTTCATAAATATTGTGTTTTAATATTTTACAAAATGTTTTATGTGCCTTGTAATTCCTATTTGAATAAATATTTTTTGTGTGAAGCTTATGGTTTTCCATTTTCATTTCATCCTTGAAGTACTAAGATGTATAAGGGCCTTCCAAAGTCTTACTTTTTGGATTAAATGAAAAGGGATATTTCATAATTTACTATGAAATGTTTCACATGTAAATATGTTAAAGAAGAGAAATAGTTACCGAATGAGATGCTTCAGCCTTTTCCAGTGCTAGAGTGGAAATAGGAGAATATATCCATGGACTTCATGGTGGGATTACAAAATAATTCTCGAGGTAACAATGTGATTTGGGTTATTGTTTATTAACTGAAAAAATATACACATTTCCTTTCTATTCGAGATACAATCTCATTAGATCATTTTTCTCGACTTTACCTCAAGAATAATGTTAGGTTACATGGAGTTCCTCTTTACATTGTATCTAATCTGGATCCCAGGTTCACTTATAACTTTTGGAAGGGTCTTCAGAAGTCATTAGTACCATAAGTAAATTTTAGTACAACTTTTCATCCTCAATCAGATGGGTAGTCAGAACGAATGATTCAGACCTTGGAGGATATGACTCAAGATTTTTCAATGGACTACCATGGAAGTTGGGATCAATATCATTCCATAGGTGAGTTTTCTTATAATAACATTTTTAATTCTAGAATAGAGATGTCACCTTTTGAGGAATTGTATGGGAAGTACTATCAGAATCCAAATTTTTGGGATAAAGTTGGGGAAAGGAAGTTGATGGGGACAGAATTATTTGAGGAAGTGGCTGAGAAGGTAAATATGATCCAATAGAACATGAGGACAACTTAGAGTATACATAAAAGTTATACAGATAACATAAGTAAAGACATCTCTTTAGATGTAGGTGACCATGTTTTCCATAAAATATCTCCTAGGAAAAGTTTAATGTGTTTTGGTAAGAAAGGAAATATAAGTTATCGATTCATCAATCCTTTTTTAAATCCTAGAGAAATTTGGACCTATTGAATACTGAATAGATTTTCCTCCAAGTTTTCCCATGTATATAATGTTTTTAATGTTTCGATATTGAGGAAGTATGTGCCAGATTCAATGCATGTCTTGATTCTAGAAGTAGTTAAGCTGGAAGATAACTCTTCTTATGAAGAGAAACCAGTTCAAATTATTGATTGAAGGGAACATGTATTGTGAAATAAAGTAATCAACCAGGTAATGGTTTTGTGGATATACCAAATGGTTGAAGAAGAAACATGAGAATCTGGAAATGCTATAAGGGAAAGGTACCCTCACTTGTTTAATGAGTAAATAAAATAGTGAGGACACAATTTATAGAAGGTGGGGATAATGTAACAACCCAAGGTTTTAAAATAAATGAAATTCATGAAACTTGGTTTTAACTAGATATTTATAAATATACTTTAAACATAATTTTTCTACTTTTATGTTTTGAAAATATGTTGTAAGTGTGTATTTATATTACTTACAATTCATGTTTCCTTTAGGAAACTTATAAGGGATTTATATACCTGTCTTTTTCAAATGAATTACTTCGGTCGTATGGAATATTATATATATTGATAATATTATAATTGAAAAGAATTATTTTCAAGTTTGACTTTAATTTTATGTAAGGGAAGTTTATTTATTTATTCACTTATTTCATGTTATACTATCTATTATATAGTTTGCGTAAGGGGAATTAAATTTTATTGGTTATTTGATTGGTTTTATTCATTACCACCATTTTTTTTTCAATGTTAGTTTGATCATTTTCTATCAAGTCGTTTTATAATTTTATGTAAGGGAATTCTTAACCAAATTTCCATTCTTTAGGTTAACATTGTATTTCATTATTTTTGTGGTATTAAAATTTTTTTTAGATGAATTTTGTATATATTATGTTGAATAATGATTATTTATAGTGTGTATACACATATCCACACAAATAAATTAAAGGGACTTTGATAAAACAATATTTTATTGATAATAAATGATATAATTTCCTCACATTGTGTTAAATATGTTTAATTAGAAAGTATTTGGAATTAGATCATTCATTTGAATATTTGATGAAAATTCCAGTTTTACCCTTTATAGTTCACTGTAGTATTTCGAAGATAAATATTTTTATGTTAACTATTTGAATTTGAAATTTTGTAAAAGTGTTCCTAACATAATTATCTAAAACTTTTATTCAGGACACTAAAGCTAAAGAGTGCATTTTAATGTAGTAAATGAGCCATTAATCCAATGGTGGGCTGGACTCGGCAGAATGGACATGGGTTCTGTATTTGGGCCATACCTTCTACATACGGACTTGGATTGAGCCCAAATTTTGAGGAAAGCTCGGGGACATGATTTGTCACAAATCAGTCTTCTGGATTGACTGTCAATTCACGCGTTGTGGAGGTAAAATTGGCGGTGCAAGTTGGAATAAAATATTTGGCCGAGATTTTCATTTCACACATAAAATGTTATGTATCCGTAGCCCTCACAAACTCTATTTAAAGGGGGTTTTAACTCTTTGAGAGGTCTGGTCGAGGCTTTGGGAAGTTGTGTCCGAAAGGGTGTCTCTTGGGAGCCCCTCACAACTCTTGGAAGAAGTAATCCTTTGTGCAAACTTCTCTTCCAAAAAGGCTCTCATCTCTCACATCTTCTTTGTATTTCTTTTCTTTCATGTTTGTTTCTTGAATTTTTCTTCAAATAATCTTGTGTGTTCATCACTCTTATTCTTATATTAATCTTCTTAATTGGGTTGGAATCAAGAGTGGAGACAAGATTGGGTTCTACCCTTTCAATCGGTTGCTTATGCAAAACGTCTCCACGATGACTACACCACCCATGGAAGAGTAGTTCTTTTTAGTAATCGATCGACCTCTATCCTTCTTCATTCATTTATTTTGAATCAATGAGATACTGTAATTCACATATTATGATCTATTAATTGAGTTTTTAATTTAAATGAAACTAAGAAATCAATTGAATAGGTAACACAAAACACGCGAGGTCGAGAATTGTGTGAACTGTGAGAGCGCAACCTTAACCGGTAATTCAAAACCACACGGGATCAATTTGTAGAGTTCAAATATAATACCTAAACTCAATTAATCCTCATTTTCAGAGTGGTTATGTGCCTTAATTTACCACTGACCATAAGCTAATTTTAGAACATCAATCAAAGAAGGGTGTGGCGATTGCATGTTCCGAAGTTAGCCTAAGGTTAAATTCACTTCAATCTTCGTGGTAAAGTTAATTCTCGTAGGGTTCGGGATTTAAAAAATTAAGGGATAATAATTAAGTTAATATTAATTTAAATGATAATTATTAATAAATGATTGAAGATGTAGAGTTAGATCGATTACGTCTTTTAAATATTGTCTAAACAAACATCTTTTTGTTGTGTCATTTTAATCAAACTTCATTTCAAAACAAAAAAAATGCAATCTTCTTCCAGCAAACTTCTTCTAGGTTCATAAACTATAAAAAAACACCCCCATACTTTCAAGTAGTTATTTTATTCTCTTTTGTTTTATTTTTAGAATACCTCTAATAAGTAGTTAAATTCACTTCCTCCTTTGAGAGACGACCTTGGTCAGCCACTCTGCTGCACCTAAGTACCCCAAAATCATACTAATCATTTGAGGGCGCCCACGACAGTGCTCTTTCAAATTGGCGCCTTTGCCGGGGAGGCAAGTAATTATTTCAACCAATTAGAGGTATTTATTTTATTTTACATTTTATTCTCTTCCTCTCTTCTTTCTTCCTTCTTTACCCAATCTGATTTTTCTTCTTCTTCTTTTATTTTCTTCTACTTCTCTTTGGACCATCAAATCAAACTTCTCATTTTTATTTTACTATGGTCCACCTTCTTTCTTTTCATTTTTATTTGATCTATGACATGAACTAATCCCAAAGATCTCTTAGATCTTGACCCTGAGATTGAACGTAGCCTTAGGGCACAAATCAGACATTCTCAATCTACGGGAAGTTTCAATATTCAACCAGTTGGTGAATTCCTATCTTTTGGAAACATTGAAATTGGAAGAAATTCAAATTCAAACATAAAATAGGAACCAATGGCTGGAAATAATAGAAATGAACTTAATAGAACCTTTCGAGAATTGGCTGCACCTGATATTAACTATCAACCAAATTGTATTGCATACCCAAATCTCGAATCGGACTTTGAATTGAAATATGGATTAATTCACCTTCTTCCAAAGTTTCATGGCTTATCTGGTGAGGATCCCAACAAACACCTTAAGGAATTTAATGTGGTTTGCTCAACTTTAAAACCAAGAAATGTTTCTGAAGATCAAATTAAATTAAGAGCATTCCCATTCTCACTTGATGGAGCTGCAAAAGATTGGATGTATTATTTGCAACCTGAAGATGTAACATGTTGGAATGATTTGAAACGTCTTTTCTTGCAAAGATTTTTTCCAGCATCAAGGACAACATCCATTCAAAAGGAGATATCGGGGATCAAGCAATCCCAAGGGGAGTCAATGTATGAGTACTGGGAGCGATTCAAGAAGTTGTGTGCAAGATTCCCACATCACCAAATCATTGAGCAATTACTCATCCAGTACTTCTATGAAGGACTCACACCCATGGAGAGGAGCATGGTGGATGCTGCAGCTAGAGGAGCATTGGTAGAAAAGACACCAGTAGCTGCACGAGCATTGATCGACAAAATGGCCCAAAACTCCCAACAATTTGGTGATAGAGGTAAACCACATGTTCGAGGAGTACATCAAGTAAGTCCTTCTTCTCTTGAAAGTCATCTGATTGATACTAAGTTAGAATAATTGACAACTATGGTGAGGCAGATTGCATTGGAACAAAAGACATCTCTACCCCCTCCTTCAAGGCCATGTGGAATTTTCACTGAGACAAGCCACCCAACTGACTGTTTCCCACAACTACAAGAGACAAAAGATTGTGCAGCAGTGTTCCCAGGGAGACCATTTCAGCAGCAACAACAACCATATCCCCAAAAGAAGTTTGATTCATTTGCTCCAACATACATCCAAGGGTGGAAAGATCAACCGGACATGAGGTATGGCTCTGGACAACAACAAAGGCCCCATTTTCAATCAAACTTCCAGCAGCCTCCACCTTATCAGCAGGGTTTCCAACAACCCCAATGGAGATTTGAATCCCAAGCATCAACAAGCCAACAACAAGGGAATCCCCCACCAAAGGAAGATTCTAATACTGATGATCTTTTGAAGAAAATTTTTCTTAATCAACAGAATGAGCTGAAGAGTCAAAGTTCAGAGCTGAGGGAGTTAAAGACTCAAATGAGCCAGATTGCCACCGCCCTCCATGAACTTGTAAGTAAGAATTCCGGAAATCTACCTTCCCAACCCACTCCAAATCCAAATGGGAATGTTAGTTCCATCACATTGAGAAGTGGGAAGAAAATGAACGATACATATGTACCTACCATTCCACCGGGATTCACCTCAACTCCAGAGAATCCGCATTCCATACCAACTGATGAGAAATCCAAGGAGAAAGATAAAGGTAAGAAAAAGATTGATAATGTACCTCCTAACCCCCTTCCTTTTCCAAATAGGGTTTTTCAAACCAAGAAGATGGCTGAAGAAGCAATGCAAAAGGAGGTTTTGGACACATTCAAGTGTGTGGAGATCAACATTCCTCTACTTGAAGCCATTAAGCAAATCCCAAGGTATGCCAAATTCTTAAAAGAACTCTGCACCAATCGAAGAGGGCTCAAGGGGAATGAGAGGATCAACCTTGGAAGGAATGTCTCGACACTCATTACACCAACTCTAGCAATGCCAACAAAGTGCAAGGATCCTGGGACATTCACCATCCCATGTACCATAGGGGAGTTTCACTTCTCTGATGCTCTTTGTGATTTAGGAGCTTCAATAAATGTGATGCCTCACTTTGTATTCTCTTCCTTACAGGTTGGTGAGTTGAATCCAACAAGAGTAGTGGTGCAATTGGCAAATAGAGCTACGGCATATCCAGCCGGAGTTCTTGAGGATGTACTTGTTCGGGTAAGAGACATGATCTTTCCAGCAGACTTCTATGTGCTTAACATGGAGGATGATCAGGTAAGTTCTCATGCCCCCATTATCTTAGGTAGACCCTTCCTCAAAACTGCAAAAAATATCATAAATGTCAATGAGGGTACACTTTCCATGGAGTTTGGAGATGAAGTTGTGTTATTTAATGTTATGGATTCCATGAAGTACCCCTCAGAGGACCATTCTGCTTTTGTTATCTCCCATTTTGAACCACCAAGTAAAAACATCATGGAATTGGATTGTCCTATGCTTAGGGAGATTATGAGTATTGGTTCTAGTTTGATGTCTAAGAATACTTCTACACCCATTTTTAAGGAAAAAGACTCTCTAAGATTTGATTTTGAAATGGAATCATATTCTGATTTTGATCATGTGAACTCTGATTATGACATGGCTATTGAGTATGCTGATGGATTTGGTGCTTTATTCTCTGATTGTGATGATTTTTATTCTGATACTAATGTTCATTGTGCAGATATGTCTGTTGCAACAATTTCTCCATCCATACATCACCCACCTACATTGGAACTCAAGCCATTGCCCCCAAATCTCAAATATGCATACTTGCTCAGTGGTGATAGATTACCTGTCATAATTGCTAACAATCTCTCTTTTGAACATGAAGAAAAACTTTTGAATCTTTTGAGAGATAACATTAGGGAAATTGGTTGGACATTGGCAGACATATCAGGTATTATCCCCTCTATTTTCATGCATAGGATTCTCTTGGAGGATGGGGCTAAACCGGTGAGACAGCCACAAAGGAGACTTAATCCCACCCTCCTAGAAGTTGTTAAGAAAGAAGTTGAAAAATTACTTGAGGCGGGTATCATTTACCCTATTTCTGACTCACAATGGGTTAGCCCTGTTCAGGTTGTACCAAAGAAAACTGGTTTCACTGTTATAAAAAATGAAAATGATGAGTTAGTTCCTGTGAGAGTACAAAACAGTTGTCGAGTATGTATCGATTATAGGAAACTAAATCA
Source organism: Viscum album (assembly GCA_963277665.1). Classification (NCBI taxonomy): domain Eukaryota; kingdom Viridiplantae; phylum Streptophyta; class Magnoliopsida; order Santalales; family Viscaceae; genus Viscum; species Viscum album. The sequence continues at coordinate 1,909,717,306 of OY728136.1, forward strand.
ATCCACTCGTAAGGACCATTTCCCACTTTCATTCATTGACCAGATGCTTGAGAGACTAGCTGGGAAGACACACTATTGTTTCTTGGATGGCTTTTCTGGCTATTTTCAGGTTCCCATTGCAGCAGAGGACCAGGAGAAGACAACATTCACCTGCCCATTCGGTACCTTTGCTTACCGAAGGATGCCACTTGGACTTTGGAATGTCGTACCTTCCAGAGATGCATGGTGAGTATTTTCTCAGATTTCATTGAGACCTGCATGGAGGTATTTATGGATGATTTTACAGTTTATGGGTCCTCATTTGATGAATGTCTCTCTAGTTTGGGTGATGTGTTGCATCGTGGTATTGAGAAGAATCTGGTCTTAAATTTTGAAAAATGTCATTTCATGGTCGAAAAGGGAATTGTCTTAGGTCATATAGTCTTACAACATGGAATTGAAGTTGATAAATATAAGGTAGACATTATTTTATCCCTCCCATATCCTACATGTGTGCGTGATGTTCGATCATTCCTTGGGCATGCTGGATTTTATCGACACTTCATCAGAGATTTTAGTAAGATCGCTCTACCCTTATCTCGATTGCTTCAAAAAGATATTGACTTCAATTTTGATGATTCATGCAGGGTATCATTTGATGAGCTGAAGAAGTGTCTGACCACTCCACCAATCATACAACCCCCACGGTGGGACCTTCCATTTGAGCTTATGTGTGACGCCTCCAACTTCGCGGTTGGAGCTGTCTTATCTCTGAGGGTGGAGGGACGTTCACATGTGATCGCCTATGCATCGAGGACGCTAGATTCAGCCCAATAAAACTACACTACCACAGAAAATGAGTTTCTTGCTGTCATATTTTCTTTAGATAAATTCCATTCATATTTATTGGGCTCTAAAGTAGTTGTTTTTTCTGACCATGCAGCTTTGAGGTACCTCCTAAAAAAGCCAGATGCAAAGCCACAACTTATCCGTTGGATGCTCCTTCTTCAAGAGTTTGACCTGGAGATAAAGGACAAGAAGGGGTCAGAGAATTTGGTGGCAGACCACATGAGTAGGCTTACTCACACACTAGAGGGTGACACCTTGGACCAGGTACCACTTCGGGACACTTTCCCCGATGAGCATCTCTATACCATCTCAGGTAAGCATCCTTGGTATGCTGATTTAGTTAATTACATTGTTGGATCTGAAATCCAAGTAAATTTGAAGAAGCATCAAGTCCAAAAATTAAAAAGTGAGTCTAGGTATTATGTGTGGGATGATCCGTACCTCTGGCGCATGTGTAGTGACCAAGTCATTAGGAGGTGTATTCCTGATCATGAGTTTGAGTCTGTTTTGCAATTCTGTCATACACTTGCATGTGGTGGACACTTTGGACCCCAACGGATAGCTAGGAAGGTTTTAGACTCTGGATTATATTGGCCTAGCTTGTTCCATGATGCCCATTTGTTTTGTAAGTCATGCTCTCGTTGCCAACACACTGGGAACATTTCTAGGAGACATGATATTCCCCAATAACCCATACTATTTTTTGAGATTTTTGATGTATGGGGCATCGACTTTATGGGTCCTTTTCCTAGTTCATTTGGATTTTTGTATATTTTGGTTGCTGTTGATTATGTGAGTAAATGGGTGGAGGCCAAGGCCACCAGTACTGACGATTCTCATGTTGTTGTGTACTTTGTCAAAGCACAAATTTTTTGCAGGTTTGGAGTACCAAAGGCCATCATCAGTGACCAAGGGACACACTTTTGCAATAGGAATTTTACTTCCCTCCTTCGAAAGTATGGGGTGACACACAAAACATCAACACCATACCACCCCCAAACAAATGGCCAGGCTGAGGTTTCAAATCGTGAGTTGAAACAAATCTTGGAGAAAACCGTGCAGCCAAAAAGGAAGGATTGGAGCAAGCGCTTGGATGATGCATTGTGGGCTTATAGGACAGCATACAAGACCCCCATTGGTATGTCCCCATTTCGGATTGTTTTTGGGAAAGCGTTTAATCTCCCCGTGGAAGTCGAGCATCGGGCATATTGGGCTATAAAGAAATGTAACATGGATTTGGCCCAAGCTGGAATTCAAAGGAAGTTGCAAATTCAAGAGCTTGAGGAGATTAGACTGTCATCATATGAGAACTCAAGGCTCTACAAGGAAAGATAAAAATCAGATCATGACAAAATGATCCAACAAATGGAGTTTCATGTTGGAGAGAACGTCATTCTCTATAGTTCACGACTGAAGTTGATGCCTGGTAAGTTGTGTTCCAGATGGTTAGGTCCTTATATTGTGTCTAATGTTTTTCCTTATGGTGTAGTGGCGATCACACAAGAGGACACTGGAAGGAGCTTTACAGTCAATGGGCAACGTTTGAAGAGATACATTGAGGGACATCCTACTGATGCAGTGGATTTTATCACACTGCATGACCCCATCATCACTTGATCACATCAGGCTGTTCCTAACCCTTTCACTTTTATATTATTTTTCCTATTTAAAAATTTTGCATTTCAGGTGCATATATCATCTCATAGGTTCACATTGAGGACAATGCAATATTTTAAGTGTGTGGGAGGGAACCTTTTAGTTTAGTAATTTCAATTTCTTTCCTGTTCAAAAAATAAAAAAACCAAAAAATAAATAAAAATTGTGTGTTTTTCAAATTTTTTGTGTTTATTTTACAATTTTCTGTGTTTTTCAAATTTTGTGTGTTTATTTTACAGTTTTCTGTGTTTTTTGAAACATTTTGAGCTAAAATTATTCTCATCACCATTTTTAAATCCATATCAATAAGGGAAACAATTTACCCCTTGAATCTAAGCTTAAATGAATGCTGAAATGACTTTGTTTCAAGTTCAAATATTTAGTAATTTCATGAAAAGTATGCTGAATTTTGAATCCCATGCCACATCTCACTGTCTTTATATTTGAAATCACTTTCCTGTGAGGCTTCTGAATCATTATTTTCATATTCTTTACATTCAAATCACTTCTTGAGAGAACCAAACCATACTTGATTTAACCAGAATTTGATCTATTCCTGTCAAAACTTGAGGGTTTGAGGTACTTGTGTTTAAATGATTGAGGAATTTGTTTGGTATTAAAACCCCTATTTCAATGAATCCTTTTTTATAATGGCCTACCTTGAATATTTAATCCTTGTAGCCCTTAGAATCCATGCACAACCTGTTAGGTTAAGCCACATTACAAGCCAATTTTCCCTATCCAACCAACTCTTGAAGTGAAATTGCATAATCTAGTTGAGCTTAAGTGTGGGGGAAGCTGTCTTGTGTTGTGCCACCACATTATGTGATACTTTGGGTGGAAAAATAAATTCTGAAGAGATGTGTTTGCTGCTAAAGAAAGTCATTATATTGAAAGTTGTGCCTTTTCTGGAGCTTTCATGACAAGTGAAGCTGTGCCTTTTCTGGAGCTTCTAATTGAGGTGGAAAGTTGTGCCCATCTGGAGCTTTCAAGAAAATCATGTTTGAGAAGATTGAAATTTTTTATGCTGAAATGATGAATGGTGTAAACCTTTCATGACTTTTCATGATGATGGAGATGAATTGATACTATGGGGATTGAACAGAAGACCATATTTAAGTGAAAATTAGATTAATGCAATTTTTCTTCAAAAGAGTCAAGCCCTCCTCATTCAGCCTCAGAGTTTTTCTCATCTCAATCCTACCAACCGAACGCCACAGAACAACCCTGAAAAGTCCTCATGATAAACATATTTCCTTGACTCACATCGGGTAGCGATGTAGGAATCTATCAAGACTATGGTGACCCTTGTATGAGTTTGGATGAGAAAGACATTGCAAAAAAAAACTGATATTTGAGTGATGAGAGAAAATTCAAGCGAGGTAAGTGTTTTGTGCATGGGCGGATAAATGAAGTGGAAATATATTGAATGATATAAATGGAGAACTTGAAATAAGTTTTTTTTATGAGGCATGATATCTTTTGATTCTTGGTGTGAAATTGATTGATCTTAAGGATATGTGTTTTAAAATTGGTTTTGATTTGATATTGATGTTTACTTGACATGAGGTTTTGCCCAGGAGTGCAAAAGGGTAAGTGTGGGGGATTTGATAAAACAATATTTTATTGAATATTTTATTGATAATAAATGATATAATTTCCTCACATTGTGTTAAATATGTTTAATTAGAAAGTATTTGGAATTAGATCATTCATTTGAATATTTGATGAAAATTCCAGTTTTACCCTTTGTAGTTCACTGTAGTATTTCGAAGATAAATATTTTTATCTTTATTATTTGAATTTGAAATTTTTTAACAGTGTTCCTAACATCATTATCTAAAACTTTTATTCAGGACACTAAAGCTAAAGAGTGCATTTGGATGGCGTAAATGAGGCATTAATCCAATGGTGGGCTGGACTCGGCAGAATGGACATGGGTTCTGTATTGGGGCCATATCTTCTATATAAGGGCTTGGATTGAGCCCAAATTTTTAGGAAAGCTCAAGGACATGATTTTTCACAAATAAGCCTTCTGGAAGGCCGGTCAATTCACGCGTTTTGGAGGTAAAATTGGCGGTGAAAGTTGGAATAAAATATTTAGCCGATATTTTCATTTCACACTTAAAAAGTTATGTATCCCTAGCCCTCACAAACTCTATTTAAAGGGGGTTTTAACTCTTTGATAGGGATGGTAGAGGCTTTGGGAAGGTGTGGCCGAATGGGTGTATCTTGGGAGCCCCTCAAAACTCTTGGAAGAAGTAAGCCTTTGTGAAAACCTCTCTTCCAAAAAGGCTCTCCTCTCTCACCTCTTCTTTGTATTTATTTTCTTTCATGTTTGTTTCTTGAATTTTTCTTCAAATAATATTGTGTGTTCATACCTATTCTTCTTATATTAATCTTCTTAATTGGGTTGGAATCAAGAGTGGAGACAAGATTGGGTTCTACCCTTTCAATCCGTTGCTTATGCAAAACGTCTCCACGATGACTACACCACCCATGGAAGAGTAGTTCTTTTTAGTAATCGATCGACCTCTATCCTTCTTCATTCATTTATTTTGAATCAATGAGATACTGTAATTCACATATTATGATCTATTAATTGAGTTTTTAATTTAAATAAAACTAAGAAAGAAATTGAATAGTTAACACAAAACACGCGAGGTCGGGAATTGTGTGAACTGTGAGAGCGCAACCTTAACCGGTAATTCAAAACCACACGGGATCAATTTGTAGAGTTCAAATATAATCCCTAAACTCATGATATGTTGGTTTGAGCCCATTATAGCTCAAGATATTTAGGGTGAACCCCATTATTTCTCTCCAATGCATTGGGTACTCCAGACATGGATGTTAACCAGAAGGTTATTCCATGTTTAAGGGTGAATGTAAGAGTGAAAAGGTAAATATGTCCCAAGGCAACATCATAATAATTCTATGCATATGACTTTTTTTGATTATGGGTTTATTGGTTTTTATGTTATCACATGACTAAAAATTTCTTTCTTTATATCCCTTACCGAGTTTTATACTCATCCCATGTTTTTAAATTTGTTTCACAGGAAATAAGGATGGGTAAAAGAAAGAAGGGATTCATGATGTTTGATCTGGAGTGTTTTCAACGAAATCATACTTTGTGTTTTAATGTTTTATATTTTTTTAAAAAAATGGACACTATTTTTAATAGTATCCTCTTTGTAAAAATGTGGTATGTTATGTATGTATGTTACCCTAATTATTTAAAACACTAAACTCTAGAAGAACCTCAACATGTAGTAATGTATAATATTGTGTAAATTCAAGATTAATTAACATTTTAAGGATGGTCCTTATACATTGTACATCAGATTGAGGTTATGATGATTCCTGCATGTCAAAAAAAACTTATTGATCATTTTTATAAATTATCAAAATAATACAAATTTTTTTCTCGCTTTGGAGTTGGTTAGTTTCCCTTTTTAATAAAATTGATGTTAATTTTAAATAAAAAGATGCATTTGGATTCATATCGGCCACACTGCGCCTCAGATTGAGATGAAGATAATTTCTACATGTCCCAAATAACTTATGTATAGTTTTAATAAAGTATTAAAAACATTCCTATCGTGTTTACACAATTTTGTGTTGGTTAGTTCTCCATTTTACTAAAATTGATGTCAATTTTAAATAAAAAGATGCACTTTGAGTCATATCGGTCACACCATGCCTCACATTGAGGTGGGGATGATTCTTATAAATAAAAAATGACTTATGGATCATTGTCTTAAATTATAAAAACAGTATTAATGATTTTATCTATTTTGAGTATGAAACTTGTGTTTTTCACTAAAACATCATTTTTAACAAGAAAAACGCACATTGACTAAAACCAGTCACATCATGTATCAGTTTGACATCAAACCAGTTCCAACACATCATAAATGATTTATTAATCGATTTCCTAAATTATCCATACAATTAATGAAGGTTTTCCTAGTTTTCAATGAGTGACACCTTCTGAACTAAATGTTAATTTTAAACTAACAACAACCACTTTGAGTCATATCAGGAACATCGTGTATCAAATTGAGGTGAATCTAATTCTTATAATCGAAAAATGACATATGGATCATTTTTAAAAAGTATCAAAACAATATGAATAGGTTTTCTCTATTTTGAGTATGTCAGTTGTCTTTTTTTAATAAAATTAATCTCAATTTTAAATTAAAAGATGAAATTTGAGTCATATCGGTCACACTGTATGTCGAACTGAGGTGCGACTGATTCCTACACATCCCAAAGTCTTCAAAATACCTTAATTGTTTATGTTAACATGATTACCATTTCATCTATTTGTCGAACTACCAGCACTTCATATTGAGTCGATGTTCTTAGCCGAAAAACATTTCTCATTGTTGGAAACCAGAAGAGTAGAATAAAGTTTTAATCCCATTATATAATGATAATTCACCACAATTATCATGACCTGTCCCCCAATGCTTATACCGTGACTACCCCAAGACTACCTCCAATATGCCAGGGGCTCAAAACTGCCACCGAAGGCATTATCCCATGAGTGGGAGTCATTTTCCTGGGTACCTGTATGCATGCACACACACACAACCATATCCCGAATAGATGTAATGGAAAACATGAATTCCACTAAACAACCACTGAGCAAAGGTATAAGTTGTATGTTAATTGGGATAGAATACAAACCCGAAGAAAGACAATATGAAAGAAGAAATGTAAAAAAATATTTGTAAGACGTCTATTGAAGACTACACCTAAATAGTAGGTAAGGAGTATATGTCATATGTTTTTGAAGAACTTATAGTCTATCTTCTCTCTTGGAACACCACCTAGTCTTGGTCCTCCATAGACTCTATTAAAGAAACAGTTGTCTACACAAGACATGACACGTGCGGGAAAATCCCATGTAGTGGTGAGTAAAATAATACTCAATAGGGATCCCTAAAACCACAGAGGTAAAACCCAATATAAAAACCATAATTAAATGTACAGTTATCTTTACTCAGGTATATGCCCATACATATACCATGAATATCATGATATACTCATCTCATCCACTAAAAAACATGATGTCCAAACCTCACAGCTAGTATCCAGATTCTCTCTGAAGTATCAAGTCATAACCCACAAAACAGGAGATCAAGCTCCATTAAGAACATTCTACTAGGTCCCAATCTGGTGTATGAAACTAGAGGTCTAGTCATCATAGTCTTGCACCCAATGCAAGGCTAAGGAGACCCAAGTGAAGATACCCGCCCCTCGCCACTACACAGAGTTGAGGGAGCACTGATCTAGACTAACCTCTGATACCTTAGTCACTTCTATAAGGAGTGTACCGCACCTCATTCTTATTGAGGGAGTACTTTCTCCTACGTAGGTATTGATTATCCTCAAGTGGAGAGGCCCACTGTAACACCTCGAGATTTTATGAAAAATATTATTTTTAATTAATTTCTTGTGTTTTACGCTACATCAAAAGGAGCTTGCTCAACACTCATCCTTGACTTTCCTTGCATTACACACAATCGCGACCCTCCTCGATAGTGTGTGTAGTACGCAATACTGAGTTTCACTAAACAACGATATGCTATTAAAATATTATTAAAACTAGCCGTTAGGAATAGTAATAACCACGTTTTGAAATTTTATAATTTTTATTTTTCAAAATGGACATCATTTTTGGATTCGGAATGTCGAAATTATCCTAGGGTGAAATTTTGGTATTTTTCTGAAAACTTTCAATTTTTGATGAATAGTGAAACCACTAAGTGGTAGTTAAAAAAAACTGAATTTTTCATAAAACATAATTTTACCGCTTCTGTGAGTGGAATTTAGAAAATCCAAGAGACACGGTTAATATCAAGGACTAAAATGTGGTTCAATGAGATGAAAATAAATTTTTGTGAATAGTAACTTTTTACTTTTATTTACCACGGTTAAAAGTAAATAGGGTAATTAAGGGTAAATATGATATTATTCTTACCCTAACACATGTCCTAATTCTATTGGACAAGTTTAATTCGACCAAAAACAACCTCAGGAATAAAATATGACCATTTAAGCCCACTTGGATTAGATTAGGACATTTATTATTAATTTATTTAAAGAAGGGTTAAAATAGTTAAAATAAAAGTTTAATAAGTAGATCATTTTTAATATAGGGTTATACATAAGATAAATTCGACTATAAATATTAATTAGAAAGATAAAAAGATTTCCTACCTAATGATATTTTATTTGTAATTTTTAGACATTAAATAATTTAATTTATTTATGACACAATGATGATGTAGTAATTACCTTTTTAAGAAAATATTAACATAATTGATGTTATAAATGCCCAAATAAATGTTATTTGAGAATTTTTAGGACTTACACTAATTTTATAGGTTAATATGACATGTTATTGTTGATTTAAGTAACTTGGTTCGAACTTATCATTCTGTTATAAATTTCATAAAAAACATGTACCAAATAGTGTCAAAATTGACATAAATTAGTTTTTAAAACAAATATTATATTATTAATTGTTATTTTATTCCTAAAAATCTACGGTTCGGCCAAATGACTTAGATAAGGTTATATATATTAATAATAAACAACTTTGGGTTCGTTTGTCTTGATATGGTAAGTTTATTAACCATATAGTGTAAGAAAACAAAAAGACACGGTAAAAGTTAAATTATTTAACTTAGAGTTAAATCTAATTGATAGGGTTAAAATAATAACCTAAACTTGTCTAAATCCTATTGGATGAGCGGATTTCTACCCATAACCACTTTATCTTCCAAATAAGACCCTTTGGAACCATTATAAACCGAATTTGACCCTAATATAAAATAATATTTTGAGATTTTCCTAAGGTGCCCCTCTCCTCCCTTATAAAAGGGAACCTCCTCCCTCTCCACCTCACACCAATTTGAGTATTCAAGCTCGGCCAAACCCTGAAAAAATCCCTTATCCACTTCCCTAGTATCATCCTAGAGGTCCTGGTCTTCTTCAAAGACCATCCTTAGTTCTTTAAGTGGAGGTTAAGAAAAGGCGCGTCAAAAAGAGGTAATATCCATTACCTATCTTTTTCAATTTATTTCTTCTTCAACTTCTTCTTCTTTAGTTGTTTCATGATAAAGTAATAACATAAGTATTTATTATATACTGATATGTTATTATAAATATTAAACAACTCTAATTAACCTTCTATCCATACTACAGAAAAAGGAAATCACCGCGCGTGCGTACGTATGGAATACCGTCTCCACGCCATGGTGTAATCTATTTTCCGCCACCAACTTAATTGGATGGGTATAATGGTGTAATGAGTGACTATATATAATTATTATAAAGTGATATTGATACTGAAATAGTATACATACACTTCAACACAAGTTCATGATCATGAGAACGATATCATCGCTCGTGCGTACGTACGGACTACCGTCTCCACGACGCGATGAGATTCATTCTCCATGTTAACCATTTAAGAATGATTATAAAGTATATATAAGCAATAATAATGAAATATATGACATTATAATGCTACTGGATTTATGTATATATGTATTTCATCTACTTACTTCCATTCAAGACAATAAGGAATGGAAAACAGCGTTCATGCGTACGTACGGACAACCGTCTCCATGAACGGTGTGTTTCATTTCATTTATCTATCTATTATATATATATATATATATAAATATACTGAATATATATGATATATAAATCATGTTTTATATTCTGGATGTAATTAAATCATGATATAAGTAATAATAATGTCAAGAACAACAAGTCTAAACACCTACGATAAATGAAACGATTTTACCCAAAACGCTTCTTTAACATGGAATTTACAAAATAACGGGTAATATAAAGACATAAGTGAACAATATATGATATTATAACAATGAATATGTTTCCATAATAAGTTAATGACATTATTTAAATCATTATACAGGAGGTTCGGACACTTACGAAGCAAATCAGACTTAAGGTAAGGGAAAATCTCGCAATCTCAATTTTTATCCGAGATTGTTTATACTTCAGAATTTACTAGGGAATATTTATCATCCACATCCATGTTTCCTAAATATGAAATATTTATATACTTATACAACAATTTATATCCAATTTTACCCTTCGGTGAGTTTTTAGTAAAAGATATGAAATGAATCTTTTGTCGTTTTTCATACGAGGTACTTTTTTGAGTTTTTCGACAAAAGTACGAGAAGAAGGTTTTTTTATACGGAATGAATGGATTTTTGAAACATTATTTACAAGAAGATTACTTTTAATGTTTTCAAGTTTATTTTTAATCAACTTCTTTTTGTTTAAAATTGTACGGCAGGTTAAGAAAGGAAAAGTGTTTTTGAAGTAGAAAGGATATTTTCCTCAAGAATGAAGCTCAAGTGTTTTATCAAAATTATTTTCCATATAAGATAATAAAGGGTTCTGTTTTTACCCCTATTATTACATTGATATGACTATGTTGTGATGTATATATTTTTACGAATTCCTTTATCTTATATGAATTGTTTTATGATGTCACAATGTTTAAGATTCCCATTTTTATTACATGGGTTATGCTATGATGTATGGTTTATGATTTTGTGGAACACATAAGAATGGTATCATTATGAGATGGGTGGGACCTATATCTCCCTCCAATTCATTGGGTAAAGATTTTATATCTCATGAGATAGACATGGCTGGAACAGTAGGTTATACCGGTTCAGTGAAACAGGACTAAAACGAGGAATGAACTCGGTTCAGAAAGGGACTTTGTCCACTAAGATAGTCTTGGCAATGAGTCTTGACTAACAATAAATGATTCTCTATGATTATGTGTGTATGCCAAAAAGTTTCATGTTTTATGTTAGGATTATTGGGATTACATTTCACTACTATGATTTATCCCATGTTATGAAATTATGATCTCTTTTGTAGGTTAAGATTTCAAAAAGATATGTTCTTATGAATATGATGTGATTGATATTTCTTTTGTTTACCATTACTGAGCATTTGAGCTTACCATTTTATGTTTTCTTTTACCCAGGATATAAAGAAAGGTTTTAGGTAAGAAAAAAAAGGAAGATCTTTATGGGAGATGTTGAAGATCTTTTACCATGATTAGAAGATTATATTATGAGTTTCCAAAGACACTAAACTATTATGGTCCTTGTGTGTGTGTTTTTGTTATGTACTAAGTATTCCGCAAAAGTAATGTAATGTTCATGTACGTCAGGCTTCGGGTCTCTACAGTTGGTATCAGAGGCAAAGGTTTAGTCAACCTTTGGAAACTAGGATGTGAGAACGTTAGTGAGATCTCTAGAGATATTTCTAAGGTATGTATAGGGATGTCTCTAAGGATAAGTATACGTATAGGATATAGTCCTAGAACTACGGTAAAAATCTTATAATTTAACCTAAGATGATAGATATTGAGGGTTCTCCCCCTTTACTATGTTGTTTTACCTAGAATGATTTTTGCCTCTCACATTATTCTTTTTGGGTTTTAGAAAATGGCTGGAAGCAAGATGATTCACGATAATGGAGGATATGATGGACAATGGAATGATATTCTTCATGAGAAACCAAATGAAATGGGATTTGGAGGTCTAAACATCATTATTATGCCGAATCAGCAATCTCATAATATGATCAATAAAGTAAAATTTGGTAATTTTCCTGACTCGGCTAATAAGAGAAAGATGGAGTTTTATGATGATCATAGAGGAAAGAAAGTTCAATTTCCCCTATGTAAATCATGTGGAAAGAGGCATCAAGGAGAATGTTTCAAAGGAACTAGAAGATGCTTTGGGTGTGGAAAAGAAGGACAAAAAGCCAGTAAGTGCAAAGGAAAAGGTTCAGTTAACACCAGGGATGAGGATAATGGTCTTTCTACGACATCAAAAATGGTTAAATGTTTTAAATGTGGAATGTATAGGCATTATGCAAAACAATGCCCTAAGGGAACGTCTCATGAAGAAATCAGTATGGTCGTATGGGTAGTATTTATGTTTATGATGATGAAGAGAATACAAATGACATGTGAGATGAAAGAATTTTTGAAGCTCGGTCAATGGTTGAAGAAGGCAGTGGAATGATTACATGTTTATCAAGTGTAATGTTGTATAAGTAATCTCATGGTACTATGGAATAAAGAGACATCTAAGGATTGTTACACTGTTGTCTTTCCTTGAGTTTTGAAATTGTATGATTAATGGCACTGGTATCCATGAAAGGTTATTCAGATATTTTTGGAAAGTAGATGATATGCGCATAATGAAGGGATAAGGAGAAAATTAAATGTTTGATAGTATTCATGAGCTCATGACTGATATAAGGAAATAGTTATATCATGGTTTGAGTATATATAATTTTTAGGATTTTGGTATGTGGAAAGAGTTATATTTTGACAGCACTCATGTTTTCACTAAGATTCAATGGGTATTCATTTTTCAAGAGATCACATGATTATGGTATTCAAATGACTGGAATGTGACGAACAAGATATATGAGGGATAAATGATGGCATTCACGTGATCATTTTCTCTATACTATGAGCTTGGACCGAAGTATTTTAGATAAGCCTAAAGATTGGAATGGATTATGTTGGACATAAGTTAGTATTGTTTAAGGATAAAACTTTTTTGATATTGTTGATGGGATGTTATAGTAATATAAAAAGGACAACCTGCAGGACGGGCGACTGCCCATCGCGTCAGACAAGGCTATGAGAATCGAACCCACAACCGAAGTGCGAATGACCTTTATCGCCTACCACTGGCCTACAGGAAGTCCATGTTTAGTAGAAACTAGTTTTATTATATTAAGCAGTATGATATATGAAGTACAAGTCCATTTTAGGAACCATATATGATTAATCTCACTATAGAAGGACTTATGTATTTTTTGATAACTTTTCTAACCTTTTGTTTGAGACAGATGGAATAACCCATCATTCTATCACATGATCTGCTAACACATCACGAATGACAAATTCAACTTAATTTCTTTAAGAGATGAAGTGGAAATTGTCCAAAGAACGAAAAAAGGTGAGACTATACCAAAATCATGAAAGTATTTCTTCTAATTCCAATTTCATCAACTTTAGGGAAATGATATTGAAAAAAAATGTTGTCCTAGTGCTCTTATATCTGATGAATCAGATGGTACCTTAAATCGTCACAAATTTATGGCTTTGTGATTGCTGGCTTTTCCATAGCCATGTTCTCTACCACTCTCCATCAGAACATGATGGTTAGATTTCTCTTCCATATCCATATTTTCACCAATGTGGAAATCCAGTGATTAGTTTATTTGGGTAAACGTTACGTTTCATACTTTTGTTTTTAAAGATCGGTTTTGGTATTCCTTTTTACGATGGCGGTTTCTATTAAATAAACTTTCGAATAGTAAATCATTTATAACCCCGACGAATTTCGAGGGCGAAATTCATTTTTAAGGGGGGTAGAATGTAACACCCCGAGATTTTATGAAAAATATTCTTTTTAATTAATGTCTTGTGTTTTACGCTACACCAAAAGGAGCTTGCTCAACACGCATCCTTGACTTTCCTTGAATTACACGCAATCGCGTCCCTCCTCGATAGCGTGTGTAGTACGCAATACTGATTTTCACTAAACAACGATATGCTATTAAAATATTATTAAAACTACCCGTTAGGAATAGTAATAAACACTTTTTGAAATTTTGTAATTTTTATTTTTCAAAATGGACTTCATTTTTGGATTTGGAATGTCGAAATTAGCCTAGGGTGAAATTTTGGTATTTTTCTGAAAACTTTCAATTTTTGATGAATAGTGAAACCACTAAGTGGTAGTTAAAAAAACTGAATTTTTCATAAAACTTAATTTTACCGCTTCTGTGAGTGGAATTTAGAAAATCCGAGAGACACTGTTAATATCAAGGACTAAAATGTGGTTCAATGAGATGAAAATAATTTTTGGTGAATAGTAACTTTTTACTTTTATTTACCACGGTAAAAAGTAAATAGGGTAATTAAGGGTAAAAGTAATATTATTCTTACCCTAACACATGTCATAATTCTGTTGGACAAGTTTAATTCGACCAAAAAAAACCTTAGGAATAAAATATGACCATTTAAGCCCACTTGGATTAGATTAGGACATTTATTATTAATTTATTTAAAGAAGGGTTAAAATAGTTAAAATCATAGTTTAATAAGTAAATCATTTTTAATATAGGGTTATACATAAGATAAATTCGACTATAAATATTCATTAGAAAGATAAAAATATTTCCTACATAATGATATTGTATTTGTAATTTTTAGACATTAAATAATTTAATTTATTTATGACACAACGATGATGCAGTAATTACCTTTTTAAGAAAATATTAACATAATTGATGTTATAAATGCCCAAATAAATCTAATTTGAGACCTTTTATGACTTAAAATAATTTTCTAGGTTAATATGACATGTTATTGTTTATTTAAGTTACTTGGTTCGAACTTATCATTCTGTTATGAATTTCATAAAAATCATGTACCAAATAGTGTCAAAATTGACATAAATTAGTTTTTAAAACAAATATTATATTATTAATTGTTATTTTATTCTTAAAAATCTAAGGTTCGGCCAAATGACTTAGATAAGGTTATATATATTAATAATAAACTACTTGGGGTTCTTTTGGCTTGATATAGTAAGTTTATTAACCATATAGTGTAAGAAAACAAAAAGACACGGTAAAAGTTAAATTATTTAACTTAGAGTTAAATCTAATTGATAAGGTTAAAATAATAACCTAAACTTGTCTAAATACTATTGGATGTGAGGGTTTCGACCCATCCCCACTTTAGCTTCGAAATAGGACCCTTTGGAACCATTATAAACCGAATTTGACCTTAATATAAAATAATATTTTGAGATTTTCCTAAGGTGCCCCTCTCCTCCCTTATAAAAGGGCACCTCCTCCCTCTCCTCCTCACACCAATTTGAGCATTAAAGCTCAGAAAAACCCTGCCAAAATATCTTCTCCACTTCCCTAGTATAATCCTAGAGGTCCTGGTATTCTTCAAGGACCATCCTTAGTTCTTTAAGTGGAGGTTAAGAAAAGGCGCGTCAAAAAGAGGTAATATCCATTACCGATCTTTTTCAATTTCTTTCTTCTTCAACATCTTCTTCTTTAGTTTTTTCATGATAAAGTAATAAAATCAGTATTTCTTATATACTAATATGTTATTATAAATATGAAACAACTCTAATTAACCTTTTATCCATCCTACGGAAAAAGGAAATCACCGCGCGTGCGTACGTACGAAATACCGTCTCCACGCCATGGTGTAATCTATTTTCCACCACCACCTTAATTGTATGGGTATAATGGTGTAATGAGTAACTATATATAATTATTATAAAGCGATATTGATACGGAAATAGTATACATACACTTCAACACATGTTCACGATCATGAGAACGATATCATCGCTCGTGCGTACGTACGGACTACCGTCTCCACGACGCGATGAGATTCATTCTCCATGTTAACCATTTAAGAATGATTATAAAGTATATATAAGAAATAATAATGAAATATATGACATTATAAAGCCACTGGATTTATGTATATATGTATGTCATCTACTTACTTCCATTCAAGACAATAAGGAAAGGAAAACAGCGTTCATGCGTACGTACGGACTACCGTCTTCATGAACGGTGTGTTTCATTTCATTTATCTATCTATTATATATATATATACTGATTATATATGATATATAAATCATGTTTTATTTTCTGGAAGTAATTAAATCATGATATAAGTAATAATAATGTCAAGAACAATAAGTTCTAACACCTACGATAAATGAAATGATTTTACCCAAAACGCTTCTTTAACATGGAATTTACAAAAGAACGGGTAATATAAAGTCATAAGTGAACCATATATGATATCATAACAATGAATATGATTCTGTAATAAGTTAATGACATTATTTAAATCATTATATAGGAGGTTCAGACACTTACGAAGCAAATCAGACTTAAGGTAAGGGAAAATCTCGCAATCTCAATTTTTATCTGAGATTGTTTATACTTCAGAATTTACTGGGGAATATTTATCATCCACATCCATGTTTCCTAAATATGAAATATTTATATCCTTCTACAATAGTTATATCCAATTTTACCCTTCTGTGAGTTTTTAGTAAAAGATATTGAAGGAATCTTTTGTCGTTTGTCGTACGAGGTACTTTTCTGACTTATTCGACAAAAGTACGAGAAGAATGTTTTTTTATACGGCATGAATGGATTTTTAAAACATTATTTACAAGAAGCTTCCTTTTAAAGTTATCAAGTTTATTTTTAATCAACTTCTTTATGTTTAAAATTGTATGACATGTTAAGAAAGGAAAAGTGTTTTTGAAGTAGAAAGGATATTTTCCTCAAGAATGAAGCTCATGTGTTTTATCAAAATTATTTTCCATCTAAGATAATAAAGGGTTCTGTATTTACCCCAATTATTACATTGATATGACTATGTTGTGATCGATATATTTTTACGAATTCCTTTATATTATATGAATTGTTTTATGATGTCACGATGTTTAAGATTCCCATTTTTATTACATGGGTTATGCTATGATGTATGGTTTATGATTTTGTGGCACACATAAGAATGGTATAGTTATGAGATGGGTGGGACCTATATCTCCCTCCAATGAATTGGGTAAAGATTTTATATCTCATGAGATAGACATGGCTGGAACGGTAGGTTATACCGGTTCAGTGAAACAGGACTGAAACGAGGAATGAACTCGGTTCAGAAAGGGACTTTGTCCACTAAGATAGTCTTGGCAATGAGTCTTGACTAACAAGAAATGATTATCTATGATTATGTGTGTATGTCAAAAAGTTTCATGTTTTATGTTATGATTATTGGGATTAAATTTCACTACTATGATTTATCCCATGTTATGAAATTATGATCTCTTTTGCAGGTTAATATTTCCAAAAGATATGTTCTTATGAATATGATGTGATTGATATTTCTTTTGTTTACCCTTACTTAGTATTTGAGGTCACCCTTTTATGTTTTCTTTTCCCTAGGACATAAAGAAAGGTTTTAGGTAAGAAAAAAAAGTAAGATCTTTATGGGAGATGTTTAAGATCTTTCACCATGATTAGAAGATTATATTCCGAGTTTCCAAGGACACTAATCTATTACGGTCCTTGTGTGTGTGTTTTTTTATGTACTAAGTATTCCACAAAAGTAATGTAATGTCCATGTACGTCAGGCTTTGGGTCTCTACACCCACTCCTCATCGTTACTCGGAGACGGGGGAGTACTGATCTGTATGTGAGGACCCATTCCCTAGATCTAATAAGGTAGTACTACTCAGGAATAATTTAAAGTATGGAATGTAAGACCATCAGTTGTATCCCAAAACACCTTGGGCTGCTAGGGCACTCCTCCCTGATGAGTACCGTGGGTATGCTGGGTCACACAGAGTCGCTTCACATCATGGGACTATAGAGTGACATAGAGACACTTCCCATTATCCTTGGACTATTGTGGAACTCATCCCTCGTGAGTAAAATGGGTATGCTCGGTCACACATATCCTCTCCCCACCGTGGACCTGCTGGATCACAGAGAGCCTCTTCCCACTTTGGCTGTCGTGCTGAGGTACTGATCTCTAACGAGTACCATGGGTATGTCGGGGCACATAGATCCACTCCCTAATGTGGGTCTTATGGGTCAAATAGATCCACTTCATACTAGTCCATCGTAGATGATCCACATAGGGTCTCTTATCAACTGTCTTCAGGTCTGAGTCATCCATAGGGTTCTCGCACATAGTGCGCTTGATTCTGGTAGAAAATTATACTCATTCGATTATTCATATTATTAATTCCATTAAAGACTTATTATATTATTCAAAAATATCCACCTCATCAAAAGGGTTCCAACACTACAAATAGCTCATTTATCGGATGCCCTGTTTGGCAAATACTTGCGTTTTAGTAAACAGGGGCCGGTTGTGTTTGGGTCTGGACCAACCCATCCAACCCATCCCATGGATCTTGCATGGCTTGAAACGGTTTGAATATCCCAACCCAACCTAGTTCGGGTCTAGGCCGGCCCGGTTAGGCCTAGCCAGTAGGCCAGGCCCATTGGCCCTTGCTGAACCCGACCCGGTTTGAACGGGAGTCCAGCCCGCCGGGTCGCCTGGTGACCTAGGCCAGTGGTCAGGCCCAGACCCAAAACATGTCGGTCTAGGTCTGTCAAACCAATCCAGGTCATGCGGGACCCACAATCTGGGTTTGTTGGGTTGGTCCGACAGGGTGGGACCGGGCCTGGATGCAACCAATACCTATTTACTAAAATTTCAATATCACTCAAAACGAGAGTCTGATTGACGAGTCATTTGGTGCATTGGAACCCTCATGGAAAGACTGATCTTTTTGGAATATTCTATGAAGGATTTCAAGGAAGTTGTAATATGACGAATGTCTTGAGGAGAGGTTTCTCCTAAAATCAAGCGCACCACGTGCGAGAACCCTGTGGCTGACACAAACCTGAAGATTGCTGAAAAGAGACCCAACGTGGATCATCTATGATGGCCTAGTGGGAAGCGGCTATGTCTGACCTGGCGGGCCCACAATTGGGAGAGGATCATTGTGACCCAGAAGACCTAAGGTACTTGTCAGGGATGACTACCTCATTATGATGGAAAAAGTAGGAAGTGTCTCGGTGTGAAATGGCATGCCCATGGTGGGGAGTAGCTCTGTGTGACCCAGCATACCCACGATACTCATCAGGGATTAGTACCACATCAGTCCTAGGCTAGTTGGAAGCAGTTGTGTGTGACCCGGTAGACCCACTGTGGGGAGTGGCTTGTGTGACCCAACATACCCACTGTACTTATCAGCGATGAGTGCCTCAGTAGCCAAAGGTGTTCAGTGATACGGCTAATGGTATTACATTCCATAATATAGATTATACCTGAGTAGTAATCCCTTGTTAGAACTAGGGTGTGGGTAATCAAATACAGAGTAGTAATCCCCCGTCTACAAGTAGGGAGGAGGAGTGGGTCCTATATAGGATTTGGAGCTCCCTCGACCGTCGAGCACAACTACGAGGAGCAGGGCCCTACACTTGAAGAGAATCAATACCTAGGTAGGAGCAAGTTCTCCCTTGATGAGACTTAGGTGTGGGCCACTCTTTACAGGAGAGACTGAGGTATCATAGGCTATTCTGGATTAGTGCTCCCTCAAATCTATGTAGTGTTGAGGGGTGGGCCTCTTCACTTGGGTTTCCTTAGACTTGGATTGGGTGAAATACTGTGATGACTAGACCTCTACTGTCGGGCACTAGAGGTGGACCTATTAGAATGTTCCCGATGGAATGTGATCTCCTAGTTTGTGGGTTACGACTTGATCCTTCAATGAGAATCCTGATGCTAGCTATCAGGTGGGGACTACATCTTTCTTAGTGTATGAGACCAGTATATCTGGATATTCATTGTATTTGTTTGGGAATAAACCTAAGTAGAGATTACTGTACTTTTCTTCACGAGTTATTTATTGTGTTATACCTTTGTGGTTTCAAGACCGCCAACTGAGTATTTTTTTTAATCACCCTTTCACGGGATTTTCCCGCATATGTTGTGTCTTGTAAAGAAAACCAACAATTTAACAGAGTCTATGGAGGACCATGTGGTGTTCAGTGAGAGCAGACAGATATGACATACTTCAACAACTTCCGACATCCACTCCTTGCCTACCCTTTATGTGGGGTCTTCTGCGGACGTCTTACAGATTTGTTTTGTACTTTCTTACTTTCAGTTTGTCTTTTTTAAGGTTTTTATTGTGGACCATTTGACTTAAAGATTGTACCTTTGTTTAGTGGGTTTTTAGGGGCATTCACGTTTCCCATTCAAACTATTTGGGTCGTGGTTGTGTGTGTGTGTACTAGTACTTAGGAAAATGCCTCCCACTCATGGGATATTTTCTTCATTGATATTTTTCATCCCCTGGACTTTAGATGGTGGGGTTAGGGTAGTCACGAAATGGGCCCCAGTGGACAGGTCATGATAAATTGGTATCAAAGGAGGTAGGTTCTAACTCAAAGACCAAAACTCTATGTTTTTGTTTTGGGGAAACAATGATATGTGTTTCAATTTCGTCTTTCTGGCTAGGGACTCCAGTGTCGGTGCGGTGGCTGACGTATCCATACACCAGGACTCTGGACACCAAATTTCTAGCTTGGTAAATGAAAATACTAGTTGTAGGAAATAAATGGTACATGCATCATATAGGAATGGTTTTTGTTTTCAATGTCATTATTGAGACATCTCTCTAAATATACTCTTTTAATCATGGTTCATATTGATTCATTTCAGGATGCCTTCATGACAACAACAGGATATGATGCTACAGTGGGATCTTAATGAAAGTATGCCTAGAGTAGTGGCTTAAATGCTAAAAACTGATTCCGAGGCATTACCTCAGGGTAGTGCACCATTGATTCCAACACCCATTGATCAATAGTTGCTACTAGAACTATTAGTAGGGGATGCACACATGCTGAGTGTGCTACACAGCTTCTAGAGGCAGAGACCTCCCAGGTTCTACGGAGAGACAGATCCTTAGGCTAGTGAGAAAAAGTACGAAGTGGCTCAGTGTGACCTGGCATGCCCAAGGTGGTGAGAGGATCTTTGTGAACTCTAATAAATATGGTACTCATGAAAGATGAGCACCACAATAGCCCAAGGTGTCTAGTATTGGGATTGATGGTCTTAATGTCTTTCCTCTAGATTATAACTGGTGAGATCTATCTTGTTTTGTGGTTTTCCCTTTGGATTTATTTGTGTTCTTGTCTTTTTTTGGGGTTCCTACTGAGTATTTTTTACTCACCCCTACACAGGATTCACCCGAACATGTTGTGTATAGTGAAGATGACCGCCGCCTTGATGGAGGACTTGGTGGCCTAGGACTCGGTGGTGGCTAGGACTCGGTGGTGCCCAATGAAACCACGCAGGTATGGAATACTTTTATGGCTTCCAGAAGCTACTCTACACTTACCCATCAGGTGGGTTTTTCAGCAGATGACTTTTTAGAGTTTTCTTATACTTTCCTGTTTTCAGTTCATCTTTTTTTGGGTTTGTATTCCGGCCCATTTGACAAACAATTTGTACTTTTACATAGTGGTTGTTTAGTGGAATTCATGTTTACCATTCCTAATCTAGGATGTGGTTGTCTTTTCATGCGTATATTTACTCATGAAAATTCCTCCCACTTACAAGATGATGCCTTCGGTGCTAGTCACCAACCCCAGGCCTTCGGGAGGCGGGCATGGGGGATGTCACGACATGGGCCCCAGGGGACGAGTCGTGATAAAAATGGGAATAAGACCTTCCTTCAGTCTTCTAGTTTTTAACAATGAGAATGGTTTTTTAGCTAAGAAAATCTACTCAATATGTAGTATTGGCAGGCCGACAAAGAAAATTAATGGAAATCATGGTAACATTATTAGAGAGAAATATGTTATCTCTTTTGTGGCTTGCTATATATAGTTGAATGAAAAATATGAATTTATTTAATGCTATATCTTGAACATTTTACAAAATAAAGAATTTTATTTATCATCTGGTACAGTGTGGATCTCAACATGAAATATTTATTTGTGTAAGAATCATAAAATATAACAATTGAATCCCATAATAATTTGAATCTTTTGATCAATGGATCCAAATAAACATCAATATCATTACAAGTTTGTTTTAGTCCTAATATAAGCATAAATAACATGGTTTAATTTTTTTTCATGAATAACCACGATGGAAAGTTATAATTTAACAACATAACCATCCATGTACTATGAGTGCATCTTTGAAAACCAAAATGATTTACTCCATTTGTTGATAACACAAGAAGAAAGTTTCTCTGATCATTTCCAAATTTAGGATGCTTGTGATAATTTTTATTCCACTGAGGAGAGACTATCTGGGGATGTAGTTTCCCATATTTATTTCTTTTATTTGGGTAACATGCTAATACATTGTAGTAACTTGACTTCCATATAGGCACCTAATCCTTGGAATGATTGGAATGTACCATACAACTTTTGTAGGACCTAATTCATCTTTCTTGTTTTGAGAAGTACCACACTTTGGGAAATTTTATGTGATTTATGGTCCTTGAGAAACAATATACAATCATTCATGACGGAATGTATTATTTTAGGGATCATAGTCATAAGTCTTAGATTTCTTTCACTATTCTATGTTCAACTATGGATCTCATTATCTTCTAGGAACATATCATTTAAGAGAGCAATTAGTTCCAAAAAACCGGTGTCACTCCATCTGTAGTCTTCTTTCAAATTATACATTTTTAATATGGATGATAATACTATATATCTAGTGAAACCACAATATAATGGAATCTTTGGACAACTTTTTAACTTCTCAAACAATTTTTGGGTAATTGTGATGTTCATATTCAACTTTTCTTGTCATTTCCTCAATACAATCTTCATCATAATTCACATCTATAATCACATACTTGATACATTCTTCTTCATTGTTAACACTTGTAATCATATCCGATGATCCATAGAACGTAGTATTACCCTAAAAATTAGCTATATTCCCCTTTCCTTGTGTTTATTCAAACATTTCTAACTTTTATTTATTTCACTACAAAAAACTAATCATTTAGTGTTAGTTTTTTAGTGGGGGTTTACTAAACCACCGCTAAATTTTTTTAAAATAATTTCTCAGTGGTTTTTTTAAACCACCAAAAAATGTTTAAAAAATTAAACACCCATGACAACTTCTCCCTCCTATGACACCCCCAAACCCCCTGACACCCCTAACCCCCACCCCGTCGACTCCCCGAAGCCCTAACCTCATTTTCACCATTCACCTTCCATCGCCAGCCCTTTCTGTGCCTCGCATCGCCTTGATATCCCTCACTACACCTCACCTTGCTGCACCTCACCTCACCGTAGATCCTATACCCACCTCACCACCCCTAAAAGTTTGAGTGTTAAGTAAAGGTAACACATTAACCAATTTTGTTTTTGGTTTTTTCCATAATTGGATGATATTGATGGTTTAATAAAATGGTTTATTCCAAACTGTGTGGGTGACCATATGTGGAGGGGGTCTTGTTTTTTATACACACATGATATGTTTTCATGGAAAAAACATAAATTTAGGAAAAAATGTGAATTTTTTAGTTTATACCATGTGAACAAACCTTACATAGGATGTTCTACCCACTTAATCCCACTTGATTTGTAATGATTTTCATGGTTTCTGACTCATTATTAGGAAATGTATTATTATTTCACTATGAATAATGAAATCAGATCAATTTATTTTTCGATATTTATATGTCAGGTCAGAATTATTTAAATTTTTTTTCTTATATGATTCGATTTATTTCTCACCTATGGATGTGTTAATTTATGGTATCTCAAGGTTATAAAAATGTTCTATATTTATACTACACTTAATAGTATACAAGTTTCTATTTTTTCTCTAGTTATAGCCGGATTTTATGGTTTATATTATATATGAACTCATGTGTTATGATAGAATACTAAACCATCAACTAAGATTATACAGAGATTAAAGGTTAAAAAATAAAATATTACATTGTTTATACACTAATTTTAAATTAAAATAATAATTTAACAGAAGTATATTGAATACTAGGAAACATTGGTTATACATTGATTGTATTCCATACAAATATAAAGAACTGTAAACAATTGTTTATACAGATATGATAATTTATATACACTAACTAAAAAAATAGGTTGGTAGAAAATGCAGATTCTTGATCATGCATTGGTTATGACATATATTATTATGGAGTATAGACACATTATAAACATTTTATTCATTGTTCATTGTAATTTTCATGAAAAAAAATTCCATTACATTATAAATATGATCATATAATAACAACATGAGTCATAAAGTTTCTAGATTTTAAAACCCTGATAGATTAAACAATATAACTGATATAAACACTACTGAAATAGAATGTTTTTTAAGATTTATTCACTCAAAAAATAAAAAAATCACACATATATAATAGAAAAAAAATTGTAGCATTGAAATATTGGTTCAAAAAGAGAGAGAATAATATGGAATTTTTCTCACTTAGGGAGTTTGAGTTGGAAAGAAAAATTTATAGAACCATTTTCACACTTCAAAAATCAATAAATACTCATAGAATTTACTATAACTCAATCCAAATGAAATGAAACATTCTCATATCAACATAAAAAATGTTAAACAGAATATTTTTCCTCATTTTAGGGATAAAACAACTATAAAATCCGAAAAAATTAAAGAATTAATGATAATTTGAAACTAGTTTAGATGAATAACATCAATGCATATAGAAGGGATGATGATTGACACATGATGGATATAAATAAAAAATTTTATTATAAAAAATAACTCATCAAAATGGATAATCAGCTGAAGAATGATGAAGTTTCAAAGATCCAAGCCCATATATGAACTAACCAAAATCCTCTCTATTCCTCCAAGGTGTACCCCTTTTAACACTATCTAAGTATTACACGACCTTTCAGTAGGAATTATTACTTACATCATGATTTCTCCTCACTCCCTCAGGATCCCCATACTCAAGAGAGACCATTCCTCCATTTATAATCACTTAGTTACACTAAACACACCCAAAGAGAGTGACTATTCTCTTCTATGATCCACCAACATAGATACCCCAAGACCAATGAATTATAATATTCCATTCACACATTACCACATCCCAATATTTTCTCTCAAGAATTTTCAGGATTCTCAGTCTTTTTCCATATCATATCCTATATAATTCATATGGCCCTGCACCAATTATTATATTTCTCAAGTATAACCCATTATAAGCCCTTCATGTAACTCACTATGGTTCATAACATTTACAAAACATACAATTCCACAATCCAAGACAACATTGGTGTCCTTTAAGAAATTATATATATCACTTCCCATGTAGAATATCCACCGAGAGACTCTTAAATCCCCCACCCAAGCATGAAACACTCACACCACTATGTATAAACTATATAAACCAACTGACTGTTAGGCCTTCAACGTTCCTCACACCATGGGAATAGTGTTGTTTGGATTTGACCATTTTTATATGATACTCCACATACCAACCATTTCATCATTTAACATGGATATCATGTCCTTTTTTAGTTTTATCAACTATATACCAAAATTTTGAACACAACCTTATTTAATTCTTCATTTTAGACCTAGAAAACATTTTATGTCATTTGTGGATATTTTATAACTAAAAAAGTATTTGGATTACATCCTCAAGAGAAGTCCATACATCTAGTTGTAGTAATAAGGCAATAGAAAACCTTATTAAGAATGATTCATTACTTATCCTTGTTATATATATTCTGTTTTTAAGTACTATGAATATGTTATCATTTTTAATTTTTTTCTGTCTAAATTTTTTGAAATATATGTTCTGAATTTAATTTTATTTTATTAAAAGAAAAGAATTCCAATGAGGAAGTGTTATACTACTCCATCAACCACACTGACATATGATGATCCATATGTTTCCATCCATACAATATCTGTGACACCATCTGTTCCCCCTGCACCATCTCTCATATCCTCCGTGAGCATCCCATTAGCAGCTCAGTTCACACCTTCCCATTCAAATGCCACAATAGTTAGGGATCAGGGCACCACTCCTAGTTTTTTATGGATATATTGGATGGTTACTATTATAGGTAAAAATTTTAATATGAATAAATTTATTACAATTTTTATACTAAGTTTTTGTTCATGAAATATAGAAATAATGAAACTAAAGTGAAAAAGATGAAAAGTTCTGAAGTATAGAACCTAACCTGACTAAAGATAGTTTTCTCATTTGATTCTTATGGGGTCCCTACAAATGATGCCATAGAATTACTTGGCCATATTTCAGGCTGGTTGGCCAGGGAGCCAGTTTCCATTCTGATTATGTACGATGATTAGAGGCATATGACTTCATCTTGAAAAAAATGAGGGTTTTGATCCGCAAATAACATTAATTTTAATATATTATGGTGTAATTTAATGTCATTATACTATTAAATTCTAATATTTTTGAAATGAAATTCTATATATAGATGATTTTCCACTTAATGGTTGTTGATGTGCTAGAACGAAAGTGGACATTGAAAAATATGGTAAAGAAATAAAAAGGAATTAAATGGAGATTATGGGGTGATGTTAATGATAATTCATTGAGCACATAATAGATGTATGAAAAGCTACCCAATGGGGTACCTAGAGAGAAATGAAAATTTTTTATTGATAGACATTGTGATGAGAAGCACATGGTATTGAAATATTTATTTTTATTTTAATCTCATTTTACATTTATACATGTATATTAAAAGGATATGAAATTTCATACATTACTATTAAATTACATTATATTTATTTGATGGTCTTTTAAAGAATAACGTATCAATCCGGGTTAAGAAAATCATCCCTCACACTGCGGGGTTGAAGAGTTTTTCTAGAAGTTGATCGACTCTGGTGATCTTTTCATTAGTTTAAATATTTATAAGACAATATTATTTATTTAATATATTAAATTTTTTATAAATATTTTTTTAATGCAATCACATAATTTAGGGCACCAAGTATCCTGAATAGAAGTGTGTTTGGATGTTCATAAAAAATCTAGTGGATGTTTTGTTAATGTTCCTACCAAATAAGTTGGGATTTGAATTCATTTTTCATTATAATAACTTATTATCAGTTTTCACTATGTTACTATATATTGCCTCTAATATTAATGATATTTTATTTAAAGGTAAGAATTAAAGAACTATGGGATTCCAATCTTGGACATTCTTACTCAGTCTCCAAGGATGACTCAGTTGGTAAAGTTCTTGTGAAGGATCATCCTGGTTGAGTGCACAAGATGGGTTTCGGACCCTTACCATCTAAATACTTTAGCAAGACATCCAGGATTTAAGCTTCATATACTCTAGGTTGTAGTCTAGATGATCAGAGAGATTATGTTTCTATGAAAAACACAATTCAGGAACAAGGAGCTCATATATCCACTTCTCATAAAGAATTGGTTGATTTATATCATAAAGTGACTAGATCTGTCCCTGGAGATATTACATCGGTGACGGGTGGTGAGCAGGTTAATCTCAAAACCTCAATATCATTTAGTTTGAAAACATTTGTTGGTTTTATGTTTGAATATTAAGATACATAATTATTTAATTTTCAATATAATTGTCTTATATGTGCCGGTAGTAGGAAGTAGAGATAGAGGTGGGGGGGGGGGGGTGGCAAGAAGTGTTCATCATCGGAAAATTATTAGTGGTCTTATTGATATGATGGGAAAATATGTAAATATAGGGTTTGTTTATGTATTATGTGTCATGTATCATGTTTCATGTTTCATGTATCATGTATCATGTATGATGTATCATGTGTGACACTATGTAGTCACCTAAATGTTTCATGACCTATCATTTTCATGATTCCCCATGTTTGATAAAGGAATTGGGATTTGATATGGATTGATGATTTAGTGAGTTAGTGAGTCTAGAATTAGTGATGTATAAAGTTGGTGGTGTATTAAGTAATCTATGTTCCATATAGAATATGGATATATTTAATAGTTTCATTTGAGTTATGTTAGGATGTGTATATTAGTATTTTCATTAACTATTATATTGTTTATTTGATTGTTTTTATTCATGTTGGAGACACAATCCCCAAAACCATATCATTGAAGGATGGAGCCCACAAATTTTTTGTCAACCATTAACAATATTCAAAACATGGGAATGATAAATTCTCACAAGATATTCTTTGTGGTGTGTTCCCTAGATGTTAGGAAATCCTTTTTTGGTCACGTGCTATCACTATAAAGGAGAATAATACTTGGAGGATGATGGAGATCCAAATTGAGAGAGATCTAAAGTGTGGAGGTGAACATTGAGTGATTTTGGGTAGATTTCAACCCTTTGGGAGCTACACCACTATGTTCTCAAGCACATTGAGTGAGCCTATATATAAGAGGGATTCAAACCCATTATCAAGGGGAAGGCCCTAAGGATGGTCATTTTTTTGGGATGGGACTAGGATATGAGATTTGACATATCTTATATCCCATGAAACATAGAATCTATCCATATGTATTTTTGAAAATCACTGTGGTAGATGACCATCACTAGAATGGAATGTCCTGTCAAGAAAGGGCTAGAATATCATGTTTGGTATATACCGGTCCAAGATGGTCAATGTTAGGCTAAGTAGTTTAAAGTCTTATAGATCATTAGTTCATGATTTGTAGTTTTAAGGCTTATATCCCATACATTGGTTCTATATAGTTTAATGTCTTAGATTTAGATCTATGATACATTGTTAAATTTGAGAAAATAATCTTAAATTCGAGAGGGAAAAAATGTAGTTTCACCTCTTTTTAAGGGGTGCACATTTTGGATGCACGGTTTTCCAAACCATGAAATCCATGCATCTCCCACTACATAAGATCCACATCCCACATATTATGTTAAACTGTTATGTAAGTTGTGTTCTATCTATGAATTTACCACTATCTCATCCACAAACCCTACATGGGTTGGGCACATAGTTTGAGAAAAATGTGCAGAGCTCATGTGCACACCTTTGCAATGAACTGTAAAGTTCTCAAATGGTCGCACAACCATGGGGTCATGGTTTGACAAACCATGTGAAAAACTCTATGTCCTATATGGTTTTCTATGACGTTTTTCATGTTATTTACAAACCATGTGCATTATCAAATGTTTTTTGAAGGTTGTATGACATTTTTAGTACTAACCATGCTCCAAAAGTGCGCCAAAGGATATATAAACAAAAAATGAGATTTAAAATTATGATTCTCTCAAAACTCATTCAGACTTCCAAGACACCTCTCAAGCCTAAAAAAATATATAATAAAATTTATGTTTTCCAACTGTCATAATTTCATTCTGAATCTCAATTTAATATTTTCCTCATACACTAATCAAAAAACCTAAATTCATTTGAAAATTTCAACCCTTACAAAACATGTGATCTTAAAACCTTACCACCTTATAAATTCTCATCACCATGAATCCCCATAGGAAATTACAAATAATAACCAACCTATATGGGTTGGTAATTCCAACTCAAAATTCCATATTTCATTTCCAACCTCCCAAAGTTCTATTAAATAAAACATATACCATACAACCCATGAACGAATAAAAAATGAGAAAATGTTTGTACCCAACAAAAAAATCACTATGATTGTTCATATACAAACCCATATATGTCACCATTCAAAAAAAAATTCTAGTGTATTCATGATATTACTCATTTATGTCACCATTCCAAAAAAATACTTTAGTGCTTTCTCGATCCCACACACCATAATAATAAAATGGTACCCCAAGAATAATTCCTAGACTCGAGCTTCTCCCAAGTATGTATTTGAACCGGTACCTGTAATTTACCGTGTAATACAATAGTACCCAGTTCCAGTTATCAAGAAACTAAAAAACTAAAAAAACCATCCAACGACCAGTCCAAAACTCACATGAGTGTTACCATCCAATATTTGACATTTGTAATCCATATCTTAAGAATTTGTATAAATCAATCCTTTTTTAAACCTCCCATGGATTTCATTCATACAAACAAAAAGGGAGTGGTTTTAATTATTTATCCTGGTATATGGACGCTCTCCCAACATACTTAGGATGATGTCAATATATTGGGAATGACTGAATCTAGAATAAAAGTACACCATGTTTCTAAACATTACCCATTCATTGACCACAAATAAAAACATCCTGAATTTTTTGAAAAATTATATTGATATACCTATTTAGATATTCCAATACACACTCCATACAAACATGTTATACTTGCCTAGAACAAACCCATGATGCCACATCTCTCAATGATGTGTGACGAGGTCCAACAATGGGTCAACCACCTCAGGGCACCCTAAAAATGTCATTGCATTTCTATGGCATATCTTTAAATGGTTACACCCCAAAAAGTTCACATCATATTTGACATTACGACTAGATGGAAGTCACAACTCCCCTTCAAAATGTGATCACTAAATCATCAATCAATCAAATCCGAACTTAACTTTTAAATAGATTCCTATCTTAATAGCTAGTTTTTTAATTAAGGTATTTATCACACATCCTTAGATCCCAATGATACCATGTTATTTCATTTATAACCATAAAATTACAACAATTAATCTCATTATTCATCAATGGTTGGGTAATCAACTAACCACCACTCCATCACGTTTCCATTAATTTGTAGACACATTACCGACCAGTAAAACTCAAGGAGTTCTTATTTATCTTGATCATGAATCTATCATATATAATTAGTTTAATCTAAAACCTATTTTTTAAAATTCATCATCATGTTTGAGAAATGAAATAGTGAATATACCAACCCACCGGCTTCAAGAAGTCATTATAAAAATTTCCAATTGATCCATTATAGTTGTTCCCCTCTACATGAAAGGAAATAGTTTCTATAATACTCGTAATTCTCCCCACATTAGAAATTTTATGGGAAACATTTATTGAAATAAAAAACTTTTTGTGGAACATGATTCATCGACTACTAAATGTGGTTAAAAAACTAGGATAACATGATTATATTAATCATTAACCTCAATTGAAAAAACACCATCCTTTTAAAAGTGTTAAAGTATAGGTTTTCTTGTATATGCATGTGGGATTCTCTTACCAGGTCATGTTTACGATCTACATCTATATCAAAAACAATGTCCAAACTAAAACAAATTAGTAGTGTTGTTGGACCAAATTCATTTTACAATGTTATCCTAAGCACTGGGATAAATAATCCTTATTAGGATGGCTCAAGGATACATCTTATAAGTTTGTGCTATTTATTTTGAAGACTTAAAACTCAAACATTGGTTATACACAGTTTAATTTCCTAGATTTAGATCTATGAAACATTGTTAGATGGTTTAGATTCTATGGTTTTTATTATTCTGTTTTATGTTCTATGTATATAGTTTTTTTATGAAACATTGTTATATTGGTTACTACTGAACACTGTTAGATGGTTTATATTCTTCTATTATATGTTATCTACACATGGTTTTGTCCAGGGGAACTGGTACTGGCGATACAGAATCTGCAGCATTTTTTTATTTGTAAAGCTATATTTGGCGGTAGTTTAAACTGCCGCTAAAGAAATAGACCATATTTAGAGATGGTTTAAATCACCTCTATATTTTGATATTAGCTTATCAGCGATAGTTAAATCCTCCACTAAATAAATGCATGTTATTTTTTAGTAGTGTTTATGGTGGTTTAAAAAAAGAATTTAATGTAAAAAATGTGAAAAATTTAGTAGCGGTTTAAACCACCGCTAAATACATTAGTTTTTTTCACATGAAACTGCCTCTAAAACCACCAAAAACACCAATAAATATGTTTACTATGACACTTACCAGAAACCACTGCTAAATTTAAGAAACCGCAATGTTTTTTTATGTATAATCCCAATTTTAAATCATTTTTATGAAACCATCACAGAATCATATGGAGGCGGTTTAAACTGCCACTATGAGGTTCTTTTCTTGTAGTGATTTGTGACAGATCAAGTGTTATTTCAACTCTTCTAATGTAATTAGTCTTGAATAAAAATAAAAAAAACATGGAAAAAAGATTTGAGAAGGGTCAATTCATGATATTTTTCAAAATGGATGAACTCTCTCACTCCATCTTCATACATTTTTGTCATACAATTGGCATAAATCCAATCTTTATTCATATCCATCCTATTTTATTTAGTAATATTAATATTCAAAAAAATAAATTTGAAAAATGGTTCTTTAAAATTAGGGGAACCCAACATTTGAATGATATTTTTTATTTCATTTTTTGGTCTAAGACTCGTCCCCTTAGAAGCTAAAACAAAATCCTAGAGAAGATATAGTTGTAGATGACTCCCTTAACTTAAACCATGTAGGTGATGTTTGATGCAAAGTTGGTTTAGGTGTTGAAATAGGGTTAAACATTAATTCATCATTTTCATGAGTGAGGTCATGATAGATAACCAATGGGTTGCATATATTTAGTTTCATGCCCTTGTCGTTGTGTTATTATCAATCAATATTATGTGGAAGGTAAAGATAGTGCTAAGAGAAGGCTAAGGTTGACGGTGTTGGGTTATGGTCACCTGAGCTGGATCATTTCAATAAGGTATTTTCATGAATATGATGAATCATGAGGAATAAATCTATATTTTTATTTTGATTTATAGATCTATTAAATTATAAAAGTATAAATAATTAATTAAATTTTATATTAAAACTATATATGTAAATGTGATATAACATACATTTTATAAATGTATATAATTTAATAAATGAATAAAACTATAATTGTATACATATTTAATTCAAAATTATTATTAGATAATATTAGTATTATACATTATACTATTAAATTTATAAATTTTTATTATTTCAAAATCATATAAAACTAAAAAATTATAAACCTAATACTTTAAATATGTTAAAATACATTTGC
The DNA here is from genome assembly GCA_963277665.1 of Viscum album. Classification (NCBI taxonomy): domain Eukaryota; kingdom Viridiplantae; phylum Streptophyta; class Magnoliopsida; order Santalales; family Viscaceae; genus Viscum; species Viscum album. Next base: position 1,909,750,441 of record OY728136.1, read on the forward strand.
ATACCAAGCCTTTTTTGTTCTTTCAAAAAAATTTAACAAAAAAATCTGATAGAGGGTCCATAGACTAATTATCATTTTTTATCCTTATTAAATTCATATAAAATAATTTAATAGAAAAATGTTTGTGAAAATTTACTTCATTTAATAAAAAATGAGTTTTCAATGAATTATGGATAGTGAAAATATATTTATTCTAATCGAACACTATATCATTAATAAAAAATTATAAAATAACAATATTATATATTTTGAAACAACATGGTATTTTTATTTTATTGGTTATCCTTATTAAAATAATTATACAATGTTTCATGGGTGAATCCAGGTGGTACTATGTGGGATCTCATGTTATGGAATAACTCCAGTTAATTTTTTTAATATAGCTGCCCACGATCATGAATGATTTCTACAAGTAACAAGTTCCATAAAATGGTAAGATGCATAAATTTTAAGTACTTTTTTCAATTAATATTTCTAATATTTCAATAGAAGGAATAAATATGAATCCATCATCCTAAGAGGTTCAATGATTTGAGCACAAATGACCATGTTGTCATCGTTTGAAGATCGATATATCTTTAGGTATTTTTAATTTAATTTAATTTAATTAAAATTAAAATTAAATATAAAGGGAATCCACTGTACAATGTTGAATGGTCGAGCCATGTGATGCAATTTCCTAATTAAAGTAATTAGATTCTGGGTTAAATTCATGTTTTACATTGAAATAAAAAAAATAAAAAACAAAATATGCATGGTGGATAGGGTGACCCTGAATTTGTTTTTGAAATATTTTTTTTATAATTATAACTAGGGAGGGTGGGGCACCTGAGCACAGCTGATAAGCCACACCTCCCATATAAGACCCAACTGCATTGTGAGTCAGATGAGCCACCTTTCCCAACCGGACATGTTGACCATTTATAATCATTCATGGACACATTTGATGACAAAACAGAATCAGAAAAATTTCTAAATAACTCTAAACAATATTTTTAAATACCTAAAATTTAATAAAATTATTTCAAATCCCATAAGATGTATTTTTTGAGAAATAAAATTAGATTATTATTATTTTAATTATTTTAAATTTCTTTCAAGTAGAATTTTATCTTATTTAATTTTTTAAGAAATTTTATTGCATGTTGACCGATCATAAGCTGATATTGAACCAGTGTATGATTGATTAATTAATTATTTAATTTTAATTATCACAATGGATGAATGTATGTAATAATTAATTATTAAATAATATTTTGATGATCTGGTTGTCACCCCTTCGTATTTATAATGTATATGGATCTACATGTCCACATTTGAGTTATACAAAATGTAAGCTTATATCCCAAGTTCCTCTCACCAATGTGTGTGTAAACATGTATAAATAATTTCAATACTCATGATGACACAATTTGAAGGGGGAATTAGTGTGGACCAAAACAATAATACATGGGAGATAATGGGTCCTAAAACTCATGACGATGCTTGGCTCAAGGAGTTCCTATAAGGTTTTAGTAGATCTATGATATGTTTAATGGGTCAACCAATAGTTTATAGATCATGACCATGGAATTTTATTTATTTACTAAAATATTTCATTTTTAATTAAACTATTATGTAAAATTTTGAAAGAAAAGTGATCACATAGGATAGTTAATGAGCCTGAGAAAACAAAAATGAAAAAATACATGATGAATATTTTTATATTTTTTCATGGTTAAATTTGTGAAAAAAGTCACATAGTAAAAAGCCTAATAAATAGGATAAAATCTAATTCTTCATTTAAAATAAGGAACATTATACTCCATAAAAGAAAATATTAATTCATAAATTCCTTTCATCACTTAATTTATAATAGAACCATAGTTCTAGGTTCTCATTATCCATAGTATAGGGTGCCTCCTCCCATTGAGGATTTCAAAAAAATGGCACCACTAAAAAACTAGGTTTATTTAGCACTAGCTAGAAACGCTATTAAAGACCCCCTATGTTAGCACTAAAAAAAGCATTGTTAAATGAGGTTATTAACAGTGCATTTTTTAGAACTGTTAAAGGGGATCTTTAATATGGATTAAAAACATTGTTAAAGGGGGAACTTTATCATTATTTTTAACAAGCACTGATAAAGGTCCACCAATTATGAGAACTTTTAAAAAAGCATTGATACCGGGGGGAGTTATCAGTGCTTTTTAGAGGCCCTAATAAAACACCCCATTTATCAGTGCTTTTTTAAATCCATTGAAAAAAGTATAGTTCAAAAAATTATATTTCATTAAAAATAATATATATATATAAATATATTTATATTGATATAAATAATATATATATATATTTAAAATATGTTTTAGATGAGGTAAATAGTCATTTACACTTGATATATAAGATATATTGTGAAAATGAATTATTAAATAACTGAAAAAGTATTTTTAATTAGTAATTTGATTTTTATTACCATGTAATAGCGATTTAATATCAATTTGAAGATAAAAAATCCAAAAAATAATCAAATATCTAAAATAAGTTGAAAACATAACTCGATCTTCAAACAACCATAACTTTGATTTGGGTGTCTGTTTGGGATATACCACTCATCAAATTGAAACCTATGATGATCTCTACACCCTTAATGACACCAATAAATTTCTATCCTATTTTCCAGTGCCAAAAAAGGATCCTAAGGTCTTCAAAACTGAGTTTTTAGTCAGCAATCCCAAATTTTATAACACTTGATGGATTTTCATCATCATTTAAGGGGGTATTTTTTCCTTTTTTGTGGGGATTGAATTTATTCCTAGGTATTACATTCATATTGATATTATAGTTTTTAAATTTTATCATTTTTCACAACTTAATTTTACTAATAATTAAATATATTTATGTTTTCTTATATTTACTAATTATAAATCACTCATATAAATAAATATATCAACATATTTACATAAAAATTTATATTATAATACATATAAATAAATAAATATTCTAAAAATGTATTTAAACCAATATCTAACCACTTTTTACATTATAAAAATATATTTATAAAGTTTAAATATACATAAGAGTGTGTATTTATAGAAATATATATATTGATATTATATTCTAGTATATTTAAATGAATATAATATGTAAAGTATTTAAATAAATATAAGTATATATATATATCACACACAGACATATATCGTATAAATGCATTTAAAAATAATTATATAAATATATGTAAATATATATGTAAATATATAAATATTAATAAATAGAAATATCATTAAATAGACACCAAAACAATATGGTGTAGTGGTAAAGGAATTCCATCTTCGTAGGGGGGGTGTAGGGTTCTAATACAGGTGGGTGTGCATGAGGCTAGAAATACAAAAAGAATTAATAATGGGGGGTGGTGGGGTGAAAAGCACTGATGGGTGGGTGGGGATTAAAGGGATTGTGGAAGTGTTGATAGTGGGGTCAGACTCAATAGTTTAAAAAAAATTACCCATTTAAACAGTAGTGTCAAATACCCCCATTAAAATATTCATGTTTTTAACCATGCTCAAATTATCCTCACTTTTTTAGTGCTGATAAAGATCTATTATGGAACTTTTAAAGGCCCTTTTTGTAGTTGTGTGGTGAGTTAAATTATCTAAAATTTACATTAATGATTTATTCATAGCTAGCTTACTTCAATTTTAGAATAATTTGTTAAGAAAATTTAAGTTAAAGTTTTATAAGTGGTGAGACTCGACTCAATAGATTATGGGGTATTAAGTTAATATGGTTGGCTCAGAAAAAGCATACCTTAGACTTTTGGAGCAGTTTCGTTGTCATATCTTGAGAAATGAAGAGAGGTTTAAAGATCCTTGTCCACTAAAATATCCAAGTGACTAGATTTTCTAAATCCAATGCATGAGGTCCATTGGGATTTAAATAAAAAATGAGAGATATTTTATATTCATAAATATATAATGTCTAAAAAATAATAATTGAAGAAAAATAATTTTTATTATAATTTTTATTTTATAGAAAAATGGAATGTAATACCATATAATCACTATGATCGAAAATGGATAAGGAAGATGTCTTCCCTGAAAAAAATTTCTAAGAATGGTATAGGTGATTGAATATAATACTATGAGACAATTATCTTGTACCAAAGTGGTAAAGGCTCCTTCTTGTTATCCAAAATACCCAGGACTGATTCTGGGTAGGCTAAAAATTCCTGAGTTATTGTAGCAGCACTATAACAGGGAACGATTGTAGCACTGTAGCAGTGGCAGAACTGTAGTAGCAGTGACACTATAGCAGTGAGGGTACTATTGCGGGAACTGTAGAGGCAGCAACACTGTAGCAGGTACTATGGAAGTTTGAGTACTGTAGAAGTACTATTCACTGGAGGACCCTTTGGGAGAAAATTGGGCTTTCATGCCCCTGGGCCTTTGGGCTATGTAATGAGTCTCTATCTACCCAGAAAAATATGGGTCCTTGCTTTGATTAAATAATAAAATGAGGTTTCTTCCCTGAATTTAAAAAAAATATAATACTATGATATGTAAGAAAACTTTAAGTTCTAGAGTCCCCACTACCCGATGAGCCATCTCAAGAAACAAGTGAATGTCAAAAGGAATCTTATAGGAGGCACATGGATGATAAAATGATGTTTACATCATAATTTTTTCATCAATGTCTAGTTGCTTGTGAAATAAAAATGAGAACATCAATGATTACACCATATTGTCCCATCTCTGTGATGTTTATGAGGAAAAAGTGAAAAAAGAAAGAAATGATATTATTATTTCCCCGAACGCATGTAAAATTGGAATTTATAATCCATGATGGTCCTCGTTCACTCAAGATGACTAATCCCATTGATCATTTTTCATATTTTGAATTCATGAAAATATTGATCTTTCAATACATCTCATTCATTAATTATTATCACCTAGATAATCCATTTTCATTGAGAATAATAACATAAATAGTATATATAATTTACTTTAACACCTTTTGGATAAGGATAACCAAGTTGATAAGAATATTAAGAACAATGAATCACTAGTTCTTGTGGATGATGAGGAGAAAGTAAGGGTGAAAAGTTAAATATAAAGTGAAATTTTCAGGGAACCTTCAGAAATGAATTTAGAAAAAATCATAGAAAAAGTGGGAGAGAATAAAAAATGAGACTTTCTGGTTTAGAAGTATCAAGAAAGGACATTGTTATAGGAAATGAATTAAATTATATAATTATCATATAGAAGCTTGTAATTCAAGTATATTAATTATTTCATGTAATATTTCTACTTAATTCCATAGGTATTCGAAATAATTTTTGTCTCAAACATATACCATCCTGACCTAATTCATCGAGTCCTAGCTAGAATGCCATGTGATCTCATGCATTCCTCCCGATATGCAAGAGGTTATCGACCAGCAGTGATGGTCCGAGTCTGTAATTGGGGAGACTATACCCTCAGTATCATGAACTAGGATCAATAATAAAAAATAACCAATATAATAAATAATCACTGTAAACATGAGGAAAGGTAAAGATGACATACATGTCGTACAAATAAAGTAGCCCCCAAAGTGTAAATAATAACTAATGTAAATAAGGAAGATAATCATATGATAAACTAAATTTCCCACTGGTGTTCATCATGGCCCACCAACATCTCCACACTCCTCAGCTCAGCAGTCTGACACATGGCCCATTCCCTTCACCAGATCCCTAATAAAATCTACAAATTCACTAAAATGCCCGAGTAGGGTGTTGGTACAAGACTTAGTAGGACACCACCAATGCGTCCTTAACCTTATGTTCTCAAGTATACATGTTTACTCCATATTAATAATAAATTCATAACAAGTATAGAAACACACAATCCAAAATCGAGCCGTCATGGGCTAGCCAAGCACCCAAAAACAGCAGGATATACCTACTTCGGATCTTTTTCAGAAAAGTATCATATGTCGATAAGTATCTGTACTATCCAAAAAGCTGTTGGTGAGTCACTCGGAATCCACAAGGCCTTGTGTTAAAAAACCTACATGGAATCTATAAGGAATCAGGTAATACCTGAAATCCACTAGGCATCAATTATCTATAACGTACCCATAATCCACAAGGCATCATGTAACACTATAAATCCACAAGTCATTATGTGTCATCCAACTACTTGGAATCCACAAGGAATCTAGTATATTATACTTTACAAGGTTATCTTTCTATACCATCATCATTACCGCATACCATGCATGCACCCCATAAGTCATAATCATATCATGATGACTGATAGTCAAGTATATAAATACCAATCCTAAAAATGAAAACATGACAGGTCATAGCATGATAACAACCATATATCACACATCATAAAAAATGTAACATCATCATATAAATCAACACGTGAATTAAACATCATCATGGAATCAAGATATCACATCAATCTTAAGGACTGAAGCCATATAATATCATGGGCCAAACACACATCCACATGTGATCACAAGTCCGTCATGAATGTTAATCAATCCATACACAAATCAAAACATTTCAATACACATGTAACGAGAGCCCATGAAGGTATGGAATATTCTACCTCAAAAGTCATTGATGTAAAAAGGTGAGGATAAACCAGTCAAGAACACATCTTCGTGGCCTTATTATCAAAACATTGACACTTTATGATCACTACGGTTCCCTAAAAATACAACTATTTTATATTAAAAACAAATAAAATATCCCATGCAATGATACATTCTCTCTCCTAAATAATTTCCAAATTATCATTCAGGTCAATGCATGTTCTCAGAATATTCTCCTCAAGAATAATTATTTTTGATAATTCATCATAAATTATTTTTTATTACTATCTTTTGATAATTTATCCCAAATTATCATTTATAATTATCTATAGATAATTTATTATAAGTTATCCTTTATAATTATCCTTTGATAGTTTATCCTAAATTATCCATTATAATTAAGTTTAAATAATTTATACAAATTATCATTTAATATTATCTGTTGAAAATTTATTATAAACAATTCTTTATAACAGTCATTTTATAATTTATAAAAACTATCCTTTCATAATTTTTATTTTATAAAAAATACTTTGATAATTTATTAACTATCAAATAATAATTTTAATAATGATCCTTGATAATATTGAAATTATCATTTGATAATATAAATAATTATCCATTGATAATCTCATAGTTATTGTTTTATAATTATTATAATTATTATTTGATAATACACATAATTATCCTATGATAATTTTCGAAATCTTTGTCATGCAATAATGACCTTATAATTTTCCTTTAATAATTTCTGTAAAATTATATTTGATAATTTCATGTAGTTATTCTTTAATAATTAATTGAAATTATCACTTGATAATTCTTCATCATTATACTTTGATAATTTGTGTAAAATTATCTAAGATAATTTCTTTTAATTATTCTTTGATAACTCATTTCAATTATCACTTTATAATTCTTCGTCATTATAATTTCATAATTTGTGTAAAATTATATTTGATTATTTCATGCAATTATTTTTTGATAATTTATTGTAATTATCACATGATAATTCTTCATCATTATCCTTTGATAGTTTGTGTAATTTTTTTGATAACTTCATTTAATTATTCTTTGATAATATGGTTCAATTATCATTTGATAATTCTTGATATTTATCTTTAAATAATTTGATGAAATTGTTGTATGATAATTCACTATAGTTATCTTTTATGATTTCACATAATTATCCATTGATATATTCTATAAATTATTCTTTGATGTTTTTCAAAATTATAATTTTAATATCTTATGGGATTATACCTTTCTCAAAACAAGGTTTAATTATTTTCTTATTCAACCATTTTATTTTTTATAATTTTTAGATTAATAATAGAATTGATTTTTTTTCAAAAAATAAAACAATATTCCCAACCTAGGTGCCTCATAGAAGAACATGAAGGGTTTCATCACACATAGAATGAAGATCAGTCACGTCAAGTTCTGAATCAATCTACCTAGACTCCACTAATCGTGTGCAAGAGAGATTTGGTGTATGTAGATCTAGATATAAATGACCAACATTGAACCCGTAAGGGTTCTCCTAAATCAAGAACCCAAATGTCATTCCAAATATAAAAACCCCAATTGAAAACCTCATTTTAATGCTTGATTTACAGGATAAATGATTAAATAGGCCATAATTTCTTCCCATTATGGGGTTATAAGTTAAATCAGGTCAAATCATATGAATAAGGGAAGGATTGAAAGATTAGGGGAATTTTAATTGTTTTTGGTGTTAATTTCAGATGATTATGTCAAATAAATCTGGTAATAAATTAAATTAATTAAATTAATTGTTTAATATAAATATGAAATAACATAAATTAACTAGAGGCCTTACCAAACGCCTATTACGCGTAAACCTTATGCCCCATTTATGGTAAACACCAAATCTGTGACCTAATAGTGGTCTCAAATTTCTCATACAACATACTGTTTGAGGGATAATCAATTATTTTTATAAAACTAATAAATAATAAATAATAAATAACTTATACTCAAGTGTGATCTAACCAAATGCTCGACACCCACATATGTTATACCCTGCATAGGGTAAACACTACATCCCAGAACAAACTGTGGTATCTAATATCACAACCCGTCCCCTGGGGCCCATGTCATTACTACCCCAAGCATTCCTCCTATAGGCATGGGTCTAGAGACTAGCACCAAGTAGAAAGAACATACAAAGGGGTGGAATTTTTCTAAGAACCTGTACAGATGCACCTGTCTCCAAACAAAATTACTAAAACTAAAAACACTGAGTAAATAGACATGCGTCCCAGTAAGACAACCACTGTGAGTAATAGTACAAAACTGAAATGTATGTTGTCTAGAATACAAGCATAACTGAAACAGAAAAATACAAGATCCTGGATCTCATCTCCAGAAAACCCTACCCGTATGGTATGGAAAATAAGTTGTCTGAATGTTTCTGAATTGTACCATGTCTCTCAAGTCACCCTACAACACCCCCTATATCTGGACCACAAAGGACTGCCATCAAATATTTAGATCATATACGCAAGACATGACACGTGTGGGATAATCCCTTCACGAGTGAGTAAAACAATACCGAGTAGGGACCTCAGACCACAAAGGTAAAGCTCAAAGAAAGACACAAGGTAGACTACAAAATAGGTAAATGAAGTGTAGCCTCTAATAAGTATATTTAAGAGAGTCACTAGAGTCATCTCATACTTGGATAAATATACTAAAAAAGTCCAGGCATATCCATATCCATCGATACATGCGGTCTCTGCAGGAGACCTACTCCGCACCCTCACAAGAGACCAACTCTGCATCGTAATAGGACACTAACTCTGCGCCCTCGTAGGATACCAACTCTGTTCCCTCATAAGAGACCAAATCCATGTCTTCACAGGAGACCAAATCTTCTCCCTTACAAGATACCAACTCTGCATCATCACAGGAGAACAACTCTGTGTCATTGTCACAACCAGTCCAAGGATTTCGCCCTTAGTATGGTTGCTTTGGGAGAACCTACTCCTCGAGGCAACAGTCTGTACAGCACCCCACATGAAAAATCACATAGATTATCTTAAAAGGACCAAATCTTAATGAGGTTACCAATGCTGCAAAAAAAATCGTCAAACAGACACACTTTTTGAGAGTTATGGGCATTTATGTGAAAAGGGGCTGGTTGGGTTCAGGCCCAGTTCGACCCGCCTGCGGGGTCTGACCCGACCTGTCTGCTCGACTAGGCCTGATACCAGCTCAAGTCTAGCCAACTCGAGTGGGATAATTCGTTCACTCGGGATGAAACGGGTGGGGGGGGGTGTCCCTACCTGGGCAATGCGGCCAACGGATGCGTTCACTGCTGCCGACCGCCTTATTCAATACAGTCAACTGTTGCATGACCACCTTGCGGTCCTACTGGACCATGGGCCTCTGCCACATGACATGAACTTCTACCACATCTAGCTGAGGCCCACCACCATCTGTCAAGTCAGTGGCCTTGTCCACTACTCGTGAGCATTGTGCCCCAGCTTCCTCCCATCGGGTGGTCACGCCGCTGGTGGGTACTTCTCTTCTTTGGGCCGCCACCGTCACTATGGTGGTCCATTCATTGAACTGAGAGTTCCATTACAAACCTTCAATCGTCTCCATCACTACCACAATTTCAATATAGTCTTGTCATTGATATAGGGGTTCGAAAATGTTTGGAACCCCCTAGTAAATCTTGACGCGACCACGTGGGTCCGTCAATGAAGAACGTAAGAACAAGGGAGAGAAGGAGCACCAAAGAACCCATAGTATGAACCTTGGCCTTGTTCATGTTGGATTTGGTCTGTTCATATTATCAGAATTATTAAAGTGAAGAAAAGAATATTCAACAAGGTTCATCCCCTTTAATTCTGCGTTTTTAACCATCCCGCAAGAATGATCGAACTGCAGATCAACCTATTTGGGTTGGTCCGCGTGTGTCCAGGGAAACAAGAAAAGGGAATGGAATCACAAAGACAATAAAACCCAACCTAGAAATAGTATTGATCGGAGGATATAATTCACCATTGATGGTTATCTATCCATGAACATCCACAATCAACCTTTCATTAGTGCTTGATCCGATCTCCGATCTCCAAATCATTATCACTGACGAGAGAGCTTCTTTCTCCTTAGGGGAAATTTTAGGCTCTATGGAAATTCTCTAGTGATATGAAATATAATATTTATTTATACCTCTAATTAATGGACTAAATGTGGTAATGTGTTCAACATTTTAATCTTGTTCGAGCGTTGCGATGATGTTGCGTTGCAGCATTGCGACGACATTGCGTTGCAGCGTCGCTGAGTCACCACATCATAATGTTGTTGAGTCACTGCGTAACATTGAAGAAATAAAATAAAATAAATTTTTAAGTATATTTTATTTTTCTCTTAAAACATCCATAAATTAACTTTTGTAACCGACCCACACCGGATGATGTTATGCTCTATATTAGGTAAACACGCTCTACTGAGCTCAACGGTGACCTCAGATTTCTGCTCTGAGAACCCATTTAGATGTTTAAAAATCCACACACATGCACTATTTTTAATAAATATAAAAATAGTTAGAACATTTATTTTTGGAATCCTGGGCCTCAGAATCAAATGCTGTCTCAATTCCTAGTCTCCAAATAATGCTATATAATTTTTAAAAGAAATTACATAGAAAATATGGGCATTTAATTCTCCCCACCATAAAGATTTATGTTCTCGAAATCCAAAACAAGGGATGAACAGACAAATTGGGATACTGGGCATGAATCTGAGCCCCCCAATCCAATATTCTATCCTGTATTGTTTTGTGCGGCCACTGAACATGCACTAGAGGTATCAATCTCCCACATAGGGTCCTCTATTATAGAACCTCGATATCCGCTAAGAACTCCACAAATGTTTCCCCACCATCAACATCAGGCTCACCCAAGTCAATGATGTGTGATGTGTCATGTACGTACCTCCTCCATTGGGATATGTTAAATATGTCATGCACCCTCTCTAACTATAGAGCTAGTTCCAACTAGTACGCCACCCTGACCCACTCAACATAGTATCAAAAAAGGTCAAATGAACTTCCGAGACAACTTACCACCCTGACCAAATATCCATATTTCACATCGAGAAGATACCCAAAGTAACAAATGGTCCCCCTCCTTGAACTCCAAGGGAATCAGTCACCTATCATCATAGGACATCTTATGGGTATGTGCAGTCTTCATCCGCTCATGGATGACGACACCTTCTCTATAGTAGCATGCACCAACTTAGGCCCATGAGAACTAACTCTCCAGGGTTAGTCCAAAAAAGTGGAAACCTACATGGTTGCACATACAAGGCCTCAAACAGTGCCATAACGATTGTGGAGTGGTAGCTATTGTACAAAAACTCCACCAGGGGTAGGTGATCCTCCCAACTATGGCCAAAATCAATGATTCTAGCATGTATCATGTCTTCTAAGACCTGAATTGCTCACTCTATCTAGCCATCTATATATGGATTGAAAGCTATGATCTAGGAAAAATGTGTCCCAAAAATGCCCTATAATCCCTTTCATAATCGGGATGTTAAGTGTGCATCACAATATGTGACTATTATATATGGGACTCCATGGAGTTGAACTATCTTCTGAATGTAGAGGTGTCCCAAGCTCTCTTTTGAAACCTATTATATAATTTCTAGGAAGTTGGCCAACATGGAGAGTTAGTCAATGATCACCCATATGGTATTGTTCCCCCTAGACATACATGTTAAACCGATCATGAATTCCATCGATATTCCATCCCACTTCCACTCTTGAACCTCAAGGGGTTGAGTCAAACCCACTGGAACCTAGTGCTCGACCTTCACTTATTGACAAGTGAGGAACCTAGAGACAAACTCTACAACTGTCTTCTTCATCCCCAGCCCTGAAAACTGACGTCAGAGGTCCTAGTACATCTTTGCCACACTTGGGTGTACCGAAAAACGGGTTGTATGAAACACCTTCAACACCTCCTCTCATAAAATTTCCATTACAATTGTGCATATTTTGAAAAGGATGATGTGCTACCCACCTTTCGATTATAAATCAGGTACATTCCCTATGTTAATATGATCACATGTAGTCTTTTAGTTGGTATCTCCAATTTGAGCCTCCGTAAATTTATGTAAGAGTGGAGGGGTAATTTCCATCGACGGGATATAAGATGCTCCATCTCCATCCATGAAGGATATCTGAAGTGAGGCCAATTTCTCCAAGGCCTCATTCAGTAACTGTGAAATCAATCTCCAGTTGAGATCACTGACCAAAATGGTCCCCTTCCCAAGAGTATAAACTATCTCAAAGTCATAGTCTTGGAGGAACTCTAGCTGATGACACTTTCTCAAGTTCAGATCCTTTTGAGAAAATAATACCTGAGACTTTTTTGGTCTCAGTAAATGATAAAATGATAACCCATAAGGTAGTGCCTCTATATATTCAATGCAAAGACTACTTCCACCATCTCCAGATCATGGGCCACATAGTTCTACTCTTGTGGTCTCAACTTCCGTGAATCATAGGAAATCACCACTTTCCCCTACATCAAGACACAAATAATTACTGTCCCTGATGCATCATAGAACACTACGTACTTGACACCCTCCTTGGAAAATCTCAGGATGGGAGACCTCATCAAAGTCTACCTCACCAGTAGAAAGCTCCCCTAGAACTTCTCTATCCATATGAATGGTTTTCCATTTTGTGTCAAGGATTTCATAGATACTGCTACTCTGAAAAATTTGGGCATGAACCTATGATAGTACACAACTAATACCATGAAACTATGTACCTCAGTAAAATTTTTGGGTGGCTCTCAAGTAATCACCAACCTTATATTTGTAGGATCCACTGCAACTCTAGCCTCTGAAATGATGTGTCCAATAACGTGGACCTCTCATATCCTAAACTAGCACTTCAAGAAATTTCTGTAAATCTAGTTCTATCAGATTATGTTCATTACCACCCTCAAGTGTATCATGTTCTCCTTCTCAGATTCGTAGTACACTAATATGTCATTAATAAAGTCTACAACGAAATGGTATAAGTAAGGATCTGCAATCTTATTCATGATTCCCATGAACACTAATGGGGTGTTCATTACAAAAAAAATGAATCATTATGTACTTGTAGTGGCCATAGAGAAATATGAAGCCCATCTTTAAAATGTACTCATTCCACACCCAAATATAGTGATAACTGGATCTGAGTTCTATCTTCAAGAATCATCACTCTCTCTTCAACTGATTGAAGAGGTCATCGATCCTTAGTAGTGGATACTTATTCTCCATATTCACCTGATTCAGGCGCCGTAAGACAACACATAACCTCAAGCTCCTGTCTTCTTTCTTGGAAAATGATTTTGGGGTTGTCCGTGGTGAAAACACCGGGTCTCACGAAGCCCTTCCTCTGAATGTTCTAAAACTGTACCCTCAATCCATGAATCTCTATGCAAGCCATCCAATATGCTAGTGCAGGTATTGGTCTCGTCCCGGGGTAAAGGTCAATATAGAATTCTACCACCCTGTGAGGAGGTAGTCCGAGAACATATTTTAGAAATATTTCCTCAATCTCGTCCACCACTACAAGAAACTGAGGACTCATCTCATCCAATGCACCGAGGGTCATGCTAGAAAACTGATGTGTGATCATCTCCACCCTATTACATGTGAGTCCATCCTATGTTGATCTGGTTTTCTTTTCACCAATAATGGAAAAACTGGTACTGTCTCCACAGACACACCACACTGTGCACCTAAAATACTATATCTGAGCATGAAATATGGATAACTAGTCCATTCCAAGAATGATGTCGTAATCCCTTGACACTGCCACAAAGAGATCCCAACCAGAACTCTCTCCCTAAGAGTTAGGGCACACTATCGACACCACTTTGTTATTGTTGAATCTCCTCCTGTGGGAGTCTCTAATAGAAGTGATCGAGTCAACGATTCCATTGGAATCTCTTTGTCTCAAACAAGGGTTATGGGGAGAAAATATTGAATGGAACCCATGTCTATTAAAACGTTATATAGGGTGGAAAAGACACAAATTAAACCTCTAATCATCTTGGGAGTCTCAGGATCCTAAATCTACACTGCCTAGAGGTGGCCTCACCCCTGTCCACTAGCTCCTTGAGGTCATGGTGGACCACCTAGGGGTGGTGGTGGTAGTTCCTAAAACCTTAATACACCTCCTCTCAATCATCACACTCCTCTTCCACATCCACCTCATGGAGGAATTCCATTTTCATTCCTCCACCTCTACCTCGGCGTTCCCTCAGTCATATCTTGGTTGGTTGTATGGCTGGTCAGACAATCTCTAGCCATATTTCCTCGACCACCACATGGGTAGAATATACCTTCCTTCAGCCGACCTAATCTTCCCTAGAAGACTCACACCACTGATCCCATGTCATGGGGTTTTCCCCTAGATAGTCTGATTCTCTTGGACCCCTACGTTAGCTATTGGCTACCTATTGCCAGAGACTCAGCTACCTGAAGCCCAATAGTAGCTCCCACCGTTGTTGCCTTCTTCACATGAAGGATCTATAATAGTAGATCTCTCTCGAGCACCCCATCATGCATAAGAATGATAATTTATATCATTGATTCTATGATCACCCAACATAGTCCCTGCTCGAAGGTACTAGCCTTGAAGAATGGGTCCCACACAATGTCTGTAGAGTAGGAAGAATGATCTTTGAATCTCAGTGAATACTCTGCCACTGTCTGGATACCATGCTACAGATGAATGAGATACTGTATACACACATAGCATAAGGTTACTCGAAATAACTCTACCGTGAAGAGATGATCAATGTCTATCTAGGAGAGGGTAACCTCCTCATGCGTCTGGATCATCAAGCTCCACCATCTCCCCACCGATCCCTATAGAAGTATCAGGGCTAGAACTGCCATATGGTCAAAAGAAATCCACACTATGAATAACAATATCTTAAATTCCCCCATCCAATCCTCAACTACTTGAGTATTTGTCTCACCTTTGAACATAGGAGGTCAGTGTCTCTAAAAATCATGAAACACACTAAGCATGCATTTATCCTCTACCGGTAATGCTAGTAAGAACTACTGCTCTGTGGGTGGTAATATCACTAGTACACCATCAGGAGATTCTATCTATGAAAATGGTCACTACCCCAGTTCCTCATCACTTGGAACACCATCCTCATGGTCGTTCCCATGAATCCTAGCTAGCTTCTTATGTGGAAGTATCCTGAAACAAAACAAGATGTAACACAGTCGATAGAGTATACCTAGTGACCTGACTCTAACTCAATAAGGACATGAGAACACACCTAAATCTGTTATGATTCATGAACCATTTATTTCCCCTTCAACTAGTGTTTTCATGTACTGAGTCAAAACGTATAATTCAAGGTCCTTATTTATGGATACATCTGCTGCATAACCAATAATGGGTTCCCTAGCCT
Source organism: Viscum album (assembly GCA_963277665.1). Lineage (NCBI taxonomy): Eukaryota > Viridiplantae > Streptophyta > Magnoliopsida > Santalales > Viscaceae > Viscum > Viscum album. The sequence continues at coordinate 1,909,766,487 of OY728136.1, forward strand.
GAAATCCAAACTCGAATAACTTAACACTGTTTGGGAAAAAATGTAAAAATGACCATCCTTTGATAAAACTCTGCCATGAACCGTCCCCCAGGTCCCATGTCATGATTACCCCAATCCTGCCTCCCATAGGTCAGGGGATGACGACTAGTACCGAGTAGGCATATCCCACAACAGGGAGGAATTTTCCTAAGAACCAGTACATATGCACCCATCTACAAGAAAAAGTAAAAAAGAACCGAGTAAACAGACATACAACCCAATAATAAAACCATTGTGAGTAATTATAAAAAACTGAAAATTAAATCAGACAGAATACAAGCCCAAATAAAATAGAAAAATACAAGCTCCTAGATCTCATCTATAGAAAAACCTACCAGAAGGGTAGGTACAATAAGATGTCTGAATGTCTCTAAATAATGCCATGTCTGTCAATTCACCCTGTATCACCACCTATCTCCAGCCCACCAAGGACTCTTTCAAAGTTGTTGATGATTTTCACAGGACACAATACGTGTGGGTGAAGCCAATGCAGGGGTGAGTAAAAAATACCCAGTAGGGACCCTGGACCACAAAGGTAATGCTCAAAGAAAGACACAAGGTATAATACCAAAGAAATACAGTAAGTAAAGCCTCAAATAACTATAGTTAAGAGATTAACTAGATTTATCTCACACCATGATACATATACTAATAAATTCCAGACCTATCCCAATCCATCGAGACATGTAGTATTCATAGGAGGCTTACTCCACACCATTCTAGAAGACCAACTCCACGTCATCATAGGATACCAAATCTGTGACCTTTTAGGAAACTAACATTGCACCCTTGGAGGATACCAAATATGTGTATTCACAGGAGACCAACTCCGCAACCTCATAGGAGACCAACTCCACTTCTTCGTAGGAGACCAACTACATGTCTTTGCCACAACTAGCCATAAGATTCTATCCTTAGCGTGCTAACCCTAAGAGAACCTACTCCTTGAGCCAATATACCATACTCTAAACTCTATTAAAAGTCAAATAGAGTATCTCAAAAGTACCTCCTCATTGTGAGGGTCTCAATGCCGCAAACAACTCATCTAACGAACCCACAGTTTGAGAGTTATGAACATTTAAGTAAAAAAGGGTTGGCAGGGTCTAGGTTCGGTCCGACCTGACCCGATTAGGGTCCCACATGACCTAACCTGCCAGATTTCCCAAACCTGATGGGTCCAACACGAACTTCAAGGTTGAACCAGCCCACTACCGGCCTAGCCCGCTCGAGCGCCCCAGTTCATTCACCCAGGATGCGGCGAGCATCTCATCCCTGCCTAGTCAATGTGGATAACTGCCACGTTCAATTCTATTGACTACCTCATTTAATGTTGTCGACCACCATGTGAAACATGGACAAATACCACATGACCCACCCCACGGTCCCACAGGACCGCGACACTCCGCCATGTGACATGGCCTCCTACTGTGTCTGGTCGAGGTCCACTGCTGCACATCAATCTAGCTGCCCTGTTCACGGCTCATGGCTACCATGCTGTGAGTTCCTTCCACCGGATGACCACACTGTCACACACCACCGTAGGTGCCTCCCCTAGCAGTTCCTCTTCTATGGGCCACCACTATCACTATGGTGGTTTTTTCATTGAACCCGGAGTGCTATTGAAATACCCAAGTTGTTTCCATCACTAACATATTCTCAAGATCATATTTCCATCACTCTAGGGGTGTGGTCACACTCAGATCCTCTCAAAATTCCTGACGTGATCACGTTGGTCCGTCAGTGAAGAATGCAAGAACAAGGGAGAGATAGAGAAAAAAACCATTATAAAAGAATTTGTCCTTATTCTTGTCGGCCTTGGTGTATTCTTTTCAAAAAAATTATGAAATTGAATGAAAATAATATTCAATAAGATTTATCGCCTTTAATCCTTCATTTTTAACAATACCGTTAGAACAATCAAATCGCAGATCAACCTGTTCATGGGTTGGTCCATGTTTGTTGTCGGATACAAGAATAGGGGAAGAAATCATGAAGAAAATAAACCCCCTACCTAGAAAGAGGATCAGTCAGAGGTGATAATTTTCCTTTGATGGTGATCCATCCACAAATTTCCACGATCCATCGTTCATCGGTGCTCGATATGAGATCCGATTTCCAAATCATTCTCACTGGTGAGAGAGCATCCTTCTTCTTCCTGAAGGAAACTTTTGGGCTCAATAAATTCTATAGTGTTATGAATTATAGCACTGGCCCCTACCTCTGGTTAATGTAGGAAACACATTAATTATTTTCATAGTTTTAAAAGTGTTTTAGCATTGCCATGAAGCTGAATTACTGTGTCGCTGAGTTACTATATCCTAATTCCACTGATTCACTATGCAACATTGAAGAAATAAAAAATTATAACTTTTTAATTATATTTTATTTTAATCTTAAAACATTATTAAATTAACTTTTTCAATTGACCCACATCATCTCATGTTAGGCCTTACTTAAGGTAAACTCGATGTTATGAGCCCAACGGTGCCCTCATATTTCTGATCCGAACATCCGTTTAGAAGTTACAATGTAACACCCCGAGATTTTATGAAAAATATTCTCTTAATTTCGTTAATGTATTGTGTTGTATTCTACACCAAGATTACCTTGCGCTATACTCAACACCGTATTAGCTTGCAGTATACGTAACACTATTCTTGGATCGTGTTACACACAATTTTGATAATAGTTATTCTACGCAACATTGAGTATATATATATATATATATATATTCAATGTATAAATGAAATATGGTTGGATTCTGTTATACGAAACAACGAAGGATTCTTTCACAACATGCAACCCTGACTTGGCTTTCATTACACGCAATCACGACCTTCCTCGATAGCGTGTATTGTACGCAATACTGGGTTTTAATAAACAACGATATATTATTATAATATTGTCATGAACTAGCCATTATGAATAGTATTAACTAAATTTTGAATTTTATAACATTATTATTATTCTTACACATTTTCTATAACATGGTATAAGAAAAAAATAAATTTTTCGGGTAAAATAAGTATTTTTCAAAAAATGCAGTTTTGCCGCCTTTTGATGACGCACCCACTTTAAATCTAGTTTTTGACATGTTTATATATTCAATTTGACAAAATAAAATTCTTCTTTTGAATCAGGATATAAAAATTTACATTATATAATGTTTTGATATTTTTCCGATAACTTTCATATTTTAATGAATAGTAAAAACACGCTATATTTTAATTAAAAACAACTTTTTTCATCGTAATATCTTATGTGGTTAAATTATAATATGGAATGGTTTTAAAATATAAATAGAATATATTTTTACCATTTGATCCAATGTTGGTCAATGTAATTAATATCACTTTGATATTGTACATAAACGAGTGTCAATCTTTTGACAGATATTATTTCTTAAAAACACGCTATTTGTTTTAACAGCAGGATTTAATTATAAAATTAATTAATGCAACTTCTATGTCATGAATTTGGTAAAATAGACTTCATTTTTGGGTTTGGAATATCTAATTTAGCCTAATGTGATGTTTTGGTACTTTTCAGATAACTATAATATTTTGATGAATAGTGAAAATTACTAATTTTTAATTAAAAACCACTTTTTTAATCAAAATAATTTATATTGATAAATTATGAATTTGAGTGGTTTTAAAGTATATTTAGAAAATCTTTTTACCATTTAATTCAATATTTTTTATTGGACATAATTTCACAATTAAACTAGACATAAACAAGTGCCAATCTTTTGATAGTTATTATCTCTTAAAAACACGCTTTTTGTTTTAACAACGGGAATTAATTTTAAATTAATTTCTGCCACTTATGTGTTTTGAATTTGGAAAAATGGATTCCATATTTGGAATCATGATTTTCAAATTGTGTAAATAGGTAACTTGTATTTTTAGACATTTTGCATAATTACTGCGGTATATATTTTATTTACCATGGTTAAGGGTAAATCCAGTAAATAAGGGTTAAAAAATAATATTATAATAATTCAAAATTAACTTAACACTTTTCTAAACATTATTGGTTGATTCATTAACGACCATGGGCATCTTTGGGTCGATTTTGGGACCCCATTAAGTGATAATGACAATTTAGACTAATTAATTTAATGTAAAGGCAAAATAGACATAAACAAAACTCTTTTAGTAATTAATTTGTATATGGTGTTATATAAATAATATTTTTGACTATAAATATTCATTGGAAAGATAAAACAATTTCCTACATGATTGTATTTTTTTAGAATTTTTAAACATCTAATAAAGTAAATTATTTATGACACAAAAATGATGCAGTGATTACCTTTTTAATAAAATATTAACATAATTGATGTTATAAATGCCCAAATAAATATAATTTAAGACTTTTTATGACTTAAACTAATTTTCTAGGTTAATATGACATGTTATTTTTTATATAAGTAACTTGTTTTGAACTTATCATTCTGTTATGAATTTCATAAAAATCATGTTCCAAATAGTGTCAAAATTGACATAAATCAGTTTTTAAAACAAATATTATATTATTAATTGTTATTTTATTCCTAAAAATAGAAGGTTCGGCCAAATGACTTAGATAAGGTTATATATATTAATAATAAACAACTTGGGGTTCGTTTGGCTTGATATAGTAAGTTTATTAACTATATAGTGTAAGAAAACAAAAAGACACGGTAAAAGTTAAATTATTTAACTTAGAGTTAAATCTAATTTATAAGGTTAAAATAATAACCTAAACTTGTCTAAATCCTATTGGATGAGAGTATTTAGACCCATCCCAACTTTATCTTCGAAATAAGACCCTTTGGAACCATTATAAACCGAATTTTACCTTAATATAAAATAATATTTTGAGATTTTACTAAGGTGCCCCTCTCCTCCCTTATAAAATGGCACCTCCTCCCTCTCCTCCTCACACCAATTTGAGCATTCAAGCTCGGCCAAACCATGCCAAAATCTCTTCTCCACTTCCCTAGTATCATCCTAGAGGTCCTGGTATTCTTCAAAGACCATCCTTAGTTCTTTAAGTGGAGGTTAAGAAAAGGCGTGTCAAAAAGAGGAGGTTCGGACACTTAAGAAGCAAATCAGACTTAAGGTAAGGGAAAATATCACAATCTCATTTTATCCGAGATTGTTTATACGTTGGTATTTACTGGGGTGTATTTTATCATCAACAACCATTTTTCCTCAATATTTAATATTGTTTCCATCCACCTACAATTTTTTAAATCCAATTTTACCTTTCGGTGAGTTTTTAGTAAAAGATATGAAAGGAATCTTTTGTCATTTTTCGTACGAGGTACTTTTTGACTTTTCCGACAAAAGTACGAGAAGAATGTTTTTTTAACTTATATGTCATGAATGTATTTTTAAAACATTATTTCCATGAAGCTTACTTTAAAATTTTTCAAGTTTATTTTTAATCAACTTCTTTTAGAATTGTATGACATGTTAAGAAAGGAAAAGTGTTTTTGAAGTTGAAAGGATATTTTTCTCAAGAATGGAGTTCAAGTGTTTTATCAAAATTATTTTCCATCTAAGTTAATATCGGGTTATGTTTCTATCCTTATTATTACATTTATTTGATTATGTTGTAATGGAATTATTTTTATGAATCCCTTTATCTTATATGAATTGTTTTATGTTGTCATGTTTTTTAAGTATCCCATTTTTATTACATGGGTTATGAAATGATGTATGATTTATGATTTTGTGGCACACATAAGAGTGGTATCATTATGAGATGGGTGGGACCTATATCTCCCTCCAATGAATTGGGTAAAGATTTTATATCTCATGAGATAGACATGGCTGGAACGGTAGGTTATACCGGTTCAGTGAAACTGGACTGAAACGAGGGTAACTCGGTTCAGAAATGGACTTTGTCCACTAAGATAGTCTCGGCAATGAGTCTTGAATAATAAGATATGATTATCTATGATTATGTGTGTATGCCATAAATTTTCATGTTTTAAGTTATGATTATTGGGATTACATTTCACTACTATGATTTCTCCGATGTTATGAAATTATGATCTCTTTTGCAGGTTAAGATTTCCAAAAGATATGTTCTTATGAATATGACGTGATAGATATTTCTTTTGTTTACCCTTACTGAGCATTTCAGCTCACCCTTTTATGTTTTCTTTTCCCAGGACATAAAGAAAGGATTTAGTTTTAGAAAAAAAAGAATATCTTTATGGGAGATGTTGAAGATCTTTCACCACGATTAGAAGATTATATTCCGAGTTTCCAAAGACACTAAACTATTACAGTCCTTGTGTGTGTGTTTTTGGTATGTACTAAGTATTCCACAAAAGTAATGTAATGTCCATGTACATTAGGATTCGGGTCTCTACAGTTGGTATCAGAGGAAAGGTTTAGTCAACCTTTGGAAACTAGGATTTGAAAACGTTAGTGAGATCCCTAGAGATATTTCTAAGGTATGTTTAGGGATGTCTCTAAGGATAAGTATACGTATAGTATATAGTCCTAGAAATATGGTAATGATATTATATTAAACCAAAGATGTTAGATATTGAAGTTACTCCCCCTTTATTATGATTTTTGCCTCTCACACTTTTCTTTTTGGGTTTTAGAAAATGGATGGAAACAAGATGATTCACGATAATGGAGGATATGATGGACAATGGAATGATATTATTTACGAGAAACCAAATGAAATGGGATTTAGAGGTCCAAACATCATTATTATGCCGAATCAGCAATCTCATAATATGATCAATAAAGTAAAATTTGGTAAGTTTCTTGACACGGCTAATAAGAGAAAGATGGAGTTTCATGATATTCATAGAGGAAAGAAAGTTCAATTTCCCCTATGTAAATCATGTGGGAAGAGGAATCAAGGAGAATGTTTCAAAGGAACTGGAAGATGCTTTGGGTGTGGAAAAGAAGGACACAAAGCCAGTAAGTGCAAAGGAAAAGGTTCAGTTAACACTAGGGATGAGGATAATGGTATTGCAACGACATCAACAATGGTTAAATGTTTTAAATGTGGAATGTACGGGCATTATGCAAACCAATGCCCTAAAGGAAAGTCTCATAAAGAGAATCAGTATGGTCGTATGGGTAATATTTATGTTGATGATGGTGATGAGACTACAAATGATATGTGAGAGGAAAGAATTGTTGAAGATCGGTCAATGGTTTAAGAATGTACTGGAATGATTACATTTTTATCAAGTGTAATGTTGTATAAGTAATCTCATAGTACTATGGAATAAAGAGACATCTAAGGATTGTTACACTGTTGTCTTTACTTAGGTTTTGAAAGTATGTCATGAATGGTACCAGTATTTTTGGAAAGTAGATGATATGCGCATAATGAAGGGATAAGGTGAAAACTAAATGTTTGATAGTATTCATGATCTCATGACTGATATAAGGAGAAGGTTATATCATGGTTTGACTGTATAGAATTTTTGGATTTTGTTATGTGGAAAGAGTTAACTTTTGACAGCATTCATGTTTTCACTAAGGTTTAATGGGTATTCATTTTTCAAGAGAATACATGATTACGGTATTCACATGATTGGAATGTGACCAACAAGATAATGATAGATAAATGATGGTTGGTTGATGAAATTTCAACTAATCATTCTCTTTATACTATGAGCTTGGACCGAATTATTTTAGATAATCCTAAATATTGGAATGGATTATGTTGGACATAAGTTAGGATAGAACTTTTTTCGATATTATTGATGGGATGTTATAGTAATATAGCTTTAGAAAAAGGACAACCTGCAGGACGGGCGACAGCCCATCGCGTCGGACACGACTGTGGGAATCGAACCAACAACAGAAGTGCGACTGGCCTTTATCGCCTACCACTGGCCTACAAAAAGTCCCTGTTTAGTAGAAACTAGTTTTATTTTATTATGCGGTATGATATATGAAGTATAGGTTCATTCTTGGAATCATATACGATTAACCTCACCATAGATGGACTTATGTATATTTGATAAATTTTGCTAACATTTTGTTTGAAACAGATGGAATGACCCATCATTCTATCACATGATAAATTAACACTTCATGAATAACAAATTCAACTTCATTTCATTAAGAGATGAAGTGGAAATTGTTCAAAGTACGAACAACAGTGAGAATGTACCAAAATAAAGTAAGTATTTATTCTAAATCAAAATTTTCAACTTTAGGGAAATGATTTTGAAAACCAAAAATGTTGTCCTAGTGATCTTATATCTGATGAATCAGATGGTACCCTAGATCATCACAAATTTATGTCTTTGCGATTGTTGGATTTTTCATAGCCATGTTCTCTACCACTCTCCATCAGAACTTGATGGTTAGATTTTTCTTCCATATCCATATTTTCACCCATGTTCTCCTACGTGGAAACCCAGTGATGAGTTAATTTGGGTAACCATTACATTTCATACTTTAGTTTTTAAAGCCATATTTTGGTATTCCTTTTTACGATGTGGGTTTCTATTAAACAAACTTTCGAGTAGTAAACCATTTATAACCCCGACGAATTTCGAGGGCGAAATTCATTTTAAGGGGGGTAGAATGTAACACCCCAAGATTTTATGAAAAATATTCTCTTAATTTCATTAATGTCTTGTTTTTTATTCTACACCAAGATTACCTTGCGCTATACGCAACACCGTATTAGCTTTCAGTATACGTAACACTATTCTTGGATCGTGTTACACACAATTTTGATAATAGTTATTTTACGCAACATTGAGTATATATATATATATATATTCAATGTATAAATGAAATATGGTTGGATTATGTTATATGAAACAATGAAGGATTCTTTCATAACATGCAACCCTGACTTGGCTTGCATTACACGCAATCGCGACCTTCCTCGATAGCGTGTATTGTACACAATACCGGGTTTTAATAAACAACGATATATTATTATAATATTGTCATGAACTAGCCGTTATGGATAGTATTAACTAAATTTTGAATTTTAAAACATTATCATTCATCTTACACATTTTCTATAACATGGTATATGAACAAAATAAATTTTTCGGGTAAAATAATTATTTTTCAAAAAATGCAGTTTTGCCGCCTTTTGATGCCACACACACTTTAAATCTAGTTTTTGACATTTTTATATGTTAAATTTGAAAAAATAAAATTATACTTTTGAATCAGGACATAAAAATTTACATTAGATAATGTTTTGATATTTTTCCGATAACTTTCATATTTTAATGAATAGTAAAAACACGCTATATTTTAATTAAAAACAACTTTTTTCATCGTAATATATTATGTGGTTAAGTTATAATATTGAATGGTTTTAAAGTAAAAATAGAATATATTTTTACCATTTTATCCAATTGTGTTCAATGTAATTAATATCACTTTGATATTGGACATAAACGAGTGTCAATCTTTTGATAGATATTATTTCTTAAAAACACGCTATTTGTTTTAACAACAGGATTTAATTATAAAATTAATTAATGAAACTTCTATGTTATGAATTTGGTAAAATAGACTTCATTTTTGGGTTTGGAATATCTAATTTAGCCTAAGGTGATGTTTTGGTACTTTTCAGATAACTATAATATTTTGATGAATAGTGAAAATTACTAATTTTTAATTAAAAACAACTTTTTTAATCAAAATAATTTATATTGATAAATTATGAATTTGAAGGGTTTTAAAGTTTATTTAGAAAATCTTTTTACCATTTAATTCAATGTTTTTCATTGGACATAATTTCACAATTAAACTAGACATAAACAAGTGTCAATCTTTTGATAGTTATTATCTCTTAAAAACACTCTTTTTGTTTTAACAACGGGAATTAATTTTAAATTAATTTCTACCACTTATGTGTTTTGAATTTGAAAAAATGGATTCCATATTTGTAATCATGATGTTCAAATTGTGTAAATAGGTAACTTTTATTTTTAGACATTTTGAATAATTACTGCGGTAAATATTTTATTTACCATGGTTAAGGGTAAATCCGGTAAATAAGGGTTAGAAAATAATATTATAATAATTCAAAATTAACTTAACACTTTTCCAAACATTATTGGTTGAGTCATTAACGACCATGGGCATCTTTGGGTCGATTTTGGGACCCCATTAAGTGATAATGAAAATTTAGACTAATTAATTTAATGTAAATGCAAAATAGACATATACAAAAATCTTTTAGTAATTAATTTTTATATGGTGTTATATAAGTAATATTTTTGACTATAAATATTAATTGGAAAGCTAAACATATTTCCTACATTATTGTATTTTGTTTATAATTTTTAGACATCTAATAAATTAAATTATTTATGACACAACGATGATGCAGTAATTACCTTTTTAAAAAATATTAACATAATTGATGTTATAAATGCCCAAATAAATGTAATTTAAGACTTTTTATGACTTACACTAATTTTCTAGGTTAATATGATATGTTATTGTTGATTTATGTAACTTTTTTCGAACATATCATTCTGTTATAAATTTCATGAAAATCATGTGCCAAATAGTGTCAAAATTGACATAAATTAGTTTTTAAAACAAATATTATATTATTAATTGTTATTTTATTCCTAAAAATCTACGGTTCGGCCAAATGACTTAGATAAGATTATATATATTAATAATACACAACTTGGGGTTCGTTTGGCTTGATATAGTAAGTTTATTAACCATATAGTGTAAGAAAACAAAAAGACACGGTAAAAGTTAAATTATTTAACTTAGAGTTAAATCTAATTGATAAGGTTAAAATAATAACCTAAACTTGTCTAAATACTATTGGATGAGAGGATTTAGACCAATCCCCACTTTAGCCTCAAAATAAGACCCTTTGGAACCATTATAAACCTAATTTTACCTTAATATAAAATAATATTTTGAGATTTTACTAAGGTGCCCGTCTCATCCCTTATAAAAGGGCACCTCCTCCCTCTCCTCCTCACACCAATTTGAGCATTCAAGCTCGGCCAACCCATGCCAAAATCTCTTCTACACTTCCCTAGTATCATCCTAGAGGTCCTGGTCTTCTTCAAAGACCATCCTTAGTTCTTTAAGTGGAGGTTAAGAAAAGGCGTGTCAAAAAGAGGAGGTTCAGACACTTACGAAGAAAATCAGACTTAAGGTAAGGGAAAATATCACAATCTCATTTTATCCGAGATTGTTTATACGTTGGTATTTACTGGGGTGTATTTTATCATCCACATCCATGTTTCCTCAATATTTAATATTGTTTCCATCCACCTACAATTGTTTAAATCCAATTTTACTTTTCGGTGAGTTTTTAGTAAAAGACATGAAAGGAATATTTTGTCGTTTTTCGTACGAGGTACTTTTTGAATTTTCCGAAAAATGTATGAGAAGAATGTTTTTTTTAACTTATAAAACATTAATGGATTTTTAAAACATTATTTCCATGAAGCTTACTTTAAAATTTTTCAAGTTTATTTTTAATCAACTTCTTTTAGAATTGTATGACATGTTAGGAAAGGAAAAGTGTTTTTGAAGTTGAAAGGATATTTTACTCAAGAATGGAGTTCAAATGTTTTATCAAAATTATTTTCCATCTAAGATAATATAGGGTTATGTTTCTATCCCTATTATTACATTGATTTGATTATGTTGTGATGGAATTATTTTTATGAATCCCTTTATCTTATATGAATTGTTTTATGATGTCATGTTGTTTAAGTATCCCATTTTTATTACATGGGTTATCCAATGATGTATCATTTATGATTTTGTGGCACACATAAGAATGGTATCATTATGAGATGTGTGGGACCTATATCTCCCTCCAATGAATTGGGTAAAGATTTTATATCTCTTGAGATAGACATGGCTGGAACGGTAGGTTATACCGGTTCAGTGAAACTGGACTGAAACGAGGGTAACTCGGTTCAGAAATGGACTTTGTCCACTAAGATAGTCTCGGCAATGAGTCTTGAATAATAAGATATGATTATCTATGATTATGTGTGTATGCCATAAATTTTCATGTTTTAAGTTATGATTATTGGTATTACATTTCACTACTATGATTTATCCGATGTTATGAAATTATGATCTCTTTTGCAGGTTAAGATTTCCAAAAGATATGTTCTTATGAATATGACGTGATAGATATTTCTTTTGTTTACCCTTACTGAGCATTTAAGCTCACCCTTTTATGTTTTCTTTTCCCAGGACATAAAGAAAGGATTTAGTTTTAGAAAAAAAAGAATATCTTTATGAGAGATGTTGAAGATCTTTCACCACGATTAGAAGATTATATTCCGAGTTTCCAAAGACACTAAAATATTACGGTCCTTGTGTGTGTGTTTTTATTATGTACTAAGTATTCTGAAAAAGTAATGTAATGTCCATGTACATCAGGCTTCGGGTCTCTACATACAAAGACTACACACATTTTCTATTTTTAATATACTTAAAAATAGTTCAATCATTTATTCTCGGCCCCTCAGGCCTTGGAATCACATACCGTCTTGGTACCAGGTCTCGAAATAATCCCATATAATTTTCAAAAAAATTACATAGTAAATCCAGGACAATACATCTGTTTTAACATAAGATACCGTTTGATATATATTCAATTATTTTGGATGAACTGTGCAAGAATAATATAATATATTTAATATTTTTATTCTGTCTGCACCGAGGCTCTACGGGCCATATAATCTCGCCCTACCTCAGTGCCTAACTCTAAAAACATATTAATGGTATATTATATGGTGATATTTGAGATTTTACCCTTTCAAAATACCTTCATAACATTTATTAAGTTATTTTTATTGAAAAATTTAATTTCCACCAAAAAATACTTATAAATTATCAACAAGTGGGTTTTTTTATCATAAAAAAATCAGGAAATTACAATTATCCTCATCTATTGAATTATCATCCCTAAAAATTATATATAAATTTATTACATTAACAACATAGGACACTAAGATCAATCATAAGAATCATGTTCCCACATCTCCTATTAGATCTGTCCATACTTCAAATGAATCTAGGCTAGTGGTACCATATTTCCTCACAATAATTTCTCACTTCAGTCTATGATCTACATCAGACACTACTCATAATATTCCTCTGTATCCAAATCAACATCCTCACATTCAAAAAAAATTTATAGTTTTTGTATGTATCTTAGAAAATGTGACACATGGAACATGTCATGCATACCCCAAAAGTAATAAGAGAGCTCTACATAATACGAATCTACCCGCATTCACTTAGTGATATCAAAGGTTCTAATGAAACATTGTGCAAGATTTCCCTTCATTCCTAGATGATCGTTCCCTAACGGAGGAGTCACTCTTAAGAAAACTTGACCTCCCATATAAAATTTCAAGGCTCTCCTCCTATAGTCAACATAAGATATATTCATTCTCTGAGCGGTATCCAACATCATCCATATCAGCTACACTCTCTTAGAGGTCTCCTGAACCATACATGGGCCAACAACTACCTCACCAACCTTATTCCAATAGAGAGATGAGTGAAACACCCTCCCATAAAGATCATCATATGGTTATATCTAAATCAAAGCCTAGTAATTGTTATTTTATTCTAACTCAATCAATTATAAGTGATCTTCCCATGATCCATCGAAGTCTAGAGCACAAGATCGACACATATCCTATAATATGAATATAGTCTACTTGGATTGCCCATCAGTATGAGGATGGTATGACATGAACAATCTCATCTAATTACCTAGGTATTTATACAAGGCTTTCCAAAAGTGTGACATAAAACATTCATATCTATGTAAAATAAATATCATGAGATCTCCATGCAGACGTACAATCTAATAGACATAGATATTTCCCAGCACCTCTGCTAAGTGAGTCTCCTTGGTCAGTAAGAAGTGAGAAAACATCATTAACACATAGAAAATAACCTAGAATAAATAAAAACTCCTCAGGGTCCTGGGTAAACCCTTAATAAAGTACATATTGATGTCCTCCAACTTCCATTTAAGTATTAGGAGTGGCTGCAACAGCCCACCAAGATGCTGGTGTTCATCCTTCACCCTCTCACAGGTAAGGAAATGGGAGACAAAACCAAAAATTTCCCTCTTAATCCCTATCCACTAGAACTATCACTTGATGTCATTATACATTTGGAAACACCAAGATATACTACCCATTTGGAGGCATGGTAATACCTCATTATCCCCTCCTTAATGGAAGCTGAAACTAACACTATACCGTATACCATGATTCATATCATCATCACCCATCGAACATCCAGGAAATGAGTCGTCCCCAGCTAAGGTAGAAAAATTCATAATAACATGGCCCTTGTAGGCATCCAAAAGTGAATATGTAACTACAAAGGGAGAAAAATTCAAAAAAAAACATGGCCCTCAGAGGCATACATCCTTCAACCATCTTATAACCTCATCAAGTGCCACTGTTCCTTTGAGAACCTCACACCAAGATCCTACTCAACCGGTGAATTACAACTAAGAGCATCCAAAATGAAATTATCCTTACTAGTTTCATACTCTATCTCAAAGCTTAATGTTTATAGATACTCCACTCAATGTCTCTATCTCATGTTCAAGTCCCTCTATGTGAATATATAACTTAGGATAAATCACTCACTAAAGGGATAATGTATCCAAAATTTAAGATCGTGAACCCAAGGATTCCATCTCCAAGTAATATGTAGGGTATTTCTTCTTGTGGGGTCATAAATGTTTATATCCATAGGTTAATACCAAATTATCTAGATTAGAACCACTCATAGACCAATGCCTGATGAATCATAGTACAATATATAACAAATCTCAGGAGTAGGGAGTGTTAGTACTGGATTTGTCTTCAACCTCAACTTATGATAAAGGAAATAGTCTTCACATTAGTCTGACAACTGGAACATCACTCCCTCTTCATCATCATTTTCATCGGTACTGATAGCAGGGAGAAGTCCTGGATAAACCATCGGTAATATCTTACTAAAACTAGGAAGCTCCTAATCTCAAACACATTTAGAGGATGTGTCCAAGACAATAAAACCTCATCCTTATCTAGGTCTAAGGATATATTGATCTCAAAAACCACATGGACTGGGAACCTACCCCGTCACACTTCAACATCTTAGAGAAAAGTTTATTTTCTCAAAGAATACTCTAGACTATCTCGATGTTCCTATCATGTTACCCTGGTGCTGTTGATTGATGAGGATATCCTCAATGAACACTATGATGAATGAGTCTATGTATGGACCAAGATATTGTTCATGGGGTCTATAAACATTGTTGGTGAGTTAGTCTATCCGAATGACCTGACCAAGTACTCATATTGTCCATACATACTCTAAAATGATGTTTATATTATTACCTCCTCTATAACTTTTAACTAGTGATATCTTGATCAAATATTTGTCTTGGAGAACAACTGGGATCACCATAGATGATAAAAAAGAACATAAATCTTAAGAAATAAATATTGGTTCTTCATATTCACCTGATTCAGCTGATGGAAATAAATTCAAAATTAAATAATACCATATTCCTTATTTGGAAAAATAGTTTTACCACATGGTGATGTACTAGGTCTGATAAATCATTTCCCCTCCAATTGGTATAGTTGTACATTGAGATCCTTCAGATTTGTTAGATCCATATAATACATGGGAATCAAAATGGGTTTCATACTTGGTATGAGATTTAACTTGTAGTCAACTACTATATGATGAGGGAGTCATGTGAAGTAATCTAGAAAGTCATACCAATAGAGATCCATGACAAGTGGAAAAGATGAGGGGATTTCCTCTAATCCTGGTGAAAGATCCAATCCTTCCATCTATGTTGTGACCATCCTGATATGACTCATGTCCGGTACAACTCTACTTGCTTCAAGTTCCCACTCTTCAGCCATCACTAACTTCTCTCCCTTTAATAAGGAAAAATTTACCCATCTATAATAACAATAAATGTGATCAGGAAATTTAGATAGATAGTCCATGTCGATAATCACATTGAAAGTCATCAACTCGAGAATCATGAATTCCTACAGACGTCTATAGCTGGAGAAGACCAATGGAAACATTGGGAATTGAGGAAGAGGGTCAACTCTCATACCCAATGGTGTATAAAAGGTTACTAAGTTAGAAGATAACTTGAATAGTAAGTCAATTAAAGAAACCACTTGTTCAAATATTAATGAATGGGAAGAACCAATATTGAATAATGTAGTAGATAAATTGATTGTGATTAGAACTGCACCTAAAACAGTAGATGGTCCCTCTCTACTATCTTTTAGAGTCTAACCCACAATTTATATTTAACTTGCCTCAACACCTCTTCCCTTTCCTTGGGGTGCATGACTAGTCTGATTCCATTACTGAGAACCACGTACGGATCCCCATGTCTAAATGAAACCTCTATAAATGTTTGAAATTGTAATCATAGAGAAAAACTATGGAACATGTCCCTTATTTCAACACTACTGACAAGCAGTCTAAGGTGTTGTATAAAACCTAAGAAATTTGTTGGCCTTTACACAGTTGAAACACTATGTAAGTCCTATCAAATAGGCTAATGAATCTTCATTTTGTTCTACCAGAAAGTTGGTGTGTTTCTCCATGTCTCTTTCCTTCCACTTTCTATATCAGGAAGAGACTACAGTAGTAGTCAGAGGCTACTCTATAACTAGACTTCTATGGGACGAGAGTAAGCATGATTCCCTATCCTCCTCCAATAACCCCTCAAAGGTATGATCCTTTTAAAATACCAATATGTACATCATCAAGTCAAATCCCCTAACATGATATTTGATCTATGGTCGAAGGCCTATCTTGAACAACCATAACTTTTACACCTAGTTCCCAAATAACAAAGGACCAAAAAAAAGAAAATATGTAAATGAAGAAGAATATGTAGAGACAGTCATGAAACCTTATCACGATTCCATGAACGTTTGGGCATGGTCCTACTCTATCAGATTACAAAAATATTACTTTAGAAAAATCTCCTTAAAGGTCATCCATGTAATACCCTCTCATATCCCAAACTAGCTCATGATAGTCCACCACCTCCCAGTGGTTACCTAAAACATGGAGGCCATTATGATCACATTCCCTTCTTCAGAAATCTTGAAAAACTAAATGATGCTCTCAATAAATTACATCCAATCCTTTGTATCTTGTGGGACACCAGTTTCCTAGAATGCCAGAGGGCGATGAAGCTGGTAATCATGAGCATTATTAATCACGATTCTCTGTGTGGATCCTTATTGGATAGGAAATATCTAATAGAGTACATTGATTAATAGGCTCTGTATCCTGAATAAATTATATTATTACGAGATTATTTTAAGTTATATCCCACGTAACATAGGTGGTATCATTGGAGAATCCTAGGCCACCAAAACTGGAAGTCCCATAAAATGTCTTTGATGTGGCATCTTTGAAATAATGAAAACATTAAGAACATCATCAAACCCTATCCAGTCTATAAGATCACGTAAAGTCTTCCCTTGGAGCCAACCCTCAAGCCAAAGTATAACCTTCTTAGCATTAACCCATGTCTCTATCCCTACATCTTAGTCACAATCATATATATATATATATATACTATCAAAACAACATGCTTATTTGAAAAGATTAATTTCAATAAAGATATATCAAAATATAATTCAACATAGATATATCACACAAATATAAAATATCCATAACATATTATATAAATCAAATCAATTAATTAATGAACTACTATGCAATAGAAAAACAATTATATATGTGACCTGCAAAACTATGTGTTTATTTATAACGCATGAACATATGATAAATATCATAATTCATATATAAACATCATGTGAGGAACCTAAGATTATTTTAAACAATAATAATAGAAAAACATAATTACCCCATCTTTATAGAAACATAGAGGTCCACTATGTTGTGCTAGCCAGACACTGACATAGTTCCCCAAATCGTGTCCGAATTTCCTATCTTTTATCTATGCATTCCCAAAAGAAATAAAATAAAAAACTGGTTAACAAGTTCTAATGTTTTGATACCATTTTGTAACATCACTACCCCAACCATCTAGCCCTATTCGGATTGCCACATAACCTCATTTGTTCCTCCCTTTACACAAGATGTTGCTGTCTAGCTGCAAGGGTTTGAGTCTGTAAGTGGGGATACTATACCAAAATTATCATGAAATAGGATCAATAATCAACAATAATAAATATAAGAAATAATTACGGTAAACATGTGGAAAATTATAGATGACATATATGTCATAAAAATAAATATGCTCCCAAAGTAGAAAGCATAACCAGTGTAAATAAAGAAGATAAACAAATGATAAACTGCAAGTCCCGCAGTTGTCCATCATATCCCACCACCAGTTCCATAGTCCTTATCTCAACATTCTACCACATGGCCCTTTCCTTATTCCATACCCCTCATGAAATCTACAAGTGCATCAAAATTACTGTGTAGGGTGTGAGTACACGACTTAGTATAACACCATCAAATTATTTTTAACCTAATGTGATCCATTATACAAGTGTATTCTATAATATTAATAAATACTCAACACACTACTACAAAAAAAAATCCATTAGTATTGATAAAAATGGACTTTATTAGAACTAGATAAGTGTTAACTACCGATGTGTGATGAAAAGGCCTAGGCTTTTATGAGTGCTTGAAAAGCACTGATAAACGTCTCCTTTATCATCCCTAAAAATAATTGATAATGAAACAATTTATCAATCATTTTAAAAGTTCTAACAAAGGACCCCATTTATTAGATATTTTAATTAGTTCTAATAAAGGGGTCATATATCAGCACTTATATAAGAGTTGATAAAGGGGAATACCACATTGTGATGTAATAGTACACTGCAACACTAGTGTAGTGTAATATAACATCACACTCTAGCATCAAAAAAGAAAAAAATCAAATACCTATATAGAATTTATATTAAATAAAATTAAAAACACAAATAGAAGAAAAAAACACAATATTATAGACATTTAAAATATTGGTTTATAAAATTACATGAGTAAGTAAAAATTATTACATACATTCAAAAACATCATTATTCCTTTGTATTTTTTCCCTGACCCCAACTCATTCTATTTCCAAACAGACCACCACTGATTGAGAAAAAAACTCACTTGTATAATAAAAAAACTCTTATGTTATTAATAATATAAATAAATTAATTAAAAATAAAGTGTTAATTTAAAACTAAACGTTGTTTCATACGAGGAACACAGTGTATCAGATTGATTTGTGGTCAATTCTTGCACATCGCATTATTTCTTTTTCGTATTCAACAATCATCGTTGTGAAAATTAAATAAATAAGTATAAGATAAAAATAACAAGAAAATTTGGTAATTAATAGAAGATAGAATTATGAGAAAAAATATAGGCCTGTTTGCATAATTTTGGAGATGTGATGTTCGTTTTAAACTAAAATCACACATATATATTGAAAAGAAGCACTTGGTGTCATAATGCTTACACCATTCATCATATTAAGATGATAATGACTCCAACACATCCCAAATGACTTATGGATAATTTTCTCAATTTATTAAAATAATATCAATGTGATTTCTTAGTTTTGTGTATGTCACTTTTCCTTTTATTAAATTCTCATTTTAAATGATTTTCATGAAGAGTCTTGGTTTTGGAATAGAAGATTAGGAAACTGTAATGTGCACTCATTTAGGAAGCTATCTAAGAAATGTTTAGTTAGAGACTTACCTAAATTAGAATTCCCAATTGATAAAGTGTGTAATCCCTGTCAAAAGCGAAAAAACACAAAGTTTCTTTCAAACCAAAGAATGAAGTTTCAACTTCTCAACCACATGAGTTAGTTCATATGGATTTGTTTGGACCATCAAGAGTTTCAAGTTTAAATGGGAAGCACTATATTTATGTTCTTGTAGATGAATTTTCTAGGTATAATTGGGTATACATTCTAGCATAAAAAAGTGAAGCATGTTCCTATTTTTTCAAATATTCCAAGTCTGTAGAAAACCTTAGTGGACTTAGAATTAAGACCCTGAGAAGTGATCATGGCCATGAGTTTGAGAATCATGAGTTTGAATCCTACTGCTCACGTAATGGCTATAGTCACAATTTCTATGCCCCTAGGACACCTCAACAAAATAGAGTTGTAGAAAGAAGAAATAGGACCCTTCAATAAATTTATAGAACTATACTTAATGAGAATGACTTACCTGCTTATTTTTGGGATGAAGCTATAAATAAAGATTTTTTTGTTATCAATAGAGTTTTGATTAGACCTATTCTAAAAAGGACCCCTTATAAACTTTGGAATAATAGGAAGACTAATGTTTATTACTTCATAGTTTTTGGTTGAAAAGTCTTTATTCTTAATACTAAAGACAATCTTGACAAATTTTCTCCCAAAAGTGATGAAGGAATTTTCCTAGGTTATTCTATCTCAAGTAAAGCCTATACAGTATTCAATAAGAAAACCAAATTTGTGGAAGAATCAGTTCATGTAAAATTTGACGAGACTGATCCACATGATCCTAAAACCTCTCTTGAAAATCTTGAGGAAGATTTGTCAAATCTGAACTTTAAAGACAAGGATAGTGAATCCCCTGTAAAAGTATCCAGTTCTAGAACATTTTCCAGATTCTGCTCCTACCGATTCTGAACCAACAGAAAAAAATGAGGATTCTAGTTCAAAACTTCCTAGAGGTATTAAGACTCTCAATAATCATCCTCTAGATGTTGTTGTAGGAAATTTAAACAGAGGAATACAAACTAGAGCTTCTCTAAGAAACCAGGTTGAACATCAAGATTTTCTTTCACAGCTTGAACCAAAAAATATTAATGATTCTATCAATGATGAATTTTGGGTAATGGATATGCAATAAGAACTAAATCAGTTCGAAATAAAAAAAGTTTGGGAATTATTGGAAAGACCTAAGGACACGTTGACAATAGGCACTAAATGGGTGTTTAGGAACAAATTTGATGAGTTTGGGAATATAGTTAGAAATAAATCTAGGCCAGTTGCACATGAATATAGTCAAGAGGAAGGAATAGACTATGAGGAAACCTTTGCACCTATAGCTAGACTAGAAGCAACTAGGATACTACTTACATATGCAGCTCATCTGAATTTCAAACTTTATCAAATGGATGTCAAAAGTACTTTTCTAAATGGGTATATAGTTGAGGATGTGTTTGTTGAACAACCTCAATGTTTTATAAATCCCCATTTTTCCAATCATGTTTTTTAACTATCTAAAGCATTATATGTCTTAAAATAAGATCCAAGAGCATGGTATGATAGGCTAAGCTCCTTTCTTATTTCCAAAGGTTTTACCAAAGGGATAGCCGATCCGACTCTTTTTATTAAATGGGTTTCTAAAGATGTTTTTATAGTACAAATTTATGTGGATGATATTATTTTTGGATCTTCTAAAAATTCATTATGTATTTATTTTTCAAAAATTATGCAAAATGAGTTTGAAATGAGTTTAATGGGAGAACTCAAATTTTTTCTTGGATTTCAGATCTTTAAAAATAAAAATGGTATTGTTTTGAATCAAAGTAAATATATTAAGGATATTTTAAAACGTTTTTCTTTGGATGGTAGTAAAGGTAGTGACTCACCTATGAGTACCACATGTAAGTTGGATACTGATGAAGCTGGAGAACCAGTGGATCAAACCAACTATAGAGGTATGATAGGGAGTCTACTCTATCTTAAAACTAGTAGACCTGACATCATGTTTAGTGTATGCATGTGTGATCGCTTTCAAGACAATCAAAAAGAGTCTCATTTAACTGTAGTAAATAGGATTTTTAAATATCTCAAACATAGTCCCAACATAGGATTATTTTATCCAAAAGGACAATCATTTGATCTGACGAGTTATTCTGATGCTGATTTTTCCGGTTTCAAGTTAGATAGAAAAAGAACCTCTGGGACATGTCACATTTTAGGCAAGTCACTAGTATCTTGGTGTAGTAAGAAGTAGAACTCTGTTGTATTATCTACTGCCGAAGCTGAGTACATAGCTGCTGGTAGTTGTTGTGCTCAAATTCTTTGGATGAAACACACTTTACTAGACTATGGATATCAATTCAAACATGTCTCTATAAAGTGTGACAATACAAGTGCTATTAAAATTTCCAAAAATCCAGTACCTCATGCTAGGACAAAGCATATTGATGTGAGACATCACTTTTTGAGGGATCATTATCAAAAGGGTGATATCACTCTTAAATTCATTGGCACTGAACATAAATTGGCTGATAAATTCACAAAGCCTTTGAATTATGAGAGGTTAAATTACATCAAAAATGAGTTAGGTATGATTAATTTCATCATAGGAAACCACACAGTTGGACCTCACCGTTAGAACTCACAGTTGGACCTCACAGTTAGAACTTATAGTTGGACCTCACAGTTAGACTTCATAGTTGGACCTCACAGTTAGACCTCACAGTTGGACCTCATAGTTGGACCTCACTATTGGTCCTCACAGTTAGACCTCACTGTTGCACCTTACTGGTGCACCTTAGTTGTACATCTCACTATTGGATACCTCGCTGTTTGTCATTATTTTTGAGGGAATTCGAATCATTTTTTCCTATTTATTATTTCTTTATTTTTAATCCCTAAATGATAAAACCAAAGGTGATGAACATATCTCAATCCACCTTTCTCTCTCAATCTCAAACCATGCTCTCAAAATCTCTAAACCCTAACTCTTCATCTGAACCCTCAAACCTCCTTCAATCTCCATGGCTAGAACTAAGTGACCCTGACTGTCAATGAGAATGCGCCAAGGACAAAGAAAACCCAAGCCGAATCTAGTGGGACTAGTAATACCCTGAAGGGACATATCAACCCGCATCTGACCAAGAGAGAAATCTTTGCTGAGAAGGAATTAAGTGATGAATGGCTGATGTTGAGCAAGTCATTAGTGCTGAAAGCACTAGATGCCCAAGGATGGACCAAATGTTTTTACAACAACAATGGACCGTACTACCCGAATCTTGTGAAAGAATTTTTTGAATATATAAAGTTCTAAGAGGAAGAGGATGTGCATAAGATAATATACAGAGTCAATGGCAATGAATTTAGCTTCTCATCTACTGAGTGGGATACCTGTTTGAGAGTTCCTCATGAAGGAGTATATGATTACTACTCTGGAGTGGCTCCTCCAGATAGTAATGTTTTTGAGTATTAAAAAGCTCTGGAAGAACTAATAGGAAACGGAAAATCAAGGAAGATCATTGCAGTTGAGATGAATGGAGAAGACATGCTTTTGTTCAAATTCATTCAGCGTGTAATTAGTCCCAAGAGAAAAGATTTTGCAGTGATGAAATACGAGGACATATTCCTAATGTACTTACTGAAGCATGGAAAGAAGATTAACCTATGTAGGTTACTAATGGAACAATTTGAGGATATGATTAAGGCAAGGTCAAAGTCCAATTATCTATTTCTTTCTAAGATTATTTCGGTAATGCTAAAGGTAAAGGGTGTGGCTGGAAATCAATAAGAGATGATAGTGGCCAAGAACAGTTTTTGTATCTCCAAGGTTATTTGAAAATTCATGAAAATTAGCTGGAATCCCTGGAAAAAGGAATGGGTGAATGATGAAGGAAAGGTATATGAAAAATTTGACCCTAATACACACCCATATAGTCCAAAAGACAAGAGAGATCCAGGTCTAAAGCTTGATGAGCCAGAACCGTCTTATTTAGATGAGGAGGACGAAGTTGAAGGTGTTGTAGACCCTGAAAAAGAAAACACCCCCATTGATTATGGGAGTGATCCTGATTTTCCGAACAGTCTTGTAAGGATAGTAGCTTTCGGAGCAGCTATCCCTCCAAAATAACCACCAAGAAGAGAGATCGTTCTAAAGGACAGTGATACTGAGACCACTAATGAAGAAGAAGCATCTTAGAATATTGTCCAGGACACATCTGAAGAGGATGAGTCCACCGAGTTAGATCATTCTGCTCATGAGGCAGAGGAGGATTGTGATAAGGATGAAGGAAAAGAGATTGTTGCTGAAGCTGATGATGAAGACAATGAAGAATAAGAGATCAGTTTGAGCCCTCTGATAGATAATACTGACAAGACAGTGTCTGATTAGGAAGCATAAGTGGAATCTACTGCCATTGATATGGAGGTCATTGATGACTCAGTGGAGGATGTGACTCACCCCACTGGTGAACCAACAGAGAAAACTATTGTTGAATCAACTAGAGTTGCAGAGGAGGCTGTCGAGTTACCTTGAGCAGAACAAGTAGAGGAAAATACTCAGGAGAGAGCTATAAGTGAGGGGGAGCATCTTGGTTCAGTTTCTGTGCTATATGACATATAGGGTTGGTCATCATATCTAGTATACATGGTACTTGGACTCAATTATGAAGATTCTGATGAGGAATACTAGCCTCAAATGGATTCTGTTATCCTACCTAAAAGTATTCCAATAGTCGTGGCTGACAATTGGGCAACCAAGGAGGACCTTGAGTCTTTAAAAGTTGAAATGAAAAAGCAAGTGAAAGAATAGGTGGTATATTTGAAGAATAGCCTTGTTGAAGAGCTGAAAAATTTGGAGCAATCCTTGGAGCTATCTCTGGGATGTTCTATGTCTAGTATAGTGAAAGACATGTTGAATGACATTAAAGTGTGCCATACTCAAATTGAAAGCTGGACAGGAGATGTGGTTTCTCTGAGACAATCGGTTATTTCATTAACTACCATGAGGAGTTCTCAAAACCAAGTGAATGATGAGATTCGATATATCAAAGAGGTAGTAAAGCAGTTTGTGGATGTTTTGGGGGATATTAAGACATCAGTAAAAGAACACATGAACAGTCAGGATGCACTTGTCCAGAAGGTGATTGGTAATTTGACTCAGTCTTTTAAAGAGACAGTAGCTTTCACGGTCAAAACCATTCACTCATCTAGCTCCTCTGTGAACATTGACCAGATCAAAAATGTGATCCAGGAAGAGCTATATATGTCCAGTACCAGTGGAAAATTGGATTCATAGGTACTTGCTACCACTAGGTAAGTACACAGTTATGTTCTTGAACACTTGTGAGCAGCTACTGCTACTTAGGAAGCCATTAATAATAAGGTAGATTCTTACTTTGAGAAGAACTATACCAAGAACCAAATGACCAACCACTTCAAGCTTTTGATAGAGAATATGAAGCTGCCTCCAGTGTCTCATGCTTTCAAGGAGCAGGTTATCAAACTGAGAGAATTGAACCCTGCTTTGGATAAAGTTTTGGAGAATAAATGTGATTTTTTATCTATTATGGAAAGAGGAGGAAACATTATTATGGATTTCAGAAACCTTCTTCTACCCTTTCTCCATGCGGATTGTACGCCTATCATCATACCTCCTGACTTACCTATGTCTCAACCCAGTGGTTCTTCCACGATGTCTCCTGCTGAAGCTATCAAAAGCCTTACTCCACTGATCCCTCAGAGAGCTACCCACTACATACCCACATGACCTTCTGTTGCTGCCCCTCTAGTCATTCCTGCAGCAATTCCTAAACCTGCTGATCCACCAGATCATCCTCCATCTTCTTATTCCAAAGAGAAAGATCCCTTACCTAGGGATGATGTGGATTGAGTCTGTTTATGTATTTTGATAGGGACTCTGTATTCTTTTTGGGTCATGTAATGTACTTTCATTAATAAATGATTTCTCTATTTTGTGTTTCTTTTTTCTAATCATAAAGGGGGAGAAATACTGGGCTAATTCTAGACTAATCATGTGATTGGGGAGAAATGTGCTAATATGATCCTATGTTGAATCTTTTCTACCGTTATCTATGATACCATGTACCAATTTTTTCTAGTTTTACACTCTTATTAATCTCTGATTACTTGAGACATTTTTATCTATGTTTAGTAACTATATTATATATGATATCTATCTTTAATACATACTGGCATAATTTGTGATTATAAAAAAGGGGGAGATTATTGGACTCACCTATTTTGATAATCCCAAATCATGTTTAAATAATTGACCATGATATATTAAGCCATTTTCTAACCCTTTTAATATGAATTTATATTGTTTATCATGAACAATTTATATTCTTAGTCTCATAATTTAGTTGCATCAGCTTACAGTTTACATTTATCTAAATATAAGTTCACTGTTAAAGGCTACTGGTAAGATCCTTCTATTCAATGTCACCGTTATAGCTCACTGTTAATCTAGGCCACTGATCCTAGAAGGTTACTGTTGAAGATCTACTATCACTAATATACCGGTACAAGGTTACTGTCACAAGTCTACCATTGATCTGCTTATCAAAGCCCACAGACAAAGAGTCACCATCACAAGGACACTGCTGTGGAAAGGCTTCTATTAGAAGTTTGTTGTCAGACTCTTTCCCAAGTCATCTATTGAGAGCATCACTATACATGTCTACAGTTGGACATGTCTACCGTTAGTAGAAGGCTACCGCTAGACAACTCCTATTATCGAGATATTCGACTGTTGTTCAAGGTATACTGATGGACATATTCCACTGTTAATGAAATTACCTGTTGAAATAAGTCTATGATTGGAAAGGTCACTGTTGAAGTAGTCTGATGTTACAGAGCTTCCGTTAGAAGCTTACGGTTGGAGTCTACCGCTAATTAAGCCTATTGATGAAGCCCACAGTTGAATATCCTACTGATGAAGTACACTGACGAGGAGCTACTATGACATAGAGTAAGATCTACCGTTACATGTCATCCACTCACAAAAAGTTCACCATTACAAGCCTACAGATAGAGAGCCTACAGATAAAGTCCACAGTTGAAGAGACTACCATTGAAGTCTACCGTGTGACATGCATATACTACCAGTCTAATGATATTCTATTATTTTCATTATGAATTTTATTATTATTGTTATTATTATGGTCATGTCTGGACAAATTAATGCACCTTACATTATTTAATGTTATTTGAAGGCATATCAAGAGATAGTAGGAGGTACGAGGGAGACCACACGTGGTTGAAACATTTCTCTTGTCGGCCCCTGCTAAACCAAATGAAAAATCTCTATATATATGAGTAGAGACAGACATCTAGAGATATATAGATAAGACACCGAATATATCAAACACACATAAGAGAGAAACATACAACATCTGAAGAAGAACACTCAAGAACTCATTTATAGGAACATAGAGATTCACGAAGATCTGTTGAAAGAACCTTTTTCAAGCTGTAGTGGTGTGATACAAAGAGCTTTATACCCAAGAAGGTGATCAACTCTACATTTGGACGTCAGAACCTGGAAGTTATGACACTCTGTTTTGCAGGAAACTTTTAGAGAAGTACCAAAACTTAATATTCTTCATTCCAACGAGTCCAGAGCTGATCTCCCAACACAACAGAGCATTCTAAACATATCCCTACTATCCTAAGATCTATTGTGTTTAATAATTTTACAATTGTGAGCAGTGTGTCTATGTTACACACACCGTCTCTTGTGATTTAATTGATGGATACTAAAAATCCCCATACCAAACTCTCTTTACATTTGTTTCCCAGTCATAACTATGGAAGAAGCCTAGTGTGGCTTGGTAGTTTACTTTTTCCCACATATAACTGTGGTAGAGGTTGAAAAACCTGGACTATTTGTGAAAACTTTTGTAAAGCCCGATACAGGCTCTGGATCACTTTTTAATATAATTTCTTGGTGGAAGGTGATCACCCAGTGGAGAGGACTAGGTCTTGACTTAAGACTAAACCTCTTATTTAAGATGTTGTGTTCATATTTCCGTTACCCTGTTTTACATATATCCACTGCGCTTATATTAGAAAAGACAGAAATTTGTTTTTACATTCACTCTGATAGTTAGTTCTAGTTAGTGAGTATATGTGATTCATTTAGTAAACATGTTTAAAAGTGGAATTAGTTCTCATACTGATTCTACTGAGGAGTAATCAACCTTTGAGAAACCTATTGAACAATAAGTCACTTATATCACTACTGCCTTAATTGACTGGGCCATTTTAATTTGGGGGATTTTAATACTAAAAGATTTTAACAGAAATTTTAATTGGACCTCAATTCACCCCCTCTTGAGTATCCACTCTGACCAACAAATAGAGATCACATGACTAGTATAAATAAAGGGGTTTAAAAACTCATTTCAACACAAACATAGGAAGGGATGGCCTCAAATAGTAGGATCATTACCTATGAATCCCATTTATTAGATATTCAATGGGAGATAGTATTTTTGGGATTTTCCCTATACCAAGACCAATCTGAGATCCAATTACTTAAGACTGAGAGAAATAGTTTACGACATATGTTTAATCTCATTGAGATCACGACCCAAACCTGTTTCCCCAAATGGCCTCATGAAATCCCCACCATCGCTCAACTTACTCTTAGGGTGTATGCTAGGGTAATAAACGGATATGTAATAAGACCTTAAAATTATTATTATGTGAATTATTTTTAAATAGAATAATTAATATACATTCATTCTATTATTGTTACTTTGTATGTGATTTTAAAGCACAAATAGTATTTTTTGTTAATATTCAAATTAAATTAAGAAATATTTTTTGAAAAATTAATGGATTTTTGAATTCAGTAATATTTTAATAAAATATTATTATTACATTAATTTTATTTATTATAAATAATCTTATAATTTTTAGGAGGTCAATTATAATTTTTATTAAGGTTTAAAAATTGTTTTTATTAAAACCCATCAATTTTAAATAAATGTTGGTTTTTATTTTAAAAGATAAAATTCACATATTTATAAAATTATTTAGATAAAATGAATTTTATTTTTTGAATCAGGATATCAAAATTATCCAATAGTTAAATTTTCATAATTTTTTTGAGACAGTTGAATTTTTGGGTAAAAATTAAATACTGTATAAATATATAATGTGTTTTGTGAATTCATAATGAAGCAATGGCGATGTAATAAAATAACACAAAGTTTATGTTTAGTCAAATATATTTTTCCTTTAAAATAATATTATTTTAGGTTTGTTATATTTATTTTATAAATCCTTAGTGAATCTTCCAAGACATATAAAATATTTTAATATTTTAAAATCATTTCCTGGAAAGTGTGACTCAACTCCACATAAGCAGGGAAAATATTTTAATATCTTCGGCCCATATCCATTTAAAATAATTTATTTCACTCCCCTTTTCTTGAAACCATGAGCTATAACCATGGTATGGTTTGTGTTTTTGAATATTTTAGTGTGCAGGGTCCAAAACCAAAATAATAAATAATTTCACCACCATTCCTATATAAACCCACCCAGGCACCCATTCCTCTTCACTCAAGCTCTTTGAAGCTAGAACAAAGTCTACACCTACTCTATATAGTCCTCTCAAGGTTCCCCTAATCTCCCAATAATCCTATCACAAACATTTTGGATCCCACATCCAAGTAAGGGGTCCTCACCTTCCTCTCCTCCTTTAAAATTATAGCAACTTATTTGAAAGTAGTTCTTGTAATTTCAAATGGTGATAATATAATTAAATTATAATCATTAAATTAATATCAATTTTATGTTATTTGAATTAGTTATCATTTACCATCCCCTATTGGACCCTTACCCAAGCCATTACTATGCCGAAATTTTGTAAGGGATCTCCCTCTCTCATTTTTCTTCAAGTACATATTTTATGTCACGCCTTTTGATTTCCATTTTATTGATTTGTGATATTTTATTACCGACCTAATTAAATTTTATTTGATTTATACCTGATGTTATATTCCTTTAACTCCAATTAACTCCCCTATGATTCTTTAAACCCACCCATTACTATGCTAAAATTCCATAAGGGATTTTTCTTTCCCCATTTCCATTCAAGAATTTCATTTATATTATGCATATAAATTACATTTCACATGTTTTTATATTATTTTACATGGTCTCCTTAATGTACATACCATTCATACATGATGAGATATCCATTTTTCTCTCATCAACCAAATTTATTAATTTCTATATGACACAGTTATGCTGCGAAAATTGCACGACGATTGTCCATGAAAAGATCAACGTGTAGGGAATATCATATATATTCTAATATTATGGGTATTAACCTATATAAAAATATACATATCTAATGGTGAATCAAATTTATTAATCCCAAATTCCTTGATCATGTAATAAATGATTATGTTGAATGAATCCATGTTATATGATCTATGTGGAAGACTTCAGCATGAGATTTAAATGATTATGAAGGGTGTGCCCTGATAGCGCTCCAATGCATTGGGTAATGATTAGTTTCATAATATGTCATTTTGGGAAAGGTTTATACTATATTTATTTATTGGAACTTTTTTCCATCATGTTGGGATTGGTGTTTACCTAATTCAATTATGTTAATGATGTAGTGTTTTAAGTTTTTTCCACATTTCCATGTTAGGATATTCATGCTATATCATGTTAATGTTTCTATTATGCTCCATTGATATGCATATTTCCTAACATGTATTGTATTCTTTATGTTATGCCTTTTTTAATCTCTTTTTAGGGTTTAAATATCACATTTTTCTTATGTATTTCCTAAGGTTATCCCATGCAAGGCTAAGTACGAGAGAATGTTGTGGTCATGTAAAAGAAGTTTTCAATAGAGATGTGTATTTCATGTTTTAAATTGTTTTTTAATTTTCCTAAGCCTCAAATACACTATAACTATTGATATTATGATGTTTTATTTTATGTAATAAATCATGTTTAAATATGTAATAATGAAAAAGGTTGTTTTAGATAACACAATACAAAATATTCTCCACTCATTTCCAAATTTAGGATGCCCATAATAAATTTTCTTTCACTAAGGAGAATCCACTATATGACATAGTTTCCCATATTTAATTACTATATATGTATGCCATGTAAATTTTATCATGGTTAGCTGACATACATATAGAATACTAAACTTTGCAACGATAGGAGAGTACAATAAAACTTTCTAAGGAATTGATTCATTTTTCTTGTATTGATCCACACCACACATAAGAAATATTATGTGTGATTAATGGTCCTTTTGAAACAATATGTAATCATTTTGATAATGAAGTATTTTTTAGAGATCATTCATATTGAATGTATCATTCATTTAGCATCATATGTTTCACTTGGATGTTCAATTTCTTATGGAATCATATCATTCAGGAGACCAAGTAGTTCTGTAAAGCTGGTGTCATTTCATCCACTATCAACTGTAAAATTATATAACATCAAAAAAAACTGACAATGTTATGTATTTTTTACAATTTGTATACAATTATCTCTTAAAAAAACCTTTTAACTTTTAAAATGAATTTTCACAATCATGAAGGTCATCTTTAATATCCATTTTCATTTCTTGGATGCGATCTCCACCATCATTTACACTATTTTTCACATCAAATAGTCTATAAACTATAGTATCATCCCAATCAGTGGGAAAATTATGTTTTTCAACATGTTTAGTTCACCATTTATATCTATAATCTATTCTGTGACAAATTAAATGTTCTTCCAACTCTTCTACACTAATTTATCTTGAATAACAACAATGTAATCATGGATAAAGGATTTGAGAAGGGTCTTATTCATGATCTATTTAAAACTTGATAAACTCTTTCACTCGATATCCATATTATTTTTTCAAAATATTAATATTCATCCATTTTCAATTCATATCCATCCTACTAGATTAAAAAATATTCATTATTTATAATAAAAAAATAAATATACGTAAGATATTCATAATAAAATGTGAAAGTGGTATATAATTATAACAAGGGGAACCAAAAATTTTATTGTTTAAAAAATATCAGTTTTCTTTGAAAGAAATGTGTAATTGAATTTTAGAAATGAATTACTAAACTATAGTAGGTCTTATCCTCTGAATACATCTAAAGGTGAAAGTTATGAAAAACTTTCATCCTCATAATATTCTTCTCCCAAATTGTTATTATTTAATTTTCTATCTCGAGAATCATCCTCCATATAGTATGGGTGAGAACCTACGTTTCAAAGGCTAGTCTAAGTAGTGGTCATCTCATACTAGCTACTGGTGATCATTTTAGTCGACTACTACTCAGAGATGTTCAAGAAACATAGAAGAGATGGTGGTTGAGTCTCAAGGGAAAAATTGAATTAATAACTGTTTGAGAGATGAAGTTGATGAGGATGAAACCAACCCATTTTTATCTTAAATAATGCGAGTGATAATAATTTTTTGGAGTTTCTATATATGATATAACTAAAAATGAAACTAAAACAATAATATTAATTTTTTTCTTATGGAAAATAAAAATAAATAATATATAATAATGCACATATAAGAAAAGATACCTTTTTATTCTATAGTTGTATAATATTTTAATAAATTTTTTATAATAATAATTAAAATAAAATTGTTCTTCGTAGCCATAGATCTAGTGTTTCCTCTAGTTAAGATATAATGGAAGAGAATAAAAATGATTCTTGAGTTGAACTTAAATGGATTACAAGGCCTAGAAAGAAAAAACATCCATATACTGAATTCATATATTTCAAATCTTTCATTTTTTTATTGATATAGATCCACATAATAATATTCCGAAAAAAATATCCTATGGTGCTAACCATAGATGATGATATAAAGTTATATTATGAAACATTTTATTAAAAATATGTCTCATTCTAAAAAGAACCATTTAATAATTAAATAGATTATATTATGATAAATAATACTTGTATCTTTACAAATTTTCTAAAATACATAAATAATATTGGTTGTAAACATGTATTTAGAAGCATGTATGACTCCAATGATATACTTAATTTTTTAAATCTATATTATAATCAAAGGATTCAAAAAAATGGAATGTATTGGCTATTTTTATACATATACTCATTTAGTTCAAATTACGACTGTATGAATATTATTTTCCTTTAAATTAGATAAATCATTTGTGTGTTCATTAAATAGGTGTTAAAGATGAAATTTAAATGGAAATTTAAATAAATAAGATTACGGGGATTAATATGAATTTTTTTATATAATATATTTAAAATAAATTTCTTAAATTTGTTAAAATATACTTATAAAATTAATGAAATACCTAAACAACATGAGAAGTATGAGTGAATTATTTTATCAAATAAATTTTTACATAATAATGTGTATAAGCATACTTTTTTAATGTTAATAAAATAATAATAAGTTATTACGTGTATATATGTTGACGACTTATTAATTGTTTTTCATAAAATGATTGGTATTAATGAGTTGAATAAATATTTATCCTCCATTATTAAAATGAAAAATATTAGACAAATAGATACTCTACTAATTTTTTATGTAAGAATACATGGTGTGGGTTATTATCTATGCCAGCCTCATTATATTGTGAATATGTTGAGTACATTTTATCGTATTGGTTTAAAAGATTCAAATACATTATTCGAATCCAGTGTAAATTATTTTTAACACAGACATACCTATATCACAACATGAACATTATAGTTCAATTTATTCTTTAATGTCTGTGATATAATAAAATAAAACCAATATCACATTTTTAGTTTTTAAATTGATTTGATATTCTATTAATTCTAGTGTGAATTATTGTAAATGTACAATTAAAATATTTTTATGTTTAAAGAAGGGTGAAACAATTCAAGTTTATTTTATAAGTATTTCCTGACTACATTATGTATGAAATAAATCAAGTTGAAATAGAGTCATGGGAGATTATCAAACCCAATTTAGATGGTTATTTACTCTTATATATTGTGTCATTTATGGGGTGGGAAATAGAAATTCATTTCACATTCAACATTAGATTTAGAATTTCATACATTAACAACTTGATGAATGGGAAAAAATGAATCATAAACATATTAATAGAATTTAAGTCATGTAATATTACAATGCCTCTTATTTTAATGAATACTGGAAGTGAATAAACAATGTAAAAAGATTATAGTTTCATGTATAATGGAAATTCGGAACACATTAATTTTAGACATGATATGTGATACAATTATTATCAAATAGAGCGTAAATAATTATTTATGTAAAATCATGTAATAACCTTGTCGAACCCCTTATAAAATACAAATAAAGGGATATTTTTGAACCGATTAATAGAAAAATTGGGATAATGATCTTAAAATGATCTATTTAGTGAAAATCATGATCATACACTAGCGAAATAAAACTCCCTCGATCTGTCACTAATATACATATGGTTTCTCATTCCATGTAAGTGGAGGTGAAAAATATAATATAACACAACTCAATACAGTGAAAATAAATATTAAAATAGTTCAACAAACAAAAACTCCCTCAAACCTTCAAACACCCATTAAAGAAAAACCCCCTTCATAGTAACATATAAAATATAATGATATAAAAGACCCATGATCAATCCATATTACAGTTAAAAACAACCATTCACTTATGAATCAACAAGGGTCCTAACTTCAAGGGTTTATATATCAGAACATATTAATCCAATTGGGAAAACATATAAAACAGAAATTATTTCTTTATAAGATATGACAAAAGACATCCAAATTTACATTTAAAACCCAACCAAAAAATTTATAAAAATGAAAGTAAACAATACTTTCTTGTTCATTTCAAACATAAAAAGCATATTGAAAAATATCCAAATAGGATATAATTCCTAGAAATAATTGATCAATACATAATAGAAATTCATTATAATTCATAATAAATCTTTACATGAAATCCATTTCAATTTATTCAATAAAACCCATTGTTTCAATTTTAACAAACACTTTGTGTGATTTATTCCCATAGAATAAAGTTAAAAACATTTAAACTTAAGAAAATATACTTTCATGTTAATGAAAAATTAAGAAAAAGACTTGTAAATCCATAAACCCATCATAGATAATTATAATAGAATTTATTTTAGATAAAAAAATGTGTTTAAAAGATGCAAGAATTCTTGGTTCCACATTTATGTGAAATTAAATAGATCCACAATATAGAATGGA
Source organism: Viscum album (assembly GCA_963277665.1). NCBI lineage: Eukaryota > Viridiplantae > Streptophyta > Magnoliopsida > Santalales > Viscaceae > Viscum > Viscum album. Next base: position 1,909,801,581 of record OY728136.1, read on the forward strand.
TGAAATCACTTTGTGGAAGTCTGAATATAATAGAAGAAAGAAAGAAAATCCCTTAAAGGGTCAATACAAACCCAAAATTATAGAAAACCACTATTCGAAATTCATTCTAGAAGGGAAAGCATTGATGAATGATGAATTGAAAGAGATAATGAACAAAAAATGAAAAAAGATATCATCAAAGAAAGAAAAATAAGTGAGGAGGGGGATTAAAGTTAATATCCATTGGATTTAATCTTTTCTTCTTCTAAAAGAAAGAGAGATATCATGCGTGAGAGCCTAGATTCATTTGAGCCAATATTTGATCGAGCATTGGATTCGAGGCTTGTATTCATTCAAGACCTGATTTGAGCTTGGATTCATCGAGGAGGAGCACCAGTGGGAGGTGGATTGTGCAGAATGTATGAGAAATCATGACTGATTTAGTAGCGGTTAGGGTTATTAAAAAGATTGCAGAATCTTTTATCAATGATAAAGAAGGGATAATGAAATGAATCTTTATCAACACTAACACTTTATGACTAATAAAGAATTTATAATATGAATTATAAATATATTTTTAAATATAATTTTATAATAATAAATTTATTTATTACAGTATTATAATTAGTAAAATATTGAATTATTTATTTATAAATATATATATATATTTAAAAAAAATATTTTTTATTAAGGATTATAAGTATATAATTTTATAAATATAGTAAATATAAATTTATAATTATAAATATATTTATATCATTATATATATTTATATGATTATATAAATATATAATAAAATTATATAAATATAATTATAATAAATATATTCATTATATAAAGATATTTATTATAATTATTTAATTATAAATATATTTATATCAGTATATATATATATATATATATTTTATAAATAAATATAAATATAGTAAATATATAAATTATTCAAATATAATTATTATAATTTTATAATAATTTAATTTTTTTTATTATAATTTTATAATTATTTTAATATATAATTATATAAACACTTTTCAATATATATATATATATATTTATATCATTATATATATTTATATAATTAAATATATTTAATAAATAATTATAATTATAAATATAAATATAGTAAATATATTCATTATTTAAATAAATTTATTATACTTTTATATTTATTTAAATATATATAATTAATTATTTAAAATTATATAAATACTTTTTTAAAAATGATATTTAGTTATTTATAAATTTAGATATATAAATTTATAAATTTAGTAAACATGTATTTATAAATATGCATATTAATACATATTTAAAAATGTACTTTTAACATTATTAAGTAATATATTATCTTAAATGAATTCATGTTAAAAATGAGTGAAATTGAATAATTAAAAATGAGTACATTTAAAAAGTATTGAAAAAATGGATAAACTTTATTAATGAAATATAAATGGTTAAAAAATATTGATGTATATTAAAATATAGATGAATATATATTGATTATATTAAAACATATTAAATAAATATAAATAAATAAATAATATAAAATAATTAAATTCCTAAAAATAAAAATAAAAAATAAAAAATATTAAAAATGAATTAATACTCAACTGTAATATAGTTAAAAATAAATAAATAAAATTTACTAATTAAAGAAATAATATATTAAATGTATTATGTTATAATGAAATTATAAAACTAATAATAAAATTTGAATAAATTACATAAATATTAGGTGTGTATTTCTATATAAGATTTCATTAATTACATAAAAATTTGTGTGTGTGCGTTGTATATAAAAATGAATTAATTACATATATATGTGTGAAATTAATATAATAAACCTTTGATATATATTAAATTGAAAAATCAAATGACATTCAATTATGTCCCTTACTCGATGCAATTAGTCATTATTTTTAATTCATATTAATTTTTAATTATAAATCATCATTACTAGATATATGACTTATTTAATGTAAAGCATAAATATATTGTATTACATAAATCATTTTTAAGAAATATTATATACATTCTTACATTTATATATATATAATATAAACTGTTTTTTTATATTTATAATCTATATATATGTATATTAAATTTATTCATTTTTATCGATAATTATTTAACTAACAAAATGTTTAATATTTTTCTTAATTTACACATTTTTCATTTTTATTTTTTTTAATTATTTCATTTTATCCATTTTATATATCTATATTTAATATATACTATTTATTTGTATTTATAATTTATATATAGTATATTAAATTTATTCATTTTTGTCAATAATTATTTAATTAATAATGAATTTACTATTTTTTTTAAATTTACCCATTTTAATTTTTTTTTTAATTATTTAATTTTATTTGGGAACTTTATTAGGGATAAAAAAAGTGCTGATAAAGGATACCCTTTATCGATGCTAAAAATTAAGCACTAATAGAGGGTAACATTTATTAGTGCTAAAAATAAAGCACTCATAAAGGGAATCTTTTATCAATGATAAATGAAAGCACTAATAAAGGTTACCCTTTATCAGGTGTAAAAAAGTGATGATAAAGGCACCTTTTATCAGCACTAAAAAATAAAAGATAAAGGGCTTCTTTATCAGTGTTTTTTGTTAACACTCATAAAGGACAATGCTGTTAAAGTCTTATTTTGTAGTAGTGAAAAGAATATAAACACAAAATCGAAAACCAAGTGGTTGTGTGCTAACTAAGATGACACAAATGACCAACTGTACTTTCTTCAGCTCCATGTCAAAAAATGTACTATATATCAATAAGTATATGTACCAGCCACAAGGCTATTGGCGAGTCACTCGGAATACACAAAGCATTAAGTGGAAACAACCTACCCTGAATCCAAAAGGCATCGGGTAATGCTCAGAATCCACAAAGAATCAAGTATCTATAACCCACCAAGAATCCTCAAGGCATTGGGAAATACTCAAAATCCACTAGGCATCAAGTGTCGACCATCTACTAAAAATCCATAAGGCATCATGTAGTGTAATATCATGGACATGGATTCTAATAAACAGGGCCTAGATCCTTATTGTACACATGGACTAAAGTGCATCTCCTAGAATACTAGATACCATTGACTAGCAGTGAGGGCCTAGGGTTTGTTTATGGGGAGACTATTCCCTCATGTAAGAGTGTAACACAGTGGAATAATAATAACAGTCTATAGCAGAAGAAGTAAATAATCTTGAAAAGATAAAAATTTCCAAGACAAGAATTTATAAACAATGCAAAAGTTAATATCATATACAAAATAATTATGATAAATTTCATATCTCTACAAAGCATCCAAAATAGGTGGATAGACATTAGTAGAATACATTTACCAAAAAATACAAAAGAACTATCCCAACTATAGTCACATTGATCTATTCGGTCCCATGCTCCCCTACTCCTAATCAAATCACAAGTCATGCATCAAACTATAAGCGTTTTTCCCCATTCTCTACCTGTATCCATATATTCTATCTGGGTACCCAACGACGACCCAAACATGGTGTGAGATACAATCCCAGTAGGCCACCAACAATGGTTTCTATGAAAAATATTATATTTTAAATACGAACTAAAGTAGGGTGAAAAATCAAAAATGTAAGGAAATACTTAAATAAAAGTGCCTAGGGTAATAGTAACTAAATGAGTGTTATTGTACAACCATACAAGGCACTATAAAAACAAGTGTTAATCTTATATAAAAAGGAAACAATAATATAATATAAGTAACTACCATGGAAAATCCATACATACAGTGTGTCAAAAAAACTACATCAATGCCATATTACTTGTTTATAATATCAACCACAACCATGCCATATATCAAGTATATCATATCATCCATGATTTAACCATATAATAAGAAGAGGCAGACCCCACATGACCGAATCCAAGGTATAATGACCAAGAAATCCTCATGGGGACCTAGGATAATCTCAATGGAAACTCAGTTAGACTTAGAAATGGGTCCAAGGATCAAGTCAACAAACCATGTCCACTATTTTCCCAAACATCAGTATCGAAGGGGAATAAATTCCCATGATATCCCAAACAAATCGATACCCAATGAGAAATCCAATCGAAAGAATACACTACTACATTTAAAATCCATGGATTCAATGTCTATGGAATAAAATGTAACTAGGATCAATGGTATACTCACCAAAGGATCCATTTCCATATTAATTCATTAGATTCATTCATCTATTCACAAGCATTCAAATTCTATGAGGTTACCCACTCATACAACAATTAACATTTTAACCATTAAATAATCACATCATGTATAATAGGTAAATGGTTGAAAAAAATCTCCTAACAAATCAATTTATATCAATTAATTTATAAATAGGATTCCTCTAACTAGGAAAGCACACACACACCCCATGGGTAGTAAAACAATAGGCAAATTACACAGACACAACCCATGAGTGGCCTAGGTTAGGGAAATAACCTCCAAAAAATTTAGTGGAACTAGTGGGAATCCCTAAATGGTCCGAATACATTGAATTCATTTAGTAAATTTATTTTAGGGGAACCACCACAAGTTTTAGTATGCATCACTATGTAAAATTTCTCTATAAAATACAAAACCATGAGGGAAAAGTATATACTATGTACCATAGGTACTTAGAAAAGTGATCATCCAGTATCAGCTTCTAATTAAGTCTAGATTGAGATAAAAATAAATAATGGATGAAAAGAATGAAAATATGGCATATTAAATCACATATAAATAGAATAATTGATACTAAGGGAAAAAAATAACATAACAATAGTATTGTAGTACTTACCGACACAGATCCCATAAGTTTGATGACATTCGATTTTGAGTTCGGATAGGGATTGTTGATCAAATCCTATTTAATGGATTCATGAGGGTTCTAACAACATTAGGATTATCCACTAAATGAAATAATGAAATGAGTTTTAGGATTAAAATTCTTTTAAGGGAAAATTGAAATTTCATCCAAAAAATTGGGCCACATGGTTTTCCAAACTGTGCGCCAACCATGTGCCCTTCACTATGTGGAGGGGCACCTCATATTGATAGTGCACATAGTTTCCCTAACCATGTGAAAACCGCATCTCAACCCACTATCAAGAATTGTAGATTACCTCACACAGGCATGTTCCTACATCCAAATTGTTCCCTCACACCGTGTAGGCTTATGAAGACCACTATCCAGCCCCACATTGTTTCATCAAACCATATGGATTGGGGTGAAAAAGTTCTATTAACAGTGAAGACCAATTGATTTTATCCAACATTTTGGTTTCAGGATTTGAAAAATCCCTAGATAACCCTAATACCCCCATAACATCAAAGTGTATTTGCATTAGGACATAAGAAATAATTTAAACTAAAAAATAAAAGATATGTAACTCATATGAAAACCCTGGATCTTACCATATTCCTTCCGTATAAAAATTGATCCCCTAATTTCCTTATCAAGGGTGGTAAAGAATCACATGAGAATAACCCTGACCACTGATCACATACATCAACCTCCCTCTCCCAAGTCTTGACCTATAAACGACCATGGTTCCATTGAACCCGTACTAGAAGAATTGACCGATCTCAGTGGAATTTTATGATACTGTCAATGATATGAATTGGATTCTCCTCATATTACACATCTATATGAAACTCAACCTCCTAATGTTAAAAATAATGAGACACATATGATTGATAACTATGAAACTGAGATATTTGGAAGATTTTGTTCATGGATCGGTACCTCTAGGGTAACTACAACTAATAGGCTACCATCCAGACTATCTTTCGAATCTCGAACAACCTGAAATATCGCCGTAAAATCTTACCCTAACTACTAATTTGTTTGTGTCCCAAAATCAGTGAGATATCTAAAAAGACATTATCCCTAACCTATAAACCTAGAGTTCATCATCAATTATCACCATAAGTTTTTTGTTGAGACTATTTAGTAGCCATACATTTTTGGATTACATGGACCGGCTCAGAAGTCTCCTGCACAAGATGCAGTCCCATTAAATCTACCTCACCTACCTCTAGCCAACACAAGGGTGATTGACATGTCCTACCATAAAAATCCTCATAAGTTACAATATGTATCATTCCTGATAGATATTATTGTAGTAAATCATAACAAGGGGTATATGCCTCTCCCAAGAACCCCCAAAATATAGGATACATGCTTGTAGATTTTCCTCAAGCACCTGAATAATAAGCTCTAACTATCCATCAATCTTAGGGTTGTATTCCATGCCCAGAAGCACCTGTTACCCAAAAATCTTTACCAAATATTCTATAAATGAGACATAAACTGAGTGTTCAAATCTCAAATGATAGTATAAGGGACGCCGTGAAGTCACACTATCTCAAGGATATAAAACCTCTCATGATCACCCACACAAAAGGTCTCCTTTATTTTTAGTAAATGAGAAACATTAATTATCCTATCAACAAAAAAACAAACAAAATCACCACCCTAAGGATACCTTGGAAAACCATCCCAAATATTCATTGTATTATCATCCCACTTCCACTCAGGAATATGTGACTACTGTAAAAATTCAGCAGGTCGATGATGTTCCTTTTTCACTTAATAACAGGTGGAACACCTCATAACAAACCCATATACCTCACCTTTCATTACCAACCACCAATATTCGTGTTGCATATCAGGACACATCTTTGTAATTACGAGATGCACCACCCAAATTGAGGAATGAAACTCTTGAATCATCTCCTCATATCTGTCCAATGGAACCCAAATGTGACCATGAATTAGCATGATATCATCCTCACCAATTGTCCAACCAAGAGGTGGGTCCTCACATGTCTCACTCTATAGTATAATTAGGCCCTTTAAATCAGATATATTCCTTATAATTACTCAATCTAGATGGTATAAGGCACAAAAAATGTTGAAATATAAATCTATAAAAAACAATCCTTCACTTCTAAAAGAATATATTAAAATAAGACCATGATCTACCACCAACTACTGGCCTCCTAAACTATCTATATCATTGTCCTCATTCTCAGTGAATCAGCCACCACACTGACTTTACCAATAATATAAGACAACTCAATGTCAAAAAAATATAGCTACCCAAGAAACCCTATCAATCTCAAATTTCTACCACACTGTGTAAATATATACATAAGGCTTTTTTGGTCCATGTATACCAAAAAATTCTCTTCCAGTAAATAGTGTTTCTAACAATTTATTTGTTGAAAAACTGTATCTAACTTGCGATTGTGCATCAGATAGTTCCTCTTGTATGGATGAAAATGACGAGACCTATATGGATTTACTCTATCCCCTACGTTATAATTTCTCTAAGCCCAATACCTAATGCATCACAATACACTGTATAGATTTTTCTACAATCTTGAAGAATCAGGACTGACACTAAAGTCAATCACTCGTGTATCTCATGAAAGTCTGTCTGATAGGTATCTGCCAATGAAAACATCACAACCTTCTTATTGTAGATCTTAATAGGTTCTTATAGGTGTGATAAATTCTATATGGAATGCATGTAATATACAACTATCTACAATAAACTCTTTATTTCAATGTTGTTCTTTGGATACTCCCAAGAAACTCCATCTCTCACCTTCTATAGGTCAACTGGTACTTTTGTCTATGAGATGATTTGAAAAAGGTAGTGAATATTATCCATCTTGAAGTGATGATTCATGATATTATTATATAAATGATTCTATTTCAATGTATCCAAAATTATCTCAAGATTTTTGGCATGGTTGTGTTGATTTTGAGTATACACAAATATATTGTTCCTGAAATCCAAAAAAATGAATCTAGATAATGATAGAAAACAATGTTCAATAATGACATCAAAACAACTAGTGTGTTCATCAGACCAAATGGAATAACCTAATACTCATATAGTGTATACCTATTATGAAATGTTTTATGAGGTATGTTTCCATGTCGAATATGTACCTAGTGATATCTTGACCTCAAATCATTTTTTTTGAGAAAACCTAGCCTCCACAGAGATGATCAAAAATATAATCTATCCATGGTAAGGGATACCCATTATTATCAATAAAATGGATCAATATTTTTTTAATACACTCATATACTGAGGGAACTATCCATATTTTTTGAAAAAAGAACCAAAAAACCCCAAAAATAAGTACAGGGTCATATAAAACCCTTTCTCTCCAAGTCCTGTTGCTACCTATTAATCTCCTGAAACTTAGTATTATCCATGTTATAAGGAGGAATGGATATTAATGTAGTTCCTAGAACTAGATTGATAGGGAAATAAACCTCGCTCTCAGTAGTTAAACCAAAATGTTAATCTCAGAAAACATCCCGGAAATGATCAAATAATGGAGGGAACTCTACCTAATGAGATCACTGATCGTCCAGAAAAAACTATAAATATGGGATGTCATACGACCCAACCCATGATATTATGGTCTAGATTAGATCACCTAGACATCACATTCACCATTTTGAAAATAAAATCTCCCATTTGGAGATTTAAAAGTCACCCTACAGTGATAGAAATCAATTTAGAATTAATAATTGATAAGACAATCAATCTCAAGAATGATGTGAAATCTGGCCATCTTGAGGGAAGAAAGATTCCATATGAAGTGACACCCACCGACCTCAAGGGGTCACTCACATTATTGGTGCACATCCTCTATTCTAATCCATAATAGAGTGTCATATTTCTTAACACCCTCAGAAAATCATTTCAATATCCCAAGGCCTTCCACCATAGGTACTAATAAGAAACACTATGATATATTTGTATCAAAAAGGTCATATACAAGAGTAGAGGATAATAAGATTGTAAGTATCCCAATATATTCCACATCACCTAGCTCCACATGGTTATATTGTAAAAAATATATCAATATTGTTCTACAGCCCAATGAAACAACTTAACTTCTTGAGGTAGGCCCACTCTGTTGTCTAGGTACAACTGGTGTTTGGTTTCCTCAACTGTGAAAACCAGCACCTTGTCCTGAATAACTTTTACTGCTCAATATCATATCTTGAAGAAGAGCTATGACACTCGCTCATAATCCATGTGTTGATGATGGCCCCCATCCACTAACTGTTGGTGGGAAAGTCCTATAGAAATATTTCACGTGGCCCATCCTACCACAAGATCGACACTCAATTGGGTCTTGATCACATTGATTCATCACATGTACCCTTATTCCACAATAATTAAATTAAACCAAACATACGATACAACAAAAATATCTACAACTCATCTCACAAGATTTCTTATAGGGTAAGATACTACAATACCATGATCTACGCCCGAGCATCTCTCAAGTTCCACTCTGTAATGATCACATGATTAACTATTTCAGTAGTATTTTTCAACCTATACACATTGACCTGAGAATGAACAAAAAGTCTGAGACCTTTCTCAATGTGTCTCTCTCTCTATATCCCATCAATAGGATATATTGTCACGAAATGTTAAAGCTCTCTAAATCATTATGAATAAACTATAACTATGATAACACCCTACTCCAGACACATGAAATCACTAGCCAGTTCAATTCTCAGAGTCTTAGGGAAAATGTAGTTATAAAACATGGGTTGTAAATCCATACAACCCATATTTAATAGTATATCATCCTGGTTCAAGACATCCAACCCGTGCTTTTCTACTCCCTGTAGCATATAAGTCATGAGCATCACTCTCATGTCAAGAGGTTTCTCCAGATGCTTGAATATTGATAACATAGTTTCAATTCACATCTTAGAAACCTATGGAATACTATCCCCTAAAAATGTAGGAGGATTCAACTACTAGAACCCACATTTCATCTCATCCATAGATGTGGTTGGGTGAGGTGCTCCCTGAAACATTTTTATAAAGACTGTAAAGCTCTCACTGAACTATGCCTTAGCACTTGTCCAAAATAACTATTGGTGCCTCAGTTGGAACTATATAAGGATCTAATGGAAGCCCGTGGCCCACTAACTTTGAAACATGGTTATCACCACCCTCTTGGTGTATGAATAGAGGTTGGCCATATGGCCCCAAACATGGTTGGCCATATGGCCTCAAGTGCATCTCCTAGAAAGATAGAGGCTAGTGACTAGTAGAGAGGGACTAGGGTGTGTCTGTGGGGAGACTATGCCCTAATGTAATAGTGTAACATAGTGGGATAATAATAAGAGTCAATAATGGATGATGTAAATCACCACTAAAGAAGATAAATATCCAATAAAGAAATATATAAACAATTTTAAAGTTAATATCATTTACAAAATGAAGATGGTACATGTCATGTCATTATAAAGAAACCAAAAAATAGGTTGAAAATAATCATTATAATACACGTATAAAAATACCAGAAAAAAAGCAAAAGAACTATCCTATCTAGCATCATGAGCCTCAAATCGGTCCCATGCTTCCCTACTCTTAACAAAAGATCAAGCCAAGCATCGAACTATGTGTGCTTCCACTACTCCCTACCTGCATCCATATTTTCTATATGGGTATCCAATGAAGGCCTAAATAGAGTGTCAGATATGATCCTAGTAGGCCACCACCCATAGTGTCTATAAAAAATCCTAGTTGTGCAATACAAGCTAAGGTAGAGTGAAAAATATAACAGGTATTTAAGTATTGAAAGTAAAGTTAACAAGGAAAAAGAAACCATAAAATTGATACTATAAATCTCTAAAAGGATCTCTAGAAAATAAGTTTCAAGATCCTATAAGAAATAATATATAAAATAATTAACATAACTACCACAACCAATCCATACATCTAGTGAGTCAAAAAAACCATGAAAATTACATATTACTTATATATATTATCATCCATGACCATGCCATATATGATACATATCAAATCGACCACATACAAGATTTATAATAAGAATTATCAGACCCCATTTGGCTCAATCTAAGGTAGAGTGGACCAAGGAATCATTGTCACGTCCTAAGATAATCTCTATAGAAAATCAGTTACACATAGAATGGGATCTAATGATCATGTCAACACACCATGTACAATGAAATCCTAAACAATCTAGATCCATGGGGTAGTAAGGCCCAAGGCATCCCATAGAAGCAAGACCCAAGGAGAAATCTCATCCAAGGTGTCCACTACAACTATCAAGATCCATGGAGGCAACGTCCAAAGAATTCAATGGAACCATGATCCAAGGTACACCCACCATGGAATTCATTTCCATTTCAATTCATCACATTTATTCATCAATTCAAATGAATTCAAATTCCATGAGTTTACCCACTCATATAACAGTTTTAATTTAAACCATTAAAAAGCCACATCATGTATAACATGTAAAAGGTGAAAAACTATCTCTTGAATAATAAATTCAATTCAATTAATTTATAACTGGGCTTCCTCTAACCAGGTAAGCACAGTCACACCCCATAAGTGATAAAACAACAAGCCATAGGTAAAGGAACACTCTATGGGTGGCCTAGATTGGTGAAACAACCTTTAATAATCTCAGTGGAACTAGTGGTCATCTATAATAGTTCAAAATATGTTCAATTCATTTATTCAATTCATTTTAGGGGAATATTTAGATGAGCTATAATGATGCACCATGAAAAATATATCCACAAAGCACCAAACAATATGTGAAAAGTATAGATCACATACCATTGGTCTGTAGTAGAGTAATCATCTTGTATGAGCTACTTATTCGGTGTGGATAGAGAGAAAAATGAAGAAAAAAATAAAACTTTGAAAATAGGGCATATTTTCTCACATCTAAATAGCACCATAGATACCAATTAAAATGATGAACAACACAAGGTGATATTAGTACTCCCTAGCATGGATCCAATGAGACTGTTGTCATTTGATTCTTAGTTCAAACATAGATTTGGTATCAAAGCCCATCAAATAGATTCAAGAGGGATCTCCCAACATGAGGTCTATCCACTAGATTAAATAATTAAATCATTTTTAAGAGAAATCATTTTTTAAGGTAAAAGATTTAATTTCACCTAAAAAAATACCAGGCTGCATGATTGGGCCATACAGTTGACAAAATTGTGTGCACATCATGTCTCTTCTCACTATCAAAAATAGTAAAGGCCTTTATATGGGGTGTTCCTCCTTTTTCATGGTTTCATTAAATTGTGTGGGCTCCTAAATCCCACTATCTATCCCCATGTGGTTTCATAAAATTGTGTGTCTTAGGTCGCATGATTTCTACTAACCATGCGGCCCAACAAATTTTTTCCAAAATTTGGGTTCTGGGCTCCGACAAAATCCCTGTACACCCCTGATACCCCCTAAACTCAAAGGGTATTCACATTTGTTCATAACCGAACATTTAAGCTAAAAAAATGATCCGTACCTCATAGCAAAAATCGAGATATTACAAGTAGATTCCATGTTACAAACATTGTGTCATTGTCATCGTCGCACACTATGCACACACCCCAAATGGAGTAATCATACCAAGGACTCCTATCAATTACACACATACCAAACCTCTAACAAAAAACATGATAAGTCATAACATTATATAAACCATAGAAAACATTATAATAAATATAGTGTCATCATATTCATCAATATGTGAATCAAACAACATCATGAAATCTAGTAATCACCTCAATCTCATGGAATGAATCCATATCATATCATGGGCCACATACACACCCACATGCGATCACAAGTCAAGAATGAATATCAAAAAAGCCACAAATAAATCATAACATGGAAATACACATGTAATGAGAGCCCATGAAGGTAGGAAACTTCTTACCTCAAAACCCATCGATGTAAAAAGGTGTGGATAAAGCATTCAATAACACATATTTGTGGTCTTATTATCATAACATCAACACTAGAGGTTCACCAAGGGTCCCTAAAAACAAAACAAACTATTTTATTTCAAAAATAAATAAAATATCACATTTGATGATAATTTCTGTCTCTTGAATAATTTCCAAATTATTATTTTGGTGAATGCATGCCCTCGTGATATTCTCCTTAAGAATATTTATCATTGATAATCTCTCATAAATTTTTCTTTATAATCATATTTTGATAATTTGTCACAATTTATCATTTATAATTATATTTTTATAATTTATTATAAATTATCATTTATAATTATCTTTTAATAATTTATCTGAAATCATTCTTTATAATTACCTTTTAATAGTTTATATGAGTTATCTTTTATAATTATATTTTGAAAATTTATTATAAATTATACTTTATAATTATCTTTTGAAAATTTATAAAAATTATACTTTAATAATTTTCATTTTATAAAATATAATTTGATAATTTAGTAACTATTGATAATTTAAATAATAATCCATTGATAATCACAAAATTATCATTTTAAAATTATAATAAGTTTCCTTTGATGATACATGTAATTATCCTATGATATTTTCTGTAATCTTTATCATGTGATTATTACCTTTTAATTATCCTTAAATAATTTGTGTAAAATTATCTTGGATAATTTCATGCAATTATTCTTTGATACTTCATATTAATTATCACTATATAATTCATCATCATCTTCCTTTCATAATTTTTGTAAAATTACATTTGAAAATTTCATTCAATTATTATTTCATAATTCATCTCAATTATCACATGATAATTATTTGTTATTATTGTTTGATAATTTGTGTAAAATTATCTTAGATAATTTCATTCAATTATTCTCTGATAATTTGTTTCAATTATTACTTGATAATTCTTCATCATTATCCTTTGATAATTCGTGTTGAATTTTATTTGATAATGTTATGAAATTATTCTTTTATAATTTGGTGGAATTATCATTTGATAATTCTTGATATTTATCATCTGAAAATTTGATAAAATTATTGTCTAATATTTTTTTCATAATTATATTTAGATTATTTTTCCTAATTATCCATTGATAATTTTGAATAAATTACCCTTTTACGATTTTTTTAAATAATCATTTTAAGATCTTATGGGATTATCCATTAACAATTACTATGTTTTATTGTTTTTGTATTCAACCACTTTCTTTTCCATAATTTGGAGGATAAGAAAATAATTGGGAAAAATTAAATACAAAATAAAATAAAATTAATGAATAGTTCCCAACCTAGGATTCACTCAAAAGAACAAGAAGGGCTTTGTCACACATGGAAGGGAAGAGAATCCAAGCTTGGTTCGGAATTAATCTATATAGACTCCACCAATCATATGCAAGGGATATCTGGGGACTATAAGACTTTGCCGAAATGACCAAAATCAAACTTAGAAGGGTTTTCCTATTTCAAGAATCCAAATCCATTCCAAATATGAAAAACCTAATTGAAAAATCTATTGTAATTATTTATTTACCTAATAAATGACTACAAAGGCATTAATTTCATCCCATTAAGGGGTTGTAAATTAGATTGAGTCAAACCGTGTGAATAATAGAATGATTAAATTCTTAGGGGGATTTTATTAGTGGTTAGTATTGATATATAATGATGATGAAATGTAAATCAAGCAACAAATTAAATTAATTAAATTAATTATTTAATATAAATATTAAATATATTAAATTAACTAGTGGCCTAACCAAACACCCATTTCAGATAAAATTTATTCACCGGATAGGTTAAACCCTACATTTAAGATCTAAAGGCAGTTTCTTAATTCTCATATGGAACACCATTTGAGATATATTTAATTATTTTAAGAATAATAATAAATTAAAAATATTAAAAAACTTATCCTCACATGTGATTTGACAAAAAAACCGGTGCCCACACATGTTATACCTCACCTAGGGTAAACACTGCATCTCAGACATCACAAGGGTCATATATTTCTCATAAAATGTACTATTTGAGATATATTTAATTATTTTTAGATAAATAATATTCATATAATTTAATATAATTCATATTTTTATTCTGTCTATATTGAGACTCTATGGGCCTCAGAATCTTGTAATATCTTAGTGCCTAAATTAGAAAATATTTCATTGAATATTCCAAGGTGATAACTTGTCTTTTTCCCTTAAAAATATCTTTTAAAACATTTATAAAGTATACATTACGAACAGAAGGGTTTTTATTATTTTTAAAAATATAGGATGTTACAACACATTTTGATCAAAATATATGAACCAAGGTTGTTTAGAAAGATTTCAAGGGTGAGGTGAATATTTAATTTTCTAATGGATCTTGACTCATATATCAGATAAAGAATATCACAAATTAAAAATTTTATGCCGAAATATTTTTGTATTTGAAAACTACTATTGTGTAATGTGTTTTACAAAAAAAATATCCCAGTATTGAGTTTATATAAAATTAAAGTTTATTTCATGTTGGAAATAAATGTTGTTATGGTATATTTTATATAATATATAGTTTAATAATAATTGAATAATATATATTATATCATTAATTGATTATGAATATAATTAAGAAGACTCAAATAATCCCCAATTGTGGTAATATAATTTATTTTTAATGAAAACCAGAAACAAGATACCAAGGATATACCAAGAAGGGTGTTTAGAATCTTTTGTGATAAAATGACTAGGTATCTGATATGCTTCTTTATAAGGTATAATGACCAAGTATCTTCTTACCATTAATGGTTATAAATACAAAAATATTCTAGAATTAGTTTAACAGTATTCAAATAAAATTCAAGTAGAATCAAGAGGAAAATTCATTAACTTAATGAGAGTTCTTTAATAGGTTAGAGGAATGCAAATGTAAGTAAAAAATAATCTTATAAAGATGAAAAAATATTCATTAAGTTGTTAATTAAGTGCCAAAATTTTTTATTGAGCTTATGTTGTATTTGTTGTTAATATATTTATTCATGGAATATTAATGTATATTGGAGGATAGAGGAAGAACCCATCCGATCCAAAAGATATAGATATTGTCTACACCTTTAGGTAAATAATATTTAATATTTTTAGTTATAATTCCAAAAAATAAGGTGATTGTTACACTGATACCAATGTCAAAGTTATGTGTTGATGTTGTGATATTTACTATCTATAAATGTTTTATGAATTTTGAAAAGATGGTTGAATGAGGTGGTTGAGCACCTATGTTTTTTAGAAGAGTAAGATTTATGAGACATTGAAGAATCCATTTATAGAATATTTAGTTTGAAGGCTTATGGAATCAGTGAACAAATATCACTTAAATGATGATCTATGCTAAGATGAAAGTTAATATGAAGATGTAGTGAGGTTTATAGAAATAATCAAACTTGAATATTTAATATGTTGTAAGACCATGAAAATAGTTTTTTGTGGTTTCATAAGGTTTGATATATTTAGAAAAGTATTTGAGGTTAATCAAAAGTGTTTAAGAAGTCTTTATATGGCCTAAATTTCTTCTGAGATTATTTTAATTAGTCTAGAATCATTGTGGTTAGGGATGAAAATTGGCTAAGTACTAGGAACATAAGATTTATCCAAAATAAATACATCTAGTTTAGATCATATTATAAAAACTAAAAGGCATGAACTACATAATGAATATGGGAGACTATATAAGTATCACTAGACACTTCATCAAGATGATTATAGACTACATAACAATTATCTTCAACTTGATAAGCATGAACCCAAGTCCTAGTAAGGATAGGTTTGGTGTACATAATGATTAAAAATGTCTTTGTAGGGATCATTCATGATGTTCATAAGGATCATTAGAAACTTTTTAAGGATTATTATATTCATAAGTTTGAGAAAATAGAAAATTCTTGAACTTTACAAGGATGCCGATGAACTTTATAATGATGATTGAAGTAAATTAATGATGAATCCTAATATATATAGGTATGACTGATGAAACATAAGGACCATTTATAACCTCTATAAGGATGATTTAAATTTATAACGATCACTTATCCTTATGAAATGGACGATGAAGTGAATAATTCCAAAATTCAAGGAAATTCAACATACATCATTAATATAGTTTTTTATTCACATAGAATTGCTTTGTGACAAAAAATATGACACTCTGAAGGAATCATAGTGTACTTCATAAATGTTATTTTTTGAACTCTATAAGAGTAATTTCTTCATCATATGGATCAAAAATTATAAATTGTTTGAATCTTTTGTAGAATTTAAAAGTGTAGATTAATAGAATATTAAATATTCTAAAGAAGAAATATTCAAATGATTCTCATTTTGTTCTTTTATGATTAAAAAATAATGATTATTTATAATAATTAGATTTAAGACTTGAGATGTGTAATATTAAGGTAGAAGAAAATGATGATATCACCATTCCATTATTCTATGATTTTCAATTGAGAATATTTGAAAATCAATATTAATGATAAAAATTAACCATGTTCTCAGAACAAAAATATATTGATACTGATGATGTTAATAATTTTTTAAAACATTATTTTTTTTGTGATTCATGCTTATTGATTGAAAAGAGCATCTTCATGAATGAGAATTAGAAGACCAAAAAGAGTGTATTTTTTGGGAAAATAAATTGATTAGAAATGAAGATGTTTTATATCATATAAATATATAAATGTAATGTCATAATTTTTTTTCATTATTTAATAGATTAAACATCCCAAAACACTTTTTTATTCTTTATACGAATTGATGATATAGTATAGTAAATAATTTGTTAATTAAAAGTGAATCTATAGCTGATACTGGAGTTAAATATGTTTTCATGCATTAAATAACTAACCCATGCCACAAATTTATTTTTTTTGTAACATTTTTATACAATTAAGATGGTTGTTTTATTTTCATGTGTTATTGGAAATAAATGTAGATGTTTATCAGGATATATGGAAGAAATTATATGTAATAATTATTTAGACAAGGTAAAATTGATAATTAAAAAATATAAAGGGTATACCTAGCATTTCACAAGAGGTAACCAGTTAATGAAAAATAAATAACCGTGATCGTGGGAGATAATCAAGTAATATATAGAAGATAAAGTTAGAAGATATCATGAAACATAAAATTTAAAGGGGTTTTATATATGCAATATATATAAAATCCATCATCTATACTATATCTTGTCCTCTTATATTCAATATATCTCTCCCTCCTTTATTATCATCCTTTTATACTAACATGTACATCTCTCCGCAAAAAATGCCACCTATACTTTATCTCCCAAAACCTCCTCTATTATCACATACCCTCATAGACTTCTTCATCCTGATATTCGCCTCTTCTCTAACCCTTTACCCTCCATCCTTGTCCTATGCTCCGCATCTTCTCCAACCCTCTCCCCTCCTTCCGCTATACATCCTGCATCTGTATCACATCCTACTCCTCCTTGGTCTCCAACTGCACCTATGACTCATTCTTGGTCTCTACCTCTAACTTTGATTCCACCTCTGACTTTGATTCTGCCTCTAACTTTGATTCTTCCTACACCTCTGAATTTTCAACCATTATCTCTACAGGTACACATCCCTCTTCCCACAAACATCTTCTCTATAATAACAAATTAAAAATTTCTCCCCAATTTAATAATACCCCTAAAACCCTAAGAGAACCCCTTCTTCTAGGTTACATCAACATTCTGATTCTGTACCCTACTTCAAAATCATATTCTATCTCGACCTGCCTCCATCTATGAAATCTTCTGGAAACTAAAATTGTTTTTTCATTTTTGAATCATAATGAAATAATCCTTGATAAAAATACCCTTCCCAACTTTATCTTTTTCTATCTTCTTTGATGGGTGATCCTCCTTTATTAGTGTTTCTCTCTTTTCCATGCTAGTTAGTATCTTCAGATTTTTCTTCATCAAAATTTTATTTAGGTCTCACTCATCCCTTATCTCGATTAATAGTTGAATTTCTTCAAATATTGATTTTGATCTCCATTTTTAAGATGTTTTTTGTAGGGATTTATGTAATCCCACATGGAATTTTCATTGATATAAATTGAATACTGAATGGTCTGTTTGGGATCTTTCGATGTGCTTCTCTGCTTATATCAGGTAAATATATCTATTTCGTCCATCAAATTCTCTATAATGTTAGAATTAAAATTTTCTAAATTTAATTCTCCAAACGTGTGATTATGTACCCTACGATTTCTATATTTAAGCGGACTATTAGAATACCAATTTAGATTATCTTCCAAATAATTTAATCCATGTATTTGAATAAATTTGGTTTTTCAAAAAATATTTTAGTTTTAATGACTTTGTTTCAGCCCAAACATTCATATGAATGATTAATTATGTATAATATTTTTAGTGGTGAACATTTGGTTCGGATATGTATATCGTTTTCTACCAAGTTCTAGATAATTCAATGTATCTATATTCCATGGACACCATCTTAAAGGTATGAACTTATAAAAAAATAAGATTCATCCAATTATTATTTTTCTCATAATTATTACATCACATTCGTCACTATTATAACCACCGTTGATGCTTATACTCACTACCTGATTTAAATATTTCATTTTCCTATTTAATTTATATACTGATCTAATCAATCATAACTTCTCAACAATTTTTGATTATGTTTGTTTCATAACATGAATTCATTTTTTATTAATGTAACTCTTATTATGTTTTGATTGTTGATATGATTTTTGTGTTTTGATTAAGAATGTCTTAGTTTGAATTTATTCTTTAATTTTATTGGTGATTTTTTGTTTTTATAATAACATGCTAATCATATATCACATTTAAACAATAGTCATTGAACGTTTTTTTAAAACAATATCTTTGAATATTATGAGATCTTATAAAATGTTTTATAACAATTAATTGCTGATAGGTATTGAATTTCAATAAAAGGAGTTTCTTCATATTGAATTTTTATTTTCATAGTTATTAGATTATATCTATAGCCATTATGATCAACTTTGATGTTATTTTATATGTAATGACTTCTGATTTAAATTTTTATTTTTTTCTTTCCTCTTTAATTTCATAATTAATCTCACCAGATATAACTACTCAATTATAGTTTAATCTATATGTTTTTTATCATGAGATACTTTTTTCTTCCAGATGTTGTTTCAAGGGGACCATTCAGTATTTTTTAATTGTTATATATTATAATATATATTTATTAATTCATTTTTTTCATTAATTGATTAAATTTAATTGCGAAAGATAAGGTTATATGTAATTGTAACATTTAATCATTTTTATATAATTGATAATATTAATTAATGATGTTCTATATACTTAGTTTTGAATTCAAATTTCAAGCCAACAATTTAATATTATCTTTTTACTCACAATCAACCTTTATTTCTTTTATGTGATATCATTTTATTATGTATCTGGGAATTTCCTATTCATTCTATGCCTTGTGAGTTGTCTATAAATTCATGTCATTTTATGACATTTGGGAGTGTTAATTATGTTCATTGTAGGTTTCCTCTCCCCTCTCAGGCCCTCTTCCTCTGTCGGTAATCTCAGGTTCATTGTTTGGTCTTACTTCAAAATCCTGAGCTCTGTCAGCTATATTCTGTTCATGATATGACATTATACTGTTAATTATCAACTTCACAACATCTCAATTATCATGTTCCCTACTATGTCACATGTGTTATACTATTTTATTCCTTAATTTCATTCCACACTAATTGTTATTATTTAATCTATTTATCTTTTCAATGCATTATTTCTTTTAAAATTTTCACTGTGAAATGATCTTATAGAGGTCTAAATACACATTTGGTATATTGTGTCATTAGATAACTGACCTTCAATTCTTGCTAATTTATATTTAATTTTTATTTTTGACTAACATCCTATAGTTTTTTTCAGGGTTATCAACAAGAATTGAAAGAGCACCAATGTTAACCAATATTAAGGCTCAGTTTGGTAGGGAAATGGGTAGGGATAGGTGTTTTCCTCAAATGTTTGATTTTTGATTCTAGGTAAATTAAAAATGATGCATATCATGAATATTTTTTTGAATTCAGTTCTATATTTTTTAGTCAAGTTGTCAATGAAGACGTGTTCATGTTTTTTTACTTAATGTGATGTGATTAAAATATAATTTTTCTATTATGTTATGTTTATCATGCATTCTTTTAATTATTTTTTTAATGAGTTTATTTCATGATAAACATTTGTTTCTCACTTTACATGTACATTAAATGCTTTATAGGACATTTGGTTTATAAACTTTTTTAAAAAACCATAAATTTTATTTATATAGTTGATTAAATTAATTTATAAGTATACAATAAATAAAAATTGCATTTTCTGCATAGAGTTGATTAACTATAATTTCTGTGTATACAAAAAAGTTGATTAATTGGAATTTTTGTGTATAATACTGTTGGTTTAAACACTTTTTTAAAAAACTTTAATTTCTGTTTATATAATACAGATTATACAAGTACTTTATGTTTGATATGTAAAAGTAATTTTAGTATGTTTCAAATGAAAATAATTGGTATATTTTAAAATTTTAGTAATTTATATCCCTTTTGTTCATACAGGTACCTATTATTTATTCATATAGTCACATATTAAATAATAGGGTATCACTGCATACCCTTATTGTCACACCTCGACCCATGTGTAAAATTGATTTAATTATTTGTTCTGCCTTTAAATTTTTTTGGGCTTCAGGTGAGTCCCGAACGAATAATTTTCTGATTTCTGTTAAAAGTTTCATTTTTTGGGTCGATGTTATCATGAATATGGGCGGAGTGAGATTCGGAAGCCGTGTAGATTTTCCCTAGAAATTGTGTGACCGTCCATTCTTGGAAAATGAAAATAAATATTTTTTTTGTTATTAAAATAAACATTAATTTCATCGTAGTCCCATATGATAGTCAAAGTACTACCCACATCATATGTATGTTTTTTTATGATTTCAAAATCTCTCTTTGTTATTTACTATATGTATTTTACACTTATATTTTTTTCTTATATTATATGCATTTACTCTTATAATTTTCTCTATTTACTCTTATATATAATTTGGTTTCATTGTTTCATTCATTTACTCTTTTCTCAATCCCTTAAAGTAGTCCCGTATGATAGTAAAAGTAGTTACCCAACTTCTACACATAATTTCTCTCCTTTGGTTAGCATCATTGAGGAGAATGTTCATGAAGGATACCTGATATGTAATGTTCAATATGTTATGTAACTATTTATTACACCCAGTTAATTTTTTATCCAAATGCTTTTCTCTTCATTTAATTATTTACAAACAGTAATTTTTTTACTACCAAATTATGTAGTTCAATCAGTTATTGATTAGTATAGATGAATATGGTTGTTTTCATTCTGATACTCAACAATTTTACAACATTTACTCCAAAAAATGTTACCCTTCAAAAAATTCATTTTATTGATGAAGATTTATATGATTACTATGTAGTGTTATAGATGAAATATATTATTTCTTGTTTCTCATTCATTCATTTACAATAATGAATTATCATATTTCATTAGATTTTTACAATTCTATAAAAAAACTTACATCACATCATAATCATAATATACAATTTTAATTTATCAAGAACTCTAACTTTTATATGATAACTATAGAAGTATAAACTTATTCTTAGGTTATGATAGTTCAAGTCTATGTATAAATGCATAACCACCTCATTGAGTAGGACTATGAAGTTTGTTAATAATGAATTATCTTATTAATGATGAATAAGGTAATGCGAAATTTTTTAACATAAATGCCATAAAAGTGGATGATGTTGATAATGATGGATCCATTTCAATAAAGAAAAATATTGAAGAGAATTTATTTTAATATTGAGTGTGATAAAATAGAAATACCAATGATTTATGTGGGTGGGATAATCACTCCCTAACTAAGGAAAACATCATAGCCTAAATACTATTTAAACAAGTCAAGGATAGTTGTTACATGTTGTAACCAAGGATATAATTGCTTGTGTTTTTAGATCAAATAGCTAAATTATGGAACCAAAATAAGGTACTATTGCACTTATTCAATATCATAAATGAAATCAAGTTTGTTCACTTAATTATGGTTTAGTACAAAATGGTGATACATGGTGAAGACATGGAATAACATAGAATAAATTTGGTGTTGTCTATAAATAGATTTTATCTCAATGCAATTGAGTTTATCACACCATTAGAAGGTTCTATGTCAATTAAATAACATATACATAATAAAAACTATAATTTTAGAAAATATGAAATATTGTATTGCATCATCAGTGTATATGCCAGACCACAAAGTTAGTAGCAGAAGAATTAACAAATATAGAACTAAAGGAGTGTTGAAAATGATTTAATTCGGTTTCATTGTATATTCCATTACCCACTCAGTTGTTACTTATATTCATTGGGTTTAATTATTTAATTCATTTACTCTTTTCTCAATACCTTACAGTAGTCCCCTATGAAAGTAGAAGAAGTTACCCAATTTCTACTCATAATTTCTCCACTTTAGTTAGAAAAAATGAAAATAAAGTTAATGGATAATAACTGATAAATAATTTTAATAGATCTTGACTTTAACTATGCTCACTGATCTACCTTTTCTTTCTCTTTGGTATGTGTTTTAGGCATTGTAAATGTATATTGTTCGTCAAGAAACATTTGGGAAGGTTTTCAAATAATAGACAAGTGTTATAAGTTTTTAATCAATTAATTGCTTTTTTGTATTCATCTGACATCACTAGAATGTTCCTGAACTGAACTTCTTTGAATTCGAAGATTCCGAATTAATTTTTTAATAAAATACATCAAAAAGGGTCTGAACAGCCATGAAAAATGATGTAAAATGCTTCTCTATGGGAGACTTTGTCAGGAAAGTGCATTCGATTGGATGAATATATAACTGTCTCTTTAGATTTGAACAAGTGTCATCAAACGAACATTATGAATGACTTACAATGATGCAACTATAGGAGAAACATTTATATTGACATAACATTTATTCTTTGTTACTATCAATATCATTGTTGCACATAATTTATGTAAATATTAGATATCCTATCATAAGTGGTCAGTGACACCATGACATTTCTATGCATGATTATGGTTATAAAATGGTGATTTTTATTAATTTCAGGTGGGGGTCTCCTCTGCCTGTTAACCTATAGTGATTGTTTCATATTATCAAAACTTCTATTAACATGTGGTCCCCCTTTACATTAATTCAGGTTTTTCGAGTCACAGTTTGATTTTATTCATTATTTTTCAAAAAATGAAATTAAAGATTCAATTGCACATTTATTTTCTGTTATAAACATGTTGTTTTAAAAAATAATATCATGAAGTCCAATGCATTTTTCAAAACTAAACTTTTATGAATTTTTTTTTTAACATATTGATATCCTATTTATTAAATCTCTAATTCTATAAATATTCAAAAAAATATATAGTATAATGTTTTTTTATTATTCAATGTGTAGTTTTGTGGCCAAAGTTTCATTATTTCATCCAAACATTATGAATATTAATTTTGAAATTATTCTCATTCTTTCATTCCCACCCTAGTGATATTTAAGGATAATTAAATGGGTTTGATTGTGGTATTCTAGTTTTTCTAAAATATTATCCTTTAAACCAATGAAATTTTGGTTTATACATATTTTATCTAGTTTTATTTTGAAGATTTTCCTAAAAACTACACATTAATTTACCCCTTTGATATCAGTTTTTATATGCAATTTCATCCACTCTGAATTTCTAATTTAAGAATCTAAAACTGCTTAATATTATATCATATATATAAATATTCACTTTTCTAGAACCTAGTTTTATGTCTACTATACAAAATTATACTTTCATATATTAATGTTTTTGAGATAAGTTTTTTCAGTAACATGATAGTGATTTCATTACTGAATGACATCAAATGTTAAATTTTAGTACATTTAGATGTTCAGGTACTCTAATCATATTATATAACTCAGTGTTGTAGGAATTGATGTTATTTTAGTGTTTTAGGAATTGAAGTACTTCCATTTCTGACCCAATCTCCAATTTTGTTCTCAACCAAGTTAATCTATTAAGGGAAGTATTTGTTCATAGTCTAAATAATCATGGCTTCCATCACCCCCATGACAAGGTTGAAATAAGGGAACATCGCTCCCACTACATAATATGTTTATTAGCATAGGCCAACTAGAAATTTGATATTGCACTTCATTTGGTTTCTATTGTATGTTTCTAGTGATAAAGCCTCATTAAATGACGTTTTTCAGTGAAAAATAGCTAGAAAATTGATGTTTCATTTTCCGGAGATTGTAATTGTAGGTAACTGATGGTGAAACCACATAAGATGATTTCTTTGTGCACGCCAGCCATTATTATTTTTTCATTTCCTTCAATTTCAATGGTTGGTGACAATGAAGCCATGTTGGATGTCATTTTCTTGTAAAGGCCATCTAGGACATTGATGCTACACAACCTCCAGCTACTATCCCATGTTGTTGATTGTGAAGCTATATTAGATAATGCTTGGTAGTGCCGACCAGTAGCATCTACACATCTTGTGTCCCTCCTGGTGATGTGTCTTGTTGGATTTAATTCCTATCCTCTATGATAGTGTACATTAACATTATTATAACATAATATTAAAATATTCTCAAATATATATTGGTGATTAGGTTTTTTATGTATCAATAATTATTTACTCTTACATTTATTCCTCTTCTATATTTCAAGCTTCTAAAGGTTTCAATAACTCCAAATTATGAGCGCGTTAAGTAATATTATGTCCAGCAAATGCATGGGTTTGGTACTTGTTTATTGTTGTGACCCATATATAAAATCATATAAAGAAGAGAGAATGGGTGTTAGGAGATTGGAACCTCTATTGTAATGTGAAAAATGAAGAACCTTTTGAGAGAGAAGAAGGAAACTAAAATAAACAATAAATAAGAATATCGAATATTGTATCAAAGGTGAATAAGAATATGATAAAATTGAATTATTATATTTATGAGATAAATTTAGTCAAATTTGATATAGAAAAAGATGAAATAAATACACATACCAATTCCTATGATACCAACTATTCACTATGCCAAAATTTGTATTCATAGCCCGTTTAAATCGCTGCTAAATCATTCTATGACGGTTTTGGAAAACCATTGTTAAATCGTGTATCAGGAAATAATTAGCAGCTGTTTTTTAAAACTTTCATAGAACAATTTAGTGGTGGGTTTTTAGCGGTGGTTTAAACCTTCGGTAAATAGTTGTTCATTTTTTTATTTTTTATTTTTTATTTTTATTTTTATAATTTTTTTATATTTTTTCATAATTTATTTATTTATTATTACCATTCTCATACCCATATCCATGCACAAGTCCAAGTCTATGCACAAGTCCATGTCTATGCACATGCCCATGCAATATATAGAAATTCTGTGTTGGGTGATATTTAAACCCCATACCTCTTACTTATTCTCCAAAGACTTTACCACACCAGTGGGCTCTTCATGTGGTCAATAAATCAAATTTAATATACTTATATATATATTAATTGGAAAAACAAATAATACATAACAAATAGATACACACTAAATAATTAGCAATCAATTATGATTAATCAATAATAAATAATTATTAATTACTAATTAATAAATATAATATGAATGAATAATAAATAAATAAAAATATTATATGGAAATAAATGGTAAATAGAAAATATTAAATAAAAAATAGTAAATAGTAAATAGTAAATAGTAAATAATAAATAGTAAATAATATACAGTAAATAGTAAATAGTAAATAGTAACTTGTAAATAAGAAATACTAAATACTAAATAATATATAATATATAATATATAATATATAATATATAATATGTAATATGTAATATGTAATATGCAATATATAATATATAATATATAATATATAATATATAACATATAAAATGTAATATATAATATGTAATATATAATATGTAATATATAATATATAATATATAATATAGAATAGATAATACATAATAGATAATACATAGTACAAAATACAAAATACATAATATATAACACATAATATATAAGACATAATATATAATACATAGTATATAATACATAATACATAATACATAATATATAATACATAATATTTCATTCATTTTTTAAAGCTTGGGGTCGAAGCCTCATATTTAATATTTAAGCAAAGAAAAGTCCATTTTTGACTGGGTAGAGAAAGACCCATTACATAGCCCAAATGCCTAGTGGACATGTAGCCCATTACATAGGTCGCATGCCCAGATTTTTGGCCTAAGGTCCATTTTGTTAAGAATTAATAATAAATAGTTAATTATTAATAGTAAATAATTAATTATTAATAATAAATAATAATTTATCATTTATCATTAAGAATTAAGAATTAAGAATTAAGAATTAATATTTATAAATTTATAGATTATTACTAAATTATTAAGAAAATTTTAATAAATAATTAATAAATAATTAATAAATAATTAATAAATAATGAATATTGAATAAGTAAATAATAAAAACATAAATAATGAATAAAAAACTAGTAATAAATTAACATTTAGTAAATTAAAATTAAATTAATAAATAATAAATAATAAATAATAAATAATAAATAATAAATAATAAATAATAAATAATGTATAATGAATAATAAATAATAAATAATAAATAATAAATAATAAATAATAAATAATAAATAATAAATAATAAATAATAAATAAATAATAAATAAATAAATAAATAAATACATAAATAAATAAATAATAAATAACTACTAATTAATAATTAATAATTAATAATAACTAGTGATTAATATTCGATAATTAATAATTAATAATTCTTAAATAATAAATAATAAATAATAATTAATTTTTGATATTCAATATTTAATATTTAAAAAATATTTAATAAATAATTAATAATTAATGTATAAATAAATAAATAAATAATAAATAAATAAATAAACTAATAAAAAACAAATATATAGTTAATAAATTAAAAAATAAATGAATAATTAATGTGTACATAATAACTAAATAACCAACAAACAAATAAATACATATAAGTATTAAATAAATAAAAAAACAAACAAACAAATAAATAAATAAAAAATAATAAATAAAAATTAATAGATAAATAAATAAAAAATAATTAATTATGTAATAATAAATAAATAATAAATAAATAATAAATAAATAAATAAATAACAAACAAATAAATAAATAAATAAATAAATAAATATATAAATTATAAAAAATTAAGAACCCAAGAAAACCCCAAAAACACTAAAATGACCATAAAATATGATTTGAGACTCATTTTTTAGCGCCATAACTAGTTAGATAGAGGATCATGAAGTGAGCTTAGATATGATACAACCAGAAAGAACTCATGGATCGAAAGGTATAACTATTTGAATTTTAAGAAATCGGGGTCTGCAACTCAAACCTCTATTTTAGAGGTCTTTTGGGCCTTTCTAGGGGAATGAAAAGCGGTACAACAATCAAAGAGTTAGTATTATACCTAAATGGATTAGATCTCACTGTATTCTTCTATTTGATATGTGGTAGAGCCCAAACAGACACCCAGATAAAAAGTTACGACCATTTGAAGATCGAGTTCATTTTTTGACTTTTGAAATTTGAATATATATTTTTCCATTGATTATCACATTATTTATATATCACATGGTTTTGGTTCATTTGGAAATCTTCAATTCGAATAGTTGTGTAGCTGAAATGGACTCCTGGATCAGATGTTTTGGTCATTTGATGCTGAAGTCTATTCTTCAACTTACTGAAGATTTATTTTCAGTTTCAAACTATTATTAACTAATAATTATACATATTTATTAATTGACAAATTATAAATAATTAAAATTATATATAATAAAATATATCTTATTAAAGATAATAAATAAAAAATAAAAATTAATAAATAAATGAATATTTGTAAAAAAAATTCCTCAATTTTTGGGAGATTTTTTTAAAACAATCCGCTGCAATAGAATGTGTAATTTTTTGGTATAAATTTAAAAAAAATTATAAAATAATATTTTCAAAATATTTAGCGGCAGTTTTTAACAGCTTTTTTCAAAACCGCCACTCCGTTTTTTATATCAAAAATTTACTGGCGGTTTTCAAAACCATTGTGAAAAAACAACTATTAAAACATTATTTTCTGAATGTGATTGAAAATGTGATAAAGTGAAGAAAGAATAAGAGTTGGTAAGGAAGAAGTGCATGGAGTTATTATGATAATCTATTGGTTTTCATCACCCTTGAAGTTTTTTTTGTATGAATCCAACATGAAATTTCATAACAATAGCTAAGAGAAAGGCATTGAAATGATAAAGAGTAGCATGATTCCATTTTTATATTTTCAAAGATAGCTAAAGACTCTATATTTAAAATAGGTAGATTAGTTATTGAGGATATAGTGACATCACATGTTGTAATAATATCTAGATTATGTAAGTTAGATGTTTCAAAGACCAATAAAAAAACTAAAGTCCAGTGGGATGATATAAAATGAAACTATAGTGGCATTTTTTTGCTAATTCACCCAAGAAATATGGTGAACATTATTTTAGGATGAACTATATCCAACCCACTTGCAATTAATTAAAATATTATTGTGTAAAATCTATGACGTGATGAAATATAATCATAATAATGAGTAGATTTCTCACAATAGGACCTAACCTTGTAAAAGTACTGTGTACTACCCTCTCTTTATGTTTTATGTTGCATGGTGTGTGTGTGATTTAGAAAAAAATATATCCACTTATTTATTAAACATCAATAAAGGTTCAAATACCAATCATTGTAAATGTTTATATGGTAATTTAGAATTTGTAAAATTAATTAAAAACACTAAATTCACCCCTAGGTTCTTTCAATGAACCATCCAGACTGATAAGTGGTTTCATAGAAATATAGGTTCCCTCTGGTTTGATCTATTTTTAGACATAGGTGTTTTTATCAAAATTAAATGAATTAAATATTTGAAAAGATTTTTAAAGATCCTTCTAAAGGGAATTATATTTCCATCACTATAAATATGTAATTATAGGTTTCAGTCGATACATTGAGAGATTGGAAAAAGAAAACGGCAAATAAATTTATAAAAGTTTCAAAGGTGAAAGAGGTTTTACCACTAATAGATGGTAGTTTTTGTGGGAATTTATATTTTGGATCTTCTCAAAAATATTTTTTAGAATAATTGAGTTTAAGCTATGATGATAATTAAAAAAATAATATCTTTACATTTTTTAAAGACCTTTATTTTAAGATTAAGTAATACATGAAAAAATAATGTTTGAAGTTGTTACATACATATTCGAGTTCATTGAGTATTTTTATTATGAGAAATCATAGCTAGAAGATGATATTGAAGTAATGAAAAACGCACATTAGTAAAATTTAAAAATTAAAAATCTCTTATTAAATGGATGAATGTTAAGTATAAATAACTAAAAATAAGTATAGAAAAAATATCAATGGTCAATGAAGACATGCAAATTAAAAATTGATGAGAAAATCAGGACTATAAAAGTTAGTTAAAAGAAGATCAATGACCTATAAGAATCACATAAATATGTTATTATTGTCAAGAATGTTCAATTAGAAATTAAATATAAAATCAATGAAGGATATTGAAAATAATTTTCAGGAATATAACAATTTTAATGAATATTAGACCATAAATACGAAGATTGATTGGGAAGATATTTTAAGATTAGTTGAAGATGAGAATAATTATATCAATGTGAAGTGTCTTGATATAGAATTCAAATTAAAAAGACTTTCCTAAAAAATTCCAAAAATATAAGAAGATAACTTATACAAAAAAATATATTAAAGATTAATTACTCTTAAAAATACTCATATTAGTAGAAATAATAGCTGATAATCATCTCTTGATCAACTGACAACTATCTCATAGAAAAATCCATCTCACTTCCCTAACAATATTGGTTGCACTGATGTTATTTTCATTGGAAGTGTAGGAATAAATTCAGTATCTAGAGAAATTTGGATGAAAAAAATATTGAGAAAACCAACACATCATCATGAGTGTAATTTGGCATGTTTAAGAAGATAAAGTCCCAAAATATAATCTGAAAGAGTTGGGGGGTTTCCACAAAATCATGAAGGAATAAATTTTAGCAAATTTTTTGTATATGAAAAATGAATAGATTATTTGGATATTATTGGTTCTATTTTAGATTTTAGAATATGGATATTTATTTATGATTCATTATGTTATTAAATGGATCAATAACTATTCAAGATATATTAGATTATTGGGGGGATGGGAGAATCAGTTGTATGTTTGTTTAAGTCTTCCCTTTAAAAAAACATTACCTTTGGTTATTAAGAAATGACTCTACTAAACCACAAAACAAAAGAACACCAATAGAAATATAATAATTTACATGGTTTATATGGAAACCCTAGAATTGAACACTTATTATTTTATAGTTCGTAACATAATTTTTTTAAAAAAATAGAAGGATCCAGAGGTCTAATGTATTTGGAAGTTTTAACATCCAAATATATAGACATAAAATTAAAAACATCAACTTTATTTAATAATCTACATAATTCTCCTAACTCCCATAGATCTTATAAAAGTAAATAAGATATACAATGTAAATAATTAAAGAAAAGGGTGAGTAATAAATCCCAATAAGGCAATGAACATGGAAATAAATAATAACATGAGAGTCAAGTTGCATAACATGATATCATAAAGAGGTTGATCATAAGCACAAAAACATGGCTTAATAAAATGATATCATAATGTCATAAACATGTTGAAAAAACATAAAAAATTAAATCATCAACATAAGTTAAGGGTTACTCCAAATAAAATCATCATGAAGTAGAAAAAATCCCATGGTGGATTGAGTACACTCCTAATTCTGATAATCGTAAAAGATAATTTCCCCTGATGGATTGGTTAACTCTCTAATACCTTAAATATAGTCTAACGAGATATAATTTTTTCCCAATGAATTATAGGAATATATAATTATGGAACCACCCATCACATAAATTAAGGTTATACTTATGTGTCTCACATGAGAAAAATAAACCACACATAAATCATAACCATGATCAAACCTCAGAGAATGAAGTGGTCTTCACAATTCAAATTCAAGGAATAACCAAAGGACAAATCAATAGGATTACACAGAGATTAAAAAAATAAATAATATTTATGTTCATTTTTGAAAGTTAATCATAGGTCTCGATCATCGAGTTCATGGAAAAGGTCTAAGAAGAGAAAGAATAAAAATGTATGACTTTGGTGAAGCTTTATAAAACATGTAAAGTATTTTTCAAAGAACGAAAGACAATATTATTTTCTATAAAACTATAATTCAACCAACATGTTTTTATATAATATAATTAGGTTTTTTAGACGATATTAATGTTTAATAAAAATTTCATGGGGGTGATTCAAAATATGGGAAAATAAATTGGAAAGTACCCTTAAACAGGGTTTACATAAAAGTTTAAATTTCAAAGGAAACTAAAAACATGTATAACCCCAATAAATAAATGGATATTTAACTAGGTATATATATATATAAGGGCCAAATATAGATTAATATTAGAGGAAAAATGAGGGTAATATTTTATAAAAGTGTGAAAAATAAAATTAACATTTAACCGATATGGAATGAAGGTGTCATAGAAGATCCTTTACCTCAGGTTACATATTCATTCTTCACATGTTCTTAACTTCATTGGAGACTTGAGAATTACTTGGAAAACTCATTGGAATTGAAGGTAGTAGGATAAATTACTGTGAACAGGGTATTAATAAAGTTTGAGGGACTCCTAGGATATTATATATAGGTATAGGTTAAAGGTAATTTTTAATGGGATGTGTAACCGTGGAGGGTTGGAAGTGATCCCCTTTTGTAAGTAAAGAAAAAGGAAACTTTTGGGAATAACCCATTCAATTACATGCTAACATTACACTATTCCTTTTTCAATGGATCTATTGTTTTAAAAAATAGGGATTTGGGTTTCTTTTGGTTGATCAAGGTTCAACAAAGGCTTTATAGACATGTTTTAAACATATTAAATTGGTTTTATGATTACGTTTTTACATTTAACACTTTTACTTTTAAACTACTCAACTAGTTTTAAAATAAGTGGTTTTATGTTTTATTAAAAACATAACATAACAAACAAAAAAATATTGGTGCGATGAAAAAAATTTGACATATATTTAATCCAATACAATTTATAAATATTATATAATAAACTTTTAACTAAAAGTTTTAATGTGTAGAGAAACTGCTTTAATAAAAAAAATGACATTTTACCCATAATGGTTTCTTCATATTATAAAGTATAGATAAACAATTAAATGAGAATTAATGTACAAATATATAGTTTTGAATATAATATTATATTTATAATTTATATTATATAAATTTTATTGATTAAATAAAAATTACATGATATTACCTAAATAATTCTTTAAAAAAATATTTCTAAAATTATCACAGTAATTAACACCGATATTACTTACATTATATTTATGAATAAAAGTAAAATTGACCAATTTATATAATATTTTCTTATTGAACTCAAATAGTAAATCATTTTTTTAAATTTAATTCCTAAAAGTGATAATGTTTGATTTTTATTATAAGCTATAAAAACCATTTTTTAGTGTGAAATGTTACTTGGGATTCAAAAAGGTTAAACACTTGATTTATAAATTGAAAATAGTAATTTTAAAATAATATAAAATATATTTGTTTTTAAATAAAATGGTTTGTAATAGATTTTAGGCATTCTTGTATTATAAAATTGATAATTTTAAGTAAAACTGGTATTTTTACTTTTCACCTAAAAATTAATTATTTTAGAAAAAACTCAAAAATTCAACATAAAATAATTTTGATATTATAAATCCAAAAATGGTGCTAATTTCATAAATTTAAAATTTAAAATTTATTTTAAATATAGTAATTCAATATTTGGTTTACATATTCTATTGATTCCAATTTAATGGGTATAACGAACATCTTGAATAATTTAATGTTTTTAAATTTTTATTGTTTTTTTAGTCCATTATTTCATATAACATAAGATAATAAATAAAATAATTGATAAATTGATATAATAATTAATATATTTTGTCATTAAATTAACCCCTCAATAATAAATTTCACATAAAAAGTCTGATTTCTTTTAAAAAGATGAAAAAATGAGTTTACATTTGTTTTATACTCTCTTTGAGGTCTCACATTACCTCTTTATAAATATATATAGTTTCTCCAAATCACTTTGAAAATTTGTGTTTTCTTGTTTTGTAGAATTTTGTCTCTGCAATTCAATATCTTCATTAGCTTCTCCCCATAAGAGAGATCTTTATCCAAATGTACCTAGTAATATTTTAGTACATATTAGGGGTGTAGTATGTAATTACTCATGAGGGATAAATATAAAACATTATGTACAATAGTAAGGTTTGGTGGGAGAACTAGTTGATATATTGTAGCTCTAATATGATCAATAATTATAAAGGGGAAAATATATCTTAAAAATTTCTATCCCTTCTTCCCAATTATCATGAATATATTTTATAGAAATACATAAAGGAATACTTTATCACAAAACTCAAACTATAATCCTCTTTGATGGTTATAATAATAACCCATCTATCAAATATAATTTACTTTTATTTGTTTTTTAAATGTCTTGACATTTTCTTCCATTTACTTGACTAATATCTCAGGTCTTAGAAACTTTCATTCACCAACTTATCCTAGCACATAGGTTTTCTAAATCTATTCCCATAAAAGGATCCATATTGGGCCCTTTGGATTCTTGAGTGGAAAATATAATTACAAGACAACTCAACCATAAAAACATATTAGTACCTACCCCCTTTACATCCCTAGAGAAATCTATAAATATATACTCAAGTCTTTGGATATTCAATTTAGACTAGCCATCAATATGGGGATGATAGGCCATAATGAAGTTCAAATATGTTTTTAGATCATGGTAAAGACTCTTCTAGAACATTTAGGTGAACCTCAGATCTATATTATATACAATCAATTGTGGTTTTACATGAAACCTAAACACTTATATGATGTTTATATTTATATTGTGGTCAAGTGATAAGTCCTCTCAATGTAAATAAATTGAGTAGTATTTGTAAGATGGTCAACAATAATCCATATTTAATTATTACCATTTGATTTCATTAAAAAAACCCCAATTAAATATGTATTTATGTTTCCCCAATTTTATATTGGTATGATAAATGGTTAATTCACTCCTTTGAACTTATGCCTCTCATCCTTCAATTACTAACAGACTAGGAACTTTGATGTATATTTTTCAATATCCTTCATTATATTGTCCCAATAATAGTGTAATCTCTACATATTTTCATGTTTCCTATGTGTATAAGGATTGTAGATCTTTGTGGATCATTCCGAAGATCCTGATTTATGTCCATATGTGATAGAAGAGAAAGTGGTTTCCCAAATTATACAACTCCTTCATCATCAATGTTAAACTCTTGGTTTTCCCTTCCTCATGTAATCAACCTTATTATGTATCTCCACATAATCCGTATATGTTTTATTAATCATATAATGTAGTGATGGAAGAGAAATCATTTAATAAATTTAATAATATATTCATTTATCCGTGATTCACATGTCTATACTTTACATTCCCAATAATATCAGATATATCTCAATCCTCATCATAGATAATGTTTACAGATATTTTATACTTAGAGAACCTACTACTTTGTTCTCATTCCATGTATGGTAGTGCATTGAGAAATCGAAATCCTTGATTAGATCTAACAATTTTCATTGGAAATGGTCAATATATTTTCTTTTGAATATATGTTTTAGGCTCTTGTGTCTTGTAAATATATAAAAATTCTCTCTATTGAGATAAGGCCTCCAAATTTTTAACAAGAATATTACTACGACTAACTCAAGTTCATGGTTTGGATAATTCCGTTCATTCACCTTCAACTACATTGAGGCATATAAAAAAAATTACCATTATTTAGCAGTGCACAATCCAAACACCTCTTTGGTGCATCACTATAGATAAGTAATTTATCCCCACTTTTGGATATGGTGAGTATAGGTGTTTTAGTTAACCTCTTATTTAGATCTTTCAATCTCTCTTCACACTAATCCATCCAGACAAACTTCATTCTCTTCAGAGTAGTCTTGGATAATGGGTTTGATGATCTTGATAGGATTATCACAAATCACTAATAGTAACTAGATAATATGAGGAAACTATAGGTCTCTTTCATAAATTATGGTTTTGGATAATACACAAGCACCTTAGTCTTCAAAGGATCCATAAATATCCCCTTAAATGTGATAAAATCCTCTAGGAATAAAACATGATTCAACCAAAACTCAGATTTACTATACATTTCATATAACATACCCTTCTCTAATGTCTTTAACATGGTATTCAAATTATTCTCATGTTCTACCTTACCTTTGGATTATATAGTAATACCACTTATAAATACTAAAAAAATTATCAAGGGAATATCTAAAGAATATATTCATTAATTCCATAAAGATCGCTAGAGCTTGAATTAGTCCAAATGGAATTACTATGAAATCATAGTTCCCGTACCTAGTAGAAAATTCAGTCTTGTGAATATTCTCCTTCTTCACCATTAACTGGAGATATCATAAGCCAGGTAACAATTTAAAGATGTACTAAGATCCATGAAACTAATCAGTCAAGTCATCAATTCATATTAGATGATATGGGTTCCTTAACATTGTCTTATTAAGTTCACAGTAATCAATAAATAGAGGCATAAACACATCATTATTCTTGAAAAAGATAACTGATTCCCTCTATAGTGAAGCACTCAAGCATATGAAACCCATATTTATCATTATTATAATTACTTCATAATTTAATCCTGTTTAATTTGAACAATTATACATAGAGCCTTGAATATCAATAGAGATCAATGTATAAGTTTAATTAAAAACTCAACCTCTAGTTCCAAAGGAAGAAAATGAAATTATTCTAGGAATACATCATTATAATCCCTTACGATGGTAATGTACTTGACATTAGTCTTCTCTTTTTATTAAATTATTTAACTATATAAGCTTTCTATAAGTAAACAATAACCATGATTTTGAAGAAGATTCCAATAATGATTCATCCTTATACTCACACTTGAATCGAGTTAGAGGTTATTTTCAGATATATAAGGTGGTTTTCGTCTCATGGAAGTTTATATGGGCTCTATATATTGATTACCAGTTCATTCCCATTATAACATCAAATTCTATTAAAGGTATTATGATACTTTTCACATGGATATTTATCCAAGAGATATCAACTAGGGAAGAGTTATGCACTTGAGATGAAGCAATCTCTCTATTAATTGTTATTTTTAATAAAATAAACACAATTTTTTTATTGTATTTTAATAGTTCTACTAAAGTATAAATATATAAAATAGTTCCTACAATCAGAATCAAATAGTATGCTCACTATTCATGAATGAATAACTGATGTACCTATCTCCACATCGTTTCTTGATCCATCTATATATTAGTAATAACATATTCCCACCCTTTATCTATTGGCCTTGAGAGTTTTTATTTTTGGTTATCGTTGAAAACCTAGGGATTAGTGCATTAGTTTATATAGAGACCCTTTTACATATAGTTGAAACATTGGACAACAGACCGGGGATTGATCTAGATTTTTTTTGTCTATGAATAAATTAGTGAGTTTATTTATCTCACTTCTATATGTGCTCTATAAATTTCCCTCATTTCTATACATTAAACATTTCCATGTCCCTTGATATAATTTCCCGGTTTCTTCTAATAAATTTTTTTACATATGGGGTGTTGGATTGTTTTACCAAAATGAGTTTTATCTAGTGATATACCGGTGCTAAACTTCATTCTTCACTTCTTATATTCCATCCCACAAGACCACTGATAATCAACCATTTTAATCTCAATAATAGGGACACACTAAACAACTCTTCATATTTTTTAATCTTTCATATTTCCAAATATCTTAATAGACTCAGCCTTATACCAAAAAAGAATCGGTCAATTTTAATTTGGGTGTTAATGTAACAACCAAGACTTTTATGATAAATATTTTGTTTTTTGTTATATAAATCATCAAAGTAATCTTTCACTACACACAACACTTTCTTGGCTTGCTTTACACGCAATCACGACCTTTCTCGATAGCTTGCGTCGTACGCAATATCGCGTTTCACTAAAAAACAATATGCTATTAAAACTAGCCTTTATGAATAGTATTAACTGAAATTTTAATTTTATAATATTTTAATTCAACTTATACATTTTCTATAATGAGGTATAAAAGCAAAATCCGTTTTTTGGATAAAAGAAGTATTTTTCAAAAAATGCAGTTTTGCCGCCTTTTGATGGCGCACCCACATTAAATCTAGTTTTTTACATGTTTATAAGTTCAATTTTACAAAATAAAATCATTATTTTGAATCAGGGTATAAAAATTTACTTTGGATAAATTTTTGATATTTTTCTGATAACTTTCATATTTTGATGAATAGTAAAAATACACTAATTTTTAATTAAAAACAACATTTTTCATTGAGATAATTTATATGGATAAATTATAATATTGAATGGTTTTAAAGTATAAATAGAATATATTTTTACCATTTAATATAATTTATGTCATTAGATTAATTTCACATTGAATTCATAGGTAAAAACATTTCAATCTTTAGCAATGTTTTAACTTCTAAAACCCATTTTCTTAACA
Source organism: Viscum album (assembly GCA_963277665.1). Taxonomy (NCBI): domain Eukaryota; kingdom Viridiplantae; phylum Streptophyta; class Magnoliopsida; order Santalales; family Viscaceae; genus Viscum; species Viscum album. Next base: position 1,909,840,355 of record OY728136.1, read on the forward strand.
ACGGGATTTATTTTAAATTAATTACTGCAACTTATATGTTTTGAATTTTGAAAAATGGATTCCATATTCAGAATCAGTGGGTCCAAATTATGTTAATAAGATACTTTTTATTTTTGGGCATTATGAATAGAAACTACGGTAAATTTTATTTACCATAGTTAAAGGTAAATCGGGTAATTAAGGGTAAATATAAGATTATAAAATTACCCTAAAACCTTCCAAAATACTATTGGATGACTAAAAGTAGACCCATATCACCTAAGGGTCGGATTAGATTCATTTAATGGACTTTTTTTCATGAAACTAATTTAATTATTATTAAAACCAAAGAATGTGACAACATGTCACTTTCTTAAATCTTATAAGTATAATAATTTTAATTTAGTGATAAACTTCATGAAACTTCGAACATGAATAGTCTCCAGAAAGCTAATAAAATTATATACATCATAGGAATTTATTTATAATTTTTAAAGATTAAATAATTATCATTAATTATGACACAATAGTGATGTTGAAATTCTTTTATTAATTAAAATATCAAATAAATGGTTTTACAAATAATAAAATAAATATTATATGAACTATTTAATGTGCTCCACTAATTTTCTAGATACATATGAAATTTTATGGATCTATTAAAGCTTTTATTTTGAACATATTATCTGTATATATTTTTTTTAAATTCAAATAAATGAATAGTGTCAAAATTGACACTATTGTTATTTTATAAAAATAAAATATTATAAAATTGTTTAAAAATAAAAAATAAATTTAAAAATTATAAATTAAAATTTATATGGTCTAAAATGTCATAAAGTGTCAAATTATGGAAAATTAACAACACATATGTAATTATTTATAATAATTTCAAATTTAGAATATTATTACCACAAGTAAAATTAAATTGATAAATAAGAAGAAATCAAGTTGATAATGTTTAAAATAAATTCCTAACATGTCTAAATTTTAATATTTGATGATATTACAACCCTATATCATCTAATATTCGGATATTAGTCATTTGGGATGTTTTTATGTGGGGTTGGGATTTAATAGAAACTAATATTTCTAATATTTCCAAAGGTGCCCCTCTCCTCCCATATAAAAGGGAACCTCCTCCCTCTTCTCCTCACACCAATTTGAGCCTTCAATCTCGGCCAATACCTGAACATTTAAATTCCCAACTTCCCTAGAAACATTCTAGAGGTCCTGGTCTTCTTCAAAGACCAATTGTAGTGCCCTAAGAGGAGGTCTCAAATTGGCGCTTCAAAGAAGAGGTAATACCCGTTACCGATTCTTTCATCTTTATTTCTTCTTCCACTTATTATTATTTAGTTGTTTCATTATAAAGTAATAACATCAGTATCACTAATATACTGATATATTATTATAAGTATGAAACAACCCTATTTCACCATCTATCCATCCTACAGAAAACGAAATCACCGCGCGTGCGTACGTACGAAATACCGTCTCCATACCGTGGTGTAATCTATTTTCCCCCACCACCATACTTGGATGGGTATAATGGTGTAAATAATAACTATATATGATTATTTTAAATTTATATTGATTCTGAAATAGTATACATACACCACAATACAATTCCACGATAATGGGAATGATATCATCGCTCGTGCGTACGTACGGAATACCATCTCCACGATGTGATGCGACTCGTTCTACGTGATCTTCATTTCATAATGATTATATAAATGAATTGAATGAATGAATATGATATATATTACCCTAATACCATTCTGGAAATGAGGTATCTACAACCTAAAGATAAGAATAATAATTCATTCGACAAAACACACGTAAGAACAAAAAGTAATAAACACCCGAATAACAAGTAGTAATGAAATATTACTAATAAAAAGCTAAGAATATGACCATATATGATATCATAAAAATAATTATGATTCTGGAAGAAGTCAATAACATTATTTAAATCATTATACAGGAGGTTCGGACACTTACGAAGCAAATCTGACCTAAGGTAAGGGAAATATCACAATCTCATTTTTATCCGAGATTGTTTATACTTTGGAATTTACTGGGGTGTATTTTATCATAAACATCCATGTTTCCTCAATATATAAAATTTATATCCTTCTAAAATAGTTTATATCCAATTTTACCCTTCGGTGAGTTTTTAGTAAAAGATATGAAAGGAATATTTTGTCATTTTTCATACGAGGTACTTTTTGACTTTTCCAACAAAAGTACGAGAAGAATGTTTTATTTTAACTTATACGGCATGAATGGATTTTTAAAACATTATTTCCAAGAATCTCCCCTTACATGTTTTCAAGTTTATTTTTAATCAACTTCTTTTAGTTTATAATTGTATGACATGTTATGAAAAGAAAAGTGTTTTTAAAGTAGAAAGGATATTTTCCTCAAGAATGGAGTTCAAGTGTTTTATCAAAATTATTTTCCATCTAAGATAATAAAGGGTTCTGTTTCTATCCATATTATTACATTGATTTGATTATGTTGTGATGGAATTATTTATATTAATTCCTTTATCTTATATGAATTGTTTTATGATGTCACGATGTTTAAGATTCCCATTTTTATTACATGGGTTATGCTATGATGTATGGTTTATGATTTTGTGGCACACATAAGAATGGTATCATTATGAGATGGGTGGGACCTATATCTCCCTCCAATTAATTGGGTAAAGATTTTGTATCTCATGAGATAGACATGGCTGGAACGGCAGGTTATACCGGTTTAGTGAAACCGGACTGAAACGAGGAGTGAACTCGGTTCAGAAATGGAATTTGTCCACTAAGATAGTTTTGACAATGAATCTTGACTAATAAGAAATTATTATCAATGATTATGTGTGTATGCCACAAAGTTTCATGTTTTATGTTATGATTATTGGGATTACATTTCACTTCCATGATTTATCCCATCTTAGGAAATTATGATCTCTTTTGCAGGGTAAGATTTCCAAAATGTTATGTTTTTATTTTGATGTGATTAATATTTCTTTTTTTTACCTTTACTGAGAATTTGAGCTCACCCTAATGTATTTTTTCTTTCCCCAGGTCAGGAAGAAGGTTATTAAGTAAGATATTACAAAAGGGAATATAGACATGATGAAATAAATGGGAGACAGTGTAGACACTTTATGAACCAGTTGTTTATGTTTCCAAGTTTCTAAAGACACTATAACTATATGGTCCTTTCATGGTTTTGTTATATGTTGTAATAAGTGTGCTTCAATTTTTAAGTAATAACAATATATGTAAAGTATGGGTCGTTATAGTTGGTATCAGAGGAAATGTATAGTCAACCTTTGGAAACTAGGATCTGAAAGCCTTAGTAAGAACCCTAAGGATAATTCTAATCATAGAACACAATCTTAGTGTTTTAAAAATGGCCATGAATAACCTCGGATAATACCTTAAGTGTGAAATTTTATTCTTGATTATGTGATTTTTCAATTATAATTAGTGTTTCTCACACTATTCTTCTTGGTTTTAGTCAATGGATGGAACCCAAAGGAACCGTGTTAATGCGGAATGCGACATGAAATGCAATGATTTTCCCCCTGAGCAACCAAACGTTATGGGAGTTGGAATGAAAAATCTTGTAGTCGTGCTCACACAACTTTCTCAAGCTATGAATCATGCAGGACTTCCAAACGAGCAAAGGAAGGAGAAACATTCTGTTAAATCCTTTATGAGGCAGCGTCCACCTTCATTCAGTGGGTCTACTAATTCATTAGTTGCTGAACAATGGATTAGTACTACTGAAAAGATATTTTCAGTTCATCAATGTTCTGAACATGATAAAGTCATCTTAAGAGTGTATCGTTTGGAAGGTGATGCTGATCAATGGTGGAATCTTATCAAGAATATGAGGCAAAGAGATGAAATTGAGTCCATGGAATGGGACGAGTTCAATAAATTATTTTTCAATAATTAGTTCCCTCGTATTCTCCGAACAAAGATGGAGAAAGAGTTTCTTGAATTGAAGCAAAAGGATGATGAATTTGTTGGTACCTATGAAGCAAATTTTACAAGACTTGCAAGGTATGCTTCTGGTATTATTATCCAACCTGAGAGTAAGATCGATCGATTCTTTAGTGTCTTAAAACCAAGCCTTTTAAGGGCCTTAGCCATAAGGGACTTCAATAGCTATGAGGAAATCATTCGATGTGCTCTCAAAGTTGAGATGGAGATTGGAGTAACCCATCAGTCATATGGGTTTGATAAGAAGAGGAAAATGGAATTCAAAGGAAAATCTAAAGATCACACTTAAAAGAAGATGTGCTTTCCATTATCCTCAAAGTGTGGAAAGAAACATGGTGGGAGTTGACTTAAAGGGATAAGTAAATGTTTCAAATTTGGAAAGGAAGGTCATCGGGAATTTGAATGCCGCAATGATGGGAAGAAGATGTCTAATGATGCAAACAAAGGAAGGGACACACAGAATGAACCTACTACACTTCAATGTTTCAAGTGCAAAAATATGGGGCATTATGCCAATAAATTCCCTAATCCAAGGGTTGTTGATGATGATCAACATCAACAAAATCTTAAGGCTAAAGACAAAGGAATGTCACATGCAATTTCTATCCGCGATGTGGAGTACGATAACGATGTGGTGAAAGGTACACTTACAATCCACTCTAAAGTAGAAAATGTTTTATTTGATTCTAGATCCACCCAATCTTTTATTTCTGAAGATTTTTCTAAGGGTATCACCGTATTACCTCAACAATTAGATTCTGAGTTAGCTGTGACAAAACCTAATGGAACAATAGTCACATCAAAAGTTTATAATTCTTCCCCGATTGAAGTTTGTGGGAAAGTGATTCCTAAAAATCTTGTGATCCTTCCTATAGTGGAATTTGATTTGATTCTTGGCATGGATTGGCTTTCTCTATATGGAGCTCATATCAATTTCCAAAGAAGGGAAGTCACATTTCATATTCAAGATCAATCTATGATCGTCTATCGATGCAAGGATGAACATAACCTTATAGTGGAAATTTCTTCCATCTTATGGGTCTTGATTCCACTGAATGAAGGTTTTTTTATCTAAAATGGTTGGTGAGAAACTTGCGATTAATAATATTCCCATTGTATGGGAGTTTGATGATGTCTTTCCGGAGGAATTGCCGAGTCTTCCACCAAATCGTGAAGTTGAGTTTTCAATAGATCTCGTACCGGGTGCTTTGCCTATTTCAAAGACACCTTATATAATGGCCCCAATTGAGTTGCAGGAATTGAAGAAGAAACTTTAAGAGAATCTTGATAAGGGATTCATACTCCCTAGTGCGTCACCTTGGGGATCACCTGTTCTATTTGTTAAGAAGAAAGATGGATCAATGAGACTCTGCATTGATTATCGAGAACTTAACAAGATCACTATCAAGAAAAAATATCCTCTCCCATGCATTGATTACTTATTTTACCAACTACGCGGAGATCAATACTTTTCCAAGATTGATCTTCGTTCAGGGAATCATCAATTAAGGGTCAAAAGGAAGGATATACCAAAGACGACTTTCCGTACAAGGTATGGACAATATGAATTTATAGTGATGTCATTTGGTCTTACTAATGCCCCTGCTATCTTCATGGATCTAATGAATAGAGACTTTAGAGACTATCTTGATCAATTTGTGGTAGTCTTTATAGACGATATTATTATCTATTCAAAGAGCAAGGAAGAACAGGAAGATCACTTGAGAATTATATTAAAGACCCTGAGAAAGGAGATGCTTTATGCCAAATTTACCAAGTGTGAATTGTGGATTCAAAAAGTTTCATTTTTGGGTCACATAATCTCAAAAGAGGGTATATCTGTGGATCTAGCAAAAATAGAGGTTATCAAAAGATGGTCGAGACCAACAACAGTAACTGAGATCCAAAATTTTCTTGGTTTGGATGGATATTATCGACGTTTTGTGAAAGATTTATTCATGATTATTTAATCCACTCACCAGGTTGACTCGTAAAGGAGTTAAGTTTTTTTGGACAGAGGAATGTGAAGAGAATTTCAAGGAGTTGAAAAGAAGTTTATCCAGTGCACCTGTGCTCACACTTCCTTGTAGTGGAGAAAGGTTTGTGATCTACAGTGATGCATCCAAGAAGGGATTCAGGTGTGTTCTTATGAAAAATGATATGGTGATAGCTTATGCCTCACGACAGTTGAAAATACATGAGAAATATTACCCAACTCATTATTTGGGGTTAGCTGCGGTAATCTTTGCATTAAAGATTTGGAGGCATTATCTTTATGGAGAAAGGTGTGATATTTATACTGATCATAAAAGTTTAAAGTATATTTTCACACAAAAGGAGCTTAATATGCACCAAAGAAGATGGTTGGAGATGATTAAGGATTACGACTGCTCAATTCATTACCACCCTGGGAATGCAAACAAGGTGGCAGATGCATTAAGTCGACAAGACCATGCTAGCTTATCCATGATGAGGATCACAAAAGATCCTATATTTATGGATTTACAAAGGATGAATTTTGGAATTATAATGGAAGGAGAAAAATCGTATCTTTCTCAAATGAATGTTCAACCATCTATACATGTGAAGATTAAAGAGGCACAGAAAGAAGATGTAGAGTTACAAAATAAGGTGATAAATGTTCCTGAATTCAACCTTGATTGTGATGGGATAATAATGATCAGGAATCGGGTTTGTGTTCCTCCCATCCCAGAATTAAAGAAGGAGCTGCTGGATGAGGCTCATAGTTATTCATTCTCTATTCATCCTGGAAGTACGAAGATGTATAAGGACCTGAAAGAGTACTTCTGGTGGGATGATATAAAAAGAGATGTTGCTGAATATGTCTCTCGATGCTTGGTTTTTCAGCAAGTTAAAGCTGAGAGACAGAAGTCTAAGGGGATGTTACAACCATTACCCATACTCGAATGGAAATGGGAAAACATCACTATGGAATTTGTCACAGGACTTCCTAAAACACCCAGAGGCAATAATTCTATATGGGTCATAGTTGATCATCTTACAAAGTCTACACACTTAATTGCTATTAGATAGGATTTCTATCTGGATCAGCTTTCCAGGATATATGTAAAGGAAGTGGTAAAATTTCATGGAGTACCACTTTCTATTATATCTGATCGGGATCCGAGATTTTCCTCGAAGTTCTGGTGAATTTTTCATCATAATCTAGATACAGAGTTGAGTGTCAGCACTGCTTATCATCCTCAGACAGACGGTCAGTCTGAAAGAACAATTCAAACTCTAGAAGATATGTTGAGAGCTTGCTCTATGGATTTCAAAGGTGGTTGGGATCAACACCTACCTTTGGTGGAATTTTCTTATAATAATAGTTTTCACTCCAGTATTAAGATGGATCCTTATGAAGCTCTCTATGGAAAGAAATACAGGACTCCAAATTGCTGGGATGAAGTTGGGGAAAGAAAGCTATTAGGACCTCATCTTGTTGATGAGATGGCAGAAAAGGTCCGATCAATCAACAGCACATAAGATCATCTCAGAGTCGAAAAAAAAGTTATGCCGACAACCGAAGAAAATACTTAGAGTTTGAAGTGGGTGATAAAGTGTTCTTATGAATATCTCCCTGGAAGAGGGTCATGATATTTGGAAAGAAGGGAAAGTTGAGCCCTAGATATATCGGTCCTTTTGAAATTCTGGATCGTGTTGGGAAGGTAGCTTACCGATTGGCGCTTCCACCGAATCTCTCTCAAGTTCACGATGTGTTCCATCTATCTCTCCTGAGAAATTACATACCTGATCCTTCACATGTACTCAGCTCAGAAGTTGTACCGCTGGAGCAAGATCTTTCTTATGAAGAACAGACGATAGAGATTATGGATCATAGCGAAAAAGTCCTAAGAAACAAGACCACTCACTTGGTGAAAGTTTTATGGTGGAACCACCAATTAGAAGAAGCTACATGGGAACTTGAGGATATGATGAGGGAGAGGTATCCTCAGCTGTTTGTTACAAAGTGACGAATTTCGAGGGTGAAATTTATTTTAAGGGGGGTAGAATGTAACACCCAAGACTTTTATGAGAAATATTTTTTTATGTTATATAAATCATCAAAGTAATCTTTCACCACACACAACACTTTCTTGGCTTTGTTTACACGCAATCACGACCTTCCTCGATAGCTTGCGTCGTACGAAATACCGAGTTTCACTAAAAAACAATATGCTATTAAAACTAGCTATTATGAATATTATTAACTAAATTTTGAATTTTATAACATTTTAATTCAACTTATACATTTTCTAGAATGAGGTATAAAAGAAAAATCGGTTTTTTTGGATAAAAGAAGTATTTTCCAAAAAATGCAGTTTGGCCGCCTTTTGATGGCGCACCCACATTAAATCTAGTTTTGACATGATTATAAGTTCAATTTGATAAAATAAAATTCTTCTTTTGAATCAGGGTATAAAAATTTACTTTGGATAAATTTTTGATATTTTTCTGATAACTTTCATATTTTGATGAATAGTAAAAATACGCTAATTTGTAATTAAAAACAACTTATTTCATTGAGATAATTTATATGGATAAATTATAATATTGAATGGTTTTAAAGTATAAATAGAATATATTTTTACCATTTAATATAATTTATGTCATTAGCATTAATTTCACATTGAATTCATAGGTAAAAACATTTCAATCTTTGGCAATGTTTTAACTTCTAAAACCCATTTTCTTAACAACGGGATTTATTTTAAATTAATTAATGAAACTTATATGTTTTGAATTTTGAAAAAATGGATTCCATATTCAGAATCAGTGGGTCCAAATTTTATTAATAGGCTACTTTTTATTTTTGGGCATTATGAATAGTAACTACGGTAAATTTTATTTACCATAGTTAAAGGTAAATCAGGTAATTAAGGGTAAATATAAGATTATAAAATTACCCTAACACCTGCCAAAATCCTATTGGATGAATAAAAGGCGACCCATAACACCTAAGGGTCAGATTAGATTCATTTAATAGACTTTGTTCCATGAAAATAATTTAATTATTATTAAAACCAAAGAATGGGACAACATGTCACTTTCTTAAATCTTATAAGTATAATAATTTTAATTTAGTGATAAAATTCATGAAACTTCGAATAATGAATAGTCTCCAGAAAACTAATACAATTATCTACATCATAGGAATTTATTTATAATTTTTAGGGATTAAATATTTATCATTAATTATGACACAATAGTGATGTTGAAATTATTTTATTAATTAAAATATCAAATAAATGGTTTTAAAAATAATAAAATAAATATTATATGAACTATTTAATGTGCTCCACTAATTTTCATGATACATATGATATTTTATGGATCTATTAAATCTTTTATTTCGAACATATATTCTGTATATATTTTATTTAAATTCAAATAAATGAATAGTGTCAAGATTGACACTATTGTTATTTTATAAAAATAACATATTATAAAATTGTTTAAAAATAACAAAAATATTTAAAAATTATAAATTAAAATTTATATAGTAAAAAATTTCATAAAGTGTAAAATTATGGAAAATTCACAACACATATGTAATTATTTATAATAATTTAAAATTTAGAATATTATTACCACAAATAATATTAAATTTATAAATAAGGATAAATCAAGTTGATAATGTTTAAAATAAATTCCTAACATGCCTAAATTTTATAGGTTTATGAGATTACAACCATATCTCATCTAATATTTGGATATGAGTCATTTTGGAAGTTTTTATGTGGGGTTGGGATTTAATATAAACTAATATTTCTTATATATCCAAAGGTGCCCACCTCCTCCCTTATAAAAGGGCACCTCCTCCCTCTTCTCCTCACACCAATTTGAGCATTCAATATCGGCCAATACCTGCCCATTTCACTTCCCCACTTCCCTAGAAACATCCTAGAGGTCCTGGGTATCTTCAAAGACCAATTGTAGTGCCCTAAGATGAGGTCTCAAAGATGCGCTTCAAAGAAGAGGTAATGCCCTTTACCGATTCTTTCATCTTTATTTATTCTTCCACTTCTTCTTCTTTAGTTGTTTAATTATAAAGTAATAACATCAGTATCACTCATATGCTGATATGTTATTATAAGTATGAAACAACCCGATTTCAACATCTATCCATCCTACGGAAAATGAAATCTCCGTGTGTGCGTACGTACGGAATACCGTCTCCACGTCGTGGTGTAATCTATTTTCCCCCACCACCATACTTGGATGGGTATAATGGTGTAAATAATAACTATATATGATTATTGTAAAGTGATATTGATTCTAAAATATTATACATACACTGCAATACAATTCCACGATCATGGGAACGATATCATCGCTCATACGTATGTACGGAATACCGTCTCCACGATGTGATGCGACTTGTTCTACATGATCTTCATTGAATAATGATTATATAAATGAAATGAATGAATGAATAGGATATATATTACACTAATAAAATTCTGTAAATGAGGTATCTATGACCTAAAGAGAAGAATAAGAATTCATTCGACAAAACACGCATAAGAACAAAAAGTAATAAACACCCGAATTACAAGAAGTAATGAAATATTACTAATAAGAAGCTATGAATATGACCATATATGATATAATAAAAATAATTATGATTCTGGAATAAGTCAATAACATTATTCAATCATTATACAAGAGGTTCAGACACTTACGAAGCAAATCGGACCTAAGGTATGGGAAATATCACAATCTCATTTTTATCCGAGATTGTTTATACATTGGAATTTACTGTGGTGTATTTTATCATCCACATCCATGTTTCCTCAATATATAATATTTATATCCTTATACAATAGTTTATATCCAATTTTACCCTTCGGTGAGCTTATAGTAAAAGATATGAAAGTAATCTTTTGTCGTTTTTCGTACGAGGTACTTTTTAACTTTTCCGACAAAAGTAAGAGAAGAATGTTTTCTTTTAACTTATACGACATGAATGGATTTTTAAAACATTATTTACAAGAATCTTACCTTACAAGTTTTAAAGATTATTTTTAATGAACTTATTTTAGTTTAGAATTGTATGACATGTTGAGAAAGGAAAAGTGTTTTCGAAGTAGAAAGAATATTTTCTTCAAGAATGGAGTTCAAGTGTTTTATCAAAATTATTTTCCATGTAAGATAATAAAGGGTTCTGTTTCTATCCCTATTATTACATTGATTTGATTATGATGTGATGGAATTTTTTTTATGAATTCTTTTATCTTATATTAATTGTTTTATGATGTCACTATGTTTAAGATTCCCATTTTTATTACATGGGTTATGCTATGATGTATGGTTTATGATTTTGTGGCACACATAAGAATGGTATCATTATGAGATGGATGGGACCTATATCTCCCTCCAATGCATTGTGTAAAGATTTTATATCTCATGAGATAGAATGGATGGAACGGCAGGTTATACCGGTTCAGTGAAACAAGACTGAAACGAGGAGTGAACTCGGTTCAGAAATGGACTTTGTCCACTAAGATAGTCTTGGCAATGAGTCTTGACTAATAAGAAATGATTCTCAATGATTATGTGTGTATGGCAAAAAGTTTCATGTTTTATGTTATGATTATTGGGATTACATTTCACTTCCATGATTTATCCCATGTTATGTAATTATGATCTCTTTTGCAGGGTAAGATTTCCAAAATGTTATATTTTTATTTTGATGTGATTGATATTTCTTTTGGTTACCCTTACTGATCATTTGAGCTCACCCTTTTGTATGTTTTCTTTCACTAGGCCAAGAAGAAGGTTATTAAGTAGGATATTCCAAAAGGGACTATAGATATGATGAAATAAATGGGAGACAGTGTAGACGCTTTATGAACCAGTTGTTTATGTTTCCCAATTTCTAAAGACACTATACCTATACGGTCTTTTCATGGTTTTGTTATATGTTGTAATAAGTGTGATTCAATTTTGAAGTAATAACAATGTATGTAAAGTATGGGTCGTTATAGTTAATTATAAAACTGGAGGCTAATCATGAAATCCTTGTGATGTTTCTTCATGATACCCAATATATTTTTATTATTTTTTCTTGTGTGTAAGGAACTACCTCTTAATTTTAATATGTGTATTGATAGTGAAATATATATTGACAAATAACATATTAAATTCTTCCCACTCAAGATATTATTTGTATTCCATGGGATTTTTATTATTGATTAGTGTCTACCACTAATTATCTTTTCTCTAAAGGAAGTAAACTACCAATATGACCTTATATTTCCGAGAGCATTGAAGGAATGATAACATCTCTCAATTTAACAAATCAAATATTTAACTATTATAAGATTAGAAGATGAAGTAAACATTGGAGGTATCCAACATATAAATTACTTAACTAAAACATTATCTATCATATGAAAATTTCATATGATTCAAGTTGTTACTAACAACATGAATCAGTTGTTTCAGTACTACCATTAGGTTCTTAGATCCTACTCCTATAATGTTAGGCATTTCACTAGGACAATCACCAAATTTACCATTACACATTTCATAACATGATTCCTCAGATTTATATCCCTTTTATAAAATAGATTATATTTAAGGATGGGAATAATTTTATTAAAACATGTTTAAAATTTAAACTATAAACTTAAAATATGTAACTCATATATGATGTGAAGAACCTAACTAATGAATAACTATGTATAAGTCTATGTAATTTTTGTTCATATTAAAATTAGGTTCTGTAATCTAATTATATTCTATATGAAAAAATGTTCAAATACTTTATAATGATTTGTAAATATAATTTTATTTAACTAAAGTATATCCCCTTGGAGTTTCAAACCTGATGTGCGGTAATGGACCATTCACCATGCACCAAAATAATAGAATATATATTCTAAACAAACTCCTTTTGAGGTTATTACACTAGGTTCATCTATTCCAAAACAATGTACACTTTTAGTATCTCTACGTGGATTTATTTATATGAAAAACACAAAATCTATGCCTTATAATTTTTTTTAATGTTCTCTTACACTATAGATTATACCTTAAACTTATCTCTAGTGTTTTCACTAAGGTACCATCATCCTAATCTACAAAAAATAACTAGAACATACTCTAATACAATTTATAAGGACCCAATCCATAAACATATATGATTTCATAATTATTAATATACCCTTTTAAAAAATAAAATATACAGATCCAAAGGTTTAGCTTCATTTGAAGATTAGATATATAAACACATTAAAGTAAACTTTAAAACATATTCTTTATTTATCCCTCCACATAACGCTCCTACATCTCATAGATATTCTAAATCTTCAAAGGATATCCTATGGAAATTCGAACAAAAAAAAATAGCTATAAATCCTATTAAGGGAATGAATATGTAAATAAATCATAACATGAGAGTCAAGAAGAATAACATTATATCATAAAGAGGATGATCGTAGACATAGATACATGGTATAATGAAATGATATCAGATGTTCAAAAACATGTAGTGATAACATTAGACAATATTTCATAAACCTATGTTAAGGATCACACCCACGAAAAACATCATAAAGTTGAAAAATTCCCATGGTGTGTTGAGTTTACTCCCCATTCCCATAAACACAATGGATAAAGTCCCATGGTGGATTAGGTTCACTCCCTAAACCCTTACATAACATCTCATGAGATATAAAGATCCACACAAAGCATTTTAGGTATATATAATTATGGGAAACCCATAAAATTAATCAAAATAATAAATATGTGGTCCACATGAGGAAAATAATCCCTATAGTAATCATAAGCATGATCAAACCCATGAGAAGGAAACGAGTTTCATAATTATGATTCAAGGAAAAAATTTAGGCCAAATCATAAGGATTCCCAAGAGAATATGGAATTTAATAATTTGTGTGTTCATATATGAAAATAAAACATTGATCTTGATAATTAGTTTTATAATAAATATATAGGATAAGAAATAATAAAAATAAACCACTTGGGTGGAGCTTTAGGAAATAAGTAAAGGATATTTTAAATAAGTAAGAAACTTATTATTTTCCATAAAACCTGAAATGAACTATAAGTGTTGTCCATAAAATATTGATTAGGTTTTAAGGTATATTTTGTGTAAAAATATTTCATGGGGATGATTCTAGAAATTATATAAGAAATAATAAATTTCCCTTAAACTGAGTTCACTTAAAAGTGTGAATTTCTAAGGGAAATAAAAACATTTATAATCATAACAATGAAAGATATATTTAACTAGGTATACATATATGGGACCTGTATATGGAAATTAAAGTGGTAAATGTGAAAAATATTTCACAATAGTGAGAAAAATAAAGAGAAATTGTAACTGAAATGTCATGAAGGGGGTACAAAATATCAATTATCTTGGGTTCTGGATTCGTTCTACGCACATAGTTAACTTTTTTGAGAGTTGATCATTCATTGGAAAACAACTTGGAATTGAAGGGATTAGGATAAATTATTGTGACTAGGGGATTAATATAGTATGAGGGACTTATATTAAAGGATATATTGGTAGTTTTTTGAGTTAATTTTGGATGGGTGGTGTAGCCATGGAGTGGTTGATGTGATTCCATTTTATAAGTGAAGAAATGGGATCTTTTGGGAATACCAATTACAATTACACAACAACATTATATTATCCCTTAGTTAATGGATCCAATGTTTCTAAATAATGAACTATGTGGTGTCTCTATGATGATAAATACTAAACCAAGGCTTTACACATAGGTTTAAAACATATTATATGTTTTTTATCATTATGTTATTACATTTTACTCTTTTAAATTTAAACAGTATAACTCATTTTTTACTATGTTATTTTATATTTTATTAAAAATATAACATGAAGAATATTTAAAATCTTGGGTTTTATAGATCTTATTTTATTCTCTATTTATTACAATTAAATTTATAAATATGTAAAATTAACCTTTAAATTAAAACAGAAAATATATAGGAAAATATTTTTAGTAGAAAAAATTAATTTTGAAAATAACTATTTCTAAATATTATTTAGTATTTTTTACTAATTAAATGAGTTTTAATGTAGACACACACACACACACACACACACACATATATATATATAATTATACATAATATTTGTCTCATAATTTATATAATATCAATTTTATTAATTAATTAAAAATTACATGATATTCATAAAACAATTCATATAATTTTTTTTTCTATTATCAAAACAATTATCACAAATAATTGTAATATTATATTTATGCATAAAAATTTAACGGAAATTGTTATATAAAATTGAAAATTTCAATTCAAATAAGAAATAAATTTTGTTACATTTAATTTCTAAATCAAATAATGTCCAATTTTTATTAAAATTTTTTAAAAATTGTTTTTAGTGTAAAATATCACTTGAGTTTCAAAAATGCGAGACATGTGATTTTGAAATTGAATATAATATTTTTATATTCTTATGAAATATATATTTATTATATATAAGGATTTTATCAATCCTTTAAGTATTTCATGTCATATAAAAGTGATAGTTTTTAGTTAAATTGGTATAATTAATATTCACTTAAAAAAAATTTATTTTTGGTAAAGACAAAAAAATAATCTTAAAATAATATTTATTTTATAAATCCAATAAAAAAGTTAACTTTGTAAAATATAAATTTCAAATATAGTATAGATATAATAATTCCAAATGCGGTTACTACTATCTTTTCCCTCTAGTTTAACTGCTATAACAATCATCCGGAATAATTTAATTTTATTAAAGTTTCACAATTTTTTATTTAGTCTATTATTGTATATTACATAATATAATCAGTACAATACTTAATAAAGGTAAATAATAATTAAAATATCATGTTATTATATTTTATTACTAAATAATAGTAGGTATTCCTTGGCCTGATCAAGAAACCCTTTGAGATCACACAATCCACTAGAAAAAAATCATTATAGTTAAAAAAAGATGGATATATTAATCACCTGTGATGCAATATAGTACTTTGATAGTTAATGTATCCTCACGTAGTTTATATGATAAAGTATATTTTTAAATAATGGAATTAATATTTATTAATAGTCTTCAATACATCATAATTATGCTTCATGGATTCTTCACACTTGTGATTCTGCAAGTCAGACCGTATTTTATTTCATATAAAACAATGATAAAAAACCTTTTACTTTATTCACACACTCTCTCTCATTTGTTTCTTCATTTTATAACTCTTTCATTCTCACATCCATACCCAAACAAATTTCTAAAAAATTGTAAATATATATCATGAAGAATTTGTTACCTTCCTTTTTCTACACCATCTTCAATATTCACAATACCATGTGAATAAATCAGTTTAAACTACTAATATTTTTTGAAATTCAAAGAACTTTAAATCTTACCATGTTGAATCACCATATAAAACTATAGACACATATTTCTTTACAACTTCCATGATAATAATTTTCTAGTATTTAATATTTCAAATCACCCCCATAATAATTGGAAACCTTATATTATTTTTCTCTCATGATATATGAAGAAATTATGTACCATTCCATTTGGACTGTTCCATATAACATGTATCCAAAATTTCTCTAAAAGACCGCATATTAAAACTCTTATCATATCAATGTATACATGTATAATATGAAGGTGTTACAATTTAATATTCCTTACTTTATTTCTCATATATCATAGTTTAGATGCATACACTGAGATCCAGTTTCATACATTCTTCGTTTCTCTCTAATGTAACCAATTCAAATTCACGGCTCATTCACATACATGATGAAACTCCCATAAATTTCTTATTCAAAGAAATTGATCATCATATTCACATTACCATAAATATCTAATCACTATCCATGTTAGTTTGTATGTAGATGAATATTTAGGTTTGTAGATTCTCCCATGTGACCCATCATGTTTTAAAATTATCATACATGAACCATTTTTTCTATGTGAAGTCATGTATCCTAATTTCCCTATGTGAATATTCTCCTATATAAAAAATTCACCTACGTGGCCATTTCAACTATGTGAAAACTCATGTATCCAAATTATTCATATATAGAGATCTAAATCCATAATCATTTCAATACATAGCAATTAATTTGTCTATATATATTCACCTACGTAGAAAACCCCAAATGTGGATGTGTATATTCTTGCACGTGGTTTTTTACTTCTTCAACAAACCAACAAACTTCAATATCTTCTATTTATTATTTATTAAAATTTTAAAACCTCATATATATATAATTTGGTTGGGATCATGATAAAAAATGTCATTATGTATGATTCATTGAAGATCGGTGTACAATAAATTTTTATATTTGAAAATATTTCTATAGGATAAACTGATTTATGTGTTTCATAATAGAAGAGAATACCATGATCATTGAAACTTATTGTTCATCATATACTTCATAAAACAAAAAAAAATGACACAAAACCTCTTAATCTCAACAAATGGAAGATACAGAAATCATGATGTTGGGGGGAGAAGAGATGAAGTATAGAAGATACCTTTTGGATAAAAGTAGGCATCATAGTTAAATAAAACTATATATGAAGAAAACAATTCAACATATTGGGCAAATTCGATGATAATTTCAATAAAAGTAGTCTTTTTAATGAATAATTCTTTTATTTACCAATCCATACCAACTCTTATGATGAGGTAATGAGATGGAAAAAACAAAAAAGAAAGCAGGTGGAATATGAAAACAAGTCTACATTTAGGAGTATATAAGAGAAAATAGTTATAAAATATAATTCGAAGAATTTAGATAACAAATTTTAAGTGGATATTACAACAATAAGGAAAATATGTTTCTACTATGGTAGGAAATTCCACATCATAGTCCACTATATAATGTCCATGAAAATAAAGAAACAAGGGACAAACATGGAACAAAAATTGAGTCAGTCCAAGAAATAAGTAAAAAGATTATCTTGGTGGAATATATCTATAAATAAGAATTAAAATTTCCCGAGAGGTTTCCAAATAAAGGTAACCCATGATTTTTAGATGATGTGGGTGGAATTTATAAGAAGGGGTGACCCATTATTGTTAAGTTTAGGAAATGGAAGCCACAATAATAACAATTATTAAAGAACAAAGGAAAAACACTTATATATTTTAAATTTATAAATGTTATATTAATAAAGGATTTTACACATAAAAATAAGTTAGACTATACTTTAAAAAAATTAATAGTATGGATAGATATGTTGTAAATATCCAAGAAAATAGAGCATGTTGAAATGAATGAAAGTGATTTATTAGTAAAAGTAAATATGGATATTCTAAATAAGAGGAAACTTGATAAAGGAAATAATATGAGTATTCCAATGTAAGGAAATATTTGTAAAATGAAGAATTCTATAAGAAATAAGAGTTCCATAAATTTTAGACCTATAAGGAATAAATTTTCTTGTTTGAGATCAAAGTCTATGCTAAATTTATCCTATTGAATAAATGATGAAGATTTAAATTATTATCATATTGTGTTGGTGGTGCATCTTGAAAATGGTAATTAAAAGTTAAGAAAAAATGGAGGGCTGAAATATATTGTGATTTCTATACAAAATGAATAAATTAATATATCATGGTGTTTATAAACTTTTGTCTCCCTCTCACACGTCATTTTTAAAATATCAGGTGGAATTTTACCACCCTGATATTTTTTAATTTATTTTATTTAAATAATATTACATTCGATTGTGTGTGTTATAAATAACAAGTAACGTAAATGAACTAATACATACTGTAGAAACATTATCATTTAAATATAACTATTATAACATAACCTTTGGATTTTTATATATGAATATGAATACCTATATTATAGAATATATATAATATTTTCTTCCTTAATAAAATTAATATTCAATCATAAATTTATTATAAATTGGTTGAAACAAATAAAAAATATTTTCATAGTAAAATATATATTTCTCATAAAACTAATTTCATGCCCTCAATTTACTTTCATCTTATTAGTTTAAATTAATCCCTATTGATAAATGATTGTAATGAAATGTATAGATTATATATCCAGTAAAATAATTTTGAATCCATTTGTTTTTTATATAAATTCCCTAAACCTAGTACCCCATAGACGGTGGTTAGTTTATTACAATTGAAATAGTTACAAGAAATCATATCATAAGGTATGGAACAGCTAAGTAGTATTCTTAAACTAAAAACATGATTGAATCACAAATTACATTTAAAATCATAAAAAAAATTATTTTATTTGAAAATATCATTATTCTATGTATCATATCTTTCCATATCAACCATAGTACACTTCCGAACCTCTAAGGGAGAAGGATGCATAAGTATGCTATGAGCTTATATATTCATTAAGGGAATGCATATTATATAATTATATATAAAAATTTGGATATTTTGAAAAAAGCATCATATTCCTTTCTATAAAACACACGGTCATAAGGAAAATCATGTTTCTTTTTTTACCCCAATCCATTTTGGAAAATTATTTTTTCCCTCATAATTTGAATCTCAAAGCATGTTTCCTTATAGAAGGAACTCTTTTAAAAATTAAAGTAACTCAATGAAACTTACATCACACTATCCACTTTGTTATTTCAGGTTAACAAACCATAGAACTTCCGATTGAGCTATAAATTTAGTGCAATATGGTAATAATGGTTTCTCAGAATCTCATTATAACTTTTCAGGAGTTGATATTTTATTAATGTATTAAATAACTACATCGTGAATTAATTCTTTAATAATATACTTTATCAAATTATGAATATTTTCATGAACATTAGATGTTAAATTTTATGTTCTTTCACCATTCTAGATACAACGTGTATAATTATTCCTAAAACCAAAGAAAATGACACAATCTTTTATTGCTACCGAATTTATATTTCCCATATTCAAACACTTCATGCAAGAATAGAAAATGAAATATTTTATTCTCAGATTCCAATTAGAAACATCTAAGAAATTATTAACTCCGTTTTAGTGGTTCTTTCTAAATTTCTCTAATTACGATTGATTGATTACCTATGATCACAATATTGATGGAAAATATATTAAAACTTAAAAATTTAAAAATATATTTAAACCAATAAATTTTAAATAAAAAACATATAATCAAAAAATAGATGAGTTAAACAAAATATATGTGTGAACATTGTTTTCAAACCATTGATGTGGTTGTAAAATTAATTTTCTCTTGGTAATCTATCCAATTAAAATTTGTATATTACACTCTTGAAAACAATTTCAGAGTCATTATTCAAGAGTTCATTTAACTTTTTTTAATTGAATCAGAAAATCATTATTAAAATTAAAATTATGAATTCTAAATTCAATATAAATTATAAAATAAACTCATAACCCATTATTATTTTGAATAAGTATGATAATTTTATGGATGATATTATTTTATTTATTCCTATCTATAGTTAATATGAATAATATATAAAACCATTATTCTATTGGAAAAACATACCAATTTTTAATATTTGTGAGTATTTAAAGTCATATATGAATAATATTTTATGAAATGGTTTAGACATAAACAAATATGAACAAAAATGTTAATATATTAAACAAAT
This sequence comes from Viscum album, assembly GCA_963277665.1. Classification (NCBI taxonomy): domain Eukaryota; kingdom Viridiplantae; phylum Streptophyta; class Magnoliopsida; order Santalales; family Viscaceae; genus Viscum; species Viscum album. Next base: position 1,909,860,998 of record OY728136.1, read on the forward strand.
TATAATGGAAAAAATTTATAAACATAATTTTTTTAGAAAATATATATATACAATAATAAAATCCATAAAAATTTGTTAAATAAAATTTATAAAAGAATAATTAATTTCTCTTTAAAAAATTACTTACAAATTTTGGATGAGTATAATTCAAAATAGCACTGTAAAATACAATAAACTCAATTGATTTTGGTCGCAACAGAACAATGGTTTCAATATTGAAGAAAAAAATTGTAATAATGAAAGAAAAAAAAATAATGACCAAGAAAAAACATGAAAAATGATTCAGGATCGACCAGAATAGCTCAAGGATCACAATCCTTGGATGAAGATTAGAAAATCGAGGACATACAGTCAGAATATAGAAGAAAATGGGCTGTAATATGTGTTTGAACATCATTGTTGGTCTTTTGGTGTTGTTGGCTTTCATTGTTTCTTGATTGAGAGGATATTGAGAGAATAAAAAAAGAGGATCTTAGGCTGAAGAAATATTTTTTATGATCTTTAGATGTCATTTCCAATAAAAACAAACATTACAAGTTTTTTTTAAAAAAATTAACAAGATTTTTTATATATAAAACATGAAAATTTTAACTGGTTACATTTTAACATTAGATTTATAAAAACGGATGTAAAAAGATTAAATAAAGGGAAATAAAATATGTTTTTTATAAAACTTCAATTAAATAATTATCTGAAGTGTCTTTAATATCGGTTTTTCTTAAAATTAATGATATATTCTTCCCCCCAAAATTTCCAATGTGAGTTTTTAAATATTCTACATTGAAACCATGAATTAAAAACCTATATTTCTACTAGTTTGAGTTCAGGATAGGTTCAAGGTCCCACATCTCATTAGAGAGGACTTTTTATATAGAGTTTTAATTGCATTTTATTGAGGAAATAACCCATTATGTTAGAATTTATATATTTATTTTACAAAAACCATTTTATTTAAGAGTTTAAATTTATTCAATTTTGTAATCATTTACATTTATATTAATATATATATATATATCACGGTCTTATTAGATTAGTCACTATTCATAAGTTTTAAAGACATAAGATTTATTACTTATATTAGGAACATCTTATAGCTGAACCCGACCCTTACATCGGGTATCAGGATGTAACAATATGTATAAGATGATTTGATTAGATGAACCTTCATTCCCTATTTATAAAAGTACTTTCATTATAAATTACAATTATAATTCATCTAATAAAAATAAACTAATGATTCAACTCTTGAAACCAAGGTTATATAGCTCAAATATGTGATAATTGGTTATTTATGGTGGCACCATCAAAATATATTATAAAACACTATTTATAATGATGTTTCCATGTTAAGAATCCAATTATTGTTTTACATTCATGAATCATTAACAAATTTAAAATATATAAATCAAGGTACATGTGATATTCTACACCCAAAGACTGTTGTAATATAAACATGGAATCATATATGCAAGACATGTGAATCTTCATATGCCTACAGTGATGCATGATCAATAACTCATTTCTGTACTAATCCAATAGTAGAAGATAATATGTAACAAAAACTTCCACAAATTATGTGTGTCACCTAATGGTGAAATCAATACAAATATAATAGAAACAATAAAAAAATCCCAAACCATGAAATATTTATTTTTCCATATAAATGGGTTAGCTAATATCATGTAATAGATTATTACGAAATTAAAAAACTTCAAAATCTCATGTATATCAACCCAAATTGTAATACTAAAGGAAAAAAAGACCCTTGGGGAAAACGTTTTAGTTTCCTAGACCCAGTTTACTCATAAATAACCCATCCCATCTAACCACATTACCTTAAGTGTGCCTCCCCATATTCAAGAAGATTTTGAAAATTATTGAGGGTCTATGATGCTATGGTGTGGAGACCATACCATCATTATCAGAGTTTATCACATTAGTATAATTATTATAATAAGTAGTGTAAATCATAATAAATGAAATATAGAAGCATAAATCATAGAGTTATAATAATAATTATCCAGAAAAATACATAAAAATAAGATAACCAAATCCATTATCATATACATTATGATGTCATGTCAGTATGCTATAAAAATTGAGAATAGAGGGGAAATAGATCTGTAGGAATATGACTATGCTATATAAAAATGAGATAAATATCAAAAGATATATCTAATAGAATTATGAGAATAATCTTGGTCTTATACACCCATACTTCATCTTAGTACAAATACTCAAGAATCCAAAGTTGGACCATTCCCATTTTTCCTACCTCCACCCAAGAAGTCTATTTGGGTACAAATCAGTGGCAGAAATATGGTGTGAGATAAACCTAGTAAGTCATCACTAATGGCGTATAAAGAAATCAAGTAAATTAATATAAAATTATCATTTTCAAGTATTAATCAATATAAAACATAGAATAAAATAAATACAAAATTATTGGGATCATAATGGAACACTCATCCAATACTACTTGCTTTTTTCATAACCAGAAGGCATCTGAACATTTATTTATTATGATTTAATTATTATAGGATTAACACCTATTCTCTTAGAAAAGTAATCCATACATGATCATACTTGTATAAGGTATACACATGTCCCATGGAATATAGAACCAAACAAAGTAAAATAGAAAAGGTTATCATGTAAATAAAACATTGATCAACTACAAGTGTCTTCTTTGACATGGAAGAAACATTGTTGAACAAATTGAAATTAAATCATGGGACCATCCATTTAATTCCTCATAAATAACCTTGGTATCTCTCTAGTTGTATCATAATCCCACCACCCAACAAGATCATCCATGGAATTACTCAAAGGAATCTAGGTATCTCATAATTTTGGTTAAACACATAGTCACTTTATCCCGTCCTTTTCAATCCATATAGAGAACCAATGTGTCACTAGAGACATAATGAATTTCACTTTCATATGATCCCATCCATTTAATTCCACACAGGGAACCCAAGGTTCACTCATAGTGTAATATAGATCCACTCAATGGGTAAACTCATCCATGTAATTCCATTAAGTAGTCCATGTGTTTCACATGGGGTAATATAATTCAATTTATAATTAATTCAGTTATAATTCTCAACAAACCCATATAAGGAATTCTATGTTGGAACCCATATATCAACCTCAATATACACTAAAAATGGACCTGGATTAGCTTCCAATATATAACATTTTAGAATTTACTTATTTTAACTTAGAAAATTCATTTATAAGGGATAACTCAAGGATAATAAAATAATAATAAAGTCTAAGGACCTAAGAACATGAACTCTCAATTCCCTCTTTCAATTGGTTCAATTTACATTTTATCCTCTAAAATTTAACATACAAAAACAAAGGGGAAAGGAATATACTATTAAAGGTGATTTGATTAAACTTCAATGAATAAATCTTGTGGGACTTTAAAAGTGACACATCATAAGGGGTATCTCACATTGAGGTAGGTATCCTATGATGATTAATTTATGCTACAAGTTCTACACTAAAAAATTTATATCCATTTATTTAATAAATTTTACATTTACGAGGCATTTCATGGGTGGTATAGAGTGTCGTATGATAGTGTATAATATAAATATCAATACTTTAAAGTAAAATGGAACTAGAAAACCAACCTTAACATACTAAATGATTCCTCCTCTAATATCTACTGAAGATTCAAGATAGAATAAGTGATATCATAGAAATTGAATAATTCCTTGAAAATAGTTAATATTAGCTCACACATATTTAGCATTATATATGGAAATATAAATGTAAAAAATAATTAATATGATATAAGTGATTACTCAGACGTATCAAGTGATATGAACAATGAGTGATTCCAATTTTGGCCGGAGAGGCTTTCTCAAAGCCTACCATAGAGTGAAAAAGAGCTCCCAAGCCATTGAAGATACTATGAATCAGAATGAAATGAGAGAAGAACAAATTTTGGTCATAATTCATTAGGGAGATAAGGAAATTGTTTCCTATTTTAAGCCGTTAGACATATTTGTGATGTAAACATGTGATTATGTAATAAACCACCCACTTTACATGGTCTACTTAAGACATTCATGACATAAGAAGGGTTTATGATATAAATTAATAAATTTCAGCATATACCCCTAATTTTATCCCAATTTTTTCCACTTCAATAATTCTCCTACAACTTCTATATAGAAATTGTTTTCTCTTATAATCACCCAAAAATCCTATGTAGCATCCTTCAACAAGTTCAAAACTAACTCAGCCAACCCTATCAAAGGTTTGACTAAAAATAAGAGAAACCATACCTCTATAAAAAACTAGGATATTATTAAAAAGTATGATACCAGTATCCCATATAAATTTTGAATCATCAATTAATGGTGAAACATACATGTAAATATTGTTTCTTATATTTATTGGTCTAGAAATCATCAATCATATCATAACAAATTTATTATTCATATATATCTATGTGGAATATTTGTAAACTTTTAATATAATAAGGAATGAACTATGTTGGATACTATGGATATAATATGGATTCATTTCATCATTACTAAGTCCCATTAGAATATTTTTAGCTTCACTTACTCAATCAAGAGATATTTTATCATATATCTTATATTTCGGTCAATCATCTAGGTGGTTTAAGTTTTAATAAGATATGCAGTCATATGTATGCCATGTTAACCTCATTGTATCATTTGAATTTGTAATGGTCCTCTTCAAGTGAATAATTATGGATGATTTCAAATTAATTTAGTGTGATATTTGGTTCATCTACTTGAAATTGAATAACATATAGATTTTCCACCCATCTAATATCGTGATACACCACATTCATGACATTATGATAACATTAATATTTATTTATATAAAACACATTGTATTTGGAGAAATCATATATATTTTTATAATATAATCGGATTGGTCATAATATTTTTTTGAATCATAATTGGAATTTGAAACCTCACTACCTTCTAAAAGTAGATATTCTAAAAAAATTAAATTTTTTGAAAGATTTATCACTTCACATATTTCATGCATTCAAGTTAACTAATATCATCACTAATGATAACGAAATAAATTTATTAAAACACGAGAACAATATTTACTCAACATACCCATACAAATTCTCTATATTTTCTCCATTTTCAATGATTTTAATGTCCAACATCATGAATTTATTCTTCAATTCCATCCTTTTTCTAATAATTAATATATTCACCAACATTAGATAATGATTGTTTCTGTTATTTAACCATTTTGGATTCGACATGAATATTTATTATTAAAATGATATCAAATTAGACAGTCTTTGAGTTTTGTAGAATTTAGCACTCTTGTATTTAGATAGTTGACACTGGTATATAAAATCATATCATTCTCATTAATATTGCATTTATTCAAACTATAAGAAATTATCAACTCCTTTTTCATATTCATCATTGTTTCTTTGTACATTTATCAAATTTGGAACCATTATTACCTAATATGAAAATATAAAATGTAAATAAGTTACAAAAATATAAATATATAAAAATATATATAAACAAATAAATTTATAATACAAAAACATATAATCAGAACTATAAATTAACAATTTATTGACATCTATTTAATGAAAATAAAAAATTTTAAGAATAATATAAAATTTATAGATTCACCTACCTAAGATGAGTTTTTGAAATCCATTGGAGTGATAAAAAAATGATCTTATATATCAAGATGATCAATGGATCCATAATATAAAATAATCAAACTTAGTATTACAATATTTATCCATGGTAATAAAAATATCATCTACCAAAAAGATATATCAACCCATAATATCAAAAAATAAAACACAATATTAAAAAAAATATCATTAACTATCTAATTATCAAAATAGATAACTATAAAACAAATTTAATGATAAAAATTTATAAATAAAAATGATTCTAATTACATAGAAATTATATCAAAAATATTTATAATATGAATTAAATATAATTAAATACTAATTATAATAAAATAATTTATATATGAAAAATATTTATATATAAATCATTGAATAAAAGAATAAAAGTTATAAAAAATACTAGATGGTAGGAATCCACTAAATGTGGAAATTGATTTCCACTAGGGTGGCATGCTCACCCCCACCAATCCCTTCCACCTATTTTTTAACTATCTATAAATAGGAAGTGACCCCCCATTGATTTCAATAAATTTTTGAGAGATACTGCTATAGAAACACTCTAATGTAGTTTAAATCTCACCCTCTATCTCTCTGTTCTACTTTATATAATTTCAGATACCCAATTTTTTTACTTTTTTGTTCTTAATTTTTATGACACAATATCAGCACAAATTCTCAAATAGGGAGAAATTTATGTTTTTGTTTTAAATATTATTTTCACCACCTGGATGTACCATTCTAATTATTTATTAATTTCATATTAAACCTTATTTTTAATGCATGTAGGAATGGTTTTGATTACTTATATAATATAATTTATTTACTGTCATATTGGATGGTTTATGTGGTATATTGAATTGTCGCCATAAAGGTTGGATTTCCACCTATTTTTACATTTTTATTTAATTTTTTTTCATAGTCTAATTGGATAGTAATTAAAAAATCAATGTAATATTGATTGTTTTAAATGATTAATATGATATATTGATTTATTTAGTTCAAACACCCACATGTAATATTTATTAACCAATTGTGGTGGTATACATATATAATATTAAATGAGACTATTAACCTGATTTTAATGTTTTTTTATTCATTTTTATTTTATTTAACATGAATGTAAATTATTTTTTTTTATTATTTTGAATAATACTAATTTTTTTCACTCTCCTAATTATCATCATATAAAATCTCACAATATTCCAATCCACCACGCATGATATTAACATATGCAATTACATTTCATGGATGATGGTTGTTGAAAGTAATCTTGAAATGATTGATCTCATAGAAACAGTTTAAAAAAATAATTAAAAAAAAATCCTCCAAAATTAATGAAAGGTGATGATCTTCCTCAAAAGAAATCTCGATGAGTATTTTAAAGATAATACTTCACAGAAAGAGATCCATGTTAGCTCTAAAATATTCTAAAGGATTGGTATGATCATTAAAAGAAGGTTGTTCTTCCAGCGACCTGTGATAAACAAAATACTTTATTCTTATAAGAATTTAAAAGGGTAAGTGATTACAATTATACCATGTATAAAATTTTACCATAGCTAAAGTATTATGGTATTAAGATTAAAGATGTTAGTATGCATGAAAAGACATATATGAAATTTCATGAATCTCACATCATCCAATAAGAGAAATATCACTTGTGAGGGTATATAAAATATTCTAATATCATATCATCATTACTTTTAGATGAGAAGAACACAAAGATTTTGATTAAAAAACATCACTATTTTCCGACTGGTTTAACAATGTTTTTTCTTGAAGAATATTATCTAATTTAAGAAAATAATCAATGAAAAAGTCAGGAATGTTATTCTCATGATGGACATGGTTTTTGAGGAAGGCATGATTAAGGATTTGGCTGTAACCATGGGCCTACTGAAAATTAATATCATAGTCATATAAATATCAGATCAAGCACTCCAAGGAATCAAAAAATTTCTTGTTAGAGGTATGGCTCTAATAGACATTTGTCTTGAGTTTTACGAACCCTAGAGAATATTTGTAATCCCTATAAAGTACCTATTTAATAAAAAAAGAATAAACCACATTTTTCAATGATGTCCTATAAGGGTATGGAAAATTAGGTTAATTTTACTGAGACTACTAGACCATTAAATTTTTATTTCAATTACCTCAAAGAGTGTGACTTTAGTTGTGAACTGGTTGAGAAAATAGAAGGAAATCATTTAGAAAATATTATACTATTTATGATATATTATATTTTTTTTGTTCCATATGTTTTATATTTTGGGATGCTATTTTATGTGAATTTTATAAGGTGTTTCTTATAATAATATTCTCTTTATATTGATTATTTGAATTTTATTTCATAAATGGGATATATATTTTCATATCTGATAGTGGAACAATTATCAACCATTCAAAAGAATAAAAATTAAATCCTCGATCATAAATCAAAAGGTCTAATTGTAAATAATATATCATGTAATGTAGATCTGATAGAAGGCACTGCTAAAGCGAGTTTTTCTTTACCTAATAAGTCATAATTATTTATAAGAGATGTATTTTTTCCCAAACATCCAAAAAAGTGTTAATTCTCTATGATATACAACCGCATGGATATGATAATCAAACTATATCTAATAGAAATTAAATTTAAATGTGCATTAAAATTAATAAATATGATAAGATTCATGTACTAGAAAAACTAATAAAATTATTATATGGATTTTATTTTACATATATAAGTTCAATTGAAACACATATGTTTGTAAGGAATGGGACACAAATTTTTACTTTTTATCATTGTCGATTAGGCTATTAGGGTATTTAAATGATGCAAAAAATAATTTAAGGTTCTCATGGAAATTAAATAAATGTCTAAGAGATCTATCGACTAAGAAAAATTCTATTCGAGGCATATTATCTTGAAATATGATTCTGAGACCATATCCATATAAAATTAAGGTAGAATTTTCATCCATTCAATAATGAGTTAAAGGAGATATAAGTTAGGTCGGAATATTCAAAGTAACTCACAAGAGGGGTGAATTGTGTCTTCTAAAAATATTCCATAATTCTCAGATTAGACACCCACTCTATTTTATGCAGATTAGAAGTGTTTATTTATTTTACTAAAATATTTAGTAGATAAATAGAAAGAAATAATATGACTTTTAATAGTGGTTAGAGGCATAAAGATCCCCTAGACCACTCCACAAAATACTCCCTCTACGCGCTTGGTGAATTTCACTAGTATAGTCTTCTTATCACATAACTGAAATACCACAATTGTGTGCATATAGTTGACAGCATTACATAACTGATTAAAAAATTATTTTGGTCCGAAAATAAGGAATACTTTATCCACAACATAGAACATTAATATGATACTCTACCATATTTGAGTGCGAGCAGTTGGAACTACAATAAATAAAAAGAGATTGATTTAAGTGGTTCAGGTTGATCTTCATTGTTGCATCATCATGCAATTGATAGATGATGGATCTCGTTCATTAGAAAATAATATTTTTATGATTTATGTATTCTGAATATATCCTTGTTGCAAAATTCTCTTCAAGTAATAATATCAACAAATATCAGTAGTAATCTTAAAGTAGAATCATGAACAACATGTATGAGTTCAAAGTAAATTCCTCTTTTTGATCCATGTGTTCTTTTCATCACTGCAAAATATTTCCAATAAATAAGTTATATATCAAACTAAGATATATATTTTTTCTGATATTATGATGAATTATATAAGAAATATGATATATTTCTTCGAAAATCCAAATCCAAAAGAATAGCCTGATTGATCAAAAAAATTCAAATTTCAATAGACCAGGTGAGTCATATCTTTCCTTAGAAATATGAATGATTTTCTCTGTTGAATATTATTCTTTTGATACAATAAAAATGATCCTTGAATCATTCTTCAAATTTAACTCAACCATTGCCATAATCTCATATTGAAAACAAGGCATGAATAACATCATCATTTAGAACACAACATAGGGTAGAAATTTATAGTTTTGGGTTCCTTCGTGTAGCAAAGGGTAACTACCAATTTAGTGTTATTTATCCATACATTCATCTTTATGTAACATAGGGAACAATATAGCATAGTTATAATGATCTATATGTTTATCATTTTCACCATTAAATCCTTAATGTATCTATAATGAACCATATGTTCAAATTTCCAAAACATTGGGTATTAACAATGCATAAAGATTCTAACATAGGGTTACTGATCTATATGCTTAACGATTTCTTCATGTTGAGATATTCTTACAAATGCATACTGTTAGGCATAGTGTAGGGTTGATACTATAAATAAATTTTATCATTTCCATCATAACATAGGGATGGAAATAGAGTTTCTAGAATCAATATTTAATGTTAAAAACATTAATACAAAATATAAATTCTTGTAAATATAACTTAACAAATATTTTTTAGAAAACAAACAAGGGTATTTTTGAGCATCAAAATGATCATAAATCCTAGAGTATTCTTGAGAAAATATGTGTCTAATAATATCCCCTTTTATAAGATCACAAAGCCCATAACATAATCCTTAACAATAACTAAAAAAAATAAAGGAAATGTAAAACACAAAAGTATATATAAAAATTTTTATCAAAATTTCAATTTCCTATAATTATTTCAATAAAAAAATTCAAATAAATGAAATGATGTGGTTGGAAAAGATTCTCTCCACATCCCCAGAGATAGTTTCCATAAAAAAAAACTTCTCCCCATTTTTTGATATCAAAATGTTGTTTGATCCAAGATTAAATTAAACAAACCAATGCTAATATAACACAGAACAAAAAATGAATAGTTATTAAAATAGTCAAAAAAAATTAAATCTAACATTGGTCATGATGTATTGAACTGAAATAAAGGTAAATAAAAATAGATATGAAAAAAATTAAGTTATTTTAAATAGAAATTCGAATATTATAGTACAATTCACAATCAACATGGGTCTTCAAAATTTATGGTTTTGGAGTTCTATTTTAGTAGGAACCGAGGGTTCTTATAGATGAGGAACAACATTAACAACACTGTTAAGATTAATCACCTTTAATAGCAAGCTCATAAAATGGTTTTTGAACAATTATGTCCAATTCTGAAGCAACTTCTTTGAATCATTAACTTCCTTCAAGCTCTCAATCAAAATTATTTTAACAAATGTACCCACAGCTTCTTCTGACTGAATAAAAGAGTTCAAATAGTACTAGAATTGATAAAGCACTAGTCCCAACTAGGTTTCAGTAAATGTGATATGAATTATTAGTTGTGTCTGACTCTCAAAAAATCATTCAAATGATTTCTATCACACTGAAGAGTGTGTATCCTATCAATAAATTCATCCAAAACAAATGTAATTGCCTCAATCTTTCTGAGCATCTCTGCTGGTGTCTGTTGAGAGGAGGTAGATGCTCTATTGCTTTCCCCGGGAGATTGAATCTCTCTTCCAATCATTACCTTAAACTCATCAAACTCTGTCTTCTTTAAAGAATCATATTTTAATGCACCAAATTCTCTTGACATATGATTTTCATGTATGGATGTTGTTCCAAACACAAACAGTTTATCATAACATATGGTTAATATCATATGAAAACATTATACTTTCTACCATAACATAGGGGTGTAAATAGTGTTTATAGAATCATTTTTTAATGATAAAAACATTAAAATAAATATATATTTTTATAAAGGTCACTTAAAAAACATCATTTGAAAACCATCAAGGGTATTTGTGAGTATCAAAATCATCATAAATCATCGACTATTATTGAGGAGATACATGCCAAAGAAATATATGTGTACCAATTCATCCGTCATGAGAGCTATTTAAAAATTTTATGGTATTAATTGATGCATCTATAAGATAGTACACACATGTTTTCTCTCAACATGAAAAGTTTTTTTTCACATTTTATTGCTCAAATAATTAAATTCAGCGGAAAATTTTCTGTTTGTTTTATAATGAAATAAATTATTGTTAATGATAATGAATTTATCTCTCAAAAATTAAATTATGATTTTATGGAAATAGGGATCACTTTGGAGAATCTAGTTTTCCATGTGTATACAAAAACTGGTTTAGCTGAATCACTAATAAAATGTCTCCAACTAATTTCTAGATCATTAATAATGATAAAAAAATTTCTAAGATCCATATGGGGTCATCAAATATTACATACCTCGACATTAATTCACATCATTCCAAGTTTATATTATAAACAGTCTCCACTCCAATTGGATTTTGGTCAAGATTATAACATCTCCCAATTAAAAATATTTGGTTATGATGTATATATTCCAATTACTCCCCCACAATGTACAAATATGGGACATTAAAAAAGGTTTGGAATATATGTCGGTTATCAATCTTCAACCATCATCAAATATCATTAACCAAAACCTGGTAATTTATTTGCACAACATTTTTTATATTGTCACATTAATGCAGATGTTTTACCAATATTATGGGGATAAAAGAAACAAAGGTAGTAGATTTCTGGGAAAGTTAAAATGTTATAAATTCTTGATCCTCCCACCCATTAGTGTAAGATGGAAGTTAAAAAAGATTTTACATTTCTACGAACTAGAAAATTAATTGCTTTATGGATTTTATAATTCAAATCGAATGAATAAATCACAAATACCAATTGTAAATAACTAGTTAGAATTGATGTCTCTAAGACACAATTAATTGATAGTGTTATAGATATCCCAAAAACATACCTGAAGAGTGGAAGACCATTTTTATATAAGGATATAAATCCTCAGAAAATATAATTTATGAGTATAAATAAATAATCCTAATATTGTGGTGTTAATTTCAGAAGAAACCTGTCATTTTTGTTCTTTTAAAGAAACACATGATGAAAATCATAAAGATAATTATTAGGATATAGAAAAGCCAGATGGTTTTGAAAATAATGAAATCACTTTTAATTATTCAACTGTAGGTGATATATGGAATCAAATTAATGTGGAATATATTGATGAAATATTTTCATATTCTATTTCATGTGAAATATAAATTAAGACCCTAATCCGAGGATTATTTTGGAATGTTAAAATCAGCCTAATTGGAATAAATTGAAATATGCAATTAAAGTTTAATTAAATTCACTTAATATGAAAAACATTTTTGGACATATCATGCCCACACTTGATTTTGTGAATCTTATTAGATATAAATGGGGTTTTATGCCTAAATGTAATGAAAAAAATGAGATTTTAAGATAAAAATCTCTTCTTGTGACCCAGGGTTTCCTCAAAGACCTAGAATTGATTATGAGGAGAAATATTCTCCTATTATGAATGAAATTACTTTTTGATATATATGCTTCAATATAGAAACTAAGAAGGCTAATATGAATCTTATATATACTGTTAAAAATTATTTATATGGTTCACTTGATAGTAGTATATATATATATATATTCAAATCCATACAGGATTCAGAATACCTGAAAAATTGGAAAACATCCAAAGACCAATATTAAATTAAATTAAAGGAACCCTTGATTGGATTAAAAAATCTAGGTGTATATGGTGAAATTGTTTGAGATAATGTTTTATTAATAAAGGGTATGTAAATTACACCATATTATCATGTGTTCTTATTATGAAAAAAAATCTAGATATGTAATCATTGTTGTTTATGTTGATGATTTTAATATCAAAAAAACTCCAAAAGAGATAAATGAAAAAATTAGAAATGTAAAGGATGAATTTGAAATGAAATTCCAAGGAGAACTCAAGTATTGTCTTGGATTACAAATTGATCATATTAAAAGTGGTATATTTTTGCATCAGTTTAATGATAGTGAAATTTTATTAAAATATTTAAAATGAATAAAGTGAATCTTATATGTACTACAACAGTTGTTCGGTCATTATATACTGAGAAAGATCAATTTCGAACAAGTGAAGAAAATGAGGAGTTAGTTGGTCCAAAATTACCATACCTCAATTTAATCGGTGCACTAATGCATCCTTATAATAATAACCATCCTGATATATCTTCCCTACTTATTTATTGGAAACATTTATTTCATCCCAAACATGACAGAATTAGAATTGGATTAAAAAATATTTTTCATAATCTTTGTGACATTATTGATTTATGATTATTATATTCTAAAAAATTACAAAATAATATGATATGTTTTATAGATGAAGGTTATTATTCAAATCCATATAATTTCTGATCACATAGCGGTTACATGTTCATAATTAGAGGTATTTCTATATCATGGATCTGAAAAATTTAAACACTTGTTACAATATCATTAAATCTAGATAAAGTAATAGCATTACATGAAGCTTGTCAAAAATGTGTTTTTTTGGTCAATGACTGAAAAAATTCGTGTAAAAATTGGATTGCCTATGTATTGTTTCCCAAATACAGTATTCTAGGATAATAATATATACATCACACAATTAATGGAAGGATTTATCAAGAATTATTGGACAAAACACATAGAACCCAAAATTTTATCATTTTCACAAGAGTTAATGAATAATGGATATATCATTGTGAAATATGATTGATCAAGTGACAATGTTGAAAATTTATTTACAAATTAAATAACAACTATTATCTTTATAAATCTTGTACATGATATAGGGACACATAGATTGAAATTTTTTATTGTAATGTAACATTCAAGGGGATTCTACTTGACTGTACTTTTTTCCTTATATTTTTTAATTCCAATAGGGTTTTCCAAAAATTGTATTCAATGGGGTGTTATAAAAACATTTATGACATTGGTAGGGTTGTGCATCCAATGGAGGGGATATTAGGTAGCCACTGAATCTAGGTACTGATTTCAATGGGGATGGGCTCCCCACCCCCACAAATCCCTTCAACCTACAGTTGGACTTACTATAAATGTGAAGTGAACCCCCAACCCATTTATTTCATTATATTTTTGATAGATACTATAGTGTAAATGCCCTAATAAAATTTGTATCTCTCTCTTAATTCAATATTATCTTATTTTCTGATACTCAATTTATCTTTATTTTTTCATTTTTGTAACAGTAAATAAATATTTAAAAACAAAAAAACAAAAAATCTTCTTACAAAATAATGATTTTTTTCTATAAATATGTGATTAAGAGATCCAAAATAAAGTTTGACTAACTTTGTATTGGAACCAATGAAATAACACATCTCAAAATATATATAAAAGTTGATGATGGTGAAAATTGAAAAAAAACAATTAAAGGAATAAATATTGTTTACCCAAATGAACCAAAGGGAAGGGGGTAAAATATATAATAAAAATGGTTAAAGAAAGGAAAAAATATATTAATTAAGGAATATTGAAGTGGAAGAAGTGGGTATGATAGTCAAAAATCACACCAATGAAGTATTATGAAAAAATGTCATCAAATGATTGAGGGGGAACCCATGCACTTATATATTTAAGATGATATTGAAAAGAACCAACTAAAAATGTTTTAAAGAAAATTATTGTCAATTTTAATAAAAAATGACATCAAAATTAAAAAAAATTGAAATCAGTTTTATAAAAACACTAACAATGTATGTTTACAAAAAATAATCAACATCAGTTTTAATAAATGAAATTTACAAAGTATATTGGGAGGTATTGTAACATTGTTTTTAATAAAATCGACATTAAATGTCATTATTTGTGCATTATATCCTTGATTTTTGAAAAATTGACATTGAAATTCTAATGTGGGATCATATTTATCTACTAGTGATGTTATAATATATCTATTAAATTAGAGGGTATAAATAAAATTAACCACATTATAAAATCAATATATAAATAAAATATAATGGAATCAATTATTATAATTTTTCTATATAATTCTTGTTTAGTTGATCTTGGAAGGGAGGAAACATCACTTGGGATACGAAGATCAAGCCCAATCCAAATTCTAACAAGTGAAACTTTAGAAAGCTGAATTATAGGAGAATTTAAAGCTCATGGAAATATTTATGAGATCTATGGTAGTGGTGTTTCCACCCAATACAACCATTTCGTTTTATTTTACCCTAATATCTTATGTGAAATTTTTTAGAGTATTTTTATGTAAATGTTAAGTTGTCATAAACATGTAATTATTAATGTAATAAATTTTAAATTAATATATTTATTTTTTAACATTGAAATTTCTAGAATATATACTTCTATGGAATGAATTTTTATAAATAATTTTTTTTTATCTCATAAATATTTATTGATGAAATTTAATTAATACTTAAAAAATTGATTAATCTTAAATAAATATAAATAAAATAATTTAAGAACTCTTTTTTGTAGTATTTTATTTTTCTCTATATTATGTGTTTTTTTCTTAATAATGTAAATTTATCGATTTTAAAGGATTAATTGAGATATATAAATGTTAAAAAATAAAATCACTTATTTAAAATTAATAATTAATATTAATTAATATGAATAATACATAATGTTTTTAAAGAATACATTTCCATAAAAAAAGTTTCTTCCCTACCTAAATTATGTTTTGATTTAAAAGTTAAATTTTTCATACATAAACAATTATTTTTATAAAATGGATTTAATTTTGGGATTCATCATATAAAAAATATATTAGAGTCAATTTTTTGCATTTTTCAAAAAAGGTTGAATTTTTAAGAGAATAGAGAAAATTATGATTTAAAAAATACCATAAATTTTATTGCATCATGATATTTGTAAGACTTAAAAATTTATAAAACATTTAAATTGTGAAAATATGTAATTAATAAGAAACTTTTTTCATTCATGAATATAATTTTTAATTGGAAAATGCATGCTTGAATTTTTAAAACTTATGTAATATTTTTACTCTAATTAAAAAAATTTATACATTTAATTAAGTTTCAAAAAGATACATTCAATTTTATATTTTCTTGAAATTCAAAAAACACTTTTTTTAATTATAAATCTATCAATTTGTTTTTAATCTATACTGTACAATAATTTTGTCTGCCTTCATTTTTATGCTTAAAAATTCATGTTATGTAAAAACTGTATTTGTTGTGTTAAGCTTGTATTTATTAGAATTATGTTTTACCACAGAAAGTTTTTTTTTCATATTTAGAATCATCATGTTCTAATGATTTGAGAATATAAATTTCATTTTTAGTATTGAAAATTAGTTACTGCTTTTAAAAAATGATTTATCATGGTAAAAGTAAATTATAGTACAATGTTAAAGTATAGAAAAAATATAAAATTATATCAAATATTATCCCTTATTTGTATGCATGTGATTTTTATCAACCAATAAAACACCCCCCCCCCGATATTCTCTACTTATGGATACATTTCATCTTTTTGAATAAAGGTCCTTTAGGCTACGATTAACCATCAGTCCATATGACCTCTGAGTCATATCTGGCCTTTTCTCCATAGGGCCATCATGCCATGAAGTAGATAGGTTTGACAACTAGAGAAAAAATACCTAGATGAGGAATCAAAGATATATAAACCACCAGAGATGAAATAATTTAATTAGAATAATGATAGTTTAAGGGAATCTATATCGGTTCAAAGCACCATGCATCTATGAATGGGGAAATACTAGTGGATCAACTGTGCAAGGTTGGGAGCTAGGTTTCATCAAAAAATCATATACTGGGTAGGGGTAGTTCTAGTGTTTTTAGGTCTTTGGGCCTTCGGGTCAATTATTAGTACATATAATTATTGGCCTTTGTTTTATGTAGGGTTACCTGTCAACATAGTTAAAAAGGGTTTCATCTGAAAAAAATAAAAAATATCGATGGTATTTGGATCAGGTTGACCACCACCACCACAAATGTGTCGCCCACATAACATATCAAAGAAGGACTTCACCACCCCAATTATAATCACACCATAAGTCCTTTATCTCAAAATTCCAACACAAAAATCACTCCCCAACTCTATCTCCCATGTTTTAGAGGTCTTGGTCTCACCAAAATACTATTCTAAAGATTAAGGAGTTTTCTTAAGGAGTAAGGTAAAAACATCTAATCACTCCCATTTCATTTCTATTTATTTACTTATTATTCCATTTCATATAAAAATATTTTACCCATACTAAAATTGTGAAATAATTATGATAAGTATATAGAAATTTCATTATGTTGATGTAATACCCATTATCTACCTCCCTCCCAACTATTCTAAAAATTAAAACATCATTGTTGCTTATGTGTAGACTACCACCTCTAGGAAAAAAATATTTAATTTTTCATCACCAATCCACATATATGGAATAAGATTTTATTTAATTAATAAATGTGATATTTATTAAATAATTATGATTCGATAATAATAAATCATTATCTACCTTCCTACCCTCTCGTTCAATAGATAAATAAAACATCGGTCATGTGTGTGTGCAGACTACCGCCTATACAGAAAATTTGTTTTTTTCATCACTAAATTAAATGAAAATTTAAAAAAAATTGATGAACATATGTTATGTTAATGAGTAACTTATTTCTTGAATATGTTTATTATTGGATGATACAAAATATAGTATCATTATAAAGTAATTCGATAATATCGATAAATTCCCATAGAAAGTGTTGGAACTGATATCAGCTTCTAGAATTGAAAATAATAATCTCATTAAATTATGTTACAAAATTATATATTGTTAGGTAACTTCTATTTTATTAACTTTAATAATTTTTAAATGATTACCTTTGTATCAATAAACAAGAACCAACATCTCTCTTATGAAACTTGTATGAAATCATTGAAATTATTTGCATCTGGTGATGAAAATAACCCATAAAAAATAATATATGTGTAGAGAAAGATTATAAATATTATTTCATAAACCTGTTTCACTAAAAAGTAACTGAAACTAGTGGTCTAGAAGACCATAAGAATGCCTCCCAATATTTTAAAGCCTATCGACTAGCAGCGAGTGTCCTTGGGAAAAAAGTGGGGAGACTATAAAATCATTATCAGAGTGTGGAACAATAGTATAATCATTTCAATTAATAAAGGAATCATAAGAGATAAATAATATTTTAATATTTATCATCCATCATATAAATAACCATTTATCCACTTTCATAAATTTTATATACAAAAATAATTATAATGTTATGATATACAAAAATAGAAATATAGGTGGATAAAGGGAACATCCATATAAAACATTTGATTCAAAAAAGAACCAAATACCCATGGTTATATCTAGTATAATATAAATCATATTTGTGTTCCTCTTCCCCCATACACCATCCTAGAAACATAATCAAACAACCATTTCAGATTTCCTTCCCTTTTCTATACCTGCATCCATGAAGCCTTTTTGGGTATCGAATGGTTTCCTGAAAAGTGTGTGGAATATAATCAATAAGCCACCACCAATGGGAAAAAATTACATCCAATATGTGAATATATAATATGAAGTGTGAATGTAATGGAAAAATATATAAATGAAATGTCGAAAATAAATATTCTACATAGGTCTAGATTCTAATGGAATGAACATCCTCTACTACCTATTTCTGCCTAAGGTGGAATATCTCTAAGTAAACACTCTATTATGATTAAATTTATAATAAATAATTGGTACATTGATAATATACCAAGATTCCCCCATGAATCGTATCCGAGTAAGATATGTAATAAATTGCATCATAAAAATCTAAGGTTTCCCCAAAATCCAATCTTGTTGTTTTTTATTGACTGTAAAATCAAGTAATTAATAAATTATGATTGTAAATAAATCATTATCCCATCCTTAGCATTACTATGTTGCAACACAGGTATCACTCAAGTAATAAAATGAACCCATCACCTTATAATCCCATCTTATAAATTCATATTAGACATTCTTGTATCATAATAAGAGTGGTACAAATTCACCTCCCTCTGAGTCTATCATTGATGGTCCACAAAGGGGATCTGAAATGTAAATCATGGTTTATATAATGATCATCACTTGGATTCAATCCTTGGAGATCCACAAAGGGGTTCTAAGTATCACTTGAGCATATATAGTGATATCCTTTCTGAGTTAGTCCTTGGTATCCCACATAGGGAGTCTAAGTATCACACAACATATATAATCCATCTACTTAGTGAATCCATCCATGGAGTTCATAGGAGAACCCATGTGACACCCCTGGCTCACAATAAATTCACATACAATTCATTTAATTCAATAACCCTGATGATTCCATTATGGAGTTCATATTTAGAACACATTTTCATTCTATAAATGAATATATGAATAGATATGGGCTTGATGTCTGAAAATACTATTTATTATCCCATTAAATTCAATTGGACATCATTTTTATATAATTAATTTACTCATGGTATAAGGTGGATCAAATCATATCCTAGTATAAGAAGTCTTAGAATACAATTTATACTCATATTCATCTTAATTAGGAATTTTTGATTTAAATAACATCTCAAGCCTAAGTGAGAAGGGGCATCAGTGGAAGGAATAGGGAAATGGTATTTCATTCCCTCTTAAGTTGAATTTATTTTAATATTTACTAAAATCATTAAAAATCCCATAACCAATTGGTAAATGAACACATCATGAAATGAGAATCAAATGATAGGCCAACCATTTTGGGTTTATTAAATTTAACAACACATCCAATGGGTAGTTCAACTAAAGGAAATTGAACTCCAATGATAGAAAACATGTGAATTTTCGGTCAAATTGGGAGATAATATTCATTTTATTTAAGTAAATTTCCATTTAATAAGTGATACTCAGAAAATTCAGTTGATGACACAACAATGCAATACATAAACCCCAAGAAATTATGGAAAAAACATGATACTAGCTACCTCATCTTACTAGATGACTCCTCATCCATTTTTGGCCTCTAACCTAGGATAAAATGGAAAAAATCAATTAAAAATGACATATTCTATGAAAATATGAAATATTAGCTCACATGAAAATAATTCTCTCGATGGGAAGATAAATTATTAAAGGCTAAATAGAAATGGATAGCTTAGTGGAACATATCTAATAATACTGGTATAAAGTGATTCATAGTCTGGATGGAGGAGATTCATCAATTCAAATGTTGAGGTAGAAGGAATAATCCAATGGGGGAGATTTTGTTATACATGGAGGAAGAAGAAAAATAGGAGTGGGTTTAAATATAATGGGGGGATAAATAATCATTTCATCATTTTAAAGGGTCACATGGTTTCCCAAAACATTTATCTAAACTATTATCTAGCTGTGTGACAACCACTATTTACGGACATTCCCTCCATAGGATTAGTGAACGGTTTAACGAACCATATGTATCCCATGAAAAACTCCTCCCCAAAAAGTTCTATAATCATCACATGGTTGTGCATCCAAGGATATATTGTTAGGACAAGCCGTGTGGCCCTAGGAAGAGCACTGGACCACCCTGCATTGTTTAATCAAACTGTGTGGAATGGTACTCATGGTTTCAACTAATCATGAAGCCCACCCATTTCCTCTAAATGAAGGGGATCCAGGATCTGAACAAGCCCCAGACACCCCCAAAACCTCCTTGACCACATTAAGAAAATTAATTAGTATAAAACCAAGGAATTAAACTAAAAAAATTCAATACCTAGAGTATATTTTAGGTTATTTTAATCTACCCCCTTTAAGAAAATTGTACCCGAGTTACCCTTCCGTGGGTGGTGATATATCATACAAGAATAACTTCAGCCACTAGGCATGTCTATCAGCTTCTAGATCCCAAGTCTTTTGTAGTACATGGTTGCACTTCAATAAACCATGTACCATAGGAACATTCCATCCATGAAGAAAATGTTCCCCCCAATCTAAAATATAGATATGATGGTCCTTGAATGATCTTTCAACATTTAATAAAACTGCCTCAAGATGAAAGGATATGAGACATATATGAATGATATTTTTGATGTTGAGATGCACAGATGATATCGTGCAATGTTTGGTACCTATATGTTAACTGAAACCAATAGACTACCAGCAAGACTCTCTCTAGAATCTTGAAGGGACCAACAAAATGTCGTGATAAATTCCCCTATTTCTGAATATATTTATTTTATAGTATAGTTGATACTAGTATGAAAACAATAATTCAAACCATGAACTCTATTGTTCTACATTGATGTCAGGTGTATAAATTATACATAGACTTCTATTTTGAAATATTCTTCCAAATAAGCTAAACCATCTCTAAAGACTCTTAAATAAGATGAGGACTGAGTATCGCTGCTTGTCCCACGTCTAACTAGAATAGTGATGAACAGAACAACCTACTATATAGGGCCTCATACGGAGCTATTTGTATGGTTTTATGGAAGCTATAACTGTAAAAAAAACTCAACAATAAGTACATTTTCCTCACAAGAACATATGAAATCGATGATTTAAACTCAAATAATTTCCTCAAAAACCAATATCATGCACTCATACAAACCGTTGTTATATGGGTGATAGAGTGTACATAAGAGTACCTATAAACCCAATTCCTTCTATAACCCCTTCTATAACCACCACATGAATCGATCAACTTCTGATGTGATAGAACATTTAAATCCATCGTGGTTTATAATCCCATGAATGTAGAGACTCCCAATATCATTCACTAAAAATGCCTCCAAATATGATAGAAAATGAGTTCCCTTTTTCATTTATTTTATGATAACCCATATAGCATCACTTCTCTAAGGTAATCTAGAAATTCAATAACAAAATACATGTTTAAATCATCCCACTTCTACTTATAAATATGTAATGTATATAGAGTTCCCATTGGTTTCTAGAGTTCTTACTTCAATCACTGATAGGTGGAATACAGAGTACAAAACAATGTTATCTCCCATTACATCCACGACCATCTGTATGAGTAGAGTACATCATTATAAATCTTGGTAAGATTTTTTTTTAATTCCCACATAGGGGAACTATTATTGAAACCATAAATTTAAAAACATTTATATTACATAGCTTTTTCATAATTCATAAACATTATACAAACAGATGCAAGAAGACTTCACTATTCTAGTGCCTTAAGAAATATGAAATAGATAAATACTACTATATAAGTGAGATACATTATCTCTCACTAGGTTATTATTGACTAGTACCCTTCATAAAAACATCAAACATAATAAATATATTCATATATATGTAAGGAAACCTAAAAATGGGTGATATCAAATGCTTAGTAAGGGTAAATAAGGGATATATGTAAGAATAAACATGAGCATAATGGTATGAGAATGTGATCATCAAAATAGAAGATCATACCCTATATATCAAAGATCATGGAATAAATTTATCAGTTCACACGATATGAATCATAATGAAAAAAAGATTATATTACATAAAATCATTAAATAAGAATAAGACATGGAATTAGCGCATCACATAAGCATATAATATGATTTCCATTATATCCAAGGCATCACTACCAAGACCATATTAGTTGATAAAGTCATTTATTGAATTGGGTAAACCCTTGTTCTATCCCTACATTACTGAATTGAGTGAACCGTTTTTCAAGACCTATATTACTAAATTGAGTAAACCCACTTTCCATCCCTATATTACTTAATCAAGTAAACCCTCATTCCATCCTTTTCTATCTCATGAGATATAAAACATTACCCAATCAATTGTATGGAGATATAGGTCCCACTAGTCACATAATAATATCATGCATACATGTTCCACAAGATCATAAATGAACATATTACAATACAAGAAGGGAAATGGGTATCATAAACATGTAAAAACTTCATAACCTGTGAAAAGAGAATATTTTCACAATCATTTCATCATAAACAAAACTGATGAAAAGAATTGAGTTTCAAAAGTATATAACCCATTAAAGGGAAATAAGTTTCATAACATCTTTTCATAAAAACATAATCCATTTAGAGAAATAATAAAAATGGATATATTGAATAATTACCCATAAATTAATTATTAACACTGATATATGTTATCTTATATGGGACATAATTTTGAGGGATATTTTACAAACACTTCTTGAAGAAAATATCCTTTCCTCTTTGAAAATTTCATTTTATTACATAAAACTTTTTGAAAAACTTTTTCTTTGAAAATAGATTTGAAATATCATAAAGGAATATTTTAAAACTATAAAAAAATTTAAAATATATTTTCCTTGAGAATTATCTTCATGGATCTTTTGAAAACATTTTAAAAAATAGTGTTTTTGAATAAAATAGATTTCTGACCAAAGAGAGTGGTGGTCATGTTTTACTAAAAACCTTATATTAAGTAACAGAGAGTATAAAATGGTACTAAAAATAGAAATATCTTTAAAAATATAGGATAAGGGAACTCATAAATATTCTTTAATTATGTATTATAATATTTATTCAAGGGAAGCATAAACTTAAACAATATCGATTAAAGGAGACTGTCTCAATAAACTCTTATGACTTAGTACCTTGGGATCATACTCTCTATGTAAGAGAAGGAAATTAAAGTTAGCTTAATATATTAGTAAAATAATAATATCAGTAATATAACATCTTAAATGGAATTATATACACCTCTAAAAATCTTATAGGTTCATAACAATACATGAATCTCAAAGATAGATAATTGAGACAAAACCGTTTTACCAATTTTTTAACATTGGAAAGATAAACCCCATGAAAGAAGGATTATCAAATGGGAATGTGAATACCCATAAATATATGTAAAATATACATATAATAAAATCCTAGGATGTACATACACCACAAAAAATGAAATAGTGGAGAACATAGCTTTTATCTTATAGAAAAAAAAGTGATATTAAATCCACCCACCTTGTGTCTTGAATCTCTCTGTACTCATACATGATTCATGTAATGTAATTATAATTTTATTATAAATATTTTAAAGAATAAAATTATTATACATAATATCATATAATTTTTTATTATTACGTTATATAACCTACTTGTTATCGATCTTATGTTAAAGATTCACTTCAGATAATAGTTTCTTTGTTCTTCACATGTATCTTAATTTGTTATATCAATGGTACTTATACTTATATCTTGATTTTAGAATGTATAATAT
Organism: Viscum album; assembly: GCA_963277665.1. Lineage (NCBI taxonomy): Eukaryota > Viridiplantae > Streptophyta > Magnoliopsida > Santalales > Viscaceae > Viscum > Viscum album. The sequence continues at coordinate 1,909,885,746 of OY728136.1, forward strand.
GATATAAATATAATTTTTATATATTTTATAAATATTTTAATAATTTATTTCATAAATAATAATGAAATGGAATACACCGTTCATGGAGATTATAAGTCGTACATACACATGAACGATGTTTACGTTTTTTCGTATTGAAAAAAACTATATAAATTTAATATGTATATATATGTATGTATATATACATATATATCACCATTAACATAGAATTAATATATTATATATATAATATAATTTCATTAAAAAAATCCTCAATATGTTCTATTTGTTGTGTGAATGAATCACATCGCTTTGAGGAGGTGGTAGTCCACACTTCTTCAAACGAGATTATCGTCTTAACACCAAAATGAAGGAAAAATGATATGTCTTGTAAAAGTAATAAAAAATATTAAATACATAATAAAAATAATATATAAAATATATAAATATATTTTCTATCCTAATGGACACCATGATTGGTTGTAAAGGAGAAATGAACAATCATCATTTCGTGAGGCAGTAGTTCGCAACACATTGAAATAGTATGTTCTACATACATATGATAGATGTGTGTGTAAGTGTAGGTTAGAAATATTTCATAACAACATAATAGTATGTGTATGATAATTTTTTTCATATAATAATATAATAAGGATAGTGGAGGGGTGGATAAGAAAAATAAAGGAATGGAGCTTCACAGACGTTGTTACCTCTTAATAGGGTAACTTCAATTGGTTTATTCCAAAAAGGCTTCCTTGATAATATTTCAGACCAAATAGAGGATTAAAGGTTGAAGGGATGACTGTTTAGAGGCTAATTGGGTATATTTTTGATGAAGATAAATGTTTTTAGAGGTGTGAGAAATGGGTCGATCTGGTGTTCGTTTATAGGGAGGAAAAAGGGCTAACATGGAATTTCTAGAAACAAATTAGCTGATCACATGTTATTACCTAAAAAATGTCATAAAAAACCAACCAAACTAAATAATGGAAGGTGTATGGACTAAATATGGACATCCAAAGTGTTATGTACAATCTTATAGGTCATTTGGGCCCTTAAAATTAAGGTTTAGTCCCTAATTATTCTTAATAGGCCTTTAACTAATGTGATTAATTTTAACCACATTTACTAATCATTTTGGTCAAAAATTAACTTTGTATTATTAGAATATAAAAATTATACTTAATAAAATGGTGTATTTATTATTTTTGAAATTTAAATAAAATATTCAATAAAATTAAGATTAGTGCTAATCCTATAGACAGGACGAAATAACAGGGTTTTAAAGTAGAAAAAAGTTCAAAAGTTTGTTCAGACTTTATATTGAGTTTCAAAGTGAAATTGATTATAATTAGTTAAGTTGTATTAATAGATGAAATAAATATCTAATTTGACCTTAAAACAAATTTTAATATCATTTAGTTTTAATAATTAATTATACAAAAGGTAGTTTTTAACTAAAAAGCAGCATTTTAACTATTCATCATAAAATGAAGTTTCTCATAAAAAACTAAAAAATTCAACCTCAGATAATATTGATATTATAAATTAAAAAATAATGTTTTTTTTATCAAATTAAAATTTTAAATTTTTCTAAAATTAATTTCACCATTAAAAGTGGTTTCATTGAGAAAATGATGTTTTTAAATATAAAAAGGACATTACCAAAAATCCTAACCTTTATTATCAATATGTTTTATTTATATAAAATAATTATAAAACATATTTGAAAATAAGTTATTAATTTTCATATAACTATGTTTAATGGCTAGGTTATAATTATCTTATTGAAATAATTTAAATAATAAAAAGAGATGTTTTATATAAGCTCAGTGTTGCATGTATTTTATGTCATCTCAGTATTGTATGAATTGTATGTCAAGTTGGTGTTGCATGTAATGTATTACAAGATAGGTAAATGTGTTAATGAAATATTTATCTTAGTTCAATTCAAGATATAAATTAAAATTTAAATTTATTGGAAAAAATAGGTCCGTAAAAACTCATGGTGTTACATTCTACCCCCTAAAAATGAATTTCTCCCTCAAAATTTATCACTCGGGTAAAAAAAATTGATGAAACTTCTACTTCATCAAATACACAAGTCTCCACATAGCTTCCTCTAATTGGTTATTTCTACACAAAAAATTGACCAGGAGAGTTGTCTTATTTCTTAGAACATTCCCAACTGGTCCAAAATTGCAGCAGGTTGCTCCTTATAGGAAAGATCAGGCTCCAGTGCTATAACCTCTGAATTCAGTACATGTGAAGGGTCATATATGTACTTCCTTAATAGATATACATGGAATGAATCATAGACTTTATATAGATTTATAGGATGTTCCAAGATATAGGCTACCATCCTGATACGATAAATAATTTCAAAGGTTCAGATATACATTAGGCTTAGTTTCCCTTTATTCCAAAATCTCATAACATTATTCTAGGGTGAGATTCATAGAAACACATTTTCAACAATTTAAAACTCATGATCACATTGACGATTATCAGTATAGATTTTTTTTTCTGACTTTGAGCTATATTTATATGTTGTTGAATGGTTCTAGCCTTCTCGATCATTTCTTTAGTGATCCCAGCTCCCAGTAGCTTTCTTTATCCAACCTCATCCCAATATTTTGGGGCTCTAAATTTATTCTTATATAGGGCTTCATACAGTGCCATCTGAATTCTTGAGTGAAATATATTGTAATAAGAATACTCAACTAGAGGAAGGTGTTGATCCCAAAATCCTTTGAAATCCAGAGAACAAGATCTCAAGATGTCTTCTAGGGTTTGATTTGTTCTTTTAGACTTACCATCTATTTTTGATGATAATCCATGATGAAAATAAATTTTGTATCAAGTTATTTCTAAATACTTCACCAGAATGTTTTGGTAAACCCTGGATCCTGGTTTGACATAATGGAATGTGGTACTCCATGCACCCTTACCACTTACATAATGTATATTCTAGAAAGCTGATCAAGAGAGAAATGTTCTATAATAGAACTGAAGTTTGATGACATAGTAAGGTGATCAATTACCACCCATATATAATTAAACCCTTTAGAGGTTTTGGGTATTCCAAAAAAACAATCCATAGTGATGCTCTCCCATTTCTATTATTTTATGGGTAATGGATGAAAAATAACTTTATAATTTTATAATTCAGCCTTAAATTGTTGGTATACCAAACACTAAGATACAAAATCTGGGATATCTCCTTTCTTTCCATCCCACCAGATGTATTCATTCATGTCCCTATATATCTTCATAGTTTCAGGATGAATAGATAATGATGAACTATGATCTCCCTCTAACATCTCCTTGATTAAGTATGGCATGGAAGGAACAAATACATAGTTCTCGAACATTATCATTCCATCCCAATCAAGGATAAACTCGAGAACATTTTTGAACATCTCTAGCATCTATTTATCTTCCTTCTTACACCTCTTTAATCTTCACTTGGATAGTGGGTTGAACATTCAGATAATAAAGATAATATTTGTCTTCATACATAATGATTTCTAGATCCATCCTTTCAAAATCCAAATATATTGGATCTTTTATGATCCTAAACATAGATATGATAGCATGATATTTTTGACTCAAAGCATCAGCCACCTTTTTCCCTTTCCCACGGTGGAAATGTATAGAAAAATCCTAATCCCTTTTTAACTCTAACTATTTTCTCTGGATCATGTTCAACTCCTTCTGTGTGAATATATATTTCATACTTTTATAATCAGTATATATATCACAATTTTCCCTATAATGATAATGCCTCCATATCTTTATTAAATAAATAACCATTGCTAACTCCAAATCATGGGTTTGGTAATTTTTCTCATGAATCATAAACTGTCATTAGTTATAGGCTATAACCATGTTATTTTCCAAAAGAGAACATCCCAATATCTTCTTGTATGAATTTCAATAGATTACAAACTCTTATCTACTATAGGGTTGTGTAAGCATAGGTGCACTAACAAAAGTTTTCATCAATTCCTCAAAAAATTTCTCACATTCATCTGTCTATAGAAATTTATCCCCTTCCATGTTATCGTGGTTAGGGGATTAGATAGTCATGATAAATTCACCAAAAACACATCGATATTATCCACATAAATAGAGAAAACTATGTATCTCAGTCATTGAGGTTTTTCTAGGCCATCTTTCAATAGCCTTCGTCTTCGATAGTTCTACTAATATACCTAATATTTAGATTATGTGACCCAACAATGAAATCTTTTGCAACAAAAATTAAAAATTTGAAAATTTTTCATACATATTCTCCTTCATTAGGTTATTCCAAACAATTCTGAAGTGATATTCATGCTATTCTTTTCTCTTTGAATAGATAAAAATATCATCTATAAAGACAACCATAAACTAGTCTAGGTAATCTATAAAGACTCCAATCATTAAATCTGTGAGGATAACATGGGAACTAGTAAGACGAAAATCCATCAATATGTATTCATAATGACCATACCTTATACGAAATTTTCTCTTGGGTATATCCTCTTTCTTGACCATCAATTGATGATATCTAGAACAATGGTCAATCTTGGAAAAATATTGATCTCCATGCAGTAGATCAAATAAGTCATCAATACAGGGAAGAAGATACTTGTTCTTGATTGTGAACTTGTTCAACTCCCAATAATCAATGTAGAGTCACATTGATCCATCATTATTTTCCACAAAAAGAACAAGTGCCCCATGGTGACACACTCAGCTGAACAAATCTCTTATCAAGGTTTTTTTGGAGTTTCTTCTTTAATCCCTACAACTCAATCAGGTTCATTCTATAAGGAGTCATTAAAATTGGTTTAGAACCAGGTATAAGTTCTATGAAGAACCCAACTTCCCATTTTAGTGGAAGACTGGGAAACTCTTTCAAAAATACATCAAAAAAGTCTCGAAAAATAGGTATATCATTAATTTCAATATTCTCCCCAACCATTTGAGATAATCAACCATTTTGAATGGGAATTAAGACTCATACGCTGGTTTTAATATCCACAGTAAGTTCAGACATATCATCACATTGATGTATAATCATAGGAGGTTTTTAAATATCAAACATAACATCCCTTCCAGGACAATTAATGTGGGATTTAGGTAGATAAATCCAATCCATTCCTAGGATGGCATCAAATTCGAACAAAATAAGTATGAATAGATTTTTCAGGAAGCACATTCCTACAAAATTCTACCAGAGGGGAATCATATACTTGAGATGAAATCATCATACCAATTGGGGTTTGCACTTATAATTACCCCTCTAATTATTTGGGATGAATTGTAACACCCTATAAAAATTATTTATATATGAATGAGTGGGTAGATCCAGAATAAAATATGAAATTAGTAGTTATAGAGTTGAGGTTATGTGTATATTTCATGATGTAGTTATCACACCCCTAACTATAAATAGTAATTTCATGAGATTTCTCTATATCCCTTGGAATAAGAGGTTACTAATGTAGATTGTCATCACCAACCCATAGGTTTGGGAAATGGTTAAAAAAATGTTCATTATCATTACAATTGTAGCATTGAACTGTGGGAGGATCATTGTCTGCGAATATTTATCCATTATAATTTTAAGAAAACTTATTCCCATGACCTCAGAAATCAATTTCCCGATGGCCTTCCCTTAAACACTTAAAACATTTATTATACCCCCTAATGCAATTTTCTCTATGCTTCTTCTCACTCATAGGGAATAATGTAATGTTCAACTTATTTTATCCATGGTTTATATATTTTACTTTAATCTCCATATTCATATTCTTATCAAGGCCTTGATATTGATAAGTGACTCCTACCTCCATTCCAACCATGATTTTACAATACAAAATCTCATTGTTTCTAGTAATGCATCTAATGGACCACACTATTCCTAGAATTGAATTTAATCCCCCAAAGAACATATCAACTCTAAATTTAGTTTGGATGATAATTCCTAAATTGTACCTTACAAGTCTCATGAAATTAGCCTCGTAGGTACCAACAGACTCATAATTTCTTTAATTTATCTCAAGGAACTCATTCTCCATCTTGGTATGGAGAATTTGAGGAAGGTACTTTTTAAAAAAATAAGTTCCTGAAATTGTCCCAAACCATGGATTCAATATCATCATTATGCCTCATATTATTGATTAGAGTGCACTATTGATCTACCTCACTATCTAACAGATAAACTTACAAATTTATTTTCTCATGCTCTGTACACTAGAGAAATGAAAATATATTTTCAATGGTAATAATCCAATGTTCAGTAATAAGTGTTTCATGATACCCTCTGAAAGAAGGTGGACGTTACTTCATTAAAGACTCAACGGAATTTTTTCCCTCATTTTCTTATATGTATGTCCATCATGATTCATACCTTATAAATCTGGATGGGCATAATAACAAGATTTTACAATCGAGCTCCCAAAACATTCAATTTCTCAGGAGTAAAATCATTGTATTTTCCATCACAATCTCTATTAATGAAGTTCCATTAGGTCCTATCCATCGACTAAATCCAAAATCATAGAGTAAAAATAGTTATTATAATAACGAACCACATAATGAATAAAAATAACTTGTATGATGTCAATATTATGACACCTTTATTAATTTATGACACCTTAGGATTGCCCTAAGTTATTCATTGTCAACTTAGGTTTAAATCCTTCATAATTTTTTGTGAAGAGTTTGTAAATTTATATTGAATATTCCAAGGGAGTGTCAAACCAGGTGTGAAATATGTCCCATTTTCATGTACCAGATTACCCTGAGTGAGGCCCAAAATAATTTTTTGGAGTTGTTACCCTTTTATACGTCATTTAGAGATCCACATCCACATGTATTATCCAGACATGGATGTATTTCAAGAAAACAACTCACTCTATCCTTCACCAAAATTCCATGAAATATTCCTATACTATGACTCATCCCTATACATATCCTTATACTTGACCTTATGGTTATAACCAAGGTTTTCACATCCTCATTTCCAAAGGTTAACTAATATTCTCCTTTGATACCAACTATAAAGACCCTCTATTTAAAAAAATTATCATTACAAAACTTTTGAGAACTATATAAACATTATACAAACAGAAAAAATATTTTGTTACTAGTCTAGTGTCTTTACAAACATGGAATACATAAACATTGATATATAAGTGAGGTACACTATCTTCCACTAGGTTTTATATTGACTAGAACCCTTCTTAGAAACATCAAACACAATACATATCTTCACAAAATGGGGAAGGAAACATAAAAATGGGTGACCTCAAATGCTTTGTAAGGATAAACAAGGGAGAATTGTAAGCCTAAAAATGATCATGGGGGTATGAGAATGTGATCATGAAATATTAGATCATACTATGCATACCAAATATCATGGAAAAAAGATTTTTATTTCATAATAAATGAATCATAATGAAATAAAGATAATAGTCAATGGAAGCATAACATAAAAATAAGACCTGGAATTTTAGCAACCCATAAGTATATAATGTGATTTGCATAGTATCTAAGGCATCACTTCCAAGACCATCTTAGTGGGAAAAGACCTTTACTAAACAGGGTGGACCCATATTCTAGCCCTATATTACTGAACCGAGTAAACCCACATTCCGGCCCTGTATTTCTGAACCAAGTAAACCCTTTTTCCAGCACTGTATTACTAAACTGAGTAAACCCTCATTCCATCCATGTCTAACTCATGAGATTTAAATCTTTACCCAATGCATTGGAGGGAGATATAGGTCCCACCCATCACATTATGAAATCATAAATACATGTACGACAAGATCATAAATGGACAAATCATAACCCATGAAATGAAATAGTAATCGTAAACATGTAATAACCTTTAAAAATAGATAGTTCCATAATTATTTCATCATTAAAATAATATGTGAAAGGAAACAGTTTTCAAAATCATATTACTCATTAATGAGCAATGGGTTTCATAACATCATTCCATCAAAATATAATACAATCAAGGAGATAATATAAAAGTGAACATTGAATAATTTCCCATAAAGGCATGATTAACAAAAATAGATGTTATCATATATGGTAAATAATTTTGAGAGAACTTTTAAAAACACTTCTCAAGTAAAATATTGTTTCTTCGTTGAAAATGATTTTTAATACATAAAACCTTTTGAAAAATTTTATATTTAAAAATATATTTGAAAACTTATAAAGGAATATTTTAAAATGATAAAAAAATTTAATCCAATTTTCCTTGAGAATTATATTCAAGTATATTTTTAAAACATTTTTGAAAAATGGTTTTTAATATAATAGATTTCTGACCAAAGAGTGTGGTGGTAAGAGTTTACTAAAAACATTATCATAAGTTCCAAATAGTTGAAAAATGGCACTAAATAAATATTATATCTTAAATAAATAGAGGATAATGAAACCCATGAATATTCTTGAATTATGAATCATAATATTTCATAAAAATAATCATAAACTTAAACAATCTCAAAATAAACAAGGATATTGTCTCATTAAACTCTTATTACTTGGTGACGTGGGATCATAAACTCCATTTATGAAATGGGAATTACATAAATTATAAAATATCATGAAAATATTATATTTATTTTATAACATGTAAAATGGAATTTATACACCTCTAAAAGTAGTTTAGGTTCATTAAAAAAACATGAATCTCAATGAAGTAAAATTGAGACATAATAGTTTTACCAATTAGGTAACTTTTGAAAGTTAATCCCCATTAAATAAGGATCACAAGAATTGAATGTGAATAAATATAAATTTAATTAAAATATAAATATAATTCAATCATGGTCATTACATACCTCACACTAAATTAAAGTGTGGATAACATAGCTTGTATCTCACGAAAATTAAAAGTATGGTAAAATCCCCTCACATTATGTCTTAACTCTCTCCGTAATTGTACAATAATCTTATATAATAAATATAATTTTAATATAAATACTTTATAGAAGAATATTATTATACATAATAACAAATGTGGTTTTATTATGACCATATATTACCCTCTTTTAGTGATCCTATGTTAAAGGTTCACTTGGGGTAATATTTTCTTCATTCTTCGCATGTGTCATAATTTGTTATATCATTGGTCCTTATAATTATATCACGATTAAAGAATATAAAAAATTATATAAATATATTTGATACCCAGTATATTCATACTATAATAACTTATATCTTAAAATGAATGTAATGAAATACACTATTCCTGGAGACGGTAATCCATACATACAGATGAATTTTGTTTCCATTTTTTCGTATTGAAAGAAAGTATATAAATGAAATATATATATATATCATAATTAAAGTATCATTAATTTATTATATATATCATATAATTTCACCAAACCCATCCTTAATACATTTTATGTGGTTTGTGAATGAATCTCCTAACTTTGAGGTGGTGGTAGTCCACACTTCCTCAAAGGAGATTATCGTCTTAACAACAAAGGAAGGAAAAAATATGTGTGTTTTAAAAGAAATAAAGAAGATTAAATACATAAGAAATATAACATATGAAATATATAAATATATTTTCCATCATAATTTTCACCATGATTGGTGGTAAAGGATAAATAAACAATCGTAATTTCGTGAGGTAGTAGTTCACCGCACACAGAAATAGTATGTTCAACATCCATTATATGGAGGTGTTTAGAATTTTAGTTTAGAACCTTTGAATAAAAAAATCCTATTATATAGAGTATATATTTTTTGACACAAAAAAAATATAAAAAATATATTGGAGGGGTGGAGAAGAAAAATAAAGGAAATGAGAATGAGAGAAGACATTACCTCTTAATCGAATAACTCTTTTTGGTTTATGCCAAAAGGCATCCTTGAGAAGCATTATGAACAATAAGAGGATTCAAGGTTAAATGGATGAATTTTGGAAGGATACTTGATTTTATCTTGGATGAACATAAAATTTTTGAGAGGTGTGTGAAATTGGTAGAGATGGTGTCCTTTTATAGGGAGGAAAAAGGACTCACTTATAATTTTTTGAAACACATTAGGTTTGCATATGTTGTTACATAACAAAATTCACACCAAAAAATAAAAAACAATAATAGAAGATTTATGGCTGAAATATGGAAATAAAACGGGTGTTGGACTTGTTTCTAGGTCATTTGGGCCATTAATGTTTTTGTTTAGTCCCTAATTAAGCATAATTTGGCCTTAACTAGGGTGATTAATTTTAATACTTTTACTAATAATTTTGTTCAAAAATGAACATATTACTATTAGAATATAAATATTTAACTGAATATAATATTTAATATCATATTTTTTAAATTCCAATCACATAAGTATAAAAAGTAAGGTTAGTTCTAATCCCATAGACGGGACGAAATATCATGGTTTTAATGTAGAAAATCTTTCAAAAGATTATCTAGATATTATATTCAGTTTCAATATGAAAATGATTGTAATGAAATAAATTCTATTAATATATTTAATAATTATATAATTTTACCTTAAAACATATTTATACTATCATTTATCATTAATAATTAATTAGATAAAAAGATGTTTTTAACTAAAAAGCAGTATTTCTAACTATTCATCATAATATAGAGATTATAATAAAAATCTTAGAAATTTACCCTAAGATAATTTAAAAACTATGACTTAAAAAATAATATTTATTTTATCAAATAAAATCCATAAATGTGTCTAAAATTACATTCATTATTAGAATGAGTTTATTCGAGAAAATGTTGTTTTTAAACATAAAAAAGACATTACCAAAAATAATATCTTTTATTATAAATATGTTTTATTTAAATCAATAAAAATTATAAAAAATATTTGAATATTAGTTTTTACTATTCATATAACTATCTTTAAGATCTATCTTATAATTAACATATTTAAATAATTTAAGCAATAAAAAGATATATTTCATAGAAGCTCTGTGTTGTGTGTATCATACGCCAACTTAGTGTTGCGTGCAACATATGCCAAGTTAGTGTTATGTTTAACATACACTAAGCTGATGTTACATGTGAAAGGAATATTTGACATTGTCCATTGTAAGATATAAATGAAAATTTACATTTATTAAATAAAGGTCCATAAAAACTCAAGGTGTTATAAAGAGACTCTCACATAAACCCCTGTCGAACTTCTATAAGAACCCAAATGAATCTATTAATGCACAATATCCCATTATAATAAACAACCCAACGAAAATGTAGGTCATCACATTCAATACTCTCCTGTAGGTGTATGTCCTTGGTATTTGATTGCTGCCACATATTTACCAACAAGATAGAATTTTGGCACGAGGCTTCAATGAAGGGAGGATAGATGCGCATGAGTATATCTAGACTTGGGACAAATTGATTGACCATTTTGAAGATTTAATCAAGAAGGATCCGCATAAAAAAGTTAGGAAACATCAATGGGAGCTATACCAGGTATGTTAATCCAATAATCTTATCCTCATTTTAAATTATTTTGTGATTTCTTAAAGCACATTGATTATGGATATTAAACATGTGTGGTTTCCCACTTTCCTTAAAAATTCTTTTGAAATAAAAAATTTAATTTTCAGGTCATGGATATCCTAAACCCATATATACATCCTATAAAATAGGTCCATAATCTAAAAAACTATTCTATCCTCCAAAAATACTAGTTTTTGAGTATTATTACATAGAGAATTGACAATAGCATTTCCATTTCTAGGCATATAACCATGGTCAAAGACAATGGATTTTAGGTATTTGACCAACCTTAATTGCATGATGTTTAAATCACATTGTTAGAATATGTACTTGAGGATGTTTGGTCCTTATGAACTACCAAAATCTCTCTGAGTAAGTAATTACTCCCATTGTGATATGTGTGAGCAAAACAAGCTATCTCGATACCATGTGTTTCGTAATTCAATTCAAAAGGAATAAACTGAGGACACCCTTGTAACACGAATTTCTCCTCCTGCATTAGAACTATTGCTAGCGCAATGCCTAACACACCATAATAATCTATATAACTTCATTCTGGATCCAAAATAATTTGGATTGATTTTAATGTTAGCCACCCTTTTAGAACCTAAACGGTTTCTCATAGGTTTTAGACCCTATGAAATTTAAACCCTTCTTAATCAAGCCCATAATTGGTTCTCTACGGAGTGAAAAATCTTGAATAAAATACATATAATAACCACATATCCTTAATAAACTTCATATATTAAAGATGTTATGGGGATTATCTAATAAATATATTACTCTCATTGTCTATGGGCCAAATGATACTCATATCCTTGAGATAATTTTAACCATGAAGTGACATTTATCCATCAAAAAGTGGTAGTTTTTGAGAATACAATATAAATGGTGCTCTCTCAATAAATTAAACATGATCTGATGATTTTTGGAATGATAGTGAAAATTTTGATAACAAAGTTATATATCCTCAATGAATTCCACCATAAAATAATACTGATAATATTGGAATACCCGATTAATCCATTCCATGAAAACTATTTACGCTTTCATGGGACTGAATGACATGAAAAAATACTCATAAAAGACATATCTACTACGAAATGTTTTACATGGTATATCGATTGGTATAACATCCACCTATTGATAACCCAACCTCAAACAGATCTAATAGAAAACCCTTCATCCACAAAGTTGTTCAGAGAGGTTTTCTATATGAGGCAATGGATGTTAGTTCATAAATTTCAGTAGGTTTAACTGAATGTAATCCACACAATACCTGAGGGAACCATCCACCTTCTTGGAGAAAAAGAGGAGTGAAACCCAGGAAGAAGAACTAGGTCTTATAAAACTATTATCAAATAAGTCATCTAGCTGCCACTTGAGCTCTTACAAATCTGTAGTATCCATCCTATAAAGGATAATGGATACTTGTGTAGCTCCTAGTACTAGCTCAATATAAAAATTTACCTATCTTTCGAGAGGTAGCCCTGAAAATTAATCTATGAAAATTTCTTAAAATGATCTACCAGTGGAAGGAAATACTCATAACTTGTATATTGATCATCTAGATAAAATCTAGAAATATAACCTATAATCCCATCTATCCCATGATGCTCAGGTCTATATCGATATTCCGGGACATTCCATTCACATTTCTGAATAAAAATCCCACCCTATGGTGATGTAAAAGTCACCATTTAGGGATTAAAAACAATATAATCATGATAAGGAGCCAAAGAGTCCATGATAATAATGATTTCAAACCCTAATATATCAAGGGAAAAGATGTATCAGATGAACCGACACCCAAATATATTGATGGGGAACTCCCTACACTTGTATATGCTCATTAATTGAATTATCAATAGAGTATCAAGTGTCATCACACCACAAAAAAACTGAACATCAATCCCAAGGATAACAACCAAAAGTATAGATATGAATGAATGGGAATCACCTATATTAAAAAGATTAGATACTAATATAGAGTCTACTAGAATATTATCCCTCTCCATATAATGTTTGACACATTGTTCCTCAATTAGTGGTTTCACTGCATACATGTAGCATGATTCGAAACTCTAAGAGATATCTTGGCTAGACAAAGAAAGACCCACTACTATAAATATGGCTTTTATTAGCGCTAGAAAAGGTCCCCTTCATTATCACTTTTTTTTAGCGCTGATAAGGGCCCCCTTTATCAGTGCTTTTTTTTAGCGCAGATAAAAGGGTAGCGCTTCCCTTGTCCGTTTTTGCAGTAGTGACCAATCTTCGAGAACATTATGTCTGGTGCCTGACTACTGCTTCCAAAACCACCACCTCTTTCTATTGTCTAGAATAAATCTATCTCACTTTATAATTAGAAGATACTTACCCCCTCATGAACATGGAGTCGGTGAAAACCGTGTCACTCTGGCTGTTGGAGGAAAAGATAATTACATTGAATATGATTAACTTTCCAAAAATACCATTATTTAACTAGGTCCATGATATACTAAGGTTTCATATGTTAAGACCTACTACACATATAGAACCTCCATTCAAAACCTGAGAGTGCAACATTGCTACTTATATCATCCCGTTGAAGCTATAAATGAAACATCCTTTTATTGGAAGGATTAGTTCTAGATCATGGTGTTGAACTGCCCTGGCTCACAAACATATCCTCTCTCAAGTTATTCTTAGTGATTATTTACATGTTTACTATTCTAGATATGGTAGTAAGTCAAACTACATTCACCTACATTCAAATTTCATACCTAAGACTATCCCCAAATTATAGCGACCCAAGCCTTTTACATAAAACATTTCATTATTTCATGCATAAATAACCATCAGAGTACAAGCCAAGGATCGTTAAGTATGGTGTCTTTCAAGACTAGGTACATATAACATAAAACATGGGGCTAAAAAATAAACCTATTTATTTAATCTCCATAATGATCTCCTATCTCTCTTTGAGCCCTCACATCTGCATATGGTACCCTGGGGAACACATGAACAAAGGTATGAGCTAAAAAGCCCAGTAAGGGAATAAACATAAGGATACACCTCAAGCACATGAATTAAGAGGCATGACATAATGGTATCCAAAGCATTAAACTTATGAAATAATTTAATATAAGCAAGTGAAAATATAAACATGGAATCATATAAATGTGGCAGAATCTTAAATCATATCATTAGTATGGGTCAAGGCTATCTGCCAATCCCATTTCCCATTTTAGTACGGGTCAAGGCTAACCACCAATCCTGTTTCACATCGCATCTCATGAGACTTAACCTTACCAAATACATTGGAGAGCTATATGGGAACACCCATCTCAACATATTCATGAATATCCTTGCCAGATAAATATTCTTACAACATATACAATCATCTATATTCAACCATACACAAACATAAGGGTACCCATGAAAAGAATTGGGTACCACAATCATGACATCAATCATAACCAATGGGCATATCATGAAACTGTCCATATAAGGAAAGAATTAGAAATACATGGAAATTAATAGGGTAAAACAGGATTATAACTCGGTAAGTGGTGTCAAAAATAAGTGATAACATATGAGAGATGTATTTTAGAAACATTAGCATTCAAACATTTTTGTGCAGTTTTAAGGGAAATACCATAGAGATTTTACAAATAGTAGAGAAGACATTATTTTATATAAAACCAAAATTGAACCAAGAAGGTATTCATATTTAAAATACAGAATTTAAAAAGATAATGGTGTCTTAAAATAGAAGGTACGGTTCTCTTTAAATTGGGTAAAAGTTCGAAAAGTTCCTTTAAGACAAGTGTGCTTAATGGGAAGTATCGAATAGAGATTCACGTTGAAGCATGTATAACCACTAAAGAGAGTGATAGTTGGATACTGGAACATGATATTGGAGAATATAAACAGAATGTTTAAGTTCTAAATAAAATAAAATACAACAACAAAAATAAAGATAGAGCAAACCGAAGGAATAAAGGAAGTTCGGGTAGAATCCATCATGGTTTATTGGCATGATATCATGTATAATTAAGAGGGCTTGATGAGAGAGATAAGGGGTTTCTCATAACTTATAAAACATTAGGGAAGTATGGAGAAGGTTTATAAATGTATTCCATTAGTTGATATTACAAAAAAAGTCATAGCATAGAGATCAATCTTGATTATGAGTAAAAAGGGGAGGATCCCTTACCTTAAATCCGGTGGTGTTCTCTACTTGATATTAATGACCTGAATAGTCAAATTAGGTTTATTAATCAATAGTTACATAAACTTATATAGATTTAAATAACCTTATATACATGTAAAATATTTACTGTAATCTTTTTATGTTCATTGATACCCATTTTGATTGATTATAAGGTTCAATTTCATGTTTCAGGTCTGTT
Organism: Viscum album; assembly: GCA_963277665.1. Taxonomy (NCBI): domain Eukaryota; kingdom Viridiplantae; phylum Streptophyta; class Magnoliopsida; order Santalales; family Viscaceae; genus Viscum; species Viscum album. The sequence goes on from OY728136.1 coordinate 1,909,901,629, forward strand.
TGATTCCTAGGTTTTAATGATAAGTTCACTTGTATTTAGGTTTGGATAAAATGTAAGATGAAATTTATTATCCAGAATTTATTTTATATATCATTAGTGAACATCCAGAAGGTTAAAAAATTAATTTGGTTAATTGGAGTGAAAGAGAACCATGACATAAGACATTAATGATAAACGCTTGAATTAATTTTAGCGATTTTACCCATAATTAACTTGTTTGGTATTATTATTTGATATCATGAGTGTATAAGGATTACATAACCATAAATAGGATATATAACATACATAATAATCTAGTTCAACCATAACATAAATGGTTTCATGACCAGAAACAAAGATGATAAAATAAATTGAAAACACGTTATCCACGATGTCGATCACGGATGGTGTTTTAATTTTAGAACGTGAGGGAGAGGAGAAGTTGTATGATTATTGAACTTTTACATAAAAATGATTAAAATCTATAATATATGAGATTCAGGAGCTTTCATACCTTTTGGATAAGGGAAGGGGAAGAGGTTATAAGAAAAGAAGGAAATTCAAAACAAAACACTTGAAAATGAAAGGGGATACTTACCGTCTGATCTCCTCTCTTTGAGATCCCTCTTAAGGCCTTTGATTTTGGATTTTTGGTAAGACCAACTAGACATGGACATGGGGAAGGAACGTTGGAGGATTTTTTAGCAGAATTTGGGCTAGGCACAAGGATTGAGATTTGTGTGGGAAAGAGGTAAGGAGAGGGGGTATTTATAGTGAGGGAGAGGAGGTTTTCCCATTATTTTAAGTATTAGTTTATTATTTAAGGCCAAAACTGTGAATAATTGACCATTATCATCAAATATACTAATATAATAAAGGATAATTCGGAATTATCATCTTACATCTGCCATACATCACCTATGATGCAGTATTTAGCATTTATTGCAATTTATCGTATTTAACTATTCATTACAAATTCATGTATTTCAGAAAAATACCAAAAATAAACCCAAATTTTTTTTCAACGTGTAGAATCCAAAAATGAAGTCCATTTTTCAAAAATAATTTTCAAAATATGATTATTTTAATATTTAATTAAAATCATATTTTCTTATCAAAACCATATTTAAAACATGAATTAACTCATTCTAAAACATAGATATATTATACTTCCAACATGAATATTATTTTTATACTATAATAGGTGAGGTTACTATTTATTAGGGTATATCACTATTCATAAGGGTATTTTACTATTCATTAGGGTATGTTACTATTAACTAAAAATTAATTTTCCTTATCGAAATCCAAAACAAATCTTGAACATAACTATGTATGCCAGATTTTCAAAATTCCAAACACATAAGTGACAAAATTATGTTTAAAGGTCACTTACCACTTAGTAGTTAATTATTATTTGATTTTATGGCATATTTTTAAGAATTTAATTTCCATTAAAAATGTTGGGTCGTTACATTCTTCCCCCCTTATGAAATTTCACCGTTAAAATTTCATTTTATATACTAAGACAAAAATAGGTGCGGGTACTTTTCCTTCATTTCTACTTCCAATTCCCTTATTGCTTCCTCAAACTTATGGTTCCTCGACAACACTTTGACATGATGGGTTGTCTTGTTGCGTAAAACCTTATCTCTCTGATCCAGAATCTTTATTGGCTGCTCCTCATAGGAGAGATCATCTTCTAGATGCACCACCTCTGAGTTTAGTACATGTGAGGGATGCGGTATGTACTTCCTCAAGAATGAAATGTGGAAAACATCATGAACTCGATCCATATATGAGAGAAGTGAAAGTTGATAGGCCATGGCTCCTATGTGGTCAAGGATCACTAAGAGGCCAATATACCTTGGGCTTAGCTTCCCTTTCTTCCCGAATCACATGACTCTCTTCCATTTAGATATTCAAAGGAAGACTTTATCTCCAACGTCGAACTCCATGTCCCTTCAACATTTGTCAGCATAGCTATTTTGCCGACTTTGAGCACCTTTGACGTGTTTCTAGATGACTTGAACATTCTCTGTCATCTCTTGAACAAGATTGGGTCCAAGTAGCTTTCTTTCTTCAACTTCATCCCAACAGGTTGGAGTTCTACATCGCTTCCCATATAGAGATTCATATGGAGCCATATGAATATTTTATTGGAAGCTATTGTTGTATGAGAACTCAACAAATGGGAGATGCTGATCCCAACAACTTTTAAATTCTAGAGAGAAGGCTCTTAGCATATCTTCAATTATCTAAATAGTCCTTTCAGATTGGCCATTAGTTTGGGGGTGACAAGCCGTGCTGAAACTCAATTCAGTACCCAAAGCATGTTGAAGACTCCTCCAGAATTTAGATGAAAACCTTGGATCACGGTCAGAGACAATTGATAGTGGAACACCGTCCAGTCTCACCACTTCCTTCACATATAACTTTAATGTTGTTCAAGTGAGATATATTCCCGAATAGCGATGAAATGGGATGTCTTGGTGAGTCGGTCAACCAAAACCCATATCTCATTATTTCCCTTCGACGTCTTCGGGAGAACCGTGGCAAAGTCCATAGTAACATTTTCCCATTTCCACATGGGTATAGGCAATGGATGCATCATACCTTTGGACTTTTTTCACTCAGCTTTAACTTGCTGACATACCAAGCACCTTTATATATATTCTGCAATCTCCTTCTTCATGTTATCCCACCAGAAGTGTTCATGGAGATCACTGTACATTTTGGTACTCCCAGGATGGATAGAGATGGTCGAAATATGTGCATCATTCAATAGATCCTTATTTATCTATGGATCATATGGTACACATAATCATGTCCCAAATCTTACAACTCCTTCCTCATCAATTTTTAAATCAAAGAATTTTCCATTTTTAACAGCTTCCACCCTTTTCTGAATTTCCAAATCCTTTCTTTGAGCGACCATTATTTTCACCAAGAGGGATGGTTCAGAAATAATTTGAGAAAGGATTGATGATGTTCCTTCCTTAATGATTCCCATGTCCATACTTTTAAAATCCAAGAAGATCAGATCCTTTTAAATTATCATCATTGATAAAGATGCAGGATCCTTTCTACTTAGAGCATCTTCTACCTTGTTTGCCTTACCGGGATGGTAGTGTATTGAGCAGTCATAATCCTTGATGAGATCTATCGATCTTCGTTGGCACATATTAATCTATTTTTATGTGAATATATATTTGATACTCTTGTGTTCAATATATATCTCACAATTTTCCCCATAGAGATAATGCCTCCATATTTTCAACGCAAAGATCACAACCACCAACTACAGATCATGCGTGGGATGGTTTCGCTCATGGATTTTCAGCATCCTTGAGGCATAGGCTATCACAATATCATTTTGAATTATCAAAAAACCTAAGACTTTCTTAGAGGCATCACTATACACCACAATGAGTTCTCCACTTGATGGGAGTGTGAGTACCAGCACAGTTATAAGCCTCTTTTTCAACTCCTTGAAACACTCTTCACATTCCTATGTCCAGATGAACTTTACTCCCTTTCATGTCAGCTTGGTCATTGGGGTTTAAAATCATGAAATGTTCTTCAAGAATCGTCGATAATACCTAGATAGACCTAAAAAGCTGTGGACCTCCGTTACAAAATTTGGCCTCAGCCACTCTTCAATTTCCTTCGTCTTGGAAGGGTCAACAGATATCCCTTTCCTAGTGATAACATGCCCCAAGAATGATAATTACTCCATCTAGAACTCACATTCACTGTACTTTTTATAAAACTTCTTCCTTCGCAAAGTCTTTAGTACAGTTTCCAAATGCTCCTCATGTTCCTCCTTGCTCTTGGAGTATATCAGAATATCATCAATAAAGACCACCAAAAATTTGTCGAGGTAATATCTAAAGACTCTATTCATTAAATCCATAAAAATTGATGGAGCATTAGTGAGTCTGAAGGGCATCACTATGAACTCATAGTGTTCATACCTCGTTCGAAAGGTAGTCTTGGGAATATCTTACTTCCTCAGCTTTAGTTGGTGATATCCCGACCGATGGTCCACCTAAGAGAAATAACTATCCCCAAGAAGCTGAACGAATAATTCATCTATCTATGGACTGAGAAAATTGTTCTTTATAGTGATTTTATTGAGCTCGCGATAATCAATGAAGAGGCGCATTGATCCATCCTTCTTCTTGATAAAGAGGACTGGAGCACCCCACGGTGAAGCACTCGGGCATATAAAACCTTTCTATATATTCTCCTGTAACTGCTTATTTAGCTCTTATAGCTCTACGGTGGCCATTCTATAAGGTTTCATTGAGATAGGCAGTGATTCAGAGATAAGTTCAATTGAGAAATCAACCTCTCGGTCAGGAGGAAGACCAGGAAATTCTTCGGGGGAATACATCAGTGTAATCCCTCACGGTGGGCATGTCTACATGCATGATTCTCTCCTTTGTCTCAATAATTTGAGCTCAGTATGCATGCCCATAAGGAAGAAATATCCAAACATGAGACGAAGATTCTAAAGGCGACTCATCTTCATCCTTTCAATTATAACGAATCAGAGGATGCTTTGGGATGTGAAAATTGAATTCCCTTTCTCGACAGTTGATGTTTGCTTTTTACAAAGATAGCCAATCCATGCCCAAGATTGCATCATACTCCACTAAAGGAAGTATGACGTGATTTTCTTGGAGGTTTAGTCCACAAACATTAACCGGGGAGGAGTTATAAACCATGGATTCAATGATCGCCCCATTATCTGTTTTCATAGATAACTTTTCCTCCAAATTTTGTGGTTTTTTTTGAATAGTAATACTAAAATTGGATGATACGAAAGAATGCATAGAACTAGAATCAAATAGTATATTCGTTATTCTTGAATGAATAACAAGCGTACATGTCACCACATCATTTTCTGGCTCCACCTCAGCAGTAGTGATATCATAATCCCTTGTTTTCTTAGAGGTTTTTGTTGATTGCCTCTGAAAATCCTCAGTGTTGGGAAATTGTTCGCATAATGCCCAAGATCCTTGAAGTTGAAAAGAGGCACTACATGCTCAGTGTTGTTCTGAACCTTCCTTTATTCTTCAACATTTGTGGGATTTTTCATATCCCTTGGGCAGTTTTTGTCCAGATGATCAAACTTCCTGCATTTGAAGCAATTCCTGGTTCCCTTGAGATAGTCACCAAGATGCTTATTCCTACAATTCATGCAAAGGGGAAAGTGAGGCTTCTTTCCATCATGGTATTTTTTTGATGAACCACCCATATTATTCTCCATTTTCCACTTCTTTTCACTAGGCCCATGAGACCACTGAGAGTCTCCCATCTCCATTTAAACCTTGAGGGCACAACAGAAAATCTCCTCATAGCTGTCGAAGTCTCGAATTTCCAACACTTTTCTTAGACTCGGCTTTAGTCCGCTAAAGAAGTGATCCACCATGAATTCGATGTTCATGAAAAATCTAGAGGCGTACCTTTAAAGCCTTGTAAACTTCACATCATATGCCCTGATGGACTCATCTTCCTTCTGATTGAGTCCAAGGAACTCTCTTTCCATCTTGAGATAGAGGGTTCGAGGAAAATATTTGTTGAAAAACATCCTCTTGAATTCCTCCCATTCTATGGAATCAATTTCCTCTTGGGACTTCATATTCTTGATCAGTGTCCACCACTGATCAGCTTCCCCATTAAAACGATAGACTGCCAGTACAAATTTCTCTTCTTCCGAGCACTAGAGGACAGAGAAAATCTCTTCAATGGAGTTAATCAGTTTTTCTACAATGAGGGGATAAGAAGACCCACTAAACATGGGAGGCCATTGCTGCCTAAAGGATTCTACTTAAACTTGCACTTTCCTTGGAGGAGGGGGACGTTCCACCTGATTCACGTTATTATTTATAACTCGAGCGAGCTGAGAAAATACTACCAAGATGTTTTTAGCACCCACTTCTATCACATCAGTCTTGTCATTAGGGTAATCATTACATTTCCTCTCACATTGGTTTTTGGAACTTGTTCTTTTATTTCCCCGCCATTAACTAAGAAAAAAACGTATAATTAGAAGCCTTCAATACATAGATATTGAGCATAAAAAGATACTTTGAACATAAAAGTATGAACTTATAAACAAAAAGTATATCCTGAATTGTGATTCCTTAGATTTATATCTCGGTTATCCTTGATCTATTTCTTAACTTATATTCTTATGGGCTTCTTTTTGTCCCTTAATAATGGTTTGTACTAAGCTTGTGAATATACCAAAGCATATCCCCCAGGAGTGTCGTAACCAAGAGTGCAGCAAGGCCCGTTGGCGTGCACCAGTTCCTGTTCGATTCTAGCTCAAATAGGTGTTTTCAGGTTTTACCCCTTGATACATTTGTTCCAAGGCCGCCTCAAACTTCTCGTATCTAGACAGGGATTTATTTTCTTGATAAACCACTTACTCTATACTCACCAAAATTTAGGACTATTTTCTTATACTAGGTCTCATACTTAAGGTTCTCACTAATGTTCCATATTCCTAATCTCTAAAAATAACTAGACCATCCTCTGATACCAACTATAGCGACCCAAGCATTTTACATTAAACATTTCATTATTTCAAGCATAAATAACCATCAGAGTACAAGACAAGGATCGTTAAGACTAGTGTCTTGGAAGACTAGGTACATATAACATAAAACATGGGGCTAAAAAGACACTTCATTATTTAATCTCCATAATTACCTCCTAACGTCCTTTGATCCCATACATCTGCATAGGGTACCCTTGGGAACACATGAACAAAGGTATGAGCTAAAATTCCCAGTAAGGGAATGAACATAAGGATACACCTCAAGCACATGAATTAAGAGGCACGAAATAATGGTATCAAAAGAATGAAACTTATGAAATAATTTAATATAATCATGGGAAAATATAAACATGGAATCATATAAATGTGGCAGAATCTTAAATCATACCTTTAGTATGGGTCAAGGCTAACCGCCAATCCCGTTTCCCATTTTAGTACGAGTTAAGGCTAACCGCCAATCCAGCTTCACATCGCATCTCATGAGACTTAACCTAACCCAAGGCAATGGAGCACTATCTGGGCACACCCATCTCAATATATTCATGATTATCCTTGCCACATAAATATTCTTACCACATATACAATCATACATATTCAACCATACACAAACATAAAGGTACCCAGGAAAATAATTGGGTACCACAATCATGACATCAATCATAACCAACAGGCGTATCATGAAAGTGTCCATATAAGGAAATAATTAGAAATACATGGAAATTCATAGGATAAAATAGTCATATAACATGTTAAGTGGTGTCAAACATAAGTGATAACATATGAGAGATGTATTTTAGAAACATTAGCATTAAAACATTTTTGTACGTTTTTAAGGGTAATACCATAGAGATTTTACAAATACTAGAGAAGAAATTCTTTAATATAAAACCAAAATTGAACAAATAAGGTTTTAATATTTAAAATACATAATTTAAAAAGATAATGGTGTATTAAAACAGAAGGTAGAGTGCTCTTCAAATTGGGAAAAAGTTCGGGAAGTTCCTTTAAGACAAGTGTGCTTATTGGGAAGTATCGAAGAGAGATTCACTTAGAAGCATGTATAAACACGAAAGAGAGTGAGAGGTGGATATTGGAACATGAGATTGGAGAATATAATCAGAATTTTTAAGTTCTATATAAATGAAAAGACAACAACAAAAATAAAGATAGATCAAACCGAAGGAATAAAGGATGTTCGGGTAGAATCCATCATGGTTTATTGACATGATATCGTGTATAATTAAGAGGGCTTGATGAGATAGATAAGGGGTTTATCATCACATATAAAACATTAGGGAAGTATGGGGAAGGTGTATAAATTTACTCCATTACATGGTATTACACAAAAAGGCACAACATAGAGATAAATCGTGATTAGGAGTAAAAAGGGGAGGATCCCTTACCTTAAATCTAGTGGTGTTCTCCACTTGATATTAATGACCTGAAAAGTCAAATTAGGTTTATTAATAAATAGTTAAAGAACCATATATACATTTAAAGAACCTTATATACATGTCAAATATTTAGTATAACCTTTTTAAGTTCATTCATACCTATTTTGATTGATTATAATGTTCAATATCATGGTTCATGTCTGTTTGTTTCCTTGGTTTTAATGATAAGTTCACTTGTATTTCAATTCAGATAAAATGTAAGATGAAATTGGTTGTCCAGAATTGATGTTATATAGAACTAGTGAACATCTATAAGGTTACAAAATTAATTTGGTTAATTGGATTGAAAGAGAACCATGACATAATTCATTAATGATAAACGGTTGAATTAATTTTATCGATTTTACCCATAATTAACTTGTTTTGTATTATTATTTGATATCATGAGTGTATAAGGATTCCAGAACCATAAATAGGATATAAAAAATAAATAATAATCTATTTAAACCATAACTTAAATGGTTTCATGACCAGAAACAAAGATTATAAAATAAATTGAAAACGCATTATCCACGATGTCGATCACAGATGGTGTTTTAATTTTAGAACGTGGGGGAGAGGAGAAGAGGCATGATGCTTGAATTTTTACATAAACATGATTAAAATCCAAAATATATGACATTATGGAGCTTTAATTCCTTTTGTATAAGGGAAGGGGAAGAGGGTATAAGAAAAGAAGGAAATTGAAAACAAAACACTTTAAAATGAAAGGGGATCCTTACCCTTTGATCTCCTCTCATTGAGATCCCTCTTAAGGACATTGATTTTGGCCTTTCGGTAAGTCCATATAGCCTTGGACGTGGGGAAGGATCTTGGGAAGATTTTTGGCCCTAATTTGGGCTAGGTACAAGGCTTTAGAGTTGTGTGGGAAAGAGGTAAGGAGAGGGGGTATTTATACTGAGCGCGGGGAGGTTTTTTCCCATTATTTTAAGTATTAGTTTAATATTTAAGGCCAAGACTCTGAGTAATTGAGAATTATCATAAAATATACTAAAATAATCAAGGATGATTCGGGATTATCATCTTCCATCAGCCATAGATCACCTATGATGCAGTATTTAGCATTTATTGTAATTTATCGTATTTTACTATTCATCAAAAATTTAAGTATTTCAGAAAGATCCCAAAAATTTACCATAACCATTTTTTGACGTGTATAATCCAAAAATGAAGTCCATTTTTCAAAAATAATTTTCCAAATATGATTATTTTAATATTTAATTAAAATCATATTTTATTATCAAAACCAGATTTAAAAAATGAATTAACTCAGTCTAAAACATAGGTATATTATACATACAATTTGAATATTATTTTTATACTACTGTAGGTGAGATTACTATTCCTTAGGTTATAACACTATTCATAAGGGTATGTTACTATTCATTAGGGTAGGTTACTACTCACCAAAAAAATTATGTTTTTCTTATCGGACTCCAAAAAAAATATCGAACAGAACAGTGTATGCTGGATTTTCAAAATTCCAAACACATAAGTGACAAAATTATGTTTAAAGGTCACCTACCACCGAGTAGTTCATTATTATGTGATTTTATGGAATATTTATAAGAATGTAATTTCCATTAAAAACATTTGGTCGTTACACAAATCTCTTAGCTTTAGATAACCCTTCACCTGACAAAATAGGTGAGAATATTGGAGCCCCATGAAATAGGAAGAATATTTCTTGATTAAAAATTTACCCTCCTCCATTTATATAAACTCTCATTATCTATCATCCCTCAATGTATCGGGATAGAAATAATCATAGAAGTCCATATGAAAATATCTCTAAGACATATCTTGAGGATGATCCATCTAGGTAATAACAACCAACTTTATCTTGTTGGAATCCGAAAGAATATACGTATTAAGATTTAATATACCATCGAGAATTCTCTAATGATGCTAAAAATATTAACAGTAGGGAATCAACCCATGACTCCACAGATTGTGGACTTCCATCCTCCAAAAATGGGGGCAGATTCTTCTATTAAAACTCACATGTTAACTTTTCCATAGTCAGGTAAAGTCATTCTTCTCCTTGAATAGTCTTCATAAATAATAGTAAATTATCTCAAAACTAGTCATTTTCACCCATATTAGGTATAAATATTGGTTCTACAAGTAATCCTACTAGAGGTTCTATTGGTGGCCAAGGGCCCACCACCTCTAGAGCATGGTCATCACCACCTTCATGGCATACCTATTGTGGTTGTTGTGGTGGCATGTCTCTAAAAAGTCCAAACACATGCCTCAATATAAGATTTAATAACCTCCAAAATCATAGATATCATAATGTGGTAGGAAAAAAGCCTCCTTATATAAGATTCATGCCCGTCTACCTACTCCTAAAGCCCAATATGGGTGACGTGAAGATCAAAAAAAATTCAAGAGATATTGTCTACTACCCACTACAGAGGTCATGTATGGCTCAAGTTCTCTTTAATAAGTCCAAATTTATTATATACAGAGTTTAAATTTAAATTTATATAGGAATATACCCATTATGGTTATATTGCAATCCCCATTTAATGGCGACCACTTCATTATAGAGTTGAATTTCTTTTATGTTTATACACAATTACATGGAAAATCTTTTAAAATGGCTGAGTAATATAGATCTATATTTCCAATTTATAAATTACCATAAACTTTATATATTGAAATTTGGTATCCATTTAATCACAACCAATTGTTTATTTAATCCCTACATGAAATTTTATAACAATTTAATGGACATTGAAATCAAGTCACTGTAACATGTTTTAGGAAATTCATGATGTAATATAAACATGGAATGACATGTTCATGAAATATACATCTTCAAATTCCTAATATGATTCATGATGTAATACTTAATTTCCATATAGGAAAATGGTAAAAATACCCAATCATAAATAACATCGAACATCAATTTCATCACCCAACAAGGCAGTAAAAAACACTATAATAAAAAAATAAAAAAAATACCATCCTAGGGAATTTGGATTTTCACTATATGTTGGTTAGATAATATCATGAATATTCTCAAGACAAAATCCTAACACCTATCATTTCTCCTTTCTACCATACCAATAAGTAAGGAAAGAAAATAGAAAATAAAATAAACACATCTAATACCACTTTGTGATGTCCCAGATGCGGTTCACTCAAAATTAACCAAACCTGATAGGCCATAAGACCCCAAGAACCCCCCCATATTCCAGAGGTTATCGACTAGTAGTGAGGCTCTATAATTAATTATTGGGAGACTATACCCTCATTATCAGAGTTTGGAAAAATGTTATAATTCAATCAATCAATAGTGGAATCATAAAAGGTAACTAAATAGTGGAAGAGTTATCATCAATATTTTATATAACCATGCATTTACATTTTTAAATGTCATATACAAAAGTGATTATCATGTAATGCTATAAAAAAGGGAAATATAGGGGGATCAAGGGATCCAAAATATACAACATGCAATAAAAATCAAAAAATGACTCAATTCTATCTCTAGTAGTATCTCAAACATTGGATTGATCCTCTCCCCTCATACCCCATCCTATAAACGCAATATGGTCTCCATGGATGGCTACATTCCCTTGTCCATACTTGCATCCATGAAGTTTTTTCGGGTACCCAATAGTTGCTTGAATAAGGGTTGTGATATACTCAGTATTCCACCACCAATTATGCATATGGTCATCCAAATTTTCAGAATATAATAATTATTTTGTAAGTAACAATAAATGTTGAAAATTAAATTTAGTAAAAAAATAACCCACATAGGTCTGGGTTTCTATGGAATTCCCATCCTTTGCTACATACTTAATTCTATATTAGAATATCTCTATGTAAACAGTCGGCCATGATTGAATTTATTATAATGTCTTGAGACCTAGATAATATCCTACGTTTCCCTCTCAAATCATGTTTGAGAAAGATATGTATAATAAATCCATCCTAAAAATATAAGGATCCAAATGAATCCATGTTTGTTCATTATGTTGGAAGTCACATTGTGTAATTAATTCATTATGATTGCAAAGAAATCCTAATCTCATCCCTGGAATTACTAATTTGTCACCTAGGTATCACTTCATGAATAACATAAACCTACCACATTACAATCCCATCCACAGAATCACTCCTAGGAAACCTGGTATCACTCAAGGATCAGTATAAAGCCACATCCCTCTGAGTCTTCCCTTATTGGTCCAAAAAGGGAAGTCCAAGTGTCAATCATGGCATATATAATGGCCTACCCTCTGAGTTCATCCTCTGTGGTCCACATAGGTTTTCCAAGTATTACTCAAGCATATATAACGATATTCCCTCATATTCTGTAACATCATATTACAATTTTTAGGTTCTCCAAGACCCCTTGTTTGTTCATTCTTTGTTTGGGTTTGTTTGAGGGTTATTTGAGTTAAGACATATCTATTTTTAAATTTTATGGGGCTACCCATGGTCCGCACACAGTTTTTAAAAAATTGTGTGCCCTTTTGCTGAAAATATTGGAATTTATGTTTTTCATGGTTGGTCCATGGTTTCAAAAACCATGAAAACATGTAGAAGAAACCATGAAACCCATTAAAAAATGGAATCCAACAAATCCACTTAGCACAAATAACTGTGCGGACCTACCTAAATAACCATGTGTATGGGTTTTTTAAATTCGATAATTGTTTTCCAAATTCTGAAACACCTTTTTTGGTCCCTGATGGACCTTTAGGGCCCCAAAACTGATTCTTCTCCATTGAAGGCTACCAAGAACATTTTTTGGCCCCTCTACACCCCTCCAGAGCCGATTCGAATCTAGAATAGCATTGTTTGATCTTCATTAAGTAGGTTTACTTTTTATGTTCTCAATACCCTACACTCCCTACATACCCCCTAGTGTTTTTAGATCTCTATTATAGATATAGGATATAATCCCTCATTTTAGAATCTTAATTTTTTTTGGATTCATGGTTTCTCATTGAATATGTTTCTCATTGGCTAATCCTATTTAGGGTGTTATGATTTGAGATCCCTTGATCAAAATGTAGGTGGTTCCATTATGATTTCCCAATTTGATTAATCCTAAATTTCTTTATTTAGTTAAAATAGTTTTATTTAAATCTAATTTCTTGAAATTTATTTCATTTGTTTGATTAAAAACCCAATTCCATTGAATTGGGGGATTTTATTTGTGAAATTGTATTTTTGACCTCAAATTGGGGAAAAAACTCTAAATCCATTGATTTGAGGTGGGATTGTGAAATTTATTATAATTGGTGGAATTTAAATTGTAAAATTTGTTTATTGAAAAATTATAGAATTTAATTTCAAAATTTTATTTGATGAAACTTATTTCAAATTATTTTCACTGAAAATTTCATCGAATTTGTTTTAATAGAAACAATATTTTTTAATCTTGTAAGAGGAATGTATTTTATTAAAAACCCATGTTTTGGTTTTCAAACATAAATTAGTATATTTGAAATGAATAATGGGATGAATTTAATTATATGAAAACTGATGATAAATTTCCCATAATTGTTTTTTGTACTAGAGAACATTAAATACTTAGGTTGTAAGTGAGTTATTTGGATATCACACTAATATTTACAATATTATAAATCATAAATACATTTTTTCACATCCCTGATAGGATGGTGATGATGTCCTTTTGACCAGTTTCAAAGGAGTGTGTGTAAAAACGTATTGCTAAGTCACTTTGACTTTGAGGGATTTTCCATATCTTGTAACTATCATACCTTTTGTAACATTACCGTGTTTCTTTATTGTTTTTATTTGAAATATATTCCATTGATTTTTGGAAACAATTCAATATTCCATTTGAATTTATGTAAAAAATTTAATATAAAATGTTTTATTAATCCATTTATTTATAAATATTCAATCACTGGAAATGTAATGTAGTATTTTTTAAATATGACTTTGAAATTCGAAACATATTTATTTAAAATTGAAATATATATTTTTATCATTAAATATGGAATATGTGATGAAATACTTGGTGAGACCCAACTATGATTTTAGATGACACCCTACATGTTCCATTAGGTGTTTTTATATTTTATCCTTCTGGGTTAGAGTAGGAGAAAGAACCACATAGAGGTTGTTCTAGATATTGATCTTTAGGATTGAAGATTTGAGTCTCTTTGGTTTTTTATTTTTCTTTCAGTTTCGCAGTACATTGGGTTTTTTTACATTTTTTTACATCTATTACACTTCCCCTTGTGGAGTTTATTTTTTAGGAATACTGATATTTTATATTGCTACCAAAATGTTTGTGAAAAAATCATTCCCATTTTATTTTTTATGATTGCATGTGATTCTCACTAATCCATGGGTATTGGGAACACACTTCAGGAAATATCTGTACTGTTTCAGATATCAAGTTACTAGGGTACCCGTTCCAGTTCATGAGAATATGTTATCAAAGCTCTATGTTTATATTTTTTTCTTCAAGTCAATATAGAGTTGAAAAAATATTTTCTAGACTAAGGAGATATTTTTTATTTATTTCTTGACCGACTCTAACTGAAATGAGCTTTAATTTACTAGGGGAGGTTTGGGAAATATGTCTTGATGATTATTTTCAGTTTTTTCATTAATTTTTATTGGGATAAATTTATATCCAAATCATGTTTATTATATATTTTGGGATTTATTTCCATTATTTCTCTATCTAAGTGTTAATTTTATGTATTCAATTTTGTCTTTTGATGTTATGTATCATCATGACTCTGATAATATTTATAAATTAGATCTAGGAGGATGTTGATAAAGAAAGTCAAGGAGAGAATCCTCTTGTGGACTTTAGTTTGGTTTAGGTGATCGTGCATGTTATCCATGCTCTAGAACATGCACCACCACCTATTATTATTCAGGCTCTAGATATGGAACCTTAGAGGGAAATTATATATATTAGTACTCAATATATCCATCACTATAAACAAAAATATTTCAAAGCCTCAAATGATCCTCAAGAGGCTGAGGAATGGTTGAGCAAGATCGAGTGTTGGTTTGGGTCCTTGGTGACACATAACGAAATAAAGTTCAACTATTCCACCTTTGTGCTGGAAAGAGAGTAAAAAAGATAGTGGGACACAATAGTGATGGAGATGAAACGGGATATCACAAAGTGGAAATACATTATGGTTCTTTTCACCAACCAATTATATCCAGATTCTATGTTATTTTTCAAGGCCACTGAGGATTTCAAACTTGATTAGGCTGACATGATCATGAAACATTATGAAAAACAATTTTTTGAGATTCTGTAATTTTCACCTTATATAGTGTCAAATAATACGATAAAGGATTGAATTATTGAGTTTAGAATTCAACAAGATATTTATTATAAGCTTTTCTTGGAAAATAATACTTTTTATACTGATGTTATTGATATATAATTGATGGTCAAAATGGACCAAGTTATAAAGTCAGGGTTGATGGGAGTTCCCTTTTCTCTCAATGGATTTTTGGATTTATATAAAGGAAAAAAGGAATAATGATGAATCTCATGGTGTCTCTTGACAAAAGGTTTTTACTTAATCTCTTTTGGTTCCAAGAAGAATCTATTTTAGTTGATACTAGTATGAAAAGTAAGGTAACTCTAAGAGGGTTTAAAATTAGGCCCCATAAATATGTGGCTTCTGTGGATGCTAGGGTCACATATAAAAGTTATTCCAAGTTTACATTACTCTTAATAGTAGCATGGTATTATCATCACCTTCTAAAAATGTGGTGAAGTCATATCATTCTTGTTCAAATGGGTTCTGGCCACATGAATTTGAAAAGGTGCTTCATCACACAAGGGAAGAGTCTCTAGAGGAAGCAGACATGGGTGTAGCGACCGCGATATGTACCATTACTATAGCATCATCATTAGTGACTAATTTATTTTATACTATTGTATCACATTTATTTATTTCAACCCATTTTTTAAATCATCTAAATCTCTCTATGAATATTTTATCTTATGTACTGGACATTACTACACCTCATGTAATGATGATATAGTAGGTTCTCTATAGTCCCACTTATGTTTTCCCTCTATAAGATGTTAAGATTTCTTTGTGTTTTTTGTTTCTCGACATGAAATTGTGTGATGTCATTTTTGGGATTGATTTTCTCTTTTCTAATAAATCTTATATTGATTTTATTCTTTAATGGTTCTCCTTTACAACACCTGATGGTGTGTACCATGTCTTCGTGGGTTAATGGGACCTAAGGACGAACAGATATGTACCTTCTTATATGATCTTGGAAAATATGATATGTGTGTTTCAATTTGATCTGGAGAATAAATATTTGAGTGGTGATATTCCTCCAGTTGTCGTTGAGTTTCCCAATGTGTTCCATTCTGACATATCAAATCTTCCACCAGTATGGGAGGTATAGTTTCTTATCAATTTACTACCTGGTACTCAACCAATTTATTTTCCCTCTTACAACATGGAAGCAACTGAAATGAAAGAGATGAAGAATCAATTGGGGGATCTTCTAGAGAAAGTATTTATACACCAATATGTGTCAAATTGGGTGGTGTCAATTCTCTTTTCTAAAAAAGTTGATGGTTCACTCTGCCTATGTGTTTATTACTGAAAACTCAATAGAGTCACGATAAAGATAAAATATTAATTTTCACAGATTGATGATATGTTTGATCCATTAAAAGGATAAAACTAGTTCTTAAATATTTACCATCAACCTAGTTACCATTATCTCAAAATAAATTAGTCTGATCTTCAAAAAACTTCCTTTCAAAGAAGGTATTTCAATTATGTGTACCTTGTCATTCCATTTGGTCTAAACAATTATCTTTTAGTTTTTATACCATTAATGAATAGTTTTTTTCATGAGTATCTTGATAAATATTTAGTAGTATTTATGGATGATTTCGGGGTTTACATTGTGTCTGAGGAGGATCATGTGTTTAATATTAGAGTAGATCTAGAATTGTTAAAAAATAACTCACTTTATACCATGATTTTGAAATGTGATATTCTGATTCAATAAGTGATGTTATTCGGACACGTGGTGTTGGAACATATAATATCAGTTGATCGTGATAAGGTGAAGGTTGTTATGACATGGAAGCTACTATGAAATGTTTTCAAGATTCAGAGTATCTGGGGTTTATCTAGGTATTATCCCCAATTTGTAAATAACTTCTCAATGTTAGCTTCTCTGAGGAATTTTCTAACTCGAAAGTGAGTAATGTTTTCTTGGGATGAAAGATATCAAAATTTCTTTTTGAGTTGAAACTTCTTTTGATGACTTCACTAGTGTTGAATCTTACAAAGGCTGGATAGGGCTATATGGTTTTAGTGATTCATCGGGTTCAATTTTGGGATGCGTTCTTTTATAGGGTGGTCATGTCATTTTTATGGATCTCTTTATCCTAGTCCCCACAAGAATAATTACCTGACCTCTGACATTGAACTTACAACATTGATTCATGAGATTAAGAGTTGGTGACATTACCTTTATGGAGAAACGCCTTATAATAACCCAGTATTGACACACATAGGCATTACATCACATTTACAGAATACCTAAAACATTTCACAAACAAAATCCCAAATACCATATTAGTATAGTTCCTTTGAAAACATTGAAACCTGAACAATAGTAGATAAGAGAGCTATATTATCTCCCACAAGGTTTTTCTTGGGAAGCACCCTTCATAGAAACATCAATAATAATACATATCTTTATAACCTGGGGGAATGTAAACATAAAATAGGGTAATTTCATATGATTAGTAAGGGTGAATAAGGGAGATATGTAAACATAATCATGAGAATAAGGGTATGAGAATATGATCCCAAAAATATACGATTATTCCCTAAATATCAATGATCATAAACATGAATAATATAATAAAGGTTAGTTTTTTATAAGAAATTAATAATAGGGAAATAAATAACTTTGGCCATTAAATAATAACATAATAATGAAGCATATAATTTTGGCTTAAATATAATCATAGAAAATATTATATCAAGGCTACCTACAAATACCATCATAACATGTTATACTTGGGAAAATATTTGTGTACCTACTTCATGCTTGGGATAACAAAATGTGTACCATATTATTTTTGGGATTGGGATTA
This sequence comes from Viscum album, assembly GCA_963277665.1. NCBI lineage: Eukaryota > Viridiplantae > Streptophyta > Magnoliopsida > Santalales > Viscaceae > Viscum > Viscum album. The sequence continues at coordinate 1,909,919,762 of OY728136.1, forward strand.
AAACCCTATACCCTCTTAGTTTAAAAATATAGAAAAAAACCATTCACCTGCATATTTTTAGGATTGGGTTACAATCGGTAGACCTTCTTGTTTTCGGGCTTAGGCTACAACCCGTGTACCTTCTTGTTTTTGAGTTTTCTTAAAACCAATTTCATGATAATATTCTGTAAAAAAGAGTGGAAAATGGTACCATTACATGGATATAATATGAATAAACAAATGTTAAGAAAATTCTTGAGATTCCTTGAGAGATGGATGACATGATTTAATAACTAAAATCATAATCATAAACAATCTTGATAAACGATGATATTTTTTCAATAAACTCTTACCACATGGTAACTTTGAATCATACTCCCCATGTTATAAAATGAAATTAAATGAAGCATAAAATATCATGAAAATAACTTTATTCATGATATAACATGTCAAACAGATGTATATACACCTCAAAAATAGAATGTTGGTGAAAAATATAACAAGTGTCTCAATGAAGGAAAATTGAGACAAAATTGTATTACCAATTTGGTAACTTATAAAGCATTAACCCTATGAAAGAAAGATCCGAAAATAGAAATTTAAATAACCTTATATTTTATAATCATACACATAGAATACATTCATGGGTAGTATACACATCATATAAATAAAATGAGTGGTGAATAATGAAATAATGTCATGAAAATAAAAAAGTGAGATAAATTTCAATTACCCAGTATCTTGAATCTCTTCATAATAATACACAATTCATGTATAATAAATATAATTTTCTTATAAATATAAAACATAACCATATTTTTATATCAAATACTATATATGTTTTTACTATTATTTATATAACCCACTTGTTAACATCTCTATGTAAAGGTTTCACTTCGGGTAATATCTTCTCTGTTCTTCGCATGTGTTTTAATTTGTTATATCTTATGTCCTTATACATATATCAAGATTTATATAATTTAAACCATGATATAAATATCATTTATATTCATTATATGTGTATTTTAATAATCTATATAATATATAAGTATAAAATGGCATACATCAATCATTGAGATGATAAGTCGTACGTTTACATAAACGTTGTATCTATTTTTATTGTCATGTTGAAACAATGAATTAAAATGTTATATATGAATATAATATCATTAAATTATCATTATAATGTTATATATATCCTATAATTTCACTGAACTCATCTTTGATGCATTGAATGTAATATTTGAATGAATCACATCACATTGATGGGGCGGTAGTCCACACATCCTCAAACAAAATTATTATATATTCAAAAAATGGAATTTATAAAGATATATATTTTAAAATAGTTACATAATATTAAATAAATTATAAATATAATATTTATTATATAAAAATATTTTTTCCATCATAATTCCAAACATGAGGGACGATAATGGAAAAACGAACAGTAATCATTTCATGAGGTGGTAGTTCACCATACACATAAACAATATGTTTTTTACCCAAGAGATGCAAGTGTGTGTAAGTGTAGTTCTAAAATATAGAATAAAAACATACTAGTATATGTATAATTATGGTTTTTTATTTATTCATGTAATAATAAGACACTATGTTGTGTATATAATAAATAAATCTAGAGAACTTAAAAATGATACCTCTTATTCAGGTAACTCCTTTTGGTTTGCACCAAAAGGTATACATGGATTTCATTATTCCAAATGTGAGGACTATAATATGAGGGGAGGTATGTTAAGGATATATTTGGGTATATATTTATTTATCCAAAGTTTATTTATAGGTTTCAAGAAGTGGGAGGATAGGAGGCCTTCATAATGTGGAGGAGTAGTGGCACTCTTGTAAATTTTGGGAAATGTAATTTAACAAAAAAAGTTCCAATGTAATTTCGATCCAATAATCGAAAGAATTCAATATAATGAATGATATGGTTGATATATGGCTATCAATGGATCATAGAAATTTTTCTAGGTCATTTAGGCCCTTAAGATTATGGTTTCATCATCTATTATGCTTAATTTAGCCTTAATCTTTGTAACTAATTTTAATTACTTTCAGTAATATTTGTGTACAAAAAATTATTTTCACTTATTTAAAATTTTATTTTATTATAATTACAAATATGGAATCTATTTTTAAAAATACCAATCATATAAGTGGTATAAATTAATTTAAAATTAACCCCACATACAGGATCACAGTGCGGGTTTTTAAGTAAAAACGTCTAAACATTTTCCAAGTTTTTATGCCCAATTTCAATAACCTAAATTTGATTAATTTATAAAAATATTATATAATTATACTTTTAATATAATTTAAAATATAATTTTAAAATATATATAAACTAGATGAAAAAACATTTATGAATTAATGTTCAATATTTTTATCTATGAATTAAAAATTAAATATCATTGGAAAATACAAAACATATCATATTAACATAATTTTTTTGTTTTTATTTAAAATATTTTGTTTATCTTGACTTATTAAATCTATAAAAGTTCAAAAAATTGTATTTAAAATGGTTTCACCATTAAAAGATGATAAAATTACATTTATAAAAATTTAGTTTTTTAAGCATAAAATTGGGTTGTTATTATCTTATTTCTATAAAATATATTGGATGAATATACAAAATATTTTTTCTAAAATATAAAATATTTATTAAGTTAATATCACTCACTAATAGTAATTAATTGAATTTATCAATGCAAATCACCATTAGTATCATAAAAATAAAAATATAATCTTTATGTTAAATTGGTTCTTATATGTTTATTTCTAATTAATTGTTATCTTATGAATTCATATTATATTTGTGTAAACCATATATTTTCATAAGTCAGTTATTAATATTCAAAACATATAATTTAATAGCTAGGTTATATCTTATTATATTAAACAAAAATGTTTTAATAATATATTATTATCTGTTAAAACTCAGTCTTGCATGTTTTTCAAGCCATTGAAAGAAGTCATTGATGCATGTAACACAAGATAACCATAGGGTTACGTGTATGGAAAGATAAAATTTATGTTGGCTCCGTGGATCCTAGTTGGCCGCGTGGCATGTTCTTCTGGATGTTTTTCATATTGTCTCTGTAATAGGTTCCAATTTCTTTCCATCAAAAGTAGTTTCTTTCTTGTTCAATAAATTTGGGCTTGTCCCCTTTAACTTTTAAAAAATGTAACTGAATCCAAAAAAAGTAATTTAATATAAAATAAACTATTTTCAGGTTACATGTAATGAGAACTATCAAAAAGATTTATTTAATTCAAAAAATAATTATACAAAATATTCTGAGGTGCTACGTTATACCCCTATTAAATAGTATTTCTCCATCAAAATTCTTCTTGATTATCAATGGTTTAGTACTTGAATTTTTAATTCATAGACACTGACATCAAAAAATGAATACTAAAACTTTTCTTAAAAAGGGAATGTTGGAACCATAATGATAACCAATAGTAACAAATAACAAGGTTTCCACATAGAAGAACATAGCTGGCTACTGAAAATATGGACATAGAGAAAAGAATAAATACTTTTTGGGATTTATTGAGGTCATCAGTCACAAACAAGTGAATAGTAAAAGAAATGTTGAGGTATTCAAAGTTATAAATTTGTGATGACTTAAAAGGCCATAAGTTCAACAAAAAATCAGGTATTAAGAAAACATTCGTTTCTGGATCATTTTACTAATTTTGACTAATTATTTTATTGACCAATAATATAAGGAAATATACTTACTAGATATATTTATATAAAAAACATTGTTTAGTTTTTAATTTTTCATTTTTTAATTCATCTATTACTTTATGAAATTGATATTCAGAAATTAACATTGATGCCCAAAGTACTAAAATAAAATTTTATTAGATCATAAGGCCCATAAAATAATGAAAAGTATAACTACTTGTATCTAGTTATTCTTCCAAATAATTATGGTTAATACATTAATCTCTAAACATAAAAAGTAACTCTATGGATTCATCATTGATATTAGCTCATAGAAAATAATTACACTTTAACCAGGACATTGTGTAGGATAGTTGTAGGTATTAAACTCTTATCATACTTCATTCATTGGTTCAATACCCCATCCTATCAAGAATTTATTGGGGTTCACTTGACATACATTATGTCCATTTATAAAAAAACTAATATAATTTTCAAAATAAATATGGTGGACATCCATGAAATAAGGTTAATCACTAAATATCCTTTTGACCTAGGTTTTCAATACAGTATCAATATATAAATACTTCCTATGAAGTTTAACTCAATTTTTTCATGAATGGTTAACCTTATAATCCTTCTCAAAGATGAAAATCTATAGTATTACAAATAGGTTCAAGAAATTATCATAACATTGATCCCCCATATATCACAAAGTGGCTCTTGTTTGTTACATTCCAAACAAGTGAATACCTTCATCAATTTTTCTCTTAAAACATAGTACTGACATAAATTACCATAAAAATTTTTTTAAAACATTCTTTTTTCCATATTCAATAGTATATTTGATCTATTCTATACACCCAAAAAATGTTCTATAATTCATCAATGAAAGAAAAAACTATTTTTCCACAAGTCCTTAATTAGTTCCAAGGTAATGAGTACCATCTAATTTAAATATTTATATCCTATATATCCTTATCAAAAAACATTTTCTTAACATAAGGAACATATTAATGGTTATATTACCATAGCTAAAATATCGCCTTTTTATTAAATCACTTTTCCAGTCCATCAAAAATAGAAAAAATTATCATTTAAATACATAGAAAAATATATAATTTGGAAAATCATTGTATACTTTACCAATCATGTGGAATAATTATTGAATTTAAATATATAAAAACATTGATTATACCTATTTATACATAATCCATAAGATGGATTCCCCTTCCAATTACATAATACCACTTTCCTTTCACATTTCATATATAGTCTCATCATCATTAAAAACATTTCCGTTAATCATACCACATTACTGATTTTCATTATGTTCATTCCACTTGGGGAATTGATTTTCATAATAACCATTCATTCCACAGTTAAAATTTTTAACCTTTGACCATGTCTTAGGGAGTCCAATATTATCGCCAACTTAATTAGCTGAACTCTTCATTTTTCCTTTTTATAAAATTTCTATGTGTCCTTATTTTCCACATTCAAATCACCTTCTTGTTCCTTTATAAAATTCACTTAGGAAATTATTTCCACATTATTGACACAAAGGAAACTAAATCTTATTTCTTCTCTGGCCTACTTTACCTAAAATCTTAGAAAAATCCTTTATTACATTACTTGATGAGTCCAATATTTGGTTAAGGTACACATTTTAAATTTTGTTTAGTGAAAACTATCTAAGAATGATCATGCCATCCTTCACTCTACTAATCATCCCAATTGAATTGTCATTATTAAATGGTTCATCACATTCAACAGTAACCCTATTCTTTTTAGTTCCTTCCATTAACTAAAACTAGATATCATAATGTGAGAATGAATTATCATTTAGGAAAGCAGTATAATCATGGAAAACAATTACTTATTGGATATATATATCTTGACACCTTCCAAAAAATATGGCACCCCAGGTTTATCCAATGATATACATAGACAAATTCTTTTTCAATACTTTAGGATGGTTCATGAAGAGATTGTGAATTCCCCAAGAATATCTCCAAGGAGTGTCAAACCACGTGTACATCAAGGCATATTTCCATGTACCAGGTGACATTGAGTCATTCCTGAAACACCTTATCAAATTTCTTACTCCGAGGTAAAAATGTTCCAGCTCTACATCCCCTTGTAGTATTTAGAAAGTGATTTATTTCAAGGAAACCACTCGCTCTATCCTTTACCAAAATTACAATAAATTTTTTCAAATGTTAACTAATCCTGATACTTATCCTCAAATATATCCCTAGACATATCCAAAGAATTAATCCAGGGGATCTCACTAAAGATTTATCATCCTAGTTTCCAAATGTTAACTAAACCTCGACATTGATACCAACTACAATAACCTAATCTTGACATACATAGATATTACATCACTTTTATAAAACACATATGACATTTATGAAAACTAACTTACAAATACCATATTATTTAACGCCTTTGGAACCATGGACACATTAACATTGGTACACAAGTGAGATACATTATCTCCCAATTGGTTCTTCAGGAACAACTCCATTCTAAAAGACATCAATCATAATACATATCTTCATAACATGGGGGAATATAAATATAAAAATGGGTGACATAAGATGGTCAGTATGGGTGAAAATGGGAGATATGTGAACAATATCATGAGAATAAGGGTTTGATAAAATGATCCAAAAAATATAACATCATTCCCTTTATATCAAATATCATAAATATGAATCATGGATTAAAAGTTAATATTTCAAAAGACATTAATCATAGGGAAATAATGAACACAGGCCATGAAAGAATAATATAAGAATGAGACATGGAATTGTAGAATACATATAAATATATAAAATACTTGGTCAAGGATACCTACCAAGACCTTCAAAAAATATTATTCAAGGGCTACAACCAATGTACCTTCTTTGGGATTGGGCTAACAACCCATGTACCCTTTTATTTTCGGGATTGGAATAAAACTCATATTCCCTATTACATTTAGGATTTGAAAACAACCCGTGCACCTACTTATTTTCAGGATTGGGATACAACCCACGTACCTTCTTGTTTTTAGGCTTTGACTACATTCTATATACCTTCTTGTTTTTGGGTTTAGGGTAAAACTTGTGTACCATTTTGTTTTCAGGATCTCTTCAAAACACTTTCTTGATCAAAATATGTACCAATGAGTGGGAAAATTGTACCATTACTAGGATATAACATGAATTACTAGATGTTATGAAATGTACTGAGAGTTCTTAAGATATTTATCATTATATTTCAAAAATTTAAAAATAAGCATAAACAATCAGGATAAATTATATCATTATTTTAATAAAAACTTACCACCTGGTAACTTTGAATCATACATCTCATGTAAGAAATGAAAATAAATGAATCTTAAAATATCATGACAAGAATGGAATTAATTTGAGCTTGTAAAATTATTGTTTAGTATAGAAAATAGCTCTTAGAAATGTATCTCGGTTATTCGAGCTTGTAAGATTACGATTTCTTCCATTTTTATGTTTATTTTATCCTTAATAATTGTAATTAATTTTAATTAATTTTAGTAATATTTTTAGTCAAAATAATTTTGGACCTTATTAAACATTATTTTCACAACCCGAACTATACTGAGGCTCAATCCATGATTTCCTAAAGCCCATCTCTATAGGCCAAGGGTTGGCGACAAGCATCGAAGTCATAACTGAACTCATGGAGGCCTTTTCTTGATGTACCTATATTTATGCACCCAAAAACACCTCAATAAAATAGTGAAGAGATATAAAAAAGATAAAACTGAAATACATGAATTAATCTATCACAAAATAAAGTACAATAGAAGTAATGAAGTAAAAATGAAAAAAACTTCCCACAAAAAAAACACCAAAAGTATCTGACCTGATCAGAAGGATTTGATCACTACCAAAAGTAACTTCCAAAAATCTCTTCATCCCATCTCTAGTAACGCCTCTATTAGTATAGCTCATTAATCTGATCTTGCCTTAAGTCCTCCATGGACTCCCCCGAAATTCATGCGGTCTTCATAATACACAAGACATGTGCGAGCAAAGCCCAGGAATGTGTGAGTATAAAATACTCAGTAGGCAACCCAAAAACCCAAAAAGAACAGGGGGAAGTCGAATGGATACATTCTATTTGACCTAGCCAGGGAAAACCCCATTGAGGGGGAACCTCCATCTCGAATCATCTAGGGCTATACAAGAATACTCAGTTAAGTCAAAAGGATAATCCCCAACAAGATAGTATGGAAAAGACTCTACCCTAGAACTCAACCCATCAATATATTAAATTTAAACTCATCAAAAAAGAAGGAGCATAACCTGGTGAGAATATGAACTTTCCATTGAGTCTGTACTAACTATATCATGAGATTTGAATCATCCAACAATGAGAATCTAATCATAGACAGAACATGGCATACCATGTGAGTCTTTAACTCCCCTAAAAGAAGATTAACCAAGAGAAATGTATTGGTATAGATGTTTTAAGTAAACTTAGTCCCCAAGGGGTGTTAACCCAGAGTGAGACAACACCAAAGATTCTTATAGGAATATCACATAGATATACTCATATGAAAATCCAAGTCTCGCAAGTTTCTGAACTCATAGACAATAACATGATTATATTTGAGGATTTAAAGGTAGACAAAAAACTAGGAGTACACACTCCATGATCTCATCCATCCTAGACGGAACCCTTCCGAGTGATACACTCCCTTGGGAATAGCTCTTCCATTCTGAGTGGTGTGTCTGAGAGATCATGATCAATCGAGAACAGCCTATATGGTCCAACACCAGTGAAAAATACCAGAGGTTTTTTCATCACCAACCTTCTCCCTAAACAAGGATAAATAAACCAAAATGAGAGGCCTTCTCTCCAACACTAACCCACAGTTGAGGAATTACAACTCTATATCATGCACTGTGTGCATCTTCCCTATGATAAGAAACATAGGGGATCGTGCCTCACCACTTTCCTATAGTCAAGAGAAAACAAGATCCTATTTAAAACACAAAACCTTTTTTTCTCCTATAGGGAGTGTCCCACACCTCTATCCATCGAGGGTGGACTAACTATTAACTAGGTATGATTCACATAAAGTAGAGGGGTCCCTCATAACTATATCCCACAACTGAGGGAGCACTAAATCCAACTCCAATGGAGGACCCTCTCCCCACTGCTACTCAGAGATGGGAGATAATTACTCTGTAAGGAAATATTTTTACCCTGGCCCAACAACAGAGTACCCCTCATAAAGCACCTTCACCCTGATATGACATGGGAGTACCACTTCATAAACTGAGGACATGCACCCTAACCTGGTAGGGGAGTACAAAATACTGGCTAGAGGACCCACACCCTAGTAGGATATGGGAGTACCAAATCTTCCAGGTCATTCACTATGGGAGACTAGAACCTTGACATGGTAGGGGTGTACTGACCCCCCAGATAAAGGATCTGATCCTCACTGCTAGTCATAGATGGGGTATAACTACTCCATAAGTGGGGACCCATGCCCTAACCCATTAGGGGAGTAACACTTGGTGACTAGAAGACCTGCACCAATATAGGATATGATATTATCCACTTTTCAAGATCAACACGTATGGAGGACCCATTCTCTGTGAATGACATGGGAGTATTAAATCATGAGATAAAGTACATGCACCTCACACGGTAGTGGTGTACCCACTCACTCTATACATCATATATAGATGAATCATACCCTGGTCCAATAAAGGATTACAAACTCCATATTTAGAGGATCACACCCTCGTCCAATAGGGGAGTACCTACTCTACATTTCCATGAGTATGGGGGGATCTCACCCTGACACAGTACGGGAGCACTATCAATATTCACAAACGATATAGTAACCCACTCCTTAAACCATTAAGGGAGTTCCAATATTTCTTTATGTCCATCAATTATTCCCAACACCCCATATGTTTTCCCTCAATTACCATGTCTAAGGAACTCAATCACCTCACCTTGATACTATTCTCTTTGGCTAGCACTGAATCTCTCACATAGTTTTAGGTCGTGTCCCAAGGACACATCTTAGTGGGGATAGTGATATTTTTCCTCATGATTCCATGGATATTCCAGACCACATCTCTTCCCAATGAAATAATATAAGGTAAAATAAATAACCCCTATGATGTAGGGACTCCCATCTCTTCTAAACAAATAGGTAGGGAAACCCGTACAATGGTGTTGTAGGTGAGTACCAGTCCCAACATTTCTATCTCTCTCTAAAAACCACATTGATCTCAAGTATCGGTTAAGGACCATTAAAAAAAGCATCATGCTTATCATACATCTTGTGGTAACCTTGTCTCAGGTAGGGGACCCATATCCTAAAGTCTAAGGGAATTTTACCAAACCCAAAATATACCCAGTGATTCACCCAAATCAATGTCTAAGATTTTTGCATTGCTACCCTAATGTATTGATCAATATGTGACACCTCGTATCTCATGGTTGAAAATAGAGGCCAACATCATGTTATACATAGAAAAAAACTCAGAATAGGCTACTCAAAAGAATCAATCTGAGTCCCAGAGAAGGAGATAAAGATGGCATATGATCTTAAAAAGATCACCTAGTAGTACATGGAGTGCACTGGGGCACACATAGTGTGTGCGCCCGCTCGAGCACTTGGTCCTGTAACGGGATTACATAGTTTCATACCCATGTATGGGTACACAACATGTACATGAGACAGACGAAATGACCTTCTTCAACTATCCCATGGCCTTTTAGTTCAACCCATGTCCTTTTATCTGAATTCATGTCTTTGTACATTGGTCCTGTGTTAGTGCACGATCACATAGTTTTCACATAGCTTCCCAAGATATGTCTCATAGCCACATGGGTTTGTGTACTACACGGTGTGTAACCCATAAATATGGAATGTGGTCCCAAAATATTATCTTCCCCGAACATAAAGTCATTCATGGATTATGCCAATGGACTACACACCATGTATTCGGTAATTCCAATCAACAATCACCTGTAAAAACGACCCATTCACCCCGATTGAACAAAAAACCCATAGATCATTCTAGTAGGGATAATATAAAATCAAAATTGGTCTCTAGAACCATAAAAATCAAAACTAATGGGATCGGGACTAGAAATCAAAATTTCCTACCTCAATGCTGAAATGTCGAATATTCAGTTAAAGAATGGTGCCCAGATCATTCTGGTTGATGGTCTGATGATGATCTACTTTAAAAAAGGGGATTAAAAATAATTCATTGATTCTATTTGGAATTGGTTTCAGTATTCACTAGGGGGAGAAGAGAGGGGAATGAGAGGCATCCCTCTTTGGTTATGTTGTGCACACACAAGAGAAAGGGGTAAGGAGGGATTTATGTTTTAGGTTAAAATAATTAATGGAAATATCATTTAATTAATTATTTCCATAAAAAATGATCCCACTAAAACACATATGTCCCAAACTCTTTGTGTGGAAAATTTTATGTCACACCTACTATAAACATAATGTTTGAAACTCTGTTATAGCCTCAGAAATCTGATATATGACTCTGAGGAGATTTATTTCTCTTTTTAAGAAAAAATGTGTGTAAGGGACAAAATATACTCAATATTTTTAAAATTTCCGAACTAAGGCTCCCCAGACCCTAGATTCATATGTCAACTCAACGCCTAGCTTCAAAAATATTCATAGAAATATTCTAATGTCTTACATGTCAAAACCTAGGTCTCTATATCACTACCACCTTCAAATATTTTCGTCAAAGGAACGAAAAAGGCTAGAAACTAAGAGAGGAAACTGAGCTCTACATGGGAGCACTCATGCGAGTTTCTCTCCAAGGGTTCCCATATTGCTTCCAAGAATACACTCAAGGTAAAGACAACAAGGTTAAACCACTCTAATATCCTTCTTCTACCAAGACAACATAATGAAAAAATGGGCACATGTCTCCTCAATTGTTATAGGTTGAAAACGCACGAAGCACCACATTCCATCTGCAGTCATGCTGCCTAGAGGTAAACCACCTTGCTATCCCAATGAAAATGATGAAAAAACACCATACTTCACACCTACCCATTGATGAGTTGTATCACAACCTCCTCAAGTGTATTTCATTCAAGGTTGACACCAAGCACACAAGGGTACCAACAGACAAGATAGGAGGGAAACTCATCCATCATTGAGAAGATAGACATAAAAAGCTCATGGCATACCCCATGCGTCTTTTTCCTTATTTGAAGTGGAGTATCCCAAAACATAAAACATTTACACACCAATTATTGGCATGCTATAAGAGTACGAAGGGTAGGAAATCAATACATACTATAGAAACATCATAAGGATTAACTTTGTCAATACAGAATGATTATAACAAAGGATATACACTAATCAACCTCACCCTAAAATCAAAATTTAGAGAGTCTCATCCAACACATCCAGATATTGTATGGTTTGTGTGGCCCTGAATTTCCCATGTGTTTTTATCCGCATCACAAAAACACTTCTTGGTGGGGGAAAGACCTCTCTCTCTTGTGAATTCTAATCTATGTTGTGCCATAGTAAAATATGGTTCTACCAGTACCCCTTTTCATCTTCATTCAAAAATCTAGAAGGAAGTAAAAAAGAAAAGAGTACCCACAAAAGTGTCTAACAATTTCTACTATATAAAGTATAAAGGAAACAAGGTGTACATCTATTAATCCTTGGAGATTATGGGTCAAATGACTCTATATCCTGTATCTATCCTTACCCACATCCTCCAGCTCCCCAGACTTAGTGTGGAACACCTCTAGTTATTATCCCATCTCCTCTACCTCATTTTACATATTGTGAAACTCCGTGTTCCAAGCACCGCCACTACTTAGGAGGCTTGTCAGCTGACTCCCTCTCAACAGCATGGTGGGTCGGACAATCTCTAGAAATAGGTCATCATCTGTCGTAAGAATAACATAACCTTTCCTATTTGTTCCCCATTCCCGAGAGATTCTCATAAGCTATAGGCCCACATTTATGAGTTTGGGAATGGTTGTGACTCCAGCACTGTGATCTTATCACCTGTCATCTGTTAGCTATTATAGATGGCTCAGCCACGTGGCTACCACCTTTGTCTACATCTACTTGTTCCTCTAATAGTAATATATTTACTATGTGATCTCACACCAACACTCTAGCATAGTCGGAATGCACAATAGAATTAAAAATTCCATAATCTCCCAACACATTCCCTACTCGAAGGTCCCTTCTCTTAAAAATGGATCACGAACCATATCCAAGGAGTATCATGACCAGTATTTGAACCTCACAGAAAACTATAACACTTTTATGCTACCCTACCGAAGCTACATAAGCTCCTAGATATGAACTGATCTCATCATGTCTAGGTAAAACTCTTCCCTTAAAAGTCTCTTGGAATCCTCACAAGATACTGTTTCCTCATCATGAGTTTTTATCACCAAACTCCATTATTGCCTAGTAAAGTGTGCAAAAGGATCGTCTCTAGAACTACCATATGATTTGGAGGTGTTCTCACCAAACATAAAACTTTTGTGACTGAGTCGAGCCAGTCATTTTTTGGATAGGTGTCTATATCACCCCAGTACTTTATAGGTTTCCACCTCTAGAACTCATGTAGCACACTCATCAAGTGGCTATCCTCAGCCAGAACATCTAGTAAAACCTGCTTCTCAACAGGTGGTGGCTCTATCGGCATACCACCAGGAGGTAACAACTTAGAATCAGTACCATTCACTAAATCCTCATCAGGGGGAGGATAGTCATCATGATCACACCATAGAATCATATGTGGCTATCATTGTAGACGAATCCTAAAAAATAATCAAGATGCACCATGGTCAAAGAGTATATATGGGTAAATTACATAAGAAGAAAAGAAAAAACCAAAAACCCAGTCCTATATGATTCATATTCCATTATTTACCACTGTGAGTAGTGCTCTAATGTACATTGTCGAGAAGAAGGTTTTTAGTGTTCTAGTGAATGAATATGATTTCCAACTCACCAACATTGGAACCTCTGGCTTGAGAACCAAACTCAAAACATCCTATCATTTTCACTATAAAAACCAACTCAATCCTTTTATGTGAAAAAATTCTGAATAAATTCCCAATGAATGAACTTGCTCTAATGCCACACTATCACAACCCAACCCTTGTCGGGGCTCGATCTCTGACATCCCAAAGCTCTCCTTCATAGGCTAGGGGTTGTAGATGAGCGTTGAAGGCATAACTGAATTTAGGGAGTCCTTCACCTAAATTTCATGTATGCACACACACAAAAACACCTCTATTAAATATTTCATAGATATAAAAAGCTAAAATAGAAATGCATGCAAACATCTATCCCAAACCAGATTAAAACAGAAGTACTAATGTAAAAAGGGGAAAACAATCTCCCACTAAAAAAATACAAAATCCTATAACTTTCTCAGAAAGAGGAGATTACTGACAAATGTAATCATCAAAAGGCTCCTTGTCCTAGCTATGGTAACACAACATTTGATCTAGCTCGATATGCTTTTTCGGCCTTGGGTCCTCCATGGAGTCTGTCAAAAGTCATGTGGTCTATATAATACACAAGATATGTGCCAGAATATCCCATGAAGGGGTTAGTATAAAATACTGAATAGGTGCCTAAGAAGACCCAAAAAAAATTATAGACTGAAAGGTGACAGTCAACTAAACCTAGCGAGAGAAAACCCCATCGATAGAGAAGCTACATCTCAAATAATCCTCAGTTTTACATGACTAGTTAGCTATGTCAAAATAAGAATCCCAAAAAAGAGTGTATGTAAAAGACTATTTCTTGTTGGTCAACTCAGAAAGAGAGTGAAAGTAAACTCATCTAAACACTAAGAGCTTGGAATGCTGAGAATATAAACTTCTTGTCAATTCTTCTATGCCTATAGCAGGACAAATGACTCAAACAACCACATGAAGCTAAACACGAAAAGCACATGACATACCCCACACATATTTTCCTCCCCTAGAAGGAGAGTAACCAAGATAATGGTATGGGAATAGAACTGTTAAGTATACTTAGTTCTCAATGGGTGTCAACTGAGAATTTGGAAACACTGCAAGGCCTCCTAGAAATATCACCCAGATATACTCAAATTAGAATCCAAGTCTCGTGGGGTTCCAAACTCAAAGCCAATAATAGGATTATATTCGAGGTTATAAAGGTAGAAACAGTACCTTGAGTACACACTCCATGAGCTCTACCATCCCAAATTGATCCCGTCTAAGAGATACAATCCATTCGGAACATCTCTAACATTTTAAATGGAAGTTCTAAGAGAACATGCTCCATCAAGCACAACCTATACATTCTAGCTCTACATCCCTACTCTAGAGGTTCTTATATCACCAACCTACACCCTACATAATGTGGAGGAAACCAAATGGAGAGGCCCACTCCTCAACACTATCCTATTTTGAGGAATTACTTCTCTACGCCATGAACTATGTGCATCCTCTCTATTAGTGGAGACCTAGGGACCCGAACCTCACCATTGACCTACAATTTAGGGAGTACTAGCTCCTATCTAAATTGAGGGACCTATGTATCTCCTACAGGGAGGGTCCCACACATCTGGACATTGAGGGAGCACTAACTCTTAACTATGTACCATTCATATCAAGTGGAGGAGCCCACTCCTCATTACTGTATCCCACAACTGGGGGACCTCCAAATACAACTCCAATATAGTAATTGTTACTCATTTCTAATCGGATATAGGGGAGTAATACTCCGTATGTGGGGACCTTCTCCCTTGTATAGTAGAAGAGTACCACTCATAATAGACCATCACCATGGTACGATCAAGGAGTACCACTTCGAAAATCGAGGACCCATACCCTTGTAAGATAGGGAAGTACCAACTCTCCTAGTTCATTAACTATGGGATACCCACACTCAGACATGGTAGGGAAGTACCAACCCCAGGCTAGAGGTCCCACTCTCCACTGCTAGTTGGAGATGATGGAGTACTACTACGAATGTTGGGACATGCGCCCTAACCCGGTAGGGGTGTATCACTTAATGGAAAGAGGAACTTTACCCTGTTAGGTAGGGGAGTATAACTCAACTAGATCAACAAGTATAGAGGAACCATTCCATATAAATGATTAGGGAGTTCCAAATCCTAATATATAGGACTCATTCCCTAATATGGAAAGGGAGTACCCACCCTCTATATACATCATATATGGATGACCAGGGCCCTTGTCCAACTAGAGTGTACCGACTCCAAAAATAGAGGACCACCCTCTAGTCCAATAGAGGAGTGCCTAATCTACCTTCCCATGAGTATGGAGGACCCATACCCTAACACAAAAGGGGAGCACTATCCATCCTCATGAATGATATGGGAACCCACCCCTTAAAACCTTAAGAGAGTACCAACTATTTCGAACTTCCATCAACAATACCCATCATCCCATGTGTCTACCCTTTACACCTATGTCTAAGGAACTCATTCACCACACCTTGATACTATCAGATTTGGTTGGAATTGTCTCACTAACACGATTTTAGGTCATGTCACAATGACACATATTGATGGGGAAATTTCTCCTCTTCCTCATTAGTCCAATTCTATTTCATGCCATGCCTCATCTCAAAGAAATTCCCAAATGTAAAAGAACTCATTCCCATGATGTGGGGATTACCATCTCTACTAAATAATGTGGTAGGGAAACTCACACAATAGTGCCCAATAAGAGTGCTAGTCCCAAAAACTCTCTCTCTAAGAATCTCACCGATATACAATGTTGGTCACCCACCACTATAATAAGTGTTTCACTTATCATACATCATGTACTAACCCTATCGTGGGTAGGGGACACACATCCTATAGTCAAAGGGAATGGTACAAACCCCAAAGTCAACCTAGTCATTCGCCCTAATCACTACCAATTATTTTTTTCACTTCTACCCAAAAATATTAATCGAAACATACCACCCTATATCTCGTGGGCCGAATCTAAGGCCACAATCACATTATACATGGAAAATAACTCAGGATAGGCTGATCACAAGCATAAATTTAAGTCCCATTGAAGGAGATATGAAAGGAATCATATCTCAAAGAGATCACCTAGTAGTACATGATGTGTACTAAGGAACACACGTCATGTAAGCCCACCCGAGCATCGGTCATGTAATTGGATTACATTTTTTTCAACACATATATGGATACACGATATGCATAAGGGTTATATAGAATGTCCCTATGCAACCGGCCCTTGGCCGTGTACTTCAACCACTATACATGTACCATACCTAATGTCCATGTACATTGGATATGTGTTAGTGCATGGCCATGTAATTTTCACACGACTTCCCAAGCCATATACCATAGCCACATGGGTTTGGATACTACATAGTGTGTAACCCCTATACATGGAATCTAACCCCTATACACAGTTTTTAATCCCAAAAAATTATCTTCCTCGAACAAGGATTAATAAACGGTGTGTTTCAATGTAATACATGCCATGTATTCGATAATTAAAGTCAAGAATTAGCTACAAAATCAACCAATTCAGCATGATTCTATAAAAACCCATAGATATTACTAGAAAGGATCATATAGAATTGAAATTGGTCTCTAAAACCTTAAAAAAAGTAAAACGAATGGGATCGGTAGTAGAAAAAAAAACAAACTACCTCGACGGTGAAACAATAAAGCTTCTGTTGAATAATAAAACTCGGATCATTATGTTTCCTAGATTGATGATGATCTTCTTTAGAAGAGGGGATCGATGGAACTCCATTGTATCGATTTAGCATTTGTTTCCTTCATTTCCAATGGGTAGAGGAGAGGGGAACAAGAGGCATAACACCATGGTTTTATCATGCACACACAATAGAAATGGGGTAGGATTGATTTAGTTTTTAGGTAAAATTAATAAAATATAATATAATTTAATTAATTATTTCCCCACAAATTGACCCCACAAAGGCACCTCCATCAAAAACTCCCAGTGCGGGCAATGTTTTGTTGTTCTTAGGATAAAAATGATGTTCCATACTCAACCAAAGACTCAAAAATATTATGTGAGACTCTAAGTGGAATTTTTTACTATTTTAAGTAAAATTATTCATGCGAGAAAAAATATATTCCATATTTCTAAAATAACCACACTGAGGAACTCTGGGATTCGGATTCCCATAAGTAATCAGCACCTAGCTTCACAAATATTCTTGGAAATATTCTGAAGTCTTACATGTCAAAAAATAGGTCTATACAATTATAAATTGTGATTATTCCAAATATAGAATCTATTTGTCTAAATTAAAATCACATAAGTGGAGGAAATTAAATAAATTTAGTCCCACAAATGGGAAAACAATACAGGTTTATAATGTAAAATTTCCAAATGTGTGCTTTGTTTTAATAACCAATTTCAAATTTAAATTCATTCTAATGAAAAACATTGGATTAATTAAGAAAAATATTATAAAATTAATCTCTTAAACTAATTTAAAATATAATTCTACATTATAAGTAAATTAGATGAAAATAATGATTTGAAATAAAATTTAGTATTTTTAACAATTCATTAAAAATAGAACCCCACAGAAAAATACAAAAAATTATTCATAAACACATTTTATTGTTTTTATTTAAAATATGAAGTTCCTTTTAACATAGTAAATCTATAAATGTTCTAAAAAGTGGATTTAAAGTGGGGTTTTCATTAAAAGTAAGTAAAATTGCCATTACAAAAATAGAGGTTTTTGACATAAAATTGGGTTTGTTCTTATCTCATGTATATACAATCTATTGGTTGAATATAAAAAATAATTGATTGAATATATAACATGTATATAAATTAATATCATTCGATAATTGTATTTAATTTAATTTATTATGATAAAACACCTTTGGGAGCATAAAAATTATAATATAACCTTTATATTTAATTGGTTTTTACATTTTCATTTTTAATTTATTGGTGAACAATGAATTCTTATTATATTTTTATAACCCATATATTTTTATAAGATAGTAAATACTAATCAAAATCTCTAATTTAATGGCTAGGTTATATCTTATTGTATTAAATAATAATATTTTAATAATATATTATGGTTTTTTAAAACTCGTTTGTCTGTGTGGTGCAATCCCTAGAAGAATTTTAGTGATTCATGTAACTCAATATGACATTAGAGTTCCATATAGAGCAGGATAAATTTTATGTTGTGTGTAGTTCATAATT